>BSBM01000407.1:12895000-15707500 GCA_027924585.1 Larix kaempferi | reverse complement strand
AATCTTACAAACAAGACTCTGCAGCCAATGTGGGATAAATCCCCAAAACCAAATCAATCGCTACCGTTGGATCCTTTGATCGAATGGTTGTTGAGTATTATCCATTTCTCCTGCACAATCACAAGAAATATCATAGATCTGCGCTATTTTTTTGAAATTCCTGCAACTACCTGAGATAAATCTGCAACTTCCATCTCGTCTAGGGCTTTTCAGGGCATGCCAAAATCTGAAAATTCATGGTTTTGATTTAGAAAACTCTATCCTCTATGATTAAAATCTATCGTTATGTCCTCTATGCTTAAAATCGGTCCTCTATGACTAGGAGAACACCGAGATTGAATACAATGTGTATTGAGATAGTTGGATTTGAACATGTAAAGGAGTTGTGTGCATAGGATAAGGACTCACGTGGACTATGCAAAGGCGCAAAATCCTAGTGCCACAAGATTCGTATGAAATTATATTATTTTCTCCAAGATTGTTAATTGTTTAGAGGAAGATAGTAGTGTATACCTTAAACTTCATTATGTGAAGTCTGATAAGACCAAGTGTTGTTGCAAGTAGAATTTGCATCCAAAAGTTCATAGAGTAGATTGATAAGATTTTCCATATGTGGCTCTTACAATACAATCCAATGCCAATATTTTCCTCCAAAATTTATATCAATGAAACATAGGTCTCCTTTGTCTTCATAAAGAGTACATATTTCCCAAGAAATGTTGTCTCTAAGGAAGCATGAATTTTCCAAACAATTGAACATAAATATTTTTTCTTCATTTTCATCTCCATAAGAACCTTCTTTAATCCATTTCCATTTTTTAATTATGATGATAAAGGTAAACAAAAAAAATGTTTAGTTGATAGGTCCTATCCAAGATGCTAAGTTTACTTTCTAGAGATATATCTCCACAAGATTCCTTTCATAATTTACTTTCAATCTTACTTAATAATATTTGTTCAACTCATGAGACAATGACACCCACAAGGATACTTGGGTATCTAATAGCTTTCCCTTGTTGGGTGATTTTTCATTCTGTCATCTCCCTCTTCCTAATCAACATCTTCATCATCGTCATCATCATCATCTTCATCATCGCCATCATCATCATCATCATCTTTATCATGAGCATCATCTTCATCACCACCACCACCATCATCATCATCATCATCATCATCATCATCATCATCATCATCATCATCATCATCATCATCATCATCAACATCATCATCAACATCTTCATCATCATTATCATGATCAACATCATCATGATCCTGACCATCCTCACCCTCATCCTCATCCTCATCATCCTCATCATCATCATCCTCACCATCTTCATCATCATCATCATTTTTGTCATCATCATCATCATCATCATCATCACCATCATCCTCATCCTCATCATCCTCATCCTCATTCTCATCATCATCATCATTGTCATCATCATCACCACCACCATCATCGTCATCATCATAATCATCTTCATCATCTTCATCTTCATCATCATCGTCATCATCATCGTCATCATCATTGTCATCATCATCTCCCTCTTCCTAATCAACATCTTCATCATCGTCATCATCATCATCTTCATCATGATCATCATCTTCATCACCACCACCACCACCATCATCATCATCATCATCAACAACATCTTCATCATCATCATCATCATCATTATCCTCATCATCCTCACCCTCATCCTCATCCTCATCCTCATCCTTATCATCATCATCATCCTCATCATCATCATCATCATCATCATCATTTTCGTCATCATCATCATCATCATCTTAGTCATCATCATTGTCATCATCATCCTCATCATCATCATCCTCATCATCATCGTCCTCATCCTCATCCTCATCATCATCATCAATGTCGTTGTCATCACCACCACCACCATCACCATCATCTTCATCATCTTCATCATCATCATCTTCATCATCTTCATATTCATCATCATCATCATCGTCATCTCCCTCTTCCTTATCAACATCTTCATCATCATCATCATCATCATCTTCATCATCATCATCTTCATCATCATCATCATCATCATCATCATCATCATATCCCTCTTCCTAATCAACATCTTCATCATCGTCATTCTATGGCTCGTTCCATCTCGCATCCTAAAGGTCTTCAGGGACAATTGTTGGATACCTACCGGGGGCATAGAATTCCAACCGTGCAACAAATCTGGGTTCCGGGAAGTCCTGCAAGTGTGTCTAGGAAGGTTCTAGCTAGGAATGCTAGCCATAAGTCCCTGGTCGAATATTTTGCAAAGTTGACCCCCATGTGCAAAAATTGCGCACTCCCTTACTGAGCAAAACCCTAGTTTCCAAAATGGACCTAAATGATGACACCTGGTCCATGGGACCAAAGGGGAGGGGCACCCCTAGCACTATCCTGATGTCTTGAATCTAGTGGATTCGATGGTTTTTCGATACGAGCCACGGTCGTCATTCTATGGCTCATTCCAACTCACATCCCCAAGGCCTTCAGGGACACTAGTTGGTTACCTACCGGGGCCATAGAATTCCAACCGTGCAATAAAACTGGGTTCCAAGAAATCCTGCAAGTGTGTCTAGGAAGGTTCCAGCTAGGAACACTAGCCATAAGGCCCCGGTTGATGATTTTGCAAATTTGACCACCATGTGCAAAAATTGCACACTCCCTTACTGAGCAAAACCCTAGTTTCCAAAATGGACCTACAAGTGATGACGTGGAATGTATGATGATTTGGCATGTGCGATGAAGCTGGAAGACACATGATGGTGTTCTGATGCAATCATTAAGTCAACGTTTCAATTTGACATCATTCTTGAAAAATTTGGCAAGTTTGTGAAACTTTGGAAATTGAGTCTGGAAAAAGTAGTCAAAACTGCTCTAAGAGAATGCCTGCCATAATTCATGGTTTGAGAAAAATGCATACACCATCATATCCTGATATAGCTTTGTTGAAGTGGCTATCTATTCATGGTCTCATTTCTCCATAAGCATGTCTGAGGAGAACGTTATAAGTCTACCAAAATGGGGTTTTAGGATAAACTTTGGAGAAGTTCTTGAAAATGGTTAAGTGTTGTAAAACTAGTCCAGGTGGGCTTGGGAAAATTCCCTCCATAATTCATGGCTTGAGAAAAATGCATGCACCATCATATAAAGATATAGCTTGTTGAAGTGGCTATCTAACCATGGTCTCATTTTCCCATAATCATGTCTGAGGAGGAAGTTATAAGTCTACCAAAACAGGTTTTCAGGATTTTTTGCACCAGAGGCAGTAAGATTGCCTAAGTGGCCTCAATAAAATGCCCGCCATAATTCATGGGTTAAGGAAAATGCCCGCCCCTTCCTGTCAGGTTTTAGCTTGTTGAATAGGATATCTAACCATGGTCTCATTTATTCAAAAGAGTGCTATATGAAAAAGTTATAAGTCTTCCAAAACAAGAGTTCAAAATAAACTTTGGAGAAATTCTGAAAAATGGTTGTGTTGGAAAATTGGTTCAAGTTTCCTTGGGGTAATGCCTGCCATACATCATAGGAGAATGATCAAAAATATACGGAAGCACCAGGATGAAGCTTGTTATAATCTCTACCTGAGCATGGTATCAGTTTGTCTTGAGAGTGTCTGAGGAGGAAGTTATAAGTCTTCCAAAACAAGGTTTCAGGTTGTTTTACACCAGAGGGAGTAAAATTACCTAAGTGGCCTCAGTAAAATTCCCGCCATAATTCATGGGTTAAGGAAAATGCCCGCCCCTTCATGTAAGGATGTATCTTGTTGAATAGGCTATCTAACCATGGTCTCATTTCTTCAAAAAAGTGATTTATGACAAAGTTATAGGTCTGCCAAAACAAGGGTTCAAAATAAACTTTGGAGAAATTATGAAAAATGGCTAAGTGTTGGAAATATGGTCCAAGTTTCCTTGGGGAAATGCTCGCCGTACATCATAGGAGAATGATAAAAAATATCTGGAAGCACCAAGATGAAGCTTGCTGATCTGTATACCTGAACATGGTCTCATTTTGTCTTAAGAGTGTCTGAGGAGGAAGTTATAAGTATACCAAATCAGGGTTTCGGGCTGTTTTGCACCAGAGGGAGTAAAAATTTCTAATCGGCCTCAGTAAAATGCCTACCATAATTCATGGGTTAAATAAAATTCCCATCCCACGTGGTCAAGATGTAGCTTATTGATTTGTCTACCTGACCATGGTCTCATTTTGTCTTGAGAGTGTCCGAGGAGGAAGTTATAGGTCTGCCAAAACAGGGTTTTAGGCAGTTTTGCACCAAGTTCAGTAAAATGCCCACATAGAGAAAATGAAGATGATTCTGAGAGTGAAATCAACTTATATGTGCTTAGTAAGGTGTACTACATCATCTAGTGGCATTGGTCTAGGATTTTGGTGAAATAAAAAATCCACTTTAGAAATTGCACAAATTGTCTATGTATAAAATTACTGGTAAAACTGCCTAAGTGACCTTTGTAAAATGCCCGCCATTTTCCTAGTCTAGTCTTGAAGGTGCACTAATTCCAATATGTGTACAAGTGTCTACTACAATTACATATAAATTATAATCAAGGCATTACCAAAAAACCATGTGAGTATCTCTCTTTAAGAATTTGAACCTTATAAAGTTGAGATAACATTTTTTGAATTATTTTCATAGAGTATGTCATTAAGGCATGACCAATATCCCATTAGTATTATTCAGGATGTCAAATTTATTATGATATTGAGTAGTCCACTTAGCACTCATTGCATCGAGTGAGTTGCAAAATCTTTATCTCAACAATAAATTTACAAATAAGTTCTCTAAATCATCGTAATATTTATTAAACTTTCATACTCCAAAGTTTTGCGTGTGGCCAACATTTGTATTTTGAAAATTCCATGCTCACTACTTTCAAAACATTCCCTCTTTGATGTTTAGTCTTCCTCCTCAACATGTTTTTCTCAAAATCATCTTAACTTAGAGAAACATGATCTCCACATTTTTTTACTAAGCAACTTACCTCAATCTATATAAAATTTATCTTCTTCCTTGGAGCTATGCCCTTCAATGTGTCTTCTCTACATGGAGATTCTAAGAAATGGCTCATATTGAATATTGATTGTTCTAATGAACTCAATTTTTTTAAACATGCATCTCATATAACATTATTCCAATTGAATATCCATGTTAACAAAAAGGAGTACAAGTCTATAATATAGGTAGTGAATATATAATCCCCTATCCATATACATGAAGAGTGCCACCACATCAGCATTAACTCCAATTGTTGGTGTTCATAGGGTGTTTTTGCATATCTAGATGCTAACATTTTGTTACAAAAATTAGGTTACAATGATTTTGTTACAATCTGACTCCATGGTTGGATACTCGGTTCACCAAGGAACAATACCATGCCAACTGATGAATTTTCTTAGCACAAGGACACTTCCTTGCAGGAATTTCCAAATGGCCCCTTAGCCTTGTGAATTCAACACTTAGCCAAATTTCTGATAATGCAAAACAATATTTTACCTACTTTGGAAGATTGATTTCTTGCACATATTACCATCATAAGGAAAACTGAAAGCATAGGTGTGTAACTACTTCAACAAGGAACATATCTATATCACCCTAATAATTTTATTAGAACAAGGACACCTCCTTGCGGGCATTTCTAAATGCCCTTTTAATACTACTAATTCAACACTTAGACAAAAATTGTCAAACCCTAGGGTAACATGAGATTTTTATTTTCATCAATTTAAAAGTGTGAGACACACAATGGATATAGGCCAACAAGGTGACTTCATCTAAACCAATTTCACCTCTTGAAGCCTCTTTATCTCTCCTTGGTGGGCATTTTATTAGAGTAGTGCAAATCAAGCTGAGAGGTGCTTTTGGCAGATTGATATCTTCCTCCTTAGAGAGTCTTTCGACAATCTGAGACCATGGTTGGATGCACCAAACAACATTCTAGATATCCATACTCTCAAAATGATTTAAGACATCACACTCAAGAAATGGTGGGAATTTTACTAAGGTCACTTGGGCAGTTTTAGTGATTTTACACTTAGACAATTTTGCACTTTCCTAGACTTGGTCCAATCTATCTGAAACCCTATTTTGGCATATCCATAACTTCTTCCTCAGACACTTCCAAGTCAATATGAGAACATGGTCAGGTAGACAAAACAACAACGTACAAGATGACCATATGGTGCGGGCATTTTCTTCAACCCACAAACTATGGCGAGCATTTCCCTGAGGCCACTTAGGCAGTTTTTCTACTTTGGTGTAAAAACAACCTGAAAGCCTGTTTTGGCAGGATTTTATCTTTGTCATCAAACACCTTGTGTGAAAACTAAGTCCATGGTTGGATAGCCTCTTTGACAATCTAAAGCATGATAGTTCCAGATAATTTTTATCATTCTCTCATGAGGGATGGCTGGCATTTTCCTAAGGCCACCTGGACCAGTTTTCCAACACTTAGCCATTTCCAAGTATTTCTCCAAGGTTTATCCTGAAACCCTATTTTGGAAGATTTATAACTTTCTCCTCATAAATGATTAAGGAAAATTGAGACCATGGATAGATATCCACTTCAACAAGCTATAGCCTGGTATGCTGGTGCGAGCATTTTTCTCAAACCATGAATTATGGTGGGAATTCTCTTAGAGAAGTTTTGACTACTTTTTCCATACTTAGTCAATTTCCAAAGTTTCACAAACTTGCCATACTTTTCCAGAATGATGTTAGATTGCAACACTAACTTAATTATAGCACCAGAACACCATTATATGTCTTTCCATCCTCATCACACATGCCACATCATCATGGTTTCCATGGAATCACTTCCTTTTTCATTCCTTTGTCTTTCACTCAGTTTACCCTGCCATCATACCCTTGGTTATTCATGTGTCATTGCTGAAATCCTTTGACATCAATGACAACCATATTCAACATCATCATCATCATCATCATCATCATCATATTCGTCATCATCATCATCGGCATCATCATCTTCATCATCATATTCATCATCATCATAATGAAGAAGAAGATGATGATGATGATGATGATGATGATGATGATGATGATGGCGATGATGATAATGATGAATATGATGATGATGATGATGATGATGAATATGATTACGATGATGATTATGATGATGATGACATCAATGACAACCATATTCAACATCATCATGTAAAATTAGTCACAACAGATCTAATGAACAAGTAAATCAATCACAACAGATGAACATAGAAAATATGGTGCAAAACTGTGCAAAACATGCAGCAGTGCTCTCTATCCCAGAAAGGGTGAATGAATTACAATACAAACTGTCACAATGACTGATCAATTCGAATTGCCTAAGGAGGTCATTCGAATCACTGAATGGAGTAGCTTGACTCTATCTAGGAGTCCTCATAAATCATCGGTGGTGCTCATCAATCACAACAACCAGTCATCCAGGTGTCAATCTGAGTCTAACTGAGTATAATAAATGTAACTGAAGTGTGTAGCACTGATATAGGATCTGGAGGCTCAGTGGGGGTGCATGGGAGCCTAACTGAAGTCAGAAAAAGTCACCTAATCAGACTGGAGGTCAAACGGAAGTGATACAGTCAGTCGGGAGTGAAACTAGCCTCAAATCAGGGAGAATCGGAGCTAACTGAATGTAACTGAAGTGAATCTGCAGTGGTAGGTGAACAAGTGCGCCCTTCTCTGGAAGTAGGTGAGAAGAGGGCGCCTTTCATCTTAGGAGGGCTAAAACTCTGTGGTAAGTGGCTCCCGGGTGCTAGAAGAAGGTGGATAAGGTGCTGGAGGCATCAAACTGGTGACTGGGATGCATGCCTGTGCATGCAAGATCCTGAAATAGATCATATCCTGAAATAGATCATGCAAGATCCTGAAATAGTTGATGTATCCCGAAATAGATGATGTGGATATCCGAACACCCCCCCTCAAGCTAGACTATGATGTGCCAACTAAAATAATGTGGGGCCCTGGTAACTAAGACCAAAGGTCACCCCAATACAATAATCCAAAAAATGCTGAAAATAAACTAAGTGAGGAAAGAGGGAAAACCCAGTGGGAAGAAAGCCCCCCCCTCAAGCTAAAGCATAATAATGAATCAATCTGTCTCCACCATGATGGAACTCACCCCCAACAGTGAACGGAGGTAAGAGAACTTCTTCTTAGTGAAGCTCTTGGTGAAGATGTCTGCAATTTGCTCATCAGTAGGGCAATATTGCAGAATGATAGTGCGGTCGGGCACCAACTGTCGAATGTAATGCATATGAATCTCAATGTGTTTGGTCCTCTGCCGCTGAACTGGATCTGTGGAGATCTTGATAGCACTTTGATTGTCACAAAATAGGACAGTCGAAGTAGTGCCACCAAAACCAAACTCGGAAAGAATACCCTGCAACCAAACTGCCTGAATGCAGGCATTGACTGCCCCTCGATACTCTGCCTCTGCTGAAGAAAGTGCAATGGCTGCTTGATTTTTGCTGGACCAGCAAATAGCACCATGACCAATCATGAAGACATAACCGGAAGTGGACTTCCGATCAATGCTATCACCTGCCCAATCTGAATCAGTAAAACCAATGAAATCTAGCTCAGAATCTGCAGCATAGTGTATGCCAAACTGTCTCGTACCTTGCACATACTGCAAGATCCGCTTGGCTACTCGCCAATGAAGCTCATGTGGCTGCTGCATATATCTTGACACAGCACTCACGGCATATGAGATATCAGGCCGTGAATGTGTCAAATAAAGTAGTGAACCAATCAACTGTCGATACATACTGCAATCTGCAAGCGGTGTGGAATCTCCCTCCTCAAGACTGATTCCTGAGAGGAATGGGAATGGGGCTGCCTTACATTCAGCCATATTAAACTTCAATAACAGGTCGGAAGCATATTTTTGCTGAGATATAGTGATCCCATCGAAATTTTGAGCTATCTCCAAGCCCAAAAAGTGACTCAGCAAGCCTAAATCGCTCATGTCAAAAGCTAGATTTAAGGCAGATTTTAGCTTGTTTATTGAAGTAAGTGTGCTACCAGTAATAAGTAGATCATCAACATAAAGTACAATAACCAACAAATTACCTTTAACTCACTGAAGATAGACATTCGGATCAGATTTGCATCTTTGGAAATTCTGAGAAAGAAGGAAGGAGTCCATCTTTGCGTACCAAGCTCTTGGGGCCTGTTTTAACCCGTACAAAGATTTCTTCAATCTACAAACCAATGATGGATCTGATGTATAACCCTCTGGCTGCTGCATATAGACCTCTTCAGCAAGGTCTCCATGTAAAAATGCACTCTTCACATCCATGTGATGCACTTCCCAGTGCTTGGATGCGGCAATAGCTAAAACAAGGCGGATGGAATCCATCTTTGCAACCGGTGCAAAGGTCTCTGTGTAGTCCACTCCTTGGACTTGGGAAAAACCTTTTGCCACCAACCTTGCTTTATGTTTGCTGATAGTGCCATCAGCAGCAACTTTAGTACGGTAGACCCATTTACACTTCACTAATTTTCTTCCAGGTGGAAGAGAAACTAGCTCCCATGTATTGTTCTTTTGAAGAGAACTGTACTCTTCATCCATGGCACTTTTCCATATCGGATCTCGATGGGCTGAATAGTATGATTGGGGATCTGAACCAGCCATCAAATAACAAATCTCAGGAAGAAATGGATCAGCAATAGAAAGAGCCATACCTGCCCTTTGAAAGTCTCCTCTTGTTCGTCTCGGATCAGCAGGATTTCCAAGACTAGAACCAGCAGATTGTAGAGTGTTTTGGGCCCACTTTGGTAACTGAGGGGGATCTGAATGGTCGGATTTCAAACCTGATATGTCATGATCATCATATGCTGCTACAATATCAGAAATATCAGAACTCATACCTTCATTATCACTGCTCGAATCTTCTTCTGGTGAAGGCGGTGAATCGGCAGTTTTCTCCTCAACTAGTTGCAATTCTTGAAGCGGTTCTTCAAACTGCACACTGCGCTCTATGAATATCTTTTTAGATCTGATATCCATGAGTTTATATGATTTTGATTCTTCCCCATATCCTATCAATATGCACTCGATACTTTGTGGATCCAAAGCTCGTCTCTTCTCAGAAGGAATTCTAGCCCATGCAGTAGAGCCAAAAACTCTCAAATTTGACACATCCGGTTTGTGACCAAAGAATGCTTCGAAAGGAGTCATACCTTTCACGGATGAATGTGGAACACGGTTCTGTATATATGCAGCAACATTGATTGCTTCAGACCAAAGATTTGCAGCCAAACCTTTCGATTCAATCATGCATGTAGCCATCTCTTTCAGTGACCGGTTTTTCCTTTCCGCTACACCGTTCTACTGGGGTGTGTAGGGAACTGTATGTTGGATCTTGATTCCGCTTTGGGCACAAAGTTGCAGCAACTCGGACTTGATATATTCCCCACCATTATCAGATCTAAGAGCTTTGATCTTGCTCTCAGTGGTGGTCTCAACAGAAGCCTTAAAATCCTTGAATTTTCCAAGCACTTCTGACTTGTTTTTGAGGAAGAATACCCATGTAAAGCGGGAAAAATCGTCAATAAATGTCAAAACATACCTTGAACCATTTAATGACATATGGGGCAGAGGACCAATGATATCAGAATGGATCAATCCCAAAATAGTAGAGGCTCTGCTAGCCTTGCCGCGGTCGAATCTGTGCTCGGGGTGCTTCCCAATAATGCAACCGGTGCATATTCCCTTCGAGGAACGGAGTTGTGGAAGCCCATCTACCATGGATTTATTTGATAGCAGCAGCAAATACTTATAATTTAGATGTCCAAATCTTTCATGCCAAAGCCTACTAACCTCATTACCATGTGTGCGAAGAGCGGTGGGCTTTGCAAGCGGTATAAAGTGCGAAAACTCATAACATTTTGCAGTATGGTTTGCCTTCCCAACCGCAACTAGTCTTCCACTTTTGATATCAGAAATTTCAACTGTATTAGGGCTGAATGTGACTTTCTTTGGATCACCAGTATGTGTCATTTGATACACAGAAAGGAGATTCGAAGCTAAGGAAGGCACATAGAGAACATTCTGAAAGCATCCATGTTCTACATGAATCGTACCTTTGCCCTTTGAAGAAATTTTTGAGTCATCTCCCAAATGGATGGGGATGGAGCTGTTTGGATCGAATGAGGAAAAAGAATCAATATTTGCAGCCATATGATTTGATGCACCCGAATCTATCAAGAGAGTGCGCTTCGAAACCGTTGCCATGAGTGCTTGTCCTCTTTCATGATCGTCATTCCGATCCTTCTTCCTTGCACCGTCAGGAAGGGTTATGTTGTTCTTTTCCAAAAGGAGGGCCATTTGATCTATAGTCTTCTTCATACATGAACTTTCGGGATGAAAGCCACGGTTACAATAAGTACATTTAGATTTTTGGTTACCTTCTTTGCCCTTTTGCTTGGATTTCGAACTGGATGGTGCATCCGTTTGCTTGCCTTTGTCTTTTTGCTTGTGAGGCTCGAATTTGGGCTTCTCCTTCTTTAGCTTTCCTTTACCATTCGAGATCTTGGGTCCTTGAACAAATAGGGCTGAATCTTTGGAGCTTATGGACCCCATTTGAATCAACTTGTCATGCTCTTTCGTAACGGACTCAATGAAGGCATTCAAGGTAGGCATCTTCCAATTCGGGGTAGTTAGCCGACCGGAATTGAAAGTGGAGACAAATACCGAATAATCTTTCCCAAGCTTGCTTAGAATGGAGAGGATCAACTGTTTATCCTCTTTGATCACACCACTGTTCTTCAATTGCAAGTTCAAGTTCTTGAATTTTGTGAAGAATTCATTGATGGTCTCGAAATTCTCAGGATTAAGGCCAATCAATTCATTCTCTAATTGAAAATCCCTAAGCTCATCCTGTTTGCCGAATAGTGTTTCAAGTTGCTCCCATATGGCTTTTGGAGTCTTCAATCCGCTGAGATGGAAGTGAAGATCCTTGGAGATGGAGAGACAAAGAAGACCGTAAGCTTCATCAAGCTTGTTGTAGTGTTTGGTTCTTTCTGCTACATTGTTTGGCTCCAATTCAAGACCAAGGGTGACTCGGTAGTAACCTTTTGAACGTAATATGATCTCCATATCATCTTTCCAATCAAAATAATTGAATGGGGTGAGGATAGGCTTTGAAGAAGAGTATTCCATTGCAAGGATTGAGTCAACTGATGAAGAGGAAGCTTGCATGCAGACTATAGCGATTGCAATTGCTGTAGAAAGGCTTGCATGCAGAAGGTAGTGAGTGCAATTGGAGGAGACAATAAACCTGCAAATCACATCAAAACAACCACAATAAGGTCGAACAATCCACCCTTTGAGAGTTGCATCACACCTGGGATTGGATTTCAAGCAATGTTGAATAGGTCCAATGTATCAGATCCAGGAATTATGTGGTAACTCAAGCTTCTGGAGTGGTATTGGAATATTTTTCAAGCTTTGCATGCACAGGAGCGAATGCCCTTGAGATATCTCATGCCAAACTTTTTGCAATTTTTAGCAATTCAGTCAAATCTTCTTGTATAAACACCTGTAGAAAAGAGATCTTGTCCCTGCAATGGCTCTGATACCATGTAAAATTAGTCACAGTAGATCTAATGAACAAGTAAATCAATCACAACAGATGAACATAGAAAATATGGTGCAAAACTGTGCAAAACATGCAGCAATGCTCTCTATCCCAGAAAGGGTGAATGAATTACAATACAAACTGTCACAATGACTGAGCAATTCGAATTGCCTAAGGAGGTCATTCGAATCACTGAATGGAGTAGCTTGACTCTATCTAGGAGTCCTCATAAATCATCGGTGGTGCTCATCAATCACAACAACCAGTCATCCAGGTGTCAATCTGAGTCTAACTGAGTATAATAAATGTAACTGAAGTGTGTAGCACTGATATAGGATCAGGAGGCTCAGTGGGGGCGCATGGGAGGCTAACTGAAGTCAGAACAAGTCACCTAATCAGACTGGAGGTCAAACGGAAGTGATACAGTCAGTCGGGAGTGAAACTAGCCTCAAATCAGGGAGAATCGGAGCTAACTGAATGTAACTGAAGTGAATCTGCAGTGGTAGGTGAACAAGTGCGCCCTTCTCTGGCAGTAGGTGAGAAGAGGGCGCCTTTCAGCTTAGGAGGGCTAAAACTCTGTGGTAAGTGGCTCCCGGGTGCTAGAAGAAGGTGGATAAGGTGCTGGAGGCATCAAACTGGTGACTGGGATGCATGCCTGTGCATGCAAGATCCTGAAATAGATCATATCCTAAAATAGATCATGCAAGATCCTGAAATAGATGATGTATCCCGAAATAGATGATGTGGATATCCGAACACATCATAACCATCATCATCATCATGATATTCGTCATCATCATCATCTTCATCATCATCATCATCGTCATCATCATCATCCTCATCGTCATCATCCTCATCCTCATCATCATCATCATCATCATCATCATCATCATCATCATCATCATCATCGTCATCATCATTATCATCTTCATCATATTCTTCTTCGCAATCCTCATCATCATCATCTTCATCATCTTCTTCATCTCCATCATCATCATCATCATCTTCATCATCTTCATCATCTTCATCATCATCGTCATCATCATCCTCATCCTCATCATCCTCATCATCATCATCATCCTCATCATCATCATCATCATCATCATCCTCATCATCCTCATCATCATTTCATCATCATCATCATCATCATCATCATCATCATCATCATCATCATCGTCGTCATCGTCGTCATCATCATCGTCGTCATCATCATCATCATCATCATCATATCCATCATCATCATCATCATCATCATCATCATCATCTTCGTCATCATCATCATCATCATCTTCATCTCCATCATCATCATCATCTTCATCATCGTCGTCCTCATCATCATCCTCATCGTCATCATCATCATCATTATCATCATATTCTTCTTCGTCATCATCATCATCATCTTCATCATCTTCTTGATCTCCATCATCATCATCATCTTCATCATCTTCATCATCATCATCATCTTCATAATCATCATCATCATCATCATATTCATCATCTTCATCTTCATCTTCAGCATCTTCATCATCACCGTCATCATTATCATCATCTTCTTCATCATCATCATCATCATCATCACCATAATCTTGATCATCATCATCATCTTGATCATCATCATCATCATTATCATCGTCATCATCATCATCATCATAATCATCTTCTTCATGATAATGATGATGAATATGATGATGAACATGATGATGATAACGATGATGATGATGACGAATATGATGCTAACGATGATGATGGTAACGATGATGACGATGATCATTGTCGTCATCATCACCATCATTATCATCATCATCGTCGTCGTCATCATCATCATCATCATCATCATCATATTCATCATCATCGTCATCAGCATCATAATCATCATCTTATTCTTCTTCATCATCATCTTCGTCATCATCATCATCATCATCATTGTCGTCATCATCGTCATCATCATCATGATGAAGATGATGATGATGATGATGACGATAAGGAAGATGATGATGATGAGGATGATGACGAGTATGATGCTGATGACGATGATGCATATGATGTTGATGATGTCGTCGTCTTCGTCATCATCATCTTCATCATCATCATCATCATCATCATCATCATCATCATCTTCTTCTTCATTTCCATCATCAACATCATATTCATCATCGTCATCATCATCATACTCATCATCATCCTCATCATCATCTTCATCATCAACATATTCGTCATCATCATCGTCATCATCTTCATCATCGTCATCATCATCATCGTCATCGTCATTGTCATCATCATCATCATGAAGATGATGATGATGATGATGACGATCATGTTGATGATGATGATGATGATGATGATGATGATGTTGGAGATGGATATGAAGAAGATGATGATGATGATGATGATCAAGATGATGATGATGATCAAGATGATGATGATGATAACGAAGATGTTGATGATGAAGATGATGATTATGATGATAACGAAGATGTTGATGATGAAGATGATGATTATGATGATGATGAGAAGGAAGATAATGAGACGAAATTTCATTACGAAAGGTTGAATAAATAAAATGATTATGATAGTTTGAAACATTGGGGATATCAATGGCATTGCCTATGGAATGATCTATCCTAAGGATATCTTTATTGGAACATTTAGTTGGATGTTGATTGTTTGGACGGAACTCATCATCTAAATTTTAAGTAAGATGTTTATTTCATCACCATTCTATTCATAAATGTGATTCTTTTGAATGTATGAAGAATGTCATTTATATTCCTATTGATTGTTGTTGGTCATATTAATCATAACCAATTTTAAGTTATACTCTAAAACCATAAAATAATTTATGCATATAACATATTATATACTTACTTTTTCCAATTTGATTGCACATTGTTTGGTTTCCTTAATAATTCATGAAGACACTAAGAATATAGAGAGGTATTTAAGTTGTATAAATAATTGTATAATTGATAATGTAAAAACTTTGTGAAAGTTATTAAGGAAACTGGTTACCTGGAAATACACTCAAGCAAAGTGTTAGTTTGTTGCTGAAATACTCTTTGTGGGCATAATTTGTGAGCTTGAAATTCAGTTTGCGGGCATAATTTGTAAGCCTAAAATACAGTCTACGTGCATCACCTCACCTCCGCTTCGAACCTAGATAACCATGGTTAAACTTCAAACAAGTGAGTCCTCTACCATGAGCGCAGTTGAAACGCGGGCATCCTCCTCTACAAACCCAATTGAAACACGGTCCTCCACAGATGATAGGATAATAGTATAAAAATTTAAAGAGTATTTTGATGCATGGAGAGATGAAAATATGTGTCCACCATGTATGGAAACTATCCTGAGGAAAGCAGAAGTTTTCAAATTTTTGTTTGGAATGTTCAGTTATGTTGATGAGGAGATAGATGAGGCAATTTCTAAATATGATTATGGGAATATAGAACTCATAATTTTTGGGAAGCGGGTATACCTCGACCCTGATTTGGATACCCAAGCTACAAACATTCCATGCAGAGGGGGGGTGATTTTAAGCTCAAGGAAAACCCCCAAATAGGAGAAGAACCAGATGGCCAGTAAAATTTGTGGGTGAGAAGTAAATATTTCGAGGAATGGTTTAAAATTGAAAGATTTCCCTCTCGGAATATACAAAACATTGATTCAAATTGTCCTTAGGACAATTCTAAATCATCACAGGCATGACATTTCAGGTGAATGTATATGGGTTGTGATACATTGGGTGGAAGATATACCTGTAGATATTCCTTATATGTTGGCTAAGAAAGTCCACTCTGCCCTGCAAGAGAGCCAATTAAGGAAGTTTAAATTTAGTTTCCCGAGCACACTTCAAAAAATTATAGATTTATGTCGACCCCATGCTACTGAAACAAAGATTGGTGATATCGACCAACATGAAAATATATCTTTTCCAAAACCACCTATTCATAAAACATATGTTAGGAAACGTAATAGAAGGGAACATAATGAGGAATTTCCAGTACAATCTCCCCAGTAGAATGAGGAATTAGTACAATCTCATGAGCACCATGGGGAATTACCATTACACCCTCCTTAAAAGAACGAGGATTGCCAATACCAAGTACTGAGCACCATGGTGAATTACAAGTATAGTATTTTGATTTTGTCACAAATGATGTAGTTCGTGCTACCACAACTTTGAAATATTTACAGGGACATGTAGATAGAGGTCATTGGGAGGAGGTGATGGGAAACAAAATGGAACAAACTACTGCTCACTTTTCCATTCCTCAATTTTTTCTTGATAGAGTTCCCCCTAAACATTTGGAAATTGAGTGCGATTTTTCTTCCAAATCATAATCAAGGGCTTCCGCTATGCATTTAGACATTTCATCATATAAGTTTGATAGTAGGTACGTGTTCATCCTATATGATGAAATGGAGCATTTCAAGGAACACGCTTCCTATATATGCAATTGGGCAGAAGAGTGCTTGAGAAAAGATTATAATATTTTAGAATGCCTCAAACAGATAGCAGTGTTGCAGAAGACAATTGTGGATAATCAATTCAAAGTGGATAGAGTTATAAAAGGGAAAGATGAAATGGTTAAATTATTATCCAAAGAAGTAGAAAAAATCACTGAATATGCTGAAAATGAAATTGAGTCACTGAGGGTTGTGTATAAAGAGGCTTTGGAAAAAGCTAATGCTGAAGTGAGTGAACTCAAAGAAGAGTTGAAAAAAAGACCACTTTTTTCTCAACGTACCACCAATGAGGAAAAAAATGGGTCCTTTACATGTAATGGAGAATAAAATTAAAGAATATGAACATGTAGTACAAGAATATCAGTTGAAGTTGAAAGAGTGGGAGGGAAGCCATGGAAAAAAAGTTGGATAATTAGAATCAATAATTTCTGATTTGAGAAAAACCATTTCTAAGCAAGTTGATAAGCTAAAAGGCACAAGGTTAGCAAGGATCTACGAATCTTTAAAACTTAAAAACCAAAGTAGAGGAAAAAAAATTCCAATCAAGAAGGTGGTGAGGGTGAAGGTAAGGGTACCCAAGGAGATGAGGGTAAGCGTAGAATGAAAAAAATGCCTACAGGTACAATGTCCTTTGAAGAGTAAGATAAGTCCTTAGAAAATTGAGAGAAGATGATAAAAGAATTCTTCTAAATGAGCATTGAACTACATGATTTGTTTGGCTCATCACCATTACATAAACAAATGAAAGAGAAGATGGCTGGGAAAGATGCAAAAATAAGGGAGTTGGAATCAAAACTCTTAGACAGTAGAAAAGTTCATCATTTGGGATGTGATATGGAAATTCAAAAACTTAAATCCACAATTTTTGATTTGGAGTAGGAATTAAAAGGGATAGATGCTCCGATGATTGCAATTCTTGTCCTTCCCAATGAGACAGAGTCAAGGGAAAAAGAGCATGAGAAAGAAATACGAAATCTGAAATGTGAATTGACTGAAGTTAAAGATCAATTGAAACATACCAGACAACAATTGGGGGTCAAGGAAAAATAGTAATCAACGAAGTATAAGAAAAATGTGGAAATGTTGAACCAACTGATGGAGGAAAAAAATGTTTTTCTTGGAAATTAAAAAAATGTTTCACAGAGAGTGAAAGAGCTTGAAAACAAATTGCAAAAAGTGCCTTGTCCAACTCCAGAACAATTAAAGTCTTCTATGAAAGGCAAGAGAGACCATTCAGATTTGTCTTCTTCTCAAGAGGAGGGATTACAGCCATCTCAGAAACATGCTAGACATGTATAAATCAATGTATATATGTATTTATCGACAGTTAATGAAAACAAAGATTTTGTATGGTGGAGTTTTGTATTTATCGGCATATAATGGAAAATGCTTTAATTAGTTGTCTTACTTTTTATGTCCAGGAGTTAGTGGTTCTACAGTCAATCCTTATGAAGTATGGTATTCATGTTTATTCAATGCTCATTCGTATGGTATTCATGTTTATGAAGTCCTCATTTTTTTATTGAGATATTCTTAATGTCCAGGAGTTAGTGGTTCTACAGTCAATGCTTTGGTTTATACTTTATTGTGATGTGAGGCATGATTCTCAACAATTTCATCGTGACATTTTTGCACCTATGACCACTTTTTTTCGTCGATCTAAGTGCTTCCTCACCTTCTTTGATGGAGTTTATATGCATAGGTCCATAGAAATTTTCCATAGAATTTCCTCACCTTCATTACGAATGTTTTCTTCTTCACCACTTTGCATACAATGTTGCGTTGTGATCATTTTGGACTTTTCAACAAAACAGTTCTCTTAAGACATTAAGGCCATAAATATCACCAAAATATCAACAAAATAGGTCTCTTAATATATTAAGACCATATGCCCTGTCATTTCATTAAGAATGTTATGTTCTTCACCACTTTGCATACAATGACGGTGGATAAAGCTGTTTGTCATGAATGAAATGATACCACCATTCAAACTAGATAATATGATGAAATAACAACATTATTGGGCATAAATGACACGTCTCTTCAAATCTATGTTCTTTTAAACATTTAATTCATAATTATATTTATTATTTAATTGTTAATTAATTTAATTAATTAACCTTCTTTGGTCATCTACGGGATTCTTCCATCTCAGGCCTGTGGGCTTCATCATCTACGGGCTAGCCTTTATCTTTAGTCAACGGGCTTCTCCTCTTTCACCTGCGGGAATAATCCAAAATTTCGCAGGCTTATCTCCCTTAGATTGTGGGAATAGCCCATGCTCTCATGGGTTTCTGCCTTAAGCACCTTGCGGGCTTAATTTAATACCTTGCAGGTATTTTACAAGCCCTTGCAGGCATTTTTCAAACCCCTGTAGGCATATTACAAGCCCTTGTGGGAATCTCTTTATCCCCCATACATTAAGCCCCTTGTGGGCATACATAATCCCTTGCGGGCATATTTAAGCTCTTGTGAGTTTATTCATTAATCCCCTATGGGAATTTTACAAGCCCTTGCGGGCATTTTTACAAGCTTTTGCGGGCATATGATAAGGTGTCATTTAACCTAATTTTTCACAATTTTGGTAGGACAAAATCTCACACATGTGATCCTCAAAGAGAGAACTGACACCACAGCTAGATGACCAGATCACCATGGAACATTTCCATGCCATCTGGATAATTTATTGACGCAAGGACACTCTTTGGCGGGCATTTCCAAATGCCTCTTCAAACCTTATTTGGACATCAAAACAAACTTCTTCTCATTTTGGCGGGCTTGTCTATCACATGTGTGAACTCTAGAGGGAAGTATGATCCTATGGATAGATAGCCAGTTCATCAAGGAACAAGCCTATGCCACCTGATTAATTTTATCAGCACAAGGACACCTCCTTGCAAGCATTTCCTATTGGCCTCGTAGCCTTCCAAATTGCTGATTTGACACTTGGCAAAATTATCAAACCCTAGGTTTATAGTATGAAGAGATTTTTCTTTTCACCAAATTGGAAGTGTGAGACAACCAATGAATAGAGGCCAACAAGGTGATTCCATCCAAACCAATTTCACCCCTTGAAGCCACTTTCTCTCTCCTCGGCGGGCATTTTTACTGGAGTAGTACTGCAAATCAAGCTAAGAAGCACTTTTGGCAAATCAATATCTTCTTCCTCGAATAATCTTTGGACAAACCAATGATATGGTTGGATGCACCAAACAAAATTGTAGAGACCTATACTCTCAAAATAATTTTAGACACCAACCACAAGACATGGCATGCATTTTACTAAGGTCACTCAGGCATTTCTACTGATTTTATACTTAGACAATTTTTGCACTTTCTTATACTGGTCCAATATGCATGAAGCATTGTTTTGGTAGATCCATAACTTCTTCCTCAGACACTTTTTGGACAATTTGAGACCATTTTCAAGTAGACAACTCAACAAGGTACAGCTTGACCATATGGTGCGGGCATTTCCCTGAGGCCACCTGGACCAGTTTTCCAACACTTATCCATTTCAGGAATTTCTCCAAAGTTTATCCCGAACCCCTATTTTGGCAGACTTGTAACTTTCTCCTCATACATGCTTAAGGAAAAATGAGACCATGACTAGATAGCCATGTCAACAGGATATGGTCTAGTATGGATTTCAATGTTATAGGTCTGTTGCTATTGTGCAGGTCTGTTATTATTACGGTTTGGAATGGGTTGGGCTAGAATTGGTGGGGATCTGGGGTGTGGTTGATTCTATGGGGGAGGCATAATAAGTGGCTATTGTAATGGGGCTCTCCAATTTGATGGATGGGGGTATTGATTTACATAATTCGTGGTTGATGGAAGAAAAGGTGGGGGGTATGGAGGGTAAGATGATGCTGATTTGCATCATCTTCAGCATCATCATCATCATCTTCATCTTCATCATCATCATCATCATTATCATCATATTCATCTTCTTCTTCTTCATCATCATCATCATCATCATCATCGCCATCATCTTGATCATCATCATCATCTTGATCATCATCATCATCATCTTCATCTTCATGATGATGCTGATGAAGTGGATGATGATGATGAATATAATGATAATGAAGATGTTGATGATGAAGATGATGATTATGATGATGATGATAAGGAAGATGATGAGATGAAATTTCATTACGAAAGGTTGAAGAAATAAAATGATTATTATAGTTTGAAACATTGGGGACATCAATGGCATTATCTATGGAATGATCCATCCTAAGGCTATCTTTATTGGAACATTTAGTTGGACATTGATTGTTTGGACATAACTTATCATCTAAATTTTAAGCAAGATGTTTATTTCATCACCACTCTATTCATAAATGTGATTCTTTTGAATGTATGAAGAATGTCATTTATATTCATATTGATTATTGTTGGTCATATTAATCATATACAATTTTAAGTTATACTCTAGAACCATAAAATAATTTATGCATATAACATATTATATACTTACTTTTTCCAATTAGCTTGCACATTGTTTTGGTTTCCTTAATAATTCATGAAGACACTAAGAATATAGAGAGGTATTTAAGTTGTATAAATAATTGTATAATTGATAATGTAAAAACTTTGTGAAAGTTATTAAGGAAACTAGTTACTTGGAAATACACTCAAGCAAAGTGTTAATTTGTTATTGAAATACTCTTTGCGGGCATAATTTGTGAGCTTGAAATTCAGTCCGTGGGCATAATTTGTAAGCCCGAAATACAGTATGCATGCATCACCTCACCTTTTCTTCGAACCTAGATAACCATGGATGAACTTCAAACATGGGAGTCCTATACCACGAGCGCAGTTGAAATGCAGGCATCCTCCTCTGCAAACCCAGTTGAAACACAGTCATCCACAGATGATAGGATAGAAGTAAAAAAAATTTAAAGAGTATTCTGATGCATGGAGAGATGCAAATATGTGGCCACCATGTATGGAAACTATCCTGAGGAAAGCAGAAGTTTTCGACTTTTTGTTTGGAATGTTCAGTTATGTTGATGAGGAGATAAATGAGGCAATTTCGAAATATGATACTGGGAATACAAAACTCATAATTTTTGGGAAGCGGGTATACCTCGACACTAATTTGGTTACCTGAGCTACAAATATTCCACATAGAGGGGGTGCGATTTTAAACTCAAGGAAAACTCCCAAACAGGAGAAGCACCAAATGGCTAGTAAAATTTGTGGGCGAGAAGTAAATGTTCTGATGAATGGTTTAAAAATGCAAGATGTCCCTCCCGGAATATACAAAACATTGATTCAGATTGTCCTTAGGAAAATTCTGAATCATCATGGGCATGACATTTCAGGGGAATGTATGCGGGTAGTGATACATTGGGTGGAAGATATACCTATATATATTCCTTATCTATTGGCTAAGAAAGTCCACTCTACCCTACAAGAGAGCCAATTAAGGAAGGTTACATTTAGTTTCCCAGGCACACTTTAAAAAATTATTGATTTACATCGACCCCATGCTACTGAAACAGAGATTGGTGATATCAACTAGCATGAAAATATATCTTTTCCAAAACCACCTGTTCATAAAACATACATTAGGAAACTTAATAGAAGGGAACATAATGAGGAATTTATAGTATAGTCTCCTCAGCAAAACGAGGAATTAGTACAATCTCATAAGCACCATGGGGAATTACCATTACACCCTCCTGAATAGAACAAGGAATTTCTAGTACAAAGTCTTGAGCACCATGGCAAATTACGAGTACAGTATCCTGATTTTGTCACAAATGATGTAGTTCGTGCTACCACAACTTTGAAAGAGTTACAGAGACATGTAGATAGAGGTAATTGGGAGGAGGTGACGGGAAACGAAATGTAACAAACTACTGCTCACTTTTCCATTCCTCAAGATTTTCTTGATAGAGTTCCTCCTAAACAGTTGGAAATTGAGTATGATTGTTCTTCCAAATCAGAATCAAGGGCTTCCGCTATGCATTTAGACATTGCATAATATAAGTTTGATAGTAGGTACATGTTCATCCTATATGATAAAATGGAGCGTTTCAAGGAACAAGCTTCCTATATATGCAATTGGGCGAAAGAGTGCTTGAGAAAAGATGATAATATTTTAGAATGCCTCAAACAGATAGCAGTGTTGCAGAAGACAATTGTGGATAATCAATTCAAAGTGGACAAAATTATAAAAGGGAAAGAAGAAATTGTTAAATTAGTATCCAAAGAGGTAGAAAAAATCATTGATGATGCTGAAAATGAAATTGAGTCAGTGAGGGTTGTGTATAAAGAGGCTTTGGAAAAAGCTAATGCTAAAGCGAGTGAACTCAAAGAAGAGTTGAAAAAAAGACCACTTGTTCTCAATGTACCACCAATGAGGACAAAAATGGGTCCTTTACATGTAATGGATAATAAAAGTAAAGAATATTAACATGTAGTACAAGAACATCAGTTGAAGTTGAAAGAGTGGGAGGGAAGCCATGGAAAAAAAGTTGGAGAATTAGAATCAATAATTTTCGATTTGAGAAAAACCATTTCTAAGAAAGCTAATAAGATGAAAGGAACAAGGTTAGCAAGGATATATGAATCTTTAAAACTTAAAAACCAAAGTAGAGGAAAACAAATTCCAATCAAGAAGGTAGTGAGGGTGAAGGTAAGGGTACCAAAGGAGACAAGGGTAAGGGTAGAAGGAAAAAAACACCTACAGGTACAATGTACTTAGAAGAGCGAGATAAGTCCTTAGCAAATCAAGAGAAGATGATAAAATAATGCTTCTCAACAAGCATTGCGCTACATGATTTGTTTGGCTTCTCACCAGTACATAAAGAAATAAAAGAGAAGATGGATGGGAAAGATGCAAAAATAAGGGATGTAGAATCAAAACTCTTAGATGGTAGAAAAGTTCAGCATTTGGGATGTGATATGGAAATTCAAAAAATTAAATCCACAATTTCTGATATGGAAAAGAAATTGAAAGGGATAGCTACTGCGATGATTTCAATTCTTGTCCTTCCCAACGAGACAGAGTTGAGGGAAAAAGAGCACGAGAAAGAAATATAGAATCTGAAATGTGTATTGACTGAAGTTAAAGATCAGTTGATGTTATTTTTTCAGTATTTAATTCAATCTGATCTAGGATCTTAATCGAGAGAACAACATATACAGCATATCAAACACAAGATACAAGAGACACAAAGCATTTGACCGGGGAAAACCAAGAAGGTGAAAAATCCCGCAACTTCCTTAGAGATAGAATAAGCACCAATACAAGGATCACAAAGATGAATCCCCAAAATATAAATTTCTACAACAGCTACTCCTCCTCCACTTGTGCGCACTCATCTTCTCTCTTACTAATGTGAAGTGAGTGAGTGTGTGAATGAATGAATAGAGAGAGACACACTCTCTATTTATACAATGAATTGAATTGCCTTTTACTATAACTGGGCTAACTTCCTAAGGAAGCCTAATAACCTATCCACATGTCACTGGGCCGACCCCACTAAGGTGGTCTAATAACCCTTTGACCCACACAACTCATACAGGGTCGACCCCACCATGGTGGTCTAATAACCCATCAAATAAAACTTGCGACACTTACAATAATACTTGTGACACTTGCAAATACAAATGACGACACTTCCAATCGGAGAAATAATATGTCTCCGTTGGGGATACAATAAAGTACAAATTTAATACATACAATATACAAGTGAATATCCTCCGAGGTTACAAATACATCAACACTCCCTCTTAACTAGGAAGGTATTCTATTGACACAAGTCATCAATACATATAGGCACAAGTCTTCAATACTAGAGCTAAATCATCGTCACTGCTATTGTAGTCGTCATCTCGATTATTGGGCTATCTCGCAAT
The DNA here is from genome assembly GCA_027924585.1 of Larix kaempferi. Lineage (NCBI taxonomy): Eukaryota > Viridiplantae > Streptophyta > Pinopsida > Pinales > Pinaceae > Larix > Larix kaempferi. The sequence continues at coordinate 15,682,524 of BSBM01000407.1, read as the reverse complement.
TCTTCTCGTCATAGGAAGTTCTACAGAGCCATCCCTTTTTCATGTTGGATGTAGGCCTAGACTCCTATAGGTATTCATCATCTCTGTGAGCGTGCCATCCTATGGAATTCTTAGGGATGATTATGTGCGTCAACAAAACCTCAAAAGAGCATCCCATGAATTTTACGAGCTTACTCCTCAACCTATCGGATCTACTGGGATCTTTTACATGTGACCACCACAAAACCTCGAAAGAGCATCCCAGGACTTTTATGAGCACATGGCTCAACCTATTGGATCTCCTAGGATCTTTTACATGTGGTCAACCAAAACCTTAAAAGAGTGTCTTGCACCCTACAATATCTCTAAAGAGAATCCCAGGACTTTTATGAGCACACAACTCAACCTATCGGATCTCCAGGACTGATTACATGCCTTATGTAGAAAAACCTCGAAAGAGCATCATAGGAATTTTAAGAGCACACAACTCAATCTATCATATCTCCCAGGATCTTTTCTATGCTACCTGTAGCAAAACCTTGAAAGAGCATCCCAGGACTTTTACGAGCACATATCTCAACCTATCAGATCTCCCAGGATCTTTTCTATGCTACTTGCACAACCTGTCCATGGCCACGGAGTATCAACCTGATACTCATGATCCACTTGATCATCCTTGCACGGAGCATCCTACAGATGCTCATGATTATACTGATCATCATCATACAATACATCATCTTGATGTACAACATCTGGAGCATCAACCTGATGCTCACCACACACGATCATCCTAATCATAATCATAGCATCATCCTAATACATATCATCACATGATCATCCTCATCATTATCACAACATCATCCTGATTCATATCATCTGGAGCATCGTCCTGATGCTCATCACACATGATCGTCCTAATCATCATCATCTCATGATCATCCTCTTCATATCATCTCATCGTCCATAGAGCACATCCCAGATGCACATCATACAACACTTACACCACCAACATGGGAGAACACATCTACCACCATTTGGGGAAGTCTCTAGCCCTTAATTTTTCACCATGGGAGAACACATCTACTACCATGTGAAAAATGTTTTCACCCCTTACATATACACCATGGGAGAACACATCTACCACCATGTAAGAAGGACTCCATCCCTTACATCTGCACCATGGGAGAACACATCTACCACCATGTGAGAATGGATCATTAATTACATCATGACCATGGGAGAACACATCTAAAACTATGTTAGAAAATCCCATGTGAATATATGTCTTCTGGACTCATCACTTCCCCTTGGAAGGAACCTCGATATGAAGTACACCAAGCCTCTTTCTAAAGTACTCGAACTTCACTTGAGCTAGTGGTTTGGTCAACACATCTGCAATATGCTCATCTGTCACAACATACTGGAGCTTTATTGCTCCTCTCTGCACCATATCCCTGATATAGTGATATTTGATCTCAATATGATTCGACTTGTAATGTAACACTGAGTTCTCTAATTACTACACACAACTCTGGTTTTCATAGAAGATACAAGCAGCATACAACTGGAGATCAAATAAATCAAACAGTAGCTTCCTAATCCAGACTGCCTCACAAATAGCCGAATAAGCTGCGACATACTCTGCTTCGGCTGTACTCAGTGTTACGCAGGACTGCTTCTTGCTAAACCAAGAGATCACACCTAATCCCATACTGAAGAAGCACCCCGAAGTGCTCTTCCTATCTACAGCACTGCCTGCCCAATTTGAATCAACATAACCCTCCAGGTTAAAATTTTGATTCGCATCATACTTGAGCCCATAATCAATCGTACCCTTTAGGTACCTCAGAATATGCTTGACAACAATCAAGTGAACATGTCTAGGATCCGTCAGGAAATGGCTCAAGGTGTTCACCGCAAAGAAAATATCTGGTCTCGTATTCATCAAGTACATTAAGGACCCAATCATCTGACGATACATCATGGCATCAACCGACTCTGATGAAGCATCACTCAATAGCTTTAGGTTCGATGCCATAGGTGTGGCCATGGCATTGCAGTCCATCATCTCGAACCGCTTTAGGATCTCTACTGCATACTTCCCTTGTCCAAGGAAGATTCCATCTGTACTCTGCCACACCTCCATACCTAGAAAGTAATGCATCATACCCAAGTCCTTCATCTCGAACTTGGCAGCAAGCTTCCTCTTCGTGTCGGCAATTGACCTATCCTCACATGTCACAAATAGGTCATCCAAATACAGTAGGAGTATCACTTGATATCCTTCCTCAACCTTGTAGTAAAGGTTGGAATCCACTTTACTCTTGGTAAAGCCCAAACTGGTCCCGAAGTTGTCTATCCTTCTGTACCATCTCCTGGGTTCTTGTTTCAAACTAGACAAGGATTTCTTCAATTTTCACACATGTGACTCCCTGTCATGTGACTCAAATCCGAGTGGCTTCTCCACACACACTTCCTCTTCGACTACACCATTCAATAAAGATGTCTTGACATCCATCTGGTGTATCTTCCACTTCATCACTATAGCCAGAGCAAGTACTATTCTAATGGAAGTGTATCTGGCTACAGGTGCAAAGGTTTCTTCATAATTTATCCCTTCTTTCTGGGAGAACTCATGAGCCACAAATCTTGCCTTGTATTTCTATATGCTACCATCTACAGCATGCTTGATCTTGTAGATCCACGTGGAATTCACAATAGACTTCCCTTCTGGTCTTGGGACCACATCCAAAACATCATTCTTCATGATCGACTGGTATTCCTTGATCATGGAATTCTTCCATTACATCATTCCAGATCTTGGGAACTTTAGATTCTTCAATATCTTCAATAGATAGTTTTTCTTGAACTTCGTTGCTGGAACGAATGTTGTAGTCCTTCTTTTGTAGGTGATTGTACACGATCTTTCCTACAATTTAAATTCAATTGCATGATTAGAAACTTCTCATAGTTTACAGAACAAAGTCTTACATATAAAGATATATGTCATACAGTCATGCAATTATCTTAGCCAATGCTTCAATACAACATTTATCCATATGCCATAACTTTCTAGATGCCTTCCATCTCTACCAAAACATTGTTAAGAGTGTGCACTACTCCCAGCATGTCAGCAAAGAGGTTTCATTCTAGATAAGTAGCAATGGAATGTTGTACAATACCATAGGCCACTTAGCCATTACTATATTAGTAGTATCTTGTTCATTAATGCAACTTTTCTAATACGCATAATATGCATCCTAAATCTAGGAACATAAGTATGTACATGACTGAACAACATCATTTAAGTAATAAAAAAATGACAATTAAAATACTTATCTTTGTTTGCTTGTTGAGTGGACTCCCTCTCAATCTTTGCTTCCTTACAGGAACAACTGGAGCGTGCTCCCTCTTGATCTTTGCTTCCTTGCAGGAACTACTGGAGTGTGCTCCCTCTTGATCTTTGCTTCCTGGATTATCTGTCTTTGAACTTATATCCATCCTGGACCACTATGCATGCTTAAGTGTGCACTAGTGTCATCATTGTGTCATCCTCAAGATCTCATACATAATCATACATGCTTTAGTATAATCTCAATACTATCAAATCATTATGATGCTAAATATGTATGGTCATGATCATTTCATACACAGGTAATTCATCACAAGTGTTAGTATTTCAAGGTTTCAGGGAGTACTTCTTTTACTCATGCATGTTCTTATTTGACCCTAGGACTCTTCTGGTTTGTTATATTATTAATCAAACTAAGAAGCATAATATGCATAAACCCGCAATTATTCAAACCTATAACTTCATGAATAATCATTATCAATCATGCGAAATGTATACTTATATGAGATCCCAACACAAGGTAGGATTCTAACTTGATAAAGGAAAAACATACTTGGATTATCATGCTAGTGAGTTATATCTAACATACCCAAGCAATGTCTTCTTGTTCTCTTCAATGATTTAGAGGCCTTGTGCTAGTAACCTGCATGTATCATAAGTTAAGCATTGTAGAACCAAATTATACATACCTAGTAAGTAGAGTTTCTATGTGATCAATGGCTATGGATGAGTCTTTGTCTTCATGTCACCATGGTCATATGTTCTTGATCTAGAACTTGATTTGTCTTTCTTGATGTACCTTTCATGTTAGCAGACAACATCATCCTCATACAACACCACAGTTCATTAGTACAATCATAAGTGTCATAACCCTAATCAATGAATGTATTTTATCATTCACATGCATTCATACTTTTACTAGGGTGATAAGACAAGTCTAGAATTAATCAAGATTGTTACTAACCTCAATAATATGAAGACAAACATATTATAAACTTAATCATGAATAGATTTCAAAACATACATGTATCTCCTCAAGTCATACCTGTTGGGATTGCTTGTAGTCTTCTTATGTAAGGCCTTAGCCCCATCTCTCTCTGGAACTAGAACTTCTTCTCTTATGTAGGTGACAATTCATACTCTTCTAGGATTAACCCAATCCACTTGATTTGTTGAAACTAAATCTAAAGTTGGCTAGGGTTTGACATAGAAACCCTCAAAATCCAAACTTGGAATTTCAAACTTCTGTCTGAACTTGGAGATGTATTTGACTGAGGCGAGCAAGCTGGTATGCTCATATTTTGAAAACTCCAAAAATTGACCCTCCAAAAATGACCTGTGAGTTTCGGATCTATAGCTTCTGTGAAATTCTCATTTTCTGGTCAAAATACCGAACTAGGGTTTGATAGAGCCCAGGGTTTTACCCAACCAAAAACTTCAATCTTGGTCTCTAAATTTTGATTTTGATGAGGAGCATCCATCATTGGTCTCCGATTCCAAAAATTTCAACTTTTTCAAAAACCCTAATTTCTCGTAGTAGTGACAAACCAAGAATGAAAGTGCTCCAAGTCCAATTCTATTTTGAATAGAAATATATGCCATATTGTTTTTGACGTAAGTCTCAAATTTTGGATCCTCGGGGTCTGAAACTTCGGTCTGTGATAGACTAACCTATCATCTTTCCAAACCCACATATCTTATCTTTAATGGATTCTCTGAGAGAGACATATACCAAGTGTCGCAACGTGACCTGTTTATGGGATGAAACTATATAGAAAACCTTTACAGAGTGCCACATATCACTGTTTCAACTTAGGCCTCTGAAACCTGGACCTATAAAACTGCAGTCCGTTCCCTAATTAACACTTTTTACGGAATTCCATTTGGAGCTTCCTAGCCCACGATATGACCTTTTTTCCTAGGTCACCTTTTTAGGACTGCATTATGGAAGAGGCGGAAACCCTAACTTGTACGGATCATATCTCACAAAGTATAACGAATATGAGGCTTTACTTCAGACACAAGATACATGGACATTTCATATTCGAATTGTAAAAGTTTCAGATACTAAAAAATTCACCAAAACTGATTTATAGCGAAAGTGCCACGATGACCGGTGTTTACTATATCAAGCCCTAGCTTCCAATTTGTCGCAAGTGCAACAAGTGTCATAAATGCCATACCATGCTTTCTTTCAGGCTAGCTCTGATACCATGTTAGTTTTTCAATATTTAATTCAATTTGATATAGGATCTTAATTGAGAGGACAACATGTACAGCATATCAAGCATAAGAGACAAGAGACACAAAGCATTTCACCAAGGAAAACTAAGAAGGTGAAAAACCTCGCAACTTCCTCAGAGATTGAATAAGCACCAATACAAGGATCACAAAGATGAAGCCCCAAAAGAAAAATGTCTGCAGGATCTACTCCTCCTCCACTTGTGCGCACTCCTCCTCTCTCTCACTTGATCCGTATTTTATGAGCAGAATGAAATGAATACAGATTATTATCAAATGCTTAACACAAAATAACAGATATATAGTAAAACCAGTTTTCTATTCAATAACGGAATAAGCTGAAACTGTAAAATGCAGCGGACAACAAGCTTGCTGGAATGGTGGCGGCTTATCTCTGAGAAGAGATGTGACGGCTCCGCTCATTCGCAAGAAGATGAATATAAAGAGCGGCCCAAAGGTCCTATTTATCATAAGCATGAGGGAAAGAATCCCAAACATCCAAAAACTTAACCCTAGAAGATGAACCGTCATAAAGTTTCTGGCCCCAAAGTGGTTAGTTGAATACTCAACTTCCCAGGGTCATAACTTTTGCATACGATATCCGTTTGGGGCGCTCGATAGCCCATTGGAAAGGTCTATCTCAGATTTACAATTTTCAATTGAAGATAAATACATGTTGTTGACAACCATTTGGCCCCCAAATTTCCAAAAAAGGTCGTTTAGAGCCTCAAAACGGCCCTGAAAGTTTAGGACCCAAAAAACCTGCTAAAAATAGTAAATTACCAAAATTGCCAGAAAACTGTTTTGAGCTAGTTGGAAAGGTGGGTGGCCACCGATATCCACCTAGATCAATCCTCACTCCTTAGGAAGCAATGGTCTCCATTGCATTGAGTTCCCCCATCAGATGAGGAAATTTCTGTTGAATTTGGCCCCGGGTGAGCCACTTGCCTTGGTGCAGGAGATGCCCTGCTTTGACAACTCGATAAAGATGGATCCTTTGATGTCGAGTTCCCTTGATCTGTGTGTCCACAATATGATCACTGGATGCTTGTTGTAGGCATCCAGGGTTGAGCTTTGCTGGTGTCAACTTCTCTGCTATCTCTGAGGTGTCTAATAATGGTGGGAAATATGGCCGAAGGAGAGCCACGTTGAAGACTGGATGTAGACCAAGGAAGGGGGGAATGTTGAGCTCAAAAGCATTGTCACCCATTGCCTTGGTGATGGTGTATGGCCCCATAACAGAGCGGGTGAAGCTTTCGATGGGGCCTTATAAGGTGTTCTTTCTGCAAATGCAATCAAACTTTGTCGCCCACCTGAAACTTATGTGGCACCCGATGTTGATCATGGTGTTGCTTGTACTTGGCATTAGACTTCTGTAGAATATCCTTAACCTGTTGGAGGATATGTTGGATCTGTTCAATTAACCGGGTGGCTTTTTCAGCTTCTAGGGATGAGTTGGCCGAGGTGGTCGCCAGGGGAAGTGCAACATCCATGGGGCCCAATGGTTGGAATCCCAACCCCACCTGAAAGGGGATGTGGCCAGTTGAGCTATGCAGGGCTCGGTTGTATCTATGCTGGACATAGGGAAGACTCTCATCCCATGTGCGGGGATTTGTTGAATTGTACATGCACAGGATATGTATGACCATCTGGTTGACAACCTCGGTTTGGCCGTCTTTCTGGGGGTGGAAGGCAGTGAATTTGGTGAGCTTGGTATCCAGCAATGACCAGAGGCTCAACCAGAATGAGCTGAGGAACCGACTGTCACGGTCTAATATAATGGTCCGTGGGATCCCAGAATGTACCCATACTTGTTCAAAGAAGAGCTAGGCAGTGGCTTCTGCTGTGATGTTCTTCTTGTAGGTGACTAGAATTGCTATCTTGGAAAAGCGATCAACAACCACAGAAACACAGTCGTTTCCCTCCTTGGTGGACGGGAGGCCCAACATGTAGTCCATTGAGATGGATTCCCATGGCCTGTCAGGAGTAGCTAGAGGGGTGTACAAGCCCTGTTTCTTAGTGGTCGATTTGGCAATAGCGCAAGCGGTGCAGGACCTGATATAGTTGCTGACATCCTATCAAAGTTTCAGCTAGTAGAAATGTTTCTGCAGCACTGCCACTGTCTTTTCGACGCCAAAGTGTCTTGCCACCCGACTGTAGTGAGCTTTCCAAATCAGCTTCGTGCGCTTGCTTGACTGAACACAGAGATGGCCCAGATGGCACAACAACCCATCCTGAAGATGGAAATTAGCAACCACTAAGTTGGTGCCCAACATTTGGTAGGTGGTGGAGAAGTCAGGGTCTGTCTCGTAGAGGTGGGGCCATCTAGAGGTCTCATGGCTGCAAGAGTCTAGCACCATGGCGAGTGTCACAACTGGAGGTCGACTGAGGCAGTCAACAACTTGGTTGGTACTCTCTGTTTTATATTTGATGTTGAGGTGGAACTATTGTAAGTATGTTGACCACTTCTGATGGCAATCATTCTGCAACTTTACTTAGGTTTGCATGAACTGTAGTGGCTTGTGATTAGTGTGGATGAATGTCTCCTTTCCAAGAATGTAATGTCTCCACTGGCGGCAAGCTTGCACAATGGAGTACATTTCTTTGTCGTAAGTAGGGTACTTACAGAAAACATCTGATAGTGTCTCACTATCATATGCCATGGGGTGGCCGTGTTGAGTGAGAATGGCACCCACAACATAATCTGAAGCATCTATCTCAATATCAAAGGGATGTTGCAAGTCTAGTAATGAGAGTACCGACGATGAGCACAAACGCTTCTTGAAGTCATCGCAGGCTTGTTGTTGGGACAGGCCCCACACAATTTTTTCCTTACCTCCACCCTTGGTTACTTGGCTGAGGGCCCATGCGATATGAGAGAATCCTAACATGAACCGACAATAGAAATTGGTGAGGCCCAAGAAGCTCCGAAGTTCAGTGAGTGTGGTTGGGGCGGGCCAGTCACGGATGACCTGGATATTGGTTGGATCCCAATGCACACCATGTTGATCAACAATGTAGCCTAAGTAATGGACCATGTCCATGCCGAAGGAGCATTTTTCCAAGTTTGCATATAGTTTGTACTGCCGTAGGGTGTGCAGAACTTGTTGAATATGTTGCAAGTGTTCCGCCCAAGTCTTGTTGTAGATGAGGATGTCATCCAGATACACCACTAAAAAATTATTGGTGAAAGGTTGTAGGATATCGTCCATCATCCTCATAAAAGTTGTTGGAGCATTTTTCGAACAAAAGGGCATGACCAGCCATTCAAAAAGACCTTCTTTTGACTTGAAGGTAGTCTTCCATACATCTGTCTGTTCTATTGGGACCTGGTGGTAGCCAGACTTCAGATCAATCTTACTGAAGTATTTGGCCCCCATGAGCTGATCAAGGAGGTCGTAGATTTGGGGAATTAGTTATCGGTTGTGGACTGTGATTTTATTCAGGGCCCGGTAATGAATGCAGAGTCGCCAGGTCCCATCTTTCTTCTACACCAGCACGATTAGGCTCCCACAAGGTGATGGACTAGGACAGATGTGCCCCTTGTGCAGAAATTCTTGGATCTGCCTCTTGATCTCCTCATTTTTCAATAGAGAGCGGCAATAGACTGGCCCATTGGGTAGCAGTGCACCTGGGGTTAGATCGATGGAATGCTTGACTTGGTAGTGTAGAGGTACCCCAGTAGGAGATGAGAAGATATCCGAGTATTCTTCCACCACCTTATCCACTTGCTTCTGTTCTGTGGAGAGATCGGTCGCAGAGGCTCTGGATGTGGCTGTGATCTTTCTCTCACTTTGAGAGCGAATCATAAAGAAGACAAATTTCCCAGTCTGAGAGATGACTTTCCTACATTGCTTGGAAGAGATCAAGGAAATAGCACTAGGAGGGACTGCCTCGGGTATCCTGTACAATTTCCTATTCAAAGAAATAATAACACTACGAAGCCTAGACTCATATACAACATGACGTTTCCATAAATAAGGTTGGCCCAAAAAAACATCTGAAACTTCGAGAGGAGCAACATCACACAATACCTCATCCTTGAAGGGCTTGATGCTGTATGACAGTCAAGGGTGAAAAAATGAAGATGGGTGTCTATTTTGGGGGGTCTCGTGAGAAAATAATTCTGGTTTTTTCATGTTTTTCAACTTCGGGCGAACAAAAGTGATATTTTTGTTTAAAATTTCACTTTGCAGTAAAAAGAAAACTTTTAGAGAATGTGGTTTATACAAAGAATGTTTCTTTTCAATGAGGTTCTTTCCAAGGGTTGTATTTAAAGAGTGTTTATTCCAAAGTATTTTTGCAAAAAAAATGTATTTTTCCTTCTTATTTCTTTGAAAGAGATTTTTTCAAAAAGTTGTTTTGGTAAGGTAATTTACAAATGGTTTTTTTCCAAGGTAATTTTACACTTCTTATTTCTTTGAAAGGGGTTTTTTCAAATAGTTGTTTTGCTAAGGTATTTTGCAAAGGGTTTTTTTCCAAAGTAGTTTTGCACTTCTTATTTTTTTGAAAGGGGTTTTTTCAAATAGTTGTTTTGCTAAGGTATTTTGCAAAGAGTTTTTTTCCAAGGTAGTTTTGCACTTCTTATTTATTTGAAAGGGGTTTTTTCAAAGAGTTGTTTACTCAAAGTATTTTTACAAATAAGTTATTTCTTTACAAGGGGTTTTTCCAAGATATGTTTACAAATAAGTTTTTTTTCAAAGTATTTTTTCCTAGTGGCTTTTTTCCTAGATATTTTTTCAAAGAGGTTTTTTTTTCCAATGGTTTTTACAAAGAAGATTTATTTACAAGGTGTTCTTATTATTTTCCAATGGGTAGGTGATTTATTGTCAAGGAGTTTCTTATTTCTTTCCAAGAAGGTTTTTTTCAAAGAAGATTTTTGTTCAAAGAGTTTTTTCAAATGAAATTTAATTCCAATGAGACCTTCTTCAAAAGACTCTTACAAGATTTTTATAAGGTGAAGTAAATTTCAGTTCATGTTTTTATAAATTTCGTAAATGTTTTTAAATCTTAACTTATTTATTTTTACTATAAAGTAATGATTATTTAATTTATCATCTATAGATTAAACAATCATGGGCAATAAGAGAAAACGTAAAAAAAAAGGTGATTGTAAATGTGATGATGATGGTAATAGAGAAAAACAAAAACTCAGATATATTGCGAAAAAACAAAGGGTTACCGAAACGGAAGAGAGAATTATTGAAGATATAAATAAAGATTTACATGATAACGTTGAGAAAATGGAAATTGAAAATAGAGTATAAGAATAACAAATTGAAGTTGAAAAGACCATTGTAGAAGATGTAAATAGTGATTTACATGCTAATGTTGATGAAGTCAATATTGAAGATCAAGTTCAAGATCCAGAAATTGGACCTGATATGTATATATCATATATTTTTCAAATTCATTTTTTTATAATGAATTTTATTTCTGGATATATGTTAAATTAAATTTAACTTGATGTATAGGTACTTTCACCATTGATTATGAAATGTTAGAAGACATTGATTGGGACAAATATGGAGAAAAACTATCAATACATGTTGCATGATATCGTGCTACAAAATTTTATGATGAAGTTCTCAAGGATTACTCAATAGCAGGACAAGCACAAATTTTGAGATGTTTATTAGTGTCCAAGAAGTTAGAAGGTGCTATATCATTATTAGGTACTCACAAGGCGACAAAAGAGTCAAAATTGAAACAAAATGTGATGAAAAATATAGGTGATGCAATAAAAAAATTTGGAAAATCCAGGAAGAAAGATATCAGTGCTGCATGTAAAGCAATTCATACAGCAATTCTTTCAGCTAGTACTAAACAAAAGCGTTTGACAACAGAACTAGCAAAAGCAGTTGGAACATCAAGAAAGACATTACACAAACATAGCAAATTCGGAATGCAAATAGATGAAAATAATGAACTTATTTGCTGGGCAATTATTTGTAGACAACCTTACAAAGATAGATTGGGAGCAGGTGTTAAAGATATTGTACGAGAATATTGGTTGGAACATGCTCGAGTTTCACCAAATTCAAGAGATGTGATACGCAAAAGAATATCACGAAATGTATATGAAAGCCAACTGAAACATATAATGGACATGACACAAGTACAATTGTTCAATAAATTCAAGGAAGATCATTGTGGAATTAATATATCAATCACTACATTTGTGCAACAAAAACCATGGTATGTTAGACCTATTACTATATGTGATACATGTTGTTGCCATTATCATGTGCAATTTCAGTTATATTATGACACGTTTCTTGAATTTGGTAAAATGTTTTGGACAAATTCACCACCTCCGTCCACAATACGTGAATTCATATCTCAAATTTTATGTGAGAGAAATCACAATGAAGTATTTTATTCAAAGAAATGTGTCAATGGAAAACATTGTCATCATTGTGGAAATCTGGTGTTATTCCACAATAAATATCCTATCGATAATGATCAATCATTGTCAAATGTAAATGTTGATTGGAGGAGATACGAATACATCAATTATAGTACAAGTTCTAGTGATTCACATTCCAAAAGAATTGATTTGCTAGAAGACAAGATATGCATGACAGATTTTCTCAAAAAATTTGAAAGTGAAATTTATAAATACACCTAGCATTCACATAGAGCACGATGGCAAGATCTTCAATTCAAACAGTCTTGTGAAATTTTTCCACACGGAACAATTTTGTCCATGGTTGATTTTGCTGAAAACTATACATTTGCTACACAAAAAGAGATACAGAGTGAATACTATCACTCTGACCAAGTTTCGATATTTGTCCATGTTGTATATAGACATTATCAACAGGATGTTGATAGCATTGAAAGCACATGTGACAATCGAGATGTGATTAAAGAATATCACTACTATATCAATGATGATCATACACACGATACACATTTTGTTCAACATTGTATAGAAAATATTTTCTATGATTCACTGAAAAAACACGAAGTTAAATTCAATGAACATTGGATATGGTCTGATGGATGTGCGGGTCAATTTGAATCTTCAGGATTATTTTTTTGGTTATGTCGACTTCATAAAGTGTTGAACATTAAATATCATTGGAATTTCTTTGAAACTGGACATGGAAAAGGTGAACATGATGGTGCAGGAGCATGCGTAAAAAGAGCACTTCAAAGATGGAAAATGAACTATTCTTCTGCATGGTTTCATTCAGCTGCAGAGGTTGTCCAATGGTATCAATTAAATCTAAGTCATGATTATAATCAACAATCAAAAGATGTGCGTAGGTATGTACACTATTTTTTTAATTTATATTATTTCTTGAAATTTAAAAAAAATGTACACTAACATTTAAGTACATGTACACTAACATTAAAAGTTGTTCTTTGAAAGTGATTCATCATTTATTGTGTAGGTTTTTTTGGCCTGTTGGGGTCCAAGATATAAATAGATCAATACCATATGACTCTAGCACCATACATGGGACTAGAGATCTTCACTCTATTCAAACAAAATCATTCCAAAACGTGTTTGCATTTGACAGTAGAAAACAATCATGCTTTTGTCATATTTGCACTGCAAATGTTGAATCTACATAAGTTTCTGAAAACATAACAAACAACTACATAAAAGCTTGGAAACACACAGAGATTAATTCAAAAGGAAAAATGCCACTATTAAGTGTAGAAGAATTAGAATTAGAATAAATAGCAATATCATCTGATGGCGATAGAATTTCAGATCTTGTTAAAGAAGGTAATGAACTTACTTGACTTTTAAGTTAATTGTTCATTCTTGTCCATCGCCATAAGTATAGTCAATTTAATTGATTTAAAAACGCTAACACCAATTGTAATTTGCGTAGGAGATGTTTTTGCTGTGATTGCACCTTTAGACAACAACGAAAATATGAAATATTATTTGATGCGATGCACTGAAGGAAAAATGAAGTTATTGGAGGACTACAATGACAACGGATTTACATATGAGAGAGGATCCATCATTTTAAAAGGCTATTTTTTTCAACAGACGCATATGACTAAAAATTATGTCTACTTTCAAGATTATGAGCCCGATGTTATATGTTGTCAGTATAGTCATTTAGTATGTGCATCTCGAATAAGGTTGGTACAAGTTCCATAAAAAAAACAGTTAAAAACCAAAAAATGGAAACTATCCATATGTGACCATGAATGGATAATTGAGGATGGCATTCCATTGTGATGTTTTTAACTATATATCAAAAATGATTTGATCTATGTTTTTGTCCATGTCAATTGTTGTGTACAATATATTTTTTGTCCATGTGTTACAACTGTTGTGTACAATTATTTTTTCATTGAATTTTTATGAATATTATCTTGAATGACAACTAGCATAAGAGTTTAAATGGTTGTATTTTAACATGCTTAAAAATGAATTCAAAAATTATTTGGTAATGAAATTTTTAATGAAAATTAAAAAAAATTCAAAAATGTTCTAAATTTCAGCTATATAGAATGTTTGCCTTTAATTTGTAATTTCGTAATATAAAGTACTTTATTTGGGTCCCCATATGTCTATTAGACCACTTAAGGGATGAGATAACGGATGTGTCTATCCCCACACTCCGCCCCGAATTTTTACTTTTGATTGATTGATGCCAATGAGAAATCACCAAAAAAACTACTAAATTTTGTATTCTTTTAATCCATTGAACATGTTTCTCTAATGTACTTCACCATAAATATGATCTTGATGAGTTTTTTAAAACAAGTTGTTAATCTATATAGCTTTTAAATAAATGATTTTTGCACAAATATAATATATCTCTCACATGTAAGTTCACATAACTGAAATCATGGCAAATGGAGATAACGATCATTTGATTTTTAATCACAAACAAAAATTCCTGGATTGTGAAGCTTATGCTAAATTAGAGCAATGATTATTTACAACAAATCGATAAAAATTCATCGAATTGTTGTCTAAAATTCATTGCTCTAACTTAGCATAAACTTCACAATTTGGGAATCATCACTTGTGATTAAAAAACAAAAAATCATTTATCCAAATTTGCCATGATTTCAACAACATTTAGAAATTCACGAACTACAAAGTACCTGAACAATGAACATATGAAAAACATTAGTTAAAATTTGAAATTTGCATATGCAACATCATATCGAACAATGAACATATGAAAAACATTAGTTAAAATTTGAAATTTACATATGCAACATCATATCGATCAAACGACCAAAAGATTGAAACTTTTATCAAACAATTCATAGATTTTCATTCATAACATTAGGATATTGAACCTATTAAAACTTCAAATTTCTATCAAAAATTCCTATCATTCCTAACATTCATTCATTCTTAAATATTCATATCAGGTACAACATTCTTAAACTTCCTAAAATTTTGATAACAAATTCATTTCTTAACATTTTAAACTTTGGTAACATCCATTTCTTAACATTTTAAACTTTCATTCTTACGATTCAACACTTTCTCAACATTCATTTTTTCCATAACATTCATTCTCTACATAACAAATTGAACATTTTTAACAAATTCAACATTTCCTAACTTTAAATTACACCTATCAAATGTTTCAAACATTCATTCATAACATTTTAAACATTCTTGACACCTCCCATTCATTTTTTCCCAACATTCATTCTTACCATAACATTCATTCTCAACATTCAACATTTTCTAACTTTAGATTAACATTTTAAACATTCCTAACACCTCCCATTCATTCTTTCCCAACATTCATTCTTCCATAACATTCATTCTCAAGATTCAACATTTCCTAACTTTAGATTGCACCTATCAAAATTTCCAAACATTCATTATTAACATTTTAAACATTCATGCAAAACATATTCTAAACATTTTACCAAATGACAAATAATTAACATGTACTCATATATAATCCAAAAAAAAAGTTCATGAACATGTGAGTTCAATGTACATATATGTATAATCAAAAAATAAATACCCTTGATGTCCAAAACAACTACAATATATATATATCAACAAAAAAAATAAAAATTGAACCACTATCCATTTGGACCAATATCTTCCCACTATATTCCACTAGGACCTTCCCTTAGACTCAACTCGGCCTACAACATGTATAAAAACAAATTATGAATATCATAAATTATTTAAACAATTTTAAACTAAATTCAAGATATTAAAATATTAAACTTATATATGAAAGAACAATTCAATTATTAAAGAAGTCGTACATCAAATTCTCTGAATGCATGTCCACCACTTTCTTCCACCGGAGTCTTCCCTTTGGCTCCAAAGGATCTAAGAGAGCCAAGTTGCAACATGTACAAAAGTAATTTATGAATCCTAAAGTATTGAAACAATTTTAAAATAAATCCAAAAAATATAAAATATTAAACTTATATCAGAGATCAATTCAAGTTAAACAAAATTACCTCGGTGCCAATATCCGCATTCATCAAAGAACCTACATCTTCACCCCCAATTTCCATATGGTCTCTCCCCTAAAATTTCAATTTTGTTAATGAATAAAACATAGTAGAAACAACAAATAAATTAAGCAATTAAATTAAAACCAAAACAAGAAAATTAAAATCATTAGCTCACAAGAGATGGTAAATCATCTAAAAAGTTCGATTCTAAAGAAATCTGCATGGATAAGTCAAATTAACAATAAGATACATTAATATTTATTAAAATTTAAAAAAAAAAGATAAAATATCAAGTTCAAGCATAAATATTATAATAAATATACCTCTCCAAGACGCTCTTCATTTTGACTAAGACGCTCTTCATTTTGACTAGTGGAGACTCGAAAATTATGTGCATTCAACATTCTAGAAAACTGCAAACAAAATACATTTGCTTAATATACTTATTACTATGTAACAAAAAATTCAATTCAAAATGAATAATAAAAGATCAAATAGATTGTCATAGCATAATCAACAAACCTCTCCCATACTCAATGTGTCATTGGATAACACATCTGAAGCTATATCATGACAAGACTTGGCATAAGCCCTGAGATCGTTGATATTCAATCCATCTACCTCATCATTCATCTTGTAAACAAACTTTTGATGAATAGTAGCACGAGCCCTCTCTCGACCCAATCCCACTTATACTCCAACAAGAGCTGACGCTAAACCATCACCTACAGAATCCCTTGCAGTTGTCCCAAGTTGGGATGTGGGCTCCATCTCCGATCTTAAAGCCACAACCTTGGGTGGACGAGGTATCTCGGGTGGAGGTCGAAGAGTCGTAGGGTCTCTAAGAGCACCTTTTCAATTATATATTCGACCCTTTCCAACTCCATAAAAGTCATAAGGAATATCAGTATAGTTTGGATTCATACCTAAAAAAAACTCCGCATAGAAAAATCTAGCAAAATAATTAGGAACCTCATCGTTCCATGGAAATCGACCATAAGCTACAAGGAACCGATCATATATTAGATGTGCAATTTGAGGATGCTTGAAATATTGCACTTTCAACATTTTTCACTTAAGGCCTTCTTTGAAATTAAACATTTAATTGGCCTATTCTTTTGTCACTCTCTCCTTCACAACCTCCCACTTGTCTGGACCCATAACTTGGTCCCTTTGCCTCTGCATCAAATGAACAAAACCATTCGTAGTTGGTCCGAGTTCCTCATATGCATAAATGAATTTTTGCAATGACCCCAAAACAATCTCTAGACTTTGTATGTTCTCTGGAGGGAGATCCAAAGAACAAAGATCATTGTTCAACCTGTCATAGTGGGATATACAACTTTCAAGGATAGTTTGTTGCACAACACCTTCCCATGGAAGCTCATCAGGTAAATCAGACAGATAAGTTGATATGGGTGTACAACCCTCAGCTAGTGGAACATATGTCGTCCTAGCTCTAGGAGAATCTTCGCGACCCTGCTCTGCACCTGCACCTATTCCATCATCTACATTCCTATCTTGATCTTCCTCTCACTCTGTCGAATTATGCACATCTTCTAAACCTCGCTCTGCTTCAAATATAGCCTTAGTCAAGTGTTAACCTTTTCCAAAAATTCAAAACAAACAAAAATACAGATTATACATGTATTGAAACATTAATGTTCATACCGACAGAAGGTTGAGATCGACGCTCTCCCATAGAAGATAAAGGGGAATCATTTGCACCCCTATCAACTTGTTGGTGATCAGATGACTGTGACCCATACAATAAACTCGAACCCCGAGGTGAATTCGACAACCTTTGACTACCAATTGGGACACCAATTCCCGATGAATGTGATGACCTCCTACGCTTTCGCTTCGAAGACTCCACTCTTTCCATTTGATATGATTTCTAAATTTACACAAATGTCAACTCATAACATATTGAAGTTGTACATGTTAATTCTATAGAGTTAAAGACATATCTGATAAAGAACTACATACCAAATGTAGGGGTGTCTAAAGTAGTATAAGTGATTTTTTTTTGTAAGTCCCTCTCCTAACTCTAGCATAATTAATTAACTAAAATTCATACCATCACTACTATTGTAACATAAAGATATATTTAATAATCATTTCATAATCAGATATAAGTTATAATGCAGTTAATTGTAGTAGTATAGTAACCTTACAAATTTTCATCCATCAAATATGATTCCATTATACATCTCAATAAACAAACATCTCACGAAATATATATATATATATATATATATATATATATATATCCACTTATTATAAGAATCGTACTTTATTTATAAGAAAAACAAATTTACACAAATGTCAACTCATAACCTATTGAAGTTGTACATGTTAATTCTACAGACTTAAAGACATATCTTATAAAGAACTACATACCAAATGTAGGGGTGTCTAAAGTAGTATAAGTGTTTTTTTTTGTAAGTCCCTCTCCTAACTCTAGCATAATTAATTAACTGAAATTCCTACCATCACTACTATTGCAACATAAAGATAAAATTAATAATCATTTCATAATCAGATATAAGATATAATGCAGTTAATTGTAGTAGTATAGTAACCTTACAAATTTTTCATCCATCACATATGATTCCATTATATATCTCAAAAAACAAACATTACTTATTATTTATAAGAAAAAAAATAATGAAGGACTTACAACACTATATGACTCTTTATATGAACAGAATCTTTAAACTCTGTTCATGAACAGAGTCTTTCAACTATGCTCATGAACAGAGTCTTTCAACTCTGTTGATGAACAGAGTTCTTAAACTCTGTTGATGAACAGAGTTCTTAAACTCTGTTCATGTACAAAGTTGAAAGACTATGTTCATGAGTAGAGTTGAAAGACTCTGTTCATGAACAGAGTTCTTACACTCTGTTTAAGAATAGAGTTCAAGAACTCTGTTCAAGAACTCTGTTCAAGGGTAAAAAATTTCATCCTCTTCATATCTTATTATATAAATTTAGTATAAAAAATTAGATAGGTGCAAACTTCAACGTTTATTACACAAAAACAAGTTGAGGGAAGGCAGAAAATTGACCAAAACAAGACTGTCCAAAAGGAATAGGTGCTATTTAAATATTGGTATTCATAAATTAAACCTATAGATGTAACATTCAAAAACATATATTTCTTATCTTTTCATTAACAGAGTTTTTAACCTTTGTTCATGAACAAAGTTCTTAAACTCTGTTCAACAAAATGAACTCTGTTCATGAACAGAGTTCTTAAGCTCTGTTCATGAACAGAGTTTTTAAGCTCTGTTTTTACATTTAATTTTATGTTCATTTTGTTGAACAGAGTTTAAGAACTCTGTTCATGAACAGAGTTCTTAAGCTCTGTTCATGAGCAGAGTTTTTAAGCTTTGTTCATGAACAAAGTTTAAGAACTCTGTTCATGAACAAAGCTTAAGAACTCTGTTCATGAACAGAGTTCTTAAACGCTGTTCATGAACAGAGTTCTTAAACTCTGTTCAACAAAATGAACATAAAATTAAATGTAAAAAAAATAAACAGTCTAATTTTAAACCTGAATGCAAATATTTTTTTTAATTTTTTTCAAATGACAACTATATTTTTTGACAATCCAAAAAATTGGGAAAGGATATATACCTGTAAACCAAACTCGCAGTCAACAGATTGTCGAACCACAACGCCGCACCAGATACGACCACCAACTCGCCGAACGAAAAACATTTCCTACATACATCAACAAATTGTGTTAGAAACAAAAAACTATAAAAATACGAAAATGAAATCAAAACGACACACTCATCGTCAAAACATACCTGAAAATGACAAACTATCAACTCTGTGCCGAAAACCAAAACACCAACGAAGCACCGATGACAACCACCAACTCAACAAACGAACTAACTTGCACACACTACCACATTTCGAGAACACATTAAAATACAAATACATATGCATACATCAAAAATCAAATTGGAAAACAAAAAATGAACATATAAACGAAACAATGAAACTAATTATAACCTCACCCCGCAGCCGTTAACTCCATGCGGATCCGTCAGGGAGCGACCGTCCTATGGCAGACGTCGATTTCGAACTGGCAAATAGCAGCCTTGTTGACGAACAGAGCATCCAAGTGCTGTGGTGAGTAGTGATGAGAAAGCAGGCTAGGAGTGGCAGGAGAGCAGGAGAGGGGTGGCGAGAGAGCGGGCGAGCAGTAGTGACAAAGCGGGTGAGGGTCGACAAGGCAACCATGCAGGGTGGCAAACGTCGACAGTCACAGCACTGATCGACAGTGGGCCCACATGCGAGGTCCAGAAAATTGCCAGCGAAAAATGCCAAACTGCGGACGAGGCCGAGCTTTTATATAGGAAACGTGTTCGGCCGAACAATTATTCGGCCGAATAATTGTTCGGACGAACAATTATTCAGCCAAATAATTGTTTGGACGAATAATTATTCAGCCAACTAATTTTTTGGCCGAACAATTGTTCGGCTGAACAACTATTCGGCCGAATAAACTAACACCCAAAAATTTTTCTCGGCCAGCAGTGCTTTGCACACACTTCAAGGGTCCCCGTTAACCTAAATGGAGAACTGTTACTAGGTATTCAACCAAATAACTTATGCATTATTCGGCCGAATAATGACAATTATTCGGCTGAATAACAAATATTAATCGGCTGAATAACCTCCACTAAGTCTTTTTTGCACTTGTTTATCACGGAAGTGTTACCCACCTTCACGTTTTTACCCTCAACACTATTGGCTGATGTGAAGATCACTTCCTTTGCGAAGCCATCCAATGTTGTAGGTTTGTGGGTGCGGCATTGTCAGCAAGGCTAGGCACTTGAAAACCTCTGCTGAGATGAGGTTCTTCTAGCTACCGCTATCAATAATGAAGTGCAACGGGGTGCCTTTTACCCACATCTGTGAATGAAAGAGGCGTTCTCCTTCTTCTGGCTCGTCTGGTTCATCAGGATGGAGCTTGGTGGTAGCAATGGTGGCACTGGGTTCCGCGTCAATGATCTGTCTTCCCCTTTCTGGTTCAGAATCAGAGTCAAAATCTGCATCTGATTTAGATGCTTTCACTTCGGCCACCAGTGAATACTTTAAGTGGCAATCAACAGTGTTATGCCAAGGGCTCTTATGGAAGTCACACCACTTCCTGGTATCTTTCTTTGTATTTCTGGTGTCCTTCTTTGCTTGTGGCTTGGACTGGTTGTCCTGATACTGTCCATTTTTGCTCTGTCCTTTATTCTGTTGATTCGAGCCGCCCTTTCCTATCTTTTGCTATGAGGGGTTCCCAGGCCCAAATTGCCGCATCTTTTGTTTGAGCTTTTGCTTGATTTTGATGGCATATCAGTAGGCTGCGCCCAAGGAAGAGATGTCCATAAATTCCATTTTGGTCTGGATGTATCTATGCATACCACCGCGATACTTGAGCACCAAATGTCGCTCTGAATCTTTGATACCCAGCTTGGTGTGCAAGGTATGGAAGGTATTTGTGAACTCTGGAACTGCTTGGTCTCTTTCTTGTCGCAGTGTAGTCCATTTGGTATACAAGTCATCATAACTTCCAACAGGGTAGTATGATTCCTTAATTGCATCCCTAAAGGATTCCCAAGTGGTCGTGACTGAAAATAATGAGGTTTCCTCTGTGTCCTTTTGCTCACAAAAAGTTTTCCACCAATCTTTGACATGGGGAAAGACTTTGAGGAGCGCAAAGTAATCTTTTCTCTATTCGAAAAGTTATGGACAAAAAAATACCCTTCTAGTAGATTCAACCACTTATCTATAGCATATGCGTCTATCTGACCTTCAAATATAGGAATATCGAAGTTGATTTGTACCTTGAAGGGGGGGGCGCCTTCGCTCAAGGAAGATGCGTCGCTTGTTGGTAGCCGCTGAAGGATTTGCATGAAACTATCCATCATCTCGTTCCTCTATTGCATGAGGGCTTCCTCAAGCAACATTTTGAAAGGATCTCATATCTCATCATATTTCTTTTCTCTTGCCATAGGAGGTCACTTGGGCATGTGAGAGCTTTTATCCTCAAGAGAAACAAGATCGAGACCCAATTCTTTGTACCCTGACCTCATTGGGGACATGCATTAAGACGACAAGGAGCAGACCCCTATGATACCACTCATCCAGATTTTATGAGCAGAACAAAATGAATACAGATTATTATCAAATGCTTAACACAAAAAAACAAATATACAGTAAAACTGGTTTTCTATTCAATAAGGGAATAAGCTAAAACTGTAAAATGCAGCGGAAAACAAGCTTGCTGGAATGGTGGCGGCGTATCTTTGAGAAGAGATGTGATGGCTGTGCTCATTCGCAAAAAGATGAATACAAAGAGAGGCCCAAAGGGCCTATTTATCATAAGCATGAGGGAAATAATCCCAAACATCCAAAAACCTAACCCTAGAAGATGAACCGTCATAAAGTTTGCGGCCCCAAGGTGGTTAGTTGAACAGTCAACTTCTCGGGGTCATAGCATTTGCATACGATCTCCGTTTAGAGCGCTCGGTAGCCTATTGGAAAGGTCTATCCGAGATTTACAACTTTCAACTATGAACAAATAAATGTCACCGGCAACCATTTGGCCCCACAAATTTCCAAAAAAGGTCTTTTAGGGCCTCAAAACGGCACCGGAAGTTTAGGACCCGAAAAAATGCTAAAAATAGTAAAATACCAAAATTGCTAGAAAATTGTTTTGAGCCAGTTGGAAAGGTGGGTGGCCACCGATATCCACCTGGATCATCACTAATGCAAAGTGAGTGAGTGTGTGAATGAATGAATAGAGAGAGACACACTCTCTATTTATACAATGACTTTACTTGAGTTTCACTCTAACTGGCCGACTTCCTAAGGAAGCCTAATAACCCATCCACATGTCACTGGGCTGACCCCACTAGGGTGGTCTAATAACCCTTTGACCCACACAACTTATACAGGGTCGACCCCACCAAGGTCGTCTAATAACCCATCAAATATAAGTTGCGACACTTACAATAATACTTGCGACACTTGCAAATACAAATGACACTACTTCCAATCGGAGGAACAATACATCTCCGTTGGAGATACAATAAAGTACAAATGTAATACATACAATATACAAGTGAATATATTTCGAAGTTACAAATACATCAACAGTTGGAATATACCAGACAGTAACTGGAGGTCAAGGAAAAACAGGAATCAACGAAGTATAAGAAAAATGTGGAAATGTTGAACAAATTACTGGAGGAAAAAAATGTTTTTCTTGGAAATTGAAAAAAGTTTCATAGAGAATTAAAGAGATTGAAAACAAATTGGAAAAGGTGCCTTGTCCAACTCTAGAACAATTACAGTATTCTACGAAAGGCAAGAGAGACCATTCAGATTTGTCTTCTGTTCAAGAGGAGGGATTACAGCCATCTCAGAAACATGCTAGACATGTATAATTCAATGTATATGTGTATTTATCGATAGTTAATGAAAACACAAATTTTATATGATGGAGTTTTGTATTTATCGGCATATAATGGAAAATGCTTTAATTAGTTGTCTTACTTTTTTATGTCCAGGAGTTAGTGGTTCTAAAGTCAATGCTTATGAAGTATGGTATTCATGTTTATTCAATGCTCATTCGTATGGTATTCATGTTCATGAAGTCCTCATTTTTTTATTGAGCTCTTCTTAATGTCCAAGAGTTAGTGGTTCTACAGTCAATCCTTTGGTTTATACTTTATTGTGATGTGAGGCATGATTCTCAACAATTTCATAGTGACATTTTTGCACCTATGACCACTTTTTTTCATCGATCTAAGTGCTTCCTCACCTTCTTTGATGGATTTTATATGCACAAGTCCATATAATTTCCTCACCTTCATTACGAATGTTTTGTTCTTCACCACTTTGCATACAATGTTGCATTATTATCATTTTGGACTTTTCAACAAAACAAGTCTCTTAAGACATTAAGGCCATAAATATCACCAAAATATAAACAAAATAGGTTTCTTAATATATTAAGACCATATGCCATGTCATTTCATTAAGAATGTTATGTTCTTCACCACTTTGCATACAATGATGGTGGATAAAATTGTTTGTCATGAATGAAATGATACCACCATTCAAACTACATAATATGATGAAATAACAACATTATTGGGAATAAATGACCTGTCTCTTCAAATCTATGTTCTTTTTAACATTTAATTCATAATTCTATTTATTATTTTATTTTTAATTAATTTAATTAATTAACCTTCTTTGGTCATATGCAGGCTTCTTCCATCTCAGTCCTGCTAGCTTCTTCATCTACGCACTAGCCTTTATCTTTAGCCAGCAAGCTTCTCCTCTTTCTCCTGCGAGAATACTCCAAACTTTCGCGGGATTATCTCCCTTGGCTTGTGGGCATATCCCATGCTCTCACGGGTTTCTGCCTTAAGCACCTTGCGGGCTTAATTTAATCCCTTGCAGGCATCGTACAAGCCCTTGCGGGCATTTTTCAA
Organism: Larix kaempferi; assembly: GCA_027924585.1. NCBI lineage: Eukaryota > Viridiplantae > Streptophyta > Pinopsida > Pinales > Pinaceae > Larix > Larix kaempferi. The sequence continues at coordinate 15,658,005 of BSBM01000407.1, read as the reverse complement.
ACCCCTGCAGGCATATTACAAGCCCTTGCAGGCATCTCTTTATCCCCCATACATTAAGCCCGTTGTGGGCATACATAATCCCTTGCGGGCATATTTAAGCTCTTCTGATTTTATTCATTAAGCCCCTGCATGCATAACCTTTAGCCCCTGCGAGCATTTTACAAGCCCTTGCGGGCATTTTTACAAGCTTTTCGGGCATATCATAAGGTGTCATTTAACCTTATTTTTTCACAATTTTGGTGGGCATTTTTACAAGCTTTTGCGGGAATATCATAAGGTGTCAAAGAGAGAACTAACACCACATCTAGATGACTAGATCACCATGGAACACGTCCATGCCATCTGGATAATTTATTAGCACAAGGACACTCTTTGGCAGCCATTTCCAAATGCCTCTTCAAACCTTATTTGGACATCAAATAAAACTTCTTCTCATTTTGGCAGGCTTGTCTATCACACATGTGAAATTCAGAGGCATGTCTGATCCTATGGATAGATAGCTAGTTCATCAAGGAACAATCCTATGCCACCTGATTAGATTTATCAGCATAAGGACACCTCCTTGCGGGCATTTCCAATTGGCCTCTTAGCCTTCCAAACTGTTGATTTGACAATTGGAAAAATTATCAAACCCTAGGTTTATAGTATGAAGAGATTTTTCTTTTCACCAAATTGGAAGTGTGACACAACCAATGAATAGAGGCCAACAAGGTGATTCCATCCAGACCAATTTCACCCCTTGAAGCCTCTTTCTCTCTCCTCGACGGGCTTTTTACTGGAGTAGTATTGCAAATCAATCTAAGAAGCACTTTTGGCAGATCGATATCTTCTTCCTCGGAGACTCTTTGGACAAACCAATGATATGGTTGGATGCACGAAAAAAAATTCTAGAGTCCCATTCTCTCAAAATAATTTTAGACACCAACCACAATACATGGCATGCATTTTACTAAAGTCACTCGGGAATTTCTACTGATTTTATACGTAGACAATTTTTGCTCTTTCCTCGACTGGTCCAATATGCATGAATCACTGCTTTGGCAGATCCATAACTTCTTCCGCAGACACTTTTTGGACAATTTGAGACCGTTGTCAAGTAGACAGATCAACAAGGTACAACTTGACCATATGATGTGGGCATTTACTATAACCCCCAAATTATTGCAGGCATTTCCTTGAGGCCACCTGGACCAGTTTTCCAGCACTTAGCCATTTCAGGAATTTCTCCAAAGTTTATACTAAACCCCTATTTTGGTAGACTTATAACTTTCTCCTCATACATGATTAAGTAAAACTGAGACCATGACCGGATAGCCACGTCAATAGGATATGGCTTGGTATGATGGTGTGGGCATTTTCTTCAAACCATGAATTATGGCGAGCATTCTCTTAGAGCATTGTTTACTATTTTTTCTCTACTGAGTAAATTTCCAAAGTTTTCGAAGTCTCACAAACTTGCCATACTTTTCCAGAATGATGTCAGATTGCAACACTGACTTCATGATGATGAAGATGAATTTATTTTCACACACACACTTAGGAAAAATTATCAAACCCTAGCTGGTTTATAGAATGAAGAGATTTTTCTTTTCACCAAATTGGAAGTGTGAGACACCCAATGAATAGAGGCCAACAAGGTGATTCCATCCAGACCAACTTCACCCCTTGAAGCCTCTTTCTCTGTCCTCGGCAGGCATGTTACTAGTGTAGTACAAATCAAGCTAAGAAGCACTTTTGGCAGATCAATATCTTCTTCCTCAGAGACTCTTTGGACAAACCAATGATATGGTTGGATGCACCAAACAACATTCTAGAGACTCATACTCTCAAAATAATTTTAGACACCAACCACAAGACATGTGGGGCATTTTACCAAGGTCACTCAGGAATTTCTATTGATTTTATACTTAGACAATTTTTGCACTTTCTAGACTAGTCCAATATGCCCGAAACATTATTTTGGCGGATCCATAACTTCTTCCTCATACACGTTTTGGACAATATGTGACCATGGTCAAGTAGATAGCTCAACAAGGTACAACCTAACCATACGGTGCAAGCATTTACTCTAACCCCCAAATTATGGCAGGCATTTCCCTAGGGCCACCTGGAAGTGTTTGAAGAAGAAGTTATGGATCTACCAAAACAGGGTTTCAAGCAGTTTAGACCAAGTCTAGGAAAGTGCAAAAATTGTCTAAGTGTAAAATCACTAAAACTGCCTAAGTGACCTCAGTAAAATGCCCACCATCTCTTGTGGTTGAGGTCCTAAAATATTTTGAGAGTGTGGATCTCTAGAATGTTGTTTGGTGCATTCGACCTGTTGAATATGATTGTCATTGATGTCAAAGGAGTTCATTAATGATAAAGGAATAACCAAGGACATGATGGCAGGGAAAGCTTAGTGAAAGACAAAGAAATAACAAAGGAAGTAATGAATTGGCATGTATGATGATGTGGAAAATGTGATGAAGCTGGAAAGACACATGATGGTGTTCTGGTGCTATCATTAAGTCAGTGTTGTAATTTGACATCATTCTAGAAAAGAATGGCAAGTTTGTTAAAATTTGGAAATGGACTATGTAAAAATTAATCAAAACTGCTCTAAGAGAATGCCCACCATAATTCATGGTTTGAGAAAAATGCCCGCACGATCACACTAGGCTATAGCTTGTTGAAGTAGCTATCTATTCATGGTCTCAATTTTTCTTAATCACTTCTAAGGAGAAAGTTATAGGTCTGCCAAAACAAGGTTTTGCACCAGAGGAAGTAAAATTGACTAAGTAGCCTCAAGAAAATGCCCGCCATAAATCATAGGTTAAAGTAAATGCCCGCGGCATATGGTCGGGTCGTAGCCTGTTTATTTTTCTATCTGAACATGGTCTCATTTTTTCTTAAGCATGTTTGAGGAGAAAGTGACAAGTCTGCCAAAATAGGGTTTTAGGATAAACACTGGAGGAATTCCTGAAAATGACAAAGTGTTGGAAAACTGATTCAGGTGGCCTTGGGAAAATGCCCGCCGTACCTCATGGGAGAATGATAAAAATTATATGGAACTATAATGCTCTAGATTGTCATAGAGGCTATCTCTCCATGGTCTTAGTTTTCACAAAAGATGTTTGATGACAAAGATAACAGCCTGACAAAACAGGGTCTCAGGTTACTTTTACACCAAAGTAGCAAAACTGCCCAAGTGGCCTCAGATAAATGCCCGCCATAGTTTGCGAGTTAAAGAAAATTCTCACACGATATGGTCATGTTGTAGGTTGTTGTTTTGTCTACGTGACTATGCTTTCACATTGACTTGAAAGGTCTTGAGGAAGAAGTTATGGATCTTCCAAAACAGGGTTTCACGCAGATTGGAACAATCTAGGAAATTGCAAAAATTGTCTAAGTGTAAACTCACTAGAACTCCCTAAGTAACCTCAGTAAAATGCCCACCATCTCCTGTTTTTAATGTATTAAAATATTTTGAGAGAATGGATATCTAGAATTTTGTATGGGGCATCCAACCATATTATTGGCTTGACCAAAGAGTCTATGAGGAAGAAGATATTGACCTGCCAAAAGTGCCTCCCAGCTTCATTTGCACTACTTCAGTAAAATGCCCTCCAAGGAGAGAGAAAGATGTTTCAAGGGGTGAAATTGGTTTGGATAGAATCCCCTAGTTGGCCCCTATCTAGTGGATGTCTCACACTTCTAAATTTATGAAAAGAAAAATCTCATTCTATTAACCTAGGGTTTGATCATTTTTCCTAAGTGGAAAATCAACAGTTTGGAAGGCCACTTTCAAATGCCTGCCAGATGATGGGTATGTGTTACTTAGTTCATATTTATACATGGTCTTGTTAATCATTGAAGTAGATATCCAATCATGCTTGTATTTTTCTCTATGGTGATCACATGAGGAAGAAATCAATCTCCCAAAGTGAAAGAAAAAGTGATTTGCATATTAAAGACAAAGATTTGTCTTAGTGTCAAACTCACATGGCTTAGAGGCCATTTGGAAATGCCCGCAAGGAGGTGTTCACGAGATAATAAAACTAATCAGATGGCATAGTCCTATTCTCTAATGAATATAAGAGGTGAAATTGGTTTAGATGAAGTCACCTTGTTTGCCTCTATCCATTGGGTGTCTCACACTTCAAAATTGGTGAAAATAAAAATCTCATGTTACCCTAGGGTTTGACAATTTTTGTCTAATTGTTGAATTAGCAGTTTAAAAGGCCATTTGGAAATGCCTGCTAGGCATTGTCCTTGTGCTAATAAAATTCATAGGGTGACATAGATTTGTTCCTTGTTGAATTGGTTATCGACCCATGCTTTCATTTTTCCTTATGATGGTCACATGTGCAAGAAATCAATCTACCAAAGTAGGAAATCATGTGCAAGAAATCAATATTGTCCATTCCATTATTTTTTTAATGTTTTTAAACAATATTTTGTTTTTTTGTTTTTTTGTTTTTTCTAATGCAATACAACTTTCCTTTGAGGTTTTTTTTTCCCTTTTATCTTTGGCTAAGAGAATAAAAGTATATGACAATAAATATGTTAGTAGTTAGAATACCTTGATGAGTATAGCTCTAAGGTGGATGTAATTTTGTATCTATGAAAGGCCGAAGGGTAATGAGAAGTACTCTCGCTTCTCTACTGATGTAATGTTTTGTTGACACATCTTTTTTATTTAATAAAAGGATGCTTTTTAGTTATGAAAAAAAAGTATACATTAAAATATTTATTTTTTCATTTTTGTTTTTTTTTACAATATTTTAAACTCAAAATTTAATACTGCAAACATAACATATGATTGTAATATTTGAAAGTCCAAAACATTTTAATGAGAAATATTATTATTTTAAATGAAGAACATAAAAGTGGAGGTACAATGATTGAGTGGTATCTCACTCCAGTGAAAAGTGCTTTTGGTTTCTTCTTTCTTTCTTTAGTTCATATCATTGACATCCATTTCATCTTTTTTCTTTGGCTCATTATTTTTTCTTTAGGAGTAGCTTATATTTATTTTTCCAATCGTTGCATTGCAATCTATGTTTTTTGAGCATTTACTTTCAATGTTATCCATTCCATTATGTTCCTAATGTTTTTTTACAATATTTTAAATTTAAAATTTGGCATGTGATTTTAGTATTTGAAACCCTAAAAAATTTTGTTTTTCAAAACATTTTAAATCAGAAATATTTTTTGAAATGAAGAAATGTAAAGTGAAGGTACAATGATTGAGTGGAGTTTCACTCTAATGAATAGTTCTTTTTTTCTTCTTTCATTTTTCTAGTCCAGTACAACTTTCATTGACATGTTTTCTTTCCTTTTTTATAGTACAATACAACTTTCATTGACATCTTTTCCATCTTTTATTTTAGTTCAGAGATATTTAACTGAAACACGTTGTGAGAAATAAAACTCTACAATGTAATACATTTTATTGATAAACATCAGAAGTATTTATATACGTACAGAACCAAGAAGAGATAGTTATGTCTATGTAACTTATTAACTAAATAAAATTTTTAACTAACTATAAATGATATAACTAACCCCGAAATATTAGTCAACATTACCCCCTTAAACTAAAGGGACATCTAACATTCCAAGCTGCATTCTGAATTTTTCAAATTTTTCATGACCCAATGCTTTAGTAAATATATCTGCAATTTGATCTGAAGTAGAACAATGTGTTAAGTGAATGTTGTTGGCCTCAACATGATGTCAATCAAGTGATATTTAGTGTTGATGTGTTTGGTTCGATCATGAAATTTGGGATTCTTGGCCAATTGAAATGCATAAGCGTTGTCAACAAAGAGAGGCGTTGAAGGAAGTGATGACATGGCATGTATGATAACATGGCATGTGTGATGAAGCTGGAAAGATACATGATGGTGTTCTGGTGCTATCATGAAGTCAGTGTTACAATCTGACATCATTCTGGAAAAGTATGGCAAGTTTGTGAAACTTTGGAAATTGACTAAGTATGGAAAAAGTAGTCAAAATTGATCTAAGATAATGCCCGCCATAATTCATGGTTTGAGAAAAATGCCCGCACCAGCATACCAAGCTATAGCTTGTTGAAGTGGATATCTATCCATGGTCTCAATTTTCCTTAATCATTTCTGAGGAGAAAGTTATAAGTCTTCCAAAATAGGCTTTCAGGATAAACCTTGGAGAAATTCTTGGAAATGGCTAAGTATTGGAAAACTGGTCTAGGTGGCCTTGGGAAAATGCCTGACGTACCTCATGGGAGAATGATAAAAATAAGTTGGAACTATCATGATCTAGCTTGTCAAAGAGGCCATCCAACCATGGACTTATTTTTCACAGAAGGTGATTGGTGACAAAGATAACAGCCTACCAAAACAGGGTTTCAGGTTGCTTTTATGACAAAGTAGAAAAACTGCCTAAGTGGCCTCGGGGAAATGCCCGCCATAGTTTGTGGGTTGAAGAAAATGCCCGCAACATATGGTTATGTTGTAGGTTGTTGTTTTTTCTTCCTGAACATGTTCTCATATTAACTTGGAAGTGTATGAAGAAGAAGTTATGGATCTTCCAAAACAGGAACTTGGGAGATTGGACAAAGTCTAGGAAAGTGCAAAAATTGTCTAAGTGTAAAATCACTAAAACTAACTAAGTGACCTCAGTAAAATTCCCACCATATCTTGTGGTTGATGTATTAAAATATTTTGAGAGTATGAATCTCTAGAATGTTGTTTGGTGCATCCAACCATGGTCTCATATTGTCCAAAGATTCTCTGAGGAGGAAGATATGAATCTGCCAAAAGTGCCTCCCAGCTTGATTTTCACTACTCCAATAACATGCCCGCCAAGGAGAGAGAAAGAGGCTTCAAGAGGTGAAATTGGTTTAGGTGGAGTCACCTTGTTGGCCTCTATCCATTGGGTGTCTCACACTTAAAAATTGGTGAAAATAAAAATCTCATGTTACCATAGGGTTTGACAATTTTTGTCAAAGTGATGAATTAACAGTTTAAAAGGCCATTTGGAAATGCCCGCAAGGAGGTGTCCTTGTGCTAATCAAATTCATAGGGTGGCATAGATTTGTTTCTTGTTGAAGTGGTTATCCACCCATGCTTTCATTTTTCCTTATGATGGTCACATGTGCAAGAAATCAATCTTCCAAAGTAGGAAAATTATTGTTTTGCATATTCATAAATTTGGCTAAGTGTTGAATTCACAAGGCTAAGGGGCCATTTGGAAATGCCTGCAAGGAAGTGTCCTTGTGATGAGAAAATTCATGAGTTGGCATGATCTTGTCCTTTGATGAACTGGTCATCTAGTCATGGGTTCAGATTCTCCTCTAGAGTTCACACGTGCGAAATAGAAGCCTTCCAAAATGAGAAAAATGTTGTTTTCTTGTTCAAATTTAGGTGTGTAAGGCATTTGGAAATGCCTGCAAGGAGGTGTCATTTTCCTGATAAAATTCATCAATTAGCATGGTCTTATTCCTTGATGAACTGGCTATCCATCCATGTAATAAGATTCCTATTTGGTGCTCTCACGTGCGATATTTTGGCCTGCCAAAATAGGTGAAAAATAAGGTTTAATAACACCTTATGATATGCCCGCAAGGGATTGTAAAAAGCCTGCAAGGGATTATGGAATGCCCACAAGGGGATTAAGGAATAAAAATCTCCCAAGAGATTTATTATGCCTGCGAGGGATTAATTATGCCCGTAGGGGCTAAAGAAATACCCGTAGGGGCTTAGAAATTCCTGTAGGAGATTATGAATGTACGTAGGAAGAAGCATATTCCCACAAGGGATAAATCACATGCCCATAAAGAAGGGCTTGAACACTTATGCCTGTAAGGAAGCAATGGAGGTATTCTATACCTGCAAAGAAGGGCTTGAAGACCTATGCCCATAGGAAGAGGTGTATGCCCGCAAAGGAAGGGATTATGCCCACAAGGGCTTATGCCCATGTGGCTTAAAGATATTCCTACAGGCACTTGGAAATGCCCGCAAGCCATTCCCGTAGACTCACATTCCCATAGGACTTATATGAGCGTGATGAGACCGAATTTATATTGTTGATTCCATGTTTTAATTAATATCAAAAAGTGGTTTAAATTGTTAAAAAGATAACAATACTGATTCACCCCCCCCTCTCAGTATTGACCAATATTCCAACATGTCATTCGAAACCATGTCAAATTTCATCTATATATGGTATAAACCCCAATTTTGAGCTTCTCTTGGTTTCGAGAATAGTTCATTCTCTACTAAATAGGGGAAACCACATGAAGGTGGAATCTCTAATTATCCCCCCCCCCCCTCACGTCACTCTCAATTTCCCCATAATTTGAAATATTAAAGAACATGCAACATACTCTATTATACAAAATAAAAACATATAAATATCATCATGATATAAAAGATATAAACACGTGCCTCTACTTTTCAACAATTAAATATCATTCATCTTCTTCTTCATCCAACTCAACATCTGTATCGGGATCTGGTTCATAATAGATATTAATGAAATGCTCATTCACATCAACATCATCATCAATGTCATCTCCGCTAATATAGTCATCGACATCATCAATGAGATCATCATTTGCTACATTTGGATGATCAACCTCTTCAACTTCTTCATCTAACACATCGACTGCAACCACCTACTCCTGATCTGAATCATCATCTTCTTCTTCTTCTTCATGATTATATTCATCATCTACATTATTATACTTTACTGGTCTTCCTCTTGGATCGTATCTAACAACGTATGACCAACCTACTTTACTTGGTACCTCTGAGTAAAATGCTTGCTCACATTGACTTGGAAGAACATAAGGATCTATACCTGGTTCAAATGCCCTTGTATTAACCATGATAAATCCATTAGCATGCTTAATAACATTTCTTTCAGGATCACGCTCATGCATCCATATCCTGTACCACTTTACCTCAAACAAAACTATTTTAAAGGAATTAAAATCACACTCAATTAGGTACTCCAAATTCCCATAGTACCTATTCTTAGTTTCTTCTGGATGTCTGTCACTTCTAGAGGAAAAATTGGTGACCTTAAACACTGCAGTTATCCCACAATCCAAGGTTTTCATCTTATCATCCAACATTTTGATACAAAATTTAAGACCATTACACCACATAGCCTTGTGATGTTTCAACTGCAACATTGACAACAAGTAAAAAATACATTGTGAATTAATAAACGTCATATAGGACTTAGAAAATATATTTGAAAACTTAAACAAACCAAATACATTGAAAAAATGGGAAGTAACTAGAAAAATGTGGGTAAACAATTTACTTTCCTTTTTATCTTTTAAACCATGGGCTAAATCAACTTCCCTTTGCAACGTAAGATCAGGAAATTGATGTCGATGGCGATGAGTTGTTTTAATCGTATTACTAACCCCTTCCCATGATAACCTACCGAAGTATTCTTCAAAATATTATATTCAATGCTCCATCCAATCAAGGTTGTTTGCAATTTATAAATGTAAAGCATCCCACACTCGAGCAACTAGAAAAATTAACAATTCAATATCATTAATTAGATATCATTAAAGGCATAGTTTAATATAGTTGAATATGCAGGATTAATAAAAAAATAAAAATTAGTATGATAAAATAAAATTGGAAAAATACATGTGTAATATATTAATTCCACAAAATCTAATCATTACCTTTCACGGTCCTCATTGTACCTTTCCCCAATAGGAGCTCCCCTTCAAATTTGTTGATGGAGTCAAGATGCCAAATGAGGGGCACATTCATTTTTTCTGCTAATTTAGGTAGAAATTCACTAATATACACCATGCATTGATATACCATATATCCCTCAACCATAGAACCCTCAAGACATGCTCTTTGTCTAACAAAATCCTTCAATGACTTCAACTGCCTCTCCACCATCCACATCGACCTTGTGTGTATTGGTCCACATAATTCAATCTACTCAACTTGGTGTATGAGGTAGTGTTCTTGTGCATTGAAAAATGATGGAGGTAGTTACTGTTGCATTTCACACATTAGTCGGGGAATGTCTCTCTTCCAATACCTTATATCTTATTTATGGATTTCTTTTGATGAAAGCCACCTACAAATGATGCAATAAAATAATATCAAGCCATATATAAAATTTGCGAGCAAAACATAATATTTCAATAAGTTCCGCTACAAATCACAGACCAAGTACATTTTCCATATAAAACATTACTTACCTCATGTATTTTCCAAGAACATAAATAATTTGTTTTATGTTGTTGTCAAAGTCGTCTGGGAGAGATAAAGGTAGAACATACTGTATCAAAAAACACATAATTATTATTTATTTCCAAATAAGAGAATACAATTAATAAAATAGTGAATACCAATAAGGAAATATATTATAAACTCATAATTACCTTAATGAATGTATGCCAATCATGTGTTTTAACCCCACCAAAATAACCTTTTCCGTTAAGATATTCTTTATGTTAGACGAAACCCCCATCGGAAACCTGATTTTTCTGATGACCTCTTTTACAATATTTCTTTGTTGCTCCATCAAGCACCAAGGAAGACTAAGATTCTGTTGATGGCCATCACCATTAGAATTAATGATCACACTTTGCAATGAGTGATTAGCTTCTTCGTTATCACTACAAATCTTTCCATTTCTTTCTTTGTCAATCCTTCCATCTAATATTCGCCATAACAATTATGTTATGTTCTTCCCGATATGCATTCTATCAAACAAATGAACTATTTGTAGGTGCTCGTAGTATGGAAACCTACTGAATTGCATCGAGTAAATTTTCATTCCTTATGGAAGCCCATTCGTGCCTTAACGACATTCATGAAACATCAACAAAATCAAATTAACACTAATTAATCAATATAGGTACATACCGCGTTGAACATAATTCACTAAAAAAAAAATTATATAATATATGATACATGTTGAATGTGATTGTCATTGATGTCAAAGGAGTTCAGTGAATGACAAAAGGATAACCAAAGACATGATGACAAGGTAAACTCAGTGAAAGACAAAGGAATGACAAAGGACGTAATGACATGGCAAGTATGATGAGGCTCGAAAGACACATGATGGTGTTCTGGTGCTATCAGGAAGTCAGTGTTATAATATGACATCATTCTAGGAAAATATGGCAAGTTTGTGAAACTTTGGAAATTGACTAAGTATGAAAAAGTAGTCAAAACTAATCTAAGAGAATGCCTGCCATAATTCATGGTTTGAATAAAATGCCTGCACCAGCATATCAGGCTATAGCTTGTTGAAGTGGCTATCTAGCTATGGTCTCAGTTTGCCTTAATAATTTATGAGGAGAAATTTATAAGACTGCCAAAATAGGGTTTTAGGATAAACCTTGGAGAAATTCTTGGAAATGGCTAACTGTTGGAAAACTGGTCCAGGTGGCCTTGGAAAAATGCCCGCCATACCTCATGGGAGAATGATAAAAATTATCTGGAACTATCATGCTCTAGCTTGTCAAAGAGGCTATCCAACCATGGACTTAGTTTTCACAGAAGGTGTTTGATGACAAAGATAACAACCTACCAAAGCAGGGTTTCATGTTGCTTTTACACCAAAGTAGCAAAACTCCCTAAGTGGCCTCAAGGAAATGACCCCCATAGTTTGTGAGTTGAACAAAATGCCCACACCATATGTTCATCTTGTAGGTTGTTGTTTTTTCTACATGACCATGTTCTCATATTGACTTAAAATTGTCTGAGGAAGAAGTTATGGATTTGGCAAAACAGGGTTTTAGGCAGATTGGACCAAGTCTAGGAAAGTGCAAAATTGTCCAAGTGTAAAATCACTAAAAATGCCTACGTGACTTCAGTAAAATGCCCACCATGTCTTGAGTGTGATGTCTTAAAACATTTTGAGAGTATGTATCTCTAGAATGTTGTTTGGTGCATCCAACCATGGTCTCAGATTGTCCAAAGAGTCTCTGAGGAGGAAGATATCAATCTGCCAAAAGTGCATCTCAGCTTGATTTGCACTACTCTAGTAAAATGCCTGCCGAGGAGAGAGAAAGAGGCTTCAAGAGGTGAAATTGGTTTAGATGAAGTCACATTGTTGGCCTCTATCCATTGGGTGTCTCACACTTTAAAATTGGTGAAAATAAAAATCTCATGTTACCCTAAGGTTTGACAATTTTTGTCTAAGTGTTGACTTAGCAATATTAAAAGGCCTTTTGGAAATGACTGCAAAGAGGTGTCCTTGTGCTAATAAAATTCATAGGGTGACATAGATCTATTCCTTGTTGAAGTGGCTATCCACCCATGGTTTCATTTTTCCTTATGACAGTCACATGTGCAAGAAATCAATCTACCAAAGTAGGAAAAATATAGTTTTGCATATTCAGAAATTTGGCTAAGTATTGACCAATATTCCAACAATACATAAATAATTTGGCATACCTTGAAAATTTCTATTATATTCCAACTTCCATAGGTGAGGTGTCATTCTTTGTGTGTTTTTTCCATTCTCTTCTTTACCATTGAATTTTGCTTTGTATGTAGGTCGATAACTATGGTTCTTAGGCAAAAAGTGCCTATACTCATCAAACACTTCCTTTACTAAATTCCTTGGTAATAAAAATTTACCTAACAATCTACAAAATTTAAAAGAATAATTCAATGTAAACAATATTAATCATCAATATCGCATCCATACTTTACAAATTAGATAACAATAGCAATAAGAAAAAATTCAACCCTTTATGTACATGTGAACATGCAGACATGAATAATTAACAAATTACATACCTTAGTATTTGTGTGAGAAATGTGTTTGATAAACCATTCAAAACCTTCAAGTTCACTAACAACAATATAGCAGATAGAAGATTTGTTTTTTAGCCTTCATAAAGAGGTTGACATGACTTCTAAAGTAGAGGATCAACATCATGCCTATCATCCTGGTTGTCCTCATCCATTGGATCAAATGTGTCTTGGATAAATCTATGCATCTCATCTTCCTGATTTGTATCACTAACGTTATCTCCATCCATATCATCATTAAGAACTTGATCAACTTCAATATTCTGATCCAGATGTTAGTCACCCTATAAATGAGTATTTCTTCTAGTACTTGGCAAATAACTCTCTGGAGGGAGACATTTTGGGGGCATTGTCTATATATTTACAAACAACGTAGTAAAATTAGTGTGTATAAAACATATAATAAACCGATAAGACATTTTACTGAAACTCATGACATGATGACTATTACAGAGAATACAATAAAAATTGAATAACCTTTTACCAAGGGATGGTATTCATAACCCCCTTCAGTGTGCCCCTTCTCCCTACAATGTCTTTGAGCTATTGTTATTAAAAGTCTTCTCCTTTGCAAGCCCCTGCAATCAGAGAAAGGGAAATAACATTTTCCATCTCCCCTCGCCTCTAATGCCACTCTAAACTCAGCAAGATTCCTTGCATTTTCAGTCATAGTGACAAGTAATTGTCTTACCTACACCATACCAAACAGTAACTTGTCAAATACATTACATATAAGTATATTTCTAAATACAGTATATTGTATACCAATTTCTATAAAGAAAAACTTGAATACTGAATTTTTCATTGATGCCAACAAGTGTTGTGCAATGGCCTTTGATTTACTCACATGGAGAGCTTGATAGTTTTGCCATTGGAACACTATGTGGCCCAAATCATCCAAATGAAATTTGTCCTTGATGCATGCTTACCTTTTATGAATTTACCAGATGATTATTGCGTGTGACTCTCTCTAGTTTTTGATATGGTTGATAAAGAATGTATTTAGGAAACACTTGTTGTTGGTATCTGATTGTATGGCTTATATTATTGGACAAACATACAAGAGAAAACAAAGAACAAGGGTGACAAAACCATGTGACACGGTTGAAGCTCACAGTTCAAGTGTTGAAGAATCAAAGGCAATCACAAGCATAACTGGAAGTTCTTGGATACTACGGTTTTCAATTCTGATTTCGGGTTTAATAGAACTATAGAAAAAAGAAGAGGTTTAATTAGTAATTAATATATAATCATTCTATGCAGATCCTATAAAAACATGTAACTATAACTAATTAATCACACAAAATATATGTAGCAATGCTAAATTTTAAAAATAAATAAATTTCATTCAAACATGCATGTTAAAACAAAATCCTGAAATTTTTTTTTCTTAACATATAGACAAAAAAATATAAAAATACTAACCTTGCAAGTTCAAAATCCGAGCTATGTAGAATATCCAAGCTCAAACAATCACCATGAAATTTGTCGCAAGTTCAAAATCCGGGCTCAATCAATCACCAAAAACCTTGTCGCAACTATAGAAAATGTGTCAAAAATTGTCTTAAAGTATGTATTTATAGATCGACGATCGTCGATCTATCGGTGCAAATGCATGAGTTGACCCACGCGTAGAAAGACAAGAGTCATTGGAAGCTGGAATTGGTTTGGCGGGTGTACAAAGATAGCCATAGGTCATCGATATAGAGACGAAAGTTCGTCTAAAATTAAAAAACGTCGATATTGCCACGTGTTTTCCGCCATGATAAAAAAAAATGAAAAGACATCTTAAATTTCATTGTATTAATCCATGAATGTTCAAAACGTGGAAATATTTCATGGAAAAATCCACCTGAATGTACTATTGATAGATATTTGGCCTCCCACTAGGAATATTATTATTGTTAGGAGATATGGTGCATGAGGTACCATTATTGGGGACTTAATGACCATGAACATGACCTCAAACCACCAAGCATGACGTATTTAGGGGATATTTTACCTTCAACTAAAAATATATGAGCACCATTATGAGGCATTATACACCATAGACATGTATTAAGGCCTTCAAAATGTTCAAGGGATTAAATCAAGGGCCTTAGGCCTTGAATGCTTCTTCCTGATAACAATGGACATGAAAGATACCTATAACCACCACTCATAACCTATATAGTGGATTTCTTTTCTCTGACTAAAACTATCAATGAGGTGAGGAGTAATTGAACACCATAAATTGGCCTCATAACCTATTTAATGGATGGGGTATGAAAAAAATTTATCATAGGATGAATCATCCTTAAATGCCAATTGCATTGGCAATATTATACAGATAACTATATATAAATGAAAATTTCTAATTTTTAAAATCAAGTTTGTGAATAAAAAACAAAAATATAAAAGGAAATTATATAAATAAATTGGTTTTCTAACTCTATCCATCATTCACATGCAATCCTTTGATTTTCTTGCAAACCCACCCACCTACACATAATAGTGAAAACACCCGAGCACTCACTCAAAAGAACTATGGACTGACAATTCAATGTTTGTAATACATTTGGTTGGAAACCCACCTATAGACAACAATGAAATCACCCACGCACTCACTTAGAACCACTATCAACTAAAGCTATCTCAATTGCGGCTCATATCAGGTATATGGGATAATGATTATTTAGTGATTGTCTAAATTTCCTTTTTTCTTTTAGTGTTTTCAACCCTTAAGATTATTTGAAACCCTAGTCCCTCATTCACAATACTCTTGGAGTTCAAAGAAAGAGCTATATGAGGGCTCTGCTAGTTCAATTTTTTTCATTATCCATGCTTTTTCAACCATGAAATATTGAACCAATTCAATTGAGAAACACAGTAACTAGGGATTTAGTTTTAGCACCATGTTTGGACATCTAGATTCATTTTCTGTATTATGTGGGCCATAAAACCCCAAACTAGTTATCATGAGTCGAACCAGTGGAAGTGATGGAACCATGTTGAACCCTCCTCCCTCTAGCAAGTAGTAAATATTCCCTATATGTAGTACAAGCCACTGGTTCCTTAACTTTTCACTCTTATTTCAATTTATTTATTTTTCATGTGATTTCCACCATGATATTTTAACCCAAGACCACTGGGGAAAAAAACCAGGATGAACCATGATAATTTGAACCCATGACCATTGGAACATGCTCCTTCTCAATATTCATTGGGGCCAATCATTACCTAAAATCCTTTTGCATTTGTGCATGACATTGATAAACAATAAAATGATTGATTGGGGAAGTGTAGTGCAACACTAGTTTGGAATTATGGTATAACTCAATTGTCCTAATTTTCTTGTTGAAAACTATTATGGATTGTGAATCCCTTACACCTATGAAGAGAAACTAATGATTTTTTTCTATGGTTTTGAAGTTTTTTTTTTCAAAATAATTTGACAGGATGGACCCATCCCTAAATTGGACTTCTTGAATGGATGGGAAAAGATAATAGAAATTATTATAGGTTATGGATGTAGGTTTTATTGACCTCTTATTTTTCCAAATTTTGGTTTAATTTAATATTTTAACATCAATGAAAATCAATTTAGATTGATAATTCCTTCCACATAATACTTTATTTGAAAAATAAATTATATTCAAGAATGAATGATGTCTCATACAAGCTAATATATGCGTCTACTTGTTGAAATATCAATGTATTCTCTTTTATGGAGAGTGGATTTTCTAGATTTATGTGTGGTGCTAATTGTATTAGTTTCCAAAACTTAATGTGTTATGATGCAGATATAACATAGGATATGATCTAGTATACTCCTAATGTATGAGTTATGTTTTCTATTTGGTTCACCTTTAACTACAATTAGTTTAGTCTAATGGAATTCGCATGGTGAAAACTCATCTACCCCATTCTCATTTCTTTCCAACATACCACACAAATAAAATTCATAAGAGAAAATTATGTTTTCCTATTCAACTTAAGTCTTAGAGACAAAGTAGAATGTAGAATATAAGTGGTATACAAACATTGTCTAGATGTGTTGTGTAGGCCTCCAATAGAGTAGCTGAGATGACTACAATAACCAAATGGAGATGAAGTAACCCTTTCTATACTGGACAAAATAAAATCATCCAAGAATCATACAGTTTTTTTATGGTTAAACTTTCAAATGGGAGGAACAATAATACATTCAATTTTCTTCTTTGGATATGATTCAACTATGAAAATGACTAGTATTACCTGAATTCAAATAACCATTTAATTATGAACTTTGTTCTTCACAAGTTTGCAAATGCATTGATATTATTGTTTCTTGAATTTGAAGAAAACTAAAACTCCAATATCTTGACTTGAAATTGTGGTATAACGGTATGTTTGTTATCGTGTGGCCATGAATTGCATAGAAGGGATATCATGTGTGGTATTTGTTAGGGATATTTACCCACCATCAAGCCGATAATCATCAAGATTAAAAAAATTGGTTGTCATTTTTTATAGTAATCCAAAGAATTTTTTATTAACATCATATTTGGTTCAATATTTTAACATAAATCCACTTTTATTTATGTAGGTATGGACCTATTTTCCACATCCCAATGCTACTAGCCCTATACAAGCATTGAGAGCACCGGTAAAGAAAACCGTTTTGACTTAACATTTTCCAATACCATTTTGAAAAACATGTTAAGAGTAACATCCTCACCATATCCATTTGAGGCATTTCCTACAAACATTTCATTCCATGAGACTACATATTGTTCAAGAAGTCTCTGAAATTATCTATGTGCATCTAATTTTTCAAGGAATTTCTTAGTCCTTAGTTGAAATTTCGAAGGCCTTAGTTGGCATGCATTATTTATCTACATAGGTATGATTTGTTCAATAAAAGAACCCATGAAGTTGATTTTGTCAGTCTATTATTTTGCATAATTTTCCTTCTTTCTTTCTCCTTGCTAGGCTTCTTTAAACTAGACTAAACATTTTCAATTTGTTGGGTTGATCCATACTATCAACAAAAATGATATCACCTTCAAAAACCATGTGTTAGAATGTTTATCTAGAAAGGAATTGTTTGGTACAAAAGAAGTAGCATATAATTATCAAAATTACTTCTCACATAGTAATATAACTGAATGGCACTTATTCTAAGGTTGAGTGACATCATAGTTACATGACCACCATAAAACAAGGTTTCGTGACATTTATAGAAACCTATATCAAGTAAGAATTTTTTTTTTTTGACATTTTATTCTCATGGAGTGGTAACTTGGGGAAGGGTCAACTAACCCTTCACTAGCATAGAATTCTAATGCAAGGGTAGAATGGAAAAGAGTCGGTCAACCCTTCCTTAAAAATATTTTTCATGTAAGGGTGACCCAAATGAAGTGTTGGAAGACACTTCCTTAAGAATATTTATCATGTAAGTGGGACCCTAGTGAAGGATTAGAAGACCCTTCCTTCATCATAGAGTTCTCATGGACAAGGAGAAAAAATAAGGGTGGATTGATCCTTCCTCGGGAATATCTATAACATTAGGGGGACCCATGGGAAGGATTGGTCCACCCTTCCTCTTGCATATTATTCTCATGAATTTGGACCATAGATAAGGGTTAATTGACCCTTCCTCGAAGATGGTATTCATGTCACATTGTATCAAGTAGAAGGGTATGTCAACCCATCATCAAGCATAGTGTTCATGTAAGGTGTCCACTAGGGAAGGGTGGGATGAAACTTACCCCAACATAGAATTCTAATGGAGGGGGGGAAACAATTGAAGCATTAGCTCACCCTTCCTTGAAGATGGTATTCAGGTCCCAGTTTATCTATTGGAAGGGTTAGTCATCCCTTCATCAAGCATATTATTTTTTAGGTAAGGGGGACACTAGGGAAGTTTTAGTTGAGACTTCCTAAACTATGTTATTTTGATTAAGGGGTGTCAAGTGGAAGTTAGAAAAAAAATTGCATGAGGGAAATCAATGGGAAGGTTCTTCCCATCCTTCCTTTTCCATGGAATTCTCATTCAAGGTGACCATAGAGAAGGGTAGGATAACCCTTCTTTAAATATTGTATTCACATTGTGAATTACCAAATAGAAGGTTCAGTCAGTCCTTCATCAATCATACTTTTTGCATAAAGTGGCCATCAAGAAAGTGTAAACCGATCCTTTTGCTGGGCAATTCAATTGCTTGTGAAAACAATCAATTCCAAACATAAATGATCAACCAGGGTAATGCCTTGTTATTTCAAGTTTATCTTGCAAAGTATATGTTGGATACAATTTCCTCTGCTAGCATTGATTATCCAATATGCGTTGTAGTAAAGTGAATCAAACCACTCAAAAAAATATCAAAAGCAAAGAACACCACTCAAATATATACAAGAAATAACACACTTCTGAAAAGTAACCACACAAGACATCTAAGCATTGATTAATGAATCTATCTACTATGTTTTACACATCCCATGACATAACAGGAAAGTAAGTCCATCTCATTATCTAGAAGAGAAAGTAAGTCTTAACTTGCATAAAAGAAAGGAAACCTACCCAGCAGGAAAATAAATCTATATATTCTTCAAACACACTTACACAAAACTAAAACACACCTGCAAGAAAGTAAAAACACCTATAAGGAAGTAAACACACTTGCGAGAAAATAAACACACTTGCATGAAATTAAATAAATTGAGTTCAAATATTACTTCTCCGTCGACATGCGTATGTAAGACAAAGTATTTCCATTGATATACATCATAAGCAAATTAATTAAAACTCACACTATGCTCGAAGGAAATGACAGAATTGAAAATACAATAATTAAACACACTAAAATCTTACATCTATAATTCACTACACTTGTGTAACTGAAACACACTAACACTATGGATGCATCAACACTAAGATATGAAGTTAGATGCACTGGCATAATTTAATAGCTTGAATTAAAGATGTACATTTGTGAAAATAAAATGAAATAAATCAATATACACAAGTTAGACTATTTACAAAATGCAATAATTAAAGAACTACAATCTACATCAACAAAAGAGATCAAGATAAATGCAATTATATTATATCATAACTTGAACTTGTTTCTCTAAGATTCCTCCCCTTGGAATGCAGAAGGAGATGTTATTTATACATGAGTTCTCCATAACAAATAATAAATGAAGATCCAAAATATCCTAAAAAATTACTAATAATTTGGATCTCAAAACCAACTCAAAGCTAATCCCAAGATCTTTGCTAACTTCCATGCTATTTAGGATGCCTTTGAATTCAAATTCAAATTTATGGATGTGAGTCATCAGAACATGCCCAAAACGCATCCCAAGTAACTCCTAATAGCATTTAATTTGTTGGGTCCATCATATATTACATGGAGGTCTTCAAATCTTTGTAAATAAACCAAATATGCACTCTCAACCACCACCAACTTGTCCCTTTTATATTTAAATAATTTAACATCATAATTTGAGACATATAAGAAGGATATAAATAATGGATTTATAAAAATCCATCTCCCCTAATGAATATGTTTCTCCAAGGTGGATTCATGGAGTAGCAATAGCAGTAACAATAGGAGTTACAATAGTAGTGATGAATTAATAATTCCTCATATGAAAAATATCAAGTATCCACTTTCATTGATATTCAACCATATGAGTTGTGGAAAATGTCCTAGAGTAACATCAAATGGCCTAGAACTGGTTTTGTAGAATCATCAAACTCATTCATGTTTCAAAGATAAATGCAAAATATGTTATTTTTCTAATGTTTAATCATAATTCACATGAAATACGAAGGAAATTTAATGGAAACATGGTTGGGTCTAAATATCGCATTTAAGCATTAATATGGGCTAATGAAAGGTAATGGGTAAGAAACAAGGGATTAAAAATACGGAAAGGAATTTGTAAAATGATGATAATTCCATGATCCAACACCTTTCTCTAGAATAGAATTCTCATTTAGGAGGAGAATGGAGAAGGGTTGGTTGACCCTTCCTTTAGCATAGAATTCTCATTTATGGTGAGAATGGAGAAGGGTTAAATGAACCTTCCTCAAAACCCCTTTTTTGTTAAATCTAGACAAATTTCAGTCCAAGACATCATATTTTTTTATGAATAACGGTTTCCAATACTTAAGATTTCGGTTTCCAATACTTAATATATAGGTTTCCAATAGTTGAGATGTCGGTTTCCAATAGTTGAGATGTTGGTTTCCAATAAACTTTATACCAGTTTCCAATAACTAATATATTGGTTATCAATATAGTTTGTACCATTTATTTAATTTTTAAAATTGTTTATATCATATATAGATTTTAGAGGGAATGCACTCATCTTTATCATCACTAAAATTTATATATTGTGAGAAATGGCATGTGCTCCTCCTCCTCATCAGCTAAGTGCCCATATTATGAGAAAGACATGTTCTCCTCATAATAACTAGACCGCTTAGATAATTAGAAAGGGACACATCAATTCTCCACCCATCCCTATTCCAAAGTCCATAAAATTTGACCACATCACTTCTCCACCCTACACCTAGAAATCCTTCTTATGAAAACGATTACGCACCCAATGAGTTGATGACCATGGTGTTGGAATGAATTTTCAACTAGATCAAATCTACCTAGCTATATGATTTTAACTCATGATGGAAATTGATTTCCTCCACCCATATGGAGCATTGATTTCTCTAGACGCATGGCTAGTTTTATTCACAATGCATTGGCCCATAGCTTGTATTAGATCAAGGATAAATGGATCCCTTGGTCCTTGGCGGACATACCATGGTATTATTAAATTTAACTCATAAATTGGCAATGGGTCACATTTGTGAGATAGTTTTTCCATCGGAGTCGTTATGCATTGTGTTCCACGATGACCATAATCTACCATGTATAAATAGATTTTTTTGGTTAGTAAAGATTATTATGTTCTAGGAATTTTCCCCTTTGTTTTGATGTTCCATTTATTTCACACAAATAGGGAAATAGTTCCATGATCAAGAGAAATAAATTATGGAGGTGAAGTTGAAATTCTACGTCTACCACATCACTTTGTCACCTGGTAGCAAGATCTCCCTCTTATGAACAGGATTACGCACACAATAATTTGACAGCCATGGACAAGGAAATAGTTCGATGAGAAAGAGAAAGAAAGTATGGAGGTGAATATGGTGTCTTGTGTCCAGTACAACACTTTCCACCCTATAGCTAGATCTCCCTCTTATGAACAAGATTATGCGCCCAGCGATTTGAAATCCATGGAGAGAGAAATAGTTCTAGGAGAAAGTGAAACAATTTTCAAAGGTGAAGCTAACATCCTACATCCACATGCCTTTCATATTCATATGGATGAAAAATAACATCAAATGGATAGATCAAATCATCACACGAGGAGGCATCTGCATCGAAAGGGCATGCAACACGCAAATGGTAACAGGGACAAAATTAGAGTACAAAACAAGACGTGGTGTGGGATACATCATGCTCCTTGGATCATAGGGAGGATGTAGAGTGGTAATATGTGTGTCATCCCATTTTCCATTCAAGCATGTGGGTTCAATGTGGGAAGATTTTATGCGCAGACGGCCTTCAAACCTAGAAATTTGACCTCCCCTTCATGTAAAATGCAGATGCTACTATCTCTTGATTCACAAGAAAAGTACTAGGAAAATTATGTCAAAGGATCCTCCTCTTGCTGCGTCATTATATCATATTGTTATAGGTTGAGGTTGGGAATAAAGCAAGCCATGTCCAATCCTCACCGTAGACCTTTTATCACCCGATTTGAAATATGGTGGATTGAAATGTAGTTGGAATTTGAATATTTGTAAGGGGAACCAATACCTGGAAGCATGCAATGGAGGCTAGAATTTCTAGGGAGCTCCATCAACTTAGAATTCAACAAAGAGAACTACAACCACAATGTGAAAGGACCAAGGCTTGTACTACTTTGTTGGAAGTGGAGGTCCTATGCCTTTGTGATACTAAATGGAAACACGAGCGAAAAATGGAGTGGCTAAGAACAAAAATTTGATTCTTGGAAGGTCGTGGAAATGGTGATGCTCTAGAAATGTCGAAGGCTCCTCTTAGTATACCCTAGAACACATGGAAGAAGATCTAGTAGACCTTCCAATCACTTCCAATGTAGCAGAAATATCTGGACTCCTCCCCCAAGGGAAATGAATTCTCATGTATTTCCCTCTTTAATATGTTTTGTAAATCTATATTTATGTTAGATAGTTTCATAAGGCTATATATTATTCATGTCGTAAGCAACATATCTGTAAGTTGTATTACCATACAATGGGGCAGTAATGTTAAAGAGATTTTGATTTTCGTAAGAAAATTTTGGTTTGGAAGCCTAATGTGTTGTTTCTGGTTTTTAAAAAATGCTCTAGATTATTGGAATTGCTTCAGTGACTGGTTGAAATCTGACATGTAAAATGCACATCATGGGATATTGTTCTCATCAAATACGGTTAATTTTTTATGGAATCATTTTGTTACACAATCAACATATTTTTTAACAAAAAAATTGCTATGAGAAGGAAAATGTTTTCTCAAACAAAATTTAGAACAAAACGTCTTTGGACAGGGAGTATATATATTTAAAATGTCAAAACAATTTTTTTCGATAGTTAAAATTAAAA
This sequence comes from Larix kaempferi, assembly GCA_027924585.1. Taxonomy (NCBI): domain Eukaryota; kingdom Viridiplantae; phylum Streptophyta; class Pinopsida; order Pinales; family Pinaceae; genus Larix; species Larix kaempferi. The sequence goes on along the minus strand of BSBM01000407.1, from coordinate 15,634,554 downwards.
CCAAATTCCAACACTGAGTGACACTCTTTATGATAATAATCTCTCCTCTAGTCTCTAAATTGAAAACCACATGGGACACCATAAGAATATTCTAAATTTAATCTTTTCAACTAACCATGACAAATATTAGCATGTGCAATTATGCAGGAGTAATCATCAAAGAGAGGAGAATGGGAAGAATATCTTCGCCATCCATTTCAACTATGTGAATCATGGATCTTTATGCATTGATCACCAAAGTAAATTTGGGGATAATGCGACAAGATCCTAGCCATTCATGCATCGTCCAAATTCATTTATCATATACATTCACATGAAGGGGGTATATTGTGATCATGTGCTCATGAGGGTGAAAAGCACACTCAAAGCATGATCGAATCACACTTAAGTGTAATTATGATGGCTCTCCATCGAGGCATTCTTAAATGTAATTATCAGGGCTCTTCGTTGAGGCACACTTATGTGTAATTATGAGGGATCTCCATCGAAACATGTTGCCCCCATAATTTGGCCAAGCCATTTGACAAAAATTACAAATATTACCTGAAAGTCGTAAAAATCAATGTTGGTAACCAATTAAATTATGATATATAATTTAAATTTTGAATTTAAGTTAATATTACCATTTGGCCCGATAATTGGCTATATCCCATTGAAATTTCATGTGCATGAGAGGTGGATTTCAACCTTTGTTACATCATAAAAGTTGGGATACTAGGTCACCCCCTCTTCTCTCCATGTGCAAATTCTATTTGCTAACCCATGTGGGGAGTCATGCGCGAATGGTGAAGATTATTTTACCCTACGCTCTTTGGTGCAAAAGGCTAGGATTGACACAAACTTGCACGAATGGATTAGATTATATTGCACTTTGATTTTGCATTTCATTTAGTGGGAGTAATGGATCCCATCACCCAGCTTGTAACACCCCATTTTTACCTCAGAATGTAATTTTTCAATTATGGATGATATGGCTAGAATCCAAACATCAACGATGTAATTATGTACATTTTCTATTAAATATAAAACATGACTACTGCAAACCAAGAAGGATGAAGAAGAGATGGGGGACTATACTTCTAAAATGGGAAGAGTGATTATCCTAGGCCTCGGATTGGAGGGGGGAAGTGTCCAATTGCATGGACTCCAAGTCCTATAAACCTTGGTGCCACTTGGATAGTATCAACCATGCATATAAAAAGAGAAAGTTAGCCCATAATTCATGATTCCATCATGTTAGAGACACCCATATTTGGATGGTAAATAATTTTTCCATGATTATTTGATGTCTAAACCTTCTTTGCTATCAAGCCTATACCACCATCTCCAGAATGGGAAATTGGAGTCAGAGGAAGAATAGATGATTGAGTAGTTGTAGCGAAAGCTATGTACCTTCTTGTGGATGCTCGGGGCTGGCTCTATCAAAGAAAGATATGGCTTGACAGATCCTATGGATGGGAGGAATGTCCTTGGTTTGCAGTCAGCTGGCCATATTTTAGATATGTTCAATATGTGGATAAATGTATGGTATTTAATTCTTATTAGATTACTTGATTTCGTCATATGAACTATGGAACCAAAATAATGATCATGTAAATGCATTCATATGGAAACAATTGGTAGATATTTCATATATGTTTTATGAATAGTTATGCACACAATAATTCTACTGTAAATGTATAATTGATATTAGTAGAAGAATAAAATTACATATTAGAGATATTAAGCTAGTAGATTTAGAACCCCATGACCCCAGAGTCATCATGAGGTCACTGGGTACATGACAATTTGGTATCAGAGCTGCAGGTTACAATACTGGAGATGTATGGGCCATAAATCCAATTTTACGGGAATGAATCCGTAATGTTTCTGGGGAAATCAGTTTATGTTTATAACAGAAGGAGTCAGGAATAATTTCAAATTAATTTCAAAATTTTCCCTTATTGTCTGATTAAAAAAAATATTTTGGAAAATTTGTGTTGGACCCCACTCATGCCACATGGATGGGTGATGTGGAGAAGCCACATGGATAGTTTATTTAGAGGAGCCACGTGGAAAATAGGTCCAATGTGCATGGGACATGTGGGGATATTGTGCAATGTGAATCAGCCACATTAGATCCATGTGCACAGCTGGCCACAGGTGATGGAGGATGGAGATCAATATCGATGGCTAATAGTGTTTCAGGGTCACGAAAGCTCACAAATTTTAATTAATAAACAAAACCCTGAAGTGGTAAACTTCTCGATGATGTGTCTCTCTCTCCTTCATTTAGGATCATGAAAGAGGGTTTCGGAAACCACTTTTTCTGAAGCCTAAAACCACTATCAGTCCGACAACAAGTGATGTGACGTGGGGAGATGTGACGTGATGTCATCTCCCCAATTTTCTAGTACCAAGGGAAGCAAAGAATCCACCAAACCCCCATGGGCCCTAGTGAAGACCAAGGAATTAATTAATCAAAGGGGGGATAACATTAGCCTAGTCAATTATTAACTAAGAATAAATTATCCTATAGTTGTTTGAATTAATTAAATTAGAAGGATGTAATGATTATTTTATATTTAAAATATTAATTATTTGTTTGGTGAGTTGGATGATGATAAGGACACCACGAGGGAACATGGAGAGATAAGGAAAGCATTATGAGTTGTCACACCAAAGAATAAAGTGGATAAAAGTAGCACAAATCAAGATGCTAAGCTAAAAAGAAAGAAACTATAAAAAGCAGGCAAGTGAGGAAAATGGAAACATCCAGAAAGAAAAGGAGGGCGCAGTTTCCTAAAAGGATAAAATACAAGATAGTTTGAAAAGAAGGAAACCTCATGAAAAGAAAGGAGGGAGCGCTTTCCAAAGAGGGATGAAAAGAAATCAATATGAAAAGTAGCCATTGACACCACATTTTAGATCTGATCCAACCATTTCATGTGAAGGTCCATCCTTCAGAAGTTGATGCAAAGATCCATATTTCTTGAGGTGGTTCTGTAGAGTTTCACAGAGAAAGAATAGTTAGTTGGAGAGCTTGAAAGAAGACACAGAAAGAAAATGAAAACCTCATGAGAATATAGAAGCTCAGAGCCATCCTACAGATCTAATACAATGACCACACCTTCTCTTCTCACTCCTTTCTGTAATCTCCTTCTTCTATCATTGTAAAACTTCAAGTACATACATTATCTATGATGTATAACGCTATGCCATTTAATGTTCAAGCTTAATGAACTCGGTATTATTTTCTTATTATGTACTTAACATATCATATCCCCATTAAATATCATAATATGAATTAGATATCCTCCTTTGGTAGTTTGAGTCCTATCTTTCAAGACTAACTCAATGTACACTTTCTATTGACTAGTTTTCCAGTTTATGCATTATACAAATATTTGAGTAACTAATTCTCTTTCTGAATGTTTATGTTTCTTTTGGACTCCCTATATAATCCATATCCATCCAAAAATCATAGTTTCGTAACCATCTCAGGCTGTTTGAATCCTCAGTTATCAAGACTAGCTCATTGGGCACCTGAAATTGACTAATTTTACAGTTTGATCAATTAATGAGTATATGTATGCCCAAATTAGATTTTGTTAGTTGTTTTGGGTCCCTGAGACCTCACTTAATATTATTCCACCATCATATTTCAAATTTTAAGGAATCTCAGCTTGTTTTGAAGAGTTTGCAAAATGATTAGTTGAGTAGTCCTACATAGCATTTTTCCTCCTTTTTCTCCCAAACTCAACCAGAACCTCCCAAATTCTCAGAATAACTTGTAAAAAAAATAATAAGGAGTTTAATTTCTGATATATTCTATTTTTTTACATTCAGGTGTAAGCACTGAGTTTAGTTTTCATATGTCAGTGTGCCCAGGAAGCATCAAAGTAGACATCAGTCATCAATGTTTTAAAAATGTAAATGGCCCCAGTACGTTGTGCATAGGAATCAGAATTTGGCCCTGAAAATGATACCCTTTCTGCTGCACATCCACCCATACATTTGGGATATCCTAAACCTTCCACAATCCTAACCCTGGGGGGAAAGCCAATTGTGTCCAAAACTAGTTTTTCTGCAACTAGTTTTTCAACTAGCTGTGGGATAAGTTAATTCTTTTGCCAATTGATGCTTTTCATTCTGAAAATGAGATAATATATTTTATATAATATCAGGTATATTACAGTGGCATCATAGTACTTTCCTTGGATCATCCTGTGGAAATTAATTCTCAGTGGAAGATATCTCAGAAGTGTTTTTAAGTTGCAATTGTGGAAGTAGTGAAAGACATGGAAGATGAAAGTTTTGAGTTGTATGAGGAAGAAGAGATAATTTGCATTGATGGAGGATTAACAAGAGATGAGGATGGTTAAATTTATGACCATATGTACATATATCAATGGGATGAACCACCAATGGTCAATTCTAAGAAGGAGTTAGCAAAGAGAATATATGCAGGTAAAACTTTGCACTACCACTACCATGAGTATCTAGATTTTGGAGAAGAGATTGGTAAGGCCATTTATTTCAAAAATTAATTTTATTGTAGATTTTGATTTGAGGTCAAGGATGAATCTTTGGATTCAATAGAGAGCAGAAAACCTCCCATAGAGGAAACAAGTTGTTCCACTTCTGTAAGTAAAGAGGGAGGAAGAAAAAATCAGCCAACTGCATCTTCTAGCATCAGGAGATTGTTTGGGTTTACTTCAAGCAAATATTCCAAAGTAGGTAAGCATGAAGAAGCCATCACCAGTTATTCTAAGAATCATCAAAGTATGGATCAGAGAGTATCTATGAATGGGTTCCAAGAAGAGGCATCTACTAACATTTGATCAAATTTTGAAGAAGCATCTACTGATGGATGTTGTGAAGAGGTACCTACTGATGGGTGCCCAATTTTTGAGGAGACATCTATTGATGGATGTCCATATATCTATGTGGGTGACATAGATATATCTCTTTATGAGGCTACTGCAAGTACAATTTTCCCTAATATTAAAGAAGTTGTGATCCTTGTAGTCAAGGAAGAATTCACGATATCAATCTCAATATCACCACTTGAGCTTCAAGAAGTTGATCCATGGATAGATGATGAGGAGGTTTATTCTCCACCTTCCCCTTTTGAAAGGCCACTCAATATTAATGAAATAAGTATCAAGGAGGCCTTACGCACTCTCTCTGACACACATGTTTCAGTGTCACAATCTTGTTGGAGAGTCGCTTCATTTGAAGATTCTCCTTTCCTTGAAGACATGGATAAGAATCAGAGAGAAATGTCTACAATCCAAGGTAATTTTTCAGATATGATTTCTAACAAAAAATATTTGCATGAGCTTGTGCATATGTGGCAGGGAGAATCCTTGAAGGATGATGAAGATACCAGCAAGCTCAATAATGAGTTGATGGCCACCCAAGATTCTTTGAGAAGCACTCAAGGTGCCCTCTTAGAATCCAAGATCCAAATAGAGCAACTTCATCAAAATTTGCAAAGATCACTCATACCAATCATCCAGTATCTTATGGTTGGTTATATCTGGAGTTCTATGGAAGAACCTCATGAGATGGTGGTTCATGAGGTGCATGATGAAATGCATATACTTGAGTAAATTTTATATGCAGAGGAAAATATCCAAGCACATACAGTTTCACAGAGCCAAACTGAGCTTATGCCTGAAGTAAGTCATTCCATCACTAAGGAATCAGAAGAGCTCATGTGTGATTGACCATATTGTGATGGAGTTGAAGCATCCATTAGTTTGGTGGATGAAATTTCCATAAAAGATATTTTGGTCCATGATCCCACATCAAACCCTTCTACTTCTTCCATGAAATTTGAGGATGAAGTTTGGATCAAGAATTTATTTTTGATGGTTCCTGAAAATGATCAGAAGGATCCCACATTTACTTTAGTTGATTTAAGGGAATCACCATTCCCTACCCAGCAGTTGCAGAGGCATCTCATGCCTATATCTGATGCCACATCACATAAATATGCATATGGTTCCCATTTGACTTCATTAAGTGGGACACAAGATGGTTGCATGCATCCTTTGACCAGTGGCAGAGAGTTGAGCCATTGGAAATTTTCACATGGGGAAGCATCTTTCTTTCCATCTAGACCAATGGGCTAGAGTGTCTCTTCTTTTCCTATTTGGGAGAAAATACACATGGGTAATATTCTTTCTTGCAGCAATGGAGATTCCTTTGATACATTTTACACCTTCGGAGAGCAGCATGGGAATCCATGGAATGTTGATGATGCCTACCCTTTTAGTGATTGGACATGGGACCCTCACCCTTGTCATTGGAACAACAGTGTTTTGATTCTTGGTATGTGTGTGCATTGGGAACATGGAGTAAAATCTGATGTTTATGAGATTAGAGATTTTGGAGCTAATCAAGATGAAGGCCAAGCACCTATCCATTGATAGAAAGATTATAAGCTTCCACATGGAGAAAGTTGCAGATTTTTGGAGAAGGCACATGAATTCATCTCAGTTGAACCAACCACAATACTAATGGATAATTTCTTCCAAGAGTTGGCTCACTTTCCTTCACCCCACATACATATGGCAGCCAACACACATAGGGGTGAATTTTGGATAAAATGATTTTTTGTATGGGTGCCACATGAGGAGCAAGAGGCTCCCACATATTCCATTGATGACTTCAAGGTCAGGCCATGTGGCCTGACAAGTGCACCATTTCCATTCCAGCTTGAGGAGAAGTAGTAGAGACATCTATCTAATGTCTACATCATGCATAATATTGCATTCAGTTGGATTTTTTATTCATCCATTGATTGGGTGGATGGATACATATTGGAGCTAAGCACCCCCAAGGGTGAGTTTTCTATCTGCATCAGGCGAGAGTTGAATGACACATCATACATTTATTTTGATATTTTGCATGGCCATGTATGGTTTCTGGATGATGCTTTGAAGCCATCGGATTGTCACCTATGTCAATTTTCTAGCAGAGGTATGAGTTTGTGTGTTGGTTTGCACATGAAACATGAGGAGTTCCATACTTGGTTGGAGGGACTCATTGAGGTCCATTTTTACATTGGAGATTGTTGGCTTGGTTTTGCAACCAAGCTTAGTGCAATGGGCACCTGCTAACTAGTAGCAGCAGTTTCAATAGAAATAAATAACAATAAACTAAATCTAAACTAAACTAAACTAGCATGTGCATTTTTGAATTAAAGAACAAGAACAAGAAATATGAGAAATAATTTTGTATTAAAAAATGGGGGCAAGCAAATGCTTGCAATAAGAATACCTTCGATTGATGAAGATAGTTGGGAAGCTCCAATGGTGAGCAGCTCCAATCTCCAATGGGTCCTTCTTCCAAGGTTGCTACAATGGCCAAAACTCAAGGGAGATTTTGGCAACATGAGGATAGGAATATGGATGGATGTGAAATGAGGAGCCCCTACCACCTTTTTATAGGTTTTGGTGGTGGGGAATACCATTTGTGGTTTTGTGGAAACCAATGGTATTGACCAACATGGTTTAGGTACTTTTCCCTCCTTTTTCCTTTTCTGAATAAAATTAATATTTTTATTCCCTTTTTAATATTTTGGGAATTTTGGACCCTTTTTGAGGGTTTTTTATGCTTTTTTAGAAAAAATAATCTTTTTAAGTGGGAAAAGGGGTGTACTAAGGTCTTTTGGTGACCTTTTGTTGGCTTGAGAGGCTCAGATGGTGGAAAAAGTGGACAAATGGGTCATGTGAATAAGGGAATGAGCTAGTGAGCACTTTTTGGGTGTTAACAGATTGCCCCCTAATGTGTGAGGGCAGGAGCTCATCGTATGGCCGACAGACATCATAGTTCTTTTGTATTTTTTCTGGAGTTTTGGGGAGGAGAAGAGACCAATTCGAGACTGAATCTGCGGCCCTTGGAAGCCACAAAAAATAAACAAATATTACATGGCCTCAATATGAATGAGGTATAATCTCTGATAATGGACGAGGCGGGCATACCCATGCTTGTATCAAGACATATACATAACAATTAGTCCCACGAAGGGGGATCTAATACATAAAAAATTTACTGGTACATCATAATGGTCCAGAGGGTACATTATTTGGGATGTACTCATGATCATGACATGACTGATCTCAATAACTGATACACTGGAATAACTGATGAACTGCTGAAACTGAAGGTGTCCAACATCTGTAGGGACGTAATGACTGTGAGCCATCTCTGGGAAGTATATGTAACTATATGCTTGAGGGAGTATAAAACTGGTGTATATCTGAATACTGTCGCCATGCGCAACCCGAATATCTATAGAAAAAGTGGTAACAGGTTGTATCCATAGGTAGACTCTCAAATGTGGAGGAGTCGGGAGGTATCCAGGGTCTTCGACTAATAATTGAGCAGACCAATACCCTGTGCGAGTCTCAACAATGCGATCAAGGTGTTGAAGTCGAGCATGTGAGAAACAACCATTTGGAGAAGTACTGAGGACTCTTCTCGAAATGATTCGTAGGCACTTATCATAACTGGTGATGAGTCCAAGACATAGGGACCTCTAGGTCTATCCTCTGGAATAAACTTGGTTGTCGTCGACAAAGGGAGACTAGCAACTAACAAGGCAATGATGTTTCCTTGATAGGAGCGCGAGGTGTAGAACTGAAGTGTGGTAGTACTGATGGTAGGACTGACATACTTGTGGGGATGGGAAGTAACTGGGGTCATATAGTGGGTAGACTCAAACTTCCTTTGTTCAGAGCATGATGACATAGGGAACTGACTTGTAGGTGTGGGTATCATTGCTTTTAAGGACTGAAGGGTATGTATTGACTCTGGGCGGAATCAAGCTGATGGGTGCTGTCGAGGGTTTCTCAGGGTGACATACTGCAAAATACTCTGAACAAAAGCGACCAAAATGGGGAAGCTGCTATATGAGTAGACGTGATATGTTGTGGCACCGAGAAGCACCATTGGGTCCTTCTTCATAGTTTTAATGAGCTCCAAGAAGGTATAAAAGTGTGCTCTGAAATGGTACTATCCTGTGGATTTTGTGAGCCCAGGACTGTTCGTACTCATTGGTGCTTTCATTTTTAAGGAGTCTGAAAGCGATAAGAAGACTCTGCAGTGGTTATGACTACTGTCCTATTGGTTTTACGAGCTCAGGATGGTGATTGCTCGTGGTGGCTTTCATGTTAAGAGAGTCTGAAAGAGGTAAGTGGACTCTATTGGTGTTCTTTTTCGTGAGTTAGTCTCCAAGGCCCGAAAAAGCATAAAATGATGCACATGGAGAACTCTTCTAGCCAGTGTGACTAGAGTATACCTTTTTCGTAATTAGTCTACAAGGTCCGGAAAAGGGGTAAACTAATACCAGGTAGATGCCCTTTCAGATACGTTTAGCGAGCATGAAAGGAAGCAAGGTTGCTCGGCGATCTTTTCATTGTTTTAGGAGTCAGAAAAAAGCTTAACAGAAACTCCCTAAGTGCCTTTTTCGTAAAAAGGGATTGCTCGGCCCGAAAAAGGGATAAAATTATACCGAACAAAAATGGATTGATGGGAGCGAGAAAAGGTCTCAAGCATCATCATGTGTGCGGGATACTGGATCCAGTGACATAAAGATTGTCAAAAAGGGGCAACGGCCAATGTGGCATGCAAACCGAGGCAATGAGAGGGCATTTTGAAAAAATGGCCGAAAAGTATGGGCGTGAGAGCAAGAAACGATCTCAAGCATCATCACAAGCGCGGGAAACTAAATCCGGCGATATAAGACTCGCTATAAACGGATGACGGTCGATGTGGCACGCAAATTGAGGCGACGAGGGTGCCCAAAAAATGGTAAAAAAATGGACCTAATGAAAACAGGAAAAGGAAAGATCTATCATGAAGTTCTCATTGTGCTGATTCCAATGGTACCAACAGTTTGAGAAACGGACGTCGTATGAGACTGGAACGGCGGTTTGAAAAATGGTGGAATTTATATAAATAGGGCATGGGGCCCATATGATGTGTCATTGTTACGTGCGAGTTTGGTAGAGAAGTCAGAGCTCTTTCTCGATTTCTGGAAGATTTGACCGTTGGTTTTCGATTCTCCGAGTTTTAGGTAACCCTATTTGCCTTAGCCTTTTCAATTATGTCTTTTTTGTTTGGCGGCGGGCCCCCGAAGGCCATGAAATTCCACGTTGACCTTCCAATGTGGAATATCGCGGGTTTCGGGTCTCTTCCAGCGATGAACCGCGCGGGTTTTAGGCTGACAGTAGTGATGTTCATCGCGACTGTGAGGTTGGAACCCACGATGTTCATCGCGAGTTCATGGGAGATAGTCGCGATGTTCATCGCGACTGTCTGGAAAATACCCGCGATGTTCATCGCGTATTCTTGGATGGAGGCCGCGATGATCAGCGCGGCTTTTGATGAAAAGGTCGCAATGATCATCGTGGCTTTTGATGAAAAAGCCGCGATGGTATTTTTTGCAAAAAAAAATTGTTGTGGCTAAAAATTTCTTCTGTTTTTGGGCAGGATGTTGAGGAGACCGCTGACTTCCTGGCGAGAGCGGGAGATAGATGATGATCTGATGTTGAGGATTCAGACTGATCCGGGGGTTCGACAGACTCTAGCGGTGAGTGGACTTTTGAAGTTCGCTCAGATCCCACCTATGCGTTTAGTGAGATGGCTCCTGAACAAGTTGGTGGGTTGGTGGGTGCCCGCCGAGGGTGCTTTTATGATTGGGGGACAGAGGTTGGAGATCACCCTCACAGACGTATATTTTCTGACTGGGTTGCCTTGTTTAGGGGAGTTGGGAGATCTTCTGCCGAGGATTCCGCCAGGTGTTGATATGGAGGATTTGCTACAGACCTTTTGTGTTGATGGGGCCATTTTGCAGAACAGCGCATTGAGTCTGCGATCACTACGGGAGTGGGACATGAGGGCTGTTGGGGCGTGTGTTCTGCGAGTATTGGGTGCTGCGGCACCACATCGTTTGTCAGGGGGACAAACGATGATGGTGGACTCTATGCTTCGGGGGACTTATTGTGCATGGGCTCAGATGTTTCTAGCTGGTGTCTGGAGAGATCTGGACAAGTGCTGTCGAGAGGGAGGAGAGTTCTGTTATGCCTCCTTTCTATGTTGTTTTTTCTTTGAGCGGGTGCCGACCTTGCGACCACGGGTGCCCATTCGTGATGGTTTGGTGAGTGAGCCGCGTATGGTGCAGTGGGGGCATATGATGCCTCGAGGCGGTGGTGGTGTGCACAAGTTCTTTACGGAGGAGGTATATGAGCAGTGGGAGCAGATGCCCCTGGTGATTGAGGATTACCCGTATGCTGGCATGGACTATCGAGGGGACCCAGAGATGCCTCGAGCCCAGGGACAGGCCTGGGGTTTAGACGGTATGTTTTGTGGTTTGTTTTATACTATATCATGTGATTTGTTTATGATTATAGTTAGATATGTATATGATGTTTTACTTGCACTGTGAAGATGTTGGTCCGGTACCACCTGCCGACTACCTGGCTCGGCGGGGGACGGGCGATGGTGGTTGCCCAACCTCCTGCAGCGGTACCGCCTCCATGTGGTGGAGGATTTGCGGCTCGTGGGTGAGGGGTTGGCCCTCGAGATGATGCCATAGAGGGTGTCAGACAAACCTTTGACATGATTCTAGCTGGACTCCCCGAGGATGGCTGGAGAGACCTGGACCAGGACATCGTGGAGCATTGCTTCGGTGCGCCACCTGTGTGGCGGTCGCTCCTGTTGAGGACAGCGGTTTTCATGGCCGAGCACAAGGATGGTGTTCGGGATGATCCGGCAGGGCCGGCTGAGAGGAGGATCCGTCTACGGGATGATCCAGCGGGGCCAGCAGAGCGGAGAGTTCGGGCTCGCCATGATCCGGCGGGGCCAGCAGAGGAGGCACCAGAGGAGCCCAAGGACCCTCATGACTAGATGATATGTATTTGCCCCCAAATGCTGATGAGCATATGGGGAAGCTCTTTTTGTACGGCTGATGTATTTTTTGTATATTGGGTGTTGAGGGCACCTATGACATGTTCTGAATATACGATGATGTATATATATGTATATATTTGATGTTGGTATATAGTCGTGTATGCACGTGGATGCACTTGTTGTCTTTTCGTTTGCCCGTGGAGGCATGTTTGATTTTCTGTATGCCCGTGGAGGCACATGGTATGCACGTGGATGCACATTTTGTTTTTGGTATATGCCCGTGGAGGCACATGGTATGCACGTGGATGCACATTTTGTTTTGGTATATGCCCATGGAGGCACATGTTATGCACGTGGATGCATAATTTTTTTATGGTATGATGCAATTGGTGTGCCAGTCAAGTACATTGTTGGCCATATGGTCTGCTACACTATTGAGATTTCTTGGGACATGTGTGAATGAAATGGATTCAAACTATCGAATCATTTGTTTAGTGCGCAAAAATTTTCTGAACAGACAGGGATCGCGTACCTGGTAATCATTGTTGAGTTGGGAAACTAGGAGTTGTGAGTCCAAGAAAACGTTAAGGTGACGTATGCTCATTTGGAGAGCTGTGGCCAAGAGACCGGTCATGGCATCATATTCAGCCTTGTTGTTGGTAGCGGCACCCAAACAAATTCCGTCGATGTGGATCAACTCATGTGAAGGGGAATATATTACCCAAGCTACGGAGGCCAGATTGGGGGAGCAACAGCTTGCACCATCGTCGAAACCGACGTAGCAGAGTGGAACATGTGTGTGAACGGGATCAATGGAAGGGGCCAACTAGATAGAGGGGTGTCCAGTGGAGATCGTATAAATGGCGGGGTCCAGGCCAGGCATTTTGGTATCTGACCAAGTAAAGACATCAGTGAATTCTTGGAACAGTCGTTGTTATTCTCCGATCTCATGCTCATTGTGGGAGGCTACTAATGTATGAAGGGCACCAAGTGGGCCAAAGATGTGAATGTGGATGACGGGAGAAATATCGGCCATGGGATCCTTTAACCAGTCGACTTTAGTAGGAAGGAAATCTTTGGACACAACCGTGGATTGGGTAGCGGTGGTGGATGAAGTCTCTTCCGGAAGGAAGTATGAACGATGGTGCATGTCTTCCCAGGGATAATCAAGGGCAGTAGGAGCCTCTAGAATCTCTTCATCATTGCGGGAGTTTTGAGTGGTCAAATCAAGTGATGAGGTAGTGGTAGTCTAAGAGATCATGTAGATGGTGTTAATCTCTCCGGATGAGGATGATGCGGGAGGGTAGATCTCCTCGATAGTAGGGGGTGTCGTTTCAAGGTCCAAATTGTTCATCTCGTAGAGAGTTGCTCTGTAATCTGGGATGTCAGGACAGTGATGTGAGTAGTGGCCGTAAATACCGCATATCGCACATGGGTGGTTGGTACGCAGTGATTTGTCACGAGGCATGGGGTTTGGATCGAGTTTGACTATCGGGATGTTGGGGTCGTCGTCCAACATTTGCATGTGTTCCTGTAATGCAGGTAACTATGGACATTGATGGGTTGGATGGCCTAACTCATCACACAACGAGCATTTTGGAGGAGCACGAAATACGGGGGGAGGTTTAACGGCCTTGGGTGGGGGTACCGCAGTGTATGGTTGTGGGCCTCTGCCCCTAGTGGGTCTGATGAGTGGAGGGGGATTCGTCGATGACAAAGGAGTAGTGATACCGGGAGGTGGTTGAGTAGAAGTAACAATGGGTTGCACTGGTTGCAGGATGACATTTGGTGTCGGCAGAGGAACGGGCGGCGAAATATACCACACGAGTAATCCCAATCTTAACCCGGGTAGACTAAGGGTAGCCATAACCGGAGCGCTTACTACACCTGAGGGATGGAATAGAAAGGGGATTGTGTGGATGGGTGTAACACCGATGTGACTAGGGACCAATGGTGGTTGATTATCGGGTTTTTGTGTATTCTGTGAAAGAGTACAGAGGTCAGCGACGTGGGTCTTCGGTGACGGTGGTGGAATAGATTGGAATGTAGAAGTCATCGGTGCCTCGGAGTAAAGTCCGGGTCCTAATGAGGAAACAAACGAGGTAGTTGCACCACAAACAGGTTGTTCCACCATGGGGAGAACATTTTTAGGTGTGGAGGGGGCCTTGGGATCGTAATAGGTGAGTTGGTTGATCTTGACCACACGTCCCTCATGGGGGAACTGCATGGTACGAAATACGGATGAGGCAACATCCCGCATGGCATACATGTAGCTACGACCAAGTAAAAGGTTATAGTCAAGTTGGGCATTGATGACCTCAATGTCAATGAGCACAGTTTTACTTGCCAATTGGACGGGGACATTAGCTGAGAGACCTTGGGGTTGTTCCGAATAGCCATCATAGGCTCGCAACGTAGTGGTGGACTGCTGGAGAGTAGGGGATCCCAACTTCTGCCAAACGAATGTAGACATCACGCATGTAGAGTCCACTTCATCGATAATGCATTGATGGATGACAAGATTCTGAATGGAAACGGAAACTTGGAACGCTAAAGTAGATGGTAAGCGTGGTTCGGACTAGTCTGAATCGAATGCAATCAGTTGTGAATCATTAGGGTCAATGGCGCCAATGGCAGAGAGTAAAGTCTTGCGTTGTGAATGACAGTTTTTCAAGACTTCTAAAGTGGACATGGCTGCAGGAGACTGGGCTAAGTCATCTACAATGTTGTAATTCGACGCAGGACAAGCATTGGGATTATTGTTGATACGACGAAGTGGGAAGCGAGGTGCTTTGGAAGCGCCATCAAGTGGAGCTGGAGGTATACGTAAAGTTTGATCTGTGGGATTAACGTTAGTGTTTTTGTCGGCGGGAGGGGCTTCAGAGGTGGAGCCATATTGGTTCTGATGGGTTTGGAGGTTGGCATCGACAGTTGACATCATCAACAAATGGTGAGTACCTGAATCGAACATGGGTTGATCAAGGGCTGCATAAGTGATCTGTTGTGGTGGCATGTTGTTCTGAGGGGGAACTAACAGCTGAGTGTTCACTACACATTGGTTTGGAAAGGGGTTTTGCAGCACCAAAGGTTGATGTTGGGGTGGTGGAGGGTTGGGTGGCGGTTGAGGAGCCGCTTGCCCTTAACGAGGGGCATCATCGGTCCAGAGTTGCCGAGCTCGCTCCAAATGTGGGCAAGAATGTGTGCAATGACCATAGACCCCGCAGATAGAACAAGGGTGGTTTGTTCTGAGGTTATTATTTCTAGGCTACTTGGGATTCCGATCCGGATTGCGGTTGGGAGAAGCAGCATTGTTATTTTGTGGAGGATTGGGAGGTGGAGGACCTTGCTGATGTTGTTGGTTATTACCTCGGTTATGACCTCTAGCATGGTTCTATTGCACACCTTGGTTGTGCTGGTTGTTTTGGTTCTGGGGCTGGTTGTGCTGTGTGTACACTTTCCCTTGAGCAGTGGGAGGATTTTGGTGCGCCGCAAGTGCGGGAGCAGGTTGTGGTTTATAATAAGTAGGCGGGGCTGGAGGTGGTCCAGTTACCTGCTGGGGTTGTTGGTAACCCTGAGCTATTGGAGGTGTTGGGCTAGCTATCGCAGCTTGCTGCGGGTAATACATTGGTTGAGGTGCAGCTGGGGGAGCATATGCAAGTGGTGCATGACCGAAGCACTGAGGTGGACATGAAGGTCTGTGGGTATGGTGGTGATGTGCCATGGGAGCATATGAACTGGTTGCTCCAGACTGAGATGTAGCCTGCGAAAGGTCGGGACCATGGCTAGGATGTGCAATAGAAAAGGGTTGAGGATGCGAGGCCATACGACCAATGATGCCATCAGCGGCATGGGATGCCCCTGGCGCATCATGTTGGGATGACTCGCCCCAAGGGGCGTCTGGAATAATGGTATACAGATAACCCGACTGGGCATAAATGAGGTCAAACTGTTGGGCTTTGAGGATGGCCTCTTCTTTAGACTGGGGTCGTTCGGATGCCACATCCTTCGCAATGAGAGGGAGGAGGGATTTGAGAAACCAATCTAAGAATATACGGTTGTCTAACTTGATTTTGCAGAGGCTTCGGCATCGATGCCACTCGTGAATGTGGTCAATGATGTGGGTGGCCATGTTCTGTCTGCAAGACAGTAGGATCTCGATGCCCGCATCATAGCGGACAGGTAACTGAGCACTTTTTGGGTGTTAACAGAGATGATAAACTTCAAGTATGGTGGAGTGATCTAGAGATCCTCCATGATGATATATTCTTCATGTTGATCTTGATGTTTGGAAGGATGCAGCCGAGACAGTGGGACCTTGGAATTATTTGGAATGACAATTTTCCACAAGTAATTGTGCCACTGGGATACATGCAACAAAAACAGTGGGATCCAATCATTCTTCTTGGCTTTTCTTGTTGGGTTGAAAATGTTGATGAAAAGGAATTAGTCATTGGTAGAATGATTATAATCAGAGGGGTGCAGCAGAAAAATGGTGGAATTTTGGTTAGAGTTGGAGTTGGTTTCTTGCTTGAGGACAAGCAAGCTTGGGAGGGGAGGACTGGCATGTACCCAATTTTCCAGTACCAAGGGCAGCAAAGAATCCACCAAACCCCCATGTATCCTACTGAACACCAAGGAATTAATTAATGATTATCCGATAGTTGTTTAATTAATTATTAACTAGGAATAAATTTTCCTATAGTTGTTTAAATTAATTAAATTAGAAGGATGTAATGATTATTTTATATCTAAAATATTTTATTTTTTTTGGTGAGTTGGATGATGATAAGGACACCATGAGGGAACATGGAGAGATAAGGATAGCCTTATGATTTTTCACGTTGTTGAGGTGTATTTAATGTCTTAAGGAATCACCAAAATATTTCATTATCAAATAGGTTTGGTAATCTTAGATTTGTGGCACAGTATATGCTGAGGTAGAATGGCACCTAAGGTTTCGGCTTGGCAGACCTTAGAAATGTTTAATAAAGAAAATATCGAAAGATATTTCAAAATGAAAAACTCAGTCAAACTCTTAGAATACAATTAATGAACTAGTTAAGCCTAACTAAACCAATAGATCAGAATAGTATCAAGCTATACTACTCTACTCTATGAATAATAACTGAAAAGATAAAAGCAACAAATATTATTCTAAAAAGCACGACTTAATAAAAAAAGAACTACTTTAATGAAATTGAAAGTTGTTGATTCATAATTCAAACTCTAATCTCAGAATTAGAAAATAACTGTGAATGAGCTCAAAAACCTATCTATGAAATGATTTAATTGACAACTAACTAAAGAAATTAGAAACTATATTAACTTAAATCAAAACTACAGACCACTTACTTAATTCAAAAACTATTCATACATTCAACTCAAGATCAAACTAAACTACCTAATTCCACTCTCATTGAGGATTCTGAGGAAATGTATCAAATGTAATAGGAACAGGAGAAAATGTATCAAAATGACTTTCGAATGTAACAAGGAAACAAAATGGAAGAAATCTAGTTTAACTTCGACAAACAAATGCAAACTAAAGAGTGTCCAATTACAACTAACTTTAAATAATGCAATCTATCTTTTATCCATAAGCAAATGACTTGGAACAAATGAAATCTAGAAGCAAGTAGAAAACATAATAAATATATTTACTTGAAACTGAATTTGATTAAGAAGCAAGTAGAAAACTTGATAAAGATATTTAATGTAGAAGCAAGTAGAAAACTTGATAAAGATATTTAATTTCTGAACCAAATCCTATTCTATGAACATCTTCATTAACTATGTAAATGGGAAAACTAATCCCACGCTTGAATTGAGAAACTATCAAAGACTAATGTACTTTGGAGAATGAAATTACTAAGTCTAATCCGAAATTAATCTTAACAACATGTAATGAACTACACTAAGAATGAAACTGATAAATTCTAGAACAGTAACATATTAGCAAATCAGACATAAAAGAAACATAATCTATAAAGTAACTAAAGCAATAGTTAAGGGAATGGAACAAGAACTAAAGATGAATATGGAACTAAACTAAAACTCTATGTAGTGTAGAACAAGATCCTCATTACATCTAAGAATGCTAATTAAATGAAAGAAATATTACAGCTTAAAAACCTAAGAAAATGGATTCTAAACAAGCATAAAAACAATGCAGAAAATATTAAAGTCCGTATGACGATTCGGATGGCGGTCTGAAAGACAGTCCAAATGAAAGTCTAGATGGAAGAAAACAATTTAAACTAAGGAAAGAAGCAGACTGAATGATATTAACGCCAGTTGGTTGATGCATATGAACCTACAGTGCAGGAAAAAGCAGTAAATAGATTGTTTAGAGTTGGAATGCAAAGAAGCAACCTATACTAATCATTATCTAAGGAAATCAAACTACTTCTACACATGATAAAACAAGGTTGAAATGTAAATAAAACTAACCTACAGCTAGTACAAGAAAAACTAGCTGAGGGGCCCTTGATCCCAACAATCAGGGATTGAAGCTTAACTCAAATTATTCACCAACAACAGAACATCAACACCTAGAAAACTGAACCTTCCATTAACTGATAAAAATTACACAGCGTCTATATAAAATTTACGGCTACCATCTATGTGTTACAACTGCTCTGTATATGTATGTATGCTTGTTGCGTTTCTTCACAGGAAACGTCTTTATATAGGTTTACAATAAGAGACAAGGTTGACATAGTCAACCTCTCTAAAAATATGAGGTTTAATGACTAAAAAAACGGCTGTGGGGTGGTTCACGACAGCGCACAGGCCGTCTGCCTAAGTCCATGGCGTTGATTCTCCTCGACCCGAACAGCTAGGCGTTGGTTCCCTTCAACCGTGGGTAGAGGATGTGTTGGCGAGCTGGGCGTGAAGAGACGAGGAACTTTTGGAACGTTGACGTGGGCAGAGAGTGTGCTATCAAGATGAGTGAATGAGAGGACGGATCTTCTGCAACAAAGGCTCACCAACCGTTAGCGACATGTCCTTAACAGAACCCGCATCATCGTTTTCATCTTTATTGCCCCGAAATATCTCAACCAATGATTCCACAGGTACGAATGGAGAGCTGAACGGTGGTTCGGATGCAGCAAGGTGTCTTCGGTGTGAACACGTGGCTGAATGAAGGTCCGAATGATGACCAAAACCTGTAGAACAAAAACTAAATTCCGAACACATCTAAAAATGTGAGATGATTGTCAATGAACCATAAAAAATGATTATAATTATTCACGATTCATATGATATTCAAATAAATGCATACCTAGGTCCGTTTGATGGTCTGATTGGCAAAGAGAATGACTTATCATATCAAAATAGTGAAAATAACGCCAATCAGAGCATGTTTACTGATCAAAATGGTGACAAAAATGGACGCCAACATTCCCCCATGTTGAATTTTCTGAATTTACTTCAATCTGATCTAGGATCTTAACTGAGAGAACAACATGTACAGCATATCTACAGCATATCAATCATGGAGACAATAATGCAAGCACACACAAGAGACACAAAGATTTACTTGGGGAAAACCATAAAGGTGAAAAACCCCAATAACTTCCTCAAAGATAGATAGAGAAATGATACAACCAACCAATAGAGATAGCCATAACCTAGCAGCAATCCTCCTCCTCCATAAGTGCGCCTCTCCTCCTTGAGAGCATGTGTGTGAAGTGAGTGAGTAAATAGAGTGCCTCCCGCACTCTATTTATACTTGACTTGACTTGCCTTTTTACCTAACTCATGTAGGCTCGAACTTAACCACATAACATAATGCTGAGTGGGCCGACCCCCAATAGGGTGGTCTAATAACCCTTTGACCCACATGGCCGACCCCCAATAGGGTGGTCTAATAACCCTTTGACCCACATGACTTATACAGGGCCGACCCCAAATAAGGTGGTCTAATAACCCATCAAGTATAAGTTACGACACTTACAATATAAATGACGACACTTCCTTATAGAGGAATAATACCATCTCTATAGGAATACAATATACATATATGTGAAATACATTCCGAAGTTACATATACATCAACACTCCCTCTTAACTAGGAAGGTATTTCTCAGCACAGTTCTTCTAGCACAAGTCATCTTCTCTGGATCATCGTCACTGGATAATCGTCATCGAGTCATCATCATCGTCACTGCTGCTGCTATCTCAATCAATCTCTGAATCTACTCGTCATAGGAAGTTCTACAGAGCCAGTCCTTTTTCATACTGGATGTAGGCCCACCACCTGCAGGTCTTCGTCATCACTGGCCATACTGTGGAATCCTCAGGACTTATTACGTGCGTCACAAAACCTCGAAAGAGCATCCCAGGATGTTACGGGTACACAACTCCGACCTGTAGGATCTCCCAGGGAGCTATTACATGTGACCCCACCACAAAACCTCGCAAGAGCATCTCAGGATGTTACGGGTACACAACTCCGACCTGAAATCTCCCAGGGCACAAATTACATGTGGTCCACCACAAAACCTCGCAAGAGCATCTCAGGATGTTACGGGTACACAACTCCGACCTGAAATCTCCCAGGGCAACGAATTACATGTGGTCATGGCAAAACCTCGCAAGAGCATCCCAGGACTGATTACGGGCACACAGCCCAACCTATCGGATCTCCCAGGGAAACGAATTACATGCCATAGGACAAAACCTCGCAAGAGCATCTGCCAGATATCCCAGGGCGCTATTATATGCCATAGGCAAAACCTCGAAAGACTATCTGCAGATCTCCCAGGGCAACGAATTACATGTCCTCCCAGAGCAAAACCTCGAAAGAGCATTTGCCAGATGTCCCAGGGCACCGAATTACATGCCATAGGCAAAACCTCGAAAGACCATCTGCAAATCTCCCAGGGCAACGAATTACATGCTCATCTGCACAACCTGATCCACGGCCATAGAGTATCAACCTGATACTCACCATACATCATCCTGATGTATCCATGATCATCCTGATCATCATCACTGCAACGTCCTGCTGCATGTCATCTGGAGCAACATCCTGAAGCTCGTCATCTATGATCATCCTGATCATCACTGCAACATCCTGCTGCATGATCCACCTGATCATCAATGCATCTACCTGATGCATACCAAGTATCATACATGATCCTCCTGATCATCAATGTATCCACCTGATACAAATACATGATACATATCATCATACATGATCCTCCTGATCATCAATGCATCTACCTGATGCATACCAAGTATCATACATGATCCTCCTGATCATCAATGTATCCACCTGATACAAATACATGATACATATCATCATACATGATCCTCCTGATCATCAATACATCTACCTAATGCATACCAAGTATCTACCTGATACATATCATCATACATGATCCTCCTGATCATCAATGTATCCACCTGATACAAATACAAATACATGATACATATCACCATACATGATCCACCTGATCATACAATGTATCCACCTGATACATATACAGATACATGGTCCAAGCATCCAACATGATGCATACATACATACATAAAATGATCCAACTGATCATATCCAAGCAGAAACCAGAACATCATCCTGATGCTCATCATCCAGCGCTTACATCCATAGCCATGTGAAGGATCCTCCTTCCAACATGCTTGGAATGGCTTCAGCAAATGTGTCCATCACTTCTTCCTCGAAGTATCCTTGATCTGAAGCACGCCAAGCCTCTCTCTGAAGTACTCGAACTTCACACTGGCTAATGGCTTCATCAGCACATCTGCAATCTGCTCGTCCGTCGCAACATACAGGAGCTTCACAGCTCCTCTCTGCACCATATCCCTGATATAGTGATATTTGATCTCTATGTGTTTCGACCTATCATGAAACACTGGGTTCTCGGACAGCTTCACACAACTCTGGTTATCACAGAAGATACCAGTAGCCTCCAACGGGAGATCAAATAACTCAGACAGTAGCTTCCGTAGCCATACTGCCTCACAACTAGCTGAACAGGCTGCAACATACTCTGCCTCAGCTGTACTCAGTGCTACGCAGGACTGCTTCCTGCTAAACCAAGAGATCACACCTGATCCCATACTGAAGCAGCACCCAGATGTGCTCTTCCTGTCTGCAGCACTGCCAGCCCAATCTGAATCAACATAACCTTCCAGGTTAAACTTTTGATTCGCCTCATACCTGAGCCCATAATCCACTGTACCCTTCAGGTACCTCAGAACATGCTTTACAGTAACCAGGTGAACACTTCTCGGATCCGTCAGGAACTGGCTCAATGTGTTCACAGCAAAGCAAATGTCTGGTCTCGTGTTCGTCAGGTACATCAAGGACCCAATCATCTGACGATACATAGAGACATCAACTGACTCAGATGAAGCATCATATAGAAGCTTCAGATTCGATGCCATAGGTGTGGCCATGGCCTTGCAATCCATCATCCCGAACCTCTTTGGGATCTCTACTGCATACTTCCCTTGTCCAAGGAAGATTCTATCTGCACTTTGCCACACCTCCATGCCAAAAAAAAATAGTGCATCATCCCCAAGTTCTTCATCTCGAACTCGGTAGTAAGCTTCCGCTGCGTGTCGGCAATCAATCTATCTTCACCATACCAAGTTCTGGGAGCTTGCTTCAAGCCATACAAGGCTTTCTTCAATCTGCATACATATGACTCCCTGTCAGGTCTTGGGACTGCATCCCAAACATCTTCTTCATGATCTACGGATCATGGCATTCCATTTCTTCATCCCAGATCCTGGGAACTTCAATATCTTCAATAGATATCTTTCTTGCTGGAACAAATGTTGTAGTCCTTTTGTAGGAGATGGCATATGATCTTTCCTACACAACAAGTTAAATTGCATGATTAGAAAACATCTTATAGTTTTCAGAACAAATTCTTACACATAAAGAAATATGCCATACAGTCATGCAATTATCTTAGCCAATGCTTCAATACAACATTTATCCATATCCCGTAACTTTCTAGATGCCTTCCAATCTCTACCAGAACATTGTTAAGAGTGTGCACAACTCCCAACATGTCAGCAAAGAGGTTTCATTCTAGATAAGTAGCAATGGAATGTTGTACAGTGCCATAGGCTACTTACCCATGCATATTAGTAGTATACTGTTCATCAATGCAATTATTCTAATATGCATAATACACAACCTAATTCTAGGAACATCAGTATATACATTATTGAACAGTATTATTTAAGAAATGACAATTCAAATACTTATCTTTGTTTGTTCGTTGGGTGGACTCCCTCTGAGTCTTTGCTTCCTTGCAGGAGCTGCTGGAGTCCTAATCTGAGGTAGCTTCTTCTACACCTTTATGTTGTGAAATGTAGAGAGATGATCAAATCCCTCTGAATATCTGCATCCTTGCAGAAACTACTGAAGTGTGCTCCTTTGCTTTCTTGCAGGAACAACTAGAGTGTGCTCCTTTGCTTTCTGGCAGGAGCAACTGGAGTGTGCTCCCTCTTGATCTTTGCTTCCTGAATTACCTGTTCTTGAACTCATATTCATCCTTGGTCCCTATGCATGCTTATTAGTATCATGAATGTGTTATCCTTGTGATCTCATATAAAATCATACATTCATTAGTATACTATTAAAACACAATAATCTCAAGCATGTATAGTCATGATCATTTCAAACAGAAATAATAAGCATGAGCATTCAAGGATTCTTATGGTTAGTCAAATCATAAGAAACATAACATGTCTAAACCTGTAATTACTCAAGCCTATGACTCTTCAGGTTAGTTGAATCATCAATCAAGATAAGATATAAAATGCATAAAACCTGTGATTATTCAAGCCTATACTTTCATGATTCTTCTGGTTAGTCATATCATCAATTATAATAATATACATCCAACCATGATTATTCAAACCTATGACTTCATGAATAATTATTATCAACAACAGTATAAGATCCTAACACAAGGTAGGATTTTAGCTTGATATAGGAAAAACATACCTGGATTAGCATGCTAGCTATTTATGTCTAACATACCCGCATAATGTCTTCTGGTTCTCTTTAGTGACTTGTGCTAGTAACCTGCATGTCTCATAAGTTAACCATTATAAAACTAAGTTATACATACCTCGAGAATGGATCTTCTATGAGATCCATGGCAATGGATGAATCTTTGTCCTCATGATCATATGTTCTTGAACTAGAACATGATTTGTCTTCTTGGTGTACCTTTCATGTTAGTAGACAACATAAAACTCATACAACATCACAATGTGTTAGTACAAACATAAGTTTCATACTACTAATAAATGAATGACTTCTATCATGCATTCATAATTTTATTAAGGTGATATGACAAGTCTAAAATCAAGATTGTACTAACCGTGATAATATGAAGACAAGCATACCATAAACTTAATTATGAACAAATCTCAAAACATACCTCGATGAGTCATACCTGTCGAGATCACTTGTAATCTTCTTATGTAAGGCCTTAGCCTCATCTCCCTCTGAAACAGGAACTTCTTCACTTATGCAAGTGATTAACCCAATCCACTTGATTTGAAAGAACTGGACCTTGAGCTGGATATGGGTTTGTCAGAGAAACCCCAAAAATTCAAACTTTGAATTTCAAACTTCTGATAGGATAGAAATATGTGCCTTGATGAGCTGATCAAGTTGGTATATTCAGAATTTGAAAACTGCAAAGTTTCACTCCTCAATTTTGCCTTTGAAACTTCTAGATTCACTGGACGTGACCCTGAACTGGGGTTTGATGAAGCCCACTCTTTTGCCCCATCAAAATGTTTGATCCAAAGCTCTAAGCTTCTATTTTTCTGAGGAGCTTCCAGCCGTGGTCACAGATTTCAAAAATTCCCATTTTTACAGAAGCCCTAATTTTCCACTTTTCTGATCAAAGTCCCGAACTAGGGTCTAATCAAGCCCGGCCTTCTGCCCAACCAAAAATTCTGATCTTGGTCTCTAAATTTCTATTTTGATGAGTAGCATCCAGCCGTGGTCTCCGATTACAAAAATTCCAACTTTCTCCAAAGCCCTAAATTCCGGAAGCCATGAATGAAGGTACCAAAAAATAATTCTGTTTTGACAGAAATATGTACCTGATTGTTTCTGGTGTAACTCTGAAATTTTTGATCCACAGGGTCTGAAAAAGTTTCCTGAGATAGCCTGACCTGTTATCTTTCCATCCTGACAGGTCTGACCTCAATTGGATTCTCTGAGAGAGAGATATGCCAAATGTTGCATCGTGACCTGTTTTGGGATAAAACAGGAGAGCGAACTTGTACGGCATGCCACGTGTCACTTTTTTTAACTTCAGCCTCTGAAAACGTTTTCTGAGATAGCTCGGCCTGTTACCTTTCCATCTTGATAGGTCTGACCTCAATTGGACTCTCTGAGAGAGAGTTATGCCAAATGTCGCAACGTGACCTGTTTATGGGATAATACAGGAGAGCGAACTTGTACGGCGTGCCACGTGTCACTGGTTCGACTTCGGCCTCTAAAAAAGTTTTTTGAGATAATGAAGACTGTGTACTACCTGTCATTTTTTACTAAATTTCATTTGGAGCTTCCTAGCCCAAGATATGACCTTTTTCCCAAGGTCACCTGATTTTGACTCAGATCTGGAAGAGGCAGAAACCCTATATTGTACAGATCATAAATCACAAAGTACAACGAATTAGAGGTTGTCCTTTGGACACAAGATACCTGGAGATCTTAGCTTCGGCCTGTAACAATTTCAGATCCGAAAAATTTGCCAAAACGGATTTATAGCGAAAGTGCTACGATGACTGGTTTTTGCTATATCAAGCCCTAGCATCGTAAGTGCAACAAGTGTCATACATGCCATATCATGCCTTCTTTCAGGCTAGCTCTGATACCATGTTGAATTTTCTGAATTTACTTCAATCTGATCTAGGATCTTAACTGAGAGAACAACATGTACAGCATATCTACAGCATATCAATCATGGAGACAATAATGCAAGCACACACAAGAGACACAAAGATTTACTTGGGGAAAACCATAAAGGTGAAAAACCCCAATAACTTCCTCAAAGATAGATAGAGAAATGATACAACCAACCAATAGAGATAGCCATAACCTAGCAGCAATCCTCCTCCTCCATAAGTGCGCCTCTCCTCCTTGAGAGCATGTGTGTGAAGTGAGTGAGTAAATAGAGTGCCTCCCGCACTCTATTTATACTTGACTTGACTTGCCTTTTTACCTAACTCATGTAGGCTCGAACTTAACCACATAACATAATGCTGAGTGGGCCGACCCCCAATAGGGTGGTCTAATAACCCTTTGACCCACATGGCCGACCCCCAATAGGGTGGTCTAATAACCCTTTGACCCACATGACTTATACAGGGCCGACCCCAAATAAGGTGGTCTAATAACCCATCAAGTATAAGTTACGACACTTACAATATAAATGACGACACTTCCTTATAGAGGAATAATACCATCTCTATAGGAATACAATATACATATATGTGAAATACATTCCGAAGTTACATATACATCAACACCCCAAACTAGAGATATGCCAGGTCCCACTGAGCAAAAGAAGAGAAATTTCGTAAGAAGGCTTAGCTACGGTAGTAGCTCCCTTCGACTTGGAAGAAGTGGATTTAGCTCTAAGCTTATGGAACTGGTCCTTCAAGGCATCATGCTTCAACCGAAGAGAAAGGTTGGAGGTTGTTTTGGTGCTATTTAAATCTTCAACACATTTCACCTGGAAACGTAAGTCATTATTCTCTTGATGAAGCCCAAAGATGATCTCAACATACTTCTCATTTTGTATTTTTAAATATGCTATGTCTTGGGTTAATCTGTCCATAGTCGGATGGAGTGGAGTAGATGCTTCTACAAGAGACTCAGGGTCTTTTTGCGGGATTGATCCCTTCATAGATGGTTCGGGATCCATAGATGTAATGTGTGCCTCAGGGGCCTTATCTTCAATATGTGTAGAGGCAGGTTCCAAGATAGGGTCTTCAAGTAAACTAGCAGATAAATTGGCTAACGCGAGGAGAGGTGATTCAAAGATAGGATCATTCATCTGGTCATCAGGACTGTCTGAATGCATTGGCCAAATGACAAACTGATCGATAGACTAGACATGGTCTGGTCAACAGACTGCTCATGATTTTCCTTTCTTGACTTTGTGGGTATTGGTGAGAAAAATGGGAGTTCTGTGGTTGTGGCCTCGTGGACAGGCTCAGGAGAGGATGAATGAATAGGGTGTATTTCTCCTGAGGCACTTTCACTAAATCGTATGGACCTGGTATCCCTTTTTGCTTGGGAAAGGGTTTGAACGAGCTCATCTACACAGGTTTGGAATCAATGACGCTTGCGAGAGGCAAAGGATTTAACAAGTGGCTTCTTGACCAAGTGCGGGTTTAGTGTTTCAAACATAAAGCTATCCCATGTTTTCCCTGCTTCCTTCAACTGATGGGTAATCAATATTTTTATAAGACAATGATGGTATAGACTGCCAGCAGGGTTAACCACATTTTTCCTAACCTGGCTAGACATCTTTTCTAGGCTCTTTAAAATATAGAATGGAAAATTTAGGGTCTGATTATTAACGAAATGTGCCAATAATCGGAAGTGGTGGGATTTGAAAATGGTGTACTTACCTTCACAAGTGATCAGTCGGATGATAACAGTCAAGAGACCGAGATACTCAGGCTTAACCCACTCTCTATGGAATCCTTTCGTGCCTGCAACATGTTGGTATTCGGCTTTGAGAGTGAATTCATGATCCGCTCGTGGAAGGAAAAGGTGTTTGTGCCAACGCGCACCGTCCTTGGGTAGTTTCATAGCCTGCGCAATGGAATCTTCTGTTACGAGAAAGGTGAGATGGCCAACCTTAGCGATTTTTCCATCGAACCCCTTAGCAAAAAGGAGTGAAACCTTGTCATCGTGGCCGTCAAGAAGATGAAGAAACGGACCCCAACCCACTCGGAGGAACACTTCATGACATGCCTTAAATTCAGGGGTATGGAGGAGGTCCTGATAGCTTCCAGTCTCGTAACAGATTGGCATTGTTGAACAAAGAATAGAGAATGAAAATGGAATAGGGGATGCAAGAGATACAGAGGGTGCAAGAGATTGTAGGAGATGTAGCTTGATAGACTATGGAAGGATAAGGGTAGGTAGAATGAAGCAAATTTCATGCAAACGTTGGTTTAAATGGCGATCTGTTCGAACGGTTAAACGATCATGAGCAGGGATTTAGCACGCTCGAGCGATCATGCCATCATGCCGAAAATCTTTGAATCATGTGCCATCATGAAAATATGTGCATTGATGAATTCGTATGGTGAAGATATATTCAACCATGTCCAAAGTAAACTTTGGACAAGTTGAATGTAATGCTCATCATGAGATAATTAAGCATAAGTAGCATAAAAGAACATGATGTCTTTTAATTAATTCAATGACAGATCGCATGCATATAATTTAATGAGAAATTAAAACCATATGATAGTCATAAAATGATCTTATAAATCGTAATGATTTGATGAAATCGACATGAGAAAGAAATGAGGTCAAATGCATAAATTTTATTTGATTAAATCCTATTATGGTTAGTCAATTGAATTTTACCATCAAAATTCAAAAATAGGACCCCTAACGGACTTAATCACGTTGTTATAAGCTATGATTTCATTCGGTACTTCATTCGGCACTTCATTCAAATCATTGCTCATTTGCCTCATTCATCACTTCATTCGGATCATCATTCAACCCTTCATACATACCTTTTGTATAAAAATGTACTTTGTTGGATTTGAGTGTTGCTACTTATGTAGAGAATTTTCCTGGGGCTGTCAGCACACAAGAGATGTTGTAAGCCTGCTTTTCTAAAGTTTTACTCGTGCTCCTCTTGATTCATCATAGATTAAAAACAATCTTCTGCTACTCGCATTATCCTGCAAGCACCATCATTTTGTCAGAGATAAATGAACTTTTTATAAATATTCAGAAAGTAAAAACAGTTTTGAGTCTCCCCCAAACCAAAAATATGGCGTGTCCTCAAGCCATCAAGGAAAAATTGATTAATATTCCAATATTTCACTTAATATTTTAGCCGATATCTCTAAAATGTTTTTTATTATTTTTAGTAAGGAAAAACAAAGAAGTACTAACTAATAAATGGAGATGATTCAAATATATGCATTCATAAAAAAGATAACATATTTGCTTAGGAAGACCATATGAATAATGATAGTACATTTGATACGCAAAAATGCCATAGGAAAACCAGTCATCCATGACTCATTTTAAAGATCTCTTGTCATCCAAAGAATATAGATAAAGTTCACCCTAGAGCTTGCGATATTTCTATAGTTATGGGTCCCATTTCTAGGATAGTCATACCCTAGGTATTGTTTGAATCAGATGACAGGATCCAAGTCCAACTTACACCCATTCTCTAATGACAGTATAAATAACTGGCCTAAACATGTATTCTTATACTCATGGTTTTTTTAGATGAGCCATGTGTACAACAATGCATTAACCGAACCTCTTTTACTCAATATTTCCCCACTGCCAGCGGGCCTATTCAGTACCCCGATGGGTTTATCTTGCTACCATGCAAGCATAGCCCTGCTGCCAGCAAGCTTGTTCAGTACCCCGACGGGTTTTCTTGCATTTACCGAGCTTCCTTGTTTAATATTTTACTTAGCATGGACCCACTGCCAGCGAGCCTATTCAGTACCCCGGCAGGTTTGCTTCGTATAATTATATATATATATTTTTAAGGAAGTCGGTTGGTACTAGTGTGTTCTAAGCTTGCTGAACACATAATTCAAATTTTAGAGCGAACCTTATGAGTAAATTAATTTATAATAGCCTGAATTATAGATCATGTCAAAAGATAATAACCTAAAGTTGTTCTTTGACCTCTCAGTCTATCTTCTTCATAAAAGATCAGTAATGTTCCCCACAAAATAGAAGTATCACTCAGTTTTGGGATACATTTTTAAAGAATGCTTAAGAGACAAGTTTTGATAATGAGTCAAGGATGAACTAGTAGTCCATAGATGTAAGATAAAACTTTTGAAAATCATGATGATTAAAATAGGTCTTAAGCAACTGTTCTAATGATAAATCAGGAATGTGCATGTCTAAATCAAATACCATATACAGAATCATAGAAGAAAGTGGTTTGAAATAATATAAAGAACACTTTAACCTTTCACTATAAATTTTTAATTTTCAACAATAATTGAAAGAGAAGGGATTAAGATGCATTATGATGTTTTTAAAGCACCTCCCTTTTTCAGATAATATTGCATGAGTTGATTATAGAGATAAGATACTTGTAATCAAACTGCAAAACCACTTATTAGATGATTCAAATTTTTTCCCAACAAAAACATATGTACAAAGAAAAATTATATGAAAATTTATTGAAATTAAGGGAGGGGAAAATAGTCTTCCTGACTTAATTAAAAAAATTCCATAAGCTGATCATAAGAGTGAATTTCTTGTATAGATGCAATTAACCGTTAGAAATGACTCTCATTTATTACAAAAAAAAAAAATATTTACATATATACAAATGAAGATAACCCAAAATAATTTCAAGAACCAAGAGGACTCGGAATGATTTCCTCTTCTACCAGCTCCATCTCCTCCTGCTGTAAGGCATTATGCACAAAATCTTGTTTAGATATTGGTTGATGATAAATTCAAAGTCTATGTCCATTTACAACAAAGGAAATTTGTGAATAATCAATTATATTAATCTTAACAGATCCATTTTCAAAAGCTGTAACAATTTCATATGGACCCATCCATCGAGTAGTTAATTTACCCTTAAAGTTTTTGTACCTTGAATCAAAAAGTAATGCCCAGTCTCCAGTTTTGAATTGTTTTTGTTTAATGTATCTATCATGCCACTTTTTGCATTGGTTTTGAATTAAAATTGTGCATTGAATAGCATCTTTTCTGATCTCGTCTAATTCATTTATCTGCAGAATTCGTTGTCTCTATGCTTCTTCTAGATTCATCCCTAATTGTGCAGCCATACGAAAGGTTTTGACTTGAAATTCAATGGGTAGAAGAACTTATTTACCATAAACAAGTTCATAAGGTGTGTGGCCGGTGGTATTCCTCCAGGTTATTCTATAAGCCCACAAGGCTTCTGGAAGCCTATCTGCCCAGTCTGTGTGGTGTAACTGGATAGTCTTAGTCATCATGGCTTCTAATACTTTGTTGGTATACTCTACCTGACCATTGGCTTGTGGGTGATATGGGGAAGATTTACAATGTCTAAAAACATATTTTTCAGTAAGCTCTTTGATCAACTTGGAGGTGAACTGAGATCCTTGATCGGTTATAATTTCCCTAGTTACACCGAATCGAGTAAATATTTCTTCATATATAAACTCTACCACGGATTTCTATGTGGCTCAGAATAAGGCTTTAGCTTCTACCCACTTGTTGACATAGTCTATGCAGACTAGGGTGTACTTCTTTTTGCGAGACATAGGGTCAATTGACCCATAAAAATCTAGATCCCATTTCTCAAAAGGCTCTATCATAACTTGGGGTTGTAAGGGCATCTCATCGGATGGTGTGGGTAAACCCATTCTTTGGCAATTGTCACACCCCTTGACATACTTGGAAGCATCTTTAAAAATGCTTGGCCAATAATACCCAGAGTGCAATACTTTGTATGTTGTTCTCTTATCAGAAAAGTGCCCACTGCAAGGTCCACCATGACATGCATGAAGGATCTCCGCCATCTCATCCTCTTGTACACATAGTCTAATAATAAGATCAGGACTAGTATGGAAAAGATCGTTGTCCAACCAAGAATAATTAGAACTTTGAACTATGATCGTACGTTTATCAGGTGGGGAAAGATGGTTTGGTAGCTTTCCAATTGCTAAATAATTGGCAATGTCTGCAAACCAAGGGGTTTGAATAGACACAACGAACAAATGTTCATCTGGGAAGCTATCATTGACGGGACTGGCATTATCATCAATTTGAATTCAAGAGAGAAAATATGCTACCACATTCTCTCGACCGGGACGATCAATAATGGTGATGTTAAATTCTTGTAACAAAAGAAGCCACCGAGTCACCCTGCCATTGGTGATAGGTTTGTTCATTAAAAATCTAATGGTGGAGTGGTCAGTGTGTATAAAAAATTCATATCATGTGATATAATGACGAAACTTGTTGATGGCATAGACTACTGCTAGAAACCCTTTTTCAATAACAATGTATTTCGATTCTGCAGGAGTCAAATTTTTACTATCAAAGTAGATGGCATGTGATGTTTGTCCCTCTTTTTGACCTAAGACTGCTCCTATAGCTATGTCAGAAGCATCAGTGGATATATGGAAGGGAAGGGACCAATTGGGACCCCTGAGTATCGGTGCCACGGATAGATTTTCCTTCAAAGTTTCAAAGGCATGTTGACACGGTTCAGTCCATTGGAATTCTATGTCTTTCATGAGTATCTTGAACATGGGTGCAGCTATCTTAGTGAAGTTTTCAATAAAACATCTATAATAGCCTGTATGGCCAAGAAAACTTCTTACTTCCTTCGGAGTTTTTGGAGGAGGAAGATTAACAATTATTTCTATCTTGGCAGGATCCACCTTGATACCTTGAAGAGAGACATGATGTCCCAGAACTATGCCCTCGGTTAGAAACATCTTACATTTTTCATGACTAAGGGCTAAGTTCATTTCTTGGAACTGAATAAGAACTGTTTCGAGGTTATCAAGGGCTTCTTGGAAGGTATTACCATAAACTATAAAATCATCCATATAAACTTCTACACAGTCATGTATAAGGTCAGCAAAGATTCCTAGAACTGCACGCTGGAAAGTGGCAGTTGCATTACATAGGCCAAATGGCAACACTCGATAGGCATATGTCCCCCAAGAACAAGTAAAATTTGTCTTGTCTTGATCCTTGGGTGCTATTAATATTTGATTGTATCCACTATACCCATCAAGGAAAGAAAAATATTGTTTCCTTGACAAGGTATCTAACACCTAGTCAATGAAAGTTAAAGGGAAGTAGTCCTTAAGAGTGGCCTTGTTTGCGGCAGAAAATCGAGGACACGAAATCCATATTGAATAAAAGATATATATTATTGAATTGATAAGATGCTTAATGCTTTACAATAGCTCGCCTTTTATAAGGTTTGAGAATTCTTAAGAAGGGTTACGTCCCTTCAATTAAACTAATTAATAATTTACTGATTAATTTAATACAATAATTAATATTCATAGCATTGCCACTCCCTTTTAAAGAGCTTTGTCCTCAAAGCTTGAGTATTTTCCTAATGTCATCCTTCATTCATATTCAGTGTCAGTATTAGAATCGGACATGATTTCTTGTGTAGAGACTTGCACTTCCTTTCCATTGATGATTTTGCACTGTATTGTCTGATTGTTCCTACATTTATGGCCTAGGATCCAATCATCACCGCATCGACGACATATGTTTTTCTTTTTTTTTTCTATTATCAGAGTAACTGTTAGATGACTTTGATCTATTTTCCATTTCATAGGCATATGATTGAGGTTTGTGGCATTGATGGCCAGGTGACCAAGTATCTGCACAGTACCTACATTGTGTCTCTTTTTCTTGTCGATAATGGTTATCACCTCTTGTTTTTATTCCATCCAATTTGCGTTCTGCGGCTTTTGCTTTATGTCTTGCTACCTCTACGTTAGGTATGTCATGTAACTTTAGCTCTTTTTGGAGGTACGGTTTAAGACCTCCTAAATAGGTTTCGAGTCTTTGCTTGTCAGACAACCCAAATACTCGTGTCGACAAGGATTCCCACTGATGTGTGAATTCCTCAACACTTCCAACTTGTTGTAATCTCGTAAGTTTACTGAAAAACTCATGTTCTTTGATACCTTGAAACCTATTAAAAAAATCATTTTTGAACAAGTTCCAGGTGTAGGCAAAATTGTCTCTCTTCCACCATAAGTACCAATTATAGGCGTACCCTTCCATATGCATTGACGCATATTTCACCTTCTCCTCATTAGATTGAATATTGTAAATGTCGAAGTATTCTTCTGCTTTGTTTAACCAAGCAACACATTGGTCTTCACTTCCATTGTATTTCGACAACTCTATTTTTGCCTTAGGTGGGTACACTATGTAAGGGTGATATTGATTCCCTTTTGTTTTATGGTTTGATGGTGGATTGGAACTACTGGATGACGTAAGTGACATATTTGAACTGCTTCGTTGTTGGCGGTGATTTTTATCTTTTTTATTCTCTACTATCTTACTGATAGCTTCTATTTGGCTATTTAATCGTGCCTCCATCTCTGGCAGTACTTTTGTTTCTATCTCTTGCTTAAGCGTCGCATTGTTAATCTTTATTTCTTTTTGCAATTCTTCTTGATTCTTGGCAAGTGCTTCCTGTGTGAAAATATGAAATGAGGCATCTAGCATGTCTGGACTGTCGACTTGGTCTTTTTTTTGCATTAGTCTTTGTAACATCTCCATTAATGTATTATGGTTCTGCGTCATTTTTTGGTCTAACATTTTTTGTTCCTTGCTCATAATGTCGAACTTGTCATCCATTTTCTGCTCCATTACTTGAATGACTTCCTCTTTAATTTCTTTCTTAAGTGCTTCTTGGCTCTTGGTGGTCATTTCCTTGAAAGTTTGGAAATCCTTCTCTATTTTTGCAATTTGAGCTTTTAACTCCGTCGTCATGCTTCTTAAGTGTGGTGGTGAATAATTGGACCCAATTTTGGTAGGATTTAAATTAATTAATAAGAATTATTGTAAATACAATAATTATTATATTGGATAAAATAATTAAATATAATAATTATTATATTTAAATATTTTTTTTTTAATTTGGGATTGTAACTTTTAATAAAATTAAATATTAATATAACAATATTAATATAATATTTAATTTTGATTAAAAATTAGGTTTACAACGATGGTGTGTGGATGAAGGTCGTCCGCTTGACGTGGAGGGAGCGCGAGAGGAGTCGGAGTTGCGGTGGAAGGATGCAGCAAGGAAAGGCATTGCAGAAGCGTGAGGGGTTTAGTTAGTGGGGGAGGAGCGCGCTGGTGGAGTGGTGCGCGTGGAGGGACAGGTGAATGCAGGGAGGGATGGGAGAGCTGCAGGTGATTGGAGTGAAGGGTGGTGTGTGAGGAGGGGAGGCGCAGAGCACGGGGAAGAGCTGCGCAGGAGGAGGAAGGCACGCAGTGTGGAGGAGGGAGACGGAGGCGTGGGGGATTGGGTGTGGAGGAGAGGCGTGGAGGTGATGTGGAGGGGAGGCGCAGAGCGCGAGGGTAGGGATATGGTGTGCAGGAATCTGCGTGGGAAGTCGAGGCGGAGGGGAGAAGCGAGGAGGGAGAGAGGGAGCAGTGTGCGGGAAGAACGTGGAGGTGCGTGGAGCAGGTCCGCGCGAAAGGTAGGAAGGAGGGAGAACGCAGGGGATGGACGTAGCAGAGAGGGGATGAGGGTGTCACAGTTGGTGATGCGGTGGTGGTGGGAGGCACGGTGGTGGTGAGATGGGGTGAAGGCAGGAGGGAGGGAGTGGTGAGAGCCAAGGGTGCAGGTGTGGGAGTGGGTGTAGGGTGGAATGAGGAGCCGAATCCGAGCTCGCTGGAGGAGTTGATGAGCCGAATCCGAGCTCGCTGGAGGAGTTGATGAGCTGAGTTCGAGCTCACTTGAGGCGGAGCGAGTCCACTCTGAGTGTGAGCTGAATCCGAGCTCAGGTGGAGGAGCGTTCCGCTCTGATACCAAATGCGGCAGAAAATCTAGGACACGAAATCCATATTGAATAAAAGATATATATTATTGAATTGATAAGATGCTTAATGCTTTATAATAGCTCGCCTTTTATAAGGTTTGAGCATTCTTAAGAAGGGTTACGTCCCTTCAATTAAACTAATTAATAATTTACTGATTAATTTAATACAATAATTAATATTCATAGCATTGTTCAATTCTTGAAATGCAACACAGATACGCCATTTCCCTGTAACTTTATTTGGAACTACTACCATAGGAGACACCCATTTACTGTTAGAAATTGGATAGATGAAACCTGCATTAAGGAGTTTTTGTAATTCATCTTTGACTATATCCCTTAGGGATGGATTCATTCTTCTCTAGGGCTTCTTGACAGGAGGTATGTTTGAATCTGTGTAAATGTGGTGAATACAGGTATCTGGATGTATACCCTTCATATCGGTGTATTCCCAAGCAAATGCTCCAGTTTGACTCTTGAGAAATTTTAGTAATTGTTTTTGTTGACTCTCATCTAAACCTGCATTTATATGTAGAAATTTTTCGGAAGTAACCTCTCAAGGTATGGTATAGGATCCTAGATGTTCTTCGTTGTGAAGACACAGGGTGTACTTGTAAATGTTGAGAGGCTCATGTTTTCTTGGAATTCATCTCCAAAGATTTGGTCAAGTTGGGAAAAATACTGAGGAAAGTCTATACATGTTGTGGAAGAGATAAATTGGTCCAACACATTCTCTGTATTTTGTTCTTGAAGTGCCCAGGAGAAATCACTAACAAGGGAAATTTCTTCCAAGTTCTCATCTCCAAAAGGACAATCTAACCAAAACAGGTTTTCAGTTACTAACTGTGCTGATGGGTATAAAGCGAGTTTTCTTGTAGATAACCCATCAAAGATAATCATCTCTCCATCCTTTCATCCTATAAATGCATTAGCAGTGGCAAACCAAGGTCTTCCCAAAATAATGGGGTGTCCTTTATAAGGGTCTTTTGATTCTATGACCATAAAGTCCATAGGATATTCCCATGAAGCTACTGATATAATGATTTCATCTAAGATCCCAGCAGGTTGTACCATAGTGCAATCTGTTAATTCTAGCATTGTTGGTGTAGCGAGGAGGAACTGTCATAAATGGAGAGTTTATACAACTATGGTAGTCATTAGGTTAATAGCAGCTCCTAGATCAATAAGTGTGTTTCCTATGGCAGTGTCATTAATGATAATAGTCACCACAGGATTTCCCGGATTTGTATATTTTGGAATTCTAGGTTGGTTTGCTATGTAATCTGACATTTCACCTATAACATGAATCGTCAGAGGATCTTTTTGTTTTTTATCTAGTATTTTAATACAGAGTTCCTTTATCACTTTATTGTAGATTGGTATATCTTTAATGGCTTGTGACAAAGGGATCTTAATACAAATATTTTTCAACTTGTTAATGATATCATACTCTGGATAAGTTACAGGTTTTTCTATTACTAGACGCTCCGGATATGGGGGTGAATTTTCTATTGTAGTTACTTCTTTATAAGGGTGGTTGTGTGTTGAATATTTAGGAATGACCACATATTCAAGAATGGAATCATTCAAAACTTCACTAGGTATGTTTTCTTCTTCATTCTCTTCTCAGATAACAACGGATGACATGGGATAATCTTGCAAAACTCTTCCAAACTGCAGTTGAATCTCATGTACTGGTGTAGTCGAAATGCCATATGATGTAAGAGGTAGCAACCCAATGCTATTAAGGGCTTGAGTTGGCTTGTCGTTAGGATTTGGTATCGGTTGTGCATGTAATATTGTGGGTCTTGGAGGATTCATATTCTGGAAATGGTGAGGTTGAATTGTGATAGGGGGTAGTGAAGGAGGTACAAATCCGAGCAAGAGTTGCTAGATATTAGGTGGGTAAGGATAGTTAGGCATAGGAGGAGTTGGTTGAGCATATGCTTTCCCTCTCCATCCGTGTGGCCATTGTTGTTGTTGAGAATTCTGAGGAGGGTACTGAGGTGGCCAATTTTGCCAACCTGAAGTGTTCCATTGTTGAGGAGGTTGATAAGGATAGTAATAGGGTGGAAATTATGATGATGGATCTTGATATGATGATTGATCTCTAGGTTTCCAAGGCCTCCTAGATGTTTCACCAAATTTTACACTCTTATACACAGCTTGCAACCCAGGCAACGATGGGCAATTATCAGTTGGATGTTCTTCTGTGCAAAGGTGACAAACTGAAACATTATTCAATGGACATTCCCATTGGGGATGTTTAGTTCTACACTTGGGACATAAAACACTCATTGCTGCACGCTCTTCATCCTGGCTCTTTTTGGCTTGTAATGCATCCAATTGAGAACCCATGGCTCCTAAGATATCTGTTTTGAAATTTTCCAATGGGTTTCCCAACTCTACCCTTGTAACTCCACCAAGACCAGATGTGTTTCCTTTTAGTTTCCTAGCATAAGATTCTCAAAAGTGTCTTCCACGTTTCCCTCTGCTCCTAGAGTAATTCCTACATAACTCACAAATCTGTGAAAAAGACTTATGAGAGATGTCTCCTGCTGCCATGAGATTAAGGTTTTCTAAGAATTTTTCTAATATTCCCTTAAGGAAGAGTGTCCTTATTGCATCTTCCTGAAGATCACTATATTTAGATTTATGTAACACATAGTTAAATCTTTCGAGATAGTCTTCTAGGCTCTCATCTTCAAGTTGTTGTATTTTAAAAATATCATTACGAGAGTCCTTAGGTTTACAGTAATCATGATACTTCTGTAGAAATGCATTATTCATGTTTTCCCAAGTTCTAATACTAGATTCCCTTAATCCCATAAACCATTGAAGAGAAGAATCTTTTAATGTGGCAGGAAAGAGTTTTAGCTTTTGGCCATCTTGTAGGTAGTTATAACTCCTACACAAAATGTCAAATTCGAATAAGAATGTATCCGGATCCTCACTATTCTTCCCATAAAAGGTTGGTAGTGAAGAAGGAGGGATGTTTTCCATAGTTACATCTTGTGCAGTGTCTAGGATAGGGAATCCAAAAGTACCTTCAATTCTAACCTCTCCCTCTTCTTCATCTTGTCAGATATGATCTTCATTTTCATCCTCCATGAATACTTGATTTCCAAAGAGAGAATACTTAAGTGGTTCTTTTCTTGGGGAATATGGAATATCCCAACGTTCTGTTTCTGGAAGAGTATTCTTCTTTTTAGGAGGAGAATTACCAATTACGTGGGAGTCCAGTTTTGAAGTTCCTACTATTGTTGTTTCAATCTGTGAAATAACTATGTTCACGGAATTTTCAAAAAGAGTATCTAATTGTGTAGGATCAATAAATTCTACCAAGTTTGGACCACCTACTATTGAAAAGTTAGTGTCTTTGGGTTTTTGAACTAATGGAGGGTTGAGAGGTTCTGAAGTTTTATCCTTTTGAATTTCTTCTTGTCTAACTTTGGTCTCAATATGAGCTTGAGGTTCTTCTAGTGGAATTTCTTTGTGAACAGACTTTTCTGATGTCCCTATGTTTTCCCCTAATTGATTTCCAGAAAGGATTTCCTTTGCTATCCAAGTAGGACTATCCCCTTTAGGTGTCTTCCGATGCCTTTCTGTTGAGTTAGTAGTTGGGGTGGCACACCCCCTGTATAGGTTAGTAGGAATTTTAGTAGAGATTTTAGTAGGAGGGCTAGTTTTAGTAAATCTACCTTTTGAGTCTCTAGACCTATTCATGAAAACAAAACTATAACTGAAATAAATTCTAACTGCATCACTACTATTGTTGGGTTTTGGGGATGCATGTTATAACATATGCGCAGGTTCTTACCTCTCACCCACCACCAACCTATTTCTAAGTTTCAAAAAGGAAATTCAATCCATCACTAAATTTTTAAAAGAGAATTCAACCTATCTACAACTAAGTTTTACCAATCTACAATTGAATTCTACCTATATACAACTCCCCAGCAATGGCGCCAAAATGTTTAGGTGTATTTACTGTCTTAAGGAATCACCAAAATATTTAATTATCGACCAGGGTTGGTAATCTTAGAGTTCTGGCACAGTATATGCTGAGGTAGAATGGCACCTAAGGTTTCAGCTCGGCAAACCTTAGAAACATTTAATAAAGAAAAGATCGAAAGATCTTTCAAAATGAAAAACCGATTCAAACTTCTAGAATACAATTACTGGACTAATTAAGCCTAACTAAACCAATAGATCATAATAGTATCAAGCTATACTACTCTACTCTATGAATAATAACTCAAAAGATAAAAACAACAAATATTATTCTAAGAAGCAAGACTTAATCAAAATAGAACTACTTTGATGAAATTGAAAGCTGCTGATTTATAATTCAAAATCTAATCTCAGAATTAGAAAATAACTATGAATTGGCTCACAAACCTATCTATGAAATGATTTAATTGACAACTAACTAAGAAAATTAGAAACTATATTAACTTAAAGCAAAACTACAGACCACTTACTGAATTCAAAAACTATTCGTACATTCAACTCAAGATCAAACTAAACTAACTAATTCCACTCTCCTTGAGGATTCTGAGGAGAAAATGTATCAAAATGACTTTCGAATGTAACAAGGAAACAAAATGGAAGCAAATCTAGTTTAACTTCGACAAACAAATTCAAACTAAAGAGTGTCCAATTACAACTAACTTTAAACATTGTAATCTATCTTTTATCCATAAGCAAATGACTTGGAACAAATGAAATATAGAAGCAAGTAGAAAACTTAATAAAGATATTTACTTGAAACTGAATTTGATTAAGAAGCAAGTAGAAAACTTGATAACGATATTTAATGTAGAAGCAAGTAGAAAACTTGATAAAGATATTTAATTTCTGAACCAAATCCTATTCTATGAACATATTCATTAACTATGTAAATGGGAAAACTAATCCTATGCTTGAATTGAGAAACTATCAAAAACTAATGTACTTTGGAGAATGAAATTACTATGTCTAATCCAAAATTAATCTTAACAGCATGTAGTGAACTACACTAAGAATGAAACTGATAAATTCTAGAACAGTAACATATTAGCAAATTAGACATAAAAGAAACATAATCTATAAAGTAACTAAAGCAATAGTTAAGGGAATGGAATGAGAACTAAAGAGGAATATGGAACTAAACTAAAACTCTATGCAGTGTAGAACAAGATCCTCATTACATCTAAGAATGCTAATTAAATGCAAGAAATATTACAGCTTAAAAACTTGAGAAAATGGATTCTAAACAAGCATAAAAACAATGCAGAAAATATTAAAGTCTGTATGACGATTCGGATGGCAGTCTGAAAGACGGCCTGAATGAAAGTCTGAATGGAAGAAAATGGTTTAAACTAAGGACAAAAGAAGACTGAATGATCTTAACGCCGGTTGGTTGATGCATATGAACCTACAGTGTAGGAAAAAGCAGTAAATAGACTATTTAGAGTTGGAATGGCAAGAAGCAACCTATACTAATCATTATCTAAGGAAATCAAACTACTTCTACACATGATAAAACAAGGTTGAAATGTAAATAAAACTAACCTACAGCTATAGGAAAAACTAGCAGAACTAATTCTAACTATGAATTAGACTTGAACTATTGAAACATTAACTAATTAGCTTTATCTAATTGCAAATGACAAAACTGAAAGCAAACTAAGAAGATTTAAGCATGACCGGACATTTTAACTTGTAAATTAAACTAGCAAATTAAACTAACAGCAAGATATAAACTATAGGAAATAAAGATCTGACATGTACAGGAAATAAAACAACATCATCTACAGGGAATGAGTTAAATAGTAGAAATGAAAACTATTAATTTGCAGAAAAGAAATGCAGAATATATATAATAAACCTCTGGTTGTTGAGGGGCCCTTCCCAGCAATCAGGGGTTGAAGCTTAACTCAATTTCTTCACCAACAATAGAACATCAATAGCTA
The DNA here is from genome assembly GCA_027924585.1 of Larix kaempferi. Classification (NCBI taxonomy): domain Eukaryota; kingdom Viridiplantae; phylum Streptophyta; class Pinopsida; order Pinales; family Pinaceae; genus Larix; species Larix kaempferi. The sequence continues at coordinate 15,592,888 of BSBM01000407.1, read as the reverse complement.
GAAAACTAAAACTTCCATTAACTGATAAAAATTACACAGTGTCTATATAAAAGTTACGACTACCGTCTATGTGTTACAACTGCTCTGTATATGTATGTATGCTTGTTGCGTTTCTTCACAGAAAATGTCTTTATATAGGTTTACAATAAGAGAGAAGGTCGACGTAGTCGACCTCTCTAAAAATAGGATGTTTAATGAATAAAGAAACGCCTGCAGGGTGGTTCACGACAGCGCACAGGCCGTCTGCCTAAGTCCACGGCATTGATTCTCCTCGACGCAAACAGTGGGGCGTTGGTTCCCTTCAATGGTGGGCAGAGGATATGTTGGCGAGTTGGGCGTGAAAGGACGAGGAACTTCTGGAACGTCGACATGGGCAGAGAGTGTGCTGTCAAGATGAGCGAATGAGAGGACGGATCTTCTGGAACAAAGACTCACCAACCATGAGCGATACATCCTTTATAGAACCCACATCATCGTTTTCGTCTTTATTGCCCCAAAATATCTCAACCAACGATTCCGCAGGTATGAATGGAAGGTTGAACGGTGGTTCGAATGCAGTAGGGTGTCTTCAGCGTGAACACATGGCTGAATGAAGGTTTGAATTACGACCAGAACCTGTAGAACAAAACTAAATGCCAAACACATCTAGAAATGTGAGATGATTGTCAATGAACCATAAAAAATGATGATAATTATTCATGATTCGTATGATATTCAAATAAATGCATACCTAGGTTTGTTTGATGGTCTGATTGGTAAAGAGAATGACTTATCATATCAAAATAGTGAAAATAACGCCAATCAGAGCATGTTTAATGATCAAAATGGTGACAAAAATGGATGCCAACACATGCCAAAGAAGAAAGTGGGATAAAGTAGCACAAAGCAATACTAAGCTAAAAAGAAAGAAACTTACAAGAGTAGGTAGGTGAGGAAAATGGAAACATCCAAAAAGAAAAGGAGGGCACAGTTTCCTAAAAGGATAAAATCCAAGACATTTTAGAAAGTAGTAAACCTCGTGAAAATCAGGGAGGGTGCACTTTCCAAAGAGGGATGAAAAGAAATCAGTATGAAAAGCAAGAAACATTGGAAAAGACATGAAGTCGCAATTTCCAAAAGAGGAGAAAGCAAGAAAGTTTGGAAAAGAAGGAAATCATATACACTCAAGGAGGGAGAATTTGGATAGGCTCTCATAGGTCACCAAGCACCTCAACTTGCTCAACAGGTCATCAGGAAGTTTATAAAAGAAGTGAAGCAACTCCTTTTCACAACTTTTGATCATTATTAAATTTGTGTGTGAGCACCTTAGCTAACAAGGCAAGGTGATGTGCCCTAGCCAACCTATGGGAGATGTGCCCCATCGTTCCAGTTTCACTCTTTTGCACATGATCCAGTGTATCCATTGATACCACATTTTAGATGTGATCCATCCATTTCATGTGAAGATCCATCCTTCAGAAGTTGATGCAAAGATCCATATTTCTTGAGGTGGTTTTGTAGAGTTTTACTGAGAAAGAATAGTCAGTTAGAGAGCTTGCTAGAAGACACAGAAGGAAAGAGTGCACCTCAGGAGCATCCAGAATCTCAAATCCATCCTACAGATCTGATATAGTGACCACACCTTCTCTTCTCACTCATTTATGTAATCTCCTTCTTCTATCATTGTAAAAATTCAAGTACAAAGATTATCTATGATGTATAAGGCTATGCCATTTAATTTTCAAGCTTAATGAACTGGATATTATTTAATACATTTGTACGTAACATATGATATCTCCATTAAATATCAGAATATGAATTATAGATCCTCCTTTGGCATTTTGAGTCCTATCTTTCAAGACTAGCTCAATGTACATTTTTTATTCAACTAGTTTTCCAGTTTATGCATTATACAAATATCAGAGTAACTAATTATCTTTATGAAGGTTTGTGTTTCTTTTTAAATCCCCTTATAATCTATCCACATCCAAAAATCATACTTTTGTAACCCTCTCAGGCAGTTTGAATCCTCGGTTATCAAGACTAGCTCATTGGGCACCCGAAATAGACTAGTTTTACAGTTTGATCAATTAATGAGTATTTGTATGCCCAAATTCGATTTGGTAAGTTTTGTTGGGTCCCTGAGACCTCACTTATTATTACCCCACCATGATATTTCAAATTTGAAGGCATATCATCTTGTTTGGAAGAGTTTGGAAAATTACTAGTTGAGTAGTCCTACATAGCATTTTTTCTCTCTTTGCTCCCAAACTCAACTAGAACCTCCCAAATTCTTAGAATAAATTCTCCAACACCTAATCAGGAGTTTAATGTTTGATATATTCCATTTTTTTATATTTAGGTGTAAGCACTAAGATTAGTTTGCATATGTTGGTGTGCCCAGGAAGCATCAAAGTGGACACCAGTCATCATTGTTATTGAAATGCAAATGGCCCAAGTATGTTGTGCATAGGACTCGGAAGTTGTCCCTGAACCTGATACCCTTGCTTCTGCACATCCACCTATACAAAAATCAAAAGTTGATGATTTCATAATTTTGTAGGTTTTGATAGGAGCATCATATTTGAATAGTGGAATTGTTCAAGTGCTCCCTATTATATGGTATATCAGTTCCCAATATATAAAAAAATCCATTTCTTTACCATTTTTCTTCTACATGTCTTAGGAAATGGTCCATCGTAATAAGTGCAACTACATGAATAGTGTAAAAATTGGGTAAAAACATTGATTTTTGGAAAGCTATAACTTTCAACTATGAATTCATAAATATGAATAAGAGAATTCATTGGAAAGAGTATCAGTAGGAGATCAACAATCATGTTTCAAAAATCAGGTATAGGTCTCAAGTATGGGTATTTTGAGATTCATAATTAGCTACAGAATTAGCTATAGGAATGGAGTAGTATTAGTCCAAAAGTGCTAACTTTGGAAAATAGGTTATGAGGATAAGGGAATCATGGCAGAGGCAAAGGGGATTTAATATGATGGTATGAATAACATAAGTGCACTTTCACAATTGTGTGGAGGCACAATGGAATGAGTTGAGTATGGTACAAATATGTCATGAATAGCAATGTGGATGATTGTTGAAGCCTCTTAAACCTAAGAAAACAATTTTAGGATGGTATAGTAGCATGATAGATGTAAGACTAAATTCTTTTTGCTGAAGTATCAAAATGATGCTTATATAGTTATGTAAATATGCAATTGAAGAAGCAATGCTTGGTAAAAGTGCTTGCCGATAAGCAAGTCAAAGGACTAGTCCAAGGAGGGGTAAGTATTGGGTACTGTAATGGTACTATTGATCTGCAAGGATACTCAATAATTCAAATGAAACATCACTTAGTGATAACCATGAGGAATTGAGAAGGGATTGATGGTACCTCAGTTAGAGTACATGCAATGCATTTATCATATTCAAAATGTGAAAAAAAAGTAGTACAAGAAAATACATAAGAACTCTTAGCGGTTGAAGCTAAAATGATATGAATCACATGATTGTGGTGTAGATGATATTTGATATAGTAATGTAAAGATTTGTAGAGGTGTGAGAAACACTAGTTGCAGAAAAAAAAATATTTATATGCATAAAAGAATGGCGTAAATCATATTCCCTTGCAATAGAGAAAGAAACCATGTAATAAAGGTTGTAGAGCATGGGAGACAAGTGTATTCACAAAAAAAGGGACCATTAAAAGGCTTTGCTGGTAGAGGGAAATTTATTGGGATGAAGAGTGCATGTACCCTATGGATGAGATGGGTGATCCACTATAAAAGATATGCTTTATGCATGATAGATGGAGTTGTCAAATATGAACCAACAACTTATGTGTAAAGAATGTGAAGTAAATTATGAACTTCAATTCACCTGGGAAATAACTATCAAGGGAGTAAGGCACTCCATGGTGTAGAATTGGCTTGTGATGTAGAGTTGGTGGCACAATAGAGTTGGACAAGGTTAGAAGCAGCTATGGATAAGAAGATGTCAGGTTGGGCATGGATAGAATTGAATAAGAGAATTGTCACAATATACCCTGGAAATGGATACAATGCAAAGGTAATCCAAGGCATCAGAGAAGTTGCAAGGATGGAAATAATTGGGTGTAGCAGTAAAGGGCACATATGGGAAATAATACAAAATTATGAACAAAGGAGATTCCTCACCATAAATCTCTATTTTGTTTCTAAAATAGAATTGTATATTTTTGAAGTAGCAAGTATAACTTAAAGTATGAATTAAGTAATTACTACTTGGGTGAGAATATTGCAGTTAATGAACTATTATCTAATTGGTAGAGAGGCCATGGAAGATTTCTATTAAGCTATAGAATCTTATGCTATCAAGAGAAATGGAGAGGGAGAAATTCTTTGACTCTCCTTTTGCATTGATTGCGTTTTTCTATGTTAAGAAAGTAGCTATGTGTAGATAGATTTGTGGCATAAGATGTAATGCCCCCCTCCCATCATACCAGCATGATCGAGAGGACGTGATGCTAGAACTTGGCAGTTAGCCCCATAAAATTTTAACTAAGCATTCACACAGTATAAAAATTGATATGGAAATGTATAATTATAAGAATACATAGCGGAAGTAAATTCATTAAAACATCCATCATACATTCAAGATATTCATCAAATAATAATTGGGGAGTTAACACAAGAGAATATTTATCTTATAACAGTAGTCCCAAGCAACTGGCTATGCAACTGCAACGTTCCACCCAACCATAGGCTAGTTGTGATTATCAACCTCTTGATGCAACTGCCACCCCCGAGCTGGGCATGATTTCTACAAGGAACCAGGGAATAGCAGACTCACACATAGCGAAGCATACACCAAGATGAGCCAAGCCAATCTACAATTGGGTTTATCAGGCTGCTAGGAAATGGAAAGGAGGAATTGCTAAGCTAGTGAGCTCAACCACAGAGCTATGGATACCTCTACAAGATCTATTTAGCTTGGCACCCACAATGCCTACACACCCCCACTCAAGGAAGTATTTCCTTCACCAATTCACGGTCCCTTAGGCCATACCTTCCAATTCTAGAGTTTTCCAGGTGTGCATAGAAGAGTAGCCAGCCCTCTTGATCTTCTTGAGAGGTTACTCCCTTCACTAGGTTTATCAAGCCAATTCTGTCCACTACCACTCCAAGTTTCTTGCTCACAGGTTCAAATCAAAACAAGGATGCACATAGCCACAGAAGTCTAAGTGCTGGGCATGAAGAAACGTTTTTACAATGAGATGCCCAAAGATGGGGTTTTCATTTACTTCAGAAAAATGTGGGAAACCCAAAAACGAAACTAGAAGATGAGGAACAACCCTGGGAAGCCAAATCCATTTTTAGAAAAACGTCCATGGATATTCTGGGGAAAAAACGGCCTCCATAACAATCCCAAATTGTGGCCCTTCTCTCCTAGCTGCTATCCAATGTAAAAACGAGCTCCTAGGCATGGAAAATGCAGGAAAAATGGTGAAAAATGTGATGGGAAAAGGCCCAGTAGTTTAGACTGCGTGAGAGGGAAAAGACTATGGGTTCAGAATGGCTTTGGGCACCATTTCGTGGGTGTTTTCTTTCCCAAGGAGACAAAAAACGATTTTCCAGGTTGATGGCTTGCCCATACATGAAATTGGATGCCATACCTCCTCATTCCTAAGGCATTAACTGCCTCAACCAATTTCTGGAAGAATTAAATGATTGGGTCCATAACCCAAAATGGGTAGTTGGTGGTTTATGGTTTTCTCATTGACACATGGATTGACACCATTGTCTCAAGGGTTTGAATAATTTCCCTCCCTATTCCTTGTAGAATTATGCCCCATCTCTTTGTTGCATTGCATAGCTAGTTGTGGGTATTTCCATTAAAATTCGTATTTACATGATGTCTTAATTACATTGTGCCTATCTGGCACAAGAACCATAGTCATCTATTTCTTTAATTGCCAATACATAAAATGCTAAATAAATGGTGGGGCCTTGGCCTTGAGCTCCTCACCATGATCAAATAACAATATTTACATCATTTACGATTTAATACAAAGGGGGTCAAAATGGGGACATAACATTCCCCTCCCCTTACATTAGCACTGTCCTCGGTGCTCATCAAAATTGAACAAAAATGGATAGGCCACCCTCATGGCATCCTCCAGCTCCCAGGTAGCCTCATCGGGACCGTAGTGCTTCCATTGCACCTTTACCTGTCCGATGGCTTGGTTCCGGAGCAATGTTACCTTCTTGTCTAGGATGCGCAATGGATCGGTTTGGAATTCTCCCTCGGGTTCCACCTGGATCACATCCCAATTAATCACATGGTTAGAATCATGTACATATTTTTTAAGCAAAGAGACATGAAAAACATTATGAGCTTTAGTGCTAGCAGGAAATGCAAGTCTATATGCAACTGGCCCTATTCTTTCAAGCACTTCAAATGGCGCACAATATCTAGGTGATAACTTGGCACAACTCCCAAGCTTCAAGGAACTCTTCCTTGATCTCACTCTAAGATACACATGATCCCCAACATTGAATTCCCTATGGATCCTATGCTTATCCGCATAGCTTTTCTGTCTATCCTGGGCTACTTTTAAATTTTGTCTGATCTTGGCAACTTCTTGTTCCATTTCCTTAAGCAATTCTGGCCCAAGTACAATTCTGTTCACTGGATTGTCCCAAGTCACTGGTGTCCTACACCTTCTGCCATACAAAGCCTCATAAGGACTCATTCCCAATGATGCTTGTTGCCCATTGTTATATGCAAATTCTACCAAGTGTAGATAATTCTCCCACTTGGATGGTTTATCCATTACATACATGCGGAGCATGTCTTCAAGCACCCAATTTACTCTTTCTGTTCACCCATCTATTTGAGGATGGTATGCGGTACTAAAGCTTAGCTGTGTACCCAAATCTGCAAAGAAACCTTTCCAAAAATTGGAAGTGAACTTGGTATCCATGTCAGAGATTATTGCCTTAGGCAACCCATGTAATTTGAAAATTTCCTTCATGAAAATATTTGCAATGGCATCAACTTTATGTGTGGACTTAACCGGTATAAAATGTGTTTCCTTTGTTAACTTGTCCACCACAACCATGATGGAATCATGTTGTCTCACAGTCATTGGCAATCCTGTAATAAAGTCCATGGATATTACTTCCCATTTCCATTCTGGAATTGGCACTGGGAGCAATAAACCTGCTGGATGTTGGTGTTCACCCTTCACCTACTGACATTCCATGCACTTAGAAATGTATTCCGCGATGTCCTTCTTCATACTTAGCCAGAAATAATATTTTCTTGCTATAGCAATTGTTTTCTGATATCCTGGGTGACCAGAGTATGGAGCTTTATGGATTTCATCCATAACAATCCTCCTCAAATCTGCCGCATTTGGAATATAAACTCTATTTTTATAGGTAAGAAGTCCGTCTTCCTCCAAATGATAACCCTCATACTTCTTTCCAAGGTCTTGTTGTTGTAATTTGTCCCTTATCTGCATGTACACTCCATCCTCAACAATATGGTTAACAATCTGCTGTCTCAAATCTGGTTGGCAAGTACTAAGCGCTGCCACATGCATTTCCTGTACCTTCCTGCGGAGTGCATCAGCCACCTTGTTTTCTTTTCCTTTTATGTGTTTGATTTCAAAATCGAATTCACACAAAAATTCCAACCATCTAGCTTGCATAGCGTTTAAAGTTGGTTGATCAAACAAGTATTTCAGACCACAATGGTCTGTCCTTAACTCGAATTTTCTTCCCATTAAGTAATGCCTCCACATCTTTAAAGCATGTACTATGGCTGCAAGTTCTATATCATGAGTAGCATAGTTCTTCTCATGCTCCTTCAACTTTCTTGACTCATAGAATATCACGTGGTTGTCTTGTATAAGAACTCCTCCAAGTCCTTGATTGCATGCATCGGTACATACCAAAAAGTCTTTTTCCGGATCTACAATCTTCAAAATAGGTGCACTTGTAAGAAGATTCTTCAACCGTTGAAAACTTTCCTCACATCTTGGTGCCCATTCAAAATTTATCCCCTTCTTTTGCAAAGAAGTGATCGGGTTTGCAACCTTGGAGAATCCTTCGATAAACCTCCTGTAGTAACCAGCAAGGCCCATAAAAGATCTCACATCAGTCACATTCCTTGGAGTTGGCCAATTCATAATGGCTTCAATCTTCTCAGGGTCTACTGATATTCCTTCGTCGGAGATGATGTGACCCAAATAATGAATTCTATCTTTATAAAAGTCACACTTGCTCAACTTGGCGTACAGCTTATGCTCCCTTAATAATTGCATTGTCATTCTCAAATGTTCTTCATGCTCTTCTTCATTCTTAGAATAGATAAGAATGTCGTCTAGAAATACAAGAACAAACTTGTCCAAATGTTTGCTAAAAACATTATTCATGAGACACATGAATGTAGCTGGTACATTTGTGAGACCGAATGGTACCACTGCAAACTCATAGTGTCCATACCTTGTTCTAAAGGCTGTCTTATGAATATCTTCTTCTTTGATTCTTACCTGATGGTAACCAGACCTCAAGTCAATCTTTGAAAATACCTTTGCTCCTCTCATTTGGTCAAAAAGGTCATCAATTCGGGGCAATGGGTATTTGTTCTTCACAGTGACTTTGTTCAACTGCCTGTAGTCAATACATAACCTGAGTGTTCCATCTTTCTTTTTCACAAATAGAACAGGTGCTCCCCACGGGGACACACTTGGCCTAATATATTTCTTTTCCAGCAACTCTTGTAATTGCATTTTTAATTCTAGCAATTCCGGTGTACTCATCCTATAGGGTGTCTTAGACACTGGTGCTGCTCCTGGCACAAGTTCAATTGTAAAGTCAATGTCTCTTTTTCGAGGGAGTCCTGGAATCTCATCAGGAAAAACATCCCTGAATTCTTGCAATACATGATAGTCCTCCAATTTAAGAGTTTCATTCTCTGTTGCCTCTAAAATGTGGGCTGCATACAGTTTACATCCCTTGCTACAGAACTTCTTCAGCTGCATGGATGAAACCTGTCTGACAGAAGTCACCTTTGGAATGCCTTTTACAACCCTCGGGTTTCCTTCTTCGTCCATGCATTCAAATGTCTTATTGTAGTAGTCAAGTTTAACCCTGTGTGCTTCTAACCAATCCATTCCAATGAGAATATCATAGGAACCCAGTGGTAAAATATTCATATCTGCATAAGTGAATAGCCCATCCATCTCTAATGGACATTTCTCTACTATTTCACTAACTTTTCTCTTGATTCCAGTGGCTAGTTGAACTAACCATGATTTACTATGCTTTAATTTCTTGAAAGCACAAACCTCAACAATTCTAGGAGTGACATAACTGTGAGTAGATCCAGGATCAATCAAAATAGAAACAGATTGCTAGCAATCTTACCTTCAACTTCAGCCACAGTTGACTCATGATCTGCTTGGCGATTGTCTAGTGCTGCATAGATTCTAGGGATTGTCCTCGCCACTTGACCCACGGTTTCAGATCCTTGGATGTTGTGAACTTGATTTGCATTCCCATTCCGATGTGGATAGTTCCTAAGCATGTGGTCTCCTCCACAACCCTAACATTGAAGTGGTTCTCTTGGCTCCTTTGGATCTCTTGGCTTGTCTCCCATCATCCTAGTTGGCTTAGTCACAACTTGTGATGGCTGCCTTTGCTGATTCCGGAATTGAGGAGGATTGAACCCCTTCTTCCTTTGATCAAACTTTTCGTTTTTCCTATCCTTCCATGCCTTATGGAATTATAGTTTGCTTCTGTTTTGATCAAAGCAATACTTGGCCTTTCTTATGGCCTCCTCTAGAGTTCGAGTTTCATCAAACTCAATTCTATCTTTATATGACTAGGGAAGTCCACTTAGGAAACGTTGAATTTTCACCTTATCATCTCGAATGTACCTGACATATCTTAGCAGCTCCAAGAATTTGTTTGCATATTCTTCCATGCTCAATTGTCCCAATCTCAGCTCATGGAACTCTTTGATCTTATCATCATAGTACCTATCAGAGAGGTACTTCTGCTTGAAGTATTTCTTGAACTGCTTCCACACAATCTTCCTTTCATTGATCTTCTTCACTTGCCTGATGTGTTCCCACCATATAGATGCTCTTCCATTCAAGTTGAATATGGCTACCCTTGCCTTCATATTTCCCGAGTAGTCGTGGACTTGGAAATACTTTCTCATCCCAAGAAGCCAAGCTTCAGCTTCTTGATCGAACCTTACCTCTCCATCAAATGTAGGAGGTTTCACCTTCTTAAATTCCCCATGTGAATTGTTCTTGTAGTGCCTCTTCTTCTTGCTCCTGTGAGATGAAGAACTTGAACCCTCAATGGATTCTTCAGAGTCAGATGATTCATTAGAAGAGATTTCCGGAGTATATGTTCTGTCTGTAAAAACTCTTCTTGAGCTACTGGCCCTCTTATGGGAATTCCTTCTAGAACTACTCCCACCCCTTTCTAGATTTGATGTCTGATGTCCAGAGTTTATTTGTCTTTGGATGTCTGTCAAACTCTGCTGCATGGCTGCATTCAACTGTTTTGGTTCTTCCTGAGCCTTAATCATCCTTTCATTATCTTCCCTACAGCTTTGCAACTCCACCCTTAGGCTTCTCATGGTGGCTACAATACCTGGAGGAGTCTCTTGATTTCTTCTCCCATTAGATTATGTTTCAGCATTTTCAACATGTATTTTCTCCCCCATGGCATCTGTCTTAGGCTCATAGGGATCCTGTGCATCATCCATGATGTTGATTTTCTTGGCCCAACCAAGATTCAAAACTTTCCAACTGTACTATCTAGAGTGCTGCCCTGATGTAATTGTGATTCTGCAGAATGTGTTCATCCACACAATTGTTAGCTGCATTATATTCTCAGAATTCATAACTTACTTTCATGCACGTCGGAAAATGTTATATTGACAATTGTCAAATCATCAAATTTTCTCACAATCAACGACATATGAGGGGGAAAAAGGGGGTCAAGGGGGCTTGCACCCTTGTGGCTTCCCACTGCAGGGCGGGTCAACGGTAGCGCCCTCGTTTTTTATTTTTTTTTATTTTACAAATGTAGGGACCCCTGTTTGTGGGGTTGTCCCTAAAACTAATATGAAACTCATCAACATAATATGACACAGATTAGAACATATCAAATATAGAAAACTGAATTACAGTAAACAAATTTACCTTAAGAAGATACAAGTGGAACCTCATACCTGTCATTCGTCGGTCGATCCCACTATCGGAGGAGTAGTCGTCATCAATCTAATCCATCTAGCCCATTGTCGTCCGCATCTTTCATAGGATCCCTCCAGAAAAAGCTCGTATAACCATAGGTGAAGCAACCGTTAGCTCCGCCACCCAACCATAGGCTCATGCTTTCAGTCGCATGGCCTCCCCCGAGCTTCGGGTCATAGAGCTCACACACGTTTTTCAGAAATCCAGCTTGGGTTTCCCCTCCCCCCCAGGATTTCTTAGACAAACCCTTTAAATAGTAGCAAGTCTTTGAGGCACTCAAAAATTACGACAATCATCCAAATTATGGGCCCTTTTCCCCTTCCCAATGTCTTCCTTATAAAGGAAAACCTCCTACGACACATGTCGCTTCATGCACAATTATATAATTATTTTTAAATTTTAAAAGAAAACATTCACCCATCCAAGTGTCATATTTTCTAGCAGATGCACCTAAATCCCTAGGTTTCCTCAAGTCTGTCCCCTAGATACTTTAGTTAACTCCTAGCTTTTAGTTGACTAGGTGTCTAATCTTAGGATTCTATTTTGCTCCTAAATAATGATTTCTATTATTTTAAATGCTCAACAAAAATAACTATTCATGTGCAAATGCCTAAAATATTTTTATGCATTTGCTAAGTAATAATCTAGAGTTAATCTTATAAGCTTTTATGCAGTTAAATTTAACAATCAAACTCACTAGGATCACGGTGTCGTGCCGTTGGGATCCTGGTTCCTTAATTTTAATTCCCTGACATGGCACCACTCCGTCGGGTCCAGTCATCCATGGTTTCCATTCCTTGGCATGGTACCGCATCGTTGGGTCCTTGCGTCCATTCTTTTCGTTCTCGACAAGGTACCGCATCGTCGGGCCCTTCTGCCACCATCTTTCTGTTTTGACTTGCGGGAACTCTTGTAGGGATTTTAGGAATCGTTACCATCCATCCTCCGTCTACATGCTATCTAGGGACTAATGGCGCTGAGGAGTGAGTCCGTTCTCACCACGCGCCCCTCAACTCGTATGTGGCCAGCTCCGTCGTGGCCTACCTCATACGCCCTCACGCATTCCTCTTGAGCAAGCGGATCAGTGCTTATCTGCTCATGCGTGGTATTCTTGTCAGAAGTCGACATCGTCGTCGCTCCCCCTATGTGTGATTTACCCATACTCTACGACCCTTCATATTCCTTTGTGTGTCCTTCGGTGAACCGTTTCACCTGTCGCTACACACATTTCTCACAAACATATATTAGTATTACTATCCTCAATAATCATAATTTGATTCATCAATCTGCTACTTCGTTAAGCATTTATATTTTACTCATAACATTACTCATTCTTCTACTCAGAATTGCATCTTGTCAATATCTACTTTCTTCATTTTCATTTGATAGTCAATCATACAGCTAGTCATTAAGCATCATTCACATGTACAGTTTTCACATCAAACTTAATCATTTAAACAGCATGAAATCGTTCGTTCACAATAACTACCCAAATACACATATATCATTATTTTATTGATTTACAATCAATCGTAATCATAAATATACTCAAAATAAAATCAAAGGATTATTTTATTAATGTTTCAAACAGTCGAGTCACTAAGCAAGTGCCCTCAATGTCTACAGTAGTCTAGGGGCACTACATACACCCCTACTTATTTAGAACTTCGTCCCGAAGTTTAGAATAAATGTGGAAAGCTATGATGCATCTCAGTTGCGTCCTCCCAAGTCACAAAGCTAGGACTATAGCTGTCCTACTATACTTTGACTTGACCAATCAAGGCTAAGCATTTAAGCAAGAACTGATCAATCAATTATCCCGGTCCACACATATAATTCAATTCATTAATTCATTTATCAACTATAGTCATGCACATCATCAGGTGATTCTCCCTTATTAAGACACATCCTAACTCGAAGGGCCACTTTATTGAAGTCTGTTCCGCTGGGTCACTCGACAGGTGCTCTTAAATTCCATAGTCATTTTAGGGGCATTACATACACCCCCTCTTATATAGAACTTCGTCCCGAAATTTAAATTTTGTTCTCACCCTTATGACACTAGGATTAACTTTTAATTTCCTATTCTCATCTTCTTGTCATTCTCTTCTATTTTTCTCCAATTATCAAGGCTTTAAGCACTAGTGACTCTAATCGTAAGTTTTCTTTTTCATCCAACCTGGTTCCAATACATCCTTATGAACTCAATCATAACAAGTGTATTGTAAATCCAATAATGCCTTCATAATTGTCAATACCAACCTAGATCTATGAAGGTCTACGATATCCAAACTTATTTACAAGCTATACAGCATCAATAGCCACCCATTAGTTAGCAAATCACCATCAAGCAAGATTCCAATTATATTTGGTCATCATTCCCTCCAAGATGAGAAGGTAAACATCAAAACATATTCTATCAATCGAAGATGGGTAAGACATAGTCATATTTTTAACAAATCAAGAGAGAGAGACCCTCAAATATTTCAAAACCAATTTCCATAAGGTTACTTCCAAAAACCCCTAAATGTTGGTTCTCAAATCGAAAGGATTCCTAGGGTCGGAACTTAACGGTTTAGTCAGACATATTAAAATTTATCTCTTAGTCCTTTCATCAATATCATTACTCAAGATTATCAGATCCTTACCTCAATTCATCATTCATGTTGTCATAAGACCACTTTGTTAATTTCATCAATTCGTACTATGTTCGTTTTCTCATCCTCATCGAGTTCTATCTCGGGCTAGTCGTATTTTCATGAAGGGTTGACTATGTCCTCATGTTAGCTGCATTACTTTTGATTCATTATGTCGATCTTTTCCATGCTTCGTTTTACATATGTCGTCTTCATTTGGTCTTTTCGATGGACTTTCCTAATGGAGAATTCTTCTTTTACTATTGTCTCGATCACGTCGAGTTGTACTTTTTCATCAACATTTTCATGCTAGAAAATCAATTTCATTGGGCTTAGTTCATTGTGCTAGTTACATAGATATCTCGCTTTTCAAATTTTAAGTTTGTTTCACTTCCTCGACAATCTGTCGAATTGTCGACAAGTATGTGCATTTATGATATTGTAATCCTCTTCCCCTATTTATCATAATTATCCACAATCTAAGTTAATATACCCATGTTTCAAGTATTAATACTACTCATACATAATCAAAATATCTACAATATATCTCAGTACCGTACAACAAGACTCTCACGATACAAATATTGTCAACTTTATATTGACATTTCAAATATATATAAATATAAAAATTCATTGACACAAATAATAAACATCACCTCTTAACTAATAAGAAAAAAAAAAAAAAAAAATATATATATATATATATATATATATATATATATATATTCATTAACATAAATAATAACCATCATTTCTTAACTAGCAAAATATATTGACATAAATAATAACTACCATTTCTTAAATAATAAAATACATTGGCGTAAATAATAAGCATCATTTCTTAACCATCATTTAGCATTTACCAACATATCTATTCATATACAAATACGTACTCTATCATTACATATTCTTTTGTTAACATGAGATACATGTGGCCTAACATTATCTTACCTATGTATTAGTACATAATTATGTCTACATACCCTAAAATCAACTATCTTGTATTAGCCTATAGGGTTCTATAGTCTAACGTCATCCTCACTATTTATATTATCAACATACTTAAGATTTCTAGATTATGTAATATGCCACTCTCAATCTAAGCATATAAATAAAATTCAATATATAAAATTATAGGTTTGGTTTCCTCTATACACCATATATATATATATATTTATCTCACTCAGTATGCATAAATATATAAATTATGTCCCTTTATGCATAACAGAAAATCATGCTTCCATGTGCATAAATAAAATTATGTGTCTATACCCATATTATAAAACAAAGTGTCTCCTATATTTATATTATATAAATATGTTTCCTCACACAAAAATATGTAATGATATTTCTATATTGTGACTAGATACTGTCTAAGCATTATTATAATGCATAAATCACATCATACTTAAATGATCCTATAACTATGGTATCATAAATAAATTTTCCAAAATTTAAAGTAGTCCAAACTTTACCTAACCTGATTTCTACATTTTTTTATAACTTACATGTATGACGTTTGGGCATGCCAACATACTATAAAGTTCTAACATATATTACTCCTTCTTACATACATCATAACCATATATCATGCTTAATGTGAGTAACACTTGATTGAAATTCATTTCGGATATTCCACCTTGATAACATACTAACTATGCAATTTACATTCTGCTCAACTTACACATGCTATGATCATAATGTCCACACGGCACTTAGTTTATTGAATTCTAATAATATTAAAACAACCTATATTTTGAAACGCCATTTTCGATGAACAATCTATAGACAACACTGTAGTTTAAACAGTCCCATAACATTCAATTTATGAAATGGAATAACTTTTTAAATAAGTGGCTTTTTGATACGATTATCAATGAGACGTTTATAACCAGAACTTTGACTTTCTCTTTATTTATTTTTTTTACACACAGTTTCATTGTAATATTTAATTATGAATTTGATTGGCATTTAAATAAGTCGCTTCTAATATGCGATTATCAATGAGACGTCTAACTAACATACTCTTTAATAAATAGAAATAACAGCATATGTGTCCATCACTGAAATAGTAGTGATACATCGTGCAAGCTGGTTGTTTAACTGTTTCAAATAAATTGTATCAGATCTGCGCCACTTAACCCGGTAATTGTTTAGCACATGACTTATACAATCAACAATAAAATGGTCATAAACCGAACCGTGACTGTGATGACAGGTTTACAACCATCCGACTTCATTAGCTTAACCATCGATTAACAAATGAGGTATGAAGGAACCATTAATTAACCAATGAAATATGAAGGAACACAATACTGAACGCCATAAATTATAAATAAGTTTTAAGGGTTTGATTACCCGACTGTCTAGTACCTACCGTTTTAATTCCAGATTGCGAGAAGTGAAGTTGAAATCAAAAGAACAGCAACAACGCATGAGGTCGGTTTAGCAAGAAATGGCTAGGTCGCATTGACTGAGATCAGGGATATACAGAGATTTATATTACGATCACACACACACACAATTTGATAGCCTACATGAGCATCTTATCCAGCATTCACGTTTTTCAGAAAAATAAAATCCGAGTTCAGAGGTTAATATGATTTTTTTTTTTTTTTTTTTCAAAAAAAAAAAAAAAAACTGAATCAACCGATCTAAAGATATCGCACCAAAAATCTGGGCACTGCCCTCATCTTACAGTGATCTAAGTTTTAGATACAGTAAATAAAGAAAACTGGAGCTCGCACACGCTGCCCTTAATTTACATGGATCTAGGTTGCACACGCTGCATACAGGGATCCACATAATAAAACACAGAGGTCATACTGCAAAATGGGAACCGACACAATACTACAGAGACCATGCATTCCCACACTGCATATACAAACAAAAACACAGAGATAAGGCGTATCTGTTGCTATCTTCAGGGATCAACACAACCAAGTTTCTTTCCAGAAATTTAAGCAGACAAAAAAAAAAACGATTTTTCATAAGAAAACCCAAAGTATAGCACTCCAGCAGAGATAATGATTTTCGTTCAGCATTGTTAATAGCAGAGGCAGAGATCTATGAAATTCACAATGAAATGCGATGGCAGAGAACCCTCTTCCTATCTGCACGAGCAGGGATCTTACATTAAAAAAAAAAAAAAAACCACAAACGGAAAGTAATGGTAGAGGAAAACTCTTTCCTATTTGTGTCGGCAAGACTTATGAGATAAAAGACATCTACAAAAGGAACGCAATGGCAGAGAATAACCATGATTCTGGTTAGCCAGAGGTACCAGGAGCTATGCGATTTCATCAAATATAAACTGAAAAATGCAGAGGAATAATTCCCGAATTTCCATTCCCTGCTAACAATTTCATTCAACCAACAATCAATAGGCAAATAATCTCGCAACAATAAGAAAACACTTGGCCCCAAAATATGATGGGGATACAGCTATCAACAAGGGCTCAATTTGCGATTATAAAAAAAAAATTAGCAGCCGTTCCTTAAAATAAAGAAAAAAAATATATAATATTTGTTTTTGAAGAGAGCAGAAAGTGCGTGATCAGGTCTTATGAACTGGGCGTCATATTAACAGAAAAGTAATTTAAACAAGGAGACAGGAGGAGCGATAACCGTTCGAGTGGGATTCGTGTAAGTGATTCTGTGCGCCAGTAACCCGAGATTTGAGCGTGGAACGGTAGGATGGTTCAGATTAAATTGACAGAGATCTAAACTGTGGTTCTCGGGCCAGAGCGCGAATACTGGGAATCATCCAAGTTACAGGATCTTCGCGGTCTATCGCTATAAAATTGGCGACAAGTTTAAATCACGGAAGAAGTTTATGATGGTTTATTGAAACATAGGATGCTTACTGGTAAGTGCGGCTATGTACAAGTGTCACCGGCAGAGAAGGCTTGGCACTGAAGGTTGTGTGGATGGGTGGGCAAGCACTCCAATTGCCGCCAGCAGGGTCTAACGGAGGGGTGGTGAAAGAGTAATAGCATAAAATGACAGCAAATCCCATGCTATCGGATTACCAGGGTTAATACTGTATTGGCCAGCATAGCGCAACACTTCAACTTAAGGCCTATGGTTAACACTAAACCAGATTGACATCATTAGAGGATTCTAGATGCGATCTATAACCAGATCGATATCCACAAAGCAATTATGGGTGTGATCTACAACTAGATCGATATCAATAGAGTATTACAGTAAATGTAGCCAGATCGCTATCCACAGAGTAATTCTGAATGTGATCTACAACTAGATTGATATCAATAGAGTATTACAGTAAATGTATCCAGATCGCTATCCACAGAGGAATTCTGGATGTGATCTACAGCTAGATCGATATCAGTAGAGTATTACAGTAACTGTAGCTAGATCCCTATCCATAGAGGAATTTGGACGCAATAGATAAGTAGATCGATATCAACAGAGGTTCAAAGTAAATCTAGCCAGATCGAAAATATCTGACTTTGGGAATTTTGAAAAGAGCTCGTCGAGATCGAGCCTAGGAGTAAATAAAATAATTACAGAGTTTCCACAGTACTAACACAACACAAGAGGTTCCTGAGTTCTGGGAAAAAAATAAAAATGTACATGCCGAGCTGAAACAGAGACCTCACATTCATACGTGCTCTGTGCAATAATTAATTTAAATAAAACATACATACACCCCTATCATAACAACTTTCTGCAATCATTTATTTTATTAAAATACATACACCCAATCCTGTCAGAGTTATGTAGTAATTTAATCGATTAAAATACATACGCTCAATCATAACAGAGTTTTAGATCTATCATTAACCACATCAAAAACATACTATCATATAATTGAGTCCGGTGCCCTCAAGGCTCGACCGGCTCTGATACCAAATGTAGGGACCCCTGTTTGTGGGGTTGTCCCTAAAACTAATATGAAACTCATCAACATAATATGACACAGATTAGAACATATCAAAGATAGAAAACTGAATTACAGTAAACAAATTTACCTTAAGAAGATACAAGTGGAACCTCATACCTGTCATTCGTCGGTCGATCCCGCTATCGGAGGAGTAGTCGTCATCAATCCGATCCATCTAGCCCATTGTCGTCCGCATCTTTCATAGGATCCCTCCAGAAAAAGCTCGTATAACCATAGGCGAAGCAACCGTTAGCTCCGCCACCCAACCATAGGCTCATGCTTTCAGTCGCATGGCCTCCCCCGAGCTTCGGGTCATAGAGCTCACACATGTTTTTCAGAAATCCAGCTTGGGTTTCCCCTCCCCCCCAGGATTTCTTAGCCAAACCCTTTAAATAGAAGCAAGTCTTTGAGGCACTCGAAAATTACGACAATCATCCAAATTATGGGCCCTTTTCCCCTTCCCAATGTCTTCCTTATAAAGGAAAACCTCCTGCGACACATGTCGCTTCATGCACAATTATATAATTATTTTAAAATTTTAAAAGAAAACATTCACCCATCCAAGTGTCAGCTTTTCTAGCAGATGCACCTAAATCCCTAGGTTTCCTCAAGTCTGTCCCCCAGATACTTTAGTTAACTCCTAGCTTTTAGTTGACTAGGTGTCTAATCTTAGGATTCTATTTTTCTCCTAAATAATGATTTCTATTATTTTAAATGCTCAACAAAAATAACTATTCATGTGCAAATTCCTAAAATATTTTTATGCATTTGCTAAGTAATAATCTAGAGTTAATCTTATAAGTTTTTATGCAGTTAAATTTAACAATCAAACTCACTAGGATCACGGTGTCGTGCCGTTGGGCTCCTGGTTCCTTAATTTTAATTCCCTGACATGGCACCACTCCGTCGGGTCCAGTCATCCATGGTTTCCATTCCTTGGCATGGTACCGCATCGTTGGGTCCTTGCGTCCATTCTTTCCGTTCTCGACAGGGTACCGCATCGTCGGGCCCTTCTGCCACCATATTTCTGTTTTGACTTGCAAGAACTCTTGTAGGGATTTTAGGAATCGTTACAATCCATCCTCCGTCTACATTCTATCTAGGGACTAATGGCACTGAGGAGTGAGTCCGTTCTCACTACACGCCCCTCAACTCGTACGTGACCAGCTCCGTCGTGGCTTACCTCGTACGCCCTCACGCATTCCTCTTGAGCAAGCGGATCAGTGCTTATCTACTCATGCGTGGTATTCTTGTCGGAAGTCGACATCGTCGTCGCTCCCCCTGTGTGTGATTTACCCGTACTCTACGACCCTTCATATTCCTTTGTGTGTCCTTCGGTGAACCGTTTCACCTGTCGCTACACACATTTCTCACAAACATATATCAGTAGTACTGTCCTCAATAATCATAATTTGATTCATCAATCTGCTACTTCGTTAAGCATTTATATTTTACTCATAACATTACTCATTCTTCTACTCAGAATTGCATCTTGTCAATATCTACTTTCTTCATTTTCATTTGATAGTCAATCATACAGCTAGTCATTAAGCATCATTCACATGTACAGTTTTCACATCAAACTTAATCATTTAAACAACATGAAATCGTTCGTTCACAATAACTACCCAAATACACATATATCATTATTTTATTGATTTACAATCAATCGTAATGATAAATATACTCAAAATAAAATCAAAGGATTATTTTATTAATGTTTTAAATAGTCGGGTCACTAAGCAAGTGCCCTCAATGTCTACAGTAGTCTAGGGGCACTACAACAAATCATGTTGCCGTTGCGGGGCGATTCGCCAAATGCTTCCATAGTTGCGGAGTGATTCAGCGAATGCTTCCGCAGTTGCGGAGCGATTTGGCGAAAGCTTCCGCAATTGCGGAGCCATTCGCGGAATGCTTCCGCAATTTCGGAAGACACTAGGAAACTCTTTCCGTAGTTTAGGGGCAATTCGCGAAACTCTTCTACAATTGCGGGAAGATTCATGGAACTCTTCCGTAGTTGTGGGAAGATTCGTCGAACTCTTCCGCAATTGCGGGAATATTCGTGGAACTCTTCCGCAATTGCAGGAAGATTCGCAGAACTCTTCCGCAGTTGTGGGAAGATTCACCGATCTCTTCCACAATTGTGGGAAGATTCATGGAACTCTTCTGCAATTGAGGGAAGATTCGCCGAAGTCTTCCACAGTTGCGGGAAGATTCGCCGAAGTCTTCCGTAGTTTCGGAAGAGAATTCCTTCCGAAAATTTCCTTTCGACGCCAAACACTTAGAAAAAATTTCCACTATTTCGGAGCAGCTCACTGAATTCTTCCGCGTTGCGGAACAACTTGCAAAATCATTCCACAGTTTCGGAAGAGAATTCCTTCCGCAATTTCGGAAGAGAATTCCTTCCGCAGTTTCGGGGCGGTTCACGGAACTCTTCCGCAAATTTCGGAATGATTTCCCAAACTCTTCCCAAAACAGACTCAAACAAAAAGAAATTCCAAAAACTCTTAAGAAATTTTTTGAAATATTCCCTTCTTTCAGTGATGACTGCTGCTCAGCAGGAGGTGATCTTACCTCTGTAATCTATCCAACTTAGCATGTTTAGGCCCAATGCTGAGACCTGTGGTGATCAGGAAGGGACCTTCCCAAGTGGTTGTGATTGGATTTGGCCCATAGAGGTCCAATGCTGCAACCAGCAGCTCTGATACCAAAATGTAATGCCCCCCTCCCATCATACCAGCATGATCGAGAGGATGTGATGCTAGAACTGGGCAGTTAGCCCCATAAACTTTTTAACTAAGCATTCACACAATATAAAAATTGATATGGAAATGTATAATTATAAGAATACACAGCGAAAGTAAATTCATTAACACATCCATCATACATTCAAGATATTCATCAAATAATAATTGGGGAGTTAACACAAGAGAATACTTATCTTATAACAGTAGTCCCAAGCAACTGGCTATGCAACTGCAACGTTCCACCCAACCATAGGCTAGTTGTGCTTATAAACCTCTTGATGCAACTGCCACCCCCGAGTTGGGCATGATTTCTACAAGGAACCAGGGAATAACAGACTCACACATAGCCAAGCATACACCAAGATGAGCCAAGCCAATCTACAATTGGGTTTATCAGACTGTTAGGAAATGGAAAGGAGGAATTGCTAAGCTAGTGAGCTCAACCACAGAGCTATGGATACCTCTACAAGATCTATTTAGCTTGGCACCCACAATGCCTACACACCCCCACTCAAGGAAGTATTCCCTTCACCAATTCGCGGTCCCTCAGGCCATACCTTCCAATTTTAGAGTGTCCCAGGTGTGCATAGAAGAGTAGCCAGCCCTCTTGATCTTCTTGAGAGGTTACTCCCTTCACTAGGTTTATCAAGCCAATTCTGTCCACTACCACTCCAAGTTTCTTGCTCACAGGTTCAAATCAAAACAAGGATGCACATAACCATAGAAGTCTAAGTGTTGGGCATGAAGAAACATTTTTACAGTGAGATGCCCAGAGATGGGATTTTCATTTACTTTAGAAAAACGTGGGAAACCCAAAAACGAAACTAGAAGATGGGGAACAACCCTGGGAAGCCAAATCCGTTTTTAGAAAAACGTCCATGGATATTCTAGGGCAAAAACGGCCTCCATAACAGTCCCAAATCGTGGCCCTTCTCTCCCAGCTGCTGTCCAATGCAAAAACGAGCTCCCAGGCATGGAAAATGTAGGAAAAATGATGAAAAACGTGATGGGAAAAGGCCCAGTAGTTCAGATTGCGTGAGAGGGCAAAGACTATGGGTTCAGAATGGCTTTGGGCACCATTTCATGGGTTTTTTCTTGCCCAAGGAGACAAAACACAATTTTCCAGGTTGATGGCTTGCCCATACACGAAATTGGCTGCCATACCTCCTCATTCCTAAGGCATTAACTGCCTCAACCAATTTCTGGAAGAATTAAATGATTGGGTCCATAACCCAAAATGGGTAGTTGGTGGTTTATGGTTTTCTCATTGACACATGGATTGACACCATTGGCTCAAGGGTTTGAATAATTTCCCTCCCTATTCCTTGTAGAATCATGCCCATCTCTTTGTTGCATTGCATAGCTAGTTGTGGGTATTTCCATTAAAATTCGTATTTACATGATGTCTTAATTACATTATGCCTATCTGGCACAAGAACCATATGCATCTATTTCTTTAATTTCCGATACATAAAACCCTAAATCAATGGTGGGGCCTTGGCCTTGAGCTCCTCACCATGATCAAATAACAATATTTACATCATTTACGATTTAATACAAAGGGGGTCAAAATGGGGACATTACATAAGAATGAAATATTGTAACCTAACCATCATGCATGTATGTGATATTGCATATAGGATAAGATTGACATCCTGTTATATGCAATGGGTGGGTCATAATAACTAAGTATGCTTTCTAATGTGTTGTATAACCAGGAAGGGTTGAGAACCTGGTTGAAGATATTGATGGTTCAATTGTTCATGGAGACCAATCTCACATTGAAAGAGAACAAGGAAAGAGCTTGTCATTAGGGTGATGGAGGAAATCGTGTGAGTTCCCCATGAAACACCAGTGGATCAAGTAACATATGAAGTGTGGATAGAAACCTTACAGATATGGAATCGATCATGCCTGCGTTACATGAGTGTAGAAGGAATTGGATAATAACTTTTCCAATCATGCTTGATATATTCATTGATATGTTCATGATGATACTTGGATACCATGTATGACATCGATACATAATTAAGATAAAGGAATAAAACGTTGGTTTTAAAATATCTAGAATACTTTGATGCATTCATAAGTTAATGTGTCCTGATTGGAATGATTAAGAGTAATAACCATTGGAAAGGAGTATTATAATCCTACTTGGGAATTAAATTATATGTGAGATAACCATAATTGAGGCCATGTGTTGTTGAATACTTCAACATATCATGGAAGATCATAAGAGATAGCATTATAGCATTCTTGAATCAATGAAAGGATGCATTGAGTGAATATGCATAAGTAGATTATGTGAATGTGCATGTTGGCACATGTGTTGATTGCATTGTGAAATGATTGATGTGTTGGGAATATAATTCTGGGATTTTTAAGGGGTTATTATGAATGTTACAATGAAATGAGCATATGAATGAATACTCATTTTTGTTTGGCTGATTTGAAATTTTTTTCAAGGGAACATACTGCAGGTAAAGTTATCTTGGACTTAACAACCAGCATAAGAATACAATGAAGACTATGAATTATCATGAGAAAAGGAAAAACACTATGAGAAATACCTCAAAGTTAATTAAAAGTCATAATCCTAAAGACATATTGCAAGAATACCATGATCTATGACCTGCCATAGTTAAACTACAATGTTGTGAAATTGGAGCTATTGTGAATGCAATGAAATAAATACATGAAAAAGTACTCAAATTGGATAGAGTACAAGAATGCTCTGTCAAAATAACAGAGTTGTGTAAAACAAATGTGTGTGTGTTTCTTGGATATGGAAGAAAAAGTGAGTCATAATGAAGACATGGATTATTGCTCCTACCATTGAAAGCTAAGTATTATGTGTTATTAGGAATTTAATTGTAATGATAATGATTTACAATATTGTTTGATAAATAAAAGTATGATTCTTAACACATGTATGTTTATGTTTATGACACGGGTGGATAATAAATCTACTTATCATGAGTCCATGGTGAACATTGTAAGTCGGAAAGCTTTGGAAGAAGGCCATTAAAAAGACATGAGAACACTAAAGTTGTACTCTTATTGTGCAAGAAATCCCTGGGTAAATGATGAATCACCCGAGGGACTGTTGGATCAGAGAAGGGGATGCCTAAGACCAAAGGGTGAGTAACTGCAAAGAAGAGGAAATTATAAATAAAATTGCTGGGAGAAATTCAATACATTAGAATCATAGCACAAAGACTAACTGACTAGCCTGTGATGGAACCACTAGAATTGGGGTAGAAAACCCAAGGTACTGTTAACTCAGAGAAGGGAGCCCGAGGTACCGTTAACCCGGACAAGGGATATCCATTCCTTGTGTTGTGCACTCAAAGAGAATCAGGGTAACAAACCCGAGGTATTGTTAACTCAGAGAAGGGAGCTCGAGGTACTATTAACACAAAGAAGGGAGCCCCATTCCTTCTGCATCAAGAAGAGCAGTGAGATAATTATTTTCCTTGGAAACCTGAAGAAAGAAAATAAATGTGCATGCAGATAAGTACTGGACATAGATTTCCTACTTATTTGATGAAATAAATATGTGTTCTTACATTTTTGGAATTGGAAAATTGTTATAGACATTGAGACTATTTCATGAGAATAATTATAACTTGCATAATTCTTGTTAATAAATGACATAGGTGCATGAATATGTGTCGATCCTAGAAAGAAAACTAAGGCAGTGGAGGATAAATGTTAGTGCATTTTGGATGAGATGGCTGAAAAATATACTAGATTGCAGGGACCAAGAACATTATGGAAACTATGGTTGAGAAAGCAACTTGGAAATTAAAGGAGGTTGTGCAACGGTATATTGTACATATTCTAAGACTTGTTAAAATTTTGTCACTGTATATATAGTGTTGATGATGCACTGAGGATGGTGCATAAATTAAGGGGGGGGGAATGTAACACCCCATTTTGACCTCAAAATGTAATTTTTTAATTATGGATGATATGGCTAGAAGCCAAACATGAACGATGTAATTATGTACATTTTCTATTTAATATAAAAGATGACTACTGCAAACCAAGAAGGATGAAGAAGAGATGGGGGAATATCCTTCCACAAGGGAAAGACTAATAATCCTAAGCCTAGGATTGGAGGGGGAAATGTGTCCAATTGCATGGATGCCAAGTGGCTAGTTCCCATCAACCTTGGTGCCACTTGGCTAGTATCAACCATGCATATAAAAAGAGAGAGTTAGCCCATAATTAATGATTCCTTCATGTTAGAGACATCCATATTTGGCTGGTAAATCATTTTTCCATGATTCTTTGATGTCTAAACCTTCTTTGTTATCAATCCTATACCACCATCACCATAATGGGAAATTGGAGTCAGACAAAGAATAGATGATTGGGTAGTTGTAGGAGAAGCTTGGTACCTTCTTGTGGATGGATAGCTCCATCTCGGGGGTGGCTCTATTATAGAAAGATATGGCTTGACATAGCCTATGGCTGGGAGGAATGTCCTTGGTTTGTAGTCAATTGGCCATATTTCGGATAATTTCAATATGTGAATAAATGTATGGTACTTAATTTTGATTATATTACTCGATGTCATGATATGAACTATGGAACCGAAATAATGACTATGTAAATGCATTCGTATGGAAACAATTGGTAGAGATTTCATATATGTATTATTAATAACTATGCACATAATAATTATGTTGTAAATGTATAATTGAAATTAGTGGAAGAATAAAATTACATATCAGAGATATTCAACTAGTAGATTCAGTACCCCATGACCCCAGAGTCATCGCGAGGTCACTGGGTACATGACACATCTCATATGATCTGACATTTTTATTTCACATGTCATTCAATGTGCATAATGGATCCAATCACCCTCTCTCATATGATATGGCACATTTATTTCGCATGTCATTCAATGTGCATTATCATTCAACGTGCGTAATTGATCTGTCACCCCTTCTCATATGATTTGGAAATTATGTTTTGCATGTCATTTAATGTGTGTGAATTGTGAACAATAGGGAAGCCCCTCGGCATGTAAGGTGTGAAGTACGATTTCGTGCAAGGTACATTTTCACTCAATAATGTATCATGATGTGTCTCTTTCGCATTTAATCTGGCATTCCAAGGTGCTCAAGCATTTAAACTCTCTGGTGGCTCACTTCTTTGGGATTTATCTTTGAGGTGAAGGTCTTATCACTAGTCCTTTACTTAAGGAGAAGGTATAGAATTTCATTTCTTTGGATTTTTTACAATTGAATGTAATGGTGACGGGTGCTTCTATAGAATTATCCATATCTGGGAATTCTTGTCTCCATTAAGCACACAAACCCTATTGTTGGATATCCTGGTCACGTTTCATTAGCATAGAACTCTTTCTTTTAGTTTCTCATCCTGTTTAGGTGAGCCCCACATCCATCCTCCTCCCTCACAATGAATCCTTAGAGGCCACCATGTCCCATATCTAGTGCAAAAGGTGGCAGTGAAGATATAATTTCCAAGGACTGGGGAAAAATAGGGAACAAGCATGAGTGAAGGAGGATGGGGTTTACGAAGAAATTCTCATGCGACAAATCTCCCAATATTGTCAAGAATTGAAAAAATTTCACATGAGGATAGGGGTTACAAATGTGCAAATCCAGCATGCAATGGAGTGTCTAGTAGCTCAATAAGCTAAGAATAGTGAACTTTGAGCTCGAATCAGCATATTGGAAGTGAAAGTGTCATAAAATACATAGCTACATCAATAAGTTAACTATTTGATTCTCTCAAATAAAGAACCAATCCAAGATTGTATTGTTATCCATCACTCGAATTAACCCCTCCCTAGCATAGGAAAGCGAGTAACTGCTCCTATGGAGCAAGATTCTCCCTGTTATAAATTCTTGTAATTACGTTTAAATGTGTATGGCTCTTGGGATTCTTTGTAAGGATACATACCAGCGATCTTTTTATTTTTGTTTGTGGCAACTAACTGGTTCGATTGAAGCTTGTCACCTTTTATATAACATAAATATCCTCTTTTGATAAAAAAAAATACCTTGTTTTTGTACCTGGACATCTATGGAGAAAAAGCTAATTCAAGAAATTTTAATCAACTCAAATCAATAAAATATAATGACTAAAACATTATTAATAAAATGGACAAAATGCTAAAAGAGACAAATAAAATTCATGGTGCAACATGACACAAAGACAATAATATTGCACCTAACCGCATAAGTGATGAGGATAGTTTAATTCAACCATTATCCACATTATCCCCCTATTAGATTTATCCCCTTCTTAATAATTTCAGTTTAAATTTGTCGCTCTATCATTTCGTGGAAGGGGAAGTAACATCTCTTTAAAGGCCAATCAATGTTAATTTCCTTTTGATAGGCTTGTATAATATTTATGTCTTGTCACAACCTTTTACAATGTTTGATTTATGCAAAACTAATATACAATTAAATTTTCCATGATCAGAAGTAGATGTATGAGGGCTCTTCGTTGAGCATGCTTAAGTGTAATTATGAGGGATCTCCATTGAAACAAACATGTTGCAGCCATATTTTGGCCAAGTCCTCTGATAGAAATTATAGAGATTGCAAGTCGTAAAACTCAATGTCGGTAACCAATTAAATAATGATATATAATTTAAAATTTTGAATTTAAGTTAATATTACCATTTGGCCCAATCATTGGCTATAGCCCATTGAAATTACATGAGCATGAGAGCGGGATTTCAACCTTTGTTACGTCATAAAAGTTGGGATACAAGGTCGCCCTCAGGCCTGGAATTTCAAATTATAAGTACCTGTCAATTCAAAATTTAATGACGGCTACATGGTTTTAGCGTATGTCACTTTACGTTTTATACCAGTTAATAGAGTGTCAAATTTACTGTATTATAAAAAACCCGTCTTTTGCTAAGAATTCCAGCCAGTACTTTTATCCATTGACACCATCTTTATATATTTGGATGTTCTGCATTATCAGTGTCCACGAATAAAGAGGAGTTCAATTTGTTGTTTTCATTATTAATTTAGTAGTAGGGAAGCTTGCCCTTTCCATAATGGGCTTTTAAGTATGCATTTATTTATATATTCCTTCAAAGATGATACTTCAAAATTTCCCAGGCAGGCGTACGATGAAAAGAGCTCATGGTAACTCGTCGGAATTTGACAGTGAGCAGAACAATCAAGAGCAGGGCAGAAGGCAAACAACAAGCTAGATAGGTATTAAATTTTCTGATGGGACATGTAAATTGATAAACGTCAAATCTACGTTTTAAATTTTTTTATGGTTGTCACTGTTTACGTCTTTATTTTACATTACCGGTCAAATACGTTCTGAGACGGAAAAAACGTCGTACATGACGTCAAATTCCAGGCCTGGTCATGTGGGGAGTCATACGTTCTTCTCTCCATGTGCAAATTCTATGTGCTAACCCATGTGGGGAGTCATGTGCAAATGGTGGAGATTGTTTTTCCCTACGCTCTTTAGTGCAAAAGGATAGGATTGACACAAACATGCACAAATGGCTGAGATGATCTAACACTTTAATTTCGCATGTCATTCAATGTGACTAATGGATCCCATCACCCATCTCATATGATCTAACACTTTTATTTCACATGTCATTCAACGTGCGTAATGGATCCCATCACCCCCTCTCATATGATCAGGTACATTTATTTCAGTTGTCATTCAATGTGTATTTATCATTCAACGTACGTAATGGATCTATCACTCCTTCTCATATGACCTAGAAATTATATTGTGCTTGTCATTTAATGTGTGTGAATTGTGAACAATAGGGAAGCCCCCCTTCATCCAAGGCATGAAGTACGATTATGCACAACAGTTTCATGCGTGCTATATTTGCACTCAATAATATATCATGATGTGTCTCTTTCACATTTAATCTGGCAATTCAAGATGCTCAAACATTTAACCTCCCTTATGGATGAGGTGCATCTCTTATCACTAGTCCATTAGTGAAGGAGAGGGTATATAATTTCATTTCTTTGGAATGTTTACAATGGAATGTAATGGTTACGATTGCTTCTATAGAATTATACATATCTGGGAATTCTTGTCTCCATTAAGCACACAAACACTATTGTCGTATATCTTGGTCACGTATCATTAACATAGACTTCTTCCTTTTGGTTTCTCATCATGTTTAGGTGAGCCCCCTCCTGAGCCCCACATCCATTCTCCTCCTTCACAATGAATCCTTTAAGGCTACCATGTTCCATCTCTAGAGCAAGAAGTGGCAGTGAAGATATAATTTCCAAGGACTGGGGAAATATAGGGAAGAAGCACGAGCAAAAGAGGGTGGGGCTTACGAAGAAATGGTCATGTGAAAAATGTCGCAATATTGTCAAGAATTGGACAAGTTTCACATGAGGATAAGGGTTACAAATGTGCAACTCGAGCATGTAATGGAGTGTCTAGTAGCTGAGGAAGCTATGAATGGTGAACTTCAAGCTCGACTTAGCATATTGGAAGCGAAAGTGTCAAAAAATACAGAGCTACATAAACAAGTTAACTATTAGACTCTTTCAAATAAAGCACTAGTAGAATATTGTATTATCATCCAGCGTTGGAATCAACCCCTCCCTAGCATAGGAAAGCGGGTAATTGCTCCTATGGAGCAAGATTCTCCCTGTTATAAATTATTGTAATTACATTTAAACATGTATGGATCTAGGGATTCTTTGTAAGGCTACATACCAGCCATTTTTGGGATTTTTGTTAGTGGCAGCTAACTGGTTCGACTGAAGCTTGTCACCTTTTATATAATATAAATATCCTCTTTTGTTAAAAAAAACCTTGTTTTTTTACCTAGACATCCATGGAAAAGAAGCTAATTCAAAAAAATTTAATCAACACATTTCAATAAAATATAATGACTATAACATTTTGATCAAATGAACAAAATGCTAAAAGAGACAAAAGAAATCCGTGGTGCAAGACAATAATATTGCACCCAATTGCATAAGTTAGGAAGATACTTTCATTCAACCATTATCCACATTATCCCCCTATTGTATGTATCCCCTTCTTGATACTATTATTGTATATTTGTCGCTCTATCATTTTGTGGAAGAGGAAGTAACTTCTCTTTAAAGGCCAAGCAATGCTAATTTATTCTTGATAGGTTTGTATAATATTTATGTCTTGTCACAACCTTTTACAATGTTTGATTCATGCAAAACTAATATACAATTAAATTTTCCATGATCATAAGTAGATGTGTGGGAAATTCTAAAATCCATAATACATAATCCTTAGCCTTCAACAAGTTTATATTCATGTTGTTTGATTTGTTAGTTCATGGCCATTGGATTTATTCGATGATACCTGAAATCTTCAATATCTAAAATCAATAAAAAAAACCTTTCCACTACAAAAAAGGTTGTTTACTATTACATAAAACTATCATATATTGTATATTACAGAAATGTCAATGAAAAATGTAGTGTTCTAATATGATACCTGAGGAAAGAGTGCCTTGCACAATTGATTCAGTCTCTTGCAACAATTCAACATTTTCCTATTCTGCTCAACCAAAAAAATTAAAACATTGTTTTCTTCAAAACAAACAATCTCAGGTGGTATATTTCATTTTATTAATAATGTACCTATTGGTGATCAACCAATGATAACACATTATTATATAGATGCATGTATTATTGGTTCCTCATTTTCTATATGTTAAACAATAACGATAATTGAGTTAAGTATCTGGTAATCCTTGTAGCAAATTATGCCATAAGTAGAGTAGAGAATGAACCTTGGTCAATTTCTTCTATTTCCTTCATGATTTCCACCCATTCTTCTTTTGTTCAAGAAATAGAAGTAAAAATTAATATTTTTCTTCATTCATTGGATAAGAATATTTACTATTTTTTCTTCTATAGATGGATGTATTATAAGAATATTTAAAATTGAAATGATGATTTACTACCACAATAGGAAATTATAACAAGAGTTGAATATAGAATGTGCATATTTTTTATTCAACCAATATAACAACTACTTGTCACGTCCCCTCCCATTGATCCGATGCAAGGGAGGAAACATGGCTAACATTCCAGGGCTTGTTTGTAAAGAACTCATCCCTGTTCATTTAACAAAATTCACAAGAAATAAAAACTTATGTGTGCATATTCATACTCAATATAAACACAGTGGAAATAAACATGATCCACACACAACTACATAATGCATTCAGCATATCAATTACAGTCATCAAATTGAACAACATGGAAAAACATAAAATTAACATAATTTAAACCACAAAGAATACTTATCTTTAAGATGAAACTGTCCAACAATTGGCTATGTGAGAGAAACGTTCCACCCAACCATAGGTCTCTGTCTAGCCTGTATTCTTTCAGCTGAGAGACCACCCCCGGGTTGGTATGTGTATCCACGAAGGAGGAACTAGACAGGCTCACCCATAGCCATGATCTCACACACACAGTCATGCTAAGCCAACACATGGTTGGGTTTATCAAGCATGCAGGAGACAAATAAGGAGGATGTTAATCCGGTGAGCTCAACCATAGAGCTACAGACATCTCAACTAAACTCAAACAGTCATGGCACCCACAATACCTACCACACCCAACACAAGGAAAGACCCCTTCCCTGCTGCACAATCCCTTAGGCGTCCCTTCCCTCCAGCGCTCTTCAGGGTGGGCATATAAAGGTCCAGCTGCTAATTTTTCTTGAGATTCTAGCCTTCATTGGGTTTATCAAGCAATCCAATTCTCTGTTCAAACATTCACACTTGGATTTTCACAATTCAGTGACCAAATAACTCAATTCCGTAATTAGATTTCTGGGCTATAAAAAATGGGTTTTCCAATGGATTTTGTGGTATCTAATACTCTCAATTTCGCCCCAAGGTTCATATATATGGATCCCCCATTGGATTTCACTATCAATACCAAATTCTGGGCATTTATGGCACTTCAAAACGTGAGTTAATTCACAATTGCGATTTTTGGTTTTTCTCATTGCTAGGCATGTGTAATGGATGAAAACTGAAGCTTGGGTCTTCAACAATGGAATTGGAATGAGGAAGAACCAACTCCCATGAGGTAGAGTGACTTGCGGGTCAAGGAAACAGAGCCCATACTCTGCCATACGAATTTTTGGGCTGCCCATGCTCCATTGAAGCCATGGACTGATTTCTCAACAACTTTCTTACAACTGAATTAAATGTCAGCAAGGAAAGTCAAATGGGTTCTCAAAATGACATTTGGAAGCCTATGGTTCAATCCCACAACCCCCTCACCACTCCCTAGTGGAATACACATGGCCCCTTCTCATTAGTTGCTTCCATAGCCAGTTTTGGTATTTTATTGCAATATTAATATTTACATCAATTTACAATATTCCATGGCTTAATAGCACATGGATACCATAATATCAAATACTTGTCTTTCTAAATAAAATACGAGCATACACTAGCAGGGCCTTGGCCTTCAGCTCCACGCTAGGAAACATACATTGCATGAACACAATATTTACATCAAAGCCAATATACCATAAGGGTCAAAATTGGGGTATTACACTACTATTGTTGAATGATGGACTATTGGTTGAGATGTTATTGGCTCTGAATGGATATTGGAAAATAAATCAAGTACTTTAATTGTTTTTATAGTAAATAATGTGTTGATATATTCCATGTGAAAACTGCTTGATTATGTATTGCCACATGCACCAACATCCATAGATAGTATAGAGGTAGGGGGAGGAGTATGGGAGTGAGAGAGAGAGATTAGGGGGGTTAGTGGTAGGGGGGATTAGGAGATATAGAGAGAGAGGATGGGGAGGGGCAGAGAGAGAGAGAGAGAGAGAGAGAGAGAGAGAGAGAGATGTTGATTGGTAGTAGGGGGGTTATGAGAGATATATAAAGAGTGGATGTTAGGGGAAGGGGGAGTAAGATAGAGTGAGGGGGTGAGAAGTGGGGGGTTGGGAGTAGAGAGGGAGGGAGAAAGAGAGAGAGAGAGAGAGATGGGGGGAAGGGGATTAAGAGAGATAGATAGATAAAGTGGATTAGGGGTGGGGGAATAGGAGAGAGAGAGGGGGTAGGGGGTTGATGAGTGTGGGTTTAGGGTTGGGAGAGGAGGAGAGAAAA
Organism: Larix kaempferi; assembly: GCA_027924585.1. Lineage (NCBI taxonomy): Eukaryota > Viridiplantae > Streptophyta > Pinopsida > Pinales > Pinaceae > Larix > Larix kaempferi. Next base: position 15,559,193 of record BSBM01000407.1, on the reverse strand, counting down.
AGAGAGTTTGGTGGTGGGGTGGTTATTGGGGGGAGGAGGGGGGTTCTAGGGGGGTCTGGGGGAGAGAAAAAGAGAGAGAGGGGGGGGTTAGGGTTTTGGGGAGGAGGAGGGAGATTAGAGAGAACAAGGATGTATATGGGAGAGAGAGAGAGAGAGAGAGAGAGAGAGGGTGTGGGTGTATAGGTAGGGTGGCTGAGAGAGGGGTGGGGGGTTATGGGTGGGAAAGGGATACTCAGAGAGAGAGGATTGGGTTAGGGGTAGGGGTGGAGAGAGAGAGAGAGAGATGGGGTGGGTTATTGGTGCATGGGGGAGAGGGTTAGAGAGAGAGAGGGAAAGCTAGACATGATGGGTGTTAGTACAATGGGATAGAGAGGTGGAGTTAGGGATAGAGAGAGAGAGAGAGAGAGGGTGGGTTATAAAGGTGGGGTGTTAGGGACAAATGGATAGAAAGAGGGGATTAGAGATAAAGATGTGGGTAGGGAAAAAGGGGAGTTAGCATGTGAGGGATAGATTGTGAGAGGGAGAGGCATCATGGGTATGGTGGGAGGGATGGATATGGAGATTGTGGGAGGGATATATTGGGAAATGGTGGGAGACAGAGAGAGGGGTAGGTTGTGAGATATATATAGGGAGAGATGTAGAAGGGATAGATTTAGGAATGGTGTGAAGGAGAGAGAGGGGTAGGGTGTGAGAGATAGATATACCTTATCATCAAATTTGATTATTATGATGACCCATCCTCCAACATAGCCAAGGGGGTTATAGGAACGATCAATTGCACTTATCCAAGAAATGCTTATCTACATACAAGGAAATCATACAAATGGGTATATGGACCCAAGAGCTCCACTATTCTAGTATTGATGGTGGCATTCATCAAAAAATTCTTACAACCTAACTCAATGGGACAATTAGGAAAGATACCTAAGGGAGTACAAATTCTACTAGCAAAATCCCTCCACTTGTATGTGGATGGAGTGGGAAAGCCTTTATGTTTCCTTATCAATATTATAGATTCCTTTGCGAGGAGATAAACCATTTCAAGCTAGGGTTCCTATACATCCAAAATTAACTTGGAAGAAAATGGGGAAATATAACGTGCATGTGTTTAGTAACATGCACGCGTTATTAATGCATGCACGTTAATAATTCGTCTGCATTATTTTTTAATAATAACATGGGCTTGTTAGTAATGCATGCACATTTTTTATTTCAAAAATAATTAGCACAATTTACTTTTTCCATCTACGTGGTGGATGAGTTGTCCACTTTGGTTTTAGGTTCCAATTGTCGAACCTGTAGGTTTGTCCTACAAATAATAAAACACACATATTTTTTCATTTCCCCATTTTTTAACCTTGAATCTACATGCATTCGACGTGTTTGTTGCTAATGAAAATGCATACACTTATAGAGCTCTATGTGTCAATTACACACACACACACATATATATTAGGAAGACATATTGTTTTATATATTTTTATTTGGTCATGTTATCACCAGATCTGCTACAACAAAATTGTTTATTTTCTGGCAGCACACATCTAAAAAAGGATGTTGATTTTCATTGTTAGAATGTGTACAAGTATTTTCACCAAAGTAATTCCTCCGGAGTCTGCAGTATTTTCACTATGTTGCAGCAAATTTGACATATTCGCTTCTTTATCCTTAAATAATAGTTTTATTTTTAAAAAGTGGAATTACTATTTAATAATTTTTTATTAAAAAATAAAAATTATTATCAAATCCAAAGGTCTTATTCATTATCTTATGGGCTTGTTCTTTTTATATGGGCCTAAAGTGTTGTCATATTAAAAGATAGAATATGTGTCATTTCCAAGTCATAGCCTTTAACCCCCACTATGATCAAAGCCCCCATTTCATTATGAACCGAGCCCAAGTATACATGCAAGAGCCGATAAGCTATATATTACTCAACGCACCAATATGTGTTTAAGACAGTGTGTATTATCAACAAATTAAAGTTTAATTCCACATTGCATGTGGCATGTTTTTATCGTATGCAAAATCAAAAGGAGCCATCTACGATGGATAGCATTCTGCCTCATGCCCGATTTTACACACAGATGACAAATGTTGAAGAATGCCAGGTGATAGGTTCACTTTGAAATCCATTTACCAAAGTGCTATGGCAAGATTTCCAAGTGTTGAGATTGTTCGAGATTGTCAAGAAGAGCTACTCCAGTTCTAATGAAAGCATAAATGTGCCAAAATATCCAAGATCCATTACTATCAGTGCTTATTTTAAATGCTTTAAAGTCACAACTCTAGAAGAGTGTTCTCTCTCTGGAATGGGATTTTTGAGAATAGATTGACTGGTCAGAAAATGAAATTACCAAATCCCTATTTAATTTGAACTTGTTTGGCTTCCATTCCTTTAAATTATATTTGATGTTTTCCCTCCTGCTACAGTATAATATTTGGTCTTCATTATGAGTCCAAGACAGGATATATTGAGCTCATATTTCACTCAAGCCAGCTTGAATCGAAGGCATATTTTTGAAAGTCCAAAGTGCCTGTGCAGAAGTGATTAGAATATCACCAGCAATGCATTCCCAATCCATCAAACTTCACGTTGTCTTTCAGTGGAAAATCGTGGTATTTTGTGATGAATGAGCTAAAATAACTTAAGCTGTTCGAAGATGCAGTCTTCGACGAAAACTAGACAAGGGAAATCAATGTCAAACACTAGTCCAAGACTAAGATGATGAAAATATCCAGATGGAATCTATTGAAAAAGGCTTAGTAGAGATATGGTTGGTAGCAGAAACAAAGCATTAGTGGAAAATATTGAATAATTCCAATTGTTTATTCTCATTCAATCCATATGACAAAGTTTTTCAGAAAGATGATAAGCATCAAATATCAATCTCAAGTTTTCAACAACAACTTAGGTGACCGAGTATTATGTATAAGTTAAAGGTCTCATTGAAGAAGCAAGTGGGAAGAGTAATGTTATTGTTCAAGGAATATTGGGACAATTAGCAAATATTGATTTTAGATCCACATCTTTAGGTAACCCCCAATCAGTCGAGGAAGATAGGTGGAAACTATATCCAAAATTTCCAAAATTAAAAGAGAAGACAGTAAGGAGGAGATTGATATCACTAGCTGGCAAATTCTATGCATGCATCTCCATATTTGGTAAAATTCACCTGATAAATATTCAAAAGCAAACAAATATTTGAGGAGAAAAAGTAGCAATCCCATACTTTTAGACATCATTGTACGCATCATTCGATCCTTCAAGGATACAGGTGGCAATTGATTTTTATCAAGGTAACATTTGGAAAATAAATGGAAACACAATTCCACATACAAAGGAGTCAATCCAAGCTGCTTCAAACCTATTGAAAATTGTTTTCTAGTTTTAGATATTGGATTTAGATTATTAGCAACCGTTTTTATCATTATTTTTCTATAAATTTCATATTCTGTAATGTTGAGAGAGGGGGGGGGGGGGGTTCCAGCCAAGGGATTCGTGAGAGGACAGTTTTTCACTCTTATTCCTATACAATATGCAGATTTATCTTGTTGATCAGTTAATACAATGAGACAATGCTCTTGAAGATTCATGATAGTATCTTGTAATCTTATGTGTTTTCTTCTGTTTATTTCATATCTATTTCCTCTTAAGATTTAATGTATAATGATATTATGTATTGAGGAGCTTTTGTCAGCTTTGCTTCATATTCTATAAAGAGTTTTCGCTCAATTGCTTCATCTTCTATGAAGAGTTTTTGCTAAGTTGCCTTCATCCTCAGTTATAATAGATATTATTCATGTTCATTCATCCATTTCTTTTTACAACTCAAACTCAGCTTGTATGTACTAGATTTCCTTTAACATGTGTTAATCGTTCCTTAACTGATCATAATTTTTATTGAGTCAATTCTTGAATTTCCTTTGGAACCAACCAACCTATTCGAATTTTATTCAGCCCTAGAGTTTAAGATGAACTAGCCATGCTCCTTCTGCAGTCAAGGTGCGTCTTTTAGTGATAACATCTTCTGGCGCCGTTGCTGGGGATGAAACTGAAGCATATCTTCCATGGGTTTTGACATCAATAGAGCTAATTTTGGAAGGTGACTAAGATCAATATATTTTACAGACTACATTTCACAAGCCGTTTTTCATAGTGGCTTCTAAGAAAACAGGAGCAAGGGGAAATCCTACATCTCCCTTGCATCTGGGAGTCCCAGATCCAGAGAAAATTTTAAGAAAATCTAAACAAAAGTTGACTTCTACTTCATCAAGAAGATTTCAATTTCCTCCTTCCATTGTTATTCTTGATCAGTCACAGCCAATCTTTCCTTCTGCACATTCAGGGCCTAAACTAGAAGAAAAAAAACAAGACTTAGCTTGGCTTATTCCTACTGCTCAGGTTGATACTTTTCAGGTCTACACTAATCCCTTATCTTCTCAAAAATTCAAAACTAAGCTTCTTGATTCAGGAAATTTTGTGTCCAACTCTCAACAATTAGCGTATACTCGACTTACAAGTAAGGTCCCCTTTGATCAACTTAAAACTTATAATCTTACTTTTCAGCCAAGCCCGAGTAAATTCAATAGACCTCCTTCTCCACCAAGCCAACCGGGTTCCAATATGGTTGGTCAGCCTCTTGACATGATGGATCTTATAGTGGTAGCAAGATATGCTTCATTAGCCCTTCCTCAACCCCTCAATTCTCTTCCTGCAGGGGATTACCAGAAGTATCTTCCTAGGTTCAATGGTCGGGGTGAAACTACTACATAAGAACATTGGAATGCCTGTTCAGTTATGCATACAATTAGAACATTGAGGCTAAGGATGTTTGGATGAGGATGTTTGTTTATAGCCTGGACGGGGAGGTAAGGAAGTGGTTCAGAGAATTACCATTCAATTCAATAAATGGGATAGAAGAGCTAGAGGAAGTGTTTATGAGATAGTGGGGGGACACAAAGGACTATATTTATTACATCACAGAGTTTGGAGCCTTAAAAAGAAAGAAAGATGAAGTTGTAGCAGATATTCAAAGAGGTTTATTAAAATGTATGGAAAGATACCAGTTGAGATAAAACCCTCTGAGACATCGGCCAAGTTAACTTATGCAAATTCTTTTGATCATGAGTTCTCTTTGTTATTAAGAGAAAGAAGGTCTGTAACTTTGTTAAGCCTACAGGAGGCTACGTTAGAAGTTGAATCAAATATGTTGACATAGAGAAAACTTAAAGAAACAGAATCTCAAATGCTGGATAAAAAGGGTAAAAAATAGATGATACCATCAACTGCTACAGGAAATCCATCAGACCATAAATTCAATGAGATGAATAACTTGATCAAGAATCTCTCTGCAAAAATTAATAGGTTAGAAATGGAAAAGAGTCAAAATGGACCTATACCAAAAGGAGATCGAAACCCAAATCAATTTAGATGCCCTTTCCCCCTAGATTTATACCCAGAGAGAGAAGGAATAATGATATTCAAGATATCTTCCCCGGGGAAAACAACAATGAAGAGATCTATTGCTTGAAGGTGAACAAGTAATAGGCATATGAATATTGGCTGCAAATTATTCACCTAGCGACTCCAACTTCTGTGGATCCAGATTTCAAAGATTCACTGATGATTTCATTGGACTAATGAGGGCTTCAGATGTTGCTTCTATTGTTTCAAGGTATGCATGTCTAGATTTTACAAAACTTCCTGGTTTTCCTAATCTTCTTCCTACAGATGAATATTTGTTGAGAAATGGTCCTAAATTCAATGGATAAGATCTGAGTTTAACTGTGAAACATATATCTAATTTCCATGAATTTACGGAGCTACTCAGAGTTAAACATGAAGATGTCTTCACTGGACTATTCTATGATTCATTACAAGGAAAGTGTAAAAGTTGGGTTGAAGATTTGTCTGTTAGGTCAATTAGATCAATAACAGATTTTTGGATTGTCTTTTTGAAGACATGAATGGAGAAGACAGAGTTTAGGGAAGATTTTCTTTCCATTCAATATTTTAGAGAATAGAATAATATATGCACCGATGAGGAAATAGATGAGAATTTTTCTTCCCTTTTGTCTTCTTATTTAAATTCAAGCTCATGTAACTTAGAATCTAAAGTCATCTTTTTAGAAGAATTTTCCAAGTACATTCAGAAAGAGATTGAAGCTTTAGAGGTCAAAATACAAAGCTTGTCTTTTCAAATCCCATTTCAGCTGTCTTTTGATATCAATATTGAAAAGTGTTCTGAGAATAAAGACAAGTTTGATGATTCAAAACTGAAACAGTGGCATGGAAAAAATTGCACGAATGGATTGTTTAATCATAATAATCAGATACTAAAATATCTTGAGGGTTATTATGTTTTTTATGACCCAGTAGCCGACTATATGGAGGAATTCATTGATTCAAGGTTTCAGTACTCATTTTATGATAAGTCCGAAAATCAAACTTACAGGAAGGTGTTGTTTTTTGTTCTAGTCTTCATCTTGCTTATACACAGATCAAGAGTTTCATCATTTATTCAGATACTTGTATGGCTTCACTGGAAGCATGATTTTACTTGACCAAGTTGCAGATTTGGTTAGTATAGATAGTGTACATAAATAAACTCATCTTAAAGAGCATTTGTTCCCGTTCAGCTTTCAACAGTAGCACAGATATTTGGCTTTTCAGTATGGATTTGGTTTTCAATAAAGACAGTTGTATTTTCAGTTTGGTGTACAGTTTCTTCAGCAGATTTGTTTTCAGTATGTTGGCTTGTAGTAGATCGGTAGACTCCATCCCAATTGAGCACTGGTATAGGATAGGGAAGATTTCAATTTTCAGCTTTTAGTGAATGATAAGCAGAGTATGGTTACAGGTTGCAGAGATGGAATGGAAAAGGCACTTAGTCTGCTTGTTCTTGGAAGCTCACAGGGAGCATGCCATCCCCAGACAGAGCCAGATGTTATCACTAGATCTAATCCAATGAAAGTGTTTATACTCTGGCAGCATGCATCTAAAAAAGGACGTTGATTTTCATTGTTAGAATGTTTACAAGTATTTTCACCAAAGTAATTCCTCCAGAGTCTGCACCTTTTTCACTATCTCGCAGCAAATTTGACATATTCGCTTCTTTATCCTTAAATAATAGTTTTACTTTTAAAAAGTGGAATTATTATTTATTAATTTTTTATTAAAAATAAAAATTATTATCAAATCCAAAGGTCTTATTCATTATCCTTTGATTATGTTATGGGCTTGTTCTTTTTATATGGGCCTAAAGTGTTGTCATATTAAAATATAGAATATGTCTCTTTTCCAAGTCATAGCCTTTACCCTCCACTATGATCAAAGCACCCATTTCATTGTGAACCGAACCCAAGTATACATGCAAGAGCCCATAAGCTATATATTACTCAATGCATCAATATGTGTTTAAGACAATGTGTATTATCAACAAATTAAAGTTTAATTCCACATTGCATGTGGCATGTTTTTATCGTATGCAAAATCGAAAGGAGCCATCTACGATGGATAGCATTCTGCCTCATGCCCGATTTTACACACAGATGGAAAATGTTGAAGAATGCCAGGTGCCAGGTGACAGGTTCACTTTGCAATCCATTTACCAAATTGTTATGGCAAGATTTCCAAGTGTTGAGATTGTTTGAGATTGTCAAGAAGAGCTACTCCAGTTCTAATGAAAGCATAAATGTGTCGAAATATCCAAGATCCATTACTATCAGTGCTTATTTTAAATGCTTTAAAATCACAACTCTAGAAGAGCATTGTCTTTCTGGAATGGGATTTTTGAGAATATATTGACTGGTCGGAAAATGAAATTACCAAAGCCCTATTTAATTCGAACTTGTTTGGTTTCCATACATTTAAATTATATTTGATGTTTTCCCTCCTGCTATAGTATAATATTTGGTCTTCATTATGAGTCCAAGGCAGGATATAATGAGATCATATTTCACTCAAGCCAACTTGAATCGAAGGCATATTTTTTAAAGTCCAAAGTCCCTGTCTAGAAGTGATTAGAATATCCCCAACAATGGGTGCCCAATCCATCAAACTTCATATTGTCTTTCAGTGGAAAATCATGGTATTTTGTGATCAATGAGGTAAAAGAAGTTAAGCTATTTGAAGATGTAGTCTTTGACGAAAACTAGACAAGTGAAATCATTCTCAAACACTAGTCCAAGATTAAGATGATGAAAATATCCAGATGGAATCTATTGAAAAGGGATTAGTAGACATATGGATGGTAGCAGAAACAGAGCATTAGTGGAAAATATTGAATAATTCCACTTGTTTATTCTCAGTCAATCCATATGACAAATTTTTTCAGAAAGATGATAAGCACCAAATATCAATCTCAAGTTTTCGACAACAGCTTAGGTGACTGAGTATTATGTAGCAGTTAAAGGTCTCATTGAAGAAGCAAGTGAGAAGAGTAATGTTATTGTTCAAGGAATATTGGGACAATTAGAAAATATTGATTCCATATCCACATCTTCAGGTAACCCCCAATCAGTCGAAGCAGATAGGTGGCAACTATATCCAAAATTTCCAAAATTAAAAGAGAAGACAGTAAGGAGGAGATTGATATCACTAGCTAGCATATTCTATGCATGCATCTCCAGATTTGGTAAAATTCACCTGATAAATATTCAAAAGAAAACAAATATTTGAGGAGAAAATGTAGCAATCCCATACTTTTAGGAATCATTCGATCCTTCAAGGATATAGGTGGAAATTGATGCTTATCAAGGTAACATTTGGCAAATAAATGGAAACACAATTCCACATCCAAAGGAGTCGATCCAAGCTGCTTCAAACCTATTGCAAATTGTTTTCTAGTTTTAGATATTGGATTCATATTATTAGCAACCGTTTTTATCATTATTTTTCTATAAATTTCATATTCTATAATGTTGAGAGAGGGGGGGTTCCAGCTAGGGTACTCGTGAGAGGACAGTTTTTTACTCTTATTCCTGTACAGTATGTAGATTTTATCTTGTTGATCAATTAATACAATGAGACAACGCTCTTGAAGATTCATGATAGTATCTTGTAATCTTATGTGTTTTCTTCTATTTATTTTATATCTATTTCCTCTTAAGATTTTATGCATAATGGTATTATGTATTGAGGAGCTTTTTTCAGCTTTGCTTCATCGTCTCTGAAGAGTTTTCGATCAATTGCTTCATCTTCTATGAAGAGTTTTTGATAAGTTTCCTTCATCCTCAGTTATAATAGATATTATTCATGTTCATTCATCCATTTCTTTTTACAACTCAAACTCAGCTTGTATGTACTAGATTGCCTTTAACATGTGTTAATTGTTCCTTAACTGATCATAATTTTTATTGAGTCAATTCCTAAATTTCCTTTGGAACCAACCAACCTATTTGAATTTTATTCAGCCCTAGAGTTTAGGATGAACTAGCCATGCTCCTTCTGCAGTTAAGGTGCGTCTTTTAGTGATAACATCTTCTGGCGTCGTTGTCAGGGATGAAACTGAAGCATATCTTCCCCGGGTTTTGACATCAATAGAGCTGATTTTGGAAGGTCACTAAGATTAGTATATTTTACAAACTACATTTCACCAGCAGTTTTTCACAGTGTCTTCTAAGAAAATGGGAACAAGGGGAAATCCTACATCTCCCTTGCATCCAAGAGTCCTAGATCTAGAGAAACTTTTAAGAGAAGCTAGACAAAAGTTGACTTCTACTTCATCACTAAGATTTCAATTTCCTCCTTCTATTGATATTCCTTATCAGTCACAGCCAATCTCTCCTTCTTCACATTCAGGGCCTAAACTAAAAGAAAAAGAACAAGACTTATCCTGGCTTATTCCTGTTGCTCAGGTTGATACTTTTTAGGTCTACACTAATCCCTTATCTTCTCAAAAATTCAAAACTAAGCTTCTTGATTCAAGAAATGTTTTTTCCAAGTCTCAACCATCGGCTTATACTCCACTTACAAGCAAGGTCCCCTTTGATCAACTTAAAACTTATAATCTTACGTTTTATCCAAGCCCGAGTAAAGTCAATAGACCTCCTTCTCCACCAAGCCAAACTGGTTCCAAGATGACTGGTCAGCCTCTTGACATGATGGATCATATAGTGGCAGCAATATATGCTCCATTAGTCCTTCCTCAACCCCTCAATGCTCTTCTTGCAGGGGATTATCAGAAGTATCTTCCTAGGTTCAATGGTCAGGGTGAAATAACTGCAGAAGAACATTAGAATGCCTTTTTTCCAGTTATGCAGACAATCAGAACATTGAGGCTAAGGATTTTTGGATGAGGATATTTGTTCAGAGCCTTGATGGGGAAGTAAGGAAGTGTTTTAGAGAATTACCAGTCAATTTAATAAATGGGATAGAAGAGATAGAGGAAGTGTTTATGAGACAGTGGGGGGACACCAAGGACTATCTTTATTACATCACAGAGTTTGGAGCCTTAAAAAGAAAGAATGATGAAGTTGTAGCAGATTTTTCAAAGAGGTTTAATAAAATGTATGGAAAGATACCGGCTGAGATAAAACCCTCTGAGACATCAGCCAAGTTAACTTATGCAAATTCTTTTGATCATTTGTTCTCTTTGTTATTAAGAAAAAGAAGCTCTGTAACTTTGTTAAGCATGCAGGAGGCTGTGTTAGAAGTTTAATAAAATATGTTGGCATCGAGCAAACTTAAAGAAACAGAATCTCAAATGATGGATAAAAAGGGTAAAAAAGAGATGATACCATCAACTTCTATAGGAAAGCCATTAGACCATAAATTCGATGAGATGAATAAGTTGATCAAGAACCTCTCTGCAAAAATTAATAGGTTGGAATTGGAAAAGTGTCAAAACAGACCTATACCAAAAGGAGATTGAAACCCAAATCAATTTAGACGCCCTTTCCCCCCTAGATTTATACCCAGAGAGAGAAGGAATAATGATATTCAAGATATCTTCCCCGAGGAAAACAATAATGAAGAGATCTATTGCTTGAAGGTGAACAAGTAATAGGCATATGAATATTGGCTGCAAATTATTCACCTCGCGACTCCAACTTCTACGGATCCATATTTCAAAGATTCACTGATGATTTCATTGGACTAATGAGGACTTTGGATGTTGCTTCTATTGTTTCAAGGTATGCATGTCTAGATTTTACAAATCTTCCTAGTTTTCCGAATCTTCTTCCTACAGATGAATATTTGTTGAGAAATGGTCCTAAATTCAATGGAGAAGATATGAGTTTAACTGTGAAACATAGATCTGATTTCCATGAATTTACGGAGCTACTCAAAGTTAAACATGAAGATGTATTCACTAGACTATTCTATGATTCATTACAAGGAAAGTGTAAAAGTTGGGTTGAAGATTTGTCTGTTAGGTCAATTAGATCAATAACAGGTTTTTGGGTTGTCATTTTGAAGACATGGATGGAGAAGACAGAGTTTAGGGCAGATTTTCTTTCCATTCTAGATTTGAGAGAATGGAATAATATGTGCACCGATGAGGAAATATATGAGAATTTTTCTTCCCTTTTGTCTTCTTATTTAAAGTCAAGCTCATGTAACTCAGAATATAAAGTCATATTTTTAGAATAATTTGCCAAGTATATTGAGAAAGAGATTGAAGCTTTAGAGGTCAAAATATAGAGCTTGTCTTTTCAAAACCCATTTTAGCCGTCTTTTGATATCAAGATTGAAAAGTGTTCTGAGAATAAAGACAAGTTTGATGATTCAAAACTAAAACAATGGCATGGAAAAAATTGCACGCATGGATTATTTAATCATAATAATAATATGCTAGAATATATTGAGGGTTATTATGTTTTTTATGACCCAGTAGATGACTATATGGAGGAATTCATCGATTCAAGGTTTCAGTGCTCATTTTATGATAAGTCTGAAAATCAAACTTATAGGCAAGTGTTGATTTTTGTTTTATTCTTCATCTTGCTTATACACAGATCAAGAGTTTCATCAGTTATTCAGATACTTGTATGGATTCACTAGAAGCATGATTTTACTTAACCAAGTTGCAGATTTGGTTAATATAGATAGTGCACATAAATAAGCTCATCCTAAAGAGCATTTGTTCCCTTTCAGCCTTCAGCAGTAGCGTAGATATTTGGCTTTTCAGTATGGATTTGGTTTTCAATAAATACAGTTGAATTTTCAGTTTGGTGTACAGTTTTTTCAGTAGATTTGTTTTCAGTATGTTGGCTTGCAGTAGATCGGTAGACTCCAGCCCAATGGAGCACTAGTACAAGATAGGGAAGATTTCAATTTTCACCTTTCAGTTAATGATAAGCAGAGTATGGTTACAAGTTGTAGAGATGGAATGGAAAAGGCACTTAGTCTGCTTCTTCTTGGCAGCTCACAGAGAGCATGCTATCCCTACATGGAGCCAGATGTTATCACCAGATCTACTCCAACAAAATTGTTTATATTCTAGCATCGCGCATCTAAAAAAGGACATTGATTTTCATTGTTAGAAAGTTTACAAGTATTTTCACCAAAGTAATTCCTCCAGAGTTTGCATCTTTTTCACTATCTTGTAGCAAATTTGACATATTTGCTTCTTTATCCTTAATAATAGTTTTACTTTTAAAAAGTGGAATTATTATTTATTAATTTTTTATTAAAAAATAAAAATTATTATCAAATCCAAAGGTCTTATTCATTGTCCTTTCATTATGTTACGGGATTGTTCTTTTTATATGGGCCTAAAGTGTTGTCATATTAAAAGATAGAATATGTCTCCTTTCCAAGTCATAACCTTTACCCTCCACTATGATCAAAGCACCCATTTCATTGTGAACCGAACCCAAGTATACATGCAACATCCCATAAGCTATATATTACTCAACGCATCAATATGTGTTTAAGACAGTGAGTATTATCAACAAATTTAAGTTTAATTCCGCATTGCATGTGGCATGTTTTTATCGTATGCAAAATCAAAAGGAGCCATCTACGATGGATAGCATTCTGCCTCATGCCCGATTTTACACATAGATGACAAATGTTGAAGAATGCCAGGTTCCAGGTGATGGGTTCACTTTGCAATCCATTTACCAAAGTGTTATGGAAATATTTCCAAGTGTTGAGATTGTTCGAGATTGTCAAGAAGAGATACTCCAGTTCTAATGAAAGCATAAATGTGCCGAAATCTCCAAGATCCATTATTATCGGTGCTTATTTTAAATGCTTTAAAATCACAACTCTAGAAGAGCATTCTCTCTCTGGAATGGGATTTTTGAGAATAGATTGATTGGTCGGAAAATGAAATTACCAAAGCTTTATTTAATTCAAACTTGTTTGTCTTTCATACGTTTAAATTATATTTGATGTTTTCCCTCTTGCTGCAGTATAATATTTGGTCTTCATTATGAGTTCAAGACAGGATATATTGATCTCATATTTCACTCAAGCCAGCTTGAATCGAAGGCATATTTTTGAAAGTCCAAAGTGCTTGTCCAGAAGTGATTAGAATATCACCAGCAATGGGTGCCCAATCCATCAAACTTCACGTTGTCTTTCAGTGGAAAATCGTGGTATTTTTTTATCAATGAGCTAAAAGAAGTTAAGTTGTTCGAAGATGCAGTCTTTGACGAAAACTAGACAAGGGAAATCATTGTTAAACACTATTCCAAGACTAAGATGATGAACATATCCAGATGGAATCTATTGAAAAGGGGTTAGTAGAGATATGGCTGGTAGCATAAACAGGGCATTAGTGGAAAATATTGAATAATTCAACTTTTTTATTCTCAGTCAATCCATATGACAAAGTTTTTCAGAAAGATGATAAGCATCAAATATCAATCTCAATTTTTCGACAACAGCTTACCAAGTATTATGTAGTAGTTAAAGGTCTCATTGAAGAAGCAAGTGGGCAGAGTAATGTTATTGTTCAAGGAATATTGGGACAGTTAGCAAATATTGATTCCAGATCCACATCTTCAGGTAACCCCCAATCATTCTAAGCAGATAGGTGGCAACTATATCCAAAATTTTCAAAATTAAAAGAGAAGACAGTAAGGAGGAGATTGATATCACTAGCTGGCAGATCCTATGCTTGAATCTCCATATTTGGTAAAATTCACCTGATAAATGTTCAAAAGCAAACAAATATTTGAGGAGAAAAAATAGAAATCCCATACTTTTAGGAATCATTGTAGGCATCATTCTATCCTTCAAGGATACAGGTGTCAATTGATGCTTATCAAGGTAACATTTGGCAAATAAATGGAAACACAATTCCACATCCAAAGGAGTCGATCCAAGCTGCTTCAAACCTATTGCAAATTGTTTTCTAGTTTTATATATTGGATTCAGATTATTAGCAACCGTTTTTATCATTATTTTTCTATAACTTTCATATTCTGTAATGTTGAGAGAAGGGGGGGTTCTAGCCAGGGGACTCGTGAGAGGACATTTTTTTACTCTTATTCCTGTACAGTATGCATATTTTATCTTATTGGTCAGTTAATACAATGACACAACGCTATTGAAGATTCATGGTAGTATCTTGTAAGATTATGTGTTTTCTTTTCTTTATTTAATATTTATTTCCTCTTAATATTTTATGCATAATGATATTATGTATTGAGGAGCTTTTGTCAGCTTTGCTTCATCTTCTATGAAGAGTTTTCGCTCAAACGTTTCATCTTATATGAAGAGTTTTTGCTAAGTTTCCTTCATGCTCAGTTATAATAGATATTATTCATGTTCATTCATCCATTTCTATGTACAACTCAAACTCACCTTGTATGTACTATATTGCCTTTAACATGTGTTAATCATTCCTTACTTGATCATAATTTTTATTTAGTCAATTCCCGAATTTACTTTGGAACCAACCAACATATTCGAATTTTATTCAGCCCTAGAGTTTAAGATGAAATAGCCATGCTCCTTCTGTAGTCAAGGTGCGTCTTTTAGTGATAACAGGTCATTTGTCGAATTTATAAAAAACAGAGGTCTCTTATTTTCTTTGTAACTTTTTATTGGTTCACCTATTTTGAACAAAAAATAACTCGCACAACTACAAACAAAGACCTATACACAAAAAAAAATGTTCTTTGATTGTGTTAAGACCCTCATAGCGGGACCTAACATTCCACCTTCTCATTCTAGGGATTTGTTGACTTTCTTAATCTTAAAAAAATATAAATTTAACTTTAAAAATATTGAAAAATGAGTGTCACACAAGAACCATCTGTTATCTACAACTCTATAAAAAAAATTGAAAAAAAAACATCATTTACATATCAAACCCAGGGCCTAATGCAAACTTATGCATTATGTTTTAGAAAAATTAACATACCAATCTTAGGAGAACACCATTTTATTGGAGTTATACTAATTTTCCATAAATAAAAGTTATATATTATTGAAGGTAACTCGATTTTATACATTTCATATTTTTACACCATTTTCTAAAAAGTTGTGCAGATACCTCTAATATTTACTTTTAGTGATCAGATTTATGTTTTTCCATGTTTCTATTGCAACTAACATGTCATAACTAAGTAGCATTACCTTCCACCAACCCAATGTCAAGCAGAAGAAAGCTAGAGTATCTCTATTCAAATAATGTCAACTTGTTGGCTCAATAAGATAAAGAGTTCAATTAGAAGACAACATATAAATAGTATTTAGGGATAAAGGAAGATGAAAGGAACATGAATACAAATCTATATTTCAAGGTTGGTTAAGGCTAGTTGCATGCCAAAAAATTTTGATTTAAGATAATTAGTGATGTGATGCATCAAGAGGATTGATTTGAATAAAACAATTGTAACTACTAAGGAATAAGGAATAGAGGAAGAAACCAGTGCCCCTCACTCCCTTAATGTGATTTGAATAAAACAATTGTAACTACTAAGGAATAGAGGAAGAAACCAATGCCCCTCACTCCCTTAATGTTTAAGAGAATGCTCTATCTCCCTAAATCAACGAGACTTTTCAATATTCCTAAATTTGTTTCTTTTTCGTACTTATAGGGAAGAGGTATTAACCTTTTAGGAGAATATATCATAGAACATATGATTGTCAATTCTATGACTTTTGAAATTGAATTCTATGATTTGGATGAGCCTTACCAAGAGATTTCCTAGCTTTTTTCTTGGGTAATTGGCTAGGAAACAACAATGCAAGTTCCTAGATATATATTATATGTCATGCATTATACTATGCGTAGAAATTCCATCTTTCATTTGGGGTAATTTATCTGTAATGTGATCTACCACCAATTATTAAATTTTATCAAGACTAAAAGTTTCTTTGTGGCATCATACTTGGTTTCATACTAAGTTTTTGTAATATTTTTGTGAAATTGGTCTCACAAGAATATATTGATTATAAATGGATCTAATCCAATGTTGGTATCTAAAAGGTTCTTTGTGGTATCATACTTGGTTTCATACTAAGTTTTTGTAATTTTTTTTGAAATTGGTCCCAAAAGAATAAATTGATTATAAATGGATCTAATCCAATGTTGGTATCTAGAATTATTGAAGTCCAAGGCACCATTTCACTTTTATAATGTCTAAGAGTCTCGTGTGGGAAACTTTAAGTAGATGTTGATACATAAGAATATAGAGAGGTTAACCCTTGAAACTATAAATGTCCTTATAGGGAGGGGGCATAATTTTATGAGGAGAATTATACATATATCAAACTATATCGGTTTGATGGAAAACCTTATATCCTCCTAAAGCTTGTTTGTGATAGTTTTGTTTTTGTTGAACTTTGCAAACAATATTGAATATATTCAATTGTCTTTCAAAAAAATTAAAAGAATAAGTTTATACCCACCCTTTTAAATTCATTGGATATTTTGTTAAGGATATCACTAATTTGGACCAGATTGCTTAGGATTTCAATTATTTTAATCTGAAGGAAGGTGAGGTTTTGAAATTTTCAAATACATGTAATTTTCGTGGGTTACAATTTTTATTTCCGTAAGGATTGGGAATAAGTGGAGGGTTTTGATGTCATTGAAGATTGTGACATAGAAGCTAGTGAATATCCAAAATTTATTTCCCCGTGCATAACTCCTATTTCATAGTTAAATATTATGTCTCACCTAATGAAATCCATACTTTAGTCATCTCTAATACCATATAAAAAAGTGTTGAATATTGTAACTTCAAAGAATATTATATTTGTACTTTATTATTCCGGAGATGTTTCATTCCTCCGAGGTAACCCTATCATGTATCTGGAGATGTTTATTCCTCCAGGGGTTTGTATTAACTAGGGTTATTAGACCCACTATGTGGGGGTCGGACCTGTAGTTATATTTTAGGGGTTATTAGACTTCTCCAGGAGAGGTCGGCCCCATTAGGTCTTTTAGTCAGTTGGGGGTTAGTATAAATAGAGGAGGTGAACTCCTCATTAGATCACTCACTCACTTGTGGAAGACTGCGCACTTGTCTGGGAGATCTGCTAAGGAGTCAAAGGAAGAAGGAGCACATCTTGTATTTTGGTTGATCATCTTATTGAGGAAAGCTTTGTTGGGTTTTCTACCCCATGAGGGTTTCCCAGGGTATATTTTGTGTCTATCTTGTGATTATGTTTCTTTCAGTGATCTTTCTAGTCTATTTGGTTTAAACTTAACATGGTATCAGAGCTAGACTGAATAGGACATCTTTCACAAGGTAAGAATACCTCTCTCTCTCTCTTCGATGAAGTTAGGATTTCAGCCCAAAGTTGGTATTATTGAATTTTGGTTACATGGCTGGATATCCCTTTTCAATACCTTTCTTTTAAGCCCTAGATCGAACTTTTTGGTTGGGTAGAACTCCGGGAAATCCAAACCCTAATTCTACCAAAAGTGCGATAAGTCAGAATTTGGTTTCAGAAAAAAGTTTGCATTTTTTATTTCTGATTACATGGTTGGATAGCCCTTCTCAAGACCATTCTTTTGAGCCCTAGATCGAACTTTTTGGTTGAGTAGAACTCCGGGAAAGTCAAACCCTAATTCTACCAAAAGTGCGATAAAATTCTGTTCCAGATTCCGGAAAAGTGAAAAGTAACTTTTCCAGGTAAGTCTGCTCTGTCTCTTGGACTCCCCCAAGAGAAGATGGCTCCAAACACTAAGCTTGAAGACAAGCTAAAAGGTATAGAAAATTTCCGGGCTTGGAAATACAGAATTGGTCTCATCCTTGAAGAGAATGACCTTGCTCATTATATCAAGGAAGAAGTTGCAGAACCAGAAGGAGATGAAGCCAAAGAAAAGCACAGGAAGGATCTGATTAGGGAAAAGAGAATCATAGCTGATTCTATTAAATACCACTTGATTCCCCAAGTGGCCTCCAAGAAGACTCCAAAGGAAATGTATGATGCCCTAGGAAGAATGTATGCAGGAAAGAACATCAACAGGAAGATGAACCTAAGGTCTCAGTTGAAGAGTACAAAGATGCACAAAGGAGAATCCATTCAAGACTACTTCTCAAGGGTCTCTCTAATCAAGGAGCAATTAGATGCCATTGGTGATACTCTTGATGAAGATGAACTTGTGATGACTGCCCTAAATGGTCTCACTAGACCTTGGGAATCTTTCATACAAACCATGTGTGCCACAAAAGAAAGCATGAAGTTTGATGTAGTATGGGAAGATTGTGTTCAAGAAGAGGCTAGGGTTGCCAACAGAGAAGCTCTTCTCAAAGAGGATGACCAAGCTTTGGCCACCCACACCAAAAGAGGAAAGAGAGGCTACTTCAAGAAGGTGAACTTCAAAAGGTCTCAAACTTCTCATAGATTCAAAAGGAAAGGAGGAGACACCTCCACAGTCCAATGTTTCAATTGTCTTAAGCTAGGACACTATGCTAGAGACTGTACCCTACTAGAGAAGAAGAAGAAAAGGTTTGTCCGCAAAAGACATCATGCTCATATGGCAGAAGATGATAGTGAAGAAGAAGAAGAAGAAGAAGAAGAAGAAGTGGAGGAAAGACCTCAAAAGAAAAGATCTAAAGTGAAGAAAGAAGATCCAGAAGAATATGTACTATTTTCTGCTCTCTCTGGATCTGTGTCTCCTGGTGAAGGCACTTGGCTCATTAACAGTGGTGCTTCAAAGCACATGACAGGTCATAAGGAAACTCTCTCCAGGATCGAAGAAAAGTCTTCACCCCAAAAGGTATCTTTAGGAGATGATTATCAATATCCCATCAAGGGAATTGGTGAAGCAAGCTACAAGCTTGATTCAGGAACACCATTAAAAATGAAAGAAATCTTATATGTCCTAGGTTTAAAGAAGAATCTACTCTCTATCTCAGCACTAGACAAGAAAGGTTTTAGAGTAGCCTTCATAGATGGACAAGTACTCATGTGGTCCAAAGGAAAATCAATCAAAGATGCAATTGTCATTGGTGAAGAAGAAGGAGGACTTTATAAACTCAAGGGTCATCCAGAATCTTCCCTTGCTCATGAAGTTTCTAGTCCCAGTGAGCTATGGCATAGAAGACTAGCTCACATCAACTATAAAGCCTTACCCTATGTAAGCAAGGTGGTTATAGGTTTACCAGATTTGAAGGCTGATCATGATGGCTCATGTAAAGGATGTAAGAAAAAGAAGAATGTCAAGAATCCCTTTCCGAAAAGTGAAACAAAGACTAAGAACTCTCTAGAGCTAATACACTCAGATGTATGTGGACCTATGCCCACCACTTCTCTAAGTAGATTTGAATACTATCTCTCATTCATTGATGACTATTCAAGGAAAACTTGGATATACTTCCTAAAAGGTAAGAATGAAGTCTTTGGAAAATTCAAAGAGTTCAAGGCCCTAATAGAAAATCTCTCAGATAAGAGAATCAAGATTCTCAGAACAGATAATGGCGGAGAATATACTTCAAAGGAATTTGAAGACTTTTGTAAAGAAGCTGGAATTAAGAGGGAACTAACCACTCCCTACAATGCCCAACAAAATGGGGTAGCTGAGAGGAAAAATAGAACTATCATGGAAGCTGTAAAGACTATGATACATGACCAAGATCTTCCCATGTATCTATGGGCTGAGGCAGCCAAGACAGCAGTATATGTACAAAATAGACTATCTCATAGTGCTCTTGATTTCAAAACACCAGAAGAAGTCTTTACAGGAAAGAAGCCTGAGGTAAGTCATCTTAAAATATTTGGGTGTCCTGTGTACATCCACATTCCAAAAGAAAAGAGAACCAAGTTGGATCCCTCAGGCAAGAAGGGATTGTTTGTTGGTTATTGTGAAACTTCCAAAGCCTTCAGAATCTACATACTAGGTTTCCATCATATAGAAATAAGTAGAGATGTAACCTTTGATGAGGAAGCAGCTCTCAAGAAATCTAGAAAGTGTCAACTTGAAGAAGTTTATGAAGAAGATTCATCTCCCAGAATCTCAAAGACTGTTCACATCCCTGAAGAGGATGCACCAGAGGATCATGACATGCTGGAACTACAAGAACCCCCTGTTGCAGAATTATCTAGGAAAAGAAGACCAGCATGGGCTAGAGACATTATTCAAGGAGCTGAAAGATATGGTGCTCCTGAAGGCTCCACTAGAGAAAGGAAGAAACCAAAACTAGTGTCCAACTATATGGCCTTGATGTGTGATCTTGTGGATCAACTACCTACTAGCTTTGAAGAGGCAGCTCAGAAGAAAGAATGGGTAGAAGCAATGACAGAAGAATATCAGTCAATAATGAAAAATGATGTTTGGGATATAGTTCCCAAACCAAAAGATAAAAGTGTGTTTTATTCCAAATGGATCTTCAAAATAAAACATGCTGCGGATGGAAGCATTGAAAAATACAAATCAAGATTTGTAGCCAGAGGATTCTCTCAGAAGGAGGGAATTGACTATGAAGAAACATTTGCACCAGTTGCCAGGTATACTTCAATTAGAACTATCATGGCACTTGCATCCATGATGAAGTAGAAATTACACCAAATGGATGTTAAGACAGCTTTTCTGAATGGTGTAATTGAAGAAGAAGTATACATAGAACAACCACAAGGGTTTGAGGTCAATGACGGAAGGACTCATGTATGCAAACTGAAAAAGGAATTATATGGGTTGAAACAAGCTCCCAGGGCTTGGTACGGAAGGATTGACAGTTTCTTAACTAGCATGGGATTTACCAAGAGTAAAGCTGACCCAAACCTTTATCTCAAAGTAATGGATGATGAACTAGTTATACTATTGTTATATGTCGATGATCTATTTCTAACTGGAAATGAGAAACAAATTATTGAAAGCAAGAAGAAACTTTCTTCAGAATTCGAGATGAAAGATCTCGGATTAATGCACTACTTCTTAGGCTTAGAAGTATGGCAAGAACCAAGAGGAATCTTTCTAAATCAAGGTAAATATGCTGTGGAGATTCTGAAAAGATTTGACATGTTGGAGTGTAAACCCATGGCCACTCCCATGGACTCCAACTTGAAGATTTTGGTTAATGACTCATCAGAATTAGTGGACCTAACTCTATATAGACAAATCATTGGGTCACTAATGTATTTAACAAATACTAGGCCAGACATATGCTTTGCTGTAAATACCCTAAGTCAGTATTTAGTAGAACCTAGAAAGGTTCATCTAATAGCTGCAAAGCATGTAATGAGGTACCTAAAAGGTACATTGGATTTTGGTCTACTTTATCACGGAAGTCATGAACTCAAGTTACATGGTTACTCAGAATCTGACTGGGCAGGTAGTGTCTCAGATAGAAAGAGTACTTCAGGAGGATGCTATGGTCTTGGATCCGCCATGATCTCATGGTTCAGCAAGAAACAATCTAGTGTGGCCCTCAGCTCTGCTGAGGCAGAATATATAGCTGCCTGCTCTGCCAGCTGTGAAGCAGTATGGCTTCGGAAACTACTATCTGGAGTGTTTGACTTAGAAATGGATCCCACTGTAATTATGTGTGATAATCAAAGCTGCATCAAGATGACAGAGAATCCTGTGTTCCATGATAAGTCAAAACACATAGAGATCCGTTACTTTTATATACGAGATATGGTGCAGAAGGGAGCTATCAAGCTCGAGTATGTGAGCACTGAAGATCAAATTGCTGATATCTTGACCAAACCTTTGTCTCGAGTGAAGTTTGAATACTTCCGAGACAAGCTTTGTGTAGTTCAAAAGGACCCTCCTCCAAAGGGGGAGTAGTATAATCTCTGATGACAAGTTTGTCTCATCAATGATGAGGCTACCCTGTCACTACACCTAGTTACTTAGAAATATTTAAATTTAGGACTACTATATTTAGAAATACTTAGTTGTACTTATATATATGCTTTTGATGACAGATATGATAGATGTATACATACTGTTGATGTTAGATGTATTAGTGAGAATACATGCTAGGTGTATACATACTGTTGATGTTAGATGTATTAGTGAGAATACATGCTAGGTGTATACATACTGTTGATGTTAGATGTATTAGTGAGAATACATGCTAGGTGTATACATACTATTGATGTTAGATGTATTAGTGAGAATACATGCTAGATGTATACATGCTGTTGATGTTAGATGTATTAGTGAGAATACATGCTAGATGTATACATGCTATTGATGATAGATGTATTAGTGAGAATACATGCTTCTGATGCTAGATGTATACATGCTTTTGATGATAGATGTATTAGTGAGAATACATGCTTCTGATGCTAGATGTATACATGCTTTTGATGATAGATGTATTAGTGAGAATACATGCTTTTGATGCTAGATGTATACATGCTTTTGATGATAGATGTATTAGTGAGAATACATGCTTTTGATGATGTATCATTGAGAATACATGATTTTGATATATGATGTATACATACTGTTGATGATAGATGATGATACATGTATTAATTAATGTACTTGTAACGGATGTGGATACTTGTACTTGTATTAATGAGAATACATGTGGGGATTGTATCATCCTTGAACACTTGTTCTAAAATGAGCCGTAGACAGAAGTCTCCGAGAAAGAAGAGGGATTGTATCATCCTTGAACACTTGTTCTAAAATGAGCTGTAGACAGAAGTCTCCGAGAAAGAAGAGGGATTGTATCATCCTTGAACACTTGTTCTAAAATGAGCCGTAGACAGAAGTCTCCGAGAAAGAAGAGGGATTGTATCATCCTTGAACATCTGTTCTAAATAGATCCGTATACATGATGTCTCCGATAAATGAAATCCTGAATTAACAGGTAGAGGATTGCATCGTCCCCGGACTGATGTCCCAGAATAGAGCCGTAGACATGATGTCTCCGATAAATGAAATCCTGAATTAACAGGTAGGGGATTGCATCGTCCCCAGACTGATGTCCCGGAATAGAGCCGTAGACATGATGTCTCCGATAAATGAAATCCTGAATTAACGGGTAGGGGATTGCATCGTCCCCGGACTGATGTCCCAGAATAGAGCCGTAGACATGATGTCTCCGATAAATGAAATCCTGAATTAAAAGGTAGGGGATTGCATCGTCCCCGGACTGATGTCCCAGAATAGAGCCATAGACTGGGTCTCCAATAATGAAGTCTTGAATAAACAGGCAGGGGATTGCATCATCCCCGGACTGAGGTCCCAGAATAGAGCCGTAGACTGGGTCTCCGATAATGAAGTCCTGAATGAACAGGCAGGGGATTGCATCGTCCCCGGACTGAGGTCCCAGAATAGAGCCGTAGACTGGGTCTCCGATAATGAAGTCCTGAATGAACAGGCAGGGGATTGCATCGTCCCCGGACCGAGGTCCCAGAATAGAGCCGTAGACTGGGTCTCCGATAATGAAGTCCTGAATGAACAGGCAGGGGATTGCATCATCCCCGGACTGAGGTCCCAGAATAGATCCATAGACTGATGTCTCCGAGAACTGAAGATCGAATTGTATCATCCCTGGACCTATGTCCTAAAATGAGCAGGATTGATCATCCTAGAACATGATCGTGTGATGATCGTGCGATGACGATGCTGATGATCGTATGATGATGATGCTGATGATCGTGTGATGACGATGCTGATGATCGTATGATGATGATGCTGATGATCGTGTGATGACGATGCTGATGATCGTGTGATGACGATGCTGATGATCGTGTGATGACGATGCTGATGATCATGTGATGACGATGCTGATGATCGTGTGATGACGATGTTGATGACGATGCTGATGATCGTGTGATGACGATGCTGATGATCATGTGATGACGATGTTGATGACGATGCTGATGATCGTATGGTGACGATGCTGATGATCGTGTGATGACAATGCTGATGACGATGTTGATGATCGTGTGATGACGATGCTGATGATCGACGATGCTGATGATCGACGATGCTGATGATCGTGTGATGACGATGTTGATGACGATGCTGATGATCGTATGGTAACGATGCTGATGATTGTAGTGATATCAACACAGTTGACATTGATGTTACAGTAACTGTTTGAGTTACTGATGAAGATGAATTGAAGAAATCTTTCGATGATATATAGATGTATCATGTATGATAACTCCTTACTCCTGCAGATGTTGTTATAATATCCTTCTTGTTAAGGGGGAGTGTTGAATATTGTAACTTCAAAGAATATTATATTTGTACTTTATTTTTCCAGAGATGTTTCATTCCTCCGAGGTAACCCTATCATGTATCTGGAGATGTTTATTCCTCCAGGGGTTTGTATTAACTAGGGTTATTAGACCCCCTATGTGGGGGTCGGCCCTGTAGTTATATTTTGGGGTTGATAGACTTCTCCAGGAGAGGTCGGCCCCATTAGGTCTTTTAGTCAGTTGGGGGTTAGTATAAATAGAGGAGGTGAACTCCTCATTAGATCACTCACTCACTTGTGGAAGAGTGCGCACTTGTCTGGGAGATCTGCTAAGGAGTCAAAGGAAGAAGGAGCACATGTATTTTGGTTGATCATCTTATTGAGGAAAGCTTTGCTGGGTTTTCTACCCCATAAGGGTTTCCCAGGGTATATTCTGTGTCTATATTGTGATTATGTTTCTTTCAGTGATCTTGCTAGTCTATTTGGTTTAAACTTAACAAAAAGGAGTACTAGATGACAAAAGAAGAAACAAGATTTTTTTTTCGACCAACCATTGAGAAAAACAAAGAGGTGAGTCTAGGGATAGTGGTAGATGGGGTCAGTTTCTAAATCTTCCAATAATACATTTCCCCACCCTACAAAACATATTTATTGCCACCCAATGGAAATGGAAGAAATAATACAATCGGAGTTGGTTCGAATGGTGGTGAGGGGATGATCCCAATATAAATAAATAAGAAATTGGACATGTTGATATCATTGTCCATAAAATAAATAGTTCCTTCAATGATGGAAAGGGTGGACAATCTAAAGTGCAAAACAACAATTCCAATGACATGGAAGTTGTTAACTCTAATAAAATGCTATATTGGTCAATCATATAGATTAGTAGTTGGAGAGATGTTGTATGATGAATACTTATGCTTGATGAAAATCATGTCACCCTACATCATGGAAGTTACAGCAAAGAGTTAAAAAACTCCAAATAAGTAAGGTTAGAGTTAAAGAATAAAGAGTTTAAATTTAGAAAAAATGGATGTCGTTGTGGACATGAGGGGAGAGAACCAAGTAGAACCTCAAAAATACATCAAATATTTGGAGGTATATTATATTTTTTTGTAAATGAACAGTTGCGAAGAATATTAGATTGAAGAAGAGGATTGTTAATCTATAGGATACTTTCAATACCAGGTCATTTTTCAAATTGCCACTTTCCATTAGGGAACTTGATGTTAATACTAAAGATACACTTTAGAAGCACTCAAAGGCTAAAGAAGCTCAGGAGCTATTATTGCGAGTCTAGAAGATTGTTGCTGCCAATTTCAAACAAAAAGTAGTTCTGTTGTTGAAATTATGTTAGATAATACACAAATAACTTCTATGCTTTCTATAAAGTTTCATTCTTTGAAGGAATTATTCATTGTTGAGTTATAAAATGATGTTTTATTAATGTAAAAAAAAATTCTTCATTTATTATAAACCTCACTAATATGATCAAACATAAATGATGAAAAGCAAATCTACCATTCAATAACCTATTGAAACAAACTAGGCATGGATGGGACTCAAGTTGACATATTGTAATATTGATTGCTACTTGTGAAATGTTGGAATGAAGAACTTTATTAATTTTCAAAGTAATTGATGTTATATAAAAAATTAAGCGACCTACCCTCACAAGAAATGGTAGGCTTGTTATGAAGGAGGAGAAAAAAGAGGAATTGAAGAAGACAAAATAAACTTTGGATTCAAAATTTGATAGCCTCGTGAGTTTCAATGAGACCGAAATAAGAAAGTGGATGATAGAATTTGTGACTAATAAAATGGAGAATAGTTCCATTGCTTGAGAGCAAGATTTATATCTAAATTCCATTGAAATTTGTTGGAGCTGGTTTTGGGCCTATATTGGAAGTCATGTGCCGAAGATGGACCATTTGGTAGTCCAGCAATTGGCCCAAAATCGTACAGAAGGCGGAAGTTAGTTATAAATTAGTTAGGAGTTGTGTCCACTTTGTAACGGGCTCCAACCATGTTTTGATGTATAAATATGTATGAGATATAAGAGTAGAGGGAGAGTTTTTTTTTTTTAGAGAAGCTTGTGATGGAAAATAGTAGCTTCTGTATTATCATTGTGTTGTTGGGTAATGTTGGGTAGTTTAAGAATGAGCATTGATGTGCACTACGCAAGCTATGTAAACTTGTTCTAATTATAATACAATTGAGAGACTCTAGTTGCAGTATGCTATGCTTGTGTTCAATATGATGAATTCGTGTATTTGTTACACATGATTAAGTTAATATGATGTTGTTATGAACGCTATTTTTGGTTATGATGGAAGTAATGTCAAACTGTGCAGTAAATGAATGAATAGTAGATATGTTGAATGTCTATTCACATCCCTTCAATCGTGCATAAACTTGGTTCCTACATTACACTTTGATACCTCGAGTGAGATGTCATCTATTCACAGGTGATGCCAAAAGGGCCGGTGTCTTGGGTTTTGTTGGTGTGATTTTTTTGAAACTTGGGTCTTCCCATGCACCAACAAATGGTTTCGTTGCTAGGACCGATATTTTCACTTGAAGGGATGTGAGATTTGAGGAATGGTTCTGTGGATACCGACGAGAGAAGAAATAGAAGATTGGATGAAACAAAAGGAGTATCAAGTTGCCAGAGAATAGAATAAGAACCCCCGATTCCGAAAAGTAGACTGGTTACAGAGGTATGTCTATCAAGACCTGTATGAATGGTTCTTCTATGAATTTACTATACTTATAGCAAAGTGGTTGATAAGTTTGGTTGAATCAAACCCGAGACATAACACTGACAGTCCAAGGGACTAGACTCCTGAAGAGATCCAGTTAGTTAACTCTGTAAGTAACACTATATCACGCATAGTTGACTATTGGTTGGATAGTAACACTGATAGTCCGAGGGACTAGACTTCTGAAGAGATCTAGTTAGTTAACTCTGTATGTAACACTATATCACGCATATTTGACTATTGGTTAGATATTATTTTGAAGGGGTATGTTGTAGAATTTTTCGTAGACTATACTCCATCCTTCATCATTGTCAAGAGGGATTTCTTTAAGGGTTCACATAGAAGATACTTGAAGTCACTGAATACTTGGTTTATGACACTATTGTGCGACAAGGAAATGATGATAATGACATTTGATCATCCTAACTGCTAAATGTTTACATGTGCAGTTGGGAACTTGGGGCTAACCAGAGAACGATCTCAATGAAGGGAGCCAGAATGAATGAAGAAAGGATGAGTTGAGGATGCTAAGAAGAGAAGAATAAGTGACAATAGAAGAGACAAGATTACTATGTGGAGGAAAAAGGTTAAGGAAAGATAGTAGGAAGAGGACTACGACTGAAGTAGAGGAGCAATGCAGTGACTGTTAAGAAAGAAATTTATGCACAGGAATCCATTTTGAAGGCATGTCTAAAATAGATAAAGAAGAAGGCAGACAGCTTGACCCATCTAGAGGTGGTATTGTTCATATCGAGATGTTTGTCAAACCCACAAACCTGCTCATGTCCCCAACATCTGAAGGAATAAGTTTGAATTTGTTATTTCCAGTTAGTAACAATAGTAATAGTAGTAAAGGTAGTGGGAGTAAGTCAGTTGGTCAGACACAACCTGCAACACTAAGAAACGGTACTAC
Organism: Larix kaempferi; assembly: GCA_027924585.1. Classification (NCBI taxonomy): domain Eukaryota; kingdom Viridiplantae; phylum Streptophyta; class Pinopsida; order Pinales; family Pinaceae; genus Larix; species Larix kaempferi. The sequence continues at coordinate 15,530,981 of BSBM01000407.1, read as the reverse complement.
ACAGAATACGATGGCGGGGAAATACCCTATACTAATATTTCTTTTCTTCCATGGGTGAGGACAGATGATCCAGATTAGCACTTGTTGGTATGTGAGGCTATATGGCAGGAAAATCAATTCCAAGATGATGTTGCGAAGCTGGCACAGTTTGTAACCACTTTCAAGGATCGTGCGATGACATGGTATATGAAGTATCATACCACCATATAAACTAGAAATTTTGGACACATCAAGGATGTGTTGATGAAATAATTTAAGAATCCAAAGTCCGAGTCACAGTATATCACTGAGTTAAAGGAAATTAGACAATTTTCAATTGAGACAATCTAGAAATTTGACCAAAGATTCAAGGCATTAATGGATAAGGTGACATTTCAAATCCTGGAAGAACAACATAAGGAATGGTTTATTGCAGGGTTGCTTCCACATATACATGGCCCCTTGACACATTAGAATATTACAACATATACATATGCATTGGAACTAGCTATGAAGTTGGAAGCATCCCTAGTAGGAGAGAGCAGGGTGGGGATAGCTCAAATTCCGATGTAGCTTACTATTCTGATGGTTCACCTACAGGAAATTACAAAGGGGAAAGAGAAGCATAAAGAGGTATGGTGTACCAACTGTAGGACTAAGGGTCACCTTAAGAATGAATGTTCAACATAGAGATATTATTTGGAAATGGGATATCCAAATCTCTTTCCTATAGGGGGAGGTATGTTGTGTGAGATTTCTAGGGTACCCCACTCTCCCCAAGTATGGCCCACTTTACAGAAATATGTACATACTCCAAGAAGTTTGTTTTGTAACTTTTCAAATATATGGGGCATGATGAGAAAGTCTACTGCATGTTAGACCTTTTGAGAGAGCACACATTAGATGCATACAGGAATGTGTACAGGGTGAAAGGGGAAGGTGTGCCATAAGGTGTGACACATCATAATAATGCTCCAAAGGAATTCAACCAAGGGAGGCATGGAGTATTTATAGGTTGCATTTAGAAAGGATTTGGAAGAGGAAGACGACCAATCATCTGTTATAATTGTGGTCAACAAGAACATTTTGCACGAGATTAATAGAATATGTGCACGACATGTACATATTGTAGACAATTGGATCATGCGACACAATATTTCCCACTTTTGTTCTCAAAATGGAAGCAGAGGAGGAATGTGGTCTAAAATCAAACCCATAATCCAAATATGAATATTAATCCAAATCCAAATCAAAATCGGAATGTGAACCAGAACCTAAATGAAATTCCATACATGAACTAGAATCGGATTTTGAATCTGAATCAGAACAACAATGTGCAAATGATCATGATGGAAGAGCGTGATGACCAACCAAGGATAGTAGTGTTCATGTGAGGAGGGACCAAGATGGGAGATGATGCGATAGAACAAGAACTGTGCAATAGACACTGGGTAATAAATCTCCAGGAAAAGCATTATGTTTGATCCATAGAGGGAGAAAGACATGTACAAGAAAGCAAGACAGTAGTTGTTGAGGCCAAACTTTGGAGAATCATCGTCACAGCAAGTATACAATATGCCTCCATTATACGATTATTTCATACTTGAGGAACCATAAGAGAAGGTAAGTACCTTGAGAAATTTCTTGAAAAGTTCGTTGGAGTTGATAAAGGATGAGTCTTCTCTAAGCGTATTACATTGGATGATCGATTGTTGTAAACAAGAAAAAGGGAAACCTATTGCAATTAATCAGGTACACCGCGGTAGAAGGACCAATAGGGAATTCCACCTGAGTGCATAGATGTTGAAGAGATTATGATATGGATTACATAATCTTAGATCTGGGTTCGGATGTAAATGACATACCTAAGCAAACATGGGAAATGATGGGAAAGTCGTAGTTGATATGGTCCAATATTCAGTTGATACTTTCTAACCAACATACAATTATCCCAATTGGAAGGATAGAAGGGATACCTATGGATGTTAATGGGGTATGCAACACCACTGATTTTGAAGTCATATAAATTGTGGATGATAGTAAACCATATCATGCCTTATTGGGACTTAGATGATCTTTTGCAAATCAATTTATCATTTATTTGAAGAAAATAAAACTGATATTTGAAGGGGATAATTTGGGGGTTAATGCACCGTTGGACCCAGTAGAAGGGAATAGGTATGTAGAGCTAGTAATAAATAGAGATATGGAAAAATTGTACAACATGACTGGTATAATGGAGGACTATTTGAATCCTACTCCAGATGGTGTGATAAGTTGGCACAACATTATTTCTTATGTGTTAGACTCTAATGAAGAACTCGAAGATTGGAAACAAAGAATGCATGAAGTTCATATGAGAAAGTGTGTGCAAGTTATAGCTTCATTATGATGTATTAGGATAGAGGTATGTGATCCTCCAAAATATGATGGCTTAAAAGATGCAACATTGTTTATAACAGGCTTTGAAGTACATATACCAGAACCGCAAAGATTACTAGCACTAGATGTCACACTGAAATCAACACTCGCCCGTTAGTGGGTTACTGATAAAGAAAGTATGGGTAATTGGTAGTAGTGTAAGAGGATGTTGTAGGTCAAATTTGGTTTTGAGTATACCATGTAAAAATACATGGGGGTGAGCTACCCATTGGACCATGTTGCACATTATATTACAATGTGGGGTATAGTTTCAAAGGAATAATGGACACATTGATTTGTGCACACATTAGACATAGTGAACCAAGAAATTGGTACATCGAGCTGGAGATGTGTAGAGTACAATAATTTGGGATGAGATTATTCAAAATTTTAAGGTAACCTTTAGTTTTGAAGACGAATTTCTAGTAGTAGATACAGCCTTACAGTCTATTAAAGCAGATATTTTTGCACTAGGAGAGATAATGGGTTCAAGAACCCTATGTACTGTGCACCTACACCTGCCTATAGTGAATGAAGTCCCAGAATGTTACAATGTCAATGCAGAAGGACAAGAGGAGGATAATCTAAGAAACATACAAGTACCAGAGACCGAGGGAGAACATGCAATAGAAGGACCTAAGTTGGGATCCAGTAGTTATAGGAAGTCATTGAAGATTCGTAACGTGAACATGGGAACCAAGGAGAATACGAATTTTTCCAATATAAGGGACTATTGGAATTAGGACACAGTTGAGAATATTGTCGAATTATTGCGTGAATACCAAAATATTTTTCTACCAAGTTTTAAGAAATGAAGGGCAATGCAGGAGAACTAGAATAGATGAAAATCCCCCTGACACCATATGCTAAACCAATGAGACAACGACCATATCAATTGAATCTAATATATAAGGAGAAGGTAAAAAACTGAGATCGATAGAATTCTAGATGCGGGAATCATTGAACCAGTTGAAGAATCAGAGTGTATTAGTCCAATGGTAGTCTAAGATAAGAACACAAGCGAGATAAGAATTTGTATGGATTTTCATAAGTTGAATGGTGCATGTGTACATGATCCTTTTCCTACACCATTTACAAATGAAGTACTAGACAATGTGGGTGAGAAAGAAGCTTATTCCTTTACTGATGGATTTTGTAGGTACCATCAGATAATTATTGCAAAGGAGGATAGGCATAAGATGAATTTTGTGACAGAATGGGGGTGTTACCAGTACACAGTTATGCCATTTGGGATAAATATTGCACCCACAATATTCTCCAGGGTGGTTTTCATAGCTTTTAAAGAATTTATCCACACATTTTTAGAAGTATACCTGGAAGACTAGACAGTGTTTAGTCTGTTGAAGTGTCACATGAGTTCCTAAGGTTGATGCTAGATCGGTGCAGACAACATCATAATTTTTTAAACCTAAATAAGTGCATTTTTTGTACACCATTTGGTATCTTGCTAGGCCATGTAGTTTGTATACAAGGATTGTTGGTGCATCTACGTATAAAATTGCAACAATTATGGACTTACCACCATCTGCGAAAGTGCAAAAATTGTGCATTGTGTTGGGGAATACAGGGTATTATAGAAAGTTTATTACAGGATATGTGCAGATCACAACCCCACTTGAGAAGCTCTTTAAGAAATATTCCAAGTTCCAATGGACCGAGGAATGTCAGTATATTTTGGATACATTGAAGTAAAAATTGGTGATTGCACCAATCTTGGTATTCCCAAATTGAAAAAAGGAGTTTCACATACATGTGGATGCATAATTAATAGTGTTAGGTGTAGTACTAGTGCATATAGGGGAAGGAGACTTGGAACAACCCATCATGTTTGCAAGAAGGAAACTATCAACTACAGAAAAGAACTAGACCACTACATATCATGAAGGATTGGCAATCGTATATGCACAATAGAAGTTCAAAGACTACTTATTGGGATCACGATTCATTATGTACACTGAAAATTCTGACCTGGTCAACAAGCCAATGTTGGGGAGAAATATATGTAGATGGTTACTGCTATTCTGAGAATTTGATTTTGAAGTAGTAGTGAAACCTGGGAAACTGAACTCAGGATTGAACCACTTGTTGCACATAGAGACGAGAGAGGATGCAAGGAACCTAGATGATAGTTTATTAGATGCACACTTGTTTTCATTTTATATGGTGGATGAATTGTTGACATAGTTCTGTCGACAGGGGTTCTCTTCGAACTGTTGTCAACAAACACCAACCAGACACCATTACGCATCAACCCAAAAAGGTTTTACCCTTTCCAGCAACACCCGTAGAGTGAGTGAGGTCTCACCCAAGATGTTTGAGGGGGCTGCAGGAACCAAGTTTCCGCAGTAGGGAGAAGACATGCATTAACTCTTACTCAATCGCTATAGAAACCAGAGATCTGTCTTTGCATTATACTAACAATTAAAATATATATTCAACTTCCGCATCAACAATATGTAATCGACATTCGCATCAACAATATGTAAATGACATTTGCATCAACTAACATTATAAATTAATCGACAGAGCAACAAAACCTCAGATACATCACATCATTAAGAAATCATTCACTATTCATAACATGGAAACACAGATAAAAGACACAAAATAGAGACATAACCAAACATCCTCATGCATTAACTCATCCCAAAATTTGCAGTATAAACTTCACAGAAACAGTTCAAAGTGACTTAACGCGAATCCATATACTTAGAGCAAAACTTGCCAAAGGCAGACAAATACATAGATGCGAGATATCATCGTCTAAGATTGATAACCTTAGGCTTAAAATTGTGGTTATATTTATAGACAATTATGGCAGTTACAAAATGGTACAAATGACCCAATATAAATAATTTAGACCATAAATTTCGCTTTCGGCGGCTTCAAGAATGGTCCTTTCCTTCGCTGATGACCCCTTTGTTGTTGTTAGCTTCTGCACTTTATGCGCTCTAACCCCGTGCCTACAGGCCCCCAACAAAAAATTTTGGCTCTCCCTAAAGCCATTTCATTTGTACACTTCTAGTGCTGCTCTGCTTCATTCTCGTGTAATTCTCGAACTCATCCTCCAGTCTCTTGAAACCTTCGTCATCTATCCCTACTACGCCACCTATTGCGCTCCACCCTTGCTTTCGTCTGGACAAAAGTTCATCGACATCACTAAATTGTTAAACAGACCTAACATTCCGGCACATTTGTTTCGCACATTTGATCATCCTTCGTTGGGACTGGCATGCCCTTGCCCTTGGTGCTTCTGCGGTCGAAGGGACCGCTTTTCTTCCAACAACTACAATTCGCTTAGATATATCGGGGGAGATTTCACCTTTGTTCTTCCTAGTTTTCGGCGCATCCGCGTCTACCGATTTCTCATGAACACTTGTCGTCCTTTCCCTTAGTGCACGCTGGGTGCTTCCGTTGGAAACAAAATGTACCATTGCAATCCTCTAATCTCACTCCCTTATTCTGCCACTGTCTCATAATCGCTCCTTCGACTCAATGACTCTCACCCATAATGCACATAAGACTAATCCTTCGATCTATCCATCTGCTTTGGATATTTCTAGCTTAACTCGCATGTTCCCCATCCATCTTGTTGTCCCTTCTCGATGATTACCGAATCTTTCACTGATTTACCAAATTCTTCCATCGAGTGTGTCATCATCCACCTCAGCCGCCTTTTGTCGATGCTTAATTGTTGTAATTATTAACTGATTTGACTTACACGTGCTAACCGTCGAAAAGATTCATCCTTCATCGCTTCTTCTTTTTTTTGAAAATCTGCGAACCATGTTTCAGTTGTTATGCGCCGGGCTATGGCGATAGGGCTTCAAGTGGCTTCTGTTCACTAGATTTTTCAATAGTGTCCCATATAGATTTGTAACTGTACCACACCTCCATCAGTGATAAAATTTATAATATAGGGACCCAACCAATGCATCTGTAGCTTACCTGTATGCTTCTTAAACTTATTGTCATATAGTAGTACCATATATCCACGTTGGAAGTGCTTAGCCTTGACGTGGTGATCATGCCAAGCCTTCTGTCGATCCTTGTCTACCTATTGTTGGAATCCTGCGATAAATTGGTCTTCGTCAAGTTTCACTAATTGCACCAGTCGTTCTTCGATTTCTTCATCATCACTCATTCTTGTGGTTGCTGCGATGCGGAGACTTGGGACAATATACTCCATTGGCATCACTGCTTCTTGTTCGTAAAATAACTTGAATGGATTCTGGTCGGTCAAGCGTTTACAAGTCATCCTGTAGGCCCACAGTATTGTTGGAATCTTCAAATCCCAATCATCACGGTTTTTGTTACATACTTTTGTTAGCGCATGCTCCAATACATTGTTAAATTTTTCCACTGCACCATTCTCGTGTGGGTGATATGGGGTACTCTTGCGATGCTGAATTTGGAATTCTTCCATCATTTCCTTGATAGTTTGGTTGAAGAAGTGAGTCCCCTGGTCTCTCATCAATATCTTTTGACACCCAAACCTGGTGACCACATTATCAAAGAGAAATATTGTTGTCGTTGCAGCTGTGCAATATTTTACTGGTGCAGCTTCAACCCATCGCGTCAAATAATCAATTGCAATAATTATATATCGTGACCCTGTTCGTTTTCCTTGTGGGTTGATATGTCCTACAAAGTCAACTGCCAATTTGTCAAAAGCTTGTAGCGTTATTTGAGGTACTAGTGGCATTTCGTCCCTTCGCGATGGTTTTCATGTTCTTTGGCATACATCGCAGCTCCTAGCGTAATCTGTGGAATCTCCATGTATCATCGACCACCATAGTCTAGCTCTAAGTATCTTCCTAGCAGTGGCACACCCTCCATAGTGTCCTCATGCGATCCCATCGTGATCTTCTGTTAGTATCATTTCATGTTCATGCGGAAGGACATATCTTCGAAGAATTTCGTCTAGTCCCATTTTGTAAAGTTGACCTGCAATTAGATGAAAGTCAGCAACCCTCACAACTAGCTGCTTTTTCTGACTGGTATTCAATCCTTTTGGTGCTCATCCTATAGTCAAGAACTGAATAATTTTCTTGTAATGGTCATCGACCATTCCGATCTGAAATAATTGCGCATCTAGTAATCCCTCATCAATGCTTCTGGGTTCTTCTCCTGACTCAATTCGGGACAGGTGATCAGGCCCACAATTCAGTCGTCCTGGCTTCACAATGATCTCAAAGTCAAATTCTTGAAACAACAGCAACCAACGACTTATTTCCCCCCCCAACACAGGATTGTTGACCAAATATTTCAATGTTGAGTGATCAGTATACATCTTGAAATGGCCTCCAAGTAGGTAGTGGCGGAATTTATGTAGTACGTAGACCATGGCTAGCCCTTCCCTTTCTTTCGTTGTGTAGTTTTTCTCCACAGTGGATAGCTTCCTGCTTGCGAATGTGATTGGATGATCGATTAGTCCTTCTCTTGGCTGGGCCAATACCAACCCTAGTGCGTTTGATGACGTGTCCACATGAACATGGAATTCTTTTTTCCAATCGGGAAAAACTAATATTGGTGCTGCGACCATCTTTGATTTCAGTATATCGAGGCTCTTCTGGCACTCTTCATTCCACTCTAACTTCGCATCATTTTATAACAGTTTTTCCTTGGGTGTTTTGATCGCCGCATACCCTATGATAAAAAAAAATTAATACCCAGTAATCCCCAATGTCAACCTTAACTGCTTTACTGTCGTCGGAGGCGGTAAGTCGACAATAAATGCAATCTTTGTTGGTTCAACTAGCATTCCTTATTTGCATACAATGTGTCCTAATAGAATCCTGAATTGAGGATAGAAGATACACTTCTTCAAATTTAGCGAAATTTGATGTTGCCTACATCTCTCCAGCATCAACCTTAGATTTGCAACATGGTCCTTCACCAGGCCATACATGGTCCTTCACCAGGCCATACATGGTCCAATCATCCATATATACTGCAAGTAATTTATGAATGAAATATTTGAACGCAGCAACAACTAATCTTGAGAATTTCGCTAGAGCATTTTTTAGACTGAATGGAATTACTGTGTATTGAAAACAACCCCATTCTGTGACCAAGGTCGTCTTATGTCGATCCTCCTTTGCAATCTTTATTTGATGATATCCCGAGATTCCTTCTGTGAAAGAATATATCTCTTGTCTTCCCACACCTTCTAGCACTTTGTCTGTGAATGGTGTTAGGAATGGATCATGCAGACATGCATCGTTCAATTTACTTAGGTTGATGCAAATCCTAATTTCGCTCGTTTTCTTATATTGGACCACCATTGCACTGATCCATTCAAATTCTTCTATTGGCTCTATGATGCCTGCATCCAACATTCACTCTATTTCAGCTTTCATGCGCTCCTTGTACATGGGATTCAATCTGTAAGGTTGTTGCTTTACCGGTTTTGCATCAGGCTTCAGTGGAATCTTCATTTCACCCAGTTCCCCGGAAATTCCTTTCATTTCCGAAAATTTTGTTGGGAACAAATCCTGGAATTCGTACAGTAGATCCGTGACTTTTGCGATTGTTGCATCATCCCAATAATATCCTCTGCTTGTGAACTTGGTGTCTACCTTGGACCCAATGTTAACCTTCTTGATGCGCAACGGTTGTTCAAATTTGTCCAAGGGAATATAGGGTGCTTTGACATTCCGGCTTCCTTTCGACTCTCGGATATAAGTGGCTCGTGGATCATCCTCATCATCAGGTTCTCCTATCATGTTGTAGCATTCCATCAAGATTTATGGCATCGCAATCCATTGTAATCCCATTGGTTTTTTCGTTGGGATTGCTTCTAGTACCTTCTTCCGAATCTCCTGAAGTGCGCTATGGATGAATGGGTTTTCATCCGAGAAGCTGAAAGTTCAGCTAAAGTTAATATCTAGCTCTTCCCATGTAGTTGTCCCGTGTCGCAGTTCTGCTGCGATGTACCAGCTTTGCGTAACTCATCCAGTGTATGGATGAACACATGGACCCATTTTTGTTGTGGTTTGACTCCCCATGCACTTTGACACTCCTCCAAGTAATCCCTTGGGTCACTCCTTCCACTGTATTTCTTTCCACAGTATCCTTCAGCTTCACTGAATATAGCTTCCATTAGTTGTCGACATAGTAGCCATTGTGTTATTGTTGACTTATGCACTGCCCACCAGCGCACTGGTGTATCCCTTAGTGCTTCCTCCAATGTTAGCAGTCTTTGCGATTCTGCTCTCTTTCTTCGAATTCGGCGATAAATTCAGTCAGATTAGGAAAACCTTCGTATGTTGGCAGTTCGTGTACTTCTTTCGCCACCCATCGCAATGACTGGGTAATCCATGCGCACCTCCTGAATGATACTTCGTGTAGTCAATTATGCTAGTTCTCAAGCACTTCATTAGAATCCGATGATTTCGAACTAATACTCCACCATCCCAACTCTCCATCAACGGTAGGATTGATGTAGTCTTCCAAGATGTTGTAAACATTGTCCCATCCTTCTATGGATCCATCTCGCATTGGCTCGACATACCATTGTCCTTTTGTTGGATCCAGTGGGGCGACAACCCTCATGTCGCAGTTCTCAAACGACATTGTTCATTTCCTAAAGTTGATCACAGCTTGGTTTTCCATTTCCCAATATATCCCTAACAACACCAGATAGGGGCTTGTGTTATCAACTATCTCTATCACATCGAAATCTGAATAGGTCTTTAGGCCCTCTATCTCAACTGGAACGTGACATAATCGGTCGATGGGCGTGACCTTGCTCTGGTTCACTAGTCGAACCTGTACAAAGGACCATTGCAGCTGTGGTTTCCCCATTTCCTCTGATGTCTATTTCGTCAAGATGTTGACATCTGATCCCAAGTATAGAATAATATTGTCAACGTCGAATGCACCAATTTGCGCAGTCATCCTCATCTCTCTTCCTGTCTTCTTTCTGTGCAATCGGTTTACTGTTCAAATTTTTCGTCCATCCTCCTATTGGTGTAGTAGGATGGCTATCTCTGCTAGTGCATCCTGATCTTTCTGCAGTTCCAAACATCTTTCTAGGAAGGCCCTCAAGGTGTTAACCTTTTTATGTGAGTTTGTCGTATCGAATACTGACAGCATCTCATAGGTGGGTTTTTTCTAGCCAATAGGTGGCTGCCTCATCCATCTCATTGTCTCTTGCGCTTATAAGAAAGTCTCTCTTTCTTCTTCCACATCAAATCAGACTTGTTTTCTTTCCATCGGTCGGATGTTAGGTTGTGGCTTGTCTTCTCCTATCGCAACCCCTCCTCTGGTCACTACTGCGACATTCATCGATCGACTCTTGATCTCTGCCAAAATCTTCTGTAAATTTGGAGGTGGATTTTAATTCTGATTTGGATTCGGTTGAGTTGGGGTGGATTTTTAGTTTTCCATTTCACAATTAGTTGGGGACAATCCTCAACACTATGGTCTGGTGTGCTACAATAATTACACTGTGGAACTGGGTTCGAGCAGTCTCTTTTATGATGTCCATATTGACCACAATTATAGCATATAACTGGCCCTCGACCCCATCCAAAAGATCCTCCATGACCAACACCTCCACCTCGAACTCCGTGGAATCCTCCTCTAAAACCTCCTTGCGGTTGGCCATATGGTTGTTGGTTGTATTACGCAGTGTTATACTGCGGCTAGTCGTACTGCGGTGGTTGGTTGTACAATGGCTATGTTTGACCATAGTGAATTTACGGTTGGTTATACTGCGGTAGTGGTTGACTATAGTGCGGTTGTTTATTGTACTGTTGTTTCTGTTGTACAGGGGGTTTCTCCTCCCCCTTCATGAAGAATGTGTCTGTGGTCCTTTCTTGGAGTAAGTTGTACACTCTACAGTCCTTTTCTTCATGTCCAACCAATAGACAGAACTTGTAGAACAAGTTGATTGGATTCGACACCATTTTCTCTAAATATACACATTCTTCTTATTGATGTCCCCTCGTCTGACAAATTCGGCACCATGGAATCCCTCCCTAACTAAGTGGATTAGGTGCGCCATCCTAGAAGTATTCGCGGAACTCTGGGAACTGGTCCTTATGGTGTCCTTTTGATTTACAACGACTGCACCATATTTCCTCGTGCACTTCTTTTTGCTTCTTAATGTCCTATAGTTGGATCATCATGTTTTCTAGCTGCTCTTGAATGTGGTTCATGCCTAACCATGCTTCGCCGACTGGTGAAGCCTCCAATTTCATCGCGATTTCCAGAGCTTCCACCTAAGATGTTATCTTTTGTTGCATTAGTGGCCCACGAATGTGTGGTACTAATCTTGCGATGAACCGTTCCTTGTGTTGTACGTCACTCATCCCAAAACTTACTTTTCCCATCAAGGTTTTATATCTCTGGTCGAATTCCCACACTGATTCATTTGGAAATTGCTTGATTTCCTTCAGTTTTGTGATGTATTGCAACTCGGACTTCGGCTTCCTAAACTCATCAATTAGTCCAACCCTGATCTGCGGCAGTGTTTTCTCTGGACTCCGTGTAGGTACTTGTATGAATTTCATAAACCAATCTAGTGCACAACCCCTGAAGATCATTGCTAGTTGTCCATTTTTGATATCTTCATCTTGGACCCGCTTCACTGTCCATATTGCTTCGCATAAAAACCAATACTGCTCGGGATCCTTGGTCCCATTACCCTGGAAAATCGGCATTTTCACATTGTCACCTGCCATCTTTGATATCCTACTATTATTTATGGACCCACTACTCTTACCATTGTTCTGACACTTCAGATAGCACTATGAAGAACTTATGTCTCTTCCTCCGAAATTTGGCATAGTGCACGGAGTTGTGGGTATGTTGTAACTTTGGGTTTGTCCTTCTTCGGCTTCAGCGGTATCCTGGTTTCTTTCTCCGTCACAGTAAGGTCGCTTAGTCCCTTATGGTCCTGTTTCACAGTTCTCTATTTCGGTCGCCTTAGGATGCTCTCTCTCAATCTCAGTCATCCTCTTCTTCTCTGGCCGCTAGAACCTCACCCCACTTCGCAGGGTACCACAACCTTCCTCATCCTCCCTTAAGATTTTTTCCTCGCTCATGTCCATCTACCCCACATCATTCTATCAAACCTACATTCATGTGGTACCCACATCCTCTGCACACCGGGCTTTACTCGTTAGAGTTCATCTTCAGTATACCCTTTTCGCAAATAAGCATCTTAATCCACAACTTCAGTGACAATAGGAACCTTCCTCCAGGTCCCTTGAAAAACTTCCTTTCTACATTGTTGTATTTCTTGATTGTGTCAACTGCGAATTTAGTGATGTATCCCTCCAGGATACTATTTACCCATACTTTGACATCCCTACAGGATCTATTATCTACTCGCTTCAATTTTTGGATCAATTCTAGTGTCCACTGTTCAGGCTCACCGCCCTGAAAGTTCTTCTTTTGGAATGTCATTTATGCCAACCACTCGTGTAGCAATATCAGGAATTCGCAGAATAATATCTCATGAATGTCGGAATAGATATACTTTTGTAGCCAGTGTGTCGTTGACAATCTAGGGTTCCGATTTTCCTCCTCAGCAAATTCTCATTCCTTCTTATTGAACCATTCCTTGATATTCGGCTTTGTCGGATGCCACCACATGTCCTCTCTTTTTCTCCTCGCACTATGGTCCCTGAAACGGAACCATTTTTTGACACAGTTCTGTTGACATGGGTTCACTTCGAACTGTTGTCAACAAAAACCAACCAGACACCCTTAAGCATCAGCCCAGAAAGGTTTTACCCTTTCCAGCAACACCTGCAAAGCGAGTGAGGTCTCACCAGAGATGTCTAAGGGGGTCTGCAGGAAGCAAGTTTCCGCAGTAGGGAGAAGACATGCGTTAACTCTTACTCAGTCGCTACAGAAACCAGATATCTGTCTTGGCATTATAATAACAATTCAAATATATATTCGACCTCCGCATCAACAACGTGTAATCGACATTTGCATCAACAATATGTAAATGACATTCACATCAACTAACATTATAGATTAATCGATAGAGCAACAAAACCTCAGATACATCACATTGTTGTTTAAAAACAGGGAAGGATCCCGCATTGTTGTTTAAAAACAATAACTAGGAGAAAGAGCTAGATGAGAAGATGAAGAAGAAGTATGGTATGCATAGGGGCTCACGAGGATTGGATGTTCGAAGCATCAAGGATGAGATAGTAAGGTTTGCAACACAAGTGTTAGCTTGCAAGATATTATGGAAGAGTCAAAAGGATCAGGTCGTAGCAGGAATCATAGCAGTGACATAAAAGTGTGCAAAAGGAATACAATTAAATTGGGAAACATTTCTAGTAAATGAATTTCTGGAGGACTATATAGAAGCACAAGAGAAGGGGAAACCATTCCATTATGCATGGTTACTAATACTGATTTACTTAGTCTCATGGAGGGAGCTGGGGGATTCATAGATTTTGGATACTATGCGTAAACCATGTTTGGCAACAAAGTATGCTAACTTATGGTTTACGAAGACTAAGAGAAGGAAGATTGACAACAATGCAATATTCTTTGTATACAATGATGCTATTCAGAATTTCATTAGTACAATATTGTGCATCATGCCACAGGTGGTGGAGACGTACAAAGGAATTGTTTGTTTTAGAGCTAGAATCATCACATGCACATTCAGTCAAGGAAGGATCCAGAAAGGAGATGGATTCCAACATTATTCAAGATGACAATGGAAGATGTCACTGTCATTGTAAATTATTAGGAGGATGAGTGGAGAGTACCACTAATAGAAGAAGAGTAGAGAAAACAAGATGAAGCGCAGAATGAGGATTTGGAAGAAGAACTGAATGAATACCAAGGTAGAGGAGAAGATGACTAACAAGATAGTGAACTTGAACAAGATTATGGCACATGCGACAATGTGCATGAGATGCCATCAGAGGTAGGAGAAAATCAGAAGGAGAAGACAGAGGCAAGCCCTTCCATGCAAAGAAAGAAGAGGAAGGTTGTAAAGGATCCAGTTGTCCATTCAATGACAGAAGATGATCTAGACAAGATAGGAGAACAGATAAGGGAAGCAGTAGAAGAAGCATTGGAAGGAGTAGCAAAGAAGCAAGAGGAAATCAAAACAAGTATACAAGAGTAGTTAACTACATTGTGACAAGTAGTAGAAGAAGAAAAAGTCATAGCTAAAGGATTCAAAGAAGAGCGCACGGCGAACTCCGAACCAAGGGAGATGGTTCCTCAACCATTAGTTACATCAACAAAAAAAAGAATTAAGTGAAAATAGAAGCGGGAGCTATTGATTTCTCTACTCAAGAAATGCAAGAAAGCGCAGTAATGGTAAGTTTTGTTAATTTAATATTTCCCCACATTCCAAATGATGAGATATATATATAACAGACAGGAGTGACAAGGGAAATTCAATTGCATGTAGCTACGATACTAGTTGCATAGGCTGATGGGATAATAGAAAAGATGGTATTGCAACAAGAAAATGAAAGGTTGCATAGGGAACATCAAGAAGCATAGAAAGAGAAAGAAGTAGAAAAGAGAAAAGAAGAGGCAGTTCAGGAAAATGAAAAGATACAACAAGCACTGAAAGGATATACAATTCAATTTTGGAGGACCAACTAGAGGTGGATATCCTAGTTGAGGAAAAAGTTATGAAAATAGGAAAAGTAACCAAAGGGTTCCAAGCAAAAATTGTGGACTTGGAATTGAACCCAACTCTGAGCACACCGCTAGATAAAATGCAAGAAAGTGAACATAGAGCTAGTGCAACTGTCGTGGTAGAAAACATTAAGACATTGAAGGAGAATTGCATGAATCTATGTGAAGAAAGTACACAAGTCTGGACACAGTTGCTAGAGGATATTGGGCTACAAAAATAAGAGAAAAAGATACAAGATGCACAATAAAAGGAATATAATATGAAGGAAGAAATGAACACTATGCATGCAACAAAGAAGGTAACTGCATTGATTTAAAATAGGAAACAAATGAAGGAGATTAGTCAGTTGTGGGTTGAGCAGAAGAACATCTCGCAGAAACTAGAGGGACTAAAGGATGAACCGTACAAATTAATACAAAATCTCATTGTAGTCCAAGAAGTCATCAAGAAGATGATCATTGAAACAGAGCAACAACTAGAAACATCGCTCTATGCACAATAAGGAATCATACAGTAAGAAAATCAGGCAAAAGGATCAAGTCGCAAAGGCTAAGGAAACACTTTAGAAGCTAACGTAGATAGTGGAAGCAACACAAAATAAGCCATGAAGTGATGTGTGTTAGATAGCACGTGTGGCCATCATGAAGGAAATCGGTGGCCAGCATTTTGAAAGGACAGTGAATCAGCATCAAACCCCGAAGTATGGATTGATGGAATGAGGCAATCATTCTGAAATAAGGTGGTGCATGTCGGGACTGGATATATAGGAGGTAGAGGAAGGTAGACTAGAGCAATCAAATTGATTTTTGTTCATTTTGAAGAGTGGTTACTAAAATTTTGGGCATAAGAATGCAGAGTCAAGAGGCAAAGCAGAGGTTTCAAGAAACAAAAATAGGGAGGAAATATAGGAAGTAGAGACGTAATAAGACAAGAATTGAGCCATGTCTATTGCAGAAAGTCATGGCCCTGCTGGAAAGAAGAGTGACAATATAGAGAGAATCATAATGAGCAATAAGTGTCACTTCAACAAGGAGCAGCTAAAGTAACTAGAAGAATACTAACCATCAATTTGACAAGCGTGGAGTCTTGAAGGTCACAAGCTCAGACACCATTGATAATGTGAAGGCCAAGATACAGGATTTTGAGGCACATTTAAGAGGTGGGAGGATAATTTTTTCCAAGTCGAGTGATGGTTGAAACTCTACTTAGGTTGAGGTTCAGAACATAGTTGTTGACTCAAACCCAGTCGACAGGGGTTCGCATCACTGTCGACACCAACCGCAGTCTCCCTGGTCACCGGCCCAGACAGGGTTTATCCCGCCCGGCAACACTTGTAGAGCAGATGAGGTCTCACCCGAGGCGTCCAGGAAGAGCAGACGAAACCATGTTTCCGCCGAATGAAGGAGGATAATTGCGGCTATGATACTTAACACACTAAGACATAGATCTTTAAGCATTCAGCACAGTATTAAAGTGACATTCAACCAATAGATTCATCATTGCAACAACAGTAATTGTAAAGCAAGTATCACATCAAAGAAGCATGACATTATCTGTATAGTGCAATATCACATTATCATAACTGAACAAATTGAACACAGGGATTGCACCAAAATAGCTTCATCATATTATCATTGTCAACCTAGATACAACTCCTTTGCAAAAAATAGACCTCTGCAATGACTCTTGACATCAAAACATACCTGGAAATCATACAACCAACATTAGAGCTTCACATTCTTTTGCTTCCCATTCTCTCTCCAAATTATATCCCATGAATTGTATATTTTCAACACTTACAATTCTTATCTATATGTAGGCTTCCACCTTACAACTCTTTTCCACTTACTACTGGATTCCTAACTGACACTATGGACAAATAACCCAATATCTAACTGACTTATCCAAAAACAACCAAAAACCCGCATTCTGCAGTATAGCTAACTCAACATTACATAATATGTGGTCCAAATGACACAAAACCTGCATTCCATGGTACAATTGACCCAAAATGCATAACTAATCGTCTGTTGATCACCATTCGCGTCATCTTCTCGCCATTCGTGCCATTTTCTGCCTTGTCACAACATCGGAGATGCTGCGATAGCACTCTACCAAACCGCTTGCCAACAATAGTTCCCAAAGAGTAAAAAATTTGGTTCAAAAGGTCTTAAACAGTAGTACTTATGTTATTGTATTGAATAATTCTACTCAAAGAGAATTGCACAATAGCTAAAGTTGCTCAGGTCTATTAATAGGTGAGTGTTGGGGGCCTGTTGGAGCAGCTTTTGGACCTATATTGGAAGTCACATGTCGAAGATAGACCATGTGACAATTCAACAATTGGCCCAAAACCATGCAGAAGGTGAAATCTAGTTAAGAGTTGTGTCCACTTTGTAACGGACTCCACCCATGTTTTGAGGTATAAACATGTAGGATATCTAAGGGTAGAGGGGGATTTTTTGTTTTTAGAGAAGCTTGTGCTGGAAGATAGTAGCTATTGTATTGTCATTGTGTTGTTGGGTAATGTTGGGTAGTTGAAGAGTAAGTATTGATGTGCATCGCACAAGCTATGTAAAATTGTTCCAATGATAATACAATTGAGAGACTCTAGTTGCAGAATTCTATGCTTGTGTTGAATATGATGAATGCTTGTATTTGTCGCACATGATTAATCCAATATGATGCTATTATGAATGATATTTTTGGTTATGATGGAAGTAATGTTAAACTGCACAGTAAATGAATGAATAGTAGATCAGTTGAATGTCTGTTCACATCCCTTCAGCCCTGTAGAAACTTGGTCCTTGCAGTCCCCTTTCATACCTTGGGTGAGACGTTATTTGTTTGCAGGTGATGCCGAAAGGGACAGTGTCTGGGGTTTTGTTGGTGTGATTTATGTTAAACCTTGGGTCCACCCATGCACCAACAAAATTCAAATACTTTTACTTTAGGTGAAAGAAGAAATTATTGTGGACCCCTTGCACAAGTACATTGAAACATGTGTAAATAAAACAATTGAGATGATAGCCACAATTTCCTAAGTCCATTAAGCTTGTTATAAAATTACCAAAGTCTAAAAAATAATTAAATGGTCATTAGGGCTTGTGAATCATGTAAAGATATAAAAGTAAAGTCATTTGGAGATCACAAGATTTAGATGTTTAGAATCTTTCCCCTACATTTTGAGTATAGACTTTTGAGTTATCCCTATTTCTTTTATTATCTTCCATTCATTTAAAGGAATCCATTCTCTTTTCTTCGCAAGATCATTAATAAGATAGAGTTTTGATTGATTTCATTTCCTTCTTTTAGTTCTTTATATTTCTAGTTTGTGGGAGCCCCATCCCATCCTATAAAAGGTGACCGCATTCATTTTTAGTTGTTTATTTAAGTTAAGTAGCTATGTAAAACCTTTGGAAAACATTATATTTGATCTTGAATAAATTTCACTCTAGGAAATTCCTAAGCCTCAACAACATCCCCAAGTTTTATTTAAGAACTTGGGATTCCATTTTTTATTTTTGTTTTCCCTTGACGAGACAATTAGATCTTTGCTTTAAATGATGATGTTCTTCTTTTCAATTTCCCACTTGAGTGACCAAGGAAAAATATGCTTTCATATCTTATCTACTTTTAGACTTGGTCTCATCTAATAATAAATATTTGACTATTTTCAAGTTTTATTTTTTGATTTGGCTATTTATAATGTATGGAGCCCAATTTTCAAATTGGGTCGGATCCATAAATCAAGCCCTTTTTCTTTTTTGCTTACTTTATCTTTCATGTTGATTCCATGATTACCTTTGATTCACAAATTGGGTCTCTTGACATCAACTTGTCAAACATCGTTTCTTAATCATAAACATGGTCCTTTATGGTTTGGAGTGTTTAAATCACTGTTCAAAGCTCATGAGTCTTTGTGTTGAATCTTCATAAATCATTACTCAATTAATTGATGGACACAAATCCATTAATTACATATCCTATCAACCTTTCTCACTAGTAATGCCTCTATTCACTAATCAAGGGTGTTTTTTTTTCACTTTGGTGACTCAATTCATTAAATTTTTCACTTTTATGACTCAATTCATTGAATTAAAATATTGTATTAGCTTCCTTATGGTGATCCATTAATCAACCCAATCCATAAACTAGACCTCCATTCCTCTCATGTTATTCTAAACACCCATGTAATGTTTATTCTCCATTCAAAACGTATTGACCCGAGTTAATGGGTGGGAACACAAAAAAGTACCCATTATTAGAAAAAACATTTAAACCAAGTCCAATCAATCCATAAACTAGACCTCCATTCCTCTCATGTTATTCTAAACACCCATGTAATGTTTATTGAGTTAATGAGTGGGAACACAAAAAAGTACCCATCATTATTAGAAAAAGCATTTAAACCAAGTCCAATCAAATTCTTTTCAGAGTGCTATGAAGTGATACTTGCCATTTCGAACATGTACTTGCATGCAAATTTAATTATAATTGACCCTTTAAATTAGAACCATAACATTCATCCCTAGCTGCTTCGGACAAATTTCTCACCAAGCTACAATATCACCTGGTGTCTATTCACTCACCTCCTTCTGAAATTTATATGGAATGGTAGAAGAAGGTTTTGCTATGAATAGTTAGTTGAAATTGAATTGCATTTGGAATTGTGTAGCTTTGGTGTCACTGTTAATTGACAACAAGAAAAAAATGCACGATTTCATATTTTTCCTTTGAAAACAAATTTGTTTGAAACTCATTTCATCAAGGACATCTTCATTGTGGAATATTATCACGACCTTTTAAAGACGAATGGGGTTTAAATTGCACTTTTCATTGATAAAAGCATATCAAAATGATGGGAACACATCATTTTGTATAGACTGTAGCATTTGGGAGAAACATAGAGACTGTAGCATTTGGGACAAACATAGTTGAGTTTGTAAAGCATATTTGACGGGAGTATGATCTACACAAATGGCAGATCAATCTGCCATATACAAATGGCAGATCAATCTGCCATCATAGTGGTGGCCAAGCCCAGCGGTAGTAGCTGATGATGTATGAATAAAATAATAAACAATTCATAAATAATTTGTTTGTGACAGTCAAATGAATATACTAATTGTATATTAAATAGAATTGTTATATCCAAATTTTAAACATGATCAAAATTTGGTTATGAAATTATATGAGAGGACATAGTGAAGTAAGTGAATTTTCTTTTCATAAAAAAACTGGCTTTAGGTATAATCAAAATTCTATACCTACAAACATTCTGACAGATCGTCTAAAATCGATGGAGAACTTTAAAATCGTTTGAAATTTCGCCAGTTAAAAACTCTAAGATCGTATATAACCAGATTCTAACAACCAGAAAAAAGTTTACGAAAACGCTCCTGATACCTGTGCAGGCCGACAAAAACATTTGGCCTTGAAATAATTTGTTCCAGTACGGTTTAGATTCGAAAGGCTACTTGCTTTTCTCCACCACCCATTAAAGCTTCTTCTTAACAGACAAATCCTCGACCATTAAGGACAATTCTGCTCAGATCCATCCTGCCTACCACCAGCTGACCTAACAATCTACGTATGAAATCCAAAGGTTCCTTACTGTCACAAGGTTTCTCCCAAGTTTTTTGACACCCCAGTAGAAAAGAGAGGGTTCGCAACTTCACATGAGATAATCACGCTATCATAGGTTTTCACAATATTGAAATGGCAAGAAATTTGATGGGTGAAATGCAGTTATTTACAAACATTTACAAGCATATCCAATAAACAAGGCCAGGGCCAGAGTCAAATATCAGCTATGTGCATTTGTTACATACCATAAAGAGAAATCTAGCACATTTAAATTATTTAAAACACTGTACATCTCTATATTTTCAGACAAGAGATGTGATCTTCTTGTCTCCAGCCCAAACATATATAATTGATGAGAAATGTGGAAGCCAGAAATTCTGTTTGGGAATTTATCAGGACAGCACGTCTGAGAGCAGCTTATACCTGCGACCCATTCCACCTTTGGGAGGACTGCTCTCAGAAGCAGGGGACAATTTTTTGCAGCTTTCAATAGATGGCTTGTTCTCTGTGAGAGACGGCTGGTTCTGGTTGTGGCTTTGTTTGCTCCCTCCAAATATAGAAAGCTTGTTCTCTGTGAGAGGCGGCTGGTTCTGGTTCTGGCTCTGTTTGTTCCCTCCAAATTTGATGTGGAATTTAAGGCTAGCATACTTAGCATTACCCTTCTTGGGTTTCTCAATGGTTGCCAATGCAGGCTGCTTCATGGCACTTGTAGATGCCGACGTGGACACAATTTCATTGGCAGCTACCTCCTTGGCATTCCTATTTTCCATTTCCTGCAATTCAACTTTCCTTTTTTGGCTCTGATTTTTTTCTTTTGCTTCCAAGTCCTGGCACCAGTCACACACATTTTCACCACCTAATTCCAACTGATCAGAATACAACCTGCTGCAATATCTGCAAGAATGGCGATATATAGGAATCTCATCAGGGGCAGGAGAAAAGCAGAATATTAGAGGCTATGATTGAGTTTATGCAATGAAATTACTGAGAAACAGAGACTCACATGTGTTGAAGTCGGTGGTGGCATCTGTGGCATCTGAACAAGCGTTCCTGAAATCCAACGTCCCCACATAGGCAGCATTCTCTTTTTTTCCCTCTCTTACCATTTCCGAAGCTATAATTTTGGGTTTCTTCTCCTTGGCGATCCATCCTCCTCGATCGCCAGCGATTATTCTAGCAGCCTTGTTTATCACCAGACTCCATCGTCGTCCCACTGTTCTATACAAACCTTATGTTTGCTGCGGCTCTCGGGTAGGTATATCGTATGTTTGTTGCGGCTGTCGTGGATATAACGAATGCATTGTTGTAACTATTTTCCCAAGTACTATGTCCGTTACACTTTTTAAAATTTAAAGCGTTACAGAAATAGTATGCATCCTGTAACAAAGTGATAAGTGATTAATACACTAGATGGGTTTTTGTCAAACTATGTAAAAGATCCTCTCATTCATCTCTTAACATGATCTCAAAATATTTTTTTCACAGCTCAAACAAAAGGTTTGTCATTGAAAATATTAACAATTTGATATATGTGACAATATATATTGATAAGTATATATATGGGTATATTTCACAGTGCTGTCAATAATTAATTAGGTCAGTAGTTTTTTTGTTTAAGTAGTTGAATAGGTGGTTTTGGGATTTCATTCAAACATATACCAACGTTAGCTAGAAAAGAGAGAATGAATGGTATGGGTAGATGAATGGCCATAATGATTAGCAGGTCAGATAGTCAGAACCTTACATCAATATTAATCACTCTCTTGTTTGGCTGTAGCAGATCAGATAGTCAGAACCCTACATCAATATTAATCACTCTCTTGTTTGGCTGTAGCAGATCAGATAATCAGAACCCTGCATCAATATTAATCACTCTCTTGTTTGGCTAGAACAGATCAGATAGTCAGAACCCTGCATCAATATTAATCACTCTCTTGTTTGGCTGTTTAGTTAACTATACATATGTATCAAGTTTTGAATGTTAAACAGATTTAGATTTAATTTAATTTGATAAATATTAAGTGATTTAAATTCAATAATATCCACCCGTACATACAAAGCCTCAAATCCACCACTGCTAAGTGGTTACTCATGTTCTAAACAATATATGTCAATATATATATTGATGAGTATATATGTCGATATATATATTGACATATATCATAATGTTGCAACATTTTAATTATGTCAGACTGATTTTTTTTGGTTAAATAGTCTGAGATTTCATTCAAACATATATCTTGACATATATCATAAGCAACATTTTAATTATGTCAGGATTTTTTTGTTTAAATAATTCAAGAAGTGGTTTTGAGATTTCATTCAAACATATATCAAGGTTAGGTAGAAAAAAGAGAATGAATGACCATAATGATGAAAATATCAGATTGTCTAAACTGTACAAAAGTATTAATCACTCTTTTATTTGGCCCAAATCATTCGGTTAGAGCTATACATATATATCAAGTTTTGAAAGTTGGATAGATTTAAATTTTATTTGAGTTGATACATGTAAAAATATGTATAACTAATTTAAATTCAATAATATCCATTTATGTATTCAAAATATTAAATGCATTATTGCTAAGAGGTTACTCATCTTCTAAATATAAGTGATTAAAATTTACAAAGGTATACATACCCTACATCCTCCCAATCAGGATGGGAATTTGTTAAAAAATTTATCCCTCAAAAATGACGGTTTTGACACTATCAAGTATTTTAAAGATTCCTTTGTTTTATTTGACTGTGAGCTCAAAATTTAAGCCATATTTGACGGGCAAAATGGCCCATGACAAGCATTTTGACAATCAAATTCCAGCACTGCTCCCAATTTAAACCTATATCCTCCTAAGAAAGAACACATTTTCTTAAAAATTGGATCCACTCAAACTGTACCACATCACAACCTAAACAAAATTTATTATTGCATAGTACTATCTTAAAAACTTCTATTGAGTTGTTTCATAAGAACATTAAGATAAAATCTGACATTGAAATGTATATTCCAATGAAATGGAACATTTCAAATTTGTATTAAACTATAATCAAATCTATCTAACTAAATTGACTTCGTACCCAACGTTATCGCCAACAAACTTTAAGTACAGCACATTTTAAAGCAAAGTCTATTAGATTATCAAATAAACCTAACTAACTGTCTAAGAAACATTGGCTTGGAATAAGGCAAACTTTGTTAAAACACTCGAAAAAGTTGCCCTTATTAATTATTGATTGCCTCTGTTCAATAGCGGACTGTTGACTGCCACTGTCTGATAACCGACTCGAATACGTGGGCCTGGCATATAGATAGAATTTCATTCTCTGCCACTAAAAAGGAACAGGGATCGAGAGGATGATAAGTTCAGAAGGTACAAGATAATGATCTGGTAACGTAACAGAGAGTTGCAGGCCATTGAGGAGACCGTAAAAAGTTTGACAATGGACGGCCTGAGACAGGCACCCACTGTCCGACGCAATGCCCTCCAATCAAGAGAATGCGTGTGGAGCCGGTTTGGTCAACTCCAACATTGGGAGTTGTAAGTCAGGAGTTCGAATGGACAAGGAGAAACCAACTGCCATGGCCAGTGGCCCCCTGTTTCGCGTTAAGGATACTGTCTGATCAGCGTTGTGCCACCGACTTACAATATCGAGACAATAAGCTTTTATCTCGAGTCCTACCCATCAGATTTCATTTTCTATTTTGTTTGACACGTTATATCCTATCCAAATCCCTCGGGACTCGAATTTACTTGTCGTATGAATTCAGTGGATATGCATGTCCCATGTGTACTAAACAATGCCATTGTTTTTACTCAATGGCACTTAAAATGCTTGAATTTTGGTTATTTGATATTGAAATCCAGGAAACACCACATTGTCTTAAAGTGTGATAATTTCGTCTGTCTTGGTAAAACTTGGTCGGAATTTGATGATATGAAATTTAAAAATTCAGTGATTTGTGTTGATTAAATCATTTTTCTGAACATCTAGATGAATTCAACACCCCGGAAAACTCCTAGGGCATCCAAATTATGCAGGATTAATACTATTATTTGAGATTCTAAAAATTCTATCCCGGATTCCGACAAATTCGTGTCTGAAAAAACGATTTTCTCTGGGCGAAATAGTAGCAGTTTTAGACAACTCTATTCATAATATATAAAATATTTATATGCATTATTTCATTAATAAATAGCTGCTAAAAATAGAATTGGAAATGAAGTACATAACCAAAGCAAATGTACGAAACTGACAGCAAAAAAGAAACATGTTTGCCAACACTGTTATCACTACATTTACATAGGGACTACACAGTCATGTATGTAGCAATACAAAAAGACAATCCATGAACATAGGGCCCACTAATAGTTCTTTAAACAACTCATCAATCTTCGAGCCATCCTCAAATTCTTTGAAATAAAGAAGACCCTCCACTCTAAATGCTTTCTTAGAGAGTTGATCTGCCAACTAGTTGAATTTTCTGTAGATGTGAGTGAAGGATAAGTAGGAAAACTTGGAGATAAGGCACCTGGTTCTCTAGCACCACTAGTCCAACACTGCCACTTGTATAGAGCCCATGTTATTTGCCCAATCCACTATAATTTTTGAGTCACCAAAGATATGAATTGAGGTAAAGTGTCAGGAAAGAGCGAACTTAAGCAGGCCCCACAATGCCGAGAGCTCTTCCCGCCTGTTAGTGCCATTGCCACCACCCATCCAAAGGAAAAACAGTTTCTTCTTTGAATTTTTCAACACCGTACCACAGCCACAGTAGCTATCTGCAGCAACCCCATAAAAAAAAACACATTTGCCATCAACTGGATAAACTGGCTCATTCATCACCTTTGGTATTTTCATAGGTTGAGACTTATGATAATCCTTATAAAGGCTAAGGATATTGATTCTAGTATTTTGAGCATGAGCCTAAATATCTTCAAAAATGCAGGGGTTCCTATATTTCCATATGCCCCAACATACAAAGAAGGGGATCTCCTTATGTTGGGGATGTTGTTGAACCCATAATTTCAAGTTTTCCTCAAAGGAAGACTCCTTCCATCCATCATAAATGTGAATAACTGATAGAACTTCAAACCAATCAGTTTGTTGAAAGTACATTCAACAAACGAGTAATTTATGTTCTCTGCTCTATTTCTCCACAGAAATAGTTGTTCATGATCTTGTTTTCTAAACACGACCAGATAAAACATTTGATTTTTAGTGTCATGTTCCACTGCCACAACTTCTTGAACCACCATTTCCTTGTAATAACAACATAAGTTGTAGATATAGCCTCATATGCAACTTTTACAATTATCTTCCCATCAAAAATATTATTTTCCCATACTAAAGTATCAGACTCCTCTATGAGTCTTATGCCCAGCTGATTTGAAACCTGAGATAAATAGGTTCCATTCCTATGCAATTTCACCTATTAAGTGTTAGGATATTCCTATACTCCATCCTAGTCCCACCAGTATTTTGATCATTTACATTTTCAGTCATGCATGCACCTTTTAGGGTTTGCATGCATTCTAGGGTTTGCATGCATTTTGCATGCATCCCAATCATCAGTCCAACACCTAGCCCTCAGTTAGCTAGCCCCCAGGAGCTTCTCACTATTCAGTTTTAGCCCTCTAGTTGCTTAATGCACCCTTCTTCCTTGATTTTAGGGAGCAACTCGCCCTCCTTCACCTACCAGTCCAGTTGTCACTCAGATACACTCAGTTACACTCAGTTACAGTCAGTTACACTCAGTTACACTTAGTTACACTCAGTTACACTCAGTTACATTCAGTTACACTCAGTTACACTCAATTACATTGAGTTACACTTAGTTACACCTACAAGAGTTAGTTTGACTGATGGTTGACAGTTACTTGAGCATTGATGACTCCACTAATGATGATGAAGACTTCCAGTTGCACTCCGATGATCATGAGGACACCTAGTTGTGCTCCGATGACACTCCAGTGATCCTTTGATCACTCCATGAAGGCTAATTCGAATTGCCACCTTAGGCATTCGAATTCCTCATGCATTGTATTATTTATACGTCCATTTGTGATTAATAATCTAGTATGTCCGAAGTATTATTGCTTCTATCTGAGTTCTACTGTACCATATTATTCTGTTGCTCATTATACTGCATGTATCACTCTTCTTCTATTCTCTTGCTTAATCCATTATTCTCTTGTGAGGTATACATCATCTCTTAGATCTGCTGTGAGGATTTTCACATGGTATCAGAGCATGTTGAGAGAATTGTTTATCTCCATTCTTGAGAGTTTTTTGCAGGTTATTACCAAGATTTTGAGTGCAACAGTTGTAGCAGTTTCTGCATTTTGCAGCAGTAGCAGTTGCAGCTATTCTATATTGTTTTTGCAGGTCCTCTACAGCTTCAATGTATTCATCAGGAATTACTCCTCTTGATCCACTCAACTATGATGAATGGAAACCAAGAATGATAGCAGACTTGAAGATCCATGATCTTTTTTATTTTTTATTTTGAAAGAGAGTTCGAATCCCCTGAAGAGAAGATTGACTGGTTAAATAAAAGAGACATCCACTTTGCAGCAATAATGTTTTCTTTGTGTGCATACCAGAGATTCCAATTCAAATACCGTGATGGTGTTGAAATTCCAAGAGAGTTATGGACTCCAAAAGAGATATGGGCTCACCTGGATGGAAAATTTAGTAGAGAGAATGAAGGACTTGGTCCCAACCCATTCGAAAGAAAACAAAGTGATGCATTCGCTCCTCTTGATGGTCTCTCGGATCATGAACCAGTATCATCTCATATTGAAGTTGTTGACAAAGAACTTGCAGATTCTCCGCTCATGCTCAAACTTTCTTCTCTTTCTGTGCCAGCTCACACTCTAGATATTGCAGAAGGTCCTAAATCCTCTCTTGCACCAGAGTCTGTTGGTTTGCATCATGATCACATAATTATTTCAGAGGTCAAAACAGCTTTTGAAGGTAATGCATTCGCTCCTCTCCAGCTATCTCCTCTTTTATACTACTATATGATCATAATTCCATGCTTTCAAAAGGTCATTGAAGAATATGGCCATTGCCATTCGCTTGGGATAATTTCTCATGCATCTCCTGGTTTTGATCTCACCTCTCATGGTTCAAAGGAGATCTCAAGAAGCCATGATTCAAGTCTTGTATCTAATTTGGGTTCTAAGCAATTACTGCTTGGGAAAATTTCTCATGCATATGATAGTTTTGATCTCACCCTTGCTGGTTCAAAGGAGATCTCAAGAAACTGTTTTGAAAGTCTTAAATCTGATTTTGATTTCAAGCAAACATGTAATAGTTCTTTTTGGCATAATCTCACCCATGGTGGTTCGAAGGACAAGACAAAGGACTATATGCACATTCAAAAATTTGATCCTACCTCAGCTGATTCGAATCACAAGTTCAAGGATCATTCTAATACTGTTGGATTTGTTCTCATCACATTCAATCTGAAGAGCAAGTACAAGCACATGCTTTTTGAGCATGATCCACTTCTTCCCAAGAAGAAGATACCTCCAGACATATGACCAAGCATCACACATGCTTGAGTATTGGAGCTTTTATTTTTTATGTGTGCCTTACAGTCTATTTTTTGAGGAGGGGGTATGTTTCCCATGAAATTTTCCCACTTCCTTGGTTTATTGATTGTTATTATTCATTGTATTGGGTGACCTTTGGTCTTAGTTACCAGGGCCCAAGATGGATTAAGGGGGGGTGTTAGGATATTCCTATACTCCATCCTAGTCCCACCAGTATTTTGATCATTTACATTTTCAGTCATGCATGCACCTTTTAGGGTTTGCATGCATTCTAGGGTTTGCATGCATTTTGCATGCATCCCAGTCATCAGTCCAACACCTAGCCCTCAATTAGCCAACCCCCATGAGCTTCTCACTATTCAGTTTTAGCCCTCCAGTTGCTTAATGCACCCTTCTTCCTTGATTTTAGGGAGCAACTCGCCCTCCTTCACCTACCAGTCCAGTTGTCAATCAGTTACACTCAGTTACACTTAGTTACACTCAGTTACAGTCAGTTACATTCAGTTACATTCAGTTACACTCAGTTACATTGAGTTACACTCAGTTACACCTACCAGAGTTAGTTTGACTGATGGTTGACAGTTACTTGAGCATTGTTGACTCCACTGATGATGATGAAGACTTCCAGTTGCGCTCCGATGATCATGAGGACACCTAGTTGTGCTCCGATGACACTCCAGTGATCCTTTGATCACTCCATGAAGGCTAATTCGAATTGCCACCTTAGGCATTCGAATTCCTCATGCATTGTATTATTTATATGTCCATTTGTGATTAATAATCTAGTATGTCCGAAGTATTATTGCTTCTATCCGAGTTCTACTGTACCATATTATTCTGTTGCTCATTATACTGCATGTATCAATCTTCTTCTATTCTCTTGCTTAATCCATTATTCCCTTGTGAGGTATACATCATCTCTTAGATCTGCTGTGAGGATTTTCACATTAAGCCCAAATCACATGCAATAAACCAGCAAGAAGAGCAACCAAACATCATTCTAGCATATGCTAATATGTGATAACCTTTAGCAGATAAAATATTTATAAGGGCCTATGATAAACAGTAGAAATCATCCCCATCGACGATCGGGCCCACTCCCAAGTGTATTAGTTTTCCATTCCCCACCCTCCATGATAGCTAGTACCCCCATCCACTGGTATACTTTCATAAAGCCTCTCCAGAACTTTGATGCTTGTGGAATGGTCTTCTTGGAATATCTAATCCAATGTATTAAGGGAATATTTTTAAGATATTTAGCATGAATAATATATTTCCATAAACCTTGACTGAGTAGGCCTCTCCACAATATTTTTAGACTCAAGGCCTCACTGAACCATAACAGGTTCTTTATACCCCACCCCCCAAGGACTTTGGCATAGAAATTTTCCTCCAATTGGCCAACTGAAAATTTGACTTATTTGAATTCCTAGCCCAGAGAAAATTCATCATCTTCTTTCTCAAACTATGAAGAATAGACACAGGAATTTTTGCTAGGGAGAGCCAATAAATGGGGATGCTCCCCAACAAAGCTTTCCCAAAAGTAATTCTTCCTCCTAAGCAGCATTGGAATTTCACTTGAATCTTACCTTTCATACTATTTTTTTTACGTTTTAAGGTTTAACATTCCTCTTAACTAAACATTTTGCGTAAATATGAACCTGTCAATAATAACGTTTTTGTATAGAAGTTACCCTACTTCAATGAAGTTTTCATAATTGTAATGGTTGGAATTTGGGATTATAAAATGAACTAAATTTGGATTGCGAGAAGTGGATTTTTCCCCTCATACACCTCAATTCTCTGAATTGGCTATAGAACTTTGTTCTATGTTTAAATATTTGTTCTAATCCCTTTACTTTGCATTGGCTCCTTCATACCAGAGTACTACAAAGTTACCAGATTTATTTGTCTCCTCCACGATCTCAATAATTACGAGGCACATACATTATTTTAGTTTCCTAGATCAA
The DNA here is from genome assembly GCA_027924585.1 of Larix kaempferi. Taxonomy (NCBI): domain Eukaryota; kingdom Viridiplantae; phylum Streptophyta; class Pinopsida; order Pinales; family Pinaceae; genus Larix; species Larix kaempferi. The sequence continues at coordinate 15,500,793 of BSBM01000407.1, read as the reverse complement.
TACCTTCTCATCTATTTTCAAACTAGCAAGAGTTCAATTCTAGTTACCAATTGATTGACAAACTTTCAACAATAAATTTTTTTTTATTCCAATACACGTCTAACTAGGGTAGTACCAGGAATCAATCAAGCACAATGAAGTAATTCTACAATCATATACTTAACTTCGAATTTGATCATCAAAATTATTGAAAAAGAAAAAATGTATAACTGAGAATCAAAACCTAGTTTTTTTAATTTGTTCCTTGAAATCGCTCTAATTTCATTGTCGCTCAGCATGTAATCAAAAGGGATTTTTCACTTGCTACTTGAACCAACCAACCTTATAAGGTTTGGAATTTGGAATAGATTTATGATCAGTTTAACACCAAATATTTTCACTCATTCATTTTGAGGATTAACCAACTTCACCACTGCACGAGGTTCATTCAATAGTCGCTCAATCACTCAAAAATCAAGAATATACCAACCAAATTATTAATCAACCAACATATATTGGATGAGAAAAAAAATCCAACAAAGGGAGATTGAAAAGTACTCAATGAAATATGATGCAATGATGAATCAGCTAGAAAATTTACCTTAACTTTTGTAATCAGATGCTTGTAAATAGTAATTAAAAATGGGTGTAATATGCCCCAAATTGAATTGCATTTTTTCTATAGCAACAAGGGTTTTAGAGTTGGAAATAACCATGGCAAAGAAAGATTTGTAAGTTTTAGAACAATATTCCCATCATATATATGCCATGGACCTTCATGTTGTTCTACCTATTGTTATTTGGCTCATTAGTGCCTAGTCTAGTGTCTTGGACCATAGTTTGTTCACATTTTACCACTTAGACTAGTGATATATCCACAAAGCCTTGTTTGTCCACTTATCCACTCATTTCCATCATTTTAGGAGTCAATGTGCCCCACTACCTTGCATTTATGTGGGAGTTATTGCATTTCACTATTTTAAGGAGATGGAGTGCACCCTCTTGAGGATTTGGTCAACTTGTGCATTAATGGCCATTATTTAGCCAACGACTCACCCCATGCGCCCTCATAATGGTACCTTTCACACTATTTTGAGTAGCCTGTTCTAAACAATTATCCATTTAAATTTTCATATAGACAGTCTATTCCTCTTCATTTCCAAAACCCTTTGACTGGCCAGTGTTTCTTTCCTTCATGATCATGGCGTCTAGCAAATATCCAAAGGACATAAATGATCCTTCAACCCCTCATTTGTAGTCATGGTTTAGATGTGTCTTTTCTAGAAACAATAATAGAACCACAAGTCAACCATCACTTATCCAAATCATTGTATTTGTCTTAATGCTCTATTAGGTCTCTGTCCTGATGGTCCAACGAGACATCCAATATTCTATGTACTTATGACATGAAATCAAATAGGAAACAAACATTTTGTAACTCTATTCTCAAGTTGCATGCACGAGTGTGGCTCATTGGTGGTTCAGTTGTTATGAAGTCACAGTTGTAAATGGAGGTCACGAGTTCAAATCACACCCGACTTTACCCGTGTCCCATGCTTGCGGGGTGTGTGGGGCACCTGGGGGTATAGTGGTAGTGGGATTGGATCCCTGGACCCCCGTGTCACGCGAGTACTAGCCCATTATCCAGCTGTTGATTCCCCTAGTTACAAAAAAAAGCAAACTCTATTCTCAAGTTAGATTGAAAAGGGAAATATGAAAAAGGGATCTGGCCCAATACTCCAATAGGAGTGTGTGACACTGTATATTTTCAATTTGCAATGTCAAACAACAAAACTAGAAAGCATATTACATATTTACCTCCCCAGAAGATAAATTTTGTTTTGAACTCATAGAATCAAGACTCAATTAAATAGTGTCCTAGGCAATCCTTTGCTTCAAGATACAAAGATGAAAATGCTTGGTCTTTTAACTTGTTTAAGGAAGAGAGTGCCACTTGTTGGGGTAGTGATGATGTTTGAACCTGTACTCTAGAAGATGTTATTCATTACATTCTGCCTTATTTGGTAATGCAAATAAATTGTTTCCTCCTCAAGCATTGCAATGGTGATTTCCAATAAGGAAATGTGGGCCAGTAGCTCTTGAAACTCTAATTTCCCAAAGAAACAAACCAAAATGAAACTGGAAAAGAGTCAAATACACAAAATTATAATTTGAAATAACTAAATTATGGATGTATTGCATACCAAGAATTATCAATGACTATTTCATCTGTGATAATAGTGTTGTGCGGAAAACTATCTTATGACTAACGTTGACATCACCAACATACTAAGGTTGAATAATATGGACATCTAGGGATTTACAAAAGGAAAATTAGGGTTTCTATTCAAACCAAGCTAAACTAGACTTTCAAAGATAGATAATCTTGTACCTTGTTTATGGAGTTCGATCCTAGCTTTCGTTTCTCCAAGCCTTCAACCCAAGAACCTGCAAAACCACTACAGTACCTTCCTCAAACACATTTGTATACAAAATATTGTTGAAATTCAAATAAAGCATAGAAATAAACAATCTAATTTAATAAACATCAACATGTAACCAAATCTGAGATATTAATGAACACAATAGTTAGGGAAGGGAAGATCTCCAATCTTTATTATGAATAACATAAAGTTACAAATATACCTTTAACTTTCAGGCACCTTTCGAAACCTTGAATCCAGGTGTCATGTTTGTCTTCTCCACGAATCCCAACTAAAGCTCCAATGCATAAGGGTTTGAAACTGACTAGGGAAGCAGCTTTAAGACATAGAGCATGGATAACAAGGGATAGAGAGTAGTGATTCCTCCAGCATAACAACACTTAATCCAAACATCCCCCTTCATGGATCAACTCCCTTGCTTTTATACTAAGTGGAGATGGTTAGCTTTGGGTTGGGGGCAATTATAACTAAAGGAAGGTTTCCAAAACCACCCAAATTGCCCCAAAATTCAATATTTTATTAATTTTTTGAGCATTTAGGCCAAAAACGTTGGTGGGACAAAGAAAATGTGTGTGTGACAATGGATGGGACAAAGGAAACATGCGTGTTTGATTAAAAATTATATTTCGACAGCTCTTTAAGGGTGCTTTTGTCTCCAAAATTAGCCACCAAGTTCCTAATTTCTAGGAAATCAATGAATAAGTTAAGGCCATAACACCAAGCACCAAATTAGGGCTCTTCCATCCATGATGTACTTTTGTGTGAGCAACAAAGTTGTCATGAAAGTGTCGTCATGGAAGTGTGATCATGTGAGCATCATCATGAAAGTGTCATCACGGATGGAGAAGTGCCGATTTGGGATATAACAATTAGTAAAACCAATCTACATGAAACTCATCAAATTAGGAGGAAAATTTTCATTTAAAAATGGCCAGTTCGATGGTAAGGAATAGCAGGAAAAAGGTGCTCAGTAACCTAAAATCGACAAGTTATAATTATGAGATATAATTTCCTGACACCTGCAAAAAAACCCACCATTCCTGCTTCCAAGCTTCAAACTCTGGCCCTGTTCCACCAATGTATGAATGCAATGGTTTAAGAAGAACACATAATGGGGAAGATGAGATATCCTCCCTTTTTATTTCCAACTTTAATATGATCAACATGAATACAACAAAAGGGTAGATGGGAGATTTGAATGCAGAAGACAAATGGTGGATTGAAGTCTAGGCGTTGGATAAATGACCAATTAATTCCCTATATTTTATGCCTACATAGTGCATTGTGTTGCACAACTACCCACATGTGCTTCATACAATAGAGGCATATAGTTTTCATTAGTGCTTATCGAGATCTTAGCTCCAACTATGTAATCATTTCATTTTATTTTTCACAATACAAATTGTTCATGTTCTTTCAACAAGAAATCATGGGTGCCCATGTGATCGTTGTTTGCTTAACTTGCTAGGGACATGGCCTTCCTTTTGTTCCTCGTGATAATTGGTAAGTGGTTCACTGAACTATTATTTTACCTCACCTATTCTTGCTTGGGTGTACTTGCTTCAATGAATCACATGGCATGCATGTGGAAAGGCATCCTAACTTCGTGTGCAACTTAGCTTCCATTGATAGACTAAAAGCTACTTGGTGATGCATCGACACTGACGTGTTCATGCATGGGTGGGGTATCTACGATGAGGGATGGTTCATGGATCCAATAATATAAGTTCTTTGTATGTTTGTGCTACATGCACTCATTGACATATATTATAATGGAACTCATTGTAGAGGAAGCCTTATTACGATGGCGTCATGGCACATTTTATTTTCCATTTTCCCAATTGTTCAATTCTTCAACCATCTTATTAGAAAAATTTGTCATTGATCTCTTGTTTAATTCAGAGATAGGATTTAAATTTTTTGTTTCAGTGGTGGCACCTTAGAATATCAATAAAGTTTAAGAATATTTATAGAAGATCCTACATATCTATAAATTATGTTGACAAAGAGATGATGGCATGTAACTCTCATGTTGGTGCACATATATGGAATTTTATTTTAGGTTGGCTTTCATGATCCATCATTTACAATCATACAATAATGGAAGACGAAAAACCAAATCGTAATAATTCTAGGACCTCAAATAGCTAACCATAGAGAATAATTATGACTGGAATTGTGCATATGCGATATCACCACATGTTAAGCCCCTTCCACTGCGAGGAGGACCATCACTATCAAATGTCATGAGAACTTCCCTAGGTGTGATCCCCATCACAGTTGGCAAGTCATCGACGTTGATGCAACTTCGACAAGTTTCAACTTCGACATGACTTCAACTCGATGAGTTATCTTCGACAGGTTTCAAATTCGACACAACTTCGACGAGTCTCGACTTCGACACACCACGACACATTCGCACCTTCTACATGTTCAATAACCTCACAGTTCACGACGTCGACAAGCAGTGTCGACATGTGACCAGGGACTACAGAACTTTGATAGACTGTCTCTCTGTCTTTCAGTCGACTGCAACGGTTGAACTGTTGAACCGCTCTAACTTCTTCTTTGTAACTGAACGTAACGAGCAGGCGCCCAAGCATCTCAGGAACCTATATAAGCATGTATAACATTGTAACATACAATCAATGATTCTACCCGTTTACATCTAATAGAAGAACAATTCGCATTCCTGCATATTATCTGTGTGTATTTGTGTTTATCTGTGTAGTGTAATACTGCTTTGCTCATTTTGCTTATTCTTATAGCTTCTGCCATAATATAGTTGACTCACTCAGTCGAACTGTTGTCCCCTCGTGCTTCCTGAACACGTCCCCATTGGTATTAGAGCATACTCAAATCAGAGGACTCAGTCTCTTTCTTAAGTTATGCGTATACACTTCTCTCCAAGTTACCTGACTTATGCCCGTTCAAACTCGCTCACAATCTCAACAATCCAAGCATACGCTACCTTGAAAGATGGCAGAAGAAACAGATAATAGACATGCAGTCGACAAGACATCACAACTTATTGAGCAAGCTCTGGCTCGACAACGGACTGGAATGTTCACCCAATTCAATGAGATTCTCATGTGATTCGCTTCGACATCCGAAGGATCTTCGACGAGAATTCACTCCGATAAAATTAGCCCATTCAAAGTGCAAATGAATTTGGACATACAGAATCTTGAAGGTAAGATTGACGCAGAATACATTGATTACTAGGTACTACAATTGGAATCCTATTACGCTGTAAATCAACTCTCTAAAACTCAAAAGATCACCATTGCAACCTTAAAGATGTCAACCTTCGTGCACTGCTGGTGGGAGAACCTCTCGACAAAGATGGAGAAAAGTAGAGACCCCATCGACACATGGGATAAATTCGTCAAACACATCCGGAAGGAATTTTACCCGCCTAAATACGTCGAGCAGCAGTATAAGAAGTGGCAGTAGCTAAGGAAATGGAAAGACCAATCAATACAAAGTTACATCGATGAGTTCTATCGACTCGTGGCGAGACTTGGCGTCCAAGAAAAAGAGAAATTGCTTGTTTTGAAGTACGTTAGCGGATTTTCCCAGTACATTCAGCTGGAGATGGAATTTCTAAGTGTCAATATGCGTGCGGATGCTTTCCACTATGCCAGCAAACTGGAAACCAAGCAGAAAGGAAAAACACGTTTCGCAACAAAGCCAACATCAGGACGACCACCAGGCAAGAAGGCACTAGTAGACTTTGAGAAGTCGAAATATTCTCAGCCGACACCACCAAATCCAGACCATGGTAAGAATCCTTTTCACAAGAGGGAACATAGAAAACAACCGTCGACCGAAAAATTGTGCGATTACCACCACTCCTCTTGGAATGATACGTTTGAATGCAAAGCTCGGAAGACATTTTTGGCAAAAGTGTCAACCACCGACTCATTCGACAAGACAACGAAAGAATCTGATCCAGACACAATGACCGTTTTGATCTCGACCACTCCAGCAGCCTCGACTATCATCGACGAGGAGGAACGAGAACGCCTGTTCCATACACGGATATGGGTCCAGAGAAATCCATTGCATCTGATTGTGGACAATGGGAGCCAGAAGAACTTCATTTCTGAATAACTTGTGAAGAAACTAGGTCTTGTTACCACTCCGCATCCTCAGCCTTACAACATCGGTTGGATGAAGGATGGAAAAGAACTTCGAATCACTCAACAATGTAAGCTTGCTTACTTCATAAAACATTTTGAAGATGAAGTACTCTGCGACGTGGAACCACTCTCCATAGCCGACGCCCTGTTTGGGAAACCTTACCTCTGGGATAGACATGGAAGTTATCAGTCACAGCCTCAGAAGGTAATTGTCAGAATCCGAAACTGATGGTTCAGCATACCAGAGCGTCAACCTAAATCGATGGTTGCACTGATATCTGCCAAACAGACAAAGAAGCTCATCAATCATGCTCAGAAGTTTTCATTAATCATGATCAAGCTGCCACATTCTAAGAATACTGCAGCAACGAGTTGAGTCACAGACCAATGCAGTTCTCGATAGAAGCAGCAAGTCGATCATATTCTCGATGAGTACCAGAACCTCTTTCAAGCTCTAGACGGAGTACCTCAACATTGTTAGGTAAAACACTCCATTGAACTTGTTCCTGGTTCTTCTTTGCCTAACGCATCTGTTTACAAAAGATCCATTCTCGAAAATGAAGAGATTCGCAGACAGATCCAAGAATTAATCGACAAAGGTCATAATCCACCCAACTCCTCTCCTTGTGGAAGTATAGTCGTCCTAGTTCCGAAGAAATATGGGACTTGGCGCATGTGCATCGACTACATAGCTCTCAACAAAATATCGGTGAAGAATCGGTACCCTATGTCGCGAATAGAGGAGCTCATCAACTGTCTGAAAGGCGCTAAATTCTTTACTAAGCTTGACCTCAAGTCAGGATACCATCAGATTCCAATCAAGCCCTCAGATGTGTGGAAAACTGCTTTCAAAACCAAGGAAGGATTGTTTGAACGGTTAGTCATGCCTTTCGGCTTAACCAACGCACCTGCGACCTTCATGCGACATATGGATAACCTTCTTCGACCTTTCATCGGAAAATGGGTTATTGTCTATGTAAGGTCCCCTCCCGCCTTCCAAATGTAGGGGAGAGAACATGACCGATCATAGGGGGCTTTTGGCAGACTTAGCCCCAATATTCTTTCTTTACTCATAAATTCATAACAATTAAAAACTTATGTGTGCAAAATCAACTCAATATAAACACAGCGGAATTAAACATAATAGCAAGCACACAAACAGTAATGCCTAACATATATACATATATCACAGTAGAGGATGATTCAACATATAGAGACTCAATCTCGTTCCAATTCCATGCATGGATTCCAATTTAAGATAATCAATTCATTTCATTAAACATGGACAATTTAACATATTGCAGAACACAAAATGCAAATAATTTATAATACATAGAACACTTATCTTGAAGATGAAGCTGACCAAACAACTGGCTATGTGAGAGCAACGTTCCACCCAACCATAGATCTCTGTCCAGCCTATATTCTTTCAGCTGAGAGATCACCCCCGAGCTGGGTTGTGTATCCACTAAGGAAGAACTAGCTAGGCTCACTCACATCCATGGTTTCGGTCATCAGTTATGCTAAGCCAACACACCACTGGGTTTATCAAGCATACGAATGACAAATGAGGAGGATGCTAAGCCAGTGATCTCAACCACAAAGCTACAGGCATCTCAAATGAACTCAGCAGTCATAGCACCCACAATACCTACTGCACCTAACACAAGGAAGGTCCCCTTCTCTGCTGCACAGTCCCTCAGACGTCCCTTCCCTCCAGTCCTCTTCAGGGTGGGCATAGAAAGGTCCAGCTGCTAATTCCTTGAGATTCTAGCCTTCACTGGGTTTATCAAGCAAACCAAACCTCTGCTCAGTCATTCACACTTGGATTTCTCACAGTTATGTTATCCAATAACTCAATCCCGTCACTTCATTTCTGGGCTGTAAAAACTGGATTTTCCAATGGATTTCGAGGTATCTAATACTCTCAATTTCGTCCCAAGGTTCATATCTATGGATCCCCCATTGGATTTCACTGTCCAATGCCAAATCTGGGCATTTATGGCTCTTCAAAACGTGGGTTCTTTTAAGGTCGCGATTTCTAGTTTTTTTCTCTCTGCTGGCAATTCGTTTTTGGGTGGAAAATGGTGCTGGTAAGTTTCACAATGGAATGGGGATGAGGAAGAAGCAACTCCCCTGAGGTAGAGTGGCTTGTGGTACAAGAAAACAGAGCCCATACTCTGCCATACGAATTTCTGGGCTACCCATGCTCCATTAAAGCCATGGACTGAATTCCTCAACCACTTCCTTACAACATAAATAAATGTCAGCAAAGTAAGTCAAATGAGTTCTCAAGGTGACATATGGCAGCCTATGGTTCAATCCCACAACCCCCTCACCACTCCCTAGTGGATACACATGGCCCCTTCTCATTCGTTCCTCCCATAGCCAGTTTTGGTATTTTATTTCAATATTAAATATTTACATCAATTTACAATATCCCATGGCTTAATAGCATGTGGGTAACAAAATATCAAAGCGTGTCTAATTTAAATAAAATATGAGCATAAACTAGCGGGGCCTTGGCCTTGAGCTCCACACTAGGGAAACATACAACGTGTGTATACAATATTTACATTAGAAGCCAATATTTCATAAGGGTCAAAATTGGGGTATTACATTCCCCTCCCCCTTAGAACAACACCGTCCTCGGTGTTCTCAAAACTGAACAAAAATGGGAATGCCTCCCTCATGGCATCCTCTAGCTCCCATGTAGCCTCATCAGGACTAAGGTGCTCCCATTGGACCTTTACCTGCCCGATGGCTCTGTTCCAGAGCACTGTGACTTTCTTGTCGAGGATGCGCATAGGTTCTACTTGGAACTCTCCCTCGGGTTCCACCTGTATCACATTCCAATCAATCATATGATTAAGGTCATGTACATACTTCTTAAGCAAAGATACATGGAAAACATTATGAGCTCTTATGTTAGCAGGCAATGCAATTCTATATGCAACTGGCCCTATCCTATCAAGGACTTCAAATGGTCCACAATATCTTGGTGACAACTTGGCACAACTCCCCAACTTGAGGGAACTCTTCCTTGGTTTCACTCTCAAGTAAACATGATCCCCGATCTGAAATTCCTTATGTGCTCTTTTCAAATCTGCATAACTCTTCTGCCTATCCTGAGCCGCCTTTAAATTCTTCCTGATCTTAACAATTTCCTGTTCCATTTCCTTGATCATCTCTGGTCCAAGCACTACCCTGTTCACTGGACCGTCCCAATTCACTGGCATCCTGCATCCCTTGCCATACAATGCTTCAAATGGACTCATTCCCAAGGATGCATGGTGTCCATTATTGTATGCAAATTCAACCAAGTGTAAATAATCTTCCCACTTGGATGGTTTGTCCATCACATACATTCTCAGCATGTCTTCAAGAACCTGATTCACCCTCTCGGTTTGGCCGTCCGTTTGAGGATGGTAAGCTGTACTGAAATTCAATTTAGTTCCCAATTCCTGAAATAATCCCTTCCAGAAATTGGAGGTGAACTTTGTATCACGATCAGAAATTATTTCCTTAGGCAATCCATGCAATCTGAATATCTCTCTCATGAAGATGTTCGCAATGTCACTAGCCTTGTGAGTGGACTTCACTGGAATAAAGTGAGCTACCTTCGATAGCTTATCCACCACAACCATGATTGAATCATGCTTCTTCACTGTCATTGGCAGACCTGTTATAAAATCCATGGAGATCACTTCCCACTTCCATTCTGGAATGGGTAAGGGCTGCAATAACCCTGTTGGATGTTGGTGTTCTGCCTTGACTTGTTGGCACTTCTGACACCTAGCAATGTACTCAGCTATGTCCTTCTTCATGCCATTCCAAAAGTATTGCTTTCTTGCCGCTGTTATAGTCTTCTGATATCCTGGGTGTCCAGAGTACGGCATTTGGTGTATTTCATCCATCACTAGTTTCTTCAAATCTACATTATTTGGAATGTACAACCTATATTTGTAGATGAGGATACTGTCTTCACCCAGCTGATATCCTACACACTTTTCATCCATATTACCGTGCTGCAACTTCTCTTTAATTTGAAGGCAAGTTTCGTCATTGTTTTGGGCTTCAAGAACTCTTGTCTTCAAATCTGATTTGCACATACTTACTGCTAAAACATGAAATTTTCTGCTAAGAGCATCTGCAACCTTATTCTCCTTCCCTTTTACATGTTTAATTTCAAAATCAAATTCACAAAGAAATTCCATCCATCTAGCTTGCCTAGCATTCAAGTTTGGCTGATCAAACAAATACTTCAAGCTCATGTGGTCTGTTCTAAGTTCAAATCTTCTTCCCATCAAGTAATGCCTCAACATCTTAAGAGCATGCACTATGGCTGCTAATTCTAAATCATGTGTGGCATAATTCTTTTCATGCTCTTTTAATTTCTCGGATTCATAGCAAATCACAATTCCTTCTTGCATGAGAACCCCACCCAGTCCTTCAATGCAAGCATCTGTGCACACTACAAAATCCTTCCTTGAATCTGCTATCTTCAAAACAGGAGCGCTGGTAAGTAACTCCTTCAGCTTTTGAAAACTTTTCTCACATTTTTCAGACCATACAAATCTGATGTTCTTCCTTTGCAATGAAGTGATCGGATGAGCTATCCTGGAGAATTTTTTAATAAACCTTCTGTAGTAACCAGCAAGGCCCATAAAAGATCTAACATCTGAAACATTTCTTGGAGTTGGCCAATCCAGGATGGAATTAATCTTCTTCGGTCCACTGCAATTCCTTCTTCTGAAATGACGTGACCCAAATATTGAATCCTCTTTTGATAGAATTCACACTTGCTTAACTTGGCATACAGCTGATGTTCTCTAAGAACTTGCAACACCATTCTTAGATGCTCCTCATGTTCTTCTTCATTTCTTGAATAGACAAGAATGTCATCTAAAAACACAATCACAAACTTATCCAAATATTTGCTGAATACGCTATTCATGAGACACATGAATGTGGCAGGTGCGTTAGCCAAATGGAACCACAGTGAACTCATAATGACCATATCTAGTTCTGAAAGCCGTCTTGTGAATTTCTTCTTCTTTAATCCTCACTTGATGGTAGCCAGACCTCAAGTCAATCTTTGAAAATAATTTGGCTTCCTTCATTTGATTAAACAAGTAATCAATTCTTGGTAATGGATACTTGTTCTTAACTGTCACTTTATTGAGTTGCCTGTAATCAATACACAGCCTTAAAGTCTCATTTTTCTTCTTGACAAATAACACCGGTGCTCCCCAAGGAGACACACTAGGCCTGATATACCTTTTATCCATTAATTCTTGCAGCTGCATCTTCAATTCCACCAACTCTGGTGTACTCATTCTATAAGGAGCTTTGGAATTCGGCGCTGCCCCTGGAACAAGATCAATGGTAAAATCAATATTTCTCTTCGGTGGCAACCCTGGTACCTCATCCGGAAACACATCTTGGAACTCTTGCAATATCCTGAAGTCTTCTAGTCTTGGCCCTTTGTCTTCTAATGAATCTGGCATATGGATTGCATATAATTGACAACCCTTCTTATAAAACTTTTTCAACTGCAGGGCTGAAATCTGCCTTACTGAAACTTGCTTGGGAATCCCTTTTACCAATGTTGGCCTTCCCTTTTCATCAATGCACTCAAGTGCTTTCTCATAACCGTCCAATTTGGCTCTATGTCTTTCTAAGCAATCCATGCCAATTAATGCATCATAGGATCCTAATGGTAACACATTCAATTCAGCATATGTGTGGAGTCCATTCAATTCTATGGGACACTCCATCACTACCTCACTTACTTTTCTCTTGGTTCCCGTGGCTAATTGTACTAGCCAAGACTTATTATGCTTCATTTTTCTAAGAGAACAACCTTCAACCACTTTTGGAGAAACATAACTATGAGTGGATCCTGGATCAATCAAAACAGAAATAGATTGCATAGCAATCTTACCTTCGACTTCCACCACTAATGATTGATGTTCTGCTTGATGATTATCCAACGCTGCATAAATCTGAGGTGTTGTCCTTGCCATGTTCCCCACCGTAGCTACTCCCTTCAATTTGTTCAACTTTCGATAATTGTCTTTTCGATGTGGACAATCCTTCAACATGTGGTTTTCTCCACATCCCCAACACTGAAGTGGTCCTTTTGATGCTTTGTCTGCTGCCACTGCTGGTTTAAATCCACTCCTTGCTTGCTACCCCTGTGGAAAGGTTCTAAGTTGACCTCTGAATGGTGGCTTGAAGCCATTCTTCTTTTGATCAAACTTCCCTCTTGGCTTTCCTTTCCATGCTGGGTTAGCCTCTATTTTTCCTTTACTTTGCTCACAGCAATGCATTGCCATCCTAATGGCTTCATCCAAACTGGGTGGATTAACAAACTCAATACGATCCTTGAAGTTTTGAGGTAGACCTCCAAGGAAGCATTGGATTTTTACTCTCTCATCCTTAATGTAGTCAACATACCTCAGTAATTCCAAGAATTTGTGGACATGCTCTTCCATAGACTTTAGTCCCAACCTGAGTTCATTAAACTCTTTTCTCTTACTGTCATAATACCTAGCAGAAAGGTATTTCTCCTTGAAGTACCTCTTAAATCTTTCCCAACTGATCTTTCTCTCATTAATTCTTTTCACTTGCACGAGATTGTCCCACCAAATGGAAGCTTTGCCATTTAGGTTGTAAATGGCAATTTTGGCTTTCTCATTTCCTGCGTAGTCTTGAATTCTGAACTATTTCTTCATTCCAAGAAGCCATGCTTCTGCCTCTTGGCCAGACTTGCCTTCCCCATCAAATGTGGGAGGTCTTGCCTTCCTGAATTCTCCCTGTGGGATGCCCTTGAACTTCTTTCTTCCATCCAATCTCTTAGGTGCTCGTCTTGGACTTCTTCTAGAACAATTGGAGTCACACGACCTGCTGGAAGAAGACCTTGATGAAGATGTTTTATGCTTTCTGCTCACCGAACTCTTCCTTGGGCTTGGAGTCCTCCTCTTCGAGCGACCTCTAGAATGACTCCCTGCATTTCTTCCTTCTTCACCCATATTGCTTGGGTTGGACCCAAGGTTTATCTTATGCTTCATATCAGTGAGGCTTTGCAAAATAGCAGCATTGAGTTGGTGTTGTTGTTCTTGAGCCTTCATCAATCTTTCATTGAAGCTCACCATGGTTTCAACCAAATTCTGAGGAGTCACCTGCTCCCTTCTCCCATTGGATTCAGTCTCCGCATTTTCTTCATGCACATTTTATCTGAGAACATCTTCTTCGTGCTCATAAATATCTTGAGCATCATTTATGGTCACCATCTTTCCTGTATGCTACCTCTGCTACAATTATAAATTTTATGAGCTGCAAGCACCGTGCATTATGAAAATATTTGTTAGACATCATAAGAATGCATATAGAAATTCGCACAATGAATATTTAACATAATAGAACTCATGGAATAATTCACACAGTTGCTATGCATTCCTTTCCCTTTCCCATTCAAGCAATTCTGGAAATTGCCCATATTTATCAATAATTTGTCAAAACAGTCGCTGGTACATTTCTGCTCTAATTATTTGTGGGGTATGATAACTTCATTCCAATTCTGGTCATACACCATTATTCCCTACTAGACAAGCTTTCCAATGCCTGTCCCCATGCTCCATTCCGACATCGGGTGTGGAAACAACGTTGTTTAAAAAATGACAACTCTTACCAATAATTTTGCACATTTTACACAGTTGTATTTTGGTCCAGAATGCCAACTTCAGCCACCTGTGGAAGAAAATCTATAAAGAATCACAAAAACTTTTATATCGGGCGAAGTTAGTCCATATAACAAGGAACACTCAACAATTCGCGGATCTCAAATTTGATGCACCATTCATCTTTTATAAAATTCTGGGTTTAACTACTTTTCCTTTTTAACTCCCTTTGCAACCTGTGCTCCACCTATGCACCACCTGCGTGCAACCTGTGCGCAATCCGCGCACAACCTGCACTCAATCCGCGCAACCTACGCGTAATTTGTGTGCGACTTGCACGCAATCCGCGCGCAACCCACATGCAATCTGCGCGCAATCCGCGCGCATCCCACACGCAATCTGCGCGCAATCCATGTGCAATCTGTGCGTGACCTGCGCGCAATCCACGCGCATCCCGCGCGCATCCCGCATGCAATCTGCACGCAATCTGCGTGCTTGCAGGGGTCATATCTCCCTCGTCCCTTAACCAAATAAGGCAAGTTTGGTGCCGTTGGAAAGATCTTGGAGAGGTCTGTGCACCTATGTGATCTTATTCTTCATCTGATAAGTCTGAACCTATCATTGTTCCCAATCAAAGTGTTTCCCCCAACTTCCCAATATTACATTAAAACCATTATGTTACCTGCGTGTAACTCAGAATTTGGCCCAAGCAGCCCCAGTGTTGTAACATGGGCTCTGATACCACTCTGTAACGTCCCGTCCCGCCTTCCAAATGCAGGGGAGAGAACATGACCGATCATAGTGGGCTTTTGGCAGACTTAGCCCCAATATTCTTTCTTTACTCATAAATTCATAACAATTAAAAACTTCTGTGTGCAAAATCAACTCAATATAAACACAGCGGAATTAAACATAATAGCAAGCACACAAATAGTAATGCCTAACATATATACATATATCACAACAGAGGATGATTCAGCATATAGAGACTCAATCTCGTTCCAATGCCATGCATGGATTCCAATTTAAGATAATCAATTCATTTCATTAAACATGGACAATTTAACATATTGCAAAACACAAAATGCAAATAATTTAGAACACTTATCTTGAAGATGAAGCTGACCAAACAACTGGCTATGTGAGAGCAACGTTCCACCCAACCATAGATCTCTGTCCAGCCTATATTCTTTCAGCTGAGAGATCACCCCCAAGCTGGATTGTGTATCCACTAAGGAAGAACTAGCTGGGCTCACTCACAACCATGGTTTCGGTCATCAGCTATGCTAAGCCAACACACCGTTGGGTTTATCAAGCATACAAATGACAAATGAGGAGGATGCTAAGCCAGTGAGCTCAACCACAAAGCTACAGGCATCTCAAATGAACTCAGCAGTCATGGCACCCACAATACCTACCGCACCCAACACAAGGAAGGTCCCCTTCTCTGATGCACAGTCCCTCAGACGTCCCTTCCCTCCAGTGCTCTTTAGGGTGGGCATAGAAAGGTCCAGCTGCTAATTCCTTGAGATTCTAGCCTTCACTGGGTTTATCAAGCAAACCAAACCTCTGCTCAGTCATTCACACTTAGATTTCTCACAGTTCTGTTATCTAATAACTCAATCCCGTCACTTCATTTCTGGGCTGTAAAAACTGGGTTTTCCAATGGATTTCGGGGTATCTAATACTCTCAATTTTGCCCCAAGGTTCATATCTATGGATCCCCCATTGGATTTCACTGTCCAATGCCAAATCTGGGCGTTTATGGCTCT
This sequence comes from Larix kaempferi, assembly GCA_027924585.1. Taxonomy (NCBI): domain Eukaryota; kingdom Viridiplantae; phylum Streptophyta; class Pinopsida; order Pinales; family Pinaceae; genus Larix; species Larix kaempferi. The sequence goes on along the minus strand of BSBM01000407.1, from coordinate 15,484,768 downwards.
TCAAAACATGGGTTCTTTCAAGGTCGCAATTTCTGGTTTTTTTCTCTCTGCTGGCAATTCGTTTTTGGGTGGAAAATGGTGCTGGTAAGTTTCACAATGGAATGGGGATGAGGAAGAAGCAACTCCCCTGAGGTAGAGTGGCTTGTGGTACAAGAAAACAGAGCCCATACTCTGCCATACGAATTTCTGGGCTGCCCATGCTCCATTAAAGCCATGGACTGAATTCCTCAACCACTTCCTTACAACATAAATAAATGTCAGCAAGGTAAGTCAAATGAGTTCTCAAGGTGACATATGGCAGCCTATGGTTCAATCCCACAACCCCCTCACCACTCCCTAGTGGATACACATGTCCCCTTCTCATTTGTTGCTCCCATAGCCAGTTTTGGTATTTTATTTCAATATTAAATATTTACATCAATTTACAATATCCCATGGCTTAATAGCATGTGGGTAACACAATATCAAAGCATGTCTAATTTAAATAAAATCTGAGCATAAACTAGCGGGGCCTTGGCCTTGAGCTCCATGCTAGGGAAACATACAATGTGTGTATACAATATTTACATTAGAAGCCAATATTTCATAAGGGTCAAAATTGGGGTATTACAGTCTATGTCGATGATATACTGATTTTCAGTCGATCATGGGAAGAACATGTCGGACATCTTCGACAAGTGTAGGGACCCCCATTTCAAGTTCCACAAAAAAAAAACTTCCAAATAGAACTAACATCATATGAAGATTAAATAAAACTTGAAAATCAAATATAGAACCATAAATAAAATCTCATAATCTCAACTTGTACATAAAAATGGAACAGTATACCTTTCGACAGTAGTTGAGCACTCCATTGGCGAAGTCCTTGTATGTATGGTCATCGATCTTCCCCGAGTCGCTTCCCGCCTTGCTGACTTTACCAAGAGACCCCTCGGTTGACCACCCTATCGTATCGAGGTTACTCTCCTTCACCCCGAACCCCCGAGCTAATGGGGTCGTAAGAACACACTAACAAGCTTCCCGTTGGGATCTCCCAATTCCCGGTCAAGCTAAGCCCAACTCACAAGAACCATAAAATCAATTCTTGATTCCGGTGCCCATCCAGTACTAGGGAGCAAGAAATGTCATTTTCTCCTTCTCCTTCCTTCTTTTATAACAAAATTCCGTATGCCATGTGTCCTCACATGCACATAATTTATTTAATTTAATATTTCATACTATTTATTCTCAAGTTACAAGAGTTTGTGTGCCATGTGTCCTCACATGCACATAACTTATTTAATTTAATATTTCATTACTGTTTATTCTCAAGTTACAAGAGTTTGTGTTTCATGTGTCCTCACATGCACATAACTTATTTAATTTGATATTTTATTACTATTTATTCTCAAGTTACAAGAGTTTGTGTGCCATGTGTCCTCACATGCACATAACTTATTTAATTTGATATTTCATTACTATTTATTCTCAAGTTACAAGAGTTTGTGTGCCATGTGTCCTCACATCCACATAACTTATTTAATTTGATATTTCATTACTATTTATTGTCAAGTTACAAGAGTTTGTGTGCCATGTGTCCTCACATGCACATAACTTATTTAATTTATTACAAATTCCCATTTAGTTCACCTTTCTAGTTTTCTTTTTTAAAAGTAATAAAATGAAAATAAAAGTAATATCTTTTATTAATACTTCATTTCAAATTTCTTCTTTCAAAAAGATATATATAAAGAAAGTCATAAAAAGAATTTTAAAATAGTTCTTCATAAAAGAATTCCAACCTATTCTAAATTTTTTTTCAAAATCATAAAATAAAAGTAAGAGTCAAATAATTCTTTTATTAATATTTCCTATTTTATTTCTAATTCTTTTTCCTCTTTTCAAAACAAAATGGATTAAAATATTTCTTAAATCTTATGTGAAATTTTCATTTATACAATTGATTTATTTCTTCCTCTTGTTATTGTGTAGGTACCTCTTCGGCGAGCCCTTCTGACAATTCATTTTCTTTCTTCTTGTTCTTGTCTAGGTACCTCTTCGGTGGGCCCTTCCGACAATTTCTTTTCTTTCTTCTTATGGGGAGTACTGCTTAGCGATAGGGAATCTTTACCGCGACCTTCCAACTATGGCTTTCTTGGAGACTAAGGGTTACTAAGGCATAAGGTCCTCCTTATCGTGCGCCCCTCAACTCATCGTACGTGACCAAGTCGTTACGGCCTCACTCGTACAACACACGCTTCCCCAGGTGAGATGAAACGACTTCCTACCCATGTGTGGATTGCTATTTTAGGGTCGACAGTTTGTCATCATACCCCTATGTGTTCTTTTCGTTCTTACGACCCCTATAATTCCATTGTGGGCCAGTCGGTAAATCGTCTTACCTACCACTGCACACACTCAAGCGCACATTAGTAGCGTTGCACTATAAAATATTTTCATCATCATTCTAGTATCTCAGTCAATTGAGCATACAAATTATTCATCATTTATCATCATGTCTCAGTAAGTCGAACATTCATCATTTTCAATATAAAGCATTTCATCATTCATCATCATTTCTCAGTCAATCGAGCATTCATCATTTTCATTATAAAGCATTTTCATCATTCGTCATCATTTCTCAGTCAGTCGAGCATTCATCATTTTCATCATTCATCATTCCTCAGTTAGTCGAGCATTCATCATCATTTCTCAGTCAGTCGAGCATTCATCATTTTCATTATAAAGCATTTTCATCATTCATCATCATTTCTCAGTCAGTCGAGCATTCACCATTTTGATTATAAATCATTTTCATCATTCATCATCATTTCTCAGTCAGTCGAGCATTCATCATTTTCATTATAAAAAAATTTCATCATTCATCATCATTTCTCAGTTAGTCAAGCATTCATCATTTTGATTATAAAGCATTTTCATCATTCATCATCATTTCTCAGTCAGTCGAGCATTCATCATTTTCATTATAAATCATTTTCATCATTCATCATCATTTCTCAATCAATCGAGCATTCATCTAATCATTTATATCTTAATCAGTCAAACATATCTAACATTCAGTCATTCCATCGCAATCAGTCGAGCATATCTAATATTCAGTTATTCTATCTCAATTATCCAAGCATATCTAACATTCAGTCATTCTATCTCAATCAGTCGAGCATATCTAACATTCAATCATTCTATCTCAATCAGTCGAGCATATATACATTTAGTCATTCTATCTCAATCAGTCGAGCATATCTCGCATTCAGTCATTCTATCTCAATCAGTCGAGCATATCTAACATTCAGTCATTCTATCTCAATCAGTCGAGCATATATACATTCAGTCATTCTATCTCAATCAGTCGAGCATATCTCGCATTCAGTCATTCTATCTCAATCAGTCGAGCATATCTAACATTCAGTCATCATTTGTTTCGTAAATTTGCAAATCACTAAACAGAGCATTAATTTATTAAGTAAAGTATTAATTTCTATAACTGTCGTTTATTGCATCATTTTCGTTTATCATTCGTCGTCATGTGTTATTCAGTCGTTCAAGCATTTTCAATATTCAAAGGACCAATTACTAAAGTTTATTCAGTCGAGTCAGTTGGCAAGTGTCCTCAAGTCTACGGCCAGTCAATGTACCAAGGTGGGCATTACAACAAGTCCTCGACACTCTCCAGCAACATCGGCTTTATCTGAACATGGACAAGTACTCTTTTGCGATGACCAGCATCAAATATTTGGGGTATGTAATTGACTCTGCAGGCATTCACGTCGACCTAGAAAAAGTACAGATCCTCAAAGATTGGCCCATTCCTAGAAGCATTCAAGAACTAAGAAGTTTTCTTGGTTTGGTGAATTTCTATTGACAATTCATACTCGGATTCAGTCACATGGCCTGGCCCTTGAATCAGTTGATGAAGGGAAGTGGGAAAACTGTTTCCAATGGACAACAACACAACAAGCAACTTTTGAACATCTCAAACACAAGCTTTGCACTGCACCAGTACTTGTGTTACCTGATCTGCATCATGCCTTTGAGATTGAGACGGACACATTGGACTATGCCTTGGGCACAGTGATCACCCCAGTCTGGTCACCCAGTCGCTTTTCATTCCAAGACTTTTAACGACACAGTTAGAAGATACTCAACATACAAAAAAGAATTGTACGCTATTGTGCAATCTCTCAAGCAATGGAGGCATTACATCCTTGTCAAGGAAATGGTCATTCTCACTGATCATAAGCCTCTACAGTTCGCTCCGACACAATCAAAGTTCCAGGCAAACCGAAAACTCACTTGGATTAATTACCTACAACAATTTCAGTTGGTGATTAAGTATCATATAGGTAAAGCTAACGCCGCTACCGATTTCCTTAGTCAACCACCCATTACTCTCCTTTTGATAGTGATGAGTATGTAGGGATACGATGCGACCACTTGGCCACAGTTGTATGAGGACGACAACGACTTCTCAGCAGTCTACCGACAGTTACAGACTAACAAGTCGTCAACCTCATACTTCGACTATTTCCTAAGAGACACCTTGCTATACAAGCTTGGACAACTTTTTGTACCAGCTGATGAGCACCGACAACAGCTCATTTGGGACGCGCACTACAGCAAGACTGCATGACACTTTGGAGTAGCAAAGACACTTGCTATTCTGCAGAAGTATTTCTTTTGGCCTACACTTAAATCCGATGTCAACAAGTACATTCGATCATGCGTGGTTTGCGCCGTTGCTAAGCCACTTAATCGACGACAACGATTGTATACACCTCTACCAGTTCCTAGTCGACTGTGGGAATCTATTTCTATGGATTACTTGATGGTTTAACCTACTACTAGAAATCAGCATGATGCGATATTAGTAGTAGTCGATCGATTTTCCAAGATGACCATTCTCATACCATGTAAGAAGACCACGACAGCGCATCAGACCACTCAGCTCTTCTTTGCACATGTTTGGAAACACTTTGGTTTACCCACAACCATTATTTCTGACCGAGATTCCAGATTTGTCAGCATATTTTGGAAGACCCTCTGGCAATTGCTAGACACATGACTCTCATTGTCGACAACTTTCCATCATCAGACCAACGGACATACAGAAGTTGTGAATCGCTTAGTAGTACAACTGCTTTGTATGTACAATCACCAACATCGATGCACATGGGATGAAAGTCTTCCATACATCCAGCACAACTACAATCGTGCTCAACACAACTCTACAGGAAAGAGTCCATTTGAAGTTTGTTACGGATTTAAGCCTTCAACGCCTATCGACTTGATCATCTCCTCGACACAACCGAGTGACACCGACTACAGCTAGCGAGAAGTTTATAAAGCAGTCAAGTTCAGATATTAGGTATGCGACATCCAGAAGCAAGCAGAAGAAATGTTGCACAGAGAAAACAAGAAAGCTAAGTCCCAACACGAAAATCCCTAAGTTCCAAATTGGGGATAAGGTCTAGTTATATCTCAAGAAGGAGCGCTTTGCAGGCCCATTCAAGAAGCTCAAGCCTTTGCGATATGGTTCGTACATTATTCTTCGATAGATTGGCAAAAACGATTTCCAACTCGACATTCCTGCATGCCTGGGTTTGCATCCAGTATTCAATGTAAATCTACTTCGACCATACCATGCACCCTTGTTGGAACAGAATGACTTGCAGACAGCGAAACCCGAAGACATCCATGCAGATGTTCAGGAGCCTCTTCTGTGCGACACCATTGTGGGACAACGAGTACGCCATACAAGGACGAACACAATTCCCTTGTTTCAAGTTTCCAAGGATGGCCAGATCCCATCTCAAGGAAAATGGTACTCTGTTACTGAAGTGACCGACAAGTTTCCTCACCTTCATGAGCAAACAATGGGGTCCATTGTTTCTTAAGGAAGGAGGTCTAATCCGCATCGCAGTTGGAAAGTCATCGATGTTGATGCAACTTTGACAAGTTTCAACTTTGACACAACTTCAACTTGACGAGTTATCTTCGACAGGTTCCGAATTCGGCACAAATCTGACAAGTCTCGACTTCAACACACCGCGACACATTCACACCTTCGACATGTTCAACAACCTCATAGTTCACGATGTCGACAAGCAGCGTCGACATGCGACCAACGACTGTTGAACTTCGACAGACTGTCTCTCTATCTTCCAGTCGACTGTAACGGTTGAACTGTTGAACCGTTCTAACTTTTTCTTTGTAACTGAATGTAACGGGAAGGCACCCAAGCGTATCAGAAACCTATATAAGCATGTATAACATTGTAACATACAATCAATGATTCTACCTATTTACATCTAATAGAAGAAAAGTTCGCATTCCCGCATATTTTCTGTGCGTATTTGTGTTTATCTATGTAGTGTAATCCTGCTTTGCTCATTCTGCTTATTCTTATAGCTTCTGCCATAACAGAGCTGACTCATTCAGTCGAACTGTTGTCCCCCTCATGCTTCCTAGACACGACCCGGATCAAGGTGTAATATCTCTCCAATCATAGCTTTGACCATAGAGTGTTATTCGGTATCACTCATTTCATTTCATTTTAGTGGCTATCTTATTCTTTATAGATTCTACCGTGTCTGCTTATCAGTCTCTTTATAACCTGGAACTCTTGGTTCAACATGAGGAGATTGCAAATGCAGATATTGGTTTCCTTCTAGATAAGTTGTGCCTAACATACAACATCAAATCCAATTGGACATGGAATCATAATTTCCATTTCCCCTCATATATTTTTTTGCGTGCACATCCTCCATTCCATCCATTAAAGTTGAATGGCATAGTGTCCAATTGATCTCTGCTCTTTTATGGTCCGATGGGGCACTTGTTTATGATTATGTCCATATATAGGATGTTTTCCATTATGATCCTTGTCTAATCCAGTCTTTATAATTGTTGCAACATTAAAAATTCATGCATTGTATGTAGAATATGTTTAATGTGAAAGCAATAGTTTATTTAATAGGTAGAAAGAAGTAATAACCAAAACAAGTATTCAATGCAATTAAACAAAACATATACACTTGATATTCTAAAACTTTTGAAGTTCAAGTTTGGATTCATTTAGACATACATCTATTTTTTAATTAACACTGTATTTTTAACTAATTCAATAACCTTGGTAGGTATTGCATTAGATAAACAATCTTGTTTATATTGGAATTTGGGAAACACCACAAGAAAACAAATTATTGATCCACTATTTTTTTAAGGTTCTCTCTTGAGTAAGAGAAGTACAAAACATGAGCAACCAAGTAAGGACTTGACTATGGTGAAACATTAATCCGTGTCAATTTTTTTGTCAATTATAAGTATGAATGGTCATAGAAATGAGCACAATTTATTGACCTGATAGTATTTGGAGAAGAAAAACCATGATTTTTATAATAAAATTTACTAATTTTACAAATTTTGACATAGGATATATTGAATTTTTAGGTTCTCATTCTCATTCTCAGTCTCATTGGAACAATTTCATATTACAATTTCAACAATCAAAATTTATGATTCTAACAACAGTAAATACCTCAAGGTATAGACCAATTAGTGATAGAGTAGGGTGCATTGTTAAGTCACTCCTTGTGATGTTGCAAGTTCAAACCTCCATCAATCCCTATGTGATGCGCATGGGGCGGCATTGGTACACCTAGAGGTATAGTGGTAACGAACCACAATCAATTCCATGTCACCAAGTACGATCCCAAACCAAATTGTCGATTCCCCTATTTACAAAAAAATATAACAATCGTAAAAATACTAGATTTGTTAAAAATACCCACCGTAAAAATAGGATTTATGTACTACAATAATAACTTGTTGTGTTAGAAATGGGGTAGTTTGAACACCATTTATCCCATGTTGCATGGTGTTTATGGATGGAAAATCTCTTTAGTTGTAGGTAATAGATAGAAAATATCTTGAGATATATATCATTACTCCATAAATATGAAGTTGAGATTGATTTAACTTGATATATTTATACTATTATTTATTGAGTAATAGTCTTTAGAAACATTGCAAAAAAATATTACACATCATTTGTATTAGGCTATAGAATGCAGGTTGGTGAGACAACAAAAACAAAATGAGTTTTGACAATTAAAATTGAACATAACAACTAGCAAATCCATAGAAAACAATTCTATTTAACAATTAAACCACTCTCGCAATATTGTGAACACATGTAGGGACAAGGTCTTGCAAAAACTAATGGGAAATTAAATCAAAATTTAAAGGTTCCATTGTTCTAACACTACTGACATGAAAACTGATAATGGAAAGGTCGACCAAATGACTTTACTTCATTGGTCTCACTCCTAAGAAAAATATTGTTCATGTTAATTTTAATAACCTAGATTTGATTGCAAATTATTCACTAATTTATACCCAGATTAATTTAACTCTGAATCATAAATTACAATACACTAAATTGTTATGCACAACAAGATTTAATATAGGAAATCATTACACCATTTGACACATTGATTTACCCTAGAAACCCCAATCCCTATAGAAAACCAACAAACAATTTGTCTTCTTATTGTAGATTTAAAACAACACTTAGATTTACAGAGCTCTAGAGACCTCATCGACTCACTCCCATTGCAATATGTGCCCAAACCCTTAGTAATATGGAAAACCCTAGATTGAGTGAATCCATGACTCCAAAGCCTCTGAGAAACTCACTTTCTTAGATATGATCATTCACTGATCTCATCTTAAGAGAATCCCTCTCTTATATTTGATCACTCACTCATCACTCACTATAAATGATCTCACACACATTAACAATGATCAGATGATCTAATGTCTGCAACTCTCCATACACTCTTTTATAACATTCACTTTATGCAAATACTATGGTATCAATACCATGTGCCCTCCAGTGCCATGGGACCTCTAATACCATTGACCATAGGGTATTACAAAAGACACTGTTACAAGTAATGTCTAGAGAGTTCCTTATCTCAGACGACTCCTACATGACAAACATCCCCATGTAGAAGTATGTGTTCGAGCTACAAAATATAACACTCCCTCTTAGCGAGGAAGGTACTTCTAGTGAAGCATCCACCTAGATCCATCAAATCCTCTCCTACTATAGCTACTCCCTCTGAATTGGAAGACTTACTGGCCACATCTGATGCACTCTAATTTGATAATCTGCACTCCTCATCCATCAGTGTCATATCATACCAAGTAGGCCTAATAAGAAGAGGCTCATGCTCTCTCTCTCTCTTACATTGATATAGGCTCGAGAATCACTTGAGAACCAACTACAAGTTGTCCCAACAACATGTACAATGTATCCTTCCTAATGTCGAGCCTCACCACTGCATCCTAGGTACCTAATCCCTTTGAAAGTATGAAGACTTGTCCATACTGGAGAAACAAAACATACCCCATGTCCTCCAAGGATTATGTTGAGAGAATAATGTTGGAATGTGACAACCAATTGACGGTTGAGGTCAAGTTGGTTCACGGAGGTTTCACCAACGGTATAATCGGTTATCGGTTATGTGTAATTGAAGAAGGAGGATCTTAAATATGTGGCCCATTGAGGCAGATATTGAGCTGGGGTTTTATGCCCTCTCCAAGATAGTTTGTAAACTATGTTGATGATGAATAAAGAATGCCTGCCCTTGTCCCGTGGATGTAGCCCACACTCAGTGGGTGAACCACGTATATTTCTGTGTCTCTTGTGTGATTGTTGTGTGCTACCTTTTCTGTTGTTTTCTGTAGTTACATATTTATGATGTATGTGTGCTTAATGCACAACAAGTGGTAATCAGAGATCAGGTGAAGAGCAGAATTGCAGAGAACGAGAGAAGTCTTCCAGAACTGAAGGCAGAGCAATCCTGGATAGAGAAACGCTGGAAGAGAGGAGAAAATCCATGTCTAGAGGGAGAGGCCGTAGGAGGGAGAGAACTCCGTTGGAGAACCAGGCCGTTGAAGTTTTGTGTGCAGACTACTGCGTCCAGTGGCTACTGAGCTCAAGAGGTCCGTAGACGGCTGAAAAGAGCCGTAAAGCTCTGTGTGAGATCTCCGTTGCAGACTGCTGTCAGGGAGACTCGCTGTGTCGTGTGCAGTGCAGAAGAGCTACCTTGGTGTCGTCGAGCTACTCCTGATGGAGCCTGCTGTCATCGTGCCACTCCTGCAGAATCGTGCTGCCTTCGTTGTATTGAGGAGGAGTGGTTCTGTGGTTTGTTGAGGAGGAGTCCGTGCAAGAGAGAGCCGGTGCTGTGGTCTGTTGGAGATTTCCTCGTTGTGATAGAATTCGAACCAGGGGTAAGTTCAGATAGCTAATTCCTGAATGCAAGTGCGTGGATCACCGTTGATGTGAGCCGGAAAGTGGTGGAAGCCCGTGTGAAGGAGCATACCAGTCCAGGCCGCATAAGGAGAAGTGGCAATTGCAATCTTGAGCGATCGCTGTACTGAAGGTGATATCCCAAAGTTCGTTGAGGAGGTCGTGAAGTGGACACATTCTGGTAAAAGGCCGCCTCATCCTGGTGGAGGAGTCGCAGCCACATCCCCGTGATGGAGGTCGCAGGAAGGATGGAAGGCCGCCAGAAGAGCCATTAGAAGAGCAACTAAGCCATAAGCCTGTGAAGGCTGTGCGTTGGAGAAGGTGATCGTGCAGAGGAGGGCCGAGAGAGCCTGTGTGAAAGAGAGCAGACCCGGTTGTGAAGGAGGAGAGAAGCCCGTCCTACTGGAGATCCGCGAACAGAAGGGAGGATAGTCGTCATTCCCGAAGGGAGGAGAGTTCCTGTCGCAGTCTGTAAAGAAGAAGACGCCCACGAACATAAGGGAGGCATCTTCTCTATGCAGAAGAATAAGACCGAGTCTGTCAGTGGGTGAAGGAATAGTTGTGTGAAAGAATTTATATGGTGTATGTTTCCCATAACCCACAGGTTCCAGGTTTTCCAAACTTGGAAGCAGAGATCCGCAAAAGGACTCACTATTGTTGTGCGTGGAAGCTGAGAAGCAAGGCATGCTCAACGTGCCCAGATCTGTTGCAAGGCCACGAAGGAAAAGGGAGAACTGAGTCCGATCTGGTGGAGAATCGAGACCCCAGAGAACGTGCTCGATCTGCTCATTCTTGTTTTTGATCATAACATCAGGCTGGAGCAGTCACCTGTAGATGGTGTCAGTTCTGCATGAGGTAGACCAAGGTAGAGTCAGTGATAGTTTCTTGAGAGGATATGGTTTAGGAGAATGGCATAGACTTGAGTTTCCTGGAGGCCCTGGAGAGATCGGAGGGCACAGTCCTAGCCATGGACGTTCGGGGCCCTGAAGAAGGTGGTGCTGGTCTTTGAGCGTTGCCTCTGCGACAACCTAGAGGCTCGGATGAAATATGTAGCCAACCTAGACAAATTCGTCGACTCGGAGCTCGTGTGACTTGGAGCTCATGTGACTCGGAGTTAGTGGACGAGCAGTGGAGACCTGCGTGAAGCACTTATCCTCCTCCAGAAGTGCAGCGGAAGTGTGGTGAGCATTCACATCCAATCTAGTGGAGCACGGAGGTGCCAGACAGTGAGGTTCGGTGTTGTTGTGTTCCGGCTGCCTGGAAGAAACAACATTGTGGTCAAGTAGCAATGACATAAGTGCTGGATAAAGAGAGTGAAAGTGTTGGTAACTTTTGTAAGGGCAGTGTAAAAAAGAGCAATGGTAGAAAAATATTATTATTATTAATGGAGTTGTAAAATTTAGTTTTTTACATGTAATTGGGTATATGACTGTAAGACCTGAAATGGCATGCATACCAAGGTTGTTAAGTTATCTATGAAAAATCTAGACGTAGATTTAGGTAAACTAAAAGGGGTAGGGCATGAGTTGGTTGTTGTGCTCATTTTTCCCATGAGATTACATGTAATGAAGCCTATTTGAAAGTCTTGGTTAACTCTAATGTAATAGACCTGAAGGTGAGCGGTAAAGGCTCATTTGGTTGTCTTGGCTAGATTTGGCTAAGGTCTTCGGATGTAAAGTTCGAGGTGGAGCATAGAAGGTGCTCAGGATTGCATAGGAAGATTTTGTTTGCAAGCTCAAGCTAATCATTGTATGGCTTGAAGAGCAAGCTCAAGCATTTGGTACAAGATGTTTTAATTTCTTCATGGTGAACCAGGTTTTACAAGAAGTGGGTGTAACCATTGGGTTTATGGTATTCACTATCTTGGTGTTTTGGATTGTTGGCGTTATGCTTGAAACAAGCACAAGCATGGATACGATCAACAGGTTGGTTCGGTTGGACATTTATGATGAAGAATCAGGGAGCAACAAAACAATCTTGAGTGTAAATGTACAAGAGACGGATTGATGTTAAGGTTTGGTTATCACAGCAAGAGTACATGGTAATGATACTCAAGAAATGTGAAACTGGTAAACATCATAAGCTTTCTTCAGGTTGATGTCCATGTAATGAAGAAAAGGGTTATATGTCTCGTGTATGGTATGCCGGTGTGATGTATGCGATGAGATCTTTTCACATGCAGTTGGTGTTGTCAGTGGATACATGACAAATCCAGGTGAAGCAGTGAAATGGGTGCTTTGGTATTTAGAAGCACAAATGGACAAGGGCAGGGCATCAGGTAAATTGTTGTCAAGGTGGAGATTGTTGGAATGTGACAACCAATTGACGGTTGAGGTCAAGTTGGTTCACGGAGGTTTCACCAACGGTATAATCGGTTATCAGTTATGTGTAACTGAAGAAGGAGGATCTTAAATATGTGGCCCATTGAGGCAGATATTGAGCTGGGGTTTTATGCCCTCTCCAGGATAGTTTGTAAACTATGTTGATGATGAATAAAGAATGCCTGCCCTTGTCCCGTGGATGTAGCCCACACTCAGTGGGTGAACCACGTATATTTCTGTGTCTCTTGTGTGATTGCTGTGTGCTACCTTTTCTGTTGTTTTCTGTAGTTACATATTTATGATGTATGTGTGCTTAATGCACAACAAATAATAACACTCAACCCTAGAACAAACATCTCTTCCACCTCCATAGACCCTCCTGACTTTAGTTAGAATCTCACAAATCCAACCCTCTTCATTGCATGCATGGTATTATTCCCACAACCCACATGGAAGTATGAGTCTGTCTCTCTGAAACACTAAGGTATACAACCCTCATACCGGTTATATGGATAGATGCTATCCACAACCTGCTTGCTTCCTAGACCTGTTGCCTAGATCCGCTGCCCAAAGCTCTGCAACTAACTGTTGCTTCCCAGATTCCTTCCTGAGGTTGTATTGGGGCTGGTCGAGCCTCCTTTTCACTGCCCAATCCTTTCTAGGCACTTCTACCCCTACCTAGAGTTGATCAAAATTTTACTCGGCACCTCATCCCCTACACGAGTTCTGTATGACTGCATGTGGGTTGAATTTTCGGTAGTTGCAGCCATCACCTGACAGTTCTAGTGGCCAGTTGTCATTTTCTTTGACTTCCGGCTACCTCCTCTCACCACCCGTGCAAATATATACCACTTCCATGCACTAGGTGCCATGCTCCCAACTCCACTGATCAACCCTCACCTGGTGTCTAAGGCTACTATCTTTCTTGCACGCGACCCTATCCACCGGCTCCTCTCACGTGGCCCACACAACCCAGCTGGATTCCAATTCTTGTGACTGTGATCCGCAGTAGTTCCCGTTGCGACCACCTCACAACCCAACTATAGCAACTCTCTATTACTCCACATCTTGGTGGTTTTTCCCATAGCTACCACAGGAACATCCGCATGATCCACTGCCACCGCCGTTGGTTCTCTTCTTGCATGACCCCGAGATATTGGCTTCGTTGATCGTTCTTCTACGACCTGCGACTGTGCCAGACTCTCCCTTGCTCCAGTGGCTTACTACACGTAGCATTCACTCTCACATGAAGCCCCGATATGATTGTTGCTCATCTCTTCGTCGGCCCGAAGCTAGACTTCCCTTCGAGTGCTGCAATCTCCCATAGCCACAACCCAGTTCGTCCAACCCTTGATTGTAACTCCTCTTGTCAACTGATCTGGTCTCCACTTTCTTGTTGACCATGGATCATACTATGTCACACAACTGCTACAGTAGCTTGCAGCCTAATCACCTGCATCCTCTGTTGAATCTGCCCAACTCGTGCTCAGCTCCTGCATGTGCTTGAGCCACGCTTCTACCCGCTTCTACTTGTCACGCCATAGCTTACAAATCTTCCCGAACTCAATCATGCTTCTGCTCTCCTTTAGGCTTGTTGGTACCCTCAATGATCCACCAATGACTGAGGCTACTCTTCCACATGTGGCCCAGCCTCCATGTGCTGAACGAACCCAAGCCTGCACCATATGTTGTTGTATAGTTTCTGCATGACCCGTACTGTGGTCATATGATCTCTCTCCATTTTTTTAATTTCTTGTAAATCCATCAAACCCCCTCACTATTTCCCTTAGAGCAAGCTCGACCTCACCATGTTAATTTAAAAACCCATATCTGATTGCAATTTATTCACTAATTTATACCGAGATTAATTTAATTTAACTCTGAATCAAAAATTACAATGCACTAAATTATTATGCATAACATAATTTAAAATAGGAAATCATCACACCATTTGACACATCAATTTACCTTGGAAACCCCAATCCCTAGGGAAATGTCTTCTTATTGGATATGTAATACAACACTTACAATTTATAGAGTTCCAGAGACGTGACTCACTCACACTGTAATATGTTCCCAAACCCTCAACAAATATAAAAAACCCTAGTTTCAGTGAATCCTTACTCCAAAGCCTCTAAGAGACTCCCTCTCTCAGATCTGATCAGCCACTGATCTCAGCCTGAGAATCTCTCTCTCCAAATCCTCTAAGAGAATCCCTCTCTTAGATTTGATCACTTACTAATCACTCACTATCAATGATCTCACACACATTGACAATGATTAGATGATCTAATGTCTACAACTCTCCATAGACTCTTTTATAACATTCAATTTATGCAAATACCATGGGCCCTTAAATACCATAGGCCCTCTAATACCATTGACCATAAAGTATTTCAAAAGACACTTTTACAAGTAATGTCTAGAGAGTTCTTTGTCTCAGACGACTTCTACATGCTAGACACCCCCATGTAGAAGTACTTGTCCAAGATAGAAAATCTAATAGTTCAAACTTGGGGAACACTTCATGTCACTTATGGTTAGGTCATTAAATAACTCACAATATGGAAGCTAAGATAATTAGAAACTAGTGGATCAAATCCCACCCCGGTGTACTATAAAAAAATTGTGAAATTTTTTTTTTCCCGCTCTGAAACCCTAGTTGATTGATCTTGTTTCATCGACCTTCCCTTCATCCTACATGACCCATGATGGAGACTTTTCTAAACTCTAGTATGGGTGGGGACGATATCTTAGGATGGATCCTAATATTTTCGAGCCCTCACTCCTTCCTTTTGGCCTTCCTCCTCCACCCATCTTCCACCTTCTCATTTTGTCAAGCTCGCTTTGGTGCCAAACGTAAATATTTCTTCCTTTTCTACTAGGAAAAAATACTAGCTTGCTCTTTCTAAGTGTGTATTGGTGGGATAGTTCACTGGGATTTGGTTGTCTCGATGTACCATGGATATTTGGATTAATAAAAAATCTATACCCCTCATCTTTGGAGACTTGCAATAGATCTTTTGTGGTGGAAAATATTATGTCTCTCTTTGATAAAAAGGAGGATTGTGACATTACCTTTCAGAGTGGTCCTTAGTTTATGGGACCAAGGGGAATGCATCTAAATGGGTGTTCATTGGCCTTTAATCCATATAAATATATTCCTTCAGCAATTCCTATATAGGTTAAGCTTCCTCATCTTCCTCTACACTGTTGGAGTGATGAAGCTCTGAAAGAAATAGGAAACTCTATGGGTTGTTGCATTAATAGATCTAAACCAAAGGTACCCATGTTTTCATGTGCTCCTAGTTGTGTCAAAGTTGATTTGGAGAAAGGCCTTCTTGAAATCATCAAAATTTCCATGGATGGATGTATGCATACCCAAAAATTAGACAACGAATAAATGCCATTTGGATACAATATTTTTTATGAGTATGGTCACTTTGCAAGGAATTATGCTAAAACACCCCTCCTCAAGTGGAATAAGATAGAGAGAGAAAACGACTATCAACAACTTTAAAAAGGGGCAAAAATGTTTGGAAAAGTTGGATCTTCTAATGCTAGAAAGGTACCATTCACAACCCCTTCTTCTAATCAGTTTCAATTTTTTCTTAGCTCAATGGTGAGGAACACAAAATAATCAACTTGTACTATCCCAAGGAAATCCACTAATGCATTCAAGTTCCTCTTAGGAACAACCTATATTAGAATATATGGGGACCATGTAAAAAACAACCTATATTAGAATATATGGGGACCATGGAAAATTATATTTCTATGTTACCCTCAGAGTTGATTCAAGAGATTCAATGTTCACAAACTAAGTCTTTAGTCACTCCTATGACATAATGACAAGGAAAAAAGCTAAGCAAAAGCAAGAGGAATCCATTGAATACCAAGAAGGTAATAAGCCCTTATTCGAAAAATATGGGTGAAAAACCTCTAAGGAGAAGTGGGAGGAAATGGCATTTAAAGAGAACTAGAAAATATTCAACAAGATATGGATCAAGGTGAGGTATCCCTTAAAATCCTAAACAAAAACTAGAGATCATTTAAGCAATTGATAAGATGCATATGCCAGAGGAAGAATTGCGAAATCTTAATTCTATAAGTCAATAGTTAAAGGCATGTGATAGGAACACTAGTGAATTCATGAATAGGGGTAACACTTTTCAATGTGGCAATAAATTTTTTATATTTTACATATTTTTTTATTGAAGTCCCTAAAACTCATCTAATCCTTGTTAATTTGGATGTGTAGTAAAAAGAAACTTGTAGGGAATTGTGTTGTCTTTCTAACATTTTTTTTTCAAAAAATATTAGTGTGCCAAATTTGCATTTAATTAAATGCTTGTCCAGTTGCAAATTTAAGGAAACATTGGATATATAATTTAAGGAAATGTTCGATATATCATTTTCAAAAATAAAATATAGGAGGATGTTCTACAATATATATATATATAGAGAGAGAGAGAGAGAGCGCCATTAATAATTTATTTACATTTTATACAACATTTTTTGTTAGTTTTTTTCAAACTATTTAATAAATTAAAAGAAAACAAAAACTACCATTTTGAAGAGGAAAGATTCACATAAATCTCACATGTTTTTTTATAATTTTTTGGTTGTGTATTTTTTATACTACTAATTTGCCTTTAAAATTGTGAATTTTTTTTTGAAATATAACATCAAGCTAGCTTTTTAAAATGCTTGATATAGCTCATCCATAGTTAAACTAATTGTGATTAAAAAGTTAGCTATATTGAGGTATCCTTCTAACCAAAAATATTTTTATAAAAAGGTTTTGGCTGAAAAGATAGCTCAATGTAGCCACCTTTAAAAAAAAACTAATACAAATATTTGATTTGATAATGTGTTTTTTGGTTATAAACATAGCTCGAGCGATCTCTTTAACCAAAAAAATTGCTAATACAAATATTTGATAACACACATTTTGGTAAAAAATATGGCTAAAAGGAGCTATATTTTTAACCAAAGAGACCTAATACAAATATTTCATAAACATAAAATTAGAATCATATGGTGTGGAAAATCCTAAATATGTTGTACCATATGTTGTGGAAAATCGATTGATGTTATTTATACATGTATAGATGGTTTATTTTCCAACATTTGGTTTTACTAACCTACCCATGACTTTATATATATAACTCGATGGGTTAGCTCAAGTGGTTGAGAGCTCTGAGTTGTAAGTAGAAGGTATCAGGATCAAATCCATGGGTGGTTATGCATTGATATATAAGGGCCTCACATGATGTCCCCACTAGGTTAGGATTCGTAATCAGAGCCAGTGGGGTGAGGCCCCTTCGGGTGGCCCCCTGGTGAATTCTTCTCGTGGATGTAGCAACTCCTCTCCAGGGTTGTGAAGCACATTGAATATATATATATATATATATATATATATATATATATATATATATATATACACCAAAAGAAAAAAAAATATTATAACAAAAAGTAGTTATATTATTGCATTAACAAGGCTACACTAGAACCTTGAGTAATACATAAATATATATAGTTCTGGTTGTGATCACTAAACCATTACAAGAATATATATATATATATATATATATTTGTTATTTTTTTTTCTTATAACAAAAATGGTTATAATATTTCATCAAAAAGGCTACACCTGAAACCTGAGTAATAAAATAAAAATATATATGTAGGTCTGGCCATGATCAGTAGACCTTCATGAACACAAGAATAAACTATCCTTATCCTAGAGCCTCTTTCAGAGGTGTCTAACAAACTATTACAAGTATATATCCTATAGTAGATACCTAAAACAAAAAGGATTTTACATGCCATAACAAAAAACTAGTGAAATGAATGATGAATGTGGGCTTCATCTAGAATCATCATTGTCTTACTGTGGCCTTGGATTTTCAATATCCATATCCTCCATCATTTGTGAAATCATTTCTTATTTGTTTATCAATACTAAAGTAGACCAGGCTAATAGAGTAAAAACCTATTTCAGTAAAATTGGATTTATTCTAGTCTAAGTCCCTTCGAAGACAGGTAAAAACAACCTTTCTAAACCTCAAAATCAAGGTTTCAAAGGTGCAAAACTTGGTTCCAAAAGTGCCAATTTCAGGTTCCAAAAGTGTATTTTTGCTTTTGATATTGCCACTTTTGAAACTGGTTTTTGCACTTTTCCAATATGATAAATATGATAATGGCACTTTTAGAACTTGATTTTGCTCATTTGAAATGTTTTTTTTGACACTTTCAATAGTTCAATTTGCAATTTTGAAAACCAATTTTGGTACTTTCAAGTTCTAATTTTGCACTTTTGAAAACCAAACTCGACACTTGGTTTACAGGTATTGTAATCACATAATTGAATATACAAGAACACAAATATTTTATTTGTGACAAACACAAATCAACTGTATTATTTAACAAACTAGTTTCATATTTTTTACAATTGGCCTCACAATGCCCACACCATTCAGGTGCAGTAAGAAAGGCCATAATCGATCTGACAAGAATGTGTCATTGGAATCATCGCAAGTATAACTTTTTTTTATAATACAGTTTCGTTCCTCCTTGCAAACATGTTTTTCTTTTTAGTCATCTACAATCGCTGTATTTCTAGCATCGTAACCATGGATCAAAATCTCCCAAACTTTATTTAAAGGTTTGAGAAAAACATAAGGATTCCCATCACCATCAAAACCCTCTCTTTATATTTTTTCTTTTTGTAAATAAAACATCATATTACTATATCAAAAAGGAGTACATGGATTCATTACATTGGGCCTTGTTGGCGATCAGTCAACACAAAAGCCAGGTATTCAATAACCTCCCTTTCCCTACCATACATCAACTGAAGCAAAAAGACTAAACTCACTACAGACCCAGATTTAATACATGCAGATTGCCCCTTGTTCTTCATACATAGAATATTGAAATTGACACCTAAACTACTAATCATCGTGTAACAACCGAGACACATATTGAGAAAACCCATAATACAAAAATATTTAGGAACCAGAGAGGCCTATTGGATGACCTTTGAAGAACCTGCGCTCGAGGATAGGACCAGCCCGCACAACTGCTTCTCCTTTCCATTTCCCACTCTTGCCGTATCCCCAAGGTTAGCCTTTGTCATTGCCAAGCCCCTATTTCCTATGAACTTCACTGAACCAGTCGCACCCAAAGGAGTGCGAACATTACCAGAACCAAGGACAGGGGGGGGATAGAACTGAATCCCCATCTTTCCAGCCATTATGTAAATTTTCTTGTGCATTAGTCAACAGTCCCGACTATGATCTTTCTAATCCCGCAGCGGCTCCTCATCCCCCATTTCTTTGTTTTCTCGTTCCATAAGGATGTGGGAAAGGAGACCCTTCATCACCCATTAGGTCACCATGAGCCTGTCGTAGGTCGCCATCCTCCCAACAGTAGTCCCTATATCTTGCACCCATTCCGCAACCTCCTCCCTAAATTCCTTCATCTTGAGGGATTTGTCCTAATCCCATAAATTATTCTCCACTTGCTCTATTTCCCCATGGATAGCTTGGGGAATTTAGTCTCGGAAGAAACAAGCCGCTTGACAGGCTCTCCATTGCTCATGAGTCACCCACAGGGTCATTTACACCTTATCCTTCCTCTATTTGCATCCCTCTTCCCATTGGGCACCATGAAAAATTTTCAAGGGGTTGTCCGATATTCCTTGCACAGACCTTCCAAAAATAAAACCCGTAAAAACTCTAGGATGTCGACTAAGCGGGGAAATTTGCATTCCGGATCCATCTTTCCTTCGGCCTTTATAGCTCTGTCACCATTTCTGATCCTTAATGGATTCCATAATAGTTATGTCCTATCCATTAAGGCATAGGATTATCACCAACATGAGTGGGGGTATAATTGATCCAGGTGGTGGGAATACCATCCATGTGGGAAATAACTTGGGACACATGAGGAAGGGGTGTGTCACCCCCAAGCCTTCTTGAGTAAGAATGTCCCTGGACGCCAGCTGTGAGCAGTGAATGGCCCAGTATTGGGATGCGAAACGATCCAGCTATCCTTCCCTAAATATTTGTCTTTTTCTCTCCCCCATGTTTGCAAGGTGATCCACCACCTTATTACCATCCCGCTTGACATGGCAACAAGTCCACGCGCGAGTCCTTGCAAGCAGAGTCTCTGGTTTCTCCAACCTGTAGACTAGCCTCCAACTTTCTTCCACCTTGGATAACCTTTTCCCGCTCTGTAGCCTCTTCGCAATCTAGGTAATGGTACTCAATTCACCCTCGATCATGGTGGGCTCCCATCCTTCACGAGCAATCATATTGAGTCCATAGAGGAGGCCTTCAAGTTATGTTGCGTTGTTGGTTTCATTGTCGTAGAGCCATAGGATTCTTCCCTCATGGTTTCTAATTACCCCTCCATATCCTATCGATCCTGGGTTTCCCTTGAAGGCACCATCGAAATTAAGTTTGAAATATCCCGCCGAGGGAGAATACCAGAAGGTTAGGCTAGCCATGGGAGAAAAAATAGTCTTCCTTTGGATCCACCCTTGATTAGACTTCTGAATGCCCCATCCTTCAAGAATTCATTTTTCAGTATCCCTCAAATCCCAATATTTATCCTCCCATTGGGTGGTTTTCACGGTCTCTTGCATGTGCTTCTCCATCTTGGTCCATACGTCTGTAGGAGTAGTGTGCATACCCTAAAAAATCCTTTGATTCCTTTCCTTCCAAACCTACCACATCAGGAAACCTGGGAAACTAAGCTAGATGAAGTTGACAATAAATTTTTGGTAGGCATGTATGTACCAATCACTGATGGTTTGGTTTGGTTTCCCTCTTATTTGGTTAGACCAATGAAATATCTTTGATCCCCTATCTCAGAGGTATTATGTAAATGCGCAAGTATCTAGGAGGTGGTCTATGGTTTCTTCCTCTCTTGTTCACAAGGGGCATTATGATGGGCCTATCATTCGCCGTCTTTTTAGGTTCTCCCCGTTGAGGATTCTTCATTCTGATACCATCCAAATAAATGGGGTGAATTTGGGCCATGGGTTCATCTTCCATACCTTCTTCCACGTCTCTTGTGCCAGGGCCTATGACCAGTCTAGAGCTTGTATGCCTCCTTGTTGAATAATCCCTTTAGCGAGTAACCCCATCTAAGCTTGTCCGGGCCTTGATACACTCTCACACATCTTTCCTTAATGGTATACCATATCCTCGGGATATCTTCTTTAGGAAATATCTGGTTCCACCATTGAGTAGGTTCCATTCCCTATATTCCCCTTATTCTAACTCCAATTTTGTAATGTACCAACCACGATTAGTGATACAAAAAATTACTTCTTTGGAGAATCAATTCAAAACAATGGTTCCAAGGAGCTAGTTTGACTGTGGGTGGGAAAGATCAAATACTACGGATGGAAGGAGGGATATGATAGATGATCATACCTCTGCACAAAGTAGTGATACCATTGATGTTTCTAAATTAGCAAGGCTTAAATCTACTACAATGCTCTTGGGCACCTCAACATATGCAGACTAGTACTTCCTATTCATTGAATGGAAGTAATTGGTGAAGGATTCTGAATCAGGGAGGATAAATAACATAAAATATCAGTCAAATATAAATTCATGGTTCGCTCCAACAAGTTTGAGGATATTCTGAGAAAGACTCAGAAAGATACAAGCAAAATTACCTTCCAGAATTACACAACTAGTCAATTTCAGGAACTCCCAAAAAATCAATGAAGGATCACTAAATTCTGATATTAGGCATGGATTGAGACATTTAACATCTTAAATAACATCAAAAATATAAATAAACTCATTTGTATCAATACAACATTCATTTATTAAAGACAATCTGGAAACTAGTCAAATTCTATGCAAATCTAGAAGGGGTGTAGGAAACTCAGAATATTTCAGACTTATGCAATATTAAAATTGGTGACTGATATCAAAGGATCATAATGGATGTAATTACATCATACGGAATCCAATATGCTTCTCAGAATATCACAATAACCTTCCTCCTCTCTACACAACAATCTAGCACTGGAAATCAACAAGAAGATGGAGGATTTGAACCATAGACTTCTTGGAACTTCTTTTGTACTTCAAACCAGACTTGAACGAGCTACAAAACCTGCAATAAAATCATTGACAATGGATTAATTCCATCATCCTCTCACAGAGAGAAGGGGAACATCACCCAGCTTGGACTAGGCGCACATCTCCCAAGTCTTTGAGGCATAATTGCTCTCAAACCAAAACTCAAACTGAAAAATATGTGAAAGGGGTGCACAATCCTTCATTTATAGATGGAGGATGACTTGAGGAGCAAGTATCCTTGACTAATGCGCCCTCATGATTGGATAAGGAAAGCTAGCTTTCCTTCCTTTTCCTTTTGTCTTTGCTTTCCTCCTTTTTCCTTTCTTGATTTGCTTTCTACTTTCTACTTTAGCTTTTTCTGCTTTTCCTGGATTTTCTAACTTATCCTGGTTTTCTGAACTTTCCTGGTTTTTTGATTTGATCCTGCTTTCTTATTTTGTGCTTATTTTTCTTTATGTTGCTTTTCCTGATTTTTTGTTGTTTTTCTTATTTGCACCATCTTTCTTTCCTTTTTCCTGATTTTCTAGATGTGGATGCTTTCTTCTAATTCCTTCTGCAAGTCATCTCCAAAGTCAATCTCATCCACTAAGGCGCACTTGTGGAGCATTATCCTCTTTTATTTATGATAAAATTATTAAATGGATTGAAAATATTAATTTCAAGTGCATAATAATTTTTGGGTAAAATTAATTCACACTCATGATTAATTAAATGCCTAGAATTCAAAATTAACCCCATAGTAACTGAAGTTGTTTGCTCAACCCAAGGGCTTGGTTGGGTTAGTAACTTGATCCGGTATTCATTGTTGAGGGGACATGAAATTCCTTCCCTCCCAACATTTCTTGTCCTCAAGAAATTTCAAACCGGGATGTTGTAAGATATGTTCTCCTTCCCAAGTAGCATCCTCACTAGGCAGTCCTTCCCATTGCACCAAAAATTCCTTAATGATTATGCTCCTTAGATTCTTCTCTCGGACCTCCAAAATATTCTCAAGGGTCAGCACCAATTGTTCTTCATCATCAAGGGGTGGCAATTCTTGTGAAACCTTGAATTTCCACCCTATTTCCTTCTTCAAACAGGACACATGGAAAACATTATGAATTTGGCTTCCTGGAGGCAATTATAGCTCATAAGCCACCTCCCCGATCCTCCTCAGGAATTGGTAGGGACCATAGAACCTTGGATGCGACTTATCATCCCCCTTGGACTTCAATTAGGACTATATATAGGGATGCAACCTCAAATAAACCAGATCTCCTAATTGGAAAGCTCGCTCAATTCTATGCTTGTCTGGATGCACCTTTTTCCCGTTCTGTGCTACTTTCAAGTTGTCTTTGAGATTTTTGAGTATGTCTTGGCTCTCTTGGAGCCAATCATTTTCCTCCTATGTCTTATAGTCACCAAATACCAGATCAAAAAAAGTGAGTGCATCATATCCAGATAGATCTTTGAAGGGGGACATACCAATCGAGAGATGAAAAGTAGTATTGTAACAAAACTCTCCCAAATGGAGCCAAGCAGTCCATGAATTTTTCTAGCCTGTAACATATTTTATTAAGTACCCTTACAGGCATTGGTTCACTCTTTATGTTTGGACTACAGTCTGTGGATGGTAGCTGGTACTCATGTCCAAACTTGTCCCCACTAATTTGAACAACTCTTGCCAAAAATTGCTAGTAAACTTGCTATCTCTGTCACTAATGATGGAATTGGGTATGCCATGAAGTTTGAAGACTTCTTTGATGTAAAGTTCAGCCACATGGATGGCTGCAATATTAGTTGTGACAGAAAAAAAAAATGTGCACATTTAGTCAATCTATCAACCACAACAAAATCACTATCTTTACCTTGGCTTTTTGGGAGCCCAGTGATGAAATCCATTGATACACTATCCCATTTCTGCTCAGGAATAGAAAGTGGTTGTAAGAGTCATGTTGGATGAGTATTCTCTACTTTATTTTTCTGACATTCCACACATGATCTAACATACTCCATCACCTCCTTGTTCAACCCCTTACAAGTGAACCTTTCCTTCACTTTCTTGTAAGTCTTCACAAACCCCGGATGTCCTGGTAGAGGAACATCATGGGAAGCCTCAAGTATCTTCTTCTTTAATGTGGATTTTGGAACTAAAAATATCCTATCCTTATAATAAATAATATCATTGAGAATATTGTAAGTATCATCACGAATTAATCCATCAAACAAATCACAAGCAAACAGATTCTTTGTGTATTCTACTCCAAGTTGTACCTTCCAATCATCATAAAATTTGAGCAATGCAAATGTTGGTTTTCTAGAAAGAGCATCTACTGCAATGTTCATCGTACCCTTCTTATATCCAATGTCAAATTCAAATGTTTGGACCTTTCTTACCCACTTTTGTTTCCTATCATTTAGCTCTCTTTGGGCCATGAAGTGTCTTAGACTATTGTGGTTAGTCTTGATAATGAACTTACCACCCACCAAATATTTTCTGAACTTGAATAGAGCATGCATGATGGCTAGCATCTCCTTCTCATATAATGAATATAATATTTCATGGGGCTGCAATTTTCTGTTCTGAAAGGCCAATGGGTGCTTATTTTGCATAAAGACTGCTCCAATTACATTCCCTGAAGCATCACACTTAAGAACAAAAGGTTGAGAAAAATATGGAAGTGCAAGAACAGGACAACTGCTCATTACCTCCTTCATCTTATTGAATGCTTGCTCAGATTCTTCTGACCAATGGAAATATCCTTTCTTAGTAAGGTTTGTCAAAGGAGATGTCAACTTTGAAAATCCTTTGACAAACTTCTGGTAGTAAGTGCATAACCCAATAAAACCTCTCAATTCAGTGAGATTTTTAGGACTTGGATAATCTACAATAGTTTGAATCTTCTACATGTGGACTTTAACTCCCTATTGCCCAATCACATGGCCAAGATACAAAATATCAATCATTCCAAACTCACACTTGGATAGATTTGCATAGAAAGATTGATCTGCCAATATTGTTAGTACAATATCCAAATGGTGCAAATGATCCTCCCAGGTTCTACTATAGTTCAAAATATCATCAAAGAAAACAAGTACAAAATTACGAAGTTGCTTGCTGAACACTATGTTAATGCAACACTGAAAATTTGTAGGTGCATTTGTTAGGCCAAAAGGCATAACTAGAAACTCAAAGTGTCCCTGGTGACACCGTATAGTTTTCTTCTGGATGTCTTCTTCCCACATGCTGATTTGATGGTAACCAGATCGAAGATCAATATTTGAAAATTACTTGTCCCCATGGATCTCATCCATGAGATCATCAATCCTTGGAATATGATATCCATTCTTGATAGTCTTCTTGTTGATATATCTGTATTCTATGCACATCTAATGTCCCCATTCAAATAAATTTCAAAAGAGGAAATTCCACCAATATACTAGTTTCCTAGGTTGGGGTGGAAACATTGGGATTTTGAATAAGGGAGATAATAAACCCCAAATGGACATTAGATTGATATAAATATATTAAAAGGGGTTAAATAACTATTTATGATAGGAAAATAATGTGGCACTTGGTCATGGAGACACATTGGTGGTGTGGGACCCACACAAAGCTAGATTCCTCATGACACATGGCATTCTATTCTCACCCATTCGAATCCAAGGTGGAGTCTAATGATATTGGGGAGTTGGAAGGTAAATATACTTGGCATGACTCAATGAAGGTCGAATTGGAGTGGAAGAGTAACTGATCCCATGGAAGAGGAAGAGGCATTTTTGAGCTAGTGGGACACTTGGACTAGATTCCCTAGCTCTATGACAACAATGATGAAGATGCTATGACACCTATGACACAAATTAGACCTGAATGCTAACATATGACATATAGGACATTTTAGGGCTAAAAATAGCCTCCAAGAAGGTGCACAAGGGAGTTAGTGCAGCCAAAGAGACACCCATTCGAAATGAGGGAAGATGGAGACTAGGAATTGTTGGACAAGTGGCACACATTGGAATCTCTTCCCAACTTGAGTTGGCATGAGTCTTTTGGAAGGAATTCGACCCAAGGAGGCATTTGGAAGTTTATCAAATTCAAGAACAAAGAAGGAGAGTGGCTTTTGATCATTTTATATTTTTCATTTGGAGAGGAGAGCTAGTAGGGTGCTATTCTACTTGCCTTAGCACCAATTTCGAGGGTGAAAGATTCCCATCATAATTGCCAATTGGAGAGGCCATCCGAAACTTTCATTTGGAGCTACAATGGAGTCTTTTGTTACAGGTTGAAGCTACAGGGAATATCGTGGTCACATTTCTTTCAGCTTGCTTCTACAACCATTCTCTCATTTCTTGGCATATTCTTACTCCTTGAGGAGAGGTGCACTTGGTGAGGTGATGATCTATTTGAGATAGCTATTGAGGCCCCATATATTTTTAATATGATATATATATCTATTGCTATATATATATATATATATATATATATATATATACTATGTATTTACTACTCATAATACTTTCGGATCAAAATTCCAAGATATTTCATGTACAAATGCTAAACTATGAATAAATGGTGTCATTTCCCCAATACCTTGTTATTTGTACTTGAAGTGGTATCAAATTCGAATGGTTCAGTCAATATATGATATATTAATGTTGTATGGAGTTCCATTAATATGCTGAATAATTTTCATATTCATTATACAAGCATTTGGAGCAATATTCTTAAGTTTCATAACGATTTGTGAAGATTTACTATAATTTCTCCCTATGTCAAAGCTAGAATACAAACATATGATTTATGGGAGTTGCAGAAGCTTATAGAAAATTATTAATGATGAATTGGAGAGAAAATTGAAGTCCTTTATAAGTACCATGTCTCTTTTCTGAAATTTTGGAAGGTTTTACATTGTTTGGGAAGCCATCTTTGTCTCCTACCCTTGGGGATTGTGAAACTCGATTTGACTAGTAAAGTTCATCATTTTCCCCTGATTATAAATTAATGTTGCAGAAGTGTTTTAATATTTTCCAATCATCCATAAGACTCATTTACATGTATTAATATCTTCCAAGCTCATTCAGACCCAATTCAGAACCATTTGGAGCAATTTGGAAGCAGTTGAGTCAATACTGGTCTAAGGGTCAAATTGGCCAAAAATTACAATTTTTCGTAGTTTGTGAAAATTCTTAAAAATGAACACTACAAGTGGTATAAGAGCATGGTCCTTGCACCTGATGTGTATGAACATTCATGAGGACAATAAGCCAAAGAAATCATCCCCCACCCTTAGAAATTGAAATTTAAAGTACTTTGGTGAAAGGGAAGAAGTAAGAGAAGAAGTGCATTCTTTGGTAACCATGAGTAAGGATGAGAAAGGAACCTTAGAGAAGAATGAGGAGTTTAGAAAATTCCTGAAACAATTCTTTGAAGACATGACAAAACAACTAATGCAAGGGTTCGAATTGTTGGTTAGCCAATTTGGAAGCAAATTGGCAATAGGAGGGAGCAATGGTTCTTTTTTCGAGGAAAAGAAGGCAATGCATGAAAGAATTTATGTCACAAAGGAGGAACCTCATGTAATGGCGGAACATGAGGTACATGTTGATATTCATGTGCTTGAAGTGTTGATTTATATGTAACTTCGAACTGAATTTCATCTATATATTTATTGTACTCCTATAGAGATGTATTATTCCTCTATACGGAAGTGTCGTCATTTGTATTGACAAGTGTCGCAAGTATGTTAACTTGTTGATGGGTTATTAGACCACCTTGTAAGGGGTCAGCCCGATATAATGTAATATGAAGTTATTGTACATAGCTAGACAAGTAGGCCCCATAAGGTTATTGGGAAAACAGGACAAGTATAAATAGAAATCGGGAGATCTCTATTTGGATCACTTCAGAACTCACACTTCCTTCACTCGGAAAGTGGTGTAGATGTGAGGAGGAGGATCAGCTTCTAAGAGGAGTCTATCTCTTGTACTTTGGTTGTGCTATTACTCTATCTATCTCTGAGGAAGTTGTGGGTTTTTTCACCTTAGGGTTTTCCCCACAGAAACTCTGTGTGTCTATTGTCTCTCATGCTTTTGCTTCTTGTGATGATTGACATGCTTGTTATGATTGATATGCATTGATATACTATACATGTTATTCTCTCAATAAAGATCCTAGATTATTGTGAATTAATGCTAAAAAATTAAACATGGTATCAAAGCCAACCTGAGAAGAAGACATTGTGCAGTGACGGAAACTAGGGTTTCTTGCTTATTGGGTTTCTCTCCACAGATTTTGGAAAAGCAGTATAGTAGATTGACTCTACTCATCAAGGCGAATCTATCTGTGCAATTAGAATTCAATTCTGATCATTTTCAGATTTGGCCTTAAAAATTAGGGTTTCCACAAAAATATGAATTTATGAAATCTGAAGACATAGCTGGAAGCTCCTTGGAAAAATCAAAGTTCAGAGCTTTGGATCGAGATTTTTGGCTGGGTAGATCTCTAGGAAACTCAAACCCTAATTCAAGGTCCTCCCTAGTGAACCCATGAAGACTAAAATGCATTTCTGAAGGGTGAATCTTTTCAAATCTCAAATTCTGAATACACCAAGCTGATCAGATCATCAAGGCACATCTTTCTATCCTTTCAGAAAGTTGAACTTCACTTTTTGAATTTTTAGGGTTTTTCCAACAAACCCTAATTTGGGACTAGATCTAGTTTTCAACAAAGCAAGTGGTAAGACCTAAATCTCTTCTATTTCCATTTGAATTACTCTTTAAGATGTCTCACTACACCAAACTTGAGTATAAGATTGAAGGGGATGATAACTTCCGAGCCTGGAAGTATAGGATTGGGTTAATCCTGGAAGAAAATGAATTGGACTCCTACATCAGCTCTAAGGTCCCTATCCCAGAGGATGAAGAGGCTAAGGTATTGCATAAGAAGAACTTGGTCAAAGCAAAGAGAATCATTGCTGATTCTATCAAAGACCATCTCATACCACATGTGTCATCTCTAAAGACACCCAAGGAGATGTTTGACTCCCTGACCAAGTTATTTGAAGGGAAGAACATAAATCGGAAGATGACTCTGCGGAATCAATTGAAAGGAGTAAAGCTTCAGAATGGAGAGACCATTCAATCCTATTTCTCTAAGGTCTCTCAGATCAAGGAATAACTTGAAGCTGTGGATGAAGTAGTGGACAATGGTGAAGTTGTCATGTCCACATTGAATGGCCTACCTAGGTCATGGGACTCCTTCATCCAAGGAATCTGTGCAAGGAGGAAGTTGATCTCATTTAGTAGACTATGGGAGGAATGCTCACAAGAAGAAGCAAGACTTGTGGCCTGAGAAGAAAAAATGGGGAATGAATATCAAGCCCTCATAACACACACCAAGGGAAGCAATTTTAAGAGGGAGAGATCTCATAACAAGAATCATTCTCACTCTCATCACAAGAAGAAAGATCTATCTCATGTTCGATGTTTTGATTGCAATGAATTAGGACACTTTGCTTCAAATTGTCCCAAGAAGAGGAAAGATAACAACAACAAATTCAATAAGAAGAAGAGGTACAACAAGAAGAGGTTTCATGCTCATCCTGCTGAGGATGATGAACCTCCCAAGAAGAAGGCTAGGGCAGAAAGTGATACTTCATCAAGTGAAGATGAATATGTTCTAATATCTTCTCTCACAGGTACTATCTCTCATGGTTGTAATGATTGGCTTATTGATAGTGGGGCTTCCAAACACATGACTGGGTTTAAAGAATCTT
Organism: Larix kaempferi; assembly: GCA_027924585.1. Classification (NCBI taxonomy): domain Eukaryota; kingdom Viridiplantae; phylum Streptophyta; class Pinopsida; order Pinales; family Pinaceae; genus Larix; species Larix kaempferi. The sequence continues at coordinate 15,454,260 of BSBM01000407.1, read as the reverse complement.
TTGTAAATATATCTGAACATGAGTCACCCCATAAATTGAAGCTTGGGGATGACTATCAATATCCTATCAAGGGAAGTGGTGAAGCCTCCTACAACCTAGACTCTGGGAATTCTTTGAAGATGAAAGATGTTCTATATGTACCTGGGCTCAAGAAGAACCTACTCTCCATATCTGCATTGGATGCAAAAGGTATGAGGGTTGCATTTGTAGATGGCCAAGTTCTAATGTGGCCAAAGGGTAAAACTATAGATGATGCAGTAGTGATTGGAGAACAAGAGGGAGGATTGTACAAATTGAAGGGACAACCTGAACATGGTATGGTGACATGAAGACAAAGATTCATCCATAGTCATGGATCACATAGAGGTATGTATAATTTGGTTTTGCAAAGGTTAACTTATGAGTTATGCAGGTCATTGAAGAGAACAAGAAAACATTGCTAGACATAACTAGCAAATATGATGACCAGGTATGTTTTTCTTATATCAAAGGATCTTATACTTTTGTATGATTAATAATGATTACTCATGAAGTTACAAGTTTGAGTAATCTAGGGTTTATGCATATTATGTCTCTTACCTTGATTGGTGATATGACTAACCAAAAGAGTTTTATAGTCAAATATGAATATGCATGAGTAAGAGAAGTCTTCCTGAAACCTTGAATGCTAATGCTTATTATCTGTGTTTGAAATGATCATGACTATACATGTTTAAGATTATTTTGTTTTGATAGTATACTAATGAATGTATGATTATGTATGAGATCTCGAGGATAACACAATGATGATACTCGTAAGCATGCATAGTGATCGAGGATGGATATAAGTTCAAGGACAGGTAATCCAGGAAGCAAAGATCAAGAGGGAGCACACTCCAATAGTTCCTGCAAGGAAGCAAAGATTGAGAGGGAGTCCACACAACAAACAAACAAAGATAAGTATTTGAATTTTCATTTCTTGTATATTCTCTTTGTTTAAATAATGTTATTCAATGATGTATATGCTTATGTTCCTAGACTTAGGTTGTGTATTATGCATATTAGAATAATTTCATTGATGAACAAGATACTACTAATATGCAAGTAATGGGTAAGTGGCCTATGGTACTGTACAACATTCCATTGCTACTTATCTAGAATGAAACCTCTTTGCTGACATGATGGGAGTTGTGCACACTCTTAACAATGTTCTGGTAGAGATTGGAAGGCATCTAGAAAGTTACAGGATATGGATAAATGTTGAATTGAAGCATTGGCTAAAATAATTGCCTGACTGTATGACATATATTCTTATGTGTAAGATTTTGTTATGAAACTATGAGAAGTTTCTAATCATGCAATTGAATTTGACTTGTAGGAAAGATCGTGTACAATCACCTACAAAAGAAGGTCTACAACATTTGTTCAGCAACAAATCTATCTATTGAAGAATCTGAAGTTCCCAGGATCCGGGATGAAGTAATGATGCCATGATCCGTCGATCATGAATAATGATGTTTGGGATGTGGTCCCAAGACCTAAAGGGAAGTCTGTGGTGAATTCCAAGTGGATCTACAAGATCAAGCATGCTGCAGATGGCAGCACAGAGAAATACAAAGCGAGATTTGTAGCTCGTGGCTTCTCCCAAAAAGAAGGGATTGATTATGAAGAGACTTTTGCTCCTGTGGCCAGAGACACTTCCATTAGATTAGTACTTGCTCTGGTTGTAGTGATGAAATTAAAGATACACCAGATGGATGTCAAGACAGCTTTCTTGAATGGTCTAGTCGAGGAGGAAGTGTATGTGGAGTAGCCACTTGGTTTTGATACACATGACAGGGAGTCATATGTGTGAAGATTGAAGAAAGCCTTGTATGGCTTAAAACAAGCTCCTAGAACTTTGTATGACAGGATGGAAATTTTTCTATCTAGTTTGGGCTTTACCAAGAGTAAAGAATTCCAACCTTTACTACAAGGTTGAGGAAGGAAATCCTGTGATTCTACTCCTGTATGTGGATGACCTGTTTGTAACAGGAGATGACAGATTGATTGCCGATACAAAGAGGAAGCTTGTTGCCGAGAGTTCGATATGAAGGACTTGGGGATGATGCACTATTTTTTAGTAATGGAGGTGTGGCAGAGTGCATATGGGATCTTCCTTGGACAAGGGAAGTATACAGTAGATATCCTTAAGAGGTTCAGGATGATGGATTGCAAGGCCATGGCCACACCTATGGCATCGAACCTGAAGCTTCTATGTGATGCTTCATCTGAGCTGGTCGATGTCTCTATGTATCGTCAGATGATTGGGTCCTTGATGTGCCTGACGAACATGAGACCAGATATTTGCTTTGTAGTGAATACATTAAGCCAATTCTTGACGGATCCAAGGAGTGTTCACTTGGTTGCTGTAAAGCATATTCTGAGGTACCTGAAGGGTACAGTTGATTATGGGCTAAAGTATGAAGCGAATCAAAAGTTTAACCTGCAGGGTTATGTTGATTCAGATTAGGCAGGCGGTGCAGCAGATAGAAAGAGCACATCTGGGTGTTGCTTCAGTACGGGATCAGGTGTGATCTCTTGGCTTAGCAAGAAGCAGTCCTGTGTAGCACTGAGTATAGCCGAGGCAGAGTATGTTGCAGCATGTTCAGCTAGTTGTGAGGCAGTATGGCTCCGGAAGCTACTGTCTAAGTTATTTGATCTCCCGTTGGAGGCTACTGGTATCTTTTGTGACAACCAGAGGTTTGTGAAGCTGTCTGAGAACCCGATGTTCCACGATAGGTCGAAGCACATTGAGATCAAATATCACTATATCAGGTATATGGTGCAAAGAGGAGTAGTAAAGCTCCTGTATATTGCGACGGATGAGTAGATTGCAGATGTGCTGACGAAGCCACTAGCCAGAGTTAAGTTCGAGTACTTCAGAGAGAGGCTTGGTGTTCTTCAGATCGATGACACTTCGAGGAAGAAGTGATGGAGACATTTGCTGAAGCCATTCCAAGCATGATGGAAGGAGGGTCCTTCACATGGCTATGGATGTAAGCGCTAGATGATGAACATTAGGATGATGTTCTAGTTTCTGCTCTATATGAACAGTTGGATCATTTATATGTATGTATGTACGCATCATGTTGGATGCTGGATATGATCAGTTGGATCATTTATATGTATTTGTATATGTATCAGGTGGATACTTGTATGATCAGGTAGATTATAAATTTGTATATGTATCAGGTGGATACTTGTATGATCAGGTAGACCATGTATTTGTATATGTATCAGGTGGATACTTGTATGATCAGGTAGATCATGTATTTGTATATGTATCAGGTGGATACTTGTATGATTAGGTAGATCATGTACTAATGTATGTATCAGGTGGATGCATTATGTATATCAGATGGATGCATTTGTATGATTAGGTAGATCATGTATGATGATATGTATCAGGTAGATACTTTGTATGCATCAGATGGATATACTATTTGACCAGGATGATCACAGATGACGAGCTTCAGTATGTTGCTCCAGATGATATGCATCAGGTTGATGCTATGATGATGTTCAGGATGATCACAGATGACGAGCTTCAAGATGTTGCTCCAGATGATACACATCAGGTTGATGGTATGATGATGATCAGGTTGATCATGTGATGATGTACATCAGGATGATGTATGATGAGTATCGGTTTGATACTCTATGGCCGTGGACAGGTTGTGCAGGTAGCATAGAAAAGACCCTTTAAAAATTGGATAGGTAGAGTGGTGTGCTCGTAACATCCTGGGTTGCTCTCTTGAGATATGGACAAGTAGAGTAATGTGCTCGTAACATCCTGGGATGCTCTGAGTAGGTTTTGCTACAGTTTCACATAGAAAAGATCCTTTAAAATTTGGACAGGTAGAGCGGTGTGCTCGTAACATCCTGGGATGCTCTATCGAGATACAGACAGGTAGAGCAGTGTGCTCGTAACATCCTGGGATTCTCTGAGTAGGTTTTGAGAAAGTTCACATAGAAAAGATCCTTTAAAATCCGAACAGGTAGAGCGGTGTGCTCGTAACAGCCTGGGATGCTCTATCAAGATCCAGACAAGTAGAGCGGTTTGCTCGTAACATCCTGGGATGCTCTGAGTAGGTTTTGTGAAGGTCAACATGTAAAAGAACCTATAGTCTGCACTAGGTTTTGTTGATGCACGTAATTAGTCCTAGGTTACACAGTATGGCCACTGATGATGAAGACCTACAGGTGGTGGGCCTACATCTAGTATGAAAAAGGACTGTCTTTGTAGAACTTCCTATGACGAGTAGATTCAGAGATTGATCGAGATAGCAGTAGTAGTGACGATGACGATGTTTCGAGGATGATGATTCGTTGATGATGATCCAAAGAAGAAGACTTGTGCTAGATGATCTGTGTCGAGAAATACCTTCCTAGTTAAGAGGGAGTGTTGATGTATATGTAACATCGGAATGTATTTCATCTATATATTTATTGTACTCCTATAGAGATGTATTATTCCTCTATACGGAAGTGTCGTCATTTGTATTGACAAGTGTTGCAAGTATGTTAACTTGCCGATGGGTTATTAGACCACCTTGTAAGGGGTCGGCCTGATATAATGTAATATGAAGTTATTGTACCTAGCTACACAAGTAGGCCCCATAAGGTTATTGGGAAAACATGACAAGTATAAATAGAGATCGAGAGGTCTCTATTTGGATCACTTCAGAATTCACACTTCCTTCACTCGAAAAGTGGCACACATGTGATGAGGAGGATCAGCTGCTAAGAGGAGTCTATATCTTGTACTTTGGTTGTGCTATTGCTCTATCTATCTCTAAGAAAGTTGTGGGGTTTTTCACCTTAGGGTTTTCCCTACGGAAACTCTGTGTGTCTATTGTCTCTCATGATTTTGCTTCTTGTGATGATTGACATGCTTGTTATGATTGATATGCATTGATATACTGTACATGTTATTCTCTCAGTAAAGATTCTAGAGTATTGTGAATTAATGCTCAAAAATTTAACATGAAGATGCTACACTCAAACAAGAAGAAAGACAAGCACATGTCTTTGTTTAGAGGGATTATGAGTTGCCTCATGTAGAGAGTTGCAAAGCCTTGGAGGAGGCACATGATCTCACAATAGTTGGACCAACCAATTATGGAGAAGATGAATTAAATATTTCAATGGGTAAGAGTTGTAAATATTTAAGGTTGGTTCATAATTCCTCACCCTCTACTTCGTTTTCAGCCACATCAATTGGGGATGAAAATTGGGTGAAAGGTTTTTTTCTAATGGTGCCACATGAGGGGTATGAAACTCCTACCTCTCCTTTTGATGATGACATGAATAGAGCAACTAATTATTTACATTTGAAGAAGCATTTTTTTTTTACCTTATGATGATACATATCTTCATTGATGCACCTATGATGTTCACTTGAGTCAATTGAAGATTCATGATTTTCCTTGTTCCTTGCTTAGTTCAATTGATGTTGGAGGAACTTCATCCAATACTTGGGTGAAGAGATATATGATTGGAGCACATTTTTATTGGTAGAAACATCCTTTGTTATTCCTTGATGATACACATATTCATGGATACACAAATGGTACTTATGTGAGTCTCTTGAAGGCTTGTTGTTTTCTTTGCTCCCTACTTGGTTCAGATTTTAGTGGAGATTCTCCATTCACTTCTTGGATGAAAGAATACATGGCTGATTGTTTTGATGCATATTAATTATTTTTGGAGCAGCATTATAGGACATGGGATACTCACCTATGTCATTGGAACAGATTTGATTGGTCACTTGATCCTTGTATGCACCTGGAAAATGGTGTCCTACTTACTTGGAGGTACAAGCACTTTCATGATTCTTTGATGAGGCCTTGATGTATAGTTTTATTATGTTTTCATGTACTTTGATGATCTATATTTTGTACTTATAATGTTTGGAAGAAGGCAGACAAGGAAATGGGATCCAAGAATTCTCTTGCCTGATGGTATGGGTTGGAGAGCATTCCTAATTGTTGGAGTGCAATACAAGCAATGTGACCCTGGAATAATTTTAGTCTCATTGGTTTCAAATTTTTTGTTTTGGAAAGAAAGCAATTTATTCAACATCCATGTTCAAATTGCTTGAGGACAAGCAATATTGGGTGGGAGGACTGTAATGTCCCCATTCAAATAAATTTCAAAAGACGAAATTCCACCAATCTTCTAGTTTCCTAGGTTGGGGTGCAAACATTGGGATTTTGAATAAGGGAGATAATAAACCCCAAATGGACATTAGATTGACATAAATATATTAAAATGGGTTAAATAAATATTTATGGTAGGAAAATAAGGTGGTGCTTGGTCATGGAGACACATTGGTGGTGTGGGACCCACACAAAGCTAGATTCCTCATGACACATGGAAATCTATTCTCACCCATTCAAATCCAAGGTGGAGTCTAATGATATTCGGGAGTTGGAAGGTCAATATACTTGGCATGAATCAATGAAGGTAAAATTGGAGTGGAAGAGTAACTACCATGGAAGAGGAAGAGGCATTTTTGAGCTAGTGGGACACTTGGACTAGATTCCCTAGCTCTATGACAACAATGATGAAGATGCTATGACACCTATGGCACAAATCAGACCTGAATGTTGACATCTGACATATATGACATGTCAGGGCTAAAAATATCCTCCAAGAAGGCGCACAAGGGATTTAGGGAATCCAAAGAGACACCCATTCGAAATGAGGGAAGATGGAGACTAGGAATTGTTGGACAAGTGGCACACATTGGAGTCTCTTCCCAACTTGAGTTGGCATGAGTATTTTGGAAGGAAGTCGACCCAAGGAGGTATTTGGAAGTTTATAAAATTCAAGAACAAAGGAGAGTGGATTTTGATCATTTGAGATTTTTCATTTGGAGAGGAGAGCTAGTAGAGTGCTATTCTACTTGCCTTAGCACCAATTTCGAGGGTGAAAGATTCCCATCCTAATTGGAAATTGGAGAGGCCATTCAGACCTTTCATTTGGAGCTACAATGGATTATTTTGTTACAGGTTGAATCTACAGGGAATATCGTGGTCACATTTCTTTCAGCTTGCTTCTACAACCATTCTCTCATTTCTTGGCATATTCTTACTCCTTGAGGAGAGGCACACTTGGTGAGGTAATCATATCTTTGAGATAGATCTTGAGGCCCCATATGATTGTAATATGATATATATACTCTTTATTTATTTCTCATAATACTTTTAGATCGAAATTCCAAGAGATTTCATGTACAAATGCTAAACTATGAATAAATAGTGTCATTTCCCCTATACCTTTTGATTTGCACTTGAAGTGGTATCAAATTCGAATGGTTCAGTAAATATATGATATATTAATGTTGTATCGAGTGCCATTAATATGCTGAAGAATTTTCATATTCATTAGACAAGCATTTGGAGCAATATTCTTATGTTTCATAACGATTTGTGAATATTTACAAACATTTGATTTATGGGAGTTTCATAAGATTATAGAAACTTATTAATGATGAATTGGAGATCCCATTGAAGTCCTTTATCAGTACCATGTATTTGTTCTAAAATTTGGGAAGTTTCTATAGTGTTTGGGAAACCATCTTTGTCTCCTACCCTTGGGGATTATGAACCTCGATTTGACTAGTAAAGTTCATCAATTTTCCCTGATTATAAATGAATGTTTAAGAAGTGTTTTAAGAGTGTCCAAGCATCCATAATCCTCATTTACATGTCTTAATACCTTCCAGACTCATTCAGACCCAATTCAAAACCATTTGGAGCATTTTGGAAGCAGTTGAGCCAATACTTGTCTTAGGGTTGAACGGGCCAAAAATTACATTTTTTCCTAGTTTGTGAAAATTCTTAAAAAGGGACACTAAAACACATCCGCATGATCCCATCCTTATTCTTCAAAGGGAATACATATGAGGAAAAATGACTTGATCTCGGTCTAATAAATCCCAAATCAAGCAGTTGGTTGATGGTTCACTCTATCTCATCGTTGAATATTTTTGGGTGCTTGTAAGGACGGACTTTGATAGGTGAGGTGCCTATCTCCAACTCAATTTTGTAATCCGATCCTCTATCAGGTGGCATACCATGAGGAGGTCCCCAAACAGTCTCTTATGCTTTTGGAGCAATTTCTGAATGTCTTCTGGATATTGGGCTACTTCAAAGGAGGTACCCTTTGTGGTGATTAGGTATTTTGCAACCCACTCAATGTCTCCACGCCTTAGTATGGATCTCATACTGTGTGCACTTACCACTTGTTTTAGGTATTTGTTGGTCCCTCTTAACACTACCTCTTTCCCATATTCTCCTTTGAAGGCCATCTCAAGAATTTTGTAGTCTATTGAATGCTTCCCAATGGAATACAACCATTGTACTCCAAAAACCAAGTTAGTATTAGCAACATTCACAACATAAAATCTATTTGTAATGGTATGTTGTCCTATAGAAATATGCAATTTAGGAATCCATCTAGAACATTCCATATAATGATTACCTGGAATGATAACAGTGAAGCATCCAAATTTTTCAGTGGGTAGCTTCCTCCTTTCAACCAGAGTTAAATCAATGAAGTTATGTGTTTCTCCTTTGATCCATAACACAGTTGGAATTATTGTCGTATGCCAACATCTATTACGACTAGTCATCGTCGTCGACACAACTCCGACGAGTTTCAACTTTAACATGAATTCGACACACTCCGTGACTTTGACAAAACTTTGGCAAGTTGTCAAACTGCGACATGACTTCGACACATTCTGCGACCTCACAATTTTGCGACGTCGACATAAAGTGTCGACCTGCGACTTGCGCAACACCATCTTGCGACACGCGACTGTCGAACTTCGACAGATTGTGTCTATGTCTTCCAGTCGACTGTAACGGTTGAACTGCTGAATTGTTATAACTTATTTTGTAACTGAACGTAACGGGAAGGAACCCAAGCGTCTCAACACTCTCTTTATAAGCATGTAAACTATTTTAATATACATCTTATTAGTCTGTATCTTTATATCCAGTAATAGAGAAATCAGTTCGCATTCCTGCATATTTGTCTGTGTATTTGTGTTTATCTACGTAGTGTAATTTCTGCTTGCTTATTCCATTTCTTGTGCTTTTGTCATAACATATCCGACTCATTTAGTCAAACTATTGTCCACCTCGGCTTCCTGGCCCTGAGTGGATCATTGGTATCAAAGCATAATCAAGTTTCATTCAAATATTCGTTAGAGCGCATCAGCTTTTTTCATGCTTAATTTTTGCGTAGACACTTCCATCGAAGTTACCTAACTTATGTCGGTTCAAACTCGCTCGTAGACTCAATAATCGAAGCAGACACTACCTCCAGAGATGGCAGAAGAAACAGGAGAAAGACATGCAATCAATGAGACACAACAACTCATAGAGCAAGCGATGGATCGACAACGAACTGAGATGTTCACCCAGTTCAACGAGATTCTCATGCGATTTGCTTCGAGATCAGGAGTATTTCCGACGAGGAACAACTCTGAAAAAATGAGCCCCTTCAAAGTGCAAATGAATTTGGACATACCGAATCTAGAAGGAAATATTGACGCAAAATCCGTCGACAATTGGGTTCAACGATTGGAGTCTTATTACTCTGTGAATCAACTCTCAGAAGCCAACAAGATCACCATTGCATCCTTAAAGATGTCAACATCTGTGCATTGCTAGTGGGAGAATCTTTCGACAAAGATGGAGAAAAGCGGAGACCCCATCAACACATTGGATAAATTCGTTGAACACATACGAAAGGAGTTTTACCCGTTGAAGTACCTTGAGCAGTAGCATAAGAAGTGGCAACATCTAAGGAAATGAAAAGACCAGTCCATGCAAAGCTACATCGACAAGTTCTATCGACTCATGGCTAGAGTTGGCATCCAAGAAGAAGAAAAATTGCTTGTTCTGAAGTACGTTAGCGGATTGTCCCAGTACATTCAGCAGGAGATGGAGTTTCTGACTGTCAATACTCTTGCAAATGCATTCCACTATGCCAACAAACTTGAAACCAAGCGGAAAGGGAAAGCACGCTCCGTGACAAATTCGACATTAGGACGTCCACCAGACAAGAAGGCACCAACCGAATTCGACAAGACAAAACCTTCGCAGACTCTGCCAAAGCTAGATCACGACAAGAAGCCTTTTCATAAAAAAAAATGTAGCAAGCAACCGGCCAGAAAATGGTGCAACTATCATCACTCATCTTGGCATGATATGTATGAATGGAAAGCTCAGAAGACCTTTTTGGAAAAAGTGTCGACATCCGACGCTTTCAACAAGACTGTGCTAGAATCTGACCCAAAATCAATGACTCTTTTGACATCGACAACTCCAGCAGCCTTGAACATGGTCGATGAGGAGGAATGATAGCGCCTATTCCATACACAGATATGGGTTTAGAACAATCCATTGCATCTGATTATGGACAACGGGAGCCAAAAGAACTTGTTTCTGAATAAATTGTAACGAAACTAGGTCTCATGACCACTCCGCATCCTCAGACTTACAACATCGGTTGGATGAAGGATGGAGAAGAGCTTAGGATCACTCGACAATGCAAGCTCACATACTTCATAAATCCTTTTGAAGATGAAGTACTTTGCGACGTGGCACCAGTCTCCGTAGCTGACATCCTGTTTGGGAAACCTTACCTATGGGATCGCCATGGAAGTTATCAGTCACGACTATAGAAAGTGATTGTCAAAATCTAGAATCAACGATACAACATACCAGAATGACAAACTACACCAACGGTTTCCTTGGTATCCATGAAACAAACAAAGAATCTCATCAATCATGCTCAAAAGTTTGCATTGATTATGATAAAGCCGCAACATTCTAGGAAGACTGCAGCAACTAGTTGAGTCACTCACCAATGCATCTCCCGACAGAAGTAGCAGATCGACAATATTGTTGATGAGTACCATAACCTATTTCAAGTTCCATATGGAGTACCTCTACATTGTCAGGTAAAACACTCTATTGAACTTTCTCCTGGTTCTTCTTTTCCTAATGCATCTATTTACATAAGATCTTTTCTCGAAAATGAACAGATTCAGAGACAAATTCAAGAATTAATTGACAAAGGCCATATTAGACCCAGCTCCTCCCCTTGTGGAATTCTAGTCGTCCTCGTTTCGAAGAAAGATGGGACTTGGAACATGTGCATCGACTACAGGGCACTCAACAAAATATCGGTGAAGAATCGGTACCCTCTGTCGCGGATAGACAAGCTCATCGACTGTCTGAAAGGTGCTAAGTTCTTTACTAAGATCGACCTCAAGTCGGGATATCATCAGATTCCAATTGAACCCTCATATGTATGGAAAAATGCTTTTAATACCAAACAAGGATTGTTTGAATGGTGATATTCCATGCCTTTCGGCTTAACCAATGCACCTGCTACCTTCATGCGTTACATGGATGACATTCTTCGACCTTTCATCAGCAAATATGTCATTGTCTACCTTGATGACATATTGATTTTCAGTCGGTCATGGGAAGAACATGTCGGACAGCTTCGACAAGTCCTCGACACTCTCCAACGACATCGACTTTACTTGAACATAGACAAGTGTACCTTTGCGATGAACATCATCAAATATTTGGGGTTTGTAATTGAATCTGCAGGCATTCATGTTGACCCAAAAAAAATTCATATTCTCAAAGATTGGCCCATTCCTCACAATGTTCAAGAACTAAGAAGTTTTCTTGGTTTTTAGAATTTATATCGACGACTCATACTTGGCTTCAGTCATAGACTCTCATAGCCTGGCCTTTGAATCAGTTGACAAAAGGAAGTGGGAAAACTATCTTTAAATAGACACCGACACAACAAGAAACTTTTGAACAACGTAAGCACAAGCTCTGCACTACACCAGTACTTGTGTTACCCTATTTGCATTAGCCCTTTGATATTGAGACGGACGCATCAGACTATGCCTTGAGCGTAGTGATCACTCAGTCTCATCACCCAGTCACTTTTCATTCTGAAACTTTTAACGACATTGTTAGAATATACTCGACATATGAAAAAGAACTGTACACCATTGTGCAAGCTCTCAAGCAATGGAGGCATTACATCCTTGGTAAGGAAACGGTCATCCTCACTGACCATAATCCTCTTAAGTTTGCTCTGACACAATCAAAACTTCAAAAAACTCGACATCTTAAGTGGATCAATTACCTACAACAATTCCAGTTGGTAATTAAGTATCTAAAAGGTAAAGCTAACGTCGCCGCCAATTGTCTAAGCAGACCGCCCATTACTCTACTTTTTACAGTGATGAGTATGCAGGGATATGACACCACTACTTGGCCTTAGATCAGGAAGACATAGAATTTTCATCAGTATACCAACAACTTCAGGCTAACAAGTCGTTGAATGTCGACTATTTCCTGAAAGATACCTTGCTATACAAGCTTGGACAGCTTTGTGTACCGACCAGTGAGCATCGACAACAACTCATTTGGGACACGCATTACAACAAGATTGTAGGAAACTTTGGAGTACCAAAGACACTTTCTATTCTGCAGAATTATTTCTTTTGGCCTACACTTAAAACTGACGTCAACAGGTACATTAGATCATGTGTGGTTTGTGCCATTACTAAACTGCCTAATCAACGACAGGGATTGTACATACCTCTACCAATTCCTAGTCGACCATGGGAATCTATTTCTATGGACTACTTGACAGAATATCCTACTACGAAACATCAACATGACACGATCTTAGTAGTAGTCGACAGATTTTCCAAGATGGCCATTCTTATACTATGCAAGAAGACAACGACAACGCAATAGACTGCTCAGCTCTTCTTCACACATGCTTGGAAACACTTTGGTTTACCGACAACCATCATTTCCGACCGCGATACCAGATTCGTCAGCATATTTTGGAAGACCCTTTGGAAATAGCTAGACACACAACTCTCATTGTCGAAATATTTCCATCCACAGACTGATGGACAAACAGAAGTTGTGAATCGCTTGGTCGTACAACTGATTCGCATGTATAACCACAAGCATCGACACACATGGGATGAAAATCTTCCATACATACAGCAAAGTTAAAATCGTGCTCAGAACAAATCCATAGGAAAGAGTCCATTTGAGATCTGTTATGGATTTCAACCCTCAACGCCTATCGACTTGATCATCTTCTCAACACAACCGAACTCCGACACCGACCACAACCATCAAGAAGTTGACAAAGCATTGACGTTTCGAGAATAGATTTGCGACATCCAGTGACAAGAACAAGACATGTTGCACAGAGAAAACGTGAAAGCTAAGGCCCCACACGATAAGCATCGTATCCCTCATTCATTCCAAATTGGGGATAAGGTCTGGTTACATCTTAAGAAGGAGTGCTTCACTGGACCATTCAAGAAGCTTAAACCTTTGCGATATGGTCCATACAGTATTCTTTAGTAGATTGGTGGCAAATGTTTCCAGCTCGACATTTCTACATGCCTTGGTCTACATCCAGTTTTCAATGTGGATCTACTTCGACCATACCATGCACCACTGTTGGAATAGAATGACTTATAGACAACAGAACCTGATGACATTAACCTAGATGTTCAGGAGCCTCTTCCTTGTGACACCATTGTGGGATGACGAGTACGCCATACAAGGACAAACACAATTCCCTTGTTTCAGGTTGCTAAGGCAGGTCGGATCCCAGCACAAGGAAAGTGGTACTCTGCTATTGACCTGACCGACAAGTTTCCTCACCTTCACGAGCAAACAATGGGGACCATTGTTTCTTAAGGAAGGATGCATGATCCATATCATAGTTGGAATTATTGTCGGATGTCGACATCTATTGCGACCAGTCATCGTCGTCGACACAACTCCAACGAGTTTTGACTTCGACATGGCTTCGACACACTCCGTGACTTCGACACAACTTTGGCAAGTTGTCGAACCGTGACATGACTTCGACACGTTCTACGACCTCACAATTTTGTGACGTTGACATACAACCTCGACTTGCGACTTGAGCAACACCATCTTGTGACATGCGACTGTCGAAATTCGACAGATTGTGTCTTTGTCTTCCAGTCGAATTTAATGGTTGAAGTGCCAAATCGTTATGACTTCTTTTGTAATTGAACATAACAGGAAGGATCCCAAGCATCTCAACACTCTCTATATAAGCATGTAAACTATTGTAATATACATCTTATTAGTCCAGATCTTTATAACCAGTAATAGAGAAATCATTTCGCATTCCTTCATATTTGTCTATGTATTTGTGCTTATATGCGTAGTGTAATTTCTGCTTGCTTATTCTATTTCTTGTTCTTCTATCATAACAGAGCCGACTCATTCAGTCAAATTGTTGTCCCCCTCGGCTTCCTGGCCCCAAGTGGATCATTGGTATCATAGCAGAATCAAAGTTCATTCAAAGTTTCGTTAGAGCGCATCGGCTTTGTTCGTATAGGACCTACAATAAAATCATTGAAAATGGATGAATTTCATCATCCTCTCACAGGAAGTAGGGGCACATAACCCAGCTTGGAATAGGGGCACATATCCCAAGTCTTTGAGGCACAATTTCTCTCAACTACAAAAACTCAAACTCACAAAAGGTGTGAAAGGGGTGCGCACTCCTTCATTTATAGATGGAGGATGACTTGAATAGAAAGTCTCCTTGACTAATGTGCCCTCATGAGTGGATAAGGAAATATATCTTTCCTTCCTTTTCCTTTTTGATTTTCTTTCCTCCTTTTTCCTTTCTTGCTTTGCTTTCTGCTTTCTGCCTTATCTTTTTCTACTTTTCCTGGATTTTTTTACTTATCCTAGTTTTCTGAACTTTCCTGCTTTTCTGATTTGATCTTACTTTCTGCTTTTGTGCTGCTTTCTTCTTTATGCTTCTTTTCCTGTGTTTTTGCTACTTTTCTGAATTGCACCATCTTTCTTTCCTTTTTCCCAATTTTCTAGATTTGGATGCTTTCTTCTAACTTCTTCTGCAAGTCATCTCCAAAGTCAACCTCATCAACTAAGGCGCATTTGTGGAGCATTATCCTCTTTTATTTATGATAAAATTATTAAATGGATGGAGAATAATAATTTCAAGTGCATAATAAACTTTGGGTAAAATTAATTCACACTCCTAATTAATTAAATGCCTAGAATTCAAAATTAACCCCATAGTAACTGAACTTGTCTGCTCAACCCAAGGGCTTGGTTGGGTTAGGAACTTGATCCAATGTTCATTGTTGAGGGGACATGAACAATTTCCAGAACTGATTGACCTTACTAAAATTGAGGTCCATACTTTTGTCCTAACTTGTCTGCGTATTAATCTGGGCGGAGAGTTTGGGTAATTGTTTCCAACAATCCTCCGAGAAGTCTGCTTCCTCTCCATCTCTAATTTCCCAGAAACAACGGTCTTGAATAATACTTCTGATACAGAGGATTTTCATCCATATATGTGATCCCTACTTCTCGTCATTGAACCGAATTAAATCCCTCCTCAGATGATCCTGGGCATACTTTATATGCCAAAGTTTTTCCTAGGGCTCCGTGGTATAGGTGACCCAACCCCACCATATTTTCGGTCCCATAACCTTGTTTTTTTTCCAGATCTCTCAGGACTAGGCCTCCTTTTTCTTTTGGATTACATAGTTTTTCCCAACTTATCAGAGCCCATTTTTGTTTATTATAGATTCCTCCCCACAAGAAATGGCATTAGAGATTCCTAATTTTTTTAAGGATAGGTTTAGGGGATTTCATGACTGAGAGCATATAGATGGGCATCACCTGGAGAACTAATTTGATTAAGGTGAGTCTACTAACAAATTTAAGAGGCCACAACACCCAATTAGACAACTTATTTTTTCACCCAATCCAATAGATCCGCCCACGAGACATTCCTAACAACTCCTTCAACCAACGGGGTTCATAGATATTTGGACGGAAGGGAACTCCCTTGGAATCCCATAATTCAAAGTATGTTTCTTTGAGATACCTTGGATGTGTTAAAAAATAAAACCTGAGACTTCTCTCTGTTGATTTCCATACCTGAGGATTTTGAAAAGGTTTCCAGGAAGTTCTTGAAATCTCTCACCTCTTAGATAGACGGGTGGACCATGAGCCTCATATCATTGACAAATTGTTGATGTGTTTGTTTATCGTCCCCCATATGCATATATATTCATTTGATTTCATTTTGATCAGTCATGTCCTTTATTTTCTGACTCAGACCCTTAGCCATGAGAATGGAAAAAAAAGGAGATAAGGGACCCCCCTTCCTAATACCTCTAGAAGGGCTGAAAGTTTTCATAGGTGATCCATTTAGAAAAATCAAGAAGAAATACGAAGATTTCAAATTCAAGATCCATTCAATCCACTCTTCATTGAAGCCATAGTATTTTAGCATTTCCTTCATAAATTTCCAACTTAGCTTGTCATGGGCCTTTGAGATGTCCAGTTTGAGAAGCATCCATGGTTTTTTTGTGATCTTCAGGGAGTGGATCACCTCATGAACCAAAATGAATCCGTCCAAAATCTGACGTCCCTCCACGAATCTGGATTGCTCTGGAGACACTAGGTGAGGTAAGATAGGCTTTAACCTATTTTCTATAACCTTGGTAATGTTTTTGTAGATAACATTGCATAAGGCTACGGGTCTGAATTTACATGGAATTTCCGCTCCCTCAATTTTGGGGACGAGAGTCAAGAAAGTCGCATTTAATGCTTTTAGAACCCCTATGGATTGTCTGGATTCGTCCACAATTTTCCACACGTCTTGCTTGATGAGATCCCAAAAGTGGTGGAAGAAATTTGTTGTGAACCCATCAGGACCTGGAGATTTCCCATCCGACATTTGATGAACTGCTTCTTCAACCTCTATCATCTCGATTGGCCTCATCTGGAGTTCATTCTGCCTAGGAGAGATCAAGGAAGGAATATGTTGGGTGATTTTTGCAATATCTTCTGATTGATAAGCCCCATCCTCAGTCATGATTGACCCAAAGAAGTCCACGAATTTCTCTTCCATGTCTTCCCTGGTCTCCACATATTGACCCATCTCCTTTTTTAGTATGTTAATTCTTGATATTTTTCTGTTTTGGATCATAGATTGATGGAAGAATTTGGTATTGCGTTCTCCCTCTTGGAGCCACTGATTTCTAGACTTTTGCTTCCTATATAAATACTCATGTTGTTCATGGAAATTAATCCATTCCGGGGTTGATTTCTCCTTCTTTTTTAGCTCCTCATCATATCCATTATTCATCCCCTCTTTTTGTATTTCCTCAAGTTGTTTCATCAGGGATTTTTTTCTTGGAATATGTTTCCAAACTCTTCCATGTTCCAGGTACAAGTCCTTGCTTTTAGAGCCTTTAGTTTCTATTGAAATTGGTACATCCCTGTCCCCATGGGGGTGTCCAAATCCTCCCACCACTAATAAACCAATGATTTTAAATCCTTATGCTCTATCCAAAACTGTTCAAATATGAACTATTTCTTGTTTGGGAGCCCCACACCATCCCAGGTGATACAAACATGTTAGTGTTCTGAGCCTAATAACGAAAGAACCATTGTAGTCAGATCACCACCACCATTGACCATCCCTTCAGAGATTAGGAATATGTCCAAACTGGAGACTACATGGTGAATTATCGCTCTCCTATTATTCCATGTGAACCATCCATTTCTGGTATCCACATCTACCATCTGTGTTTCTTCTATGAAATCCCGAAAGGCCTTGTTTGAGGCTCCCAGAATCCATCTTCCACACTTCTTTCCCTACAGGGAGTTTATTAAGTTGAAGTCAACTCCAATAATCCATTTTTTTATCTCCTATCCACCGTGTAGCCTAGTTCATGGCTTGAAAAAAGGCATCCTTTTGACGGATGATGCTTGGGCCATATACGTTTGTAAGGACTCCCCTTACGGGGGAATTGATTATCTAAAAATCTGTAGAGAGGAAGAATCTAGTGGCCCAAGCATTTGATAGATTAATTTCTTCTAGATTCCATAATATTATCAGACCCCTTGTTGTTCTATTCGCATCAATAGCCTTTATTTCACTTCCCTTCCACACTTTGTTTCCTATTTCCTTCATAACCTCTGCTCCACATTTTGTTTCTTGAAGAAAAAATACCATGGGTTTCTCCATCCTCAACTTCTTTCTCAGTGTCTTTATCTTGTGTGGGTGACTAACCCAGTGGATGTTCCACGTTAAAAAATTCATTGAGAAACTTTGTTAGCTTCATAAAAGGACGACTTTATTGTAGGATACTAGCCTGATTCCACCAATTTCGTCCCAATCTCTGTTATTCTTTGTTTCCTAGTTTTCCTTCCCCTCTTCTCCCCTTCTTCTGAAATTTTCCTCTTACTTCCTTTCTGTTGTTCTTTTGCAATCCCCAGCTGAGGAGTCTCTTTTGTCCTCGGAATGGCCTCTTGCAAAAGCTTCAGCTGACATTTGGATACATAACCCTTTCCTTTCTTATTGCATTTGTTTTCTAGCGAATCAAGGTCAAGTTACCCGAGATCCATATCTTCCATTTCCTTGATCTGGTCTTCCTCCATCTCATCCAGTTGCTTATTTGGTTCTTATGTGGTTTTTCGATTTGATTCCTGGATCATTTTCCCTCCTTGGATCGATGATTTTGGTCAAACTCAGATTGTATCCCCCAGTTCCTCACCAACCAAGTTAAGGGTTTCAAAACTATTTGAGTTAGTTCTCCACTTACCTATTGTATTTGTTTGTTTGTTTTCTTCCTTGTCTCCATCGACTGCTCACCTAAGTAAAACCTTCATCACCTGCCTCCTTTTCATGGTTAACCTGGCGTGGCTGCTGGGTTGGTTTTCTCAGGAAGGAGTCTCTACTGAGATGCCCATACTCATGACATTTCTTGCACATGAAGGGAAGGTATTCATAATCATGGGGATGGATCCAATCCTCATCCTCCCATGTAAATTTGATTACTTCACGTAAATCACAAGATAGATCCATTAAAACACAAAATTAGGGCATACGAAGTATACCTAATTTGCTTGGTCTATTCATATATCTTAAAAAATTCTCCCAAAGTATTGCCAATGTCTTGCAGAATCTATAGCTCCTAGTATTTGCATGGAAAAGAGTATAGGTAGATCCATACTAGGGAAACACTCATATCCGCCTTGTCTAGGTTGAAGCGTTCTTTGCATGGCTGGAGATACAACCCCATGTAGAAGAAAAAGAAGGCCCCCCCTTCCAAAATCTAATCCCTCTCTTCCTAATTGAAAAAAATGATTGTGAAGAAAACCTTCAAACCCAACTGTATAACATAGTGACCCCTAGGGTTATAGGTAGCTTTGATCCACTTGAGGAGATCCTTTTCCTTCGGCCATATCCCAATAAAATTCTCAATTAGGGATTTTTAATTCCATATTTATACCCTTTATTCCAATTTATTTGATCTAATCTGAAGCAACGTGATCTCAGTTTCTTTGGGTAAACATCCCCCATGTCATCGCCCCAACCCCCTCTTCTCTCGGTCTGGCATCTCCTCTCCATTGTGGTGCCCTGATATGGTCTCTGTTGGGTTCTTTTCCACATCCACCACTGTTACTTGTTTGGCCTTCGGGATGGAGGGGGAGGATCCCCATCCATATGGATCCATTGTCAGTGACTGGTATCCCCTTTGAAAATCTTTACCTCTAGTTGCAAAAACCCTTGCCTCCATTCCAGAAAAATTAATACAAGTTGCTAAAACCATCTCTTTATATCTGATAACAATAATATTGTGATAATAAAACTCTAAATTGTTCCCTTTTCAATCATGTTCTTTCCAATATTATTGACAAAAACTCATTCACTTTTGTTTTGTACGAATGTCCATACATTCACTTCAAATATACTAAATCATTTCTAAAAAAATTCCCTAAATCCTAAACATATAAAATAATTCTTTTTTCTTGATTCGATATCTACTGTTCTCGGCAATCTGAATTTATTTTTTCTATGTATATTGCATGTAACAACAATCCATTGAAATCAAATATAATCAATGGCTTACCTGTAACTAATCTTCTATTAACCTCTGCAAAAAACAACACACACAACCTAATCAATAAATTTTTTGTTTTTTGAATGTTTCTATTTGTACGTAAGTATATTACTGACATGATATGCAATTTTTAAAACACATATTAACCAGACACGTGATATTACATCCATAAATATGAGAAATGTCGGAATATAAAAAATTGTTTTTACATTTGTCGGAGTTGTCAAATTATACAAATCATAAAATCAATTGTTTTCATTATAATATGAAGGTCATATCAATTTGAAGGTTTTTAACCAATGCCCCATTTTCAAATGAGGCCCGAGATGATTCAACAGAGAATACAACATTGGTTTTATAGTTATTTCTCTCTGGTGTGAACTGTCATATGTCCAACTAGTCAACATTTTCAAGTAGTTTTTCTTTATACTATCTTATGAATGATATTTTCCTTCATCTATAAACAACATGTATGATTTTTTATATATATCTCCATATTAGATAAATACATCCATCAAGGACTTTTAGTATATGTGCAATACTTTGTTGAATTTTTTTTTATCTTAATGCAAAATTATAGTAGAACTTGAAATCAATGAATAATCAAAAGCATAAGCATTCACATGAGACACAATATTTATGCCGGGGAAACCCTCTAGTACTTGAGGGATAAAACCCCAACACAATATTCCTTATAATATTGACATATAGCAGAGAATGTATTTACAATGAGAAGATTACATCAAGCACCCCTAGTGCATTGTCAGAGAGAAATACCAAGCACCCCTAGTGCAATCATAGAGAAGGAGAGAAGAGAGAATTATAGAAGAACCTAGCAACTAATTCTACACTAACAACAATTCACAGTTTCGGTCACATGCACACTTCCTTCAAGAGAGATTCGGTATTCACCTTGATATCATTAAAGATTGCATTAAAAGTGTACCATACATCTCATTCTTGGCTTAATTGATAACCTTTTGACTTCAAGTTGAACTCGCCTTCCAAATGGATGCTATATCACTTAGTTAGGTTACTAACTCAAGTGTCGTAACTTAAGTGTCATAACTCAAGTGTCATATTTTAGTTTAACTCAATTGTCGTCATGCAAACACTTAGTTAACTAGATATTCTTTGTTATCACTTAGTTAAATAGTTTAACTGAAGTATTTATCGTTAACATCACTATAGTAAACAATTCGAGTTCTCTCTTAATTAAATGAAGTCTTTCTTGTTAACATTACTGAAGTAAACAATTTGAGTTCTCTCTTAATTAACTGAAGTCTTTCTCGTTAGCATTACTGAAGTAAACAATTTGAGTTCTCTCTTAATTAACTAAAGTCTTTCTTTATCACTGAAGTGAAAATTTTAAGTTCTCTCTTATCTTAACATATCTTATATTTATATTTTGTATTATTTGCATAGTCCACTTGTGCCATATTTACTTTATATATCATATCAAATATACTAAGGATATTTTTCCAATGATGTGATCATGTTGTTCTACTATCATTCCAAGTGGTCATATGATAAATTAATTCACTCTAGAGATGGCTAGTCTCTAGAGGAGACTTGATAGCTCAACCATCATTAGTAATACATCACACACCATTCATGCTTTGACGTGCAAAGCATTATCTCAACACACGAGGAACCAACTCAACACATGAGGATCTATCTTGACACACAAGCCCTTAGCCTTGAAAAGAAAGACTGTACAACATCATCACATTGGCATACAAAGCACTTACCTCAACACATGAGGCTTAACCTTTACACATAAGGCTTAGTCATTCTTGGGTCCAACTCAAGAATCTACTCCAAGTAACCTGAGTCCAACTCAGGATCCCTAAGACACTACCGCGACACAAGAGGTTTAATCCTAGTGCACAATATTGACTTGGAGAATGAATCATGATTCTATCACTTTAACATTCCCTCTCAGCGAGGGAGGAATTCTCTGCCATACCAATCCTGTCTCAAAATTACTTATACTTCATCAAGGACGGAGTCTTAGTCAACATATATTCTATCTACTCATAAATACAAATGCAATGAAGTCTTACAACACCTCTATGGACAATGTCTTTGATGTAGTGGCATTTCTTATCAATGTGCTTTGATTTTTCATGAAACACAGGGTTTTCTGAGAGCTTAATGCATCTCTGATTGTCAGATAGAATGACGATAGTCTCAAGCTTCTCACCGAACAACCCATCAAGTAGCTTCCTAAGCCACTCAACTTCTTGGCAGGTGGTACTAGATGCAATATATTATGTTTATGTAGTACTCTGGGCTACAGAGCCCTACTTTATACTAGACGAAGAGATCAAGAATGATCCCAAGCTAAAACAAAATCCGTATTTACTCTTTCAGTCCATAATAATAACACCCCAGTCAGAGTGAGCATAACCAAGTAGCATTACTCCTCCACTAGAAGCATATCTTAGTCCATAATCAATTGTACCTGGAAGGTACCTAAGAACATGCTTGGAAACAACCCAATGTCTATGTCTTGGATCAGAAATGAACTAAATCAAGATACTCACAGCATAACATATGTCTAGTCTACTATGTATCAAATACATCAAGAAACCAATGATCTGTCTATACATGGTAGGATCCACTAGATCCAATCCAGAATCTAACTCATGTAGTTTCTTCATATTAGAAACCATTGGTGTTGACATGGATTTACAGTCCATCATACAAAACCTATGGAACACATCAACTATGTACTTTCCTTGTGAAAGAAATATCTCATCTTTACTTTTCCAAACTTCCAGACCAAGAAATTAGTGCATAAGACCGAGTCTTTCATTTTGAACTCAGAAGTGAGCCCCCTCTTGCACCGAGCTATCTGTTGTTCCTCTCCATTAAGGAACAAGTCATCAACCTAGAGAACCAAGATCAATGGTTGGTTCTTCACAACCTTGAAGTATAGGTTGGGGTCACCTTCTCTTTTAGAGAATCTCAAGCTCTGAATATAGTTGTCAATTGTTGAATACCAATCCCTCAGGGGCTTCTTAAGCCCATACAAGGATTTCTTAATTTTGCATACATGCAATTCCTATCCATAAACTACAAACCCCTCAGGTTGCTCTATGTATACTTCTTCCTCAACTTCACCATTGAGAAATGAAGTCTCCACATCCATATGTTGAGGCTTCGACCCCAGAACTAAGGCAAGTGAAATCATGTCTCGAATAGTAGTGTACCTTGCCACAAGAGAAAATATCTCATCATAGTCTATTCCTTATTTCTGTGAGAAACCACGAGACACGAATATTACTTTATATTTTTTAATGCTTCCATCAGTTGCATGCTTGATTTTATAAAGCCACTTGGAAGTTACTATTGACTTCCCTTTAGGTCTAGGAACCACTTCCCACACATCATTCTTCATGATGGATTTGTATTCTTCCAACATGGAATCTTTCCATACTTGCTGGTTAGTAGATTTCTCATAGGTGGTGGGTTGTGAATCACTGACGTGACTCATATGTTCTACATATCCTGAATATCTTTCAGGTCTCTTTCACACTCTGAATGTTCCTGGTGGTTCTCCATGCTTCTGCCTCCTGCAGAATGTCTTGACACCATGCATATATCCTCTTAGTAGGATGTTCATCAAGAGATATTTCTACCAGTTCTATTGGATCTTCAGGATCAAGCAGATCTATGGACTCTTATGGATTCTCCCTTTCATCATTTGAATGGGGAGAATCCGAAACTATATCCTCCATCATGGAATTCTCATGCTCCTCCATATCTGAATCACACTGAAGTTATTTAGAGCGCTTGAAGGTAGCCTCTTCATGAAATGTTACATCTTTGCTAACTTCAATGTGCCTTTTTCCTAGAACATAGATTCTATATTCTTTGGAGGATTCACTATATCCAACAAATGTGCCTTTCTTTCCGGATGGCTCCATATTTGTTCTCCTCTTTTGGCACACGAATGTAGACATGACAACTACAAATCTTCAAGTATCCAACATCTTGTTTTTCACTAGTGAAAAATTCTTCAGGATTCTTTTCTCCCAGGATTGCATGAGGGATTCTATTCTGTATATAAGCAATAGTGCTGGAGACTTGTACCCTTAAAAAAGTGGGAAAATATTTATCACACATCATAGATTTTGTAGCCTCATATATTGTTCTATTCTTTCTTTCAGCAATCCAATTATGTTGTAGGTTGTAAGGTACATTCAGTTGTATTCTTATCCATACCTCTTGAAATAATTCATTAAAGTCATGAGACTCGAACTCTCCTCCATTATCAAATCTCAAAGCATGAATGTGCTTTATAGTCTGATTCTCAACCAGTGCTTTAAACTCTTGAAACGTGTTGAGAGTTTCACTCTTTGCATTCATAAAATAGATCCAAGACTTGCAAGAGAATTCATCTATGAAAATCACATAGTACAAATAACCACTTAAGGATGGTGTTGACATAGGACCACATAGATCGAAATGTATCATGTCCAAGATCCCTTTGGATCTTTTGGTATTGCTTGAAAATATCTTCTTGATGTTCTTTCTAAGAGTACAAGATATACAAATACCATAATGTTCAAATTTAAACACAAGAATTCCTTTCACCGTCTTCTACAAGCTAGGTAGCACTTTGAAATGAAGATGGCCAAGACTCATATTCCACAATTCACAAGGATTGACTATGTCATGGATCATGGCCTGAATGAGCTTTCCAATAAATTTGTAGAGGAGTCCCTCTCTAACTCCAATTACATATGCAGAGTTCAAGTCTGCATTCTTAGCCCACATGAGCTATTTATTTTCCATAAAGATAACTCTGAATCCTTTATCTTCTAGAACTAAAAGAAATAGTAGGTTCTTCTTTAGACCAGGAACAAACAGAATTTCATCAACATGCAGTACATCTCTTGAATCGAATTGAAAATAAGTGGATCCAAATCCTTTGATTGAATAGGTGGTATTATCTCCAAGATCCACTTGAAAGGAGAACTTCTTTTCTTTCAGATATGTGATAGTGCTCCTATATCCAGTCATGTGCTTGGATGCGCCACTATCCACCAACCATGTCTCAACACTAGTGGTAATGGATCTAGATAGGGCTGAGACAATATAGTAATCCTTTCTTATCTCGTGATCATTGGAAGAATTATCTCTTGTAGATTCATCTTCTGTAGTAGTAGAAGCATGAAACCTACCCTTGAAATTTCCTCTTTGCTTTGCATGGCAGTCTCTTGCAAAGTGACCCTTCTTATTAGAGTTGAAGCATTTAACTTTAGAATTATTAATTTTTTTGTTGTATTCTTTTTCTTTTCGATGAGGAAACTTCTTCTGAGAAAATTATTACTTTCCTCTCTTCATCCATGCAAGGAAAATTTTAGGCATGAAATTTCGCCAATGGGCGAAATTTAAGGGGTTCCTAATTTTGATAGGGCGAATTTTTAATGTAAAAATGTTGTATTAATTTTATTTTGATTTGCCCCCAATTTATTTAATTTTTTTAATCTATCTAGGGTTAGCCCATGCAAATTTACGTGAGAAAGGGAAAAAAGTGGTTTTAGCCCATTTAATTCGAGCTAACGGCCTTCCATTCACCCCCTATTTATAGGAATGGGAATTTATTGGAGCGATTTTGTCCTCCTCATTTGGCATGGACGAGGCTTCCAACTCCCAATCGCCCCCAATTTATGGAATAGGGATTGTTTTCTTTCTACAATGCTCGATTTTATGGAATAGTGGTTACAAGGAGCGATTGATTTATATATCTCTTGATCTCAATCGTGGTGTCTCATTTATCGTCTCTCCAATCGATTAATGCAGTGTTTTTCATTCAAATTGAAGTGAAGAAGGCATATTATTGCACCATGTCGAAATCTGGGAGGAGGTTGTATCTCTTTATTCCCTCTAAGCCATAGGAGAATTCTGGTGCATGCATCTAATGCCAATATCGCCTATGTGTGGGGGTAGGGGATCCATTCTAGGGTCAAGGGAAATATCTGCCACAAAAATGTGTTTTGTGAGTCAATCATATTGATGTTAACTATGATTATATTAAGATACGGTCTTGTGGCCTTTTCCTTTTGTGGTATGTTCCTCTATACATTTCCAACCAATATGTTGAATTGGATTTTGCAAGAGATTCATGCTTTGCAACCCAGTTAGGGATTTTTTTGTTGGATGGGTTAACGATTTTTAATATTGAAACTATTAAATCTTGTACAAAGTTATTTTCTATTTCATGTCATCCAATTTCATATGGTTTTCTTTGATTGGAGAATTTCCATTATTGTAAAGTTTTTTTATTAAGGGTTGTCTTAATCTTTTGGTTATGTTTCATTTTTAAGTAGTTTGAAGACATTTTCTGCATAAAGTGTTGCATTGTTTCTTTTTTTAGTGCTTTAACTGATGGCTTCAAGACTGATCTAACCAACATTCACCGTGATGGTCATTCTATGTCCTTGTTATGTGGAAATCCTTTTAAAACTTTTATTTGTAGGATATCATTCAATTCTTGTTCAATGCTCAATCAAATATTGAGAGTTTTTGAGATTGCTTCACTTACCTTAATTTGTCTTCATTTCTCAACTTAAAACAATTATGTGGAAATATTTTTAGAAATTTTATTTGTAAGTGATCATTCAATTCTTGTGCAAGGCTCAATCATATATTGAGGGTTTTTGAGATTGCTTCATTTACCTTAATTTGTTTTCATCTCTCAACCAAAAACCTCATATTTTGTTAGGAATATGGCTTTTTGGACTGCAAACAAAAAAACAAAGCCCATGAATTATTTCCAATATCTTAAAAAAAATCTTGGAATTTGATAATGAACTTGGAATTTGGTAATGAGAATCATTTACTTAATTTTCAAGTAGTTCATACTTTTAGTTAGTTTGGTTAAAACTTCTCACTTGTTTCCACATGTCTATAAGATAGCTTATAAGCCAAAGGGATGCTGAGAAATCTAGAAATATGTTGGCTTTATTCAGTACCATTCATATCCAATAGCCTTGAGGGATAGGGATTGAGGATTTTAAACAGAAAAACATTTTCAATATTTGTCATTCTTACAGCGCTTAGAAGGCTAGTAGGTCATCTAAATGTTATGTTCTTTAGATTTTTTTAGAACAATGTATGTCTAGTTTATGTGGTGATTTGATGTTTATGCATATATATTTTAATCCTTCTTATCATTTTTTAGATTAACTGCTCTCTCCTTCCCCATGATTAAGTGCGTTAAATATGCATTTGAAGGTAGTAAGAGCACATATGGGAGGTTAGTGCATTTAAAGGTAGTAATAACACATATGGGAGGTTAGTGTTTCATAGGTTAAAGAATGAATTTTCTATTCAAGTACTTGTTAAATCTATTTTTCCTCATGACTAATTGCAATACATATGCATTTGAAGGCAGTAAGAGTACAGATGGGAGCTTAGTGTTTTATAGTTAAAGATTGAATTTTCTATTCAAGTATTTGTTAAATATATTTTCCATAGAAATTATACAAGAGATAGAGAGTATGGTTCCCACTCTGATCTTTTGGATCTTTTGGCATA
The DNA here is from genome assembly GCA_027924585.1 of Larix kaempferi. Classification (NCBI taxonomy): domain Eukaryota; kingdom Viridiplantae; phylum Streptophyta; class Pinopsida; order Pinales; family Pinaceae; genus Larix; species Larix kaempferi. The sequence goes on along the minus strand of BSBM01000407.1, from coordinate 15,426,653 downwards.
GGTTGGTGGATGAAGCAAATCCTAACTATTGTTTACATAATTAATTTGTTTCAAAGACATATAATTTACATGTTTTTTTTTCCTTGGATCAAATGGATCAAGTTGTTTGGATGATTAATTAATATCTAAACATTGGTTATTCCTTTCTAGAAAAATATTTAGACTCTTTTGTTTCTTTCAATTAAACAAATCAATTTGGATGACAATTCCGATGAATGATTTATTCATTTATTAGCAATTTTTTTCCCTACTTCAAAAAATATTCACCTCCCTTACTTTTACAAGATTTTCTAATTCCATGAAAGGTTCTCCTATATTTTACAAGATTATACAATTTAGTGAAAGATTCGGCAAAAAATTATATATACATATTATATTATTAATAAAATAGCCTTCACATATTTCCATATATCATGGGGATTCATCCATTTGTTATACACATAAATCTAGGGGGGTTCTTAAAATATCCCCTACATTTGTGCCGTAAGAACAAGGTTGTCTTCTTTAGAGGTAGCATATTTGATTTGGAATCACCCTTCTTCTTATAGGAAATCATGCCACAATATTTCAAAGTTTGGTTTCACTTATCGACCATTTACTGCAACTAAGAATGTCTCCCATCAAGATGGAAGACTATCGACAATAGTCTGTATTAGATCATCATCATTAACAATTACAACAATACTCATGAGTTGATCTCTTACTTGAGAGAACTGTGTCAAGAAGGAAGAAAAAAATTCACCCTTCTCCATCTTCAGATTATGAATCTTGTACTTAAATTCTCTCTTTTGATTGGGATCCCTATTCTCATAAATATTTTTCAATGTGTTGAAGCATTCCTTTACAGTATTCAATGGAGTTATCACTAGCATCAAATTTTCTTTCATCGAATCATAAATGATTCTCTTTGCTTTGACTTATTCTTCTTGAAATTAGTGCACCCTACATTAGTAGGAGGCTCTTCAAAAACACTGGATACATATCCATCCAGATCATGCTCTTTTAGGATATTCAGAATGCTGGACTTCCAAGTATTGAAGTTCGAAGTTCCTTCAAGTTTATCTTCCAGTCTTACAGTGATTGAATCCATTATTCTTCAAGTATTGTGCTCTCCTATGATCAACATAGGCTCAATATTGACTACTGAACTTAACTCTTTCATGCCCTGAGCTCTAATACCATGTTGAATTTTTTATTTTAATGCAAAATTATAGTAGAAATTCAAATCAATGAATAGTCAAAAGAATAAGCATTCACATGAGACATAGTATTTACCCTAGGGAAACCCTCTAGTACTTGAGGGAGAAAACCCAAATAAAATATTCCTTAGAATATTGATCAATAGCATAGAATTTCTTTACAATGAGCATACTACATCAAGAAAACCTAGTGCATTATCAGAGAGAAATACCAAGCACCCCTGGTGCAATCGCAGAGCAAGAGAGAAGAGAGAATAATAGAAGAACCCAACACTTGATTCTGCACTAAGACCAATTCGCAGTTTTGGTCACATGCACACTTCCTTCAAGAGAGATTCATTCTTCACCTTGATCTCATCAAAGATTGCATTACAAGTGCATCATACATCTCATTCTTGGCTTAATTTATAGCCTTCTGACTTCAAGATGAACTCACCTTCCAATTGGATGCTAGATCACTTAGTTAGGTTACTAACTCAAGTATCGTAACTTAAGTGTCTTAACTGAAGTGTCGTATTTTCGTTTAACTCAAGTGTCGTCATGCAAACAGTTAGTTAACTAGATCTTATTTGTTATAAATTTGTTAACTCTTTTAACTGAAGTCTTTCTTGTTAACATCACTAAAGTAAACAATTCGATTTGTCTCTTAATTAACCAAAGTATTTCTTGTTAACATTACTGAAGTAAACAATTTGAGTTCTCTCTTAATTAACTGAAGTATTTCTTGTTAACATTACCGAAGTAAACAATTTGAGTTCTCTCTTAATTAGCTGAAGTATTTCTTGATCACTGATGTGAACAATTTGAGTTCTCTCTATCTTTAACATATCTTATCTTTATCTCTTGTATTATGTGCATTATCCACTTGTACCATCTTTACTTTTTTTATCATATCAAATATAATAAGGAGAGTTTTCCAATGTTGTGATCATGTTGGTATACTATCATTCGAAGTGTTCATATGATAAAGTAATTCACTCTAGAGGTGGCCAGTCTCTAGAGGAGACTTAATATCTCAACCATGGTTAGTAGTACACCACACACCATTCATGCTTCAACATGCAAAGCATTACCTCAACACATGAGGCACCACCTCAACACATGGGGATTTGTCTTGAAACACAAGACATTATCCTTGACAAGCAAGACTGCACAGCATCATCACTTTGACATACACAACACTTACCTCAACACATGAGGATTAACCTTTACACATAAAGATTAGGCATTCTTGAGTCCAATTCAAGAATCTACTCCAAGTTTCCTGAGTCCAACTTAGGTTCCCTAAGTCACTACCTTGACACACGAGGCTCAATCCCGGTGCATAAGATTGGCTTGGAGAATGACTCATGATGTTGTAACTTTAATATACTTCACCAAAATTATATGCAGACATAGAGGAATTATAAATTGTACTATGTTTACATTTCTCTCGTCCCCAAGTAAATACAAAGTCCTCATTCTTCAACCATGCAAATCTATCAAGGAAGTTTTTAATTTCCATGTTGTTGAGTGAAGAAAACCACAGAGAAATGTCAAAATGTTCTCTTGCAGCATTAATAATATTAGTACTGAATATCCGTACATAATAATGAAAGCAATTATGGGAAAAATAAGGTTGATTGGAAATTTCTTCTCTTTTGGATAAAATACGAAATCCAAAGAGAAATCCCTCTACTCCCGGGACCAGTAGTTTATTTTATGGTGATCTTCGGATTGCATACAAAAACTGTGACTATATATATAACTATAATGAAAAAACTTTGTTTATCAAGTTAATGATCACAAACATGCAACTAAAAATGTACATCTTAAATTCAGAAGAATAATACAAACATTGCCCAAAATTTCTTAGATTTAAAAGAAATACAAGCATTACACTAAGCAAATAATAATATGTTGAAGTTAGAAGAAAATACCAACATCACCAAAAAAAGAAAAAAAATATCGTTTAATTATTTAAAATATCCATACGTTACATTTAATGTTTCTCACTCTTGTACAAAGCAATGATAGGTTACATTGAATGGAACTTGTCTCTCTTGAACAAGGAAATGAAGGTTCTAATATCAGTTGATTATGGTATTTTACATAAATACTGCCAAATTCCATGTACAACGTCACTATCTTCCTTAGCGAATGATGTAATTAAGTGATTATGCAAAATAAAATTTTTAGATGGATGTGCTTGCACATCATCACCCTCCAAAACAATCATTGATGTATTATATTTTGAAGATTTCACTAGGAACTCCTCCCACACTTTGTGCATGTTTTTTTGTATATTTCCTTCTTTATCTTTGGTACATCTCTCTTGAAATCAAAAACATTAAATTCCGTCCTCGATTTATTTTTCTTTTTTCTTTGCCCCAATAAATTTCAAAAACAATGATTTCCCTTCATTGACATCACAGTTAGAAGACCAAATTCCAACATCGAATTTCGCAAGACATAGTTCCAAGAATCCTATCGCATTTGGTGGTGATTTATATAATGTTCCATAGTACTTAAATTCAAATTCTTCATCAGTACTTTCTGTGAAATTCTTGAACACATGAGATCATTGAGCGTGAGAAAATATCACAGTGAAATAATTAGGGAAAATGATGAATTACAGTGAAAATTGCAGTGAAATGAGCAGTAAAATTAATCATGCATTGGAACTCAAATGTCCACAGAAATGTGTGCCATAATTCATTAATCAATATAGTCAAAAGACATGTTACAATAGAGGAAATTTGAATACCCATAGAGAATTCAAATCCCAATCAATATAGCTTAAGAAATATCACCACTAGAGTGCTCTGAGGCTACCAAACTCAACTAAGACACAGTGAACTGAAGCTAATGTCAGTTAACTAAACAAGAAGAACACATCAATGATTTTTGCATGCAAAATATCACGCAAACAAGCTAGAGAGGGTGCATTAGATAAAAATCAGTGGCAATCAGAGCACAAACCCCCCACTAGAGTCAGGGACACAGGTGGATTGAACCAAATCACAAAGTTAGCTCCTAAAATGTAGGGAAATAACTATGGATGTCCTAAAATCATGCATCTGGGTGCATCAAGTGGATAATACATCCTAGATGACATCCGCACACCACTAGGGGGATAATGAAATCACCCAGTACTAGGAAAAGACTAATAACACTAGGGTGGACAAGGTTGTACTATTAATTATCCTAACACCCCCCCTTAATCCAAAATTAGTCAATCTTGGGCCCTGGTTACTGAAACCAAAGGTCACCCATACAATCAAATTAATAAAAATAATATGTTCATGAAACTAAGGAAATGGGGAAAAACCTCATGGGAAAAATACCCCTCTCAAAAATGAACAGTAGAGAACTCAAGTAGCCTTCACACTAAGCAGAGAAGGAAAATATATTTTGAGTGAAAGAATTTGTAAAAACATCTGCAATCTGATCCTATGTCGGATAGTAATACAGGTGTTGGATCTGGATCTGGATTTGGATCTGCTCCTCTGATGTACCCCCCACTGTTTCAAAATTGCATTTTCCAAAAAAAGTCTTTCAGAATCCATTCTTGCTATTGTGGCAAATGACTCATTGTAGTCTAAACCATGAAAATTTGAGTACCATTTGTCAACCAACTTATCTTTGTACTTGGTTGTAGATCCATCTTGGAAAGTCTCTTTGAAGGATTGTGGATGAAATGCCACCATCATGTAGCACCTCTCTGATAGAAGTGGATCTATATGACATAGTGCAAGGTTTGCATCTCGATATTGAGATTTGGTTCTTTTATGGTAAGATGGATCCCTAGTTATTTTCCCAGTAGCTTCAAGTAATTTGTGAACCCATTTTTGTCCTTGGCCATGGATTGGGAGCAGTTACTAGATCTGGATCTGGATCTGCTTGAAATTCATACTCAACATCAAGATCTTGGTCCTCATCTTCAGAATCTGAAACTAGATCATTATAAGAGACATCATTCTAATCTTTATCATATGCTAATGGAGTAGGCAGAGAGTATGGAAAAAAGTGAGAGAATTCATATGCCCTTGAGGCATTGTTTTCAACCCCTTTCGCTATTAGCTTCCCATAAGATATCTCTGCAATCTCACCTATGTCAGGTCCAAAAAAAAAATTCTTCGGTGAACCTGTGTGTGTCATCTTATAAACAGATAACAATTTTGTTGTCAAAGAAGGAACATACATAAAGAAATTGAAATTTCCATGCTCCAATTTTATTGTTCCCTTCCAATTTTATCTCCCATGTGAATACTAGGACCATGAGTGAGATCTAGATAAGAAAATGCCTCTCTATATGAAACCATGTGGTTGGAGGCTCTAGAATCAATAAGATAGGCTTGTGATTGTGAGAATCCAACTTTTAGTGCATGGAATCTCTCATGACCATTTGTCTCACTTCCAGAATCAGTATCCCTTGCGCCTTCTGGGAGGGAAATGTCATGTTGTTCAAGAATTTTGGTCATTTGATCTATCTTCTTATTCATGCAATATCTCTCTGGATGGTTTCATTTCTTGTAATAGGTACACTTGGTCTTCTCAAACCCCTTTTGCTTATCCTTATTGGAGCTGGAGGCTCCTTCAGATGGATTAGGATTCTCATATGGTTTGGATTCAAATTGATTATTGTCCCGTCCCTTATGCTTTCCTTTAGCATTCACACTTTTTGACTCCCCTTCCATAAGAGCTTGATTTTTCAAGGCTTTCAAGGTGCTCATCTGAATCAGTTTGTCTTTTTCTTGGATGAGGGATTCAATGAATACATCTAAAGAAGGCATTTTCCAATTGGGGATTGACAATCTCCCAGAATGGAAGGTAGAAACAAATATTGAAAATTTAGGAGGTTCTCCATGCCTGGCCCATTCTTCTCCAAGGTTTCCAACACCAATGTGCTTGTAGGAATAATATCCTTGGAGATCCTTGAACCTTTCTCTTTTTTTGGAGAATCCACCTGTTAAAAAACAATCCAATCATCTTGACCTACAAATTTATAGGTATGATTTTTTTTATAAATTTAAGATTTTCAAATTATAATACCAATAGTCCCCGATCATAATTTAGATAATTTAACACTCAAAATTTTGTTTGAAAGATAAATTATGACCTTCATGTTTTTCATACCCTTCTTTTCCATATTGTCCATCAGTTTGGTAATTCTTCAAATTAGAGGAAATTTGAGGTCTAAAATGGGTGTCCTAAGGAAAATAATAAAATAATATTTATTAATTTTGGAGGAAGAAATAAAAAAACTACTTTTTTGTTCGTATTTTCAACATATATCCCTGTGTTTTTACTCAAATTTCGAGCGAGAGCACTCGTAGGATGCATAATGAAATTACACATCCAATGAGTACCCACACTACATACCTTTGACAGACCCCTTTGTTGGAATATTAAAAACCCATTCATACTACTTTAGAATTATGATATAATTTATTAATAATTTTTTATTAATTTCCTAAGCATTGACTAGGTAAATTGGCCTAGTTTTGTCTTTTAGTGGACCAATTGCCATACTAAATCACTAGGGCGCACTTGAGGAGATTCTGGATAATATTTCATTGGATTATGTCTTATTTCTTTCCATTCCTGAATTAGAATGTGCTTTCCTGATTTAGACAGCTTTGTCCTGTTTTTTCTACTTTCTAGTGGATAAGGTAAAGCTAGTTGACTAGGAAACTATCTCCACTTGGCCAATTCAACCTCCATCTCTTTGATCTCTCCAAAAGTGATCATCACATTCCATTTTCATCACTCATTAGCTTCCATACCATAGTTATCTAATTCGTGAGCCTCTTGACTGATTTGGAAGGTGCTTTTGACACTTAAGGGGTTTTTTTCCTTTAGTAAGACTTATCTTTTTGTGACTTACAACTTGCCTTTAAGGCATTCTATTTTCTCTCTTGAGGATGTATTATATATTGTAAACATACCGATGAATAATATACAGGTATTTGTTCTCAAAATATCTTCTTATTCTTCTTCTCTTACTCTCATAAATATTCCAAGTGAAGTTGTCATATTGAATCTAGATCTAGGCAATCTAAAATCTCACATGGTATTAGAGTGAGGTTGATTCATAGCAATTTCCATAGTATTTTTTTGCAGGACATTTCCATCACCAAGAGTGCACTAGCATGGATCAAAATCAATCTAAAGCTGTGATTCTCACTCCCTTCAACTACTTTGACTGGAAGGCACATATGATCATCCAACTTCGAAGTAAAGGACTTTATAGCGTCATTATGGGGCTTGAAACTAAGCTAGGAGCTGTTGCACTAAAAGATAAATGGTTCAATAGGCTTGATGAAGCTTATGGTTTGCTTTGTACCTTTGTCTCTCCAGATATTCTATTCCATATTGATACTCTAACCACTCCAAATCAAGTATGGAAAAAGCTAGAGTCTCTCTTTGGAAAACAAGATGAGCTCAGAGGCCATCTATTGGAGATTGAGTTGATCTCACTTATTCCAAGCAATTTCGATTCAATGGAAGAATTCATATCAATATTCAAGAACCTAGTGATTAAAATCAAGAAGTGTGGCATATATAAGAATGATGAGCAGCTAATCCTTACCATTCTATCAAAACTAAGTTCTGAATACTCAATGTTTGTGTCTACTTTTTATGCTGCAAAAATTATAGTTCCCAACTGGAAGATTCCAACCATGGACGCATTCATTGACTTGATCACTAATGAGAAGGAAAAGCTAGTTCAAATGAGGGCTCTAACACCCTCCAAGGACCTTGCACTTGTTTCTCATCTAGCAAAGCGTTCCAAGAATGTCACATCTAAAGGAAAACAAAAAATGTTGTCAGATGAAGAAGACTGATGAAGATTCCAAAGCCAAGAAGATGAAGAACAAGAAGGAGAAATCCAATTGTTCGTATTGCTACAAAGGTACCCATCCTGAGAAATATTGTTTCAGGAAGAAATTGGACATCATGGCCAATATGCTTGAAGAACATAATATTGATGTTCTTGATTTTGCAAGAAAAGAACAAGGCAAGCTTTATGTAGAACAAGAACAGTGTCTCCAAGCTACTCACAAAGGTAATCATATTTATGCTTTGAGTTATAGAGCCAAAAATATTTCTCATATCTATGATTTTGATTCACATTTTGATATATCAGAATGATAAACCTTCACCTCTTCCTTGGTGCAATCTCCAATCAGTTCACTAAAGTCTTCTCCCAAACCTAGTCATTTTTCACTAGTTTCTGACTTGTCTTATGAAAGATCCTTCCACCTCCATTCAAATATTTCATATTATGATTTTGAATATGATATACAGTATTATATGCAGGTCATGACACCTTCCACACCATTTTTCCAACCATTGGATGCACAAAAGACCCTACAATCCCCAAGTTCTCTAGTTAAGAAACCACACAATTCCATGGTTTCCTACATTGTGTCACTTGTCTCTGTTGTTCTTATGGCTGCCATGTATTTCATTCGTTGGAAATCCATGTATTTTTCCATCATTGGACTGTTGTTCCACATTTTTGGACCTGATCCCATCACTCATGGTTCAAATGTCAAGTCCTCAAATCCTGCATACTCGCTCAACTGTCAGGGTGATCTAGTTGCTCACTCTCTTCCTATTGAAACCTTATCCGATCATGGAGACACTACACTCTTGTTGTTTATTGCTCTATATGACTCATATTATTATATTTTAGAGCTGCATGAGCTCCTTTAGAATATCATAAAGGTTCTATATCAGTTTTAGAAGAAGGTACAAGGTTTGATTCACCATATTGCAGCTGCACAAGAAGTTGATATTTTTGAGTCCATTGATGCTCTTTGGGAAGGAGTTTGCACATATCTCTTTTCCATAATTGATTATGTATCTATATTAGATCATGTATGTTTTAACAACAAGAATCATTCATATGATTCTCCTCCATCATCAGGTGATTAGTTTCATGGGGTATCTACACATAGTTTTTGCCTACACTACATTGATGCATTGATGCATGATCATGAAATCCACAACCTCTTCATCAAGTTTGTTACTCATAAGAAGTTCATTCAACTCCTCCAAATGAAGAACAATATAGTATGAATACATTCAGGCATGTCCATTTTTGAGGGAGGGTTTTTTTCCCGTGAGGTTTTCCCTGTTTCCTCGTTTTACATGGAGTAATAATTTTTGTATTGAGGTGACCATAAGCCTTTTTTCTTGGGCCCTATATTTCTGATATTTACCACATAAATTCAGGCTTAAGGGGGGGTGTTGGAATATTAAAAACCCATTCATACAACTTTATACTTAGGATATAATTTAATAATCATTTTTTATTATTTTCATAAGTGTTGACTAGGTAAATTGGCATAATTTTGTCTTTTAGTGGACCACTTGCCATCCCGAGTCACTAGGGAACACTTGAAGAGATTCTAGATAAGATTTCATTGGATTCTTTATGATTTCTTTCCATTCCTGAATTAGAAGACACTTTCCTGATTTAGACAACTTTATCCTATTTTTCTACTTTCTAGTGGATAAGGTAAATCTAGTTGACTAGGAAACTGTCTCCACTTGGTCAATTAGACCTCCACCTCTTTATTCTCTCCAAAAGTCATCATCACATTCCATTTTAATCACTCATTAGCTTCCATACCATATTTAGCTAATTTGTGAGCCTCTTGACTAATCTGGAAGGTGCTTTTGACACCTAAGGGTTTTTTTGCCTTCAGTAAGCCTTATATTTTTGTGCTTTACAAATTTCCTTTAAGGAATTCTATTTTCTCTCTTGAGGATGTATTATATATTGTAAACATACTGATGAATAATATACATAGATTTTTTCTCGTGATATCTTCTATATTCTTCTTCTCTTACTCTCATAAATATTCCAAGTGAAGTTGTCATATTGAATCTAGATCTAGTAAATCTAAAATATCACACCCTCTGCCCCCAAAACAAGAAATACCTGAAAAAAAAACATGATGATACATCGAATCTTGTTGCCCCAAAAACAAGAAATACTTGAAAAAACGTGATGATAATGTATCATCATGTTTTTTAGGTATTTATTGTTTTGGGGGAAGAGGGGTCCGTCAAATGTATGCAGTGTGGGTACTCATTGGATGTGGAAATTAATTATGCATCCAACTAGTGCTCCCGCTCAAAATTTGAGTAAAAACACAGGGAGATATGGTGAAAATATGAACAAAAAAAGTAGTTTTTTTTATGATAAATATCTCAAGTCAACCATTATGATTGACTCATTTTATTGAAATTCTATTGGTTCTTGAATTCCAACTCATCAAGAAATTATGGTTTGATCATTTCTTGTACGATGGCTCGTTTTCTTAGCCCATTTTAGACCCCAAATTTCCTCTAATTGTGGATTCTCCATCGCCCTCAATTCCTTCATTGGATATTATAATTTTATTTGACGACTCCTGAGTGTCCTCTATTATATGTAAATCTATTTTAAAAGGAATTTCAAAAATTTATTGAACATAACCGAATGAAAAATAAAATACAATGAATAATACAATTTAAAATGTTAATAATACAAATGCCTTTCTTTATAGCCAATTCATGATAGAAACTGTTCATAAACAGTTCTTTTTGTAATGTCTCCATGATAGAAATAATTATTCTTTTTGTGACCTAGTCAATGAACACATAATTCTACTTCCTGCATACATTGAAGGAAATGTACCTTGAGAAGAGATCAATATGGAAACCATGTGATCCCAGAACTCCCATGTCCTTTCTTCTAAAAAAACATGGTTTCTCAAACTATTAGTCGGAGCTTTGGAAAAAAGGTAAATAAATCATTGGTAGGTTATCATCGTTCCAACCCATCTACATAGGAAGATATATAAATATACCCCCCTCCAATCCAATTCTCTAGCACTGAACTATGGAGAATCCTATAAAAAGGTCCTTTGTGAAATCTCTATTAACGTCGTTGGTAGGAGACTCCTTTACTATTTTTTTTTATTTCTTGCAGAATTGAGTGAATGCTTTAGAAACCATACATGAATTTTCCATATCAGTTATAAAAACACAAGTACAAGTCCCTTCATTTTATTACAATTAGTACAATAACATAAGCATATATTCTGTTAGAATTCTAAACAGGTTCAATACCATGAGATAATTCTAATAGCCAAGGATATTGAAGCAAAGAGGTCATCACAAGAATTATTTAGAAATTTGCAAGAATAATAAAATAGAGACATAAGAGAGAGGAATCAATTAATGTAAATAAAATATCTATATTATTCATCAATATGAATACGATATAAAATACATCTCAGGATATAAAATAGAATGCCTTAGAGGCAAGTTTGAAAAGATAAAAAAAGGAAGGCTTACTAAAAGCATAAAAACCCCCTAAGTGGCGAAAACACTTTCCAAATTAGTCAAGATGCTCACAAATTAGCTAAATAAGGTATGTGTTGTGGCCACAACAGATCCCATGCTTAGCTAAAGCACGAGAGCCCCATTTCCTAATAAACGCAAAAATGTTTGGGTAAGTGCTCGCTAAACACCAAATTCTGAAGACCCCTTACCCATTGTTTTGGCCTATCTATTTGCCAAGTTTTTGAATTCTTTTCTTGTTGATGTATATGTAACTTCGGAATGTATTTCATATATGTATGTTGTATGTACTCCTATAGAGATGGTATTATTCCTCTATACGGAAGTGTCGTCATTTATATTGTAAATGTCGTAACTTATACTTGATGGGTTATTAGACCACCTTGTTGGGGTCGGCCCTGTATAAGTCATATGGGTCAAAAGGTTATTAGACCACCCTATTGGGGGTCGGCCCAGTCAACATTATGTTATGTGGTTAAGTTCGAGCCTACATGATTTATGTAAAAGGAAAGTCAAGTCAAGTATAAATAGAGTGTGGGAGGCACTCTATTTGATCACTCACTTCTCACTCATGCACTCAAGGAGGAGTGGCGCACTTATGGAGGAGGAGGATCTACTGCTAGGATATGTCTATCTCTTGGTTGTATCATTTCTCTATCTATCTCTAAGGAAGTTACTGGGGTTTTTCACCTTTATGGTTTTCCCCAAGTAAATCTTGTGTCTCTTGTGTGCTTGCATTATTGTCTCCATGATTGATATGCTGTAGATATGATGTACATGTTGTTCTCTCAGTTAAGATCCTAGATCATATTGAAGTAAAATCTGAAAATTTAACATGGTATCAGATCTAGCCTGAAAGAAGGCATGATATGGCATGTATGACACTTGTTGCACTTACGATGCTAGGGCTTGATATAGCGAAAACCAGTCATCGTAGCACTTTCGCTATAAATCCATTTTGGCGATGTTTTCGGATATGAAACCTTTATAGGTCGAATATTAAATCTTCATGTACCTTGTGTCCAAAGGAAATCCTCTAATTCGTTGTACTTTGTGATTTATGATCTGTACAATATAGGGTTTCTGCCTCTTCTAGATCTGAGTCAAAATCAGGTGACCTTGGGAAAAAGGTCATAACTTGGGCTAGGAAGCTCCAAATGAAATTAGTAAAAAGCGACAGCTAGAACACAGACTGCACTATATCAGAAAACATTTTCAGATGCCGAAGTTGAACCAGTGACACGTGGCACGCCATACAAGTTCACTCTCCTGTATTATCCCATAAACAGGTCACGTTGCGACACTTGGCATAACTCTCTCTCAGAGAGTCCAATTGAGGTCAGACCTATCAGGATGGAAAGATAACAGGGCGAGCTACCTCAGGAAAAGTTTTCAGAGGCCGAAGTTTAAAAAGTGACACGTCGCACGCCGTACAAGTTCACTCTCCTGTATTATCCCATAAACAGGTCACGTTGCGACACTTGGCATAACTCTCTCTCAGAGAATCCAATTGAGGTCAGACCTGTCAGGATGTAAAGATAACAGGTCGGGATATCTCAGGAAACTTTTTCAGACCCTGTGGATCGAAAAGTTTGGAGGTACACTAGAAACAATCAGGTACATATTTCTGTCAAAACAGAATTATTTTTGAGTACCTTCATTCATGGCTTTCGGAATTTAGGGCTTCGGAAAAAGTTGGAATTTTTGTAATCAGAGACAACGGCTGGATGCTACTCATCAAAATCGAAATTTAGAGACCAAGATCAGAATTTTTGGTTGGGCAGAAGGCCGGGCTTGATCAGACCCTAGTTCGGGACTTTGATCAGAAAAGTGGAAAATTAGGGCTTCTGTAAAAATGGGAATTTTTGAAATCTGTGACCACGGCTGGAAGCTCCTCAGAAAAATAGAAGCTTAGAGATTTGTATCAAACCTTTTGATTGGGAAGAAGAGTGGGCTTCATCAAACCCCAGTTCAGGGTCACGTCCAGTGAATCCGAAAGTTTCAAACGCAAAATTGAGGAGTGAAACTTTGCAGTTTTCAAATTCTGAATATACCAGCTTGATTAGCTCATCAAGGCGGATATTTCTATCCTTTCGAAAGTTTGAAATTAAAAGTTTGAATTTTTGGGGTTTCTTTGACAAACCCATATCCAGCTCCAGGTCCAGTTCTTGCAAATCAAGTGGATTGGGTTAATCCTAGAAGAAGATGGATTGGTCACCTGCATAAAGAAAGAAGTTCCTGTTTCAGAGGGAGATGAGGCTAAGGAATTACATAAGAATATTACAAGCAATCTTGACAGGTATGACTCATCGAGGTATGTTTTGAGATTTGTTCATGATTAATTTTATGGTATGTTTGTCTTCATGTTATTACGGTTAGTACAATCTTGATTTTAGACTTGTCGTATCACCTTAATAAAATTATGAATGCACGATAGAAAATATTCATTGATTAGGGTGTTGACACTTATGATTGTACTAATGCATTATGGTGTTGTATGAGGTTTATGTTGTTTGCTAACACAAAAGGTACACCAAGAAAGACAAATCATGTTCTACTTCAAGAATGTATGATCATGGTGACATGAAGACAAGGATTCATCCATTGTCATGGATCACATAGAAGATCTACTTTCGAGGTATGTATAACTTGTTTCTACAATGGTTAACTTATGATACATGTAGGTTACTAGCACAAGTCACTGAAGAGAACCAAAAGACATTATACGGGTATGTTAGACATAACTAGCTAGCATGCTAATCCAGGTATGTTTTTCCTATATCAAGCTAGAATCCTACCTTGGGTTAGGATCTTATACTGTTGTGTTGTTGATAATGATTATTCATGAAGTCATAAGTTTGAATAATCATGGGTATATGCATATTATGTGTCTTACCTTAATTAATGATATGACTAACCCAAAGAGTCATAGGTTTGAGTAATTATAGGTTTAGACATGTTATGTTTCTTATGATTTGACTAACCATAAGAATCCTACATAAACCTTGAATACTAATGTTTATTATCTGTGAATGATCATGAATATACATGTTTAAGATTAGTGTGTTTTAATAGTATTAAGATTATACTAATAAAGATGTGATTATGTATGAGACCTCAAGGATAACACAATGATGATACTAATAAGAAAATTGATTAAGGATGGATGTAAGTTCAACGACAGGTAATCCAAGAAGCAAAGATCAAGAGGGAGCACACTCCAGTTGTTCCTGCAAGAAAGCAAAGGAGCACACTTCGGTAGTTTCTGCAAGGATGCAGATATTCAGAGGGAGTTGATCACTTCTCACAATCCGCATAAGAATGGAGTTGCAGAAAAGAAGCAAAGATTGAGAGGGAGTCAACCCAACAAACAAACAAAGATAAGTATTTGAATTGTCATTACTTGCATATTTTATTGTTTAAATAATACTGTTCAATAATGTATATACTGATGTTTCTAGAATTAGGTTGTGTATTATGCATATTAGAATAGTTGCATTGATGAATAGTATACTACTAATATGCATGGGTAAGTAGCCTATGGCATTGTACAACATTCCATTGCTACTTATCTAGAATGAAACCTCTTTGCTGACATGTTGAGAGTTGTGCACACTCTTAACAATGTTCTGGTAGAGATTGGAAGGCATCTAGAAAGTTACAGGATATGGATAAATGTTGTATTGAAGCATTGGCTAAGATAATTGCATGACTGTATGACATATTTCTTTATGTGTAAGAATTTGTTCTGAAAACTATGAGATGTTTTCTAATCCTGCAATTTAACTTGTTGTGTAGGAAAGATCGTATGCCATCACCTAAAAAAGAAGAACTACAACATTTGTTCATGCAACAAAATTATCTAGTGAAGATATTGAAGTTCCCAAGATATGGGAAGAATGCCATGATCCGTCGATCATGAAGAATGATGTTTGGGATGTAGTCCCAAGACCTGAAGGGAATTTTGTTGTGACTTCCAAATGGAACTATCAGATCAAGCATGTTGCAGATGACAGCATTGAGAAATATAAAAGTGATGAAATAGAAGATGCACCAGATGGATTTCAAGACAGCATGGTGTAGTCATATATGTGTGCAGAACTTGGTATGGTAGGATAGACATCTTTCTATTCAGTTTGGGCTTTACCAAGAATAAAGCAGATTCCAACCTTTTCTACAAGGTTAAGGAAGGCAATCCAGTGATACTACTTTTGTATGCGGATAACCTATTTGTTACAGGTGAAGATAGATTGATTGCCGACATGCAGCGGAAGCTTGTTGCCGAGTTCGAGTTGAGGAACTTGGGGATGATGCACTATTTGTTTTTGGCATGAAGGTGTGGCAGAGTGATGGAATCTTCCTTGGACAAGGGAAGTATGCAGTAGAGATCCTGAAGAGGTTCGGGATGATGGACTGCAAGGCTATGGCCACACCTATGGCATTGAATCTGAAGCTTCTATGTGATGCTTCATCTGAGCTGGTTGATGTCTCTATGTATCATCAGATGATTGGGTCCTTGATGTACCTGACGAACACGAGACCAGACATTTGCTTTGCTGTGAACACATCGAGTCAGTTCCTGACAGATCCGAGGAGTATTCACCTGGTTGCTGTAAAGCATGTTCTGAGGTACCTTAAGGGTACAGTGGATTATGGGCTCAAGTATGAAGCGAATCAAAATTTTAACTGGCAGGGTTATGTTGATTCAGATTGGGTTGGCAGTGCTGCAGATAGGAAGAGCACATCTGGATGTATCTTCAGTATGGGATCAGGTGTGATTTCTTGGTTTAGCAGGAAGCAGTCCTGCGTAGCACTGAGTATCATTGAGGCAGAGTATGTTGCAGCCTGTTCAGCTAGTTGTGAGGTAGTATGGCTACGGAAGCTATTGTCCGAGTTATTTGATCTCCCGTTGGATGCTACTGGTATATTCTGTGATAACCAGAGTTGTGTACAGCTGTCGGAGAACCCAGTGTTTCATGACATGTCGAAACACATAGAGATCAAATATCACTATATCAGGGATATGGTGCAGAGAGGAGCTGTGAAGCTCCTGTATGTTGCGATGGATGAGAAGATTGTAGATGTGCTGACGAACCCACTAGCCAAGGTGAAGTTCGAGTACTTCAGAGAGAGGCTTGGCGTTCTTCAAATCGAGGACACTTCGAGGAAGAAGTGATGGACACATTTGCTGAAGCCATTCCAAGCATGTTGGAAGGAGGATCCTTCACATGGCTGTGGATGTAAGCGCTGGATGATGAGCATCAGGATGATGTTCTGGTTTCTTCTTGGATATGATCAGTTGGATCATTTTTATATGTATGTATGCATCATGTTGGATGCTGGATATGATCGGTTGGATCATGTGTATGTATTTTGTATAAGCATCATGTTGGATTCTTGGACCATGTATATGTATATGTATCAGGTGGATACATTGTATGATCAGGTAGATCATGTATGTTGATGGATACATTGTGTGGATCATGTATCTATGTATCAGGTGGATACACTATGTATATTGATATGTATCAGGTATGATCAGGTATATCATGTATGTTGATGGATACATTGTGTGGATCATGTATCTATGTATCAGGTGGATACACTATGTATGATGATATGTATCAGGTAGATACTTGGTGTGCATCAGATGGATGCATTGTATGATCAGGGTGATCGTGGATGATGAGCTTCTCCAGATGACATGCAGCAGGATGTTGCAGTGATGATGATCAGGATGATCATGTGTACATCAGGATGATGTATGGTGAGTATCAGATGATACTTTGTGGCCATGGATCAGGTTGTGCAGATAAGCATGTAATTTGTGCCCTGGGAGATTTGCAGATGGTCTTTCAAGGTTTTTCCTATGGCATGTAATTCGGTGCGCTGGGACATCTGGCAAATGCTCTTTCGAGTTTTTGCTTGGGAGGACATATAATTTGTGCCCTGGGAGATCTGCAGATAGTCTTTCGAGGTTTTTCCTATGGCATGTAATTCAGTGCCCTAGGATATCTGGCAGATGCTCTTTCGAGGTTTTTTCCTATGGCATGTAATTTTCTCCTGGGAGATCTAGACAACATGAAAAAGGCCTCAGATGCTTCAGCCAGGTTTTTCCATGACCACATGTAATTTGCTCCTGGTAGATCTGGACAGGATGAAAAAGGCCTCAGATGCTTCAACTAGGTTTTGTGGTGAGATCACATGTAATGTGCTCCTGGGAGATCCGACAGGTAGAGCCGTGTGCTCGTAACAACCTGGGATGCTTCATCCAGGTTTTGTGATGGGTCACATGTAATGTGCTCCTGGGAGATCCTACTGGTAGAGCTGTGTGCTCGTAATAGCCTGGGATGTTGCAGCCAGGTTTTTTGACGCACGTAATAAGTCCTAAGGTTTCCACAGCAGGGCCAGTGATGATGAAGCCCTGCACGTGGTGGGCCTACATCCAGTATGAAAAAGGACTGGCTCTGTAGAACTTCCTATGACGAGTAGATTCAGAGATTGATTGAGATAGCAGCAGCAGTGATGATGATGATGTCTCGATGATGATTATCCAGTGACGATGATCCAGAGAAGAAGACTTGTGCTAGAAGACCTGTGCTGAAAAATACCTTCCTAGTTAAGAGGGAGTGTTGATGTATATGTAACTTCGGAATGTATTTCATATATGTATGTTGTATGTACTCCTATAGAGATGGTATTATTCCTCTATACGGAAGTGTCGTCATTTATATTGTAAATGTCGTAACTTATACTTGATGGGTTATTAGACCACCTTGTTGGGGTCGGCCCTATATAAGTCATGTGGGTCAAAGGGTTATTAGACCACCCTATTGGGGGTCGGCCCAGTTAGCATTATGTTATGTGGTTAAGTTCAAGCCTACATGATTTATGTAAAAGGCAAGTCAAGTCAAGTATAAATAGAGTGCGGGAGGCACTCTATTTGATCACTCACTTCTCACTCATGCACTCAAGGAGGAGTGGCGCACTTATGGAGGAGGAGGATCTGCTGCTAGGATATGTCTATCTCTTGGTTGTATCATTGCTCTATCTATCTCTGAGAAAGTTATTGGGGTTTTTCACCTTTATGGTTTTCCCCAAGTAAATCTTGTGTCTCTTGTGTGCTTGCATTATTGTCTCCATGATTGATATGCTGTACATCTTGTTCTCTCAGTTAAGATCCTAGATCCGATTGAATTAAATTCAACCCGAAACCCAAAACCCGATGGTTGCGAGTTCCTCCTTTTAATAATTTTGGGATATATGTTCCCGAAACCCGCTATTGCGGCTTTCGGGACATCATTTCTTTTTATAATTTTTGTGTGTTCTCGAAAATCGAAACCTGACAATGTCACCTTTCAAGATTCGGGAAAAGGCTTCGTTTTTGTCTACTTTTATTATGGTCCCGAAACCTGAACCCGACCTTTCAGGTTTGCGGCTTTCAAGAATTACTTTTCTTGTTGTGTTTCGCCAGTGTGCAATCCTGAAACCCGAACCCGAATTTTCGGGTTGGGGCTTTCGGGAACCTTTTTAATTTTTATGAATAAAGCACCAATGGCCCGATCCTGAATCTCGATTCGGGTAATTTGAGCCGTTCATCCATTCCGATCGCATGGTCAAGATTTTGCCTTGTAAATTCGATAAATAAGGGTTTTCTATTTTTCCTTTATCATTTTTACTTTCGAAATTATTACACCATGCCAATTTTTACTCCGGATTTGTTGCTAAGGGTGATTTGTGTCAGTTATCCAATTATTTCTAGTAAGTGCACCTGTCCCTTTGCATTTTCCATTTGGGTTTTCTTTGCCGTTTTAATTTTTGATTCGAAATTCTTTGATTTTGTTAAAAATTACGTTTTCAGTCGCCATGTCAAAAAACATCCGGTCTAAGACAACCCAGAAGGATTCCTTTAACAAGGACCTGAATTTTGGTATCCTTTCAGACACGAGTGAAAGAGTCACTGAAACATACCAGTTGGATTGGTCCAAAATATATGCTATTCTCGACAATGACGACCTTTCCCACATTGAAAATGATAGACCTGCGTATGAGAAGATTAGGTCTTCTCAAATCCACGCCATTACTGCACATCCAACCATTTCACCTTACACGGACCCAGTTAAATGGATAATTTAGAACGCAGACATCAAATACCACTATTTTAATAATAGTGCAGGAGCTCAATTGTCCCATTTTTGCTCAGAAATTTTTATCCAGGCCTTTTCCCTAAAACCACATGTGCAAACGCTTTCATCCAAGTTCTTACAATCTTCAAAAACCAGGTATAATTTCGATGAGATGATGAAATCATGGATGCACAAAACCAATACTTTCGTGCCAAAGGCAGACCACCTGTACCCTATTATCTGGTTCAAGGAACCCTACTCTTTGCTAGCAGCCATGCTATGCCGACTGTTTGGTCTTCATAACTGCTCTTTGTTCAAGGCTCAATGGACCCCCATAGCACATCATGTGCTAACATAGGTGAGTCTTTTCCGTGGGCCTCTATCCTGTCATCTGAGCTTAAGAACGCCATTCATGAATATCAAAAGGCACCTGCTCACAAGAAACCAAATTTTGATCTATCTTCCTATGTAATTGATGTTTTCTGTGCGGAGTTCCAGTACCCTAACCTAGGTTGGAATTGATCACCCTCAGACCCACCTATTCATATTTATCACTCGAAATTGTTTGAAGGAAATTATGTTCCTTCACTCTATGACATTTGTGATCATTTCATGGGTATGGTTTACTTCAATATTTTTAGAGAAGAAGCACCAGCATTTTCAGAAGATGCTAAAGCCTTCATCAACACCATTGGGGACTGGTATGTGGGTGAATATTTTGCATACATAAGGGTTTGGGGAAGTGATACAGTACACCTTCTTCCCAGGTTAGTCCCTGTTAAATTTTGAGCATTAATTCACAATACTATAGGATCTTCACTGAGAGAATAACATATACAGTATATCAATGCATGACAATCACAATAAGCATCACAAGCATCACAAGAATCAAAAGCATGAGAGACAAGAGACACAGAGTTTCCATGGGGAAAACCCTAAGGTGAAAAACCCCACAACTTCCTTAGAGATAGAGAGAGAAATGGCTTAACCAAAGTACAACTAAAATACACTGAGATAGTCTCCTAGTAGTAGATGATCCTCCTCCTCACTAGTGCACCACTTTCTGAGTGAGAGAGATATAACTTTCCGAATGAATTAAATAGAGATCACTTGATCTCTATTTATACTAACCTATTTTCCCAGTGACCTTATGGGTCCGACTTGTCTATCTAGGTACATCCACATTATAATATATATATTTTAGGGACGACCCCACACATGGTGGTCTAATAACCCATCGACAAGTACACACACTTGCGACACTTGTCAATCCACATGACGACACTTCCTTATAGAGGAATAACACATCTCTAATAAGGGTACAATAAATATAAATGAAATACATTCCGAAGTTACATATACATCAATACTCCCTCTTAACTAGGAAGGTATTTCTCGACTCAAATCTGCTAGACAAGTCTTCTTCTCGGGATCATCGTCATCGATGCATCGTCATCGCTGCTGCTATCTCAACCAATCTCTGACTCTACTCGTCATAGGATGTTCTACAGAGCTAGTCCTTTTTCATACTAGATGTAGGCCCACCACCTACAGGTCTTCGTCATCACTGGCCATATTGTGGAATCCTCAGGACTTATTACATGCGTCACAAAACCTCAAAGGAGCATCCCAGGATGTTACGAGCACACGGCTCTACCTATAGGATCTCCTAGGGCCATATTATATGTGACCTCACCACAAAACCTTGCAAGATCATCCCAGGCTGTTACGAGCACACAACTCTACCTATAGGATCTCCTAGGGACAGATTATATGTGGTCACCACAAAACCTCACAAGAGCATCCCAGGCTGTTATGAGCACACATCTCTACCTATAGGATCTCCCAGGGACAGATTATATGTGGTCATGGCAAAACCTCCAAGAGCATCCCAAGACTCATTACGGGCACACAACCCAACCTATCGGATCTCCCAGGGACATGTTATATGCCATAGGACAAAACCTCGAAAGAGCAGCTGCCAGATATCCCAGGGCCAGATTATATGCAATAGGAAAAACCTTGAAAGACTATCTGCAGATCTCCCAGGGCCAAATTATATGTCCTCCTAGAGAAAAACCTCGAAAGAGCATTTGCGAGATATCCCAGGGCCAAATTATATGCCATAGGAAAAACCTCGAAAGACTATCTGCAAATCTCATAGGGCCAAATTATATGCTCATCTGCACAACCTGATCCACGGCCATAGAGTATCAACCTGATACTCACCATACATCATCTTGATGTGCACATGATCATCCTTATCATCATCACTGCAACATCCTGCTGCATGTCATCTGGAGCAACATCCTGAAGCTTGCCATCCATGATCATCCTGATCATACAATGCATCTACCTGATGCATACCAAGTATCTACCTGATACATATCATCATACATGATCCACCTGATCATACAGTGTATCCACCTGATACAAATACAAATACATGATACATATCACCATACATGATCCACCTGATACATATACAGATACATGGTCCAAGCATCCAACATGATGCATATACAAAATACATACAAATGATCCTACTGATCATATCCAGCATCCAACATGATGCGTACATATATACATATAAATGATCCAACTGATCATATCCAACATCCAACATGATGCATACATACATATACATATAAATGATCCAACTGATCATATCCAACATCCAACATGATGCATACATACATAAATATAAATGATCCAACTGATCATATCCAGCATAAACCAGAACATCATCCTGATGCTCATCATCCGGCGCTTACATCCGTAGGCATGTGAAGGATCCTCCTTCCAACATGCTTGGAATGGCTTCAGCAAATGTGTCCATCACTTCTTCCTTGAAGTGTCATCAATCCGAAGAACACCAAGCCTCTCTCTGAAGTACTCGAACTTCACCCTGGCTAGTGGCTTCGTTAGCACATCTACAATCTGCTCGTCCATCGCAACATACTGGAGCTTCACAGCTCCTCTCTACACCATATCCCTGATATAGTGATATTTGATCTCTATGTGTTTCGACCTGTCATGAAACACTAGGTTCTCAGGTAGCTTCACACAACTCTAGTTATCACAGAAGATACCAGTAGCATCCAATGGGAGATCAAATAACTCAGACAGTAGCTTTCGTAGCCATACTGCCTCACAACTAGTTGAACAGGCTGCAACATACTCTACCTCAGCTGTACTCAATGCTACGCAGGACTGCTTCCTGCTAAACCAAGAGATCACACCTGATCCCATACTGAAGCAGCACCCAGATGTGCTCTTCCTATATGCAACACTGCCAGCCCAATCTTAATCAACATAGCCCTGTAGGTTAAACTTTTGATTCGCTTCATACTTGAGACCATAATCCACTGTACCCTTCAGGTACCTCATAACATGCTTTACAACAACCAGATGAGCACTCCTCGGATCTGTCAGGAACTGACTCAATGTGTTCACTGCAAAGCAAATATCTAGTCTCGTGTTCGTCAGGTACATCAAGGACCCAATCATCTGACGATACATAGAGACATCAATCGGCTCAGATGAAGCATCACATAGAAGCTTCAGATTCGAGGCCATAGGTGTGGCCATGGCCTTGCAATCCATCATCCCGAATCTCTTCAGGATATCTACTGTGTACTTCCCTTGACCAAGGAAGATCCCACCTGCACTCTGCCACACCTCCATACCTAGGAAATAATGCATCATTCCCAAATCTTTCATATCGAACTCAACAGCAAGCTTCCTCTTCGTATCTACAATCAATCAAGTTCTGGGAGCTTGTTTTAAGCTGTAAAATCTCAAGCACAGTTGAATCTAGCTACTGTGGATTCCTCACTGGTGAAAGATTGCACAACATTTGCAAGAATTAGCATAAAAAAATTTAAATGAATGAAGAACAATACTCATGAATTGGTGAATAATGTCAATATTATTAACTGTCCAACCTTAACAAAGGTTAAGAACACCCATATATACAAATCTGGAAGAATTCGAATCCATCTGGAGTGTTCACACTGATCTAGCTTAGAAAAAGCTCAAACCCCCCTAGGTTGACCAAAATATCCCAAACCATCCCAAACTGGTTCGAATCTGCAGTGTGAATGCTGGGAATGACTGGACAGGCCCATGTGACCTCACACATGTGAAGAAACTGGTTGGTTAGAGGTTTGGAGTCTAAAATTGGTCAAAAATGTGACAAAACAAGGCAAGATTGTCCACAAAGAGAGCAAATGCGCCCTAGGTAGAAGAGAAGCATGCTGAGTGCATTAAATGACCTGAGGAGGGCGCTCTAGGCATGTTGAGTGCATTAATTGCCCTGGGGAGCGCTCCACTTAGCTGGTTTGACTCAGCACTTGTTCACATTTGCCATCTAGTTCATGATAATTGACCATTTAGTAGCTAAACAACTTAGGGATGTAATCATTAATCACTTGGGCTAATTAATCATCATTAATAAATGATTAATGTACATAGGTGGAAAAATGTTCTAACACCCCCCCTTAAGCTAGACTTAGTGAAATATCAAAAATTAAGGCCTTGGCAACTAGGCTCAAGTCACCTTTTACATCATAAAATTTATTTGTCCATGTAACCAAGGTAAGGAGGAAAACCACATGGGAAATAAAACCTCCCCTCTAAAATGGACATGTGGCATATATCAAAATACACCAATCATCACCATGCATCACTCACCCCAAGCAAAGATCTAAGGTGAGTGAAGGTCTTCTCGGTAAAACACTTGGTGAAGATATCAGCAGTTTGCTCACTGGATGGGCAATACTGCAATGCTATGATCCGGTCATGCACCAAACCCCGAATGTAATGCATGTGTATCTCTATGTGCTTGGTCCTCTGTCTCTATACTGGATCGGTAGAAATCTTGATTGTACTTTGATTATCACACCAAAGAATAGTGGGTGAATCAAAGACAATCCCGAACTCTGCAAGAATACCTTGCAACCAAACACATTGTGTGGCTGCATTGACTGCTCCCCTGTACTCGGCCTCAGCTGAAGATAAGGAAATAGTGCTTTGTTTCTTGCTTGACCAGCATATAGGTCCATGTGCAAGCATAAAGACATAACCGGAAGTTGACTTCCGATCAATACAATCACCGGCCCAATCAGAATCTGTAAATCCTACTAGTTCAAGGGATGAACCAGCAGCATAATGGATACCAAAAGACTTAGTACCCTGAACATAATGAAGGATCCTCTTGGCTGCCTTCCAATGGATCTCATGAGGCTCTTGCATGTGCCTTGCAACAGCCCCAACAGCATATGACAAATCTGGTCTAGAATGAGTAAGATATAGCAAACTCCCAACAAGTTGCCTATACAACGAACTGTCAACTAGTGGTGAAGAACCCCATTCTGTAAGCTTAACTCCTGAAAGAAATGGAAATTTTGCAGACTTACATTCAGCCATCTTAAATTTCTGCAGCAAATCTGAAGCATACCTTGACTGACATGCAGAAATTCCATTCACAGATTGATCAATCTCCAAACCCAGAAATTGTTTTAGCAATCCTAGATCGGTCATGGAGAATGCACTGTGCAATGCTCTCTTAACTGAGTCAAGTTCTTTGGTGCAGCTACCAGTGATCAAAAGATCATCAACATACAGTACAATAATCAATATCAGATCACTAACATGCTGCATATACACATTTGGATCAGACTTACACCTCTCAAACCCCAAAGATAGCAGAAAATTGTCCATTTTTGCATACCATGCTCTAGGAGCTTGCTTGAGCCCATAGAGTGATTTGTTCAACCTGCAAACAAGTGTATGATCAGAAATAAAACCTTCAGGCTGCTGCATATAAATCTCCTCATTCAGATCCCCATGAAGAAAGGCACTCTTTACATCCATGTGATGAATCTCCCATCGCTTGGAAGCCCCAATTGCCAAAACTAGTCTTATGGAGTCCATCTTTGCCACCGGTGCAAATGTCTCTGTATAGTCCACTCCTTGGACCTGAGAGTAACCCTTAGCTACCAACCTGGCCTTATACTTCAGATCAGAGCAATCAGATCCAATTTTGGTTCTATAAATCCACTTGCATTGCACTAGTTTCCTCTTGGGAGGAAGAGGGACCAAATCCCAAGTTTTGTTCTCATGGAGTGAGTTCATCTCCTCTTGCATGGCTGATTGCCACCTTGGGTCTGTACATGCTTCTGAATATGACATTGGATCAGATCCAACCATCAAATAACATGCCTCACTCAGATCAGAATTATTATATGCAAAGGAATTGTGAAATTGAGATCTAGTTTTCCTAGCATCTTGGGGATCTCCCACTAGCTCTCCGGCACTTTGAATTGTTTTCTCTGCCCACTTGGGCCTTGAAGGGGGGATATGTTCAGAATCCATATCAACATCATCTTCAGCAATCTCAGAATCAGAAATATCAGAGAATGAATCACTACTTACTTCATCATCAAGACGAGGGAATGAGCATTCCCCATCACCTTGTTCACTAGCTTGCAAAAATTCTTCCTCTTCGAATTTGACACTTCTTTCAATGAAAGTTTTGTGAGTGGATGGATCAAAGAGCTTGTAGCCCTTGGAATCCTCTGCATACCCAACCATGATTGACTCCTTGCTTTGGGGCTGCAATGCCTTTCTCTTCTCCGGTGGAATTCTGGCCCAAGCCCTTGAGCCAAAAATTCTGAAATGTGAGACATTTGGCTTGTGGCCCATCCAAGCTTCAAATGGAGTGATTCCTTGCAATGCTTTGTGTGGTGCCCTGTTCTGAACATATGCTGCACAATTCATAGCTTCAGCCCATAATTTAGGAGACAAATCCCTTGCTTGCAACATGCAAGTTGCCATCTCTTTCAGTGCTCTATTTTTGCGCTCTGCAACACCATTTTGCTGAGGTGTGTAGGGCACTGAGTGTTGCATCTGAATGCCATGCTCTTGACAGAGCTGCTGCAAATTGTTGTTGACATACTCTCTACCATTATCAGTCCTCAAAATCTTCATGGCCTTCCCACTGAAGTTCTCAACCATGCTCTTAAAAATCTTGAAACAATCAAAGACTTCAGATTTTTGCTTAAGGAAAAATAACCAGCAATACCTTGAGTAGTCATCGATGAAGGTGAGCACATATTTGCTGCAGCCATAGGAGGGTGTGGGGAGTGGCCCTATGAGATCAGAATGTACTATCCCAAGAGGTTGATCATCCCTCCTAGCCTTCCCTTTATCATACTTCCTTTCAGGATGTTTCCCAATCATGCAACCCTTGCATGTTCCACTCGAAAATCTGATTTGGGGCAGCCCTTCTACCATATTTTCTTTGCTTAAAACTTGAAGATATCTGTAGTTTAGGTGCCCATACCTTTGATGCCATAGCTTGCTGGTCTCATTCCCATGTGACAGCAGCACACTTGGTGAAGAAAATTCGAGGAAGTGGGAGAACATGTACATCTTCATGTCATGGTCTGCAACACCCTTTGCAACAATTTTCCCGGTGGAAACTTCTGATATCTCCACTTCATCCTGAGTGAAGACCACCTTCTTTGCTGCTCCAGTATGTGTCATTTGATACACAGAGAGCAAGTTTGCTGCAAGATTTGGCACATACAGCACATTGGAGAAGAAGCCATTCTCCATAGAGATTTTCCCAATGCCATGAGCAGGGATTTCTGAGTCATCTCCCATTCGAATTGAGAGACCACTGTAGGGAGCAAGTTCAGAAAACGAGTCTCTTGAGGAAGCCATGTGCCTTGAGGCACCTGAATCAATGATAAACAAAGGTGAATGAGATGAGCTAGCCACCAAAGCATGGCAGCTCTCCTTGTCTTCAGAAACGCACTCCTTCTTCTTGGAACTTTCAGGAAGAGGAATATTATTTTTCTGTAGGAGATGTGTCATGGTGTCTATGGTTTTCTTCATGCATGAGCTCTCTGGATGAAAACCTCTTTGACAGTAGCTACATTTTGTCTTCTCAGCCTTCTTTCCCTTGTTCTTGACAGGATTCGAAACCCCCTCAGAGGATTTGGGCCTCTCATCCTTTCTCTTCTTCTCTTGAGGTTTCGAACCCTTGGGTTTTTGCTTGCCTCTTCCACATTTCGAATCTCCAGCTGCAAGCACTTGATCTTTTTGTTTGATGGAGCCCATCAAGACCAGCTTGTCTTGCTCTTGAGTTAGCATCTCCATGAAGTCAGCCAAGGATGGCATCTTCCAACCTCTGACTGTGAGCCTTGTGGAGTTGAAGGAAGACACAAAAACTGAGTATTCAGAACCCAATTTGGAGAGAATGGACAACACCAACTGTTCTTCTTTCTTCTCTATGCCACATTGTCTGATCTGCAAGACCAAGTTCTTGAACTTGGTGAAGAAGTCCTGGATGGAATCGAAATTCCCTGGGCTCAGTGAGACAAGCTCATTTTCGAGCTGGTGGCCTCTCATCTCATCAGTCTTTCCAAACAGTGTCTCAAGCTTGAGCCACACTTCATTTGGAGTTGCTAGACTTTCTACATGAAACAGGAGGTCTCTCGAAATGCTGAGACAAAGGAGGCCAAATGCCTCATCCATTCTGTTAAAAAACTTGGATTTCTCCACAGCTGAGTTTGGCTCAACCTCAGTGCCCATCGTGATTCTGTAGAGACCCTTGGATCTCAGCAAAATCACCATTTCTGCCTTCCAATCGAAATAGTTGAAGGGTGTGAGCACGTTTGGGTGAGATGGCTCCATTCTCCTCTGCTGCAATTCGCACTTGCTGACAATGCTGAACTCCAATACCTGCAAACAACTCTCAAATCACTCTGGAGGGATCTACACTCACAGATTCGAACCCTGTATGGATAGTGGGTGCATTCGGGAGAGCATCACACCTGAGAGGAGCCACTAGATTTCTCCAGTAAGCTCAAGGCAATGGCCTCAGGAATTATGTGGTTTCTCCACTGTTTCTGGCAATCCACTACAACAGTCTGCTGGTTCGAATTCTAGCTCCAAGAGCTCTGATACCATGTAAAATCTCAAGCACAGTTGAATCTAGCTACTGTGGATTCCTCACTGGTGAAAGATTGCACAACATTTGCAAGAATTAGCATAAAAAAATTTAAATGAATGAAGAACAATACTCATGAATTGGTGAATAATGTCAATATTATTAACTGTCCAACCTTAACAAAGGTTAAGAACACCCATATATACAAATCTGGAAGAATTTGAATCCATCTGGAGTGTTCACACTGATCTAGCTTAGAAAAAGCTCAAACCCCCCTAGGTTGACCAAAATATCCCAAACCATCCCAAACTGGTTCGAATCTGCAGTGTGAATGCTGGGAATGACTGGACAGGCCCATGTGACCTCACACATGTGAAGAAACTGGTTGGTTAGAGGTTTGGAGTCTAAAATTGGTCAAAAATGTGACAAAACAAGGCAAGATTGTCCACAAAGAGAGCAAATGCGCCCTAGGTAGAAGAGAAGCATGCTGAGTGCATTAAATGACCTGAGGAGGGCGCTCTAGGCATGCTGAGTGCATTAATTTCCCTGGGGAGCGCTCCACTTAGCTGGTTTGACTCAGCACTTGTTCACATTTGCCATCTAGTTCATGATAATTGACCATTTAGTAGCTAAACAACTTAGGGATGTAATCATTAATCACTTGGGCTAATTAATCATCATTAATAAATGATTAATGTACATAGGTGGAAAAATGTTCTAACATAAGCCATACAAGGCTTTCTTCAATCTGCACACATGTGACTCCCTGTCAGGTCTTGGGACTGCATCCCAAACATCATCTTCATGATCGACGGATCATGGCATTCTATTTCTTCATCCCAGATCCCGGGAACTAATATCTTCAATAGATATCTTTGTTGCTGGAACAAATGTTGTAGTCCTTCTTTTGTAGGTGAAGATATACTGTCTTTCCTACAAAACAAGTTAAATTGCATGATTAGAAACATCTCATAATTTTCAGAACAAATTCTTTACACATAAAGAAATATGTCTTGCAATCATGCAATTTTCTTAGCCAATGATTCAATACAACATTTATCCATGTTCCACAACTTTCTAGATGCCTTCCAGTCTCTACCAGAACATTGTTAAGAGTTTGCACTACTCCCAACATGTCAGCAAAGAGGTTTCATTCTAGATAAGTAGCACTGGAATGTTGTATAGTGCCATAGGCCACTTACCCATCACATGCATATTAGTAGTATACTATTCATTAATGCAATCATTCTAATATGCACAATACATCTCCTAAGTCTAGGAACATAAGCATAATATTATTTAAACAAAATAGGCAAGAAATGATAATTGAAATACTTATCTTTGTTTGTTTGTTGGGTGGACTCCCTCTGAGTCTTTGCTTCCTGGCAGGAGCTGCTGAAGTAGCTTCTTCTACACCTTTCTGTTGTGGAATGTAGGAAGATGGTCAACTCCCTCTGAAAATCGGCATTTTTGCAGGAGCTACTGGAGTGTGCTCCCTCTTTATCTTTGCTTCCTGGATTACCTGTCCTTGAACTTATATTCATCCTTGCTGACATCAATCTTCTTGAACCCTGGAAAGTATAATCTGTAAGCCTTCGAGCTTTCATTGTAACCCACAAAGATACCCTTCTTTCCTGAAGGATCTAGTTTGGTCCTCTTTTCCTTTGGGACATGAGTGTATACTGGACAACCAAATATTCTGAGATGGTTGACTTCAGGTTTCTTACTAGAAAAGACCTCTTTTGGTGTCTTGTTGTCCAATATCTTGTGGGGTGTTCTGTTCTGCACATATACAGCTTTTCTAGCTACTTCTGCCCATAAATGCATTGGTAGATCCTAGTCATGCAACATTGCCCTTGCAGCATTGCCCTTAGGTGATTCATGTTCAGATAGATTCACAAAAGATTCCTTAAACCCAGTCATGTGTTTGGAAGCCCCACTATCAATCAACCAATCATTACAACCATGGGAGATAGTACCTGTGAGAGCAGAGATTAGAACTGACTCTTCTTCACTTGATGAGTCATCATCACTTTCTGCCCTAGCCTTCTTCTTTAGAGGTTCATCATCCTCGGCAGCATGAGCATGGAACTTTCTTTTGCTGCCCTTCTTCTTCTTGTTGAAGTTGTTGTTATTATCCCTTTTGTTCTTGGGACAATCTAAAGCAAAGTGACCCTTCTCATTGCATGTGAAGCATCTTAGATCCTTCTTATTCTTTTGATAGGATCTTTTGTAGCGAGAGTGCTCCTTCTTGGGCTTGCTTCTTTTGGTGTGAGTTGCAAGAGCTTGATCTTCACCTCCCATCTTTTCCTCATGAGCTACAAGTCTAGCTTCTTCTTGAGAGCATTCCTCCCATAGTTTACTGAAAGAGATCAATTTCTTTCTCGCACAGATTCCTTGAATAAAGGAGTCCCATGACCTAGGTAGGCCATTCAGAGTGGTCATAACAACTTCACCATTGTCCACTACTTCATCCACAGCTTCAAGTTGCTCCTTGATCTGAGTGACCTTGGAGAAGTAAGATTTAATGGTTTCTCCATCCAAAATCTTGACCCATTTCAATTGATTCCGCAGAGTCATCTTCCGATTTATGTTCTTCCCTTCAAATAGCTTGGTCAAAGAGTCAAACATCTCCTTGGGTGTCTTTAGAGAAGACACATGGGGTATGAGATGGTCTTTGATAGAATCAGCAATGATTCTCTTTGCCTTGACCAAGTTCTTCTTATGCAATACCTTGGCCTCTTCATCCTTTGGGATAGGGATGTCTTCTTTTATATATGAGTCCAACTCATTCTCTCCCAGGATTAACCCAATCCTATACTTCCAAGCTCGGAAGTTATCATCCCCTTCAAGCTTATCCTCAAGCTTGGTGTGGTGAGACATATTAAAGAGTACTTCAAATGGAAATAGAGAAGATTTAGGTCTTACCACTTGAAATGCTGAAAACTGGATCTGGTCCCAGATTAGGGTTTGTTAGAAAAACCCTAAAAATTCAAAATGTGAATTTCAAATTTCTGAAAGGATACAAAGATGCGTTTTGATGAGCTGATTAGTCTGGTGCATTCATAATTTGAGATAAGCAAAGTTTTACCCTTCAGATTTGCCTTTTTGTCCTCCTGGGTTCACTAGGGAGAGCCCTGAATCAGGGTTTGAGTTTCCTGGAGATCTACTCAGCCAAAAATATCGATCCAAAGCTCTAAACTTTGATTTTTGCAAGGCGCTTCCAGCTATGTCTTCAGATTTCAGAAATTCCTATTTTTGTGGAAACCCTAATTGTTAGGGCCAAATATGAAAATGCTCGGAATTGAATTCTGATTGGACAGATAGATGCACCTTGATGAGTAGAGTCAATCTACTATACTGCTTTTCCAAAATCTATGGAGAGAAACCCAATAAACAAGAAACTCAAGTTTCCATCACTGCAAAATGTCTTCTTCTTAGGTTAGCTCTGATACCATGTTAGATTTTGAGCATTAATTCACAATACTCTAGGATCTTCACTGAGAGAATAACATATAAAGTATATCAATGCATGACAATCACAATAAGCATGACAAGCATCACAAGAATCAAAAGCATGAGAGACAAGAGACACAGAGTTTCCGTGGGGAAAACCCTAAGGTGAAAAACCCCACAACTTCCTCAGAGATAGAGAGAGTAATGGCTCAACCAAAGTACAACCAAAATACAATGAGATAGTCTCCTAGTAGCAGATGATCCTTTTCCTCACTAGTGTGCCACTTTCTGAGTGAGAGAGATATAACTTTCCGAATGAATTAAATAGAGATCACTTGATCTCTATTTATACTAACCTGTTTTCCCAGTGACCTTATGGGGCCGACTTGTCTAGCTAGGTACATCCACATTATAATATATATATTTCAGGGCCGAACCCACACATGGTGGTCTAATAACCCATCAGAAAGCACACACACTTGCGACACTTGTCAATCCACATGACGACACTTCCTTATAGAGGAATAACACATCTCTAATAAGGGTACAATAAATATATATGAAATACATAGATGAAATACATTCCGAAGTTACATATACATCAACAGTCCATGATAAAATGGTCATACAGGAAGTATCATTTAGAACTGTCACTAATGGCATGTACAGGAAACTTACAGGCCCCAGGAAGAAAGGTTGGCCTAAGTTTGCTCTAAATCTTGGGCAACTGGTTATTCCAACTTCAAATTGGGCTACAGTCCTTGGCGATCAGATAGTGGCTTTGAAACTAGGACATGCTCCCAAGAGGAAGCATGATCCTAAAGAGTTCTTAGATGCACACTTCAAGTAAACTCATGTCAAGATGGACTATGCACATGAGGTAACCCCAGATGTTTTTATTTATGAAGGTGTGGATAAGTTTTCCCAAGTCCTTGCTAAGGTAAAGAGCTTGGAAGATCAACACAACATTTTGCAGTATCAAAGGGAACTCAAAACTAGGGTTTTGAGTTACAGGGCTATGCAGTTGAATTTGATTGAGCCAACTCAAAAGGATAGAGAAGGAAAAGAATCTAAAAAGGCTGAATCTTCTCAGATGCTCGTTATCCATGATGGAGACAAAGGGAAAACTCCCATGCAGGAAACCCCTCATGTCAAGGTTACTGAGCAGACTAAAATGTTATTGCAGGTAGCTCACCATTCCACACAGAATCTTGCACGGATGTCAGCAATTCTGAATACTCAACCTTTGGAACCCCCTAAGCTTACTGTGGATTTACAATTATCTAGTGCAGAGACCCAAGAAGATGAGGACCTGGTCATAACTCAGGCTAACCCAACAAAGAGGCATAAAGTTTTTCCTTCTACCTCACAGGCCCCTCTAGTTGATATAATAGATTGTGATGAGGAAGTGGTGCCACACCCTCCGGTATTAGTAACATAGGAACCTACCGAAGATTCCCAAACTGTGAATGATTTGCTGAATAGTATTGACATAGATCAATCATTTCCTGATCAACTAGAGTTGGAATTCAATGCTGATCCTGGTGTTTCATCCTTGGCTCTAGTATTACCATATATTCAACAACTGTCTGCTCTCCCTCCAGGACTATCCATTCCTTTCCCTATGAAAAAATTATATGATGTTTTCATTACTACTTCTACTCCATCATCACATCATTCAAACCATTTTTCCGCTCCACCACCTATTGATACAGAGGTTCAATATCCCCTTTATTCTTTACACTCACCTGTGTCTACTCTTTTATCATTCTCCACTGGTGAATTTTCTTCACTCACTTCTTCATCACCACTCGCTAATGTTGATGGTCAACTCCCATTACCTGAAACAAATTTTGGCAATCAAGTTCTAGTTTCTGAAGCCAATGTTTTCAGTTCCATCACCAAAAAAAATCTCATCAGTTTCCCAAACCACCTCAATGCCTTTGGTCACCTTCCAGGTCACTCTACCCATACCTATTCCAGTTGTCACTCAGGCACCCTCTCTGGTCTCTACAGTGAGTGTTCCCTCTTCTTCCACAGAATTAGTGCTTGAATATATAGATGATGATATCGTCCCTCTTGGGGATTACTTTTACAACCAAGAAGACAGGGCAGTGGTGAGGAGAACTAGAAAGCGAGGAAAAGGACAAGATAAGTTAGAATCATCGGTTCCTGATCAGGTCATATGGGCCCCCAGGACTAATGATCCTCAGTCTGAGGCTATAGAGACAGTTGCAGCTTTAGGAGCTTTTGGGAAGGAAAATTGGGATTCGGTACAAGTACTAAGCAGGGAACTTGACCTTAAGAAAGAAGAAATCAAGAGGTTGGAAGGAGAGTTGGTCAACACCAACAAACAGCATGGGATTGATTTGGATGACCTGTGGAAGACTTGGACAGACAAAGTGTAGGACCTCGAGCAAAATAACGCTACCCTCCAGACCGAACTCCAACTGTCCGAGGCTCAAAGCTCCTCTCATACAGAAAAAATAATTGCTTTGGAAAAGCGAATTGAGGATGCAACTGCAAGTGCAGGCTCAACAAGTTTCTTTAAGATTTCCCCACAAGAGTTCAAGCACTTGGCTCTTAAGGTATATCAAGATCATTACAAGTTGCTTGAGAAACTATACATTGCTTTAGATGAGATCATGGAGAATTATATTTCTTTTTCAAAGATGTCTTCCACTCTGCAAGAACAAAAGGATAAAAGACTTCAAGCTTATGAAGAAGAGCAAAAGATCAGGGAATGGCAGGGATATATAAAGAATATACTAGAAGATGTACCCATTTTAAATACCTTTTAGATCAAGAAGATTAAAGCTTCTTTAAATACATGGCTTGAGTTCAATGAATTGGCTCAATAAATCATCAAAAAAACTAAATGTGTCTGCAAAAGACGTTGGTATGCAGTTGATAACATTATGAATGTCTTACAACTCCCACTTATGGACCCTATTCAAGAGACATTGCAGCCCAAATGAAAGCTTGAAGAAATTGAGCACAATTAATGCGAGGAAGCCGCACAGAAGATTCAGACCCTGGATGAAGTCAGCATTGATGACGTGGAAAGATTGGTTAGAGGACCGCTTAGCATGGAGGGAAAGATCCATGTCTACCTTCACACCTGGCATAAGCTGGCTAAACATGACATGGAGAATAATACTTGCAACGTCGAGATGGCTTTAGAATCTATCAATTTTCCAAATGTAGATGAATTGTTAGAAATATATGAAAAGTGGCAAGATTTCCTGGATCCTTAGTGAGATTCGAATTTGTAATCCCTATTTTTTGGGAAGTCCCGGCCAGACTCTTTTGTAATTTCCTATTTAATGAGCAATGCTTCTCATCGTTGGGGGTTGGGAATTTTGGAGTTGCGCATCAGCAGGAGAAGGGACTGGGATACTCTATTCATCAGAGCTTTTGTAATTTCTTTACAAGACTCTTTTAATACAGTAAAGTTATCTTTGATCTATCTCTTGTCATTCCTCAAGTGTATTTCAGAATTACTGATTGTGTGCTTTAGATTGTAACCTACAGTGAATGTTATCGTTTTGGATATATATAATGTATGGATCTATCATATTGGTTTCTCTATATGACTAATTGATATTGTGAAGTATTCTATTGAGTTTGTTCAATATTAATACTTTCTTTGTCGATTTCTATAAATGATTCGTTGCACACAATAATCATGGTTGATTTTTCAATTGACCGAATGATTACAGATTGAATCTTGAACAGGCTTAAGTTCTTGAATTATCATCTCTTACTTTTCATTAATGGATCGTGATTTAAGTTAATAAGTAACAGATCAAAGACATTTCTGTTGAAGGTGGTAATTTACTTTTTCATCATACCTCAATGTTGATCTGCACAATATCAAGCTTTCATTTTAGAGTAGGACTAACCTAGATTAGTTTCCTCTTCTAAAATAGGTTAGGTTAGCTTAACTTTACCATTTTCACATCCCTGTTTTCCTCGATTGGAAAACTAACCTATTTGGTCAAATCACCAACCCTTAGAGTGCCAACAGAGGCCGAATATCCGTGGAGGATCACCATACCAAACAGGTTGGGGATAGAACTACCCTTGCGCAGGGTATTTTGAAGCCTTTCAACTTGGATTTTCTTCCTCTGTTGGGAGCCTTGGAACCATTCCAGCACCTTTGAATCTAACCTGCACAACCGAGGCATCAACAAATGGCGCTAGAAGGAGGGCCACTAGTACAACATGCCTAAACAAGCCACAAAGAAACCTCCTCTAGAAAGTACTTCAACGATTCAAACTCGAATCCAATCAAGGGCTTCAACATCTGAACAAGCCACTGAGTCGCAATCCACTGTTGTTCCTATTACGCCTACTCAGGTCACTACTATTGTTGCTGCACCTACAGCACAACAAGTTCGAAGGGATGCCATAATCATATCCCCTACAAGAGGATCAATTCTCCTTGAAGACATTTTGAACCAATCTCGTGATAGTGTAACTAGATTGGAACAAAGACTCGCTATTGAGAGAAGCCGTGGTCTGGCAGCTATCAATTTAGATAACGTTTTGTAGACCAGTGATCAAGAGGGTTAGCTAAACACGATTACACAGACGAGTGATCAACCAACCCAACACATAGCAGATCCAAATAGTGAACATCTACAGACAACTGATCAAAACACACCACACCGAGAAACAGTTGATCATTCAGGTTCTCCTGAATATAACCTCGATCAAATTTTTCAGGAAGCACCAGGTCAACCAAAACTTGGAGCTAGTGGACCACCACTATCTCCCCCTTCATCTTCATCATCTTCCTCAGACAGTGAATTTTCTTCAAGTTCTTCATCAGAAGAAGAAGAAGAAGAACCACCAATGGCTAGAGAAGGCCAAAACAGACCATGGCTCGACCAAGATGCAATATGGGTACTTGGAGACCAACATAGATTACTTGAAAACCCTGAGAAGTGGTTACCCAAGTTCAACCCAGATGACAAGTCAACTGGACTAGATCATGTTAAAACCTTCATGAAGGCTATTATAATTAGAAGTTTCATTCATGAGGATGTAGTCTGCAAGCTCTTTCCTTACACTTTTGAAGGAAAGGAAGCTACGTGGTATTTTTCCTTACCAGCAAGGTCTGTAGTTTCTTGGGATGAGTTTGAAAAGTTGTTCATCCAAAAATTTGGAGATGACAAAACACTACAAGATCTTGTTTTGGAATTATCCTCCATGAAAATCAAAGGAAAAGAAAGGGTTAAAGATTTCAATCAAAGGTTCTCATACCTTAAAAATAGAATTCCCACCAACCTTGTTCCAACTGAATAATTGTTGGTAGCTTACTATGAAAAAGGCCTACCTGCACCTATTGCAATGTGGGTAAAATGAGCACACAAAGAAACTTTGTTGGAAGCATTTGCTGAAGCAATACAAGTTGAAAAGGACATCTTTTGTCTAAAGGACAGACCTAAAGCCTCAGAAGAATGACCTTCTACTTCCAGGAAAAGAAATGACAATGTTCCCAAACCCAATGCTCAAAACAAGGATCCATTTGACATGACTGACATGAAGAAGTTCATCCAGAAAATGTCAAATGAGATGGTGGACTTGAAAAAGACAAACAACGAAAATCAAAACCAGAATAGAGGTTTTATAAGACCACCTTTTAGGAGACCTTATGAACCTCCACCGAATCCACCACCTCCTAATCCAACAGAAGTCCTCACAAATGAAGACATTTATTCCATTTTCAGAGCCTTAGTAGCTGAATCTCAAAACACCCCTGAAGTTTCCAATGATCAGACTGATCTGGATCCACAAGTACCTGAAGGAGAAGAAGATGAACATGAACATGAAGACCCACAAATCAACACTGTAAGTTACTTTTCAGAACATCCTATGTGTGAAGAAGAAGAGGAACCTGAGGCTATGTTTAATGTGCAAAATCCTTACAACATAAGGTCTAAGCCTCAACCCCCTCAGGAACCTTCATCCTCTTCACTAGTTCCTAATAAAGGTAAGACCGTTCCCCACAAGGACACAGTCATCCCTGAAATGGAGTAAAACTTAGTTGAAGATCTTAAAAGAGTAAAGGAAAACATCTCTTTGTTTGAATTGTTGAAAATCCCTTCCATGAGGGATACCTTACCCAAAAGTATGGTGGTCAAGCAACCAAGAGAATCACAGAATAACAACCTTGACTCTTTCACCAAACCAGATGATCAAAAGTCTGGAAGCAGAAGAACTCCCCCTTTTCCTCTTACTTTTGAGATTTTCAACCGAAACATACATAACTATATGATAGACTCAGGTGCCTCATCAAATGTGATGCCTTTGTCTATTTGTAGAAAGTTGAATGCCACATGGGAACCTTGCCCCACTCAGATAGTACAACTCAACAGGTCTAAAGTCAGAGTGGTAGGGAGACTTAGAAATGTTCTTCTCACATTGTCAGTAGATCCTCGGATCCACCAAACGATTCATATTGTCATTGTTGATATCCCAGAATCATATGGTATGTGGCTCAGTAGAGACTGGTCATAAAAGATAAAAGGCTTTTTTGCTACTGAATGGTCCCATTTGTGGTTACCCTACGATGGACAACCAAACAAGATCAAGATTAGTAGGGAGCCTTACATGAAAGAGACAGTTACAGACTTAAATGACTCAAGTGAACCTGCAGGTTATTTCAACTCACACTTTGATCATTTTACATTCGACACCTTTTTTGGGGATTTACCAGCTGACATTTCACCACAAGAGAATGCACAGAACGAATCTCAGGTAACTCATCTCACCTCTGTGTCATTCTCAGGAGATATTGTACATAATGTTTTTAATGTAAATACACATTTTATATTAGACCCTATTGCTTGGACATTGTTTTCTGATGGATCTAGATCTAAGGATGGAGCTGGTGCAGGGTGTGTCCTTATAGATCCAAGAGGAATGAAAACTATGATTGCATGCAGGTTGGAGTTCGACTGTACAAACAATGTAGCTGAATATGAGGCCCTGGTACAGGGACCTAAGAAGGCTATTGACATGAAATTTCAAATAATCCAATGCTTTGAGGATTCATAAATTATTGTCAAACATGTGAGGAATAAAATACACTGGTTATCTCCCCGCCTGATGAATTATCAGAAATTGGTAAGAGATCTTACTAGTTATTTTATTGCATTCAATATTAATTCAGTTCCTAGATCTCAAAATTTCGATGTTGACTTGTTGGCAAATACAACTTCTAGATTGATTCCGCCAAAGGGTCTGTCTACTCAAACATTCTCGATAGAACTTATGTATAGGCCTTCCATACCAGATAATGTGACTAATTGGAAAGTTTTTGACGATGATCAGCAGATACTTGATTTTCTGATAGCCTAGGATACATTCCAAGATATGGCTATAGATGAGGTCGAACATGAAAAGTCTCTTTCTGAGACTTCCAATGTCATACCTAAGTCTTTAACCAATTTGGAGAAGTTCTATGATTTGCAAGACAAATTCAGGCATAAAACGAATTGCAAAACCCAGAGCTCCTTGCTTAACTATGAGCAAGTTAACTTAGGTACCAAGCAAGAACCTTGTTTTATCAACTTGGGAGTTGATTGCACACCTGAAGAATGAAGAGCTATCATTAAGCCGTGTAAAGAATATACAAATGTCTTTGCCTAGACTTATGATGAATTGAAAACATTCGACACTAGCATCATGTATCATAATATACCCATGAAGCCGGAAGTGAAACCATATCAACAGAAGCTTCGCAAAATGCATCCCAGTTTAGAACCCTTGGTGAAAAAAAGAGATGGAAAAGCTACTTACCGCTCAAATTATATTCCCGCTAGGACATACACAATGGATAGCCAATTTAGTGCATGTCCAAAAGAAGAGTGGAGAAATTCAACTGTGTGTTGATTTCCGGAATCTAAATCGGGCTTCCGAGAAAGACAATTATCTTGTTCCTCCTATGGAGCAGATTTTGCAAAAGGTAGCAGGATCAGAGATGTTCTCACTCCTTAAAGGTTTTTTGGGATATAACCAGGTTATGGTTTCCTTGGACGATCAATTGAAGACTGCTTTCAGAACCCCTTGGGGCACTTTTGCCTATAGACGGAGGCCTTTTAGTTTAATCAATGCAGGAGCCACTTTTCAGAGAGCTATGGATATATCTTTCCAGGGTTTGATGCATAATTCAGTCGTAGTTTATCTAGATGACGTTACTATATATTCTAAGAAGCGACATGAACATCTTTTGGCTTTGAAACGGGTTTTTGAACGTTGCAGGAAGTACATAATTTCCGTGAACCCGAAGAAATCTATATTCGTGGTCACAAAAGGAAAGCTTATTGGTTTTATTGTATCGAAGGAAGGTATGATTGTTGACCCTGAGCGTACAAATTCTATTTCAAAAATCGGCTTTCCAGGCTCGCGCAAAGCAATGCAGTCCTTCCTGGGTAAGATGAACTTTGTACGTAGATTTGTACCTAATTTTGCATAGATAGTTAAACCTTTACAACATTTAGTTAAGAAAGATGTACAGTTTACCTGGTCACAAGAACGGAAAGATGCGTTCATTGAAATTCGTAAGGCCATAGTCGAAGCTCCTGCCTTGATGTCCTTGGACTTTGATAAAGATTTCATTTTGTATACTTTTGCTACTGATTTTTCGTATGCAGTTGTTTTGACGTAGAATCTTGACAATGACACGGAGATTCCAATATCTTTCATGAGTTCAACTTTCAAATGGGTTGAGCTCAATTACTCTCAAATTGACAAGAAAGCATATGCGGTTTATAAGTCTATCAAGAATTATAGGCCTTATTTGTTGAAATCTCGGACCAAGGTCATTTTACCCTACTCTGCCATTAGGAATGTGCTGATCCAGAAAGAGTTGGGAGAAAAAAGGGCTCACTGGATTACAGCCCTGCAAGAGTATGATCTTGAAATCAAACCAGCCAAAATTGTCAAAGGGACAAGGTCTCTGCTTGCTGACATCGCGATCGAATGATCCCACATAGCAGCAGATTGAATGGGATCAAGAAGAACAGGTTCCAATAGATTCTATCATTTCCATTGATGCCCCTACCTCTGAGTGGCATGACCATATCAATTTTTTTTCTGAACCATGGGTTTTCTCCCGAAACCCTTGACTTTAAGAAACGCAGAGCCTTAAGATTGAAGGCTGCTCCTTATCAATTCATTAATGAAGTCTTATTTAGAAATAATTATGATGGAGTCTTCCTTAGGTGTTTGGAAAAGAATGAAACTGATAACATCCTCTTTCAATTTCATGTAGGACCTGTTGGAGGCCACTTTTCGGGAGAGACAATAGCTCATAAGATACTCAGGGTTGGGTATTATTGGTGCACTTTGTTTAAAGACGCATATGCTTATGTAAGGAAATGCGAACCATGCCAGAAATGTTCAGGGAATTTCAGGAAACCTTCTTTTCCTCTTCAACCAGTCACTATTCAGTTCCCATTTCAACAATGGGGATTGGACTTTGTTGGACCTATCAACGCTGCCTCTTCTTTGCAACACAAATACATCCTTACAACCACTGACTATTTTACCAGAAGGGTAGAGGCAGCCCCACTTAAAAAATGTAATGCTGACCAAGTGATTTCCTTTCTTAACAGTCATATAGTCACACACTTTGGTGCTCCAGAGTACCTCGTTTTTGATAACGCGTTCTATTTTTCCTCGATTGATTTGATTGGATATGCCTTTGAAACGGGGATTAAGTTGAAATTTTCTGCCAATTACTACCCATAGGGGAATGGGTTGGCTGAGTATTCTAACAGAAATATGATTAACATTCTGAAGAAGATTGTAGCTTCTCCCCATAGAGATTGGCACACATAGTTATACAATGCTCTTTGGGCGGATCGAATCACTCCAAAGGCAGCAATTGGAAATTCCCCCCTACTTCTTGGTTTATGGTAAGGAAGTTTTTCTTCCTTCCAATCTCACCATTCCCTCACTAGAGTTAACTCAGTCTATCCAAGAAGATGAATCGTCTCCTCTCCAACACATAATTGATACTTTACTCAAACTGGAAGAAGATAGGGAAACAACTAAAACAAGTTATGTCATCATTAGCAGATGGTAAAGAGATGGTTTGATGAAAAATCATCATCTGATAGGGAATTTTTTGTTCGAGACTTGGTCCTGAGATGGGACAAACAACATAAAGACAGAATGCCTATACCAATTTTTAGCGTCTTTGGCTGGGGACTTTCATTATTACATAAACGATTGGCCCTGGTACGGTTCGATTACACACACTGGAGGGAGTTGTGGACACCTATCAAGTAAATGTTTCACTTCTCAAAAAGTATTTTGTTTGATTAATCTGATGTATTTGTGGTGTGTGTTTTTTGTTTCCTTGATTTTATTGATTTTCTATGATTGTTTTAATTTTGTTTGCTTTAATAAATCCCACACATATAGCAATGCTTGACGGTCAGGTTTTCTCTCATAATTAGGTTTAATTGAAATTTTAGTACTGTTTGTCAACCATAGTTTCTTCGACCTATGTCGGAATTTGCTCGGCGAAGGGTTAAACAGTTAGTAATTGCAAGACTTAAATTGATACCTTTTCATCTTGATCATCATCTTACACATGTCTTTTGTTATAATTGAGGTTTTGGGAGTGACTGAACTTGTCTTATCTCATGTTTCATGGAACAAACATCATATCATAATAACCTGTTTAACTTTATCTGCTCTGGAGTCCTTTACAATAATCTTGATAATAATTCTCTTAATAAATGTAAATTACAAGGTGGGGGGTCTTCTTTTAAGCCAACCCATTAGGTTCATAGGTGCTAAAGTGGGATGACATCTTCACATCAAGCCACCACACTGGAAGATGACTCTTAGTTAGCTGGGAGTTGGAAGATCCTATGACAAGTCGGGCCATTCATGTTCTGCACAAAACTGGTGAGTAACACTACCATTATATGGTTACCGATCCATGGTAGTGCCTTGTAATTCGCAACTCAATTTTTTTTTTAGTTTTGTTGTAAGACACTTGCTGAATGTAGGGACAGGGGGGTCTTATCACAAGCCATCCCTGCCATGATCATGTGTCTGGCTCTGGACTTAAATATCATCATATGCCTCACCAAGCCATGATAGTTGCTTTCGGTGTCACAACCAGAAGACAAGGAGTCTCTTTATCGAGCTGGCTTGTTCAGTTTCCAGATCATATTTGTGAATGGCACTGCTATTTTCTAATCACCAAGTCAGGGCAGTGATCCTATGTCTACAAGCTCTTACCCCTCAATTTGATAAAAAATAAAAAATAAAAAAAATCCAGAATGTAAATAGCTAAATAACATATTGTAAGCAAATAAGTTTCATAAATCAAGGTGACATGTAATTGGGATATCCAAGAGTAGTTCTAAGCTAACTTCCAGGTTTAACACAAGCTGGCTTCTGTGATTGCATGAAGGTAAAGACTCTTGGTTGTTTCTTGAATTTTCTTATCCAA
This sequence comes from Larix kaempferi, assembly GCA_027924585.1. Classification (NCBI taxonomy): domain Eukaryota; kingdom Viridiplantae; phylum Streptophyta; class Pinopsida; order Pinales; family Pinaceae; genus Larix; species Larix kaempferi. The sequence goes on along the minus strand of BSBM01000407.1, from coordinate 15,383,075 downwards.
TTAGCATTAGTTAACATGATCATGTATGGAAGTATATTAATTTTATGTTTCTTGCTTATCATTGTTCCCATTGGTGAACATTTTCTAAAATTTCAGGTTGGGATGGTCTTGGTTACCTGACATACTTTCCTTACTTGAACTTTTTATTACAGAGATAACTGGTTCATCCCAGCTAGTCGCCATTTTTTGTGGCCACAACAGATCCCATGCTTAACTAATGCACGGGAGCCCCATTTCCTAATAATGCAAAAACGTTCGAGTAAGTGCTCGCTCAACACCAAATTATGAAGACCCCTACCCATTGTTTTGGCCTGTCTATTTGCCAAGTTTTTGAATTCTTTTCTAAGTGTTTCGGTCAGGAGAAAACCTAAATTTTTGAGTGTTTTGTGGTTCGTTTATTCCAACCCGAAACCCGACAGTTTTCACGCCTAAAACTTGACGGTTGTGGGTTGCAGGATTCCTTTTCTTCGTTTTTGGTTATGTCAACCCGAAACCCAATGGTTGCGGGTTCCTCCTTTTAATAATATCTATTCCCGAAACCCGAAACCCGCTATTGCAGCTTTCAGCTTTCAGGACTTCATTTCTTTTTATCACTTTTGTGTGTTCCCAAAAATCGAAACCCGACAATGTTGCATTTTGGGATTCGAAAAAAAGGCTTCGTTTTTGTCTACTTTTATTTTGATCCTGAAACCCGAACCCAACCTTTTGTGAATTACTTTTCTTATTGTGTTTTGCCAGTGTGCAATCCCGAAACCCGAACCCGACTTTTCGGGTTGCGGCTTTTGGGAACCTTTTAATTTTTGTGAATAAAGCACCAATGGCCTGGTCCTGAATCTCAATTTGGGTAATCTGAGCCATTCATCCATTCCGATCACACGGTTAGGATTTCTCCTTGTAAATTCGATAAATAAGGGTTTTCTATTTTTCCTTTATCTTTTTACATTCGGAATTACTGCACCGTGCCGATTTTTACTGCGGATTTGTTGCTAAAGGTGATTTGTGTCAGTTGTCCAGTTATTTCAGGTAAGTGCACCTGTCCCTTTGCATTTTCCATTTGGGTTTGCATTGCCATTTTAATTTTTGATTCGAAATTCTTTTATTTTGTCAGAAATTACATTTTTAGTCGCCATGTCGAAAAACACCTTGTTTAAGACAACCCAGAAGGATTCCTTTACCAAGGAACCTAATTTCAGTATCCTTTCAGACATGAGTGAAAGAGTCATTGAAACCTACTAGGTGGATTGGTCCAAAATCTATGCTATTTTCGACAATGACGACCTTTCCCACATTGAAAATGAAAGACTTGCGTATGAGAAGATTAGGTCTTCTCAAATCCACGCCATTGTTGCACATCTGGCCATTTTACATTACACGGACCCAGTTAAATGGATAATTGAGAACACAGACATCAGGGACCGCTCTTTTAATGATAGTGCAAGAGCTCAGTTGTCCCATTTTCGCTCATAAATTTTATTCGGGCCTTTGCCCTTAAACCACATGCACAAACCCTTTCATCCGAGTTTTTACAATCTTCAAAAACCCGGTAATAATTTCAATGAGATGATGAAATCGTGGATGCACAAACCCAATACTTTTGTGCCAAAGGCGGACCACCTGTAACCAATTATCTGGTTCAAGGAACCCTACTCCTTGCTAGCATCCATGCTATGCTGACTGTTCGGTCTTCCTAATTGCTCTCTGTTCAAGGTTGAATGGACCCCCATAGCACATCATGTGCTAACTAAGGCGAGTCTTTTCCATGGGCCTCTATCCTGTCATCTGAGCTTTAGAATTCCATTCATAAATATCAGAAGGCACCTGCTCACAAGAAACCACATTTTTATCTATCTGCCTATGTAATTGATGTTTTCTATGTGGAGTTCCAGTACCCTAACCTAGGTTTGAATTGGTCCCCCTCAGACCCACCTATTCATATTTATCACTCGACGTTGTGGGAAGGAAATTATGTTCCTTCACTCTATGACATTTGTGATCATTTCATGGGTACAGTTTACTTCAATATTTTTAGAGAAGAAGCACCAGCATTTTCAGAAGATGCTAAATCCTTCATCAACACCATTGGGGACTGGTATGTGGGTGAATATTTTGCATACATCAGGGTTTGGGGGAAGTGATACAGTACACCTTCTGCCCAGGTTAGTCCCTGATAAAATGGTCATACAAGAAGTATCATTTCAGACTGTCACTGATGGCATGTACAGGAAACTTATAGGCCCTAGGAAGAAAGGATGACCAAAGTTTGCTCTAAATCTTGGGCAACTGGTTATTCCATATTCAAATTGGGTTGCAGTCCTTGGTGATTAGATAGTGGCTTTGAAACTAGAACATGCTCCCAAGAGGAAGCATGATCCTAAGGATTTCTTAGATGCAAACTTCAAGCAAACTCATGTCAAGATGGACTATGCACATGAGGTAACCCCAGATGATTTTATTTATCAAGGTGTGGATAAGTTTTCCCAAGTCCTTGCCAAGGTAAAGAGCCCAAAAGATCAACACAAAATTTTGCAGTATCAGAGGGAACTCAAAACTAGGGTTTTGAGTTACAGGGCTATGCAGTTGAATTTGATTGAGCTAACTCGAAAGGACACAGAAGGAAAAGAAGCTCAAAAGGATGAATATTCCCAGATGCTCGTTATCCATGATGGAGACAAAGGGAAAACACCCATGTAGAAAACCCCTCAAGTCAATGTTACTGAGAAGACTAAAATGTTATTGCAGGTAGCTCGTCATTCCACACAAAAGCTTGCACAGATGTCAGCAATGCTGAATAATCAAACTTTGGAACCCCCTAAACTTACTGTGGATTTACAATTATCTATTGCAGAGACCCACCCAAGAAGATGAGGACTTGGTCATAACTCAGGCTAACCCAGCAAAGAGGCATAAAGTTTTTCCTTCTACCTCATAGGCCCCTCCAGTTGATATAATAGATTGTGATGACGAAGTGGTGCCACACCCTCTGGTATCAGTAACACAGGAACCTACCAAAGATTCCCAAACTATGAAGGATTTGTTGAACAATATTGACATAGATCAATCATTTCCTGATCAACCATAGTTGGAATTCAATGTTGCTCCTGGTGTTTCATCCTCGGCTCTGGTATTACCATATATTCAACAACTGTCTTCTCTCTCTCCTGGACTATCCATTCCTTTCCCTTTGACAAAATTATATGATGTTCTCACTACTACTTCTGCTCCATCATCACATCATTCAAACCCTTTTTCCGCTCCACCACCTATTGATATAGAGGTTCAATCTCCCCTTGGTTCTTTACACTCACCTGTGTCTACTCTTTTATCTTTCTTCACTAGTGAATTTTCTTCACTCACTTCTTCATCACCACTCGCTAATGTTGATGGTCAACTCCCATTACCTGAAACAAATTTTGGCAATCAAGTTCTAGTTTCTGGAGCCAATGTTTCAATGCCATCACCAGACAAAATCTCATCAGTTGCCCAAACCAACTAAATGCCTTTGGTCACCTTCCAGGTCACTCTACCCATACCTATTCCAGTTGTCACTCAGGCACCCTCTTTGGTCTCTATAGTGAGTGTTCCCTCTTCTTCTACAAAATTAGTGCCTGAATATATAGATGATGATATCGTCCCTCTTGGGGATTACTTTTACAACCAAGAAGACAGGGCAGTGGTGAGGAGAACTAGGAAGCGAGGAAAAGGATAGGATAAGTTAGAAGCACCGGTTCCTGATCAGGTCATATGGCCCCCCAGGACTAATGATCCTCACTCTGAGGCTATAGAGATAGCTGCAGCTTTAGGAGCTTTTGGGAAGGAAAATTGGGATTTGGTATAGGTACTAAGCAGGGAACTTGACCTTAAGAAAAAAGAAATCAAGAGGTTGGAAGGAGAGTTGGTCAACACCAATGAACAGCATGGGACTGATGTGGATGACCTCAGGAAGACTTGGGAAGACAAAGTGTAGGACCTTGAGCAAAAGAACGCTACCCTTCAGACCAAAATCCGACTGACCCAAGCTCAAAGATCCTCTCATATAGAAAAAATAATTGCTTTGGAAAAGCGAATTGAGGATGCAACTACAAGTGCAGACTCAACAAGTTTTTTTAAGATTTTCCCACAAGAGTTCAACCACTTGGCTTTTAAGGTAAATCAAGATCATTACAAGCTGCTTGAGAAATTGTACATTGCTTTAGATGAGATCAAGGAGAATTATATTGTTTTTTCAAAGATGTCTTCCACTCTGCAAGAACAAAAGGATAAAATACTTCAAGCTTATGAGGAAGAGAAAAAGATATGGGAATGGTAGGGATATATAAAGAATATACCAGAAAATGTCCCCATTTTAAATACCTTTCAGATCAAGAAGATTAAAGCTTCTTTAAATACATGGCTTGAGTTCAATGAATCGGCTCAAGAAATCATCAAAAAATCTAAAGGTATCTGCAAAAGACGTTGGTATGCAGTTTATAACATTATGAACGTCTTACAACTCCCACTTATGGACCCTATTCAAGAGGCATTGCCGCCCAAATGCAAGCTTGAATATATTGAGCGCAAATGCGCGGAAGCCGCATAGAAGATTCATACCCTGGATGAAGTTAGCATTGATGACATGGACAGATTAGTCAGAGGACCACTTAGCATGGAGGGCAAGACCGACATCTACCTTCACACCTGGCATAAGCTGGCTAAACATGACATGGAGAATAATACTTGCAACTTCGAGATAGCTTTAGAATCTATCAATTTTCCAAATGTAGATGAATTGTTAGAAATATATGAAAAGTGGCAATATTTCCTGGATCCTTAGTGAGGTCTGAATTTGTAATCCCTATTTTTGGGGAAGTCCCAGCCATACTATTTTGTAATTTCCTATTTAATGAGCAATGCTTCTCATAGTTGGGGGTTGGGATTTTGGAGTTACACATCAGCAGGAGAAGGGACGGGCATACTCTATTTCTCAGAGCTTTTGTAATTTCTGTACAAGACTCTTTTAATACAGTAAATTTATATTTGATCTATCTCTTGTCATTCCTCAAGTTTATTTGAGAATTACTGTTGTGAGGAAAATGCACCTATAGTTCAGGGGAGAAACTACCAAATTACGGTGATAAAGATAGACTTACAAGCATTCTGCAAGTACAACAAATAAGTGAAGAGATTAGGGTTTAGATATGTAGGCACCTCATTCAGAAGGTTGATCCTAGCTTTCCATTCCTTGCTCTTCAATGCCATCTAGTATTGCAATGCCCACACCTGCAAAAGAACTTGATACCTTTCTCAAATACGTTTGACTACATATATAAGACTGATATTCATAACAGAAGAAGACATCAGATTATAAACAAACTGTAATCAAATCTGAGACACACATGAATAGGTCATATTTGGAAAGGGAAGAACATCTAATCTTTATTAAGGAATGAAAGAAAGTACATAAAGTTATACCTTCTTTCAAGCTTGGCACTTCACGAAACCTAGATTCAAGGTCTCTTGCTTCTGTTCTCCAAGGATCCCAACCTCTAATCAGTTGTGCTAGGGTTTATGAGAAACTGAGGCACAAGAGAGGGGGATGAGGGTCTCCATTCCTCTAGCATAACAATGTTATAGGCTTGGTCCCTTCACATGGCCCTTCTACCCTCCTTATATAGTCAATGAAGGAGAGGAAAAGAAGTTATAACCGAACAGGAAGTTCCCAAACCAACTTAATTTACCCAAATTTCAAGATTTTGACTAGTACAGGAATGTGATCTACTCTGCAGTAGACAAAATATCACACATGTGGAGGTGGGTGCTACTTTAATGAAGCAGGGTAGCACATATGCCCTACTATCATGCCTGTGTACCAGCGCACATGTGAAAAAAATGGCCAAAAACAGGCTTTTCTACTCATTTTCAGGAGATGGTTTGGTCTGGAAAAATGTTCCTAAGGGTCATAAACATCAAATGGGCCAAGAGTGGGGTAATTTCAACCATTTTTAGTGTCCCAAATGACCCCTCAATCCACAAGTGTCCTGTTGTGTAACTAAACTTGATCTCAAGAAGTGTCATCTGTGACCAAGGGATGCAAGTGTCGTCATGGACGGAGAGTTGTCATTTTAAGCTAAAAAAAATGCCCCCTAATGTATGAGGTCAGAGGGAGTGAGGGAAACGATTGCTGAAATACATTAAAAATAACAAAGAGTTGAAACATGGAGGAACCGGAGAAACCAATAATCATAGGCTCAAATGAAGTACCTAAAAGAAAAGGTAATGTTAGACAAACTTATCCTTGGGGTAACTGTCCATGTTCAAATAGTGGAACATGACCTCCAAGAGGATACAATAATGATCCAAATATTGATGCATATATCATGGCCACTAAAATACAAGCGTGGATCCATGAGGAACATAATTGTAAACATAGCCACATAAATACAAGGTGGATCTATGTCAAAAATGGAGAACATATCCATAGAGAACAAGCTGGATCTATGTCTCATCACAAGCCAAAAGAGTGTGGTTCAATATCGCTCAACTTGGGCGATAACATAAATGAGGTGATGCTATCGAAGATCCCAAGGTCTTCATCCAAAAACAACCCAAGGTACAAACCTATCCATGCGAATAAATGAGTTGATGTCGAACGTGGGAGGCATCGTTTGATTACCGATCATTGATGTATACCGTTAACAAACACGAGGGTGTCCACCAATAATGAAAATGGAACCCAAGGTACCTAGTACATTCAAGCAAGTGCGAATAAATGGTCTTGCCGTCAAACACTTGAAGAATCCATCAAATAGGAGACATTGATGTATTCTTATCTATACAATAGCAAGGGAAACTGCCACTAATGACTGCAATCCCCAAGGTACTAACTGAAACTCTAAACTTCATTCCCAGAGCACAATGAGTTGAAGTCCATGAGAAGAAGTTTGTTAGAATGGAGGCCTTAAGGCATCCTCCATCATCCAACACGAGGGACACTTAATAGGTATGAGCTGATTTGGAGTAGGACTAAACACATGATGAAACATACTGACACCAAGGAATGGCCGATGCATGAGATCAAGGCAACTGTAGAATGGCCGACACAGGTTATATCCTTGAACAGTGAGCATGACACAAGAGTGACTTAGGAAGCTTTTAACACAAAGAGACCACAATGCAAATATGCAATGTAGGAGACATTAACAAATTATCCATATGATTGGAAGACTAACCAAATGGAGGAGTAAGAACTCTGAGATCAGGTTTACCCTAAGGCCAACACTAGAACCCAACTTGTTTGATAGACTCAAAACAGGTGCTTTGTTCAAGGAGAGAGTTGACTTACTGCCATCATATTGAAAGATATTTTAACATTCTTCCCTTCCCTTTCCTTTTTCATTTTTTAACAAGCTTGACAAAGAACTAAAGCATGCTCGACGGTATTTTCATATTTAAGGAGTCTGAAAAACCTAGAAGAAAACTCCATACACCTATCCGTGGATTTTATATTGAGCTCGGATTGGTCTGTGCTTGACGGTGTTTTCTTGATTATAGAGTTGAAAAACTTAAACAGTCCTCTATCAACCATCTCGTGGATTTTACATCGATCCCAAGTAGGTGAATGCTCGCTTGGTGTTTTCACATTTCGAGAGTCTAAAAACCCTAAAGACGAATCCAAAGGTCCTTTTTCGTAAAGTTAGTCTCCTTCCCCGAAAAAGTGTAAAATAATGGAAGAAGAACTCTTCTACTGCATACCAGAGTATACCTAGAGTATACATTTTTCGTAAATTATCCACCAAGTCCTGGAAAAGGGATAATTCTATACCTAAGTGGATGTCGGTTAAGTTATTTTAACGAGCCTGAAAAGACAACTATGCTCAGAAAAATTTTCCTATTTAAGGAGTCTGAAAAGGGCTTAAAAGAACTCCATAGGGATCTTTTCCGTAAAGGTTTAACGAGCCTGAAAAAGTAAACTCGTGACCTCCTTACAATTTTTAACGAGCTCAAAGGAGATACAGAAAAATGTTCATAACTTCCTTACTGTTTTAATGGGCTCGAAGTGAAGATGAAAGAAATTCTCATAGCCTCCTTACTATTTTTAACGAGCTCGAAGGAAAGGTGGAAGACTGCTCGTAACCTACTTACTATTTTTAACGAGCTCGAATTAAAGGTAGAAGAATGCTCAAAACCTACTTACTATTTTTAACGAGCTCGAAGTGAAGGTAGAAGAATGCTCGAAATGGGAGGAGATGAGTGTCAGGGACATGTGAAACTAGCTCCAAGCGCATGGAACAAAGCTATGCCTAATTCCAGGAACATGAGAAAGATAAGGACACTCAGGGTGTGTCTCCTCCAGGTAAAAGGTGTCAAATTACGAAGGAAAAATGATATAGGGATTAATGGAAATGAGATCAGAGATGGAGGCTTATACAACTAGCTAAAAGCGTGGAAGCTGGAACGAGGCGCATTAGCGCAAGAGGGATCATAAAAGATGCATATGCAACTTGAACACAAAGATGGGAGCCTTATCAGGGATGGCCAGAAATATATGAGGAAGAAAGATATGAGGCTTCTTCTCAAAGTCATGGTAAATCTAGAAAGGCTCCCGAGCCTATGAGAAAAACTTAGCATGGGCACCAAAATGGCATAAGGGTTCTAACTAGGGTGACCCATGTTAGGTAGGATTTGCTATCGGACTAGTGCATAATGCATAAAGAGATGGCTAACACACCAATATCCAACAGGTTCAACCCTATGGCGAATTTGGATGGCAAAAGGCTCAAATGCAACATAACAGCGGGGAAGCCTAAACCTATATGCAAACTTCCAAATATACCTGACATGGTCGCACAAGGTGTCGAAAAGGACCAGTAAGCATGTATAAATCCAGCTAAGAATCCTGTCTCCAAGAAACATTAGTACCAGGATCATATCTAAAACATATGTAAATAAAGACCCGATACAAGTCACTATGGTAGAAATACTTTCAACTTCACTATCATCAACAATAGGCATAAACAAGGGAGAGTTTTCAAATGAAGACTCTATGGTACCCAAGCCCGAGGAATTACAATCAACAAGATCGACTTCAGGATGAAGATCAAAGTTGAAGGACATGATGGAATTTGTAGAAAAAAATTCATCATCATGAGAGTTGAAAATTCTAGAAGCAGAATCAAACTCAGCAGGAACACCGATTTGCGGATCTATAGGAGAGTCCAAAAACTCAACAGTAGGAAGATCAGACTTTAAGGTCAAAATAGGGATGGACATAACTGTGACTGGATCAACATACAAATGAATGGCAGACTGTACTATGGAATCTAGGAAAACTTCATCGGAAGGAAGTATATCGTCCCAGATAGAACACATATCTAAACATTCAGATGGAGGAGTCACTTGGTCAAAAGCTGGGACTAAGTCCCGAGAAGGTAAGCATGAACTCAGAGACTTCTTCTTAGTAGTAGTTGAACTCAAGGAACAATATGCCACATAAGCTCCATGTGACATGGTAGTGCCTAATGACGAGAGATCTGACTGGTCTACAGTTGGGTAATAAGGAGGATCAACAACTGCAAGCTGGTCGATAGTGACGATGCTTTCGTTATGAGGGAAATGCATCACACAAAAGAGCGTAGACACCACAACATGCATAGCATAAATGTAATCACGCCCAAGGATCATATCAAAATCCACAGGGTCCTTTAAAACCATAAAATCAACTAAGACTGTTTTTCCACCCAAAGTAACAAGTGCCTGACGGAGGAATCCGAACGGTTCATCTCATATCAAAGGTCAACGACCAATTAATAGCTGGAATAACATTAGGGAAACCCAAATCTCTCCGAGCATAAGCAGAAAAGATACTAATAGAATCTCCTTCATCAACAATGCATCGGTCAACTGTATGGTTCCCGATATCAACCTTTATCTGGAAAGGTGTCGAAGAAGGAAGACGAGGCTTGGATATACTATTCCAATAAAAGGAAACGATCCTAGGGCTTGGTAGGGGTTCACATGGCACAGATGAAGTGCCCCCTTTTTCAGGAACATCCAAATTGGTAATGCAGAAGACTTTCGCAGTAGGTGCATCAATCTTTGCAGGATTGATGGGATCGATCGAAGATTGCATCGATTCGATCACTTCACTCTCCGAAGGAAGAGTGGGATTGACCAAAGATTGCATTGGTTCAACCACTTTATCAACCAAAGGTTGATCTTCCTGTAGGGAATCTATAGACAACTTAGGAACAGAGGTTCCTTCCGACATGGACCACACTCTTCGTGCTTTTTGAATGGCAGGGCATCGGTGAGTAAGGTGATCTCCCTTAAAAAGTTTACAAGGGAACTTTGGTTTCCGTCCTATAGGTCGAGACTCCTTTACAACGTTGGTATTCTCAGCATGACTAACATTGGCTAACAGCTTTCCCCTAGCATGAATTGCAGTGGTTGGTTGCTCAGAAGCAGAAGACTTTTGAACTAAGAACCACACTTTTTGCACTTCTGGAAGTATAGGTCACAAGTAAGTAAGGTGATCTCCCTCGCAAAACTTACAAGGGAACTTAAGCTTCTGTTTGTTGGTTTTGTCGACAATGTCAAATCCCTCAACATGACTTGCAGTGGTTGATCTGGTGTCTCCAGTATGACTCACAGGAAATGGTAACTTGTCATTAATATGACTAGCAGTGATCAATGACGTGTCCTCAACATGACTGACAGTGGTTGAAGACAAAATTTCAGTATGATTTTCAATGACTAAAATTTTTCTCCCAACATGACCTCCAGAGGCTGGGTAAGTGCCCCCTGCATGATTTGCAGAGGCAGGGTGCTTTCCCCCAGCATGACTTACAGAGGTTGGGTTGCTGCCCCCTTGTTTTGGCATCTTCTTCCCATTCTTCCTCCGTCTATTCCTTTTAGACTGTTGGTTACTAGTATTGCTACTTTCACCACATGAGGTAGAAGGAGGAGGAGAAGATGTTACTGGAAAGGGAGGCACAGGGTTCTGATTCTCTTGATTTGAGGTGCTTACAAAAGAAGCGTCAGGAGCATGCAAGGCATTCGGAGTGGAAAACAACCAAACCGACAGCCCTATGGTGAATCCAGTAAGATTCAGAGTAGCCATTAAGGGAGTTCCAATGTTTCCAATGAATGGAACAACACAAGGATCCCCCAGAACAGGGGTACCTTGATTGGCACTCATTGGAATGCAAGACATAGTTTCCTGCTCAAATGAACAAGAAGTTCTCTAAGGAAAACTAAGACAAGTAGCACAAAGAGCACACCACTAAAAAAGGTCCTAGGTAAATCAAACCAAGAAAATAGATGCCTTCCAGAGAAGAGTCTGGGATGATGAGGGCCCATAACAGATCAACGAAGGATGAAGAATAGTTACCCGGGGTCCACAATACAATGACTAAGGATGCAAGCGTTGGAATCACCCAACCGCCCTCCCAAAGACTAGCAAGGGATTTCCTCCCACGTATGTCCTAGGTACAACATATATAACCCTCTGCCGTCACCTTGTGTATGAACCTATGGTCAGATACTAAGGATACCACCACACCAAAAACTCCCGGGGGAACAGTCTCTGGTTGAATCAGAAGGCGTGGGCAGGGTAGCTGACCCCGAAACTCAAAAGAGTCCCCAAACATGATCCAATCCTGGTATTTGCTCGAAACAGAAAGTAGGAGGTGTATTCCCAACAATCTGATCTCACAAGACCTACTGCATAGATCCCAAGCAAGTTTTGAATGAAGTGGGTTTACCTGCGATAGTCGAACTATGATTTTTGTGTAATGTATGATCTTGGGTGGTTTAAGGTGTTTGAAACCCAAGATCCTAACCAAGACTAGTTGGTGTATAGTGTAACCTAGAAAATAAAATGTTACTAGTACATTTTATTAGGGTTCATTTTAAAGGTTACTTGCTTACTCAAAAAGGTAGTGGGTGTGTGAGAGTGGTTATAATAGAGATAGAGTACTGAAAATGAAATATTTACCACCAAACAAATCTTTTCTTTTCAATGCAAGTCTTAAAATTATGATCTAGAATGCATGTGCAAATGCAATTTTTAGTCTTTTCAAATGCAAAAAAGATAAAAATAAAGTCTAAACGTACAAAATTAAACTCAAAACCTAAGAATGCAGCTACTCAAACACATCAGTATGCAAAAGAAAACTTCTTCTTTTTGATGCAAAGCACTCTTAAATCCTTTAAGACACTTGCAAGGTACTCTACTCAGAAAATAAATCAAAATTTTTTATGCTTTTCAAAGGTGAGAAACAAAAACTGAAATTGAAACTAACCTACTATCAAAGTAAAAGCAAAGAACTTTCAAATTTCCTTATTGAAACAATAAAAGAAACCAAAATGACTTCCAAATTCTTATTGATTTAAGCATGCCAACCATTGGGAAAAGCGTACGAAAACTACTTTTAGACCCAAACAAAGCAAATGACCTACAAAGAAGTATGGTTTGGTAAAGTCAGGTTTGCACATAAACAGTGCAGTCAAGGTCCTAAACAACAACAAAGACACTTGAGCTTTTACTACAAAAAGAAAACTAAAAGGATAATGGAGGATAAGAAACCAATCTAAAGAGAAATTTCACGCAAATAGATACAAACACGGTCAAGTAGACTCAATAGGTTTCAATCCAGTGGAAATGGAGCAAGCAGGTTCAGTCATACTCAAATTAGGGTACAAAACACCAAATTGGTCCACAACCCCCCAACTTGGGTCAACAAGCCCCAAAACTTTCCAAACAAGCACAAATTGATCAAAAGAGGTCCAAATCATGAACATAGGATCAATACAACGATAGGAGACCACTCACAGTGGTTTAACTTAGACCTAGGGTCATCAGGGATCCAAAAAATGTAGCCACAACCCCCAAATTTGGGTCCACAACCCAAAAACTCAAAAGATTCAAACCCAGATGTGTGCTCTATTGTGTATGGAGAATACCAGTGCCCATATTAGGGGTGGGCGCTATTGTGTAGAGGAAAACTAGTGCATGGGCGCTACTGTGCTTCACAACAGTAGCGCATATGTGGGAAAAGTTGAAAAAATGGGGTTAAAACCCCCCAACTTGGGTCCACCAGGGTCTAAAAGGGATAGGAAGGGTCTGTAAGAGCCAAGGAGGGTCAAACAAAGCCTAAAAAATGATTCTAATCAATCAATTGAACAAAGACCTTCAAACAAAACTAAAGAAATGACCTTGGATACCCCTAAGCAGATTAGGATTTCTCTAGCAGAGTCGCCATTATGTTGTGAGGAAAAGGCACCTGTAGTTCAGGGGAGAAACTACCAACTTACGGTGATAAAGATAGACTTACAAGCATTCTGCACGTACACCAAATAAGTGAAGAGATTAGGGTTTAGAGATGTAGGCACCTCATTCAGAAGGTTGATTCTAGCTTTGCCTTCCTTGCTCTTCAATGCCATCCAGTATTGCAATGCCCACACCTACAAAACAACTTGATACCTTTCTCAAATACGTTTGACTACATATCTAAGACTGATATTCATAACAGAAGAAGACATCAGATTATAAACAAACTGTAATCAAATCTAAGACACACATGAATAGGTCATATTTGGAAAGGGAAGAATATCTAATCTTTATTAATGAATGAAAGAAAGTACATAAAGTTATACCTTCTTTCAAGCTTGGCACTTCACGAAACCTAGATTCAAGGTCTCCTACTTCTGTTCTCCAAGGATCCCAACCTCTAATCAGCTGTGCTAGGGTTTATGAGAAACTAAGGCACAAGAGAGGGGGATGAGGGTCTCCATTCCTCCAGCATAACAATGTTATAGGCTTGGTCCCTTCACATGGCCCTTCTACCCTCCTTATATAGTCAATGAAGGAGAGGAAAAGAAGTTATAACCGATCAGGAAGTTCCCAAACCAACTTAACTTACCCAAATTTCGAGATTTTGAGTAGTACAGGAATGTGCTCTACTCTGTAGTAGACAAACTAGCGCACATGTGGAGGTGGGCGCTACTTTAATGAAGCAAGGTAGCGCATATGCTTTTCTGCTCATTTTCTGAAAAAAATGGCCAAAATCAGGCTTTTCTGCTCATTTTCAGGAGATGATTTGGTCTAGAAAAATGTTCCTAAGGGTCATAAACATCAAATGGGCCAAGAGTGAGGTAATTTCAACCATTTTTAGTGTCCCAAATGACCCCTCAATCCAAAAGTTTCCTGTTGTGTAACTAAACTTGATCTCAAGAAGTGTTGTCATGTTACCAAGGGATGCAAGTGTCGACATGGACAGAGAGGTGTCATTTTAAGCTATAACAATTACTGATTGTGTGTTTCAGATTGTCACCTACAACGAATGTTATCATTTTGCATATATATAATGTATGGATCTATCATATTGGTTTCTCTGTATGACTGATTAATACTGTGAAGTATTCTATTGAGTTTATTCAGTATTAATACTTTCTTTGTCGATTTCTGCAAATGATTCGTTGCACACAATAATCATGGTTGATTTTTCAATTGACAGAATGATTACAGATTGAATCTTGAACAGGTTTAAGTACTTGAATTATCGCCTCTTAATTTTCATTAATGGATCGTGATTTAAGTTAATAAGTAACACATCAAAGAGATTTCTGTTGAAGGTGGTAATTTACTTGTTCATCATACCTCAAGGTTGATCTGCACAATATCAATCTTTCATTTTAGAGTAGGACTAACCTAGATTAGTTTCCTCTTCTAAAATAGGTTAGGTTAGCTTAACTTTACCATTTTCACATCCCTATTTTCCTCGATTGGAAAAATGACATATTTGGTCAAATCACCAACTCTTAGAGTTCCAGCGGAGTCCGAATATCCATGGAGGATCACCATACCAAACAGGCTTGGGATAGAACTGCCCTTGCACAGGGTCTTTCGAAGCCTTTCAACTTGGGTTTTCTTCCTCTGTTGGGAGCCTTGGAACCATTTCAGCACCTTTGCATCTAACCTTCACAACCGAGGCATCAACAGTATGTAATCTAGTGAGTGATGAAAATGGAATGTGATCATGGATTTTGGAGAGAAGAAAATCAAGGAGGGTGAGTTGGGAAAGTAGAGACAGTTTCCAAGTCAAACTAGCTTTACCTTATGCACTAGAAAGTATAAATTTTTTGATAAAGTTGTCTAAAGCAGGGAGGTGCACTTCTAATCCAGGAATGGAAATAAATCAGACAAAATCAGATAGAATATTATCTAGAATCTACCCAAGTGTTCCCTAATGACTCAAGATAGCATGTGGTCTCATAAAATACAAAATTTAGGCCAACTACATAGTCTAAACCTAGGAAATTAATCATGGAAGATTAAGAAAATATATCCTAAGTCTAAGCCTGACTAAATGTGATTAAAAAATAAAAAATATATGGCCCAAGTAACAAGGATTATGGTCACCCTAGTGCAAAACATTATTAGTCCATGTAAGTGAGGAAAGAAGGAAAACCACTTGGGAAGAAAACATCCACTCAAATAAACATGGAGTACACCATAATAAGGCTCTTCAAGCTCCAAGCAGGTGAGAACTTGGTCCAATGTATGGAGGTATCTTATTCTTGGGAATAAGTGGAATGTGCTCACTAGACTTGAACTTCCCAAGATCAAGTCCAAATGAGTCTTGATGATTTCCTCCATCGTATGTGCAACTCTAAGAGAAGATTCCAACCATAATCATGCAGTGGATCAGAAGCATGATAGTAAGAGTGAAACCAACCACTCCAAACTGTAATTTTTCCTCTATAGTGTGAAATCAAATCAAAAGCTGATCATAAGATTCAAAACACTTCTCACACAAATTGCTAGTCTAGAATTGTCAAGAACACTCAAAATCATACTCATAATTATGCACAATATTAAACGGTATTAGCATAAATGTACATCAACCAACCATGTACCATAAAGTGGCTGCAAATATATATATTTACACCATAAATTCAAATTTCTATGGAGGCATTCGAATTGGTCACAAAAAGCAAGCCTACTAAACTAGCTAAGACCCACAAGGTAGAAACATCTCTCTCCAACTCACTCAAGATGCTCATGAATTGACTAATTTTTTTTGGAATGTGTAGACTGAAAAAAGGAAAAATATGATATATTTTGGAGTGAAAAAGAGGCAAGGTGTGTTGGCCACAAAATCTAGCAGCTGCCAAAAGAATTGGAGCACCTAGCTTTAGTCTTATCCATACAAAAGCAGGAAAAAGTTGTGAAAGCACTACAAAACCAAGATATCTGCCCTTTCCATTTTGGATAGCCAGTAAAGCAGGTAGGATGACCAAGGATGCGCTTGAGTGGATAAGGAGGGCATGTGGTGGACCTAGGAAGGAAAGTAAGTGGCAAAAACATAGTAAAACTACCTAGGAAATTAATAAAATGTGAAATAAATTATATCCTGAGTATTAATTGGGTTTTAATGCTCTAAAACCCTCCCTTAAGCCCAACTGTAAGTCACAAAACATATCAGAAATATCAGGTCCCATCAGCACATGCTTGGTCACCCTTTACATATCGTTGTCGAAAAAACAAGGAAACAAGGAAAACCTCATGGGACAAAACCCTCCCTCAAAATGGAAAAGAAAAAAAACTTGAAACCTTCACTTCGTGTTCATCCACTCCAATCAGAAACTTAAGATGGCTGAAATCCTTATTTGTGAAGTATTTAGGGAAAATTTCAGCAATTTGCTCAGTAGTGGGGCAATACTACAACACAATCAATCTCTCATGCACTAGACTCCGGATGTAATGCATGAGCACTTCAATGTTCTTCGTTATTTGTTTGAATACTGGATCTGAGGATATCCTTATAGCACTCTTATTATCAACCCAAAGAACAATAGGAGTGCTAAAGTCAATCCGGAACTCACCAAGAATTCCTTGCAACCAGATGCACTGATTAGCTACATTCATTGCTCCCCAGTACTCTGCCTCTGTTGAAGAGAGTGAAATTGCACTTTGATTTTTAATAGACCAACATATAGGAAATCCTCCAATCATGAATACAAACCCAGAACTAGAATTCCAATCTGTGCTATCTCCAACCCAATTGCACTTTGATTTTTAATAGACCAACATATAGGAAATCCTCCAATCATGAATACAAACCCAGAACTAGAATTCCAATCTGTGCTATCTCCAACCCAATTTGAGTTAGAAAATGCAACTAGATCCAATAAGGAATTGGCAGCATAGTGGATCCCATGTGTCTTGGTGCATTGCAAAAAGTGAAAGATTATTTTTTTAGCCTCAAATGGAGCTCATGTGGCTGCTACATATACCTTTTAACATGAATTACTTCATATTCCAAATCTAGTTGGGAGTGAGTCAAGTACAACAAGCATCCAACTAGTTTCCTGTAGAGAGTGTTGTTCACCAAGGGCGTAGAATCCCCTTCTTCTAGCCTGACTACTGAAAGGAAATGATTCTTTGAAACCTTAAATTCTGTCACATTGAACCTTTTCAACAGATCAAAATCATATTTATACTAATATACAGTGATTCCATTGGGTGATTGGGTGATCCCAAACCCCAAAAATTGCTCGAGAATCCCCAAGTCTGCCATGGAGAAAGGTTGATGCAAAGTTGTCCTTAGTGATGCAATTTCATCATTGGCACTTCCTGTGATTAATAAATCATCAACATATAATACTATAATCACAATATTACAATTTATTTGCTTTAGATACACATTCATATCATATTTGTATCAGTGGAAATCTTGTGTCAGGAGGAAATGGTCCATTTTTGCATACCAAGCTCTATGAGCTTGCTTGAGTCCATACAATGATCTCCTTAACTTGCACACAAGTGATGGATCTGCAAAATATCCTTCAGGTTGATTCATATATATCTCCTCCTCGATATCACCATGAATAAAATCATACTACCCATCCATATGGTGAACTGCCAAACACTTTGTTCTTGCAACTGACAAAACTAGTCGAATAGAATCCATTTTTTCCACTGGGGAAAAGGTATCATTATAGTCCAAGCCTTGGACTTGTGAAAATACCTTTGCCACCAAACTTTATTTTTTCTTGAATTCATCAGAATCAACAACCATATTACTCTTGTAGATCCATTTGCATCTTACTAGCTTTTTGCCTAGTGGAAGCTTGAATAGCTCCCAAGTTCCATTCTTCTGCAAGGAATGCATCTCTTCATCCATAGAATACCTCAATATTGGATATTTTTAGGCTTCTCCATATGTTTTAGGATTTGATTCAATCATGATAACACATTTCTCAGAAATATTTGGATCCCTTACTAAAAGTGCATTCTCATATTGTGACCTTATCTTCCTAGGATCCCGAGGATTCCCAGCAAGTTCACCAGTAGCTTCTATGGTTTTTACTGCCCACTTTGGAATTTTTGGTGAGCTTGGGTCTACAATAATATCATCAACATAATGATATTAATATGAATATGAATATTAATCATCAAAAACCTCATTCAACTCTTCATTTTCTTCTTCCGGTGGTGGTTGAGAATATTCTCCAATCTCAACTCCTTGTAGGGCCTCTTCCTCAAACTGAACATTTATTTCTATGAATTGTTTGTGAAAGTGATGTTTGGAAACCATACAACCATGTTTTTATCATGAATTTCATGAACGTATCTGTAATTTAAATGGATAAACCTCTCATGCCAAAACTTGCTTGCATAATTAGCATGAGAGAGGAGCGATGACTGGTGGAGAGAGAGGAAAAAATTGTGAAAACTTGTAGACTCTAGTGGAATGATCTGTAATGCCTAATGAAACAAATCTTCCTGTGGAGATATCAGATATCTCCACATCATTAGGGTTTAAGAAAAATCTTTTGGGTGAACTGGTATTGGTCATTTGGTATACTGATAGTAAGTTTGCATCTAAACCAAGGACATAAAGGACATTTAAAAATGAGCCACTATCAATATCTACTCTACCTTTACCATTTGAATCAATTTTTGAGTCATCTACAAGAATAATGATAGGATCTGGGCTATCGAAGGAACGAAAAGTATCAAATTATTCTCTAGTTTGAACCATGTGCCTTGAAGCTCTGGAATCAATGATGTAATAAGTGGATGAAGATGTGTTCGCCATTAGATAATGGACTCTCTATGTGTCATCTTAGTTAGAACCTCCTTCCTTCTTCTTTACACCTTCAGGAATTGTGATATGGTTCTTCTCAAGGATTTGTGCACTCTGATCTATGGTCTTTCTCATACAGTAGATTTCAGGATGAAAGCCCCTTTGGAAATATGAGCACTTTGTTCACTCCTTCTTCTCTTGATCCTCTTGATGTGGAGGGTTCCTCTACTGGCTTAGATCTCTCCCTCTTTTGCTCAAAAGTATTTTTGGATTTTTCCTTCTTCTTACCCTTTGAATTCCTTGAGTAACCAACAACTAGAGCTTGATATTTTACTTATTTTCTCCTATGTCAAAGACTCCATGTGTTCATATAGAATGGGAATCTTCCAATTATTTACAGCTGGTTTTGTATCATGGAAAGTCGAGACAAATACTGAGTAGTATTTCCCCAATTTCGAAATAATTTCCCAAACTAACTGCTCATCCTTTTTCTCAATACCGCACTGCTTCAAATACAAAACCAGTGGCTTGAATTTGGAGAAATAATCCTGTATATTCTCGAAACTACTTGGAATTAGAGAAATCATCTCATTCTCTAGTTGATGTCCTCTCAGATCATTAGTTTTACCAAACAAATATTTCAATTTCTCCCAAACTTCATTTGGTGAAGTCATACCATCCAAATGAAATAGAAGATATATGAATGTATTGAGGTATAGAAGGCCATAAGACTCATATCACCAATTGTGCCACTTAGACTTCTCTACAACTTAAGTAGGCTCTTCTTTAGTTCCCATTGATACTCTGTAGAGGCCTTTCGACCTCAACAAAATCTCCATCTACGCCTTCCAATTAAATGGATTCAAAAGCACATTCTGAGATTGATCCATGAGCATAATGAGGTGCACACTGAGGACTGATATGTACCTGCAAAAACATAACCAAACAAATATTTGGAGAATAATTCAAAATATAGAGCTCTGCAATATGACAGTAGGCACTTTTAGGATTTAGTCACACCCGAGTAGACCTCTTGAGCTAAACTCAAGAGTACAAGGCAATGATCCGTATGACTTTTGTGGAAACTCCTTGATTCTGGTGCGCTACTAGATGCATCTTTTCTCCCCTAAACAGATCTAATACAATGTGAAATCATATCATAGGATGATCATAATATTGAAAACACTTCTCACACATATTGCTAGTCTAGAATTGTCAAGAACACTAAAAATCAGACTCATAATTATGCACAATATTAAACTGTATTATCATAAATGTACATCAACCATCTATGCACCATAAAGTGGCTGAATATATATATATATATATATATATCTACATCAGAAATTTGAATTTCTATGGAGGCATTCGAATTGGCCACAAAAATAGGCTTACTAAACTAGCTAAAACCCCCAAGGTAGAAACATCTCTCTCCAACTCACTTAAGATGCTCACGAATTGGATAAAAAAATTTTGGAATATGAAGTAGACTGAAAAAGGAAAAATATGATAGATTTTGGAGTGAAAATGAGGCAAGGTGTGTTGGCCAAAAAATCTAGCAGCTTCCAAAAGCACTAGAGCGCCTAGCTTTAGTCTTATACATCCAAAAGCAAGAAAAAGTTGTGAAAGAACTACAAAAGCAGGATATGCACCCTTAACATTCTGGATAGACAGTAAAGTAGGAAGGAAGACCAAGGATGTTCTCAAGTGAATAAGGATGGCATGTGGTGGACCTAGGAAGGCAAGTAAGTGGCCAAAACATAGTAAAACTACCTAGGAAATTAATAAAAAGTGAAATAATCTATATCCTAAGTATTAAGTGGTTTTTAATGCTCTAACATATAGCATCCAATAAAACACCAAAAAGAAACCCAAGGAGAGTTTATGAGTGTGTATGATCTGCAACAATTGGTTTATGATTCGAATTAGAAGACAAATGAGAGAACTGAAAGATGTCTTTGACTTCTTGAAAAACGTGCTAGCAATCATGTAGTAACTAGACAGAGCATGGACCAAGGAAGTGAAGGCACAACCAAAAAACTCACACTGAATTCTATAATTCCAAATAAATATACTGTATCACCTTATTGGATACCATTTCCTAGCAAAGGATCCTCAATATTTGAAGTGTAAGAGGAGAACAATGATGAGAGATGGAAAGATTTGAGTTTTTCTTTAACAAAATATTTATGTCATTTGATCTTCAATACCTACAAAAAAAACTCTCTGAAATATTACCATGGAATACTAATTTAATCAAGAGATACCAAGCTCTGATACCATGTGAGAATTCTAACTAGGTTCAATACCATGAAAGAATTCTAATATCCTAGGATCTTGAAGCAAATAAGTTCTCACAAGAATTATTCAGAAATTTGCAAGAATAATGAAACAAAAACATAAGAGAGAGGAATCAATTAATGTAAATATCATCTATATATTATTCATCAATATGACTACAATATATAATACATCTCGGGAGAGAAAATATAATTCCTTAGAGGCAAGTTTGAAAAGACAAAAAAAAAGGGTAGGCTTATTAAAAGCATAGAAACCCTCTAGTTGGAAAAAACACTTTCCAAATCAGTCAAGGAGCTCATGAATTAGATAAATAAGGTATGGAATATAGTGAGTGATGAAAATGGAATGTGATCATGGATTTTGGAGAGAAGAAAAGCAAAGAGGGTGATTTGGCCAAATAGAGATAGTTTCCAAGTCAAACTAGCTTTACCTTATCCACTAAAAAGCAAAAAAACAGGATAAAGCTGTCTAAAGCAGGGAGGTGCACTTCTAATCCAGGAATGGAAATAAATCAGACAGAATCAGGAGGAATCTTATCCAAAATATACCCAAGTGCGCCCTATTTACTCAGGATAGCATGCATCATAAAGACAAAATTTAGGCCAACTACATAGTCTAAATCTAGGAAATTAATCATGGAAGATTAATAAAATATATCCTAAGTCTAAAGTGGGTGTTTGAATGTTCCAACATATTCTTCCTTCTAGGAAACAACACATTTACACATATCAACAATAGCAAGTTCACAACTAATTGCAGCACCAAAAAAGGAAATGGTTCTTAGTGTGCTGACTAAAGATGTTAGATAACAACATAGACAAGCAAATTGTGAACTAATTATGTTAGAGTCAATGGAGATACTGACCTTATCTTTCTTGATATATATGTTCAATATTTTCTCAGCTTCCATTGGTAATTTGGTACCATTATCCTCTTCTTATTTCTTTCTCTTCTTCCCACGAAATTTTGCATGATTATTATACCCTAAAAATAGTACATAGTTGCTGGAAATGATTTGGAGTAATATTATATCTTTTGATGACATTATCCTCAGTGATTCCCCGTGAACAAAAATAATCGACATCATGAACTTTTAAATATTCACAAATCGAATTCCTAGTTGATCTCTCTTTCTTGGTCCACTTGCAATACTGATGCAACGTCTATATGCAAACATTTTTTCCAACTAATATTCTCAGCCAAACTAATCCATTGATAATATTGTCCACCACATTGCTCAATTATTCTTTGTTAATATCACGCAACTATCTAAAACAATTAGATCCATGATGCTTTATTTTATTTCTAACAAAATCATCTTGTTTGATGCTCTTGGGTGAGCATGGCAAGGAACCACTTTAGTAAAGTTTGAATATAGAAAACCATTTGTTCCATAATCTACCAAAATTCAAAACAAGTGTCATCTTTTCTTTAGGGATGTCATTGGTATTAAAAACAAAGATATCCATACATTCACTTTGGAAAGCCTACAAATATTTAACATTGAAGATAATATTTAATTCACTAAGTTCATAACATATTTAGAAATTTGTGAGCATTGATTGTTAAGAAGAAAAACTTTATACCTGCCACTCTTCATTTGAAGCGTTTCCCTTTCTCGGGAAAGATGGCCTATTGTGGTGTATCCATTTCTCCCTTGCTTTCACAACTTGATCAATGAAGAGAGTTTCTGCAAATTCCTTGTTTGATAATTTTTGGAGGAACATCTTTGTATAAAAGACGAGTTGTCTGATGACAATATATTGAATGGACTAGTTGATATTTATTGTTTTCAATGGTTTTTTTTGTGGTGAAATAGTATGTTGTCCATCCAATATATAAAATCCAAATTATTTTCTTCTTCAGTTCTAGGAACATATATATCCCTTCCCAGTCACAAATATCGAAAGGAAAACTTAATAAAATCTCTCAATATTGTTGTAAAAGTTGAGATAAGGGATAAAACCATCTTTTCCATGACATCATCATCAACATTTCAATATTGCAGTTCTGGAGGCGCTAAATCACATCTTGTTACATCAATAGAAAAAAAAATCATTGAATAAAAAGTATTTGATCTATTCTTGTTGAATGTTTTTTGAGCTATCGAAGCTCTTATTAGATTTCCGCAGCATCGCCTTAGATGGACTTGATTTGAGTGGCTCGAAAGAAGATTTTCTCACATCTTTTTCAATATTTTTGATAAAGGATCTTCGAAGGTATAGAAGGGTTTTTTCATGAGAAACATTTGTTATCTTTTTTTTCCATATTCATGTAATGCAATATAGATGATGTCTTCCCTACCCGCATTCATTTCTTCAATACTTACATAATTCCTTTATTCAAATATGTTGCGGTATTTATTCCGTACTAATAACATCCATCATACAAGGAAAAATCCATCCTTTCTTAGCACAGGAAACTAGATCTGTTTCTGAACCACTTTTCAATAGATCTGGTTGAAAATTACAAGCTTGAAGATCAAACTAAAGGAGGAAACACATATCTGGCTCGATCACTTCAAGTTGAACACATAATAAATCATCACTAATGGCATTTTCATATGTCAATATTCCAACTGGAGATGACACTCCTTCCTCATTAGAGTAGAAGGGATATAAATCCAGTTACAAATTAGATGGTTCATCCATCTCAACATACCATGAACATATGGATAAACCAAGGTTGTTATTTTGTGAAATTTCAAGAAACAAAATTTCTCTGAATTGATTAGCAATTGTGAACAAAGAGATATTTCACCTGCAGGACAATAAACATTTGATGTTCAATGTAAGAATATACATGCAACGTTTATAGTTTTCAAAATGTTTCTATCTATTATATGTTCCATTGAAAATGTTGATGCAAATGATCAATGGAGGAGGCACGATCATGACCCTTTGTAGATTCAAAATTATTTATATCTATACCGTAAAGGAAGGGACAACCAACCCTTATTTTTTTCATTGTACTCGATAAATATAAAATACAAGAAGGGTAGGATGACCATTCTTAGGTTCAATATTCTTTATATTTTTATCACAAAGTAAGGGGTGGTCAATCATTTTTGTGTCCACTATTCATGATATTTCCATAATACATTCATTATTTCTCGTATTTACTATCCTGGATATATGTACAATACAAGAAGGGTGGGTAGATGTCATGTCCCCAATTTTCTAGTACCAAGGGAAGCAAATAATCCACCAATCCCCCATGGATCCTAGTGAAGACCAAGGAATTAATTAATGAAAGGGGGGATAACTTTAGCCTAGGAAATTATTAACTTGGAATAAATTATCCTATAGTTGTTTAATTAATTAAATTAGAAGTATGTAATGATTATTTTCATATTTAAAATATTAAATATTTGTTTTGGTGAGTTGGATGATGATAATGACACCACGAGGGCGCATGGAGAGATAAGGCTAGCCTTATGAGTTGTCACACCAAATAAGAAAGTGCATAAAAGTAGCACAAATAAATATGCCAAGCTAAAAGGAAAGAAACTGACAAAAGTAGGCAGGTGAGGAAAATAAAAACAATAATTTTATTAATTTTAATTATTTTTCATAAATAATTATTCCTAAATTTTGAGAAAGTGGGTCAAGAGGGTGCCCTCATGAGGATAAGGTTTCTAAAATGGAACTGGAGGAAATAAAATAGAAAAAGATGAAAAGCAGGGAAGGTGTAAGAAGTTTCCAAAAGAAAAAAAAAGTGGAAACATCCATAAAAGCCAAGGGAGCGCGCAGTTTCCAAATTAGAGGCCAGTTTACAAAGCAGGAAACTATTTTACAAAGCAGAAAACATCTCAATTCAAGTGGGGGGCGCAGTTTCTAAAAAGATGAAAAGTTGTAAGAGAGGAAAAGCAAGAAATCCTATCCACTCAAGGAGGGATAATTTGGAAGGGATCTCATAGGTCAGCAAGCACATCAACTTGCTTAGCAGGTCATCAAGAAGTTTATGAAAGAATCCAAGCAACTCCTTTTCACAACTTTTGATCATTATTGAATTTGCGTGTGAGCACCTTAGCTTACCAAGGCAAGGAGATGTACCCTAGACAATCTATGGGATATGTTCCCCATAGTTCCATTTACACTCTTTTTTACATGATTCAGTGCAGCCATTTATACCACATTTCAGATATGATCCGACCATTTCATGTGGAGATCCATCCTTTGGAAGTTGATGCAAAGATCCATATTTCTTGAGGTGGTTCTGTATAATTTCATAGAGAAAGAGTAGTCAGTTGGAGAGCCTGCAAGATGACACAGAAATATAGTACACACCTCAGAAGCATCCATCATCTCATATCCATCCTACATATCTGATACAGTGACCATACCTTCTCTTCTCACTCCTTTCTGTAATTTCCTTCTTCTATCATTGTAATAATTCAAGTACAAAGATTATCTATGATGTATTAAGATATGCCATTTAATGTTTAATATTAATGAACTCACTATTTTTTGTTGTTGCACATAACATATCATATACCCATTAAATATCATAATATGAATTAAAGATCATCATTTGGCAGTTTGAGTCCTATCTTTCAAGGACTAGCTCAATGTACACGTTTTATTGTCTAGTTTTCCAATTTATGCATCATACAGAGCTTAGGGTAACTAATTCTATTTATGAAGGTTGATTTTGTTTTTTAAATCCATGTGTAATCCACCCCCATCCAAAAATGATAGTTTTGTAACCCTCTCTAGCTGTTTGAGTCCTCAGTAATCAAGACTAGCTCATTGGGCACCTGAAATTGACTAATTTTACAGTTTGATCAATTAATAAGTATTTGTATTCCCAAATTCTATTTTGTCACATTCTTGGGGTCCCTGAGACATTTATGAATACCATACCAAATTCATATTTCAAATTTGAGATCATCTCAGTCCATTTGGAAGAGTTTGGAAAATTACTAGTTGAGCAGTCCTACATAGCATTTTTCCTCTCTTTGCTCCCAAACTCAGCCAGAACCTCCAAAATTATCAGAATAACTTGTACAAAACATAATCGGGAGCTTAATGTCTGATATATTCCATTTGGTTACATTCAGGTGTAAGCACTAATTTTAGTTTGCATATGCTGGTGTGCCCAGGAAGCATCAAAGTAGACATCAACCTAGTTGTTGTTGAAATGTAAATGGCCCCAGTACTCTATGCATAGGAATCATAGGTTGGCCCTTTTTATGATATTTTTGATGATTCAAATTCACCCATACATTTTTTATAACCTAAATATCCCAAATTCATAACCCATGAGGAATCTGCTTGTGCCCTAAATTAGCCCTTTTTCCACTAGTTTTGTTAACTAGTCTTCACTGGTGAAAAATTTGTACTGTAACTTTTAATTTTTTAGATAATATCAGATGATCATAGGTCAGGGATATTAAAATTGTATCATATCACTTTCCTTGGATCATCCAGTGGAAGACATCTCGAAAGTGTTTTCAAGTTGCAGTTGTGGAAGCAGTGACAGACATGGAAGATTAAAGTTTTGAGTTGTATGAGGAAGAAGAGATAATTTACATTGATGGAGGACTACCAAGAGATGAGGATGGTTACATTTATGACCATATTTTTATATATAAATGGGATTAACCACCTATGGCTAATCCTAGGAAGGAGTTAGCAAAGAGGATATCTGCAGGTAAAAATTTGGCCTACCACTACAAGGATTATCTAT
This sequence comes from Larix kaempferi, assembly GCA_027924585.1. Lineage (NCBI taxonomy): Eukaryota > Viridiplantae > Streptophyta > Pinopsida > Pinales > Pinaceae > Larix > Larix kaempferi. The sequence continues at coordinate 15,356,013 of BSBM01000407.1, read as the reverse complement.
CTTTGGGAGAAGAGATTGGTAAGGCCATTTAACTCAAAGATTAATTTTATTGGAGATTTGGATTTGAGATAAAGGATGAATCTATGGATTCAATAGAGATTAAAACCACCCATACATGAAACAATTTGTTCCACCTCCGTGAGTAAAGAAGAAGGAATAAAAAATCAGCCAACTGCATCTTCTAGCATCAGGAGATTTTTTGGGTTTACTTCAAGCATATATTCCAAAGGAGGTAAGCATGAAGAAGCCATCACCAGATATTCTAAGGATAAAAAAAGTATGGATTAGAGAGTATCTATGAATGGGTTCCAAGAAGAGGCATCTACTAACAGTTGTTCAAATTCTGAAGAAGCATCTACAGATGGATGTTGTGAAGAGGTACCTACTGCTGGGTGCCTAAGTTTTGAGGAGACATCTGCTGATGGATGTCCATCTCTCTATGTGGGTGACATAGAGATACCTCTTGATGAGGTTGCTACAAGTACAAGTTTCCCTAATACTAAATAATATGAGATCTTTGCAGTCAAGGAAGAATTCACAAGATCAATCTCAATATCACCACCTGAGCTTCAAGAGGTTGATCCATGGGTAGATGATGAGGAGGTTTATTCTCCACCTTCCCCTTTTTAACGGCCACTCAAGATGAATGAAATAAGTATCAAGTATGCCTTACACACTCTCCATTACACACATGTTTCAGTGTCACAATATTATTGGAGATTTGCTTCATTGGAAGATTCATCTCTCCTTGAATCCATGGAGAAGATTCAGAGAGCAATGTCTACAATCCAAAGTAATTTTTCAGATATGCTTTCCGACAAAAAATATTTGCATGAGCTTGTGTATATGTTGCAGTGAGAATCCTTGAAGGATGATGAATAGATCAACAAGCTCAATGATGAGTTGATGGCCACCCAAGATTCTTTGAGAAGCACTCAAGGTGCCCTATTAGAATCCAAGATCCAAATAGAGAAACTTTATCAAAAGTTGCAAAGATCACTCATACCAATCAACCACTCTCGTATGGTTGGTTGTATTTGGAGTTCTATGGAAGAACCTCATGAGATGGTGGTTCATGAGGTGCATGATGAAATGCAAGTGCTTGAGGAAATTTTAGATGGAGAGGAAATTTTCCAAGCGCATACAGCTTCCCAGAGGGAAACTGTGCTTCTGCATGGAGTAAGTCATTCCTCCACTAAGGAATCAGAAGATCTCATGTGTGATGGACCAGCCTGTGATGGAGTTGATGCATCCATTAGTTGGGTGGATGAAATTTGTAGAGAATATGTTTTGGTCCATGATCCCACATCGAACCCTTCTACTTCTTCCATGACATTTGAGGATGAAGTTTGGGTCAAGAATTTATTTTTGATGGTGCTTGAAAAGGAGCAGAAGGCTCCCACATTCACTTCAGCTGATTTAAGGGTAGCACCATTCCCTACCCAACAGTTGAAAAGGAATATCATGCCTATGTTTGTTTCCACATACAGAAAGATGCATATGGTTCCCATTTGACTTCATTAAGTGGGACACAATATGGTTACTCAAGAACCAATAGAATTTCAATAAAATGAGTCAACCATAATGGTTGACTTGAGATATTTCTCATAAAAAAACTACTCTTTTATTCATATTTTCAACATATATCCCTGGGTTTTTTACTCAAATTTCGAGAAGGATCACGCATTCGATGCAGAATTTAATTCCGCATCCAACGAGTACCCACACTACATACCTTCGACGGACCCCGCTTCCCCAAAAATAAGAAATACCTAAAAAATGTCATGATGATGTTTTTTCAAGTATTTCTTGTTTTTGGGGCAGCAGGGTCCATCAAAAGTATGCAGTGTGGGTACTTGTTGAATGCGGAATTAAATTATACATCCAACGAGTGCTCCCACTTGAAATTTGAGTAAGGACACATGGATATATGTTGAAAATACGAACAAAAAAATAGTTTTTTATTTCTTCATTCAAAATTAATAAATATTATTTTATTATTTTAGCTATTATTTCATTATTTTAACTATTATTTTATTATTTTCCTTAGGAGGCCCATTTTAGACCTCAATTTTCCTCTAATGTGGAGTTAAGCAAGATGAAGGCGAAGCAACTATCCATTGCTAGAAATATTATAGGTTGCCTCATGGAGAAGGTTGCATATTATTGGAGAAGGCACATGAATTCATCTCATTTGTACCAACCACAAGATTGATGGACAATTGATTCCAAGAGTTGGATCACTTTCCTTCACCCCATATACATATGGCATCCAACAAACATAGGGATGAATTTTGGATAAAAGGATTCTTCCTATGGGTGCCACATGAGGAGCATGAGGATCCCACATATTCCATTGATGACTTCAAGGTCAAGCCATGTGGCCTAAAAAGTGCACCATTTACTTTCCAGCTTGATGAGCAACAATTAAGACATCTATCTAATGTCTCCATCATGCATAGTATTGCATTCAGTCAGAGTGTTTGTTCATCCATTGATTGGGTGGATGGATACATATTGGAGCTAAGCACCCCCAAGGGTGAGTTTTCTATCGACATCAAGGGAGAGTTGAATGACACATCATCCATTTATTTTGAAATATTTCATGGGAATCTATGGTTACTAGATGATGCTTTGAAGAAATGATTGCCACCTATGTCAATTTGCTAGCAGAGGTATGAGTCTGTGTGTTGGTTTGCACATGGAACATGAGGAGTTCCATACTTTGGTGGAGGGACTCATTGAGGTCCAGTTTTGCATTGGAGATCATAAATTTCTAGTATGGTGGAGTGATCTAGACATCCTCCATGATTATATATTCTTCATGTTGATCTTGATGTTTAGAAGGATGCAGTTGAGACAGTGGGACTCTGGAATTATTTGGAGTGGCATTTTTCCACTGTTGATGTATATGTAACTTCGGAATGTATTTCATCCATGTATTTCATTTATATATTATTGTACTCCTATAGAGATGTGTCATTCCTCTATACGGAAGTGTCGTCATGTGTATTGACAAGTGTCGCAAGTCTATGAACTTGCCAATGGGTTATTAGACCACCATGTGTGGCGTCGGCCCTGATTTATATATTATATGGTTGATGTACCTAGCTAGACAAGTCGACCCCATAAGGTCACTAGGAAAACAGACAAGTATAAATAGAGATCGGGAGATCTCTATTTTGATCATTTAGAAACTCATACTTCCTTCACTCAAAAAGTGGCGCACTAGTGAGGAGGAGGATCATCTGTTACTAGGAGACTATCTCTGTGTATTTTGGTTGTACTTTGGTTGAGCCATTGCTCTCTCTATCTCTGAGGAAGTTGTGGGGTTTTTCACCTTAGGGTTTTTCCCACGGAAACTCTGTGTCTCTTGTCTCTCATGCTTTTGATTCTTGCGATGATTGACATGCTTGTTATGATTTATATGCATTGATACACTGTACATGTTATTCTCTCAGTAAAGATCCTAGAGTATTGTGAATTAATGCTCAAAATTTAACATGGTATCAGAGCTAACCTGAGAAGAAGACATTGTGCAGTGACGGAAACCAAGGGTTTATTGTTTATTGGGTTTCTCTCCAAATATTTTGGAAAAGAAGTATAGTAGATTGACTCTACTCATCAAGGAGACTCTATCTGTCCAATCAGAACTCGATTCTGAGCATTTTCAGATTTGGCCCTAAAAATTAGGGTTTCCACAAAAATAGGAATTTCTGGAATCTAAAGACATAGATGTAAGCTCCTTGCAAAAATCAAAGTTTAGAGCTTTGGATTGAGATTTTTGGCTAGGTAGATCTCCGGGAAACTCAAACCCTAATTCAGGGTTCTCCCTAGTGAACTCGGGAATACAAAAAGGCATTTCTGAAGGGTAAAGCTTTGCAGATCTCAAATTCTGAATACACTAGGCTGATCAGCTCATCAAGGCACATCTTTCTATCCTTTCAGAAAGCTGAAATTCACATTTTGAATTTTTAGGTTTTTTTTTTTTTTTTGCCGACAAACCCTAATCCGGGACCAGATCCAGTTTTCAGCAAAATAAGTGGTAAGACCTAAATCTTTTCTATTTTCATTTGAAGTACTCTTTAAAGATGTCTCACCACACCAAGCTTGAGGATAAGCTTGAAGGGGCTGATAACTTCCAAGCCTGGAAGTATAGGATTGGGTTAATCCTGGAAGAGAATGAGTTGGACTCATATGTAAAAGAAGACATCCCTATCCCAGAGGATGAAGAAGCTAAGATATTGCATAAGAAGAACTTGGTCAAGGCAAAGAGAATCATTGCTAATTCTATCAAGGACCATCCCATCCCCCATGTGTCCTCTCTAAAGACACCCAAAGAGATGTTTGATTCACTATCCAAGCTATTTGAAGGGAAGAACATAAATCAGAAGATGACTCTGCGGAATCAATTGAAAGGGGTAAAAATTCAAAATGGAGAATCCATTCAATCTTATTTTTTAGGGTCTCCCAGATCAAGGAACAACTAAGAGGTAGTGGATGAAATGGTGGAGAATGGTGAAGTTGTCATGACCACTCTAAATGGCCTACCTAGGTCATGGGACTCCTTTATTCAAGGAATCTGTGCAAGAAAGAAGTTGGTATCCTTCAACAGACTACGGGAAGGATGCTCTCAAGAAGAAGCTAGGCTTGTAGCTCAAGAAGAAAAGATGGGAGGTGAAGATCAAGCTCTTGCAGCTCACACCAAAAGAAGCAATCCCAAGAAGGAGCACTCTCACTACAAGAATTCCACTCACTTTCACCAAAAGAATAAGAAGGATCTAAGGTGCTTCACATGCAATGAGAAGGGTCACTTTGCTTCAGATTATCCCAAGAACAAAAGGGACAACAACAACAACAACTTCAACAAGAAGGGAAACAAAAGAAGGTACCATGCTCATGCTTCCGAGGATGATGAACCTCCAAAGAAGAAGGCTAGGGAAGAAAGTGATGATGACTCATCAAGTGAAGAAGAATATGTTCTAATCTCTGCTCTCATAGGTACTATCTCCCATGGTTGTAATGATTAATTAATTGACAGTGGGGCTTCCAAACACATGACTGGGTTTAAGGAATCTTTTGTAAACCTATCTAAACATGAGTCACCCCATAAGGTGAAACTTGGGGATGATTATCAATACCCTATCAAAGGAAGTGGTGAAGCCTCCTACAACCTAGATTCTGGAAAATCTTTGAAGATGAAAGAAGTCCTTTATGTACCTGGGCTCAAGAAGAACCTACTGTCCATCTCTACATTGGATGCAAAAGGTATAAGGGTTGCATTTGTAGATGGCCAAGTCCTAATGTGGCCAAAGGGTAAAACTATTGATGATGCAGTGGTGATTGGAGAGCAAGAAGGAGGATTGTACAAATTAAAGGGACAACCTGAACATGCTATGAAGACAAAGATTCATCCATAGTCATGGATCACATAGAGGTATGTATAATTTGTTTTTGCAAAGGTTAACTAATGAGTTATGCAGGTCATTGAAGAGAACAAGAAAACATTGCTCGACATAACTAGCAAATATGATGACCAGGTATGTTTTTGTTATATATATCGTATACTTTTGTATGATTACTCTTGAAGTTACAAGTTTGAGTAATCTAGGACTTATGTATATTATGTTTATGACTAACCATAAGAATGCTTATTATTTCTGTTTGAAATGATCTTGATTATACATGCTTGAGATTATTGTGTTTTGATAATATTAAGATTATACTAATGAATGTTTGATTATGTATGAGACCTCGAGGATAACACAATGATGATACTAACAAGCATGCATAGGGATCGAGAATGAATATAAGTTCAAGAACAGGTAATCCAGGAAGCAAAGATCAAGAGGGAGTACACTCCAGTGGTTTCTGTAAGGATGCAGATATTCAGAGGGAGTTGATCATCTCTCTACATTCCACAACAGAGAGGTGTAGAAGAATCTACTTCAGATTAGGACTCTAGCAGCTCCTGCAAGGAAGCAAAGACTCAAAGGGAGTCCACCCAACAAACAAATATGCAAGAAATGATTCTATGTGTCTCTTGTCTCTCATGCTTTTGATTCTTGTGATGATTTAAATGCTTGTTATGATTGATATGCATTGATATACTGTACATGTTATTCTCTCAGTAAAGATCCTAGAGTATTGTGAATTAATGCTCAAAATATAACATCCACAAGTAACCATGCCATTGGGATACATGCAACACAGACAGTGGGATCCATGAATCCTTATCAGTTGTTTTAGTTGGGTTGAAAATTTTGTTGAAAATGAATTATTCATTGATAGAATGATTATAATTAGAGTAGTGCAGTAGAAATATGGTGTAATTTTGGTTAGAGTTGGAGTTGGTTTCTTGCTTGAGGACTAGCAATTTTGGGAGGGGAGGATTGTCATGTCCCCAATTTTTCAGTACGGAGGGCAATAAAGAATCCACCAACCCCCCATGGATCTTAGTGAAGACCAAGGAATTAATGAATGAAAGGGGGGACAACTTTAGCCTAGGCAATTATTAACTTGGAAGAAATTATCCTATAGTTGTTTAATTAATTAAATTAGAAGGATGCAATGATTATTTTCATATTTAAAATATTAATTATTTGTTTTGGTGAGTTGGATGATGATAAGGACACCATGATGGCACATGGAGAGATAAGGCTATCCTTATGAGTTGTCACACCAAAGAAAGAAAGTGGATAAAAGTAGCACAAAGAAAGATGCCAAGCTAAAATGAAAGAAACTGACAAAAGCAGGCAAGTGAGGAAAATGGAAACAATAATTTTATTAATTTTAATTATTTTCATCAATAATTATTCCTAAATTTTGATCAAGTGGGCCAAGAGGATGCCCTCACGAGGATAAGGTTTCTAAAATGGATCTGGAGGCAATAAAATAGAAAAAGATGAAAAGCAGAGAAGGTGTAAGAAGTTTCCAAAAGCATAAAAGTGGAAACATCCATAAAATCCAAGGGAGAGTGCAGTTTCCAAATTAGAGGCCAGTTTACAAAGCAGGAAACTATTTTACAAAGTAGGAAACATCTCAAGTCAAGGGGGGAGGGGTTCTAAAAGGATGAAAAGATGTAAGAGAGGAAAAGTGGGAACTTCCTATCCAATCAAGGAGGGAGAATTTGGAAGGGATCTCACAGATCACCAAGCACATCCACTTGCTGAGCAGGTCATCAAGAAGTTTATAAAAGAATCCAAGCAACTCCTTTTCACAACTTTTGATCATTATTTAATTTCTATGTGAGCACCTTAGCTTAGCAAGGAAAGGAGACATGCCCTAGACAAACTATGGAAGATGTGCCCCATAGTTCCAAGTTCCAATTCCAATTGTATGTACATGATCCATTACAACCGTTGATACCACATTTCAGATCTGATCCAGCCATTTCATGTGGATATCCATCCTTCAGAAGTTGATGCAATGATCCATATTTCTTGACATGGTTCTGTAGAATTTCACAGAGAAAGAGTAGTCACTTAGAGGGCCTAAAAGATGACATAGACGTCTAGTTCGCACCTTAGGAGCATACAACAACTCAGATCCATCCTACAGATCTGATACAATGACCACACCTTCTCTTCTCACTCCTTTCTGTAATCTCCTTCTTCTATCATTGTAATAATTCAAGTACAGATATTATCTATGATGTTTGAGGCTATGCCATTTAATGTATCACTATAAGATTTGAACCCAAAATCTGACGACATCCGACGAAAAGGACTGTGTCATCGGATTTCACCTTCAAAATTACAAAATTTGATGATTTTTTTTTAAAATTGAGAGAAGTCCCTGTCGGATTTTGATATCCGACGGCTCTTGGATATTTGACGAGGTCCCTAACATAGTGACCAATGTCATCGGATATCTGAACTAATATTAAGCCGATGGGTGTCGGATATCCAATGATATATTATGGTCCTAGCCGTCGGCTATCCAACATATACTCTCCAACAATAACTAAGTCCAAGACGTCGGATATCCGATGGACTGTTAAATTTTAAAACCTATAAATTTCGAAACATTCCGACATGTTTTGTATACAAGCGACGGTTTGCGGAAGTTTTTTTATTCGGCAGACAATTTTTCGGCGGACTATTTTTCATTATTTCCATTGTTTTTGTGATTTCAGCGAGCGAAGTGTGGAGCTTTATTTTCTAAGATTGATAATATTCATTCAATCTCCTTACAAGAAAATGTCAACTAGCAATATTCTTGATCCAGATGAACAAAATCGACAATTGCTTGCTAGATTGTGGGAAGGAGTTCAAAGAAGGGGTGATGGGAAATGTTATTGTCCATGTAGTCAATGCAGGGGCTTTAAGAGGAGAAGAATTTTGATCACATCAACCAAAAAACATTGTAGGGAACATGGACACGTTGAGGGGGGACATGAATATCATCCATTTGTAAGTTTTGGATTATATATGTTTTTATTTTGATTGCTTTTGTAAATGTATGTATTATTTTAATATTTCTTAAATTAATTTTTATCTATTGATCATGGTTTCAATAGATGGGGTACCAACATGGACAATAAATATTGTTTTAATATTTAATATTTATTATAATAATTTTTTCTTGTGTGCATGATGAATCTAGGGTATAGTAGAAATAACGATAATAGAAATAATAGAAATAATGACTATATTGGCATGTTGTTTCTCTTCTATTTTCTCTATAGAAACCGTAGCATTGTTTATCTTACCTTAGTGGATAGTATGGGAAATTTTGAGTTATATTTGAGTAGCTTTGATCAGTAATTGGGTCAATTTTTATGTCTCTTGGATAGTTTGGATGCACCTATTTGACCAACAGTACAATTGGCCATTGTTATTTTCATCCCTAAAGTAGCGACTAGACCCTTCTTGTTTCCCATTTTTATCTAACTGTAGAGACCACTCATGAAAAGAGCCATTTTTAGTTTTTCTTGTATTTTTCTCTTCTTGTTTGTATTACACTCAAAGGTAATAATAAAGAGTAGTTGATTGATCTATTTGATTGATTGCGTGTTTTGTTTACCAAGAAAATCAGAGCACCTCGCTTCTCTAAATGAAAAAATAAAACATGAACATTACAGTACTAATTGCATTGTTCATTATATAATATTCTCTATTAACCATACAAAATTTGTTTAATTTTATATGCATCACAAAAATGTTTTCATTTTGTGTTTTAATTTCTTATATTAACTTTTATTTATTGGTGGTTTCATGTAATTTTAAAGGAAAGACATCCTACGGCATATTGTCCGGAGGAAGTGCTTCCAGAATAAGTACCGGAGGAACATGGAGCTATGAATAATGGAGAACAAGTTAATGATCATATTGAAGATGATGATCATAATGATAACAGAGTTAAAGATGATGTTACAAATACTTTGATCCATGATTCATTTAATGTTAGAATGGATGATGATGATTATGATCATGAAAATGGTGATCATTTTGATGATATTCATGATATACCTCTTCTTGAGAAGGCATACGAACCCCTTTATGAGGGCTCCAAGACAAATCTTCTCTCTGCTATATTGTTGATAATGAATTTGAAGGTTATGAATGGTCTTTCAAACATATCAGTCACACGGATGTTAAGGTATGTAATATATTCCATCACATAATATATATGATCGTCTAATAATTTTATTGTTAATTCATAAGTCAAATTAATACGGATGAAATGTGTTTCATTAATATTATTTCTATATTATATTAACTAGATTTTTATTTTTATTTGTTGTGGCATGATAGGTGAATATTTGTTAACACCATCAAATATTTTACCTTGCACATATCGAGATTTATCTTCCATAATGAAAGAAACTGGAATGCAGTATGAACCAATTCATGCATGCCCCGATGACCATGTTCTATATTATAATCATCATGAATTTGCAATAGAATGTCTTGAATTTCATATCAGGAGATATCGAACAGATCAAGTAACAAAAAAGGTAGCTCGCAAGATTCTATGTTATATTCCCATTATTCCACGTTTGCAACGACTGTTTAGGTGCAAAAACATAGAGCAGTTTATGGATTACCATGCACGAAACAAAATTCAAGACGACATTATTCGGATGCCTGTAGATGGGTCTGCATTTAGAGATATGGAGGAAAAATGGCCTCACTTTAAAGAAGATCCTTGTAATCTTAGGATTTCTTTGGCAGCAAATGGTGTCAATCCATTTGCAGATATGAGATCTATTTACTTGGTGTGGCCTATTTTTGTTATCAACAATAACATTCCTCCATGGTTAACAATAAAGACAGAGCACATAATGTTGTCGATGATTGTTCCGGGTATATTGTGTCTACAATTTTTTTTAATGTAGTGGTATCTCATTTGTCGTATTTTGTCGCATAATATCATATACATATTTAGTGTTTTTCTATTGGGCAATTTGGTTTATATATCTAAATGGTACGTCTCATAATTATATTTTGTATATGTTCAAATCAATTAGGTAAGTACCAAGTCAAAGATATGAATGTATATATCGAACCTCATATTGATGAGCTACTAAAGTTATGGAATGGCATCACTATGTATGACGTATCTAGACCAATACGACAAAGGCAATTTCAATTCCATGCAATGCTTGTACGGACAATACATGATGCCCCGGGGTTAACCCATTTTTGCGGTATGTAATTATAAGTTCAACTTTATTTGCATTTAATTTTATATTGAACTAATTAATATACTACGCATGCATTTGTTTCAAGATAATCCAGTCATTTTGTATATAATTATAATTGACATAGATATTCCATCTCTTTATGTAGGTCTTCAGACAAAGGGAAAATTTGCATGTCCAGTTTGTGGTCCTAAGATCAAATCTCATCGTTCAAAAATCTTAGGAAAGGAGGTGTTTGATGAGTATAGGAACTTCCTCTCTAAGAATCACAGGTATTGAACCACCAAAAAAAATTTGTTCAATGGAAAGCAAGAGACTCCATTAAAACCGCAGAGAATGACACCTCACCTATGGAAGTTGCAATATAATAGAAATCGTTAAGGTACGTATGAATCATCGTATATGAAATATTATATTGTATTTTTTTATATTGTGTGTTGTTTATTGTAATTGACATTGATTTATGTAATTTCTTTATAAACTACTATTCATGATTGTTATTCATGTGATCATGAAGTCATTAATGGTCTTCCATGAGGAATGAAACGTTATCCTAGACAATTTAGTAGGTTTCCCTACTATGAGCACCTACAAATTTCTCATCTATTTGATACAATGCATATCGAAAAGAATGTGACTGAAACATTATGGCAAATATTGGATGGAAGGAGTGAGAAAGAAAAAATTGTCAAAATTTGCAAAGACATTCAAGATAGCAACCATGCAATGAAAGACATCATTCAATTTCATAGCAACGGAGAGCAAATTAATATAAACTAACTTCCATGGATGTTAACGAACCAGCAAAGTAATGTTGTAAAAGAAGTCATGCGAAAAATTAAATTTCCCACCGGATTTTGTGTGAACATAAAGAATATCATAACAAAGAAAGGTGATTTTGCAGGGGTGAAAACGCACGATTGGCATGTCTTCATGAAGGTAATTATTATGGTATGCATTTAATTTTTTATTTTTTTTCTATTCCAGTGAATATGGTTGATATTTTTGTTTGTCTACTCTTTGTTGAAAAAATGAAATTATTTGTATATTGTTACAGTATGTTCTACCTCTCTCTATCCTGGACAACTTCGACAACAATGTCAAACAAATAATATATTATAATCTCGAGAAATACATGAGGTAAGTGGTGATTTTTTCCATGCGCTTAGTGTTTGTTTAATTCAACATAGAACTTATATTTGATTTTTGTTTTCTAATTCATGTTATGTAATATAATGTTTTTTTCCTTTAAATATCTCTTGATTGGGTTTTCATGTCACTTGTAGATGGCTGTCATCTAAAGAATTCCTTAAAGAAGACATAAGGTGTTGGAAGAGAAAAATTCCTTGTCTCATGTGTGAAATGCAAAAGCATCTACCTTCGACATTTTTCAATGCACATGAACACTACCTCATACACCAAGTTGAGGAGATTGAATTGTCTGGACCTGCGCACTCAAGTTCCATGTGGATGGTTGAGAGGCACTTGAAATTTATGAAGGGTTTGGTCAGACAATGAGCATATGCTGAGGGTTTGGAGGGATATATGTTATACCAAAACATGTTGTATATTAGTGAATATCTTCCTATATTAGAGTCAAAGCTCAATTTACGTCACATTTGTGATCAAGAATCCAATATAGATTTCAAAGGGGAGTACTCGAAGGGGAAAGGTAGATCAAGGAAGGTGAAAGGTAATATAACACATTTGACTGTTGATTTTTATGTATATATATCATACATATTCTATTTCTATATTCAATATTTTGCATCAATTTAGAGTGTAATAATATACTTTCATGTTAAGTGACTATACATTTGTATTGAATTTTAATTTTATTGTCATCAAATAGTTGGTTGAGAGTGGGATGCAATTCATTTATACATCGCAAACAATCTTGACTGGATGAAGGTATGGATTGAACGATGTGAACAATCTAGTAATGGAATATCATGGGAAGGTGTGGCTTCATTGTTTAAAGTTGCACATCGCTATGAAGATACCAATCTAACACAGAGGGAAATCGATTTAGCAAGAGGTTTAAAAGATAAGCAGGTAAGCATATTAATCAACCATACTATTTATTTTTCTATAAAAAATATTATCGTCGTACACACTTATTTTTTTCCCTTTATGGCATTATAAACATGCACTAGTTAATAATAAATATTGGATCATTATGTAATCTTTTCCTGTATGCCTTGTTGTAGGTAAAACACCATAAGGCTATGTGGTGCAATGGCTATATATATCGCATCAAAAATTTGGATGAAACGAAGAAAACATCAGATTGTGGGATATTTGCAGTCTTTGAGGTGACCAATGTTTCTTCTAAAAGTGACATACATCCAAAACTCTCTGAAAATCGATACTATGTGTATCTGGAAGACATTATTTAGTGTGACTTTAACTCTTTCAAGGTATTTCTGTTCGTTTTCAAATGGTATAGGTGTCAATTGAATCAACATGATCCCTATAAAACAATTATTGAACATGATAATGGATTTACCATGGTAAATACAAGGTTGTTTGAGCCAAGAACGGATCCTTATGTTCTTCTGACCCAATGCGAATAGGTATTTTACTCTAAGGTTCCAGGTAGAGCGGGTTGGTCATTTGTTGTGAGACACGATCCAAGGAGAAGGTCAATAAAGTATAACGTAGATGAAAGTAATGAATACGTTCTAGAAGAAGAAGACATTGTTGAAGATGATCATGATCAACATGAGTTAGATGATCATGTTCCGGAAGAAGATGTCGAAGAATTTATTGAGTCAGATAATGTATCAGATAATGTCCATGAAGATGATATCAACAATGACATGATGATCATAACTGACATCAACGACGATGATGATATGGCCAATCCTTACAATGTTGAATTTGGATCATCGGATGATACAGATGATGACTCGGATGGAGAAGATGATGAAGTCCATTGAAGTGTACGAGGTATGCAGTAATATATCTACTCTATATATTTTGATTTAATTTTGCGATAGAAATATTGAATTTTTTTGCCGGTACATATAATACATTAACTGTTTCTTAGTGAGTTGCCATTTTCCTATATGTTATAATTAAAAACATTGCTTGTTTTAGAGTATGACAAAAAACACATTTAATTTTTTGTACATAGATAATTTTGTCGGGTTATGGGGAATTGAGAGTGATGTGAGGGGGGGGGAGGGGCCATAAGAGCTTCCACCTTCACGTGGTTGGCCCTGTTTAGTACAGAATATTCAATTATTCTCGAAACAGAGAGAATATTAGTAAGGAAATGCATAATTATCATGCTAACCCAAATGGCATGCTTTATCATGACAATCATTTTCATCATGATCATCATCGTTGTATGATATCCGACGCAGCTACCTAGAAAGACCAATGACTTTTGCCGACGGTGATTTAGCGAGCTCATCGGATATTTATTTTGAAGTTAGAAGTCTGATATCGGACGTGCCTCTTGTCGTCGGTGGTATGGAGAATTCGTCGGATTCTTCATCATCATATTTTTTTCCAAGTTGCAGTTTCCAGGTTGTTTCTCATCAAATGTTGATTTTGTTAAAATATGTGCTGGCTTGTACTGAAATTTGGCATGGTTAGACTATACACATGCATTGACATTGTGGGAGGGTTTCCAGACTCAAACATGATTGACACTAACCATTGGAGCATCAAAAACCCTACCTATAGATTAATTAATGTGCTACATGGGGCCAATGTTGAATTTTTTTAAATATGCACTGGCTTAGAATGAAATTTGGCATGGTTAGACTAGACGCATGCATTGACGGCATGGGAGGGTTTCCAGACTCAAACATGATTGACACTAACCATTGGAGCATCAAAAACCCTACCTATAGATTAATTAATGTGCTACATGGGGCCAACGTTGAATTTTTTTAAATATGAGCTGGCTTGGACTGAAATTTGGTATGGTTAGACTAGATGCATGCATTGACGTTGTGGGAGGGTTTCAAGACTCAAAAATCATCATCATCATCATCATCATCATTGTCGTCGTCATTTTCATCGTCATCACCCTATTCCTCATAAACATCTTCATCATCATCATCTTCTTCATCTTCATCGACATCATCATCTTGATCATCGTCGTCATCATCATCATCATCATCATCATCGTCATCGTCATCGTCGTCGTCGTCATTTTCGTCGTCGTCATCATGACCACCATCATCATCATCATTGTCATCATCATCATCATCGTCGTCATCATCATCATCATCATCATCATCATCATCATATTCATCATCATCATCATCGTCGTCATCATCATCGTTGTCGTCATCATCATCGCCATCTTCATCATCGTCATTATCCTCTTCCTCATCAACATATTCATCATCATCATCTTCTTCTTCATCATCATCATCTTCTTCTTCATCATCATCATCTTCATCATTGTCATAATTGTCGTCGTTATCATCATCATCATCATCATCATCATCATCATCATCATCATCATCATCGGCATCTTCATGATGATGATGATCATCATCATCATCATCATCATCATCATCATCGTCCTCATCATCATCATCATCTCCATCGTCAATATCATCATCATCATCATCATCATCATCATCATAATCATAATCATAATCATAATCATCGTTATCGTCGTCATCACCACCACAACCACCATCATCATCATTAGCATCATCACCATCATCAAAGTCATCGTCGTCATCATCAATCATCATCATCATCATCATTTGTCATTGTCGTCGTCGTCATCACGAAACAGTTAAAATCGATGTTTTCATGGAAAAACAGTTTAAATTTTTTGAAAAATTTGAAAATTCCCCCTATTGATGTATATGTAACTTCGGAATGTATTTCATATATGTATATTGTATTCCTATAGAGATGTTATTATTCCTCTATACGGAAGTGGTTGTATTCCTATAGAGATGTTAATATTCCTCTATATGGAAGTGTCGTAACTTATACTTGATGGGTTATTAGACCACCTTGTTGGGGTTGGCCCTGTATAAGTCATGTGGGTCAAAGGGTTATTAGACCACCCTAGTGGGGGTCGGACATGTGGGTCAAAGGGTTATTAGACCACCCTATTGGGTGTCGGCCCAATCAGCATTGTGTTATGTGGTTAAGTTGAGGCCAACCTAGTAAAATTTATTAGGCAAGTCAAGTCAAGTATAAATAGAGTGCGGGAGGCACTCTATTTCATCATTCTATTCTCACACACACTCTTTGGAGAGTGGCGCACTTGTGGAGGAGGAGAAGCAGCTGCTAGGAGATGTCTATCTGTTATCCTTGGGTTGTATCATTGTTCTATCTATCTCTGAAGAAGTTATTGGGGTTTTTCACCTTTATGGTTTTCCCCAAGTAAACTCTGTGTCTCTTATGTGCTTGCATTATTGTGTCCATGATTGATATGCTGTAGATACGCTGTAAATGTTGTTCTCTCAGTTAAGATCCTAGATCAGATTGAAGTGAATTCTGAAAAACTAACATGGTATCAGAGCTAGCATGAAAGAAGGCATGGTATGGCATGTATGACACTTGTTCCACTTGCGATGCTAGGGCTTGATATAGAAAAAACCAGTCATCATAGAACTTTCGCTATAAATCCATTTTGGAGAATTTTTCGGATCTAAAAATTTTACAGGTCGAAGATCAGATCCCCATGTACCTTGTGTCCAAAGGAAAACTTCTAATTCGTTGTACTTTGTGTTTTATGATATATACAATATAGGGTTTCCGCCTCTTCCAGATCTGAGTCATAAACAGGTGACCTAGGAAGAAAGGTCATAACTTGGGCTAGGAAGCTCTAAATAAAATTTCGTAATACATGACAGGTAGTGAATGGACTGTAGTTTCTCAAGTAACTTTTTCAGAGGCTGAAACTTAACCAGTGACACATGGCACGCTGTACAAGTTCACTCTCCTGTTTTATCCCATAAATAGATCATGTTTTGACACTTGTAATAACTCTCTCTCAGAGAATCCAATTGAGGTCAAACCTATGGGGTTGGAAAGATGACAGGTCGGGCTACCATAGGTAGACGTTTCAGACCCTATGGATCAGAAAGTTCAGAGTTACACCAGAAACAATCAGGTGCATATTTCTGTCAAAACCGAATTATTTTTTAGCACCTTCATTCATGGTTACCGGAATTTAGGGTTTCAGAGAAAGTTGGAATTTTTGTAATCAAAGACCACGCTTGGTAGATCATGTATGAAGATATGTATCGGGAAGATACTGTGTGCTTGCATTATTGTGTCCATGATTGATATGCTGTAAATATGTTGTACATGTTGCTCTCTCAGTTAAGATCCTAGAACAAATTGAAGTAAATTCTGAAAAACTAACATGGTATCAGAGCTAGCCTAAAAGAAGGCATGGTATGGCATGTATGACACTTGTTTCACTTGCGATGTTAGGGATTGATATAGAAAAAACCATTCATCATAGAACTTTCACTATAAATCCATTTTGGAGAATTTTTCGGATCTAAAATTTTTACAGGTCGAAGATCAAATCCCCATGTACCTTGTGTCCAAAGGAAAACTTCTAATTCATTGTACTTTTTGTTTTATGATCTGTACAATATAGGGTTTCCACCTCTTCCAGATATGAGTCATAAACAGGTGACCATGGTTGGAAGCTCCTCAGAAAAATCAAAGTTTAGAGCTTTGGATCGAACCTTTTGGTTGGGCAAAAGAGTGGGCTTCATCAAACCCTAGTTCAGGATCCTATCCAGAAGATCCAGAAAGTTCAAAGGCAATTTTGAGGGATGAAACTTTGTAGTTTTCAAATTCTGAGTATACCGGCTTAATCAGCTCATCAAGGCACATCTTTCTATCCTTTCAGAAGTTTGAAATTCAAAGTTTGAATTTTTAGGGTTTCTCTGACAAACCCTAATCCAGCTCCAGATCCAGTTTGTGCAAATAAAGTGGATTGAGTTAATCCTAGAAGAAAATGGATTGGTCACCTGCATAAGTGAAGAAGTTCCTGTTTCAGAGGGAGATGAGGCTAAGGCCTTTCATAAGAAGATTACAAGCAGTCTTGATAGGTATGACTTATCCAGGTATGTTTTGAGATTTGTTCATGATTAAGTTTATGATATGTTTGTCTTCATATTATTACGGTTTGTACAATCTTGATTAAATTAGACTTGTCGTATCACCTTTATAAAATTATGAATGCATGATAGAAGATATTTATTGATTAGGGTGTTGACAATTATGATTGTACTAATGCATTATGGTGTTGTATGAGGTTTATGTTGTCCGCTAACATGAAAGGTACACCGAGAAAGACAAATCATGTTCTAGTTCAAGAACATATGATCATGGTGACATGAAGACAAAGATTCATCCATTGTCATGGATCACTTAGAAGATATATTTACGAGGTATGTATAACTTGGTTCTATAATGGTTAACTTATGAGATATGCAGGTTACTACCACAAGTCATTGAAGAGAACAAGAAGACATCATGTGGGTATGTTAGACATAACTAGCTAACATACTAATCCAGGTATGTTTTTCCTATATAAAGTTAGAATCCTACCTTGTGATATGATCTCTTATATAAGTATGCATGGCATGATTGATAATGATTATTCATAGGTTTGAATAATCATGGGTGTATGCATATTATGTTTCCTACCTTAATTGATGATATGACTAACCAAAAGAGTCATAAAAGTATAGGTTTGAGTAATCACGGGTTTAGGCATATTATGTTTCTTACTTTAATTTATGATATGACTAACCATAAGAGTCCTTGAATACTAATGCTTATTATTTCTGTTTGAAATGATCATGACCATAGATGCTTAAGATTATTGTGTTTTGATAGTATTAAGAATATACTAATGTATGATTATGTATGAGATCTCGAGGATATCACAATAATGATACTTGTAAGCATGCATAGTGATCGAGGATGGATATAAGTTCAAGGATAGTTAATCCAGGAAGCAAAGATCAAGAGGGAGCACACTCCAGTAGTTTCTGCAAGGATGCAGATATTCAGAGGGATTCGACCACTTCTCACAATCCACATCAGGATGGAGTTGCAAAGATTCAGAGGGAGTCCACCCAACAACCAAACAAAGATAAGTATTTGAATTGTCATTTCTTACATATTTGTTTGTTTAAATATGGTTGTTCAATGATGTATATGCTTATGTTCCTAGACTTAGGTTGTGTATTATGCATATTAGAATAATTGCATTAATGAACAGTATAGTACTAATATGCATGCGATGGGTAAGTGATATGCATGTGATGGGTAAGTGGCCTATGGCACTGTACAACATTCCATTACTACTTATCTAGAATGAAACCTCTTTGCTGACATGTTGGGAGTTGTGCACACTCTTAACAATGTTCTGGTAGAGATTAGAAGGAATCTAGAAAGTTACGGGATATGGATAAATGTTGTATTGAAGCATTGGCTAAAATAATTGCATGACTGTATGAAATATTTCTTTATGTGTAAGAATTTGTTCTAAAAACTATAAGATGTTTCCAATCATGCAATTTAACTTTTTTTGTAGGAAAAATCATATACCATCACCTACAAAAAGAAGGAATACAACATTTATTCCAGCAACAAAGATATCTATTGAAGATATTGAAGTTCCTAGGATCTGGGATGAAGTAATGGAAGAATGCCATGATTAGTCGATCATGAAGAATGACGTTTGGGATGCAGTCCCAAGACCTAAAGGGAAGTCTGCTGTGACTTCCAAATGGATCTATAAGATCAAGCATGCTGCAGATGGTAGCATGGAGAAAGACAAAACGAGTGATGAAATGGAAGATACACCAGATGGATGTCAAGACAGCCTTCTTGAATGGTGTAGTCGAAGAGGAAGTGTATGTGGAGCAGCCACTTAGTTTTGAAACACATGACAGGAAGTCATATGTGTGCAGGTTAAAGAATGACTTATATGGCTTGAAGAAAGCTCCTACGACTTGGTATGGTAGGATGGACAGTTTCCTATCTAGTTTGGGCTTTACCAAGAGTAAAGCGGATTCCAACCTTTACTACAAGGTTGAGGAAGGCAATCCTGTGATACTACTATTGTATGTGGATGACCAGTTTGTTATAGGTGATGATAGATTGATTGCCGATACCAAGAGGAAACTTGCAGCTAAGTTAGAGATGAAGAACTTGGGTATGATGCACTACTTTCTAGGCATGGAGGTGTGGCAGAGTGCAAATGGAATCTTCCTTGGACAAGGGAAGTATGCAGTAGATATCCTGAATAGGTTCGGGATGATGGACTGCCAAGCCATGGCCACACATATGGCATCAAACTTGAAGCTTCTATGTGATGCTTCATCTGATCCGGTTGATGTCACTATGTATCATCAGATGATTGAGTCCTTGATGTACCTGACGACAACGAGACCAGATATTTGCTTTGCGGTGAACACATTGAGCTAGTTTCTGATGGATCCGAGGAGTGTTCACCTGGTTGCTGTAAAGCATATTCTGAGGTACCTGAAGGGTATAGTTGATTATGGGCTCAAGTATGATGCAAATCAAAATTTTAACCTGCAGGGTTACATTGATTTAGATTGGGTAGGTAGTGCTGCAGATAGGAAGAGCACTTCTGGGTGCTGCTTCAGTATGGGATCAGGTGTGATCTCTTGCTTTAGCAAGAAGAAGTCTTGCGTAGCATTGAGTACAGCCGAAGAAGACTATGTTGCAGCTTGTTCGGCTAGTTGTGAGGCAGTATGGATTAGGAAGCTACTGTCTAAGTTATTTGATCTCCCGCTGGAGGCTACTGGTATCTTTTGTGACAACCACAGTTGTGTGAAGTTGTCTAAGAACCTAGTGTTCCACAACAGGTCGAAACACATAGAGATCAAATATCACTATATCAGGGATATGGTGCAGAGAGGAGCAGTGAAGCTTCTGTATGTTTCGATGGATGAGCAGATTGCAGATGTGTTGACGAAGCCACTAGCAAGAGTGAAGTTCAAGTACTTCAGAGAGAGGCTTGGTGTTCTTCAGATTGATGACACTTCGAGGAAGAAGTGATGGAGACATTTGGTGAAGCCATTCCAAGCATGTTGGAAGGAGGATCCTTCACATGGCCATGGATGAAAGTGTTGGATGATGAGCATCAGGACGATGCTCTAGTTACTGCTCTATATATGTGTATGCATCATGTTAGATGTTGGATATGATTAGTTGGATCATTTATGTATGTATGCATCATGTTGGATGCTGTATATGATCAGCTGGATCATTTATGTATGCATGCATCATGTTGGATGCTGGATATGATCATCTGGATCATTTATGTATGCATGCATCATGTTTGATGTTGGATATGATCAGGTAGATCATGTATGTTGATATGTATCAGGTATGATCAAGTGGATCATTTATTTGTATATGTATCAGGTGGATACATTGTATGATCAGTTAGATCATGTATGATGATATGTATCAGGCAGATACTGTGTATGCATCAGGTGGATGCATTGTATGATTAGGATGATCATGGATGATGAGCTTCAGGATGTTGCTCCAGAGGACATGCATCAGGACGATGCAGTGATGATGATCAGGATTATCATGTGTACATTAGGATGATGTATGGTGAGTATCAGGTTGATACTCTATGGCTGTGGACAAGTTGTGTAGATAAGCATATAATAGCGCCCTGGGAGGTTTGCAGATTCTCTTGCTAGGTTTTGTCGCTGGCATATAATAGCTCCCTGGGAGATCTGGCAAATGCTCTTTCGAGGTTTTGCTTTGGGAGGTAATATAATAGCGCCTTGGGAGGTTTGTAGATTCTCTTGCTAGGTTTTGCCACTGGCATATAATAGCTCCCTGGGAGATCTGGCAAACGCTCTTTCGAGGTTTTGTCCTATGGCATGTAAGTAGACCTGGGAAATCTGGACAGGATGAAAAAGGCCTCAGATGCTCTTTTGAGGCATTGCTATGACCACATGTAATAATTCCTGGAGATCTGGACAGGATGAAAAAGGCCTCAAATGCTCTTTAGGGTTCTTGCTTGACAAGACACTCTTTTAAGGTTTTGTGGTGGGGGTCACATGTAATAAGTCCTGGAGATCTGGACAAGATGAAAAAGGCCTTAGATGCTCTTTAGGGTTCTTGCTAGTCAAGAGACTCTTTTATGGTTTTTGTGACAGTCACATGTAATGTGCTCCTAGGAGATCCGACAGGTAGAGCTGTGTGCTCGTAACAGCCTAGGATGCTGCAGCCAAGTTTTGTGACACACGTAATAAGTTATGAGGATTCCACAATATGGCCAGTGATGATGAAGACCTGCAGATGGTGGGCCTACATCCAGTACGAAAAAGGATTGGCTCTGTAAAACTTCCTATGACGAGTAGATTCAGAGATTGATTGAGATAGCAGCAGCAGTGACGATGATGATGACTCGATGACGATTATCCAGTGACAATGATCCATAGAAGAAGACTTGTGCTAGAAGACCTGTGTCGAGAAATACCTTCCTAGTTAAGAGGGAGTGTTGATGTATATGTAACTTTGGAATGTATTTCATATATGTATATTGTATTCCTATAGAGATGTTATTATTCCTCTATACGGAAGTGGTTGTATTCCTATAAAGATGTTATTATTCCTCTATACAGAAGTGTCGTCATTTATATTGTAAGTGTCGTAACTTATACTTGATGGGTTATTATACCACCTTGTTGGGGTCGGCCCTGTATAAGTCATGTGGGTCGAAGGGTTATTAGACCACCATATTGGGTGTTGGCCCAGTTAGCATTGTGTTATGTGGTTAAGTTGAGGCTGACCTAGTAAAATTTATTAGGCAAGTCAAGTCAAGTATAAATAGAGTGCGGGAGGCACTCTATTTCATCATTCTATTCTCACACACACACTCTTTGGAGAGTGGCACACTTGTGGAGGAGGAGAAGCTGCTGCTAGGAGATGTCTATTTCTTATTCTTGGGTTGTATCATTGCTCTATCTATCTCTGAGGATGTTATTGGGGTTTTTCACCTTTATGGTTTTCCCCAAGTAAACTCTGTGTCTCTTGTGTGCTTGCATTATTCTGTCCATGATTTATATGTTGTACATGTTCTCTCAGTTAAGATCCTAGATCAGATTGAAGTAAATTCTGAAAAAATAACACCCTCGACGATCGTCGCTATAGTGACGACAATACATTGCTATAGTGACGAAATAATGATATATAGAAAAAGCAACCTCAAATTTACTTAAACGAATAGCAACCTCAAATTTAAATAATAATGATCACATTTAAATAATAATGATGATGATGATGCTACTTATGATGATGATGTTTACGATCATGTTTTTTACAATGATGATGTTGATGATGATAACATCGATGATGATGACGATGATTATGATGGGGATGGTGATGATGATGATGATGATGATGCTACTTATGATGACGATGATGTTGTTATTTATGATGATGATGATAACGATGATGATCTCTATGACAACGATGAGTCTTAATGCCTTTATAACCATGGTTTGAGGAAAAATACAAGGAATTAGATCCTAAACCAAGACTCTTGGGTTAATGGGCCGTGATCGAGGACTAGTAATACAATAGAGGCCCTCTAAAAGGGATATTTTGCATACAAGTGGGATAGGTATGACATTAGAAGTTTTTATGCAATTTAGGCATGGGTCTTGAGGCCTTGACAATGATTAGGGCAGTAAAATAAGCTTACAGGGCTCTATTCCTTGAATTAGTCCTCAAACCACCATATAGACCATATCATTGGCCTCTCGATGGGATATATAGCTCAAAAAAACATTAAAAAAAAATCCTCCATACCAAGCATGTTAGCAATGCTAGCATCGTAGGGGGCTGGGCATCAAATTTTGTTAGTCAACACTTGTCATGACAACATACATGTATGGGATGCAGGGGAAATGGAATTAGGCCTAATTCAATTGGAGCCTTACGAATCACTGTATGTTTGAGTCTCGACATTCTACCTTTTAAATTGAACCATAACAACAAAGGAAATTCGTTAATGGCTCGATTTGCGAAAATTCTAGATACATGAGTAATAATTAAGAGCTCGAGGCTATAGAATTTGTTGTGTTTTTTACCAATCCATGGTTCGTTGAATTCGTAGTCACGGGCATGATCAAATTTAAGTTATTTAATGAAATAATTAATGTAGCTACCTCTATGTCGAAACTATAATATAATAAACCAAAAGCATAATAATAATAATAAATAATAAACATAATAAATAATAAATATATAGAAAATAAAAATAATAATCAAAACATAAAAAATAAAAACAAAACTTCAAAACATAAAACATATAATTCATTATAACATTACATTCTCGCTAAATATTGGTTCACTTACTTGCATCGGTCGACCACTTGCATCCGTCGATCACTTACCATTTGTTGTCTTGCAGCCAGTTACTAGCTCAACGAGTCGAGCCAAAGGTCGCAAAGGGGAGGAGGAAGAGAGCTCCATCCTATGGCTAGTTACCAGCTCAAAAAACTGAGCCCTAGGTCACCCGGATCCGAGAGTTCTCCAGGATGCAATGGCCCCCAAATCGGTGAGAACCTCTTGTTTGCTGCATTTTTAATTGATGGGGTTTCTTGTCATTTTGATCGATGGATTGTCATTTTCTCTACTGCGTTTTTAATTGATGGGGTTTTTAATTGATGGACTGCCTATTTTCTTACTGTCATTACGCCTGGTAATGGGTGATTAAAACCCAAGCCATACATCTTGGGATTTAACAAGACCACAGACAAACTCAATTTGTGGATTTGTGAATAGCAGAACCCCAATTACATGAATATTCAATATCCCACTACACATGAACCAGTTGAGACTGATATATCTTCTTATCTATACAATAGACGAGAATAACATGCACCCATTAATTACCAATAAAATTCTTTATATAGGCACACAAAGCAACCAGGACCTTAGAGAAACATCAAGTTTCTTTCAAAGGCTAAGTTGCACGCCATCATTAATGATATGACATCTCATATTTTCAAGGCCTTTTGGTTGAGTCTTTGGCATCTTCCTATATGTTAGAATATGTGTTAATGTTGTGCTTAGGAGTAAAACTTGTGTTGGTTAATCATTGGTGACATTGAAAAGACTATAGATATTGTGAAATTTGTTGTTTCGAAATAGCAATGTGAACAATCTAGAGGTCTCATTGGAGAATATCAAATGACCCACAAGACTACAACTACACACTAAATCAGCAGGTTCTGTTGTTGGTTATTCGTTTGATGGAAGGTGAACTTAGTGATAGGTTGCAATATTTTCATTAACTGACCATAGTAGTGTTGTGAGTGTCCATTGAATAGTTATTTGTATGGCACATGTGCATTTGTGATTAGAAGACAATCTTGTTGCATATGGGGTTTGGAGCACTTGTTGATCCTTATGGTCAGGGTCTTGGTTTGTGTGATTGATAACAACTAAATGGTAGTGTACAGTTGACCACTGTAACTTATATGGCACACATAATGGTTGGACATATAATAACAACTAAATGGTAGTGTACAATTGGCCATTGCAACTTATGGATAACTACAGGTTACTCCATCACTATTACAACATAAATTTTTTTGAGGTTCCTATGTGATTTAGAGTGCGGAGTAGATCCAATGAAGTTGGATTTTGATAGGATAGTTTCTCCTTTGGGATGAAAAATAGAACTATAATAACCAACATGTTCCAAATTCAAATAAAACACAATGGATCTTAAGTTGTACAAATACTATGGATGAATAGAGCCTTCCATTTATTTACATAATGCTCCTATAGGACACACATTTGATAAGTTTCTCATCGGCGAGACTTAAGCTACTAATGATTCTTTTCACCTAGATAAATTTCAAGTGCGTTAGACATATGATGTTACTAAATAGTTACTAAAAAGTCTGAATTTAAAGATCCCTTAAACATTATCAACATAGTTTTTAGTTTATAACAACTCTTAATTTTACTTTCAAATCAACTTCCTTTGTCCTCTACCTATAGCAAGTTAAAAATCTCTTACAGTTATTCTTTCTTCAACTATTCGTTAAGCATCTTTTTAGCAGCTTTGTTACACTTCCAACATCTTAAGATATTCTTGGTGCCTCTATAATCCCTTTTTGCATAACCTTTACAATCCATAACTTTATCTCCAAAAGTATTAGATGAGAAACAATAACCATACAATTTTTTTTCATACATTGGAGTATATGACCATCTTGTTGATGCAGTCCTTCTAAAGTTGTAGTTTCCTTCACTTTGATGGGAGCTTCTAGGAACATTTGTATAGCAACTAGACTTTTCTTCAACTTTTTTTTATAGAAGCTTGGAATTGTCTTTTTCAATGTCCTTTTGTTCAACATAGCCTAAACTAGTCATGTCACTTGGTAATCTTTGTTGATTAAGCATGTCTTCTAAAGCCAATGAGCTCTTCTCAAACTTCAAGTCTGTGACAACTGTCCTTTTCAACTCATTTTTTAGGGAGGCAATATCAAGCTCACTTGCTCATTCTTTTCTTTTAGTTGTTCTTCCATTAATGCACTCCTTTTAGAGTATTCTTCTAATTGATCATTGAGCATAATAATTTGATTGGATTGCTTTTGATTTGTTGCATATGACATTTCTAATTCACTTTTTAAAGAAACAATCTCACCTTCTCTTGCTCTTCAACTTTCATTCTAGTTCTTTAACTGACTAGTTAGCACTTACTTAGTTCTTATTGCTTCTTCCACTTGGAGTCTTAAATCAACAATAGTTTTTATGGCCTTTTCATGCTCTTCATGTTTCTCTTTCTTAAATTATTCTAGTATTTTTGTTTCAATGCATTCTTCCCTTTGGATTTCTTCAATTCCTCTAGAGCATGCACGCATAAGCAAAATCCAAGTTCCGTTTTCCGTTGAGGCGGCTTGACGATGAGAATTTCCAGAAAGTGTCCCCAGGGTGCAAAGTAACGAAACATTTGATAGATTGGAAACGTATATATATAAAAGGAACATAATTATACAGGCCTAAAATTGCAGTTGGTGCCATTGCGGTCAAAGTTAAATCAATTTGTAAGCCGTCTCGATGGAAAATGGAACTTCGATTTTGCTTACCCATTTTTCTTGTTATGGTTTAGGAAATATTTTAGGCTATTATGGTTTGTTTTAAAGTCTTCATCTTCTTAAAATTGGCTTTCATTGTATCATTCCATTGAAAGGAATCCTTTCCATTGTATCATTTCATCTTTGATCATTATTATTTAAATGTGATCATTATCATCAATACCTGCTCTGCTATTCCCATAGCTTCCAAATTTGCATAATGTTCTCATTGATACACAGTT
Source organism: Larix kaempferi (assembly GCA_027924585.1). Classification (NCBI taxonomy): domain Eukaryota; kingdom Viridiplantae; phylum Streptophyta; class Pinopsida; order Pinales; family Pinaceae; genus Larix; species Larix kaempferi. Next base: position 15,329,002 of record BSBM01000407.1, on the reverse strand, counting down.
CTATAAACTTCCTTTTTCTCCTCTTGAGTTCTACTCACCTAATTTCCTGTACTTGTAACAAAATTCACATGTCTAAAGTCCATGTTCAGCCATCCCATATGCATATACTTTCTCTTCAATGTTTTTTTCAATAGGCTCTTTATACTTTCAAGACATAGAGGTGTCTTACACTTCTCGAGGCTCTCAAAACATAGTCTTTCTCTACGTTTTAGGTCTTGCTACATAGATCAAACTTAGACCATCGTTTTCCACTTTGTGAGTTATTAAGGAATTCAAGTGAAGACATAAGGATCATCCAACAAGACTGTGAGATTTTATTGCTTCAACGTTGTCCTTCAATACTGGTCTTTTAGTGATGCAAAAATCCTCAGCTTAATGTCCAAGTTCTGATTTTGAGGATAAAGAACTTCTAATTCTTTACTGAGTCATCCACATACTTCGCCTAACACATACATATTTATCAAACTCTTTGTTAAATTCCCCTAACACATACATATTTATCAAACTCTTTCTTAAATCAAGCTGAATTCCAATTTTTTCACTTCTTTAAGCATGCTCCAGCTGTTGTTTCTAAACATGTCAAGCTCCACTTATCAACTTGCATATTTTTGAGCCTAAATGTAACACCTCACACTTTCCAAACTTCATCTCTATATTGCATTAGCTTTTAACCAATCTTGGTACTCCTTCTCAAGTTGAACTGGTGTTATCTGCCTTCCTTCTCTTTTTATATACATATTGCAGAGTCATTATTATCAGGTTTGCATCCTAGGTTCTTCAATACAAGAGTAGATGGATGCTTCATACCAATTGTTAAAGTCTGATCCTAGGACCTATTTGGAGTCACCATCATATACCTTTGAGTCCATCCTCCAAATCCATTGACTCATGGTGTGCCAAGGTCTTTAAAAAAGAATATTGCTTAACTTCTGATTTTTTAATCATTTATCATCAAGTTTTTCTTATGTAAAGTTGTCGGCTATCATAATCTTCTTTGTAAAACAAATTGTCATCACGAACAGGCTCCCCTTATTGGATATGCTAATTCAAATTCATCAAGGTTAGTAAATTCATAAAATTTAAGCATGCATCATCATACATCAGACTTCAATCAAATCATCATGACTTGGATTGTGGCAATTTTAGTCTTTGGCTGAGGTAGTAATGTAGCAGCTTTAACACTTAGAATATAGCAGCTTAAAATTTGGACTGTATTGGATTTGGATTGTGGGAGGATATTATTATCAAGCATACCTTAAACTATTTATTGGATCCATTTGTTGAGTACCTGCTGCTATCCTTCAAATATGTGCTTCAAGAACCAAGAATTTGAATGCTGCCTTGTACTCCTTTTAGTGTCCTAAGTTCAGTCCAGATTGAAACTTGATTTTTTTTTAAAATTGCTTTTGGACTTTCTTATGGACACTTCATGTGGTGATATTTCATGGATTGTGTTGAAATATTGTAACTTCTAAGAATATTATATTTGTACTTTATTATTCCGGAGATGTTTCATTCCTTCGATGAGACTTTGTCATGTATCCAAAGATGTTTATTCCTCCGTGGTAACTTGCATTATTAGACTTCCCTAGTGGGTTCGGCCCTGTATGTGTTAGGTGGGTCAAAGGGTTATTAGACCACCCTAGTGGGGTCGACCCTGTCACATTATGTAAAGTGGTTAAGTTGGGGCCGACCTAGCTTGTGTAAAAGACAAGTCAGAGTTGTGTATAAATAGAGGAGGTGTGTTCCTCATTTAACACACATTACACTCACTTGTGAATAGCGCATAGCTGAGAGAGAGATCTGCTATAGAGGCGAAGGAGCTCATTTTTGGAATTACATATTTTGTATTTGCTGGTCATCTATATTGGGGAAGATTTGCTGGGTTTTCTACCCCATGAGGGTTTCTTAAAATAAATCTGTGTCTCTTGTGTTTATTCTGTGCTTGTTGTTCTTTTAGTGATCATGTATATGCTATTGTTGTGAAATGGAATGTAATGCTGATATTTTCTGTCTTAGAATATTAAATATTAACATGGTATCAAAGCTAACCTGAAGGAAGGCAAGGTATGGCACTTACGACACTTGCTTCACTTGCGACAATTTGAAGGTTAGGGTTTTATATAGCAAAAACCATTCATTGTGGACACTATAAAACCATTTTGGAGAAGGTTCAGGATATGAAACCTTTACAGGTCATAGATAACATCCCCCTGTACCTTGTGTCCAAAGTAATTCCACTAATTCGTTGTACTTTATGATTTATGATCAGTACAAGTTAGGGTTTCGGCCTCTTCCAAATCTAGGTCATAAACAAGTGACCTAGGAAAAAAGGTCACAACTTGGTATAGGAAGCTCCAAATGAAATTTAGTAAAATGTGATAAGTAGAGAATGGACTATAGTTTATCAGGTAAGTTTTTCAGAGGCCGAAGTTGAACCAGTGACATGTGGCACGTCGTACAAGTTCGCTCTCCTGTTTTATCCCATAAACAGGTCACGTTGCAACACTTGGCATAACTCTCTCTCATAGAACCCAATTGAGGTCAGACCTGTGGGGTTGGAAAGATGAAAGGTAAGACTACCACAAAACATTGTTTCAGACTTTGTGTATTCGTAATTTCATAGATGCACCAGAAACAATCAGGTACATATTTCTGTCCAAACAGAATTATTTCTGAGCACCTCCATTTTTGGATCGCCACTATTGTGGGAAATTAGGGTTTCGGAGAAAGTTGAAATTCTTGGAATTGGAGACCATGTATGGATGATACTCATCAAAATTGAAATTTAGAGACCAAGATCGAATTTTTTGGATGGGTAGAAAGTCGGGCTTGATAACACCCTAGTTTGGGATTTTGATCGGAAAGATGGAAAATTAGGGCTTCTGCAAAAGTTGGAATTTTTGAAGTCTGTGACCACGGCTGGAAGCTCCTCAGAAAAATCAAAGCTTAAATATTTGGATCGAACCTTTTGATTGGGAAGAAGGGTGGGCTTCACCAAACCCTAGTTCAGGATCTTGTCTAAAAGATCCAAAAGTTTGAAAGGCAATTTTGAGGGGTCAAATTTGGAGATTTCAAAATTGAAGTATGCTAGCTTGATCAGCTCATCAAGGCACATCTTTCCAGCCATTCAGGAGTTTGAAATTCAAAGTTTGAATTTTTAGGGTTTCTCTGACAAACCCTAATCCAGCTCCAGATCCAGTTTCAGCAAATCAAAGTGGATTGGGTTAAAAGCAATCCTAACAGGTATGACTTGAGGAGATACAGGTATGTGTTGAAATTTGTTCATGGTTAAGTTTATGGTATGTTTGTCTTCGTGTCATTGAGATTAGTACAATTATGATTGTTTGATAATGAATGCATGTGAATGATAGAAGGCATTCATTGATTAAGGTTATGAAACTTATGATTGTACTAATGCACTTGTGGTGTTGTACGAGGATGATGTTGTCTACTAACAAGATACAAGTACATCAAGAAAGAAAAATCAAGTTCTATGACCATGATGGAATGAAGACAAAAGACACATCCATAATCACATAGAAGCTCTACTTATGAGGTATGTATGACTTTGTTCTACTATGCTTAACCTATGAGATATGCAGGTTCTAGAACAAGGTCTCTAAATCATTGAAGAGAACAAAGAAGATATTGTTTGGGTATGTTAAGACATAACCAAGCTTGATAATCCAGGTATGTTTTCCTATATCAAGTTAGAATCCTAATTTGTTAGGATCTTAGGTAAGTATACCTATGTATGAAATGATCATGACCATACATACTTAAGATGATCATGTTTTGATAGTATACTAATGAATGTATGATTGTGTATGAGATCATGAGGATGACACTAGTGCATAGTTGAGCATGCATAGTGTTCCAGGATGGATAAAAGGTTCAAAGACATATAGAGATCAAGCAGGAGGCAACCATAAAAGATAATCATTTGAATTGACATGAAATAGTAAATGATATTGCTTGGAATAGTTGTATGCATATTTAGACTGTATCATGCATAGTGTGAGCATTCATATAGCATTGAACAGTATACTACTAATATGCATATGATGGGTAAGTTGGACAAACATTCCATAGTTATTTTTCTAGAATGAAACCTCTTTGCTGACATGCTGAGAGCTATGCACACTCTCGATAGTATGTTCTGGTAGAGATGGAAGGCATCTAGATAACCACTGTATGCATACAGGATATGGAAAAGTGTTGTGCCAAAGTATTGGTCAAGATAGTTGCATAACCATGTGAATCATATGTGTATGCATAACAAGGTTATCATGTCAACATGATTTGATGATTATGAATTATTTCTAATCATGTAATTAACTTTGATTTGTAGGTAAGATCATGAAGAATGATGAACACCAAACAAGAGATGGATGTTCAACAAGAAGACTTACAAATCAAACATATTATAGAAGGCTCGTGACTAGAAGATTCTCTTAGAAAGAGGAAGAGGATCATGACGAGATGTTTGCTCCAAGTAAGATGATTCTCTTAATGGTGTAATTGAAGAAGAAGTGTGAATCGAGAAAATTCCCAGGATTCAATTGAAGAAAGCCCTGTACGAGTACCCAGGATCGATAGTCATTTAATGAGCTTAATGATCACCATGGGTAATGAGGATTTCAACCTTTGCTACAAGGTTGAAGATGGTTTCTATATACAGATGAAATGGATGCAAGAAGGAACTCACCACAGAGTTTGAATGATCTTGAGGCTCATATCAGTAAACCCATCTAATGGGAGATGGCACAAATAGATATGCAAAAGATCACTCAAAGAAGAGTGTGAATGATGTCCAGTTACAGAGGAAGAATTGATAGCTTCTTGGAAGTAAAGTTGATCCTAACCTTTACCTTAAGGTTATGGATGATACTATTATTGTATGTGGATGATCTCTTTCTAACAGGGAATGAGAAACAGATCATGGAAAGCAAGAAGGAGCTGGCTACAGAATTTGAGATGAAAGATCTCAGATTGATGCATTACTTCCTACGTCTGGAAGTATGGCAAGGATCAGAAGGAATCTTTCTCAACTAGGGAAAGTATGCTGTGGAAATCTTGATAAAGATTTGATATGTTGGAATGTACAACCATGGCCACTCTCATGGGTTTTGACTTGAAGCTGTTAGCTGATGACTCATCAGAGTTAGTAGATGTGACTTTGTGTAGACAGATTATTGGGTCATTAATGTATCTGACGAATACCATACCAGATATATGCTTTGTTGTGAACACCTTGAGTTGGTATCTAGTGGAAACTAGGCATGTTCACCTAATAGCTGCAAAGCATGTGATGAGGTACCTAAAGGGTACGATAGAATTTGGTCTATGTTATCGTGGAGATCATGAATTCAGATTGTATGGCTACACAGATGCTGATTGGGCAGGAAGTGTATCATACATGAAGATCACAATGAGTGGATGTTATCTGCCATGATCTCGTGGTTGAGCAAGAAGCAGTCTAGTGTGGCTCTCAGCACAGCTGAAGCGGAATATATAGCTTCTTGATCTGCTAGTTGTGAAGCAATATGGCTTTGGAAGTTGTTATCAAGATTGTTTGACTTAGAGATGGAACCCACTGTGATCCTGTGTGACAACCAGAGTTGTATCAAGATAACAGAGAATCCAGTGTTCCATGATAATTCAAAGCACATAGAGATCCGATATTTCTATATACAGGATATAATGCAGAAAGGAGCTATCAAGCTCAAGTATGTGAGCACTGACGAACAAGTTGCTGATATGTTTACCAAACCTCTGTCTCAAGCAAATTTGAGTATTTCCGAGACAAGCTTGGTGTGGTTTAGAAGGACCCTCCTCGAAAGGGGGAGTGATATGGTCGATGATGATATTTGGATACTGGTATCGATATGGATACCTGTATCGATGATGAGATTTCCTATATCGACGGTAAGGTCGATGATATGGATACTGTATTGATGAGGATACTGTATCATTGATGTGGATACTGTATTGATGTGGATACTTGTATCGATGATGAGGTTACCTGTTCCGACGATGAGGTCGATGATGAGGTTACATGTTCTGACAATGAGGTTGATGATGAGGTTGTTGGTTACGATGATGAGTTCGATGCATGGTCCTTAGACCTTGTCTAATTGGACGAGGAGGGATTGTATGATCCCTGGACTTAGGTCCCTGAATTGATACGTAGAAATATGTATCCAAGAAGTGGTCCCTAGTGGACGAGGAGGATTGTATCATCCCCGGGCTTCGGTCCCTGAATTGATCCATAGACTCTTGTCTTCGAGAAAGATATTGGTGAATGATGTAATGTTTGCTCTTGGATTAGCAAGTGATCATTCATAGGTTGTAAATCCTAGATTTGATCTAGGTCACACCCCAGTTGAAATAGTACTGGCTCTATGGTTGAATGGAATGATGTAATGTTCGCTCCTAGACTGCTCAGTGTAGCAGCAGGTGATCATTCGCAAGTCCTGTAAATGATGTAATGTTCACTCCTGGACTGCAGCAGGTGATCATTCACAGGTGATAAAATCCTAGATTTAATCTAGGTCACATCCAGTATGAAAAAGGACTGGCACTGTGGTCAAGATTGCATCGTCCCTGAACGCTTGGTTCAAAATGTACATGATGGGGATTGCATCATCCCAAAACCACTAGTTCAAAATGTACTTGATGGGGATTGTATCATCCCTAGACTTCAGTCCTAAACTGATCCGCAAACAGATGTCTCCAAGAGTGAGAAGATTGTATCATCTTTGCACTTCAGTCCTAAACTGATCCGCAGACAGATGTCTCCGAGAGTGAGAGGATTGTATCATCCTTGGACTTCATTCCTAAACTAATCTGCATACAGATGTCTTCGAGAGTGAGAGGATTGTATCATCCCTAGACTTCAGTCCTAAAACAGATCCACAGACAGATGTCTCCGAGAGTGGTCCTTATACTTTGTCTAAATTGATGAGTGGACTGCATCATCCCTAGACATGATATGGTGTCTTAAATAGATCATGTGTGTTGCAGGGTATGCTACCATTGTGTTATTGATCGAGAGGATCCAGTTGATGCTATTGTGATGACGATGATGTTGATCGTGATGATCTAGATGATGATGTTGTTGATCGTGATGATCTAGATGACGATGTTGTTGATCGTGATGGTCTAGATGACGATGCTATTGATCGTGATGATCTAGATGACGATGCTGATGATCGTGTGATGACGATGCTGATGATCGTGTGATGACGATGCTGATGATCGTGTGATGACGATGCTGATGATCGTGTGATGATGATGCTGATGATCGTGTGATGACGATGTTGATGATCATGAGGATCCATATGTTGATGTTGTTGTAGATGTTCAAGTGCTGCAGAAGATGAAGACTCAATACTGAAGATGTTGATGTTCCAGTATTGAATATGTTCCAGTAACTGCTTGAGTTACTGATGATGTTGAGAAAGATTCCAATGATTTATAGATGTATCATATATGATGTTGATGACTCCTTTCTCCTACAGATGTTGTTATAATATCCTTCTTGTTAAGGGGGAGTGTTGTAATATTGTAACTTCTAAGAATATTATATTTGTACTTTATTATTCCGGAGATGTTTCATTCCTCCGATGAGACTTTGTCATGTATCCAGAGATGTTTATTCCTCCGTGGTAACTTGGGTTATTAGACTTCCCTAGTGGGGTCATCCCTATATGTGTTAGGTGGGTCAAAGGGTTATTAGACCACCCTAGTGGGGTCAGCCCTGTCACATTATGTAAAGTGGCCAAGTTGGGGCTGACCTAGCTTGTGTAAAAGATAAGTCAGAGTTGTGTATAAATAGAGGAGGTGTGTTCCTCATTTAACACACATTACACTCACTTGTGAATAGCGCATATGTGAGAGAGAGATCTGCTATGGAGGAGAAGGAGCTCATGTTTGGGATTACATCTTTTGTATTTGCTGGTCATCTATATTGAGGAAGCTTTGCTGGGTTTTCTACCCCATGAGGGTTTCCCAGGATAAATCTGTGTCTCTTGTGTTTATTTTGTGCTTGTTGTTCTTTCAGTGATCCTGTATATGCTATTGTTGTGAAATGGAATGTAATGCTGATATTTTATGTCTTAGCATATTAAATCTTAACAGATTGTTGGTTGGAGGTGGTTGAGATGGCACATTCTTCTAGGGCACATTTCCTACGTAGTGTCCCCTTCATGTCAAACCTATACTTGGCATTATTCTCTCTCTAGGAGTGCACTATCTTCTTTCACATGTGCGGGGAGGTTGGCACACCTCCCTAGGGCACACTCATGAAGTTTGTTGAGAATGGAATATTTTATTAGGGTGTTGTAACTTGTAACTACCTGGGAATTTATTTATTAATTTATTGAAGTGGTTGCACATTAGAGAAAAAACCTTCCTATTTTGAGAACTTGACATTGATTTTACTGTAATAACATTGATTTTACCCTAGAAACCTATTTGAGAAACCAACAAGAAATTCCCTTTGTGTATCCTTACTCCTTGGTTTTGTATTCTTACTCCTTGGTTGTGCATTCTTACTCCTTGATTTTGTGTATTCTTACTCCTTGGTTGTGCATTTCAGTAATATCATAAAGGTGATGATGATATGCATTTGAGTCCTTACCATTTCCAAGATAGCCCAAATATATTTTATCATCTTGACAAAAATCATCTTCTCAAAGTTCAAAACCATACTGAAAAGTTCTTATTGAGGACACAAAAGGTGTGCTACCAGAAACTCCAGGAGTGGATTTCCTTGGATTCCCCTACCTGTTGCCATAGCTTGAGGGGATCTACACCTGAAGGGGGTGATGAATAATAAGGAAGAATTTGTCTTAATAAATAAAAACATTGAATAATTTTGCATGAAGGGTGGTGTAGTGTCTTGTGAAAATCCTCACAGCAAATCTAAGAGATGATGTATACCTCACAAGAAAGTAATTGATTAAGCAAGAAAATAGAAGAAGAGTGGTCAATGCAGTATAATGAGAAATAGAATAATAATACAGTAGAACTTAGATAGAAGCAAAAATACTTCACACACACAAATTAATTAATCACAATATGGACAAATAAATAGTACAATGCATGAGGATTCGAATGCCTAAGGTGGAAATTCGAATTATCCTTCATGAAGTGATCAAAGGATCATTGGAGTGTCATCGGAGCACAACTAGTAGTCTATCTCATCATCGGTGGAGTCATTAATTCACAAGTAACTGTCAACTGTCAATCAAACTGAGTCTAACTGAGTGTGGTAGGTGTAACTGAATGTAACTAGCACATGGAGACACTAACTAAATGAAGGAGGTTCAGTGGAGGGGGCATGAGGATATAAATAGAGTCAGAATAGGTAGTCATGTCTCATCGGAGGTTAATCAGAGTGATAACAGCAATGATGAGTCGGTCTGGCCTCAAATCAAGGAAAGATTGTTGGCTAACTGAAGTAAACTGGACTGGGAGGTGAGAAAGGTGCATTTCTCATGTAGTAGGTGAAAGGAGGGCGCATGATAGGATAAGAGGGATGAAACTGAGTGGAAGGAAGGTCTGAGGGCTAGGTGCTGGGACTGATGACTGGAATGCATGCAAACCCTAAATGATGCATGCAAACCCTAAAAGTGCATGCAAGACTGAAAATGTAAATGATCAAAATACTGGTGGGACTAGGATGGAGTATAGGAATATCCTAACACCCCCCCTTAATCCATCATGGGCTCTGGTAACTAAGACCAAAGGTCACCCAATACAATGAATAATAATAGTCAATAAACCAAGGAAGTGGGGAAAATTTCATGGGAAAAATACCCCCCCCTCAAAAAAGACTGTAAGACACATATAAAAAATAAATGCTCCAAACTCAAGTAGGTGTGATGCTTGGTCATATGTCTGGAGATATCTTTTTCTTGGAAAGAAGTGGATCATGCTCAGAAAGCATGTGCTTGTACTTTTTCTTCAGATCGAATGTGATGAGAACAAATCCAAAAGTATGAGGATGATCCTTGAACCTGTGATTAGAACCAGTTGAGGTAGGATCAAAAACATGAATATGCAGATAGTATTTTGTCTTCTCCTTCAAACCATCATGGGTGAGATTATGCCAAAAAGAACCATCAAATAATAAGGATTGCTTGAAATCCAAATCAGATTTAAGACTTGAAGAATAGTTTCTTGAGATCTCCTTTGAACCAGTAGGGGTGAGATCAAAACTATCATATGCATGAGAAATTATCCCAAGTAGTGATTGCTTAGAATCCAAATTAGATCCAAGACTTTTATCATGGTTTCTTGAGATCTCCTTTGAACCATAAGAGGTGAGATCAAAACCAGTAAATGCATGAGAAATCATCCCAAGTGAATGGAAATGGCCATATTCTTCAATAACCTTTTGAAAGCATGGAATAATGATCATATAGTAGTAAATAAGAGGTGATTTCTTGAGGAGAGTGAATGCATTACCTCCAACAGCTGATTTTACCTCTGAAATAATCATGTGATCATGATGCAAACCAACATACTCTAGTGCAAGAGAGGATTTAGGACCTTCTACAATATCTAGAGTGTGAGCTGGCACAGAAAGAGAAGAAATTTGGAGCATGAGTGTAGAATCTGCAATTTCTTCTTCTTTGTGGACAACTTCAATATGAGATGTGTTTGATATTGGTTCATGATCAATGAGATCATCAAGGAGGGCGAATGCATCACTTTGCTTGCTCTCAAAAGGGTTTGGACCAATCCCTTTATTATGTCTGCCATATCTTTCATCCAAATGGGCCCATAGCTCTTTTGGAGTTTCAACAACATCAAGGTATTGGTATATCATGTATTCAAACATAGCAAGCATCATTGATCCAAAGGCTCTGTCGCCTTTATTTAACCAATCAATCTCCTCTTCAGAAGATTCAAACTCTCTTTCAAAACAACAGTCAAAGAGATCATGGCTCTTCAAATATGCTATCATTTTTTCTTTCCATTCATCATAGTTGAGTGGAGAAAGAGGAGGGATTTCTTCTGAATTCATTGAAGCTGTAGAAGACCTACCAAAAAAATAGAGAATATCCGCAACTGCTACTGCTGCAAAAATGCAAAAACTGCTGCACTCGAAATCTTGATAATAACCTGCAAAAAACTCTCAGGAATGGAGACAAACAATACTCTCAACATGCTCTGATACCATGTGAAAATACTCACAGCAGATCTAAGAGATGATGTATACCTCACAAGAAATTAATTGATTAAGCAAGAAAATAGAAGAAGAGTGGTCAATGCAGTATAATAAGCAACAGAATAATAATACAGTAGAACTCGGATAGAAGCAAAAATACTTCACACACACTAATTAATTAATCACAATCTGGACAAATAAATAGTACAATGCATGAGGATTCGAATGCCTAAGGTGGCAATTCGAATTATGCTTCATGGAGTGATCAAAGGATCACTAGAGTGTCATCGAAGCACAACTAGTAGTCTATCTCATCATCGGTGGAGTCATCAATGCACAAGTAACTGTCAATCGTCAGTCAAACTGAGTCTAACTAAGTGTGGTAGGTGTAACTGAATGTAATTGGCACATGGAGACACTAACTAAATGAAGGAGTCTCAGTGGAGGGCACATGAGGAGCTAACTGGAGTCAGAACGGGTAGTCATGTCTCATCGAAGGTCAATCGGAGTGATAACAACAGTGAGGAGTTAGTCTGGCCTCAAATCAAGGAAAGACTGGTGGCTAACTGAATTAAAATGGACTGGGAGGTGAGAAAGGCACCCTTCTCATGCAATAGGTGAAAGGAGGGTGCATGACAGGCTAGGAGGGTTGAAACTAAGTGGAAGGAAGCTCTGGGGGGCTAGCTAACTGAGGGCTAGGTGCTAGGACTGATGACTAGAATGCATGCAAACCCTAAATGATGCATGCAAACCCTAAAAGTGCATGCAAGACTGAAAATTTAAATGATCAAAATATTGATGGGACTAGGATGGAGTATAGGAATATCCTAACATGTCTACGCTTAGTGAGTCTATAAATAGAAGAGAGAATCCATGGCTTTGGGGTGAGGGGGTAAACTGGAGAGTACTATATGTTATAAAAAATATGCTAGTACCTAAATAGGAGTAAGTTGATCCTTTGGTAGGATAAATTTGAAATAAAGCTAAATTTTTATGATTAAAACCCCTTGTTAGAAGTGCCATTGATTGGATTGAAAATTTTCAATTTGTGGGAAACCCCCAACTGAAATATATTCTACGTAAAAAATTTAGTATGAGACCACACAGTTTAGGGGTTCAAGGAAATTTTTTTCCTTTAATATGGCTAGGAGGAAGTGAGTTGGAACTATTAGAGTTGGCCAAGGAAAGGAACTAATGAATGGAATTCTATTGGAATTGTTGGAATTGCAATTGGGAATTTATAATGAAATGCTTTGTGAATTTTTCATGTTATTCTTCATTTAGTTGTGATGTGTAATTTATGTAGAAAAGCCAATTGCACATAGTACATTTTAAATAATCCAAAATTGTCATTTGCCACACCATAACCCAAGCTAATCGACCCACAGTTGATGAACATTCAACAATGGTGAAATTAACCACTAATGATCATTCACATGTGATAGTACACACTACATACATGTCTAGCTATAGAAAGTCAACGAAGTCCACGCTCAGCAAACTTATCAATTATTGAATGTACTTTATTTCTCACATCTTCCTTGCAATGGCAGATAGCTTCAAAACTCAGTTTATTGACATAAAATTTTGAAAAGCTACAATGGTAGATAGCTTCAATCTAGCTGTTATGGAAGTTCAAATGTTAAACAATAGATGGGTTTTGTGTATTTGTCTAGTTTCTATGACAAGAACAAGGGTCTACTAAAAATATTATCATGATTCCATTCATTGAATGCCTATGGTTCTAGATAATATAAGAACCAAATCATCAATAAAGCATATTGCAGAGTTCAAACAAACAACACAAAATACAACTAGATGGGAAGATAGAGCTTTAAGGATATCAAGAAATATCTATTTTGTTTTCCTTATTTCCAAAAAAATTATACAAGGTAGAAATTTATAGACACCGGTGGGTAACTAATCTAGACACTACTTTTTCCTAGAAATTTAGGTGGTTTTTATCAAGTATTGCCTTGCTATATTAAGCTAATCGTCAGTTGCTATGCAAAATCTATAATTGTTAATTATGTAGGAACTATGTATACATTATCTCTTAGTCCCTATTTAACCTATGAAAATTCATTATCTCCTTGTATGGATAATGAATTGAATAAACCCCAAGTCTAGTGTTCCTTCCATTTCCTACCTTCCAAGTGGTTATTTGGTTCCCAACCAATGGGAAAGGATGGACTTAAGATTTCTAAACAATGGATTTGTTAGAAAAAAAATTATTTGGCAATTTGATCCAATCCAACATTGATAGCAGATGAATGTATTTCCACATCAAAACATTTTTTCCATTAGAAGTAGAAGAAATTTATTGTTTAATTCATTTAATTTGAAAGAGTAGTTATAGTTTGAAAGAACTCTCTCCTTACCTTAGCTAGCATTCATCGAAAGGGAAGGATTATTTGAATCATATGCATTTGCATGGTTTGAGTCAGTCATCACACCACGAGTTGCACTTCCATCACCCGGCTGAGTAATACAACAATTAAAATTTAACTCGCTAACTCAACACACTTTAACCTCGCTTGAGGATAAAAAGAATTTGGTAGTTAGGTAGGACACCAGGGATAGGCATCCAAAAAATTCCCCCTTGTCATTTTCATCTGAGACATAGTTGTTGTCCTCTAGGGTACTAAAATCCTCTAGTACTTATTGACACGGTCATCGACCGGTTTGTGGAGGGGCCTCCCATTTTTTCGGGGGTTAAGCCGCAAGGATTGATTCCGGATGGACTTTGTGGAATGTCGCACTCCACTTAGCGCCTAAGGCATATCGATCCATTGTCTTCCTGGTACTCTATTGTATTGGTGATACAGGGGCGATAAGATAGAAGTGTCGAAAACCTTCTCCAACATGTCATGAACAAGGTAGCTTAGTGACTTTTCTTCTAGGTCTATTTTACCCAGGATCCCTTCCGGTAGAGGGATATCCTTCCATTATTGGTCTCTCATTTCGTATTGTTCGACTTGGATTTCATCACCTTGTGAAGGATATGATTTGTCGAGGTCTCCAACTCCTAGTTAGGAATTTTGCTTGTTATTTCAACTTTTTAGAGGGTCTTTTTTCTTTTTAGTGTTGTTTGTTGGCATTCTGGCCACTTTTGTTTCAGCTCGCTTACTGTGACACTAGTCCCAGTACAGTTTTTTGAGCTTGCTTTTTTGGCCTATGAGCCTTGTCTTTTTCTAGCTCCCCTTCTGCATGCTCGGTTGCTTTAGGTTTTTTTATTCCTTACATGGTCAGTTACCAATTATCTGATGATGTGTGATTTCCTCTTCTCCTAGGTCCTCGATATGGTTGTTTTAGATGGTCTTCTCAAGGGACTGGACACCCCTTTATGGAGCCACTAACGCTTGACCTTAGGAGTAGTCTAGAGGACCACGTGATCACATCATCCGTGTGGACTTTTCCTTTTACTGTGATGATGGACTTTCAGGTCCTTTCATTTTGTCAATAATAGTTTTTTGGTACCTTGCCTCTTACCTATTGAGTCTTTTACTCATCTTGGGTTATCTTTTGATTTATACCACATTTTATGTTTTTGGTGATCTTATGGGTGTTATGGTAGTTTGTCCACATTTGAGGTACACCCTCTTTGTCCAATTTGTTATGAGTCTTTATACCCACTTTGTACCACCCTCCAGGCCTTAGTGATGAAGATTGCTTGCTATCATACCTTTCAGAGGTCCTATTTGAGTTACAATAGGTAGTTACAAGGAGCCATTGCATATAAGAGGTAGTTACAAGGAGCTATTGCATATAATTGACATTATTTGACCTTCCATCTCTCTGGCATGTCAAATAACAGGTAGTTACAAGGAGCTATTGCAATATATATTTGACTTTGTTTGTACCTTCCCCACAATGGTTGATTTACTTTTGGTCCTTACACCCTATTGTTTATTGGTCTTATGGTACCTTGTCCTTTCATTTTGGTCCTTTCATTTTTTTGTGGTACCTTGCCTCTTACCTTTTGGGTCTTTCACTCATCTTGAGTTATCTTTTGATTTGTACCACCTTTTATGTTTTTGGTATTATGGGTATAACTATGGTAGTTTGTCCACATTTGAGGTAGTACACCCCCTTAGTCCCAAGGGTTATGATTCTTTATGCCCACTCTTTTCTTTTAGACTTGTACCTTACTGGTTGTTCTTGGTACCCTGTGGTTGGTCCTTGTACCTTACTGGAGGCTGTGAGTCTCTTTGGCCTCAGTCTACTGGTTGTCAGCTCATATTTATTGTGATTGTCCTGAGCCTTTTGACTGTCATTGACTTTCCTTGATTGGTCGTACCATAGCCCAGTCATCTCTCTCTCGCTGGTTTGTACTAACCCTATAATAGGATCACTTGGTTCCTAGAGTTGACTGGCCTCTAAGAGACACAACCATTTCTGAATGTAACTCTTCTGAGTATATTACAGGAAACGTCTACACCCAGGTAATCAAATATGTGTTGGTAAGAATTAAGTAATCAAATTGTTAACAAGAGAATATTTGAGACAGAAGTATGCTATTAATTTGACTGAAGGCATTCTTGAATTTTTAACAAGAGAATTTTTAACAAGAGAATATTTGACGCAGAAGTATGCTGTTAATTTTTAACACGCGAGCCTGAAACAAGCGAGCCTAGAGCAAGCAAGCCCCAAGCAAGCGAGCGTAGAAGGTCGAAGCGGAATCCAGTGGGCCCATAACCCACAAGTAAACATGGAAATATCCGCTTGGACGGGAGGAAAACATCAGACCTATACTATTAATGATAATATGAGTTGGTTGGATTATATGCAAGATTGGAAACCTAGGTTGGAGTTGAGACATACTGAAGTATTAGATGCTAACTTATAGGGATATGGTGCTTTTATTTGACTAGTGCCAAAACTTAGAAGAATGCCTATGGGATCCAGTATTGTACCAGAGATGATTTACAACAACTCCCTGAAAAAATGAGCTGATGCAAGCAATTGGTTAACACACCTATACCATGATCGTAACTTAATCACGACAGAGGTCTCTACACATCACCCCAGGATACAACTAGACCATCAATACTATTGTATTAACCGGATACGTTCTTTGAAAGCATGGCCACATCAAGATGCTAGTCTCCGATTTCCAAGCACTACCCACACTTATGAAAAATATAAAAAATTATCGTGGGATTTTTTAGAAAAGAAAATACAGATAGAACATATTATACCATGCTAAAATTTGGACATCAAAGTACACATATCCGTGAGGATCCTCCATTCTAAGGACCTGATTGGATGAGAGATTGGTGGCAGTCATTCAGCATCAACCTGACAGCATTAGAACCAGCTGTAATTTATAATCTAAAACGAGACGGTGGAGAATCTCTCGAACAAGTCAAAGATATTTTGCAGACAAATATTACTGAGGATCAAATCCTTGAGTACTACATTCAAAAGAAAGAACAATGGCTTGTCAAAACTTGCATAGAAGTCCACATGCATCAGAATAGACACGTGGTCCCGAGGTCTATTTATTCAAAGGCATGGGATACTGAATCCAATGTCTTTCTAGAATTATATGGTCCCCCATGCTCCGATGAGTTGTAAATATCTCAAAAGTATTTGGCTATGAGTGGGGCCTGTCCATTCAGATTGTCATAATAAGATTCCATTCGACTAAGAGAGTGGGCCTATCCTCTCTAAGTTTTAGGTAGAGAACCATTTGAGGCCTTCAAGTTTTGTCTCATTCTGTATTTCAGTTTAGATTTTGAATAAGATTATATAAGTTTCACAACATTATATAAAATATTGTTTTTGAAGATTTGTGAACACTTATTAACCACCTCAAAGATCTTAGTTGTGAAAGTCATAAAATCTTTTAGAAGTTTTCCATAATGGTTAGTGATTTTTATTTTATATTATTATTGCTAAACATAAATATCTTACTAATTGTGAGTGTAATTCAATTACCGAGGTGATGAACCCAAACTGATGGGATGAGAGAGACTTTAGTGCCATGATGACAAAGATAGTTAAATGATGTGATATGGGACTCAAGACCCAAAGGAGCAATAAAATACAGCTCATAATTGCATGAATTTCTACTCCTAAGAACGATAAAGTGATCCTCTTCCTCATAACTTGAATTCCTACATTTTGAGAAAGGGAATGCAGTACAAGTCACCTTATAAAAGGTTCTACGCGTAACCTTTTAAGAGGCGCTATGCCTTGCGGTCCTATCTAAAAAAATTTCCCATGGTGTAGGTAGAACCAAACAGGTATTTGTCAAATCTGTCTTCCTTGAGCGAGGGTATTTTAGGAAGGCTAGAGGAAAGTGAGACATCTAGTAGGTCTACAAGAGTTTTATCAACTAGATGTCAAAAGACCAGAAGAAAATTTCATAAATGCATGGAATTTTTTTGCACTCAAGGGGGGTCATGTTCCTATGATGATGAGACAATAGGCGACGTCGAGGTGCCCTTTAGGTACAGACATTTAGCGAAACAATGGGTACACAAGGATATTTCTCAACCGAACACATATTTTTGTGTGAACGAGAGGATATATCGAATTGCACCATCATCATTACATGGTTTGGGGTTTTTTTGCATGGATGGTATAAAGGTTCGTTACGACACATGTACATAATTGATGGAGTATGTTGGACCCTATTACAACTACAAAGCTTGGATGCGCCTAGTCTAATATACACGAAGTATGCGTCGATATGGATTGTCAGCAAACTATTTACAGTTGAAAGACAAAGATCAAAATAAAATAGCAACATTGTACATTGACGGAAGGCCAAACGCCACAGGGAATATTGCGGGGTTTATAAACAGTACACAACCAGGGTCTACAATTAAGCAACCAAACTGCAAATTTGAGGGGCGTGAAGGAAACCGTGTTTTTGTATGTGCCATTAAATCAATATCTGCAGGGGAAGCATTGCTTGTTAATTACAATTTGAATCGAGTAGATACAAACACGGTTACTATGGGAGTGGTACATATAACAATTTACCCGACCTTTTATTAATGAATTTAACATCTTAAGGATTTTTCGTTAGTTTATTTCATTAAAATTTTCCATATTTAATTTGCAGGCTAGTGATCAGGAAAAATCCCAGCTAGCAGATGGTCGGAGGAGTACATCTTCCTCGAGGGAGCAGGTATACATCTTTGTAATAGTAAAAATATAATAAGAAAAATGAGTTTTTTTTTGCTTCGTTTTTTCATTATTAGTATATTGGTTTGGTTTATATAATGTTATCTATTTTTGATGCAGAATGTTGATCGGGAAATCCACCCGAATGTTCATCAGACAACAACAGCCTCGAGGCAACAGGTAAATCTGATTGTAATTGTACAATTTAATCATGTCACAATATTTTCTCATTATATTAATGTTTCAATGAATATTTTGGTTTCGTTTAGGTAATTTTCTCTATGTATTTTATGTAGGCCGGTTCTATAAGGGTCGTAGTAGATCATACCATACCTACCTCGACGCAATAGGTATACATCATTGTAATAGTAAAAATATAATATGAATAATAGTTTTTTTTTATTTGTTTTTTCATGAACAATTTTGGATTCTTTTAGGTGACTTTCACTATGTTTTTTCATGAACAATTTTGGATTCTTTTAGGTGACTTTCACTATGTTTTTTTATTTAGGGTTCTGTAAGGGGCAGCTCCTAGATATTAGTAGATCAGGGAAAGTCACCTATGACCATTGATCCGATGAGTGGATCACGATCCTTGAGATTGCAGGTATAATTCATTGGAATTGTACCAATATAATACATAGCATAATGTTTTTTTTTATGTATTTTTCGTGTGTATACTAGTTTCATTCTGATAATGTTTTCTACTTCTTTTTTGCAGGGGCCAAATGATCCAGGCAAGTCCACAGTTGTGGATCAGACGACACCATCACCCAGGCATCAGGTAAACCTAGTTGTAATTTTAGGAATCTATATATCATAATAGATATGTTTTGCTAATATAATTTTAGGAATCTATCATGATAGAACTCAATAGTGTTTTTATATTTTTGTTGCAGCCCAGTGAATCGCTATATGAAACAACATCGCAAGAATATTCAGTAGATCCTAAAGTGGCTGAGATGCTTAACTATACCGACATAATTGGTGAAGCCACAAACCCATTTAAGATGATAGACAAAATGTTGAATAAATATAGTGTGAAATTCGTTTCTCTACTAATTAGGGTTCCGCAGACAAGTCAAATTAGAGCAAGGATTGAATTGTTGGAACGGAGATCTGAAACCTTGCAAGTAAGTTGAGGAATCTCGAATCATAAAAAAATTAATTTATAACTTTATAATTTTTTCTTTTATATGATAGTGATGAATGTATAAAATGTGGTCTGTATTTACATAATTATCAGAGACCACACAATAGTGGTCAAGGCGGTGTTGGCCCCAGCGAGGCTCGTGAAGAGATGTCGCATCATGAGAAAACGACTCCATGTGCATCGACTCCTTCACCATTTTTGTCGACTCAACAGTCGGAAACACGTTCCGAAACACCACGGACCCCAGCTGGGAATGCACCGGCTGCTAGTGACCAACGCACACCAGATCGTCGAGAAGAAGGGGTCGACACCGAGGCTCTTACTAATATTGATATTTCCCTAGCTGCATTTCCAACATCTTCCCCTGTCACTAGCATGGGAACAATGGAGGCAACATTTTTGGGGGACGAAGATCTCATCCCAATAAAGATTGAGAAGATCCTAGGTAATTAATATACGTTGATCAAGTTAGTGTTTATAATTTCATTGTAATATACCGATAAAACAATTTTTTTTCAAATAATTATGATCATGGCATGATCGTTTTGCAGGAAATGATGTTTTTTATAAACAAATGAATGAATTGTCCTTGGAGATATTCGGGCCCACCATCCGAACAAGGTGGGATAGACAACCGAAATATTTAAAAGATGACCTCACTAATCGGTTGGTTGGCCTGTTCGGCGACAAGACCTTCAATCAAGCCCAAGTCCTGAAAAAGGCTGGACAACATATGAAGGTTGTCCGAGACCAATATAGGACCCACCTGGAAAAAAACCATAGGTATGAGAACCCTACAATGATTCCAAGAATGGAGTGGAAATCTCTAGTGGAAGATGGAAAGGAGAGGGCTCAGAGAAAAGAAGGAAAGATAACACCAGGCACAGGGAGGTATGCAATACTTTCCGCAATGTAATTCTAAACCTTATTATTATTGATTTCTACATCGAATTTGAAACATCTAATGTATTTCAACACTTGCATAGGCTGTCAGACACTTCAAAGTCCACAAAGGCAAGACTGGAAAAAATAGGTTAGCACAAGCTAGGGCCTGGTGGTTATTCGAATTTGTCGGCACGAATTGTAATTTTCGAAAAACCAATAATGCATACAAATAATAAATTGCAAATTATTTTTTGTTTTATTGCACCGCAAAATGTTAATTAATGACGTTATGCAAATATGCAGACCGACCGATTCAATGAAGTGGCCACTGAGGAAGACATGAAGCTTGGCTTCCAGTACAGCTTTGTAGCTATTGTTGAACACCAAAAAAGCTTATCTGGGAAAGCACGGTCTTCTGGTACCAATCCATCTAGTGCACAGGTATATAAAATCTATATAGTTTAATGAAGTTTTTTTCTTGTGCAATCTATTCGTTATAAAAACTTGACATAAAATATTGACTCTGTTTTGAGCAAGAAAGAAATGATCCCCTTAATGTCGAGGAGGGACAACAACAAATAGAAGATCATGCTTCGAATCTTGGTAATGAATTTATTCATATGCTACAATTTTATGTATAACATTGCAAATGGTGAACATTGATTGTAGTTTACCATATTTCAATTGTAGAGCATGTAGAGGGTAAAACTGTATAGGTTGAGCCTGGAAAAGAACATGAACAACATGATGTGGTCAGAGAAGGTAAAAAAACACCTTTGTAATGTTTGTTTTAAATGAAATACTTGTCATTACAATAGCAAAATATAACGATGTAACATTTTCACATCGTTGCAGCAAATCCGAACCCATTGCCGCAAAATCCATGTCTGGATCAACACTCTAGTATGCAGACATCACGACAAGCGCTTGATGAAGAACCAAGAACTAGAGGAGAAAGTCCAGATCAAGATGGTCTTATTAGAGATTATGTACTACAACAAAGAAGAAAAACTAAAAGGAAGTGACTGGAAAAATGTCGACTAATTATTTTTTATAATAATATATCGTCCATGACTTTTGGCCTAATGAATAAATGAATGGTTTAATGGTTTAATGTTTCAATGTAGTAAACTATTATCTTTATTGAATGTCATCTTTTATTGAATGAATGTGTTGACTGAATGAATGAATGGTTTATTGAATGTTAAATTTTATTGAATGAATGTGTTGACTAAATGAAACAATGGTTTAATGAATGTTAGCCTTTATTGAATGAATGGTAGATGAAAGTTCATGATGAAGTATGCATGAATTTCCACGTAATTTTTTGTTCCAAGTACATGCATTGGGTATGGGGAATTGAGAATGATGTGAGGGGGGGGAGGGGCCATAAGAGCTTCCACCTTCACGTGGTTGGCCCTATTCAGTAGAGAATATTAAATTATTTTCGAAATAGAGAGGAGGTCAATGAATGGCTACGATGCTGGCTTTCTACAACCCACTCGTGTGTCATCTAAATTTTGACAATTTCTTGGAGCTTGTTGTGATGCTTGGTTTCTCCTCATAACCTATTTCGAGTTTCCACAACTTCAAAGGATGAGTAAATGATGCACTAGAATCAATATCCTTAACCTTCTCTTTAACTTCCTTGGAATCTCCTTGAGATTAATTGAATGAGATATGTCTCAAATCCTCTAGATCATTTGCATCCTCTCCATTATGTCCAATATTCATGCAATAGATAATATATCTCATCTCTTTTTCTGGGGAGAATAATGTGGAGAGTGAAGATTAAAGAGGATTAGAGGTTGTTTGTATCCCTAACCCAAGTATAAGAAATTGTATAGAGAGTTATAAGAAAACTGGAGGTTAACACTGTCAACGAAGTGGACATAAGTCCATGGAGGAAATCAAGGGAAACTCCTATTTAACAGTTGTCGTTTATCTTCCAAGTGAATATTTTTGACATTATTATATGTTGATGTATTTGTAACTTTGGAATGCATATTGTATATATTACATTTGTACTTTATTGTATCCCCAACAGAGATGTATTATCCCTCTGATTGTAAGTGTCGTCATTTGTATAGCAAGTGTCGTAACTCATACTTGATGGGTTATTAGACCACCTTGATGGGGTCGGCCCTGTATGAGTCATGTGGGTTAAAGGGTTATTAGACCACCCTAGTGGGGTCGGCCCCATCAACATTATGTTAAGTGGTTAAGTTGAGGCTGACCTAGTTAGGTTATTAGGCAAGTCAAGTTAGTGTATAAATAGAGTGCGGGAGGCACTCTATTTGATCATTCACTTTCTCACTGATACACTCATTGGAGAGTGGTGCACAAGTGGAGGAGGAGAAGCTGCTAGGAGGCCATCTCTTATGATTGGGTTTTGTATCATTGCTCTATCTATCTCTGAGAAAGTTATTGGGGTTTTTTTACTGTAGCTAGGGTTTTACCCCTAGCTTATGCAAATGAGCACCTACTAAGGAGAAGGGACTCCTTAGTAGCAGTTCAGTAAATGGTAAATTAAAATGCTAAAACAGAAATGTAAATTACTCTAGACATATGCATGAAACAGAAAAACAAAATATAAAGAATGGTTTTTGTATTAATTTTACCTCCAATGTGAAGGTTGGTGAAGCTCTTGCAATGGCCCAAGAGGGTTGCTCCAAGCTCCAACTTGCTCCTTCTCCATCTCCAATGGTGGGAATGGACCAAAAGGGGCTCTCAAGGTGAAAGTAGCTCAAGGGTGAGCTAGGGTTTCAAGAGCTATTTTGGCAGAGTAAGGGTGCTTATGATTGTGGATGTGAAATAAGGGGTCTCCATCACCTATTTATAGTTTTCTGGTGGTGGAGTGTTGGCCCATGGTTTTGGGAACCATATGGTTTAGGTCCACTGTATAGGGTTTTTTCCTCCATTTTCCTCATTATTTTATATTTTTTATTCCCTCTTTAGAGGGTTTTTGCTATTTTAGAGGAATTTTGGATATTTTTAGAGGGAAAAAGGGTTTTTTTAGCCTTTTTGAGGCTTTTTTGATGGTTTTGTGGCCTTTTGGAGGCATTTTAGGCCTTTTGGAGGCTTTTTAGTGGGATTTTTAGGGTTTTTAAGGGAAATATGGTAGGGAAATGGACAAATGAGTCATGTAATGGGGTAGATAAGGTAGTGGACACTTTTTGGGTGTTAACAAATTGCCCCCTGATGTGTGAGGGCAGGAGCTCATCGTATGGCCGATGGACATCATAAGTCATGTATGGTTTTCCTGGGGTGTGGAGAGGAGAAGAAACAAACTGAAGCCCGGAACAATGATCCCGAACAAACTGCAAGAACTAAAAGTACATAACCTCAATAATGGATGAGGAATCATCTGATCATATGGACGAGGTGGGAATCCCCATGCTCGTATCAGGATATAACATAATAATAACAATGGGGTCCAAAATATGGGGACCTGACATATACATGTCCTCAAATACTGAATGAGGAAGAATCTCAATATATGGACGAGGCGGGCATACCCATGCTCATATCAAGATACATAAAAATAACTGTAAGGCCCGAAAAAGGGGGACCTGTAGGATACATAGAGATCCACTGTGTACATCATAAGGGTCCAGAGAGGACACAAATCTAGGACATACTACCGGGCTGACCATGTCTGAGCTGAAGTACTGATACACTGGAATGACAACAGTGCTACTGAGTGTAGTACCAAAGGAACTGATGAGCTGCTAGATCAGAGTGACAAGGGGTCATACTCTCAATGGTACACTGAACTGGGACAGAACTGGGACTGAACTGGGTACTCAAGGAAGTATATAACTGGATGGCTTCCGAATACAATCGCCAACGCAACCCGAACATCCACAGGAACATATAACTGGTTGTTCCGAAGTGACTCACCAATGTGCTAGAGTCGGGGGAGATCCGGGGTCTTAGACCAAAAATGGAAGGAATATAAACCCTGCGCGATTCTCAACGATGCGATCAAGGTGCTGAAGTCGAGCATGTGAGAAACAACCATTCGGAGAGGCAATGATGACTCCTCTCAAAATGATTCGTAGGCACTCACCACAGATGGTGATGGGTCCAAGGCGCAGGGACCTCTAGGTCTATCCTCTGGAATAGAGGGACTGTCGTCGACAGAGGGAGACCTGCAACTAGCAAGGCAATGATGTTTCCTTGATAGGAGCACGAGGTGGAGAACTGAAGTGTGATAGTACTGATGGTAGGACTCACAAACTGTGGGGGATAACTGGGCAAGTAGAGCGGGGGGGAGACTCAAAATTCCTTTGTTCAGAGTATAATGGCGGGGATGATCGGGAAGCATGTGAAACTGACTGATGGGAAAGGGATCATAGTTGTAATGGATCAAGGATAGTGACTGGGATGAGGGATACTCAAGATGGTGTAACATGGCAGGAGACTGCAGACTACTCTGAACAAAGGCGACCTGATTGGGGGTGCTGCCGAGATGATCGATCATAATGCCTGGAGGCACGGGATGACTTCTTCATGGGTTAAGGAACTAGAAGAAGTGAGTGTAAAATGGTACTATCATGTGGATTTATACGAGCCCAGGACAGTTCATGCTCGTGATTGCTTTCAATTTTAAGGAGTCTGAAAGCGATAAGAAGACTCTGAAATAATGGAATGGTACTGTCGTGTGGATTTATACGAGCCCAGGACAGTGCATGCTCATGGTTGCTTTCAATTTTAAGGAGTCTGAAAGTGATAAGAAGACTCTGGAATAATGGAATGGTACTGTCGTGTGGATTTATATGAGCTCAAGACAGTGCATGCTCATGGTTGCTTTCAATTTTAGAGAGTCTGAAAGTGATAAGAAGACTCCAGGGGGTTGCTTTTTCGTGTGTTAGTCTCCAAGGCCCAAAGAAGCATAAAAGGATGCAATGAAGAACTCTTCTAGCCGGTGTGACTAGAGTATTCCTTTTTCGTAATTAGTCTACCAGGTCCGTAAAAGGGATAAACTTATACCAGATAGATGCCCTTTCAGGTACTTTATCGAGCATGAAAGGAAGCAAGATTGCTCGGCGATATTTTCATTGTTTTAGGAGTCAGAAAAGAGCTTAACAGAAACTCCCTAAGTGCCTTTTTTGTAAAGGACTTGTCCGGCCCGAAAAAGGGATAAAATTATACCGAACAAAAGGAATGGCCAGGCAAGGAGGAAGTGCTCAATCAAGGAACATTTATGATGACCAAGAACGAGGGTGGGGGGGAACACTGGTGGGCCTCCTTGCGGGGTAATGAATGGTGGCAAAATAATGAAATATTTGCAGTATGACAGGAGTGAATGGCTCATGTAAAAATGTGGAACAATCTGATGGCGGCCGATGTGGCACGCAAACCGAGGCAGCAAGGTGTCGGGACACAATGTTCAAACTGTACCAAGTGAGAGCGAGAAATGATCTCAAGCATCATCACGAGCTCGGAAAAATGAATCTGACGATATAAAGAGTGTCAAAAATGGATAACAACTGATGTGGCACGCAAACCGAGGCGACGAGGGGCATTTTGGAAAAAATACCCAAAAAATCTGGGGGTGAGAGCGAGAAATGATCTCAAGCATCATCACCGGCTGGGAAAAATAAATCTGATGATATAAAATATGCAAAAAATGGAGAGAAACCGAAGTGGCACGCAAACCGAGGCGATAAGGTGTTGGGACACAATGTTGATATTGATCCTGGTGAGAGTGAGAAATGATCTCAAGCATCATCACGGGCACAGAAATATGAATCCGGCAGTGCAAATGGTGCAAAACACGGAGGTCATAAGGACTCCGGAATTGTTAAAGGAAATAACTAGGTGAAAAAATGGTTGTAAATAAAGGTGAGCCCACCAAGCCAAGGATGCAGTGGTGGGGAGAAATGATTACCCGTGGGGGAAGAATACTAGGTGTATCAAATCAAATCAAATCTACAAGTGATATGTGACCTCAAAAATGGTTGAGATCACAAGTGTGAAAAAGTGAGCAGGGTTAATGACTTGCCCCCATGCTATGTGCATGGGGTTTGTGATTATGGATCACATATGTGTGGGTTTGAACAATGGGTTCATTGACGTGTTGAGATAGATGTGATGGGGAAGGTTCAAAATGATTGATCATGCCCCCTATCCCAGGGTCGAGGGAATCTATTATGCCCCTTGACTCAGAGGTGTCAAGGTGGCGCTCTATGATGGCGGGGTCAAGACCAGGCACTTTGGTATAGGACCAGGCAAAGACATCACGAAATTCTTGGAAGAGTTTTTTGTACTCCTCAATCTCAAACTCGCTGCAAGAGGCTCCTAAAGTGATGAGTTCAGGGGCACCTCCGGGGGCAGAGATATCTATGTGGATAACAGGAGAAATGTTGGCCATGTTACCTTCCTCAAAGGCATCAGGAGCCGGAATAGGATCCTTAAACCAGTCAACTTTAGTGGGAAGTAAATCTTTGGACTCAACTGCGAATTGGGTAGCTGTGGTGGAGGATGAGTCTTCTGGGAGGAAATACGAACGATGGTGCATGTCATCCCAGGGATAATCCGGGGCAGTCAGAGCCTCTAGGATATCCTCATCAATATGAAAATTGTGGGCCTCAAATCGGTTGATGAGGGAATGGTAGTTGAAGAAATCATATAAATGGTGTTGATCTCCCCGGAAGGGGATGAGACCGGGGGGTGGATCTCCTCAATGGTGGGTGGTGCCGTCTCAAGATCCAGATTGTTCATCTCATAAAGAGCTGCTCTGTAATCTGGGAGATCAGGACAGTGGTGTGAGTAATGGATGTAAACACCGCATATGGCACAGGAGTGGTTGGTACGCAGGGATTTATCTTTAGGCTTGGGGGTGGGGTCGAGTTTGACAACGGGAATATTGGGGTCATCATCAAGCAGTTGCATGTGTTCCTGTAATGCCGGTAACTGTGGACACTAATGAGTCGCATGGCCTAACTCATCGCACAATGAGCATTTGGGAGGAACACAAAACACGGGGGGGTTTTTTACTGTCTTGGGAGGTGGTACAGCAGTGTAAGGTTGGGGGCCTCTGCCCTCAGTGGATTTGGGAGGAGGAGGGGGATTCGTGGAGGATGAAGGGGTAGCGACACCGGGGGGTGGCTGAGTGGTAGTAGCCATGGGTTGCACCGGTTGGAGGATGACGCTTGGTGTCGGCGAGGGAACGGGAGGCGAAAGATACCAGATGGGTAATCCCAAGGTTAACCCAGGTAGGCTAAGGGTAGCCATAACCGGGGCGCTTACTACTCCCGATGGAGGGACTAGGAAGGGGATTGTGTGGATAGGTGTAACACCAATGTGGCTAGGTACCAACGCTGGTTTAGGCAACAAGGGTGGTTGATTGTTAGGTGTTTGGTTATCATGGGACAGGGTACATAAGTCAGACACTTCGAGCGTAGATGACGGGGGAGGAATGGATTGGAAGGTGGATGTCATCGACGGGTTTGAGTAAACTCCAGGTCCTAAGGAGGAAACAAACGAGGTAGCGGAACCACTAACAGGTTGTTCAACCATGGGGAGAACATTTTCGGGTGCAGCGGGGGCATTTGGATCATAGTAAGTTAAAGTGAGTTGGTCGATCTTGACCATGCGTCCGTCATGGGGGAACATCATGGTACAAAAGACAAAGGAATCTACCGCCCGCATAGCATACATGTAGCTGCGACCAAGTAAGAGGTTGTAATCAAGCTGGGCGTTGATGACCTCAATGTCAATGAGGATGGTTTTACCACCTAACTGGACGGGGACATTGGCTAGGAGACCTTGGGGCTGAGCCAAATGACCATCGTAGGAACGTAATGCAGTGGTGGACTGCTGAAGGGTAGGGGATCCCAACTTCTGCCATACGAATGTGGACATAACGCATGTGGAGGGAGAATAGGCTAAGGCCTTACACAAGAAGAACTTGGTCAAGGCAAAGAGGATCATTGTTGATTCTGTCAAATACCATCTCATACCACATGTGTCATCTTTGAAGACACCTACGGAGATGTTTGATTCCTTGACCAAGCTATTTCAAGGGAAGAACATAAATCAGAAGATGACCTTGAGGAATCAATTGAAGAATATCAAGATCCAGAATGCAGAGACCATGCAATCTTATTTCTCAAGGGTATCCCAAATAAAAGAACAACTTGAAGCTGTGGGAGAAGATATAGAGAATGGATAAGTGGTAATGACCACTCTTAATGGCCTCCCTAGGTCATGGGATTCCTTCATCCAAGGAATTTGTGCTAGGAAGAAACTTATCTCATTCAGTAGGATATGGGAAGAATGCTCACAAGAAGAAGCTTGGAATATAGCTCGAGAAGAGAAGATGGGGAATGAAGACCAAGATCTCACAGCACACTCCAAGAGACATGGTGACAAGAAGACTCACCACCATGATAAGAAAGAAAGACATCACCATCATAAGGGTGATTTCAAACCTCAAAGAAACATTTCCTATGTCCATTGCTATACTTGTGATGAAAGAGGACACATTTCCAGAAATTGTCCTAGGAACAAAAAGAAGAACAAGAAGAAAAGACATCATGCTCATACTGCTGAGGATGATGAACCTCCTAGGAAGAAGGCTAGAGAAGAAAGTGAAGACTCTTCAAGTGATGAAGATATGTTTTAATATATGCTCTCACTGGTACCATTACTCATGGGAGCAATGATTGGCTTATAGACAGCAGGGATTCCAAACATATGACAGGATTCAAGGAATACTTTATGAATCTATCTAAACATGAATCACCCCACAAGGTGAAACTTGGGGATGAATACCAGTATCCCATAAAAGGAAGTGGTGAAGCCTCGTATAAGCTAGACTCTGGAAATTCTATGAAAATGAAAGATGTACTATATGTTCCAAGTCTCAAGAAGAACTTACTCTCCATATCTACATTGGATGCAAAAGGCATGAGGGTTTCATTTATAGATGGCCAAGTTCTTATGTGGCCAAAAGGCAAGACAATAGATGATGCAGTGGTGATTGGAGAGCAAGAGGGAGGATTGTATAAATTGAAGGGATAAACTGAACGAGCCATGGTACATGAATCCATCGATCCAAATGAACTTTGGCATAGAAGGCTTGAACATGTGCACTACCAATTTCATGCAAAGCAGTAGACGGTCTTCCTGAAATCCAATCAAAGATGAAGTGTTTTGATAAGTTCAAGGATTTCAAAGCCTTGATAGAAAATCAAACTAATAAGAAGATCAATATCTTTAGATCCAACAATGGTGGAGAATTCACTTCAAGGGAATTCAAGAAGTTATGCAGTAATTCAGGGATTAAGAGGGAGTTGACCACTCCTTACAATCCAAAACAGAAAGGAGTAAAAGAAGCTACTTTAGAGTTAGACTTCGGTAGCTCCTGCAAGGAAGCAAAGATTCAGAGGGAGTCCACCCAACAAACAAACAAAGATAAGTATTTGAATTGACATTTCTTGTATATTCTGTTTGTTTAAATAATGTTGTTCAATGATGTATATACTTATGTTCCTAGACTTAGGTTGTGTATTATGCATATTAGAATAATTGCATTAATGAACAGTATACTACTAATATGCATGTGATGGGTAAGTGGCCTATGGCACTGTACAACATTCAATTGATACTTATCTAGAATGAAACCTCTCTGTTGACATGTTGGGAAACTCTTAACAATGTTATGGTAGAGATGGAAGGAATCTAGAAAGTTACGGGATATGGATGAATGTTGTATTGACGCATTGGGTAAGATAATTGCATGACTGTATGACATATATATTTTTATGCGTAAGATTTTGTTCTGAAAAACTATGAGAAGTTTCTAATCATGCAATTGAATTTGACTTGTAGGAAAGATAGTGTACAATCACCTACAAAATAAGAACTACAACATTTGTTCCAACAACAAATATATCTATTGAAGATATTAAAGTTCCCAGGATACGGGATGAAGTAATGGAAGAATTCCATGATCAAGGAGTAGCAGTCGATCATGAAGAATGATGTTTGGGATGTGGTCCCAAGACCAGAAGGGAAGTCTATGGTGACTTCCAAGTGGATCTATAAGATAAAGCATGTTTTAGATGGTAGCATAGAGAAATATAAATCAAGGTTTGTAGCTCATGGCTTCTCCCAGAAAGAATGGATTGATTATGAAGATACCTTTGAACCTGTAGCCAGGTACACTTCCATTAGATCAATACTTGCTCTAGCTGTAGTGATGAAATGGAAGATACAGAAGATGGATGTCAAGACAGCTTTCTTGAATGGTGTAGTTGAAGAGCAAGTGTGTGTGGAGCAGTCACTCGGGTTTGAGACACATGACAGAGGGACTCATTTATGCAAACTGAAGAAATCCCTGTATGGTTTGAAACAGGCACCCAGGACCTGGTATGGTAGGATAGATAACTTCCTATCCAGTTTGGGATTTACTAAGAGTAAAGCGGATTCCAACCTTTACTACAAGGTTGAGGAAGGCAGTCCGGTGATACTACTATTGTATGTGGATGACCTGTTTGTTACAGGTAAGGATAGATTGATTGTTGATACAAAGAGGAATCTTGCTGCCGAGTTCGATATGAAGGACTTGGGTATGATGCACTACTTTCTAAGCATGGTGTTAAGATTTAATATGCTAAGACAGAAAATAGCAGCATTACATTCCATTTCACAATAATAGCATATACAGGATCACTGAAGAAATAACAAGCACAGCATAAACACAAGAGACAAAGATTTATCCTGGGAAACCCTCATGGGGTAGAAAACCCAGCAAAGCTTCCTCAATATAGATGACCAGCAATATACAAAGATGAAACCCTAAGACATGATCTCCTCCTCCACAATAGCAGACCTCTCCTCCACAAGTGCGCTATCCTCAAGTGAGTGAGTGTGTATAATGAGGAACACACCTCCTCTATTTATACACTACTCTAATATATATTTTACACAAGTACATGTAGGCTCGTATTTAACCATTAGGTTAAATACCCCATTATAACTGACTGGGCCGACCCCCACATGGTGGGTCTAATAACCCTTTGACCCATATAACACATACAGGTTCGACCCCCACTAGGGAAGTCTAATAACCCAAGTTACCACATTCCGACGGAGGAATAAACATCTCCGGATATACAATAAGATCTTCACGGAGGAATGAAACATCTCCGGAATAATAAAGTACAAATATAATATTCTTTGAAGTTACAATATCTCAACACTCCCCCTTAACGAGAAGGATATTATAGCAGCATCTGCACGAGCAAGGAGTCATCAACATCATACATGATACATCTATAAATCATTGGAAGCTTTCTCAACATCATCAGTAACTCAAGCAGTTACTGGAACATCTTCAATACTGGAACATCAACATCTTCAGTACTGAGTCTTTATCTTCTGCAGCACTTGAACAACTACAGCAACATCAACATCTGAATCCTCACGATCATCAGCATCATCATCTCACGATCATCAGCATCATCATCACACGATCATCAGCATCGTCATCAGCATCATGATCATCAGCATCGTCATCACACGATCATCAGCATTGTCATCACACGATAATCAGCATTGTCATCACACGATAATCAGCATCGTCATCACATGATCATTAGTATCGTCATCACACGATCATCAACATCGTCATCACATGATCATCAGCATCGTCATCACACGATCAGCAGCATCGTCATCTAGATCATCACGATCAGCATCATCATCATCTAGATCATCACGATCAACAGCATCGTCATCTAGATCATCACGATCAACAACATCGTCATCTAGATCATCACGATCAACAACATCATCAATACAAGTATAAATATCATTAATACAAGTATCCTTATCAATAAAAGTATACACATCATCAATACAAGTATACACATCAGAAATACAAGTATACACATCAGCAATACAAGTATCCTCATCAATACAAGTATACATATCATCAATACAAGTATCCTCATCAATACAAGTATACATATGATCAATACAAGTATCCTCGTCAATACAAGTATACACAATAGCAGCATACCCTGCAACACACAAGATCCAATTATGGGATGATCAATCCCTCTCACTTTAGGACATAGGTCCAAGGATGATACAATCCTGATCCGCTTACGGGATGATCAGTCCCTCTCGGTTTAAGACAACTCTCATGTCTATGGATGATGCAATCCAGACCAACTTACAGGATGATCAATCCTTATCACTTTAAGACACCTCACCATGTCTAGGGATGAGGGAATCCCAATCTATTTACATGATGATTAGTCCTTATCACTTTAAGACATCTCACCATGTCTAGGGACGAGGAAATCCCAATCTATTTACAGCATGATTAGTCCTTATCACTTTAAGACATCTCACCATGTCTAGGGACGAGGCAATCCCAATCTATTTACAGGATGATCAGTCCTTATCACTTTAAGACATCTCACCATGTCTAGGGACGAGGCAATCCCAATCTATTTACAGGATGATTAGTCCTTATCACTTTAAGACATCTCACCATGTCTAGGGACGAGGCAATCCCAATCTATTTACAGGATGATTAGTCCTTATCACTTTAAGACATCTCACCATGTCTAGGGACGAGGCAATCCCAATCTATTTACAGGATGATTAGTCCACTCAATCTCATTTAGGACTATCCTTCCTTTCGAATTACTGGATTTACTGTCTAAGGATGATTTAATCCATTCAATTCATTTAGGACTATCCTTCCTTTCAGAATTACTAGATTTACTGTCCAAGGATGATTTAATCCACTCAATTCATTTAGGACTATCCTTCCTTTCGGAATTACTGGATTTACTGTCCAAGGATGATTTAATCCACTCAATTCATTTAGGACTATCCTTCCTTTCGGAATTACTGGATTTGCTATCCAAGGATGATTTAATCCACTCAATTCATTTAGGACTATCCTTCCTTTCGGAATTACTGGATTTACTGTCCAAGGATGATTTAATCCACTCAATTCATTTAGGACTATCCTTCCTTTCGGAATTACTGGATTTATTGTCCAAGGATGATTTAATCCACTCAATTCATTTAGGACTATCCTTCCTTTCGGAATTACTGGATTTACTGTCCAAGGATGACTCAATCCTCAACCGTACATTTAGGACCATGTCCAAGGATGAATTAATCCTCCACCGTACATTTAGGACCACGTCCAAGGATGACTTAATCCTCAACCGTACATTTAGGACCACGTCCAAGGATGACTTAATCCTCCACCGTACATTTAGGACCACGTCCAAGGATGACTTAATCCTCAACCGTACATTTAGGACCACGTCCAAGGATGACTTAATCCTCCACCGTACATTTAGGACCACGTCCAAGGATGACTTAATCCTCAACCGTACATTTAGGACCACGTCCAAGGATGACTTAATCCTCAACCGTACATTTAGGACCACGTCCAAGGATGACTTAATCCTCCACCGTACATTTAGGACCACGTCCAAGGATGACTTAATCCTCAACCGTCCACCAAGGACTTCATTCTCAAAGACATACGTCTACGGCTCTTCTTTTGGACTGAAGTCCAGGGATGATCCAATCCCCTCACATGTTCACCAAGAACTTCATTCACGAAGACATACGTCTACGGCTCTTCTTTTGGACTGAAGTCCAGGGATGATCCAATCCCCTCACATGTTCACCAAGAACTTCATTCACGAAGACATACGTCTACGGCTCTTCTTTCGGACTGAAGTCCAGGGATGATCCAATCCCCTCACATGTTCACCAAGAACTTCATTCTCGAAGACATACGTCTACGGCTCTTCTTTCAGACTGAAGTCCAGGGATGATCCAATCCCCTCACATGTTCACCAAGAACTTCATTCTCGAAGACATACATCTACGGCTCCTCTTTCGGACTGAAGTCCAAGGATGATCCAATCCTCTCATGTCCACAAAGGACTTCATTTTCGAAGACATACATCTACGGCTCTCTTTAGAACAAGTGTTCAAGGATGATACAATCCCTCTTCTTTCTCGGAGACACTTGTCTACGGCTCACTTTAGAACTTGTGTTCAAGGATGATGCAATCCTCACATGTATTCTCATCAATTACTATCGATCCTGGGAACCCACACAGAACCTGATTCACACTTCTTCTTTAATTACACCATTAAGAGAATGGTCTTATCTAGCCACTTGGAGCAAACATCTCATCATGATTCTCTTCTTCTTTCTAAGAGAATCTTCTAGCCACAAGCCTTCTATAGTGTGTTTGATTTGAAAATCTTTTTTGTTTTGTTTAACATTCATCACTTGTTCAGTGTTCATCATTCATCATGATCTTTCCTACAAATCAAAATTAAGTACATGATTAGTAATACTTCATAATCATCAAATCATATTGACATGATAACCTATTATGCATACAGATATCATTTACATAGTTATGCAACTATTTTGACCAATACTTTGGCACAACACTTTCCCATATCCTGTATGCATACAGTGGCTATCTAGATGCCTTCCATCTCTACCAGAACATACTATCGAGAGTGTGCACAGCTCTCAGCATGTCAGCAAAGAGGTTTCATTCTAGACAAGCAACAACGGAATGTTTGTCCAACTTACCAATCATATGCATATTAGTAGTATACTGTTCAATGCTCTATGAATGTTTACACTCAGCATGATATATTCTAGGAATACAAATATGCACACAAGCAATATCATTTACTATTTCAAATAACAACTCAAATACTTATCTTTTATGTTTGTGTGGTTGCCTCCCGCTTGATATTCTATATGTCTTTTGAACTTGTATTCATTCTGTACCACTGTGCATGCTCAAGTGTGCACTAGTGTCATCCTCATGATCTCATACACAAACATACATTCATTAGTATATTATAAACATTATCAAAACATCTAAATAGTCTTGAATATGTATAGTCACGATCATAAATAATAAACATTAGTATTCAAGATTTCAGGGAAGACTTCTTGTACTCATGCATATCATCAATCAAGATAAAAGACATAATATGCATAATCCCTTGATTACTAACTTTATGAATAAGAATATCTAATCATGCCAAGTATACTTATATAAGGGATCCCAATACAAGGTAAGATTCTAACATGACATAGGAGAACATACCTGGATTAGTATACCTGCTTAGTTATGTACAACATACCTAAACAATCTTTTCAATGATTTAGAGATCCTGAGCTAGAACCTGCATGTCTCATAGGTTAAGCATAATATAACAAAGTCATACATACCTCGTAAGTAGAACAAAGATTATGGATGAGTCTTTGTCTTCATGATGTCATGGTCATTTAACTTGATTTGTCTTTTGTGATGTACCTGTATCTTGTTAGCAGACAACATCAACCTCACACAACACCATAATGCATTAGTACAATCATATAGCCCTAATCAATGAATGTCTTCGATCATTCACATGCATTCATATTGTTACTAGGGTGATAAGACAATTCTAACATTAATCAAGATTGTACTAATAAATAACATGAAGACAAAACACATTATGAACTTAATCAAGAATCAGATTTCAATACATACCTGAACCTCCTTAAGTCATACCTGTCGAGACTTCTTCTTAGTCTTCTTATGTAAGGCCTTAGCCTCAACTCCCCCTGAAACTTGATCTGGAGCTTGATTAGGGTTTTCTAGAGAAACCCTAAAAATTCAATCTTTGACTTTCACACTTCTGAATGGATGAAAGAATATGTCTTGTTGAGCTGATCAAACTAGCATACTTCAATTTTGGAATTTCCAAAATTTGACCCCTCAAAATTGCCTTTGAAACTTCTGGATCTTTTGGACAGGATCCGGAACTAGGGTTTGATGAATCCCACCCTTATGACTAAACAAAAGGTTCGATCCAAGGCTCTAAACTCTTATTTTTCTTAGGAGCTTTTAGCCATGGTTACAGACTTCAAAAATTCCAACTTTTGCTGAAGCCCTAATTTTCCATCTTTCCGATCAAAATCCCGAACTGGGGTTTGATCAAGCCCGGTCTTCCACCCAACCAAAAATTTGATCTTGGTCTCTAAATTTCGATTTTCCTGAGTAGCATTCAGCCGTGGACTCCGATTCCAAAAATTCTAACTTTCTCCAAAACCCTAAATTTCGGAAGCCATGAATAAAGGTGCTCCAAAAATAATTATGTTTTGACAGAAATATGCACCTGATTGTTTCTGCTATAACTCTAAAAAAATTTCTCCACAGGGTCTGAAACCCTTTTTCTGCAGTAGCCTGACCTGTCATCTTTCCATCCTGACAGGTCTGACCTCAATTGGGTTTTCTGAGAGAGAGTTATGTCAAGTGTCGCAACGTGACCTGTTTATGGGATAAAACAGGAGATCGAACTTGTACGGCATGCCACGTGTCACTGTTTAAACTTTGGCCTCTAAAAAATTTTCCTAAGATATCTCGACCTGTTTTCTTTCCATCCTGACAGGTCTGACCTCAATTGGACTCTCTGAGAGAGATTTATGCCAAGTGTTGCAACGTGACCTGTTTATGGGATAAAACAGGAGAGCGCACTTGTACGGCGTGCCACGTGTCACTGGTTCACCATCGGCCTCGGAAAATGTTTCTTGAGATAGTACAGTCTGTTTACTACCTGTCAATTTTTACAAAATTTCATTTGGAGCTTCCTAGCCCAAGTTATGACCTTTTTTCCAAGGTCACCTGATTTTGACTGAGAACTGGAAGAGGCAGAAACCCTAACTTGTACTGATCATAACTCACAAAGTACAACGAATCTGAGGGTTCCCTTTGGACACAAGGTACCTGGGGATGTTATCTTCGACCTGTAAACTTTTCAGATCCTGAACCTTCACCAAAATGGATTTATGGCGAAAGTTCCACGATGACTGGTTTTTGCTATGAAAAACCCTAACCTTCAAATTGTCACAAGTAAAGCAAGTGTCGTAAGTGCCATACCTTGCCTTCCTTCATGTTAGCTCTGATACCATGTTAAGATTTAATATGCTAAGACAGAAAATAGCAGCATTACATTCCATTTCACAATAATAGCATATATAGGATCACTGAAGAAACAACAAGCACAGCATAAACACAAGAGACAGAGATTTATCCTGGGAAACCCTCATGGGGTAGAAAACCCAGCAAAGCTTCCTCAATATAGATGACCAGCAATATAAAAAGATGAAACCCTAAGACATGATCTCCTCCTCCACAATAGCAGACTCTCCTCCACAAGTGCGCTATCCTCAAGTGAGTGAGTGTGTATAATGAGGAACACACCTCCTCTATTTATACACTACTCTAATATATATTTTACACAAGTACATGTAGGCTCGTATTTAACCATTAGGTTAAATACCCCATTATAACTGACTGGGCCGACCCCCACATGGTGGGTCTAATAACCCTTTGACCCATATAACACATACAGGGCCGACCCCCACTAGGGAAGTCTAATAACCCAAGTTACCACATTCCGACGGAGGAATAAACATCTCCGGATATACAATAAGATCTTCACGGAGGAATGAAACATCTCCGGAATAATAAAGTACAAATATAATATTTTTTGAAGTTACAATATCTCAACACATGGAGGTGTGGCAGAGTGCGGATGGAATCTTCCTTGGACAAGGGAAGTATGCGGTAGAGATCCTGAAGAGGTTCGGGATGATGGACTGCAAGGCCATGGCCACACCTATGGTATCGAACTTGAAGCTTTTGTGTGATGCTTCATCTGAGCCAATTAATGCCATGATGTATCGTTAGATTATTGGGTCCTTGATGTACCTGACGAATAAAAGACCAAATATCTGCTTTGCGGTGAACACCTTGAGCCAGTACTTGACAGGTTCGAGACATGTTCACCTAATAGCTGCAAAGCATATTCTGAGGTACCTGAAGGGTACAATTGGTTATGGGCTCAAGTATGATGCGAATCAAAAGTTTAACCTGGAGGGTTATGTTGATTCGGATTGGGTAGGCAGTTCCATTGATCGGAAGAGCACTTTGGGGTGCTGCTTCAGTATGGTATCTGGTATGATCTCTTGGTTTAGCAAGAAGAAGTCTTGTGTGGCATTGAGTACAGCCGAAGCAGAGTATGTCACATCTTGTTTGGCTAGTTGTGAGGTAGTATGGCTTAGGAATCTACTGTCTGATTTATTTGATCTTGAACTGAGTGCTACTTGTATATATTGCGACAACCAGAGTTGTGTGAAGTTTTCGGAGAACCCTGTGTTCCATGACAAGTTGAAGCACATTGAGATCAAGTTCCACTATATTAGGGATATGGTGCAAAGAGGAGCAATGAAGCTCCTATATGTTGCGATGGATGAGAAGATAGCCGATGTGTTGACCAAGCCACTAGCCAGAGTGAAGTTTGAGTACTTCAGAGAGAGGCTTGGTGTACTTCAGATCGAGATTCCTTCCAAGGGAAAGTGATGAGTCAGGAGACATAGATGCACATGAGCCATTCTCACATGATGGTAAGTGTGTCCTCCCATGGTGCAAATATAAGGACTGGGGCCATTCCGACATGGTTGAAGTTTGTCTTCCCATGGTCGTTGATGTAAGAGCTGTGTCATTCTAGCATGGTTGAAGTGTGTCTTCCCATGGCTGCGATATAAGTGTTTTTCCATTCGAGCATGGTTGACGTGTGTCTTCCCATGGCTGCATATAATGTTGTGCCATTCCTAGCATGGTTGAAGTGTGTATTCCCATGGCTATGGATATAAGTGCGATGCCATTCTCGCATGGTTTAAGTGTGTCTTCCCATGGCATAGATATAAGTGCTGAGCCTTTCACGGATGGTTGAAGTGTGTCTTCCCATGCCAGTGAGTGTAAGTGTTGTGTGATGTGCATCTAGGTTGTGCTCCGTGGACTATGAGGTGATCTGAAGATGATGATGTGACAGTAGGGTACACAGGTTTTGTAGAGACATGTAATCAGTCCTGAGATGCTATTGCAGGTTTTGCAGAGGCAGTGTAATTAGTCTTGGGAGATCTTGCAAATTTTGCAAAGGCAGTGTAATCAGTCCTGAGGTGTACCTACTTGATGGATTGCTCGCAGAGATGATGAATACCTACATGGAGGCTAGGCCTACATCCAGCATGAAAAAGGGTTGGCTCTGTAGAACTTCCTACGATGAGTAGATTAGAGATTGATTGAGATAGCATCAGTTACGATGATGATGATTCGATGACGATGATACAGTGACGATGATCCAGAGAAGACTTGTGCTAGCAGATCTATGTCGAGAAATACCTTCCTAGTTAAGAGGCAGTGTTGATGTATTTGTAACTTAAAAATGTATATTGTATATATTACATTTGTACTTTATTGTATCCCCAACAAATATGTATTATCCCTCTGATTGGAAGTGTCATCATTTGTATTGCAAGTGTCGTAACTCATACTTGATGGGTTATTAGACCACATTGATGAGGTCGGCCCTGTATGAGTCATGTGGGTTAAAGGGTTATTAGACCACCCTAGTGGGGTCGACCCTGTCAACATTATGTTAAGTGGTTAAGTTGAGGCCGACCTAGTTAGGTTATTAGGAAAGTCAAGTTAGTGTATAAATAGAGTGCAGGAGGCACTCTATTTGATCATTCATTTTATCACTCATAAACTCATTGCAGAGTGGCGCCCAAGTGGAGGAGGAGAAGCTGCTATGATATTATCTCTTATGCTTGGGTTTTGTAACATTTCTCTATCTATCTCTGAGGAAGTTATTGGGGTTTTTCACCTTATTGGTTTTCCCCAAGGAAACTCTGTGTGTCTATTGTCTTTTGTGATTGCTTCTTGTGATTGATATGCTGTACATGTTATTCTCTCAGATAAGATCCTAGATCATATTGAATTGATGCGTAAAATCTAACATTATAGAGATTGAGTGAGATGCAAGCATTGGAGAATCATTTCCAGATGTCGACAGCCAATCTCAATTAGCCTGTATTGGCCTGCATTGAAGCCACTTCCTCAAAATTTGAAGTGTTTTTCCCATATTTTTTCCTTTTTAACACTAATGTATAATATATTAAATCAAGTTCATGAATTCCAAGTAATGAAAATACATAGGATTTTTTCAGTTGTATTGCAACACTTATTGCTTTGGTCTATCTTTTTGTTAACTATGTTTTAATTTTTGTGTCAAGGAATAATACTCGAATGGTGAGAGGTAAAACTCATGATATCTTGATCATCTACTAATTCTCCTATATATATATATATAAATAAAATCTTTTAATCTTTACATATTTAGATTAATGTTCACTTATGTTTCACTTAACTAGATTTAAAATTGGTTTCACTTTCATTGCTATGGTTGGATGTGCACTTTATATAATCTTTACTTATTTAGATTTATAGTTGAATTTTTTTATCACTTATTTAGATTTAGAGTTAGCTTCTCTTTCACTATTCTCCTTGGTTGGTATGCATCTTTTATAATCTTTGCTTACTTATTTAGATTTAGAGTTAGCTTCATTTTTACTATTCTCCTTGTTGAGCGTGCATATTTTATAATCTCTGATGGTTTAGATTTAGAATTCACTTTTCTTTAGCTTTCTCTTTCATTGTTCTTGTTTCTATGTGTGCATCTTTTATAACTATCAATGTACATTGTATTCTCAAGTCCCATTGATCTATTTTGATTATTCATAAATATTAATACAATTTCAATTTCAATTTGTCATACAAATTCTTTGATGAAAATCAAAACTCTGGTAGAGACAACTACATTAAAGAAAGATATTTTTTGATGAGAATCAAAACTTCCATAAAGACAACTAAATAAGGAAAAAATATTGTAAAATAAGGATCTCAATATAGGATCAAAAGGATAGTCTTTTTATACATTAAGTGAATGGCAATGAAGCCTAATAACTTACAAAGACCTTTATTCCTAAATGTTACATAATGAAAATATTACCACTTAGTGTACAACAATGAGAAGTTTGAAAGAAGTATATTGTTAAGAGCATGGAGGAAGATTTCCATCATTCCTCTCTTCTTAATATGTGGAACTTGCTGCATCAATTATCATGCCTCCAATATCGAGACTACTTTGTGTAAACCTTTTTTTTCCTCAATTAACCGAAAAAAATGGTTTTACTGGTTACAAATACATTGATTTTTTCAAAATAGAGTTCGTCCTTGACATCTATAAATAGCCTCATCAATTCCTCACAGTCTACAGATTTCTTCTCAATGAGAAGATCTACTAACTTGTGAAGAATATCAATGTGCCATGTGATTATTGTCTTAGCCCTTTCATAGGCCTACTCACCAAAAATCAAGCATAAGAACTTAGCTTCTATTGTGTTGATTTTGTTTTCTTTTATAATGCTTTAACTTTCTAAAATCCAAAATCTGACATAAACTTTAATTTAACCTACTTTCCCTAATAAAGGATTTCCACGACCCCCTCTGAGGGATAGTTGTCCAATAGAAAGTCTTTCAACCATATGCCTGGAAACACGAGAAACTTGTTGGAAGTCTTTTGAAGGGCTCCAGGAACAAATGTCCTTCCAATAAAAATTAAGACCCACCCTTCAAATTTGATTAGAACATAATAGTGTATTTTTTTTTAAATTACCATATGATCGTCGGATATCTGACTTCCACACCTAATATATCTGATGTTCTTGCCATACCAATGATGGCTAAGAATGTCGGATATCAGCTATTTTCACATGGAATGGTCATCGGATATCCGACTTCCACGCCTAAGATATCCAACGTTCTTGCAATACCACCGACGGCTAAGAACATCGGATATCGACCGTTTTCACAATTAACATTCATCGGATATCCGACGTTCTTGCCATACCACCAAAAACTAAGAATGTCAGATATCGGCCATTTTCACAATGAACGTTCATTGGATATCCAACTTCATATTAAGTGCTAGGGGTCATATATCCAACTGCTTATTAAGTTCTAGTTGTCGGATGTTCAAATTCATATTAAGTGCAAGTTGTCAGATGTTCGACTTCATATTAAGTGCAAGTCGTCGGATATCTGACTGGATATTGTTGTTAGATATCTGACGGTCAACCTACCATCGGATCTCAGCCGAATTTGGATCGACGTTAAAAAAATATGAAGGTTTTCGGATGGTCGATGGCAAGATGTAGAAAATCCAACATTTTGGCCGTCAGATTTTGGGTCCAAAAAACCTAGTGTATAAGCTTAATGAACTCAATATTATTATTTTTTTATGTACATAAAATATTAGAGCCCCATTAAATGTCATAATATGAATTAAAGAGCATCCTTTGACAGTTTGATTCATATATTTCAAAGACTAGCTCAATGTACACTTTTTATTGACTAGTTTTCCAGTTTATGCATCATACAGAGCTCAGGGTAACTAATTCTATTATGAATGTTTCTGTTGTTTTTTAACTCCTTTTAGAATCCATCCCAATCCAAAACTTACACTTTTGTAACCCTCTCTGGCTGTTTGAGTCCTCAGTAATCAAGACTAGCTCATTAGGCACCCGAAATTGACTAGTTTTATAGTTTGATCAATTAATAAGTATCTATATTCCCAAGTTTGATAATTTCAGTTTTTTGGGGTCCATGAAAAGTTCATGAATACCATCCCACCTTCATATTTAAAATCCAATAGAATATCATTCCATTTGGAAGAGTTTGGAAAATTACTAGTTGAGTAGTCCTACATAGCATTTTTCCTCTCTTTGCTCCCAAACTCAACCAAAACCTCCCAAATTCTCAAAATAAATTTTACAAAACCTAACAAGGAGTTTAATGTCTGATATATTCCATTTGGTTACATTCATATGTAAGCCATGAGTTTAGTTTTGATATTATGGTTTTCCCAGGAAGCATCAAAGTAGACATCATCCTAACTGTTGTTGAAATGTAAATGGCCCCTTTTTGCATAGGAATCAGAGGTTGGCCCTATTTCTGATATGTTTTCTGCTGCACATTCACCCATACATTTTTCAGAACCTAAATATCCCAAATTCATAGGCCAGGAGGAATTTGCTTGTGCGCTAAACTAGCCCTTTTTCCACTAGTTTGGTTAACTAGTCCTCACCGATGAAAAATTTGTACTGTAAGTTTTCATTTTTGAGATAATATCATTTGATCAAGGTCAAGGATATTACAGTAGACCATTCGCAGGTTTAATATTATTTATAATTTTATCATAGAGGAAGGGGCGACCACACCTTATTGTGTTCATTATCCTTGATATATAAAATATAGGAAGGATCGACCGACCTTTTTTAGATTCAATATTATTTATATTTCTATAATAAAAAAGAGGTGGCTGACCCTTTTTGTGACCACTATTCTTGATATTTCCATAATATAGGAAGGTTCATTTGTTTATTCATTTGTTCTCTATCCTCGATATGTCTAAAATACAAGAAGGGTCATCTGACCCTTCTTAGGTTCAATATTCTTTATATTTATATCATAAAGGAAGGACCGACTAACCCTTCTTGGCCTGAAATTTGGCATGGTTAGACTAGACGCATGAATTGACGGTGTGGTAGGGTTTCCAGACTTTAACATGACTCACACAAATAATTTGACATTCAAACAACAAACCTATAGAATAATTAATGTACTGAACGAGGCCAACGTTGAAAGCTTTTCAATTTATGCTTG
Source organism: Larix kaempferi (assembly GCA_027924585.1). Taxonomy (NCBI): domain Eukaryota; kingdom Viridiplantae; phylum Streptophyta; class Pinopsida; order Pinales; family Pinaceae; genus Larix; species Larix kaempferi. The sequence goes on along the minus strand of BSBM01000407.1, from coordinate 15,284,988 downwards.
TATGGACTGAAATTTGGCATGGTTAGACTAGACGCATGTATTGACAGTGTTGGAGGGTTTCCATAATCTAACATGACTCACACAAACAATTCAACATTTAAACACCAAACCTATAGAATAATTAATGTACTGAACGAGGCCAACGTTGAAATATTTTCAATTTGTGCATGTATGGACTGAAATTTGGCATGGTTAGACTAGATGCATTGCATAGAATAATTAATCTATTTACTTCTACACAACAATGTATTTTTTCATTTTATATTATTGGCCTATTTTATGCATAAATTTATAGGTCATTTTAATTCAAAATGTTAGAACTTCCATACTTTTTCACACTCACCTACAACTAGCATAACATTTACTACATTTACTAACGCATATATGATATACAAGATAATTAGGATTAGGTATACATTCTAACTAGACAGTTAAAATATCTTACATAAGGTATATATTAAAATATACACATACACACACATAATTTTAGGATCAACTCCCTTAAGGGGAAATATTTTCCTAACTTGACTAACTAATTAATCTAACTACATAATTAGTGAGTTTAGATATTTTTATCTAAATTGGGATTCCACCTTTTCTTTTCCCTTTGAGATCCATACAAGTGTCTTTCTAGTGTTGTGCTTGATTCTCATTTCAAGCATTAACATAATTGGTGACCTTACAAGGAAATGAAGACCTTATTGTCGTGTAATTTTGCTTGCATATACCAATTCATCTGTATACTTGGCCCTAAATATAATTCTATTGTATCCATAAGATTTATGTCATGTGATTATAATTCTATTTTTTCCACTCATGACAAATTTTGATGACCTATAGTATAATACCTTACCATACTCCAGTACAAGATTCTAGTGTTTGGTTGATGATCTTCCTTAGTTTAAGGGTTTTCCTCATGAAAATCAAAATGATAATATCAAATTCTTCATGGAGTGTTGTCTCTCTAAGGGAAGCTATGATCCTTCTCTTATGATATTTATTTTCCCTAGCATGCTTCAAAATAAAGTTGTTGAATGGTTCAATTCTCTTCTTCATCAATCCATCCTACTTCAAATAAAGATGTAGAATGGTTCAATTATCTTCTTCATCAATCCATCCTACTTCAAATAAAGTTGTAGAATGGTTCAATTCTCTTCTTCATCAATCCATCCTACTTCAAATAACGTTGTAGAATGGTTCAATTCTCTTCTTCATCAATCCATCCTACTTCAAATAAAGTTGTAGAATGGTTCAATTCTCTTCTTCATCAATCCATCCTAGTCTAGGAGCAATTTTTCAATCTCTTTAATGGAATTTTCATAAATTTAAAACCCAATTTCAACCTTTCATCAACCCACCCATTCTCTGATTCTTGTGATGAACATCATGGTTCACCGTTTAAGCAAGGGTTTTTTAACGATTTTTATCACGTGTGATTCATGTTTAGAGAAAGAGATTTACGATTTTTTTTCCTTTCAATGAAGCCCTTTATCAAGCTTATACCAAGAAAATATATCTTGTTCCTATCCCTTCTGATAATTACATTATGATGGAACACCATACTGAGTTCATTAATTATTTCTTTAGTGAGATTCATAATTTGGAGGATGAATTGTTAGTTGAGGATGAAATTTTGATTCATAATTTTATTATTTATGAGTGTTGAGTATAATTATCATTGATGCCAAAAGTACTCATTAATGACAAAAGATATGATGATATGGAATATATGATGTTGTGGCATGAATGATGAGTATGAAAATCCACCTGATGGTGTTCTAGTACCTTCATGATGTCATTGTTACAATTTGACATAATTTTATAAATATTTGACAGTTTGGAGAAACTTCGAAAATTGACTAAGTGTTGGAAGACTAGTCTAACTGACCTCAGGAAAATTCCCTCCATATCTCATACATGAATGATAAAAATTATATGAAAGTATCATGCTATATCTTGTTGAAGAGGCTATCTGACCATGGTATCAATTCTCTAAAACGTTATTTGATGACAAAGTTATAGGTCTGACAAAACAGGGTTTCAGGCTGTTTTGCACCAATGCTGGTAAAACTGCCTAAGTGGCCTCAGGGAAATGCCCGCCATAATTTGTATTTGATGGATGAAACGATTATGAGGACATAGGGACCTATATTGTTGATTGGTGCATTTGAATATATGATTATTTTTTACAAAGAGACTTTGAGGGTGAAGTTATCAGTCTGCCAAAAGTGCCTTCTGGCTTGATTTGCACTATTCTAGTAAAATGCCCACCAAGGAGAGAGGATGAGGTTTCAGAGGATGAAATTGGCATGGATGGAATCATCATGTTGTCCCCCATGACTTGGATGCTCCATATTGACAATATTGGTAAAACAAAAAATCACCTAATGATTGACTTAGGGTTTAGTAAAATTGTATAAGTGTTAATTTAGGGGTTTAAGAGGCCATTTTCAAATGCCTTCCAGATGCTCTCTTTGTGTCAATAAATTCAACAAGTGATATGGATCTATTCTTGTTGAATTTTCCATCCAATCATGTTCTCATTTTTCCCTCTGGTGGTCACACATGCGAAAAATTTACCTTCCAAGTTGAAGAAAAATCATGTCCACACAGTGTATGAGTATGCCCGTGCATAGCTTAAAAATATATACTAACAAGATTTTCAAATGCTCGCACAAGTCAGATATTTAAATAGATATTTCCCATCCAATTAATTAAACAAATATTAAATGAATAGAGACATAAAAAAACAGAGTTTATTATTTAATTAATAAACAGTGATTTAATCTATTTTAAGAGACATGATTGTGAAAAGACACAAAGGTCAGATTGAAGAGATGCAACTATTAAAGGATTAGATACATAATATATAAAGAATTATTTGAATTGGAAGGAAGATGTTTCTGCAGTCCAGATTGAAGGAGCCGTAAGAACAGACAGAGACCAATGAAATGAAGTGACATAATTGAAGCTATAAAGAAGATCCGGAAATCTGATAAAAACAAATAAGGGAGGTTGGGAGGTGCAAGGACAGGCTGCAAGCATGTAGGGGGTTGTAGCCTCCTTCCAGTTGCTGCTGGTAAACAGGGTGTTGGTGCATCCTTCAGTTGTAGCTGAAAATTTGGGTGTTGGTGCTTACAAACTATTTGTAAATATAATTTTGTAGTAATAGAAAGTATTGGTGATTTTCCCAATTGGGATTCCATGATAATATTGTGTGTTCTATCTTCTTGTTGATTATGTTTTAAAGTGTAAAATTTTTAAAGATAGACTAATACTGATTCACCCCCCCTCTTAGTATTGCTTGATATTCCAACAATTGGTATCAGAGCAAGCTCTTCACTAAAATTTTAACCACTTGAAGAGAAATCTTTTATCACTATGGATCATCAAGTAAAAATTTCCTCCAAGATTCAAATATTCAATGGAGAAGATTAGGATTTCTGGAGCATGAGGATGAGAATCCATATAATGTCTCTTGGATTAGATGTTTGGATTTCTATAGAAACAGGATACACATATCCCAAATCCCCTACCACGGATCTTGAAGGAATAAAACTATTTGGAAGAAATGACAAAGTTGTTAATGCAATCTTGGTTGGATTATCTAGAATATTCTTTTCCAAAGTAATGCATTGCAAGCTAGCAAAGGAAATCCGGGACGAATTGCAAACCATCTATGAAGGAGACACCAAGGTAAAAAGGGAAAAAATCCATACTTTTAAAACCCAATTTGAAAGTCTAAAAATGAAGGAAGAAGAAAACATTTCAGAATAATTTGAGAGAATTGATGAAATTGTGAATGCAATTCAAGGGCTAGGAGAAGAATTGGAAGAAAAATAAATAGTTGAAAAAGTACTAAGATCACTCCAATGATTCACAATCCTAATATTTTCACACTAGAATATAGAGAAAATATTGACAAACTCACCATGGAAGAGCTATATGGAATTCTTATAACGACTTATGAAATGAGGATTGGGAAATACAATTCTCAAAAGAAGGAAGCAAAGTTTAAAGCATAAAAAATAAATAAGAAATCTAAAACAAAATTTCAATCAGAAGACTCTGATGATGAAGAATCACTTCTAGTCAAAAATATTAAGAGAGGTACTGGTAAGTTCAAAGGGAAATTTCCCTTAAAATGTTTTAAATGTGGGGGAATTGGTCACTTTGCTGCCAAATGTCCTTATCCCAAACAAGAAGAAGATGGTAAGTGACCTGATAACTTCAAGAAAAACAAAAAGTTTTTTAAGAAAAACAAAAAGAAGACCTTTCGTTCCATCGATTACAGCTGCTCAAATGAGTCTAGTGAAGATGAAGAAGCAAAAGTCTTATTCACGGGAGTAGAAAATAAAATCTTTGAATAATAAGTAGAAGGTGTGATAGATCTTAAAACAAAACTTGAAAGTGTTGTCGAAGAATTAGAAGGAATTATTATTGACTTAAAAAATCAACTTCAAGAAACTAGAGAGGACAAATACAATCTAGAACAACAACTCAAGAAACAAGAAGAAAAATTAGAAAAGCTCGAAGCTTAAATAATCTTGCTTAGAAAGAGGACTTTTGAAGAATCCTTTCAATCAAAATTTAAGAGCAACTCAAAAACTCTAGATGACATCCTAAGTTTCCAAAGATCATTCAGCAATAAAACTGGACTAGGTTATGACAAAGGAAAGAAGTCAGAAAAATCATCTTTCATGAATAAAGAAGGAAATAAAAAGAGTTATGTTGATGCACTTATGAAACCAGTTGCAAAGGAATACAATCAAAAAGTTTTTCACTCTCAAAATAAAAGCAAGACAGATAATGTTCCGAGTAAACATCAACAACTCTTTTTGGGAAATTGTTATGCCTGTAACAATTTTGGACATATAGATAGAAATTGTAAACTAAATGCTCCTATTGGAAAATGCTTTACATCATAATCTTGGGTATATAAGAAGAATGGAACTAGAAGTAATCCAAAAGGAAGAAGCTATAACATTTTTTCTCCTCTTCAAAAGTATAGTATAGATTACAAATGTGGTAACCTAGGACATATAGCTAGAAATTGTAAACTAGTGATTCCTATGAAGAATGACACCACAAAACCTCAAAACAATGAGGAAAAGAAGTTTTGGAAGAAGAAAGAAGATATGGAATGTTCAATAGATCTATGCGCAACAAAAAAAAATAATAATAAATATATATATGGAATGTTGATAGTGGATGTTCAAAACATATGACAGGAGACCCACACAAATTTATAACCTTAAAAAGAAATAAAAAAGGAAAAGTCACTTTTGGAGATAACCTATCCTCTAAAATAATTGGGAAGGGTACAGTGGCTCTTAGAGACAAGATGAAAGCTGAAAATGTTTTACTAGTAAAAAAGTTAAAACCTAATCTTTTAAGTGTAATCTGAACATGTGATCACAAACACATATGTATATTTGATTCCAAGAAGTGTGAAAAAAAAAAAAAAAAGATTCAGGAAAAATTGTTGGGACTGTTGTGAGAACTCCAAGCAATGTGTATATTCTAGAAAATGAAGAACAATGTCATATGAATCAAATTGATGAAAGTTTGCTATGGCATAGAAGGATGGGACATTTGAACTTTGACAATCTTGTAAAAGTTAGTAAGAAGGGAGCTGTAAGAAATTTACCAAAGATCATAAAACCCCCAAACCATGTTTGTAGACATTGTCTTAATGGGAAGCAAACAAGAACAACCTACAGGGTCAAACAACATACAACCTCTCAGCCATTAGAAATAATTCACACTGATCTTTGTGGGCATACAAGGACTAAAATATTTCAAGGTGAATATTACTTCATGTTATTAATTGATGATTGTACTAGGATGATTTGGGTGGCATTTCCTAAAGAAAAATCAGAAGCTTTCATGAAGTTCAAAGCCTTCAAAGAACTTGTTGAAAATGAAGCAAATCTCAAGAAGAAGTGTCTAAGATCAGATAATGGTGGTGAGTTCACCTCAAATGAATTTAATGAGTTTTGTGAAACTCATGGAATCAAGAGACAATTTTCATCCACAAGAACTCCTCAACAAAATGGAGTGGCCGAGAGGAAAAACATGACTGTTCAAGAAGCAACTATAACTATGCTAAATGAAGCAACTTCCTGATGGATATTGGAGAGAAGCAATATATACATTTTTCTATGTGCAAAACAGAGGACAGATCAGAGTAAATAGTGACAAAACTCCTTATGAGCTATGGTTTGGAAGACAAGCTTTAGTTAAATATTTTAGAGTTTTTGGAAGTAAGTGCTACATAAAAAGAGATGATAATCTAGGGAAGTTTGAGTCTAGAACAAATAAACGAATATTTCTTGGATATTCTTCCACCCAAAAATAATACAGATATTATAATCTAAGGTTTCACAAGATCATAGAAAGTGAAAATGTAACTATAAATGACACTAAGCCAAGAAGGATACAAATCCAAGAAAATGTGGATGTTGAAGAAACTGATGATGAAATAGATGATGAAGAAAAACAAGAAAGTTCACAAGAAGAAGATATTATTGAAAAGGAAGAAGAATAAAAAGTAGAGAATGAAGACTCCCCTAGATTAGACACAAAAACACCATCCAAGAGAGTTCAAAAGAATCATCCTGAATTTCAAATTATTGGTGACAAAAATTCAATAGTTCAAATAAGGAGAAAATTGTTTTATGATGAAGAACAAGCACTGCTTTCGATAGTAGAACCTAAAAAATTTAAAGAAGCTTGCAAAAGTGAGGATTGGATCAATGCTATGAATGATGAACTTGATCAAATAGAAAAGAGCCAAACTTGGGAACTTGTCCCAAGACCTAAGGACATAAATGTCATTGGGACCAAATGGATTTTTAAAAACAAGTTCAATGAGTATGGTCATGTGATAAAGAACAAGGCCATATTAGTATGCAAGGGATATGCTCAAGTAGAAAGCATTGATTTTGAATAAACTTTTGCACCCGTGGAAAGATTTGAATCCATTAGGATGTTCTTAGCTTTTGCATGCTACAAGGACTTCAAAGTGTATCAAATGGATGTAAAATCTGCATTTCTTAATGGAGAACTTGAAGATGAAGTATATGTAGAGCATCCTGAAGGTTTTCTCTTATCAGAAAATAGAGATTATGTTTGAAAACTTAAGAAGTCACCCTATAGTCTTAAACAAGCTCCAAGAACATGGTTCTCAAGACTTGACAAGTATTTAAAACAACAAGGATATAAAAGAGGGTCCACTGACAGTAATATATACATAAAATTTGAAAACAAAAATATGATCATTGTTGTAGTCTATGTAGATGATATCATATTTGGAAGTGATCTACAAATTCCGACTATAAACTTTGCTTCATAAATGAAGAAGGAATTTGAAATGTTAATGTTGGGGGAACTAACATTCTTTCTAGGTTTACAATATCCTCAATCAGAAAAGGGGTCTTCATCTCTCAAACTAAGTATATCAAAGAGATGTTGAAAAACTTCAAAATGGAAGAATCCAAACTTGTTAGTACTGCTATGGATACTGGTTGTAAATTGATAAAAAATGATGAATCCTTAGAAGTAGATCATACTATGTATAGGTCAATGGTTGGTAGTTTATTATATGTAAAAACTACATGACCAGATGTGATGTAGGTTGTAGGTTTGGTTGTCAGATTCCATTCATCCCCAAAACAAACACATGTGGCTGCACTAAAAAGAATTCTTAGATATCTAAAAGGTACTATGGATTATGAATTATGGTATCCAAAAAATAATAACTTCACTCTAAAATCATTCACTGATGCAGATTGGGTAGGAAGTATTGATGACAAAAAAAGCACTAGTGGAGCAACATTTTACTTAGGAAATTGCTTGGTGTCATGGCTAAGCAAAAAGTAGTCCTCCATTTCACTATCTACAACAGAAGCTGAGTATATTGCTGCTACATCATGTTGTACACAAGTCATTTGGATGAAGCAAACATTGGAATATTTACTTGTAAAATATGAAGATCCCACAGTTATATATTGTGACAATACAAGTGTTATAAACATATCAAAAAATCATGTCATGCACTCCAAGAAAAAACTTATTCCAATCAAATATCATTTTTTAAGAGAGCAAGTGTCACAAAAGGTTGTCAAACTGGAGTATGTTGGTACAAAGGAACAAATAGCTTATATTTTCACTAAACCACTGCCTAGAGAGTCATTTTCATATCTTATGAAAAAACTGGGAGTTATCTCTCTTCATTAAAATAAAATGAACATTGTAACCCTGTCACAAAAAGGACATAGTTGACAGGGGGAGAAATAGTGATAGGGGGATATTTATGAATCTTTGTCATTAATTTCAAAAAGGGGGAGGAAAAAATTTGAAGTTGTTGTCATCAATGACAAAGGGGGGGAATGTTGAGTATAATTGTCATTGATGCCAAAAGTATTCATTAAGGACAAAAGATATGATGATATGGAATATATGATGTTGTGGCATGAATGATGAGTATGAAAATCCACCTGATGGTGTTCTAGTACCTTCATGATTTCATTTTTACAATTTGACATAATTATATAAATATTTGACAGTTTGGAGAAACTCTGAAAATTGACTAAGTGTTGGAAAACTGGTCTAAGTGACCTTAGGAAAATGCCCACCATATCTCATACGTGAATGATAAAAATTATCTGAAAGTATCATGTTATAGCTTGTTGAAGAGGCTATCTGAACATGGTCTCAATTCTCTTAAAAGGTATCTGATAACAAATTTATAGGTCTATCAAAATAGGGTTTCAGGTTGTTGTGCACCAGTGTTGGTAAAACTGCCTAAGTGGCCTCAGAAAAATGCCCGCCATAATTTGTATTTGATGTATGAAATGATTATGAGGACATAGGGACCTAGATTTTTTATTGGTGCATATGAAAATATGATTAGTTTTTCCAAAGAGTCTTTGAGGGTGAAGTTATCAATCTTCCAAAAGTGCCTTCTAGCTTGATTTGCACTGTTCCAGTCAAATGCCTGCCAAGGAAAGAGGATGAGGTTTCAGAGGATGAAATTTCCATGGATGGAATTATAATGTTGTACCCCATGCCTTGGATGCTTCATATTTCCAATATTGGTAAAAGAAAAAATCACCTCATGATTGACTTAGGGTTTAATAAAATTGTCTAAGTGTTAAATCAGGGGTTTAAGAGGCCATTTTCAAATGCCCTCCAGGTGCTCTCTTTGTGTCAATAAATTCAGCAAGTGGTATGGATCTATTCCTTGTTGAAGTGTCCATCCAGTTGTGTTCTCATTTTTTTCTCTAGTGGTAACACGTGCAAAAAATTGACCTTCCAAGTTGAAGAAAAATCATGTCCACAAAGTTTATGAGTATGCCCACACATAGCTTAAAAGTATATACTAAATTTTTTTTTATATGCCCGCACAATCCAAAGATTTAAATAAAGATTGCTCGGCTAGTTAATTAAACAAATATTAAATAAATAGAGACATAAAAAAATAGAGATTTAATCTATTTGAAGACACACGATTGTGAAAAGACACAAAGTTCAGATTGAAGAGATGCAACTGTTAAAGGATGAGATACATAATATATAAACATGTATTTGAATTGGAAAGAAGATGTCTTTGCAGTCCAGATTGAAGGAGCACCAAGAACAGACAGAGACCAATGAAATGAAGTGACAGAATTGAAGATATAAAGAAGATAAAAACAAGTAAGGGAGGTTGGGAGGTGCAAGGACGGGCTGCAAGCCTATAGGGGGTTTTAGCCTCCTTCCAGTTGTTGTTGGTAAATAGGTTGGTGTTGCATCCTTCATTTGTAGCTGAAAATTTGGGTGTTGGTGCATCCGACAAGTTGGTGCTTGCAAACTATTTGTAAATATAATTTTGCAGTAATAGAAAGTATTGGTGGTTTTTCCAATTGGGCTTCCACGATAATATTGTGTGTTCTATCTTCCCCTTGATTCTATTTTAAAGTGATAAAATTTTAAAAGATAGCCTAATACTGATTCACCCCCCCCCCCTCTCAGTATTGCTTGATATTCCAACAATGAGAGGAGAAACAATTTTGTTAATGATGAAAATGACTATAAAATCCATTCTTCGATGATCACTTGATTACTAAAATCTTTCACAACAAAGAAGTGAAACTTGTATTTTATGTGATTGATGCTATTTTTTAGGTTGAATATATGAAAGATGACCTATTCATTCCTCATCAATTTGGAAGTGTATATTTTCTTATTGACTATGAGCTTGAAAATAAAAAAAACTAAAACATGATCTCTTTGCCAACAAGTCTAACCATAAGATGTGCCAATATAAAGAGGTCAACAATAATGAACCTTGTCCTGTGTTATTCCATTGTTACCATGATTTTCCTTGTAATTTTCTCTCAAAAACTTATCCTTTGGATGACTATATTTTCTTTGAAGAGATTGTGCATGAGTCTGAGGTTCCCATTGGTGAATGCAATTAACATTGATTTTTCTCTAAGTTTAATTTTTTAGGGACTGAGTATGAGAGGCGTGATCTAGAATCTTATTTTGTTAATTCAATGGCCCCAAATATTTCCTCATCTCCCAAGAAGGAAGATGATAAGGTCATTTTTTATGAATCCAAATCTATTTTAGATGATTTTCCAAGGGTGGAAGCTCAATTTTTTAATGATTCCAATATAGCTCAAGAAGATACCCTATTTGATCCAAGCTCTCTTATGATTTATGATGATTATCTTGAATATTTGATTGAATATAAATGCTTCCCTAATGAGAAGTTCAAGGTAATAAAGGTCCTTTCTTTTTATAATTATACCATCAACCAATCCCAACTAAAAGTGTGCGCTAACATTTGGTCGTAGTCATTTAATGGAGGGCGATCCAAACCAAAAAAAATTGGAGTTTCAACATCAATAGGTTCTAAGAGGCTCTACAGACTTGGACAAGCGGAGAAATTCATCCTAAGAGGCTCTGCAGACTTGGCTGAGCAGATAAATCCAGTGGATAGAATTGATCCGTCAATTATTATTTGAAGAGATCCTTTCTGAATCAATTGGATAAGTAGGTACTGTAAGACTCCCCATCCCTCTATTTCCATCATTGCTAATGTGATGAATTATATTCGAGACGCTATTTCATTTTTCATGCCATATTAAAGCTCTCATTTTTCCTCGTCCATTCCACGCGTGAACAAATCAATCTTGAGTTCGTGTTGGCCTAGGGAAGCAATTTTGAGTTCATGCAAAAGCTAGGGTTCGTGCAAAATCTAAGGAACCAAGGTAAGCTCACACCCAACTCTATATACTTCATTATCTAATTGTCAGATTTTTTTTTAATGACTTGGGATGACACCTAAGGTTTTTATTATGACCATGTAAGGGAGAGGTGGGCTGAGTGGATCAATCCATCCCCTGCTCGAACCACATCATGTTGCCCCTTCCCCAACAGTGTTGCAACCGTCACCACTATGGAAGAGATCCCTTGCACAATTTTTCCTTGTTTCATTGCTAGAGATGGATCCCAAAAGCATCCTTGAGAACATGGTGAGTCTCTCCACATCCTTCCTTATTCTCTTCATGCATACACTGTTGAAACCCTTCCATTGAAACTATGCATCAAAATTGCTTAAACATTCAAAATCTAATCCAACTCTAGGTTGCAATTGGAGGACAACGTGAGCAATATAGGATTGATTATGTTCTGAGTTGATACATTAATGAAATGAATCAAATGACTAAACTATGCACACAAAAAATTAGATGTTGACAGGTTTTTATTACTGTCTGCATTAATTGTTACATTTTCATGACTTCCACGATGAAATCCATTAATACTGTAACCTCCACACAAACCCAACATTAGGAAAACAAGAAGTACCAAGTTCACCCTTCATATATGAAAGAGGTGATCTATTGTGTCAAAGAAGATGAGAATGGCATACATTCTTTGTAGAATTTTGGATAGTGATGTTCCATTGGTGACCTTGGCCTTTCTAGTTTGTCCAATGATTAGAGAAGAGTCCCAAAAAACCAATAGTGTCTTAGTTCTAAGCTATTTGTAGCTTTTATTTTCACTATAAGATGCCAAAGGTATGTTAGTAATCATGCTCAAAACCCACAAATGCCTATATATAATCCATTGAATAAAGGCTCAAGGCTTCAGAATATTTTGGAAAATCTTTGAAAATTTGTGTAAGTATAGAAAGGAGAAGAGGTGGAAGAAAGTAGTGTATCCAAGCAAAGTGCAAATTGAATGTAGAGTTATATGAATGCAAAGATTTGGAAATAGAGTAGAGATTGGTTGTTGAGCATGAAATGTGGAGTGAGAGATGACGAAGAACAATAAATTAGACCTCCTCATTTTGTATTCTCCACATAGATTTTCTATAAGGCCTTAAAAGGGATCTAAAGGAAAAGGGGAGGTTTGCACCATGCATTAGATCTTGGATAGTTCTTCAACACATGAAGAATATGATTTGGATCCCCATTTTGAATGTAAAGTGTGATTTTTTCTTTGAAGGAAAAAAATAACTCCAAATGGATTCCAAGTGTATATGTCTAAATTTAGTTACATTTCTTACAAAATATGTCTTATAATTCTCAAACTATTTTTTAGTTGCACATAATTAATCTACAAAATCAACACCTTTTCACATTTCACTATTTTTGAACAATTTTACTACATTGGATGCCCAAACTTTGTTACAAGTCCAAATTTTGATTTTCAAGTTGTTGTTTTTTCATGACATAATTGACCTTATCATATGATTACATTTTCCATTTAATTAAAAAAATTATTTATATTATGAACAATGTCTTAAAAAAATGCATAGCATACACCATGCAATTCTAAGAATGAAGATATTGTTACGGTTTTGTTTACTATGCAAAGGGGTTACAAAGGATTTAAATCCTTATTTACAAAAATGATCTCATCATCATTCGATGTAGAAAACATTGTAGTCAATAAAAATCACCTAAAGGATACTATGAACTCCATTGTTGTTTTCATTAGGAAAATAAAATGAATGTGAAGAGGCAAAGAGATGGGATGACATTGAGATGAACTAAAGACACCATAGAAGGGATGAAATCACTTAGACATGTTCAATTTCACTTACAATGAACCAAGATATGTTCATTTTTTTGTGTGTAATCACTTAATTACACTAAGTGTATTCTTACTTGGATTACTTACAGTATTCCAATAAGCTATAGTAGTGGTCGACATTGAAGTTGTTAGGGTTTCTTAGTATGGAGTGATGGTTATACCTCCATTTAATTGATTTAAGGCTATATGCACAATATATGTACAACATGGATGGTCTCAAGCACTTGATTTTTTGAATTTGTATGCACACAAAGCGTGATTCTAGTGATCATACATGTTTCTCGTGATATGAATATTTCATATCCATGTTTGTAATACAAGTAAGCATATTCGTTTGGTAGTTGGGTCATATATATTTAGGCTATGCATAATATATGTTTAATATATGTTGAAGAACAAGAAGTGCATGACATGATTGTGATGATTATGGTTAATATACACTCTAGGTATTGAGACTTGTACAGTGACACACATACATTATATTATTTAGGTGCATCACTAGAAAACTTAATTTAACACAAGTAGTTGTTTCCTATGGAATTGGAAGGAATCTGAAGGTAAAATATGATATACGTGTGATGGTGCCATAGTGCTACCCATATCTGATATCTTTCATAATTCATGTATTGATCATGATGGTTGCATAATGAGGGTAATCATATAGTAGATTCATTGAATGTTGATTCTTATGATTCCATGATTTTCATGGTGTTGAAGAAAAAATTGATCCCACCCTGCCCATGCTTATCAACCCTTATATTTTTCAGTTATTCATCATGGGAGTGTTGGATGAATATTTATCCTTCAAATAGAAATTAGGAGTAGCCTTTCAAATTTGATCATTGATTATAAGCAAGGTGGTTTGATTTAAAGCAAAGATAATGCTTTAAATAATAATGGAAATTGAAATTAGCAGAAATTAGGAGCAATTATGTTAAATGGTTATTTCATGACACATGAAGATGTAACATGGTTCTTTCACCTATTTCAAGGAGAATGGCACTTCAATTCATTTAAGTTTAGGTGTTTTACTAGATGTGTTTTGAAACAACTTTTGTATCTTTTTTTCACCTTATGAGAAAAGTTGTATAACAAGGTTTTGTTGGCATGTTGTTATGGAAGCCAATATATTCTATCTCTAATATACTTGAGCGCTCCTATAAAGCATTATTTGGGAGATGAGATATGGTTTTTTCAGGAATATTTTTTTCTGATTGGGCACATTGGCCCCACTAGTATATAGTTTGGGTTTTTAAATGGATCTTTTGGTGTTATTGATTTCCTATTTTTGGGAAAATCAAGACGTTACTTGTGACCATATTTATGCATGAATGAGTGGGTATGGATAAGTTCACTAACCCTACGCATATGGGGATGTATTTTGATGAAATTGTGTTCTAATTTTGAAAGTGGTCAAATTAACCTCACATGAAAGATAATTTTGCTTCTAGGGTTTTGTTTAGTGAAGTAAAAAATATGACTAAGAGTATTTCAATGTGCCTAAGTGCTTTGGTTATTGGAGAATTTTTTTTCCCATGGTGCAAGTTGAACCAAACATGTATTTGTTAGATCTATCTTCCTCGAGCGAGGGGAGTTTAGGAAGACTAGAGGAAAGTGAGACATCCAGTAGGTCTACAAGAGTTATATCAACTAGGTGTCAAAAGATCAGAAGAAAATTCCATAAACGCATGAAAAAATTTCTCGCTGAAGGGGGGTCATGTTCTAACACCCCACATTTTGGCAATCGTTAATTAAAAACTCTAATGTGAATTATCTTAGCAATGCATTGCTTATTATCTATTTGACGAAGATAGATTGATTAAGATGATTGTTATGTGGACATGTGAACTCCCTTGAGGTGTGTATCGTAAATGGAATTTATTGTTTAATTCATTAATGGAAAGGAATATGTTACTTCATATTGAACATGCAAATTGAATATAAAATATCCATATGTAGACTGTTAATTTAGTTGTTGCAAAAGAACTTGCATGATTATATGTAAATGTCGTTTTAATGATAGCGATTAAAACTTGAAAGAGTTGGGTATGTTTAAACATGAGTTTCATGTTGATGATGAACTATTCCACATGTTGATTGTCTACGAGATAGGAGGATTCCTATAATGCCAAGGGGCACCAGATGTCATATACATCAAGAGGATAATGATGTTATATCAAAATTTTCATTATATTTAATTGTGAATTCCAATATTTCTATGACTTGTAGGTGAGTGTGAGTTTTGACAGGAATTGTGACTTTCCCAAAGTGGTTGTTCAATGACGGGACCTCTTAGAACAGTGATGGCACAGTATGGTTGATGTAGGGTGTTGACCTTAGTACTATCATGGGGGTGGAAGAATTTCCCACTGTTTATACCTGAAACCTAGAGTCGTGGGAGGGTTGTGTTGTGCACACTCCCCTAGATGTGTGATGATGACTAGAGGATGCCTGCTAGGGAAGCTTGGTCGATGTAGTTGATCGACACTTCCACTTATGGGTTCTATATGTGTTTAGGTCGTGTAGTCGATGCCACAGTATATTGCAGTAGAGGACGGGATGGTGAGGTCAAGATCTGATGTAAGTAGTGGTGATTAGGGGGATGGAATATTGATGGGATGGATGGGAGCAATGATGGATTGGATGGTGTTCTTGATTGTTATTAACCATCATGATTATATGTTCAATTTCATCATTAACTTTACCTAATTCTATTTTATTGCTTTTGTATGAATTATTATGAATGATGAATGATGCATTGTTTAATTGTTCTTCTATATGTTGTTTGCAAGCATGTAATAATGATATATTATGAGCATTAAAAGTGATTATTAGTACCCATGCTTAAGACGTATGCACTCGCTATGCATACGCCAATTCGTGAGTATGCTATTATGATTAGTCGATTGATGAATACATTAATGTGGTTATATTAGCTATTAGTAACTTGGTTGATGAATTGTTGAAAATATTATTTGTGTGTTGAAAGTATGAGTTTGTTGATTTGTTTAATATGTTTTAGATTTATATATTTTGATTGAATTATTGAATGACACATATAATTATATACATATAATATAATATATGACATAGTATAATATAGTATATGAAAATATCTTATTTGACTTAGGAATGAGAGGATAATATAAACAAATGGATAGATAGGATTTGCACAAATTTTTAGAAAAGAGTTGTCATAGTTGCATTTAAGATGTAAGCATGACAAGTGAGACTTTGCAACCATGTTTATTAATATTATAATTATTTAAATCAAATTTCTATTTTTTTGGAGAAAATGAATTTATTGATTGTTGATTATTATTTTATTGGAATTTATTCATGGATGAGGAAGATGATGAGGAATTTTGGATATTTTGGGGTATGAAAAGTTTGGAACAGTTTGAGAACTCTTGGAAGATTTGATACATAGCCTACTATTTGGATGGGACCATTTAGATGGCTTCGTGGAGCTAGGGAGTCGGCTAGGCCCCTAACTGGCTCTGACGATGAAGAGGGAAGCAATTTTAGGGAAGCAATTTGAGGAGATTTGGAAGCTTGCACAGTTTGGACTTCGTCACCATTCTTATATCGACTTATTTTTCTTGTGATTTTAAATTGTTATATGATCTTGTAAACTTCTTATATGATGCTATTGTTACATGATTAATAATGTTAATATATGTTGTGTGAATCACCAATAAAGTTTTAAAAATTCTAAATTATTTGATGGATAAGTAACCACACCCATGATGGGTGTTACATATAGTATCACAGCCTAGGCTCTAACACTTGGAAAATAGGTCCATCATATACTATCATAAAGCTGTATTGTTTTCCATCACATTGAAGCGGATTACATTCTTGCCAATATTGTTTCTGTACTCAAATTAAGTATCCTTGTTTAAAACTGTAAACAATTCTCACAATTTTACATATACATATATTCCTCTGATTACCCAAAAAGAAGAAGAAGAAATAAACCCGACTACGAATATGGAATAGTTGGGCTGCTTGTTTAGAAAGATTAGTGGATTGCTCAGAAGGAATAGTTGCCCCCTGCATGGACCTCCATATCCCGCCTATAGAAAGAAGTGCCCACATAAAGATCATAAAATCTGTCCTTCATTGGGAAGATCACATAGTTAAATTGAAGGTTTTTTATAGCTCAGGAGCGTAACTGCTCTTCCTGTACATTCTTACTTGGGCTTCAAAAATTGAATGTAAAGCAAGGAACGTGGAGTTCTCACCCGCCGACAACCCTGAGCATATAAAAAGTAAAATAGGTTACTAGTAGCGAAGCCATATCGGGCAAGTTAATATTTTCTTTATAGGCGTTTTTGTCAGATGGAGAGATTTCAAATGTAGAGATGTACAAACACTGATTAGAGATCAGATTAGAGGTTATGGAACGTGCATCTCCCAGTCCTAAAATTCACGGCTCCATTGATCTGATTTTATTTTGCGACCTAGAAATTATTCCAGTTATTTAAACAATAGTCCAGGATACATTTGCTCTTTCTTTTTACACTTCACTTTTTCTTGGCATGCTTTATTTTGAGATATTTAAGAAAATAAAATCCTCAACAGTAAGAACATAAAGCCCATAGACACAGTTGCATTTACGACGATGAACTGTGGCTCTCGGGCTAGAGCGCGAATATCGAGATGCTTGGTGGTTTACAACACCACCCATCCCTCGATGAACGTCCCGTCTTTGAAATTTCCAGTTCCAGACGGTGAAGGCTTGAAAGCATTCTGAAGGATCCAACATTCTGAAGTCTTAGAAGTTTATTCTGTGTTTAAAGGAAGTTAAATTGAATCAACTATTTATGCTAGTTTATTTCACTAGCCAAATTGAGCAAACTTTTAGAAATCAGAATCAAAGAAATAAAGCCTTACAAGCATGATCTGGTTTTTGATGGTTGAATGTTACAATTGTTCATGTAGCTGGAAACTATTTATGCTAGTTTATTTCACTAGCCAAATTGAGCAAACTTTTAGAAATCAGAATCAAAGAAATAAAGCCTTACAAGCATGATCTGGTTTTTGATGGTTGAATGTTACCAGTTGTTCATGTAGCTGGAAGTTATTGTGGAGAAAAAAAATATAAATAAATAAATAGATTCTACAGGATATGAATAATGATAGGTCTGAATGCCATCTGTATAACTTAGATAATTTGATTCACTAGATAATAGTTCAATTGAACGCGAGGAAGGAAAAAAAATAGAACTAGAAATGGCTTAAAGGCTATGATGGTATGACCATGAGAAAATTTCAAAAAGTAGACAATACTAGCACTGCAAAGTGCTTCACCAGCTCTTGGAAACAACTGGAGCAAATCCATTAATGGAAACCCGGTTTCAGGCCATTCACAGTTGTATCTTTAATGCTTGATATTTCACATTACTTTGCAAATTTCTTCATTGGCCCCTGAAGCTTATTATATTCGTGTGAAACATCTTCATTACCATGTGTATGGCATCTGATTTCTTATTTTCTGGACCACCTGATCAATTACAATTTTTACATCAGGATTTTAGAATGCAAGTGCTGGGCCTTCAAACTAACTTTCACAGGAACACCGCTCTCTTAAAATCTAATTAGCCAATATTTCCAACATTTTATGCATCCCACCTTGTCTCCAACTTCTAGAAATGAGTTACAATATCACCAATCACTCGGCAGTGCCGGAATTGCTCAAATCACAATTTAGGCTGCTTAAATAGCAATTTCCATGATTTGGGTAGTTTTAAAATAGAGTATTTAGTCTAGGAATGGCAATTACAGTGGCTGAAATTGCAATATTGTGGAAATAACAATTTTCAATAAGAAATTTGAGAGGCTTTTTAGTTAGGTTTTAGTTAACATGGCCAGCCTTATTCAAGGCCATTTAATACCGCTGCAGTGAACTTGTTGATCCTTGTTTAGGTCTCATCCCAGTGGACGAGGCTTGTCTCACAAACCTTTCAATATAGCGTTGAAGGCCCAATCGATGTGCCTCAACAAATACTTTGTGAACAAGAGTTATCGGAAGGGTACTGCCTCAGGGAATATGGGTTGTAGCACTTTTGCACTCGTCCTTGTAGTCCTGTATAATTCACAATGCCCTTACCACTCTGTCCAGTGGAAAATAAATCTGGCAGCGAGCATGACAGTTCTAGCATCTGAAATTTAGCGGCTGCATGTGCGTTATAGTCTCTCAGCAGAAAGTGAACAATCCAAATCTTGAGTAGAGGCAGCTAGGATATCTAGTACACAGATTATTTTAGATCCCATTAACATAAGACAGATTATTTTAGACCCCATTAACATAAGAGCTTCAGTCCTAGTTTCTTCCACGTTACTCACACCCTTGGTGTGACCGAGAGATTATATGCTTTAGCGCACAGTAAATTAAGAGAAAGAACAACCAATTGGCTATTCTGGAGGATAAACGAAATTTTTTAGTTTTGTCAATGACATGTTTTAGCGTGTTATTTTGTCTTTCCTTGAAATGATGGGATGTTGAAAGCAAATCTATTAAATGCTCTAAATGATGGAATGTTGAAACTCGTCTTCATGTGATCAAATCATGCACACTTTCATTGCAAGATAGTCACTCACCGACTGTACTCTCAATATATATATCTAATGCTATCTCCAATTGTTCTTTAGACTTTAAATGGATTCCCGTGGAGAAAAAAAAATCTAATAACATCACTGTGTTTCGTGTGATTAACGTTTCATGAAAATACTTTTTCAATAGCGTGAGAGTAAGGATAATGAGTGTGAATAAAAAAACACTCTCAGGACTTTTTACAGTTGATTGCATTTACTATTTAGTATTTGCGCTAGGGATTTTGAGGTGGCATAAAATTTTAGCATTAAATATTTGGAAGTTTGCAAAATATTACAAGAAAAAAAAAAATATATATATATATATATATATATATATATATATATTTTGTAGGGTATGTGCTTAGATCTATGATGGTTGTTGTTCATTTATGTTGTATTTTGGTCTATTTTTGTTTTTGGTATTATGTATGTTTTATATGAGCTATTGTTATTTTTGGTATTATGTATGTTTTATATAAGCTATTGTTAGGTTGTTATTTTTCAGACTTTGATGAAGTTGATTGGACAAAAGTTTGATGGAAACAAATAAATGTAATTTTGATTTATATTTTTTTTGAATATCAAATTATTTTTTTCGGCTTGAAAAAAAAAAAAAATATGTACTTAGAATAACAATGGTTTTAAAGATTTACTTTATAATAATAATAATAATATATAAATAAATTGTTTATATAAAAAAACTTATGTAATTACTTTTTACTAAAATATTTTTTTTTATAATGGATTTGATTTTATTCGGTCTTCTACCTAATAATAAATTTACAACCTCAAGCAAAATTAGAAAATGATTACATGGAGAGCTGAACAATTACTATAAAACTGAGCCTTCAAACACCAAAAGAAATTTCCAACAATATATATTAACAATTTTATATTTTATGCATAAAAACTTTACAAATAAAATATATAAGTTTGTAACATATATAGTAAGGAATTTGTAAGAACATGGTATTCAAAATTATTTGAAATATGTTATTATTCACATATATTTAATCTATAACATTTATTAATAGATTAATGAATTAGTTATTTATGTACAAATATATATATTATTATATATGAATGTTATTACAATGATGTTAGGATGACACTTAAATATTTTTTTTGAGAAATAAATATTTATATAAAAAAGGGGGGCTACACATTAGTAATTATGATCCTCATTTTTAAAAGTATAGTAATTGTATCAATTATAATATTTTTAGTTTTGAGGTTAGTAATATGAAAGGGTTAAATCATTAGTTCAACTAATAAATGATGGTTGGTTCAACTAATATATGATAGCCCTTATTTTGAAAACCTAAACACAATGTAGTGTTTGAGGATATTGAAGAAGTTTCATGAATCATTCATTTTAGCCTCTTCAATGAACAAGTCTATACATACTCTAATAGATAGAAGGCGAGGGGTCTACTGTAATATTGTAGGTGACTACAATGTTATAGTGTTTTGCCTATAAAAGTAGCTGTGCAAAACAATATTAATCACAATAAATGTTGGGGTTGCCCCAATAAATTAAATGACTTAAGAATCAACCAATTAGGATCTCAAAGTTTAAATATTTGAATGTTCCTTGTAATAGAGGGTTTTGGTCTTCATAGTGTAGAAGTGTAAGAGGTCATGGTTGTAGATCTATGTGAGAAGGTATTAGTGTAATCTTAGACCCTTATGGATGCCTCTAGGCCTAATAGATCTTCATTTATGAATGGATCTATGCTCGTGTAATTAAATTACAACTCATAATTAGATAACAAACTCATAATCAAATAACAATGTTTCCAAAATTAAGAAAAATTGTACTAAACCATTTCTATTGAATGACTAAGGTAAATATATTAATACAATGTAATTATTAAGTCAAGGTTTCCAAAACTAAGAAACATTATGCAATTGAAAATTTTGAAGAGCAAAGGAATTGGAAAAAGTCAAAAGAGATAGTACCATTAAGATATAATTGTCAAACAACAAATAACATGATACACATTGGAAAAGTATAATAAAATAGTAAAGCAAATTAGTATAATTGGGATGGATTAATAATTATAGTAGGGAAAATGTAGAAAATGACATTATTTAAAAAAAAAATAATGTAAATAATGATACAAATATATGTATAGTAAAAAGCGAGAAATGATCAATTATGAAATAAAATAAAATTATAGAAGAATGTAATTAATGTTTAATATATGCTTTAAACAGAGAGAGAGAGAGAGAGAGAGAGAAGGTGTAACGAACATGGATAAATGGTACTTAAAATTTCAAGTCATAATCAAAACAAAGTAATATATGAAAATATTGATAAATAAAGAAATACCGTCCATGTAGTATTCCTATAACTTAAACCAGGATAATGGAAATTAAAATTTTAAGATGTGTAAAGTAGCATTAAAGGTGGGATACTTACATGGTGTACCTTGTGAGAAGTAAACATACTTCATGGTGAGTAAATAGAAGCCCTACCATATCTTACATTTATACAATGAATCTTTGTAGAGGTGGTAGGTTGAAATTCATCATTTCATGAGTTGATTTCACTATTTCCAAATTTGGCTAGTAATACAAGGATGGAAGCGATCGATGTGTTAAAATTGAAACCATAAGTATTTTGTACATAACATGAGATTCATGTGTCAGAATTCTCCTTTGATAAGTGTTAATTGATTATGCGTATTCAGTTGATAGACACGGTGCTAATCAATTATTATATAGCACACCATTCAATATACAACTAAGATTTTGTCTAATTAAATATAATTATGAGAAGGTAATTGGTGTTTATTATAATGAAATTCAAATGAAGTTATAAATCGATAATTAATTCATAATAATATATCTTAACTTGAGAAAATGTTATATGGGAGATGTGGTCTTCCTATGAATGGTGACATTAAAAAGGAGTAAAATTATGACATCACGCTAACTAGTTGGGATAAAATCCATTTGATAAACCGTGTTGAATTTAGATCAATTGTGTGTATAACATGTAATATGTAACTTAAGAGCACATCCAATATAATGGAAGAAGAAAAAATTATATAGTATCGACATGTTGAACATGTGAAGGTCTCATGGGACTAGTATGGCTAAAGTATTCTAGTTGGAAGGAATGCATATATGGTATCGATATTTTCCTTAAAATTGTGAATGACCATAACTTCCGGACGAATTTTCTTGAAGGGTACCCAGTATGTAACTCCCCACATTTTGACAGTCGTTAATTAAAAACTCTAATGTGAATTATCTTAGCAATGCATTGCTTATTATCTATTTGACGAATATATATTGATTAAGATGATTGTTATGTGGACATGTGGACTCCCTTGAGATGTGTATGATAAATGGAATTTACTGTTTAATTCATTAATGGTAATGAATATGTTACTTCATATTGAACATGCAAATTGAATATAGAATATCCATATGTAGACTGCTAATTTAATTGCTGCAAAAGAACTTGCATGATTATATGTAAATGTCGTTTTAATAATATCGATTAACACTTGAAAGAGTTTGGTATGTTTAAACATGAGTTTCATATTGATGATGAACTATTCCACATGTTGATTGTATACGAGATAGGCAGATTCCTATTGTGCCAAGGGGCACAAGATGTTTTATACATCAAGAGGATAATGATGTTATATCAAAATTTTCGTTATATTTAATTGTGAATTCCAATATTTCTATGACTTGTGGGTGAGTGTGATTTTTTACAGGAATTGTGACTTGCCCCAAGTGGTTGTTCAATGACGGGACCCCTTAGAACAGTGATGGAACAGTATGGTTGGTGTAGGGTGTTGACCCTAGTACTATCAGGGGGGTGGGGGCATTTCCCACCATTTATCCCCCGAAACCTGGATTCGTGGGAGTGTTGTGTTGTGCACGCTCCCCTAGATGTGTGATGACGACTAGATGTGTGATGACGACTAGCGGATGCCTGCTGGAGAAGCTTGGTCGATGTAGTCGATCGACGCTTTCGCTTACGGGTTCTATATGTGGTTAGGTCATGTATTCGATGCCACAGTACAATGAAGCAGAGGATGGGATGGTGAGGTCAAGATATGGAAGTAGTGGTGATTAGGGGGTTGGAGTACTAATGGGATGGATGGGAACAATGATGGATTGGATGGTGTTCTTGATTGTTATTAACTATCATGATTATATGCTCAATTTCATCATTAACTTTACCTAATTCTATTTTATTGCTTTTGTATGAATTATTATGAATGATGAATGATGCATTGTTTAATTGTTCTTCTATATGTTGTTTGCAAGCATGTAATAATGATATATTATGATCATTAAAAGTGATTATTAGTACCAATGCTTAAGACGTATGCACTGGCCATGCATACGCCAATTTGTGAGTACGCCATTATGATTGGTCGATTGATGAATAAATTAATGTGGTTATATTAGCTATTAGTAACTTGGTTGATGAATTGTTGAAAATATTACTTATGTGTTGAAAGTATGAGTTTGTTGACTTGTTTAATATGTTTTAGATTTATATAATTTGATTGGATTATTGAATGACACATATAATATAATATATGTCATAGTATAATATAGTATATGAAAATATCTTATTTGACTTATGAATGAAGGATAATATAAATAAATGGATAGATAGGATTTGCACAAATTTTTAGAAAAGAGTTCTCATATTTGCATTTAAGATGGAAGCATGACAAGTGAGACTTTGCAACCATGTTTATTAATATTATAATTATTTACATCAAATTTCTATTTTTTTGGAGAAAATGAATTTATTGATTGTTTATTATTATTTTATTAGAATTTATTAATGGATGAGGAAGATGATGAGGATCTTTGATATAAATAGGAGACTTGAGCAGGGTAATTTTTAAGGATTCTAATATTATACTTAAGCATAGTATCCTAGGCGATTATTTTGGATTGAAAAAAAAATGTATATAGATAGGTAGGCAAATATTAAGTATGAAACACACAATTTACTACTAAAATGTGTAAATTTTGGCAAATATTATGATAAAAAAACATATTTTATGTAAATATACGCGATATTAAAGACTAAAAATGACCAAATAGCGAATTTATTTTTTGAAAAAAGCCCGAAAAATAGCCAATTGGCGAAATTTCGCCCTTAAAAATTACCCTGGACTTGAGAGTAGAAGGAGGGAGGTTCTTTTTATCTTGGAGTATATTTTGGGTGAGAGTTTTTCTAGGATGGGAATTTTGGATATTTTGGGGTATGAGAAGTTTGGAAGAGTTGGAAGAGTTTGGGAACTCTTGGAAGATTTGATACATAGCCTACTAGTGCATCATTGTTCTGTTCTCTGGGGGTCTCGGGCATGGAGAGCCACAAGGCCATTTGGATGGGACCATTTAGATGGCTTCGTGGGGCCAAGGAGCTGGACAGGCCCCTAGTTGGCTCGAAGGTAAAACCATGGTTCCACTTTGGGCAATGAAGAGGGAAGCAACTCGGGGAGATTTGGAAGCTTGCTCAGTTTGGACTTCGTCGCCATTCTTATATCGAGGCATTTTTCTTGTGATTTTAAATTGTTATATGATCTTGTAAGATTCTTATATAATGCTATTTCTACATGATTTATGATGTTAATATATGTTGTGTGAATCACCAATGAAGTTTTTAAAATTCTAAATTATTTGATGGATAAGTAACCACCCTTAATGGGTGTTACAACATCGATGTGCCCTTGAGGTACAAACATCTAGTGAAACAATGGGTACCCAAGGATCTTCCTCAACTAAACACATATTTTTGTGTGAATGGGAGGATATATTGTATCGCACCATCATCATTACATGGTTTGGGGTTGTTTTTCCTAGATGGCATAAAGGTCAGTTACGACAGATGTACTGGATTAATGGAGTATGTTGGACCCTGTTACAACTACAAACATTGGATGCGACTAGTCCAATATACACAAAGTATGCACATTGTATTTTCTACAAATTATTTACAACTGAAAGACAAGGATCAAAATAAAGGAGCAATGATGTACATTTACGGAAGACCAAAAGCTACAGGGAATATTGTAGGGTTTATAAACAGTACAGAACCAGGGTCTACAATTAAGCAACCCAATTGCATTTTTGAGGGGCATGAAGGAAACTGTGTTTTTGTATGTGCCATTAAATCAATAGCTACAGGGGAGGAGTTTCTTATTAATTACAATTTGAATCGAATAGATACAAACGTGGTTACTATGGGAGTGGTACATCTAACAATTTATCCAACTTTTAATTAATGAATCTAATATCTTATGTATTTTTCATTAGTATATTTTTATAATTTCGTTAAAATTTTCAATGTTTATTTCACAGAGTAGTGATCGGGGCATCTCCCCAGTAGCTGATTAGAGGAGTACACCATCCTCGAGGCAGCAAGTGTACACCTTTGTAATTGTACAAATATATTATGAAAAAAAAATTGTTATGTTTTTTCATGAGTACATTCATTTTGTTTAGATAATGTTATCCATATATTTGTTGCAGAGTGTTGATCAGGGAAACTACCTAGCTATTAATCAAACGACAACAACCTCGAGGAAACATGTATACCTCATTGTAATTATACAATTTAAATACAATCAATATGTTTTATTATTATGTTTTTTTCATGAGTATTTTGGTTTCGTTTAGATAATGTTTTCTATATTTTTGTTGCAGGGTGTTGATTGGAGCACCTCCCTAGTAATAGATCAGACCATACCAACCTCGAGGAAGTAGGTATACATCATTGTACTTGTACTGCTATAATATGTGCAATATGTTTTTTTATTATTTCTTTTCATGAGTATATTGGTTTCATTTTGATAATGAATTCTATGTTTTCGTCGCAGGCTAGTGATCTTGGCATCTCCTCGGTAGCTGATAAGAGGAGAACACCGTCCTCAAGGCGGCAGGTATACCACATGGTAATTGCACAAATATAATTATATGAGCAATATGTTTTTTTATTATGTTTTTTCCGTGAGTACATTGGTTCCATTTCGATAATGTTTTATACAATTTTTTTCGGGGAAGTGATCAGGGCAAGTCCCTAACCGTTGATCATATGAGTACACGATCCTCAAGGAAGCAAGCATTTTTCATTGTAATTGTACAAATATAATATGAGCAATAAGTTTTTTTGTTATGTATTTTTCTTTTGTGTATTGGTTTCATTATGATGATGTTTCCTACATTTTTGTTGCAAGGTGATGATCAGGGCAAGTCCCCAGCTGTGGATCAGACGACACCAGCCTTGAGGCATAATGTATACCTAATTGTAATTTTAGAAATCTAACATGAGCAATATATTTTTTTAATTTTTTTTTTCCTCAGTCTACTGCTTTCATGCCAGTAATGTTTTATATATTTTTGTTGCAGACTATTGATCGGCATTTGATCCAGCATCAAATCAATTAATAGATATTGATGTGGATGAGATCATGTGTGATGCTAACATCGGATCTTCACTAGACCCAATTAAGATGATAGAGAAGACCTTTAAAAAAATTCATGAGTATATCCTTCCTCTTCTATTCATTCAGTTGCAGACAAATGAGATTAGAGTAAAGGTTGACGTTTTGGTAAATAGATCTCATGCATTGAAAGTAAGTTGTGGGATCTTGAATTAGAAGATAAATTCATTTATTATTTTATAATTTTTACTTGTGTATGATCGTGAACTAAAATATGGTTTGTATTTACAGTATTGTTTATGCCCACACACTAGTGGTCAAGGCGGTGTTGGTACTGGTGATGCTCATGGAGATTCGTCACATGAGAAAACGACTCCACTTGCATCTCATGTGCCATTGTTGTCGACTGAAAAGTCGGCAACACAGTCCGTGACACCCCCGAGGCAAAATGTGAGTGCACCCTCTAGTGTTCGCCACACGCCATATCATACAGAATAAGGGGACGATGCAAAGACTAGTATTGATATTGCTCAAGCAGCATTTCCTGGATCTTCTTGTGTCACTAGCACGGGTACACTACATGCCACATTTTTGGTGGACGAAGAGCTCATTGTCAACTGAAAAAGTAGTCAACACATTCTTTGACACCCTCGAGGCCAAATTTGAGTGCACTTGCTAGTGGCCTCCACACGCTAGATCATACAAAAGAAGGGATCGATGCAAAGACTAGTATTGATATTGCTCAAGCAGCATTTCCTGGATCTTCCCGTGTCACTAGCACATGTACACTACATACCACATTTTTGGTGGACGAAGATCTCATTCCCATAAATATAGAGAATATCCTAGGTATTTATACATTTTGTAAGTTATTGTTTATAATTTGATTGTAATTAACTCATAAAACATTGTTTTTCAACTAATGATGACAGGATCCTCTTGTAGGAAATGATGTTTTTTACAAACATCTAAATGATTTGTCATTGGATATATTTGAGCCCACCATCCACACAAGGTGGGATAAAAAGAGTAAAAATTTAAAATATGAGCTCACTAATCGCTTGGTTGTCATGTTTGAAAGCGATACCTTTCATCGAGCGGAGGTCCTAAAGAAGGCTGGCCAACATATGAAGATTGTGAGGAACCAATATAGGGTTCCTCTAGAAAGGAACCCTCAGTATGAGTGCCCTCCAATTATTCCAGGAAGAGAGTGGAAATCCCTAGTGGAATATGGAAAGGAAATGGCTTTGAGAAAAGAAGGAAAGATACCACCGGGCACAGGAAGGTATGCAATACTTTCCACAATGTAATTATAAACCTTATTATTATTAATTTTTAGATCAAATTTGAAAAATATAACGTATTTCAACATTTTCATAGGCTATCAAACACATCAAAGGCCACAAAGTCAAGAAAATAAAAAATTGGTCAGCACAAGCTTGGGCCTGGTGGTTATTCGATATTGGCGGCATGAATTGTAAGTATCGAAAAACCAATATTGCATCCAAATAATAAATTGAAAATTATTTTCGTTTTCTTGCACTGGGAAAGGTAAATTCATGATGTTTTGCAAATATGCAGGCTGATCGATTCAAGGAAGTGCCCATAGACAAAGACCTGAATATTGGATTCCAGCATGGCTTTAGAGCTGTTGTTGAATTCCAAAAAAGCTTGTCTGGGAAAACACAGTCTTCCGATGATCCATCTTGCGTGCAAGTATATAAATTCAATGAAGTTTAATTAATATTGATTACTTGTGAAATCTATTCGTTATAACTATTTTCCATAAAATAATGTCTTTGTTTTGAGTAGGAAAACAACGATCCACTTAATTTCGAGGATGGAGAAAAACCCATCGAAGATCATGCTTCGAATCCTGGTAATGAATGTATTCATATGCTACAATTTAAAATATTGCATTGCAAATGGTGAATATTAATTGTACTTTTCCATGTTTCAACTACAGAGCATGTAGAGGGTCACACTGTACAAGATGAGCCTATATAGGAACATGAAGTACATGATGTGGCCACATCAGGTAAAAAACACCTCTGTAATTTTTTTTTTAATGAAATGCTTGTCCTTATAATAACAAAATATATCAATGTAACATTTTTACATTCTTCTAGCAAATCCGGACCACTTGCAGTAGCATCCATGTTGCGAGTACTCTACTAGGTCGATAGTACAACAAGTTGTAGATGCCACAAGAACTGGACAACAAGTTGCAGAAGATGAGTTCCTTGTTGATTTTGTCCAAAGAAAAAAAACCTAGAAAGAAGTGATTGAAGAAACACTATGTATACTTATTTTTGATAATATAATGCCTTGCATTATTCTTTTCCTACCGAATGAATGAGTTGTTTAATGAATGTTATATTTTAATTAATGAATGGTAAATGTTTCTTATGATGAAATCCACATGTTTGCACATAAATTTAATTTTTTTTCAAGTACATGCATTGGGTATGGATAATTGAGAGTGATGTGAGGGGGGGGAGGGGCCATAAGAGATTCCACCTTCACGTGGTTGTCCCTGTTTAGTAGAGAATATTAAATTATTCTCGAAACAAAGAGAATCTCAATGATTTATTTATACCTGCCACCAATGAAGTAGCTTCAGTACCTATCATAAGTGAGACCACACTCTTATGATCACAAGTTCAACTAGGTTTCAACCCATCAAATCCTTCACACATCCAAGTGCTCATACTAGAGATTACATGATTACGATGCCTAAAGTTTCCCATACTATAAGATATTTTGTGAATAGGTTGAAGGAATCATGCCTTCAACGGTTCAAAAACCATCTACATTTGTCATTCTCAAAGATACTGATGCACCTGCAGAAAGCAGTCATCCATGACATGGACACTGAATTTGGATCAGGTTGGTCTATAAATAAGAAAAAAAACAAGTGTCTGAAAATTGCAAGCAATTTTGGTGCAACCAAACAAAGAAGATAAAAAAAATCTTTCCCTAGCAAAGGATAAACAAAGAAAAATTGATGTAAGTCTTAAACTATGGATAAAACTTCTAAAATCATATGAGAAGTTGGATGCATGGAGGAATTCCGGAGAGGAGAGTACCCAGGTAATTAAATTTTCTCATAACATTATATCAAAATTATTAAACGATTTGTACGTTTTATTTGTTGATCCTGAAATTGATGTGGTATATGTTTCAGGACAAGGCCTCCAAGGATAGGCTTTCCAAACTTCATGCCATGCATCACAGTGGCCATAAAGGTATACAGACCTTGAACTGTACTTTTGTAAGTATATTTAATTTGTGAAATGATTTTTTTTTAATTCCTAGAAAAAATTAAATGATTGCATAATAATTAGTTTAACTAATCCATGTGTCATGTGTTTTACAGGAGGAGAAACATGGCTGGCATCCAATACCATTTGAAAAAAAAAATTACAAAGAAAAAAGTGGACCGACTTTGTAATCTGGATGGAGAATGATGTATCATTATTTGACTAATATTCAGACATTTTACTACATTGCCATTATTTCTTTGGGAATTTATAATCTTAGGTGGTTTATCACATTTATTAGAGTTGAACTTAGGCACACTACACCCTCCCAAATATAGAATATGTTATCCCAAGTCATACCTATCCTCATCCCATTCATAACCAATAAGAAATTGAATGACACATTAGTCCCATCATTTTTGCGTTCCTGTTGGCGGATATTTCTACCCTATAGTCAGGAAACTAAACTATCAACTTGGTTGGGGTGACAGGTAAGTGCATTTATGTCATTACAGAGGTGTTTACAAAAGAAATAGATTACAGATTTAGAGAACATACCTTGTACTGGAGTCTGATCCTAGCCTTGACCCAGTCTTGTGTCCAGCTCTCAAATCTACTTTCTTTCAGCAAACCTGAAACAACAATACCTTCCTCAAACACTTTGGGCAACATATAAATCATAAAATAAACAAAGATTATGTTTAATATCCAGTATTGACCAAAATGAATCCAACTCAAAATGCCATTTTATAACACCTTCAGATTGGAACAAGGAAACACTTCAACCTTTATTTGTCAAAATAGTATGCAGTACAAATATACCTGATAATGAAGCAGGCTCCTGCAACTAGATCCTGGGCTCTGGCTCTGCTCTGGTCTGAATGTCTTCTGCAACAGTTTCTCCATTAACTCATCCTCTCATTCTTTAGTAATCATTTGCATTCATAATTTCTTCTAACCTTGCTCCCTTAGCCTTCTTGGAATTTATAGGTTTAAGGAAGCAGTTCAAGTCGATGAGGAGGTTGGGGAAGTTAAGAAACTGGCTTCAACTAATCCTCTTCGATGGATTAATATATTTTTTTAATCATTTTTAAGATACACGCGACTATTACACAGTGGAGTAGCGTATAGGGCGCTACTCTATTGTTTGAGGAATAGCGCTCATTTAGTTTTAAATTCCGAGCGCTACTTTGATAATAAGGAGTAGCGTATATATTGATATGGGCGCTACTATTATGCACTGGAGTCGCGTATGGGCGCTAGTCTCTTTAAGTAGAGTAGCGCTCATACCTCAAAATGATATTTTTGTATGTTTTCCAGTATTCTCAGGAAATGGGATGAGTTGTCATAATATCTAAGGTCAACATGCTCCTCCATCCAAGTTGTCCTTTTGTGTGATCAACAGCTCAGGGTGATCACGGACGGAGAGGTGCAAGTTTGACCTATAACAGATGCCCCCTAATGTGTGAGATCAGAGGGAAGCGATGGCCGAAATACATTATAATCCAAAACCAGAGAGAGAGCACAGAACCGTAGGAAAAAAGTCGCAAGAAACCTGCAACAAAAATCAAGGTCAGCGAGCAATTACATTGTTGACATCGTATAGATGTGTAAGGTGATACAACATGATCTCCGATACATAACAAGGAGATGTATATAAAAGCATGGCCACTTGAAATACAAGCGTGGATCCATGTCAAACTAAGAGATCATAGCCATAACAACACACTGGATCTATGTCTCATGGAGAGCCGTATAGAAGTGAGGCTCAGTCTTGCGCAACTTGGGTGATAACAAAATGGGGTTATGTCATCCAAATCCCAAGGTCTTCATCCCGTAACAACCCTAGGTACAAACCCGAGCCATGTGAATAGATGAGTTGACAGTCGAACATGGAGGGCATCGTCTGATTACCGGTCATTGATGTATACCGTTAACAAACGCGAGGACTTCCATCGATAATGATGATGGAGTCCAAGGTACCAAGTACGATTCGCCAAATGTGAATAGATGGACTTGGAGTCGAACACTTGGGAATCCTGTCGAAGAAAAGACATTGATGTATTCTCATCATTCAACAGCGAGGAAAATTGCCACTGGTGACTGCAATCTCCAAGGTACTAACCGAAACTCTAAACTTCAATCCCAGAATAATGATTTGAAGTCGATGGGAAGAAGTCCGTTGGAAGGGAGGCCTTAAAGCATCCTCCATCATCCAACTCGAGGAACACTCAACTGGTAAGAACTGATATGAAATGATATGTAACAAGACTGACACGAGGAAGGCCGACACATGAGGTCAAGGTAACTGCAGAATGGCCGACACAGGGTATATCCTTGAATATTGAGCACGACACAAAGTGACTCAGGCAGTTTCTGACATAATGGGGTAAATAAGTCTGAAATGTAAGAGACATTAGCAGACCCTCCATACGGTTGGGAGAATAACCAACCGGGGGAGTAAATAACTCGGAGGAAAGGTTCACCCTAAGGCCAAAAACTAAACCCAACTGACAAGATAGACTCAAGTAGGTGTTGTGTTCAAGGATAGGATTTGACTGATACTGCCTTTAACAATGAAGATATGATGTGTTTTCCCGTTCCTTATTCTTTGTAGATAAAAGAATACCCTTCTTGTGGATTTAATGAGTCCAAGAAAGAATGAAAACTCAATAGGTCCAACCATGTAAATAGTTTAATGAGCCCATGGGAGGAAGGCTCAGTACCTTCTTCATAATTTAAAGAGTTCGAAGAAGAGATAGAAGATTACTCTATATGTACTGATCTCTGGATTTTAGTATCGAGCCGAGATCTGTTCTTGCTCGCCGGTGTTTTCAATTTTAAGGAGTCTGAAAAACTTAAACAATAACTCCATATATCTGCTCGTGGATTTTAGTATCGAGCCCAAGCAGATTAATGCTCGCCGGTGTTTTCCTGTTTATAGAGTCTGAAAAACTTAAACAATCCTCTTTTTACCCTCTCGTGGATTTTACATCGAGCCCGAGTAGGTGAATGCTCGCTTGGTATTTTCATATTTAGAGAGTCTGAAAACCCTAAAGAAAGACTCTAGAAGGTCCTTTTTCGTGTAGTTAGTCTCCTCCCCCGAAAAAGTATAAAACAATGAAAGGAGAACTCTTCTAGCGCATACTGACGTATACCTAGAGTATACCTTTTCCGTAGTTAATCCACTGAGGCCCGGAAAAGGGGTAATTCTATACCTGAGTGGATGAGCCTTCGGATACTTTAACGAGCTCGAAGAGGACAAGTCTGCTCGGCAATCTTGTTTAGGTTTAAATAGTCCAAACAAGAGCTTAAAATGACTTAAAGGTCAGCTTCTGGGATCGTAACTTCATGTCCTGCCAAAAACTAGGTTTTCAACAAAATATTAGTCGATGACGCAAAAATCTTAAAGAATATATGGATTTGAAATGTTTAGCTAATTGACAAGATTTATCGTTAAGAAATTTGAGGTCAGGAGACGAATTCGACAACATTTGAGTGAAAATTGAACTTGGATCAATTTTATACCTTATTTTGTGTTTCAATTGATTAATTAGGGTTTTTGAAAATGTTTGAAACTATAGAAAATTAAAAATTATGGGTAAAAATTAAAATCCAATTATATATATAATTTCAATATTAACAAATCAATTTGCATTTTGTGTTGTAGGGCAAACATTGGGCACATTTTCACGAATTTCAAATCTCCTTTGTGATCGAACGGGGCATCCAATCGCCAAATTGCTTCCACCAAGTAAGTAGAAATCAACCCAACTTGCATTTCAATGGTTTATTTTTAAAATTTTGAGGAAAAATGGCCCGAAACGCAATGCTCATAAAGTTTTATGCGCGGGAGCTACTGTATATACATAACAGTAGCGTACGAAGGCAATGGGCGCTACTTTGCTCAAACAGAGTAGCGCCTACACGCTACTGTGTAGTATACACAGTAGCGTACATACTTGCAAAGCCTAATTAAAGCGCCGAGACTCAAAATTTTTGGGGTTTTTGTGCAGGATGGTCTTACAATGGAGGGAAAGGGAGCATGAAGACATGGATAGACTAGCTATGCAAGACCCTGCTACCCTTCATGCACTCCGTAGATGCGGTTTGTTGAAATTTTATCGAACCGTAAACATGCGGGCACTAAACAAGTTGTTTCGGAGATTGATTCAGTATTGGGATGTCGATACTAATACCTTCATCATCCGGGGGCAAACTCTTGAGCTTACCGTTGAGGATATATACTTTATAACCGGTCTCTCGAGGAGAGGAGACGTAATCAATCTAAAAAGTACATCTCGCTTGGGTGCACGATCAGTGCAAGAATATGTGAACACCTACTGTGTTGTCGGAGCAGAGAAATCGGGAAGCCAAATCCTGATTTCAACTATTGATGGTCTCCCGCTGAAAGTGATAGTGAGCACGATCAACCGGGTATCCGGTAGTGCATCACAACACTTGGCTTCTAGGAACTCGATGCATGTCGGTGTACAGTGCTTGCATGGGCATGTGTATGATTGGAGTACTAGCTTGTTGGCAAACATGAAGTCTCAATTGACAAGTTGCAAATCTGGTACAATGAAGAATTTCGGGTACGGGAGTATCTTGTGTACTTTCTTCTTCGAGAGAATGCCTGCTATTAGTTTGGGAATGCCATTACCACAGGTTAACCCCCGTGAGCCCAGACTAGGGCGTTGGGGTGACATTTTTCTCCGCCAGGGTGGTGGGGAGAGTCACTATTGTTACCATACAGATGGCTTCTGGGGGTGGTGGGAGAGGCAAGTTCCCGCTTTTGAGCAGTTTCCCTATGCTGGACTAGATTTTCGTCACGACCCAGAGCTGGTACTTCCGCCAGGTGGAGCCTGGGGAGATATTGGTATGTTTACTTTTTGAGAATTTATTTAATTTTTTCAAACTTTTCAAATATTTGATTTTTATGAAATGAGTTTTGGAGTTCTAATCAAGTGTTCAATGCAGATGTTGGGCCTGTTCATCCCGAGGGCCATCCTACTATCTATGTGAGGCCGGCTGATATCACCGCAGCAGAAGCTATGCTGGGAACCCTGGAGAGGAAAATGAGTCGGCTGACTCATGAGATTCCTGCGAGCCGCATGGACCAGATACCTGTTGACATGCAGGAAGATGTTGTTGGGGTGCCCCCAGCATGGCTTAGATTACTGCGTAGGGTTGCTAGACTAGTGATATGCTACCGTAATGGGGTAGATGATGAGGAGGTTCCTCCTTCTCCATAGGAGAAGAAAAACATTATATGTATATATTTTTGAGGCTGCCATGCCCAACTTTTGTACTTTTATGACTTGACTTATGAGACTCATGACTCGAAACTCATATTTTTTGATACGGTATCAATTATATATACAGTATCGGTTATTTACATGTGAATGTGTTTTTAAATTTTATGTGTGGAATGTTGTTTACAATGTATGATGCAAATGCCAGTCTAACACATAGTTTGCTAACGAATCAGCTAAATTGTTTAAATTTCTTGGAATGTGTTCATATCTGATAGAATGAAAATGTCTTTCCAATAATCTAACTCGTAGAAACTGTCGTAGCAATCCTGGATCTCTAATCCGATAGACACCTGTTAACTGAAATACAATTAGTTGTGAGTCAAGCCTTATCTCCAGGTATGAAATGCCATGACTGAGGGCATCTCGGAGAAGTTCTATAACTGCACTGTATTCAGCCACATTGTTCGTGGTAGGTCCCAAACAAACCCCCCCCGAAGAGACAAGTTGGTCAGCGGGTGAATAAATGACCCAAGCTGCTGCAGCCAACTGACAGGTGTGGCGACTGGCGCCATCAACAAATCCTAAGAAATGTGCGGTTGACATCTGGTACATGAAACGAGAAACACACATCAGATCACCTAACGAACATAACAAAACTAACTATACAAAGATATACAGCTATGTTACAAGAAAAAGTACTTCAACCTAGGCGTAGTACTTCTTCAGGTAGGGTCAATGCCTGGATCTTCCTCAGGAGGCCGGGCAAAGGTGTTATGGAACTCACGGAAAAGATTAGCATACGGGATTATTTCATCGAGATAACATCCCGTTTCAAAGAAAATGTTTCCGTTAACTCCAGTAAAAATGTTCACCAACGAGGTATGTGCTCTATTTGCTTCAACAATGGCAACTTGTGAAGGGGTGAGACCAGTATTCTCATCGGGTGGTGAACAAAATTCTCCTCTCTCTAATAAGTGAAGAAAAGGAAACAAGAAGGATACGCGATTTATATGTTCACGAGGATGGTCTGGGTCATTCAAAGCTTCTAACATTTCCTCATCAGAAGGTAACGTAATTCCTGAACTGTTGAGAGAATGAATTGGGTTAGGTATCTGAGTAGTGGCACCATCTATATTTGACTCGACAGACACCAATTGAGTCGACATATGTCCTGTTGTAGTTTGATGAGACTCCAAATGGGTAACTTCTTCAACAGGGGTAGGCACGGAGGGGTTTGTATTAGCTGAGAAAAACTCGGAATCAGTTGTTGAACTAATCATAGGAATTTCAGACGATGAACATCCTTCAGTACCAACAAATAAAGTAGGAGCGGGTAGATCAAAAGTGCCAATCAGTGATCCAAAAAGTCCTGCTCCTAAACTCTCGCTAACTGGGGTGGTTTGATCAATCATAGGAATCGTGGTTTCCGTAGAAGTCTCGTGTTTTCCTTGAGTGAAAGAAAGTTGATCGACTGTAACGATCTTACCTTCAAATGGGAACATGACCACTCGAAAAACTGCCGATGCTATAGCTCGCATGGCATAAGTCCAACTCCTACCCAATAACATATTGTAATCGAGCGGAGCGTCCAGAACTTCAATCTCAACGGCAACTGTCTTACCAGCCAAAGTGACATTAAATGATGGCAACACTCCATGTGGACGGAAAGTTCTGCCATCAAATGCAGTAAGCATTGTGTTGGAAGGGACTAACTCAGGAGAACCTAGAGCTTTCCAGCAGGAAATAGACATTACGCAAGTCGACGCTCCCTCATCTACTACAGCTCGTCTTATGGTCATTGGACCATGAACGACTTCAATCTGGAGGGAAACGTGATATGGCAACCGGTATTTGACATCAGTCATATCAAAACGCGCAGACATGTTGGAGGACTCCATACTCCCAATAGCTGCCAGAAGTGCATTTCGTTGCAAAGGACAACTCTGCAAGACTTCTAAGGTAGACATGGCACAAGGAGTTTGGGCTAGATCTTCAACTACATTGTAATTGGAAGCAGCCCGTGTGTTGGGATTGTGCGATGTCTTCTTTAAGACACCTTTCAGAATCTTAGGCATTGGGTCCACAGGTATGTGGAGTGGAGTGGAGGATTCAGCAATCTCCTTATCCTTTCTCTGCGTTTCCGGGGTATAGTTTTTAGCTCTGGTTTGCAAAAGTGCATCTGAGTTAACCATGTTTATGAATGTTTGATCAACCGAAGCGTGTGAAGTGCCCCCAGGTTTGGAGGTGCCAGAAGTGGAGCCTTGCCCTTTGGGAAATGGATCTTTCAAGACGGCAGGCTTCTTTTCTTTCAAGAGCTTCTGGGCTTCTTCTAGTAGAGGGAATTGGTGAGTAAGGTGGTTTTGTTTGCAAAGTTTACAAGGAAACCTAACCTTCTTCTCTTCTTTATTACCCTCTTCGGCATTATCTTTTTTGGGCTTTTGTTGGTTCCCCTCTCCTTTCTTGCCCTTCTTTTTGTTGTTGGGCTGCCGAGGGCCCTTTTGATTGTTCTGAACCTGATTAACAGATTCAGAAGTAGAAGGAGAGGTTGTGACGGAAGCAATGTCTGCAGTCGAATGTTTGACAGTTAAGGCTTGGACCTGTTTGGTCAGTGCTTCGAAAGCTGCAGAGTTAACCGAACCCACTATGCCGTCAGCATGTGGTCCAGGTTTGGGTCTACTTAGATCAGTGTTTGATCTCGGTGCGTCCGGTATAATCTCATACAGTAAACCAGATTGTGCGTATACAAGGTCTAACTGTTGAGTCCTTAAAATGGCTTCTTCTTCATTGGAGACTCCAGATGTCGCTACTTCCTTAGAAATATAAGGAAGGAGTGATTTCAAGTACCACTCAAGCAGGAACTTTGGAGGGATGTTGGCCTTTATGAGCCTCTTCCGTCTTCGCCACTCCTGAATGTGGTCAGATAGGTGAGTGGCTTTGTTTTGTCTAAAAGTAGACAAAAGTTCTGTTCCGGCATCATACCGAACAGGAAGTTGGAAATGGTTCAAAAAGACGGTGGCCAGATCCCCAAAACTAGAGAAAGTAGCCGCAGGTAACTCAATGTACCATTTGGCCGCGGGACCAGTTAAGGTCCTTTGAAACAATCTCAATCTGATGGAATCTTCGTTCAATGAATTTGAAGAACACCACAAGTGAAAGGTAGTGACATGGTCACCAGGATCTTCACTAGCTTTGCCTTCGAATTTGGGAATATCTGACGGTAATTTGGTGGGAACTGATGGCCATGCTGAGTTATGACACACAGGATCATTTGTCAATTTCGAAAGGTCTGGCAAATTCAAAGTTGCCAGAAAAGGTAGACGAGGCCGGTAAGATGAAGCTTGATAAGGGAAAGCACCCATTGTTTGTCCCATACATTGTTGGTAGGGGTTGCCCCCAGCCATTTGGTGATTAGGGTTGCCCCCGGCCATGTGTTGGTAGGAGTTTCCACCTCCCAACTGTTGATAGGGGTTACCCCCAGTTAACTGTTGGTAGGGGTTACCCCCAGGTATTTGTTGGTAGGGGTTGCCCCCTGCCAGTTGTTGTTGTTGTGAGAAAGAATGATTAAAATTTCCCCACCCATACGAGAGCGGATTAGTGCTTTGTTGGTTCGTCCATTGTGGCTGGGTGTTACCCCCGCCATATTGCTGGTTGAAAAAGTTGCCCCCTCCCCCTGAGAATAAGGAAAAAGGAACATTATTTGCAGGCATGCTACCCTGATTCAAGTTAGGGCCTACAAAGTTGTTGAAACCAGCCGAAGCTGATGTGGACGGTGCCGTCATGGTACCCATGACTGGCATGTTTGCTGAAACACTTGGTCCTACCACAGGTGTGGAAACCCAAGTACTAGGGATCTGATATAAAGGTTGTGAAGTAGAAGGTGTTGCACAGTTAGCCATACCGCTAGGTCTAACAGTAGACGTGGGAATAGATGCCATTGTTGTGAAACTAGGCATTCCTAAAGTACTAGTGTTAAAACTGAAAGATGGAGTAGGCACAGACGTAGTTTGTGCCTGACTAGATGTAGCAGTAAAAGAAGGGTTAACTGTGCTGGTATTCATACCTAAAGTGGGAGTTTGGGGACCCCCTTGTTCACCTCCTGTATTAGTCATCAGATAATCGGGAAGCAAAAGATCTGCACTGAAAAGAGGCTGTTGGAAACCAACAGGTGACAGCAACGGAATTCTAGTGTTAGTTAAGGGAGGATTGAAAGGAGTGCTATACTCCGCGGAAGTAATATCTTCCACCTCAACAGTACTAAAAGGTTGTTGATCTGTGATACCTGGTGATGGTTCTACAGGAACCTCAGTTTCAAGGTTTTCTGTTATAAGTATTTCTTCAAGCAGTTCTATTTCAGAGGTAATTTCTGAAGAAATACTGGGGTTTACCCGCTGTCTTGTAGCTGGTTGAATAGGTTCTATTCTAATAGGAGGAAGGTTTTGAATCCTTCTCGATCTACGGAGTTGTTGATTCTCCGTGATTATAGATATCCGATAAACAGCCTATAACCTAGTGGCCACTAAGACTAGGGGGCAAACAGCACACCACCTAAAAATTCCTAAGTATTCAAACCAATCAAACAAAGGTGCCTTCCGGAGAAGAGTCTGGGATGATGAGGGCCCAGAACAGATCAACGAAGGATGAAGAATAGTTACCCGGGGTCCACAATACAATGACTAAGGGTGCAAGCGCTGGAATCACCCAACCGCCCTCCCAAAGACCTGCAAGGGATTTCCTCCCGCGTCTGTCCTAGGTACAGCAGATATACCCTCTGCTGTCACCTGTGTAAGAACCTAAAAGTCTAATACTAAGGATACCAAAACACCGAAAAATCCTGGGGGAACAGTCATCGGTCGAATCAGAAAGCGTGGGCAGGGTAGCTAAGCCCGAAACTCGAAAGAGTCCCCAATACGCTATCCGATCCTGGCGTATGCTCAATCAGAAAGTAGGAGAGGTATTCCCACAAACCGATCTCACATTGACCTACTGCATATGCTCCCAGGCAATTTTTGAGTGTAGTGGATTTGCCTAAATGATAATCTCACTACGATTATTGCGCAATGTGTGATCTTGGGTGGTTTAAGGTGATTTAAACCCAAGACCCTAACCAAGACTAGTTGGTGTAGTGTGCCCTAAAAACAGAAAAGGTTTCTAGTTCGTTTTATTAATAAATTTTAAGGGCTTTTATTACGCAAAGGGGATAGTGAGTGTGTGAACGTGGTTACAACAAGAAAACTAAATGCAAATATATTCAAATTTTCTTACAACAAGACTCTTTTATTTTTTATTTTTTCATCTATCTTTTTCAAAAATGAAAATCTAAGCAAACTTTCCTACTAATTTTTTGTTTTCTTTTTGAATTAAACAAAATATACTAAGCTATTTTGCATTGACAAAAACAAGTTCTATTTAACTCAAAGTACCAAATTTTTTTGCTTTTTCAATGACCGAAAAAGAACTATGAAGAAAAAAAAAAAAAAAAATATGGAAAGCCAAATAAAAACTTCTTATGCAAAAAAGTGGAAATATGGCAAATGTTCTTGAGCCTACAGCTATCGAAACCTAACTCGAGAAAGGCTTAATCTACAGGTTTTTTACTCAGGAAAAAGCCTATAAACTTGGACACCAAGTGGGAGAAAACCAAGGAGAGAACACCCAAGGACTGACCTAAAGTGTTTTAACCCTAACAAGACCACGAAGCCAAGTACACGTAGACAAGCAGGCTGTTCTACTAACACGAAGAAAACTGAGAGGTGAAACTAGCTTAGAGCTGTTAAAAAAGGCATTTGTGACCATCAAAAGGCAAAAAGTCTCGGGAAAACATGAAACTAGACACAAAGAAGACACCCTAAAAGCTCTACCAAAGACCAAACCCTAAACAAAGGACATGGACAGTAGAGAACAGACAACTTCACCACAAACAACAGACACAGGAGTGTACAGGTTTGTAAATGGGCAAAAGCAGTCAGGGTCTGAAAACAAGTGAAAAATGTTCGTCACCAAACACCACTAGGTCTTCCAAATAGGTCAAAAAGGTCTCAAAGAAATCCAAAGGTCAACAAATGGTTTAAAAAATGGAAAAACTTTAAGGAGCGGTTCTATGACTTGAATCAACGATTAAAAACCTTATGCAATCATCCCAAGAATCCTACAACAAAGTCAGAAAGTCTCCAAAGGGCCAAAAGCAAGAAAAATCAAAAAATGACTGCTTCAGGAAATATACTCTACTGTGCAGTAGAGCAACTCGCGCCCATGCCAAAACGGGCGCTACTGTATATACAGAACAGTAGCGTATGGGCGCTACTGTGTATATGTAAGAGTAGCGCTCATATTTCAAAGGCTAGGAAAATGACTTTGGAGGGTATGAAAATCGATGAAAGCAGGCAAGCCAAAACACAGGATACCTAAAAAAGTTCTTAACACATCGAAGGAATCAAAATAAACCGAGAAGAAACAATGGTTTCCTAAAGCCAAAAACACTTTATCCCCAGCGGAGTCGCCAGTCTGTTGGCGGATATTTCTACCCTATAGTCAGGAAACTAAACTATCAACTTGGTTGGGGTGACAGGTAAGTGCATTTATGTCATTACAGAGGTGTTTACAAAAGAAATAGATTACAGATTTAGAGAACATACCTTGTACTGGAGTCTGATCCTAGCCTTGACCCAGTCTTGTGTCCAGCTCTCAAATCTACTTTCTTTCAGCAAACCTGAAACAACAATACCTTCCTCAAACACTTTGGGCAACATATAAATCATAAAATAAACAAAGATTATGTTTAATATCCAGTATTGACCAAAATGAATCCAACTCAAAATGCCATTTTATAACACCTTCAGATTGGAACAAGGAAACACTTCAACCTTTATTTGTCAAAATAGTATGCAGTACAAATATACCTGATAATGAAGCAGGCTCCTGCAACTAGATCCTGGGCTCTGGCTCTGCTCTGGTCTGAATGTCTTCTGCAACAGTTTCTCCATTAACTCATCCTCTCATTCTTTAGTAATCATTTGCATTCATAATTTCTTCTAACCTTGCTCCCTTAGCCTTCTTGGAATTTATAGGTTTAAGGAAGTAGTTCAAGTCGATGAGGAGGTTGGGGAAGTTAAGAAACTGACTTCAACTAATCCTCTTCGATGGATTAATATATTTTTTTAATCATTTTTAAGATACACACGACTATTACACAGTGGAGTAGCGTATAGGGCGCTACTCTATTGTTTGAGGAATAGCGCT
This sequence comes from Larix kaempferi, assembly GCA_027924585.1. NCBI lineage: Eukaryota > Viridiplantae > Streptophyta > Pinopsida > Pinales > Pinaceae > Larix > Larix kaempferi. Next base: position 15,242,100 of record BSBM01000407.1, on the reverse strand, counting down.
CATTTAGTTTTAAATTCCGAGTGCTACTTTGATAATAAGGAGTAGCGTATATATTGATATGGGCGCTACTATTATGCACTGGAGTCGCGTATGGGCGCTAGTCTCTTTAAGTAGAGTAGCGCTCATACCTCAAAATGATATTTTTGTATGTTTTCCAGTATTCTCAGGAAATGGGATGAGTTGTCATAATATCTAAGGTCAACATGCTCCTCCATCCAAGTTGTCCTTTTGTGTGATCAACAGCTCAGGGTGATCACGGACGGAGAGGTGCAAGTTTGACCTATAACAGTTCCTTTTTCCATTCCTTTTTGTTGTATATGTGAATAACAACACTCATCTTTCTCATTACCTTGGTCTTCTACATTCTACATAATTTATGCTTGCGAATGCAAACAAAGTTGCCTAGCCTTTCCTTTTGCCACCATGTTTTGGATGTGGAATTCATTTATCCAACATTGAGAAATCCATTGAACCTTTTCTCTATCAATGCCTCTGCATTTCTCATTCCATCCTATTGTGGATGTGGAAGTCATTATCCAAATTTCATGACCTTAGGCCTTCGGATTCTTCTCTACATGTCAATGCAAAAGGTGCTTATAACTTAACCTGTCATCTGTATTCTCAATATTTCTTCTTTCGGATCAATATTTGGGTGTAGAAATCGAATCCCTTCTCAATGGTTTGCTTCCCTCTGTATGCCTAGAACTCATGCAGATGTTGACGGTGGACCTACATGTGGCATTCTCATTTAAAATTTGGTTCAATGGAAGTGGAGAATGTTGATCTCTTTGTGGATATTGAAACTTGACTCGTACCAGAAATGATTGATTATCAAACACGCATACTCCAAGACATTGATAACGAGGGTCAGTGCATGGATTTGATCATATTTTAGAATCCTTAAGAGCTATGGCAGGAGAAAAATATGTTGAGCATAAAGAAGTTTGATCCTTTTTGTGGAGACATTGCAAATGTGTTGGCTTGAGAACATAAATAATTGCATTGGACAAAGGCATACAAATAATATTCAAGGCTATCGTAGGAAAATATAAGAAGATTAAAGCATGTTATATATGGATGGCTAAAGTTGGCTCTATGCACCCAAATAGAGTTTTGGAACTTCTTGAATTTGACACATTTTTGGAATCTCAGGGCTCGTAAAATTGAACCTCTTAAAAGAATAACTTGCATAGACATTAATGAGTTATTTTATCCCTTTCCAAATTGCAATCAGTCGTATGATGGACCCATATAATGAATTGCCTTGGTTGGTTAGGATACCACAACATATGTTCCCAAGTATGTGTTGTATGTGTTACACTTCACTTTGTGACTGAATGTGTTTTTTAACTAGGAACAAATTACCTCAAATTAAATATCTCATCAACTTACAAATTTAACCAAATATAAAATATTCTTTGTGATGGTCTATTTGGTATTTGCATTGGTTTTATATAATACTTTTGAAGCAATGAGCCCAAAAGGAAATCTTCTTTAGGAAATTGAACCAATCCAATGTTGGTACCTGACTCTATTGAGACACAATGCTATTTTATTTTTATCATGTCCAATATTATTTTTTCAAGAAGTGTAGGCATATGTTGGTAGGGAAGGAACCCAAAAGGTGACCGTGGAAGAAAACACATTTCTTTTCATAAGAGAATAATTTATTTTGGAAGAAATTCATACATACATTAGATTGTATGCATTTTAGGGAAAACTTCCTCTCTCAATTCTTTTGCAATAGGTTAATGTTGATTAAATCATGTAGATAGTATAAAAAATGGTTTGTGTTCTTCAATAAGAAGAAAAGGTAATTCATCTCGTTACCTTTAAATTGTATTGGATGTTTAATTAGAGTATAGCAAGTTTTGTAGAAATCTTAAGTTTGTAATACATTTTATTTAAAGGAAGACGAGGTTGTTATAGAGAACTAAGTGAGCACCTTAGCTAGGTACCTTGGAGACTCGATAGATAGGGTCATTTCAATGTGATATTTGATGATTCAAACTTGTATCAACATTTTTTAGGGAGAAGAGAATCCTTTATCCCTATGCTGGTCAAAACAGAGGACAATGAAAAAATAGATGGTATTTTCATGATTTAAAGAGGTTTTCACTCAGCAAAAAAGGGACCAAGTGTAGGTAATTCTCAACCAAGATTGTTTCCTAGATAGTTTAGGAGATCTGTATTGATTTGGGAGTTCAAGGAGGTGGAATTCAGAAGGATCATGAAGTAGGGAAGGAAAAGTGATGACTTGTTAAGGTTTGTTATGGACATGTTTCTTGCGGCTACATATTGTGTGACTAGATGTGAATCGTACCTTAATAATCAGTCATGGTGAGGAATTAGGGGAGACATAAATTTTACAAATCTTCAAGTGCACATCCAAGGATTTTTTTTTTTTAATTCCTCAATATCGTCGCGTATCTGACAAAAACTGAACTAGCTCCAACGAGGTTGCTATACCTCCAATGGAAAATGTCGTCGGGTTTTGTCGTGGGGATGTGGTCCAAGTATGCTAGTTAATCGACTACTTATTTTTCAGATATTCGACATAGGTAGGTTGGTTAATCGACTAGACATTTATCAGATATTCGATGCTTATTAGGTCAGTTAATTGACTTCAACGACATCGATTGGGTCAGTTAATCGACTACTAATGTGTCGGTTATTCGACGTTCTAGTAATTCAATGTTGTCTGATATGCGACATGTTTGTCGTCGGTTAATCGATGTAGAAATTAAATGAAATGCGTAGGTTTTTCGACAAGATGTTTTCGGTTAGTCGACGAGGTGTTGTTACTGTCAGATATCCGACAAAGTTTTACCAACGTTTAAAAAAAAGAATACTTTTTCGGATTTTAGACGAAGTGTTGTTGAAATTCAAACAAATATGCCATCGGTTTTTGGGTTCAAATTTACCTGTGATACCTATACATACATGAAAGGATGTTTGATATACTAACTAGTACGTGGAAGAACTGCAAGTCCCCGGGATGCAGTGAAGGAAAATAACGACATCTTCTAGGTTTAAAGACACCTAAACACATCTCTAACCTATCACACGAGTTTCTAGATATTTTAACTTATACTAGCACTTGATTTTATCTTTTACGGTTAAGTGGATGGATGAAGTGTATACTCGAACCAATATGCATGAATAAGCTAAACTAGATGCAGGTATTTTTTTTCCAATGAAAACTATCTAAGGAAAGGAGAGAGATATTTCTTCTTTTGTTGAAATAACAAAAATCTTCCCCAAAGTACAATGCTATCCTTTCATTGTTCTTCTTAAGCAAATCCAAAATTCATACGCAACAAACACTCTTTCAATCAAACACAATGACACCGAAAATAACACTAAAGAAAAATATTTTTCTTTTTCTTTTTTAAATAATCTAGATATAGAAGCCAAAACGAAAAGATGAACATCTTATAATTGCAATATCTCTAATTTTTTGAACCAGAGAAAATAAGAGGTAAAGAGAAATCCAAAAAGTATGAGAGCATCAACTACTTGTTCCAATTGCTTTGAAAAGGCCTAATTCCCACTCAATATTTTTGGAGAGATGAATATGAACTTTTTAAAACCAAGAATAAATAAGCATGCACAATTTTCAGCTCTTTCAAAAAAATTTCAAACAACTATCAAAGGCACAAATTCTCTTTTCAACAATCTCAAGCAATGCACTCAAGAGGAAGAGAGTGCAATTTTTTTCATTTTCCCTACTAATGCATTCAACAATTCTGAGAATGATGTGGCTTCCTTTGTCTTGATTCAAAATATGAGAGATTATTCACTACTTCAATCTTTAAACAAAAAGATCCATGATATGTAGAACAGTTGGTGGCGGGGTATGGTTAAGATGCCCCCTAAGCGGAAAGGTCGTCGGTTCTAATCCCGCGGATACCAAAAATCCAACCATGTTAAGGGTTGGTGCGGTCCAGGCCGGGTGCGATCCCCGAGTGATTTTGACGGCTTAGATGCCCCTGGTTCGTGGTAACTTAGCCAAAGGAAAACTTGCTAGTCAAGGAGGTTCCACCACTTTGCAAAAAAAAAAAAATCTTTAAACAAAAAGAAGTTCTTAAGAAATCAATCACCCAAAAAATGTCACAACTCAATATTCACACCAAATTGCACTAAAACCACAACAACATAGCTTTTTAAAGACTTAGAATTCAAAGCAAAATAGATCAGGGATTCTCTAAGAGTCACAAGACTAGTTTCACTTGAGAGAGACTCGAATTACCCAAGACCAAGGAAGAAACCGCATGACTGCCTAAAACTCACTAAGAAGTCAAATCGAGATCTAAAATCCAAAACATATCAAGAGAAGAAAAAAACCAATTCTGAGAAAGACTATCCCTGAGACAAGAGAAACACAAACCTCATAAACCCAGCAAAATCAACTTTTTGTGGGAAGTTCAACCCTAGATGTCAAGTTTACAGGGTGATGTAACTTGCAGGTATACACCAGAGCATCAAAACCTTAGTGATGTGGTTTATACACAAGGAGAGAGCATCAATGGCGCTTTCTAAACACAGACAAAGTGTGTTAGTGACGAGATCTTAATTAGGAAAAGGTGCGCCAAAGTTACAGTGACGCAGGTATGACACTACCTAGGTGTGTCAGGCGAGATCCAAGGTTGAAAAAATAAAAAATCCCAAAACAAAAAGAGGAAATTGGCCAAGATAAAGATACCTAACATATACAGTATCACCTAGTAACTCACAGAAGGACAGATCCAAAAGAAAGAGGAAAATTGAAAGGATTTAAGAGGATAAACAATAAAATGCAAATCACAACCTAAACAATCCAAAGACTATGGAATCTCCCCAGTATGGTCACCAATTTTTTTCTGGATAAATCCTTCATTGTGGACACCAACCGATCTCCCTAGTATAAATGGTTTAGATCTAGAACAAATCACGACAAAATATAAATGCCTTTCCTAGATTAATCCAATCAGAAAGAATGCAAAGGATTGCTTACCTTGTATCTTTAGTTGTTCTTTTTGTTTGATGAATATCTTGATCTCTCGGATGTAAAACAACACGATACAAACAAATGGAAACAAGAGTGAAAGCAATATGTGATATAAACTAATCTAAACAAGTGGTCAAGGAAACAAGTTCTAAAGATATAACATGAACAAAGCTTTATAGAAAGAGCATGTATATTACTGTATAAGATGAAAATACAAAGGGAGGGATTAGAACCTAATCCTTGACATTGCAACTTTTCCAAATAATATTTTTCTTCAAAGATTCAACCTTGTCTATAATGGATGAAGGGATTTCAACTCTAGCATAATTTCTCCAACATTTGGGTGCTCTAGTTCATCGTCTAGCCCCTAATCATGAAGAAGAAGGTTGTATATATAGGACAAATAGGATAGAAGTATTTGAGGATTTGATGGAGAATACAAAGGGATCATCCCAAGGAGTTAGGGGATTGATTTCCACCTTCACTAATTTGTTGGGATAGGCCTCCACGAAGGGATTTGTTGTAGAAGGCACTCGAAGCTTCTCTTTTTCTTCTCTAACTGACAATGACACACCTCTCTAACTAGCAACCTATGTCAGGAAAGGGGTGACGCATGTTGACTGAAGGAAAACATGGTCAGCGATGCACCTTTCCAATGGGCATAGTGCATCATCATAGGTCTGATGCTACTTGTGAATGTGCAGAGTGCGTTGGTGTTACAACATGAGGAAAAAGACATGGAAATCCTTATTTTCAGGCAATTTGTCATCAATGCTTCAGGAATTAGGACAAACCAAGGGTACACATCTCATGATGACAAGATTTCGTTGTAACAATGTTCCTCAACTTTAGACCTTTTTCAAATGCTTGAAATAATTTTCTATTTTCATCCCCATAATTTAGCCACAGAGCCCGACTTTTCAGGATCCACACCTCTTCTTGTTCTTTTAATAGTTTCTTTCATTTATTTTCCATTTGATAAAGGATATTCTTTGATTTGTTTTTCAATAAATGCCATGTTTCTAAATCATACATAGCTTGTAAAGGTTCTTCCACCTTACTAAGATCTTGTGTGTCATGAATATTCTTTTGATGGGCCCATTTGATAGTCACCTACTTTAGGTTTTTCAAATTATTAGAAAAGTGAAATGAGGCTAACACTTGAGATCCGGGTTCAGGTGATTGCCAAACCTCCTTTAATCAAACCTTAAATTCATCTTTTGTTAACAAGTAGGAATTGAATTTGAAAGGGTTGGGGGGTTTCTTCCTCAAACCCTTAATTTCCAAACAAATAGGACCGTGCTCAGATTCTCCCTTGTATCCAACCCATTGTCTCACACTATTTAGTTTATCAACCAACTGAGCAGCTACAAGAAATCTGTCCATCCTTTTTGAGATACGGTCCTCATTGATCTCATATTCCTCCAACTTGGAAACATATTGATTGACTAAATATCCAAGAGATTTTTATATTTTAATTGATGTAGAAAATATCATGTAAGTGGGTTTAGGTTATCCTTTGGGCCCCAAACCTCTGATGCACCCATATTAAAATTGAGATCAACCCCAATGCTGAGATTATAGTAAATTATGATATATTTAGACAATAATCCATCCCAAAAGGTCTTCCTATATCCATAGGTCCCATATATATTGAGAATAGTCAAGTTCAGCCCTAAATATTCCACCAACACATCAATTGCCAATCTTGATTCACCTCCCCCTCCTAATAACTGAACGATTCCAACCCCTAGCTATTCCCCTAATATGCCTCTCACATATGAGGTGATGAATTTCCAAACCTTGAATGTTGAATATATATATATATATATATATAATTCAAATAAAATAAGAAAGTCCATTGACTAATCAATAATAAACATGAAAATTGAATAATTTCTCTATAGTATCTTGTTCAATTTAGAATATTGCACCACCTTATATAAGAGTCTCAACATAACATATATTACATTTGAAAGAATGATACAATCCCATTAACATTATATATATGTAGCTTTGTTCCCAACTATGAGTTGTTACAAACTAAACTCACAAAATTCCTCTCTCTATCTCTTTATATGTGTGCAAGAGATATTATTAAGTCATGACATGCATAATAACATTATATATAATCACTAATATTAAATCCAAATAAATATAGTTTTTATATAGTGTAAAAGTAAAATATGTGGTCCTTGGAAATTAACAAACATGAAGCATTGATGAGAAAAAAGGATGATAATAAAGTATGTTAAATTTTTTAAATAAACAATGAAGCCCTTAGACATAGTCTCACATATATGTCTAATGACAATATTTAGACAATATTTAACCATGTAGGATTTTAATACACTACATCATCCTTTGTATTATTACACCTTTTGAGATTGATCTAGGAAGTAGTGAAACTTTTGAGAGAATTAAAGATTGTTTAAACCTTCTTTAACATGGATTCATGTTTACTTGATGAAGGTGGAAATTGAAATAAAACTGAGTTTCGTTAGGGTGAAATTGTGAAAAATGGGTGTCTATTTCATGAGAATTGGGGGGTGGAGAAGCATAGCGGAAGTTATTCGGCCGAATGTTTAAATTTTTTCGGCTGAATAAATTATGTTATTCATTTGAATAAAGTCATAATTTTTCATCCAAATAACCATTCATGGTTGACCACTAACACTAACGACAATCTAGAAATGTGTGTGAGGCATTGCCGGCCGACAAAAAATTTCGGCGATTTTTTTTTGGAAGGTTATCTGGCCAAACAATTATTCGGTCGAATAACTATTCGATCGAATAACTATTCGATCGAATAATTATTCAGTTGAATAATGATTCAGCCGAATAATTGTTCGACTGAATAACTATTTAGTCGAATAAGGTTATTACATATAAGGTCAGTTGCGGTCATTGTCGTTCATTCTTCCATCGAATATTGTAGGGCCGCTTGTTTTTGCGACCTCGGCTTTCTACGACCCCATTTTTTCACTAAATAGTGTAGGGCCTCTTCCATCGAATAGTGTAGGGCCTCCTGCTACTGTGACTCCTCCCTGTTACGACCCCATTCTTTCACTGAATAGTGTAGGGCCATGCTTCCACCGTGCCACCCCGCCATTTGGTTTTTGCCACCGTGGCACCCCGCCATTTCGTTTTCTTCCACCTTTTGGACATGCATGTAGCATCTACAGAGGAAGGAGGTTGTTCGTGACGTTGTACGTGGATCTAGGAGCTTGGTTAGAGAGCCAGAATCAACCTTCATTTATCCAGGTAAGTCCGTTATGTGTGTTCTCCTTAAAAATATTGTTTATCAATGTATGAATGAGTATATGTGATTTGACCACCTTGAAAACCACCCATTCCACCCCATTTCTATCCATGACCACCTACGCATACTTGTCAAATGAAATATTTTGGATCTGATCCTCTCCAGGATATTAAAGTTTGAAATCCTTAGATAAGGAACTCAGCCTAGTAGCGACCCTTTTATTTATACTTCAAGTGGAATGGGCGCCTCTGGAATCTGGGCTTCCTTGCTAGCTTTTTGCTTTGTGTGCAGCTGTCGAGAAGGAGTAGTGGTCATAGTTGTGTATATACTCAACTCTGCGCACTGAATCAACTTAGACTAGAAGCAATCAAAACTCAACTGCTCGAAACTTCCAATATAACTGATAGAGATTTATAGATGGATTGAGAAGGGTGGGGAATCCAAGTCGTAGGCTTCTTGTGTTCGGACTGGATTGTATTTTCCTTAAATTGTGTTATGTGTATTTAATATAAACGGAGAGTTATGTGTATTTAATATAAACTGAGAGTTAATTCAATAAATGAACTCTCGAAGGTGCTTCTCATTTTTGTGCATAAACTGGTTGTTTCTTGGTGGACTGGTATCTCATTGAAATTCTCACACAATGAATCCATAAACCAAAAATACCAGTCATGGGAAAGTTAAATAATAAAAGAGGATGTTAATATTCACCCTTTGTAACTTCCCTTTTCATTGTTCTATTTAGAAAATGAACAAATTCATACTACCACTGGAACACGTAACGTGAGGGTGGGGATGGAAGACCACCCAAGCACACACACCACTAAAAGGTGAAAGGAGGAATGTGGAGTCACCACTCTATTTTTTGGCTAAAGTGTGAAACCCTGGGGTGAAATAAAAGAAAATAGGATCAAAAGAGGTAGGAAAGCCACTATATTAATTATAACCTTAACTTCGACAATGTTGGTTCAGTAGGAGTTGTTCTTTATTCTAGTCTTGGAAACAGTCTGATATCTGAGTTTGTTTCTCTTGTCGAGTAGTAGTAGCTCTTCTCTTAGTTGTTAGCTCTGATACTTGTTTAGGAAATACTTGTTCTAGTATCGGATGAGATAGTCTTTCACTCCTATTCTACTAGTGCAATTTTATATCTAGATTCTTTTCATTTACCATAACTCAAATATTTGGTGAGAAGTCCGCATATATTGTCTAGTGTATAATATATGAAGGTTCATATTTTCTTTTCAAGATTTATCACAACATTAACTATTTTTTGAATCTTAGTGATGATACCTATGTAAGACTTAGCCGACGAGGGCATAGCCCTTAGCTTGAACCCCCTTTTCTAGTTTAGAGCGTCTTCGTGGAAAGGGGCATCTCCTTTTTCCTCTTGAGCAAAATTTATGTGTGTAGAGTTCTCTTAAAAATAGTTAGAGTAGGAAAGGGATAATGATCTAATAATTTTTTATTACATGGACCTATATCTCACCCGTACTTCAGTGTATAATAAATTATGTAAAAGGGTATAAGTGGTTCTTAGAAGTTACTAGAAAGAACTGTCATGTTACAAGGTTATTACATGGACCTATAAACTCACCCATAGTTGATTGTATAATAAATGAGGTAAAAGGGTATAAGTGGTTCTTAGAAGTTACTAAAAATAACTATCATGTGACACGTTCTCATACTAGTAGAGTAATAAATACTATGCATTGTTATCATATGTTGTTGGGTAGTCTTAGGCATACATATAAACATATTATTTTAAAAAAATATAAGGGTGTTTTTTGTTTGAGTGATTCTACAGTTGTAGTATGGAATAAGAATGGGACTTGTATTATTTTACAAGACAAAGATTGGAGTCATCACATCCCTGAGAATGGCAGACAAATTTGTGTAGAAGGAATATAAAAAAAAAAAATGGTGTGAGAATGTAGAGTATATTTGAGAATGATTGTGAGAATGTAGAGTATATATGAAAAATGGGTTTGGTTGTTGGGAAAATACCTAACCATGGCATCTTTAAACCGTTGATGCTTCTAAAAGGAATAGGTCCAACTATGCGCACCCTCTTTGATTATATATATAATGTTTGTGTGCTCTCTTTAGTGGCTTCATCTACGAAATGCTCTTCTGTGAGAATATTTATGAGGTTTAGTAAAGGTGTTTAGAATCATGGAGGTCATTCTTTTAAATTTATTTATTATGCTAAATTACACCAAGAATTTCTCTTTTCTCTGTGCATGTAGTTCACCTTCAACCTAGATGTCCTTTCTTCTATCACAATCCTAACCATACTCCTTGGAAAACCAAGAACTCATAATCATTATTCAAACTTTAATTCTATATAATGTCTCATTTGAGGGCTTAATCCTACTTCTTAATAACCAAATCATTATCATCCTTGAAAACATTGATATATGTTTCTATCCTAACTATTAGATTAAGGATGCATTTGTGACTTTTATAATTAACAATGGTAGCTACCAAAACTTAATTTCTCTTGACCTTTGCAACTTCACCTCCTTACTATTCCTCGTACCTTGCAACCTAGGATGATTAAACCATAATATACCTAAGATAATGATGGACATCAACAATGTCAAATTACTTGAATTCCATTAGTTTATTTTTTGGAATTGTATTTTATCAATAATCACTCCACAAACCTTTATATAGACATCCTCAAATATATTTGTTTTCAATACTAAAATTACTCTTTATATACATATATAAATGTTTGGAATGTAAAATCAAAATGTGAAATTTTGTATGGATGTCAAATTTTTGGAATGTTTAAATATCAAAACATGTAAATTTTGAATATGTTACGAGTTGATAGTTGTGTAAATGTAGACAGTTTATCAAATGGAAAGAGAGGGGTCTTAGAGGAAAAAGCGTATAAGGACTACTGGTACAACAACATCTGCTAAGGGGAGGTCATCACGATCATCAAGAATTGGTGTCTCGATTGATAATCGAAGGTTTTCAGCTTCAACTCGGGATTCAAGCTTGTTGTATAGTTCACATTCATCTGATCACCAGTTAGGCCAAAGGGGCACAGATGATTCCCCAGTATCTTCTATGGGAGAATGTCGATCTCGACCTTCTGTTGGTATGAACATTTATGTTTTAATACATGTATCAATTGTAATTTTGTGCATCTTCAAAAGGTTTGTATGTTTACACACAACTGTGTTTGTCTTTGAAGAAGAACAAGGTTCAGAAGAGGCTCGTAATTCTACACAAAAGGACAAAGGTTGAGCAAGGAGGGCATACATTGAACTAGATGTGGGTTGTACACCCATAACAACTTATCCATCTAATATACCTAAGGATCTTCCATGGGAAATTGGTTTTCAACAAATGACCCTTGAAAGCTGTAGATCTGACTATGACAAGTTGCAACATGATATTTCTAGTTTGGATCTCCCTCTAGAGAGCAAACAAAGTCTAGATATTGTTTTGTGGTCATTGCAAAAATTCATTAAGGTATATGAGGGTCTCGGACCAACTATGAATGGTTTTATTGAATTTATGCAGAGGATAAGGGCACAAGTGATGGGTCCGGACAAGTGGTTTGTTGTGAAGGAGAGAGTGACCAAAGAATAGGCCAATTCAATGTTTAACTTCAAAGAAGGCCTAAAGCAAAAAATGTTGAAAGCGCAATATTCCAAGCCCCCTGAACTTTCACATCTATTATATGATCGGTTCCTTGCAGCCTATGGTAAGTTTCAATGGAATGACAATGTTCCTAATTATTTCTCCGTATTTTTTTATGCAGAGTTTTTTTTAAATATGAAGCCATACTATACCGATATTCATTCTAGCTTTTATGGAGTTGGAAAGGGGCAAATATATGATCGAAAAGGTGCTCTTAGAGATCCCGCAACTATTCAAACTCCTTCCCATATATCTATCCCAGCTAGGCTTGTGAATTTAAAATCGGAGATGGATCCCACATCCCAACTTGGGACAACTGTAAGGGATTCTATTGCCAAAGGTTTAACGTCAACATTTGTAGGAGTTGATGTGGGATTGGTTTCAGAGAGGGCTCGAGCCATTATTCGTCAAAAGTTTGTTTACAAAACCAATGATGAGATAGATGCAATGAGCATTGAATATCTTATGGCTCATGTTAAGGTTTGTCGCGATGCAGCTTCAGATGTCCTATCCCAAGACACATCGAGTAAGAGAGGTTTGTTGTTTATGTACATACAATCTATTTAATTGTTTTATTCATTTTGAAATGAACTTTTTGTTACCTTATATCTATGACATTAAGTATTTTTTGATATATAGTAATAAATACATTACGTAAATGTTTATTGATTGCGGTTTTCTAGATTGTTGAATGAACATGATTTTTGACTCTCTACTAGTGAAAATGTAGAAGAGCATTTTAGAGAGGTATATTTATTATTTACAGATTTATATTTATGTTTGAAAAATATTGTATGTTTTTTTAGAATTTTAAGTAATATATGTATCCTATTGTTAATGTGAACACCTTTTGAAATTGAAAATGGTTTTATCCATGCAGGTTCATTTAGGTTCCAACTTTTTTGATGATTTTTCGTCTCTTGTTAGCATGTTTTCAATTTTTTGTTTTGGTTTTAAGTGAATTGCTTAATTTTAGTTTATTTTACTTGCACAATGTTTTATTTATTAACAAAATTTAAATTTCAGGAAACACGGGGAAATATGGACATTGGTGGTGAGGATATTGGTTCTTTGATGGACATGGACATTGGACTGAGGTAATTTTTTTTATAATTGAACTATTTTTTTCAATTTTATTTTCATAAGTTTAATATTTTAGCTTTTGAATTTAGTTTAAAATTGTTTAAATAATTTATGAGATTCATAATTTGCTTTTATACATGTTGCAGGTTGGGACTTGTGGAGACAAAGGGAAGACCACGGCATAGGATATTGGTGGACATTGATTTAGAGAAAGATTTTTATTGGTCTTTTTTTGTTTTCTCATACTACCATTTTGATTTGGCCATTTGAACTTTAGACTATATTGCATATATCTTCATGTTGATACATATATTGTAGTTGTTTTTTACATTCAAGAACTTTATTTTTGGATTATATATGTACATTGAACTTACATATTCTATATTTTCTTTGGATGATCTAACTTTTTGGGGGGCTAATTACATAGCATACTTTTGTGTGGTAAATGCTTATAATATGATTTTGCATGATGTTCATGAATGTATGTATTATTAAATTTGTATGTACAAGTTACAATTTTCTTTCATAATGATAGTCAATCTTATATCTAGTTTAGTGTTCAATCTTGAAATGGTTTTAGGATATTGGTTTAAAGCTCTAGAGTACATGTAATGTTCAAATTAATCCATGTATTTATGACACATTTTTTAATGTTTAAAGTGCATGTATGTTACGTACACATGTTTCATAAAATATGATATCATCATAGCTATGCTTAAATCGAAAAGATCAAATTTGTAAATTCAATTCAATTTTGTTTGGAAGTGTGTTGTAGATTGTATGTACAATAAAATTGAATCTTATATAAATGATTCAAACTTTCAATTTTTAATTAATGTATAGTGCATGTTCAATGTTCAAGTAACACTTTCATAGTTGGTGAACTATAGATGCTATTGAAATCATGGAAAATGGGGATTTAACGATTTTTTGTTTTTTAATCATAAGCAAGGATTTCATGATTGTGAATCTTATGCTAAATTAGAGAAATGATTTTAGACAACAATTTGATGAATTTTGATCAGTTTGTTGTAAATAACCATTGCTCTAATTTATCATAAGCTTCACAATCCTGGAGTTCTTCTTTGTGATTAAAAATCAAATGATCGTTATCTCCATTTGCCATGATTTATGTTATGTGAACTTAAATAATTTTGTTCAATTCCATCTATTCATATAAACAACAATCAATTGTACACTTGAATAATTCAAGTAAATCTAATTAAATACTTGTAAAATTGGACATTATGTAAAAACACAATTTAATTTAGCTAAGAGCACACCATGTACCAACATTTAACAAGGAGTAAGAAAGGAAAATACTTTATGTTAAACATTTTTTACATCAATGTTAATTGACACATTGTAAAATATATGAGAAGGTAGGACTATTATATGATATATTCTTGAGTAAATCTAAGATAATTAAATACATGTATACAATTGACAATCAATAATATACAAATTTCAAATAAACATATATTTTCTTCATGTACAAAAGTTAAATGTTGATAAAATATTTTAACAAATTAAAAAAAATACATCATAAAATCACCATTTAACTTAGCTAGAAGAGCATGTACCATATAAATATTTAACAAGGAGTAAGCTTGAGGAAAACTTTAAATGTCACATTTTTTCATGAGTTATTTCAACTATTTTTAGCATCAATCAATGTATGTGCAAAATCAAACTTTACAACCATCTTGATGTATTCTTTTTTCACTTGCTAGAAAAATCATTACAAGAAAAGTGTGCATCACAAATTAGAGATTGATGGAGTGGGAGAAAAAAATTAAAGAATGTATATATTTGAATCCTTATTTTATGATAGAATTTTTTGAGTCTACAAGCCATTTTGAAAGATAATTGGTTAAAAACATCGCAATGGAATGTCGTCCTCAATTATTCGTTCAAGGTCATATTTGGACATTGCTAAAAATTTCTCTTCATGTTTTTATAGATGGTTGAAAGAATCAAAAAAAAATTACTAACTATTTTTAAATCTTAAATTTTATTTTTTTTACTATAAAGTTATGATTCTTTAATTTAACCTCTACAGATTAAACCACCATGGGAAATAAAAAAAACCACCAAAGCAAAAGTGATCGTAAATGTGATGATGATGCTCATAGGGAAAGAGAAAGACTCAGATATCATGCCAAAAAATAAACAGTTGCACAAACATAAGAGACAATTATTGAAGATGTAAATAGATATTTACATCATAATGTTGATGAAATGGATATTGCTTAAAAAAACATTTGGCAAAAAATCACCTTAAAAAAAAGTTTTTAGCAAAAAATCCAGTAAGAGTCCTTTGAAGAAAATCTCCTTGGAAATAAATATCCTTTGAAGAAAAACTCTTTGGAAAGAAATATCCTTTGAAGAAAAACTCCTTGGAAAGAAATCTTCTTTGAAGAAAAAATCCTTGGAAAGAAATAAAAACTACTTGGAAAGAAATCTCCTTTAAAAAAAACTACTTGGAAAGAAATCTCCTTTGAAGAAAAAATCCTTGGAAAGAAATATCCTTTGAAGAAAAACTCCTTGGAAAGAAATCTCCTTTGAAAAAACCCCTCCAAAAATATTTTATAAAGGCCTCTACGAAAAAAAGAGATGCAAAATTATGACTCATTTAGTTTTATTTATACAATCTCGAATAATTTAATTTCTATTTTTTTCTGGCCGACAGAATACTTTTGCGTTTTATTTTTCGGTCAAAAAATCGTTGTTAATTTTAATTGTCTATTAATAGAAAACACATATTTGACCGAATAATTATTCGGCCAAATACCGTCGCATACCATAAAACTTCACTGTTTTTAGGATTCTCTATTTTCGGAAGGGGAAAACCATCTGTTACACTGCAAATCGACTGTCGTACTTGATACCATTAGTTTATGCATTGAATCTACCCTTCGTTGGTATAGATTTTTGTGTTTAGGTGAAATCTGATAATTTTAATTTTTTTTTGTTAACATGTGTCCATTTTGGTTTCATCACTTTCAAAATGTGGTGAAATGAACAATCCATAAATTTAAAAATACACATTACAAAAATTGAAAAAAATATGGTGTCATGAATTAGAGTGTCTACTTCAAAAGGGTATTCTTAGATGTTTTAGCTTTTAGAGTAAATTGAGAGAAACGTCCTGTAAAAAAAATATGTTGAAATTCGGCAAACTTTCCCCATTGATCGAATTCAAAAACTATAATAATTAGTATATAGATCCATTGGTTACAAAATTATAGTCATGCCTTACTACATTTTGTGTAGATTGTCGTAGAATATTTTTTTTTTACAAAACACAAGTTTAACAATAATTTCAGGCCCGTCAAAAAACATGACTATTTATTAGTCCTTTCATTTTATAAGAACATACTGTCAAAACATTTCCCAAATTGACATATCAAATCTCAATAAAAAAATTGAAAAAATAATGAATAGAAAGCTAACATAATTCTCTAAAAGTTTTCTTTTTACTGAAAAGTGAAATTCTAAACAAAAATATCACTTTTGTTCACCCAAAGTTGAAAAACATGAAAAAATCATATTTATTTTCTCATAAGACCCCCCAAAATAGACACCCATATTCATGGATTCACCTGTAAACTCAGAGGACTTAAACATTGTACCCACATTCAAGATTTACAAGAATGGTATCAAAGTGAAGGAGTTTATTTGTCCAAGCTAGCTAGGCCTATAAAATTCAATGAAGAATTCGTACATCCTTTAAGATAGAAAGGGATACTTAGGACAAGTATCCTACAAGGAAGACCATATCAATCAAGTTCATTTGCAATTCAAGATTTTAGGTGTATTCTACATTAGTGATGAATTGTTACTTGTAAACATATTGGAAATACATTCTTGTTATGGTTTATTAATACTCTCCAAACAAATGATCAAGGGTGCATTGAACAATTATATGGCATGATATATACAGAGATAAACTAACTCTTATTATTTTTATGATCAATCAAGCTCCTTAACTGATTACTATGTTCATAATGAGTTATAGTATTCATATATAACCATATCTAGGCATTTGGAGAATGATGTAACAATTACCGATATCACCCTAAATTAGATATGGATGCACCAAAGGTTGACCTACATATTCTTCATGTTGTTTTCTTAATGTTTCCCATTGTTGCATCATCCTTTCTTTATCATTTTCCTCTATTTCATATTTGTTAATTTGACCACCATCATATTGTTAATTTTTTATCTTTAATTTGTAATTACAATAATACTTGAAATCAATGAACAAACATAAGCATAAGCATTCAACACACAAATTTACCATGGGGAAACCCTCTATAACTTGAGGGAGAAAACCCCAGCAAAATCTTCCCTAGTATATTGATATATAGCTGAGAATGATTTGCTTCACAATGAGTTGATTACATCAAGCACCCCTGGTGCAATTACAGGGCAAGAGAGATCAACAAAGAAGATAACTCATAAGTAATATCACCACTCAATAAATTCGCTAATCTTCATCACATGCACAAATTTACTTGAAGAGAATTCACTCTAGCATTGGACACATCAATCTTGCATGGAAATGTGCGCCATACTTCTGATGCAAAATTTTTAACTCTGTATTCTAAATTCAGGATGAACTCGCCCTTCAACTGGATGATATATCACTTATTTAGGTTGTTAACATAAGTGTCATCATGCAAGTGTCGTAACATAAGTGTCATCATGCAAGTGTCGTAACTCAAGTGTCGCAAATCAAGTGTCATCATGCAAACACTTATTTAACTAGATCATCTTTGTTATCACTTCGTTAACTCTTTTAATTGGAGTCTTTCTTTTTAACATCACTGAAGTGAAAAATTCGATTTCTCCTTTAATTGACTAAGGTATTCTTTGTTAACATCACTGAAGTTTCACCATTCGAGTTCTCTTTTATTTAACTAAAGTCTTTATCATTATTGAAGTGAGTAAATTGAATTATCTCTTATCTTATCACATCTTATCTATATCTCTTGTCTTATCTACATGGTCCACATGTTCCAACTTAATTATTTATCATATCAAATATACTAAGGATATTTTTCCAATGGTGTGATCATCTTGTTCTACTATCACTCCAAGTGGTTATATGATAAATTAATTCATTCTAGAGGTGGCCAAACTCTAGAGGAGACTTAATAGCTCAACCATGGTTAGTAGTACATCACACACCACTCATGATCCGACATGCAAATCATTTCCTTAACACACAAGACCTTAGCCTTGACAAGCAAGACTATATAGCATCATCACTTTGATATACAAAGCACTTGCCTCAACACATGAGGCTTATTAATTCTTGAGTCCAACTCATAGTTCTTCTCCAAGTTTCTTGCGTCCAACTGAGGCTCCTATAAGGAACTACCTCAACACACAAGGCTCAATCTTGACACACAAGATTGACTTGGATAATGGATCATGATGTTGTAACTTTAACACTCCCTCTCAGCGAGGGAGGAATTCAATGCCATGCCATGCTTGTCTCAAAAGTACCTATGTGTCATCACGTACATAAGCTTAGTCAACATATATACTATCTGCTCATTAGTAGCAATGTACTGAAGTCTTATAGCACCTATCTAGACCATGTCTCTGATGTAGTGGTATTTCATCTCAATGCATTTCGATGTATCATGAAACATAGGGTTTTCTGAGAGATTAATGCAAATATGATTGGCAGAGTGAATGGTAGTAGTATCAAGATTCTCAACGAATAACCCAGCAAGTAGATTCCTAAGCCACAGAACTTCTTGGGAGGTGTTACTAGTTGCAATATACTTTGCTTCTATAGTACTCTAGGATATAGATCCATGCTTCCTACTATACCAAGAGATCATAGTTTATCCCCATATAAAACAAAATATGTATGTACTCTTTCGATCCATAATACTACCACCCGAGTAAAAATCAACATAACCAAGTATCATCACTCCTCATTGGAAGCATATCTGAGTCCATAAGCAATATTACCTCGAAGGTATCTAGGAAACATGCTTGGAAGAAACCCAGTGTCTATGTTGTACCTCAGACTTGGACTAACTCAAGATACTCACCACATAGCATATGTGTGGTCTACTATGTATCGAATACATAAAGGAACCAATGAGATGTCTATACATGGTAGGATCTACTAGATCTGATATAGAACCTGACTCATGTAGTTTCTTCAGATTAGAAACCATTTGTGTAGACATGGATTTAAAATCCATCATACCAAACTTGTGCAACACATCACTGTGTACTTTCCTTGTGAAAGGAAGATCTCGTCTTTCCTTTTCAAAACTTCTATACCAACAAAGTAGTGCATAAGACCCCAAGTCTTTCATTTTGAACTCAAAAGTGAGATCCCTCTTGCACCGATCTATCTATTGTTCCTCTCTAGTAAGTAACAAGTCATTGACATAGAGAACCAAGATCAATGGTTGGTTCTTCACAACCTTGAAGTACAAGCTGGGGTCAGCTTCGCTTTTGGAGAATCCCAAATTCTGAAGATAGAATTCAATATTCGAATACCAATCCTATTAACGCCTAAAATTTGTACACATGCGACATTTCAATGATTCATCCAGTAAAGCGTCATCAACATAAATAATGCATCTCACCATAGGCATAATCAACAAATACAAAACAAAGAATGAGTCCATAAGTGCCAATAAACAGTCAAAACAAAGGGTAGTGCGGGTATTACACAGTTGACCTGCGCTGTAGCGTAGGTTACCTAAACAATGCTCATGCTACACACACGTGGATTTTCCTTCGATTGTAGCACTACTATCAAAACGGTGGGACCACTCACTCCTAGTGGTGCATTAAATACTCAATCCTCCACAAGTATCAGAATTCGGCTCCTCACACACGTGGGGGCA
This sequence comes from Larix kaempferi, assembly GCA_027924585.1. Taxonomy (NCBI): domain Eukaryota; kingdom Viridiplantae; phylum Streptophyta; class Pinopsida; order Pinales; family Pinaceae; genus Larix; species Larix kaempferi. The sequence continues at coordinate 15,222,212 of BSBM01000407.1, read as the reverse complement.
TTAATCACCCCCCCTTGTGTATCTTGGAACTAGTTTATGAAGGAGGAGAGTTCACATTTGGATCTAGTTGTTTGATGGCCACCTCTTTTCCTATAAAAGGAATCCATCGGCATGCATTTTTGTAGAGATAAATTAGATCAAGGTTATGATGTTGGATTTGAGTTGGATCTTCCTCATATCCCACCATTTCCCACCATTGTGAGCATTCCCAAGCTTTCTTTCTACCTACCATCAAGGGGAAAGTGTTCCTCTCCATTGTTCTTCCATCTACTTAGCATTTATTTTGGACAAGAAAGGCCTCCCTAAGGGATATTTTTGGTTTCCCTTGAATCCTTCACCTCCTAGTTGTTGTACAACTATTCCATTGGGAAATACAAGAGTGGTTTAGCATATCTTTGGTTGTTGTTGAAGTTTTCAATATCCCCCCATCTCTTTCATTTTGTTTTTATCAATATTTTCATGTTTTTATGTGAACTACACTAACAATCTCTTGCAGTATCACTTGGAGGAATACTAAACCACATCAAAAGGGGATCCAAGAACTGAGGCCTTGTAGAAACCTACAAGGCTTAGCCCCTTACCAAGTGGAAGAGTGCACTTGTGTAATTTTTTCCACAACAGTTCGAATGGCGGTCGTACTTATTTTTGTTCATGTCTTATTAAAGTAGGTTTTTTTGTGCTAAGTAGCTAATTCTGGGTATTTGTCACTTACAGGAGATCGGGTATTCCACCTCTTACTTCCATAATTTGGCCCCATCACGGCCCCATTTATTTTTATATAGTCACGTGGTTCCTGGTGTCTCTTCCAGGATGATAGAGCGGAATTGAATTGGACAATCACACACATAATGCACGTTAGTAGTATCAGACCCACGCTACACCACTCATCGCACCCACGTGGAAGGTTAGTGTATTACTCACGCTATAGCGCATCTGTTTGTATTAACCTGCGCGGTCCGCACGACAGAGTCTGCTTTAGCTGTGCTACTGTTGTTTATTTTCTTTTTATCTGCATAGCTTAGTTTGGTAGCCCAATTGTTGCTGACTAGTGAACTTAAATTAAGGCTAATTCACCCAGTTGCTTAGTTTTTTAGTAATTAGAGCACCTAGACCAATATTAGGAATTAAAGAGTACATCTCTCTTGAAACTTACCTAGGTAACCAATTTTGAGGCTTTCAACGGGCCCCATTGTTTTCACTAGTATTCAATACCATTTCTTGTTTATGCATCAAATCGACATGTTGTTTTTAGTAGTATTGCTAGTGTAGAAAACATGTTTTGCACACAAGCAAGGACCTAAAGACACTTGTCTCCCGAAGTATGCTCTTCCACTTCATGTGAGCTTGGTGAATGAGAAAAAGGGTGAGAAGTATGAAATACCTCCATTAGACACTTGTCTATTACTTAGAAATATTTGATTTTTCAAAGCATCATGAGCATCTCTTAGAGTCAAAAGTACGCATTACTTGATATACTCTTTTAGTTAATTTGCCAATAAAATCGTTTTTTGCATTCATCACATGTGTTTGCACCGCTATCTTACACAAAGAGACCTAAAGACTCTTCTAATCCAAGTATGCTCTTCACCTCGCACTTCATGTGATCTTGGTGAATCATAAAAGTAGAGATTGTGAAATACCTCTCTTACACTCCATAAGTGAACACTCAAACCCCTTAAAATCAACATTGTAATTGTCTTAACCAACTAAAATCCTCCACATGAGGTCACAAAACAATATTTTAGTTAGGTAGGATTGATTGGGATAGGAATCCATTAATGCCTACTAGTCTAGTTTCATTAGAAATATTTTGAAACATAGCATTGTTGTCTCATAGGGTACTTACAAAATCCTGCTATGAGAAAGTGTTAACAGAAAACCCAGATCAGAATTGTGCCATGACCAAGAAGGTGAACGTCGTGGTATAGCTTCCCTGTTATCCTCTACAAGCCATTCATCTTGTTGTAGGGAGATGACACTATACCGTGCAGGATACACCATTGATCCACGCTTGACACAAGGTATCTTAGTGTCCCAACTTAGGACATCACCAAGGAGAAATTGTGAGTGCAATTGACTCCTGAAGTTAGTTATTTCCTTTGGGAGGTGTTGCCAATTCTTCTTGATTGGAACATTGGCTCCATCGCCGATATAAATAGCTCTTTGTTACCTCCACTAGTCGATTGGTGAGTGGATACCATTATCACCATCAATTGTGCTTTTGGGAGGCCCAATTACATTTGAGAGGAAATATTTTAGGTCTTCTAGGGAATATACATTTATTTTATTTTTAACTACAACTTCATTAAAATCGTAATAAAAAGAACCTACATGTGGGAGCTCATGCACTAAAACCAACTTGCACATATCACTCACTTATCACACCATTTTTCATCTGTTGTGGTTGGCATATTTTTGCATTTGTTAAATTGTGTTTAAATTCCACTATCACTCTCATCTAACATAAATCCTTCACCATTGAGGAACAAAAAAAATCCTAAGACAGGCTCGTAGACTACAAGTCCTATCCCATTTCTTGAGGGGTTTTTTTACACCTTCCCCCCATATTACATGCTGAAGGAAATCAAGTCGGGGTCGTTCCCAGGCCACATTGATAGGATCATATGGTCAAGGCAAAGCCTTTCTAGGTACATTTTATCCTCTCGGATAAACTGTTAATTACACCACTTCTTCCACCATCGGAAGAGGTACCATGTTGGCTTCTCCCCTTGGAGATCCCTCGGTTGCATTCGACCCATCCTCTCTCATAGGAGGACCACTATTGTTTACAACACCACCTGGGTATCCCCCTCGTGTAAATCACATCCCACATACAATAGAAAGCCGAGTTGTCCATGTTTTACCATTCATGGCTAGTTTAAACCTACCTGATTTGGCCAAACTAACTAATGATCCCATTGATCATGATGCGACATGGACGACTATGAAAGACAAGCTTCCTTCTGACATTCCCAAATTCGAAGGAAAGCAGGGAGGAGATCCTTCCAACCACGTTATGTCTTTCCACTTATGGTGTTCATCTAACAACATAGTAGATGAACCCGTGAGGCTTCGCGTCTTCCAGCGTACCCTCACCAGCATGGCATAAAAATGGTACGTAAACCTAGAAAGTGGAACCCACTCCACATTTGCAACATTGGCCACCGCATTTATTACATACTTTCAAATTCCAATCCGACATGATATAGGCCTCAATATTCTCACTAAGTTTAGTCAAACTAATTCCACCCACATAGCGGAACACATCCATGAGTGGCATAGACGTCGCACACTATGCAAGATCAAAATACAACCTCCATTTTTGTTGGATTTCTTTATCAAATCCCTCCAACCCACCATAGCTAAGGATGTCACCACCTCCATGCCAAGAAGCAAGGAAGAGGCCATTCTAAAAGCAGAACATTTCAACCTCATAAATGCACAATCCAACTACCTTTACACAATCCTCCCTGATGGCCCTCGGCATCAGTCGTTAGATCCTACACCTTCGGGCTCGTCACATTTGGCGGATGGGATTATTGGGTCCATTTCCCATCTAGGAAACACTCCTCCTACCACATTGGTGCCATTCAACATGGTTATCTATTACCCATCCGTGCCATCTGCGTCAGTATCCCCTACACCGGTACCAACACCATCAGTTTGTCAAATGCAGTATGGACCATATAATCCTACATACTTAAACATTAGCCAAGTCATGATGGTTCCTATACCACTTGTTATCACCCAAGATTTTACTAGGTTGTGGCAGGAAATACCATGGGGTAACCGTTGCAAACCAATCTTTAATGGATGGAAACTAGCCTTTCCAACCACAGGGAAGGATCTCCCTTTGGGGATTCCAGCAACAGGATGCAGCTTAAAAGGGCTGGGATATTGGTAAAAGTGGTGGCTAGACCTTCAAAACAATGAATAAAAAGGGGTTTTGGTTGGTTGGTGTTAAGAATAGGAGGACGGTTGGGCATGGAGTCAAATTTGGTGGGTTAATGTCATCAATGGAAGATTTGGACCATGATTGGAGGGGCACAAGGCAAGGTAGATATGGTTCTTTCACGTCAAAGTAATCAGTAGGTGGAGGTAGAGGAAGGAGACAAGTTCGGCCACAAGGCTAGAGCATTTAAGAATGAATTATAACCTACAACTTCAAGAGGAAAGGGTGGAATACCTAGTCATATGCATCTGGAGCGTGTGCGCATGAATTCCAGAACATGTAATCTTGATCTTTAGGTACTGCAGAAGTAAACAATTAATGGAAATACAAAGCAAGGATACATACATAGGAAATAATAGACATCAGAACACACTTCACAAGGATCTCAAGCTCCAAAATCAGGTCTACTCATTGAATTAAGAGGTCGAGTTTAATACAAGCGCATAGTAGTAATCTCTCTGAAACAAAAATGTCCAACCATTTGGTCTACTTCGTACCTTTCCTTTATATGCTTACAAAGCATCAAAATATATTAACTGATTCTAAACAAACTCGAACTGGTAATGATGAGGTTGTTCGAGCTGGGCCTCCTGAATCAGTAGCCTCGGATTCTGCCATGTGCGGAGGAGAAGAATCGCTTGTGTTAGCAGTGCATCATTGGGCCATGGAAGCCACCTATTCATCCCGCGGATCATGCCATTTTAGATATATTAGGACAGGTAACTGAAACAAGCCCCCTTTTTCGTTCTCAAGCATGCCATTCCTCTATGGAAATATCCATTCCCCACGACTGTAATTTGCTCTGCAAAACTTTTCTCGATCCGCAATTTCCCTTCCACAATTTCTCTTCCGCAACAATCTTTTCGCAATGACCCTTCCGCAATGACATTTCCACAATGGCCTCCTCGTAATTTCCCCTTCTGCAATCCGCCACGTGGCATGCGGGGATTGGAACTTCGGTCTCATGCTTTCTAGAGAATCACATTTCCGTAATCCGCAATGCAGAATGTGAAATGTAGAAACTTTACATTTTTTTCATTTGGAGAACTGTCGCTCCAGAAACCGCAATCCGCAATGCGAGTTGCAGAATGCGAAAACTTATCTTTGCATGATTTGGGAATTTTCATTCCACAATCCACAATGTGGATGCGGAACTTGGGAACTGGCTTGCGGAATGCATTTTCAGCCGTTGATCTGATCCCGCCGCACAATCTTGGTCGTCGAATCTCTTTTTCTACGGAAGAAACCCATATTGCTAGTTTTTCTCATTTCCTTGTTGTGGCTCGACGATTTAGCTTGGATTTTCTTAACACTTAGCCATTTTTGGGTTTACTGGTTCTTCATTTGGTGCAACCGGCCGATGGATGACCCTAGGGATTTGGGTGGGGGATTTCCTTCACCTTCCCTGGTGGAAACCATAATAATTGTTAACAACGGATCCAACCAGTGATGCTATCCTCCCGGTGAGGTAGCAAGAACATGTAGACTAGTGGTCCTTATTCCCTTCCTCTTTTCCCTTCTTCGTATCACAAAACTAGGACACAGCTAACAGAAAATAAGAAACGGCAATGTACAATGGGGGGTGGGTCAACGGACTTGCCTTTCATTTGAAATAATGCTTCAAGAAACGCCCATTGACGGCTCCCTTTCCAACTGGTTCATCATCTTTTTCTTGCAGGAAGAAATCATTATTCCCATGATAGGTGTTGATTGTATAGGGTCCCTGCCAAAGTTTATCAAACTTTTGGGCCTGGTCTTCTCTTCTAGCATCCCATTTTAATACCAGATCTCCCACTTGGAAATCATCTGCCTTGGTATTTCTGTCAAATGTCTTCTTGATCCGGCTCTCCTCAACTCGGGGTTTAGCTCTTCTTCTTGCTCCTGTATAAATCTCATTATCTCTCCTCAGCTCATGGTTTGGCTCTTCTTCTTTCTCCTGTAGCAATCTCATTGCGGTCCCTCTGAGGGAGTAAGGGAATATTACCTATGTTCCATATACTAATTTGAAAGGAGAAGTTCCAATGGACCTTTTAGAGGTGATCCTGTCAGCCCACGGGGCAAGGGTCAGCTTGGTGTGCCAAGCCCTTTTATTTTCTTGCAGCAGCTTCTTGATTATCCTTACCATACTTTTGTTGGAGGATTATGCCAATCCATTTCCCTGGGGGTAGTAAGCAATAGAATGGCCCAATTTGGTGTGGAACTTGTCACATAATTTGACCATCTTCTTGGATCTGAAAGCATGTGCATTACAAATGATTATATTAATAGGTCACCCAAACCTAGACATGATATTCTCCTCCAGAAACTTGATGATGATTGTATCTGTGGCTTGTCTGGTAGGTACTACTTCGATCCATTTGGTGAAATAATCAGTGGCAGTCAGTATCCTCCCATGCTTCCCAGAGGAGTTGGGGAAAATTTCACCAATGAATTCAAGCCCCCACTACTGGAAAGGGGCTTCCACCGATATTTGTTTTAGAGGCAATGACAAGAGATTCCTCTTTCCTTCAAAGACCTGGCATTCATGGCAGCTGGCTATTTCCTTATACGCATCCTTGAACATAGTAGGCCAGTAGAACCCTGCCCTGAGAATTTTGTTAACAATGGATTTCCAGTAATGATGCCCTCCATAGACTCCTTTGTGAAACTCTTTCAATGTCTCTTTAGACTCATCTTTTACAATGCAATTCAAGTGGACACCCCTAGGGTCTTTCTAATAAAGACAACCACTCAGTATGCAATACTTTGCAGCCTTAATCTTGGTGGTTCTATCCTTTATTTTTCCCATGTCAGGGGGTGCTTGCAAGTTCTGCAAAACATATACAACATCAGAATACCAAGGAGAGGACAAGAATTTTTCTGATACCTGAGGTGGTGGATCTTGGTAAGTTTCTCCCTGCACGTGTGTCATCAGGTTCATACTCATTGAATCCAAAATTGACTCAACCATGAGTCTGGCCAGGCCTTTCCCTTTAATATGCTTCATAGGTTTGATCTCCAGGTCATATTCCAGTAGCATATTTATCCACTTTGCCCTTCTGCCTTCCGTATTAGGTTGTGTCAATATATATTTCACAACAACATTAGGAACATAACCTACAACATGGGAATGTATGACATAAACCATGAAATCCTTCATAGTTTTGATCATGGCATAGGCTTGATTTTCCATAATGTTGTACTTGAGTTTAGTGTCTCTAAGAGCCCTGCTAAAGAAGGCTATGGAATGCTCATCTCCTTCCTGGTTTTTTTGTAAAAGCACACCTGCTATGGAATGCTCAAAGGCGAAAGAAAACATAAGAAACTCCTTGTCAAAAACTGGGCTGATCAGTACAAGGGCTTCCACAATTGATCTCTTTATACCCTCAAATTCCTGCCTAGCCTTGCCAGTCCATGTGACCTGAGTATCCTTCTTAAGCATGCAAGTTATGGACTTCATGATCTCTGCAAAATTGTGAATAAACCTCCTTATGAAATTCACTGTGCCTAGAAAAGAGTGAATTTCCTTTTTACTCCTGGGGATTTCAATTTTTTGTATTGCATCTATAATGTCTGGGTCAATTTTGATCCCATATTTAGATATTATGTGGCCCGGCAACTTTCCCTCTTGCATGGAAAAAATTTAATTTTGGGGGTTCAAAGAGATTCCAAATTTTCTGCACTTGGTAAGCACTTGGTAAGCACTTGGTGAACACTTGGTGCAAATGCTTCAGATATTTTGCATCAAATTTAGAATATACTGTGATTTCATCCATGTAGACCACTACAAATTTGTCTTTCTCTCCTGGAAAGGCTATGTCCATATCTCTTTGGAAGGTGGTCCTTTCATTCAACAAGTCGAAGGGCATTTTTGCATACATGAAGGCTCCCCAAGGTGTGGTTAAGGATGTCTTGTTCCGGTCTTCTGGGTGCACCTTAATCTGATTGTACCCTGAATATCCATCCATCATGGACATTCTTGCTACCACTACAACTTTCTGTAAAATGTGATCCATTTTGGGAAGGGGGTAGTTGTCCTTTAGAGACACTTTGTTTAGGTTCCTGAAGTCAATACATAGTCTGATTTCACCATTCTTCTTCCTTACTGGGACTATGTTGGCCACCCACTGTGAAAACCTCAAAGAGACAATGATTTTGGCTTCATACAACCTCTTCACTTCTTTTTCTGTCAGTGGGAGTAGCATGGGATTCATCCTTCTCATCTTATGCTTGAATGTCTTCTCTCCGGTCTTGATAGGTATGGTATGTTGGATGATGGCTGTGTCATATTCTTTCAGGTCTTCATAGCACCATGCAAACACATCAGAAAACTTTCTCATTAAATCCATATAGTCCTTTTTGATACATGGGGCCAAAGACTTTGATAGTTTGACAATTTTGGGCTCTTCATCACTCCCAATGTTACAGTCTTATTTTTATTTGGGGTCTGGAACCACCTTATGATCCTTATCCACATCATTTTCATCAAACATTTTTTCCAGTGGAACCAATCCTTTGGGTATGTAGTTTCTTTTTAGCTGCAAAATATCTTTGCCTCCCAAAGTAGCTTTGAGATCTAGTGGGTCCAAGCTCTGGTGGGTCTGGCTCCCACTCTTCCCCTTCGCAGTCCTCCTGATCAATCTAGACATTGGAAAATTCCCCAGTCATCTCTAGAAATTTCTTTATCTGCTGGTCATATTCAAATGTTTTCCAGTGCTTAGTGTTTTTTGGGACAGAAGGCCTATGCCTCATATTAATCATGTGAGTTCTGGTAGGATAAGCAAGGAGCTGAAATATGCTAGCAGAACTGGCTAGGGTGTCTGCCACCATATTTTGCTCTATGGGAATCAAAAAGATATCATGCTTTATGAAGAAATTGTCAAAAATGTCCCACACAGCATTCCTGTAAGCTTTTAGCGTGGGATGCTTAGCCTCATAGTTTCCCTTCTCCTGCTGGATTATTAGCTCTGCATCTCCATAGACCTTGATCTTCTTAGCTTTCAGGCCTTTGAGTAAATTCAAGACTAATAGAAGAGCTTCATATTTCGCCACATTATTTGAATAGTCAAACATTAGTTTGAAAGAATGAAACCTGGCACATGCATTTCTCTTGTCTGGAGGGATGATCCATATCCAAGCTTCAGATCCTTCTTTGTTCGCATCCCCATCGAACCTTATGACCCAATGATATTCTTTTTGGGGGGTGGTTGTGACCTCTGTTTCCAATTCCGATTCTCATTACCGCCCTCTTCCATTCATTTCCCATCATTCTCTGTGCTATATGAGTTTTCCAGGCCTTGTACCCCATTTCTATCATTATCTTCACCATTTGGTTCAGGTAACTTGGAATCTCCCATTATTTCTTCTTCTGGAATTATATCATAGCAGAGAATTGAGGAACCTACATCTGTGTCTATGGAAAATATGGGGTGTTTATCAGGCCTGTCCTTGTCGCTCACCATGTATGACAGTCTATGTTCTTTATACAGCCTTCTGCTTTCCCCAAAGATGGGGATGGTAGCATAAGACATGTCCATTTGCATGTTTCTCTTTAACTTCGCAGTCCACGACCTAGACAACAACATCCCAAACATAGGAGGAATATCAACCACTACTACATCCATGATCATGTTATTCTAAGGTATCTGATTCAGTGAGACCACCATGTCTTTAATCTTCGCTACACATGGAAATATTTTAGAATCAAAGGAGAATGGATCTTTATAGGGTCTAGTTATTTCTAACCCAAGATTCTCCACCACTCAAATTGGCATGAGGTTATGAGAGGCTCCTGAATCAAACATGGCATTATGCAGGATATGGTCATTTATGTTGAGACTGATATAGAAAGGGGGGACATCAATTTCTGAGGCATTTTCAACATGGGGTCCAAACAAAAGAGTGGGCTTGTCATCTTGCATATTGAGAGTATCGGGTTGCTTTCCTTCTCCGCCATTTACTACCTTCAGGATCTGTTCTTTGTACTCTAATTTTTTGACCAATTCATTCAATGGGATGGAGACCTTAATCTTAGATATTTCATTCTCCAAACTGAAAACAGTATGGACCTTATCTGCTATCTTCGTGCCACCTTCATCTCTCCCTTCTAAACTCTTCTTAGGAGGTTCTGCTCCCTTCCCAAGAGTCTCCTTAGAGATTGCATCCTTTAGGTCTTTTCTCCCGAGTATTTCCTTTCTTGGTGGCTAGGAAGAGGATGGATCAGCAGCATCCTTTCCTCGGTCTACTTTTTATTTTCTAATCCTCAAATTATGCTACCTCTCGAACTCACAGATGGCGTTGTGGAGCCCTCTTTGGTACTGGTCAAATTCTGATTCCCTGAGGACATCATCTAATTGCAGGGAATACTGGTCATGTTCATATTTAGTCAAATAGAACTGGGGTTGGATTTTATCAAAGAGATGGATTTGGTCTTCATCCTGTCTATCTTCCTCTTCTTCATCTATGAATTTCTCAGCAAAAGGTGGTCTGATTGACTGATTCTCAAGATCTCTTGGATCTCTAGGTCTTCCTTGTGGGGCAGGGGGTCTTTTGAGATTGTTATTTTGAGCTTGAGGCTCTGGCTTTTCTCTGGCAGGAGACCTTCTATCAAGGGATATCCTATCCACTAGTCTCTCCATAGTTCTCATCATCTGTTCGAATTTGGCATCCATGGATTGGGAAGTGGAAGGTTACACTGCTTCATTGCATCTCTTTTTATCAGCTTCATTTATGTGCTTCATTTTTCCTGAGGCCATCAAGTTGGTTTCCACTTCTAATGCATCTTGCATCATATCAGGGAGAGTGGTGGATCTCCTTTCTCTCAACATGAGAGCAAATTCATTGTCAAAGCAGTTGGAAAAATGAAGCTTGGCTGCCCCTATAGGGGGTTTTATGTCCACAGGGATATAATTATACATTCTCATTAACCTGGATGAGATTTCCTCAACGATCTCAACATTGGTTTTCTTTGTATTTTCATACTGGTTGAGAATCTGGAGAGAATTTTTGTTATCCTGCCATCTGGCTAGGAAAGCTTCTTCAATCTTTCATAGGTAGTCATTCCTCTATTTGGAAGGGAATTAAACCATTTCTTCACTTCCACTGTTAGGATTTGGGATAAAAACCTCATCTTAACATCATCTTCATCCACCCCTTATAGGTATGTGAATTCATTGAACCGATCTATATGTTGCTGCATAGAGACTCTTCCCTCCCCATCGAATCGCATGAGGCGTTGGGCATAGCCCACAGGTAGATCATCATGATTTGCTGGGAGGGCCAAAGGAGAATATTTGGAAGCCATGGATCTTAAGTTTTTCTTGGGAGCAGAGGGAGTTTTAGGATCAGCAGGAGTGATATTCAGGACTTGTGTACTCTGGCCAGCAGCTTTAGAGAAGGGAGATAGGCCACTAGTTTCTTCCTAGGCTTGTAAATTTTCCCACAAAGCACTCAGGCAATGGGTCCGGAATTTTCTTTGGTCAAACAGGGTTTCCCTTAGATCAGTCTCAGACCTATATCTGAATGGGGAAGACTCAGTCCTTAAAATTGGAGGGATTCTTTCTATAATATATGCCTCTTTCTTAGGTAAAGAAAAGGACCTAGCTAATAGAGAAATACCTTCCTGGCTTCTCTTTTCTTTCTTGATGACCTTCTTTGGGTCTGAAGTAACTTTTGGTAGCTTAGGATATGGATGAGTTTGGGTAGGTATCCTCCTGGCAGCCAGAATTTATCCTTGGGGTTCTCTGATTCGAAAGATGGACTCGCCACGAGAATAATGCAGGATCCTCTTAGTGTCTGACTACTGTTCACCCTTAGTAATCAGCTATGATCTTATACAAATATTTTGAAGTGAGATCGATCTCCAGTGGAATCGCCAAAATATAAGTTGGAGTTGCCAGGGAAAATGATAAAAACTTGGAACCTCAGACTCTCTGTTCGCCCTCAGAGATCTGATTTCGTACTGTAAAAACCAGATATTTTCCCCATCGGAGTCACCAAAATGTTATCACCCAAGATTTTCCTAGGTTGTGGCAGGAAATACCATGGGGTAACTATTGCAAACCAATATTTAGTGGATGGAAACTAGCCTTTCCAACCACAGGGAGGGATCTCCCTTTGGGGCTTCCAGCAATAGGATGCAGCTTAAAAGGGGTGGGATATTGGTAAAAGTGGTAGCTAGAAATTCAAAACAATTTAAAAAAGGGTTTTTGGTTGGTTTTTTTTAAGAACAGGAAGACGGTTGGGCATGGAGTCAACTTCGGTGGGTTACTGTCATCAATGGAATATTTGGACCGCGATTGGAAGGGCAGGAGGCAAGGTAGATATGGTTCTTTCACGTCAAAGTAATCAGCAGGTGGAGGTAGAGTAAGGAGACAAGTTAGGACACAAGGATAAAGAATTTAAGAATAAATTCTAACCTGCAACTTCAATAGGAAAGGGTGGAATACCTAGTCATATGCATTTGGATCATGTGCGCATGAATTCCATACCATGTAATATTGATCTTTAGGTACTGCAGAAGTAAACAATTAATGGAAATACAACGCAAGAATACATACACAGAAAATAACAGACATCAGAACACACATCACAGGAATCTCAAGTTCCAAAATCGGGTCTGCTCATTGAATTAAGAGGTCGAGTTTAATACAAGCACAAAGCAGTAATCTCTTTGAAACAAAAACGTCCAACCATTTGGTCTACTTCAGACCTTTCCTTTATATGATTACAAAGCATCAAAATATCTTAAATGATTCTAAACAAACTCAGACTGGTAATGATGAGGTTGTTTGAGCTGGGTCGTTGTAATGTCCCCACCCATCATACCAGTGCGATGGAGAGAACGTTAGACTGAAGCCAGGGCATCTAGCCCCATGAACTTATGAAATAAGCATTCACATAATATAAAAAGACATATGGAAATGTATAATTGCAAGAAAACACAGCGGAAGTAATTTCAATTACACATCCATCATACATTCAAGATATTCATCAAATAAATAATTGCAAAGTTAAAACAAGAGAATACTTATCTTATAACAAAGTAGTCCCAAGCAACTGGCTATGCAACTGCAACGTTCCACCCAACCATAGGCCAGTTGTGATCATCAATATCTCAACACACTGCCACCCCCAAGCTGGGCATGATCTCTACAAGGAATCAGGGAACAATAGACTCACACATAACCCAATAATACACCAAATCATCCAAGCCAATCTACAATTGGGTTTATCAGGCTGTTAGGCAATGGAAGGAAGAATTGCTAAGCTAGTGGAATCATCCATAGAGATATGGGCACCCTCTGCAAGATCTATCTAGCTTGGTCCCCACAATACCTACACACCTGGCACAAGGAGGTATTCCCTTCACTAATACACAATCCCTCAGGCCATACCTTCGATTCTAGTGCTCTTCAAGGTGTACATAGAAGAGCAACCAACCGTTTTGATACCCTTGAGAGGTTACCTCCTCACTAGGTTTATCAAACCAATTCCGGTCCACTTCCACTCCTAATTCTTGCTCATAATTTCCAACCAACACAGGGATGCACCCTACAACAAAACACAAGTGCTGAAAAATGTGGGCAACCAAAACAAATTGGTAGATGGGGAATAAACCCTAGGAGAGCAAATTCGTTTTCAAAAAACGTTTTTCTGCCTTTCAGGGGCAAAAACGACCTCTATAAACCCCCAAAATGTGATTCCCTTTCTCCCAGCCACTGTGTAATACAAAAACGAGCTCCCAGCTATGGAAAAATGCAGGAAATTGGTAAAAAACGTGATGGGGAAAGCCCAGCTAGCTCAGACTGCGTGAGAGAGGAAAGACTCCTGGTTCAGAATGGCTTTGGGCACCATTTCGTGGGTGTTTTCTTGCCCCAGAAGCAAAAGTACGTTTTTCCAGGTTGATGGCTTGCCCATGCACGAAATTGGATGCCATACCTCTTCATTCCAAAGGCATTAACTGCCTCAACCAATTTCTGGAAGAATTAAATGATTGGGTGCATAACCCAAAATGGGTAGTTGGTGGTTTATGGGTTTTCTCATTGACACATGGATTAACACCATTGGCTCAAGGGTTTGAATAATTTCCCTCCCTATTCCTTGTAGAATCATGCCCCCATCTCTTTGTTGCATTGCATAGCCAGTTGTGGGTTTTTCATTAAAATTCGTATTTACATGATGTCTTAATTTACATTGTGCCTATCTAGCACAAGAACCATAAGCATCTATTTTCTTAATTGCCGATACATAAAATGCTAAATCAATGGTGGGGCCTTGGCCTTGAGCTCCTCACCATGATTAAATAACAATATTTACATCATTTATGATTTAATGCAAAGGGGTCAAAATGGGGACATTACAGGCCGCCCGAATCAGTAGCCTCGAGTTCTGCCATGCACGGAGGAGAAGAATCGCGTGTGTTGGAAGTGCATCATTGGGCCATGGAAGCTACTTGTTCATCTTGTGAATCAAACCATTTTAAATAGATTAGGAAAGGTAACTGAAACAGGCCCCCTTCATCGTTCTCAAGCGCGCCATTTCTCTGTGGAAATATCCATTTCCGACTGTAATTTGCTCTTCAAAACTTTTCTCGATCCGCAATTTCCCTTCTGCAACATTATTTCCGCAACGGCCCTTCCGCAATATCCTCCCCACAATTTCCCCTTCAGCAATCCGCCATGTGGTATGCGGGGATTGGAATTTCGATCTCATGCTTTCTGGAGAATCACCTTTCCGCAATCCGCAATGCGGAATGCGAAATGCAGAAACTTTACTTTTTCGTCATTTGGAGAATTGTCGCTCCACAAACCGCAATCTGCAATGCGGGTTGCGGAATGCGGAAACTTATCTTTGCATGATTTGGGAAATTTCATTCCGCAATCCACAATGCGGATGTGGAACTGGGGAACTAACTTGCGGAACGCATTTTCAACCGTTGATCTGATCCCGCCGCTCAATCCTGGTCGTCGAATCTCTTTTTGTAGTGGAAGAAGCCCATATTGCTAGTTATTCTCATTTCCTTGCTGCGGCACAGCGATTTAGCTTGGATTTTCTTAACACTTAGCCATTTTTGGGTTTCCTGATTATTCATTTGGTGCAACCGGTCGATGGATGACCCTGGGGCTTTGGGTGGGGCTTTCCTTCACCTTCCCTGGTGGAAACCATAATAAGTGTTAACACTACCAATGGCACAAATCGATCCTACATCCACCTATTATGGAACGCAAACTGCATTTATCCCACCACCGGTATATAGCCCATATTATCCATTCCCATGCCCAACTAGTCAACCACCTTCCCCCCACATGTGGGTTAAGTTAGTTCAACCTTCTTACGTTCAACAAGCTCAACAATTTGAGAAATTGAATATGCCATAAACCCCCAGAATCCACAAAATCAGGGTAAGAAGAAAGGTAAGAACAAGAAAAATTAGCAGTTGGGACAAGGGGGCGATCCCCCTCCCCACCAAAACCATAATACATTTGATCCAAATGCAAGGAATAACAATCCCCCAAAACAAGGGAATAATCCCCCCCCGATAACCAATTATTGTTGCTCCATTTGTGCTGATTATGGTCATTACACACAACATTTTCCTCTTATTACCAACTACCAACAGTTTGTGGGAGCCAAAAAGAAGATGATGGAAAACCCTCCTCAGGCAGAGAAACCTCCCCAACCACAAACAATTGTGTTACAACAACCTTTTTCCAATCAAGGGGTAGTCACACAACATCAAGACCCTCTCCCTCCCGACGATGGTTCTTTTCAAAATATTTGTACATTGGATGTAAACCTTAAGACATGAGCTAGAGGTTATGATGGGCCTTCCACCCCCCAAGTGGAATATGTTCCTATCCCCTCGGGGAAATATCTACATATACCACTCCCAAATACCAAACAAATCCCACAGATCCTGAAACTTCCACTTCGACATACCCCCTAATAACCCTCACAAGAATGTTCGGATATCCACATCATCATTGTTAGGGTTTTGCATACAATTAGGGTTTTCATGCAATTTCTAGGGTTTGCATGCATTTTGCATGCATCCCAGTCACCAAGTTGATGCCTCCAGCACCTTATCCACTTCCTTTTAGCACCTGGGAGATTCTTCCCTCAGATTTTTATCCCTCCTAGTCATGAAGGCACCCACATCTCACCTACTGCCAGAGAAGGATGCACTTCCTCACCTACCCACTCAATTTAGACTCAGTTAGCTCCGATTCTCCTTGATTTGAGCCTAGTTTCACTCCTGGCTGACTTTTTCACTCCGTTGGACCTCCATATTGACTAGATGACTTGTTCTGACTTCAGTTCGCCTCCCATGCACCCTCCACTGAGCCTTCTTCCCTATATCAGTGCTACACACTTCAGTTACACTAGTTACACTCAGTTAGACTCAAATTGACACCTGGATGACTGGTTCTTGTGCATTGATGACCACCACTGGTTGATGATGAGGACTCCTAGTTGGAGCCAAGCTATGCCATTTAGTTAATTCGAATGACCTCCTTAGGCAATTCGAATTGCTCACTCATTGTGATAGTATTGTATTGTATTTTCACCCTTATTGGAATTATAGAGCACTGATGCATGCTTTTTGCACAATTTACACCATATTTTCTGAGTTTCATCTATTGTGTTTGATTTACTTGTTCATTTGATCTGCTATGACTAATTTTACAAAGAAATCCTCCCACAATTACAGTATTGTGGACGAATTCGCTCAATCTCCTGTAGCTATGTCCACATTAGAAGTGTTACACTCTTACCCAACACGGCGGAAGGCATTACTCAATGTACTCAGCGCGGTCAATCCATCTGACTCGCACCTCATGATATTTGATCTCGAAAAAATAGATTTGTGACTACCATCATCAGTCGCATTTCAAGTTCAAGTGGTTGTAAAGAACATCATGATTCACCAATGTATCATTGACGAAGGCTCATCCACTTGTGTTATGTCCCTAAAAGTCTGGAAACAATTAGAATCTCCTGAGCCAATCCCCTCATCTATCGCTCTTCATGCATATTATGGGAGACCATACCAACCAAGAGGATTGTACCAAAATGTCCCCATAGAGCTGGGGGGCAAGATGGTTGTGATTGATATCGAAGTAGTCGACACAGAACTCAACTAAAAAATCCTCTTGGGGTGTAGTTACATGTACGCCATGAAGGAGGTTCCCTCCTTAGTCTTTCATATCATGATGTTTCCCTTAAATGGGAAGGTATTTACCCTTGACCAGCTTAGCTACTATGAATATAATGCCACAAGCAACCCTGACAATGTCATACCGACTATACTAGGCAATGATCAACCATATGTTGACACTGCCCCCCGGTATGTACAAGGACTCCAATTTGATAGAAGCATATATGGAACCACCACCTAAGATCCCTACATCGATCGATGGCCTAAGATCTCTCCACCTCAACATCATCACCAGCACCATCGTTGAGTCATGGCATTGAACAAACATTGAGTCCATCAGTACCACCTATTTTTCAAATCCCATTCTTGTATCCTCCCACAGGTGTACAAGGGACACTAGTTATGGCTCATTTAACTCTACCTGGGATAACTTTGGGAATCCCGGTGTGGTACCTTACACCACCCTTCCTAGAAATGTATTCCAAACCATTCACCCATTATGATTTTGTACATGTTTTAGCTAGGGTGTCTACAAGGCCCATAACACATTCAGTTATGACAACCCAACCTATGACATCCGCAAATACACCAAAATCGGTCATCACTAAGACCACCAATGGGGAAACCCAACAACCAAAGTTTAAAGGTCCCCTATTACCTAACCCAACAGAAACTGCTAAGCCTAAATAAGGGGAATTAACCATCAGGAGGTAAGAGCTTCAGTTATGATCAATACTCCCACTCAAAGAGTTACACTGCCATGTTCTCTTTGTGGGAAGCAAGGCCATCCAACCAACCTATGTCCTACTCTATCATAGCTAAGGAATTTTCTTAACACCCCTGTTAGCATCCCCCACACTCCACCAACAGAAAAAGGAGGTAAATCCCGAGCGCCCACATCTAATCCCAGAACTCTCGTACGAATCACACATGTTCCATATGTTCTCAATATGGGCACTATACACATCATTTCCCTGACATCCCTCTCTATTGGTAGGCCTTGGTAACTATTCACCTCAGTGAACCCTTGGAAGATACCTCACCTACCTCATCTCCAAAAGAGGCTCCTATCAGCATGGTTATTATAGTGATCCCGACTAGTCCCTCCCCACGGTGGTCCGATTCCATACCCGATCAACATTCATCGCGACATCCACAAAGCTCAACGATTGTTTTAAATCATACAAATGCCACCTGAATGTGTCTCTCATGCAACTTAATGTCTCACCAATTGTTCCAATGCCCTCTTATTGGCACATTTTTCACTTTGCGGACAACCCAAAGCCGATTAGTTGATGACTTTACCCCGTATGGAACCACCCTCCCTACAGTAATCGAAGGGGATACCCAACCAACATAGCATAATGGGGACAACAACATGTCACATTCATTGAATACCATGGCATATCTTGATCCCCCATCACCAATTTTCCATGAACTGATAGACCCCTTAATAATCCCTCAAGACGAAATCCCAGCACCCACCGCAACCAGCCCTGAGTACCTTGACATCCTTCATCTCGATTCAATTTCTCTTTCTTCCCAAAATGAAGACCCTGGGTCTTCAGACGAGGATATACTAGAAGAATACATATTCACCACAAATGAGGATATAATCGAGGCCATGAAATCTACCGAACCCCCATGGGACTCTTTCCATCATAGGTATTCAGCAACAAGCAGGTAGGAACCACACGCACTCCCCACTGAACAACAATACACCATCGACTCAAAATCATTTTTACCCCCCAGTCACATCGATTGGTTTAAAAATTATATCCCCACCCCATATGAATTCAAAGATGGTAACCTTACCAACATATCCCCTACCACACTAGTTGGTATCTCTGTCACACCCAGAGTCATCGAAAACATCTCTATCAGGTCTTCCTGCTCACCGCAGGAAATTACTGATTTCACCGCTCTATTTAAAGAGTTTCGCGATGTCTTTGCATGGTCCTATGAATAAATTCCAAGCCATGACCTAGCAATTGTCAAACATCACATTGAAACTTGGCCCGATGTCATTCCCATCCGACGGAAACAACACTCGGTCCACCCTTTTAAGGCCCCCGCAATCAAAGCCGAGGTCGAAAAACTCTTGCAAGCTGGATTTATTTTTCCCATCGCTTAGACATAATGGGTGTCTAACCCCACACAGGTTAACAAAAAGTAGGGAACTAATTGTGTTTGTACCGATTTCCAAGAACTTAATTTACCCTTCCCCCAAGGATAATTTTCACACACCATTCATTGACTAAATAGTTGACTCATGTGCTGGTATTGAAATGTTGTCCTTCATGGATGGGTTCTCCAAATATAACCAGATACACATTCTCCCCCAAGATTAGTATAAAACTACATTTACCACACCATGGGGCACCTTTGCTTACAAAGTCATGCCCTTCGGTCTGAAAAAAGTCGGCACCACTTTCCAGTGAGAAATGGTACATGTTTTCAATGACTTGGCTCACATCATCCTTGCCTTTTTAGACGACCTCACAATCAAGTCCAAAAAACTATGTGATTGCCTTCAAGACCTTCGTACCATCTTCACAAGATGTCGCAAGTATAATATACGCTTAAACCCCCTCAAGTGTGTACTTTGCATCATAACCGATCATCTCTTAGGATTCATTGTTTCCAAAGATGGTATCACCGTCGACCCCTCCAAGGTTCAAGCCATCCAGGAATTACCATCACCACGAACACGACACTAGTTGCAGAGTGTCCAAGGTAAGGCCAAATTTATTCATTGTTTTGTTCCCGACTATTCCACTCAGGCCCATGGATTTTTATGGCTTCTCAAAAAATATCTTCCATTTAAGTGGGATGACCATGCCTAAACTACCTCCTTAAACAAGCATTTTCATCATCCCCCCTCATCTCTCCTCCAGACTTTGACAAAGATTCCATCTTGTATATCTTCGCATCAGATTCTGTTGTGGTCAGTGTATTGGTCCAACCTGCCACAAACCATCAAGAACATGTCATATATTATGTCAGCAAAACCCTCGCCATAGATACACTCAACTACACCCATGTTGAGAAGCTTTCCATTACAGTCATCCTTTCTGTACAGAAACCCCGTCACTATATTTTTCACCAAAAAAAAAATCGTTGTCGTTGATTCCAACCCTATGCAATACATACTTAGCCATAGGATTATCAATAGTAAGTTTGCATAGTGGATCATTATTTTACAATAATTTGACCTCAAGTTTGTTATTCCTAAAAGAAAGAAAGCCATGGCCTTAGCTGAACTCATTACATATCTTCCCTCCACCAGCAATACTGAATCTATCTAGGACCAACTACCCAATGAGAACCTATTTCTCATTATGACCGAAGATCCTTGGTATGGAAATATCCTCCTTTATCTTCGCACCCATAAATTTGCTCCCCACTTTTCCCGCAACAATTGTTTCAAAATCCGCCACCAGGCACCGCGATACCTCCTCGTTAAAGACGTCCTATATCGTTGTGGCATCGACACTATTGTTTGACGATGTTTGATTCATGAAGAAGTTGAAAAAGTTCTCAATGATTGGCATAGTGGTGCTTGTGGCAGCCACCTCTCTGTATTAGCCACCGCCCAAAAAATCTTACAAGCAGGGTATTTTTGGCCCTCCATATTTAAATATTGTGTTTACACCATCAAAAGGTGTGCCAATTGTCAGGTCTTTTCCTGTAAAACACGATCTCCCCCTGCACCCCTCCATTCGGTCATTACTGCAGGATGATTCTGCAAATGGGAAATTGATTTTATGGAATGTCATCTAACACAGCCCAAGGTCACCACCATATCATCATCGCCATCATGACTACTTCACCAAATGGGCCGAAGCGAATTGTAAAGCAATAACCACAACACGATTCTTCTTCAACCATGTCATCTCCCGCTTCGGCTTTAAACATGAATTTTCAACTACTTACTACTTACATTCTCTTTCTAACCCTGTGGGGTTACTGGACTTCCATCAAGGTTTCGATAGGTTTTACCCCATTTCACCTTGTACATGGATTAGAATTCATCCTCCCAATCGAGTGTCAAATCCCTACCCTCTAATTCATCATCTATTTGCTACCGGATACCCCTGCTCTAGAACAAGGATTATTCACTTTGTAACACCTTGTTGAGGAAAGGCATGACTCTCTTCAATAGAATGAATCCATTAAGGTCTGCTCCAAGGAACACTACTATTGACAAGTGCAACCATGCACCTTCACTGAAGCTAACTTTGCTCTTTTGTTTAATGCCAAGAAAAACGGTAAACTAGGACCTGGGATGTTTGTATCTAAATGAACATGCCCTTATTTCGTTAATCATTGTCTCCCAAAAGGAGCCTATATCTTAACCGAACATGAAGGTATTATCCTCAACAACCTATTCAATGGGTTGTACCTCAAAAGGTTATATCCTTGACTACCTAGTACCCCAAAAGTATGCATTGTTCTGATTATCATGATTTTTGCATTGCCAATACCTTGGTTATGTCTTTTACTACACTTGGGTATGTGCACCGCATGTGTAGTACCATGATCAGGCCAATATGGAGCCTATTTTTTTCCATTATTTGACTCCAAATCTCTAACAACAAGGGGCACGCACCCTACCGCAGGTATCATTCTAAAACTGGCATATAGACTATATTTACTCGCAGGTATCATTCTAAAACTGGCATATAGACTATATCCCAGTATTCCCACTGATAACCATAAGGTCCTCATTCATGGCCTTGATGCACCCTCAACATCATTCCCGTGAATAGCATGTTCCCACTTGGGTGTGCGCATCATCATCATCCCCATCACCAATTGGCACCCATGATGTTGACCCCCCACAAGTCCGAGGCATTTGACCCAACTTGAAAAGACCCCTCTTCGAGTACCATTTTTGTGTTTGGGAATTTACTCCACAAAGAAGACACTCATTAGATCCCTGGGAACATGTTATTATAATGATTCACAAATCCCCCTCATACCTCCATGAGCAATTTACCTTGCGTAATCCCCCTCATATCATCACCCCCCACAAAAAAACCTATGGGACCCCCCCACCACCCTCAGAAGAAACCAATTCTATTCAGTTATCCCGCAGGTATACACTGCATGGAATCGTTTCACGGGGCACTCATCTTTGCATCTACAACTTAACCCTCACTTCATCATTGGAAAGTGTCCCCCAATCCACTCAAAACTGTGGAGATTCTTTCCATCATCCAATTGGTCCCTGATACACCCAAAACTGTGGGGACCTCACCGGTATTCTTTATGTACAAACAATTTCCCTTGTCACCTCACATTGAGATAAAACCATACTATTTTGGTAGCAACCCATGGTCTCCTTTGATTGATGTATTCAGTCTCCATATGTTCAACAGTATCTATTTTTTTTGTTACCATTACCATTTTTTTGTGTCTCCATCAAAGCCCTTTCACTTGCAGTTTGTTTCTACCAATTTCAATCTGTGTTGTCCCAAAAGAAAAGTTGTCTTGCCCGCTCCCCATGTTTACATCGATCAAAGGAATTTATGAGCCCCACGCTTATCAATAGTCTTGTGTCAGGTCTATCCATCTACTATTTTATTACAATATGATTTTGGTACTCAGGATAGGACCCTCATCTTATCATATACTTCATCTCTCTCGATGCCAAAACACTATATTATGAGGGTTGTAGTATTTGCAGTTGTACCTTGAGATCCCTTTCAATCACTATAAGGGATAACCTTCAACTTAGTAGGGAGAGTCGTTAGTTCTCCCTAACTAAGTGGTTTCCCTCGATTCTCGACATCAACACATCATCGCATTAGGGGGAAACATACTTTTGAAGGTAGCAGTGTTCACATTTGGAAATCATGATAGCAGTCTATTCGGTACGGTGAATCCCTCAAGAATATTTACATACCAAGTCCATTCCCCCACCACAGTGCATTCATCATGGTCACCAACAGTTCCACTTATTCAATATTTCACAGCATCTCTGGAGGCATTTACTCTAAAATGGATTGAAGCCGCCTTCATCCATGTCTCATCAGTATAGTAGAGTCGATACCTTTGTCCTCTCTGATTGTAATCACTTTGATAGCATTTCACAAGCATGGGTATGCCTGCCTCATTTGTAAGAAAAATATTCTTTATTACAGCTTCAACGGTCATCACCAACAATCTTCCCCCATGGGAACCTCATTTTGTGCACATATGCTTCATATTACAAAACAAGAGATAAACAACAGAAAACATGATGCATTATCGGCTCTACAATACCCTCTGAACCTCATACATCAAGGGGCAGATGTTAACGTTTAAAAGTCATACACATGAAACATTTCGGCGATCCATCTAGTAAAGTGACATTAACATAAAGAATGCATCTCACCACAGGAATCCTCAACAAATCCAAAAAACAGCATGAGTCCATAAGTGCCAAAAATAGTCAAGACAAAGGGTAGTGCAGGTATATTGCACAGTTGACCACGCTATAGTGCAGGTTATCTGAACAATGCCCGTGCTACACCCGCATGAATTTTCGTTCGATAGTTGTGCTATTGTCAAAACGATGAGACCACTCAATCCCAGTGGCGCATTAAATACCCAATTATCCCCAAGAATTCGGCTCCTCACACACTTGGGGCATTAATCATCCCCCCTTGTGTACCTTGGAACTAGTTCATGAAGGAGGAGATTTCACATTTGGATCTAGTTGTTTAATGGCCACCTCTTGGCCTATAAAAGGAATTCATCAACATGCATTTTTGTAGAGTGAAATTAGATCAAGTTTATGCTACTATATTTGAGTTGTAGCTTCCTCATAGCCCACCATTTCGTACCATTGTGAGCATTCCCAAGCTTTCTTTCCACCTACCATCAAGGGGAAAGTGTTTCTCTCCATTGTTCTTCCATATAATTAGCATTTAGTTTAGACAAGAAAGGCCTCCCTAAGGGATATTGTTGGATTCCCTTGAATCCTTCACCTCCTAGGTGGTGTACAGCTATTCCCTTGGGAAATACAAGAGTGGTTTAGAAAATCTTTGGTTGTTGTTGAAGTTTGCATTCTCCCCCCATCTCTTTCATTTTGTTTTAATCAATATTTTCATGTTTGGATGTGAACTACACTACAATCTCTTGCAAAATCACTTGGAGGAATACCAAACCACATCAAAAGGGGCTCCAAGGACTAAGGCCTTGCAGCAACCTACAAGGCTTAGCCCCTTATCAAGTGGAAGAGTGCACTTGTGCAATTATTTCCACAACAAATCCCTTGGGGTCTTCTTAATCCCATACAAGGATTTCTTAAGTTTGCATACATGGGAATTCTTCCCATGAACTACAAACCCCTCAGGTTGTTGTATGTATACTTCTTCCTCAAATTCACCATTGAGAAAGGTAGTCTTCACATCCATCTGGTGAAGCTTTCACCCAAGAACTGAGGCAAGTGAAATCATGGCTCGAATAGTAGTGTACATGTCCACAGGAGTGAATGTCTCATCATAGTCTATTCCTTATTTCTATGAGAAACCACAAGCCACAAATATTGCTTTATATTTTTCAAAACTGCCATCAACTGCCTGTTTGATTTTATAAATCCACTTGGATGTTACTATTGACTTCAATTTGGGCTTACGAACCACTTCCCACATCATTCTTCATGATGGATTTGTATTCTTACACCATGGAATATTTCCATACCTGCTACTTAGAAGCTTCTTCATATGTGGTGGGTTCTAAATCACTGATGTATCTCATCTAAGCTACATATCTTACATATATTTCATGTCTCTTTCACTCTCTGGATGTGTCAAATGGTGATCTGTGCTTTTCTTCCTCTCGTAGAATGCATCAACACCATGTGTATCTCCTCTTAATAGGAGGTTCATCGGGAAATATTTATACCAATTCCACTGGCTCTTAAGTATTAATCATATCTAAGGATGCTTCTGGATTCTCTCTCTCAACATTTGAAAGGGGAGAAGCAGAAGATGGATCCTCCATAATTGGAGTATCATGCTCCTCCATATCTTAATCACATTGAAGTTCTTTATAGCACTTGAAGGAAACCTCTTCGTGAAATGTTACATCTCTGCTTAATTTAGTGTGGCTTTGTCCTTGAACATATATTCTATAAGATTCAGAGGATTCTCTATATCCAAAAAATGTTCATTTCTTTCCAGATGGATCCATATTCATCCTCTTCTCTTTTGGCACATGAATGTAGATAGGACAACCGAAAGTATTCAAGTTTCCAACATTTGGTTTTTCACTAGTGAAAACTTATTCAGGATTCTTTTCTCCTATGATAGCATGAGGAGTTTTGTTCTGTATATAAATAATAGTGCTGGAGGCTTCTTCCCATAAGGAAGTGGGAAGATCCTGATCACACATCATAGATTTTTCATCCTCACATGTTTTTCTTTTCTTTATTTCAGCAACCCCGTTATGCTAGTGGTTGTAAGGTACAACTAGTTGTCTTATTATTCCTACATCTCGACAGAAGTCATTAAACTTATGAGACTCTAACTCTCCTCCATTATCATATCTCAAAGCATGAATGTGCTTTCCAATATAATTCTCAACCAGTGCTTTAAAATCTTGAAACTTGTTGAAAGTTTCACTCTTTTCCTTCAGAAAAATAGATCCAAGAATTGTGGGAGAAGTCATCTATGAAAATCACATAGTACAAATAACCATTCAAGGATGGTCCTGACATAGGGCCACATAGATCGGAATGTATCAAGTCAAGGATCCCTTTGGATCTTTTGGTACTTCTTGGAAAGATATTCTTGATGTTCTTTCCAAGAGTGCAAGCTCTACAAACACAATCATGTTCATATTTAAACACAAGCATTCATTTTACCATCTTCTGCAATCCAGGTAGTGATTTGAAATGGAGATGACCAAGCCTCCTATGTCATAGTTCATAAGGACTGATTGCATCATGGATGATGGCTTGAATGAGCCTTCCAAGAACTTTGTAGATACCTCCCTCTCTAAATCCAATTACAGATGCAAAGTTCAAGTATGCATGATTAGGCCACAGGAGCGCTTTATTGTCCATAAATATTACTCTGAATCCTTTATCTTCTAGAACTGAAACAGACAGGAGGTTCTTCTTTAATCTGGGAACAAACAAAATTTCATCAACATGCAGTATATCTTTTAAATCCAACTGAAAATAAGTGGATCCAACTCCTTGGATCAAATAGGTGGTATTATCTCCAAGCTCCACATGGCAGTAGAACTTCTTTTCCTTTAGATCTGTGATAGTGCTCCTATATCCAATCATGCATTTGGACGTTCCACTATCCACCAGCCATTTCTTAGCACTAGTGGTGATGGATCCATATATGGATGAGATAATATATTACTCCTTCCTTGTCTCCTAACCATTGGAATAATTATTTCTTGTAGGTCCATCTTCTTTAGCAATAGAAGCATGAAATCTACCCTTGGACTTTCCTCTTTGCTTTTCATGGAAGTCTCTTGCAATGTGACCCTTCTTATTGCAATTGAAGCATTTAACTTTAGACTTATCAAATTTCTTGTTGTAATCATTTTCCTTTTTATGAGAAAACGTCTTGTGAGTAAAGTATTTCTTTCCTCTCTTCATATGTGCCGCAAGAGCAAGGTTTTCTTCTTTGGATGAAGTATATTTGCTCTGGATTCACTAGTCTTCTTGTAGGAAATCATGCCACAGTCTTTCAAAGTTTGGTTGCACTTCTCGACCATTTACTACATCTAAGAATGCCTCCCATGAATATGGAATGCCATCGATAGCATTATGCATGAGATCATCATCATCAATCGTTGCACTAATTCTCATGAGTTGATCTCTTACTTGAGAGATCTTTGTGATGAAGGAAGCAACAACTTCATCTTTCTCCATCTTCATATTATGAAGGTTTTTCTTCAATGCTCGCTTTTGATTAGGCTCCTTCTTCTCATAAAGATTCTTCAAAGTGTCGAAGCATTCCTTTGCAGTATTCAATGGAGTAATCAATGGAATCAAATTGTCTTTCACATAATCATAAATTATTCTCTTTGATTTGGCTTGATTCTTCTTGAAATCAGTGTGCCTTGTATTAGTAGTAGGCTCTTCAACAACATTGGATACATAGCCATCCAAATCATGCTCTTCTAGGATATTCAAAATCATGTCCTTCCAAGTATTAAGGTTCAAAGTTCCTTCAATTCAGTCTTTTTGTATTACTGAGATTGAATCCATTGTTATTCAAATTTCACGGCTTGAGCTTTGATACCCAGGATCAACATAGGATCAATATTGACTACTGAACTTAGTTATTTCACACCTTGAGTTTTGATACCATGTTAATTTTTTATCTTTAATTCAGATTTACAATAATACTTGAAATGAATGAAAAATCATAAGTATAAGCATTCGACACACAAATTTACCATGGGGAAACCCTCTATAACTTGAAGGATAAAACCCTAGCAAAATATTCCTTAGTATATTGATAGATAGCATAGAATGATTTACTTCACAATGAGTTGATTACATCAATCAACCCTGGTGCAATTACAGAGCAGGAGAGATCGACAAAGAAGAGAACTCATAATTAATATCATCACTCAATCAATTAGCTAATCTTAATCACATGCACAAATTTACTTGAAGAGAATTTGCTCCAGCATTAGACACATCAATCATGCATGGAAAAGTGCGCCATACTTCTCATGTAAAAATTTTAACTCTGTGTTCTGAATTCGGGATGAACTCGCCCTTCAACTGGATGCTAGATCACTTAGTTAGGTGGTTATCATAAGTGTCATCTTTTAGTTTAACTCAAGTGTCGTCATGCAAACACTTTGTTAACTATATCTTCTTTGTTATCACTTAGTTAACTCTTTTAACTGAATTCTTTCTTGTTAACAACACTGAAGTGAACAATTTGATTTCTCCTTTAATTGAGTAAAGTCTTCTTTGTTAACATCACTAAATTTTAACAATTCGAGTTCTCTTTTATTTAACTGAAGTCTTTATCATTATTGAAGTGAGAAAATAGAATTCTCTCTTAAATTATCACATCTTATATTTATCTCTTGACTTATTTGCATGGTCCACATGTGCCAACTTAATTATTTATCATATCAAATATACTAAGCAGATTTTTCCAATGACGTGATCATTTTATTCTACTATTGTTGCAAGTGGTCATATGATCAAGTAATTCACTCTAGAGGTGGTCAGTCTCTAGAGGAGACTTAATAGCTTGACCATGGTTAGTAGTACATCACACACCATTCATGCTTCGACATGCAAAGCATTACCTCAACACATGAGGATTTGTCTTGACACACAAGACCTTATCCTTAATAAGAAAGATTGTACAACATCATCACTTTGACATACAAAACACTTACCTCAACACATGAGGCTTATTCATTCTTGAATCCAACTCAATATTCTTTTCCAAGTTTCCTGATTCCAACTCAGGCTCCTATAAGGCGCTACCTCGACACATGAGGCTCAATATTGACACACAAGATTGACTTGGAGAATGACTCATGATGTTGTAACTTTAACACATATTTCATTCTTTGAAAAAATTTATTTCCCATGTTGATTGGTTAATAACAAACAAAAATGTACCATTTCCTTTGAAACAATATATATCCCTATGTGGCAATTCTTGAAAGCAATGTACAACTTTGAACAATAAACAAGTTTGTATTTATAAAAAGAATTGTTTGTATTTTATGTTTCATACAAATGGCGTTGGTTGGTTTATGTGTGGTGTTGGTGGGTGTATTAAATGTCGGTTTGGCAGTTGGTAAATTTGTGTGTTGTATTTTTTTACACAATGTGGTGTAGGAAAAATCTCATTCAAGCTATTAGCACAAGAATTTTGCACATTGTATTTTGTTACACATAGTGATGTAGGAAAAAACTCAATTGAGCTATTAGCCCAATCAAACTATTTTTTTAATCCAAGAAAACCCTTTATCGAGTGTTTAATTAACCCTCAATAGAGGTATTCAAAAAATAGTTAAATCCCTTTATCAAGGTATTTTAAGCCATTCATCTCGAGCTAATAGCTCAATCGAGGGCTTTAAAAATAGGCTACTAGCCCCTTTTTCTACACATTTAATTTTACTGGCCTCTTTGAAGGGAATAAAACCTATAATTAATTACATCTTAGGTGGAATACTTGATGCCAGTGGATTCATTAACGATTCCTCTATCCAATGGAAGACAGTTTGGAAGTATCTGGTGCAACGAAAGGATGTCGTAGTTGTGATGACAACAAGCAACAAGTCCGACACTTTGGCTATATCAACGACGTTTGTGTTCATCGCAATTGCAATGAGGCGGACATTTTAAAAATATATAATGACGACCTTCTGATTTTGATGTACGTTGTGCACACAAATTACAAATGACAATCAATCAAATAATGTGAACAAAACA
The DNA here is from genome assembly GCA_027924585.1 of Larix kaempferi. Classification (NCBI taxonomy): domain Eukaryota; kingdom Viridiplantae; phylum Streptophyta; class Pinopsida; order Pinales; family Pinaceae; genus Larix; species Larix kaempferi. The sequence goes on along the minus strand of BSBM01000407.1, from coordinate 15,192,689 downwards.
TTGGAAAACCCAACTGGAGAACGGGTAGTTGATCAAAGTGATTGACATGGACCATTCTAAAAACATTGGAGAACTAGATTGCAAAACCAGAAGTTGATCAAAATTATTGTTATGGGTTGTACATCCTTTCATGTTTATCTCTTAAACTTTTCTTTTTTGGTTGTACAATAGTCTTTAGATTACTTATCTAGAATTCTTTGAGCTGGTTCAACTTGTTTATCAGTCCCAAGTCATGGTTTTATAATTTTTTGTATAATAGAACAAAATTTTATAGATAACCACCCCATGTAATAATATGTATACCTTTTTCTTTTTTAAATAAAAAATAAAATACAAGTCTTTTAGCACTACAGCAACATTCGTTCCTCAAATCTATTATCAACATTACAAGGTGACAGTGAAAAAGGAGCTAAACTAAAGGCACAATCTTATGGGGGCGAAAAAAAGGCATTGGGATATGTTACCTAGATTACTCTCCATTTCCTTCCTACTTGAGTTATTACTTCACTTGAACAACTTCTAAGCTCATGAAAAAGAACGCAAAAGCATGGGTCCAGAGAATTTTGAGTATTGGAGACTTTGTCATTGTTGTATTTACACCTACATAAAATTAAAAAATTATGTTATGTTTTAAGGTAACCTTTGCAACTTTTTATGTGCTACCTTCATAGATATTGGTCATGTATCCGAAGGAGTCCATTACACTGGTACATATTTTGGAGAGAAATCTAGACAATGCAATGTCATCTTCTGATCTTGACCTGCCTTTCTAATATTATAGATTTGTGGATGGTTTACACTTTGGAACTGTAGAGTCTCTATAAGAGTCAAAGGAAAAAAGAGTCATGAAGCATACCAAGCCTGAAGCATAACACGTCGGAATAACCTCTATAACATAAAATTCTAATAATACTTCCTACTTCGAACCTTCAATCTTTGATATTGTATTGAGAGTTGTCTCCATACAGTATGTATTGTTTTCTTCTTGTTCTTTTAAATATGGGTTTTATTTTTATTCTTGGGAGATGAATTTTGTACTCTCCCAATGATCATTTTGGTTGGTTGTACTTTCCAATCCCATTGAACTATTTTTGGTCATATGTGGGCATTAATACAATCATTTCACTTTGAAATTATAATGCTCGCGTTGATTATATCTAGTCTGCTAGTCCAATATAAAAATACTATACTACTCTAGGACATAAATATTTTTGTACTCCAACCCTCTTGGAAGAGTGCTACAAATCATCATTGAATTCGTGAGGCATGATGATGATGTTAATATAAAGAGTATATGTAGAAATGGGTTTGAGTTTTATTACATTTTAAAACACTAGTAGAATCCTAGATATCCTATAAGTATTAAATTAAATAATAAATTCTTACCCTAGAAGCAATAAATATTCACAACAAATCCTAATGTTTAATCTATCAAACAGTACTAAATTCTAGAAAGTTCAATAATTGAACATCACTTGGAAAATTATAAAATTCAATTTGCTAATCTAAATACACAACCCTCATATTATCATACTTGTACTAAAAATACATAAAATCCTTTTCTCAATCAGCTAAATTGTTTTATGAAATGTAGAACTATAAATTGAGAAGAAACAGCTAGATAAGATTTTCCCTCCTCCCTCCCTAAATGACCAATATTCTAAAAAACTAATAGCCTTTAGATGCGTTTTAATCTTCAAACAAAAATAGAGCAGCATCCAATATATATAATTTAATCATACCAGTTTTGCTAGCGTAAAGAGTGTGGGCCAAGCTTATCGGTGATTTCAACAGCAACCATTGCATTTGAGAGTTCCTGCTTGTTTTCAAACAAAAGAAAGAGTGCATGTCATAACTCATCCTACACATAAATTACATGCTCCAAACAATGAATACATTTTATAGAAGTATATATACCATAACTAGAAAGAAAACAAGGGCAAATAGTGCATTAAATGGAAAAAATGTAGTTTCTCTTAATAGGTTATAGAAAATAGCACTTGCCAACCAATATAGGAAAATAATTATACATAATAAATAAATAGAATATAATTGCATGACAATCAATTTTCAAACTGCATGACAACCACCTTGAACATGATGCAATTCAGTGAAACTGATCTCACATTATGCAAGTTTAAATTGGATCAAGCAAAAAATGTCTTTTCAAACCAGGGAAAATTTTTGGAAAATGTTTTTTTAGAAGAGATTGTGGGGAGATTTTCAACATATAAAAATCCAAGTAAAAATATACCAATTGTTAATAAAATAAATTAGCGAAAAAATTATTTTACTGGCCACATTTTAAACCATTTTTCCAATTTAGGTAAACTTTATGGTAATATATAACAGGGTAGGAAGTAAATATCCTCACGTGCATTATTTTTGTAATCTTGGTTAAATTCTATAGAGGTGTACATACCTTACTCCCCTCCAAATTTGAACTATGACCTATAAGGTGTAAACACATTATCTTAACCATTATGCCTACTATGGTTGTACTAGACTCATTAATTTTAACTAGATTGTACTAGATTGTTCTACCAATCAATTAACTAGACTCATTTTGAATTGGGTCACACTACAATAATTGATTTTATCTAAAAATTCCTTCGAAGGTTATATTCTAAACTCACTTGGAAATTTATAAAATCTTATGGTCCTAAATCTCTCTTCAAACTCTATATTGGGTCAATACTAGTTACTTCAAAGACATTGAAAATGCGTAAGCATTTAAAATTATCTATCCTTACTTGGAATATGCATGTCCAACATCTATTAGTCATTTTAAAGTTAAATTTAGAGAAAATCTATTAAAAAATTATGGTTGTCAATTATTGTTGGCTTTATACTATGTTGACTACTTTTGGCATTCCTTTGGAGAAGGAATTTGCAAATACAAAAGTGTGGTTTTTCATAAGATTTTTTCGAAACATAAACTAGCAAAGGATTTCATATTAAGAGCTTGTTAGGGAGACAAATGGATTTATTGAGATTAAGTTGTTGGAGAAGGGAAGTTGTGGATCAATGTACAAAGGAATTTTGAGTGATGGGACATTTCTTATTGTGAAAATTCTCAATCTAGAAAACAAACAAGATGATAAGTGTTTTGAAAAAAATGTAAAATGTTGAAAAAGGTTTTACATCAAAATATCATGAGAATCATAGACTCATGTTCCAACCTCCATCTCAAAGGTTTAGCACTTGAATTTATGTCTAATGGAAGCTTTGAGAAGAATATGTATCTTAATAGAGATGGAATCGATGGTGCAAAAGTGAGTGAAGTAGGATTGGAAGGATACATTTACCTACTGTATGACTTTTAAAACATCAATTTTATATGGATTCGTTATAAAGTATAATTTGATCATGGTTGTTTTTCATCTAGAGTATGAGAGATTCAAAGCACCATCAATTGGAAGTGTAGTTTAGGTGTCCATTTTTTGCTCTAGATCATGTGTTTTATGATGCCTTCCATGATAGCCTCCCTCCTCACTTCCATTTGATTTTTTTGTTCTAGAAGTTTCCCTTTGATTGTTATATGAAATTAGCCTAGCCATTAGAAAGAAACTAGGTTTTTGCATTGCAAACCTATCCATTTCTAATATTTCCTTACCCTCATGCAATCCTTGGTTGACCTCATTTTCCCATTTGATAAGAAACTGGTATCCAATCCATTCATCACCTTTATTTTATTTTTTTACAAAAACCAAAACACTTTGTTTTGCTAGGAGCATATGTGAACTTGATCTTATGTATTTTGGGGGACTCCTCTTAGAGATCACCTAAGGGGATTGTATCAAGTTCTAAATATGAAGCCCTAACTTTAACACAGTGATCATTGGGCAGTGTTAAAGTTGAAAGAGATTAAAATTATGTTTAAATTTGTCTTGTTAGATTTACTACTAATGTTGTACTATTTTCTTCTTCAAACCCTAACCTAACCATAATTTTAACATTATATACCATTAGGCCTTGATTAGTCATCTATTTCACTTCTAGCCTACTTACATAAGTGCAATCAACATCTTTGAGGTTTCCAAGCAATAAGAATTGGTTCATTTTGGCTTACTAGCCTTATAGACTGGTTTCAAACAGTGTATGTCTGCTACATATTTGATTTTGGGGCAAAACACTTATACTTTCATAGGCGTGGAACTGTACATGAGTTGTGAAATTCATAGTAACATGAACATAATATGGAATGAAATACATAACATGAACATAATATGGCATGAAATACATAATATGGAATGAAATTGGAAACAACATACCTCCCCTCATCACAACTCAGCCATCATTATGTTTTTCTAGTACCTGCAGCGCCAGATCATTCAACCTCCATAAATATATACAAAATCAATACAAGTTATATTTGTACCATTATTTACTAGTCTAGGATGCATTTTTATGTGAATGTCAACATACCTTTACAATGCTTCCAATCACCTTCTGAGCCTTCTTTTTGTACTATCCCCTCATCATAGTGGATTAAAGCATGGATATACTCGATGGGGACAAACTAAAAACCTTATAGAGAAAACTAACACTCATGAATAAGGTCCTTTTCGTTTCAAGAATAATTTATTGGAGCCGTATAATATTGGATCAAACCTCCCTCGATCTAGAGCAGCAACAAAGTCAACATTGACTTTGATGCTGCTCTGTTTGATCGAGGGAGGTATGCTCCAAGATTAAACGGATCCAATCAATTATTATGTACTGAACAGTTCCAGGCACGTGAAGGTGAAATCTCTTATGGCCCATCCCCCCCCTCAAATATCTCTCAATTCCCCAATACCCTATGAAAATTCGCACAACAAATCTAAGAGCTGATGTATACCTCACAATGAAAGAATTTAGGAATAAGATTAAGAGTGGTCAATGCAGTAAAATTAGCAACATAATAATAATATAGTAGAACTCGGATAGAAGCAAAATAACTTCACGCACACTAATTCATTAATCACAATATGGACAAATAAGTAGTACAATGCATGAGGATTCGAATCCCAAGGTGGAAATTCGAATTAGCCTTCATGGAGTGATCAAAAGATCACTAGAGTGTCATCGGAGCACAACTAGAAGTCTTCATCATCATTAGTGGAGTCATCAATGCTCAAGTAACTATAAACCATCAATCAAACTGAGTCTAACTGAGTGTGATAGGTGTAACTGAGTGTAACTGGAACTAATTGAATTAAGGAGACTCAGTGGAGGGCACATGAGGAGCTAACTGGAGTCAGAATGGGCAGTCTAGTCTCACTAGAGGTCCATTGGAGTGATACAGTCAGTTGAGAGTCATTCTAGCCTTAAATCAAGGAAAGAACTGAAGATAACTAAAGTACAACTGAATGGTAGGTGAGAGAGGGCGCATGAGATGCATGCAACTGCATGAAGGGCGCATTAAGCACTAGGAGGGCTAAAACTGATCAGTGAGAAGCTCTTGGGGCTAGCTAACTGAGGGCTAGGTGTTGGGACTGATGACTGGGATGCATGCAATTGCATTTTGCATGCAGAAATGCATGCAAGACTGAAAATGCAAATAATGAAAATGTTGGTAGGACTAGGATGGAGTATAGGAATATCCTAACACCCCCCCTTAATCCATCTTGGGCCCTGGTAACTAAGACCAAAGGTCACCCAATACAATGAATAATAACAGTCAATAAACCGAGGAAATGGGGAAAACCTCATGGGAAAAATACCCCCCCTCAAAATAGACTGTAAGGAACACACAAAAAATAAATGCTCCAAACTCAAGAAGGTGTGATGCTTGGTCATATGTCTAGAGGTATCTTCTTCTTGGGAAGTGGATCATGCTCAAAAGGCATGTGCTTGTACTTGCTCTTCAGATCAAATGTGATGAGAACAAAACCAAAAGTATGAGGATGATCCTTGAACCTGTGATTCGAATCAGTTGAGGTAGTATCAAATCTATGAATGTGCAGATAGTATTTTTTCTTCTCCTTCAAACCATCATGGGTGAGATTATGCCCAAAAGAACCATCAAATATCAGTGATTGCTTGGAATCCAAATCAGCTCCAAGACTTGATAAATGGTTTCTTGAGATCTCCTTTGAACCAATAGGGGTGAGATCAAAACCATCATATGCATGAGAAATTATCCCAAGTAGTAATTGCTTGGAATCCAAATCAGATCCAAGACTTGAATCATGGTTTCTTGAGATCTCCTTTGAACCATTAGAGGTGAGATCAAAACCAGTAAATGCATGAGAAATTATCCCAAGCAAATGGCAATGGTTTCTTGAGATCTCCTTTGAACCAGTAGAGGTGATATCAAACCATGATATGCATGAGAAATTATCCCAAGCGAAGGGCAATGGTTTCTTTAGATCGCCTTTGAACCAGCAGGGGTGAGATCAAAACCATGGTCTTCAATAACCTTCTGAAAGTATGAAATAAGGATCATATAGTAGTACATAAGAGGTGAGTGATGAAGGAGAGCGAATGCATTACCTCCGATGGCTGATTTTACCTCCAAAACATTCATGTGATCATGATGCAAACCAACAGACTCTGGTGCAAGAGAGGATTTAGGACCTTCTCCAATTTGTAGAGTGTAAGTTGGCACAGAATTCAAAATAGAAGAAATTTGGAGCATGTGTGTACAATCTGCAAGTTCTTCTTCTTTGTGGACAACTTCAATATGCGATATGTTTGATACTAATTCATGATCAATGAGATCATCAAGGAGGGCGAATGCATCACTTTTCTTGCTCTCGAAGCGGTTTGGACCAATCCCTTCATTCTGTATGCCAAATCTTTCATCTAGGTGGGCCCATAGCTCTTTTGGAGTTTCAACATCATCAAGGTATTGGTATATCATGTATCGAGGCAAAGCAAACATCATTGTTGCATAGAATCTGTCACCTTTATTTAACCAATCAATATCTTCTTGAGAGGATTTGAACTCTCTTTCAAAACAATGATCAAAGAGATCATTTTTCTTCAAATATGCTATGATTTTCGGTTTCCATTCATCATAGTTGAATGGAGAAAGAGGATGTATTTCTTCTTAATACATGGAAGCTTTAGAAGACCTGCAAAAAGTAATAGAAATATCTGCAACTGCTACTACTGAAAAAATGTAGAACTGCTGCAACTGTTGCACTCGAAATCTTGATAATAACCTGCAAAAAACTCTCAGGAATGGAGATAAAAAATACTCTCAACATGCTCTGATACCATGTGAAAATCCTCACAGCAAATCTAAGAGCTGATGTATACCTCACAATGAAAGAATTTAGGAATAAGATTAAGAGTGGTCAATGCAGTAAAATGAGCAACAGAATAATAATACAGTAGAACTCGGATAGAAGCAAAATAACTTCACACACACTAATTCATTAATCACAATATGGAAAAATAAGTAGTACAATGCATGAGGATTCGAATACCAAGGTGGCAATTCGAATTAGCCTTCATGGAGTGATCAAAATATCACTGGAGTGTCATCGGAGCACAACTAGAAGTCTTCATCATCATCAATGGAGTCATCAATGCTCAAGTAACTGTCAACCATCAGTCTAACTGAGTGTGGTAGGTGTAACTGAGTGTAACTAGAACTAACTGAATGAAGGAGGCTCAGTGGAGGGCACATGAGGAGCTAACTGGAGTCAGAATGGGCAGTCTAGTCTCACTGGAGGTCCATCAGAGTGATACAGTCAGTTGAGAGTCAGTCTAGACTTAAATCAAGGAAAGAACTGAAGATAAATGAAGTACAATTGAATGGTAGGTGAGAGAGGGCGCATGATATGCATGCAACTGCATGAAGGGCGCACTAAGCACTAGGAGAGCTAAAACTGATCAGTGAGAAGCTCCCAGGGCTAGCTAACTGAGGTCTAGGTGTTGGGACTGATGACTGGGATGCATGCAATTGCATGCTGCATGCAAGACTGAAAATGAAAATAATGAAAATGTTGGTAGGACTAGGATAGAGTATAGAAATATCCTAACACCCCCCCTTAATCCATCCTGCACCCTAGTAACTAAGACCAAAGGTCACCCAATACAATGAATAATAATAGTCAATAAACCAAGGAAATGGGGAAAACCTCATGGGAAAAATACCCTCCCTCAAAATAGATTGTAAGGAACACACAAAAAATAGATGCTCCAAACTCAAGCAGGTGTGATGCTTGGTCATATGTCTGGAGGTATCTTCTTCTTGGGAAGAAGTGGATCATGCTCAAAAGGCATGTGCTTGTACTTTCTCTTCAGATCGAATGTGATGAGAACAAATCCAAAAGTATGAGGATGATCCTTGAACCTATGATTCGAATCAGTTGAGGTAGGATCAAATCTATGAATGTGCAGATAGTCTTTTGTCTTCTCCTTCAAACCATCATGGGTGAGATTATGCCCAAAAGAACCATCAAATATCAGTGATTTCTTGGAATCCAAATCAGCTCCAAGACTTGATAAATGGTTTCTTGAGATCTCCTTTGAACCAACAGGGGTGAGATCAAAACCATCATATGCATGAGAAATTATCCCAAGTAGTAATTGCTTGGAATCCAAATCAGATCCAAGACGTGAATCATGGTTTCTTGAGATCTCCTTTGAACCATTAGAGGTGAGATCAAAACCAGTAAATGCATGAGAAATTATCCCAAGCGAATGGAAATGGTTTCTTGAGATCTCCTTTGAACCAGTAGAGGTGAGATCAAAACCATGATATGCATGAGAAATTATCCCAAGCGAATGGCAATGGTTTCTTGATATCTCCTTTGAACCAGCAGGGGTGAGATCAAAACCATGGTCTTCAATAACCTTCTGAAAGCATGAAATAATGATCATATAGTAGTACATAAGAGGTGAGTGATCAAGGAGAGCGAATGCATTACCTCCAATGGCTTATTTTACCTACGAAACATTCATGTGATCATGATGCAAACCAACAGACTCTGATGCAAGAGAGGATTTAGGACCTTTTGTAATTTGTAGAGTGTGAGTTGGCACAGAATTCGAAATAGAATAAATTTGGAGCATGGGTGTAGAATCTGCAAGTTCTTCTTCTTTGTCAACAACTTCAATATGAGATATGTTTGATACTAATTCATGATCAATTAGATCATCAAGGAGGGTGAATGCATCACTTTGCTTTCTCTCGAAGGGTTTTGGACCAATCCCTTCATTCTGTCTGTCAAATCTTTCATCCAGGTGGGCCCGTAGCTCTTTTGGAGTTTCAATATCATCAAGGTATTGGTATATTATGTATCGAGGAAAAACAAACATCATTGTTGCATAGACTCTATTATTTTTATTTAACCAGTCAATCTCTTCTTGAGAGGATTCGAACTCTCTTTCAAAACAATGATCAAAGAGATCATTTTTCTTCAAATATGCTATCATTTTCGATTTCCATTCATCATAGTTGAATGGAGAAAGAGGAGGGATTTCTTCTAAATACATGGAAGCTGTAGAAGACCTGCAAAATGTAATAGAAATATCTGCAACTGCTACTGCTGCAAAAATGTAGAACTGCTGCACTCAAAATCTTGATAATAACCTACAAAAAACTCTCAAGAATGGATATAAACAATACTCTCAACATGCTTTGATACCATGTGAAAATCCTCACAGCAAATCTAAGAGATGATGTATACCTCACAATGAAAGAATTTAGGAATAAGATTAAGAGTGGTCAATGTAGTAAAATGAGCAACAGAATAATAATACAGTAGAACTCGGATAGAAGCAAAATAACTTCACACACACTAATTCATTAATCACAATATGGAAAAATAAGTAGTACAATGCATGAGGATTCGAATTCCAAGGTGGAAATTTGAATTAGCCTTCATGGAATGATCAAAAGATCACTGGAGTGTCATCGGAGCACAACTAGAAGTCTTCATCATCATTAGTGGAGTCATCAATGCTCAAGTAACTGTCAACTATCAGTCAAACTGAGTCTAACTGAGTGTGGTAGGTGTAACTGAGTGTAACTGGAACTAACTTAATGAAGGAGGCTCAGTGGAGGGCGCATGAGGAGCTAACTGGAGTCAGAATGGGCAGTCTAGTCTCACTGGAGGTCCATCAGAGTGATACAGTCAGTTGAGAGTTAGTATAGACTTAAATCAAGGAAAGAACTGAAAATAACTGAAGTACAACTGAATGGTAGGTGAGAGAGGGCGCATGAGATGCATGCAACTGCATGAAGGGCGCACTAAGCACTAGGAGGGCTAAAACTGATCAGTGAAAAGCTCCCGGGGCTAGCTAACTGAGGGCTAGGTGCTGGGACTGATGACTTGGATGCATGCAATTGCATGCATGCATGCAGAATGCATGTTGCATGCAAAAATGCATGCAAGACTGAAAATGCAAATAATGAACATGCTGGTAGGACTAGGATGGAGTATAGGAATATCCTAACATACCCAATCTAAATTCTAGTAGAAATTATGCATTAAATAGATACAAAATTGATCAAATGTAATTGTAAATCTTACCAAGAATGTTGATATAAAATAATGTACAAAGTTATTTGATTTCCTTTTGCTTTGAACATAATTAAGTACTAACCATCTATATTTCTTAGTTTACCTTAATCAATACAAAAAAGTATGCAATAACTCATTCAAAGGCAATACAACAAAAAGTATGCAAGAATGCATTCAAAGGAAAATGTCAAAAAAAATTGTTTTTATAAATGTGTTATAACATCCAAAATATGTTCCAAAAACAGTACATTTGTCTATCTAATTATAATAATATCTTCATCTAACATTCTTAGTCATCTTCCTATGGTTCTTTAGTAAGTCATCATCTTCAATGTCGTCTTCAGTTTCCCGTTGCTCTTCAGAATTTGTTTTTGCTTGTGGCCTCTCACGCAATGCACGCCTGGTATGATACTCATGGAGTGGAAGGCAATGTGACGAGGCATCACCTAGAAAATAAATGTTAAATTTAGAAGGACATTTTTTAAATATCAATGAAGTAGATCAATAGTGTTAAAAAAACCTCTACGATGTAATTATTTACATGGTGCACTAGTCGGCATCATTGCAATCACTTCCCAATGATCCTCTTTACTTGTAGGACCCTTGATTACAACATTCTCTTCCATTGAAACCACAAAATTTTTAAGGACACAATCCTAGACATAAAAGTTATAAAAAAAGTACAAAATCGATAACTATGAAATTATTAAGTATATGATTAAGTTCCATCCATATTACCGTCATGGAGCTCAGTCAACATAGCACCATTGTGGGGTTTCAAGGGAGGACCATATTCTGGAGGCACTCCACTATCAACGCATTTCTCTACACTACTTATGGACTCGTTCGTAGTGATGCTCCCGTTATTAAAACAAAGATTTAACACTTTAAATTTTATGAGGACAATATCAAACACAAATGTTTTTTTAATAAGTGATGAAAGGTTAATGTGGATTGATTTTTATTTACCTTATCTTGCACATTGGGTCTTGGGATATGCCCCAATATTTTCCATCGTTCAACGACAGCTTGATAGCCTTTACTGTAACCAATATTGAGGTCTTCCTCCGTGGTTTCAGTTCCGAATTTGTCGCCCTGCATTGCATTGGAGTATGTATTTTTGATGCTATTGGCTGCAATTACCCAAAAGTTGGAATACGATACAAATAATATTGTTAAGGAATTTTGGGTAATTACAATTCTTGATTGTAACTTCAAGTAGCCACCTTGGCCTAGCTTGTGTTGTCCATGTTTGGAAATCCTTGATTTTGTTGCCTTCAAAGTGTTAGGAAACCTATCATCAAAATTTTCAAGTATGTTATGCACCACACTTTTTTTAGATCTAAATAAAATTGAAGGTATTGAATTCAAGATGTAATTTACCTTGGGGGACCATGTGGTGTTTTTCCTTCTTTTTTAATTTCTTCTCCTTTGCATATTCAACGGAGTGCCTTCCACTCCCTCTCTAGAATCATGAGAGGCCACTCGTACTTGGGGTTCTTCTCCAAGTGAACCCTATAAGTGCCACGCATATATTTTAAATGTTTTTCCGGGTACACAGGGTACTCCCAAAAGACCGAACACCTAGAGCAACCACTTCACACAAACAGATCATAGATCAACACACCAATGTTTTGACGTGGTTTAAACCCTCGAGAGGGAAACACTCCACGTTCCCGGCCAAATAGCTTCTACAGAGCAATTTATTATGCAAAAGAAAGAAAGTTACAAATGAGCTTCTCATAATTGATCAACTTTCCAATGACCCTCCATGCTCTTTAAATAGAGATTATGGACCAATCGGGTGTTAAGCCACGGATCAAGGGTAGGTATGATCTAAGAGAAGTTGAGCCATCAGATCACTCTATGTCGGGAACATATCGTAACCATCAGATTAAGTATTTACAAATGCATACTAATGCATACTAAGAAAACACATTTTACCTAACGGATATATTACACAAGTTGATCTTAACTAACTCCTAAGTGTATAAATATCCTAACATCCCCCCTTAAGAACAACTTGAGATAGGATTGAAGGATTTACAAAAGTGACACTATTAGGAGAAGGAAGGAGGCATTAGAGCCTATCCTCCCTTAATGACAAGTTCCTGAACTCCTAACAAAGATCGAAGTTTAGAAAACTTCGCTTCTGTAAGAGACTTGGTGAAGATGTCTGCAACTTGATCATTTGTAGGACAAAAGAGCACTTCAAGAACATGATCATGAACAAGATTTCTTATGAAGTGCATATGTAGATCAATGTGTTTGGTGCATTGATGTAGGACTGGATCTTTGGCAAGCTTGATGGCAGTTTGATTGTCGCACCAAAGTGAAGTAGGCTACTGCTACTCGAATCCAAACTCTGAAAGGATCTGTCGAAGCCATAAAGCTTCCTGAATGGCATTAACTGTGGCTCGATATTTTTCCTCTGTTGAAGAAAGAGAAAGAGCTCGTTGTTTCTTGCAAGCCCAAGTGATAGGTCCAGATCCCAAACTAAAAACATAACCTGCTGTAGACTTTCGATCATCAGGATCATCGAACCAATCTGAATCAGTGAAACCAACCAACAAAGGTTTCCCCCCTGTACTGTAATGAATCCCGAAGTGAATTGTACCTCGAATATATCGAAGTATTCTTTTAGCTGCTTTCCAATGACTTTCATGAGGTGTTTGCATTTAACGGGCAACACGACCAACGGCAAAGGAAAGGTCAAGATGGGAATGAGTCAAGTATAAGAGACTACCAACAAGCTGATGATACAAGGTGGCATCTACTTCAGGTGAAGTACAAGTGGCAGAAAGTTTGACTCCAGAATGGAAGGGAGAAGGGACAGGTGTACAATCTTCCATGTGAAAGCGACGAAGAAGGTCACAAGCATACTTAGACTAAGAAAGAAAAATTCCTTCTTTGGTTTGCAGGACTTGGAGACCAAGAAAATAATGCAAATGTCCTAAGTCTAACATTGCAAAATTTTGCTTAAGACTGTATTTCACATGGGTTACAAGCTTAGGGTCACTACCAATAAGAATAAGGTCATCAACATATAGAACAAGTATGATGAGATGGTTTCCTACTTTCTTGGTATAGACATTAGGGTCAGAATGGCATCTAGAAAACCAGTGTCAAGGAGAAAGCTATCCATTTTGGCATACCAAGCTCTAGGAGCTTGCTTAAGGCCATATAAGGATTTCTTAAGGTGGCAGACAAGGCTAGAGTTATTCTGATCATATCCAGGAGGTTGTTCCATGTAAATTTCCTCACGTAAATCACCATGTAAGAAGGCAGACTTGACATCCATTTGATGGAATTCCCAGTTATGTAAGGTTGCAAGGGAAAGAACAAGGCGGATGGAGTTCATTTTTGCAACAGGAGCAAAGGTTTCATTGTATTCAATCCCTTCAACTCTGGAAAAACCTTTGGCAACTAAAATTGCCTTAAGTCTTTCAACACTTCCATCTGATGCATACTTAGTTATGTAGACCCATTTACATCTGACAAGTTTTCTTCCTTTTGGAAGAGGTACAAGATCCCAAGTATCGTTCGCCATTAAGGAACGATATTCTTCATCCATAGCTGCATCCCAATCTGGATTTCCTAAAGCTTCTGCAAAGTTTTTTGGATCATGATTCTCGGAAACTTGAGCCAAAAGAGAAGAGGCTCGTTGAAACTGAGAACGTGTTCAATGTTGATCTCTAGGATCACTGGCAAGATCACCAGCTGCTTCACATGTTGAACGAACCCATCGAGGAAGCACTTGTGCTGGTGCAACTGGAGGAATATGAGCAGGCAGAGGTGGATTTTCATCCTCACTATCATCATCAGAAACTGGAGTTGGAAGCCTATCAAGGAAGTTGGAAGAAGAAGAAGAAGGCACAATTGCCGAATCAATCTCGCAGGCCAAAGATGGCACAATCGCTGAGTTAGGCTCGCAGGCCAAGTAATTTTCATCAAATTTAACATATCTTCTAATGATTACATCATGAGAATGTGGTTGAAGAAGTCTATAACCTTTTACATCTTCATAATATCCAACAAATATGCACTTTTCACTTTTAGGCTACAATGCTTTCCATTTTTCATCCGGAATGTGAGTCCATGCTTCACTACCAAACACACGGAAGTGACTTACATCTTGTTTAATTTTACTCCATGCTTCTTCCGGTGTGATACCTTGTAATGCTTTAGTGGGGGTGTGATTAACTATGTAATTTGCACAATTCATGGCTTCAGCCCAAAATTGAAGACTTAGTCCCTTAGATTGGATCATACAATTAGCCATTTCTTTTAAAGTGTGGTTGTTTCGTTCAGCTACACCATTTTGTTGTGGTGTATATGGAAAGTGTGTTGTTGTTGGATTCCTTGTTCAATGGAGAAAGTAGTGAACTTTTTGTTAACATATTCTCCTCCATTGTCAGATCTTAACTTAATAATTTGATGACCAGATTATTTTTCAACAAGGGCCTTGTAGGCCAAGAACATGTTAAATACTTTGCTCTTAAGTTTTAGGAAATAAACCCAAGTGCGTCTGGTGTAATCATCAATGAAAGTTAAGAAATATTTGAAACCAGAAAAGGAAGCAGATGGAAGAGGACCACACAAGTCACTATGCACAAGCTCCAAGGGAACCAAGGCGTGCCAAGGCACGTTTGTCAAAACTGTCCTGATGATGTTTTTCGAGTACACAACCGGAACAAACACCATCCCTACAAGATACCATCGAAAGACCTGTCACCAGATTGTCTTTACATAGTTGTTGCAATGAGCGATAATTTAAGTGACCAAATCGCTCATGCCAAAGTTTGCTCAAGTTATCACTATGAGCAACAAAAACTGAAGGAAAAGGTGATGACCCAAAGTTGTTAAACATGTACAACCTGGTAATATCATCAACAATTCCGGTAGCTAGGACCTGTTGAGGATCTTTAAAATCCTTGATTACAACTTGGTGAGGTGTAAACGTCACAGTTTTACCTTCACCAAAATGAGTGATTTGATAGACTGATAACAAATTGCAAGAAATTCTTGGAACACATAGTACATCACTGAAATGACCATTATCTACTGAAACTGTTCCAGCTTCTACAACACTTAGAGATCTATCATCACCAACAAATATTTGTTTGGTGTTACATTCATGCATAGTAGAAAAGATGGCTTGATCCTTAGCCATATGATAAGATGCTCCAGAATCAATGAGCCATTCATTTGAAGTAGAAGAAGAAGATGCATTATAAGAATAACCAGAAGCACAAAGTGCTTGTCCATGAGAGGTAGATTCTAAAGGCGAATCTAGGTTGATGTGGTGCTTCTTCATTGCAGCTTCCAAGGATGCCATCTTCTTGAAACACTTAGATTCATCATGACTATCTTTCCTGAAATAGTTGCAATGAAGCTCAGTGTTCTTACCTTTTGGCTTGGATCCTTTGTCATTTTTTAAAGAAGGAGCTGACTGAGAGGGTTTGGGACCCTTGTTTAACTTATTATTGCAAAAAATTTGTTTCTTGTGAGGCTTGGACTTTTCTTTCTATTGGGACAATAAGGCTTTCCCAGATGTATCTGCATTGTTAATTATTCCAAGGTGGATGAACTTATCTTGCTCTCTAATCAAGGAATCACAAAAGGATTCAAGACTAAGCTCTTGATAGCTAGCTGCATTCAAGGATTCTTTCCTGGATTAAAATGTAGATACAAAAATAGAATATGCAGGTCCAAGTTTGGAAAGAATATGATAAATGCATTGTTTGTCTTCCCTCTTAATCTTGCATTCTTCACATAAGAGTTTAAGAGTTTTGTACTTAGATAAATAATCTTGTATGCATGAAAAATCACTTGGATTTAAAGAAATCAACTAATTTTTGATTTGGTGACCTCAAATTTCATTGTGTTTACCAAACACAGATTCCAACTTGTCCCAAGTAGCATCAGGTTCATCAATTCCAGATATGTGGAATCACAAATCAATAGAGATTGACATCCCAATCAATCCACGAGCTTCATCACATCTATTTGCCCATTTTATTTTCTTGTCATCATCAATGGGTTCTGTTTCTTTCCCTGAGGTAATTCTGAAAAGTCCCCTACTTCGTAGAACATCCTCTATATGAGATTTCCATGAGAAATAGTAGGAATTGGTAAGTAGAATATCAAAAGGTGCGTCCATATTGCAAATTAATGACTATAGAAACATAAACCGATAGTCTGGGTGTGAAGATCTCAAAAAAATAGGCAGTTTAAAAAAACATGGCACTGAAAACTGACTCTGTATGATGAAGTTATGCTTGAACAAAGAAAAAGTTGAAGATGTTCCCAATAGTGACGTGGCAGATAGAGAATGATCAGCTAAAAAAAAGGACCCCCCTCTTTCCAAGATGAACCTTTGACAATCACTTTACAAGAAAGTTATTTTAAGTGATACACTTTTGTAAAATAAGTGATTTTACTTTTACAATGATGTTACTTTAAATAGTGCAGCAATAAAAAAGAACTTAAGTGACTCACTTTTTATTTATTTTTTATTATTTAAGTGAGATGCACTTTTACAATAAAGTAACTTGAAAATAGAAATTGCATGCACTTTTTTTTTTCTTTTAAAAGTAACTTCCTAAGACTTGAACTCAAGACCTATTAAGGAATAAAGCAACTTTGAACCAAGTGAGCTAGATTATAAGGTATGTAAAATATGGGGAGGAGGAAGGGGGCTTTCTTTTTTGGTTTTTTTTACTCTTCTTGCTTGGTTCCCATGCTTGCATTTTTTCCTGCAAATCACACCACAAACCAAAACCAATAAAACTTTTCCACACTTGTGAGGTTAGCTCTCGTTAGCTTTCCCGGAAAGTCTGTGTTTTCTCTCTGTTTCTGATTTGTCGAGATCGCACAAAGTGCATGGAAAAGAGCATACGCAGCCGAGAAAAACCTTTTCCCTTTATGTTTCTGATTCACCAAGATTGCACAAGGTGCACAGCAAAGAGCATACGCAGACAGGGAAAGCAACAATCCGAAACTAAAAAAAATTAATAATAAAATATGAGATATTTTGTTTTTTTAAACAGAAATAAAAAAGCGTCACTATAACATTATACCTTCAGATCTGACGAAATACGCATTTTTGAAGCAACTAGGAACCGTTTTCTATCAAAAGAAAACTATTTTCCAATGGAAACAGTGCTCCAGATGTAATGGAACATCTCCCACGGCCCAAAAATGCACAGAAATACCAGAACCGGAAACCCTTTCAAGTTTTGGCAACAACAGTTCAAGATCTCGATCATAACCGGAAGCGGTTGTTCATAAAAGCTCTTATACCATGTTCGGGTGTTAAATTTTGAGCATTAATTCACAATACTCTAGGATCTTTACTGAGAGAATAACATGTACAGTATATCAATGCATATCAATCATAACAAACATGTCAATCATCACAAGAATCAAAAGCATGAGAGACAAGAGACACAAAGTTTCCGTGGGGAAAACCCTAAGGTGAAAAACCCCACAACTTCCTCAGAGATAGAGAGAGAAATGGCTCAACCAAAGTACAACCAAAATACACAAAGATAGTCTCCTAGTAGAAGATGATCCTCCTCCTCACTAGTGCGCCACTTTCTGAGTGAGAGAAGTGTGAGTTTTTGAATGATGAAAATAGAGATCTCTCGATCTCTATTTATACTTGTCTGTTTTCCCAATGACCTTATGGGGCTGACTTGTCTAGATAGGTACATCAACCATATAATATATCATTTAGGGACGACCCCACACATGGTGTTCTAATAACCCATCGGCAAGTTCACACACTTGCGACACTTGTCAATACACATGACGACACTTCCGTATAGAGGAATGACACATCTCTATAGGAGTACAATAATATATGAATTAAATACATGGATGAAATACATTTCGAAGTTACATATACATCAACACTCCCTCTTAACTAGGAAGGTATTTCTCAACACAGATCTGCTAGCACAATTCTTCTTCTCTGGATCATCGTCATTGATGCATCAACCTCGAATCATCGTCATCGTCACTGCTGCATCAACCTCGAATCATTGTCATCGTCACTGCTGCTGCTATCTCAACCAATCTCTGAATCTACTCGTCATAGGAAGTTCTATAGAGCCAATCCTTTTTCATACTGGATGTAGGCCCACCACTTGCAGGTCTTCATCATCACTGGCCATACTATGGAATTCTCAGGACTTATTAAGTGCGTCACAAAACCTTAAAAGAGTCTCTTGACTAGCAAGAACCCTAAAGAGCATCTGAGGCCTTTTTCATCTTGTCCAGATCTCCAGGACTTATTACATGTGAGCCCACCACAAAACCTCGAAAGAGCATCCTAGGATGTTATGGGTACACAAATCCAACCTGAAGGATCTCCCACGGCACAAATTACATGTGGTCACCACAAAACCTAGCAAGAGCATCTCAGGATGTTACGGGTACACAACTCCGACCTAAAATCTTCCAGGGCACAAATTAAATGTGGTCATGGAAAAACCTCGAAAGAGCATCTCAGGATGTTACGAGTACACAACTCCGACCTGAAATCTCCCAGGGCACAAGTTATATGCCATAGGACAAAACATCGCAAGAGCATCTCAAGATGTTACGGGTACACAACTCCGACCTGAGATCTCCCAGGGCACAAATTACATGTCCTCCCAGAGCAATGTCTCGAAAGAGCCTCCCAGGCTGTTACGGGTACACAACTCCGACCTATAGGATCTCCCAGACATGCTCATTTGCACAACCTAATCCACGGCCACAATGTATCATCCAGATACTCATCATACATCATCTTAATGTACACATGATCATCCTGATCATCATCACTGCAACATCCTGCTGCATGTCATCTGGAGCAACATCCTGAAGCTAGTCATCTATGATCATCCTGATCATACACTGCATCCACCTGATGCATACCAAGTATCTACCTAATACATATCATCATACATGATCCACCTGATCATACAATGTATCCACCTGATACATACATAGATACATGATCCACACAATGCATCTAACTGATATATATCAATATACATGATCTACCTGATCATACACAGTATCCACCTAATACATATACAGATACATGGTCCAAGCATCCAACATGATGCATATACAAAATACATACAAATGATCCAACTGATCATATCCAGCATCCACCATGATGCGTACATACATATACATATAACTGATCCAAATGATCATATCTAGCATCAACCTGATGCATACATACATATACATATAAATGATCCAACTGATCATATCCAGCATCATCCCGATGCATATACAGAGCAGTAACTGAATCATCATCCCGATGCTCATCATCCAGCACTTACATCCACATCCATGTGAAGGATCCTCCTTCCAACATGCTTGGAATGGCTTCAGCAAATGTCTCCATCACTTCTTCCTTGAAGTGTCGTCGATTTGAAGAACACCAAGCCTTTCTCTGAAGTATTCAAACTTCACTCTGGCTAGTGGTTTCATCAGTACATCTGCAATTTGCTCGTTCGTCGCAACATACAGGACCTTCACTGCTCCTCTCTGCACCATATCTCTGATATAGTGATATTTGATCTCTATGTGTTTCGACCTGTCATGAAACACTGGGTTCTCAGATAGCTTCACACAACTCTGGTTATCACAAAAGATATCGGTAGCCTCCAGCGGGAGATCAGATAACTCAGATAGTAGCTTCTGAAGCCATACTGCCTCACAACTAGTTGAATAGGCTGCAACATACTCTGCCTCAACTGTACTCAGTGCTACGCAGGACTGCTTCCTGCTAAACCAAGAGATCACACCTGATCCCATACTGAAGCAGCACCCAGATGTGCTCTTCCTATCTGCAACACTGCTTGCCCAATCTGAATCAACATAACCCTGCAGGTTAAACTTTTGATTCGCTTCATACTTGAGCCCATAATCAACTGTACCCTTCAGGTACCTCAGAATATGCTTTACAGCAATCAGGTGAACACTCCTCGGATCTGTCAGGAACTGACTCAATGTGTTCACAGCAAAGCAAATATCTGGTCTCGTGTTCGTCAGGTACATCAAGGACCCAATCATCTGACGATACATAGAGATATCAACTGGCTCAGATGAAGCATCACACAAAAGCTTTAGATTCAATGCCATGGGTGTGGCCATGGCCTTGCAATCCATCATCCTGAACCTCTTCAGGATATCTACAGTATACTTCCCTTGTCCAAGGAAGATCCCTTCTGTACTCTGCCACACCTCCATACCTAGGAAATAATGCATCATCCCCAAGTCCTTCATATCGAATTCGGCAACAAGCTTCCTCTTTGTATCCGCAATCAATTTGTTATCTCCTGTTACAAATAGGTCATCCACATACAGGAGTAGAATCACAGGATTCCCTTCCTCAACCTTGTAGTAAAGGTTGGAATCTGCTTTACTCTTGGTAAAGCCCAAACTAGATAGGAAACTGTCCATCCTACCATACCAAGTTATGGGAGCTTGCTTCAAGCCATACAAGGCTTTCTTCAATCTGCATACGTATGACTCTCTGTCATGTATTTCAAAACCAAGTGGCTGCTCCACATATACTTCATCTTCAACTACACCATTCAAGAAAGCATTCTTGACATCCATCTGGTGTATTTTCCATTTCATCGTTGCAGCCAGGGCAAGTACTGTTCTGATGGAAGTATACCTGGCTACATGTGCAAAAGTTTCTTCATAATATATTCCCTTTTTCTGAGAGAAGCCACGAGCTACGAATATTGCCTTGTATTTCTCTACACTGCCATCTGCAGCATGCTTGATTTTGTAGATCCATTTGGAAGTCACAACAGACTTCTCTTTAGGTCTTGGGACAACATCCCAAACATCATTCTTCATTATTGATTGGTATTCCTCGATCATGGCATCCTTCCATTCTTTCTTTTCCGCTGCTTCTTCATAACTGGAAGGTTCTTTGTTCATGATATCATAGAGTAAAGCAACATAGCTGGTATGTGATCTAGTTCTCTTCTTTGCTCTGTGTTCTTCTTCTGGAATGTCAAATCCTTCTGCATCTTGAATGAGCTCTCTAGCCCATGCAGGTTTCCTCTTGTGAGAGTTATCCTCATGGGGTGGATCTACAGGTTCTTTCAGATCTTCAAACTCACGAACAACTTCTGGAATTGCTTCAGTCATGGTAGTGTCTTGAAATCTAGTTTCCTTAGGTTTTTCATAAACTTCAATAGGTGCCTTCCTTGATTTGATGAATGCTGATTTTTCATCAAATGTTACATCCCTACTGACGTCAATTTTCTTGAACCCTGGAAAGTATATTCTGTAAGCCTTCAAGCATTCACTGTAACCCACAAAGATACCCTTCTTTCCTAAAGGATCTAGCTTGGTCCTCTTTTCCTTTGGGACATGAGTGTATACTGGACAACCAAATATTATGAGATGGCTAACTTCAGGTTTCTTACCAGAGAAGACCTCTTCTGGTGTCTTGTTGTCCAATATCTTGTGGGGTGTTCTGTTCTGCACATATATAGTTGTTCTAGCTGCTTCTGCCCATAGATGCATCGGTAAATCCTAGTAATGCAGCATTTCCCTTGTTGCTTCCATGATTGTTCTATTCTTTCTTTCTGCAAATCCATTCTATTGTGGATTGTAAGGAGCATTCAACTCCCTCTTAATCCCTTAATCACTGCATAGCTTCTTGAAGTCACCTGAGGTGAATTCTCCACCATTGTCGGATCTGAATTCTCCACCCCGTGAGGATAACTCTCACAAGAGGAAACCTGCATGGGCTAGAGAGCTCATTCAAGATGCAGAAAGATTTGGAATTCCAGAAGAAGAACACAGAGCAAAGAAGAGAACCAGATCACATACCAGCTATGTTGCTTTACTCTATGACATTATGAACAAAGAGCCTTCCAGTTATGAAGAAGCAGCGGAAAAGAAAGAATGGAAGGATGCCATGGTTGAGGAATACCAATCAATAATGAAGAATGATGTTTGGGATGTGGTCCCAAGACCTAAAGAGAATTATGTTGTGACTTCCAAATGGATCTACAAAATCAAGCATGCTGCAGATGGCAGTGTAGAGAAATACAAGGCAAGATTCGTAGCTCGTGGCTTCTCTCAGAAAGAGGGAATAGATTATGAAGAAAATTTTGCACCTGTAGCCAGGTATACTTCCATCAGAATAGTACTTTCCCTGGCTGCAGCAATGAAATCGAAAATACACCAAATGGATGTCAAGACTACTTTCTTGAATGGTGTAGTTGAAGAGAAAGTATATGTAGAACAGCCACTCAGTTTTGAAATACATGACAGGGAGTCATATGTGTGCAGATTGAAGAAAGCCTTGTATGACTTGAAGCAAGCTCCCAGAACCTGGTATGGTAGGATGGACAGTTTCCTATCTAGTTTGGGCTTTACCAAGAGTAAAGCGGATTCCAACCTTTACTACAAGGTTAAGGAAGGGAATCCTATGATTCTACTCCTGTATGTGGATGACTTATTTGTAACAGGAGATGATAGACTAATTGCAGATACTAAGAGGAAGCTTGCTGCTGAATTCGATATGAAATATTTGAGAATGATGCACTATTTCCTAGGTATGGAGGTGTGGCAGAATGCAGGTGGGATCTTCCTTGGTCAAGGGAAGTACACAGTAGATATCCTGAAGAGATTCGGGATGATAGATTGCAAGGCCATGGCCACACCTATGGCATCGAATCTGAAGCTTCTATGTGATGCTTCATCTGAGCCAGTTGATGTCTCTATGTATCATCATATGATTGGGTCCTTGATGTACCTGACGAACACGAGACCAGATATTTGCTTTGCTGTGAACACATTGAGCCAGTTCCTGACGGATCCGAGGAGTGTTCACCTGGTTGCTGTAAAGCATGTTCTGAGGTACTTGAAGGGTACAGTGGATTTTGGGCTCAAGTATGAAGTGAATCAAAAGTTTAAACTGCAGGGTTATGTTGATTCAGATTGGGCTGGCAGTGCTGCAGATAGGAAGAGCACATCTGGGTGCTGCTTCAGTATCGGATCAGGTGTGATCTCTTGGTTTAGCAGGAAGCAGTCCTGCGTAGCACTGAGTACAGCTGAGGCAGAGTATGTTGCAGCCTGTTCAGCTAGTTGTGAGGAAGTATGGCTATGGAAGCTACTGTCTGAGTTATTTGATATCCCGTTGGATGCTACTGGTATCTTTTGTGATAACCAGAGTTGTGTGAAGCTGTCCAAGAACCAAGTGTTTCATGACAGGTCGAAACACATAGAGATCAAATATCACTATATCAGGGATATGGTGCAGAGAGGAGCTGTGAAGCTCCTGTATGTTGCGACGGACGAGCAGATTGTAGATGTGCTGACGAAGCCACTAGCCAGGGTGAAGTTCGAGTACTTCAGAGAGAGGCTTGGCGTTCTTTAGATCGAGGACACTTCGAGGAAGAAGTGATGGACACATTTGCTGGAGCCATTCCAAGCATGTTGGAAGGAGGATCCTTCACATGGCTGTGGATGTAAGCGTTGGATGATGAGCATCAGGATGATGTTCTGGTTTCTGCTGGATATGATCAGTTGGATCATTTACATGTATGTACGCATCATGTTGGATGTTGGATATGATTAGTTGGATCATTTATATGTATGTACGCATCATGTTGGATGCTGGATATGATCGGATGGATCATGTGTATGTATTTTTTTTTGTATATGCATCATGTTGGATGCTTGGACCATGTATCTATATATGTATCAGGTGGATACATTGTATGATCAAGTGGATCATGTATAGTGATATGTATCATGTATTTGTATTTGTATCAGGTGGATACATTGTATGATCAGGTGGATCATGTATGATGATATGTAACAGGTAGATACTTGGTATGCATCAGGTAGATGCATTGTATGATCAGGATGATCATGAATGACGAGCTTCAGGATGTTGCTCCAGATGACATGCAACAGGATGTTGTAGTGATGATGATCAACATGATCATGGATGACGAGCTTCAGGATGTTGCTCCAGATGACATGCAGCAGGATGTTGCAGTGATGATGATCAAGATGATCATGTGTACATCAGGATGATGTATGGTGAGTATCAGGTTGATACTCTATGGCCGTGGATCAGGTTGTGCAGATGAGCATGTAATTCGGTGCCCTGGGAGATTTGCAGATAGTCTTTCGAGGTTTTGCCTATGGCATGTAATTCGGTGCCCTGGGATATCTGGCAAATGCTCTTTCGAGGTTTTGCTCTGGGAGGACATATAATTCTATGCCCTGGGAGATCTGCAGATAGTCTTTCGAGGTTTTTCCTATGGCATGTAATTCGGTGCCCTAGGATATCTGACAGATGCTCTTTCGAGGTTTTGTCCTATGGCATATAATTCGGTTCCCTGGGAGATCCGATAGGTTGGGCTGTGTGCCCGTAATCAGTCCTGGGATGCTCTTGCGAGGTTTTGCCATGACCACATGTAATTTGTGCCCTGGGAGATCCTATAGGTAGAGTTGCGTGCTCGTAACATCCTGGGATGCTCTTGCGAGGTTTTGTGGTGGGGTCACATGTAATAAGTCCTGGAGATCTGGACAGGATGAAAAGGCCTCAGATGCTCTTTAGAGTTCTTGCTAGTCAAGAGACTCTTTTAAGGTTTTGTGACGCACGTAATAAGTCCTGAGAATTCCACAGTATGGCCAGTGATGATGAAGACCTGCAGGTGGTGGGCCTACATCCAGTATGAAAAAGGACTGGCTCTATAGAACTTTATATGACGAGTAGAGTCAGATATTGGTTGAAATAGCAGCAGCAGTGACGATGATCCTGAGAAGAAGACTTGTCTAGCAGATCTGTGTCGATAAATACCTTCCTAGTTAAGAGGGAGTGTTGATGTATATGTAACTTCGGAATGTATTTCATCTGTGTATTTTATATATATATTTATTGTACCCTTATAAGAGATGTGTCATTCCTCTATAAGGAAGTGTCGTCATGTGGATTGACAAGTGTCGCAATTGTGTGTACTTGCCGATGGGTTACTAGACAACCTTGTGGGGTCGGCCCTGAATTATATATAATATAATGTGGATGTACCTAGCTAGACAAGTCGGCCCCATAAGGTCACTAGGAAAAAAGGTTAGTATAAATAGAGATCAGAGATCTCTATTTTACTCACTCGGAAAAGTATCTCACTCTCACTCAGAAAGTGGAGCACTAGTGAGGAGGAGGATCATCTGCTACTAGGAGACTATCTCAGTGTTATTTGGTTGTACTTTGGTTGAGCCATTGTTCTCTCTATCTCTGAGGAAGTTGTGGGGTTTTTCATCTTAGGGTTTTCCCCACGGAAACTCTGTGTCTCTTGTCTCTTATGCTTTTGATTCTTGTGATGCTTGTCATATTGTGATTGTCATGCATTGATATACTGTATATGTTATTCTCTCAGCAAATATCCTAGAGTATTGTGAATTAATGCTCAAAATTTAACACTTATCAGTTTGGTTCTCCATCAAGGTTTTGAATTCCTTGAACTTATCAAATACTTCATCTTTTTTCTTCAATAAGTAAACACAAGTCTTCCTGGAGAAGTCATCAATGAAAGAGACATAGTAAACATACCCACTCAGAGAACTGGATGACATAGGACCGCATACATCGGAGTGGATGATTTCCAAGATACCTTTTTCCTTGCTTTCACTGCTTGGAAATGCCTTCTTAATGTTCTTTCCTTTTGCACATCCTTTGCAAACACCTTCATGCTTGGTCTTAATTTCAGGAAGACCTTCTACATCCTTACCTGCAATTGGTAATGCCCTGTAGTGCATATGTGCAAATCTTCTATGCCAAAGTTCACTTGGATCCATGGATTCATGCACCATGGCATGTTCAGGTTGTCCTTTCAATTTATACAAACCTCCCTCTTGCTCTGCAATCACTACTGCATCATCGAATGTTTTACCCTTTGGCCACATTAGGACTTGGCCATCTACAAATGCAACCGTCATACCTTTTGCATCCAATGCAGAGATGGAGAGTAGGTTCTTCTTGAGCCCAGGTACATAAAGGATTTCTTTTATCTTCAAAGATTTTCCAGAATCTAGGTTGTAGGAGGCTTCACCACTTCCTTTGATAGGGTATTGATAATCATCCCCAAGTTTCACCTTATGGGGTGACTCATGTTCAGATAGGTTTACAAAATATTCCTTAAACCCAGTCATGTGTTTGGAAGCCCCACTGTCAATTAACCAATCATTACAACCATGGGAGATAGTACCTGTGAGAGCAAAGATTAGAACATACTCTTCTTCACTTGATGAGTCATCATCACTTTTTTCCCTAGCTTTCTTCTTTGGAGGTTTAGCATCTTCGGCAGCATGAGCATGCTACCTTCTTTTGCTACCCTTCTTCATTTTGCTGAAGTTGTTGTTGTTGTTGTTGTCCCTTTTGTTCTTGGGACAATCTGAAACAAAGTGACCCTTCTCATTGCATGTAAAGCACCTTAGATCCTTCTTATTCTTTTGGTGATAGTGAGTGGACTTCTTGTAGTGAGAGTGCTCCTTCTTGGGCTTGCTTCTTTTGGTGTGAGCTGCGAGAGCTTGATCTTCTCCTCCCATCTTTTCTTCTCGATCTACAAGCCTAGCTTCTTCTTGAGAGCATTCCTCCCACAATTTACTGAAAGAGATCAATTTCTTTCTTGCACAGATTCCTTGAATAAAGGAGTCCCATGACCTAGGTAGGCCATTCAAAGTGGTCATAACAATTTCACCATTCTCCACCATTTCATCCACAGCTTCAAGTTGTTCCTTGATCTAAGAGACCTTGGAGAAATAGGATTGAATGGTTTCTCCATTTGACATCTTGACCCCTTTCAATTGATTCCGCAGGGTCATCTTCTGATTTATGTTCTTCCCTTCAAATAGCTTGGTCAAAGAGTCAAACATCTCCTTGGGTGTCTTAAGAGATGACACATGTGGTATGAGATGGTCTTTGATAGAATCAGCAATGATTCTCTTTTCCTTGACCAAGTTCTTCTTATGCAATATTTTAGCCTCTTCATCCTCTGGGATAGGGATGTCTTCTTTTACATATGAGTCCAACTCATTCTCTTCCAGGATTAACCCAATCCTATGCTTCCAGGCTCAAAATTTATCATCCCCTTCAAGCTTATCCTCAAGCTTGGTGTGGTGAGACATCTTAAAGAGTACTTCAAATGGAAATAGAAAATATTTAGGTCTTATCACTTGAATTGCTGAAAACTGGATCTGGTCCCGGATTAGGGATTGTCGGAAAAACCATAAAAATTCAAAATGTGAATTTCAACTTTCTGAAAGGATACAAAGATGCACCTTGATGAGCTAATCAACCTGGTGTCTTCAGAATTTGAGATCTGCAAAGCTTCACCCTTCAAAACTGCTTTTCTGTCTTCTCGGATTCACTAAGGAGAGCCCTGAATTAGGGCTTGAGTTTCCCGGAGATCTACCTAGCCAAAAATCTCAATCCAAAGCTCTAAACTTCGATTTTTGCAAGGAGCTTCCAGCTATGTCTTCAGATTCCAAAAATTCCTATTTATGTGGAAACCCTAATTGTTAGGGCCAAATCTGAAAATGCTCATAATTGAATTCTGATTGGACAGATATAGTCTCCTTGATGAGTAGAGTCAATCTACTATACTATTTTTCCAAAATCTGTGGAGAGAAACCTAATAAAAAAGAAACCCTTGGTTTCCGTCATTGCACAATGTCTTCTTCTCATGTTAGCTCTGATACCATGTTCAATTTTAAGCATTAATTCACAATACTCTAGGATCTTTACTGAGAGAATCAAATGTACAGTATATCAATGCATGTCATTCATTACAAGCATGTCAATCATCACAAGAATCAAAAGCATGAGAGACAAGAGACACAGAGTTTCCGTGGGGAAAACCCTAAGGTGAAAAACCCCACAACTTCCTCAGAGATAGAGAGAGAAATGGCTCAACCAAAGTACAACCAAAATACACAGAGATAGTCTCCTAGTAGCAGATGATCCTCCTCGTCATTAGTGCACCACTTTCTGAGTGAGAGAAGTGTGAGTTTCCGAATGATGAAAATAGAGATCTCCCGATCTCTATTTATACTTGTATGTTTTCCCAGTGACCTTATGGGGCCGACTTGTCTATCTAGGTACATCAACCATATAATATATAATTCAGGGCCGACCCCACACATGGTGGTCTAATAACCCATCGGCAAGTTCACACACTTGTGACACTTGTCAATACACATGACGACACTTCCGTATAGAGGAATGACACATCTCTATAGGAGTACAATAAGATATGAATTAAATACATGGATGAAATACATTCTGAAGTTACATATACATCAACATTGGGTACACAGGGTACTCCCAAAAGATCGAACACCTAGAGCAACCACTTCACACAAACAGATCACAGATCAACACACCGATGTTTTGACATGGTTTAAACCCTCGAGAGGGAAACACTCCACGGCCCCGGCCAAATAGCTTCTACGGAGCAATTTATTATGCAAAAGAAAGAAAGTTACAAATGATCTTCTCATAATCAATCAACTTTCCAATGACCCTCCATGCTCTTTAAACAAAGATCATGGACCAATCGGGTGTTAAGCCACAGATAAAGGGTAGGTATGATCTAAGAGAAGTTGAGCCGTCGGATCACTCTATGTCGGGAACATATCGTGATCGTTAGATTAAGTATTTACAAATGCATATTCTGGTATGTGATCTAGTTCTCTTCTTTGCTCTGTGTTCTTCTTCTGGAATGTCAAATCTTTCTGCATCTTGAATGAGCTCTCTAGCCCATGCAGGTTTCCTCTTGTGAGAGTTATCCTCACGGGGTGGATCTACAGGTTCTTGCAGATCTTCAAACTCACGAACAACTTCTGGAATTGCTTCAGTCATGGTAGTGTCTTGAAATCTAGTTTCCTTAGGTTCTTCATAAACTTCAATAGGTGCCTTCCTTGATTTGATGAATGCTGATTTTTCATCAAATGTTACATCCCTACTGACGTCAATTTTCTTGAACCCTGGAAAGTATATTCTGTAAGCCTTCAAGCATTCACTGTAACCCACAAAGATACCCTTCTTTCCTAAAGGATCTAGCTTTGTCCTCTTTTCCTTTTGGACATGAGTGTATACTGGACAACCAAATATTATGAGATGGCTAACTTCAGGTTTCTTACCAGAGAAGACCTCTTCTGGTGTCTTGTTGTCCAATATCTTGTGGGGTGTTCTGTTCTGCACATATATAGTTGTTCTAGCTGCTTCTGCCCATAGATGCATCGGTAAATCCTAGTTATGCAGCATTTCCCTTGCTACTTCCATGATTGTTCTATTCTTTCTTTCTGCAACTCCATTCTATTGTGGATTGTAAGGAGCATTCAACTCCCTCTTAATCCCTTAATCACTGCATAGCTTCTTGAAGTCACCTGAGGTGAATTCTCCACCATTGTCGGATCTGAATTCTCCACCCCGTGAGGATAACTCTCACAAGAGGAAACCTGCATGGGCTAGAGAGCTCATTCAAGATGCAGAAAGATTTGGAATTCCAGAAGAAGAACACAGAGCAAAGAAGAGAACCAGATCACATACCAGCTATGTTGCTTTACTCTATGACATTATGAACAAAGAGCCTTCCAGTTATGAAGAAGCAGCGGAAAAGAAAGAATGGAAGGATGCCATGGTTGAGGAATACCAATCAATAATGAAGAATGATGTTTTGGATGTGGTCCCAAGACCTAAAGAGAATTATGTTGTGATCTAATAGATGCAGATGCCTTTCCTATCAGATCTAATAGATGCAGATGCATTTCCTTTTGTTTTTCCTAAGCTTCTCTCACTCGACGAAGAAATATCTGACAAGTACTTATTTGGTTCAACCTTCAGTCGATCGAATCAGATATATAGTTAGCTAAAATTCAAATACAGGCATATTAATGACATATAATTCAACATCAAGAAATATAATATTGTGTGTATCCTTTGACTTTTCAACTTCACTACTCCAGGTCTTATTAAACCCATGCACCTTTAAAAAATGAAATTCATCTTTGATGTTGATTTAATTAGTCTTTGAAATTGATGAATAATTGGATCCATGCCCTCTAAAACACATATATCCATCTCATAAAATTAGAATATTAGAAAATTTGGTGATATTTTTGTAAAATGTTCAAATTTTTCAGTATTTTATTTAGTTTTTAGACAATTTCAGTGAGTTTTGTGTTAAAAAAAATATCCTCTGGAATTTGGGTGAATGATTTTAGAAAAAATGGATATTAACAAATATTTTTTTGGAATAAAACATCGAAAAGTATCCCATGGGCTAAATTTTTCCCATGAAATTTTCCTTGCTATGAACCTTGGCATATTAGCTATATGCTTTCAATGACCCAAAAATCCATCATTGATGATTTGTCCTCAACTTCTTTATTTTTGCTTGTCCTGTTAATGAGTTAACAAGGAAGGATGTCTTTCTTTAATTTAAAGAGACACAAGAAGTTTTGGAGATCTTAAAATTATAATCACCAGCATCATCATCACCATGGATATATCAAGGATATATCAATTTTAGAGTGTTAGGAAAATGGAAACATGGGTGGGAGAAATGGCTAGCAAACTCACAATGATCTGCATGACAAGGAAGAATAAGTTGATGGGGGAGATGGTCCTAATCATAAATACAAAGGAGTTAATTTATTTAGTATATTTTATTGATCTACAAGTGCATTTGGTGAACATAAATGAGTAATTAAGTGGACACATGGATAAAGTCCACCCAATGGACTATGAAATCTACAATGTCACCAAATTCCTACAGTTCACACCTAACTAGTATTTAGTGTCAAAAGGGGAGTGGATATGGTTATTTTTATACTTTAGTATATTCTTTATATATGTTGGAATGGGACTCTTAGTATTTATATATGTTATAATATTTGAGAACAATGTGAAGAGAAATTTGACTTAGTCACCAAGAAAATGATTCTTTATCAGTACCTTGAAAGAATAGGTGAGTTTAAATTCCTTATCATCTTATATATAAGTGTATCATTCACTAGATATGTTCCACTAAGTATAAGATCAATGACTTGAAATTCCTTGTCAAAGGCTATTTTGGTTGTGACTCCATTAAATCATGATGCATTGAGGAGTGTATTGTGTTAGTTATTATGGTATCCATCCACCATTTTCTTTATAATCCTAATGAAGTTCTTATTTGTGTACTCTACAACACGTTTCCCATGCATAAAGTAGTAAATGAGCATTGCAAAAAAATCCCCTTGTCTAATGAAAAATCATATATACAAGGATGAAAAATATGAAGCAGGGTCAAATACTAAAACACACAACACAATAAACCTAGTAATGATCAATTATTCTAGAAATAAAATCATTGTTGTAATGTTAGTAGTAGTTAAAGGAATAGTATCGGACTAATAAGTGAAGTAGTGTAAGGCACCTGCAACAATTAATTAACAAGAATACGCGAAATAGCAGAAATGACAGAACTCAGAATCACTTTGTATTGATCACAGGCCACTTCGAGGGGGAAACCTCCTTTGAGCAAGCTCAATACAAATAACTTCACGGTGCCTTCATAGGTCTCAACACACACTTATATACTAATTCTAGGCGCCAATACTATGGTTCGAAACCATGGGCTGTTACAAACTATGGATTAACAATACTACAGGCGGCTTACAAAGCATATGCGCCAACAACAATAACACAAACTATTGATTAACAAATACTACGGGACGACTTACAAAGCATATGCGTCCAACAACAACATACTAACAAAGTAAAGACATGGGTTCCTAACATCCCCTCCCCCTTAAAAAAAGCTTTGTCCTCAAAGCTTTAGATGTGGAAATTGTTGTTGAATCTGAAGGAGTGGTTCCCATGTAGCATCCTCTGGTTGCATGTCGTGCCACTGAATTAAGACCTCTGTGATAGAACGAGAGTGAAGCTGACGCGTGCGCCGATTAAGGATGGCCTCTGGCTCCAAAAGGATGGATCCTTCATTATCCAGTTCGGGTAAAATTGTTTGGCCGCTAATGTTGGTGCCAAGAACTTTCTTCAGACAAGAGACATGAAAGACTGGATGAATGCGAGAAGAAGGAGGAAGTTCCAATTTATAAGCAACGGACCCAATCCTCTGAAGGATCCGATATGGCCCATAGAACTTTGGAGCGAGCTTATGACGCCCTTTGAGTTTCAAGGAGGATTGTTTGTACGGCTGGAGACGAAGAAAAACCATATCGCCGACTTGAAAAGTGCGCTCCGAACGGTGTTGATCAGCTTGTTGCTTCATGCGATTTCTTGCCATGTGCAGATTGTCCCGCAAGATGTGAAGAATCTGATCGCGGTTGCGAAGGACCTTGTCAACTTCCTGAACTGGTGAACTGGTGGGGGTGTATGGAAGAAGAGCTGGAGGTGCCAGACCGTAGACTGCTTTATATGGGGTCATTTTAGAGGCAGTATGGTAAGAGGTATTGTACCACCATTCAGCGAGAGGGAGCCACTTTGCCCACTGATGTTGTTGTTCTGAGGTGAAGCAACGAAGATAAGTTTCCAAGCATTTATTGACAATTTCAGTCTGACCATCTATTTGTGGGTGATACCCTGAACTCATCTTCAGTTTGGTGCCAGTGTGGCGAAATAGTTCTGTCCAAAAATGACTAGTGAAAGTAGCATCACGATCCGAGACAATGGAAGAAGGGATGCCATGAAGACGAAAGATCTGGTCCATAAAAATTTGAGCGACATAGGAGGCTGTATAGGGATGGATGAGAGCGCAAAAATGACTATATTTGGAGAGACAATCAACCACAACGAGAATCACTGTCTTCCCGCCAGATTTAGGGAGCCCTTCAATGAAATCCATAGAAATATCCGTCCAAATCCATGTAGGTATGGGCAAGGGTTCAAGTAATCCTAGAAGGAGTGTTGTTTCACCCTTATTACGCTGACAGGTATCACATTCGGCCACCATCTGTTGAATTGTCCTTTTCATGCCCTGCCAAAAGAAGTTACGCCGTGCTCGTTCATATGTTTTGAGGAACCCAAAGTGCCCGGCCGATGGAGAAGCATGGAGTTCATAGAAGACAGCCTGTTGAAGATCTGTGCTTTGGGGAAGCACCAGACGACCCTTGTATCGCAGAGAAGCACCATCCCAAGAGTAATGTGGGACAGCCGAAGGATTGTTTGTCAAGCGTTGGATGATATGAGATAAGGAAGAGTCATTGACGTAACCCTGTTGAACAGATTGTAACCAATTTGGAACAGGCATAGAAATAGCTGAAAGAGAACCTTGGGCATCAAATGTGCGAGAAAGAGCATCTGCCACAATATTGTCTTTACCCTTCTTGTAAGTGATCTCATAGTCATAACCCATGAGTTTGCTAACCCATTTCTGTTGTGCCGGGGAGGAGACACGCTGGTCCAAGAAATATTTCAGACTCTGGTGATCAGTCTTGATGCAGAAATGATTCCCTAATAGGTATGGGCGCCACTTCTGTACTGCATGCAAAATAGCCATCATTTCCTTCTCATAGGTAGAGGAAGCTAAATTCTTACCTAAAAGGGCTTTGCTGGTGAACGCGATGGGGTGTTCATCTTGAAGGAGAACAACACCAAGTCCATTGCCGCAAGCGTCACTCTCAATAGTGAAGGGCTTGGAAAAATCGGGCATAGCTAGCACAGGTGTAGTACACATAGCTTGTTTTAGTTTGTCAAATGCACACTGAGCATCAGGTGTCCATGTAAAAGCATCTTTTTTTAATAGAGCAGTTAATGGCGCTGCAATCTTCCCATAATCCTTGACAAACTTGCGGTAGTAGCCAGTCAACCCCAAAAAACCACGAAGGCTCTTGAGTGTCTGAGGATGTGGCCAATTGTTCATGGCCTCGATTTTGGCAGGATCCACGCGAACCCCTTGTGCTGAGATAATGTGCCCGAGATACTCAACTTCCTTTTGTCCAAAAACACATTTAGACTGCTTGGCATGGAGATGATGGTCAGAGAAAAGTTGCATGACAAGATCCAGATGCTGGAGATGTTCATCCCATGTTTTTCTTTAGATGAGGATATCATCAAAGAATACCAGAATGAATTTCCGCAAGTAGGGTCGAAATATTTTATTCATTAAGGCCTGGAATGTGGAAGGAGCATTAGTGAGGCCAAAGGGCATGACCAAAAACTCATAATGGCCATCATGTGTGCGAAAAGCTGTTTTAGGAATATCATCCTCATGAACCCGAATTTGATGATACCCAGAACGAAGATCCAACTTGGAGAAAAAGTGAGCCCCATGAAGCTCATCAAGAAGCTCATCAACAACAGGAATTGGAAACGTATCCTTGATGGTGAGGTGATTAAGTGCTCGGAAGTCAATGCAGAGGCGCCATGACCCATCTTTTTTGCGGACAAGAATAACTGGAGAAGAAAAGGAACTAGTGCTTGGGCGGATAATACCTTGCTTCAATAAGTCCCGAATGAGCATTTCAATCTCCGTTTTTTGGTGAAATGGGTAGCGATAGGGCCTGATGTTGGGAGGAACGCTGCCAGGAAGGAGCTGAATACGATGGTCTTCTGGCCTGGAAGGTGGTAATCCCACTGGTTCAGCAAAGACACCTGTATATCGATCCAGAATTTGTTGTAGATCCAAAGGAGTAGTGGAGACCGCTGATGGTTGCATCTGGATGGAATGGATCTGAGCGATGACACCATGTGAACTCTTCTTGAGGAGTTTTTCCATGCGATGTGAACTGATGATGCTGAGAGAACCTAGTTGTAATCCTGTCAATGTGTGTTTGTGTCCATTGAGGGAAAACTGCATCCAAAGTTCGGCAAAATCCCATAAGATAGGGCCGAGTGTGCGTAGCCATTGAGCACCCAAAACCACATCACATCCACCTAAGGGCAAGGCAAACATGTCCGAGCGCAAGATATAATCTCCCATAGAGATACGCACATTTCGACACTTCCCTTTGCAAGGTAAGGTGCCCCCATTGGCAATCATGACTTCAAAGTTGGAGCAAGGATGGATAAAACAATCAGCTTGTTTGGCGATCCGAGGGTCAATGAAATTATGAGTGCTACCAGAATCAATGAGGATTGTAAGAGGAAGCTTCTTGAAGTAACCCCTGACCCGCATTGTTTGGGGGGTGGTGATTCCAGCTAAAGCATGGAGAGATATCTCTGGATGGTCATCCTGAGACGGAGGGTCAATAGGCGGTTCCTGACTGTCGAGCGGAGCATCCAATGTTTCTGGATCTTCGTCACCCATTTCCGAGGCAGGCGGAGACTCCACATCCAGGAGATAGAGCTTTTGCTGAACACATCTATGTCCCCGAGTGAATTTCTCATCACAATTATAGCAAAGCCCCTTTTCTCTGCGTGCTTGCATCTCTGTTTCAGACAAATGCTTGATAGGAGTCGGTCGAGGAGCCTGCGGTATAGGTGGTCGCTGAGAACCCATATTTCGGAAGGGAACAAAAGTGGGCTTGGAGCGTTGTTGGGCTGCAAGCTTGTCTTCTGCCAACTTAGCCAACTCGAGTGCTTCCATCATTGTGTTGGGGCAGAACATTTTGACCTCAAAGCGAATGGCATTCTTTAGACCACTGATAAAACAACTCCGGTAAAATTCATCAGACAATCCTTCGGTGTGGTTGGCTAGATTCTCAAATTCCATTTGATACTCTCTCACAGTGCCAGTTTGGCGAATTTTAGTGAGGGCTCCTGTGAAGTCATCAAAAGCACTAGGACCAAATCGTTGCAAAAGGAGCTGGCAAAAGTCTGGCCAGTTGGGCTCTGGATGAGCCTTGATGTACCAGCGGTACCATTGAAGAGCTTCCTGTTCCAAATGAAAGGATGCCAGTGGAACTTTGTTGGCATCAAAAGTATTATGCAAACTGAAATACTGTTCTGCACGATAGATCCATCCAGTTGGATCGGTACCATTGAAGTGAGGAAAATCAAGATTCGGACCACGGACATTGCTGGAAGCAGAGAACCCATTGTCTACTGAAGACTCGGACTGCCGTTTGTTGTTCATAGCTGAATGTTCAAGATGGAGACCGAGAAATTTTTCATCCAGATCCTGGAGTTTGGCTTGGATGGTTGCAAGTGCTTCCTCCATGGTTTTTGCTCCTGCACGGGTGACAACCATAACCAGGATTTTTTTTTTTTTTTTTTTTTTTTTAATCTCAGACTGGAGCGGCTACGGCTCGAAAGAAATCTGGAACAGCGCCGAATGGACTGAAAATGGCTGAATCTGGAACGGCTTGCAAAATAGATC
The DNA here is from genome assembly GCA_027924585.1 of Larix kaempferi. Taxonomy (NCBI): domain Eukaryota; kingdom Viridiplantae; phylum Streptophyta; class Pinopsida; order Pinales; family Pinaceae; genus Larix; species Larix kaempferi. Next base: position 15,155,899 of record BSBM01000407.1, on the reverse strand, counting down.
TAAAACGGCGCAACAGTGATCGACAATAGTTCAGCTGAAAGTAGATATGGACCCCAGGTATGTGCGGCTTCCTAACAGTTCAGGGGTTTCACTCGGCCACCAATGCTGTCTGACGGCTTGCGTATTGGGGCAATACCCCTCACTCCACGGCTCAGGTAAAACTGATAACCGCTTTGCCACAAACGACAGCTCTTGGTTTACCTCACGGGTGGAAACTAGTCAATCAGGTAGGGGTCGTTGCCCTTTTCGCTGGCAGGTCCTCTCAATAGGCCAGCTACTTCGGGGTTCCTGTGGTACTCCTCACAATGAGTTTTAGGGCTTATGCCCAAGTACTTCCCACAGTTAAGCGGATGGGGATTATTCCCAAATCCGAACCTGCAACAGATGTGAAAAAAAAATTTGGCAGAAATTTCACCCAGCGAGCCCAAGAAAGTGCTCTGATACCAGATGTAAGGCACCTGCAACAATTAATTAACAAGAATACGCGAAATAGCAGAAATGACAGAACTCAGAATCACTTTGTATTGATCACAGGCCACTTCGAGGGGGCAACCTCCTTTGAGCAAGATCAATACAAATAACTTCACGGTGCCTTCATAGGTCTCAACACACACTTATATACTAATTCTAGGAACCAATACTATGGGTCGAAACCATGGGCCGTTACAAACTATGGATTAACAATACTACGGGCGGCTTACAAAGCATATGCGCCAACAACAATAACACAAACTATTGATTAACAAATACTACGGGACGACTTACAAAGCATATGCGTCCAACAACAACATACTAACAAAGTAAAGACATGGGTTCCTAACAAGTAGTCAATATTTGTTAATATGTACATGTTTTATTTAGAGGAATGTGGCTTAATATCTCCTATTATGCTAAGTCCCAATCATCTTTTCACATATAAATAATTAGGATCAGATCCATATTACAAATAGTATTTCAAATCAAAATACCATGAATCTATATATATATAGCATAAAAATCACAATTGTTGTGTACAAAGATACTTCATTCTACCAACTTGATTCATTAGCTTGGTCATCTATTTTCGTTGATAACTTGCATAGTCCTTTTCTAATGACTATGATGACAAAGTTGATATCCAAATCATAATTTGGATAAATATCATCCAAATGGAACCCTTTCGCCACTTCCTTCTAGACAGATAATGATCTCATAGCTAGATGTCAAACAATGATTTTCATGTGACACTTTAAAATGTAAGACCTAAATTATTTCAAGGAATTAACTATAGCATGTTCTTGTTTCTTAATGGTTGGTTAGTTCAACTCACCACCTGCTAAAAAAGTGCCCATGAAAGATATTGTAAACTTATTTCCTTCATATTTTTATGAGCACAATAACTGATTTAATGATCTAATCAAAGAGGATAGATGTAAAAATCATTTTCATATTTGGAATTGAGTAAAGGTAGTAGACACCTTGATATTTTCAAAGATTTCCTCTCTACCTTAGTTCATTGGAAGATTTCATATATCATTATTATTAACTTTTGTAAAAGGCTTAATGATTTCTTTGAAATTAAAGATGAATCACCTTACAAAGTTTATTTTTCCATGGAACAATTGTGACACCTTCTTTTTGTGTGGTGGGGTAATCTATGTTGTAGTTTTCATTCATTTAGTATCAACTAGTATACATTCCTTTGATATAGTGGCTTGTTATAACTATGACCAATATGCAACTTGATTATGGTCCAGAATTCGAAATTCCCTTCAATGACTATAAATACACACTCATAAAAGGTTTATAGAATCTGTACTAGTAGAGATAAAAAAAATATTATAGATATACTTGCACATGACACAACTAACTAAACATGCACATTATATAGTCGGCTTGAGGACTAGTTGCAAACCTTAGCAGTGATTTTTAGTGTGTATTCCTAATTATCAAGTGTTTGAGCTTCTTGAATTGCAAACGAAGATGACCACCCAAAGGATATTGAAGTGAGCTCTCAGCCTCTATGATCGACATGATATGAATTCAGAGACCCATGTTGTGATTGGTGAGGCCAAGGAGAGGATATGTGAAGCCTCAACCAAGTTGGGAGCATAATTTTTAGTAGTGGGTAGCCATGGACATGGTACTTTCATCAGGTATTTCATCATACTCATCTTTTAGATATGTGATTTCCATTGGAATGAGAAGTTGAATTTGGGGCTAACATGTGTGATTCACAATTTGCAAAGCAATATGGGGAAACGTGAGTGATTACTATGCTCGAACTGTCTCTCCCCTGCTTACAAGGGGAAGCCTACAACCTCGGATTCATATCTTAATCCTGTAATTCTATCTCTGCCTTGGTCTGTGTGCCCTAATCCAAAAATAAAAGGTTGACCTTGAAAACACTCCCAACCGCGTATTTGATAAATAAAAGTTTGATTTATCAGGGTTCTTAGGCATTATCTCAAATTTGCATTTTGATTGTGCCAAATCACTTTATCTCCTCATACCCTCTACCTTGGTATTGGGTGCCTTAATCAGAGTATCAAGGAAAAAAGGGAAACCCTATGAAATGCAATTTTTCCATAGCAAACCCCTTCTTGTGGGGGGGTCCAAAAAAGAAATAATGATTCGTATGAGTTCTCGAACTCAAGTTTTCCCATAGGGAACTAGCTATAGGAATTTCAATTTCGTGATAGGAGTACATAGGGACAGTCGAAGAACACTCAAGCAAAGAAATAAGTAAGTACAAATCCTGGAATTTTAAAATAATATTCTTTGTGAGGATGAATTTGAACCCCAAATGCAGAGATAAAATCGTTTCATCTTATACCATGATGATAAAGGGTTGGAACTCACCAAGGTCATTTTCGGTCGCTAGTGATGATAGTCCTACTTGTTCGGTCTCCTCCTTAGTGGGCCTTTTTTCTATGGGGTCGGACTTCTCCTTCAGGGGCCTCCTTTGTCGCAACACCAATCTCCTTGGACAAATTCGGGTTGGATGATAGTCCTTCTTGTTCAATCACCTCCCTGGAGGGCCTTTTTTCTATGGGGTCAATCTTCTCCTTTGTAGGCATCCTTTGATGCGGGAATCAATCTCCTTGGATAGATTCTATTTGCCACGATACGGGACATGACACATTGAATCAACACGGTACCGATACCCTTTTATTCTCGTCGCTACTAGAAATATATGATCCTGCTTCAGGAGGTACTTTGTCCTTCAATCCATGTTTCACTTCGATATGTTCCCACAGGCTAGATGGAAACAAGTTCCATGGACAGGGGTTGCAAATGAGACGGGTTGTGAATGAGACAAGGGTTGGGAATGAAATTGATGAGGGAAAGGGTTTGTATTGGTAATTTCAATTCGATGTTTGATGTTGTTTTTTATTTTTTTATTTTAAATATAATATAAATTTTATATTTTGTTTTTTTATTATTTTTTATTATGTAATATATTTTAATTATTACATTATTTCATCTCAATTGTCATAATATTTCGTCGAATTTTGAGCCATATGTACTAGTTTTTGCTAAAACATTAGAATGAATCAATGGTTTCATGGTCCCTAGATACATGGCATAATCTTTGAGAACATTTTTAAGAGAAATTTGACTTAGTCACCAAGAAAAGGATTCTTTATCAATACCTTGCAAGGATAGTTGAGTTTTAATTGATATATCCTCATCACCAGCACCATCATCATCATCGTCGTCGTCGTCATCGTCGTCATCGTCTTCGTCGTCATTTCCATCCCCATCATCATCATGGACGTTTTCATGACAATCACCATTGTTGTCGTCATCGTCATCATCATCATCATCATCATTATGGTGACTATAGTGCAAGATCCAGGGAACTACGGCAACTGGCACCAATCGGTAGTGCAAGATTAAGGTGATTATGTTGTTGTGTATTTCAATCGATGTATTTTAAATGATGATTATTGGGGTTTATATTATTTTTCTTTAAAATATACTTGTATTTTTTGAGTTCATATATTTATACTATGAGGGTCCCTAGAGAGTCCCTACAAAATTAACTATGTGTTGCAGGTTCAGTGCCAGCAATAGTGTCATGGGTTTTGAAGCCCAAAAGGATTCCTTGTTACACATGCTGTGAGTTCACAATATTGGTAAATTAAATTATCATGTGTTTGTAAATTAAAATTTTGGTTTAGCACAATGGCGTACACTATGGACACTATTTCCTGGTTTTACATCAAAAACATCTAACATAGGGTATAAAAAATTGCATAAAACTTATAAAAATGTAATAAACCCACCTATTTAAATTATTTAAAGAGAATAATTCATACAAATTAACATATATAGATACATACCTTATCCTACTCAATATCTGTATCATTCTTCTTCTGTATATTCTTCTTCATCCAAATTGGCATCTGTATCTGTATCATCCAATTCAGAAACAATATTCAAAGGATTGGCGATATCATCATGATCGACATCACTATCATTTAATTCAAGCATATATTCATCGTCATCATCATCAAGATATGGTACTGCATCGTCTCCTATGCCTAGTTCATCTTCTCCATCGTCATCGTCTGTCGACACATCATCCTGCTCCGGTCGATCTACATCTGTTGGATTCTACTAACCCAGAGGTTTCCAATTAAACCCAAGTTCTTTGCGGTTCTCCCTTTTGACCAACAAAACCCCTTCGCACTGGCCCTTTCGAAAACAACCTGCGAGCAGGCTGAGGTCTCACCCAAGGTGTATCTTATGGGGTACTGCAGAATCAGGCTTCCATAGTAAATGATGAGTTGTTTATATGAACAAGCTGCACAGTGCAGGACAGAAGGAGTGCACTGCGGGTCAAAGCGATGCGGTACGTAGCAGGATATACACTGCGAGCAACTACGGTGCGGTGATGGAAACGTTGCGGGCCTCACTAAGGGATTCTTACTGCTACGAATCTTCTACTGGAACTGTGAATCAACCACACTTATCCTCTACTTGGAAGATCTTGAAAAGGTTAAGGCACTGAGATGAATATCACCCATCCATCCATTCAAGCACTTACTGGTTATCTTTCTAGCATTCATTCAAGGACTTAGATTATTACAACGTGAACTGAATTGATAGACGCGACTAACCATGCTACGTTCCTTCACTGTGTTTGAGAAAGCATTAAACCTAAATGACCGATTCACGATCTTAACATATAATTGAAATGTTCGCCATTCATCTGTTCTTGTGGAACCTAGCATATCATTCCCAAACTTCTCCTATTGGTAAATGCATATCAAAGTTCTCCTATTAGATCATGCAAGGAAACATTCAAACGTTCATTCTACATACAATACAGACAGTCATTCATTCATAAAACATAATCGCATAACACAGGATTTAACGTGGTTCACTTCCCCGGATGGAAAGTTATGTCCACAAGAACGGTTGGTAATATATTTCTTTCAAAAGGGATGGGGAAACCATTCTTAGTCTGCGCACTCAGCTGTAGACTCTCCTTTCTCTCGGCTAGGTCTCTGCGCACACAAATGCAGAGCCTTTACAATATTCTCAACTCGGAGAGATTTCTCAATACAAAAGGTTATATCATGATTACTCTAGCAACTAGCATCTAGCCCCCAAAAATACAGCAACCCCATCCCATACAAAATTGTCTTATTAAATAGATCATGCCCGGAGGTCATGTATGTACAATGTCGAAGACCTAAAATCCCAAAACCCTAAGGGTTTCCAAAACTGCGCCGGTTTTCCAAACCGGCTTGCTAGCTTTTGGTAGCGTCTACTTGATCATGGTGGATCTCCATGTCCTCTTCCTATCGCTATCGGCCTTCATGTCGCACGCATGCCTATAGGCTACTTCATGCCGAACCATTTTGATCCAGGTGGATATTGATGGCCACCCACCTTTCCAACTGGCTCAAAACAGTTTTATGGCAATTTTGGTATTGTACTATTTCTAGCAGTTTTCGGGTCCTGAACTTCCGGGGCCATTTTGAGGCCCTAAACGACCTTTTTTGGCAATTTGGGGGGCCAAATGGTTGCCTTTGGCATGCATTTGGCCCCAGTCGAAAGTTGTAAATATCGGATAGACCTTTCCAACGGGCTACCGAGCGCCCCAAACGGAGATCGTATGCAAAAGTTACGACCCCGGGAAGTTGATGTACTAACTTACCCAAACGGGGCCCACATGACTTTTGGCGCTTCATGTCCTAGGGTTAGGTTTTTGGATGTCTAGGGTTTTTGACATTCCTGTTTATTGTAAAAGGCCTTGAGAGCCTCATTGTAACCATCTTCTTGCGAAATGAGCGCAGCCGTCACATCTCTTCTCAGAGATAAGCCGCCACCATTCCAGCAAGCTTATTTTCCGCTGCATTTTACAGTTCTAGCTTATTTCCTTATTGAATAGAAAACCAGTTTTACTGTATCTCTGTTATTTTGTGTTAAGCATCTAATAATAATCTGTATTCATTTCGTTCTGCTCATAAAATCCGGATCACATTTCTCTCTAACGGTTTCGCCTTCCAAGCGTGCCAAATGTCGCTTTCCTTAACAACCCACGCATGGCCGCCTTCCTGATTTTCTTATGTCCGCCGCTCGAAAATCCTGGAATATCTTTCCAAGAAGGGCTGCTACCGGTCCAACCGGTACTTGCACCTGATACTTGTCCAGCATTCCGCTTTGTTGGCTCCACATGGCCTCCTAACTCTGCAGCACTGCTTCTGCGCAGTACTGGTCTTCGCATCACGACTAAAACTTCGATGCTGCGCGCAACTTCGCAGTCTGATCAAAAGTTGGATGTTGCGTGCAACTTCGTAGCATCCTCAATACTTAGGCAAAATTGTATTTCTGAGTTGTGCTCAGCTCAGCTTTCCCTGCTTATCTCAAAAAGGTGTTTCCAAAACTTTTGTCTCAACCTGGGCCCAACATGCCCCTAACACTTACATGTGGCTCGTCCCCGAGCCACTTGCTGCTTCAGTTGTCTCACTCTGCTCCGCAACTGGTGGGACTAGTTTGGCCGCGAACTCATTATATACACCGAGAAACTACTCCACTGCTTGTCTGGTATCCTGCTCAACTTGCTGAACTGTTTCAAGCAGCGCTGGAGTTATCTCTTCTCTAATCTGGTCCTGTACCTGCTCCTATTTTCGCGCAATTCCTTTAGCTTATCTTCTATCTACTGCAATACTGTTGTAGCATCCTCCAGGAGTTGCTGTGACTGATTTTCCATCTCAGTCTCCTTCTCTCTTAATACTTCGACTTGCTTCTTTAAGCCTGATACTTCCTTGTACCTGGACAGCCTCTCCCTGGGTGGCAAAGCCTTGAGCTCTACGTCCAACTTTTCTAATGTGGTATGTTTTTCTTTTACCGTGGTCTTTACCTGCAGCAGTCCCCGATCCTCTTCAAGGGTAGTGAATTCCTTGGAAACTTGTTCCAACAGATCTTGGCACTAAGCCATGCCACTTGTTATGTTCTACGCGACGGTCTTGACGGCTTGCTCTCTTAACTGTTGGTCAATTAATGGCGCCTACTTATTCAACTTATCCTTCAATGTGGCAATATCGGCCTCATAATAAATCTCTTTATCCTGCATCTTCAACTGCAAGGATCTCACCTTATCTCCGATCCTCAGAACTGTGTCTGCAGGATCATCCTGGATTTATATGCCTTCAATATCCTTCGCAACATTGGATATGGTAGTCTCCAAATTTTGTCGGCGGTCCAGTTCGTTCCGTAGCTGCATTTTTGCATCCGGCTGAATTTGCCTGTTTGCTGTAGTGAGCTCTTCCTGTGACTTCATCGAATCCACTGTCCGGTCATGCATCTCCTCAACAATCTGTGTGTGGATGAAGTGAAATCCTCGCAAGGGGATTTTGGCTAGGTCAAGCTCTACCCTCTCGACTCCCTTTGTGTCTAACACAACTTTTTCTGCCATTGGCAATGCAACAGCCAATGGGTCCACATGGACAATTCTAGTCTTCGATGGCAGCGTTATTGCTAACTGCGGCGGTTCTTGCTGCGAGGTCCCTACCGTCCTCCCTTCAGCTCCTGCTTTCTGCGGCAAGGTAAGGATTTTCTAGACATCGTCCATTTTCTTCATCAGACCTTGCATTGCGAGCCGCATCTTCTGCAGGTCATCCTGGATGACCATGTCCTTCTTTTCTTTAACCACCATGAGCTCCTTCATCTTCTCTAAGACTATTTCAGCTATCATCTCGTAGTCATCATCATTGAGGACTTCCTCCGATTGAATCTTTGTGGCCTTCACCTTCTTCCTCGACTTTGGCTTCTGCGAAGTCTCAGGTTCTTTTCTCTTCCCTGTTTCTTCAGTGATTGGGCATGAGAGCGGGATTGGCTCATCTTCTGTTGAATCTGTCTCCACATCCATAACTTCTATGCGAAACTCTGGTGGCCAATCTCTCATGAGGTCTTCAACGTCCTGCTCATACATGATGTAGTTCCCTGGGAACCACTCCAGTTTCTTCGTTTGTGCTTTTGGCAATATGAAGATACATTTCATATCTGCCTCAAAGTCGATGACATGAATATACTTCATCGTGACCGGCTTTGTAATGCGGGTTGTCTTCATGATTGCATCGCGCAACTGGATATAGTATTGGTAAAAGACTTCTGCTGTCGCATGTTGGCGCTCTGCATTTGTGTTTTCCTAGAGATTGACGAACTTAAACCCTCTAGGATCATTGGTGTCCATAATGACACCCACATAATCTCGCGGCTCCTTCCATCCACAAAAAGCAATCAGGACGATGACCCAGGTGAAATGGAATTGGCCGCCATTCACCTGTGTGTCGTTGAGTTCTTCAAGAAACTCATTCAACAGAAACTGACACCAATTAAATTTGGTGCCTTCAGCCACTGCGGCACCAAGGAGTATTGCGCCCGTAGGCACCTCCAAAGGCCTAGCTATTTTGAGTATCTTGCCTGCGAGCAACTGCGTTACAAATTTTTTTGCTCTGTCCTCTATGTCATATGTTGGGAAGCCTCCTTTTTCCTTCACCACTGGATGGGTTTTCTTCATCTTCTCAATAACCTCTTTTTCTTTTCTCTTCCCTTGGAAGAGTTGCTTAGGATCCTTACCGCGCTTGCTTAGCCCGATGATGCGGTGGATCAAATCGATGTTAATATTAATGCTCCTATCTAGCCACAGATAACCTTGGTGGATTCACGCCATGAGTGTGCGAATGACGATATTAAGTTTTGGGGAATAGTCAAAATGTGGCAATCTGAGCAAGTTTAGTAGCCCCGACTGAACGACAGGTGTTAGCCAGCTCTCGGCAACCAGGTTAAGAGTTCCCTTGGCATCCTTTTTCCAGCACATATACTGGTCTGGTTGAAAATCTGGTTACTTGGGAACATTTGGCTCATCCTTCTTCATTCCCAAGAGGTCATAATCCTCCTATTTACATTCTGCTATCTTTCCCAGCAGATTCTTAGAAATCTTTACATGTTTTGAGATAGGTGACAGCAAGATGTCATATCTCACATTCTTGGACAATTTAAACACAAGGGCATTCAGTGCCCGTGGGGAGATATATTTGGGTGTCATCTTCAAGGGTTCTTTCTAAAAGACTGGCAATTTTTGTTCCGAGGATCCCATCTTTATGACCTTGGATCGAGGTGCAGTTACGTATTTTCCTTTATCTTTCGCTTTTTCCTGCATTGTTGGATTAATTCTTGGTGATCTGCGGGATCCTTCACCTTCTTCTACAGCGACCTTCTTAACTGGAGTTTTCATTAACTGTTGAATCCCTCCATGCTGAAAGATCCTCAGTGCTTCTTCAAGGGTCAGTTCTTCTTCTCTATAGGAAGGTTCGTACATTCACTAATGAGGTAGCAGCTAAGGCAGACAGAATACAGATGGCTACTAGCTCGGAGAGGTTAATCACAAGCAAATTCTAAGTGCTCGGTAATGCCCGTGAGTCTCCCAACGGTGTTATTTATAGGCACAGCAGACCCCCTCCCGCGCCCTTCAACGGCTAGATAGGAATTTAATGTGGTGTCCGTTGGCGAATTTGAGCGGATCCTTTGGTCTTTTCCGTTGTCAGCATGCTCAGAACGGTTATTTTCTCTTTAATTGCTGAAGCGGTTGCTGCAACGGCCATCTAACGGATATTTTTTTGAAAAGCCATGCAACGGCTATTTTGCGCCGAACTGTGCGGTAATCCATTTGAAACCCTGCGCAAATACTTCGCAATGCCAAAAATTTCCAACTTTTTTTTTTCCCTACGCAGCTTCAATAGTGCTGCGCGGTGCATAGATCATTCTTCTTATCATACCTTCTTCCTTTTATCATACATGTACAGACTCGTTTACATTTCTAGTGTCCAATTTCAACTGTACTTGACACTTAGAACTTCCTTCCTATGTTTGTTATTCAATGTTCTGTGAAGCAGTGCTATCATGGTATAGCTTTAGCCTACTTCCATTTATCAAGGTTGGCAAAGTATCACCAGCTAAATTGGCTAACTGGACTACACCAGTGTTAGTAACATGTATCACAGTATATGGTCCAAGCCAATGCATCTTAAATTTACCAGGGAATTTCATGAATTTGCTATCATACAGGAGGACTAGGTCACCTACCTGAAAACACTTGTTCTTTATATGGCGATCATGCCATGCTTTCTCGCAGTCCTTCAGAGCTTGCTGGTGGAAGCCTGCGATGAAGCGATCTTCCTCCAAGCCCAGTAAGTGTATCAATATCTCTTCTAGAGCTTCGCAATCTGCCATCCCTATGAATGCAGTGATTCTTAAACTAGGGACAATATATTCCATAGGCATTATAGCCTCCTGCCCATAAACCAACCGAAAGGGTGTATGTCGTATCAATTTCTTGCATGTGGTCCTGTATGCCCATAACACAGATGAGATGCGCAGGTCCCAATCGTCTCTATTTACATTGAATACCTTAGTGAGTGCGTTCTCCAATATTTTATTGAATCCTCTACAGTACCATTCGCCTGTGGATGATATGGAGTACTGCGCTGATGACGAATGTGGAATTCTTCCATAAGCACCTCAATAGTCTTGTTCAAAAAGTGAGTACCTTCGTCACTCATCAAAATCTTCGGACAGCCAAATCTGGTGAGTATTTCTTCAAAAATAAACTGCGCAGCAGTACTGGCGATGTAGTCCTTAACTGGTTTTGCTTCCGCCCATCTGGTGAGGTAATCAATAGCAGTAATAATATACCTTGCACCCGTTCTTTTTCCTGGTGGGTTTATAGGACCCACAAAGTCTATCGCCCATTTTTCAAATGGCTGCAATGCCAACTGTGGATTCAATGGCATCTCATCTCGGCGTGATGGTTTTCCTGTTCTCTGACAGACATCACAGTTCCTGCAATGTTTTTTGGCATCTTTATGGAGCGTAGGCCACCATAGCCCTGCACGCAATATCTTCTGCACGGTATCCCTTCCTGCATAGTGACCTCCCGCGATTCTTGAGTGTGCATCCGCTAAAATAAATGGATTCTCATGATCGATTACGCACCTGCGCAGGACTTCATTTGGCCCAAGTTTGTATAACTGACCTACAATTATAGTGAAGTCCGCGGCGTGCACCACTAACTATTTTTCTGCTAGACAGAGAATTCCTAGGGTGTCAGCCCTGTGGTGAGGAAATCAATGATATCCTTGTAATAATCATAGGCAACCTATATAGCAAATAGTTGCGCATCAGGTAGATTGTCTTCAATGTTCGTCGGCTCCTCTCTTGACTCAATCCTTGACAAATGAAAAAAGAGAAGAAGAGGATCTGCGTTTGTGAAATGAAAGTTCTCGACGTTTCAATCCTTACTGTAGGATCATCATCAGGAGACAGGGAAGTCTGAGGAGGAGATTGTGATTGCCTAATGACCATTGTATATGTAGTGACGGTGGAGGTTTGGTAGATGGAGGTAGTTTAGGTGTCGGCTCAAGTTAGATTTAGGGTTTGTTGGTTTATAGGGATGAAAAATTATTTAGAGTTTTTAGAAAATTATTAATAATAATTATTTTAGATAATTAATTTGATTTTAATTTAACTAACCAAAGTATTTTGGGGTTTTTTTTTATAGTTTGTAGGAATAAATAAATGTTTTTTAATGTTTTCCAAGTTTAGAAAATTATTTTAAATAAATGGTTTAATTAAATTAATTATTTTATTAAGTATCATTTAGTCATAAATTGAACATTTGTTAATAATTATTTTAATTAATTTAATTTTATTTGAATTCTATAATATTAAATTAATTAAAATAATTATTAACAAATGTTCAATTTATGACTAAATGATACTTAATAAAATAATTAATTTAATTAAACCATTTATTAAAAATAATTTTCTAAACTTGGAAAACATTAAAAAACATTTATTTATTCCTACAAACTATCAAAAAAACCCAAAATACTTTGGTTAGTTAAATTAAAATCAAATTAATTATCTAAAATAATTATTATTAATAATTTTCTAAAAACTCTAAATAATTTTTCATCCCTATAAACCAACAAACCCTAAATCTAACTTGAGCCGACACCTAAACTACCTCCATCTACCAAACCTCCACCGTCATTACATATACAATGGTCATTAGGAAATCACAATCTCCTCCTCAGACTTCACTGTCTCCTGATGATGATCCTACAGTAAGGATTGAAACGTCGAGAACTTTCATTTCACAAACGCAGATCCTCTTCTTCTCTTTTTTCAAATCCATCTCTGCGTATGGCACTTTATAAACTTGACAAATGATCAGGTCCCAAGTTTAGTCTATCTGGCTTAACAACAATCTCAAAGTCATATTCCTGGAACAGCAATATCCATCTGCATATGCGTCCCCCTAACACTGGCTTGTTGACCAAATATTTCAACGCAGAATGGTTAGTAAACATAAGGAAGTGCGATCCCAGCAAGTAGTGTCTAAATTTTTGTAGGGCATATACCATCGCAAGGCCTTCCCTCTCAGTAGTAGTATAGTTCTTCTCTGTTGTTGAAAGCTTTCTGCTAGAAAATGCAATAGGGTGGTCAATACCTCCCTCTCCTAGCTGAGCTAACATGATCCCTAGGGAAATACATGATGCGTCAACATGGACATGGAATGGCTTTGTCCAGTCTGGAAAGACTAGAATCGGTGCAGTGACCATCTTTTCTTTCAATGTATCAAAACCCTGTTCGCATTCTGCGTTCCAAATGAACAGTGCGTCCTTCTTCAGCGTCTTTTCCATTGCTACGGTTATCTGCGCATAACCCTTTATGAATTTCCTGTAGTATCCAGTATGGCCTAAGGTAGAGCACAACATCTTGACCGAATTTGGTGTTGGTAAGTTTGCGATGACTGCAATCTTCGCAGGGTCTACCATCAATCCTTGCTTACAAACAATGTGGCCAAGTAAAATTCCATAGGGCACACAGAAAATACACTTCTTCAAATTCAAGGATATTTGATGTTGTCGGCACTTTTCTAGCATCATACGGAGATTCACGCAATGATTTTTCAATAGACCAAACACAGTCCAATCATCAAAGTATGCTTCTAGAAACTTGTGCATAAAATATTTAAATGTTGCGACGACAACTCTAGAGAATATGGCAGGTGCATTCTTTAGACCAAAAGGCATGACGGTGTACTAGAATGACCCCCATTATGTAGCAAATGTAGTCTTATGCCTATCTGCAGGATCAATCTTGATCTGATGGTAACCAGAGAAACCATCAGTGAAAGAATATGCCTCATTACCTCCAACGTTATCAAGCACTTCGTCTGTGAATGGAGTAGGAAATGGGTCGTGCATTGAAGCATCATTTAGTTTTCTGAGATCCACACAAATCCTGATCTCGCCTTTTGCTTTCTTGGCTTGAACAACCATGGGGATAATCCATTCAGATTCTTCGACTGGTTCAATGATTCCTGCCTCTAGCATCTTATCTAGCTCTGGGCGGACTTTTTCCTTGTAGCGCGGATTTAATCTATATGGCCTCTGCTTGACAGGCTTAGCACCTGACTTTAAAGGTATTTTCATGACCCCTAGGTCTCCCAAAATTCCTTTCATCTCTGTAAATTTTGTCGGAAACAGTTCCTGATACTCATGTAAGGTATCTGCGATCTCTGCAACAATCTGATCGTCCCAATAATCTCCTATTGATGCGAACTTCGGCTCTTTGTATGTGCCAATGTTCACTTTTTGTGTTTTTACTGGTCCAGTCATATCTGGGATTTCCAATGGGGGTCCTTCTACCTCGCGCGTACCTTCCAACTCTGGTTTATCTATGTTGCGCGGGTCCTCCTCATCGTCTTCATTTGTATCATTGGTATCTTCAACTAAGTTGTAACACTCGATAAAGTGCTCCTCATGTTCCTTCCATTCTGATTGTAAGTGCGCAGGAACGCAATCTGTCCCAAAAAATTCCTGCAATGTTATGTTTTGATGAGGACAGTCGTCCTGGAATATGCACTTTTTGATTAGCTGTAATGCTTCATGGATTAATGGATTCTCATCTTCAAAACTGAAGTCCTTCTAGAAGTTCGCAGTGAGCAGCTTCCAATCAGTGAGTTCGCTGCACAACTCCAGGTCTAGGTACCATTTTTCTGGGATACCTGCATCCAATGAATGTACAAATAAGTGTACCCATTCTGTAGGTGGTATTTCCACCCATGCCTTTGAACAAACTTCAATATGCTAACTAGGGTTTGTCTGTCCATTATACTTTTCGAAAGGTAAAGTAACCTTTTCGGCGAACCGGATCTGCATCTTAGTTCTGCATTGATCCCAAGTGGTCAATGTCTTCTTATGTGCATTCCACCATCTGGCAGGTGTATGGTGCAATGCTATATCTAAGGCTGGTAGTCTATGCTCATCTGGTATAGCTGCAGTATATTCCCTTATGAAACTGTAAACATTAGCAGAACCATCATATGTGCGAATAGGACTCACCTCTTTTCCGATCCAGCGCAGTGATTTCGTAACTTGCGCACATCTTCTTGTTGATACTTCATGCATGCGGCTTTGCCAGTTCTCCAGCCTTGTATCTGAGTCATAGATACAAGAAGTGTCACATCACCAGCTGAGCGTACCGTCCGCAGTAGGATTAATGTAGTCTTCCTTATTCGCAGTCAACTGGTATAGTCGGTCTAAATCTTGAGCTTGGGATTCCTCCTTAATCGGCTCACTGTATTTGTCACCATCTTTAGGATCCAATGGTGCGATGACCCTAAGATGCTTCCCTTCAAAGATCATCTTCTTTGTCTTCAAGTTTATGATAGCCAAGTTATCCATAGCCCAATCAATTCCCAATATTGTTGGAAAAGGTTGACTATCATCCACAATTTCAATAACTTCAAAGTCTGCATGACTCTGTACTCCGTCAATGTCAACTACTACATTAGCTAAGCAGCCAAAAGGTATGACCTCTTGATTAGCCATTCTTAACTGGATAGGTGACCAGAGCAACTTTGGTCGACCCATCTGCTGCCATGTCTGCTTAGTCAAGACAATCACTTCTGATCCCAGATCAAGGATGACTTCATCCATTTCAAAATCTCCTATCTACGCAATGAGCCTCATCTCTTGGCCTGTTCTTTTGTGCTTCCTTATATGATGTACAGCGCTATCTGGAGTCTCTGTTTCAATCTGAGGTTCATACTGGCTGATGAGCTTCTGGAGCTCTACTATGGCTTTCTCGCTTTTTAGTAACTTCATGCAGCTTCGCAAGAACTGCGCAACAGAAGTACGGACATCTGTCGCAGTGCTTGTTTTATCATAAGGAGTCGGCATGTCTTCAATATGCGGTGTTTCACTGCACAGTGGGATCCTTGATGACTTATCTGCTGGTTCTCTAAAGGTATCCCACGCGTCAATGAAGATCTCCTTGTTCTTCTGTAAGTTAAGAGGGGGTGCTTTTCCTGGAGCTTTCCTTATCCATACTGTTTCAAGGGGATTCTTCTTCGTATGTGCCTCCCCTGATGTTGAAGCTTCCGCTCCTCTATCGCGGCCTGTCTCGGTGCCACTGTGCGTGACCACATTGATACTCGGATCCACTGGTCTATTCTCTACTGCAATCCACTGGACATTTGGATTCGGGGCCTCCATTCGTCTTCTCTTCTGCATTTCCACCTCTAATACTGGGCAATATTCAATAACATGGTCAAATGATTTACAATAATTGCACGTGGTGCATGGGTTAACACAATCTCTAGATACGTGACCGGGTTGGCCACAATTATAACAAATGACTTGGCCGCGGCCTCTTCCCTGCGCCAGACCAGCATTTCTTCCTCTATCGCGGTATCCACCACCACGACCTCTATATCCTCCTTGGTCATATTGTGTGTTATCCTGCTTAGGTTGATTTTCTTCCTGTACATAGTATACGCCAATGCCTCTCATTGCGTCCATATCTCATTTTCTTTCATTCATTAATTCATATGTGCGGTAGTTGGATTCATCATGTCCAACTGATTTATAGAAATTGCAGTATAAATTCTTAGCAGTTTTCACATATTTCTGGATGAGGTAACAGTCTTCAGGTCTATGTCCTGTGATTCTGCAAATTTCACACCATGGGGCCTGATTCTGATTTAATGGGTTAGGTGCACCACTGTTAAGATAGTCACGGAATAGAGGGAAATGCTCGCGGTCATGACCTTCTCCTTTACAACGTGTACACCAGACCTCCTGTCTATGTTCATATCTTTGTTCTTTACCATTTTTCATACTTTGTAGTTCAAGTGTCAAGGTGGTCAATTGGTTCTAGATCTGAGACATCCCAGAACAAGTATCACCAATCGGCGAAGCTTCTAGCTTCATTCTGATTTCCAAGGCCTCTGCCTGTGATAGAACCTTCTGTTGCATCAATGGTAATCTGATATGTGGTAACAATGCAGCAATGAACCATTCTTTATGTTGTTATGGTGGTATAACAAAACTTACTTGGTCTAGCAGGGTCTTAAACTTTTGATCAAATTCCCAAACCGTTTCAGTTGGTCTCTTCTTTATTTCCTTTAACTCAGTTATACACTGATATTCAGACTTTGGTTTCTTGAACTCAACCACCAGCGCGGATTTAATTTCTACGAGGGTTTTGGGCTGTATCTAAGAATATTTCATACACCAGTGTAAATCTCTGTCTCTAAAGGTGGTGATGAGTTGTGATTGCTTCACGGCATCATCCTAGATTTGTCTTACACTCCATACGGCTTCACAAAGGAACCGATGCTGATCAGGGTTTTCTAGGCCAGTCCCTTTGAATATTGGTAGTTTCATATCCATGTTTTCCATTGTCGGGTTAGTTTGTGGGGCACTCTGGTTAGTGCACGGCTGTTGTAAAGGGATCTGTGCAGTGAACACAAATGGGACTATCGGGAGAGATGGACTAGGATGAGTCTTCTGTGGGGCGGGCTGAGTAGCGGGTGGGTTCTGCGATAAGGATGGTGCGGTTTGTGCAACCGACGAATTCTCAGGGGTAAATGGTTTCGCAACTTCGTTATCAAGGTCACAAGGGATCTCAGTATCTATATGAAGTTTAGGACCAGTAGGATTCTTATTAAATTTATATCTCTTACCACTTCTAAGGGTATGTGTCTCTTCATCATAATCAATATATGTACTGTTTATCATGACAAACTTTGACAAAATTACTTCATTCTTAGAACACCTTTCTCAGCTAACAGCACTTAATGTATAGACTGAGATTGTTTAGAAACTTACCTTGGAATCCTCCAAAAAAAATTTGCTTCTGCTTGGCTGTAGGATTTGAGTGTGTCTACAGCAAATTTTGTTACAAAGCCTTCTAGCATATGATCGACCCAATAATCAACTGCGCGTGACAACGGGCTCTCTAATGCTTTGAGTTGTGCTATGAGATCAGGATTCCACTCCGTGGGTACTCCTCCCTGGAAACAAGTTTTCTTCTCTGCGAGCCACGAGATCCACGCATGTAGTTTGTTTGGAAACGATGCCCAAAAAATCTCGTGAATGTCGTCCAATAGATATCAATCCGACCACTGTGTGTCGCTTAGACGCGGATGTCTGTTCTCTTGTCTGTTAAAATCTCTTATGGTCTTATCCCACCAAGCCTGGATTTCTGTCTTTTCAGGATGCCAATAGTCAGATCCTTTGGGGAACTAATATTCTTCTTCACACATCGTGTTTGCAACTCATCATGGATTCTAGCACGGCAACGGAACCATTTGTTGGCTTCTACTGACCCAGAGGTTTCCAATTAGACCCAGGTTCTTTATGGTTCTCCCTTTTGACCAACAAAACCCCTTCACACTGGCCCTTTTGGCAACAACCTGCGAGCAGGATGAGGCCTCACCCGAGGTGTATCTTATGGGGTACTGCGGAATCAAGTTTCCACAGTAAATGATGAGTTGTTTATATGAACAAGCTGGGAAGCACAGGACAGAAGGAGTGCGTTGTGGGTCAAAGCGATGTGGTACGCAGCAGGATCTACACTGCAAGCGACTACAGTGTGGTGATGGCAACGCTGCGGGCCTCACTAAGGGCTTCTTACTGCTGCGAATCTTCTACTGAAACTACGAATCTTCTACTGGAACTATGAATCAACCACACTTATCCTCTACTTGGAAGATCTTGAAAAGGTTAAGGCACTAAGATGAATATCACCCATCCATCCATTCAGGCACTTACCGGTTATCTTTCTAGCATTCATTCAAGGACTTAGATTATTACAACATGAACTGAATTGATAGATGCGACTAACCGTGCTGTGTTCCTTCACTGTGTTTAAGAAAGCATTAAACCTAAATGACTGATTCACGATCTTAACATATAATTGAAATGTTCGCCATTCATCTGTTCTCGTGGAAACTAGCATATCATTCCCAAACTTCTCCTATTGGTAAATGCATATCAAATTTCTCCTATTACAGCATGCAAGGAAACATTCAAACGTTCATTCTACAGACAATACAGACAGTCATTCATTCATAAAACATAACCGCATAACATAGGATTTAACGTAGTTCACTTCCCCGGATGGAAAGCTACGTCCACAAGAACAGTTGGTAATATATTTCTTTCAAAAGGGATGGGGCAACCATTCTTAGTTTGCGCACTCAGTTGCAGACTCTCCTTTCTCTTAGCTAGGTCTTTGCGCACACAGCTGCAGAGCCTTTACAATATTCTCAGCTCGGAGATATTTCTCAATACAAAAGGTTATATCATGATTACTCTAGCAACTAGCATCTAGCCCCCAAAAATACAGCAACCCCATCCCATACAAAATTGTCTTCTTAAATAGATCATGCCCGAAGGTCATGTCTGTATAATGTCGAAGACCTAAAAACCCAAAACCCTAAGGGTTTCCAAAACTGCGCCGGTTTTCCAAACTGGCTTGCTGGCTCCTGGTAGCGTCTGCTTGATCATGGTGGATCTCCACGTCCTCATCCTGTCGCTATCGGCCTTCCTATCGCACGCGTGCCTACAGGCTACTTCTACCGAACCGTTTCTCTCTAACAGTTTCACCTTCCAAGTGTGCCAAACGTCGCTTTCCTTAACAACCCATGAGTGGCCGCCTCCTGATTTGCTTATGTCCAACGCTCGGCAATCCTGGAATATCTTTCCAAAAATGGCTACTACCGGTCCAACCGGTACCTGCACCTGATACTTGTCCAGCATTCCGCTTTGCTGGATCCATGTGGCCTCCTAAATCCCCAACACTGCTTCTGCACAGTACTGGTCTTCGCATCACGGCCAAAACTTCGATGTTGCACGCAACTCCGCAGTTTGATCAAAAGTTGGATGTTGCGCGCAACTTCACAGCATCCTCAATACTTAGGAAAATTTGTATTTTTGAGCTACGCTCAGCTCAGCTTTCCCTACTTATCTCAAAAAGGTGTTTCCAAAACTTTTGTCTCAACCTGGGCCCAACAACATCATCTTGATCTTCTTCAATATCATCGTCTTCCTCTACAGTGTACTTTACTGGCCTTCCCCTTGCATCATATCTAACAACAAATCACCAATCCCTCTTACCTAGAACCTTTGAGTAAAATACATGATCACACTAGCTTGGAAAAACGTAACAATCATTTTTATTTTCTAACACTGTTGTTATAATCATCTGAAATCCATTCACATGCTTAGTAAAATTTATCTCCTCATCACCTCCATGCAGTATTAATCTATACCATTTGACATCGAACAAAACTAATTTGAAGGAATTAAAGTCACATTCAATTATATCATCCAAATACCGATAGTATTGATTTTCAGTTTCTCAGGGATGTCTGTCTCTACTAGATGAAACATTTGTGACCTAGAATACTGCATTTATCCCACTATCAGAAGTTTTCCTGGTGTCATCCAACTTTTTGATACAAAATTTACGGCCATTGCACCACATAGCATTGTAGTGTTTCAATTGCAATATGCGAGACATGTAAAACATGGATTAGCAATTAATAAACATATTTATATAACTTGGAAAGTATCTGAAAAAACACACCCGCAGACACATTAATATAATATAAAATAACTAAATAAAATGGGTGATTTTGCTTACCTTTCCATCTTTCAGACCATATGCTAAATATTTTTCCCTTGGTGTAACATCAACATCTCCATTACAACCAACTTCTCTAACCAATTCAGACAATTGTTTCCATGATAACCTACCACCATGACGTTCTTTACATCTATCAATCCATAACTTGATCTAGTTGAGATTGTTTACAATATATAAATGTAGTGCATCCCAATATCGATGATCTGACTCAAAAATCATAATTGAACAATATTATATATTACTTATAACCATGGTAAATACTAATAATTGATGAAAGGATACATATTAAAATAGTATGAACATACATAAAATAAAATAAAATAAAAATTGTATATTTATCATAAATCTACACAATTTAATTACCTCTCAGTCTCTTCATTCTTCCTTTCCCCAACAACTGCTCCTCTTCAAATTTTTTGATGGAGTTCACATCCCAAATAAAATCCACTACATGCATAGATCATGTTGCTAAATTAGGAAGATAGTGACTAATATACACCATGGATTGATATACCATATATCCCCTCACCATAGAACCCTTGGGACATGCTCTATGTCTAAATTAAGCCTTCAATGATTTCAAGTGCCTCTCCACCATCCACATTGACCTTGTGTGTACAGGTCCACACATTTCAATCTCCTCAACTAGGTGTATGAGGTAGTGCTCTTGTGCATTGAAAAATGTTGGAGGTAGAAACTTTTGCATTTCACACATTAGCAGAGGGATTTCTCTCTTCCAGTACTTTATATCATCTTAATGGATTTCTTTCGATGACAACCATCTATGGATTATGACACAAGAAAATAACATTTTCAATCAAACATAATATATATTACAATTGAACTAAAACACATGTCATTAAGTACAAGAACAAATTGAAAAAAAAAATTCATATAAATTAGTCATCTCTACTTACCTCATGTATTTGCGAAGATCATATATAATTTGTTTGACGTTGTTTTCAAAGTCATTTGGGAGAGATATAGGTAGAACATACTGTAACAATAAAAAAGATATGTTATTTGTTTCAAAAATAGACAAAAATAAAACAAAAATCCAAAAAGGTAAATAAGCCCAACATATAAATATGAAGAAAAAAAATTGATTCTTAATGAATGTATGTCAGTCATGGGTTTTAACCCCGCCAAATTGACCTTTCTTGGTTAAGATATTATTTATGTTTGAAGAAAAACTTGTGGGAAGTTTAATACTTTGAATGACCTCTTTTACATCATTGTGTTGTTTCTTTGTTATAACCATGGAAGGTTATTTCAGTCTCCATCGCTATTTGATCGAATCACACTTTGCATTGCATGATTGAATTCCTCAATGTCAGCATAAATTTTGACAATTTTTTCTTTATCCCTCCTTCCATCTATGATTCTCCATAATGTTTCTATCACATTCTTCCCAATATGCATCGTATCAAAAAAAGAGCAATTTTTAGATGCTCATAGTAAGGAAACCTCGTGAATTGAGTGGGATAACATTTCATTCCTTGTGGAAGCCCATTATTTCTACCTTTACGATGACGACATTGATGAAGCAATATAAAACAAATGACAACAATAATTATCAAACACAATAAAATATAAGATAAGACTTAAAATATAATTTCAAAATCAGAACATTATTACATATACAAGACATAAATAAATTGCATACCAGCTTGATGATTTATGTTATACTCCAACCTCCATAGGCGAGGTGTCATTCTTCGTGGTTTTAATCTAGGCTCTTCTTTCCCATTGAAAAGATTTTTTTTCAATAGTACGAAATTTATGGGTCTTTGACAAGAAGTTCCTATACTCATCAAACACCATCTTTACTAAATATTTTGAATAGCGATACTTCATCTTAGGACCAAAAACTGGACAAGAAAATTTACCCTTTGTTTGAAGACCTTCAACATATGGATTAATGTCAATTAATGATGAATTATTAAAAAAACATGCATGATATCATCAAAATAATTATATAGTATTAAAGTGCAACGAAACGTTAATACATACCACAAAAATGTGTTCGTTCGGGAAATCATGAATTGTCCATACAAGTATTCCACAGAATTGAAATCTCTTTTTCCATATTGGTTTACAGATGTCATACATAGTTATATCATTCCATAATTGTTTTAGCTCATCAATAAGAGGCTTGATATATACATTCATATCTTTAACTTGGTACTTACCTAATTGTTTGAAATTACACATTAATTTTTTTCAAACGAAAAAAAAATGTACTATTGTTATTCCTTTGAATCAAATAGTACAAAAATTGTCCCTTTTCTACAAAAGGTATTTTCAACAAAAAATATGGCCATTGTCTAATAGACCACCACCTATCCACTGCATAAGTTGATCATACAAAAGCTATATACATCAAAAAAGGACATTGATATTACATAATGTGTTTCATAACTGATACTGTCTAAAAGAAAATAACATCTCCAGATTCTAGCATGCTGGAATCCATCCATTCCTCCCAAACCAGTAAACCTACAGGGCCCAATAATGCTTTCTTTGAGAGATCATCCGCATGTCCATTGAATTCCCGGTAGATGTGAACAAAATAAATGTGATCTTGCAAGTCGATCTCCATCCTAGTACGCGCACACCAATGTGATAGAGCAATAACATTCAAATCAAATTCTTTTGCATCCCATTTGATTGTAACCCGCGAATCACCATAAACCTTTATATTAACCAGCCCAAAAATGTTGGCACATCTCAGAATACACCATAGAGCTAGAAGTTTTGCTTTCATATTGTTGCCTTGCCCACAGTTGAGACGAAAAGTATAATAGTGATCCTCATTCAAGTAAATAACACCACCTGCAGCACAAAGTCCATTCTGAGCAGCCCCATCAAAAAATAGTATTGGCTGATTGACAACAAAGGAAAACTGTTCTATCCTTCTCTCCACTACTGTAGGTATCTTTTCAGAATATTGCTGAGTTAAGTTCAAAGCCATAATCCCACAAGACACAACATCAGGCACTGTATCTTGAAAGATAGATATATTCCTGAAAAACCAAAGTGCCCAAGATATGAAGATAGGGACCTGTACAGTATCCATGGATGTACGAGACCATCTCAGTAAATCCTCTCCAAATTCTACATTATCCAGAGACTTTGACAAAGCCAATCTGGAACAACAGAAGTCCCAAACTTTTTTCCCAATAGTACAAAAAACAAACAAATGATCGATAGATTCAGAATATTCCTTGCATAAGGTACACCTGTTTGGACCATACCATCCACGCTTTGAGAGATTGTCCCAAGTTTTCAAAGAACCCTAAAGAACATGCCATAAAAAACACTTATGCATTAAAGAAATCTTCCATTTCCAGATCTTTTTATACCACCATTGCTGTGGATAGATATATTTTCCCTGCATAATTCTGTCATAAGTTGTTTTTGCTGTGACAATACCCACTTTTTTATTTCCACTCCACATCATCTTATCATCTTTTTCTGTTAAGTAAACACCAGCCGAATCAAGAGATCTGATATAGGAATCCCAAGAGTAAGCATCCTCACCAACCAATCCCAGATCAGAAGCTCGCAACCAATAAGACTGACCCAAATAATTCCTGATACGATCCAAGGAAGTTAGACCATGTATTCTTAAGTAATCCTAAATTCTTTTAGAAAGACAAACAGGATCTTCAATGCCCAAAATATAGTCTTTCCCAACTCTAATGTTTTTTCCATTCCCAACTTGCCACTTCACATCGCCAATGATCCAGCTAGACACGTTGAGCAAACCTCTCCATAAAGGAGAGCATCCTGATTTTGCAGGCAAATTCATACGGATCCATTCAACCAAGTCTGAATTGATGTATTTCACAAAGGAAATTTTTGACCAGAGATTATAGTTAAAGAGACACCTCCAAAGACTTTTGGCCCTGAGTGTCATACTGAAAGACTGTAAATCCTTAATACCCCAGCCTCCAAAATGATCTGGCCTGGAGACCGATTCCCAGCCAGTCATAACCAACGAGGCCCTGTCCAAACCACCGGACCACAGGAAGTTAAAAATCAATCTTCTGATAACATTAAGAATGTATACAGGGATCTCAAGTAGAGATAACCAATATACAGGAATTCCCAGCAAAACTGCCTTGATCAGAGTAAGTCTACCACCCACAGAGAGCCATCTATAAGACCAGTGAGTTATCCATGCTTCTACCTTCCGAACAAGCCACCACCAATCCTTAATCTAATAGTTATTTGGTCTCAAGAAAAAACCCAAATATTTTATCCCATCCTCTAATGGATACCAGTTGAAAGGTAGAAAAGTAGCAATTTCCCTTCTATCAACAGCATCCACATTATGAAAATAGAAGCTAGATTTTGAAAGGCTAATCTTCATCCCAGATACATGACAGAAACAATTTAAAATGTTTTTGAAGACCCCCCACTCAGCAGCAGTAGCCAAACCAGCCAGCAGCACATCATCCACAAAAATCAGATGTGATATAACACAATCTAACCCCACATCAATGCCCTTGAGGAAACCCTCCTGCTTTGCAAAGTTTAACATTCTACTAAGGGCATCAACTATCAAAAGGAACAACAACGGGGATAAAGGACATCCCTGCCTTATCCCCCTCGAACACTGGAAAAATGAAGAAGGTGAACCATTTATCGAAATAGCAATACTAGCTGATGAGACACAAGACATGATCCAGTTTATGACCAGAGGAGGAACCCCAAGTTGTATTAAAATGACCCTTAGAAAAGACCAATTTACCCGATCATAAGCCTTTTCCAAGTCCAATTTAAGCAATATAGCCCTATGTCTTCGGCTCTTAATGGAGTGGAGAAGTTCCTGAGAATCCCCAATGGCATCATGTATCTGTCTGTTATGTAAAAAACCAAACTGTTCTGCAGTAATATGATCAGAAAGGGCTGATTTAATTCTTTGTGCAATAATTTTTGACACTAACTTATAAGCCAAATTGCACAGTGCAATAGGCCTATAATCACCAAAATTAGCAGGCTTTCCCTTTTTAGGTATCAGAGTAACAAAAGTAGAATTTAATGCACCAGAAGTGAAACCCATCAGCCTTGTATATTCTACCATCCGCAGAATCTCAGGTCCCATTAACTCAAATAAATGTAGATATATCTCCACTAGCCACCCATCAGGGCCAGGACTTTTCTCACAAGCAAAAATTTTCAGAGTCTTTTCCACCTCCTCAATTGAAACCTCCCTTCCAAGAGCAGCAGCATCATCATCATTGAAAAATCGAGGGAAAAGTTCAGCAATTTTAATCTGTTCCAACAGATCACAATTACCCTCATCTTTATAAATATCTCCAAAATGTCTGACAACCTCCAACTTTAAAGCCTCTACACCCGAGCAAGTATTACCATCCACACCAGACAATTCCCATATGGTATTCTGATTTCGGCGAGCTGATGCAAAGGAATGGAAAAACTTGGTGTTTTGGTCACCATGTTTAATCCACAAAGCCCTGCTTTTTAGTCTCCATTCCCTCTCTTCCTGTAGAAGAAGATCAGCTCTTTTCTTTTCAAGTATCTTAACCATTTCAAATTCATCCTTGTTTAAATCACCCTCTATATTCTTCTTTAATATCCTCTGGATTTCATCCTCCAGAAAAACCAGATCTCTTTTGTCTGCTTCTTTCCTTTGCTTAATCCAGCCTATCACAACTCTTTTAAGATTTCTCATTTTGTTACAAAAAATATCTAAAGGATTATCCCCTTCAATAACAGCAGAGGTCCAAAAATCTTCCACCAATTTGCAGAAATCATCCTCCAACAACCAGGAATGATTAAATTTAAAAGGAACACATAATTAATACCATTATATGTAGATATAAGAAAATAAATAAATAAACTATAGTATGAAAAAAATAAGACAAATGAAAATGTCACATTTGAAAAATTAATATATACAAAAACCTAGAACAATCATCGTCAACATCATGTGCTCCCTCTTTATTGACATCCAAGGAGTAATGTTATTGTTGATAACAAAAATAGGCCACATCGAGTAAATAGATCTAATCTCTTTGAATGTATTAACACCATCAGCTGCCAATGAAAGTCTAATATTACAAGGTTCATCTTTAAAATCTGGCCATTTTCCTCAATTTCCCTAAATGCATATCCATCTATAGCATTCGAAGAACACCATCTCCACTTCTATTCTGTGCATGGTAATCCATAAATTGTGCTATGCTTTTGCATCTGAACAATCGTTGCAAACATGGAATAATGGGAATATGACGAAGAAACTTTTGAGGAACCATTTTCATTACTTGATCGATTCAATATCTACTAATATGACATTCCGAGCATTCAATTTTCAACGCATGTTGTCCATAATATATAATATGGTCATTAGGACATGCATATATACTTTGATACTCCATTCCAATGTATTTCATAACGACAAGTAAATCTTGATATGTGTGAGGTAAAATATTTGATGATGGTAACAAAAATTCACCTAACAATCTACATCATAAAAATTAACTACGTAATGAAAATAATATTAATTGTAAATATTACATTCTTATTTAACACATTAACTAACGTTAAAAAAAGGCGAAAAAGGTCAACCTTTATGTATATCTGATTAAACAGATTACATACCTTAGGATCTATGTCATACAAGTGTTTGAAAAATGATTCATAACCTTTAAGTTCATTAGAAGCAATGTAGTGGAGAGAAGATTTTCTCTTGACCCTTTATAAAGTCGTTTATTTGCATTTTCCAACAAAGGTGCATCATAAATACCATCATTGTCCACATCCTCATCTAGTTAACCGAACAAGTCTTGGATCATTTGATTTTCCCCGTAATCTTCAACTATGTTATGGTCATCATCTACTTCCATGGGATCATTAACTTGATCTTCATTATTCACTTGATGTTCCTCACCTTGTACAACATCATTTCTTCTACTACTTGGGGCATTCTGCAAAAAGTTAGAGGGCAACTCTAACTTTATATTTACAAGCAATCATGCAAATTTCGTGCATGTATATCAAATACTAAAACAATATAAAATTTTGCAAAAACAATCAATATTAAGAAATATAATAAATATATATTGATTTATTACCCTGTGACGATATTCATTCAATCCCCCATCCATATGGCCATATTTCCTACAATGTTTTCTAGTTGTTGTTATTAAAATTCTCACCAGACGTCTCATAAAACAATTATTGCAAGGGAAAAAACATCTACTATCACCCTCTTCATCTCTTTCCCTACCTCTAATATTTTCTGACATTCTTCTCACAAAAAGTATAGTGATGATTATAAAAAAAATATGCTTTTTGCTTGACAATAAGAGCTTACATCCTTTTCGAACAGTCGTTCATATAGCAAAATTGTTGCAACCACTGTAAACAACAATGTATTTATAAATTTTAAATCGTCAGTATTCCGAAGAACGTTGACCAAGTCAACATTTAATTCTTTAAATGGTGGAAGACCGTTTGGAAAGGTAATGGCTACTTTCATGTTTGTCGCACTTACGACATAATAGGCCAGTAAGTTGCAATAGCGACGAACAGTTTTTCCATCGCTAGAGTGATGGTATAATATTTACAGTCGCAACACCGAAGACAAACAATAATATGTCTCAAGACCGACGATATCGAGAAGGTCATAAAATGAAATCAATTTTTTTACGTTTTCTCTTGAATTTTCTGACATTCGTTGGAACCCTATAGTCGGAATTTGGACCAAATGTACTAGTGAGATCATGTTTTTTTTTTAAATTATACATTTAAAATTAGATTATTTTATGTGAACACAAGATGCTTGTTAAGTTTTCATCAAATTTCCAAGGAAAAACATTTCACTAAATGAAAAGTTGACACATTAAATGACATTAGTAACTTTTTTTAATATCATTAGAAAGACAACATAATTCCTTATAATATGTTTTTATATTGCATGTTGAAACTCACAAGGCATAGATGTGTTTTGAGGTATTTGATTTGATAAATGAGTAAAATATTGAATTTTCATTGTCACATTTTTCCAAAAAGTGTTACCCATGTTCATGATTCACCCTAAATAAATAAAATAAATAAACAAAAAACAAAATATTTATTAAATAAATTTAAAAATAATAATTAATAACTACTTTAAAATAATTGGGCACATGACTACCAAGGATGAATCATATCACTTATTGAAAAAAAACTAAAACTAAACAAACAAACAAAACACAAACCGAAAAAATCAAACATAAAATTTATTAAATTAAATAATTAATTAAAAAATAGGACATCGAAACAGCTAGACATGGCTACCCAAGCCGAGCCCCAGTGGGTTAACATGGTGGCCTATGACTTTCCAGTCCCCATTGCAAACACGATTGTAGTGGTCTATGGTCATCTTAGCCATTGCTACCAGGGCCATCCTTAAGGGGCTTGTCCTCTAGGTCATCCATGAGAAGCTTGGCCATGGCCACTATGGATAAGCCAACAATGGTAGCTAGTGTAAATATTGGCCACCTCAGTCATTCGATATGATTGGAAATGGAAATGGTGACTAGGTCAGTTGCAGGCCACCACAACCATGGCTAGGCCCCTCAGAGCCAATCATAGCCATCCCTAAGGGGGGCTTGTCCATGACTATTGTGAGAATAAATGATGGAGTGTGACCCCTAATTCCTTTCAAAAAATAAAAAATAAAAAATTAAACATTGAATATCCAAGAAAAACACCATATTAATAAAATAGGAAAGAATATTGGAGTTTTTTTTTTTTACCTAAATCGATTTGGATCTAGATGTTAGGCTTCATATCT
Organism: Larix kaempferi; assembly: GCA_027924585.1. Classification (NCBI taxonomy): domain Eukaryota; kingdom Viridiplantae; phylum Streptophyta; class Pinopsida; order Pinales; family Pinaceae; genus Larix; species Larix kaempferi. The sequence goes on along the minus strand of BSBM01000407.1, from coordinate 15,126,579 downwards.
ATAGACCAACTAAGAAAAGGAAAATAAGAAGGGAGATCCCCTTGAAACTTAAAACTTCTACACTGAGGAAGCAAAGAGGAAAATATTTCCATAAACTTGAGGAGGAATAAAGAAAGTAGGGAGATAACTACAGTCATAACTTAAAGCCATGAAACCTAGAAACCCTAGTAGATAGAATAGACCAGAAAAATTCAAGGGTGAAAATGAATGGAACAAAGAGAGTGGACGGTTTTGGATCATTTTATTGCTTGTAATTAAATAATATATTTGAGAGAGGTGGATACAATTAGGGAGCATGGGCTTCATGTAAGGCCCAGGGTACTTTAATTTTAAAACATTTCCTTCTTTTGGTTTTTAATTTATTTATTTCAAATGATTTAAATTTAAATTATCATATTTAATAAATAAATAATTGTTTGCTCGAATCTCCCAAACTTGTAGGAGTGACATGTGGTCTAAGAAACCATGACTCATGGGCATCTAAGATGTCAAAGTCACTCGGGGATCGCACCCATCCTAAAACGCACCAACCTCAACTTGGCTGGATTTTGGGTCTTGCCTCCCAATTAAATCACCCCTAAGGGAAATTGAACTCAGGTCGCCTTGTAGACGAGACCCACACCTTAATAGAGTGAGCTAGAAGGAATTAACTAATTTTTTTTTTTTTAAGTAAGAAGAGTTTATATTATATTAAGAAAAAAGAAGTTACAATCAAGAAAGAGCAGGTCGAAGCCTTGCAACTGCACTGTATAACCAGACTTACAATTCTAACAATAGGGATATTCTGTAAAACAATTCTACCCAAAAAGACCTAAGCTTCAAATTACACTATACTGCATGAACTGGCTCATGGGCCTGTCTCCAAGACTATTCGAGCCAGAAACATCAAAATATCACCTTGACAGCCTTTGGAAACAAAATTCTTTATACTGATGTCGCCTAAACAGGAGGCAAACAAAACCCAAAACATAACAGACCAAAATACAACCAAACATCCAAAACCTAAGACACGAGACATCCCGACTACCAACTATAGTAATATGTAAGGAATATCCGAAAAACGGCCCGTAGGAGGAACGAATGGAACAGACGTCAGCGTAGGAGGAGGACCAAGCTCCATGGACTGGAGGAGGAAGTCCAGCTTCCGATGCACAACTCTAGTTTCCTCAAGAATACACTGCTCATAGTTTACTTGCAAGTTCTTGTTCTTTAGCTCCATCCTATCCCGGAGAGCATACCAAACTAGGTTCTTCATCACCCAATAGAGTGCAACGGTGCATTCATACAGACTAAACCTACCAATTGTATTTCCTCGTTCCATGACCCAATTTTCAGTATTTCTGCGTTCCTCGCGCAGAGTCTCCTTGTCTAGTTGTTGCCATAATTACCGCTCCACTCCTTGAATTTATTGTTGGATGGTCAAAGGCAAGTCCATATCAACTTGATCCTGGACTCCCAACGAGATTTCTATTGAGCATAGGAAAATATCCCTCCTACATCCCCCAAGGAATCCTCTATATTAAGATAGTGGCTACGGCCAACAGTGGCTTTCCGCCTTTCCCCATTACTTTGATCTCCCATAATTCCCACCCTCTTACTGTCACCTTTCTCCATTAACGACAGAGCACCTGAATAATGCATGCAGCTGATACTCTAGATAATACGTTCATGGTTACCACCCTGCCCAACTTTATAAAGAAATTCGCCACCCCATATAATTATGAACCAGGTACCATCCATTAAAAGCAAATCGTACTGCAAAAGGTATTGAAAATCATTATCATCCGCCCAACTCAAACTCCTCCTTTCTGCAATCATGGTCGAAGTACTTCCACTCATCATGGAGAGGACTGAAAACATCCCTTGAAGGAGATGAAAATACCTCCTTCCTCCCTTCCCTCGTGGGAAGGAGAATTGAAATAAAGGATAATGGCCTTCACATGGCACGGCGAGCCTCATCCTGACGTCGCCTCTCACGATCAGCACGATAGCACATAATGTCTCGGGATAGAGTATCCCTACATCTGCCCCTCACCTCTGAATCATGCAGCCTCTCCCACAAATGAGCACAGAGGTCCATGTGATTATCACTCCTGAGGTTAGCAAGCATGTCCGCTAATTTGTTCCCATTTCTTTTAACATGGGAGTAGGTTAGAGCCAATCTAGGGTTAAACATCATCGCCAAATTCTCGAGTCTTCCTTCCAACCGCCAAGAAGATGCCACTTTGGATATTTGCTTGACATTGTGGATTTCAGAAGCCATGTGGAGGATAACCTCGGAGTCGCATTCAACGATGAGGGGGGTCCAATTCTTGGATCTCGGCAACTGGACGCCCTGTAGAACGCCCTCCAACTCAGCAGTGTTATTTGACTCAAATCCCAAGATATCTAATTTTGAAGCCATGCATAATTCCTTCACCATTTCTAATTACACACCCATATCCAGTGGGGCCTGGATTCCCTTTCGAGGATCCATCGAAATTGAGTTTGAAGAAGCTCGATTGGGGGGGAAACCAGACCTCAGAGATAGCAAAAACCATAGACAGACCCTTTAGTTTTCCAAAACAGGGTAGCACACCAGAGATTCTCCAAGCACGTAGGATTAAAGTATCTACTTCGTTGGCCTCCCAGTCAGTGTTATTCCAAGCTTGTAATTTGGCAGTTTCAATCTTCTTGTTTTGGATGGAAGTCCACGCTCTTTCCTTGGAATTTGTGATTTCTCTGAATATTCTGGAGTTGTGTTCCTTCCAGACTTCCCATGATAGAAATTATGGAAATATTTGCCAGATATGGTTAACCACAGGGTTTTGGAATGGAACCTTGGTCCATTCATAGATAGTTGTGACAGGATTGTGCCGAATTCTATCTGACTTTCTGAAAGTCATCGGCCCACAATCCCATGGGCATGAAGCGAATGGGCACGAGTCCAGAAGGTGGTGCATGGTTTCCTCCGCCATACTACACATGACGCACTGGTAAGGACCTCTGAAGCCTCTCTTCTACAAATTATCACCAGTTAAAATGCCTCATTTTATTACCAACCAGATGTAAATTTATATTTTAGGCCACAGGTTAGCATCCCACAATTTCTTCCATTTCAGCATCAGAGCCTGATATTGAAACCCATCCATATGTTGTAGGATTCTTTGATAGAGAATTTGCCTTTAGGTCCAAAGCCCCATCAGATTTTGTCCTCCCCTATATGGACTTTGATTCTGCGGTTATTGAAAGCTTCATCCAACCGATTTAATTCCTCTTCAGGACTAAAAGGTTCCCACCAATCGCGAGCCGCCCAAACCCTAAATTCCTTTTCTGGGGTTGTTGCACCCCAGAGATCCTGGACCAGAACTTTGTTATTATTAATACACTCTTGAACGACATGTGGAGAATCAGCACTGCCAGCGATGGGGGGTAATTGTTGCCAAGAGTCATCCCAGGCATTAGCTCGTCGACCATTTCTGATTTCCCAAAAGCTGCTATCCTGAACAAGGTTCCTACCTTGATTGGTCGTCTTCCATATATGGGATCCTGGAGTAATTTCAGAGAAATGGATCAAGTTACTTTTCTCCCAACCATCCGCATATTTAGAATGCCATAGTTTAGCCCAAGATTCCTGGTCATGAGAAATCCAACGCCACCAGATTTTTTCCCTAGAGACATAATTGACTTGTTTAGGGTCACGGAGATTAATACTGCCTTGCTCCTTGGGAGAGAAAATCACTTCCCATTTGACCAGGGCCCATTTTTAGTGATCCCCCAGGCCGCTCCATTAGAAATTACACTGAATGTTTCTTATTTCCCTCAGAACAGCTTTGGGATCCGCCATGGCCGAAAATAGATATATAGGCATAGCTTGCATAACTACTTTAACCAGGACCAGATGGATAGCATAATTCAGGGAACGAAGAGTCCAATTGGATAATATTTTCCTCATTTTGTCGAGAAGTTCTTTCCATGATCCCTGATGAGCCATGGAGTCAACCAAAGGGGCACCCAAGTATTTGGACGGAAAGGAGCTCTCCTGGAAACCCAAAATTCGACAAATATTTCTTCTTGTGATCTTGGGAGTGTTGAAAAAAAAGACCTAATATTTTTGTTCATTAAACTCAATACCATAAGCTTTACCAAATTTTGTGAGGCATGGACGAATTTTCCTGGATTCCTGGACGGAGGGGTGCCTCATTAACATGGTGTCATCCACAAACTGCTGATGTGTCTGAAAATACGCTCTAGGATGAATAATGAGCCCTTGCAGATCATGATTGCCTTGCATGGCCTTGATTGTTCTTCCTAACCCTTCATCCATGATAATGAAGAGGAAGGGAGAAAGAGGGTCCCCTTAATGGATCCCCCTAGATGGTTTGAGTAAGCCAGTAGGAACACCATTAAGCAAAATGGAAGAGAAGGCAGTTGAAATTAGGTTCATAATCCATCTGATCCAGTCAACCGCAAAACCAAATGCGTGCAACATGGCCTTCATGAATTGCCATTTCAAATTGTCATAAGCTTTAGCAATATCGAGTTTTAGCATCATTTCCGAGATTTTTTCCCGTTTGAGGGAGTGAAGCGCCTCATGGAAAAGGATAATACCATCCATGATTTGTCGACCTTCAACAAACCTCGACTTCTCTGGAGAAATGAGAGAGGGGAGGATAGGTTTTAGGCGATTGGAAATCACTTTTGTTACAATTGTATAAATCACATTGCAGAGAGCAATAGTGAGAAACTTGTCAAGGGAGTCCGCCCCCTCACACTTATGGATGAGGGCAAGGAAGGTGGCATTGAACGCAGGAAGGATTTTCCCGAAGCACCTGGAAGATTCCACAATTTGACAAACTTCCACCTTGATGAGATCCCATAAATAGTGAAATAAATTGGTGGTGAAGCCATCAGGTCCAGGGGCTTTCCCATCCTCCATTTGTTGCACTGCTTGTTCAACTTCACTCATAGAGATTGGCCTCATTAGGAGATCATTTTTCTCTTGCGTGACAAGAGAAGGAATATTTTGGGTAATCATCTCAATATGTCTCCTTCTGTCTAGAGTAGTTTCAGTCATTATATCTTGAAAGAAATTGTCGAGCTCACCTGCTATCTCCTCTCTAGTTTCTATCCTTTCTCCCTCCTTTTTCTTTAGCTTTAGGATCATGTTCTGCATTCTATTCTGGATGACCGAGCAGTAGAATAATTTAGTGTTCCTTTCACCATCTTGGAGCCAATTGACTCTAGCATTTTGGTGCCATAGAATTTCCTCTTGGTGGTCCATTTCTAGCAATTTGTTGTAAACATTGGTTTCCTCACTTTGCAACTCAAAGGTGTATCCTAAGTAAATACCCCTTATCTGGATTTCCTCCAGTCTAGATTCTAGGGATTTTTTGCCCTCAACAATATTCCCAAACTCTTCCTTGTTCCACTTCTTTATTTTCTCTTTATTTTCTCCTTGAAAGCCTTCAGTTTCTACTGGAACTTGTACATACTTTGGCCCTCTCCTGAGCTGAGCTCTTCCCACCATTTTGTTACCTTCCCCTTGAAATCAGGATGGCCCAACCAAAATTGTTCAAAACAGAAAGGTTTTTTAAATTGAGAGCCCAACCCACTCCACCATAGTTCTATTGGCCAATGATCCGACCCTAATGTTAGGAGAATGGAGGTTGCGACTTCACTTCCTGATTCCATAACTGAATCAGAAACCAGGAATCGATCCAGTCGAGAGCCAATATGGTAGTCCCCTTTTCATTTATTATTCCATGTAAATCGCCCTTCCCCCGGGATAACATCAACAAGTTTGAGGGCTCCAATAGTACCCCTAAAATGGCCACATTCATCCTTGAGGCGTCATCTTCCTCCATTTTTTTCTTCTAAGGAAGTGATAAGGTTGAAGTCACCTCCCAGAATCCAATGTTCATTCCCCACTCCATCCCCAATACGCCTCAGGGAGTCAATAAAGGCAGTTTTCTCCAGGGGGGTATGGGGGCCATAGACATTGGTTAAAATATCATAAACTTGGAAGCCAATAACCCAAAATTTAGCAGAGAGGTACCAGTGATTTCCATGGAATCTCTTCATGTTAACTTTACATGGGTGCCATAGAATACTCATCCCTCCTACCATACCTCTGGAATCAATTCCCATTGCCTCGTTGTTTTTCCAGATTTTTTTACATCTCTCTTGCAGTTATATCGCCGAGCATTTTGTTTCTTGAAGAAACACAATGGCTGGATTTGTCATCCTAATCTTTTTCCGAAGGACTTTAAATTTTTGCGGGATGTTAAGACCCCTAATGTTCCAGGAAACAATCTTCATTACAAACACTAAAGTTATAAGCCTAAAGCAGCCCTTATCGTATGGTACTGACCTGATTCAACCAGCTTCATTCCTACTGCAGTGATTCGTTGTCGGTTGGATTTATGTCATGGCTTCTTGATGCTCTCTTCATGTTTCCTCTTATAGTATTTAAGAGATTCTTGACTAATTCCAAGGCGATTAGACTCCCGAGATTTTATGATGGCATCTTTTAGGAGGACGACTTGATCTTGTGGGACATACCCTTTCTATACATCCTCACAGGCTTGTTCTATACCCTCCAAATCTAGATCTCGAATGTCCATATCTTTTGTGTCTTCACCAGTATCCCCTCCAAGATCTTCATTTGGGGTTTCCACTGCCTTGGAATTAGACGCCTGGGGGTGTTCAGTCTCCTTCTCTTGACTACTCATGTCTTTTTGCTCTTGGCTCGAGATAGAAGCAATGTACTTCGATTTTTCTCTGAGTGCCTCAAATTGATTAGAGGTCATAATCTTCTTGGATCCATCCATAATTTCATTTTTTCTCCCTCCTCGCTTGCGGTTCGAAACCCTAGAAAACCCTTCATCTTTGCTTTCCTCTTCAACCCTAGGAGAGGGTTTAGGGTTATTCATGGGGCAATCTCTAAATAAGTGCCCATTTTCATGGCATCGTCGGCATATGAACGGGACTTGCACATAGTCCAAGGTTTGAACCTAGTCCTCATCCTCTCATGACATCTTGATTGCTTCTGGTAGCTCTTAAGAGAGATCCATGTACACACAAATCTGAGCATAAGCCGTGTACCATTGAGATTTAGTTTGCTCTGAAATTTTAACAAAAGATCCAAGTTTGTTCCCAATGTCTTCCAAGATTTTAGCATCCCAATATTCACTTGGGAGTGAATAAAGCCTGATCCAGACAGAAGCAACCCGCGTATCCTCCTTATCAGGGCAAAACTTTTCTTTCTAGGGTCTCAAGAAGAGCCCCGCTGAGTAGAAAAAGTAGGAGCCCCCATCTAAAACTATGTTTCTGTCTTCCAGACTAAGGAAAGAGATTGTAAAGAAACCCTTGGACCCCAGTTGGAGGTCATAATGTCCTTTTGGTTTTCAAGTGGAATTAATCCACCAGATTAGGGATTTTTCCGAGGGCAACATCCCCACAAACTTATCGATAAGCGCGTGATCCTTCATATATTTGATTTGTTCCCTTAACTTACTAGATCTAATCTTCATTGATGGGATTGAAGTCGCTTTGGGTATGCACTGTCCAAGCTTCCTTCCCACAGTAGGGTTTGCAGACCCCAGATCTTGTGAGCCTTTTCCCATACCACCCATTCCTTCGAGTGAGATCGGGATCCCTCCAACCCGAATCACATCATGAGGGTTTCCAGGGGGGGTGGATTTCCTCCCCCCACAATTGCAGCCATGGTCGCCGTCAGTCCTTCCACCTTCAAAGGTCTCTGAAAACCCTATCTCCCCACTGCTCTCCAATCTTGGGTCATAACTAAGTTATTTTAATTTTATTAAAACATAATTTAATGAATTATATTTTGTATATATTTAATTTTTATAAAAAAAATTAATAGGGAAATTAATTAATTGTTTTGTTTGATTCGGATAAAGTTTGGGATTGTATTAGCGAATGATCTAGCAGTTATATGTATTGAGGGGTTTTGATAAGACATTTGGTAACTAGTGAATTCATAGAGACGATCCAATTCCTAGGGAAAGATTGAAGTTTTCGTTATTATATTGGAGCTTACATTTCCATTTATTCAAGGGGAGATATCTATTAGGTTTTAATCTATATATTTTACCAAAAAATAGAAAATATATGATTGTTTGACCTAGCCAAACTAGTCAACGTCAATTTATTTAACTGTTAAGGATATTTTAATATTTCAATTTGGTCTAATCCCACAAATGTCAGAATTATGACAGTGAAATGCCATATTTCTAATGTAGTGAAGATATTAAATCGAATTGGGGCCAAGCTAGAATCCTACACCTCTATTTAATTATTTCATATTTGAAGACATTACAACATGAATGCTAACTAGAGGGAAAACAAATGAGTACTTGGACCCCAAGGAAAGATCATGATGATCCAAAAAGTAGTAGAATGTTATAGTTTCCAAGTTCCACCATGAACGCCTAGTTCCAAAAAGTGTTTTTGGTGGCATGCAGTGACCCCTTTTCATGCCCTCCATGTGGTGGTTTCAATTTGAATCAATATGATGCAAGACAAGCGAATTCCACTAGAATCTCATTTAAGAGCCTTTATCAAGCACAACAAGGAGAAGAAGTTACCACCCATGATGATAAGGGATAATTCAATAGCCCCATATTGGATTGAAGCTCGAGGAATTTGACATGTCTCTTGTCCACCGACCCACCCGCCCACCCTTACTCATATGGTATTTGGATTCCACTTTTTGTTTCAATGTGGAATTGATTCAGGGAGGCTAGAGTGAATTAGTGGTCTATAGAGCCTCTTACTTTTGGGTTCTCTTAACACTGAATCTTATCTCTATTCAAAATTGAATTGTTAATGAGACAACACCATTATGTGCTTCCCTAAGTGCCCTATTATATTTTCCAATTTTATTGAATTGCACATGGGGATTAACAATACAAAATATGAATTTGATTGTGTGAATGTCCAACCGGATATAGTGTAAGATTAAAAAATTGCTTGGAGGATAACAGTGGAGAAGTGAATTATTATGGCAATGGAACAAGCATCATGCAAGGAGAGTGAAACCACACAGAAATGGAAGATGAGACACATGCCACCCTAGTTTCCCAACATATGTGAATTGATCTCATTGTCAAACTAGTAATATTATAGTGGCACCAAGAGAAAATGAATCTATACTTTCCCACTTCCACACTCATGGCTTACCCAACACTACTGCATTGAGATGATGAACATGAAGAGAGAGACAATTCCTTCTAGGCTAGTGCTTCCCAATGTATTGGAGCTACCATAGTGCATTAGTTTTCAATTTAATGAATCCATTCTCATAGGTAATGATTTTTTCTTGAAGAGAACAATTGGTTTTTTAAGATTTGATAGACCCAACATCTTGGAATTTGTGAAGAAGATTCCATCTTCATGAATTATGATGTTATAAATGAGATTATTATGAATGAGAAGATCCAGTGAAAAATACATGTAATATATGATTGAAGGTTTTAAAGAGAGGAGTGAGGTTAGCTCACTAACCATTAAACAAAATTATAATTATCACGTCCTAGAATCATGTTATTAAACAATGTTGATAATTGTTCCTACTTGCACTGGTTTATGATTGGCCTCTAGGTGTTGATTATATTTACCCCATTAGCTCTATTTATATATTGGTTCCTCTTTTCAATCTCTAGAGATCCTACTCTTATCTTCATGTAGTTTCCTTCTTTGGCTATTAGCACTGCATTCCCATGCTAATGCAATTAGAAGTGTTGTGATAATGTTGTGCAAGAGTATATCTAAACTCTTGGTCATTGATTATGCCTACTATCCATTATTTTAATTGAACTTGTAGTGAACGACATGTTTCACCAACTTCTAGGGAATTTGATGCTATGAATGAGAAGCTCTAGTCAAAAATACATGTAAGATATGATTAAAGGGTTTAAAGAGAGGAGTGAGGTGGGATCACTAACCATTAAACCAAATGATAATTATCACACCATAGAATCATTTTTAAACCATGCTGATAATTGTTACTACTTGCATTGGTTTATAATTGGAATCTAGGTTTTACTTAGATTTACCCCATTATTTATATTTATAGAGTTGCTCATTTTTTCAATCTCTATATATTCTACTATTATTCTCTTCACATAGTGTCCATTTGGCTAATAGCATTGCATTTTCTATTCAAATGTGATGAGAAGTGTTGTGAGAGTGTTATACACGAGGATATTTAAAAGCTTGGTCCTTAGCTATGTCTACTAACTGTTATTTCAATCAAACTTGAAGTGAACAACATATTTCACCAATATACTCTTTGACACAAGAACATGGGGTGAATCCATGAACATGGGTAACACGTTTTGGTCAAAAGTGACGATGAAAATTCAATATTTTACTCATTTATTAAATGGAAGCCCTTGAAACTCATCTACACCTTGCGAATTTTAACATTTAATATAAAAAATTGTAGGGAATTATGTGTTTCCAATGATATTTAAAAAAAATACTAATATCATTTAACATGTCAAAATTGCATTTAATGAATTGTTTGTCCTTGCAAATTTGAGAAAAAATTAACAAGTGGCTTGTGTGTGTGTAAAATAATTTAATATTAGATAGATAGATAGATATCTTTGTATGTATTTATGTATGTAGAAGATATCATACTAACTCAAAAATGTGTAAATTATGTCGATGGGTAGACGATTCATTGATGAATACACCAGCATCAAGTCCACCACCCAAGGTGCAATTAATGATAGGGTTTATGCCTTTGAAAGAGATCAATAAAATTAAATATATTGAAAAGGGGGATAGAGGCTTATTTATCCCTTGACCGAACTAATACTGGATCGAGCTATTGGCTCAATTGAGTTCTTAAAAATATTCAATTGAGGGGTTGAGGAATTTTTTAAATATCTTGATCGAGGGTTTACTGGCGGTTAAGAAAATAGCTCGATCAAGCTACCTTATACATCATTATTTTTTCGCATGTTTTCTTAGGTGGTAGCTTGATCGAGCTAATACCTCGACTAGGATTTTTCTTATACAAATAGTTGTGAACTTCCTACCATCAACCCAACATTAAATAAACTCACCAACCCACACCAATTGTATAAAACATAAAGTCATAAGTTACAATTAATTTTACCATTACAAACATGTTAATTGTTCAACAATGTACATTGTTTTTAAATTTTACCACATAGGGATATATATACCATTTCAAACGAAACTGGACATTTTCATTCATTTTTAACCAATCAACATTGAAAACAAAAAAACATCGAAGTAGGAAACATGATCATGATCAAATTAACAAAGATGAAATATGGAAAGGACTAAAGAAATGACGAGGCAATGATTGGCAGGGTTGAGAGAACAACAAGAATAATATGTTAAGACCCAAAAATTGTCCACCGGTCATGTCATCAACAATTTTCATTTGTTTTAACCAATCAACATCGAAAACAAAAAACGTTGAAGTAGGAAACATGATCATGATCAAATTAACGAAGATGAAATATGAGAGAGGACTAAATAAACCATGAGGCAACGATGTCCAACATTGAGAGAGCAAGAAGAAGAATATGTTAAAACCCAAAAATTGTCCACCAATCATTTCATCCACTCAATCGTATGCATGCGTCATCGTTCTTTGGTTGTGTCTATCCATCCTTTATGTCCTTTGTTTAAGCTCTCATTCCTTATTTTGTTAGCTAGTTTTCTTCCTATTTACTATTGTATGAAGTTTCTAGTAGGATCCCTAGCCTAGAAATCCTTCATATTTCCTAATTCGATACCATTTTTACTGTTTTCCAAGCTTTATGCTTTGTGTCACACTTGTTTGGTCAACTCGAATGACCTAAGTCGCATCTTTCTCTTTGATTATTGTGACCTAGTTCAAAATACTATTTTTCCATTAAAGTCACACATTTCTACCTCTTTTGGTTGACCTAGGTCACTTAATTTCCTTCGAAAAGAGAAACATGCTCGTAAATTGACTTTTTCTCAGTAGTTTTCACATTTTTTCCCCTCTACTCTATATAGACATAATAGGTTTTTCATCCCCAGCTTGTTTATAGTCCCCTTTAGTTTTGTTTGCAGTATTTTGGCTTACTATGGTAGTCTTTTTTTGCTTCTTTTTTTGAGTTGATTGGTGAAGGAAATTTCCCTCTACACCTAAGTATTTGTAGTCTTTACAGTTCTGTTTAGATTTGCGTCTACTCGCATCTTTTCTGTTTCAATAAGTGTTGGCAAAAAATGATCTTATTAGGCAATTAATTAGTGTAGTTTTTAAATCATGTTTAATGTGTTGGATTGGGCCCTCCCTATGATATTTAAGATTTAAGATTGTTTTGGTTATCTTTATTTTACTTGCATGCTTTGATTATTGAATGTTTGATCATAGCCTTTTTATGTTAGATAAACTTTTTTCAATAAAATTTATCTTAGTATTGGAATATTGTTGTCTCTTTCAAGCATTTATTTTTCTTAGTTGTTTAGTTGTACACACCTCCTCTGCACACACCATCACTCCATAAACTAAAATATCACTTGGTTCATGCTGCCAAGTGGATCCTTAAAATCAATAATAATCTAACACGCTTATCAAAAGAACATTGTATTTAGGTTAGGACATTTGGGATAGGAATCCAAATAATTCCCCCTAGTTGCTATTCATCTTAAACATAATGCTTGTCCAATTAGGGAGATAAAATCCTATAGTATTGTCAGACACAGTTAAATCTGATTTATGTGTGGTCCCATCCTTTCAGGGTGGTACATGGAAATCCTGCAATTGGATGGATGTGTAATGTTCCCAATTTAATTTTTTTCCCAATTTAGTCAATTTTCGAAACTTGGACTAGTAAAACCCCAAATTGTCCCAAATGATCCCAAATATTTTCGAATGGTAAATAGAGTGGATTGATATGTATTTGGACACATTAAATAATATATTATATTCTTGTACACTTTATAAATAATTCAGCAACTTTAATTTACAATTAGAGAATGAAAGGCAGAATTACTAGGAAAATCGATGTTGAAACCCCCAAGGGTAGAAGGCTCCAAAAGACTCCTAAAGATTTAGAATTGGGATTGACAGTGTTTTAAGGGTATTGAGACATAAAAATGAATCTTATGTATCCTTGTAAACTCTAAAAATAATTCTACAACATTCATTTAACTTCGGGAGAAAATAGGGAAATTTACTAATAAATTCGAGGTTCAAACCCCCAAGGGTAGAGGTCACTAATGACTTCCCAAATGCAGTACGGCCCTCCCAAATTTTAGAACATAGACATGGATTATTTAAATTACTTAAATGGTGACCCAAATACATCATTAATCAGTTTCTAAAGGTTGTTGAAACTCCCATAAATCAGAGGTTTGTGGACATGTCTTCACATAGGGGGAAATGATAGGAAGCTTCACCACTTGCTATGAAATTCGAGATTTATGTTCCAAAGGATTATGTGATGTATATGAAACTTATTAAAGACATTAATGACTCTCCATAAATCATAAAAATCACATATATGAACTGGTACAAATCGAAATAAAGCAACTTCAAGCTCTCACAACAAGATATAGGGAAAATGGCACCATTTATGCATTGTTTGGTATTTTTACATAGTTTCACTTGGTATTTATACCTGAGAGTCTTATAAGAATTAAATACAGAGTATATATATCATATTAAAAATAAATGGAGTATCTTTTACTCTCACAAAGATATCAACATCTCACCAGGTGTGCCCTTCCTCCAAGAGCCAAAATATGCAGAGAAATGTGAGATAGAGATGGGAACAAGTTGAAGAAGAGAGAATCACGAGCTTCCCTGTAGCTTCAACATAAAACAAATAACTCCATTGTATATACAAATGAAAGTTCTGAATGGCCTCTCTAATTTCCAATTAGGATGGGAATCTTTCACCCTCTAAATTGGTACTAAGGCAAGTAGAGTAAACACTCCACTAGCATGGACAAGCTAGAAGCTCTCCAAATTGCAAAGATGCAAATAAAAAATGATAAAAACATCCTTTAAGTATTTGCTATTATCTTTTATAAACTTCTCAAGTCCTTCATGGGTCGAATTCCTTCCAAAATCCTCATGCCAACTCAAGTTGGGAAGAGATTCCAATGTGTGCCACTTGTCCAACAATTCCTAGTCTCCATTTTCCCTCAATTCGAATGGGGAATATTCTTGGCTTACATAACTCCCTTATGCACCCTCTTGGAGAATATTTTTAGCCCTGACATGTCATATATTTCATATTTCATCAATCAGGTCTGAAATTTGTCATATGTGTCATAGAATCTTCATCATTGTTGTCATCGGAGTTAGGGAATCTAGCTCCAAGTGTCACAATTCTTCTAAGATTCCTCTTCCTCTTCCATGGGAGTTATTCTTCCTCTTCCATGGGAGTTATTCTTCCACTCCAATTCGACCTTACATGACTCATGCCATGAATAATACCTCTTAAGCTCCCCCAAGTATGTTACCCTTCATCTTGAACATGAATTGGTGAGAGAATCATGCCATGTGTAGTGAGGAATCTTGCCACATGTGGGTCCCACAACCTCTTATGTTCCCTCATGATACAATGCCACCTTATTTTCTTTGTATTATTATTGAATTGACCCATTTAATGTGAATTTGTAAGTCTAAGGTCATTTTGGGTCTTATATCTCCTTTACTCCAACTTTTAATGCTTCCACCCCCAACCTAGGGAACTAGTAATTTTCCTCCATGATAGTTCATTTGGATGGGAAATATTACAAATCAATACTTGGGAATTTTATCTTGATGTGGACCACCTTGTCCATTTGGATCTAATTTTTCATTATCACCAACTTGGACATCATGCTTGGCAATTATTTGACCCTTAGCATCAATTTGACAAACTATCATGACTATGGCCAAGGGGCTTAGGCCATTGTGACCTAATGCAAATTTTTGGGACACATGACAGTATGAGTGGTGCACCATCCCCACTCACTAATAAATATCATCCATATCACTATATTCAGACTAAAGCTACAGGTAACTCATTCTGTGTGTCCATGAACTTGGTATCCTAAATCCTTTCTTTTAGGTATATTACCATAGGTAATCCCCTTCTATGGGGGGATACCTAGGATAGACAGAGTTGACTCTGGCCCCAGATCTGTAACTATTATTTCAATATTCACTCACTACGTCTAGATAGGATTGATTCCCTTATTGTGGTCTAGAGATTAGAATACCTGACTCGGCTTCCTACTTATTTTTTTTCTGATGGGAAGTGATGGCCCACAAAGGAAAAAATTTTAGGAATATTTATTTGGTACTTTTCATTTTTAATTGTGTAGATATCTATAGTATAGTGGATGTCTTTATTTTATAGTATTTCTCTTTTCGATTTATTCTTCTTTTCTGATAGATCATATCACTTGTTGCACACACTGTGCGCCCATTGTTTTATTTGGTTATATTTATATATTGGAAGTTTTTCAATTTGATATTTACCTACCATAGCCTCATGATGTTGATTTTATTAGCTGATACTCCATCACTATAACTCCCACAAGGTACTCTTGGAGACTTCAAGGCCATCCCCCTCAGTACATCTTGTTAGGCCGCATGATCATCTCCACAAGCCACACCCTAGTTCGACACATTGCACAATCATTAGAGCACTCCTTCCATTCATCTGATTCTGACTCCGATCAGTTAGTATCACCTTCACATATGCACATTTCCAACACCATGGTTGTTAGCATCCTTGCTACTACCAATATTCCTATTCATAGCAACCCTATTTTTTAGGGAGGAAGTGTTCCCCTGTCAGGAGGAGGAACCTTTGGTGTTGGTTCCACTAGCAAAGTTGTGGCCAAAACCATGGTCGGTCCCTCCACCTCATACCCTACTGCAAGTCTCCCTTTCATTTCTAGCCTCAACCTCCCTGATTTGGCGAGGCTAATTAATGATACTATCTGTCATGAGTCAAAATGGCCTCCCATACCTACCAAACTCTCATCAGACATTCCAAAGTTTGAATGGAAGGTTGGAAAGGACCCCCAAAACTAGATCATGTTGTTTCACTTATGGTGCTCCTGAAACAACAATGTAGATGATTCCATTAGGTCATACATGTTTCAAAGAAATTTAATTGGTGTAGAAGCAAAGTGGTACATCGATCAACCTCATGGGACACATCAAGACTTTATGTCCTTGGCCTCCACTTTCTTGCAATTCTTCTTGTTTCCCATCCATTATGACAAGGGTGTAAAAATACTTTAATCCTACCTACAAAATTCCTCCACACACATCACAAACCACATCTATGAGTGTCATTGATGTCGAATTCTATGCAATATTAAGCTCGACGATAGGATCTTTTCATATTGGTTTCTGAAATCCCTTCTTCTGTCCATAACAAAGGATGTATCCTCTAAATTCCCATAGAATGAGGAAGAATTTATCCTCAAGGTTCATCAGTATGACCTGATCTACATGCAATCTGACTACTTGTATACAATCATCTTGATTCCCCTCGTGGAGATTCCACTCGAAAAGATCTATCAAGGGCATCCCATGGTACGGATGGTATAACTGACACTGTCATGTCCCACCCAAATCTATATGCACCTTACTTGCCCCTTGCAAGTAGTTACATGTATGGTAATCCTCCTAATATGATGCATCCTTATAAGGGTCCTAATTCTACACTTAGTTACTAACTTGATTTATCATGCACTTCATCGCATATAGGAACGAGTACCTCTTATTCATCTCCTTCCTTAGATCCCCATGTTCATGGGCCCTCATGTAGTGGCACCACGTGTGGTGGTGCTTATACCGGATTCTTGTCCCCTCCATCCATTAACCCATACTACCCTTTTCTTGGCCCTTCGCTAACTTCTCCAACATAGCCACACCTCGTTGTCCCCCCTCTTCTTCTTAGGAATGTATATTCTCTATGGAATATGCCTTCCCAACCTGTGCCTAATAACCAATCAAGGGAAAGTAAAAAGGGAACAACCAACACCAAGGGGGTGGGGTAAACACAATAACCCACCTGATAACACTAGAGAAAACCCCACATATCATGATCCTAAAAAAATGCCTAAGAAGCAAAAAATGCTCAACTATGGAATAACCATATGTGTTCCCTATGTGGTGTTTATGGGAACTATACACATCATTTTCCTCATTTGGCTAAGGCTCACCAATTATGGAACAAGGCTAACCAACAAGATGAAACTACTGCCCCATAGGGGAAACCTAATCCTCCTCCACCTCATCCTGCTCAAATGAAACCAATGGTCCTACAAAACCCTTTCCCTCCACAAGTAGTAGTCACAGGGAAACCCTTGGCACCTTATCCACCCCCACCAGCTTCATCGAGTCGACCTCGTGACTCTGGGTTCCATCACCTCCTTATGTTGTCTTCCAACATAAACATTCAAACAAGACGTAACCAATACAGGATTGCTTCTAAAACCTCCTCTACTAGTAAAGGGAATGAATCCACTTAGCATACTCTCCTGATCCTGTGTCTACATTAGAAGTTTTCCAAAACTATCATCCATGACGCAAACTCCTATTATCAATGTTAGGTGCAATTGATCCTTCTAACTCTCTTTTGATGACATTCAATCTGGACCAAGCAAAGCAATGAATTCCCTTGTCAGTAGCATTTCATATTTCAGTCACCATTTGAAACTTGGTCATTCATTGATATATATTCGATGAAGGAACCTACACCTGCATCATGTCAACGTACATCTGGAATAATCATGGATCCCCCCAACTTGCACCATCCATTATGACATTACACGCTTATGATGGTCACACTACTCAACCTTAGGGTCTACTCCAGAAATTCCCTATAAAGTTAGTTGGGAAAGTAGTACTAATTGATATCAAGGTTTTCAATTCCTAGTTAGATTGCAAATTCCTCCTTGTGCGTAGCTACATGTATTCTATGAAAGAAATTGCATTGGTCATTTTCAGGCTTATGATGTTCCTCCATGAAGGGAAGATTATAAATATGGACCAGTTCATATATTATGAACCCAATGGATTAGCATCCTACCCATGATCAACAACAATAAAAATAGCACATCCATCCCTACTTTCACCGTTGTTGGTTCGAACATATTTCATGATGACCCCATGATACCTTTCAAGATCTACCTCCTCCACCTTTGAAGGTAGAAATATCAGAGTTGTGTATTGTCTCCTCTAGTAAATATGCTACCCAACCCCAACCTCAACCATCATCTTCTCCCAACCATTTACTAAGGAACTAATGGGGACCCATGCCTATTCAACAAATCCCCTTCTTATTTCCACCTTATGGAATCATCATCATGCATGTGATGACAATGTTTAACCTCTCAGGTTTGACGTTAGGTATCCCCATTTGGTACCTTACCCCTCCTAACCCACCCCCTACACCACAGATTCTCTTGACGCCTATGCATCCAATTAGTACTACCAATCACCCCCCTCCTGGATTCCCTAAGGTAGTGTGAGCTTCCACCCAACCCCCTCCCAATAATAAGATTGGGTGCAAAGATAATAATGTGATGACGCTATCAAATCAGAACCAAACCATGAAACCACCTCCTACTACTATAGCTCGAGTGCACCTGCCTTGCACTATATGAGATGTTTTGGGCCATGCTACCCAAAATTGTTTAGAATTTCAAATCTTGCGCACTCACCTACAAACATTATATAATGAATCTCATGAAAACATTATGGTGGTCCATCTCTCTGATACACCTAATACATACAACAAGTCATTGCACACCAACCATCCTTGTGTGGTTTGAAACCTTCATCATCATTACTTGCACCATTTCACTCATCTAGTCAAGTATCGATCTGTGTTGGATGACTTTTGACAACTTTTGATTGAGTCCCAAGTCACCACTAAAGAAGAATTTCACCCCATAGTGTCTTCTTCAAGCAAGATGAACACCATCTATTTCATCTTGTCCTTTGAGCAGTTTTATGCATCATCCCACGAAATTGCATTCAGATCGATAGATGTAGGCTCCTCAAACCTATTTATTTGATCCTTTCGAAGTGATGAATAAATCCTTGAAGCGCTTATAGAACTAGACTTCCCTTGGGATGATATGCACCATCGTGCATATTTCATTCCCAAGAAACATGTCCTTCCAATGTTGTCTTTAGACCAATTCTCCATTGAGTCGAAAGACTTTATCCCTCATGGAAACATCAATTGATTTAAGAACCTGGTCCCATCCCTTGACACCTTCAAAGAAGGTAATATGGAAAATATCTCACCCACCATTCAGGTGGACATTTCGGTTAATCCAAGTGTCACCGAGAACATCATTCTATGCACCTCCTTCACTCCTAAAGAGATTTCTTTGTACAAAGCACTCTTTCAAGAGTTTCATGACGTGTTTGCTTGGTCGTACACTACAATGACCAGCCTCAACCAATGAATTGTGGAACATCACATAGACACATGGTTGGATGTTGCGCCAGTGCACCAAAAGAAGAGACCCATTCACCCATTGAAAGTGTTGGCCATAAAAACCGAGATCAAAAATTTGCACAAAGACAGTTTCATTTATTCAATTTCATACACTATATGGATATCCAACCCTACCCCCATCAACAAAAAGCAAGGAACCATATGTGTTTGCACTGATTTTCACGATATAAACTTAGCTTGTCCAAAAGATAATTACCCCACCCCTTTCATCGACCATATTATCGATGCTTGTGTCGATCATGATATTATTTCCTTCATGAATAGATTCTCGGGGTACAACCAGCTTTAGATCCACAAGGAAGATCAATATAATATTTCCTTCAGCAACCCATTGGGAACTTTCTCCTACTGATTCATGCCATTCGGTCTCAAAAATTATGGAGCCATATTTGAGTGTGCCATGTCATATTTTTATCATGACTTGGTTCATATCATACTCTCCTACTTGGACAACCTCACGACACGATTCAAGAAATGCACGTAGCATCTGGAGGACCTTTGACAAGTCTTCCTTCAAGTGCATATTTTGCATACCCACTAGCTAATTACTAGGATTCATCATTTCTCATAAAGGAATCACTATTGATCCATTGAAGCTTCAAGTTATTATTACCTTCCTCCTCCATAGACTATGTGCCAACAACAAAGCCTTCAAGTTAAGGCCAACTTCTTATGGTGCTTCATACCAAATTATGCTATGACATTCCATGGATTCTTTTGTCTACTCCGATCCAATGTTCTTTCTTTCTAGGATGATCATGTGCAAGCTACCTTCGATGCATTAAAGAAGGATTTAACTTTCTCTCCCTTGATTTCCCCCCTAGACTTCATGAAGGATTTTATACTTTATATTTCAGCATCCAATTATGTCGTAGTTGGAGTGCTAGTACAAGAACACTCTACTTGTCAAGAGCATGTTGTGTATTATGTGATTCAAAACCTATTCGTTCTGCCTCTCTCCTATCCCAATGACGAGAAGTTTTCTTTAGCCATATTTTTTTTGGTTCAGAAGTTGCATCATTACATTATACTCATTCAAACCAAAGTCACTGCAAATTCAAATCCTATGTTGTACCTCTTGAACCATACTCTTATCTAAGGTCACATTGCTAAATGGATCGTTATCCTTCAAGAATAAATCCTTGACTTTGTTGCACCTAAGAGCATCAAGGCATTGATTTTGGCACATTTTATCATGGACTTACCAACTACGTATGTGTCATCTCCTATCACTAATCACCTGTTGGATGAACATCTCTTCGCCATATATTTCAATGACCCTTGGTATGGGGACATCCTCATGTATTTGTGCACCCAAAAGTTTGGCCATCACCTTAAACATGACGATTGTCATTGTAACCATCACCAAGCTCCCCAGTACCTCCTTATCAACAATGTCCATTATCAACGAGGTATTGACACCATATTGCGATGATGTCTCACTCACGATGAGACTGAACAAGTATTAAATGACTGTCATAGCAAAGCTTGTGGAATCCATCTGTTTGGTATGGATAGCACTCAAAAATTCATCTACGCCAGTTATTTCTAGCCGACCTTTTTTTCTAATCACATTATAGAAATCAAACATTGTCACAATTACCAAATCCTTTCCATGAAGTAAATAACCCCTCCTATGCTGCTTCATCTGGTGGTCATCGTTGGTCCCTTCTATAAGTGGGACATTGACTACATGGAGTGTGGTCATGTGTCAGTCGATGGCCATAAATACATAATAGTGGTCATCTATTATTTCACCAAATGACTCGAGGCCATGCCAACCCTTAACTGCACTAGATCCATTGCAACAAGCTTATTTTTTAACCATGGCATCGCTTGATTTGGTGTCCCCCACCAATTGGTATTCAATAACAGTTCTCACTTTGAGGAGACCATCTAGAAGGATCTTTCATGCATATTGAAATTTAAGCACCAATTCTCCTCCTCCAACTATCCTCAGAATAATGGCCAAGTTGATTATGTCAACAATATCCTCAATACCATGCTCCAATAGATGGTGGACAAGCACAAGTCCAATTGGAACCATATGATTTTTCCAATCCTATGGGAATATCATACGTCAACCAAAACCGTCGAGGGGTTCACCCCATTCCATCTCATGCAATGATTGGAATTAGTTCTCCTGACTGAGTATCAAATCCCATCCATACACGTCGTTGTCAAACTTCTACCAAAGACCATTTCTATAGAGAAATGCCTAATCACCCTTGAACAAGCGTATGAGGATCACCGTGTGGCACTAGAAACAATCGAGGCCACTAAGCACCGGTCGAAATCCCATTACGACTCCCATGTCCACCCATGCAATTTTAAAGGATACCTTATCCTTGTCTACAACCAATCCCATGACAAGATTGGAAAAGGAAAGTTCGATTCCATGTGGAAACAACCCTACATCATCAAACATTGATTCAAAAGGTCAACCCTTGAAGAACCCCTACAAAATTTTATATCTCAAGATATTTAATGCTTAAATTGATCGAACCCTTGGTTCCTTGTAACATAGCTTTTTATTTTTTCTTTCTTTCCTTTTTTGAAAAAGAGACTCGTGGACTGTTTCCTTGATCTTATTATATGGATCCTTATCCTACCATATATGTCAGTTATGTCGATTATGAAAGTAGATACTACCTGAATCTCGAATTGGCTATGTGGGTACTTTACTCCCCATCACACGACTTGTTTCACATTAGTGGCGTGCGTGTTGGTGTAGCCACCAGTACCCAGGCATAATATGACACTGTGATTGGTCTTTTGACCGATGCCCTACACATGAGCATTCATCACCTTCATTTTTATTTAGATTCCAAGCTACTTTTAGCACAGTTGGATAACTATTATCGGGTACACGATCCTTTCCTCTTTAGAAAATTCCTACACATTAAACAATTGGTTAGACAGTTTGAATCCATTACATTCATCCATGTCCCCGGTAGTTTCAATAGTGTAGTAGACCAAATGGCTAATGATACTCTAGAGTGACAAATTACTCATGAATAACAAGGAAATATGTCATTCACATGCATTTCATATTATTTTGCATCCATATATACATAATCCATCATATACATAATATCACATAATAATAAGAGGTTCATAAAAATATCAATGTCTGCATCCACATGCATATTTATGTAAAATCATATGTCCAAAATGTAGTTGTGCTTACAACAAGGAGCCCCAACAAATTCGTAAAAATAAGTACGTCGGTCAAAAATCCCCTTACTCAAAGCATGGGAGCATCTCGACATGATACCAATTAGGCATATGAATGACCTGAGGCATCATCCTCAGTCTCCTCATCATCGCTATAAAAACCTATACAAGGCACATCAACCCACATCAAATATCATATGGCCTTAATAGACATAGCAATCTGACGCATTGTCGGATGCCACTTAGTACGAGCATGGTATAATATCATTATAATCTCATCATCAAGTTTTTTACACACATCGTTGGATACCCCTTCCACTAATTGGTCAATGCCACCTCGCATTATATCAAGGACTTCCCTAAATCTCATATGTCATTGTTGCACTCGACAGGTAGGTTTGACTACCTCGACCCTACCTTGTTGCCTCTCATAGTTTTCCAAGGGAATTGGCCCCACATCTGCATACACATATGACAAGTCATCGGTACCGTCAACAAAAAAATCTAGATATCATCTATGCTAGTGCTGTAAACACAACTATAATCATAATGCATACATACCATCAGGTCCTTAGGCCTACCTAGGGGGATGTGGTAGCTTTGGGTCTCCTTAGTAGTCCATGCTTGTATACAAGTAGTCCTATCCTTAGTATTCCATTATTGTATACAAGTGATCCTCAACTACCACCAGAAGCTACACCATTGTGCAATGAATGTTCAGATGAAAAGCATGTTGATCACACCTCCACCCTCCATGATCATCATTTCAAGCCAACTCCTCATCTTGCACTCCATTGAACCATTTTCTCTCGCTGTAAAGTGGGGTAATTGGATTGGAACCTTCTTGAAGAAGAAGGTGTAGATAAAAGATGTGAAGCCAAAATATCATCCATTTCAGTTGACTTATCTCTCATTGAACCATGGTAAGGAACATTTGGTCCCACCCAAAGTAGGTCCCAACTAGTACTTGCTCCAAAAAGAGTATCTTCCCTCCTGATATCTTGTGTGTGCCACTCGATACCAAGACCCTCACTAACCCTATCATAATATCCTGTGTCTCAAAGATCTCAATGTCAACTAGGAGTATAAATGAGCTATGGAGGTCTGCACTCACCACACAATGGAGATCCAGTATATGTCTCATGTCCATTTCACATGGGAATATAGGCTATGTCTCTCCAATAACCCCTAGTCAAGGAAAACCAGTCATGAAATGAACATCCTATAAGGTGATATCCATCCACTCATCCTGAATAATGAATACTCTTTCCTCCCGATCCAAAAACTCAACAATCTTGTTGAGCAATAATGATGCACTCTACATCAAAGTGTTCTCAAGGAATTTGAGCAACTCATGCCTAGACAAACTATCTCTCATAGGTTTTTTGTCATGAATAGCTTGTTGAATGTTGACAACATCCCTTTCTAAAATGGCGCACGGATACTGTGTTGTGTTGGGAGAAAGTGTTCTCAACGTTTCGGTCCTCAATCTAGGACCATCCTCAGGAGACTAAATCAGCCCAAATAAAGCGATCGATCCTCATTGTCTATTTATGTTGATCAAAGGTGAGAAATTAGCTTTTGGAGCCGACTTCAATCAACTTTTAGACTTCTTTTATTCTTATTCAATTTAATTCTTTTTAATTTTATTGAGTACAGGTTTCCAAGCTTCACTAATTTGCAGTCCATCGTCTCTATTTAAGTTATTTTTCTGTAGCTCTATTTCGAGAGCTTCCCATATTTTTATTTTCTCATAATGATCGATTTTTGCTATGAATTTAGTGTCCTCTATGCATAGATGGTGTCCCGTGTGGTGGTAGTGCTCTGCCAAAGCCGACTTCTTGACTCTGTTGTGTTTAATGTCGGCTATGTGTTCCTTTAATCTTATCTGAAAAGATCTACCGGTATCCCCAATGTATTGTTTGCCACAGGTACAAGGAATGGAGTAAACCCCTCTGTGTAGGCTAGGATCTATGGAATCCTTTGCATGGTCCAACATGGTCCTAAGTGAGTTAGGAGGGGAGAAGGAGACTTTGATGTTTTCCTTTCTTAGAATCTTAGCAATCTTCTTTGTGGTACCTTTTATGTATGGTAGGTTAATATTTCTAGTCACCTCTTCTTTGTTATTTTCTGTTCTAGGTGTTTTCTTTGCCTTCGGGATCGCTCTATTGACTTGTTCCTCGTTGTACCCATTCGTTGTAAAGACCTCTTTAAGGTGTCTTAACTCTTGCTCAATGTGCTCTTTGTCTGATAATCTTAACTATGTTGGGTTATTAAACACAACAGAGTCAAGAAGTCGGCTTTGGCAGAGCACTACCACCACACGAGACACCATCTATGCATAGAGGACACTAAATTCATAGCAAAAATCGATCATTATGAGAAAAGAAAATTATGGGAAGCTCTCAAAATAGAGCTACAGAAAAATAACTTAAATAGAGACGATGGACTGCAAATTAGTGAAGCTTGGAAACTTGTACTCAATAAAATTAAAAAGAATTAAATTTAATAAGAATAAAAGAAGTCTAAAAGTTGATTGATGTCGGCTCCAAAAGCTAATTTCTCACCTTTGATCAACATAAATAGACAATGAGGATCGATCGCTTTATTTGGGCTGATTTAGTCTCCTGAGGATGGTCCTAGATTGAGGACCGAAACGTTGAGAACACTTTCTCCCAACACAACACAGTATCCGTCCGCCATTTTAAATTGTAAACTGTGCAACAATGAACAACCTAACATCCATTTCCCTCCACTTGACCCTCGGCATCTTGCATTTCACAACATCAATTGAGATCAATCAAAGATGAAAAAACATCACTTTTGTATTAGGTCACTCTTTTCTAAGAGATCTAAGCAAATTAGGTCACACATGTTTGGAAGAAAAGTTTGAATCAGGTCACAGGTTTTCTCTAGAAAGGTGCGACCTAGGTTGCACCCATCTCTTATATAAGAGCGAATCAAGACACATCTGTCCAATGAAACTGAGTAACCTAAATCACTCAAAACCCCAAAAAAAGTGCAACCCTGCCTTAAAAACCTTGAGGGATTTGTCAAGGTCCATAGGAAGCCCAAATGCAAAATATAAATGGACAAAATTGATAAGAAGGTAAAGAAAACTAACCTGAATCTCGCAGAATATGAAATCGATTGTTGAAACATCAATGCATGAAATCTAGGTTCTCCACACAAATCCAACAATGAACATTGAAAATGACACATAGAGTGTTGGGACACACCCTATTTAAGTCCTTTTGTGACCTAGTTTTCTTCTGAATATTCCAACCTCATACGATGTTCGTTCGATGTGTCATTCACATCGTTGGAATCAATATTTTATGCTCTTCGTGATTATTAGATCATTTTTCCATGATCAAAAGTCTTTTTCAAGTCATTTTTTAGCCCACCTCAGTTTGCATGCCCTCATGCAAAATCGACATTTTTCATGTTATATAATACTCGTGTACTTGATTTGATTTCCATACATACTTTTACACTTTGGTATCTTTTCTATGTGTACAAGTATAGGTCATGATGAGATTCATTAATTTCAACCACCGACCAGTCCTTACAGGTATAAAAATATCAAATTGGCATATAGGTACTCCCCTCTGCAAAATATCATATGCATCAAAATTTTCATCCCTTCTTACACATGTAGGACCCACTTTGTTCAAGTAAGTGTCTCAATCTAACCACTCTTGCATTCTCCCTTACTCGACAATAGAGCATCCCTCACATGGGTGTCCCTTTAGTACCCTTTTCCAATTGGTACCCATGCCGTTAATTTCCCGTAGGATTAGGATTCCATTTAGTCTATGATTTTGCACAAATATGCATGTTACTCTGTCATCGTCACTCATTGGCATACCCTGCAAACTCCCAAACTTATGGTTGTAAAGGCATTTTGATGTTTCATATTGTGCACTCATGATCCCACCACTCCATCCATACTGCAAGCCCCACATTATTTTTCCACCATTCATAATCCCACAGGGAGATTACCATTAATGTACTACCCCGCCACCAAACTTTCATCTGCTATCACCCAATCGCTTGAATCATTTGATCATTTCACTAGACACTTATCACCTTGTTATTTCCTCTAATCTCATTGAGGTGACCATCCACCTCAGTGACCATTATACCAAGGTTCTTCTAAGCATCCCATTTTTGCAGATGTTCACACATTTGGTAAGCTTCTATTGTGAAGTAATGTTCCACAAACTCTCTTTGGCCCTTGCATACCAAAGAAACCACTCAACAACTAGTGCTTCTCAGCACTCCTGCAGATTGTGTATAGTCTCTTTTTACGATAGCACCCCTAGTCACCTTTGTTTAGAGCATTCTACGATGAGCTACCCTTTGAGTCATACTGACATCATACTACCTTATTATTCAAACACTAGTACCCCGCATTCTCCATCTATTTCCATTCATTTCTCAATCATATCCCGCGTGATTCCCTCAAGGAAACACCATTTCATTACCGGTTGCATCTCTCCCTATGTTGACATTAATACCTATATTCCAAAGGATAGACCTAGAGGTACCATGTATCTTGGCCTCATAACTATCACTGATGATTCACTTGGACCGATTGAGGGGAGACCTCAATTCCCCTTAGTACAGTTGTTTCTCACATGCTTGACGTCAACTCAATCATCAAACCGATGAGATTCGTACAGTTTGATGGTTCTCTCATTATTTGGTCGGAGACCCTAGATATCCCTAACTCTAGTCCTTTAGTGAGTATATGTGGAAACCATTCATCCAAATTTTTCCATATATATATGGGATGTGTTGGAGGAAGTGTTTGAAATCCCTCTAGTTACGTGCTTGCTATTGTTTCCAATTCCAAATGCAATTTCCCAGACCTGTTAGATTCAAATTCTTAGTTGTTTGAGTCAATACAAATATTTACCCCTTCAAGTCTAGCAAAGCATAAGTTATTGTGATCTAGCATTCCATGAGAATTCCATTGTTCCACTATTATTTCTTCAAGGAAACCATGGTTATACCATGATTATGTCCCCATATTTGAGTCCCTTCTGGACACTTATGATATACACAATAATTATCCATTTATTGATCAGGTCCCCTCTAGAGCTAGATCCACTTTTTTTAGACAATGATACAAGCAAGGAAATTCCTGCTTCGTCCATATATTTGAGATTCTATGCAACTCATCCATATTGAGTATTGTATTTGTAGGTAAGGGTCCTTGTAGTCCCTTGGGAAGGTGATTTCCCTTTGATGCAATCTCCATCTTCTATGTTATTGTCTCTCTCCTGAAAAAGAGAATCCTATGATCTATGTCGATCATACAATGAGATCTTGACCTCACACATCAGAAAGCAATATTTTAACACCCAAAATTTGTCCACCGACCATGTCATCAGACCAATCATATACATACATCATCATTCCATTTCATTTCCACTTAATTGCACCTATTGGACCTTCAAAAAAAATTATTAAAGCCAAAAATCAAAGTCAAACACCAAAAGGGGCCATATTACACTCATCCCTCTCTGATCCCTAGTATACAAGTGACCCAAGTCACTCAAAACACTTTTAAATAAGTGACCCAAGTTACGCAAATCCTCAAAAAATGAGCGACCTTGCCTCGACATAATTGTTGGTTGTTTCCTACTTTTCTCCCAGCAAAAAGAGGAAACCTATGCACGAACTTTGACTCGAAACAAAACATGGAGGGGACATAGGATGGAAATAGATTCTCTTAGCCTTATCCCCTAATCCATCCCTTGTGCCTATAAATGAACCCTCAAGGTCCCCCATCATATGCACAATTCTAAACTCATTTGCTCAAGCCATCATTCTGTCGAATTTCTTCCCGAGATCGGAGTCAACCTTTCCTACTCATGTTTCACCTTGGTGGAGTTCTCTATCGTGACGTGTGGCCTAAGGATTGTTGGGCTACTAGGATACCAATGGACCTTCCCTCGGACAGTTGCAGGGGCCCCTTGCACTGTACTCATCTAGGTGACTCTACTCCTTATACATTCATTTAATATAAAAATACATTCTTTATTCTTTATATTTTGTTGTTTCATGGATGTTTCCTCATGAAGAATACACATAAATTCTTAATTTAAATTTATTTTAGTATTGTTTAATTTAATTATCGTGCATGCTAGTTAGTTTTATTTTTCTATTTGGTTTATTTTTGTTCTTTCCTTCGAGACTCTACTAAGGTCTGCACAACCCTTAGTAGGTTCCTTTTGGCATGGGCATGTGTGTAAACACACGCTACAAATATGCAAGTCAACTTTTGGTGCATCCAACTCCAATTTAGGGTGATATCGGTAATTCTTACCTCATTCTTCAAATGTTGATTATTTGACCTCTTAATTCTTACCTCTTACCCCATTCTTACAATTTTCATGTTGATTATTTACTATTCATTGGATTTTCTTATGTATGTATGTATGTATGTATGTACGTATTATTGCTATATCTTAACTCCAATGTTTGAGGTTTACATGCATCAAAATGTTCCTAATCTCAAAAGAACAAAAAACACAAAATAATGCATTAAATATTTTTGGGTCTTCTATGAGTGAGCTTGAAAATGAAGTTGGAAGTTCATCTAGTAGAACCATACCAATATTTTCTACATGACATATATTACTATTTCAATGTAGAAAGTAGGAACTTAAGCTTCGCTTCTATTGATCTTTTTTTTTCTTCCTACTATTTTGTAAGAGTTTGTAAAGAGGCCTGGCCCTATGGAATCTTTAGAAATACTTCAACTTTACTTACTTGAGGATTGGATGCTAAAACCTATTAACTGATATGCGATGATGGTTACTATTATACCTATCAAATGTGATACATTCATTTATGTTTATATTAATGTTGTTTAAGTATTAGTTATAGTTATTCATTATAGAATAATGCAAGGATAATTTTATTGTATGTGTATATGTTGGTTTGGTATTAGTTAGCTATATTTGTAGTATAGAATGATGTTTAGTATAAATAGTATATATTTGTAGTATAGAATGATGTTTAGTATAAATAGTATATATTAATTATCAACCATTTATATTAATTCTATTGACTAGATAAGTATGTTTCTTATTCTTATGTAGTTATGTAAATGTTAGAATACTATCATCATAAAGAAATTGCAAATAAATTATGTAATATTTGAAATAAATAAATATATATATATATATATATATATATATATATATATATATATATATTATAGTAAAATTAGTTCACACATATACATACACATTGATTGGAAAAAAACATGTTTACCAATTTATTTTTAAGCATGTTTTAATTATTATAAATGTATGTTCTATGTAAATATCAAAAAATTTAATCATTGCATTTCATAATAATTTTGAAAAACTTTAATAAATTAATATTATAAATAAATAATTCACTCCTCCACAAATTAGTTGATCATAAACTATCTTGTTTAATAGTGAGTTTGTCTATAATTTTCATATTTTTCTTTGACATACATACATAGATTATTTGACAAGAATTTATTTGATAAAAAATAAAAATTCAATTCCAATAAAGAATTTTTAACCATCTTAAAAAATTGCACTTCACACATCAATGTAGATTCCTTTATAATATTAACCCACTCAAGGGTAACATTTTGTGATGTAACCTTGCTAGATTCCTTTGTCACTTAAATTACATAGCATTTAGGAGTTGCTTCTTGAAATCGCCATCTCATTATTATGGACAAGTTTTTATTTGAACTCATAAAATCATTTTATGCCCAAAAATAAGGAAAATATCAATCTATACACTAACATTTATATACCATTCTATTTGAATCAATATCTAATATTCTACCTCTAGAAAATGACAATGGATAAAAATCCACTTTTCGAATTTATAAATTATTTTCATAAAAATTAAAAATACATTAGTGTTATTCATATCATACTTCCTTTAAAATATCATTCTTTGACCTTTTTTTCAATATCAACAAGGTTATGCAATGAGCATTTATCTTGTTCACCACACTTGAATTTTGAAAAGTGGAACTTCCTTTAAAATAACATTCTTTGGTTTTCCATTACTTAGTGTTAGCAAGGTTCTACTTCTTTAAACCGTCATTCTTATAAAAATAACATTATTTGGTTTTTTATTACTTCGTGTTAAGGTTCTACATTCCTAAATTTGATCATTTTTCTTTGAAATTTTATTACTGAGTGTTAACAAGGTTCTACGCCCTCAGTATATATAATCCTGGTAGGTTAGCTCAAGTAGTTGAGTGTTGTAAGTTGTGAGCAGAAGGTCTCAGGGTCAAATCCCCGGGTGGCTATATATCGCTATATAAGGGCCTCACTTGATGTCCCCATCGTGTTAGCTCCATAATCATAGCAAACGGGGTGCAGCCCCTTCAGGTAGGCCCCCTGTGGTTTCTTATCGTGGACGTAGCAACCCTGCTAGGGGGTTTGTGAACTACATGATATATATATATATATATATATATATATATATATATATATATATATCTCATTTTTCATAATAGTTGAATGGAAATTGCATTCTTCATGTGCTATTGTCATAGTCTAATTGTTTTTTTCAATTTTGTAAAACTCACCTCTTGTTACACACACAGTAAGATATCTTCCCTTATCACTCCACTAAGCAAATAAATCCATTAAAAAATTAACCACAACAACTTAATTCAAGCCACATAATTTCTCCATGGTTGGGCACAAAATAATGTGTTACTATAAGGTAGGATTGTTGGGCTAGGAATCCAAATAATTCCCATCAATCATTTCTCATGTTAAATATAGTTGTTGTCTACAGGGATATTTTAAAAACTCGTGATCATCAAGTGGAGACAAATTCTCGAGGAAAGAGGCACTATGAAAAGAGGAGGTTAAACTTGAGGTAACGTGTTTAAGTTCTCTTCAAGAAGCTACCCACCACCTGTTTAAAAGAGGTGACACAATATTGTTCGAGGGACAAGTTCTTTTACCCCACTTCATGGAGGTTATTACTGGAAAAAACATAGGAGATATACCCTATAGGTGACCATTGTGGGAATCCTATGGTACTTGGATCACATTTCATTTGCCAATGGTACTGCTCACATTGCTCATCGAATTGATCACTACAATGAGGTTAAAAATAAAGAATAGGTTAAGAGAGTTAACTAAGTGATAAAAAATAATATCTAGTTAACTAAGTGTTAATGCATGATGACACTTATGTTAAACTAAAAGAAAACGCTTGAGTTGCGACACTTAAGTTAGGCACCTAACTAAGTGGGAAACCTTTTAGTTAAGGGGATAGTTGTTAACATCCAAAAAGTGCTCACTAGCTCATTCCCTTATTCACATGACCCATTTGTCCACTTTTCCACCATCTGAGCCTCTGAAGCCAACAAAAGGTCACCAAAAGACCTTAGTACACCCCTTTTTCCCACTCAAAAAGATTATTTTTCCTAAAAAAGCATAAAAAACCCTCAAAAAGGGTCCAAATTCCCAAAAGTATTAAAAAGGGAATAAAAATATTAATTTTATTCAAAAAAAAGGAAAAAAGGAGGAAAAAGTACCTAAACCATGTTGGTCAATACCATTGGTTTCCTCAAAACCACAAATGGTATTCCCCACCACCAAAACCTATAAAAAGGTGGTAGGGGCTCCTCATTTCACATCCATCCATCTTCCTATCCTCATGCTGCCAAAATCTCCCTTGAGTATTTGGCCATTGTAGCAACCTTGGAGAAAGGACCCATTGGAGATTGGAGCTGCTCACCATTGGAGCTATTCAACAACCTTCATCACTTGGAGGTATTGTTATTGCAAGCACTTGCTTGCCCCCATTTTCAATACAAATTTATTTTCTATATTTTCTTGTTCTTGTTTTTTAATTCAAAAATGCACATGCTAGTTTAGTTTAGTTTAGATTTAGTTTATTGTTATTTATTTCTATTGAAACTGTTGCTACTAGTTAGCAGGTGCCCATAGCACTAAGCTTGGTTGCAAAACCAAGCCAACAGTTTTTGGCGACTCCGCTGTTTTTTTTTTTGGAATTTTTAGATCTCACTTTTGCTTTAGATCTTACTTTTTGATAGTATTTCTTAGTTTAATTCATAGATCTGCCACCCTAGACAGCAAATCCATTGTTGTTCTAGATATTGGCCCATTTTTTAGCCATTAACAGCCCGAAATTCTCAATTTTCGGCTTCATTTTTCGGCATCCGCGTACGACTTTCGCCTCGTGGCTTTTTTCCCAACAATCGCGCGGCTCATCGCGACTGCGTTGCTTTTTCCCGCGCGGTTCACCGCGGCTTCGCGGCCATTTAGCGCGCTGCACATCGCGGCTTCGCGGACCTTTTCCGCGCTGCACATCGCGACTGTGTGACGAAATCCCGCGCTGCACATTGCGGCTTCGCGGTCAAAACCCGTGCTTCACATCACGGCTTCGCAGTCAAAACCCGCGCTTCCCATCGCGACTGTACGACAGAAACCCACGCGGTCCATCGCGTCTTTTTTGTCAGAACCCACGATGCTAATTTTTTCATTCGGTCGAATCATTTAAAAAATTAATTTCTTACTGTATTTTCTGCCCACATAGCACATTTTCCAGTATTAGAAATCCTACATATTTTACAGCCATAGAAAAATTTTACTATTCAGAATGCACATGTGAAAAAGTCTTTTTAAATATTTTCAGAAATTGAAAGAAGGATCTATTTGCATTTTATCTAGATGAAAAAAATTTGCTGTTTGCTTCTTTAATTTTTGCCCATAGCAATTGTTGAAAACGAAATCCATTTATTTCTCAAAGAAATTTTTATTATTTGCTTTCCTATTTCAAAAGATCCTTTGTTTTTTGAATAGTCCTTGAAAAGCATTTAATTTCCATTTATTGAAAAAGTCATAATATTTGCTTTTTATTTCAAAAGATCCTTTGTTTTTTGAATACTTAGCATTTACTTTTTCAATTTCAGTTTAAAATATCACACGTGCACCCACTCAAACACTAATTTTAAACTGAGCCTTAAAACTTACCCTAATTTCAACCCACTTTTAACCCCACTTGGGGAACACTAAAAGAACTTTGTAGCTAGGTAGTATTGAGGGGATAAGTGTTCCAATAACACCCCTCAGTTATTACATCTGAGACATAGTTGTTGTCCTTTAGGGAGCTAAAATCTCTTAGTATTTATTGGCACGGTCACAACCGGTTTATGGGAAGGCCTCTCCCCTAGGAGGGTTGTAGTCGCGAGGATGGTTCCGAAAGCCTGAGTGGAATACCGAAATCTATTCAGTAACCGAAGGGCTACCATTCGCAGTTCTCGGGATATCCCTGTATGGGGGTATTGCGATAAAGGACCAAACGGCAGATTTACCTTTTCTCGATGTGTCATGAACGGAGTATCCTAGTAGCCATTCTTTAGGATTGATTACCCGGTGTCCCTCCCGGTAGGGGGATATCTAGCCGTTGGCTCAACACTCATATTTTCTGACTTGGATTTCATCACCTTGCAGAGGATATCGTTTGTTGATTCACAATACTTTTAGTTAGGTGTTTGCATGATTCAACCCACCTTTGGTCTAGTTACACCTATTTTTTCTAGAAGTTGTTTGCATGTTGGTACTCTGACCATTTTTTGCATCCATCCACTTATTATAGCACAGCTGCTATAATAAGTGCCTTTTTGAGGTTGATTTTTTGGCCTGAGAGCCTTCATTTTTACTCCCCTACTTGCACCCTTGGTTGCATTAGGGTTTTGAGTTTTTTATACATTACCATTTTACACAAACAGATTTTTACACAAAAACTTATTTCTCACCATTGAGAACTTTAGGCGCTCTCGTCGTCTTCAGGGTGAACTCCCAGAGTTCAGTCTACTTGGCTCGCCACGTCACCGACGCCGAGCCTTATCCCTTGACTCAACACATCGTCGGTCAACCAGACAGTCATCCGATTCTGACACGCCTCACTTCACATCTGATTCTGAGGCAGAATCCGAAAACCCCACTGCGTTATTCCCAACCAACCTTATGGTTGGAACACCATTTGACCCACTCTTTACGAGCACCATAGGTGAGACATCCACAGACCCTTCTGCTGCGGTGCCATCCTTTGCAGCAACCACCCCCCTGGGTATGCCTAATATGGGAAACACTCCACCCTTAGGAATGCCCAACACAGGGCCACCTCCTGTTATAGGAATCCCCAACACAGGGCCACCACCTGTTATGGGAATGCCCAACATAGGGGTCACACCCCCTCTGATTCCCACAACCCAGATTCCAGGAATCACCACTACTATTCCTAACCCAAGTGTAACCCATGTTGCACTTGGAAGCGCTGGCCCATACCAGACCACACCTATTGGAGGACACATACCTAGCATACCTTTAGGCGCTACTGGACCCCTACATCATACCACCATGACTAGGCATGTCCCAGTCCCAGTCACTACATCTGCTAGCTTACCGTACATGGCAAGTCTGAACTTGCCAGACCTAGCCAAGCTCACCAATGATCCTATCAGACACGACCCTGCGTGGCCTCACATGCCCACCAAACTCCCCTCCGACATCCCTAAGTTTGAGGGCAAGGCAGGTGAGGACCCCCAAAACCATATTATGTCCTTCCATCTATGGTGTTCCTCCAACTCCATAGTAGATGACTCTGTCCGCCTCTGTCTGTTACATCACACCTTCACTGGCTCTACAGCTAAGTGGTATATCGAGCAGCCCCATGGGACGCATGCCACCTTTACCTCCCTTGCCTCGACCTTCCTGCAGTTCTTCCAGTTACCTGTCCGCTATGATGCGGGAGTTGAGATCCTACTGTCTTGCAGACAGAACACGGCCACCCACATCACTGACCACATTCATGAGTGGCGTCAACGCTGAAGCCTCTGCAAAATCAAGTTAGACGACCGTATCTTCCTAGATTGGTTTCTAAAATCCCTCCTCCCTCTCATTGCGAAGGATGTGGCATCCAAAAGACCCCAGTCTGAAGAAGAGGCCATCCTCAAAGCCCAACAGTTTGATCTCATTTACGCCCAGTCGGGTTATCTGTATACCATTATTCCAGACGCCCCTCAGGGTGAGTCATCCCAACATGATGCGCCGAGGGCATCCCATGCCGCTGATGGCATCATTGGTCGTATGGCCTTGCATCCCCAACCCTTTTCTATTGCACATCCTAGCTATGGTCCCGACCTTTTGCGGGCTACATCTCAATCTGGAGCAACCAGTTCATATGCTCCCATGGCACATCACCACCATACCCATAGACCTTCATGTCCACCTCAGTGTTTTGGTCATGCACCACCTGCATACACCCCCCCAGCTACACCTCAACCAGTGTACTATCCATAGCAAGCTGTGATAGCTAGCCCAACAACTCCAATAGCTGAAGGTTACCAACAACCCCAACAGGTAACTGGACCACCTCCACCCCCGCCTGCTTATTATCCACCACAACCTGCTCCCGCACCTGCGGCGGACCAAAATCCTCCCACTGCTCAAGGGCAAGTGTACAAACAGCACAACCAGCCCCAGAACCAAAACAACCAGCGCAACCAAGGTGCGCAACAGAACCTTGGTAGAGGTCGTAACCGCGGTAATAACCAACAACATTAGCAAGGTCCTCCACCTCCCAATCCTCTACAAAATAACAATGTTGCTCCTCCCAACCGCAATCCGAATCGGAATCCCAAGCAGCCTAGAAATAATAACCTCAGAACAAATCACCCTTGTTCTATCTACGGGGTCTATGGTCATTACACGCATTCTTTCCCACATTTGGAGTGAGCTCGGCAACTCTGGACCGACGATGCCCATCGTCAAGGGCAAGCGGCTCCTCATCCGCCACCTAACCCTCCACCACCTCAACATCAACCTTTGGTGCTACAAAACCCCTTTCCAAACCAGGGTGTAGTGAACACTCAGCCGTTAGCTCCCCCTCAGGGCAACGTGCCACCACAGCAGATCACTTATTCAGCCCCTGATCAACCCATGTTCGATTCAGGTACTCACCACTTGTTGATGATGTCAACCGC
Organism: Larix kaempferi; assembly: GCA_027924585.1. Taxonomy (NCBI): domain Eukaryota; kingdom Viridiplantae; phylum Streptophyta; class Pinopsida; order Pinales; family Pinaceae; genus Larix; species Larix kaempferi. The sequence goes on along the minus strand of BSBM01000407.1, from coordinate 15,089,838 downwards.
TGACGCCAACCTCCAAACCCGCCAGAACCAATATGGATCCACTTCGGAAGCCCCTCCCACCGACAAGAACACTAACGTTAATCCCATAGATCAAACGTTATGTATACCTCCGGCTCCACTTGATGGCGCTTCCAAAGCACCTTGCTTCCCACTTCGTCGCATCAACAGTAATCCCAATGCTCGGGCTGCGTCGAATTACAACATCGTAGACAACTTAGCCCAGTCTCCTGCAGCCATGTCTGCTTTAGAAGTCTTGAAAAACTATCCTTCACAGCGCAAGACTTTGCTCTCTGCCATTGGCGCCATTGACCCCAATGATTCACAGCTGATCGCATTCGATTCAGACCAGTCTGAACCACGCCTGCCTTCCTCTTTAGCATTCCAAGTTTCCGTTTCTGTTCAGAATCTTGTCATCCATCGGTGCATTATCGATGAAGGGGCCTCTACATGCGTCATGTCCACATTCGTTTGGTAGAAGTTGGGATCTCCTACTCTCCAGCAGTCCACCACTGCGTTGCGAGCCTATGACGGCCGTTCGGCACAACCCCAAGGTCTCTTAGCTAATGTCCCCGTCCAGCTGGCGGGTAAAACCGTACTCATTGACATTGAGGTCATCAATGCCCAACTCGACTATAACCTTTTACTTGGTCTTAGCTACATGTATGCCATGCGGGCTGTTGCATCATCCATTTTTTGTACAATGCAGTTCCCCCATGAAGGACGCGTGGTCAAGGTCGACCAACTCACCTACTATGATCCTAAGGCCCCCGCCACACCTAAAAATGTTCTCCCCATGGTTGAACAACCTGTTTGTGGTGCAAATACCTCATTCGTTTCCTCAGTGGGACCCGGATTGTACTCCGACGTGCCGATGACTTCTACATTCTAGGCCATTCCACCACCGTCACCGGAGACCCACGTCGCTAACCTCTGCACTCTTTCACAAACACCCAGTAATCAACCCTCCTTGTTACCCAAACCACCATTGGTCCCTAGTCACATTGGAGTTACACCCATCCACACAATCCCCTTTCTATTCCCTCCTTCGGGTGTAGTAAGCGCTCTGGTAATGGCTACCCTTAGTCTCCCCGGGTTAACATTGGGATTACCCGTGTGGTATATTACGCCTCCCGTTCCTCCGCCGACACCAAATGTCATCCTGCAACCGGTGCAACCCATTGTTACTTCTACTCAACCACCTGCCGGTATCACTACTCCTTCGTCATCTACGAATCCTCCTCTCATCAGGCCCACAACCATACACTGCGGTACCCCAACCCAAGGCAGTTAAACCTCCCCCCGTATTTCGTGCTCCTCCAAAATGCTCGTTGTGTGATGAGTTAGGCCATCCAACCCATCAGTGTCCACAGTTACCTGCATTACAGGAACACATGCAAATGCTGGACGACGACCCCAACATCCCGGTGGTCAAACTCGATCCAAACCCCATGCCTCGTGATAAATCACTGCGTACCAACCACCCATGTGCGATATGCGGTATTTACGGCCACTACTCACATAACTTCCCTGACATCCCAGATTACAGAGCAGCTCTCTACGAGATGAACAATTTGGACCTTGAGATGGCACCCCCTACTATCGAGGAGATCTACCCTCCCCCATCATCCTCATCCGAAGAGATTAACACCATCTACATGATCTCTTCGACTACCTCTACCTCATCACTTGATTTGACCACTCAAAGCTCCCGTAATGATGAAGATATTCTAGAGGCTCCTATTGCCCTTGATTATCCCTGGGAAGACATGCACCACCATCCATACTTCCTCCCGGAAGAGACTTCATCCACCACCGCTACCCAATCCGCAGTTGAGTCCAAATATTTCCTTCCTACTAAAGTCGACTGGTTAAAGGATCCCATAGCCGATATTTCTCCCGTCATCCACATTGACATCTCTGACCCACTGAGATGTACCTGCAATAATTAATTAATGCAAATACACGAGATATCAGAAATAATAGAACAGAATCGCTTTTATATTGATCACGGGCCACTTCGAGGGGGCAACCTCCTTTGAGCAAGCTCAATACAATTAACTTCACGGTGCCTTCAATGACCTCAACACACACTTATATACTAAGTCTATGCCCAATACTATGAGTCAAAACCATGGGACATATAATACTACGGGACGACTTACAAAGCATATGCGTCCAATACTATGGGTCAATACTATGGGCTAATATAAACTATGGATCAACAAATACTACGGGACGACTTACAAAGCATATGCGTCCAACAACAATATACTAACATAGTAAAGAGAAGGGTTGACATAGGTTCCTAACATCCCCTCTCCCTTAAAAAAAGCTTTGTCCTCAAAGCTTTGGTTGGAGAAATTGCTGCAGAATCTGAAGGAGTGGTTCCCCGGTAGCATCCTCGGTTTGCATTTCGGGCCACTGACGCCTTTGGAGTGTCAAGGAGGATTGCTTGGAAGGCTGTAGATGAAGAAGAACCCTGTCAGCTGCATGGAAAATGCGCTCAGAACGGTGCTGATCGGCTTGTTGTTTCAGGCGAATTCTGGCCATGTGAAGATTGTCCTGCAGAATGAGAAGAATCTGATCGTGGTTTCGAAGAACTGAGTCAATTTCCTGAATTGGAGAGCTGCTAAGGGTGTATGGAAGAAGAACAGGCGGTGTTTTTCCATAGACTGCTTCATATGGTGTCCTTTGAGATGTGGGATTGTACCACCAGAGTGCTGCTAGGAAATCCATAGAAATAGTTGGCCAAAAGTGTGTAGGGATGGGCAAGGGTTTGAGCAATCCGGAAAGGAGTGTCGTTTCCCCCTTGTTGACTTGGAAAGTATCATCGTCAGCCACCATCTGTTGAATTGTCATTTCTAGTCCCGACCAAAAGAAGTTACATTGTTCCCGGTCATACATTTTGCAGAACCCAGAGTGCCCTGTTGATGAAGAAGCATGGAGTTCATAGAAGAGATAGCCCTGTTGAACATATTGCAACCAATTTGGAACAAGCAGAGAAAGAGCTGTAAGAGAAACTGGGTCATCAATTGTGCGAGAAGGAGCATCTTCCACCATATTGTCCTTACCCTTCTTGTAAGTGATCACATAGGGAGAACCCATGAGTTGGATAACCCATTGCAGGTGTGGTGGGGAGGAGACCCATTGGTCCAAAAAAATTTCCAGACTCGGGAGATCAATCTTGATGCAGAAATAATTTCCTAATAGGTATGGCTGCCACTTCTGTACTGCATGCAAAATAGCCATCATTTCCTGCTGAGAGGTAGATGTGGCTACATTCTTACCGGAAAGGTCTCTTGAAGGAAGCAAGCGCATTGGTTCAGCAAAGATACCTGCATATCTATCCAAGGAAGTAGTGGAGACTGTTGATGGGTGCATCTGAATGGAATTGAGCTGAGCGATGACACCATGTGAATTCTTCTTAAGGATTTTTTCTAGGCGATGTGAACTGATGATGCAGAGAGACCCTGGTTGTAAGCCCATAAATTTGTGTTGTGCCCCATTGACTTTAAACTGCATCCAAAGTTCAGCAAAATCCCATAAGATGGGGCCAAGTGTGCGTAACCATTGAATGCCCAAAACCACATCACATCCGCCTAAGGGCAAGGCAAACATGTCAGAGTGTAGGTTATAATCTTCCATAGAGATACGCACATTGTGACACTTCCCCTTGCAAGGTAAGGTGCCCCCATTGGCAACCATGACTTCAGAGCTGGAGCAAGGATGGACAAAACAATCAGTCTGTTTGGCAATCCGAGGGTCAATGAAGTTATGAGTGCTACCAGAATCAATGAATATGGTAAGAGGGAGCTTCTTGAAGTATCCCCTGACCTGTATTGTTTGTGGGGTGGTGACGCTGGTTACAGCATGGAGAGAGATCTCAGGTGGGTCGTCCTGAAATGGGGTGTCAACATGCAGGTGTTGAATGTCGATCTGATCATCCACTGTATCTGTAACTACTTCACCAAGTTCTAAGGCAGGCGGAGAATCCACATCCAAGAGATAGAGCTTTTGTTGAACACATCTATGTCCCCGAGTGAATTTCTCATCACAATTATAGCAAAGCCCTTTTTCTCGGCGTGCCTGCATTTCTATTTCAGACAAATGCTTGATAGGAGTTGGTTGAGGAGAAGGCGTGATGGGAGGTCGTTGGGAACCCATATTTCTGAAGGGAACAAGGGTGGGTTTGGAGCGTTGTTGAGCTGTAATCTTGTCCTCAGCCAACTTAGCCAACCCTAGGACTTCCATCATTGTGTTGGGACAAAACATTTTGACCTCTGAGCGAATTTCATCCTTGAGACCACTTATAAAACAACTCCTGTAGAATTCATCAGACAATCCTTCTGTGTGATTGGCCAATTTCTCAAATTCTGTCTGATACTCTCTCACTGTGCCAATTTGGTGAAGTTTAGTGAGTGCTCCTGTGAAATCATCAAAAGCACTAGGGCCAAATCGTGACAAAAGCAGTTGGCAAAAATCTGTCCAGTGTGGCTCGGGATGAGCTTTGATGTACCAACGGTACCATTGAAGGGCTTCCTGTTCCAAATGAAAGGATGCAAGTGGAAATTTTTGAACATCAAAAGTATTATGCAGATTGAAATATTGTTCTGCTCGGTATATCCATCCAGTCGGATCCGTACCATTGAAGCGAGGAAAATCAAGCTTCGGCCTACGAAAACTGCTGGAAGAAGAGAACCCGGTGGCTGCAAAAGATTCTGGCTGTCTGGTATTGTTCGTGGCTGAATGCTGAAGATGGAGGCTGAGAAATTTTTCATCCAGATCTTGGAGTTTGGTTTGGATGGCTGCAAGTGCTTCCTCCATGGTGTGTGCTCCTGCACGGGTTACAACCATAACCATTTTTTTTTTTATTTTTTTTTTTATTTTTTTTTTCCAGAAATGGATCAGCAACAGCGGTGCAGAAGGGATCCGCAATAGATGAATCTGCAGCGACGTGGAAAGGATCGAAGACGGCTGGATCTGAAACGGAAGTGATCGGCAACAGTTAAATAGATATGGACCCCAAGTATGAACGGCTTCCTAACAGTTCAGGTGTTTCACTCGGCCACCAATGCTGTCTGACGGCTTGCGTATTGGGGCAGTACCCCTCACTCCACGGCTCAGGTAAAACTGATAACCGCTTGGCCACAAACGACAACTCTTGGTTTACCTCACGGGTGGGAACTAGTCAATCAGGTAGGGGTCGTTGCCCTTTTCGCTTGGCAGGTCCTCTCAATGGCCAGCTACTTCGGGGTTCCTGTGGTACTCCTCACAATGAGTTTTAGGGCTTATGCCCAAGTACTTCCCACAGTTAAGCGGATAGGGATTATTCCCAGATCCGAACCTGCAACAGAAAAAATTTGGGCAGAAATTCCACCCAATGTTCAAAAACCGGATCTATATTGCTCAGAATCGCTATTATAGCATGTTTTCGGAACTGGAACAACCACTCTGCTTCTACCCATGAAAGCAGAATAGAAATCTGGGCACTCGGTCAAAAGATTTTCTCGCCGCAATTTCCGCGGCCGTCACCGAAATTCTGAAAAATTGCTGATTTTAAATCCGCGATATCTCCACTTTTAGAACTCCAAATGAGATGATTTTTTTTTTGAAACTGCGTATTTTTGAAAGAGGAATTCAGATATGCAATATGTTTCTTCTGATTTTGTGCAGAAAGTTTTAGAAATTGATCTGAAAGTCGCCGCCCAAAAAAAAGAAAAAAAAAATTTCCCACTTGTGCCAAGGAAAGTGCTCTGATACCAGATGAGATGTACCTGCAATAATTAATTAATGCAAATACACGAGATATCAGAAATAATAGAACAGAATCGCTTTTATATTGATCACGGGCCACTTCGAGGGGGCAACCTCCTTTGAGCAAGCTCAATACAATTAACTTCACGGTGCCTTCAATGACCTCAACACACACTTATATACTAAGTCTATGCCCAATACTATGAGTCAAAACCATGGGACATATAATACTACGGGACGACTTACAAAGCATATGCGTCCAATACTATGGGTCAATACTATGGGCTAATATAAACTATGGATCAACAAATACTACGGGACGACTTACAAAGCATATGCGTCCAACAACAATATACTAACATAGTAAAGAGAAGGGTTGACATAGGTTCCTAACACCCACTTGGTGCCCTTCATACCATTACATTAGGAGCCTCCCACAGTGAGCATGAGATCGGAGAATACCAACAACTGTTCCAAGAATTCACTGATGTCTTTACTTGGTCAGATATCGAAATGACTAGCCTTGACCCCGCCATTTATACGATCTCCACTGGATACTCCTCTGTCCGGTCGGCCCCCTACATTGATCCCATTCGCACACATGTTCCACTTTGCTACGTCGGTTTCACCGATGGTGCAAGCCGTTGGTCCCCCAATCTGGCCTCCGCAGCTTGGGTAATATATTCCCCTTCACATGAGTTGATCCACATCGACGGAGTGTGTTTGGGTGCCACTACCAACAACCAGGCTGAATATGATGCCATGACTGGTCTCCTGGCCGCAGCTCTCCAAATGAGCATATGTCACCTTAACGTTTTCTTGGACTCACAACTCCTTGTTTCCCAACTCAACAATGATTACCAGGTACGCGATCCCTATCTTTTCAGAAAATTCCTGCGCACTAAACAAATGGTCAGACAGTTTGAATCCATTTCATTCAGACATATCCAAGGAAACCTCAATAGTGTAGCAGACCATATGGCCAACAATGTACTTGACTGGCACACCAATCGCATCATACCATAAACAAATAATGCATCCACGTGCATAACATGTGCCTCCATGGGCATATACAAAAAACAAAATCTGCATCCACGTGCATAACATGTGCCTTCACGGGCATACAGAAAATCAAACATGCCTCCACGGGTGAACATAAAGACAACAAGTGCATCCATGTGCATACATGACTATATATCCAAACATATATATACATATATATAAACCGTGATAGTCAACATGTCATAGGTGCCCTCAACAGCCAATATACAAAAAATACATCAGCCGTACAAAAAATAGAGCTTCCCCATATGCTCATCAGCATTTGGGGGCAAATACATATCATCTAGTCATGAGGGTCCCTGGGATCCTCTGGCGCCCACTCCGCTGGCCCCGCCGGATCATGGCGAGCCCGAACTCTCCACTCTGCTGGCCCCGCTGGATCATCCCGTAGACGGATCCTCCTCTCAGCCGGCCCGGCCGGGTCATCCCGAACACCATCCCTGTGCTCGGCCACAAAAACCGCTGTCCTCAACAGGAACGACCGCCACTCAGGTGGCGCACCGAAGCAACGCTCCACGATGTCCCGGTCCAGGTCTCTCCAGCCATCCTCGGGGAGTCCAGCTAGAATCATGTCAAATGTCTGTCTGACACCCTCTATAGCATCATCTCGAGGGCCAACCCCTCGCCCACGAGCCGTAAATCCTCCACCACGTGGAGGTGGTACCGCTGCAGGTGGTTGAGCGACCACCATCGCCCGCCCCCAACGAGCCACATAGTCAGCCGGTGGTACAGGCCCAACATCTGCACAATGCAAATAAACCATCATATACACATCTAACTATAATCATAAACAAATCACGTGATATGGTAGAAAGCAAACAACAACACATACCGTTTAAACCCCAGGCCTGTCCCTGGGCTCAAGGCATCTCTGGGTCGCCTCGATAGTCCATTCCAGCATATGGGTAATCCTCAATCACCAGGGGCATCTGCTCCCACTTCTCATATACCTCCTCCGTAAAAAACCCGCGGACACCACCACCGCCACGAAGCATCATATGCCCCCACCGCACCATGCGCGGCTCACTCACTAGACCATCACGAATGGGCACCCACGGTCGTAAGGTCAGCACCCGCTCGAAGAAAAAATAGCATAGAAAGGAGGCATAACAGAACTCTCCTCCCTCTCGACTGCACTCGTCCAGATCTCTCCGGACACCACCTAGAAACATCTGAGCCCATGCATAATAAGTCCCCCGAAGCACAAAGTCCACCATCATCGTTTGTCCCCCAGACAAACGATGTGGCGCCGCAGCACACATGCCCCAACAGCCCTCATGTCCCAATCTCGTAGTGATCGCAAACTCAAAGCATTGTTCTGCAAAATGGCCCCATCAACACAAAACGTCTGCAGCAAATCCTCCATATCAACACCTGGAGGGATCCTTGGCAGAAGATCTCCCACCTCCCCTAAACGAGGCAACCCAGTGAGAAAATATACGTCTGTGAGGGTGATCTCCAACCTTTGTCCCCGAATCATAAAAGCACCCTCGGCGGGCACCCACCAACCCACCAACTTGTTCAGGAGCTGTCTCACTGAACGCATAGGTGGGATCTAAGCGAACTTCAAAAGTCCACTCACCGCTAGAGTCTGCCGAACCCCCGGATCAGTCTGAATCCTCAACATCAGATCATTATCTATCTCCCGCTCTCGCCATGAGGTCAATGGTCTCCTCAACATCCTGCAAAAAAACAGAAGAAATTTTTAACCCCAGCAAAAAAAAAAAAAATTGCAAAAAATACCATCACGACTTTTCCATCAAAAGCCGCGATGATCATCGCGGCCTCCATTCAAAAACCCGCGATGAACATCGCGGATATTTGCCAGATAGTCGCGATGAACATCGCGACTATCTCCCATGAACTCGCGATGAACATCGCGGGTTCCAACCTCACAGCCGCTATGAACATCGCGATTGTCATCCTAAAACCCCCGCGGTTCATCGCGGGAAGAGACCCGAAACCCGCGATATTCCATGTTGGAAGGTCAACGTGGAATTTCACGGCCTTCGGGGGCCCGTCGCTAACCAAAAATGACATAATTGAAAAGGCTAAGGCGAATAGGGTTACCTGAAACTCGCAGAATCGAAAACCAACGGTCAAATCTCCCAGAAATCGAGAAAGAGCTCTGACTGCTCTGCCAAACTCGCACGTAACAATGACACGTCATATGGGCCCCACGCCCTATTTATAGAAATTCCACCATTTTTCAAACCACCATTCCGGTCTCATACGACGTCCGTTTCTTAAACCGTTGGTACCATTGGAATCAGCGCAGCGAGAACTTCATGATATTCCTTTCCTTTTACTATTTTCACTAGGTCCATTTTTGACCATTTTTTGGGGCACCCTCGTCGCCTCGATTTGCATGCCACATCAGCCGTCGTCTGTTTTTGGCATGCCTTATATCGCCGGATTCAATTTTCCGCGCTCGTGATGATGCTTGAGATCATTTCTCGCTATCATGCCTAGATTTTTCGGGCAATTTTTCCATGCCCCCCTCGTCGCCTCGGTTTGCATGCCACATCAGCCGTCGTCCGTTTTTAGCGAGTCTTATATCGTCGGATTCAGTTTTTCGTGCTCGTGATGATGCTTGAGATCATTTCTCGCTCTCACGTCCAGATTTTTCGGGCATTTTTCCCATGCCCCCTCGTCGCCTCGGTTTGCATGCCACATCGGGCGTTGTCCGTTTCTGACAAGTTTTATATCGTCGGATTCAGTTTTCCGCGCTTGTGATGATGCTTGAGATCATTTCTCGCTCTCATGCCTAGATTTTTCGGGCATTTTTTCCACGCCCCCTTGTCGCCTCGGTTTGCATGCCACATCAGTCGGCGTCTGTTTTTGACAATCTTTATATCGTTGGATTCAGTTTTTCACGCTCGTGATGATGCTTGAGATCATTCCTCGCTCTCACGTCTAGATTTTTTGGGCAATTTTTCCATGCCCCCCTCGTCGCCTCAGTTTACGAGCCACATCGACCGTCGTCCGTTTTAGCGAGTCTTATATCGCCGCATTCAGTTTTCCCCGCTCATGATGATGCTTGAGATCATTTCTCGCTCTCACGTCCAGATTTTTTGGGCATTTTTCCCATGCCCCCTCGTCGCCTCGGTTTGCATGCCACATCGGCCGTTGTCCATTTCTTACAAGTTTTATATCGCCGGATTCAGTTTTCCACGCTCGTGATGATGCTTGAGATCATTTCTCGCTCTCACGCCTAGATTTTTCGGGCATTTTTTCCATGCCCCCTTGTCACCTCGATTTGCGTGCCACATCGGCCGGTGTCCCTTTTCGACAATCTTTATATCGCCGGATTCATTTTTCTGTGCTTGTGACGATGCTTGAGATCATTTCTCGCTCTCACGCCCATACTTTTCGGCCATTTTTTCAAAATACACTCTCATTGCCTCGGTTTGCGTGCCACAAAGGTCGCAGCCCCCTTTTGACAATCATTATGTCACCGGATCCAGTATCCCGCACACATGATGACGCTTGAGACATTTTTCTCGCTCCCATCAATCCCTTGTTGTTCGGTATGATTTTATCCCTTTTTCGGGCCGAGCAATCCCTTTTACGAAAAAGGCACTTAGGGAGTTTCTGTTAAGCTCTTTTCTGACTCCTAAAACAATGAAAAGATCGTCGAGCAACCTTGCTTCCTTTCATGCTCGTTAAACGTATCTGAAAGGGTGTCTACCTGGTATAAGTTTACCCCTTTTCCGAACCTCGTAGACTAATTACGAAAAAGGAATACTCTAGTCACATCGGCTAGAAGAGTTCTCCATTTGCATCATTTTATGCTTTTTCGGGCTTGGAGACTAAACTTACGAAAAAGAACACCAATAGAGTCCACTGACCGCTTTCAGACTCCTTAAAAATGAAAGCACCAATGAGCACGAACAGTCCTGGGCTCACAAATCCACAGGACAGTACCATTTCAGAGCACACTTTTATCCCTTCTTGGAGCTCATTAAAACTACGAAGAAGGACCCAATGGTGCTTCTCGGTGCCACAACGGATCACGTCTACTCATATGGAAGCTTCCCCATTTGGTCGCCTTTGTTCAGAGTATTCTGCAGTATGTCACCCTGAGAACCCCTCGACAGCACCCATCAGCTTGACCCCCCCAGAGTCAATACATACCCTTCAGTCCCTAAAAGCAATGATACCCACACCTACACGTCAGTTCCCTATGCTTCCAGGTCAACCATGTCATCATGCTCTGAACAAAGGAAGTTTGAGTCTACCCACTATATGAACCCAGTTACTTCCCATCCCCACAAGTATGTCAGTCCTACCATCAGTACTACCACACTTCAGTTCTACACCTCGCGCTCCTATCAAGGAAACATCATTGCCTTGTTAGTTGCCAGTCTCCCTCTGTCGACGACAACCAAATTTATTCCAGAGGATAGACCTAGAGGTCCCTGTGTCTTGGACTCATCACCATTTATGATGAGTGCCTACGAATCATTTCGAGAAGAGTCCTCAGTGCTTCTCCAAATGGTTGTTTCTCACATGCCCGACTTCAACACCTTAATCGCATCGTTGAGACTCGCACAGGGTATCGGTCCTTTCAGTTATTAGTCGAAGACCCTGGATACCTCCTGACTCCTCCACATTTGAGAGTCTACCTATGGATACAACCAGTTACACTTTTCCTATAGATATCCGGGTTGCGCATGGCGACAGTATTCAGATGTACACCAGTTTTATACTCCCTCGAGTACACAATCACATATACTTCCTAGGAAATGGCTCATAGTCATTGCGTCCCAACAGATGCTGGACACCTTCAGTTTCAGCAGTTCATCAGTTATTCCAGTGTATCAGTGATTGAGATCAGTCATGTTATGATCATGAGTACATCCCAAAATAATGTCCCCTCTGGACCATTATGATGTACCAGTATATTTTTTATGTATTAGATCCCCCTTCTTGGGACTAATTGTTATGTATATGTCTTGGTACGAGCATGGGTATGCCCGCCTCGTCCATTATCAGAGATTATCCCTCATTCATATTGAGGCAATGTAATATTTGTTTTTTTTTGCAGCTTCCAAGGGTCGCAGATCCAGTCTCCAATCGGTCTCTTCTCCTCCCCAAAACCCCAGAAAAAAGACAAAAGAACTATGATGTCTATCGGCCATACGATGAGCTCCTGCCCTCACACATCAGGGGGCAATCTGTTAACACCCAAAAAGTGCTCACTATCTCATTCCCTTATTCACATGACCCATTTGTCCACTTTTCCACCATCTGAGCCTCTGAAGCCAACAAAAGGTCACCAAAAGACCTTAGTACACCCCTTTTTCCCACTCAAAAAGATTATTTTTCCTAAAAAAACATAAAAAACCCTCAAAAAGGGTCCAAATTCCCAAAAGTATTAAAAAGGGAATAAAAATATTAATTTTATTCAAAAAAAGGAAAAAAGAAGGGAAAAGTACCTAAACCATGTTGGTCAATACCATTGGTTTCCACAAAACCACAAATGGTATTCCCCACCACCAAAACCTATAAAAAGGTGGTAGGGGCTCCTCATTTCACATCCATCCATCTTCCTATCCTCATGCTGTCAAAATCTCCCTTGAGTATTTGGCCATTGTAGCAACCTTGGAGAAAGGACCCATTGGAGATTGGAGCTGCTCACCATTGGAGCTATTCAACAACCTTCATCACTTGGAGGTATTGTTATTGCAAGCACTTGCTTGCCCCCATTTTCAATACAAATTTATTTTCTATATTTTCTTGTTCTTGTTTTTTAATTCAAAAATGCACATGCTAGTTTAGTTTAGTTTAGATTTAGTTTATTGTTATTTATTTCTATTGAAACTGCTGCTACTAGTTAGCAGGTGCCCATAGCACTAAGCTTGGTTGCAAAACCAAGCCAACAATAGTTCATCCTAAAATACAGTTCAGTGAGTTAATGCATTGCATGAGAAGTGGGGTGCACTTCTTCATGAAAGATTGATGCATCCATATGGAGGGCGAGTTCATCCTAAATTCAGAAGATAAAAATAGAATCCGATGCATGATAAGAATGTATAAATATGTTATACGGGATTGATGAATTCGATGTGAAGTGAATTCTCTTCTCCCTTGAAGGAAATGTGCTTCTCTTTCTGTAGGATATTATTTTGAGTCTCTCTTCTTTATCTTTATCTTTATCTTTATCTTTATCTTGCTCTGTAATTGCACTAGGGGTGCTTGATGTAAAATACATTCTCTGTTATCTATCAATATAAGTACTAAGGAAGGTTTTGCTGGGGTTTTCTCCCTCGAGTCATAGAGGGTTTCCCCAAGGTAAATTCATGTGTCGAATGTGATTGCTTATGTGTATGATTGCTATTTGATTTCAGGTATTATGGAAACTCTGAATTAAATATATATAAAATTAACATCTTTCAACATTGCTTTGGACCGTTGATTTATGATTCATTTAGAAAGAATGGGGTATCATTTATAGAACATTAGATTTTTTCATATAGGTGTGTAGGGAAGTTCAAATGAAAAAACTATTTTTATGTTTGAGTTGTCTTCATAAAAAGAGACAAGAATTTGACATACTTGGGCCTTTTTGAAAGAGGGAATAGAAAGGGTGAACATGATGGTGTAGGTGCTTGTGTGAAATGAACATTTAGGAGGTACTAGATGAGTCATGGTTCAACCTTACTCAAATCATCTGCAAAAGTAGTAGAATACTGCACACTGCATTTCAAACATGAAGGTCATGAACAAGCAAGGTCAGTGCGTAGGTAAGAGACTATGGTGTGGAATTGAAACTCACATTTTGAACATACTTTGGAACACTAGCTCGGTCGAAAAATTATATATTTGATATTTAATTTGATGCATTTTCTTTTGGAATGTTTCCCTTGGCGAGGTAAATAGATCCATGCCTTGGTATTGGTATATTATACCTAGCATGAGGGAATTACACTTCATTTGGAGTAAAGGCATGGGCAACATATTTTCCATTGAAACGAGAAAGTATGTGTGCTTTTTCGACATTTGCATCGATGCCGATGGATGTGATATTCATCAATTTGAAAATGATGGACATGTGAAACATTGGAAATATGTCCCTCTTAATATGAAGGATCCACATCCAATTCCGACATAGCAAGAGATGCACATTGAAGAGGATGCGGTATCGTTGGATCATGATCAGGTTTCTAACATGGTTAGGGAAGGTATGTGACTGCATTAATATGTTCATTATATATTACACATGTTTTTATTTGGAATCTTCAATTGAATATTCAAACTTGTACAAATGTATACATTTGATTAACATTTGTAATTTTGGTTGCAGGTGATGTATGTGTTGCCACTGCACCCCGTGAAATGAAGAGAATGTGGCATACTATTTAATGTGATGTACACAAATTAAAATTAGATTGGTGGGACCCTATCAAAATGGAGAGTTCACGTATCCAATTGGAAACCTGGTTGTGATGGGCCACTTCTTTGAAAAAGTGAAAAGACAAGGCGATTATATTATCTATAAAATTTTTATGCATGAACATATATCTTGCTAGTACAGTTATTTGGTGGAATCTCATATACATCTCACCTAAAACAAGGTGAAGAGAGGTGAACCAAAGAGATGGAAGATGGAAGAAGTTGGAAGACTTGCATTACTATAACCCATTATCCAGAAGAATGAACAACACATGCAACTTTTGAGGTTAACCTACTTGGCATGCTAACTTGTTCTGATATTATTTATATGATTTGCCAATCTGATTTTGTATCAATATAGCATGGTATCAATGGGTTCACAAAATCAATGCTTTCTAACTAGATTATAACCAATTTTCATAGGTTTTACTAATAATTTTGAAAGTTATAAGCCTCCCAAATTGACAATTCCTAGTGTTTGAATTTGTTTTGACATTTGTGGTCTAGTTGATTTTATAAAGTCTTTAAACATTGTAATCTTAAGATTCATGTAATGGAAGATACAAGAAAAAGTAGGAATCCCTCCATAGCTGAAGAGTGTTGTTAATGGCTTTGATAAAAAAAAGTTATATTTTCTAGAGGAATACACTATAATTGAGAAATTTGGTGATAATGCACTCAATCATGATTTGTCTGCGTACTTCATCATATACCCCATGGGTATTTTGAAACCCTTACAACTTTAAAATATTATAATACTAACAAGATTCATACCATAATTGGATCTTCCAATTGATACTAATCCAAATTTTATCATATTTATTCCTTTTGACCAAGTCATTGATCAAACAAGGTATGTAACGAATATAGATGATATTAAATATAAAATAAATAACAATGTAGATAATCACATAAATAAATAATTAAATAGCATAAATATTAGAGAGAGGTGACTTTTGAGAGTCATTATCAAGCCTATAAAAACTAGGCTATCTTATCATTATAAATCATCAATCAATTTTTATATATATAATATTTTAAAGATGGATTATCTCCACGAGTAAACCTCGGATTCGGGTTATTTCTGCAACACCGGGCTCGGTGTGCCATTTACCACATGCATAACAAGGCTATAAAAATCTTTCACAATGTCAAGGTAGGTCACTTTCTTGCACATGCCAAGTATTCCACACTTGAGAAATTTTGACATAAGTTTCATCACATGGTAGAAAATGCTATATATTATTTTCCCCCAAAATCCAGTTTCTACCATGATGGGGAATGACACTTCTACCTCTAACACAATAGTGAACATTACTTCTTTGGTAAATCCTAATACATGTCTTAACACATTCTATGCAATAACACCTTTTTGGCTAACGATAGGCCCCTCTTAATTCTCAATTCCTAATAGACGTACAATTTAGTCAATTACTTGTGTTTAATTTTGTTATCATTTTGGGGTTGTCTTACTATTAATTGCTTGTCTCTATATTGTGTGAATGCATTTTATTTTATTTTTAAGTAACAGTAATACACTCTATAATTAAAATTCGGTTTATTAAAACTTAACATTTTAAATTTGAATTTGAATTTAAAACTTAACTCTTACATTTTTAATTTAAAAATATTCTAAATTCATACTTTTGAAATCAAAATTCATAGTTTCTTCATTTAAATTCTTGCTTATTGGTCCAAATTTAATGAAATTGGCCTTAACAAACTTTCGCAAAAGCTTTTCCCAATGGTTGTAGAGGTTTTGGGAAGGTTTTAGTGGAGTATTTTGGAAGGAAAGAGTAGGATTTTGTGGGTTTTTTCTTCCTTTTGTGTTTCTCCAAGGATATAAGTACAATGGTGCTTCAAGCTCTTTGGGGCATTGGTTCTCCAAGACTAATGTGAAGCATCAATTTAGGTGGTCCATGATGAAAGTGAAGCATGGATTTTGGTGTCCCGTGAGCAAAGTGAAACATTGATGTTCTAGGACCAAATTGAAGCATCGAAAACAATGCTCAATATAAAAAAGGAACACTTATGCTCCAAGAAAAAATTGAAGCACTAATGTTGGTGATCCAAGGTAAATAAAAGGAGCATGAGTGCTACAATGTTAAAATCAAACACTAGTGATATCAAATAGTAAATAAATTATTAGTTTATTATCAAAAATCATTTGTACTTAATATCTAATTAATATTTTTTGGTCATATCTACATTTTTGTTTTGTATTCAATATTTGTTATGACTTCTTAAAATTGATATATCAAATTTAATATATAAAATATTACTAAATGTAGCGATATCATAATTCTTAATTTAAATATTCCAAGCATTAGCTTACCCTTTTTTATTAATGAACCTCTAATTTACAATTAAAAAAATGAAACTTGTAAATTGTTAAATAAAAAAAATAAAAAATGATATTTAGAATCATATGAAACAAGACGTTAGAAATAAATAGAAGATTAATATTATGAAAATGTACAATATATATAATATTGAAATGTTAAGTTCTACGATATAGTAATAGTGATGAAGTTGCTCTTTCTTCTTACCAAAAGCACTATGAACTTGGTATTTACATTTCTTATTGCCATGTGTATCTTGTTATTGCAAAATTGTAATTGTAAGAGTATTGTGTGACTATACACTTGTAATTGAAATTGAAATTTGTAAATTTGCAAGTTTGCAATTTTTAATTGTAATTTTGCAATTTCATAAATTGTTAAATGTAATTTTTCAATTTGTAAATTAATTTGTAAACATAATTGTAAATTTGCAACAGTAATTTGCAAGTTATAATTATAAATGTAATTGCAATTTGTGATTTTAAATTTGTAGTTGTAATTGTCCAATTTCTAAAATTTGTAATTTGTAAATCTAATTACTAATTTCTTATTGTAATTGTATAATTGTAACTTGTAGTCCTGAAATTTTAATCATGACTGTAAATTGTAATAATAGATGAAGTTGTAGCTTGCATTTATAAATAAGATTGTGCACAACTTGTAATTATAATTATAGCTAATATAAAAGGAATCGACATAAATAAATAACATTACATCACATCACACACATGAATCATACTCATCGATCTAAACAAAATACATCATACACATGAAGATACATATGATATAAAATAATTTGGAACTCCATTCAGTTCATAAAAAACTAAATTTATATATACATAACAAGAAAAATAGTACATGTGTATGTCATCAAATCAATGGCCACCACTGCCACCCCATGTACTAGACCCCTAATTAGACATGTGACCATCACCACTACTACCATCACCCACAATAGGATCCTAGCTAGGGCATGCTATACAATAAAAAATGGTTTTCAGTTCATCGAAGTGCAAAAGTTAAAATTTTGAACTCTGTAAGCTAATTAGATTTCAATACAAAATTTATAAGATGACAATTTTTAAAAATTTTAATTGGATGGATCAACTCACCTACCTCGAGTTGATGGTGAACTGTGTCATATCCATATGTGTGGAATCTCCTAGGACCGTCAATGGGCCCTGATCAAGACCTCATTGAATTAATGCATCCTAATCATGTGTCCACATGACTGCAACATCGACAACCCCATGTACATGTGCATGTTTATGGTGACATTACATGTAATCAATTAGATTAATAAATGCACATTATGAATTGATGATTAACTTGGATTATATTGCATTGAATCATAATTACAGTACTTCATTAAGTGGCGGAGGATGGTTAGAACTAGAGGGAGATTGTGTCTCCTACATGTAGGCATGATGACCTATAGGTGGAGAATCATCAATAATACCCTTTCCTCTACCCTGCACAATTTGAGAAAGGGACAAGAATAAAGTTAGGATAAAATAAATCTAATTATGCACATATAAATTTGAAAGTTAGGAAGAGAGTTATCATATACCATAGAGACATCAACGGATGGAAAGCATGGACAACCAATCAAAGACTTAGTGGAATTGAACTTATCCATAAATGTGGTCTCTTGCATGGGGCATTAAAAAATAACAAAATATCACTTAATTGATTCATTTTGATACATGTATTAAATATGATAATTTAATGACATATTATGATCAAACTTAAGTACACACATGATTCTACAAAAATATACTTTCTCTATCATCGCAACATGCATCTCTCTTACAATTGATAGTATGCATCCCAAGATGTCTTGGCATACTACAAGAAAAATGTCACATTCAACCATCTCAATTATAAAATAATCCACCCACTGTATATCGAGATCTGTAGGTCCAGGGAGTGGTATGTATCTCTCACCATGCATAGAAAGTATAACACTACTCAATACAGTGCACATGGTTCCTAAAATCATATCTGACATGTCCACTCCATGCTATGATGGCTTGGCTACATATTCTGACCTAATAATATTCCTTCTAGGCATGGAAACCAACCTCGTAGGGGGTGGTGCAGTAACAGGATCTCTACACCCCAGGACACTCATAACCGCATCCCCTATTGACACCATAGAAAGATGATGGTGTGCTTGTGTATTCAAGATGCATGCCTAACACAAAATTTACATATATGTACTTTGTAAGGTACATTGGTACCTATTCATGGTGGGAGACATGCCCCATGCTCCAATAAATCTATCATATATATAATCCACAACAACCTCAAGTTTAAAATCTCTGAATCTAAGCAGTTGTCTACTAGCGCGACCAAGAGGGATATCAAATAATGTAACCTTCACATCCTTTTCTTTCATCGCATATTTTACCACCTCCCATCTATTTGAACCCAATACTTGGGCCCTACTCTTCAAACATGCAATATGCCAAATGCTGCTAAATGATCCTTTCTTCTGGTGGATATCCAACAAATTATATGAGTGTGCATCCAGTCACATTGAGATGTGATATCATCAATGGTGGTTGGTGTGATCTCATCCTCCCAAGGAACAAAAGGTGGAGTCACACGATCACATCCACTACATGTATCTGCAAGTTAGATAAAAAAAAATATTAGTTGAAATATGTGTTTGCAAGTGAAATCAAGCATTCTAAATTAAAGATACATATAATTGAACAAGAAATATATGCATTTAATGTACATGAATCATGAGGCACCTATAACATCCCGAATTTTCATAAAAATTTAAAACCTTTTAAAAACAGCATTAAATGTGATGATTACAACTGCGGAAATAATAAATGCTTGATTAAGACGGCAATGATTAAGAAGTCATTACATACTAAACATAATTTAATCATTGGGTTAAAAACATTTTAGGTAACAGCAACACATCACACTTCTGACAACATGCTTACTACAATAATTGCTCAAGTTAACTAAAAGGTTAGAAATATGATGCAACAGGTTTCTTTTTGACAAGACACTAATGGTTTGCTTTCTTGATGTCCAAGGGTTTCCTACGAGGTACCCTGGAGTTTACTTAACTGCAAAAGCTAAGGCATTTGGAATGTTTCTATGTGCAGGCAGCAGGTAAGAAGTTCTACGACCATATGTTTTAAGAGTACGTGTGTCTTTCAATTCAACGTCGATGTAATAATAAAAATGCTAAGTACCTCATTACGAAACAAGTTGTTGGAGGTATGAATTACTTAGTTCTAAAACTAGCTCAAGTGCTGACTTGCAAACTCTTCAATGTTTTATGAAAAAGCGTCATCTATTTAATTCTTATGCTGCTAAGTTTATTATCATGACTATCGTCATTAATGTTGAGTGGCTTTACCATCGTCTTAAGGTAGTTCTACTTCTATGTTGTAGATGTAGTATTTGTACTACTAATTCATCAAATACTTTGCACTATAAAACTATTGTGTGACGTAAATAATATGATCATGGTTTTTATGCTAAATAATTAGCTTTAATTAGCTTGAGAACAAAACACAAATCCTACCCTTTTCAATTGCTTGCAATTTTAAAAAAATGTATGAAAAATATAAAGAATATATTGCTAGCATTATAATTTGTATAAAATAAATAATCATATCTACCTATAATCTCCAATTACCAACAAATGACAAGGTTTGGCTAATATACAAATGTATAAGCCTTACCTATGTGACTTGTACACAAACCAAGGACTGCAATGTAAACATTGTAACTTGACATAGCATAAACTCTAATACTATAATGCGTGAATATTCACTTTGAAATTATACCAATACATACAGATTGAAATTATCAAGCTATACAATGCATGAATGCTAACTTTGATACTATACAAAAGATATATATATTGATACTAACTTTGTATTGAATTTTGATTTGATAGGAGTTCTAAAGCTTAGTGCTTGGCATGCATTTCAACCTGGCATTGATAGTGTCCCATTCCTGCATTAATAGTTCAGACCAAACTACGTAGTGGAAAGTGTTTTTGGCACTCCACGTAATACCATCCACATGAACGTGGTGGATAAAATGACTATGAATCTAACTCTGCATGGTTTCCACGTCTATTCTCCTCCGTGTTGGATATGGTAATGATCCTTAGTAAGCAATGTTGGCACTATCATGGTTGTGGCAATTTATGAAGCAATAAATGTTATGGTTTCCCGACCTCCAATGTAGCTCGCTGGCACTCTCTTGCTCATTGATTGTATTAGATCTGGATCATTGATTTTCTAACCCTAGAACCTCATTGTAAGTGTTTGATGGAGAGCTCTTGGTATTCATTGTTACGCTGGTGTTTCAAGTGATGAGGCCGACAGGTTGCTGGAAAGTAGGGTTTAGACAAAGTAACTTAGAGGTTTCGACCTTGAGAACTATAGGTGTGATCTTAATAGTTGCAGGTTCACCCCGGTGCCATGGTGATACAATATAGTTAGTGTTTGTTGTGTTCGGTTTTACTGATGTTGATTTATGAATTTGTAGCTTGATTCCTTCATTTAGTGGAAGAAAATCTTATGTAAAAAGCTCATAGCCTCGGTCCAAGCCATCGAGCTCGTCGTTTTTGCTGGTGTAATGTAAAAGACTCAGAACATTGATTCTAAAGGTAAGCACTCACCCAAAGATATGTTACTGTGTTTAACTTTCATAATTACATTTTTCTTGTCTTTAAACTCTTGACTATGTTTTTGGCAAGCACCGGTTTCGAATGAAGTTCCTTGGCAAGGGTTTGGAAATGGAATGCATGCATCCAATTCTTGGTAAGATTTGGTGGTCCTCAAACCCTCGTAGGTGCCTTTGGACTTGGTTTGATGATGATTCTGTTGCCGAAAGTCAAAATTGTTCAACCTTGTTTTCGGCGATGGCCGTCTGTCGAGTTTTCTTTAAGGTCTTATGTTGACATAAAAAATTGTACAGAGGGTAACCCTCTAATGTTTATATTGTTACTTGGTTGTTTTGATGCCTAGATTGTCGTTGATAAGAGTTTTAACACTCGTTTTCGTAATGCTAGATGTCAAGGATATAACCCTGTGTAGTTTTTGGATAATGTGATCTCGTCTGATGTTTGTTGATGAGCTTCTTCGTACTGTTGGAACCTTGATAGGTTCAAAATGTGAACTCTGTTTAGTTTTTTGTTATTTCTTTTGAGTATGGAACTCATAGCTGAGGGCTCATTTATCTCTGTATACCATGGTTAGTTTCTTGCAATGGAAAGTTCTGTTTAAACAAATCGTTGAGATCACTGTGCAAAATAATTGTTTATGGTTTGCCGAGCCATGATATGTATCTTTGGCCAAGGGTTTTATGGTTTGCATAATGTATGTATGTACTTAGTTCTTGTTGTTGATAATCTCAATTTTGGAAAAACGTTGAGGTAGTTTCGACTGTTAAATATTTTCGAAAATGGCTATGCCCCATGTTCTAGTTTTCGATTTTTACAAAGGATATCTTACTTGTAATCTCCAATAAGCTTTCGGGCTTGTACTAGGGTCTGTATCCAAAATTAAATCGTTGACAAAATAATTTCGATATTGCATGTGTTTAGATACTAGGGTTATAAGCTATGGTTTAAACATGAAAAAGTAATTTGTATCTTTGGCTAACTGTTAGATGATTCTTAGATAGTAACTTACTATATAAATAAGATAATATGGTTCTGGAAAGTAATAGCTAGGGTTTAATAAGTCATAATGTTATCATGCGTTGAATAATGGACCCACAGTTTGTCTTTAAGATAGAAATTATGATATTCAAATACAGAGTTAGGGTTTACAGTGTATTAGGTTTTGATACTACTGAAATAAATAATTGATACATGAAATCAAACAGGAAATTAGTGAAGAAATAAAGTATGTGTAAAGATAAGAAAACTATATATTGATTAGTTCTTGCAGTTGTTAAAATCCTTGGAAATACTATTACTTGGAAAACATGATATGTATAAATTTAATTGCATTTGTTTGCTATTTAAAATGAATAGAGATAAGAAACGAGTATATGACTATATAGAAGTTAAACTGTAATTTTCTTTCATGAAATAACAAAAGAGTCCAAGATTACTGTCAATATACAGTAAATTTTTACTATGTTAGATATAGGACAGAATTGTGAATATAGCACTTAGTGTAATTATTTGTCCAATCAATGGCAATCTGCCTATCTCTCATCTATCATTTAATTTGCTTCTCTATACTAGAGTACGATGCAAATAACAGCATGTGGAAAAATATAGAGATGGTTATCTAATCAGATCTTTAACAAGGCTTTATCATTTACACTTAAACAAAGATCAGAAATAAATACATTTACAAAACAGAGTTTGATGATTTCACTAAACAGAAATATTAAACTGTAAACAAAATAAGAAACAGCAAAACCTGGTTAATCTGTAGGGAAACAAACAGCCCAAGGAGCCTGTTCCACCCAACCAATTCCTGAAGACAGCCAAGTACTTGCCTTAGGACCCCCGAGCTTGTTCAATACACCACCAGGAGGAAGAAACTTAGAATTTTAGGACCTCAACTTGCAGTAGCATTAGTTATCCAATCTTAAAGGCTTAGCAGTCAAAGGGACCTGCACCAGCACCTCTGGTTCTCCTTCTCAGAATAATTTGCAGACTTACAGTTGCACTCTCACATAGCCTCCCTATTTGAATCTCTCAGTGATCACCTAATGCACTTGAGGAATATTTCTGCAGAAAATATTGTGTAAGAGCTGCCTACTCAATTCGAATTTGCCTTATGTAGGCTGCCTAGGCCTTTCAGTTGTTAACTGGTCATTAAATGAGCTTCCTGCTCACTCCCTCCACCTAGGGGATAATTCCTTATTTGTAGGGATATTTGTCCCATAACAAACAGCTTGTGGTGAAGTGCAATTGCTGCCATCTATCCCATGCCTTCTAACAACTTCCATTCCTCCTAGTGGGTCAGTGAACACTCATTTAACAGTTCCCTTGGGTGTTTGTCTCCTACTTTAATTTATTAAATAATAATAATCAGTAATTACATTCATCCTTGACCAAACTTGGTAATAATTACAAAAATTTGTAATTAAAATTTATCATAAAGTATTTTTGCCAATAAAATAATATTTTCAGAATTTGGGTAGGTGACATACACCCCCCCTTAAGTCTCAACATCGTCCTCAATGTTGGTCAACCAATCTCTGAGTGTTCCTGAAAAAGAGTTGGGTATGCTGCCTACATACTACTCTCCAACTCCCAGGTTGCCTCTTCTGGGCTAAGGTGCTTCCATTGCACCTTCACTTGCCCAATGGTGCGATTCCGGAGCAGAGTTTCCCTCCTTTTGAGGATACAGTCCGGTTCCACCTGAAAATCGCCGTCTTGTCCCACCTATACATCATTCCAGTTTACAACATGAGTAGCATCGTGTACATACTTCTTTAAAAATGATATATGAAAAACATTATGTATCTTTAAATTTGGTGGCAAAGCCAATTGGTATGCCACTGGTCCAACCCTGGACAATATTTCGAAAGGACCACAATACCTGGGTGCCAACTGTTAAATTTTTAGTATTAATTCACAATACTATAGGATCTTTGCTGAGAGAATAACATCTACAGTATATCAATGCATGACAAGCATCACAAGCATCAAAAGCATAGAGACAAGAGACACAGAGTTTCCGTGGGGAAAAACCTAAGGTGAAAAACCCCACAACTTCCTCAGAGATAGAGAGAGCAATGGCTCAACCAAAATACAACCAAATAACACTGAGATAGTCTCCTAGCAGATGATCCTCCTCCTCCTCACTAGTGCGCCACTTTTCAAAGAGAGAGATAGTTACTTTTTCGAGTGAGTAAAATAGAGATCTCCTATCTCTATTTATACTCACCTTTTTTCCCAGTGACCTACTGGGGCCGACTTGTCTACTTAGATACATCGACATTATATTATATATAATTCCGGGCCGACCCCAAATGGTGGTCTAATAACCCATCGGAAAGTACACACACTTGCGACACTTGTCAATCCACATGACGACACTTCCTTATAGAGGAATAACACATCTCTTATAAGGGTACAATAAATATATATGAAATATACAAATGAAATACATTCCGAAGTTACATATACATCAACACTCCCTCTTAACTAGGAAGGTATTTCTCGACACAGATCTGCTAGACAAGTCTTCTTCTCTGGATCATCATCATCGATGCATCGTCATCATCATCGTCACTGCTGCTGCTATCTCAACCAATCTCTGACTCTACTCGTCATAGGAAGTTCTACAGAGCCAGTCCTTTTTCATACTGGATGTAGGCCCACCACCTGCAGGTCTTCATCATCACTGTCCATACTGTGGAATCCTCAAGACTTATTACGTGCGTCACAAAACCTCGAAAGAGCATCCCAGGCTGTTACGAGCACACGGCTCTACCTATAGGATCTCCCAGGGCACAAATTACATGTGACCTCACCACAAAACCTCGAAAGAGAATCCCAGGACTGATTACGAGAACAAGGCTCAACCTATCAGATCTCCCAGGGCACAAATTACATGTGGTCACCCCAAAACCTCGAAAGAGCATCCCAGGACTGATTACGAGCACACAGCTCAACCTATCGGATCTCCCAGGGCACAAATTACATGTGGTCATGGAAAAACCTCGAAAGAGCATTTCAGGATGTTACGGGTACACAACTCCGACCTGAAATCTCCCAGGGCACAAATTACATGCCATAGGACAAAACCTCGAAAGAGCATCTGCCAGATATCCCAGGGCACAAATTACATGCCATAGGCAAAACCTCGAAAGACTATCTGCAGATCTCCCAGGGCACAAATTATATGTCCTCCCAAGCAAAACCTCGAAATATCATTTGCCAGATGTCCCAGGGCACCGATATTACATGCCATAGGCAAAACCTCGAAAGACCATCTGCAAATCTCCCAGGGCACTAGATTACATGCTCATCTGCAAAACCTGATCCACAGCCACAGAGTATCACCCTGATACTCACTATACATCATCCTGATGTATCCATGATCATCCTGATCATCATCACTGCAACGTCCTGCTGCATGTCATCTGGAGCAACATCCTGAAGCTCGTCATCTATGATCATCCTGATCATCACTGCAACATCCTGCTGCATGTCATCTGGAGCAACATCCTGAAGCTCGTCATCTATGATCATCCTGATCATCACTGCAACATCCTTCTGCATGTCATCTGGAGCAACATCCTGAAGCTCGTCATCTATGATCATCCTGATCATCACTGCAACATCCTGCTGCATGTCATCATACCTGATCCACCTGATCATCAATGCATCTTCCTGATGCATACCAAGTATCTACCTAATACATATCATCATACATGATCCTCCTGATCATCAATGTATCCACCTGATACAAATACAAATACATGATACATATCACCATACATGATCCACCTGATCATACAATGTATCCACCTGATACATATACAGATACATGGTCCAAGCATTCAACAGGATGCATGTACAAAATACATACACATGATCCAACTGATCATATCCAGCATCTAACATGATGCATACATACATAAATGATCCAACTGATCATATCCAGCATCCAACATGATGCGTACATACATACATAAAAATGATCCAACTGATCATATCCAGCATCCAACATGATGCGTACATACATACATAAAAATTATCCAACTAATCATATCAAGCAGAAACCAGAACATCATCCTGATGCTCATCATCCAGCGCTTACATCCACAGCCATGTGAAGGATCCTCCTTCCAACATGCTTTGAATGGCTTCAGCAAATGTGTCCATCACTTCTTCCTCGAAGTGTCATCGATCTGAAGAACGCCAAGCCTCTCTCTGAAGTACTCGAACTTCACTCTGGCTAGTGGCTTCGTCAGCACATCTGCAATCTGCTCGTCCGTCGCAACATACAGGAGCTTCACATCTCCTCTCTGCACCATATCCTTGATATAGTGATATTTGATCTCTATGTGTTTCGACCTGTCATGAAACACTGGGTTCTCGGACAGCTTCACACAACTCTGGTTATCACAGAAGATACCAGTAGCCTCCAACGGGAGATCAAATAACTCAAACAGTAGCTTCCGTAGCCATACTGCCTCACAACTAGATGAACAGGCTGCAACATACTCTGCCTCAGCTGTACTCAGTGCTACACAGGACTTCTTCCTGCTAAACCAAGAGATCACACCTGATCCCATACTGAAGCAACACCCAGATGTGCTCTTCCTGTCTGCAGCACTGCCAGCCCAATCTAAATCAACATAACCCTGCAGGTTAAACTTTTGATCCGCCTCATACCTGAGCCCATAATCCACTGTACCCTTTAGGTACCTCAGAACATGCTTTACAGCAACCAGGTGAACACTCCTAGGATCCGTCAGGAACTGGCTCAATGTGTTCACAGCAAAGCAAATGTCTAGTCTCGTGTTCGTCAGGTACATCAAGGACCCAATCATCTGATGATACATAGAGACATCAATTGGCTCAGATGAAGCATCACATAGAAGCTTCAGATTCGATGCCATCGGTGTGGCCATGGCCTTGCAATCCATCATCCCGAATCTTTTCAGGATATCTACTGTGTACTTCCCTTGACCAAGGAAGATCCCACCTGCATTCTGCCACACCTCCATACCTAGGAAATAGTGCATCATTCCCAAATATTTCATATCGAATTCAGCTGCAAGCTTCCTCTTAGTATCTGCAATCAGTCTGTCATCTCCTATCACAAATAGGTCATCCACATACAGGAGTAGAATCACTGGATTCCCTTCCTCAACCTTGTAGTAAAGGTTGGAATCTGCTTTACTCTTGGTAAAGCCCAAGCTAGATAGAAAACTGTCCATCCTTCCATACCAAGTTCTGGGAGCTTGTTTCAAGCCATACAAGGCTTTCTTCAATCTGCACACATATGACTCCATGTCATGTATTTCAAAACCGAGTGGCTGTTCCACATATACTTCCTCTTCTACTACACCATTCAGGAAAGCAGTCTTGACATCCATCTGGTGTATTTTTCATTTCATTGCTGCAGCCAGGGAAAGTACTGTTCTGATGGAAGTATACCTGGCTACAGGTGCAAAGGTTTCTTCATAATCTATTCCTTCTTTCTGAGAGAAACCACGAGCTACGAATCTTGCTTTGTATTTTTCTACACTGCCATCTGCAGCGTGCTTGATTTTGTAGATCCACTTGGAGGTCACAACAGACTTCTCTTTAGGTCTTGGGACAACATCCCAAACATCATTCTTCATTATTGATTGGTATTCCTCAACCATAGCATCCTTCCATTCTTTCTTTTCTGCTGCCTCTTCATAACTGGAAGGTTCTTTCTTCATAATGTCACAGAGTAAAGCAACATAACTGGTGTGTGATCTGGTTCTCTTCTTTGCTCTGTGTTCTTCTTCTGGAACGCCAAATCTTTCTACATCATGAATGAGCTCTCTGGCCCATACAGGTTTCCTCTTGTGAGAGTTATTCTCACGGGGTGGATCTACAGGTTCTTGTGGATCTTCAAACTCACGAACAGTTTCTGGAACTGCTTCAGCCATGGTAGTATCCTGAAATCTTGTTTCCTTAGGTTCTTCATAAACTTCGGTAGGTGCCTTCCTTGATTTGATGAATGCTGAGTTTTCATCAAATGTTACATCCCTGCTAACATCAATCTTCTTGAACCCTAGAAAGTATATTCTGTAAGCCTTCGAGCTTTCACTATAACCCACAAAGATGCCCTTCTTTCCTGAAGGATCTAGTTTAGTCCTCTTCTCTTTTGGGACATGAGTATATACTGTACAACCAAATATTCTGAGATGGATGACTTCAGGTTTCTTACCAGAAAAGACCTATTCTGGTGTCTTGTTGTCCAATATCTTGTGGGGTGTTCTGTTTTGCACATATACAGCTGTTCTAGTTGCTTCTGCCCATAGATGCATAGGAAGATCTTGGTCATGCAACATTGCCCTTGCTGCTTCCATGATAGTTCTGTTCTTCCTTTCTGCAACCCCATTCTGTTGAGGATTATAAGGAGCAGTCAACTCCCTCTTAATCCCTGAATCACTGCAAAGCTTCTTGAAGTCATTTGAGGTGAATTCTCCACCATTGTCGGATCTGAAAGTTTTGATCTTCTTGTCAGTTTGATTTTCCATCAAGGTTTTGAATTCCTTGAATTTATCAAGCACTTCATCTTTGCCCTTCAAGAAGTATACCCAAGTCTTCCTGGAGAAGTCATCAATAAATGATACATAGTAAACATACCCACTCAGGGAACTGGAAGACATAGGGCCACATACATCTGAGTGGATGATTTCCAGAATGTCTTTTGCCTTGCTTTCACTGTTTGGGAAGGCCTTCTTAGTGTTCTTACCTTTTGCACATCCTTTGTAAACACCTTCATGTTTGGTCTTGATTTCAGGAAGACCCTCTACTGCCTTGCTTGCAATTGGAAGTGCCCTATAGTGCATATGAGCAAGTCTTCTATGCCAAAGTTCACTTGGCTCCATGGATTCATGCACCATGTCATGTTCAGGTTGTCCCTTCCATTTATACAGTCCTCCCTCTTGCTCTCCAATCACTACTGCATCATTTATTGTCTTTCCCTTTGGCCACATCAGGACTTGGCCATCTACAAATGCAACCATCATACCTTTTGCATCCAATGCAGAGATGGAGAGTAAGTTCTTCTTGAGCCCAGGTACAAAGAGGACTTCCTTCATCTTTAGAGATTTTCCAGAATCTAGGTTGTAGGAGGCTTCACCACTTCCTTTGATTGGGTATTGATAATCATCCCCAAGTTTCACCTTATGGGTGATTCATGTTCAGATAGGTTCACAAAAGATTCTTTGAATCCAGTCATGTGTTTGGATGCCCCACTATCAATTAACCAATCATTACAACCATGGGAGATTGTACCTGTGAGAGCAGAGATCAGAACATACTCTTCTTCACTTGATGAGACATCATCACTATCACTTTCTGCCCTAGCCTTCTTCTTTGGGGGTTCATCATCTTCGGCAGCATGAGCATGAAATCTTCTTTTGCTGCCCTTCTTCTTCTTACTAAAGTTGTTGTTATTATCCCTTTTGTTCTTGGGACAATCTGAAGCATAGTGACCCTTCTCATTGCATGTAAAGCATCTTAGGTCCTTCTTACTCCTTTGATGAGATCTTTTGTGGTGAGAGTGATCCTTCTTGGTTTTGCTTCTTTTGGTGTGAGCTGCAAGAGCTTGATCTTCTCCTCCCATCTTTTCCTCACGAGCTATAAGCCTAGCTTCTTCTTGAGAGCATTCTTCCCGAAGTCTACTGAAGGAGATCAACTTCTTCCTTGCACAAATTCCTTGAATAAAGGAATCCCATGACCTGGGTAGGCCATTCAGAGTGGTCATCACCACTTCACCATTCTCCACCATTTCATCAACTGCTTCTAATTGTTCCTTGATCTGGGAGACCCTTGAAAAGTAAGATTGAATGGTTTCTCCATTCTGAAACTTCACTACTTTCAATTGGTTCCGCAGGGTCATCTTTCGATTTATGTTCTTTCCTTCAAATAGCTTGGTCAAAGATTCAAACATCTCTTTGGGTGTCTTAAGAGAAGACACATGAGGTATGAGATGGTCTTTGATAGAATCAGCAATGATTCTCTTTGCCTTGACCAAGTTCTTCTTGTGCAATGCCTTGGCTTCTTCATCCTCTGGGATAGGGATGTCTTCTTTCACATATGAGTCCAACTCATTCTCTTCCAGGATTAGCCCAATCCTATACTTCCAGGCTCGGAAGTTATCAACCCCCTCAAGCTTATCCTCAAGCTTGGTGTGGAGAGACATCTTTAAGAGTACTTCAAATGGAAATAGAAAAGATTTAGGACTTACCACTTGAAGTGCTGAAAACTAGATCTGGTCCCGGATTAGGGTTTGTCAGAGAAACCCTAAAAATTCAAAATGTGAATTTCAAAATTCTGAAAGGATAGAAAGATGCGCCTTGGAGAGCTAATCAGCCTAGTACATTCAGAATTTGAGATCAGCAAAGTCTTGCCCTTCAAAATTGCCTTTTTGTCCTCCCGGTTTCACTAGGGAGAGCCCTGAATTAGGGTTTGAGTTTCCCAGAGATCTACCCAGCCAAAAATATCGATCCAAAGCTCTAACCTTCGATTTTTGCAAGGAGCTTCTAGCTGTTCCTTCAGTTTCCAGAAATTCCTATTTTTGTGGAAACCCTAATTTTTAGGGCCAAATCTGAAAATGCTCGAAACTGAATTCTGATTGGACAGATAGATGCGTCTTGATGAGTAGATCCAATCTACTATACTGAATTTCAAAAATCTGTGGAGAGAAACCCAATAAACAAGGAATACAAGCTTTCGTCACTGCAAAATGTCTTCTTCTCAGTTAAGCTCTGATACCATGTTAAATTTTTAGTATTAATTCACAATACTATAGGATCTTTGCTGAGAGAATAACATCTATAGTATATCAATGCATGACAATCATAATATGACAAGCATCACAAGCATCAAAAGCATAGAGACAAGAGACACAGAGTTTTCGTGGGGAAAACCCTAAGGTGAAAAACCCCACAACTTCCTCAGAGATAGAGAGAGCAATGGCTCAACCAAAATACAACCAAATAACACTGAGATAGTCTCCTAGCAGATGATCCTCCTCCTCCTCACTAGTGCGCCACTTTTCAGAGAGAGAGATAGTTACTTTTTCGAGTGAGTAAAATAGAGATCTCCTATCTCTATTTATACTCACCTTTTTGCCCAGTGACCTACTGGGGCCGACTTGTCTACTTAGATACATCCACATTATATTATATATAATTCCGGGCCGACCCCAAATGGTGGTCTAATAACCCATCGGCATGTACACACACTTGCGACACTTGTCAATCCACATGACGACACTTCCTTATAGAGGAATAACACATCTCTTATAAGGGTACAATAAATATATATAAAATATACAAATGAAATACATTCCGAAGTTACATATACATCAACACCAACTTGGCACAGCTTCCCAATTTCAATGAACTCTTTTTCGGTCTTACCTTAAGGAACACATGTTCACCAACCTGGAACTCTTTATGAGTCCTTTTTAAATATGCTTGACTCTTTTTCCTATCTTGGGCAGCTTTTAAATTTCCTTGTACCTGTTTCACAATTAGTTCTAACTCCTGCAACAATTCAGGTCCTAAAACAACTCTATTTATTGGGTCATTCCAAGAAACAGGCGTATTACATTTCCTACCATAAAGAATTTCAAATGGGCTAAGTCTGTATGATGCATGATAATGGTTATTATATGCAAATTCTGCTAAATGCAAGCAGTCTTCCCACTTACCAGGTTGATCCTTAACATACATTCTCAGTAAGTCTTCCAAAACTTGATTCACCCTTTCTGTTTGTCCATCCGTTTGTGGATGAAATGCTGTGCTGAAATTTAAGTTTGTATTCAATCCTTTAAACAAGGGCCTCCAAAATTTTTCAGTAATCTTAGAGTCACGATCTAAAATTATCACTTTGAGTATACCATGTAGTCGAAAAATCTGTTTCATGAAGATTTTAACAATGTCTGGAGCCTTATGAGTAGTCTTCACAGGTATAAAGTGTGCTACTTTTCTAAGTTTGTCTACTACCACCATGATAGAGTCATTTTGTTTCTGATTTTTGGGTAGTCCAGTAATAAAGTCTATGCTTATCACTTCCCATTTCCAACTTGGTATAGGTAATGGTTGCAACAATCCGGTGGGATGTTGGTGTTCAACTTTCACTTTTTGACAATCCAAACATTTAGTTATGTACTCTGCTACTTCTCCTTCATTTTGGGCCAATACTATTCTTTCCTTAACATAGTAATGGTCTTCTGACAATCTGGATGGCCAGAGTAATGGCTTTTGTGCATCTCATTTAAAATTAGAATTTTTACCTCTCGTATGTTGGGTACACACAATCTGTTTTTGTATAGCAATAGTCCATTTTCCTTCATTCTGTAATCTACCATAGAATTTTCAGAATTGTTGTTTGTTGTCTTTTCCTTTAATTTTATGTATTCTTCATCCATTTCACTCCTTTCAAGGATCTAATTTTCTAAATCTGTTGAGTAAGTATTGATGGCTGAAATAAAATTCAGTTTTGCTTTACGACTCAATGCATCTGCAACCTTGTTCTCTTTCCCTTTAATATGATGAATTTCGAAATCATACTCACTTAAGAAAGTTAACCATCTAGCTTGTCTAGTGTTCAAATTTGTCTGATCTAATAAATATTTTAGACCCATGTTGTCTGTCAATAAGGTAAATTTTCTGCCAATAAGGTGGTGATGCCACATTTTTAAAGCATGAATTACTGCTAATAACTCTAAATCATAAGTAGAGTAATTCTTCTCATGTATTTTCAGCTTTCTAGATTCGTATGCCACAGCATGCCCTTCTTGTGTTAGGACTCCACCAATTCCATCATTATAAGCATATGTGCACACTATAAAAGCCTTATTAGCGTCCGTTATCCTTAGAATAGGTGTTGTAGTCAATAATTCCTTTAACTTCTCAAAACTGTTTGTACATTTTTGATCCCACGCAAATTTCTTCCCTTTCTTCTTTAAGGAAGTTATGGGGTTGACAATCCTCGAAAAACCCTCTATAAATTTTCTGTAATATCCAGTAATGCCCATAAATGATCTTACATCCAACACATCCTTAGGAACCGGCCAGTCATTAATGGCCTTTATCTTATCGGTGTCTACCGAGTTCCTTCTTTAGAAATCATGTGTCCTAAATACTGAATTTTGTCCTTGTGGAAGTCACACTTACTAAACTTAGCATATAATTAATGATCTCTCAGAACTTGTAAGATAATCCGTAGATGTTCATCATGCTCTTCTTTACTTTTAGAATACACTAAAATGTCATTTATAAACACAACAGCGAACTTATCTAAGTATTTTGTGCATAATATTGTTCATCAAACACATAAATACAGTCGGGGCATTAGTCAAGCCAAATGGCATGACTACGAACTTGGAATGTCCATATCGAGTTCTGAAAGCTGTCTTGAAAATATCTTCATCCTTAACCCGCACTTGATGATATCCTGACCTTGGATCAATCTTTGAAAATATCATTGCTCCACGCAACTGATCAAATAGATCGTTTATACGGGGCAACGGATATCGATTCTTGATTGTCATCTTATTAAGTTGGCGATAATCTATGCACAGTCTTACGGTTCCATCTTTCTTCTTAACAAATATAACAGGTCCTCCCCAAGGAGACATGCTAGGTCTTATATAATTCTTATCAATCAGTTCCTTCAACTGTGATTTCAATTTGTTTAATTCCAGTATATTCATCATATATGGAGCTTTATAGTTTGGTACTTCTCCTAGTATTAACTCGATGGTAAAATCTAAATCTCTTTTAGGAGGTAATCCTAGAATCTCCTCAGGAAAAACATCCTTGAAATCCTTTAGGACAGGTATGTCTTCTAATTTCAATTTGTCCTCTTTACAAATAAACTCATCATTTACTGCAAACAACTGACATCCTTTCCTAACTGCGCTCTTAACTTGCATGGTTGAAATCTGTCTAAGGGTTACCTTTCTTGGGATACCTTTTACTTCTACAGTTTTTCCTTCTTCATTTAAACACGTAAAATGTTTTTCATAACAGTTCAGAATGACATGATGGGATTCTAACTAGTCCATTCCGATTATAATATCATAGGATCGTAAAGGTAAAATATTCTGATTTGTGTCTTTAACTGATTCATGGATAAAACACAACTTTCAATAAAATATGATACTTTCCTCTTTGTTCCAGTTGCTAGTCTAACTAACCAAGATTTACTGAACTTTTCTGTTTTTAATTTAAGACTTTCCATAATATCTGGTGATATATCACTTAAGCTAGCACCTGGGTCAATTAAAACAGTAACAGAATGATTTTGTAGCATACCTTCAATCTCTACCATAGATATTTGATGATCTGCTTGCCTGTTGTCGAGTGCTGCATTGATTCTGGGCATCTCCCTCGCCACGTCTCCAACAGTAGGTTCAGTCTGAATAGAGTGAATGTTGTTAGTTGTCCGCTTCCTCTTGGGACATTCTGATGCAGAGTGAGGACCTTGACACTCAAAATATTTGATAGGTGCCTTTTGTTCATTAGTCCTGGTATTATTGGGAACATTTTTGGGTGCTATAGAATTCTGTTGTTGACTGTTTCTGAAATTATTTCCTTGAAAATTCCGATTCTGAAAATTTTTCTTTTGGAAACCGGAATTCCCACTAAACCTGAAACTTTTATTTTTCAGCTCAAAATTGTTGGGTTTATGACCTTTCCAGTTTGACATTCCTTCTCTTTTCCGATTAGTGTCATAACAGAAAACGGCCTTCCTCATAGCCTCTTCCAAGGTCTTTGGACTGTCATACTCGATTTTGTCCTTAATATTTAAAGGTAGAGAGCTCAAGTATCTTTGAATCTTCGGTTTTTCTTCCACGCGATGGCACATATCTCAATAAGTTCATAAATTTACTGTTCATTTCCTTCATATTCATACTTCCCAGCTTTAAATCGTAGAATTCTTTGGATTTTTCTTCATAGTATTGTTCAGATAAAAATTTATTCTTGAAGTATCGTTTAAAAGTACTCCAATTTACATCCTTATCCTTGATACCCTTTACTCTTTTGATGTCCTGCCACCAAATATCTGCTTTTCCGGTCAAGTTATATATAGCCATTTTTGCTTTCAAGGATTTTGAATAGTTATAAATCTGAAAATATTTCCTCATGTCGGACAACCATGCTTCAATTGTCTCTCCCTTCTCAGTTTCTCCATTAAAAGTTGGAGGTCTAATCTTTTTGAACTCCCCAGAAATCTGTCCATACTCTGTATGGATTTTCTTTCTGGGTTTGTAATCTCCTTTACTACTATCGCTTGAATAGTTACGTTTCTTTTTACGTACTTCAATAGCATCTCCTGATGATGTTGAACTGTTGTTCACATCATCGGTTTTCATTTTCTTACTTTTGTTACCATGAGGAAAATCCTCAACCTTGGAGATATCTTCATTATCTCTCTCCTACTCATCAATTGGGCACTGTTCAAACAGCACTTGGTTTAACTCTTCTTGTGCCTTCAGAATTCTTTCATTGTCTTGTTTCACAGATCTAATTTCTGCATTTAATTCCTGAAATGCACGTAACAATTCTGACGAATTGTCATTCAATTCACCGTGGCCCTCTTCTACATAGTGTCGTCCCGTGCTATGGATGTTTGGTTGAAATCTGTCTTCTAATTGTTCGACTGAGTTCTCCATACCTATAACTTAAAATCATTTTTGTATAGCACCATAGTTAAAATTTTAATTACTAATATTTTATGTTGTAATAAAATTTTATGTTGCGTGTTCTTGGACCTTTTTCAGGCCTAGAGTTCGAACATGAGCTCGGATACCACATCTAACATCTCGAATTTTCATAAAAATTTAAAACTTTTTAAAAACAGCATTAAATATGATGATTACAGTTGCGGAAATAATAAATGCTTGATTAAGATGACATTGATTAAGAAGTCATTACATACTAAACATAATTTAATCACTAAGTTAAAAACATTTTAGGTAACAGCGACACATCACACTTCTGACAACATGCTTACTACAATAATTGCTCAAGTTAACTAAAAGGTTAGAAATATGATGCAACAGGTTTCTTTTTGACAAGACACTGACGATTTGTTTTCTTGATGTCCAAGGGTGTCCTACGAGGTACCCTGGAGTTTACTTAGCTGCAAAAGCTAAGGCATTTGGAGTGTTTCTATGTGTAGACAATACGTAAGAAGTTCTACGACCACATGTTTTAAGAGTACGTGTGTCTTTCAATTCAATGTCGATGTAATAATAAAAATGCTAAGTACCTCATTACGAAACAAGTTGTTGGAGGTATAAATTACTTAGTTCTAAAACTAGCTCAAGTGTTGACTTGCAAACTCTTCAATGTTTTATGAAAAAGCATCGTCTATTTAATTCTTATGCTGCTAAGTTTATTATCATGACTATCATCATTAATGTTGAGTGGCTTTACCATCGTCTTAAGGTAGTTCTACTTCTATGTTGTAGATGTAGTATTTGTAATACTAATTCATCAAATACTTTGCACTATAAAACTATTGTGTGACGTAAATAATATGATCATGGTTTTTATGCTAAATAATTAGCATTAGTTAGCTTGAGAACGAAATACAAATCCTACCCTTTTCAATTGTTTTCAATTTAAAAAAAATGTATGAAAAATATAAAGAATATATTGCTAGCATTATAATTTGTATAAAATAAATAATCCTATCTACTTATAATCTCCAATTACCAACAAATGACAAGGCTTGGCTAATATACAAATGTATAAGCCTTACCTATGTGACTTGTACACAAGCCAAGGACTGCGATGTAAACATTGTAACTTGACATAGCATAAACTCTAATACTATGATGTGTGAATATTCACTTTGAAACTATACCAATATATACAGATTGAAATTATCAAGTTATACGATGCATGAATGCTAACTTTGATACTATACAAAAGATATATATATTGATACTAACTTTGTATTGAATTTCAATTTGACATGAGTTCTAAAGCTTAGTGCTTGGCATGCATTTCAACTTGGCGTTGATGGTGTCCCATCCCTGCATTAATGGTTCAGACATAAATACGTAGTGGAAAGTGTTGTTGGCACTCCTCGTAATACCATCCACGTGAACGTGGTGGATAAAAGGACTATGAATCTAACTGTGCGTGGTTTCCACGTCTATTCTCCTCCGTGCTAGATATGGTAATGATCCTTAATAAGCAATGATGGCACTGTCGAGGTTGTGGTAATTTATGAAGCAATAAATGTTATGGTTTCCTGACCTCCAATGTAGCTCGCTGGCACTCTCTTGCTCATTGATTGTATTAGATCTAGATCGTTGATTTGCTAACCCTAGAAACTCGTTGTAAGTGTTTGATGGAGAGTTCTTGGTCTTCATTGTTACACTGGTGTTTCGAGTGATGAGGCTGATAGGCTGCTAGAAAGTAGGGTTTAGACAAAGTAACTTAGAGGTTTCAACCTATAGACCTGTAGGTGTGATCTTAATAGTCGCAGTTTCACCCCAGTGCCATGGTGATACGATATAGTTAGTGTTTGTTGTGTTCGGTTTTACGGTTGTCGATTTATGAATTTGTAGCTTGATTCCTTCACTTAGTGGAAGAAAATCTTCTGTAAAACGCTCATAGCCTCGGTCCAAGCCATCAAGCTCGTCGTTTTTTCTAATGTAATGTATAAGACTCAAACGTTGATTCTAAAGATAAGCACTCACCCAAAGAATATGTTACTGTGTTTAAGTTTCATAATTACGTTTTTCTTGTCTTTAAACTCTTGACTATGTTTTTCGCAGGCACCGATTTGGAATGAAGTTCCTTGGCAAGGGTTTGGAAATGGAATGCATGCATCCAATCCCTGGTAAGCTCCAGTGGTCCTCAAACCCTCGTAGGTGCCTTTGGACTTGGTTTGATGATGATTCTGTTGCCGAGAGTCAAAACTGTTCAACCTTGTTTTCGGTGATGGCCGTCTGTCAAGTTTTCTTTAAGGTCTTATGTTGACATACAAAATTGTACAGAGGGTAACCCTCGAATGTTTATATTGTTACTCGGCCGTTTTGATTCCTAGCTCGTCGTTGATAAGAGTTTTAACACTCATTTTCATAATGCTAGATGTCAAGGATATAATCCTATGTAGTTTTTGGATAATGTGATCTCGTCTGATGTTTGTTGATAGGCTTCTCCGTACTATTGGAACCTTGATAGGTTCGAAATGTGAACTCTGTTGAGTTTTTGGTTATTTCTTTTGAGTATGGAACTCAGAGCCGAGGGCTCGTTTATCTTTGTATACCATTGTTCGTTTCTTGCAATGGAAAGTTCTGTTTAAACAAATCGTTCAGATCACTGTGTAAAATAATTGTTTAAGGTTTGTCGAGCCATGATATTTATCTTTGGCCAAGGGTTTTATGGTTTGCATAATGTATGTATGTACTTAGTTCTTGTTGTTGATAATCTCAATTTTGGAAAAACGTTGAGGTAGTTTCGACTATTAAATATTTTCGAAAAGGGCTATTCCCCATGTTCTAGTTTTCGATTTTTACAAAGGATATCTTACTTGTAATCTCCAATAAGTTTTTTGGATTGTACTAGGGTCTGTATCCAAAATTAAGTCGTTGACAAAATAATTTCGATATTGCATGTGTTTAGATACTAGGGTTATAAGCTATGGTTTAAACATGAATATGTAATTTGTATCTTTGGCTAACTGTTAGATGATTCTTAGATAGTAACTTACTATATAAATAAGATAATATGGTTCTTGAAAGTAATAACTAGGGTTTAATAAGTCATAATGTTATCATTCGTTGAATAATGTCCACAGTTTTTCTTTGAGATAGAAATTATGATATTCAAATATAGAGTTAGGGTTTACAGTGTATTAGGTTTTGATACTACTGAAATAAATAATTGATACATGAAATCAAACAGGAAATTAGTGAAGAAATAAAGTATGTGTAAAGATAAGAAAACTATATATTGATTAGTTCTTGCAGCTGTTAAAATCCTTGGAAATATTATTACTTGGAAAACATGATATGTTTAAATTTAATTGCATTTGTTTGCTATTTAAAATGAATAGAGATAAGAAACGAGTATATAACTATATAGAAGTTAAACTATATTTTTCTTTCATGAAATAACAAAAGAGTCCTAGATTACTGTCGATACTATACAGTAAATTTTTACTATGTTAGATATAGGACAGAATTGTAAATATAGCACTTACTGTAATGATTTGTCCAATCAACGGCAATCTGCCTATCTCTCATCTATCATATAATTTGCTTCTCTATACTAGAGTACGATGCAAATAACAGCATGTGGAAAAATATAGAAATGGTTATCTAAACAGATCTTTAACAAATCTTTATCATTCAAACTTAAACAAAGATCAGAAATAAATACATTTACAAAACAGAGTTTGATGATTTCACTAAATAGAAATATTAAACTCTAAACAAAATAACAAAACAACAAAACCTGGTTAATCTATAGGGAAACAAACATCCCAAGGAGCCTGTTCCACCCAACCAATTCCTGAAGACAGCCAAGTACTTGCCTTAGGACCCCCGAGACTGTTCACTGAACCACCCGGAGGAAGAAACTTAGAAGCTTAGGACCTCAACTTGCAGTAGTGTTAGTTATCCAATCTTAAAGACTTAGCAGTCAAAGGGACCTGCACCAGCACCTCTGGTTCTCCTTCTTAGAATAATTTGCAGACTTACAGTTGCACTCTCACATATCCTCCCTATTTGAATCTCTCAATGATCACCTGATGCACATGAGGAATATTTCTGCAAAAAATATTGTGTAAGAGCTGCCTGCTCAATTCGAATTTGCCTTATGTAGGCTGCCTAGGCATTTAAGTTGTTAACTGGTCATTAAATGAGCTTCCTGCTCACTTCCTCCACCTGGGGGATAATTCCACATTTGTAGGGGTAGTTGTCCCATAACCAACAGCTAGTGGTGAAGTGCAATTGCTGCCATCTGTCCCATGTCTTCTAACAGCTTCCATTCCTCCTAGTGGATCAGTGAACACTCATTTAACAGTTCCCTTGGGTGTTTGTCTCCTACTTTAATTTATTAAATAATAATAATCAGTAATTACATTCATCCTTGACTAAATTTGGTCATAATTACAAAACTTTGTAATTAAAATTTAACATAAAGTGTTTTTTCCAATAAAATAATATTTTCAGAATTTGGGTAGGTGACATACACCTCCCCTTAAGTCTCAACATCATCCTCGATGTTGGTCAATCACTCTCTGAGTGTTCCTGAAACAGAGTTGGGTATGCTGCCTGCATACTACTCTCCAACTCCCAGGTTGCCTCTTTTGGGCTAAGGTGCTTCCATTGTACTTCACTTTTCCAATGGTGCTATTCCGGAGCAGATTTTCCCTCCTTTCGAGGATACAGTCTGGTTCCACCTGAAAATCGCCGTCTTGTCCCACTTGTACATCATTCTAGTTTACAACATGAGTAGCATCGTGTACATACCTCTTTAAAAATGATATATGAAAAACATTATGTATCTTTAAATTTGGTGGAAAAGCCAGTTGGTATGCCACTGGTCCAACCATGGACAATATTTCGAAAGGACCACAATACCTGGGTGCCAACTTGGCACAGCTTCCCAATTTCAATGAACTCTTTTTCGGTCTTACCTTGAGGAACACATGTTCACCAACCTAGAACTCTTTATGAGTCCCTTTTAAATATGCTTAACTCTTTTTCCTATCTTGGGCAGCTTTTAAATTTCCTTGTACCTGTTTCACAATTAGTTCTAACTCCTGCAACAATTCAGGTCCTAAAACAACTCTATTTACTGGGTCATTCCAAGAAACATGTGTATTACATTTCCTACCATAAGGAATTTCAAATGGGCTAAGTCTGGA
The DNA here is from genome assembly GCA_027924585.1 of Larix kaempferi. Classification (NCBI taxonomy): domain Eukaryota; kingdom Viridiplantae; phylum Streptophyta; class Pinopsida; order Pinales; family Pinaceae; genus Larix; species Larix kaempferi. The sequence continues at coordinate 15,048,690 of BSBM01000407.1, read as the reverse complement.
TGATGCATGATAATGGTTATTATATGCAAATGCTGCTAAATGCAAATAGTATTCCCACTTACTAGGCTGATCCTTAACATACATTCTCAGTAAGTCTTCCAAAACTTGATTCTCCCTTTCAGTTTGTCCATCTATTTGTGGATGAAATGTTGTGCTGAAATTTGAGGTTGTATTCAATCCTTTAAACAAGGACCTCCATAAGTTTCCAGTAAACTTAGTGTCACGATCTGAAATTATCACTTTCAGTATACCATGTAGTCGAAAAATTTGTTTCATGAAGATTTATGCAATGTCTGGAGCCTTCTGAGTAGTCTTCACATGTATAAAGTGTGTTGCTTTGCTAAGTTTGTCTACTACCACCATGATAGAGTCATTTTGTTTTTGATTTTTGTGTAGTCCAGTAATAAAGTCTATGCTTATCACTTCCCATTTCCAACTCGGTATAGGTAATGGTTGCAACAATCCGGCGGGATGATGGTGTTCAACTTTCACTTTTTAACAATCCAAACATTTAGCTATGTACTCTGCTACTTCATCCTTCATTTTAGGCCAATAGTGTTCTTTCCTTAACATAGTAATGGTCTTCTGATAACCTAGATGGCCAGAGTAATGGCTTTGTGCATCTCATTTAAAATTAGAATTTTTACCTCTAGTATGTTGGGTACATAAAATCTTTTTTTGTATAGCAATAGTCCATTTTCCTTCATTCTGTAATCTGCCATAGAATTTTCAGAACTGTTGTTTGTTGTCTTTTCCTTTAATTTTCTGTATTCTTCATTCGTTTCACTCCTTTCAAGGATCTGATTTTCTAAGTTTGTTGAGTAAGTAATGATGGCTAAAATAAAATTATGTTTTGCTTTACGACTCAATGCATCTGCAACCTTGTTCTCTTTCCCTTTAATATGCTGAATTTCGAAATCATACTCACTTAAGAAAGTTAACCATCTAGCTTGTCTAGCGTTCAGATTTGTCTGAACTAATAAATATTTCAGACCCATGTTGTCTGTCAATAAGGTAAATTTTCTAACAATAAAGTGGTGACGTCACATTTTTAAAGCATGAATTACTGCTAATAACTCTAAATCATAAGTAGAGTAATTCTTCTCATGTATTTTCAGCTTTCTAGATTTGTATGCCACAGCATGCCCTTCTTGTGTTAGGACTCCACCGAGTCAGTCATTATAAGCATATGTGCACACTATAAAATCCTTATTAGGGTCCGTTATTCTTAGAATAGGTGTTGTAGTCAATCATTCCTTTAACTTCTCAAAACTGTCTGTACATTTATGATCCCATGCAAATTTCTTCTCTTTCTTCTGTAAGGAAGTTATGGGGTTGGCAATCCTCGAAAAATCCTCTCTAAATTTTCTGTAATATCCAGTAATGCCCATAAATGATCTTACATCCAACACATCCTTAGGAACCGGTCAGTCATTAATGGCCTTTATCTTATCGGGGTCAACCGAGATTCCTTCTTTAGAAATTATGTGTCCTAAATACTGAATTTTGTCCTTGTGGAAGTCATAAGTTTACTAAACTTAGCGTATAGTTGATGATCTCTCATAACTTGTAAGATAATCTGTGGATGTTCATCATGCTCTTCTTTGCTTCTAGAATACACTAAAATGTCATCTATAAACACAACAGCAAACTGATCTAAGTATTTGTGCAGAATATTGTTCATCAAACACATAAATACAGTTGGGGCATTAGTCAAGCCAAATGGCATAACTACGAACTCCTAATGTCCATATCGTGTTCTGAAAGTTTCTTGAAAATATCTTCATCCTTAACCCGCACTTGATGATATCCTGACCTTATATCAATCTTTGAAAATATTGTTGCTCCACGCAGCTGATCAAATAGATTGTCTATGCGAGGCAACGGATATCGATTCTTGATTGTCATCTTATTAAGTTGGCGATAATCTATGCGCAATCTTAGGGTTCCATATTTCTTCTTAACAAATATAACAGGTCCTCCCCAAGGAGACACGCTAGGTCTTATATAATTCTTATCAATCAGTTCCTTCAACTGTGATTTCAATTCGTTTAATTCCCGTATATTCATCCTATATGGAGCTTTAGAGTTTGGTACTGCTCCTGGTATTAACTCGATGGTAAAATCTAAATCTCTTTTAGGAGGTAATCCTAGAATCTCCTCAGGAAAAACATCCTTGAAATCCTTTAGGACAGGTATGTCTTCTAATTTCAGTTTGTCCTCTTTACAAATAAACTCATCATTTACTGCAAACAACTGACATCCTTTCCTAACTACCCTCTTAACTTACATGTCTGAAAGCTTTCTAAGGGTTACCTTTCTTGGGATACCTTTTACTTCTACAGTTTTTCCTTCTTCATTTAAACATGTAAAACTTTTTTCATAACAGTTCAGAATGACATGATGGGCTTCTAACCAGTCCATTCTGATTATAATATCATAGGATCCTAAAGGTAAAATATTCAACTTGATTTGTGTCTTTAACCAATTCATGGATAAAGCACAACTTTCTATAAAATATGGTACTTTCCTCTTTGTTTCAGTTGCTAGTCTAACTAACCAAGATTTACTGAACTTTTATGTTTTTAATTTAAGACTTTCCACAATATCTGGTGATATATCACTTAAGATAGCACCTGGTTCAATTAAAACAGTAACAGGATGATTTTGTAGCATACCTTCAATCTCTACCATAGAGATTTGATGATCTACTTGCCTGTTGTCGAGTGCTGCATTGATTCTGGGCATCTCCCTCACCACGTCTCCAACTGTAGGTTCAGTCTGAATAGAGTGAATGTTGTTAGTTGTCCACTTTCTCTTGGTACATTCTGATGCATACTGAGGACCTTGACACTCAAAACATTTGATAGGTGTCTTTTGTTCATTAGTCCTGGTATTATTGGGAGCATTTCTGGGTGCTGTAGAATTCTGTTGTTGACTGTTTCTGAAATTATTCCCTTGAAAATTCTAATTCTGAAAATTTTTCTTTTGGAAACCGGAATTCCCACTGAACCTAAATTTTTTCTTTTTCAGCACAAAATTGTTGGGTTTATGACCTTTGAAGTTTGACATTCCTTCTCTTTTTTGATTAGTATCATAACAGAAAATGTCCTTCCTCATAGCCTCTTCCAAGGTCTTTGGACTGTCATACTCGATTATGTCCTTAATATTTAAAGGTAGACAGCACAAGTATCTTTGAATCTTCAGTTTTTCTTCCACACGATATGGCACATATCTCAATAAGTTCAGAAATTTACTGTTCATTTCCTTCATATTCATACTTCCCAGCTTTAAATCGTAGAATTCTTTGGATTTTTCTTCATAGTACTGCTCAGATAAAAATTTCTTCTTGAAGTATCATTTAAAAGTACTCCAGTTTACATCCTTATCCTTGATACCCTTTACTCTTTTGAAGTCCTGCCACCAAATATCCGCTTTTCCGGTCAAGTTATATATAGCCATTTTTGCTTTCAAGGATTTTGAATAGTTATAAATCTGAAAATATTTCTTCATGTTGGACAGCCATGCTTCAGCTATCTCTCCCTTCTCAGTTTCTCCATTGAAAGTTGGAGGTCTAATCTTTTTGAACTCCCCAGAAATCTATTCATACTCTTTATGGCTTTTATTTCTGGGGTTGTAATCTCCTTTACTACTATCGCTTGAATAGTTACTTTTCTTTTTACGTACTTCAATAGCATCTCCTAATGATGTTGAACTATTGTTCACATCATCGGTTTTCATTTTCTTACTTTTGTTACCATGAGGTAGATCCTCAACCTTGGAGATATCTTCATTATCTCTTTCCTGCTCATCAATTGGGCATTGTTCAAAAAGCACTTATTTTAACTCTTCTTGTGCCTTCAGAATTCTTTCATTGTCTTGTTTCACATATCTGATTTCTGCCTTTAATTCCTGAATTGCACGTAACAATTCTGATGAATTGTCATTCAATTCACCGTGGCCTTCTTCTACATAGTGTTGTCCCGTGCTATGGATGTTTGGTTGAAATCTGTCTTCTAATTGTTCGGCTGAGTTCTCCATACCTGTAACTTAAAATAATTTTTGTATAACACCATAGTTAAAATTTTAATTAGTAGGACTTTCTGCTGTAATAAAATTTTCTGTTGCGTGTTCTTGGACCTTTTTTAGGCCTAGAGTTCGAACATGAGCTCTGATACCACATCTAACATCCTGAATTTTCATAAAAATTTAAAACTTTTTAAAAACAGCATTCAATGTGATGATTACAGTTGCGGAAATCATAAATGCTTGATTAAGACGACAATGATTAAGAAGTCATTACATACTAAACATAATTTAATCACTAAGTTAAAAACATTTTAGGTAATAGCGACACATCACACTTCTGACAACATGCTTACTACAATAATTGCTCAAGTTAACTAAAAGGTTAGAAATATGATGCAACAGGTTTCTTTTTGACAAGACACTGACGATTTGTTTTCTTGATGACCAAGGGTGTCCTACGAGGTACCTTGGAGTTTACTTAGCTGCAAAAGCTAAGGCATTTGGAATGTTTCTATGTGCAAACTGCAGGTAGGAAGTTCTACGACCACATGTTTTAAGAGTACGTGTGTATTTCAATTCAACGTCGATGTAATAATAAAAATGCTAATTACCTCATTACGAAACAAGTTGTTGGAGGTATGACTTACTTAGTTCTAAAACTAGCTCAAGCGCTGACTTGCAAACTCTTCAATGTTTTATGGAACTCAGAGCCAAGGGCTCGTTTATCTCTGTATACCATGGTTCGTTTCTTGCAATGGAAAGTTCCGTTTAAACAAATCGTTGAGATCACTGTGTAAAATAATTGTTTAAGGTTTTCCGAGCCATGATATTTATCTTTGGCCAAGGGTTTTATGGTTTGCATAATGTATGTCTGTACTTAGTTCTTGTTGTTGATAATCTCAATTTTGGAAAAACGTTGAGGTAGTTTCGACTGTTAAATATTTTTGAAAAGGGCTATGCCACATGTTCTAGTTTTCGATTTTTACAAAGGATATCTTACTTGTAATCTCCAATAAGCTTTCGGGCTTGTACTAGGGTCTGCATCCAAAATTAAGTCCTTGACAAAATAATTTTGATATTGCATGTGTTTAGATATTAGGGTTATAAGCTATGGTTTAAAAATGAATATGTAATTTGTATCTTTGGCTAACTGTTAGATGATTCTTAGATAGTAACTTACTATATAAATAAGATAATATGGTTCTGGAAAGTAATAACTAGGGTTTAGTAAGTCATAATGTTATCATGCGTTGAATAATGTCCACAGTTTGTCTTTGAGATAGAAATTATGATATTCAAATACAGAGTTAGGGTTTACGGTGTATTAGGTTTTGATACTACTGAAATAAATAATTGATACATGAAAGCAAATAGGAAATTAGTGAAGAAATAAAGTATGTGTAAAGATAAGAAAACTATATATTGATTAGTTCTTGCAGCTGTTAAAATCCTTGGAAATACTATTACTTGGAAAACATGATATGTATAAATTTAATTGCATTTGTTTGCTATTTAAAATGAATAGAGATAAGAAACGAGTATATGACTATATAGAAGTTAAACTATATTTTTTTTTCATGAAATAACAAAAGAGTCCTAAATTACTGTCGATACTATACAGTAAATTTTCACTATGTTAGATATAGGACAGAATTTTGAATATAGCACTTACTGTAATAATTTGTCCAATCAATGGCAATCTTCCTATCTCTCATCTATCATTTAATTTGCTTCTCTATACTAGAGTACGATGCAAATAACAACATGTGGAAAAATATAGAGATGATTATCTAATCAGATATTTAACAAAGCTTTATCATTCAAACTTAAACAAAGATCATAAATAAATACATTTACAAAACGGAGTTTGATGATTTCATTAAATAGAAATATTAAACAGTAAACAAAATAAGAAACAGCAAAACCCGGTTAATCTGTAGGGAAACAAACAGCCCAAGGAGCCTGTTCCACCCAACCAATTCTTGAAGATAGCCAAGTACTTTCCTTAGGACCCCCGAGCCTGTTCACTGAACCACCAGAAGGAAAAAACTTAGAAGCTTATGACCTCAACTTGCAGTAGCATTAGTTATCCAGTCTTAAAGAATTAGCAGTCAAAGGGCCCTACACCAGCACCTCTGGTTCTCCTTCTCATAATAATTTGCATACTTACAATTGCACTCTCACATAGCCTCCCTATTCGAATCTCTCAGTGATCACCTGATGCACATGAGAAATATTTCTGCATAAAATATTGTGTAAGAGCTGCCTGCTCAATTCGAATTTGCCTTATGTAGGCTGCCTAGGCCTTTCAGTTGTTAACTGGTCATTAAATGAGTTTCCTGCTCACTCCCTCCACCTGGGCGATAATGCCACATTTGTAGGGGTAGTTGTCCCATAACCAACAGCTAGTGGTGAAGAACAATTGCTACCATTTGTCCCATGCCTTCTAACAGCTTCCATTCCTCCTAGTGGGTCAGTGAACACTCATTTAACAGTTCCATTGGGTGTTTGTCTCCTACTTTAATCTATTAAATAATAATAATCAGTAATTACATTCATCCTTGACCAAACTTGGTCATAATTACAAAACTTTGTAATTAAAATTTAACATAAAGTATTTTTTCCAATAAAACAATATTTTCAGAATTTGGGTAGGTGACATACACCCCTCCTTAAGTCTCAACATCGTCCTCGATGTTGGTCAATCACTCTCTGAGTGTTTGTGAAACAGAGTTGGGTATGTTGCGTGCATACTACTCTCCAACTCCCAGGTTGCCTCTTCTAGGCTAAGGTGCTTCCATTGCACCTTCACTTGCCCAATGGTGCGATTCCGGAGCAGAGTTTCCCTCCTTTCGAGGATACAGTCCGGTTCCACCTGAAAATCGGCATCTTGTCCCACCTGTACATCATTCCAGTTCACAACATGAGTAGCATCATGTACATACTTCTTTAAAAATGATATATGAAAAACATTATGTATCTTTAAATATGGTGGCAAAGCCAGTTGGTATGCCATTGGTCCAACCCTGGACAATATTTCGAAAGGACCACAATACCTGGATGCCAACTTGGCACAGCTTCCCAATTTCAATGAACTCTTTTTCGGTCTTACCTTGAGGAACACATGTTCACCAACCTGAAACTCTTTATGAGTCCTTTTTAAATCTGCTTGACTCTTTTGCCTATCTTGGGCAGCTTTTAAATTTCCTTGTACCTGTTTCTCAATTAGTTCTAACTCCTGCAACAATTCAGGTCCTAAAACAACTCTATTTACTGGGTCATTCCAAGAAACAGGTGTATTACATTTCCTACCATAAAGAATTTCAAATCGGCTAAGTCTAGATGATGCATGATAATGGTAATTATATGCAAATTCTGCTAAATGAAAGTAGTCTTTCCACTTACCAGGTTGATCCTTAACATACATTCTCAGTAAGTCTTCCAAAACCTGATTAACCCTTTCTATTTGTCCATCCGTTTGTGGATGAAATGTTGTGCTAAAATTTAAGGTTGTATTCAATCCTTTAAACAAGGACCTCCAAAAGATTCCAATAAACTTAGAGTCACGATCTGAAATTATCACTTTCGGTATACCATGTAGTCGAAAAATCTGTTTCATGAAGATTTCTGCAATGTCTGGAGCCTTATGAGTAGTCTTCACAGGTATAAAGTGTGCTGCTTTGCTAAGTTTGTCTACTACCACCATGATGGAGTCATTTTGTTTCTAATTTTTGGGTAGTCCAGTAATAAAGTCTATGCTTATCACTTCCCATCTCGAACTCGGTATAGGTAATGGTTGCAACAATCCGGCGGGATGATGTTGTTCAACTTTCACTTTTTGACAATCCAAACATTTAGCTATGTACTCTGCTACTTCATCCTTCATTTTGCGCCAATAGTATTCTTTCCTTAACATAGTAATGGTCTTCTAATAACCTAGATGGCCAGAGTAATGGTTTTTGTGCATCTCATTTAAAATTAGAATTTTTACCTCTGGCATGTTGGGTACATACAATCTGTTTTTGTATAGCAATAGTCCATTTTCCTTCATTCTGTAATCTGCCATAGAATTTTCAGAACTGTTGTTTGTTGTCTTTTCCTTTAATTTTTTGTATTCTTCATCCATTTCACTCCTTTCAAGGATCTGATTTTCTAAATCTATTGAGTAAGTACTGATGGCTGAAATAAAATTCAGTTTTGCTTTACGACTCAATGCATCTGCAACCTTGTTCTCTTTCCTTTTAATATGCTGAATTTCGAAATCATACTCACTTAAGAAAGTTAACCATCTAGCTTGTCTAGCGTTCAGATTTGTCTGATGTAATAAATATTTCAGACCCATGTTGTCTGTCAATAAGGTAAATTTTCTGCCAATAAGGTGGTGATGCCACATTTTTAAAGCATGAATTACTGTTAATAACTCTAAATCATAAGTAGAGTAATTATTCTCATGTATTTTCATCTTTCTAGATTCATATGCCACAACATGCCCTTCTTGAGTTAGGACTCCACCGAGTCCGTCATTATAAGCATCTGTGCACACTCTAAAAGCCTTATTAGGATTCGCTATCCTCAGAATAGGTGCTATAGTCAATAATTCCTTTAACTTCTTAAAACTGTATGTACATTTCTGATCCCACGCAACTTTCTTCCCTTTCTTCTGTAAGGAAGTTATGGGGTTGGAAATCCTTGAAAAACCCTCTATAAATTTTTTGTAATATCCAGTAATGCCCATAAATGATCTTACATCCGACACATCCTTAGGAACCGGCCAGTCATTAATGGCCTTTATCTTATCGAGGTCAACCGAGATTCCTTCTGTAGAAATTATGTGTCCTAAATACTGAATTTTGTCTTTGTGGAAGTCACACTTACTAAACTTATCGTATAGTTCATGATCTCTCAGAACTTGTAAGATAGTCTGTGGATGTTCATCATGCTCTTCTTTGCTTTTAGAATACACTAAAATGTGATCTATAAACACAACAGCAAACTTATCTAAGTATTTGTGCAAAGTATTGTTCATCAAACACCTAAATACAACCAGGGCATTAGTCAAGCCAAATGGCATGACTACGAACTTGGAATGTCCATATCGAGTTCTAAAAGCTGTCTTGAAAATATATTCATCCTTAACCCGCACTTGATGATATCCTGACCTTGGATCAATCTTTGAAAATATCATTGCTCCACGCAGCTGATCAAATAGATCGTTTATACGGGGCAACGGATATCGATTCTTGATTGTCATCTTATTAAGTTGGCGATAATCTATGCACAGTCTTAGGGTTCCATCTTTCTTCTTAACAAATATAACAAGTGCTCCCCAAGGAGACATGCTTGGTATTTTAAAATTCTTATCAATCAGTTCCTTCAACTGTGATTTCAATTCGTTTAATTCCAGTATATTCATAGTGTTTGTTGTGTTCGGTTTTACTGCTGTCGATTTATGAATTTGTAGCTTGATTCCTTCAGTTAGTGGAAGAAAATATTCTGTAAAAATCTCATAGCCTCGGTCCAAGCCATCGAGCTCACTGTTTTTGCTGGTGTAATGTACAAGAATCAGAACGTTGATTATAAAGGTAAGCACTCACCCAAAGAAAATGTTACTGTGTTTAACTTTCATACTTACGATTTTCTTGTCTTTAAACTCTTGACTGTGTTTTTGGCAGGAACCGGTTTCGAATGAAGTTCCTTGGCAAGGGTTTGGAAATGGAATGCATGCATCCAATTCCTAGTAAGCTCTGGTGGTCCTCAAACCCTCGTAGGTGCCTTTGGACTTGGTTTGATGATGATTTTGTTGTCGAGAGTCAAAACTGTTCAACCTTGTTTTCGGCAATGGCCATCTGTCGATTTTTCATTAAGGTCTTATGTTGACATAAAAAATTGTACAGAGGGTAACCCTCAAATGTTTATATTGTTACTCGGTCGTTTTGATTCCTAGCTCGTCGTTGATAAGAGTTTTAACACTCATTTTTGTAATGTTAGATGTCAAGGATATAACCCTGTGTAGTTTTTGGATAATGTGATCTCGTCTGATGTTTGTTGATAAGCTTCTTCATACTGTTGGAACCTTGATAGGTTTGAAATGTGAACTCTGTTGAGTTTTTGGTTATTTCTTTTGAGTATGGAACTCAGAGCCGAGGGCTTGTTTATCTCTATATACCATGGTTCGTTTCTTGCAATGGAAAGTTCTGTTTAAAAAAATCGTTGAGATCACTGTGTAAAATAATTGTTTAAGGTTTGCCGAGCCATGATATTTATGTTTGGCCAATTGTTTTATGGTTTGCATATTGTATGTATGTACTTAGTTCTTGTTGTTGATAATCTCAATTTTGGAAAAACGTTGAGGTAGTTTCGACTGTTAAATATTTTCGAAAAGGGCTATGCCCCATGTTCTAGTTTTCGATTTGTACAAAGGATATCTTACTTGTAATCTCCAATAAGCTTTCGGGTTTGTACTAGGGTCTGTATCCAAAATTAAATCATTGACAAAATAATTTTGATATTGCATGTGTTTAGATACTTGGTTTATAAGCTATGGTTTAAACATGAATATGTAATTTGTATCTTTGGCTAATTGTTAGATGATCCTTAGTTAGTAACTTACTATATAAATAAGATAATATGGTTCTGGAAAGTAATAACTAGGGTTTAATAAGTCATAATGTTATCATGCGTTGAATAATGTCCATAGTTTGTCTTTGAGATAGAAATTATGATATTCAAATACAGAGTTAGGGTTTACAATGTACTAGGTTTTGATACTACTGAAATAAATAATTGATACATGAAATCAAACAGGAAATTAGTGAAGAAATAAAGTATGTGTAAAGATAAGAAAACTATATATTGATTAGTTCTTGCAGCTATTAAAATCCTTGGAAATACTATTACTTAGAGAACATGATATGTATAAATTTAATTGCATTTGTTTGCTATTTAAAATGAATAGAGATAAAAAAATGAGTATATGACTATATAGAAGTTAAACTATATTTTTCTTTCATGAAATAACAAAAGAGTCCTAGATTACTCTCGATACTATATAGTAAATTTTTACTATGTTAGATATAGGACAGAATTGTGAATATAACACTTACTGCAATTATTTGTCCAATCAATGGCAATCTTCCTATCTCTCATCTATCATTTAATTTGATTCTCTATACTAGAGTACGATGCAAATAATAGCATGTGGAAAAATATAGAGATGGTTATCTAATCAGATCTTTAACAAAGCTTTATCATTCAAACTTAAACAAAGATCATAAATAAATACATTTACAAAACAAAGTTTGATGATTTCACTAAACAGAAATATTAAACTGTAAACAAAATAAGAAACAACAAAACCTGGTTAATCTGTAGGGAAACAAACATCCCAAGGAGCCTGTTCCACCCAACCAATTCCTGAAGACAGCCAAGTACTTGCCTAAGGACCCCTGAGCCTGTTCACTGAACCACCATGAGGAAGAAACTTAGAAGCTTAGGACCTCAACTTGTAGTAGCATTAGTTATCCAGTCTTAAAGACTTAGCAGTCAAAGGGACCTGCACCAGCACCTCTGGTTATCCTTCTCAGAATAATTTGCAGACTTACATTTGCACTCTCACATAGCCTCCCTATTCGAATCTCTCAGTGATCACCTGATGCACATGAGGAATATTTCTGCAGAAAATATTGTGTAAGAGCTTCCTACTCAATTCGAATTTTCCTTATGTAGGTTGCCTAGGCCTTTCAGGTTTTAACTGGTCATTAAATGAGCTTCCTGCTCACTCCCTCCACCTGGGGGATAATGCCACATTTGTAGGGGTAGTTGTCCCATAACCAATAGCTAGTGGTGAAGTGCAATTGCTGCCATCTATCCCATGCCTTCTAACAGCTTCCATTCCTCCTAGTGGGTCAGTGAACACTCATTTAACGGTTCCCTTGGGTGTCTATCTCCTACTTTAGTTTATTAAATAATAATAATCAGTAATTACATTCATCCTTAACGAAACTTGGTCATAGTTACAAAACTTTGTAATAAAATTTAACATAAAGTATTTTTGCCAATAAAATAATATTTTCAGAATTTGGGTAGGTGATAGCACCTCCTCACTGCACTCTAAAGAGGTGTGGGTAACATGATCATCGCGGGATACACTAGAAATATTACTACCATAACCACGATCACTAGAAGGTGGTGTCTCCTCGTGCCTAGAAGGTGAGGTGTCTATCAAAGTAGAAACAAACATTAATAATTACACATACAATAATTCACTTATATTTAAATAAAAAAACAAAATTATATGTAACGCATACGAATCCTCTCACAATCTAGCGGGTGTTACAACATAAGACCATCCAAAGTTGCGCTTCTCATAGAGTGAACAGCTACACTCTGGAGAATGATTTGCATCAAATAATGAAGAGAAATATGATAGTGTGGTAGATTTAAATATTTTCAAATTGTTTATATATTTAAATATTTAATATATGAAAGTGACTTGCTATTTACAAATACATAATTGAGGGTATTCCACACATGTCAAGAATTAATTCATATTCTATTGCTCTACCATGCAATCCCATCAAAAATCCCATGATCATTCATATTCTAATGCTCCACTCCCAACCCTGATTACAATGAAAACTATCATCAACAACCCAACCAAGTCCACAAATATAAAAATTGATGAAATAAAACATCCAAAACCCTAATCAAGAAGAACCTAAGGAAACTACCATCGTAAGAAAACTTGGGTTGCAACCAACCCTGATCTCAATTGGACCACCTTAATCAAAACTAGAATAACAAATGGTGAAATCAGGAACCTGGGACAAGATGGGTCAACAACTATCTCTGCTCTATTTTTTGGAGAGAATCATTATACTTCTGAATTCCCTTTAATTATTGAAATAAGAAAATGGTTCAATAAATTTCAACCACAAGAAGTCTCAAAACCACCTCATCAACTAACTATCACTCAAAACTCTTTACCAATAATCAATAGTTGATCGTCATTATCCACACCCTAACAAGGGAGGGAACAAATCAATCCAACCCACACATGATGACCACTAACACCAAGTTTCCCACTCATTCCCAATATTATAGAGGGTCCATACCAAAATCCTCTCATCATATTAGGGCCACCCAATTTACGACCTTCCCAAAGGTAAAACCCCCCATTGACCAAACACCGAATGTCCCTAAGAAACCTTTTCAGTAGTTAGTTCACAACCGTCACAATCAAGTATCGCACAGCTACAATGTGGTGGAAAACCTATCCCAAACACCATGACTTATGTCTTCTTGATAGGTTAAAAGAGTCAACGTGGAAACCTCTACCCCTTCATGCATGGATTCCCCAATACACCTCTCCATAAAGCTAGAAGCTACAACTTTCAATAGATCCACCCTAGCAAAGGAATCCCAACACCTTCTTCCTTTAATGAGAAATATTCCTAAAACCTAAGTGTTCTCTATCTCTATAACAACCAATATGGATTCCATGTTACAAGAGGAATCACCATAGCAAGGGAAACCTAGAAAATATAAACACAAATGTCGAAAACCTAGCAACAACTTGTCCCATTTCCACCTAATAGTTATAGATTCATGCCTTAAGAACAAATAATCCCAGTCTCCCCTTGTCTTGACATGTCAACACCATCCCTAGATACCTCAACCATCACATTTAATTTCACCAACATAGACTCCTAACTCCCATCATAGTTTACTCATTTGGTGTGTGACATAGTCAATGATAACCCTCTTGACTATTGTGAGATTAATAGAGATACCACTTCCTCATCATGTTTATGACTACTTGGATTAGGAGTGGATAACTTTCCATGAGGGATTCAATTGGTTGAGTATGGACATTGGAGGGACAACCTTAAATTGTAATCAAAGGCACCTACACCAACATCCCCATTTCACTGGTAAGGAATTCAATAGACCTAGATGTCATGGTAATGCGTTGATCAACTTGATTATGGTATATTACCTAGTTATGAGTATATTTATACATGCCATGCATATTGTTGTCTTTATAGTATTCAACATGATGCACTTACCACATGAAGGATGCATGGTTACTATTGACATACTAGAAGGAGACACCACATAGTCTAATTTTCTCTCTCTCTCTCTTTCCTATTTTACCTCACAAAACCCTTTACACCCCTTGATGAAGTCTACTCAAATGCCATCTAAACCCTCACCATAACCCTCTCACATGTGTCACAATTTTCTCCACTAATGAGGCTATTGTATAAACCTTGGCAAACCCTAAATACCAGTGGGATGACATGCAACATTAGTAGGTTGGTTTACAAATTAGGATGATTATCATAAATTTATTAAGGAGTGGTCATAGTTCTAGGGGAAAACAAGTCTCTTTATTACGCCATGGTTCTTCGAATTTGACATTGTAAGGTGCCAGCTAGGGAACATAAGCAATTAACTCATGAAGACAGAAAGATGGGCGTGAAAGAACATATTCTGCTCATTAATTAATGTATATATACAATGAGAAGTGACCCTTGGATTTCAAATTCCAAGTGGTCTCTTGGACTCTCGGGTGACTCTTAGTCTACCCTTAATAACCATTAATCTTATTTCACGTGAATGTTGCACACCAATCCTAACACCAAGGATTAGGTTGCAACAAATCCCCCCTTAATCCAAATGGTGTATATGAGTCCAATAAAAAGAAGAGACTTGAATAAGTGGAAGTGGACAACTACCACCAGCTGAACATTTCCATCTAGAACATCCTTTACTAAAAAGGTTAGCTAGAAGCTTGCACATACTTCTGCTAAATACAAGAGCTCTCTGAAGGGATGGTTTTTAGGATGACCATTAACTGAAATGGGCTAGCAGAAGGATGAAATATTCGACTATGTGTGTGGTTCAATGCTGACCACAAACTCTCAAACTTGGCGACAACACTCGCTCAGAGGTTCTCTGGAATGGTTGGGATGGGCTAACACCAAACCAACTGGAGAGATGAAAACAAGAAGTGAACAACTGCAACTTGCTGAACATTTTCATCTTGACAATCGTTTTCCAAGTTAGATAGAAGCTTGCACATGCTTATGCTAAATGAAGGTGCTCTCAATACCGGTGGTTTCAGGATGACCACCAACTCTAGAGCTCAGTCAAACATATCTCTTCACAAGTTCGCTTGTTCCGGCTCACTTGCACTCACTCGCGTGTTACTGACGGTCTTCATCCCCCCCTGTCAGGAACAATGTGAGGAGAGGAGAGTCTCATGGTGTCACAACTAGACACAAAACACATGAGTACTCTATGTCATGTATATCTCTTTTGTCTTCAGAAAACATGCATATCAGAATCAGGTGGCATCTCTAAATCTGGTGGTTGTCCAAGCTCACTATGGATCAGGCTCGCTTAATATGACTTACTTGAGGAAGGTTGTAAGTGTTTGTTCTCATAGGGACATGGCTTCGAAACTTGAAGCCTAACATTATGTTCCCCCCTGTCAGGTACAAAGTAAGAAGCGTTACAATAATCTGCTGCAAGTTTCACTCTTGCGTGTTTCTTCAAATTTACACACTGATATGAAGAATGGGTGCACTTCCCACAATATCGACAAGGGTGAAGATCAAAACACTGATCTTTCATATGGAAAACTATGTCACACTGTTGACATCTTGAACTCTCAATTGGTTGTACATCTTACATGATTCCATTTATTTATGGCAGTTGATAGGAATCATCTTCAAACAAGGGGTTATTTTGAACAAGCAATAGTTTAGAATACGGATTTCTGTGATGTGCATCTTCCTCAATGGCTTTCAAATTCTGTAATTGATTGATGACAGTTTGGAGTGTGTCTTTGTTGATTGAGATTGAGTCATTTGGAGCCGAATGTACTAGTCTAGTGTTCAATAACTCTAATGTTTCTTCTGAATTAGACATAGTGAAGACAACTTGAGGCCTCCTTGTGCAAGTAGGAACAAATACAAGGACTCAATCAGACATAGGGCTTCTTGCAAATATTCCCTTTACAACCAATGTTTCATAAGATTCAAACTTAAAAGAGAAGGGGTGTCGGTCTCAACCGAAAATGCACCCACATACAATCTACAGTTCAACTTGACTTCAATTTGGTACTATACACAAAACACAAATGCAAGTACCAAAAAAAATACTAGAGCTTACAAACAAAACACAGTCTGCAAGTTACATTCATGAATGTTGAACTAAGAATCTGCTATACCTAAATAATGTAGAAATTCTTCTTTTGGAGCAGTTGTAGGAACAACTTCAAACTTGCTTGGATCCTTCAAGCAGGAACACCAAACTGGTCTTGAGTCTTCTCTGCAATCCCACTTCTTTCAACTAGATGTAGGATAATTGATGGCTAGAAAATGAGTTATCAATCTGATATACAATGTGCACTTCAATTCTGCAGCACCAAGTAACAATTTTGCAGCACTAAATCAATTTTTCATCAACATACACTTTCAAATATGCAGCAAGCTGGCATCTTCGCACATTCTAGGAAAATGTCCTTGTTAATGAGGACAACATCTTCTGCATCTTGAATATTTGGACCTGTAATCTGAGATCATGGGCAGACAACTCTCATATTCCAGGGCATTGTCTTAAAGCCTTTGCACGTTATATGATATTTCTGCAGCCAATATACAATTTCCTTCACAATTTATGCAATTTAGTAGTGTTTGGGAAAACAAAAAGAGGTATATGTCTTTGCCATCAGTTCAATAAGATTTTCTTTCTGCGGATTGTACAATATTTCTGCAACAATACATAATTTTGCAGCAGTACAAAATTCAACACAAAAGAAAGCAGACATACCATCTAGGGTTCTCCTCCACAAAGAACAAGTCAATATGTAGGTGCTTCTCTCAATGCAAAACACAAAAGGTCGTTCTTCCAACCTATCAGAATTAATTGCAGATATAGTAAACTAACAAAACAACTTCATTGCTTCCATAGAGTTAACATACCCTTTATGCACCAATCGTGAGAGAAACTAGCTCCACAATATTCAGAGCTCAACGCAACAATGTACAATCAACAAGCTCTACATTTAGCCTTCAATCATATTAGATTAGGGAAAGCATATTATTGTAGAGATTCCACTCACACATCCCACTCATCAAGAGAGATTCCACGAGGAGTCATTCCAGGTGTAGGTCGTAGGAAGCTCACAAGTCTCCAAAAAATGAAGCTCTTCAAAATAATGTTCACAATGGAGAAATATTTCAATGCAAAAGTCTTCACACTAGAGGGAGTCCTTAACACTTCACGGGCTAGGTCGAAGCTACTCAAGCTTCACAAATTCCATGTTTCACAATAATTCACAGGGATGGAGAGAGATAGTAATCTTCACTCACAACATTCATAGAAGGAGAGTAGGATTTGCACAAAAAACACACCTTTGAAGATATGGAGTGCCCACGCATTTGTCATAAGGTAAATATCGCAGCTCTTCCACACTGCTCTACACATAGCTCGTAGAGGCAGTAGTAGTTTGCATCTTCATGCATGTGTAGAGAGGGTAGTCTTCACGGGATTGCTCCACCAATTTTCTCACTCTATAAACAAAAAGGTTCATGCTCTAAACCCACGGTCTCAAAAGCGCAGAGAAAGTAATCACCTCGCACCATTCATTCTTCACAATGGAGAAATTGCTGCTCTCCAAAGAGGGAGTTCGCAGCTCTAGAATATATGTACAACTCCAATCATTGATGGAATACATAAAAATTGAACTTTAATGCAGACGAAAAACGCAGCTTATCCAACTAAGATACTTTAATGATGTCACTCTTCAGGATGGTTTCCTCAAATTCTAGTCGCATCAATCATTGCGTCATGGGAGGAGAAAAGCCATGCTTCAATAGTTCACGTGTGACATCTTTAATAGACACAAATCTGAGTTCCTTCACTGAGAAGGAACCACCGAAGCATCTGCCTGCTTCATGCTTTACGCAACATATATTTGAAAGTAGCGTGCAACAAAAACACACCACGCAATATTTGAACAGTATTCAAACTTCTATAACAATGATAGTGGAGGCAGCGTGTAGTTCCTTCAAGAGAGAGTCCATGTCTCCAGGAGTTCAACGCACAGGTTGGGAGAGAGCCCACTCGCTTGGAGTCTTTCACAATCATTTTCTTTGAATCGTTTTCTGCGTAGAATCTCTTCCACCATAAATAATCCCTGCTAGTTCTTTCACATTTCTTCCCAAAAACGTAGCATTTCAATACGGATTTAGGGTTTCCCTTGGACGCGCTAGCTTCTCCAACAGGATCACGCTAGCTTCATGCACTAATACCATACAGACAATCACTTCACCACAGCGTACATTTGAAAGTTGTCTTTGGAAGCATTGTATCGTCATGAGATGGATATCAACAGAGCAACAATAGGACACCAAGTATGATAGAGAGTACTCTATGCAACATCGAATGGAAGGAGGACGTAGAGGTGCAACTTTGGAAAACCTCATGCAGAGGTAGCTTACTCGAGTTAGAGACACACGGATTGTATGTAGGTCGCACAGGCTGTGAAGAGAGCTCAGAGTGAGGGCACGGATAGAGAGAACTCCACGAGATCTCCTCGATGGTATCCATGAGCTATATCTTCACAAGTTCATATGTCCCTCGCTACACCAACGGAGAGATATTAGAAACACCCATGCAGCCCACAAATTAGAGGTCGCGACTCTCCAAAAGTGAGGATGATGAGAATATCCATGATTTCAAACGCAACAACATCTACTTCACGCAGCAGTATTCAGATTGAGAGCACTCGTGGAAAGGGAAATGGTCATCCTCTTGGAAGAACATAAACGCTTGAGTACAAGGCATTAAATATGCAGAGGCAAATAGAACGTCTCATTCCAAACAAAGCGGGACTAAGGAGTGCGTAGAGGGAATAGGGCGGGCGAAATTGATGATCATGCAATCCTGTAGCCAAGAGAGAATTGAATATTCCAGGGAGAACGAGCAGAGAATATTGTTGAATTCTGATAAAGAGTGAGGGGAAGAATGGTCAATTGCATGTAACGAGGAGCGCATAGGAGCTATGGCAGACTGTCCGTTGATTTTGCAGTTGGTAGAGATTAGCAATTGTCCAAGAAGGTGCAAAGGAATGTCCAAAAGAGGAAAAAAATGGAAGTAAAGTTGATGCAATAAACTGAAAAGAAAGTATTAAAACAAATGTCACAAAGAGTGGTTTAATAGTGATTCAATTAAAGTTTTTCTAAAGTACTATGCTAATCCATTTTGCAATCTTTTGGTTTGATTTTAAAATTTGTTTTTCAAAGGAAGCGAGTTCTATTACAATTATGATTTTTTATGGTTGTTTGGAAAAAAAATTGTATTTCAATCAACTTTGCTTAACCATCATGTGTGGAAATTTCAGCTATGGAAAATTCTCATTTTTTCCTCCAAACTCTCCAACTTATTAATAACTAATATCTCATTTTGACTTAAAAAATCAATGATTCCTTATTAATTGGTAAGGGTGTAGTAGCGATATTTCCATATATATGTCCCTCCTCTACAATGTATAACACAATGCTATCTTATTCTTATTTGAATGTGAATGTAGAGATACTTTGACTTTTGTTGAAAAATGTGCATTGTATAGTTGTGAAACCACATAAAGTGATCCCATCATTATTGAAAATCAGTCTCCCTAAGGACTAGAAAGGAGGTCCACACCATTTCAAAGCAAATGGATTGTTATGTAACGTGAAATTGACAACATAGAAAAGGGCATGCAAATGGTTTAAAAGGACAAAGGGAGAGAGGCATAAATAGTAGCGAGTTGTCAGTTATATAAGAAATGGGCAGCAGTTGCCCCAGGAGGGGAAAAATGAATGTTGAGAGGAAAAGAGCACAAGGTTAGGGACTAGCTGATCATTTATCCAAAAAGGCATAAAACCAAAATGATTTTTTTATCTTTTAACACTAAAATGTGATCGAGGAATTTAGACTCCAATCTAGAAAATGCAACAATAAGAACATTCATGGTTTGTATTCTCCTCTGCTAACAGTGGAAAACATCAAATGCATTAACAATTGAAAATACATTGTAAGTTTCACACACTTTAGCATATGCTATCATCAATAGGATTAACATTTGAGGTAGTAATAGTTTACTGAATCTTTTGCAAGCTTGTGGATTTTTCTTTTGTTTCCAGAACCTAGTTGACAGTATCCTTCATGCTCATGAAGAAGAACTTCGCACATCAAGCCTTATGAATTACAGGAGATAGAGGAACATCAACAAAAATGTTAGATGCAAGAATAATGACTCCATAAGCAAAAGTAGATGTAGATTGAATAGGAAAAGGAGATTCACCAAAAGTAGATGCATAGGAGTGGCTTTCAATTCTTCAATCCTTCTTTAGAAAGCTTCATTCTCAAGTTCTTGTTTTTGGAGTGTTAATTCAGCACTCTACATAGCAAATTCCATGAAGAAAACATAATCAAGATCAGAAATTTAGACAAGTTAACATAGTGTTGAGTAAGTTGAACATTATATTTTGCATTATTCTTTTTCCTTTTACTTTTACAAGTTTGTATAGTAATAATCCTAGTATTTTGACCAACATAAATAGAAAAATGAAGATAATCAAACTCAACAATATCAAAAGAGACCTTGAGTGCTATCAGTTGATTGAACAATTGTTCTTTATATAGAGTTCAATACCCATTCATCAATTTCTTTACTTGCCTCAACAGTGGTAGCAAGAGTGGTTTGTGGATTATACACAACTCTACTCTTAGCAATGTATTGAGAATATGAAAAACTTACAAGGAGGTCTACACAACATATCAATAACTCTATTATCAATTTATATTTTGTACTTATTAAACAAATGAAATTGATCTACACAACGTATCAACAACTCTATTATCAATTTATATTTTGTACTTATTAAACAAATGAAATTGATGAAGATAATCATCTCATTTAAGGTGTACTTATTGGATTGTGAATTAAAAAACATAAAGGAGAGATGATTAGTAAGAATGATTGTTTATTTACAAAGGATATAGTGCCTCAAGTACTTGAGTTCTTGAACCAATGCATGGAATTCGTTTATCCAACATTAGTAGATAAACAACTAATAGAGTTACCCTAGATCAAACCATCATCTTTCATCTATCAAAAAGCAAAAAAACATTGTTAATCATGTCATGCACTTTTTCAATTTGCATAAAACCAAGTATTCATATAACATGTTTAATTAAGAAACCAATTAAAATAACCTGACTATAATAGTGGCCAACCATTCAATATCTAACAACAAAAATACATCCATACTCAAGCATGGATCAAGTTTAAGGCATACGTTGAGTATATGGATCAAGTTTGAGGCATATCTTAAGTATAAAGATGAAAGGGCTATAATGCTTAGTATTTGCTACAAATAGAATGTACACACTCAAATTGTGATGTAAATAGAGGACATGTATTTTAGAGAGCTTGATTTGTAATTATAAACAATACAACATCGATGTTTCTAGCCTTATGCATTTGTCTCTAAATATGCATTTACATTGATGCAAAATGATCTCAGTCAAAAAAGTCTACTTGATCGTTGCTTAACTATCCAAGTACATGCTCATCTACTTATAATCAATTTTCACATTCGAAGTTATTCACCCAATACACCCATGCTACCTTTTCTCTAGAGAAAATTGTTCTTTCAACATACACTACAAGTTGGACTGAAGAAACATTGTTAACACCTATGAATAGCACTGCCATGAACAACAACCACATAGCATTCAAGAAAAAAAAATTGATCCTATTTGTATCCATGCATTCGTATTACAATTTAAAAATATAATTTTGTAGCATTCAAAGGACACCAAGCATCCAAATTTTTGTAAAGGAAGCTAGGTATACTTTCTTACATATTTTGACCCATTCTCCAAAAGATGGTGCCAAAAAGTACAACAGTGACTAGAGTGAAAAGAAACAGACAACATTGTACTTGGGATTTCTTTGGTTTCACAAGTGTTGCTTCCACAAACACGACAAGAATTGAAGTGCAAAGGGTTGTGGAATTTTCCTCTACCCACTCCTCGTGGATCTAGTTGAGCAAGTATGCCAAGATGCCATGATGGAGTGTTCTTCTAGCATTAAGAAGGTTGCTAAATATAGATTCTCTAAGCAATATCTAGTTGACCTTGATGAGACTCTTACTCCAATTGTTGGAGAACTCTCCCCGGAAGAGGGCGTTGCCTTAGATGGGTTGATGCATGAATCACCAGCTTTGGATTTCAATATCCATGAGATTGTTTCATGTTTGATTATGTTAAATTTGGTGCAATTTTTAATTCATTATTTAATAGATATGATATAATTGTCTACACCTTGCATACAAAGGAGTTCATTATCGCATGAAGTCTAGAACAATGCATGTTTTGGTGCGAGAATATTTTGACCAATGAAGATAACATCAAGGACAAAGGAGGTTCATAGGTCACTAATGTTTCCTTGTATAGAAGGTTTTCATCTTGAAGATTATAAAGAGAGTTCAAAGCACAAAAGGAAGCAATGATCTAGATTCATGTTTCTTTGAAAGTCTATTGATGGTCAATTGTTTGGCCAAGTCCTTGATTGATGGGAGATTCTATATGCAAAGGGAGTATCTTATGTTTTGATAAATAACACTTCCTCTCTAAAAAGGAGTGTTGGATTTTAATACCTTAGAAAGTGTCCAACAAAGCACCATTGATTGCAACAATGAGCAAAGAAGCTCTAGGAACATGCAAAAAAGGTACTTCAACAAATATTTCACACAACGACCCATACAATAGCCTTAACGACTACAATATTAGTACACCGTCATTCAATAAATACATACAATGGTGAATGAGGCCATGGGAGCATTTATGGAAGAGAAAGAGATAGAGGGTTTAGACATGCCAAAACCAAGCACATCAATTCAATGCTAGTTTACATGTTTCAATTCCATTTTTTTGTTTTGTTTTAGTTAGTAGTTACATGCACAATTGTATAGGGAATTTTGCATGTAGATCTAAGAATGGTATTGGAGAGGCGTTGTATTTTTTAGGATCAACCCTTAGCTCTACATCCTCTCATATGATTGCCTCTACTAGGAATATTTCACATATATGGTGACTCTTTCCTTGGTTTTTAAATAGATGAACAACGAACAATCCATTTTTTAAATTTCTTCTAATATGGTTGTTGACTCACTCTCCGAGGATGGGTTCACTTGGTCTCCTAGTATTTTTCATGCTATGAAAGTTAGGGAGAGAGTTGTATCAAAGTTTTCCTTGGATTTGTAACTAAAGTGTTGTGTATTATTTGTATCCTTTTGTAACTAATATCTCTCTTAGTATCTACTAAGTTGTTATTTTTTCTCTAAAATACTGTATACTCCCAAGACTGGTTGACTATATATATTATTGAATACCTAAATAACATTAGGCTATAAATATTTTAAATATCAATATAGGTTAGGTTTACATAAATGGAATGAATCTTAAATGTTATAATAGAAAACCTACAAATTTTAGTATCAATTTCAAGAATCTTTGCAATCACTAAAACTTTGATTCCACAATTTTTGGCCCAAACCAAAAAAGAAATTGTTCAAAATATTTTTTTGGATAATCAAAATATGATGAATAAAAAATGAAAAAATAAAACAAATATAAATTCTCATTACAAATAGTAAAGATTAACTAAAACACATCACATTTCAATGAATGTTTTCTATCTTATTCTTATGATTAACTAATACACTTCACCTTTCATGGAATAATTTCCATGTTATCTTAAGATTAACTAAAACAAATCACATTTCAATGAATAATTACCATGTTATTCCCATTTTTATAGTAAGACTTGATATTCTACCATGATCCAAATGGTTCAAGAGTTTAAATCAACTTCAAACTTTTTAAGAGCTCTGAAAGCACGAAGGCAGAATGAGAAATTACGAAAATAACCTAGGGTTGCTCCCTTGAGGAAAAATTAAGAAAATCTCCCACTTCATTCCATGAGAGAGGGCACTCCACGCAGAATTTTAACCATGGTACAATATTCAAGAATTAAATCAAAATGCTTCTCAAACGAGAAGATTATGTGTAAAAGATAGCCGCCGTGACTGAGAGATGTCTTCTCTCTTGGTAGTCAGTTGAAAAGCATGGTCATCGTGGCAGGGAAAGTACAAATCCATTAAAGTACCATCATACTACACACGAACACTGGATATATAGAATCCACCGGTAACCATTCAAGCCAAAATACATCTGCCCCTAATATCTGATATTTCTGACAACATGAATCAAAAGATTGAAGAAGGGTTTCAAGGGGTTTCAAGGGTTTGTGCACTAGGAGATGGAGCAGGAATTTGTAGGTTTAGTAGTAGGTTCAGGTGGAGTTGTCTATAGGTCCATAGCCCATACCTCAATAGAACCAAAGGGTATGTTTCCCAGGACTATGGCGGGGAATCTCCCCTTCTCCGGTGTTGAAATAAGTTCCTCAACGTTGAATAGTCTATTCAACGAGTGGTTCCGTTATGGAAATATTTCAATAAGGACCTGTGAGGAATTTGCGATGGCGTTCTCGCAGATGGGGTCAAGGGTGGTCCTAGGAGGCCGAGGGAAGATCTGTAATGTATCAGACGAAAATCATAGATGGTGATGGGAATTAGCCCGATAGACACAAGGGATTAATGGGTGTTCCTGGTATCACTGGTGGGCAGATGGTATCAGGGAGTAATTCCGATGTTTCCAAGTGGGGAAATTTGACTGCAGAGTTGCAAGTGATTATGGTACTGCATATAATCAGCCTGCGAAAATGGCACAGTTCTTTAACCCAGGGGATGAAGGTGAGTGCCTATTTGATGATGGATCGACTCGCCAGGGAGAGTTTCGAAGGTCGTGGAGCTCCTCGGCGCATCTGGATCACCCGTCTAGTGGAGCATCGGATGATGTTGGGTTTCATAATGTGAAGGATGATGTTAAGTTTCATAAGGTGAAGTTCATGCATAGTTTTGGTGGCAAAGTTCTTCCCAGGCCAAGTGATGATTCCCTCAGAGACATTCGCAATTATAATAGATGGTTAAAGTTTAAGCATTGTACCAGTTGTGACATGGGAGACCACATGAAAAGAAGCGTGGCTATCCAGCCAGAAATGGCTCCTACGATATCCAATAACACACCTGGAAGCTGGGCCCAGCCTGCCTGTCAAATAAAAAAGAGCAATGTATAAATTAACATTGAAATAACAAAGTAGGAGCCAAATGAGTAATCGACGTGCAGGGATTTGATAATATGGAATCAATGTGCAATAATCTAAAAATATGGACAACATTGAAATAACAAAGCAGGAGGGAAATGAGTAATCACCGTGCAGGGATTTTATAATATGGAATTAATGTGCAATAATCTAAAAATATGGATATAACAAGTGTTACAACTTAACTCCAAGCACTTTGTACAGAAATTTTATTTCTTATTTTGACCTTTTGTAAGCAGTGATAGAGTGACGCATGTATTGATATTCGAAGTCTATTTTCTCTCTAGCAATGTTTGAGTCAGTTTGTCGAAGGTGTTTCAGAAAGAAAGAAAGAAAAAAAACAATTCGCCTAGGTAACTTCCCCGACTATATGTTGAATATGTGAATTTTAATCAACCTACTGATATTTCTACTATCAAATAGGTGAGAAATAGAAAGGAATGAGAAGTTTGAGAAAACATAAATAAATAAGGGCCGAGTTAGTTCCAAATTCCGTCATTTTTATTAGCAATAGGAAATCACTGAAATGGAGAACAAATTGAATCTGTTGTCGACTATTCTATATATCTGCATATAGGTGAATGCACTCCAACCATGAGATGTGTGTCTTGGTGTTTGTCCTTCGAAACTGAAAGGACCGGCACTGGAAAATGGATCAGTATCATCAAATGAGGTAAAACCTCTACTGTTCCCAACATCTTTGAAACTGCTTATAGAATCAACCCTAGAAAAATTATCACGAGAACCAAATAAGCCACTGTCGAAGTGTGATTTATGATCACCCATGGACCCTGCATTGGAAAATATACTAGGTGAACCAGTATTGATTAAAGGAGTACTTGGTACTGAGTTATTATTTGAGAATGAAAACAGTGACTTCTCCCATGTCCACAGAAGACCAAAGGTGTCATAATTCCCATTGTCTCCCTCGTTAGTACCTTGCTACTCCATCGAAGCTTGAGATTCTCAGGGATTTTAACTGGAAAGACTCTACAGTGTCAAATTTTGGATTGCCACCTTTCATGAAACCCATCAAAAGCAAACAATAAAACCAGCAATGTTGCTCTAGCCAAGTGTTAACAAAAACATATTGATGCGTACCATCTACGCGTACCTCATTAAATACATCCTGGTACAGACAGAAAACGAGAAAATACGAATGGTGTTGTGGCTTAATTACAACCATGGAGCCCTAGGTAGAACCCCATACTAATTCTTCCGTTGACAACGTAACCCTTCGGAGATTAGATAACCCAGTACTCAAGCCTTGCGCTAGCAAGACTTGCTTTTAATACTACTTTTTAAAAAATATAAATGTCATATCATATTCATGGCGGCTAATCACGATCATAGGGTTTCGAACTAGGCATAGATTTCAATCTACCAGTGGATGAAATGAATGCGGGGTAAGCCGCTAAAATAGCAGAGAGAGAGTAAGACGCCCTCGGTTGTAGATTGATTGCCAAATTAGTAGAGGAATGCACGTGGCCGATTTTTATTGCACCTATAGACGAGGAATCCTGCTACAGAAGCATGGATTGTCTTTCACAGAAAGAACGCCTTCGGCGTAAATATATTGTAGGAGACCACATGCCACAGGATAATAAGTGATATGATACCACTATAAGGTGCCAGCTAGGGCACATAAGCAATTAACTCATCAAAACAGAAAGATAGGTGTGAAAGCACATATTCTTCTCATTAATTAATGTATATATACAATGAGAAGTGACCCTTGGATTTCGAATTCCAAGTGATCTCTTGAACTCCCGGGTGACTCTTGGTCTACCATTAATGACTATTAATCTTCTTTTCACGCGAATGTTGCACGCCAATCCTAACACCAAGGATTAGGCTCCAACAGACACCTCCACTATGATTGTCTCCAGCATACCATCATGTGTTCACCTTCAGAATCTAGCACTCTATCATTAGAATTTTTCAATATTTAAATGTATAGAAAATTCTTTGGGAAATTGTATAAAGTTATATATTAAGATAGTAAAGCTAAGTACTTTCACCTATGCATGATTCTATGTAGAGATTGATCTTAGTAAAGATATTATGGAAATGATGATTTCAAAATAGGGTAATATTCATTAGAGTTAGGTCTTGTATTATGAAAACTCAACTTTCAATACTGGATTTTCCATCAAAGAGGTCACCTTTAGGACTCTTATACCCTAATAAAAACTTATCCTGAAAAAAATAAAAATGTTCATCCCCCTAAATCTAAGAGTTTCACTCGTATGATCCCCTTTCTAAGAGAATGAAAGAACATAAGAAGGAGGAACATTACCCAAAAGGTTTTCTGATTGATTTTCACCTCTTAACATTATATATGCAATGAATAGGTCATACAATTTAACTCCATAAAATGTCAAATTGATAAATAAAAAAAGGTAATGGAAGTTCTTTTTATAATGAAAACAATAATGTATATTATAGGTCATGCTTCAAATAGAATAATTAAAGATTGTCTCTTTTCTATATTAAGTTTCGTATAAGATGAAAGAAATTTGTAAATTTAGGTTATATGTTGTCTATGGAATCAATGACAAAAAGGTTAAACAATGATTTTTAAATCATTTTCATGAGTGTTAACATTCCTTAAATTCTTGACGCTTTGAAAACTATGTTTATGACTCAACTAGTTAAATCTTTAATGAAATAACATTATAATATCCCAAATTCTATAGAGATAATCATGCGAATATAATAAACCAAAGTTATAGGCATATTATATAATCTAAGTTTAGCCATCTTAATATAAATTTTGTTTTGAGTATAATTTCATTGGTTGGTTAATTTTATTTCAGATAATAGTAGGATGAATATTTAAAAATCAAAAAATAATTTTTATAGTAGTTAAAATTTGGCATTCTATTTTTTAATTGGCCAAAAACTAAGAAGTAATAATAACAATTTACCCCTGGTGAGATGGGAAATTGTAAGATTAAAAAAACAAAAATCAACAGATAATAATAAGTTGCCATTTGTCAAGAGCAATAATAACACTCTGCCATTTGTTAATAATAGTGTGCCATTTGTTAAGAATATTAATAATAGTGTGCCATTTGTCTTTCCCTCCAGTGCCTTGGAAAAAACACTGCTCTGGTTCTGATGGCTTTCGTATGTAGCACAATCTGTTTCAAGTATGCATTGGATTTATTGCTGAGATGACGACGACAGAGGCTGAGGTGACGACGAGGCTGTTGCGCATGGGTAAGATTAAGGTTTATTGATATCATTTATTTAAAATATTTCTTCCACTTCGCCAAACTGTAAGAACTGATATTCTTCACAAGTAAAAGGTTTGATTTTTAATTAAATGGGACTTACAGATGATGGCTTCCTCTCTTTTATGAAATTCTTTAACTTTCTTGCTTCCTTTTGATATGGCTCTGGCTGTGCTGGGAATTCGTAACAATTGAGGTTAATATGTTGGAATCGATCTCGTCCAGATCACATCCCAATGTATATTGTATTCACACGTGCCATTCACAGTTATGGATGTACTTTAAAGCTCCAAGCAGGTTGTCGAGCAGATTAAACGTTGTAAATATTCAATTCTCTTAATACAATAATTGCACGAATTCTAAAAAAAAAGGCATCTAGTTTCAAACCTTTTATTAAAATGAATTGAATGTTACTCAAGTCCAAATTGGTTTCAAACCTTTTATCTTTGTCTTTTTTGTAATGATATTTATTAAAGGAACTATAGAAAATAATTTTCATAACTTAAACATGGAATGGTGTATATTATATGTTATGGTTTTCCAATTGTGTTTTTATTCTTTTTTTTAAAATTTTAGTTTAATTAAGAATGGTGTAATTTAAATATCCTATGTTTTCAATTTTTTCAATTTTTAAAAAAATTTAGAATTATATATATTAATTTTGGAAATTAAGTGTGCTAGTTTGCATATCTTGGTGCTCCAGATAGCTTTTGATTAAGTTACAGCTTGTTGTGACCTAAAGATAAATGAGCCCAAGACATTGTGCATAGGCACTTTAGTCTGAGTTTGTGTTTGCAGTGACGAACTTCGCCCTTTAAAGCCGATCTACCAGAATATTGTAATTGCAGCAGCCTAATTAATGAAGAAATTGTGAAAGTTGAGATCTTGGCGTAGTTGGTATCAGAGCCAGATTAAGTTCAAGTTTTGGCTATATTCTGTAGGTGCATGTTTGTTGCTTTATATCTACTAAATCTGTTGTATTAAATTTCTGTGTTATTTACTTGCAATCTGGAATTACTTGTCCTGCAGGCGGTGGAAAAGACCATTGAGTAAATTGTTGGGCGTGAGGGATTTGATATAGGGTTGTTCGATGTCGTAGAGGTCATAGCCGTGGGAAGGCACAGTAAAGCCTCATAAGTTGCCGGAGACTAACGTGAGCTAAAATCCCATCACATCATGGACCCTGCAATGGATACAGTTAAGCTCGCTACCTTGGATTGTGAGTCAGCTAATGACATTGAAGTTTCATTAGCAGAACGTAGATCATATTTTCTTGAAACATCTACTTCAGAAGATTCATCTATAATCCATATCCAAGACTTAAATCCATCTGAAAACTAGCAGTTGCCTGCAATTCTGCCAAAAGAAGTCTATCAGTTGCCCTGGTGGAAATTTTTGTCTGCAACACAGATTAAAGTGTCTTCTATTGATGTGTCGTTCACCTATAAGGATGAACCAATCCATATAAATCTTATTGAAAAAAGACAAATTGACTGGGCAAAATCCCAAAATTATAAATATACTCATCTAAGAGAAATAAAGCTCGGACTTGGTCCGTTAGTCCGTCCTTATCTTCCTGTTTCTTCTATGTGTGTAGCCATAGATACTCGGCATAGGAACTTTGCCGATGCAATAATTGGTGGTTTCACTACTCCTTTGCATGATGGTCCTTCCTTTGGCACAATCTATCCCAAGTATTATGTTAGTTTGGAGGATACTTATATCTATGATCTGCTCAAAGCCTATATTTTTCCTAGAGTATTTAACACGGACACTGGATCGAAGATTATCCAGTTGAAAACCCAGGTCGTTATTTGGTTTGGTAACGATACTTTACCTCCACTTCGCTCTCGTGTGCATCAGAGTTCCAAGCTGCACAGCGTGGTGGAAAAGGAAAAATCAAAACAGTCCACACCTGTAACATTCGACTGGACTGGTATAAATTATCCTAGGCAGTGGGAAGTCAAGTATACAGAACTACGTAATAATGATAGGCTAGCTAATTCATTTGTTGCTCATCCTCTAACCTTTGATTATGCAACCAATTCTTTCCGTGTTCCAGAAGAACGCCCCACTCGCGGATTCCAGCCTCCACTAATCATATCTACTTATGTCTCCTCTTATAATAATGCTCGGCTCCAAGCTGAAGCAAATTTTGTTCCTTCTTCTTCGCAACCTTCTTTCACAAGGTTGTTTGATAATGAACATCATGGCCAACATAAGGAATGCCCTGCCTATCATAAAATACTTCAACGCATGCAGCACCACAAAAACAAAGAGTTATCCACTTTAGGAATGTTTTCTCTTCCCAGGAGTGGTACAGGTCTGGAAGTTGTCAATGCCGGAAATAGGTCTTTTATCCCAGGATGTAATCTCCCAGAGACCCCTTTCCGCCAATTCTCAGTTGATGGCCAAGAGAAAAAAGAGTTTTTGCCACAAAAGTCCTCTGCCCCTGACCAATCAGTCTCTGATGAAATAAAACTGGCTAACTGGGGTAATTTGCAGCATATACACACTGCAAGAAATCTAGATGATATGGCCAAGGATATCATCTATCTTAAAATGGTAATGGCAGAACAAAAACAACAAATAAGTACTCTAGCTACAAAGCTAGAATTGTTGGATCATCTTTTGCATGACTCTACAGAGTTAAGGATGGCAGTAGAACAAGCCTCTGCCAAATCTGATAGAAGACTAGTTGTGCTAGAAGAGCTTTTGACACAAACAGAAAATTTGAAGACAAAGTCTTATGTGATAAGTGATCATGTTTTTGCTTTAGCTACCAAAGGACATCAAAGGAAATCCTCGCATGGAAAGAGCCTTTCCTTTAGTCAGTTCAGTTTGTCTGAAGAGGAAAAGCATCCAGAATATGATTTTGGACAAGGAGAAGCCGAAAAAGCAGAAATAGAAGAATGGGTCTCAGAGTTTAAGAAGTTCAAGCCTGCATTAGATCCTAAGTATCTTGCTGCCCTAGAAATAGGATTCCATAATACCCAAGATGCTTCATCTTCTAACCGTGGTCCTGCTCCACCTACTACATTCGATGTCCATATGCCTGATGCAGATGCATCCACAGCTCCGTCTCACCGATTCCATTTTGGAATCAATTCTATGAATAACTTGTTGTCCCAAATGCCAGAACAGCCTATTCTTAATATTCAGTGTCAATCAAGGGCTGATATTAAGAATGCAATACAAATGTTAGGAAAATGGTTTATGTACAAGAAACATCAGGATAACAACCTTACAGGCCAAAGTTTGGGTATGCAATTAATAGCATGTCTTTCAGGCCTTGCTCATGAATCGTGGAAGTGGCTGACACAAGAAGCCCGAAATGAAATGCTTGCTACTGATGATGCAGATCAGCAAATCCTACAAGCCCTAGGTAAGGAATTTTATGGTCCTGGTGATGGTGAGGACTATGACCATTTGGCTTCACTTTTCATGTCTGCCAGATTGTGTGATCTGAGTAAAAGTGAAGAATATTTTTGCGATATGCAAAACCTGCTAGTTTCCTCTGGTAAGTCTGGAGACCTAGCCTATCTTAAACACTACCTGAGGATTTTTCCTGGTCATGTCCCAGATGCAGTTGAACAACTCATGAAAGATAAGCATATTGAAATGTGTGGTATGTCTTTAGCCCAACTGCATGCTTACATTCTAGAGACTTGGAAAGAACACTATTTAGAGCACCGAGTCAGTAAAGATTTCAAGCGGCACAAAAAAATGTATTCTGCATCCTTTTGCAAAGATGTTGCAAGAATTCCTTATTTGGGATGCGGGGCCCACAATCGTGGACATTTTCGAAAAGAATCCTGCAAGTGTAAAAAGAAAAAGGGATTCTATACAAGTAGTCCGCAGTACCATCCAGATAAGCCCTATAAGCATAAGAAAAGGCATGGATATAAGCACTATAAGAAAGAATATAGCTCTCAGTATAAATCTAAACCAAAGCGTTTTGTGAAACGCCGCACTGAGAGAAAAGATAACGATGTTTGCTTTATCTGTGGCCAGAAGGGTCATTGGGCAGAGAAATGCGCAGAAAGGAAATCACGGCCAAGGCTTGCAGCCTTGTGTGTCAATTTGAATCCACACTGGTGGAATCTTTGTGTTTGTTCAGTCGATTCTCCTCCTCCTTCCAGAGAAGTAATTTTTTTACCGGATGAGTCTGATCATTCAGATTCAGACCCAGATGTTGCTCTTGCAAAATTTGCTCCTTCCTACGAGTCAGAGTCCAGTTATGCCTCTGCTTCAAGTGATGAGTCTAGTCAGGATGCAAATTTGGGGGGATGTGAGCCTCCAGAGTTCGACTTTTCTCTGAATATGTTCTCTTTCAGCCAAAAATAATCAATTGAAAAACAACTGGTTAAGATTGATCTACAATTAGCTACTGTCCCTGCTTTCCAGTACATCAAAAAACAGGATCTCAAAGAAGAGAAAAATAAACTTTTACGTCTTCTTGAGCAGCAAAAGAATGCTAAGGGTAAGGAAAAGATAAGTGCTACTCCAGCTTTATCTATACAATATAATCCTGTTGAGTTGTATAGAAATTACCCTGACCAGCATGAAGAAAGACAGTGCTACAGAAAAGATAAAGTGAAAATGTTAAGGCTCCAGACCAAAGAGAAGCAACAGTCTCTAAAAAAGCTGGTAAAAGAGATAGAGGAATTAAAGGACATGGTAAAAATACTGGTTATGGAGAAAGACCAGTCCTCTGACAATGATCTCAGTAAACATCTTGAACAAGCTTCAGGAGATCCTGAAAGAAAAGAAAAGTCTCCTTCTTCCTCTCCTCCCTCTCCTTCCTCTCCTGCTTCCCAAGTTCCTAGTCTGTTAGGAAGTTTTCAAGGTCCAAAACTGTATATAAAAATTATTGTTTTGTCCTCCTGAATATCAGTCTTATACCCTAGATTGTATGGTAGAATCAGGTTGTCAGTTGAATCTTGCAAAAGGTTCGGCTATACCTCCTTTTTATTGGGAAAAGAGTAAAGACCATGGCTTAGCCATTGAAGGAACTCCTGTGTCTCTATCTGGCAAAGTAGAAGATTTCCCTGTACAAATCTCTAATAAACCTAATACTTTGTCTTTGTACAGATTAGACAATATTAAAGAAGATTGTATTATTGGTTCTGATTTTTTGTTAAGAGTCAGTCCCTTCTCTATAGATACTGCAAAAATGCTCCTTTCTTGCACTATAAATAACCAGCTTGTCATCTGTCCTTTGTTTTTTGAGCCTACATATAAGTGTAAGCCTGTACAGTCTAAACCAGATACCAAAATCAAAGTTGCAAATCTGAATAAAATGGAGCACTGTAATGCTTATGCAGAAATGCATAAAGATAAATCTCTTGCAGCTATTTCTGAGAAATTGATCAAAGATTGTTGTTCAGAAAGCCCAAATGCTTTCTAGAAAGGGGAGAAATATTTTGTGTCATTGCCTTTTGATCCACTCCAAAATATCAATCCAATGAAAGCTTCAGCTCGCCTGATGTCTCCCTCTAAAAGAGAATTTTGTGCAAAGGAAATCAAAGAATTTCTTGAGAAAGGTTTAATTGAGCCCTCCAAAAGTCCTTGGGCGTGTCTTGCCTTCGTTGTGAATAAGCACTCTGAGCAGAAAAGGGGAAAACCTAGATTGGTTGTGAATTACAAACCCCTTAATGCAGTTTTACAGAAAGTCTGACATCCTTTGCATGATAAAGCAAGTTTGTTGCAAAGAATTGCTAGGTGTACAATATTCAGTAAATTCGATTTGAAGTCTGGTTTTTACCAGATTGGCATAGAGGCAAAAGATCGTTTCAAAACGGCATTTGTTGTCCCTCATGGACAATACCAGTGGAAAGTCTTGTCATTTGGTATCAACAACCCACCATCAGAATTCCAAAAAAGAATGGAATATATCTTCCATGATAAGTCATGGGCGTTAGTTTTTATTGATGACATTCTGACCTGTTCCAAGAACCTGTAGGAACATCTCAAACACCTGCAAATGTTTTATGATCTGGTCTACAAGCATGGTTTAGTCCTGTCTCAATTCAAGATGGAGATAGGTAAGACTGAAATGGATTTCCTTGGTTTCAAAATCCAAAAGGGGCAGGTAATTCTTCAAAAGCATGTCCTCAGTGTCTTCAATCATTTTCCTGATCATATTTTAGAAAAAGTTCAACTTCAAAGGTTCTTAGGAAGTTTGAATTATATTCGGCCATTTTATCCAAGACAGGCAAGTGACATTCATGTCCTGCAGCAAAGACTTAAGAAGAATCCTCCTAAATGGTCTGATAAGATGACTTTGGTGGTCCAGACAATCAAAGCCAAAGTTCAGAATCTCCCGGCATTATCTTTACCTCAAGGTTCCGGTCAATTGGTAATAGAGACCGATGCTTCTTCTTCCACTTGGGGTGGTGTTCTCATAGAAATAATTGATGCCAAAGAAAATATATGTGGTTATGGTTCGGGTTCATTCAAAGCAGCTGAATTAAATTACCTGTCCAGCCATAAGGAGATTTTAGCAGTAAAGAAGACTATACAACATTTTATTTTGTTTTTGAAGCCTATCAAATTTATCATTAGAACAGATTTAAAAATTATGCCTGGAATCTTTAAGAATGAGAATTTGATGGCAGAAAATAGCAGTAGTATTTTGAAGTGGTTTATTTGGTTAAGTAATTTTGATTATGAAATTGTATATAAGCCTGGTTATTTGAATTGTTTGGCTGATATGCTAACAAGAGAAAAATCGCAGCCTGCAGCTTCACCACCTGCATTGAATATGTTCACTCCTGGTTCCTCAAGCTCTAACAAAGGAAAAACTCCTGTGTAGACTTTGTACCAACCAAGAAATGGCTTATTTCTCAAGCCATGGGATGATTCCCTTACTGCTGAAGAACTAAGACGGCTTCTAGATTTTGCATCCAGAAGAGAAGCTGAGAAATACTTGGACATCATATTAATCAAGCAGATCCAAGCTACTCCTATGAAGCTCTAGATACTTGAAAGATGGGAAAGAACAGCATTTAGAACTTTTTCGAATGCTCAGGAGAAATTGAAAAAGTGCAGAGAGCTCTGGATAGATTGCAACGAAGAAGATGGCCAACTTGTCTGGCATGTTGACATTGGAGAGGGAAATCTAACTTGGTCCAACTATAACCTAATTCTCCAATTTTGTTGTGAAGAGAGATCTATAGTGGTTTGCGGTGATCTAGCTGACATGGAGGTCGCTGATCAAAACCACCAGTGGTTCAAGTTTCTTTTGTGTCACCAAGGAGGATAGTATGCTCGCCTGGAGCATGCCATATACACATAGAAAAAGTTTGTCAAGCGAGACCGTGACGGGAACCACATAGATGCCAAGTTGCATACCAGAAGACTCCCTCTAGACTTTCGAGTCGAATCTCTTTTTGAGGGTGAGTTCCTATGTGAAAGCAATCCAATCTTTCACGGTTCATATGTGGAAAGATGTTTCAGTCCTGACTTGTATCCTCCACTACCTCCTGAATATACTCTGTCGTATGATGATGACTATGATGATTTGGATGAAGATTTTATTCTAGGTTTTGATTGTACCTATGGCAGTGTAGATATTGGCGACAGAGAAATCTGTATCTGTCGGCAAGCATGAGATCGATACGACTGAATAGAATATTTGTACATATTTTGCTTTATGTCATTTGAAAGCCATGGTGGGTCGGTATTTGATGCTCCACTTTGTAATTTGTCGGCCATGTCTGTCAGCCATTAGTATGTCTGTCATAATGGAATCTAGGTCCCCATATGTCTTCGGACCATGAAGGGATGAGATAATGATAGTGTGGTCCCACTATCACCCCAAAATCTTTCTTTATGACTTTGAGTGCCAGTTAGTGGTCACCGGGTGACTGGCTAGTGTAGTATAAATAAGAGCCCCGGGCTCATTGTTATTCATTCAATTCCGGAGTCGCTCATGTTTTGAGCTCCGCAAGTTGAGTCAAAGAGTATGCTCTGCAGCTTGCCCTCGTGGTAAAAGATTGCATCAGAAATTGAGTCTGTAATTAAGTGTGCTAGTTTGTATATCTTGGTGCTCCAGGTAGCTTTCGATTAAGTTACAGCTTGCTGTGACCTAAAGATAAATGAGCCCAAGACATTGTGCATAGGCACTTTAGTCTGAGTTTGTGTTTGCAGTGACGAGCTTCGCCCTCCGAAGCTGATCTGCCAGAATATTGTAATTGCAGTAGCCTGATTAATGAAGAAATTGCATGAGTCTGTAATTAAGTGTGTTAGTTTGCATATCTTGGTGCTCCAGGTAGCTTTCGATTAAGTTACAACTTGCTGTGACCTAAAGATAAATGAGCCCAAGACATTGTGCATAGGTACTTTAGTCTGAGTTTGTGTTTGCAGTGACGAGCTTCGCCCTCCGAAGCCGATTTGCCAGAATATTTTAATTGCAGCAGTCTGATTAATGAAGAAATTGTGAAATTTGAGATCTTGGCGTAGTTGGTATCGGACCCAGATTAAGTTCAAGTTTTGGCTATATTCTGTAAGTGCATGTTTGTTACTTTATATCTACTAAATCTGTTGTATTAAATTTATGTGTTATCTACTTGCAATCTGGAATAACTGGTCCTGTAGGCGGTGGAAAAGACCGCTTAGTAAATTGCTGGGCGTGAAGGATTTGATATAGGGTTGTTTGATGTCGTAGAGGTCATAACCGTGGGAAGGCGTAGTAAATCCTCGTAAGTTGCCGGAGACTAACGTGAGCTAAAATCCCATCACATCGTGGACCCTGCAATGGATACAATTAAGCTCGCTACCTTAGATTATGAGTCAGCTAATGACACTGAAGTTTCATTAGCAGAACGTAGATCATCTTTTCTTGAAACATCTACTTCAGAAGATTCATCTATAATCCATATCCAAGACTTAAATCCATCTGAAAACTGGCAGTTGCCTGCAATTCCGCCAAAAGAAGTCTATCAGTTGCCCTGGTGGAAATTATTGTCTGCAACACACATTAAAGTGTCTTCTGTTGATGTGTCGTTCACCGATAAGGATGAACCAATCCATATAAATCTTATTGAAAAAAGACAAATTGACTGGGCAAAATCCCAGAATTATAAATATGCTCATCTAGGAGCAATAAAGCTCGGACTTGGTCCGTTAGTCTGTCCCTATCTTCCTATTTCTTCTATGTGTGTAGCCATAGATACTGGGCATAGGAACTTTGCCGATGCAATAATTGGTTGTTTCACTGCTCCTTTGCATGATGGTCCTGCCTTTGGCACCATCTATCCCAAGTATTCTGTTAGTTTGGAGGATCCTTATATCTATGATCTGCTCAAAGCTTATATTTTGCCTAGAGGATTTAACATGGACACTAGATCGAAGATTATCCAATTGAAAACCCAGGTCGTTATTCGGTTTGGTAACAATACTTTACCTCCACTTCACTCTCGTGTACATGAGAGTTCCAAGCTGCACAGCGTGGTGGAAAAGGAAAAATCAAAACAGTCCACACCTGTCACATTCGACTAGACTGGTATAAATTATCCTAGGTAGTGGGAAGTCAAGTATACAGAACTGCGTAATAATGATAGGCTAGCTAATTCATTTGTTGCTCAGCCTCTAACCTTTGATTCTGCAACCAATTCTTTCTCTGTTCCAAAAGAATGCCCCACTCGTAGATTCCAGCCTCCACTAATCAGATCTACTTATGTCTCCTCTTACAATAATGCTCGGCTCCAAGCTGAAGTAAATTCTGTTCCTTCTTCTTCGCAACCTTCTTTCACAGGGTTGTTTGATAATTAACATCGTGGCCAACATAAGGAATGCCCTGCCTGTCATAAAATACTCCAGTGCATACAGCACCACAAAAACAAGGAGTTACCCACTTTAGGAATGTTTTCTCTTCCCAGGAGTGGTACAGGTCTGGAAGTTGTCAATGCCGGAAATAGGTCTTTTATCCCACGATGTAATCTCCCAGAGACCCCTTTCCACCAATTCTCAGTTGATGGCCAAGCAAAAAAAGATTTTCTGCCACAAAATTCCTCTGCCCCTGATCAATCAATCTCTGATGAACTAAAACTGGCTAACTGGGGTAATTTGCAGCAGATACACACTGCAAGAAATCTAGATGATATGGCCCAGGATATCATCTATCTTAAAACGGTAATGGCAGAACAAAAACAGCAAATAAGTACTCTAGCTACAAAGCTAGAATTGTTGGATCATCTTTTGCATGACTCTACAGAGTTAAGGATGGCAGTAGAACAAGCCTCTGCCAAATATGATAGAAGACTGGCTATGCTAGAAGAGCTTTTGACAAAAACAAAAAATTTGAAGACAAAGTCTTATGTGATAAGTGATCATGTTTTTGCTTTAGCTACCAAAGGACATCAAAGGAAATCCTCGCATGGAAAGAGCCTTTCCTTTAGTCAGTTCAGTTCGTCTGAAGAGGAAAAGCGTCCAGAATATGATTTTGGACAAGGAGAAGCTGAAAAAGCAGAAATAGAAGAATGGATCTCAGAGTTTAAGAAGTTCAAGCCTGCATTAGATCCTAAGTATCTTGCTTCCCTAGAAATAGGATTCCATAATACCCAAGATGCTTCATCTTCTAACCGTGGTCCTGCTCCTCCTACTGCATTCGATGTCCATATGTCTGATGCAAATGCATCCACAGCTCCATCTCACCGATTCCATTTTGGAATCAATTCTATGAATAACTTGTTGTCCCAAATGCCAGAACAGCCTATTCTTAATATTCAGTGTCAATCAAGGGCTGATATTAAGAATGCAATACAAATGTTAGGACAATGGGTTTTGTACAAGAAACATCATGATAACAACCTTACAGGCCAAAGTTTGGGTACGCAATTAATAGCAGGTCTTTCAAGCCTTGTTCATGAATGGTGGAAGTGGCTGCCACAAGAGGCCCAAAATGTAATGCTTGCTGCTGATGATGCAGATCAGCAAATCCTACAAGCCCTAGGTAAGGAATTTTATGGTCCTGTTGATGATGCAGACTATGACCATTTGGCTTCACTTTTCATGTCTACCAGATTGTGTGATCTGAGTAAAAGTGAAGAATATTTTTGCTATATTCAAAACCTGCTAGTTTCCTCTGGTAAGTCTGGAGACCCAACCTATCTTAAACACTACCTGAGGAGTTTTCCTGGTCATGTCCCAGATGCAGTTGAACAATTCATGAAAGATAAGCATATTGAAATGTGTGGTATGTCTTTATCCCAACTGCATGCTTACATTCTCGAGACTTGGCAAGAACACTGTTTAGAGCGTCGAGTCAGTAAAGATTTCAAGCGACACCAAAAAATGTATTCTGCATCCTTTTGCAAAGATGTTGCAAGAATGCCATTGGGGATGCAGTGCCCATAATCGTGGACATTTTGGAAAAGAATCCTGCAAGTGTAAAAAGAAAAAGGGATTCTATACAAGTAGTCTGTGGTACCATCCAGATAAGCCTATAAGCATAAGAAAAGGCATGGATATAAGCACTATAAGAAATAATATCGCTCTCAGTATAAATCTAAACCAAAGCATTTTGTGAAACGCCGCACTGAGAGAAAAGATAAAGATGTCTGCTTTATCTGTTCCCAGAAGGGTCATTGGGCAGGGAAATGCCCAGAAAGGAAATCATGGCCAAGGCTTGCAGCCTTGTGTGTCAATTTGGATCTACACTGGTGGGATCTTTGTGTTTGTTCAGCCGATTCTCCTCCTCCTTCCAGAGAAGTAATTTTTTTACCGGATGTGTCTGATCATTCATATTCAGACCCAGATGTTTCTCTTGCAAAATTTTCTCCTTCCTACGAGTCAGAGTCCAGTTCTACCTCTGCTTCAAGTGATGAGTCTAGTCAGGATGCAAATTTGGGGGGGGTGTGAGCCTCCATAGTTTGACTTTTCTCTTAATATGTTCTCTTTCAGCCATAAAAAATCAATTGAAAAACAATTGGATGAGATTGATCTAGAATTAGCTACTATCCTTGCTTTCTAGTACATCAAAAGACGGGATCTCAAAGAAAAGAAAAAGAAACTTTTACATCTTCTTGAGCAGCAAAAGAATGCTAAGGGTAAGGAAAAGATAAGTGCTACTCCAGCTTTATCTATACAATATAATCCTGTTGAGTTGTATAGAAATTACCCTGACCAGCATGAAGAAAGACAGTGCTATAGAAAATATAAAGAGAAAATGTTAAGGCTCCAGATCAAAGAGAAGCAACAGTCTCTAAAAAAGCTGGTAAAAGAGATAGAGGAATTAAAGGACATGGTAAAAATACTTGTTATGGAGAAAGACCAGTCCTCTGACGATGATCTCAGTAAACATCTTGAACAAGCTTTAGGAGATCCTGAAAGAAAAGAAAAGCCTCCTTCTTCCTCTCCTCCCTCTCCTTCCTCTCCTACTTCCCAAGTTCCTAGTCTGTTAGGAAGTTTTCAAGGTCCAAAACTGTATATAAAAATAATTGTTTTGTCCTCCTGAATATTAGTCTTATACCCTAGATTGTATGGTAGACTCAGGTTGTCAGTTGAATCTTGCAAAAGGTTCAGCTATACCTCCTTTTTATTGGGAAAAGAGTAAATACTATGGCTCAGCCATTGAAGGAACTCCTATGTCTCTATCTGGAAAAGTAGAAGATTTCCCTATACAAATATCTAATAAACCTAATACTTTGTCTTTGTATAGATTAGAAAATATTAAAGAAGGTTGTATTATTGGTTATGATTTTTTGTTAAGAGTCAGTCCCTTCTCTATAGATACTGCAAAAATGCTCTTTTCTTGCACTATAAATAACCAGCTTGTCATCTGTCCTTTGTTTTTTGAGCCTACATATAAGTGTAAGCCTGTAGAGTCGAAACCAGAGACCAAAATCAAGGTTGCAAATCTAAATAAAATGGAGCGTTGTATTGCTTATGCAGAAATGCATAAAGATAAATCTCTTACAGCTATTTCTAAGAAATTGATCAAAGATTGTTGTTCAGAAAGCCCAAATGCTTTCTGGAAAAGGGAGAAATAGTTTGTGTCATTGCCTTTTGATGCACTCCAAAAGATCAAGCCAATGAAAGCTTCAGCTCACCTGATGTCTCCCTCTGAAAGAGAATTTTGTGCAAAAGAAATCAAAGAATTGCTTGAGAAAGGTTTAATTGAACCCTCCAAAAGTCCTTGGGCATGTCGTGCCTTCGTTGTGAATAAGCACTCTGAGCAGAAAAGGGGAAAACCCAAATTGGTTGTGAATTACAAACCCCTTAATGCAATTTTACAGAAAGTTTGATATCCTTTGCCTGATAAAGCAAGTTTGTTGCAAAGAATTGCTGGGTGTACAATATTCAGTAAATTCGATTTGAAGTCTGGTTTTACCAGATTGGCATAGAGGCAAAAGATCATTTCAAAACGGAATTTGTTGTCCCTCATGGACAATACCAGTGGAAAGTCTTGTCGTTTGGTATCAACAACTCACCATCAGAATTCCAAAAAAGAATGGAAGATATCTTCCGTGATAAGTCATGGGCGTTAGTTTTTATTGATGACGTTCTGATATGTTCCAAGAACCTACAGGAACATCTCAAACACCTGCAAATGTTTTATGATTTGGTCTACAAGCATGGTTTAGTCCTGTCTCAATCCAAGATGGATATAGGTAAGACTGAAATGGATTTCCTTGGTTTCAAATTCCAAAAAGGGCAGGTAATTCTTCAAAAGCATGTCCTCAGTGTCTTTAGTCATTTTCCTAATCATATTTTAGAAAAAGTTCAGCTTCAAAGGTTCTTAGGAAGTTTGAATTACATTCGGCCATTTTATCCAGGATAGGCAAGTGACATTCATGTCCTGCAGCAAAGACTTAAGAAGAATCCTCCTAAATGGTCTGATAAGATGACTTTGGTGGTCTAGACAATCAAAGCCAAAGTTTAGAATCTCCCGACATTATCTTTACCTTAAGGTTCCAGTCAATTGGTAATAGAGACTGATGCTTCTTCTTCCACTTGGGGTGGTGTTCTCATAGAAATAATTGATGCCAAAGAAAATATATGTGGTTATGGTTCGGGTTCATTCAAAGCAGCTGAATTAAATTATTCGTCCAGCCATAAGGAGATTTTAGCAGTAAAGAAGATTGTACAGCATTTTATTTTGTTTTTGAAGCCTGCCAAATTTATCATTAGAACAGATTTAAAGATTATGCCTGGAATCTTTAAGAATGAGAATTTGATGGCAGAAAATAGCAGTAGGATTTTGAAGTGGTTTATTTGGTTAAGTAATTTTGATTATGAAATTGTATATAAGCCTGGTTATTTGAATTGTTTGGCTGATATGCTAACAAGAGAAAA
The DNA here is from genome assembly GCA_027924585.1 of Larix kaempferi. Lineage (NCBI taxonomy): Eukaryota > Viridiplantae > Streptophyta > Pinopsida > Pinales > Pinaceae > Larix > Larix kaempferi. The sequence continues at coordinate 15,005,832 of BSBM01000407.1, read as the reverse complement.
ATCGCAGCCTGCAGCTTCACCACCTGCATTGAATATGTTCACTCCTGGTTTCTCAAGCTCTGACAAAGGAAAAACTCCTGTCCAGCCTTTGTACCAACCAAGAAATGGCTTATTTATCAAGCCATGGGATGATTCCCTTACTGCTGAAGAACGAAGACAGCTTCTAGATTTTGCATCCAGAAGAGAAGCTGAGAAATACTTGGACATCATATTAATCAAGCAAATCCAAGCTACTCCTCTGAAGCTCCAGATACTTGAAAGATGGGAAAGAACAGAATTTAGAAGTTTTTCAAATGCTCAGGAGAAATTGAAAAAGTGCAGAGAGATCTGGATAGATTACAACGAAGAAGATGGCCAGCCTATCTGGTATGTTGACATTGGAGAAGGAAATCTAACTTGGTCCAGCTATAACCTAATTCTCCAATTTTGTCGTGAAGAGCGATCTATAGTGATTTGCGGTGATCCAGGTAACCTAAGAAGTAAAGCTTGGTCCGGATGGACTGAGGTTTTGTTAGACAAGTTTTTCCCACGTGTGGATTGGGTAAATAGATGTGCTAATTTCATACTTTATCTGCAAGCTGACATGGAGGTCGTTGATCAGAACAACCAGTGGTTCAAGTTTCTTTTGCGTCACCAAGGAGGACAGTATACTCGCTTGGAGCATACCATATACACAGAGTAAAATTTTGTCAAGCGAGACCGTGACAGGAACCGCATAGATGCCAAGCTGCATACCAGAAGACTCCGTCTAGACTTCCGAGTCGAATCTCTTTTTGAGGGTGAGTTCCTATGTGAAAGCAATCGAATCTTTCACGGTTCAGGTGTGGAAAGATGTTTCAGTCTTGACCTGTATCCTCGACTACCTCCTGAAGATACTCTGTCATATGATGATGACTATGATGATCTGGATGAAGATTTTATTCTAGGTTTTGATTGTACCTGTGGCGGTGTAGATATTGGCGATAGAGAAACATGTATCTGTCGGCAAGATCGAGATCCATACGACTGAATAGAATCTTTGTACATATTTTGCTTTATGTCATTTGAAAGTCATGGTGGGCCGGTATTTGATGCTCCACTTTGTAATTTGTCGACTAGTAGTTTGTCTGTCATAATGGAATCTAGGTCCCCATATGTCTTCGGACCATGAAGGGATGAGATAATGATAGTGTGGTCCCACTATCACCCCAGAATCTTTCTTTATGACTTTTGAGTGCCAGTTAGTGGTCATCGGGTGACTGGCTAGTGTAGTATAAATAAGATCCCCAGGCTCATTGTTATTCATTCAATTCCGGAGTCGCTCATGTGTTGAGCTCTGCAAGCTGAGTCGAAGAGTATGCTCTGCAGCTTGCCCTCGTGGTAAAAGATTGCATCATAAATTCAGTCTGTACATGAGTCTGTAATTAAGTGTGCTAGTTTGCATATCTTTGTGCTCCAGGTAGCTTTCGATTAAGTTACATCTTGCTGTGACCTAAAGATAAATGAGCCCAAGACATTGTGCATAGGCACTTTAGTCTGAGTTTGTGTTTGCAGTGACGAGCTTCGCCCTCCGAAGTCGATCTGCCAGAATATTGTAATTGCAGCAGCCTAATTAATGAAGAAATTGTGAAAGTTGAGATCTTGGTGTAGTTATTAATTTTGGAAATTGTATAATTTGGAAATTTATTTATGGATTCAAAAACGCAATTTAAACACTTCCAAACTTAGAATCTACCAAAAAAAGGTTAAAATAGACATGGTCAAATTTTTATTTAAATAATATTTTATTATTTTATTAGTGCCATGTGTCAATTCTACCTTGAGCACAAAATTACACCTTTGCCTCATACATGATTAACAAAAAAATTATTTAATATTTAAAATTCAAAAACAAGAGTCTATGAAAAAATTAGAATAGCATTATTAGATTTCTTCTAGGCAATTGCTTTTGAAGACCATTATCCTAAAAAAATAAAAATAAAATATTAATAACATAATCTTTATTGATTTTGCTTCTATTCTTTTCTATAACATTGTTTTTAAAACTATTTCTTATGAAAAATACTCTACTAAGAATTAAATATGGAAATGCTTTTTCAAACTTCAAGTTTACTTGCTCAAAGAATTAAACAATTAATTAGAAAATCTAGGCTATTTTACATAAAATATCTTCAATAAATTATTTTTGTATCAACACCATATTACTATATAGACACATATTATTTCTCAATTTATTGCAATTAGAACTTATATAATTTCAAACAAAACACAATTATATTGAAACGTGGACTTGAGAAGAAGATGCAAATTGAAAATAGGCGTGACTAGCAAATTGGCATAAATATCATACTGCAAAAATATGGCTTATTCCACTTACAAAAGTTTTCATATGTTGTAGGAGATTGTTTGTTTAATGCACCACAGGTGTTACTTCATTTTTAGATAACAAAAAATAATAAAGAAGGAACAATTGAGCATTTTAGGGTTCGTTTTTTATCAACTTGAACTAAATGGATATTTTTAAATAGAAATGCATAATGTTATGAACCACAAGTGACTATTTGAACAAAATGTTTATATCTCCAGATAGTAGAGGGCTATGGGGGACATTTTCTGCATACATGCATACATTGGGCATCAAATTAACTAAAAATACCAAAAAACTTTGGTCGAAAACTAGAAGGAAGAGCTACTTGCATTTCAACTCAAACTTGCTGATAGATAAGTCACATATAGCTACACTAAATTACTCAATCAATCTTAAGCCCCTTTTTACCACTTTCCTTGATGTTTTTCCCATTTTCTTAGTTTATAATAAAACTAAATCATCGCCCTCTTTCCATACTCTTTGTCTCTTAGATTAACTTAATTTCCTTTAACATTCTCCTCATAAACTACTACATTAAAACATCTTTAAACTATTACATTTTAACATTTTTAAGAGGCAAGTATAAGGAACTTTGTTGTTAATTTAACTTATTTCTATAGTTTGCTAGCGGTAAATTTACCATTTATTATTATTAATATATCATTGTAGAAAATGTGTAGTTTTGATGATGAAATTGCATCACTAACTTTTGTAGTATGTAAATGATCAAACTAAAGTACGAATAATATTCTACTTATTCTCATCTCCACCTAATATAAGCGATAAAAACATATTAGGTGGACCACTACAAACATTATAGGTGGACCACTACATGGGAAGGAATTTATTAGACATGGTATTATTTTAATAATTACTCTTTCTAGCTTGTATAGAATTAACTTTGTCATTGTGGGATTACAAATGAATCTTATATAGCATAATATACTATGCTATATGACGGAAAAAATAAACATGTGATATGTAATTTAAAGACTACAATGTTTTGAGATTGTATTATTATTGTATACACCATTCTCTTTGTTACTTCTTTTCATTAAAAATGAAAGTGTGTTTACGGACAATTTCATGATACACCATTCTTTGGAGTATGTAGGATGTCATTTTATTAAGTGACACGACACATTTTTTCATATGGAAAATTTGTTTTCATTCAATTTTTCCAAAGGTGATTACATTATTGAATATTAAATAAATTTCTATCTTAAGATTAGATCTCGATAGATCCAAATTTTAATTTTAATTACATATTTTTGTAAGATAAATACACACCTAAACTTGGAGCAAAAGAAAATATGTTAGATGCAATCTCATTTTATAATATTTTGGTAATTTTATTATGTCTATGTAATAATATGGAAGTTATCATAAAACCAAAAGCAACAAAAAGTCTAAGTGGTATAAACTAATATTCAAAATTTTGACTTGAGTTCTACATGTCTTTAAACTAAATAAAATTTGAATAATAAAATTAATAAAATCTATTTGAAATTAAATAATTTCTATTTTTTTTATATTTATATTTGGTATTGCTAAATTTATATATATATATATGATGATGATTGTCTTTAATGTCCACTGAGACCAAACTTGGTCTATCGAGCCTTAAGAAGAAAGAGATTATTTGGTTTTCTTTAAAATGTTATTTCTATGCTCAAAAAAATTACATAGGAGTGTTCCTAGCTCACTATAATTTTGGGGATCTAGAAGGTGTCGGATCAAATATTATGAAACTAAGATCTAATGTGAGTGAGAGCCGAGCATTCTAACAGAAAGTGATTTTTGCCTTCCATGCTTATAGAATCGCATAGGTGGAAAATTATTTCAGCCCAGGGCATTTTAGGGATTGTCCAACACCCAGTTTCACTATGAAGCTCATGAGAGTTTGTTCTAATCTTAGAAATATTAATTTTTTTCTTAAAGCTTGTTAAGATAGAAAGATAGTTTTGATCCTCAAGATTAGGGTTAATGATCTCTTTGTAATACCAAATCTTTATGTTTACCTCTAATTATTTTGTGCACCACATTTTCTCTTTGAATGTAGAAGTAATAATGTAATTAATGTTATCAATACTTTGTAGAGTGATAGTTTCATTAATACTCCAATAATTTAACCAAGCTGTGGAATCTTTAAGCCATCCTCGCTTGAGGCAGAGGTGCTTTTAGCTGGAGTTAAGAGCAATTTTAGGAAGTCGGTCGTCTCCTATATTGTTTAAATTGTCTTGTACATTAGATTTCTAATCATACCCATGCTTTCAATGGGGGAGATCCATGCTTCTAAGAAGAGAATATGATAGGGTGTGTTGCTCGTAATTTTAAGATTATAAGTAATAAATCATTTTTGGATTTGCTCAATTCTTCTCCAGGAATCTCTGGAAATGTTGCATCCCCAAGCTTCACAACCATATAAAATAACGGGAGTGACGAGTGTTTTAAAGAGGAATTTCTTTTTGTACCACATCACAAGGTTTGGCGATTTACAGTTGTTTTCAAGTCTGGAGTAGGCTTTCCACCCTCCATTAATCCTCTTCTCAATGCTATGGTTCTAGTTGAGATTGTGATGAAATTCAATTCCTAAGTACTTATAGGAGGTCACTTCCTCTAAGATTATATTGTCATAAGAAAAATTGTCATAAGTACCTTTATTGGACTTGATAATCATGACTTTTGTTTTGTTAGTGTTAACAGTCATGCCCATATTGGTGCATAAACCTTTGAGAATTCGTAATTGCTTCTCAATATCATAAGGGCACCTTTCCATAAGAGCGATATCGTCAGCATAGAGAAGTAGCATGATGACTATTCTTACCAAGGTCGTTCCTGCACAACCTGCCTCTTCTAAACATTCTTCAAGCTTATCAATGTAAATGCAAAAAAGAGTAGGGGAAAGGGGGCACCCTTGCTTAACTCCAATATTACAATTAATGTCTTGTGACTATCCTTCAGTGTTTTTGAATTTGGCAATGACATTATCATATAACCTTATAGTCGTAGCCCTTAACTCGAGAGGAACTTTTAGCTCTTATAAACGATTCCAAAGGTTATATCTAGGAACTGTATCAAAAGCTTTATGAAAGTTCACGAAACAACAAAAAAGATTGGATTTATTATTATGACACTCCTATGTAATGATCCTAAGCGTGATGAGGTGGTATGTGGTTAAGTTATGCCTTCTAAATCCTGCTTGCCCTTTAGCCCTCTTTCCTTCAATTTCTAGCCATATCTAATATGTTTTTCAAGGATAACATCGTATAACTTAGGTCTAGCCCAAATGACTGGGATTGAGTGTTATCCTTCCACTCTAATTCTATTTCCATAAATGACATTGAACTCATAAAAAATATTTTGTTGTTTAAAAGTTAAAATATATATAAAAAAAAAATTGTTGTTTAAAGGTTAAAATATTTTAGAAAAAAGTAAGCATACCTCTTCTATTTATGTGCATGTATAAATTATGATGATATGAGAAGATATTAAATAGTTTAATTTTTTTTTTTTTTTTTTAATTATGTCAAAGTATAAGTTATTTTTAAGATATAAATTTATAGAAATATATATATTTTAAATAATTTAACTTTTTAACAAATTGAAACCAAATCTAGGTCAAGATTTTAAATATATATTAAATACTGATAATATAACAACGCAAATGCACCATGACCTAAAATAACAATTTCAACTTTGGATAATTCAAGTTAGACTTAATTGATAATAGCTTGTGCCTTATAAATATGTTTTCCAAACTATATAAATTTATTAATTTATTGCAAAGTTTCCAAACTATATAAATTTATTAATTTATTGCAAAGTTAATGTTTATTCATTATCAAATTATGGAATATTAAATGTGATTACCATGCACTATTAAATGGACAATATCTAGTGATTAACAGCATACATCATGTAAAAGAATCTCAGTAATGACTGGCACATTTAATACTATGAATTTCCTAACAATGACTAATTTATTTAACATTAGGAGATTCCAACAATGACTAACCCAATTAGAATTGATTACAATGTTATTAATAGTTTAACATTATTGAAAATTTTAAATTTAAATATATATCTTCAATCGGAAAATACAGATTGTTGATAGGGTATGATTTTGAGACCTTGAATTAGTGGGCTTCTAGAATTACCTTACTAGTTTCAAGTACCATGTTTTTCATGGATTTTATATATATATATAAAAGAATGCATGCATGCCTTTTTTGGAATTAAGGATCCCAATTGTAGGTATTTCAAACATATAAGCATGTTTTAATGATTTCAAACTATCACAAGGTATATCTTGAACTTGCAAAAACCAAGCAACGTGTTAGTCTTGCCTCAAATGACCTAACAAGAACCAAATATAAATTACATATCATTTTAAATAAGAATAATAGTTTTGAAGGTTTGATCTAAATTAAATAAGAATAATTATTTAAATTAAAGTTTTGAAGGTTTGATCTAAATTAAAGATTGAATTTAAGAAAGAAAAATTAAGATTGAAGTTCAAAGGTTTTCTCCATACTACCAAGGATATGTAATTTTGAAATAATTAATATGTATTGTGAGGAAATACTAGTTTCAAAATATTTTTAGTTTCAAATCTATGTATATAACTAAAGTTCCAATTTTAGGGTTTCAAATTTATACTAGTATCTCTAAGAATTAATAAGAATCCTATATAATCCTGAGAATAACTTAATTAAGGAGCTAGATCATACTCTAAAACTAGCAAACCCTTAGCTCTCTTTCCATTTCAAGGACACTAAGGGGCAACACCAAGATGTCTTCATAACTTTTTTTCCAATACAACTTCTAAGTCAATAGGATTCAAACAATCAAAATAATACATGGAAACACTATTGCATCCTCCCACATTCAAACAAGCTATACATTGTTCACACTTTTCTACTATTATTACATAGTTATTGATGAAGTCAACCGTCTAAAAAAATAGAAGAAACATGATCTGGAGAGATATATGAAGCATGTTATTAAAATAATATTTTCCACTTTCTAAAATCTTTAGCAAACCGGATTTGCATAGCAATTTCTATATGAGCTAGGTAACTTTATTTAGATGAGTATACTAAGCTTTCCCCTTAAATGGATGATCATGTACAAATACATAAAGATGACTATGGGGAGCTTAATGGGATTATTTAATTCATGTCATGGGTGAGTGCATCAATTTGGTGGACCTTTTAGATGCAATCCAAGTTTTAAATAATCCACTCATATTATGAAATTCTAGAATGTGAATATGTTTATAGGAATTAGTTTCATAGAGCTTTGAGCCTCATAGATCATGTGATAGATAGGCCAATTTAAATGAATACACACATAGTTTCACTTCACTAGAGTAGATTCACGATTTCACTTCACTAAAGCATGTGTACCCTTTTACTTCATGATTTTTTTATTAAATATAAGGATTGCATCATAGATAATATCAAAATAAAATATGGAATAAAGGTTACAAGGCATGGACATGCAACAATAACAATGTAAAATGACAAATTTTATTTAGAGTGGAAAATGTTTGGAAAAATATCTAGATGTTGATAACTTGGAGCAATTTCTAGAGCTAGTTTCTCTTAACAATCAAATTGTATATGCAGTTCAGCAACAAATTATTTAGAAAACTGATTTGATATTGGATGGAATGATTGAGCCTCTGGTTTTTATGTTGAGGATTCTCGTTCGAAGAATTCAAACCTAGGGTTTGAATTCAATCGTAGACCCTTGTAAGATCCCGCACAAAGTACCTATGCCCACTCATCCTAATAGAGATCCTCGATGGACCTGCTAGGGTGGAAAACCATTAAATCCCCACCAATTTGGTTGATTCGAAAACCCTGACGCTCAGATGAATCCGATTGAAATCCCTGCGGTCAAATATGACACCACGATTCCCACGGCAGATGGAAAAGAGTTCTCTCAACACCCCAATGTTGTCAGACTCTCAAAAAAATATGACCATATTACTGTGAGGACATGCATCCCAAATTCAACTACTGTTCCTAGGTATGAAATAACCTCCTCTCATATTCATAAGCACATTCAGTACATGTATGATCATGCAATAATTTGCAAATTTATGGGTCTATGGCCATCCAAAAATGCTCTAATCAGATGGATCAAACATAAATGGAACCCAAAGGCCATTATGATCTAAAACTTGGCTCAAAAGGTTTCTTCACACTTATCTTCAACCATTCCAAGGACTACATAGCAGCTTTCGAAGGAGGCCCATACTTCTTCAACTCAGCAGGTCTCTACATGAGACCCTGGGTGGAAGACTTCAGCCTTACAAAGAATATTTCAAAGAGGCTTCGGTATGGATAAGAATATATTCTCTTCCACATGAATATTGGGAATTGGGAACACTACAAGGCATAGGTAATACCCTAGGTTTTTTTTTGAAGATCTTAGAAGCCACCCAGCAAGGCCATCGCACTTCCTATGCCATAATCTGTGTCTATATGAACATTTCTCAACCTCTACCAGAAGCCATTTATTTAGATTATAGAGATTTGGAATGGATCCAAACCCTAGATTATGAGCATATCCCCTTTTGTTGCAGGAAATGACATGAAGATGGCCACCTCTTCATACATTTCCCTCTAAACAAAGTCACCCCAATCCAAGCTCCTCCAAAGGAAAAAGACAACGATGGCTTTTCAAAATTCTTCAATAGAATGAGGAATAACAAGAAAACCGTCCTCCACTCCCCCCAAATATCCCATTCCTATTTCCAATCAAGTTGACTATCTAGCTAACCATCTAACAAAGGGGGAAACCTCCAAATCGACAGGTTAGGAGAATCTTCAAGAAAAAAGGGACATTGGCGAGGAAGCTGAAACTTAGGAACCAAAAATCCAATAACCCCCTAAGAACATGGACGACTTAGAATTACGAGATATGGATCTACAAGGAATAGAGAAAGCCTGCAAGAATAAAATTCCAATTCCAAAATTGTAGTTGGAACTATTCAAAAAAGAAGTCATAAAATCAAGGACAACTCCAGCCAAAACCTCCAAAAACCCAAACAAGGATACTGGCCTCGGGATCAAATCTAGTAGCGAAAAGGACTTAAAGCGACAATACCATGAGGACAAGAAAAAAGGGAGGAAATACCAATTGACAATTCCTAGATGAAGTAGGCAACCTGATGCTAGACTCGGGACAATACAATCAGCTAAAAGAATTCTTTTCCACCCTCCCCCAACATTTTAAATGAAGATTGTATCATGGAACATAAGGAGGCTTCATAGTCCCTTGAAATAGAGACTCTTAAAAAACAAAGTTTCCATGGAAAAACTGAATATCATAATGCTACAGGAAACTAAATGCTCCTCACAATTGATAGAAGCAAAAGCAAAGGAAATTTAGAAAGGTTCTAAAGTGACAATGATGGAAGCTCTCAAAGCCTTGGGAGGTCTAGCCTTACTCTAGAACCCTCAATAAATAGTGATGGGAAATATCCTAGAAACTCCTATAACAATATCAACGAGATTCCATCTCATATGAACAGAAAGGGAAGGATCCTTAACCAACATATATGGCCCCAAATTACCAACTAGAAACTCTAATTCCTGACTCATCTCCAATGTCTCTAGGATATTTATAAAGAAAAAATTTGGATCATAGGAGGGGAATTCAACATGACCATAGACCTAGCAAAAAAGGAAGGTGACTTCAAATGCCTAAATAGAGACAGACAGGATTTTAAGCAAATCATAAAACACAATCACCTAATTGACCTAAACACCACCAATGGGCTCTTCACCTGGAACAACAAAAGGGGGAAGACAAGCAGATTGTTTCAAGGATCGATCCCTTCCTTATCTCTAAAAACTTGTACACTGGAGGAGAGGAATGGGATACAACAATCCTCACCACAAATGGCTCAGATAACCAGCCCATTTGTCTCCAATGGAATTAAGAAAAGAAAACCACAAATAGACCCTTCAAGTTTGAAAAATTCTAGCTAGAACATTTAGATTCAGAGACAATATTAAAAATTGGTGGCAAGAGGTCGAAATCTCCTCAGGATCTCTCATGTACAAATTCCAATAGAAGATAAAGAATCTCAAGCAAAATCTAAAAATATGGAACAAAAAGTTCTTTGGAAAGATCCTAGAGGAAAAAAAGAGAATTGAAGATTAGATGGCTATGTTACAATAAGAAATAATCTTTGCAGGTCACTCAGAGTCCCTCAATCAACAGGAAAAGCATCTTAATCAACAACTTGCAAAGAGGATTAAGCAAGAGGAAATCCTATCATGACAATAATATCAAGTCCAATGGACCAAGGAGAAGGAGAAAAACACCAAATTATTCCACAACTCCATGTTGCATCATCACCAAAAAAACAAATAGTCATACTCAAAGACAACCAAGGTTGTAATCTTCATAAGCAGGAGGAGATATCCAATGAACTAAAATATTTCTTTTGGAATATCCTCATAGAACCTATGGGAGATCATTCAACTACCATTAATGACATCAAATAGCACATCCTTTCCTGGTAACTGAAGAGCACAATGACAAGATGATGCACCCTATCACCTTAGAATAATTAAAGTAGGGTACAAAATCCATGTAGGAAAGTAAATCTTCTGGACCGAACGAATTCACCTCCAACGTATTTCATGCCTACTAGGACATCATCAAGGAGGAGGTATGAGCAATTCTTGGAAATTCCCATCAAACCTCATAGATACTCTTTGCTTTCAATGCCGTCTTTCTTACTCTCATTCCCAAGGGAAACAATTCATCATTGCCTGATAAATTCAGACCCATATCTCTTTGTAACGTCATTTACAAAATCATTACTAAAGTCATATCCAATTGTATCAAGCCCCTCCTTTCCCTCCTTGCCTCTCCGGAACAGTTAGGTTGTCAAAGGTCGTCAAATTCTTAATGGAATAATTCTAGCTCATTAATTCATCCATTCCCTCAAAAAAACTAAGAATTCAGGGATTCTCATTAAGTTAGACATGTCAAAGGCCTTTGATAGGCTAAACTGGTATTATATAACCAAAATCCTCCAATATTTTGGCTTCAATCGAACCTGGATTGACTGGATCATTTCCCTCCTCTCCTCGACTTTCTTCTCCATTATTGTGAATGGGTCTCCTTCTACCCCCTTCATTCCCTCGTGTGACATTCGACAAGGAGGACCCCTTTCTCCCTTCATATTTACTATGATGGTTGAAGGAATGGGAAGGACTATTCAAGATGAACTCAGAGCCAAACATCTAAAGGGACTCCAACTCCACTAGAATTATCCTACCTGCTCACCCCAACAATTCATGGATGACACTCTTCTCAAGGGTCACCCCTCATACCATGAATCACAAAATTTTAAAAGTATCCTTGAGCGCTTCAAGGAAGCCTCTAGGCCATCATAAATTAGGAGAAATCCTATCTCTTTTTCTTCAACACCCCCTGCGAATCCAACATTAATGCCTATTTCATTAAATTTGGACATATTAGGCAAAATTTGGACTAAAAGGGTGTGAATTTAGACTTTGAAAGTGTCAATATCAACATTTCTAAAGTGCAAAATTTGGTTCTGAAAGTGGCAATATTGGCATTGAAAAGTGTGTTTTTATATTCGAATAGTATGTTTTTTTACTACTTATGAACCCTAAAATTGTAGTTTTTATTATGAAACTATGAATTTCAATTCAAAAAGTGTGAATTTAGAATTAAAAAATGCAAATTTTGATTTGAAAAGTGTGAATTTCAAATCAAAAAATACAAATTTTGATTTGAAAAGTGCAATTTTCATTTGGAAATGTGCAATCTTTTAATGTGAAAAGTGCAATGTCTATAATATTTCATCCTTGTTTGAATGGCAAGTTTATCAGTTCTTGTTTCTTTTTTATATAGTATCAAGAATATCTAGCTTTTTACATATATAATTTTAGTACTTTCCAAATGAGACAGGAATTATTTGCGTAATTTGTATAGGCACAACTTACTTACACATTAGTAACCAACAAATGGTGTATTCTACATCACAGTAGTAATTTTCTGTCACATACCCAAATTTTGAACATTTTATGTTGTGAGAAAAACATTATGTTTTATGTTATTGTAAAGTTTTATGATTATTGACCAAGTGGGATCATGGATGACTGTAATTAATTAATTTGAATATTTTATTATTAATAAATAAAAGAGGAGACAAATATCCAAAGGAGGCTTTTGAATGAGTGTTCACTGACCCACTAGGAGGAATAGACTGGGGTGAGAGCAAACTAACACTTGGCAACATCCTCAATTCACTTCTAGCTATTGCAGGGGGTAACTTCCCTATTTGTATGGTCATGTTCCCCAAGAAAGTGGAACTAAGCAGGTGGCTCATTGACTAAGAAACTGACCAAAGTACTAGGCATGCTTTATCTACCCATCGAATTCAGCAGGAGGCGGTTCACCTTTTACCTTGTGATAATTTCTGAAAAAGATTGACAAGAGAGCACAAGAGATTTGATGAGGGGAAGGCTAAAAGTGATTGAGTGAATTAAGACTGCATTCTGAACTAGTGTAGCCACATTGCTGAGTTCAATATTGATAAAGGCAGAAGTATTACTGTTAAGTACTTCTGCTAAGTTGCAAAGGAATTTATTCCATTCTCCACACAACATCTTCGTCCTGGTGGTTCGGTGAACAGGCTCAGGGGTCCTAAGGCAAGTGATTTGGCTGTCTTCAGGAGAAGGTTGGGTGGAACGAGCTCCTTTGGTTGTTTGTCTCTTCTACAGTTATCAGGTTTTATTTTTTGTTGTCTTATTTACTTTCTGTCCAAATATATTACTAAAGAAATGAATGTAATTATGTTTTCAGTTTTCTATTAAATCTTAGATATCTTTTGACTGTAATAAATGTTTATTTCTGAAATATTATCTACTCTGAAAATCCATTTATCTGCTAGGTTAAAATTCTAAATGGATAGTTAAATTTCAAGTTTAAATGATGAATGATAGAATATAAATGCTTCTCTATATTTTTCCACACACCGAAGTGCCATACTCTAGTATAGAGAAGTCAAGTTATGAATATATTAGTATGATTGAAGATATCTAAGATAAACACTTGAAAACTGATTTCGATTTACTTTCAGTTTTATTTATTTCAAAGGAATGCATACAGTCAAAACTATTATAATGTATCTCTGCCTATATATATAAAAAGCCTTGATTTAGTAACCTTCTTGATGCAGTATCGTAGTAATTATCTAGTAAATAGAAATTTTAAATAGTTGCACTGTACATAGCATCACATCCCATTTTACATAAGTAACAGTCTTTAAATCAATTTTATACTCATAACATAACCTAGGATAAAAGTATAGCATTTTTCATTTATAAGTAACAATAATCAAATAAACTTTTAAATGATGAATAGAACCTACTCAAAACCGACCCTTCAATATTTAAAACAATATATATACATTTATCGCAAAACCCTAGTTGTATTAAAGTTCTTATTACATAGTATGTTATAACCAATCGAAAATGGAAATATTACTTTAGAGAGCATCTATATAAATATATTCATTCCTTATCGAATAATAAGTTTCATGCATCAAATTCACTATATTTATCTATCCCATTTATCTCACACAAGAACATTTTCTTTAAGCATAAACGTACTAAGTAGATTACGATCTGGTGAACCACACTACTCATACCTTATCAACTATTAAAATACACAATCATCATCACTTAAAAACATTACAGACTCGGGTTCGAGACCCGCAAGGGCTCACCCAATGGGTCAGCACCTTCTCATTCTTCACAAACCATTTGGTACAGGTCTCAAAGCTGGGTACTGGGTTGGAAGATCGGTACAAGAACCCTGTACCACCTCCTTACAAATTTATTTAAAAACTTAACCATTTACGCAGAGGTCGAGGGTTCGAGTCTCAACTCACCCAAGCCTATTTTTAGCATTATAATTTCTCACTTTACAACTTAAGTGCATAAATAAAAACTAGGTTCTAAAACCCATTGTAACTTCCTACTAAACCATCAACAATCATAAGCCTTAGGTTTTCCACACAACAACAATTTATAGTCGGAAGGGTTTTTTAAATTAAAAACATTGACTTTGAACTATTCATACAATAGCTACGGGAAAACCATAAACTCAACCTCAAACAACGGTATACAATTTATACAGTAAGAAAACCATAAGACGCCTTTATTTAACCATAATTTTAAGTTACCGAACAGTATTTTCGTAAGAAAACGTTGAGAAACCAACGTGAGCACAAAGGCTCGAGGGTCAAAACCCTCTCAGTCGTAACTTATGCCATACGGCTTGCAAAGTAAGAAAATAATTTATTTTTTACAATTGAAAAATCCTCATCTTGGCAAGTTCCAGGCCGATAGCAGCTGCACTGCCATCACCTATAAAGCAACATCTCAGGGATTCCAAAGAGTTGTCGAGGCTTACCAGGGAATTCGTCAAAACCATGAATGAAGTGATTGCCCAGGGTTTAGCTACAAGCCCAAGCCGAGAAGAAAAACCTGTCACTCCACAGTAAACAACAATAAGAAAAATGGGGTTAAAAGATGTTATTACAGTTCGAATAAAATAACCAAACTAACTTTTAAAACACTGTTACGATATCTTACCTTTAAATCCAGGCATCACCATTAAAGCAGCACCATAAAGTCTCCATCGTGGTCACACTGGCAGCCACCAAGAAAACCAAGTTTAGACGAGATTCACCATCAAACCCTATGAGGTTTTTACAAGTTCAAAACCCCCAGGGTTTTCGTCAACCTGTCGGCCTCTCCCAAAAATTACATTGCAAAATGAAATATGAATACGAAGGTTGATAGACTATCAATGCAGGGTTAGGGTTTATCCCAAAACCCAAGGCCATCAAGTGATCAATGGCGTTGAGCCTGACACAAGGGCATACTATCACGTGATCCACCAAACCTTTTTAATTGCATTTAAAACATACAGTTAACGAGCCAGTACGCCTGCCAACGCATAGTTCCACCATGGATTAAACCCGTAGACTTTACTATGCACATAACATATAGTTTATAGTTCCACCTTAAGATCATTCGTGATTCACACTATGCATATAGCATATAGTGCATATACGTATAGTTTATAACATAAAGCAAATAGGTTATATGCATATAGATCATAGTATATAGCTTAAAGCATATAATATAAAATCTATGATTTATGGATAGGTCGGGTTACAATCTTGTACAATTCAAGTTGTTAGATCATGGTTGTAGCATTGCCATGCCAAGGTATGCATACATAAAACCATAGTTTGATAATTGGAATTCATTTAAACTATGACATTAATACAAACAAAACAAATCCTTTTGAGGTAAGAATTTAAACCATGCAAGAAAAATAGTAAATACATAGGACATTATTGAGTTATGTATAATGAATTTATCCAGAATATACATGAATATAATTGATATCCTAATGAATAAAATCCTAAGTTTAGTAATCATAGATAGGGTAGGTCTTACCCTCGTACAAGTTAAGATCTCTACACATTTGCACTTAACATGGAAGGCTAAATGATGTACAACAAGTCAAATTGACATACATCGATTATGCTTTAGTATGAAGTCTCAACTCTTATCTGTGATCTGTAACAGAAGTTTAAGAGCATTAGCTATGAATAGCTAAGTAAGCCTCGGGGTACCTTAGGACCCCTTCATTACAAAAGAAAACAAACAGTTAGTCACCATAGTCAAAAGTACAACATAGGCACGGACAATATAAATGACGGAGTGCACTTTGAAACAATTAAATAATTCAATTTCAGACATTGACATAACATGTAAACTTTTTGTAATAATGATGCTTTTAGACAAATGAATAATGATTACATAATGATGTTACAGCATTAAAAATAACTATCATTTAATTCTTCATACAATAATATGTAATAACAGCGAGTATGACATATCATAGTAATCATTGCTCATCAAGCAACATAACTCATTCAATTACTGACAACCATCTAAAGTAGTTGTCGTCATAGAAAACTAATTGGTCTATGGTTAAATAAACTAAGTTAACATTTATGATACTTCGGCATGATAAATACAAGCATTAAGTGCTACTTAGAAAATTTTAATTTTTTGTGAATTTTGGGGTCATTACATGTGGTATCAAAGCGCAAGTTCAAATACTAGGCCTGAAGTGGCTCACTCACGCAAATAAAAAAAAAATCAAAACAGAATTTAAATTGCTGACTTTTATTTTTGTTTTCTGTCTAGCACTTTATAAGTTTAGTCTACAGGTATGGAAGGACAAGCAGAGTCAGCTGAAGATAGGTTCCATAATAACGAACAGAATAATAATGAACAAGGACACATTAACACATAAAATTTATTTGTTGAATTGAACGATAATTCATCTGAGTTTTTTTAGTTTTTTTTTTTTTTTTTTTTTTTTTTTCACGGAAAAAAGCGTAATTCCAATTCATCAAATGAAGAAATTACATTCTGAATATGCAATGAAGCATACAGTGGTCCATTTAAGGAGCAGAAAATAGTTCACAGAAAAAGTAAAATAAACCCTTCCGTCCATACATTTGCCAGGATGGTAGTAGCCGACATGGCTCCCCGAGCCTCAATGAAAAACAAGAAAACAGTAACATTTAACAGTCATTTCATGACATAAAAATAAAAACCATAAGCTCTCTTGAGCGAGAGTAAACGTATAAGATCCCAAAAAGGAAGTGCCGCCGAAAAAAACCACAAAGCTCCCTGAGCTTCCATGAAAAAGATCCCATAAAAAAAACCAGCTTTGAAACCATAAATAAACTCCGTATGCAGTAGAAATGTAAAATATCATCCACAGGAAACTTAGTGAAGATCCGGTACCAAGTCCTGTCCCTGTAGTATAAAAGCATCCATGAAAGGACGATGGTAGTATGCATAGAAAGATCCATCTCGGTACTCAGTCATTTGCCACACCCCCACTGCCAAGTCCCGGCCAATCTTAGAAGACGCGTCCGCCTCCTGGTTGTTCTCCCTATAAACATGTCTGCAAGAAAAATGTAAGAATGAAAGCTTCAGTTGCACAATGTCCTGTAGAATATTTTCAAGTCTAATATCATTGCAAAGTTGTGTGCCACAAGTCCAGTTTGTAACATTCATAGAATCACCAAACACATTTATCCCTTGACAGCCCCTGTCCTTTGCAAAGATAAGAAGCAATTTCAGGCTCATGAACTCAGCAAAATTATTTCCACCCTCCCCCAGTCCCCAGGCAAGGTGGTATGAATGGTTTGAAGAAAGATGCAGTACGGCCCCTCCCCCACAAGTAATACCGGAAGCAGATCCATCATAAAAGCCCCATGGTATTGTCCTATCAATGTCCAGTGCCAGAACCTCACGTTGTTTAGCCACCTTAATATGGTGTGGGAAAGCCTCCCGGTATCCACAAATCTGTACCGCAGTCACCACCGGGGTGCAGTATTTTTCATTAAAAACCATACCATTCCTAGCCATCCATATGCCCCACGCCACCATTAAAGGAAGATTCATGTAGGTTTTACCAATAGGGTCCTGCACCCACTGTGTCCAAGCCGATAACACCGAGTCCCCATCCCAGTTAAAAAACATCTTGTAAATTCTGGAGCATTCCGCCCACACCTGTACCGAGAAAGGACATTGGATTAGTAGATGAAAACAGGTTTCCAAACTGGCTTTGCATAAAATGCACCACCCCGGTCCAATTCTATTCCTCCGCTGTAGGAAATTCCAGGTGGGTACAGTGTTTTCCAGGACATTCCACATAAAGAGACGTTGTTTCAAAGGGCATTCGATCTTCCATATTTTGGACCACCACCCAACCAGAACACGGGGGTTCATGAAGTGACTCAGACAAATGTATCCCTCCTTGGGTGTGTACCTGCCATTTTGAGCACCTTCCCATACCAAAACATCCTCCCTGTCGCGGAGAATTATGTTGGAACCAATAAGTGCATCGACATATGCCCTCAGCTCCTCCCTTTCGGCCACTGAAAGTGCCAAAGAATCCACATCCACCCATGACTGGTTCCACAAGTGTCTCCTATCCGGAACGACCAACTGAGCTAGAAACTAATACCCAACTCCTGCAGAGAAATGATAAGGTCGCCGGATAAGAGATGACGACCAGCACTTCCAAACCAAGGGTCTTCCCCAATACATAATGCCTGTCCATTACCAACATTCCACGCAAGATGATCCCCTACCACCATGAAGGAATGTATAACCGCTTTCCAGATAACAGAGCAGCCAGAATGAGATTTATCCCTCGACCGCACCCAATCCAAAATAGATGAAGGGGCAATATACTTCCGAAAGACCACTTTAGTCCATAAGCTCTCAGACTTTAACAGTCTCCACACCCCCTTAGCAGCCAATGCCTTTGCAAAAAGGTGTATATTTTTAAGACCCCATCCCCCCAAAGATTTTGGCATGGCGATCTTCTGCCACCGAACCCATGGGGAAACGTAGTCTCCTTTGCCGCTCCAGATGAAGCGAAAGCATAATCTGCGAGCAATTTCTAACGTTCCTTTAGGAATCCAAGAAAGGGCCAGCCAATAGACCGGAATTGCCTCCAAAACCGATTTCACAAGGACCAATCTTCCTGCCCGTGACAACCACCTATGGCTCCATACCTTCAAACGCTTGTGAATTTTTTCAATGAGCCAATGCCAATCCTGTTTAGAATAGGCATTTGGTTTTAAATGGAACCCAAGGTAACTGAAACCATCAGCCAGCTGAAGGAAATTAAATGGGAAAAGCCTACGTAAAGCCTCAGTCTCACAATCCCTGAGAAAATGAGTCGATAGAGTAGATTTCCGCTCATTTATCTCCATTCCGGTAGCCTTAGAGAAAAGTAGAAAAATGTCCTTTAGGGTTTGCATGTCCTGTACCGATCCAGTACAAAAAATGAGGATATCATCAACAAACAGCAGGTGTGAGATGAAAAAATCAGGAGCCACCTGGATACCATGGAGAGTGCCATCCCTACAAGCTTTCTTCAATGCTTTACTTAACCCCTCGGCAACCAGTAGGAAAAGTAGGGGGGATAGAGGACATCCCTGACGAAGGCCTCTTTCTGAGCGAAAAAAAGGGGAGGCAGCACCATTGATGAGCACCGCGAAGGATACCGTTGTGAGACAACTCATAACCCACCTAATAAAATCCACAGCAAAACCCAGATGAGTGAGAAGTAAATGAATATAGAGCCAACTCACCTTATCATATGCTTTGGATAAATCAATCTTAAGAATGGCCCCCTTGATTTTCCGAGCTTTCATACTGTGAATGCCCTCCTGTGCTACACCAATGGCCTCATGGATCTGTCTTCCTTCCAGAAACCCAAACTGTTCTTCCGAGATATGTTTGGACAGAATACCCTTTAGCCGCCCGGCAATGATCTTTGACACCACCTTATATACACAGTTGCACAGAGAGATAGGTCTGAAATCATTTAAAGAGGAGGAGTTGTCAGTTTTTGGTATAAGGGCAATGAATGTGGAGTTCATAGCTGCAGGAATGCGCCCCGATCTACGAGTATCATCCACCATCCGTAGCAGATCATTTCCAATAAGGTCATAGAGTGCCAGGATAAATTCCACCGTCCATCCATCCGGACCCGGACTTTTGTCTTTACTGAAGCTCTGTAATACTCCTTTCAATTCATCTTCAGTGACATCGGCCATCAAAGAGAGATTGTCCTCCTCTTCCACAAACCGAGGAAATAATTGGGCCATCTGGACCACCTCCAATAGACTAGCCTGTGCCGGAGCTGAGAAAAGTGTTTTGAAATGATTAACCCCAACCCCTGCCATACCTTCAAAAGACTTCTGGGTATTCCCCAACGAGTCTTCCAAGCTCCATATGGTATTAGCCGCCTTCCTGCCCTTAGCATATGCATGAAAAAACTTAGTGTTTTCATCCCCTGCCGAAAGCCAGATAGCTCTACTCTTTAACCGCCAAGTCTCCTCTTTCTCCAAAAGCAGCTTGTTTCTCCTTCCCTCCAGGGAAACCAAAAGACCTTTCTCTTCCGGTGTACCCAAACCACCAGATCCCGAATCATAAATGAGCTGCAACTCACTTTCAATAGCCAGTAGCTCTTCATTATCCCTCTTGGTCTTTTCATAAGCCCAGGCCTTCACTGGCCCTTTAATCCGTTTGATATTGTCCAAGAACTGATGTGAGGCAGAACGGCCCACCCGATAGTTGAAAGGGACCCAGTGAGATTCAATAAGTCCATTAAAGGTCTCATCACTTAACCAAGTCTTATTAAACTTAAGAGGCCCAGCTGGTTTCACAGGACCTTCCCTCATCTCCATAAAAATAGGAAAGTGGTCAGAAGAACCCCCCGAGCCAACCCACTGCCTCATCAAAAAGTTCCTATCAGCAAGAAAATCTGACACAAGGAAACGATCCAGACGTTTCGCAACTCTGTAATCTCCAGTCCTGTTATTTCTCCAAGTAGATTTTAGTAGGGTTGGCTCAATATCAAGCAGATTTCGAATGACTAACTGGTGAGTGAAGTAATCCGTCAGTGGGTCAGTCCTTGCTCTGTCACCCCACACTTCAGCCGGCCCAAGAGAGAAGTTCATATCCCCTCCGAGTAAGAGATTACCATCTTGTAACAAAGGATGGGAAAACAAAGAATCCCAGAAGGGGACACGGTTTAAGTAGGGACCGTAAATATTTACCACCGTGAGAGTATCACCAAGATCCAGCGGGGAGCAATTCATCCCCAAAACCCCATCCAAGCCCCATAGTGTATGACACTGCACAGAGCGATTATTCCATCCAAGAGCCAGCCCCCCCGACCTACCACGAGCATCCAAAGTGGCAAAAGTCCATCCACCAAACTAGGATTCAAGTAAAGATTTGATAGTCTCACCAACACCCATCGTTTCCTGAAGCAGAATGATATCCGGGTGTTCAATAGATACCACTCTGCGAAGTGCTGATCTTTTATGGGGACCAGCAAGACCCCTGCAATTAAAAGACATCACCTTCATCAACAACCCCGCTTTTGGGCACGCACCGCTCTAAGCGCCCGATCAATAGTCACTTGTTTGCCTTCCATAAGGTCCATCTTAGCCTTTGTTTGAGCCCGCGAGAGATGGTATATTCGACCTCGACCCCTACCAGATTTTCCCGTCTTGGTAATCCCAGGACCCAAACCACCCGGGGGAGTTTTCATAAGGGAACGAAGGAAATATCCAGATCCAGATGGAGTATTCGGGGAGGAGGAGGAAGGGTCTTCCGAAGGACCAGGTTCAAACGTAGAGGGGAGGTCAATCAACAAGACCCCAGGGTTTGGTAGAGCAAGTGGGCTTGCTGGGGTAACAGGGACAGTGCTAGTAGGAAGATCCATCTCCATAGCCGTAGATAAATTCAAATTTTTCAATGCCTCTATCCAATCAGGATTTTCACAAGACAAATTCTGATAAACAAAATGAAAGGAGAAAGGTTTAATGGAATGAAAGATACCCGCGGACGAAGACCCAGGTTCCGTGAAAGCAGTCGGTTGAGTAGCTACCATAGCCGAAGACCCCGGAGTCGCTTCCTCCGTAGATTTCACCACCGCTCCCACATCCTGCTGTATGTCTGCAGCCCCATCCACCAGTGCATCAGTAGCCAGCAGAGCAGGGTTTCGGGACATAGCGTCCACCCCAACCCTATGAGACCCTTCCCCATCTTTCTCATTCAAAACCCCAGCATACGGATCTTCCGGCACAGGGATTTCCGCAGCAGGGTTTAAATTCACAGCAGTAGGGGCTTTTTTCGAGCCCGCAAAATTCCTGCGAAAAGGAAGATGACATTCAGCCGCCGGATGGCCGTAAGCATGGCAACGCCGACATCGAAAAGGAACATTCTCATAGTCCAATCTCTGCACATAAACATAGGGTCCCCAAGTAAGAGTAACGTCCGGTACCAGTCCATCTCTAAGATTCAGATTTACCAGGATACGGGCAACCTTCCTCTGTCGTGTTTGAAGAAAGCTATAGTCACCATCCAGATATGTACCAATCATGTTGCCAATCCCCCTAAAATGACGCTCCGACCAGTAATGAAGGGGCAGACCAGGGAGACGCACCCACAGAGGAACATAATCCAGTCGTTCCCGACTAGCGTCAAACATCGGGTGCCACGGTTTTATCATAACCGGACAATGATCCCAGCTCCAGTTGGAATTGAGAACCCATCTAGTATGCGCCTCCTCCCGGAAATTGAAGGCAAACCAGTTGCGAGTGAGCTCCACAACCTCCGGGGTATATCCCACAACCCCAGCCCAATTTGCCCCTACCCAGGCTTCAATGGTATCAAGGGAAAAAGATCTGCCCAAAGCTTTACCCACCAACGTAATACTGGACATCGTGAGCAATTGATTCCACTCTACATCCTCCCCCAAGGCATAGTTGTATTTCGTCCGGCTGAGTTTCAGCCAACGTTTCTTTCCCCGTCTCCCATGCGGAGCGTTCTCCCCCGAAGAATGACCACCCCACTCGTCCGAACTAGTTCCAGAGGCCACGCAAGGACTGGCAAAACCCCTGTGTTCATGCAGCTCCAGTCCCGTACGCAAGCCAACCCCAGCGCCAGCCCCACCATCCGCAGTAACAGGAGCCAAAGAAGAAGAAGCTCCGCATCCAGTGCCCAGGGAACCTACGGTAACAGGACCTTTGTTACGCTCCGTCGGGCCCTCCAAAGCCGATAACACCTGATCAGAGGTCCACAGAGGCCCCGCCTCCTTCAAAGGGGATGGTGGTATACCTCGTAGGGGCGTCGTGACCGAGCTCAAAACAGGAGACAAAGCCAGAAAACACGAGGGTGAGAATCCAAGCCCGGCAATGTTATCCACCGTCGCGGGAACCGCCTCCACGTCTGCTCCAGGAGAAACACCCACCCTCCACCCGGCACCCAGCTGATGCGTCCAGATATCTGCATCATCCGATATGTCATAGTTGTAATCCAATCTATCCTCGTAGGTGGCCATCGGGAGGAACCCACCGTGACCCTGGTAAGCCGACAAGGTTTTCCGCAGACAAGGCGTTCAAACCTCAAACCGGAAAAAGGGGAGTGCAAAAAGGCGCACCATAAACCGTGCCAGGTGGGCTACTGCATGGCGTTCTGACCTCCACACTCTGACCTCCACACCGCCCGATGCTGCCCAGTTCCTAGGGTTCTACCAAAACGTTAACCCTACCTCCTTCACCGTAACCGTTAGCCATTAAAACCCCGTTCCAGAGCTTGTTCCAAGAAATTGTTCCAAGAAAGCATATAACTCTGTCCCTCTATCTATGCATTGAAATCAAATTGCAAAAATAAAATTCACACTTCAGAAGAAATCACCAGATAATTCATCTGAGTTACTAAGGATAGTTAAAGACTTAAAAACAGAAATAAAAACTGTTAAGGAGGAGAACGAACAAATTCTAAAAGCTCAAGAGGAGTTGAATCGGATTTTGTTGGAAAAATTCCATAATAATGATAATGATAAGATAACAGAAAATAACTCGGAATCTGGCACTATGTCCTACCAACGTAAGGTTAAAAAGTTAAAACTGACTAATTATGACAGCAATTCTTCTTCTGAATGTTATGAAAGAGCATGCAGGAAAAAACACAAGTATTCCAGTGATAGTAGTGAAAGTGACTGCTACACTGAAAGGAAGAAGTACAAGCCTTACGAAGAAATTTTTGGCGAATTTAAGAAAATCAAACCACCAACTTTTAATGGAGAAATAGAAAAGAGTGAGGACGCCGAAGCATGGCTGTCCAGAATGAATAAATATTTCCAAATTTATAATTACTCAAGTCAGTTAAAAACAAAAATGGCAATATATAATCTGGCAGGTAAAGCCGACATATGGTGGCAAGATTTGAAACGAGTTAAACATCTAAGGGAGAAAAATGTAAACTGGAGTAACTTTAAAAAGTATTTTAAAAGAAAATTTCTGTCATAACAGTATTATGAGGAGTGAGCTAAAGAATTCTATGAATTAAAGTTAGGCTCCATGAATATGAAGGAATTAAGTAGCAATTTTCTGAGTTTATTGAGGTATGTGCCTTACATTAATGAGAAAAAGCCTATTGAAGGTAAAGAGATTTCTGAGCTATTTACCCTCTCATATAAAGGACCGAATTGAGTATGAAGATCCTAGAACTCTTGAAGAGGCCATGAGAAAAGAAAACATCTGTTATGAACATAACAGAAAGAGGGAAAGGATACAAGGCTAGAAGACAGGGAGGCCTAATAATTTCGAACAACGAAAGAAGCATTTTTCATTTAATCGAAATTTTGGAAACCATAATTCTCATAATTCTTCTAACAGAAAATTTCAAGGAAATAATCCAAGAGGTAATGAACAGTCAAAATTTACAGCTGCGAGAAACAAAGATCCACCTAAGAATTTTGTTTAAAACAATGAACAGAAAGAACCTGTTAAATGTTGGGACTGTCAGGGACCTCACTATGCATCAAACTGCCCACTCAGAAAGAGGACCATCAACAACATACATACGGTACAGGAGGAAGCAACTGTTGGTGACTTAGCAAGGGAGATGCCCAAGATAAATGCAACTTTGGAAAACAGACAAGCTGATCATCAAACTTCAATGGTTGAAGTGGAAGGTATGCTGAAAAATAAACCCAATTCTATTTTAATTGATCCAGGAGAAAGTATTAGCTATGTGTCCCCTGAATTTTGAAATGTTGCAATCTGAAAATAGACAAATTTGATAAATCATGGCTGGCCCAATTAGCTACTGGAACTAAAAGGAAGGTGACTGATTATGTAAAAGAGTGTGAATTGTTAATGAATCAGTTTAGGACTCATGTTAAGCTGAATGTGTTACCTTTAGGTTCTTACGATGTTTTGATTGGAATGGATTGGTTTGAAAAGCATAGGGTAGTATTTTTTTGTTTTGAAAAGACTTTTACTTGTTTAAATGATAAATGTGAAAGTGTAACAGTAAAAGGAATTCCTAGAAAGACATGTTAGACAAATTTCTGCTTTGCAAGTAAAAAGGGTTGTTCGTAAAGGGTGTAAGTTGTTTGCTGTAAATGTAATTATTGACGAACAATCAACTAAGGAAGATAAGTTAAAGCTGGACGACATACCCATTCTAAAGGAATTTTTAGATGTATTCCTGGAAGAAATTCCAGGACTACCTCTAAAAAGGGAACTAGATTTCATCATTGAGTTAGTACCGGGAGCGGTACCAAACTCAAAGGCTCCTTACATAATGAAAATTCTGGAACTTATAATGAACTTAAATCACAGCTGAAGGGACTGATTGATAAAAATTATATAAGGCCAAGCGTATCTCCGTGGGGAGCACCTGTCATTTTTGTTAAAAAGAATGACAGAACTATGCGTTTATGCATAGATTACCGCTAGTTAAACAAAATGACCATAAAGAACATATATCCCTTGCCCCGCATTGATGATCTGTTTGATCAACTGCGTGGTGCAACGATATTTTCTAAGGTAGAATTGAGGTCAGGGTACTATCAAGTCATAATTAAAGATGAGGACATCTTTAAGACTGCGTTTAGAACCCGTTACGGGCACTATGAGTTCGTGGTTATGCCTTTTGGGCTAACCAACGCCCCAGCAGTCTTCATGTGTTGAATGAATAATGTATTACATAATTACTTGGATAAATTTGTAGTGGTATTTATTTATGACATCCTAATTTATTCTAAGACAAAAGAAGAACACGATGAACACTTAAAGATAATTTTACAAGTGTTAAGAGAACATCAACTCTATGCTAAATTTAGAAAATGTGATTTCTTTAAAGATAAAATACAGTACCTAGGGTATGTGATATCAAAGGATGGAATCGCAGTAGACCCAGACAAGATAAAAGCAATTAATGAATGGCCTGCCCCTAAAGACGTAACTGGTGTATGATCTTTTATGGGAATTACAAGTTACTATCGTAAGTTTATAGAAGGATTTTCACGAATAGCGAATCCTATAACCTCCTTACAAAAGAAAGGTAAGAAATTTGTGTGGGATAAAAAATGCGAAGAAAGTTTTAAGAAACTAAAAGAATTGTTAACAATGGAACCTATTCTAAAAATGTTGATCCAAACAAGGATTTCATTGTTTGCACGGATGCATGTAATGATGGACTTGGAGTAGTCTTAACACAAGAAGGTCATGTCATTGCCTATGAGTCCAGAAAGTTAAAAATTCACAAGAAAAACTATGCAACTTACGACTTAAAGTTGGTTGCCGTGATACATGCGTTAAATATGTGGCGCCATCACTTAATTGGAAGAAAATTTAAATTAATGATAGATAATAAAGGTTTAAAATATTTTTTGGATCAACCAAATATGAACTCAAGGCAAGCTAGGTGGCTAGCTTTCCATAGCGAGTATGATTTCGAGATTCAGCACATTAAAGGCAAAGAGAATAAAGTTGTTGATTTTAAATTAATTACATAAAAGTTCATACTTAGGGAATCATGGTTACCAAAAGATGATAACAATGCTGAGGAAGGATTACTTTTGGCCACGTATGAAAAATGAGGTAGTTGAATATATTGCTAGGTGTATGGAATGTCAGCAAACAAAGGTTGAACATCAACACCCAGCTGGACTGTTGCAACCACTACCAGTTCCAGATTGGAAGTGGGAAATAATTAGTATTGATTTTATAACTGGTTTACCTAAAAATCAGAAATAGAATTATTCCATAATGTTAGTTGTGGATAAGCTTAGTAAAGAAGCTCATTTCATACATGTTAAACAACCTACAAGGCTGCTAACATTGCTGAAATTTTTATGAAACAAATCTTTCGTTTGCATGGGATTCCGAAAGTTATAATTTCTGAGAGAGACTCTAAGTTTACAGGAAATTTTTGGAATTCTTTATTTAAAGGTTTAGATACTAAGAAGGGTCGGGCGCCCCTTCATTTATGAGGTAGCACAACTTTAAGAAAGAGCGGCCACTCTTTCTCTGAGAATATTTCCACTTGCCAGCAAACTATGCAAAGCAATGTTCCTATGAAATTTTTGTTTAGAGTGACAATATCTACTTTCCCCACTCCTAAAAAACATCCTTGGAGGAAGGAGTAGACGCTCTTTCTCCTCAGCATCTGCTTCCAACACCCAAAAATAGAACAACCCAAGGAAAGAGTTGTTTGAATAACAGGTATATCCACACAGACCGAACACCAAGGACACCGCTCACACACAAAGATCATAAATCGATACACCAGTGTTTTGACGTGGTTAAAACCCCCTAGAGGGAAACAGTCCACGACCTCGGCCAAATAGATTCTACGGAGCAATTTATTATGCAGAAGAAAAATGTTACATGAGCTTCTCTCAATAATGGATCATTCAACAAGTGACCCTCCATGCTCTTTAAATAGAGATCATCGACCAATCGGGTGTTAAGCCATGGATCAAGTGTCATTAAGATCGAGATAAATTGAATGATCGGATCACTTTATATCATGATCATTGGATTACATATATACAAATGCATACCTAACTGATATATTAGACCAAGTTGAACTTAACTAACTCCTAAGTGTTAAAAATATCCTAACAAGAGCGACCTCTCTTTCTCTAACAAAGTTTCGACTTGCCAGCAAATTCTTTGAAGCAAAATTTCTATAAAGTTTGTTGTTAAAATGTTGATATCTAGTTTCCCAGGGTGACACGTGGAATGCTCATATTGTGACACGTGGCATATTTGATTTTTAAAAATAGTCTAAAGATTGTATAAACAAATATTAAGGATATTAATGGTACCATTTCAATATAAACATATGGATTTAAGTTATATAAATTTTTGGAATAGGTATCAGGGATCAAATTTGAAGGGATGAACATAATTTTAGGTTGAAGGTCATATATTCATACCACCCTTCTAGAATGAAGGGCTTTAATTAAAAAAATTACACTTCAATTGACAATAATAAATTAACTCAACGTTTCATTAAAACAATTGCTAAATAAAATCTTACTAGATATGAGTAATACATTACATATTTCCCTGCATACACTTAAAGAAAGTGAGGTCTAACAATGCCTTTCCACCCAGCTTAATAAGGAACATCTAACAAAATGTTCAACTGAAATTGATCCTATGGAAAACTATATCTCCCTTGTTGATATAACTACAACTCCATTCAGATAACCCCTATTATTTTGGTCTGTTAGATGCTTTATGACTGGAAAGATCAAAAGTACTAGTGTTTGGGTCATGTCATGTAGTTTAGATTATATGATGTTCTGTAAGGAGTATTAGTATGGACTCAACAATATGTGTAATTTTGGTTTATTGTTCCGTTTAGACAGTATTATGATAAATCTCATGTTTAAGTTTAAATTTCTGAGCTACACGGCTTAGTGTTAAATTTTATGCAAAAAATGTTCATCATGTTTCTAAAAAAAATAATATATAAATTAGTCATGGTCCTGTATATAAAGTTGCAGTGAAAATAATAATTAACCCCATCTCAAATATTCGTTTATATAAGAGGTCAATAGCCTAGAACCTGCGTGGACTTTGGAGTAGACCGAGCCTAGAATGGGAACTGGAGTGTGGCAGCGTGCGACTGGAGTCTGTAACGAGCATGGAACCTGCGTAGGGATTGAGCTGCGTCGAACGTAGATGGGACCGAGCATTAAACAGAGCCCGTTGCGTGGAACTGTTACCCGAGCTTCAACTGTCGCACCAAAGCTTTCTTGCTATTGCAGGGGAATTGGAACCCGAATCCTCAAAAATTCTATCTCGTAACTACTGCTCAGAACTACTGCAAATATTTTAGCGGTGGGGTAAATACGATGATGGCTAGACAATGCCTGCGAAAACTTGATGCATCAAATGAAGTAATTTAAGACAAAATTCACCTTTATTACATACTGCCACCAGGAAAAAATGGGATCATAATGGTTAATGAAATGTCTTGTAAAAATTTATAAGAAATCAACGGTTTAGATTCAAGGAGGGTTGAGATATGTGGCAGATAGGGAATCCGCTAGGCAAAGGTGCATGTTTTATAACGTTCGAAACGTTGGAGAAATGAACTTTGGTACGTGTTAAAGTCAGGAAGCAATCTACGGTGGATGAGCGACGTAATAAAATATCTATGGTTGACGTTGATTTCTCACTTTTAGCTAGCACAGAGAATGAAAAGGGTAAGCAGTAGCAGAATTTTTGTTGCTTACCACGTGTTGATTCAAGGATCGTTCCGTTGAATGAAAAATTATAATGGAAAACCACTTCTCGTGATACCGAAACAACCTATACGAGATATTATAAAAGTTGGTATCTTCTTACGATTGATGGCAATTACTCATGAAACCATGTGTGATCCTATGTGTCCTTCAATATATTCTTTTTTCCAGAAGTAGAAAACCGGAAGGCAATCATATGGTTATTGTATCGACGAGTTATATTTATTGGCAATTTATATTCTTAATCAAACTATAGATAATGTGCATCATTCGTGCAAGTACTGGTGGTGGCCGATATATATATTAGTCCGCTCGTTATACCATATACTTTAGTGTGCACTCAGTATCATTATTTTTTAGCATGGCCAAACACCAACCCAAATCCACATTGGAGAAATCACCTATTTGTTGCCGAAAAGCGCAAGCATGATACTGATGGACCTGAGCATAATCAAACCCAAAACCTCATGATAAAGGGTCGGTTTTGGCTGAGAGATTCGACCAGTTGGGATACCCATTAGGGGCTATCCTTAATACCTTATTCGTTGTTATGTTCTTAACATTGTTATTTGATAATACATGCCTTAAGAGTCAGTTAGTAAATGATACATAATCAATTAGATTAGTGTGACATGGAATGCCTTACTTGATTGTCAATAAATATACTTAAAACCTTATCTCGCTCTTGTAGTATGTCGAAACGTTCTAGTTATCTCGAACTTGCCTTTAAGAATTAAAAGAATAGCTTGGAAGTATATGGATATTAAATTAATAAATACTTTAACACAGCTAACCATTTCTTTCTGATACAAGATCACTCTTTCTATTATTTAAGGAACCTTTCTATCCAATCGCGACATAGACAAAGGTTTTCTATTTTCTCTTTTCAAGAATATATATATATATATATATAGTTTACAGACGGTTACATAATGACCCGTCGGTTCACTAGCTGATGTGACTAACTGACTCGACATGTGGTGGTCGATACGATGGTTCGACATGTTCTCTGAAGTGGTCGAACGGAGGAACTAGTCGGGTGGCTGACCTAGGCTCCTCCAACATCTCGACATATGGTGGTCGACACGATGGTTCGACATGTTCTCTAAAGTGGTCAAATGGAGGACCTAGTAAGGTGACCGACCTAGGATCCTCCAACATCTCCCCCACAAACAAGATCTTTCTTCGTTCTGAAGAAATCATAAAATAACTAGAGCTGGATAAACAGATGAACTTCAATGCAGCTTATCTTGTAACTAAGTGTAGATAGTTGATGACTCTGAGCTAGTACCGACTACTATCATGGCTGGAAATGGGTGGTCAAAACTAGGAGCTGGAAGACGAAAGCTGACAACATGGATTTTCTTGGACAACTGCTACAAGCCTAACGTTAACGACAGTGGAATCTAATGTTGTTTTAGAGAAGGAAGTGTCCAAGAAAACAAGTACATGGACCACCAATCTTCTCACGTCTAGTCCAACTTGTACACTAATCGGTTAGTGAAAGAAGAATGATGAAAACGTGATTGGTGGCAAGGAACATAATGAAAAATCCTAGTCTTGTGGCTTCGAGAGTGCTCGAAATGCCCATATATCATGGTGTGGTGAGGATTTGTCAGGGAACTAATGTAAAAATTCTCGTATATCACGAAGAGAATTGGGGAGCGACCATAAGACTCAAGTATTTCTGACAAAACAACAAAGGAAAGGGAACAAAGGCGGTAAAGAAGAGTGTCATGACTTCCCGAAGATTTAATTTTGGTGCGATATGGGGTATGGTTTAGCCTATATATAGTGAGTGGCTAGTGAATTAGTGAATTGACTAGGATGGGATGGATGGGGAATGGTAATTATCACAGTATGGCGGGATGGTGGTCATAGATATCATCTGTAGAGACTGTATATTTTGTTGGAGTAATTGTACATGTATCACTCCAATCGATGCCTTGAGAAAGGATTGTATGCTGACATGGCAATGGTTTATACGATGAAATTCTGAAATGGTGGTTATCCTAATGGTGCTAATGGTGAATGATGGTTTGTATCACTTGTGTAAAGAAAATAATCTCATCATAATTTATTCGACATTATGTCTTGTCACGAACAATTGATAGTGATGATGATGATTCAGTACTGACGAAGCTAATGGTGAATGATGGCTTGTATCACTTATGTGAAGAAAATAATCTCATCATGCTTTAGTCGACATTATGTCTTGTCACGAACAATTGATAGTGATGATGATGATTCAGTCAACATATTGAAAATTTTGAGAGGATGAAGTACAAATTGAACCAATGAGGACACCTGTTAGTGACACTCAAGCGAAGGTTATAATCCTTTGTCCCGATGGATCAAAAGAACTCCAGTACTCTTGGGGATTGGGTACTGCAACCAATAACCAAGCAAAAGCTTTGGCTCTACTACAAGGTATTCGACAACTAAAGAAAAAAGGAATTATGCAAGAAAGAATTATTTGAGACTCTCAAAGTCTCATCAATATTATGATCAAAAACACAAATCCAGCTGAAATCCAGTTAAATCAAATAGTCACCAGAATTCTAGATCTAGCCTCCCTCTTCCATAATCTTCAATTCTTCCATGTGCTACGTAAGAACAACAAGGAGGCTGACCAATATGCCAACAGGGCAGTGGCGTTGGCACCCAACTTACTCCTTCTTAATGAGCATACCTTGGAGGTGGAACCTCTCCCCTAATTGGAGTCGCGTTGCACAATGGCCAGTTGGCGGTTATCCACATGAGTGGAGGAATCTGAAGGACAGGTGGGAGATCGCAAACCAAAGAGAGATCAGCTGGATGAATTGGGCAGTAGGTGCTGGCGTGTGGAGCATTAAAAGGCACAGATGAATTTACGTCAATTATGTCAATTCAGAGCCGTTGGACTTAAACTTTGGTTTGGGAAGTATTTTCACCTGTGAGAAGAACGCAGAAGAAATGGACCTTCAGGTGCTCCGATACGCCTTCCGTTTGAACTTCTGCATGACATTGCAGATTGATGTTAGCAAGGTACATTATTTTATAATTTGGGATCCGGGAGAGTACGGTCCTGTTTTAGTGGAAGATGAGGTATTAATGGGAGACCAAACCCGTATTTTTTACCATTCTCCCGTCCAAACTTGTTGGGCTATTTCGAAAGGAGTCAAGCAGCATTTGGCCATCCTTAGACTAGCGGTAGGCCGCTCCTTCATCGTGTTCCCGCGGAGCCTTTCTATTGGGTGCATAAAGAACCTGGGTGTAAAAAGGAGAAAGGATATGGACTCAAGCAATGAGAGCCGAGCTTGTTGTCTAGAACATGAATTTGTGGTCATGGAGAGACGTTTGTGGGCATTAAAAGAAACCACGAAAGCTCATAAAAAAAGTATAAAAAGGCTAAAGGAGAAAGTGAAGGTAAGGTTGGAGCAAATCGAGGAAAGGATGGAACAAGTGGATGAATCATCCCATGAGACCCGAGTAATTTAGAATGAACAAGAAACATTGGTAGAGGCCCAGAGACAAGATCAGTACTAGGTGAATCAGGTGTTGTCTGACAAACTTCTTCAGGTGGAAATTCAGCTCGGTACCATGACCTTTAAATCCCATGTCCTCCAGGAATTTGAAGCTATCCTGAAGCAAGCTGACTGGAAAAGTCCAGGGACTTCCCTTGGAAAATCAACAGGTCTTTAATAGATGTTTTTTAGTCTCCTCTTGGGGCAGTTTGTATGTTTAATAAGTACCCTAGTATTTAGATCTTTAGTTAGGCTTCTAGTTTTACTTTTCATGAACAGTTTGGAACTTGCAAGTTTTTTTTTCTCTATGACACATCTATATGCTATTTTGAAGACTAGTATGTAATTTTCCAAATGTCCCCACATTTGGCTTTTGATAATACAAAATTTTACTCGTTTCGGTAAAAAAATAATATATATATATATATATATATATATATATATATATATATATATATATATATATATATATATATATATATATTTGTCAACATATATGATTAATTATGAAGTCCCCTCTGTGGAGCAATGGAAGATAGTTGAAAAGTTTGGGAGGATGAAGTACAAAATGCACCAATGAGGACACCTGTCAGTGATACTCAAGCGAAGGTTATGCCAAATCCCACTTCAAAGTGGCATCAAATTGTCTTTTGACATTTCGAGGATTATGAAGACTTAGTTTTGTGACAGATGCAATAAGTAGTTATAAAATTCCTATTTGCAAGAAAATAGTTAAGCAGCCACTTATATATAAGCTCTCTAATTGGGGTTGGAACCCATGAGAGAGAGACTTGTTTGACTGAGCAATTTCAAGAGTAATAAAAAGTTTGCAGATTTAAGCAAACACTTTTCTGAGCATAGATTCTCTTGTCGTTATTTTGCAGTCTGTATTTTCTTTCCTTATGTGAATGTTATCCATGTTATCTATTTCCATTGTGTTGTCTACGTGATCATAGATTATCCTATTTTTATATGTTGTCTGTTGTGAATGAGATTATGTTGAGTTACAATTCATATTGATATGCTCTGGTTCATAGGATTCAAGTATTCACAAAAACTTTCTTCTAAAGTTAATATTGGATTCATAAAAGAACACATACAATAAAATAAGTTAATATTGGATTCATAAAAGAACACATACAACAAAATAAGTTAATATTGGATTCATAAAGGAACACATACAACAAAATAAGTTAATATTGGATTCATAAAATAACACATACAACAGCTAAATAGTAGGGATCTAAACATCAGCTAAGTTATAACATATAAAAAATGTTTGTTCGGCTTTCGTTCTCCGCAAGAAGGATCGGTCACCCCTTCTTTTAGTAGATAATTGTGAACACCTATATCCATAAATTCCCTATATCCAGAATGGCGAACACAAGAAGGATTGACCGACCCTTCTTGCAGTCTAGAACTATTATGAAAAGAATACTGGGCAGAAGAAGGGTCGGTCGACAGTTCACTTATGAGGGAATTGTAAAAATATTCAGCCTACGAAGGCTAGGCCATCAATTC
This sequence comes from Larix kaempferi, assembly GCA_027924585.1. Taxonomy (NCBI): domain Eukaryota; kingdom Viridiplantae; phylum Streptophyta; class Pinopsida; order Pinales; family Pinaceae; genus Larix; species Larix kaempferi. The sequence goes on along the minus strand of BSBM01000407.1, from coordinate 14,971,197 downwards.
ATGTATATTCAAAATGGTGAACACTGGAATAATACTGAGCACAAGAAGGATCGACCGACCCTTCATTTACGAGATAAATGTAAAAAATTTTAATCTACGAAGTCTAGGAAGACAATACCCAACTTCTGAATTCCGCTGTAAATAGTAGGGATCCGGACATCAGCTAAGTTATAACATATAAAAAATGTGTGTCCTGACTTCCGTTTTACGACAAGAAAGATCAGTCGCCCCTTGGTTTAGTAGATAATTGTTAACACCTATATCCATCAATTCCCTATATCCAGAATGGAGAAAACAAGAAGGATCGACTGACCCTTCTTGCAGTCTAGAAATATTATGAAAAGAATAGTGGGTAGAAGAAGGGGTGGTCGCCCCTTCATTTATGAGGGAATTGTAAAAATATTCAACCTATGAAGGATAGGCCATCAATTCATGTATATCCAAAATGGAGAACACTGGAATAATACCGAGCACAAGAAAGTCATCAGAACCTTCACATTATGGGAGTTTTTAGGTCTAAAATGGACCTCCTAAGGGAAATAATAAAATAAGAGTTCTAAATTTTAGAGAGGAAAAAAACTACTTTTTCTTATCATATTTTTGATATATCGCCTTATCAATTTATCAAAATTTCAAGTTTGGGCACTCATTGGATGCGGAATTTAGTTCCGCATCCAACCCATACCCACACTGCATACTTTTTGAGGCACCTATGGTATGAAAAAATGAAAATTTCAATAAAAATGCGTATTTTAATATTAAAATACGTTTTTTTTGTTGAAATGTTATTTTTTTCATGTCGTGGGTGCCTCCAAAGTATGCAGTGTGGGCATGGGTTGGATGTAGAATTAAATTATGCATCCAGTGAGTGCCCAAACTTGAAATTTGGGTAAACCGTTAAGGAGATATGTCAAAAATACGATAAGAAAAAGTAGTTTTTTCTTTTTCCCTCCAATTTTTTTAAAGAAATTGTACCCTTATGGTTGACATCATCATCTTGAATCCTATTGATTATTTTAAAGTGAATTTTAATGGTACATTTTTTGTTTTGAGGCCCATTTTACCTCAAAACTCCCCTAATGTTTACGAGAGAAATGTAAAAATATTTAATCTACGAAGGCTAGGCTGACAATTCCCAACTTCCGACTTCAGTTGTAAATAGTAGAGATCCAGACATCAACTAAGTTATAACATATAAAAAATGTTTGTTGTGACTTTCGTTTTCCGACAAGAAGGATTGGTTGCCCCTTCGTTTAATAGATAATTGTGAACATCTATATCCAGCAATTCCCTATATCCAGAATGGTGAACACAAGAAGAATTGATCAGCCCTTCTTGCAGTCTAGAACTATTGTGAAAAGAATACTGGGCAGAAGAAGGGTCTGTTGCCCCTTCATTTATGAGGGAATTGTAAAAATATTCAACCTAAGAAGGCTAAGCCGTCAATTCATATATATCCATAATGTTGAACAGTGGAAGAATACTAAGCATAAGAAGGATCGAACAACCCTTCATTTACAAGAGAAATGTAAAAATATTTAATCTACGAAGGCTAGGCCGACAATTCCCGACTTCCTACTTCCGCTGTAAATAGTAGGGATTTGGACACCATCTAAGTTATAACAAATAAAAAATGTTCGTCCTGACTTTCATTTTCTGACACGAAGGATTGGTCGCCCCTTCGTTTAGTAGATAATTGTGAACACCTATATCCATAAATACCTTATATCCAGAATGGTGAACACAAGAAGGATCGACTGACCCTTCTTGCAGTCTAGAACTATTATGAAAAGAATACTGGGTAGAAGAAGGGTCGGTCGCCCCTTCATTCATGAGGGAATTGTAAAAATATTCAACCTACGAAGGCTAGGTCATAAATTCATGTATATCCAAAATGGTGAACACTAGAAGAATAGGGAGCACAAGAAGGGTCGGCCGACCCTCATTTATGAGAGAAATGTAAAAATATTTAATCTACAAAGGATAGGACGACAATTCCCGCCTTCTGACTTTCGTTGTAAATAGTATGGATCTGGACATAAGCTAAGTTATAACATATAAAAAATGTTTGTCCCAACTTTCGTTTTCTGACAAGAAGGATCGACCGCCCCTTCGTTTAGTAGATAATTGTGAACACCTATATCCAACAATTCCCTATATCTAGAATGGTGAACACAAAAAGGATTGACCGACCCTTCTTCCGATATAGAACTATTATGAAAATAATATTGGGCAGGAGAAGGGTCATCTACCCCTTCATTTATGAGGGGATTGTAAAAATATTCAACCTACGAAGGCTAGGCCGTCAATTCATGTATATCCAAAATGGTGAACACTGGAAGAATACTGAGCACAAGAAGGGTCGGTCGACCCTTCATTTAAAAGAGAAATGTAAAAATATTTAATCTACCAAGACTAGGCTGACAATTCCCGACTTCCGACTTCCGCTGTAAATAGTAGGGTCCCGTACGTTAGCTAAGTTATAACATATAAAAAATGTTTGTCCTGACTTCTGTTTTCCAACAAGAAGGATCAGTCGCCCCTTCATTTAGTATATAATTGTGAACACCTATATCCAACAACTCACCTATATCCAAAATGGCGAACACAGGAGAAGGGTCGGCCACCCCTTCATTTATGAGGAAATTGTAAAAATAAACAACTCGAAGAAAGAGTGATCGCTCTTTCTTTGAGAATATTTCCACTTGCCAACAAACTGTGCGAAGCAATGTTCCTATGAAATTTGTATTTAGAGTGTCGATATCTACTTTCACCAATCCTACAAAACATCCCTGGAGGAAGGAGCGGACACTCTTTCTCCTCAAAATCTACTTCCAACACCCCAAAATAGAACAACCTGAGGAAAGAGTGACCTCTCTTTCTCTAACCAAATTTCGACTTGACAACAAACTCTTTGAAGCAAAATTTCTATAAATTTTGTTGTTAAAATGTCGATATCTAGTTTCCAGGGTGACCGTGGAACGCTCAGATTGTGACATGTGGCATATTTCTATTTTTAAAATTAGTTTAAATATTGTATAAATGAATATTAAGGATATTAATGGTACAATTTCAATATAAACATATGGATTTAAGTTATAGTAAATCCAATGGAAGAGCACAAACATCGAGGGAAAAACCAAGAAATCATGCAATAAAAGGGTTAAAATATCACTAAGTCGCGATAATATTTTGAACTATATTGGAGTTCCACCATAGACTATGATGAATATGATGATGATAATGAAGAAGAGAAAACCGCTGCGGTTCAGAAATCCTGACAAAAGACAAAGTGAGTCACAAATTCCAAGAGATTGAGCACTTGGAAGTCGAAGATAAAAAGAAAAGGACATATGTAAGTAAAAGATTCATCCAAAAGAAGAAAATAAACCCTACATTTCAAAATTTGGCCCACAAACAAAGGAAAACAGCATAAGTGTCACACATATCTATTAGGGATACAGACCGTGTTGACTATGTTTCTGAAGCATATTTTGTAAAACTACCCAAGCATACAAGGTCTCAAAGAAAAGCTTCCATAAATGAAGAGACAGAGTGGAGTGGCTGATATGTTTCAGAAGTTAGGTTTAAGATGCATATCATGGGTCGATACAAATCTGCCTCCAAATTCAGATTTTCTAGAAATAGTGTGTTTTGTCGGAATTATAGATGGTAACTCCTAAAAAAAATGTAAATCTAATGACGTTTGCACCATCTAAAGTGGTACCATTTCAATATAAATATGTGGATTTCTTAATCACTAAGGAATTGATAGGGCACAGTCTTTTTGTTCTTTTTTAATCCATGACGACTCTTTCAGCTTGGGAATAATTTTGGGCACACCGGGAAACCTAGGGTTTGTTCTGGACAAAAGTGAATAAAATGAAACTTATGAATGTTATGTACGTCTATACCCTGCTTTTGCAAATCTCCCAGCCTGTTTTTAATCTCATTAACTGTGTTTCTAGCCATAATTGTGTCAAACACATCCCCGTCCCTGTCTTCAAGAACTTCCTCCAATTTTGTACATTCCCCACTTTGAACCCCTACTTCACTGTGATTTTACATTGAAATAAGTGTCCGAAATATCTGTAAGAGTCTTGAAATCCTACCTGACAATATGTGAGCTAGACAAGAGGTATGCTCTGTCATGTTCCAACTGCACGCAACACATTCAAATCGTTCAACGCCAAATAACAAGTGCCATTTATCTTGTGCACTTTGTCTTTTATAACCGACCAAAGCGGTTTCACAACCCTAGAAGGTGGTTTCATTTACAGCTTTTTCAACCAGCGAAATGGCACTGTATCGACATGTGACGGGTGGTTTTAGATTTCACAACCACCCACCACTTCCTTTGTTCGTGCAAGTTGGTGATGCGAAATCCTTGTGATCCGTTGATCTTCTTGTCGATTGATGGATGATAGTTGATCTCTTTCTCTCTTTAACATTAAGTTAACGATCATTTTGATAAATTTATTCTGTGTAAAATCCCCCGCTTATTTCTCCAGCGAAAACTGTATCCACCGTCAATCTCGTCACTGCTTTGATCTGAATCATTGATCCACAAACCTCTTACAAAAACCGACCTTTTACTGATTTCAAGAGATTTTCTTTTTATCGTCACAATTACATGAAATATCTTCCATTTGAAAATTTGCATTTATTCTTCTGAGTATTCCTCATTTCTTCATTTTCATGTGAGAACATAATGTAAAGCACATCTCATATTATTTTAATTATGTTTATCCAAAACTCTTCTTCACTTTAGCACCAAAAATATTAGTGTCAACTGTTATTTTGGTATGTTAGATGTTTTATGTTAAAGAAATGTTAAACAAAGATGCTCGACTGAACCGACAAAGAAATGTTAAACAAATATGCTCGATTCTCCTTATGTGAATGTAATGAATCGTCTTACATGATTATCATAATTGATAATTTATATATATTTATAATTTAATTGATAATATTACAATGCAATGGCCAATGTTTTATATGACCATAGGATGGATTCGTGTCTTCTCATTAGGAGACATGACATCTTAATAATTAATAACCTGGACTAATAAAATAACAATTAATAATTTAATTATAAGAATATAATTATTTAGGTATATTACAAGTCATCTTGCTCTGAAAAGATTCATCCACGAATCTTTCTTATGAGCGTGGTGCAACTGGATTTCTTTCACGAATAATGGCGCCATGGTTTAGTAGTTCTTGAAATATTTGGTTGCATTTCCATTCAAATCTTTTCATGCATATGATTCTGTAGATAAACACATAAAAAATATGTAGAGTATTCTTTTGAGCTTCTATATGATGGTGTTCTTTTGACCTTCTAATTTGATGTAGATTTCTGATATTTCTGCATGCCTTGACATGGTTTTCTTATCTGTAGCGGCAACTACTAATAATGCACTTACTTCCTTGTCTGACGAGCTTGTCTTTATTTGTTCTCTGGGAACCTTTTGAGGTTCTAGAAAATATTGAGTTGTGATTACTGATAGAATGTACATATCATCCTTTGTCAGAACATCTTCTCGGTTTCCTTCTTCTACTTTATCATGATCAGAGTCATTTCCAGTGCTTTTATTTCCATCATTGTATCCCTCTACAACTTCAACTCTTTCATAATTGTTACTGATATTGACTTCCCTTTCAACGGTATTTTTATTATTACAAGCTATGATATCGTCATTATATTTACAATTGATATTGACATCATGATTGCCAATATCTTTCATATCCTTGTCCTCTACAACTTCTGTTTCATCGTATTCCTTATCATGTACTTTGATTTGACTGGGAATCCCAACATGGTCTTTGGTTTGTCCTTGAATACCACTGGACATCTTTATATACTTTACGGCTGGCGCATTAATGCGACTTACTTCCCTACCTTGTAATAAACCGCAATGAAATTCTGGAAGACGTGCATATTTTTCACTGAGTATCGCATTTTTGACTAACTATCAAGCTCCATTGGTTTTGGCCCTGAGGGAGGCCTGTCAGCTAAAGGGGACTGTTCAGAACCTACCGAAGTCATTGGGATCCTCTCGGCGTCACGTTGAACTCAGGTGGATTCTTCACGTTCGACAAGGATCTTTCCCAACCGTTCGATCAATTCGTCATATTTATTTTCAAACTTGCGGTCGATGGTATCCTCAATTATCTTCTCCATTGAATCCAAGTCTGTTTTGTCGCATTTCCTATCCAACTTCTACCGAAGCTCTATTATCTGCTTTTCTAACTGCTCCATTGTTCGTCTATATGCATCAATGCCACTAGTCCTTCCAACAGGGTCGCGACTGCTACCTTCCGCCATTATATAACAAGGAGATAAGCCTAAAGAACTGTTGTAACAAATCTTCCCATACGGAAGCTCGCCGCCACTAAGTAGAGAACTGGTCAAAATCCGTTTCCTGCCCTTTTATGAAACTTCAACAACCAAATGATGAGGGCCAGTGGAGGGAGAAACCGTCGAAGCCAGAGCTAAGTTAGATAACATTTTCAGCAAACACCAAGGAACAGGGGCAAATCCAATTTAAAGGAGCGAAAATGAACAAAAAACCTGAACACGGATTAGAAGAAATCTCCACAACCGTCGAAATTAAATATCAAATGAACAAAAAACCTGAACACGGATCGGAAGAAATCTCCACAACCGTCGAAATTACATATCAAAGTACTTGAAAGAGGGTTATATGACATTACGAGTCAAGACCTTACCCTGACCGACTTTTGGATTAACTGATGGGACAGATTGACTGCTAGGGTTCGCCAATATAATCAAGGGTTGAAAGAGGGTTATATGACATTACGAGTTAGAGACCTTACCCTGACCGACCTTTGGATTAACTGATGGGACAGATTGACTGCTATGGTTCTCCGATATAATCAATGTTATGGTCCCATTTCACTTTGAAGGGATATGATATATTGAACCATTCTTTTCATTTGAAAATGTAATAGTACATCAAAATTTCATTATCCCTTTTACAAATTTCTTAATATAGTGACAATATTTGCATTGTTCCTCTCTATAAACTTTAATAATCAATGTTATATTAATATGTGCTAGTTAAATAACCCAAGAATCCATATAGAATAAATTTAAAAAACATAAAGACAAAAAGCTAACCATATGAAGAAATCAGTTGTTTGATCAATTATACCAATTCTAGACATTGTTTGTAGATGGGTTTGTAGAAGATCTAATGTAACATGGGAAAAAGTCGATGAAGAAGAGGGAGAGATGAACATAAGAGATAAGAGAAGTCTAAACAACAAGATCAATCTTCCAAGATGGCATTGAGATGAAACATAATTAGGAAAAGAAGGAGAGATAACATGCCGTAGGAATAAAATCTAAGGTTGGTGTTAATTTTTTTACACGACCCATTTCATACTATCTGCATAATTCTACCGTTCAAGGTTTGGAAATTGTGAAAAATAGCAATGAGGTTGTACAATTTGGGAAGTGTTATTTTTTGTTGGTTCATTAGTGTGGGTCATTCAATACTTTGCCTCCATGGACTAGTCGCATAATGCATTACAAATTTCAAACAATTTGGTTGTCGAAAGTTAAAACCCTACATCTAACTATGTTCTCCACATACAAAATGCTACACATATTTGAAAATACAATCCATAGTGCAAAATTATGCACATACCTATAAATCCACAGCAGCCCAGTCATATAAGGAGCCCACTGGATGAATCATGAATGCAAATGTTTCAGAAGATGTTTGTAAGGATCCCGTTGGACGAATCAAGAATGCATAGTGAAGAAAATGAGGTGGAAACGACAATGGGGACAAATTACCCAAGATAAACTCGGTTTCAAGTTTCACCCCTACGCAGTTGGAGTATTGGTAATGGTTCCATCCAATTTCTAAAAAAACAACAAAATTTGCATCGTTCCGCTCTATAGCTTTTAATAAATAATGTCTAACCCAAATGAACCAAGACTCCCATATAGAGGAAATTTTAGAAACATAAAAAATACCTGAAAATATGAAAAAAACATTTGAAAAATATTTATAACCATGGAGATTGAATTGACAAGTAATCAAACTTCTAATAGAAAAATCAAGGTTGGATGGAAATGAAATACAATATATGCAATGTCTGACGCAAGGTGCCTTATCGCAACAAGGTTCTTGCTTAACATTACACATGACACGACCACAATGTTCACACAAACAAGGTGTAAAACAAGATGCCAGAAGTGGCTTATATTACTTCTATCAATCGGTTACAATGTGGAATAACTATAAATACAAATAACTAACTGTCTGTTGGCCTCAGCCGTTACAATACAGAAGTAACTGTGGTGTGCTCTCTCAGTGTGTCGACCTCACCCTCTCCTGGTTCGTTGTTGAACTCTGAGCTATGGTTTGATCTTTTCTGCTGCTCTTATTGACTCTCCAAAAATGCCAAGTCTCTCCCAACTAATCCAACTCCCTGGTCTTCTACTCGGATGTTGTTGTTCCCAATGTCTACTCCAACACTCGAGACATGCATCCTCCTATCAATCGATCCTGCAGACGTGCAGCTGTCAGCGCCCCGACCGTGCTGTACAACCTCTTCCTGTGACGACATCTGTCATGTCTTCACCCACCTGCAATAACTGCCATTAACTTCCTCAGCAACCCCGAACTGTTTCCAAGTACTCTCCTTGACTTATATGCTTCCCTCTAACAAGGTATAGTAAACCATCACGTCGGCCATACTATCCTCTGTCAGCTTCGACTCACTTGTCGGCTTCCTTTGCAACCCAAGGCTTCGCCAGTCCGCCCCTTCCTCCTCGCTTAGCTCATGCCCAATCTGTCGATGTTGCGGTTCGACAACATGTCGACCTTCCTATGACTCTGCGACAACTTGTCGACTATCGACTATCATCTGTCGACATTAACATGCTGACTCTCGACTTCCTTTTGCACTCCTATGGACTGCTTCGACAATTCTCTGCTCGACTTATTGACTTCGGCAAGTCAATCTGCTTCACGCACCAGTGGTCATCGGCAGTCCCTCTGGTCGACTCCCTCATGTCGATCAATTTAGATTGATCTGCCTAGGTCCCGATGCTCCTACATCAGACTGCCCAGGTGAAAAAGAACTCAACTGCTCCGTCAATCTCTTGAACTCTTCTTCGAAAATCCATGTTGCCTCCTGCAACTCATCATCCTTCCATCGCACCAAGTATTCATTCCTTCGCGAACTATGCGTATGCCCTACTTCGCGTTCTTCTATTACTTCTACGATCTCCTCCTTATGTCGATCTGGAATCTGCTCAGCCCAGTCGATGTTTGAAACTTCTGCGCTTCCGTTGCTTGAACCTTCCTCGAACTTGTACAGATCTAAGACATTGAACGCTGGTGAAATGCTCAAGTCATTCGGCAGCTCCAACACATAAGCGTTGTCCGAAATCTTCCTCAAGATCCTACATGGTCCAATATTCTTCAGCTTCAGCTTGTTATATGTTCCTGTTGGAAATATCTCCTTCCGCAAATGTGCATAGACCAAGTCTCCTTCGCTGAACGACTGTAGTCTCTTCTTCCTGTCGACTCTTAACTTGTATCTCATGTTGCTCTTTTCTATGCTCTTTCACACATCTTCATGAACTTCTTTCATGTGCTCTGCGAATGATTCCGCATCCATGCTTTTCCTGATCTCTGTCAACAACTCGACCAATCCACCACTCCATGTGGGCTTCTTCCCTAAACAATCTAGAATGGGCTCAAACCTATCGACCGATTCATAGAATTGTTGTATGCGAACTCTGCTTGCGACAACACATTCTCCCACTGCTTGGGTCTGTCGACCGTCAAACATCTCAGAAGGTTTCCCAAACTTCTGTTCACCACCTTGGTCTGTCTGTCTGTTTTTGGATGATATGCCGAGCTAAACTGCAACCTCGTGTCCAGTTTTCCATAGGGTTCTCCAGAAATGCCCCATAAACTTGGTATCTCTATCCGATGTGATACTCTTCGACAACCCATGAAATCTGACGACTTCCTTGAAGAATAGTACAACAATGCTTGTGGCTCCACTTGTCTTCCGACACGGAATAAAGTGTGCCATTTTTTAAAATTTGTTGACTACAACAAATATTGAGTCACTTCCTTTCTATGTCTTCGACAATCCTAGCACAAAATCCATGCTCAGGTGCGCCCATGGGGTATTTGGTACCGGAAACGGTGTATACAACCCCATGTTCCGACTTCTTCCTTTTTCCAACTGGAAAAATCTACAATGTCGATCCCACCTTCCGACATCTGTCGCCATCCCTGGCCAATAATACTTTTCTTCGACCAATGCCTTAGTCTTGTCGATGCCAAAATGACCTACTAATCCACCACTATGCAATTCTCAGATTAGGTTCTCTCGCATTGATCCTATGGGAATCAACAACTATCGTCCCTTGAATAGGTATCCCTCTTGGATGAAATAATCCAAGTATGGAGTTCTGTCGACACTCCATGGTTCGCGACAAGCCTCCCCTGCTTTCGCAAAATCTATGTCGATCGCATACTCCATCTTCACCGACTCTATTCCTGTTGCCTGAACTGTTGCCGTGTTCAGCAGTGCAACTCTTCTACTCAGCGCGTCAGCAACCTTGTTCGACTTTCCCGACCTATGTCGCAACATGAATGTATATCCCTTTAGGAATTCAACCCATTTCATGTGCTGTTGATTTAACTTCGACTGAGTATTCAGATACCTTAGCTCTTGGTGATCTGTGTACAACACAAATTCCTTGGGAAACAAATAATGCCTCCACTTCTTCAACGCTTGGACAATAGCATAAAATTCCTGGTCATAGACCGAATACTTCCGCTTTGCATCATCCAACTTTTCACTTAAGAATGCAATTGGTCGGCCCTCCTGGCTCAACACTGCTCCAATTGCGATTCCACTTGCGTCGCAATCGACCTAGAAAACTTTGTCGAAATCTAGGAGCGCCAACACTGGGCTCTTAGTGACCTTTTCCTTAACCCTGTTGAAAGCTCGTTGGGATGCTTCAATCCACTTGAACTCTCCTTTGCACATGCACTCTGTCAATGGTGCACAAATCCGACTGAATCCCCTGATGAACTTGCTGTAGAAAGTGGCAAGTCCATGGAAACTCCTTACTCCAGTCGCGCTTATCGGTTCAGGCCAATCCAATATCACCTTCACCTTTTCTGGGTCCATCACCAACCCTCTACCCGAGATTGCGAATCCCAAGTATACCAGTTCTTCCTTCATGAAGAAACACTTTTGCAGGTTCACCATCAGCTTATCTTCCTGCAACTTTTGCAATACTTGTCGAATGTGCTTCAAGTGTTCTACCTTGGTTCGACTGAAAATCAGAATGTCGTCTAGGTAGACTACGACAAACTTTCCTAAGAATGGTTTCAGTACTTCATTCATCAATCGCATGAATGTACTGGGTGCATTAGTCAATTCAAATGGCATGACTAACCACTCATATAGCCCTTCCTTTGTCTTGAATGTTGTCTTCCATTCGTCTCCTTCTCTAACCCGAATCAGGTGATAACTGCTCTTCAGGTCTATCTTCATGAAGTACTTCACTCCACTCAAACAATCCATCAAGTCATCCATTCTCGGTAATGGAAATCGATACTTGATCGCGATCTTGTTGATAGCTCTGGAGTCTGTACACATCTTCCATTCTCCACCTTTCTTCGGCGCTAATACTGTTGGTACTGTGCACGGACTTAGACTTTCTCTGATCAACCCTCTGCCCAACAACTCCTAGACCTGTCGATTGACTTCTTGGCCTTATGTCGGACCCATCCTATGCAGTGCCTTGTTTGGTAGACTCGACCCCGGAATCAAGTCGATCCAATGGGATATGCTCCTTGTTAGCGACAATCTCGTCGGTGTCTCATCGACTATTATGTTGAGAAACTCCTCGAGCATCCTTCCGACTTCGACCTGAATGTTCTCCTCCATTATCGCACTCTCGACACATGGTCCTTTTGGTATGATCGCAAAACATCCCGACTGCTTTTCCTCTTCCATGAGGAATTCTTTCACTGAACACATCAGCACGCGCTTCTCCCAAAATTTGCTCTCGCCCTGCTTACCGTCGGTGTGCTCCTCGTATTTCAGCTTAAGAGTCCTTTTCATGCCATTCTTCCACACTATGACTATGTTGACTTGACCATCATAGATCATTTTTCAATCATATTGCCATGGTCTTCCTAACAACAGATGGCACACGTCCATTGGGATTACATCGCACAGTACGTTGTCCTCTAACTTCCCAACCTTAAAGTTAATCAGGCACTGTCTGGTCAGCTTCACATGGTGTCCTTTCTGCAACCATGAGATCTTGTAAGGGTGTGGATGTTCTCGACACTTCAACCTGATCTTGTCGATGACCTCTGTCGACACAAGATTCTCAGTGCTTCCACCATCAACTATGGTCTTGCAATGCCATTCGTCGATCAACACCTTCATTTGAAAGATCACCTTCCGCTGTGCCAGCTCTCTCTCATCGCGTTTGTCTTCTTGAACCAATTTTCTGCTGACCTTTAGACTTCGGTTCCTTCTTTTCTCCTCTCCACTGTTGTCGGATGCCGACTCTTCCCTCTCATCGACTTTCTCATCTCTTCGACGTCTGGGTTTCGACTCCTCTACAACATGAAGGTTCTCTAGGCATTCGTATGCCTTGTGTCCCACTCCACGACACTTGTAACAGATTATGGCTAGTCTGTTAGCTCCTTTTCGGTCGGATGGACCACTTTGACCATACGCACCTCTACTATGGTTCTCACGACCATCACATCGGTTCTCTTGCACTTTATCCCTTGTCGATGTCCCTTCCGCATGTTGACTATCTTCGACAGTTTCCTTCCTATAACCGCTACTTTGACCTTTCGCGGTAACAGTCCTTGCACCCCAACCAATCATTCGACCTTTGGTCGCTGTGGATTTCCTCGACAGATTCTCTTCTTCCTTCAGAGCTAATTGGTAGGCTTCGCCCACTGCTCTAAATCTTGACATGCTCAATTCATCCTAAATGGCATATTTCAAGCCGTTCACATATCTAGCGACAGCTTCTTCTCCTTCGTCGGTTTGCCCCTACCTTATCGACAATCTATAGAACTCTTCCGTGTACTCCTTCACGGTCATCTCCTTTTGTCGAAAGTTCTGTAACTTCCTGAACAAGGAAATCACATAGTCATTTGGCAAGAACTTTCCTTTCATCTTGGCGACCATCCTATCCCAAGACTTGATTTTCTCCTTGCCCTTCTTGACTCTGTTAGCCTCTACATTGTCCCACCACAATGAGGCATGACCCTTCAACCTCAGACATGTAGTCTTAACCCGCTGAGGATCCTTGATTTGCTCTATGTCAAAGTATTTCTCCATTTCTATGAACCAGTCGATCAAGTCCTCTGGATCCAGACTTCCCAAGTAGGTGCGAACATCTATTTTTTCCTGACCTCTCATATCCGTCCGAAGCTTGATGATTTTTTCTTCTGGTTCATCTTCCATTGCTTCCCGTGGTTCCACTTCTTCGACTTCCTCGTCGCTATGGTCTAACGCATCAGGAATACAACCACGCCTTTGGCTTTCTTTGATCGCTGCGACTTCATTTGTCCAAGTTCGCATCGTTCTGACGCACTCGTCGAACATCTCACGATCAACTGTGACTATTGCGCCACGCGATCTTTGTCCTCAGACATTAACGCCCCTGTGAGCCATTTTCAACCTCGGCTGAAACTCTCACCCGTCCAATCGCAACCCGAATTTCAACAAGTCGTGCACAACTCTACCCAACCTCAGCTGGAGCTGTTCAACGCACTTGCAGGCTCAATACCGCTGACGTTCTTCTGCGCACAGGGATTCACTTCCCACTTTGATATAGCTATCCTTCGACTCTCAGGATACTATGGCTTTGATACCAACTGACGCAAGGCATGTTGGTATCGCCGCCTTTCTCCTTGGCAGGATTTTCCTCCCGCTCGATTCAACTGGATTCACTTCCGGACTCTGATACCAACTGATGCAAGGCGCCTTATCGCAACAAGGTTCTTGCTTAACATTACACATGACATGACCACAATGTTCACACAAACAAGGTGTAAAATAGGATGCCAAAAGTGGCTTATATTACTTCTATCAATCGGTTACAATGCGGAATAACTGTAAATACAAATAACTAACTATCTGTCGGCCTCAACCGTTACAATACAGAAGTAACTGTGGTGTGCTCTCTCAGTGGGTCGACCTCATCCTCTCCTGGTTCGTTGTTGAACTCTGAGCTATGGTTCGATCTTTTCTGCTTCTCTTATTGACTCTCCAAAAATTCCAAGTCTCTCTCAACTGATCCAACTCCCTGGTCTTCTAATTGGTTGTTGTTGTTCCCGATGTCTACTCCAACACCCGAGACATGCATCCTCCTGTGAGTCGATCCCTCCACGATCCTGCAAATGTGCAGCTGTCAGTGCCCCGACCGTGCTGTACAGCCTCTACCTGTGACGACATTTGTCATGTCTTCACCCACCTGCAATAACTTCCATTAACTTCCTCAGAAACCCTGAATTGTTTCCAAGTACTCTCCTTGACTTCTACGCTTCCCTCTGACAAGCCACAGTAAACCATCACGTTGGCCATACTGTCCTCTACCAGCTTCAACTCACTTGTCGGCTTCCTTCGCAACCCAAGGCTTCGCTAGTCCGCCCCTTCCTCCTCGCTTGGCTCATGCCCAATCTGTCGATGTCGCGGTTCGACAACATGTCGACCTTCCTACGACTCTGCAGCAACTTGTCGCCTATCGAAATTCACATGTCAACTATCGACTGTCATCTGTCGACATTGACATGTCAACTCTCGACTTCCTTTCGCACTCCTGTGGACTGCTTCGACAGTTCTCTGCTCGACTTATTGATTTCAGCAAGTCAATCTGCTTCATGCACTAATGGTCGTCGGCACTCCCTCTGGTCGGCTCCCTCATGTCGATCAATTTAGATTGATATGCCTAGGTCCTGGTGCTCCTGCATCAATGTCCAATGAATATAGATATCGATAAATACAAAAGAGGGAGTGAATCTAAAAAATATGTTCATGAATACAAAAACTATTATCTTGAATCACTTCAATAACAAACTTCACTCCTCTGAAGCCCTTTGGCAACTTGAAAGTGGACGACAAAGTGCAAAGGTATTTGGAAAATGACTGCCACAAATTACCAATTGGGAATTGGTGGTCCCTTAAGTACTCTAATGTTATTTCAACATTAGTAATCTTCTCATAAGATATGGGATTTAATCTTTAAATTGAGTGTGCTTTTAATATTTATCCATATCTCAAGTTGTCTACCATTGCATCGCCTATTATGATTCTTTCTAAATAATTAAACTATGCAACATCATCTCTCTTTTGAGTTAATAGATTGGATTTGTACTCATCCTTCATATACATATCACCATTCCCATCCCATGGATGAGGTAAACCAAGACTAAATTATGCAAGACTTTTCTTTATAAAGACCTTTGAATCTAATAATCTCTTCAGCCAATGCTTTAGCTTTGTCTTGAGTTATGGACATCAATACCTCCTTGGTAATCATTTGGTTGGCTATCTTTATCATATGAGTCATGTTTTCAACCTACAAGTCCTCCAATTGCTTCTTAGTTATACTAGTATTCAGGAAATTTATTATTTCAGCATCCTACTCAATCATTTCTCCAAGTTGCTTTTCAACATATTTGACTTCATTTTGACATGTTTCATACATCTCTAACTCATCTTGTATAAGATCAAAATAATCCCATCTATCTAGCATTCTAACTGATATTTTGTCCCAAAGGGTCTTTCTAGTTCTTCTCAACAACTCTTCACCCTGAACATCTAGTTTCTTCTTGGTAATTTGACTTTTTAATTCATTTATCGCTGACTCTTGATCATTAGTACCTTTGCACTTTGTTGTTCACTTTCAAGTTCACGAGCAAGGGTCAAGAGTTACTCAAGCTAAAGCTAAAGGCTCTTAAAGGGTAACAATAAAATATTAAGCTAAATCATGGTCTTGGAGTAGTATAAATAGGAGAGGAAAATTATCATCTTCATCATCCAAAATTGAAGAGCTCAGATGCAAGAGTAGAGGGTCAAATTTAAGGGAAATATGAAGTGAATAAGGTTGGAATTCTAGTGGAAGATGAAATATTGTGATTATTTCTAAAAAAAATTTAGGTCACCTTGGAATTTTTAGTATATCTTTGTTTCTGGGATTTTCAGACCGTGAAATGTTTATGGGATGGAGACATGTCAAGACTTGTGAGTTCCTGTGGTAAATATTTCAGATGCTGATTTTCTATAGTTTCGTAGATATGACCTCAGAAAGTTAGGGTTTTTGAATAACCTTCAAACATGTCAATTTGGCATTTTCCTTATAAGTTTTGATCTAGAATGTTTCAGATAGTGGCCTTTGGAGGAGATGCAAAATAGATCTTTAAGAACATATGGTTAAAATTTTAGATCTTGGTTCGCTATATTTTTCGAAGATATGAACTTGGGAAGACGGGGATTTTAAATGACTCAAAAAAATCTTTAAACAAGTTAGTTTGGAATTTTCACTATAACTTTTGAGCCATGACGTTGCAAAGAATGACCCTTAGAGGAGATGTCATAGAGATATTGAAGAATATGTGGTAAAAGTTTCATATCTTTATTTATTGTTAAGAGTGATACTTGTTGAATGTTAGGATTTGTGACAATGACAGAGACAATGAAAATTCAAGAGAAGAAGATTGACAAAATATTGCATAACTTTCTCATACGGTATCAGAATCACAAACTTGTTGGCACGTTGGATCAACATACTTAATGATGATCTTGGTAATTATCTTGGGACATTCTATGATGATCTTGGCATAGATATTATTGGTGATTGTATTGAAATATTGCATGGTAATGTTATTGGCATGAGATCCCTCTAAGATTTTGGAATGTACTATGAGGCCTATGATGTAAGAGTTTGAAGGTACAAATAGATGAAGTCTATTGGTGATTATTTATGGGATTTGATTACACTCTTTGGAGGAATCTTTCTGGTCTTTCTATACATCTGAAGTACATCTTGGAAGAAGTTGTTGGCATTCTTGGAGGACAAATGTGAGGCATGTATAGGTTGACATTGTGACAGAGATAGTTTTTGTGGCATCGTGACAGAGACAATGATTATGTCATTGTGACGAACATGGATTGTGATAGTGACAACAATACAATGATTGTGACAATGATAGATATAGGTACACAGACAATGATACAGGTAGAAGGGCATAGATACAGTTATAGGTTTATGGAGACAATGATACAATGGCAATGGAATATTGTTCTTCGTATTCCTATCAGGGTGGAAGGATGGGGAAAGGATATGATATTGAAGTCTCCTTTAGGTTGGTGCTTGTGATCTCAGGGAGTTGGGGCTTCCTTTTAGTTGGTACTAGTAAAACTATTGATTTGGATTTTACTGAGGACTGGAGTCCTATTTATAGGTTGGAAATTATGAAAACCAATGGGTTGTAGCCTCCTTCTAGTTGGAGCTAGTAAACCGAGGAGTTGGAGCTTCCTTCATGTTGGAGCCCATAAATTAGGGGGTTGGAGCCTCCTTCCAGTTGGTGCAGGTAAATCAGGGAGTTGGAGATTCCTTCAAGTTGGATCTTGTAAAATAGGGGGTTGGTGCTAGGGTGCTTCCTATGAATGCAATCTTGTTATTTTTATATACGAAAAGCATTATGTGGTTTTCTCTTGTCTGGGTTTCAGATCCACGTTAAATCTCTTGTGCATTATGTATGATGTTATGTGTTGGTTTTATGTGATGGTGAATGACATTGTTAATGGTTAATGTTACATGTTTTACTTAATGTTAAAAGTGTTAAAAAGTGCTAAATATTGATTCAACCCCCCTCTTAGTATAATTTTCCAACAGTCAATTGGTATTAGAGTCAATTCCTTCAAGAGAGTTTGATAGCCAGAACGAAGATCTCTAGAGCACATGGATGAACATGAAAGTCTCTACTCTGCAGATGGGGTTCGACTGTTATATGGATCAAATTTTGATCATTGTATTATAAGAATGAGACTCCATTTACATGCAAAAGGTTTTGATATATGGAAATTTGTTGTAAATGGTTACATCGCTCCAAAAAGACCACAAAAAACTGCATCCATGAAGGAGCTAAGAAATAATAATGCAATGGAAATATATATCATCTTGCATGGAAAATATGATCATTTGAAAGATAAAGTTGGAAAGTGTTCATCAACTAAAGATCTCCGGGACAAGGTACAAAATATATGCACAAAGAGACCCCATTGTTAGCATTATTTTTGTCCCAAGTACCTAAGAAGATCGGGTAAATAGTTCATGAGGTTTGGAGACTCCGGGAAGGGAAAAATCGACCACGGGGATAAAAACAATTTTCCCATGGGTATTTGAGCATCCAAATGGCCAAAATAGCCTCAATGAAACCCCAATTCGAATTCCATTTCTCCCCATTCGTTCTTCCACCCAAAAACGCCCTTTTCCCAGCTAAAAATCGAGGAAAAACCAAAAAAACATGGAGGGAAAACGCCCAGCTAGCCCAAAATTCATGGGAGAGAAAAACTGATGGGTGAAGAATGACTTGGGAAAAAATTTCATGGCTCTTTTCTTTCCAAGGAAGCCAAACACGTTTTTCCAAAATGGCGGCTTGCCTATACCCGAATTTGGACATCCATACCTCACCATTTCCCAAAGAATTAACTACCTCAACCAACTCTTGGGGAAAATAAATGATTGGGTACAAAAGTCAACATGGGTAGTTGAGGGTTTATGGGTTCTCTCATTGACACTTGGCTTGAATTTATTGGTTCAAGGGTTTGAATATTTCCCTCCCAATTCCTTATAAAAATCATGCCACATACTCTTGTTGCAATGCATTGCATAGCTAGTTGTGGGTATTTTATTAAAATGCATATTTACATGGTATTTACAATTTCTATTGTGCCTGGATAGCACAAAAACCATATGCATCAATTTTAACACTAAATCAATGGTGGGGCCTTGGCCTTGAGCTCCTCACCACGATTTTATAACTATATTACATCATTTACATTTTAATGCAATGGGGTCAAAATCAGGATATTACAATCCCCTCCCTCTTGGAATAACACTATCCTCGGTGTTCTCTTTATTTTTATCAAGGTTCCATGTCCTTCCTTTTTAGCTACAACTGAAATGGCTTTCTTTCTCTTCATCAACGTCCATTGAATCTCTTTCCAATCTTTAGCTGCTCATACCAAGCATTTTAGGACAACCACATGTCCATTGCATCCTTAAAATGCCTTCAAGGTCCTTGCATCCAATAATACCTATACTCAAACATTGAGTCAATTCACATGTCAAATCCATTTCCATAGGATTCATCTCTTAACAAGAGTTTCAAAACCATAGTTGGATCATATACACATGTATATTCACATTAAATAAGCAAGAAGATGCAAGATAAACCAAATACTTATCTGCATGAGCATCTTCCTTTGGCTCCACAGGTATCCCGCATTGACATCAAACAACTATGGCACCCACAAGACCTGCCCCACCCAACACAAGGATGGTACCTCTTCTCTACTACACAGTCCCTCGAGTGTACCCACCAATTCCAGTGCTCTTCAGGGTGTGCATCGAAAGGTAACCAAGTTTCTACAAGCCTCAGATCACCCATATGTATAAAACAAATGTTATGCCAGCACACCAGCTGCACCACATCATTCAAATAACCAATGCCAAGCCAGTACGTAGACTGGGTTTATCAACCTTTCTCCAATAACTAGTATGTTATGCCAGTTCTCTGACTAGGTTTATCAATCATTCCAATAACTAGTATGCTAAGCCAGTTCTCCGACTGGGTTTATCAAGCATACAAAAACCATTAACCAGTATGCTAAGCCAGTTCTCCGATTGGGTTTATCAAGCACACAAAAAAACATTAACCAATATACTAACCAGTTCTCTGATTGGGTTTATCAAGCATACAAGAACCATTAACTAGTATGCTAAGCCAGTTCTCTGACTGGGTTTATCAAGCATACAAAAACCAGTAAATAGTATGCTAAGCCAGTTCTCCAATTGGGTTTATCAAGCATACAAAAACCATTAACCAATATGCGAAGCCAGTTCTCTGTCTGGGTTTATCAAGCAGGCTAGCATGACCCCACAATACCCACTCTCACAACACAAGGATGGTACCCCTTCTCTGCTACATAGTCCCTCGGGCATACCCATCCCTCCAATGCTCTTTAGTGTGAGCGTAGGAAGGCTACCAATGCCCATGCAGTATTCCTAAGTAACCATGCTCTTACTGGGTTTAATAGCATTGCGGAGAGACAAGCACATGTAAGGAATTTTTATAGGGTTTCTCAAACCCAATCCACTCTTGGCATTCTTTTTATTTTCATCTTTAGTAGCCGCCATCTGCCCCAATGGCATATTTTCACCATCTCACTTGCATTACACACAAGTATGCAGTTCACATGAGATGTCATCATAATAATTTCAATTAGAGTTTCTCAAATATGTTTCATATGGAAACTAGATTTCCAAAACATGAGGTCCTTCTCATGATGTTTATCCCTTGCAGGCCATAACACATTCCCTTCCTGCATTGTGTCCTCCTGACACAATTAAAAAAAAATCAACCAATCAATGGCATTAATAATCAAATTCAAATATGAATTTTACAATTATGTTCACTACATAAATTTGATTGATTTAACCATGAGGTCGTACTCATATTGTTTGGATCTTGTAAGTGGTATCACTCTATCCATTATGGTTTTACACTTGCTACCATAACATGAACATCCACTTACAACACATCCTCTTGACACAATTCTAGAGAAGCCAAACAACCATTAGTAATTATTATCAAAATTTCAAACTTGAAATTCACAATATGTTCTGTACATTAATTAAATTTCACAACCATGAGATTCTTCTCATAATTCTTGGCTTTTGTACATGGTAGATTCCAGTCTTTACTATGGACTTACCCCCATTTCCATACCCAAGGTATTTCTACCTATAATCTAAAATTTTCAATTAGTCAAACACTTTGTGAGTATCTGTGCATATAATATTTTCATTGTTACAACAATCACTAAAGTGATCTCAGAATTACAACACTCGATAATTCAAACACTATCAGTTGTTATTCTCTCACAGACAATGAAATACATTTACTTTATATGCATCATTATCACAATATAATTGCAGGATACAATCATATTATCTATGCAATTTAAATAAAAATTTCAATTCTCATGATTACACAACCATATATATTCATGGAACTCTGCCTTCCAACAGAGCATTCTTGGTAGCCCATCAAACATGACTACCTTCTTCATGCAATCATTCTTCCACATCCATGGTAGCTCATGAAATGATCTCATAATTGCCAAAAATTCTATCATTTCAGTTATTAATGAATTGCAATGAAATATATGCCACAACCATGCATTCACACAATGCCTTTCAACATATGTACCCACACGTATGCAGAAACAATCACACAGTTTACATAATCTTTTAATGTGCATCCACTCAATGCCTACTTGCATTGATTCGTGAGTACCATAATGCTATGCCATGCATTCCACCATGACGTGTTGGAAGGTATGGCTATTGCATCGACACATCACCCAACCATCTCCCTAATCACTTGGTTAACTATTTGGGTGCCTTCCTTCTCCACCTGAACAACACATCAAGAGTTTACTCACTACTTGGTTGTTGGCAAAGAGGTTTCATCCCAAACTAACACCAATAGGGGGTTCATGGGATACTTTTGTAACACTATAGCATTATCATTCCAACCACATTATGGCCTTAACTGTGACTATCTCATATGGCATGCACTACCACAACAGGACCATAAGTCCTCACTTACTTTGGTTGTTAAACTCATAACCAACATACACAAATGACATGATATATTTTCATATGAATGCATTTGCAATTCATAACATCTAGATGGTATAAGGATCCTTTCCTTTACTACCACATACCTCACTATATCCGGTGGGATCAATGTTCGCATAAATGCATTCAATGTCACATACATACCAATTTACAATTATTAAATATGGTTCAAGGGATTCTTACCCAATCCCCTTTTGTATGTAATCATAAATAAACCATTACCTTCATGGCTTCCATTAACATATTTGATGTTACCTGATCAGTTGGTCTCTTGCAAAGGATTACACCATCCTTCCACCAACCTCTTGATCATAGATTTTGTTGCCCTAACCTTTCTTCATAGTTTGTTGGTTGCATGCAACAACATCATCAACATATTTAGCCATGTTTCGGTTGTCTTTGACCCTACAGCCAATGTGAACACCACTAATTATTAACAACCACAATAACTATCTTAAGTGGCTCATTGCATATGTAAAACTTCGCTAGCTTTAACAACATGCAATATCATATATATGCACAAACACATTTACATGCACTATGCAATATCTATTAATGTGCCCACTAGTGCATATTCATTTCATCTATATGATCTCTTGCATTTTTAACATTCCTATGCCATAATTTTATGTATATAAAGCTCATAAAATATAAATACAATAGCAAGAGAGGAGTTAAGGAATTATCCCTTTCCAATCCCTCATCATAGCATGTAATTTCCTCTTCCACATCAGAGCTGATCCAATTTCATGGCCTCTCTACCAAGCACACAAGCACTTATTAGCTATGATCTTCTCACCAAGTAGCAATTCAATATATATACACATGTATAACATTCATACTTGCTACTTTCCAAGCATGCAATTCTTATGTTATAAACATAAATAGTTTAAGGTGAGAATTTCCCCTCTTTATCAACATTGCCTTACTGCTCCAATTGCTTTCGAAAATTATGGTCAAGTTCAACTTGAACTTTCTTAACTTCCTAGCACCAATAAGCACTGCGATTGATTCAATTACAACTCCATAAGGAGTATTTTCAAGGTCCATTATATGCCCTTGCATCTTATTCAAATGTGATACTTTATTTCCTTTCTCATGGAAATACTTGGCACAATTCTAAACCACATAATTGATTCACACATGGGAATGCCTCATTCCCCAATTAGAAGCCTTTGCATGGTCACCATGTCACTATCATGAGCCACATGCCAATTCCACATTCTGGGATGTCTTATTCCTACGAGTGACAACTTTTGGGAGAATGGAATTACCTTACCCATTCTCGTTACTTACTCATATGTTACTAACTCATATCTTTTAACTTCTCTTATCATGCATGCACTTGCCCACAAGGATGATTTACCCATCATCTTTACAAGTTACATGTCCCTTGTCTGATAACCTATTCCATTACTCTGTTCAACATTCTCTTATGGAATACAATATCTATATTTGATAATCAAGATCTCCCATGGCTCTTGCAATTCAAATTGCATCTATTGCTAACAATAATACATTGAATGCATTCTTATCCAAGGCACCAATGTCCATTATTGGACCTTTTCATCCTTCGATGGTTAGACATGTCTATCACTCCTCCATAATGGATATTACAACCAATTACTCTTAATAAGGCTTCCACAACCACTCTATGCAATTCATATTGCACATTCTGAGCATAGGGAATGCATTGCATGCATTCTAGATAAGGAACATCACTTCCTTTTAGTTCATTTATTCCATCTCGTGCTTATAAAATACAATATGCAAGAGTGTAATTTTTATCCACTCAACATATTTCCCACCTTGAGTCACTTTCATCTCAAGTACTCTTGCACCATCATATAAGGTCTTTCCCAAAAATTTGGCTGCTTTGGAGGTCACCCACAATGATAATTTCTTGCTCAATAAAGCCTAGAGGCTTTACTCTAACTTCTATTTAAAACAAATGGAAACCTGTTTCAAAATAAGAATCCTTTTGTTGATTCTTCTACATTTTAGCCTCATTGCATTCTTAAAAATACCAAAATAATTTCCATGCATTATGCAGACAATCCATATTGACAATTTTTGTCTGCCATAGAATTCTCCCACAATCAATGAACATCTCAGGGGGACGACGGGGGTTGAGGGAAGTTCCATTTTTTTTTTTGTAAATCTTTCTATTTTGCGCAATCTGGTGCATAAGTTCCATGACATTTTTCAATTTCTAGGCCCTGGAAATTTCCCTAGAAAACTGCTGAAATTTCTTTGTTTTGGTGGACTTATCAATTTTCCTCCAACCCATTTCGACGGACTTATCATTTTGACTCCGATTTATTTTGGCAGACTTATCATTTTGCCTCCGATCCATTTCAGCGGACTTATTGTTTTGCCTCCGATTGGCACACTTTTCCATTTTGCTCTGAAAACATTTTCGACGAAATTTCCATTTTGTAGCCGATCAACGCACTTTCAGTTTCTCACCGATCAGCACAAATCCCATTTCTCGCCGACCCGTTTCAGCACACCTTTCAATTTTATGTCGATCGATGCACTTTCAGTTTTTCGTCGAACTGTTTCCGCGCAATTTTTCATTTTTATGCCGATCGGAGCATTTTCCATTTTGTCGTCGATCTATTTCAGCGCACTTCCATTTTCTCGCCGATCCGTTTCGGCGCACTTATCAGTTTTGCGCCGACTTGTTTCGGCGCACTTTCCACTTTGTCGCCGATCAACGGACTTTTCACTTTTCCGTCGACTGTTTTGGTGATTTTCCAATTTCTCACCGATCGGCGGGCTTTTGACTTTTGCGTCGACCGTTTCGGAAAACCTTTCAATTTGTCGTCGATCGGCACAAATTTCATTTTTCGCCGAAACGCATCTTTTCGACAACTTTTCTGATTTTCGCTAACAGTTTTGGCGGAATTTTCAGTTTTTCACCGAAACACTTTCGGCAAGCTTTTTACTTTCTCCCTGAAATGTATCGAGGACTCTTCCTATTTCTTGCCAATAGTTTCGACACTCCTTTAAGTTTTGCACCAACACGTACTTAACAGAAAACTCAAAAACTTAGAAAATTTTGAATTTTTTCTTTCTTTCTCTGATGATCAATGGTGATCAGGAAGGGATCTTACCTCTACAAGTTATCAGATGTATCCCATGTAGGCCCAATGTTGCAACTTCGTGCTATGATACCACTATGTCACATCCCCTCTCGTGGATCCAACGCAAGGATGGAAACATGACTACAAATCTTGGGTTTTTACAAAATCTTAGCCCCATTCATCAAATTCATATAAATAAAAACACATGTGTGCAGATTCATACTCAAATAAACACAACGGAATGAAACATTATCCACACACATTTGCATCATGCATTCAACATATAATCATAATAGTCTTCAAATAATTAAAACATTGTAGAAGTAAAACACATAGATAATACTTATCTTGAAAATGAGTTGTCTCGAGCAACTAGCTACGTAGCTGCAACGTTCCACCCAGCCATAGGCCAGTTGTGTTCATTAATCTCTCAACACAACTGCCACCCCCGAGCTAGACATGATTTCTACAAGGAAAGGAAACACTCAAGCTCATGCACAGCCAAAGCAATGGATTCCCAAAACCCAAACCACAACACCATATCCCACACACAACAAGCACATATGTTGGGCATAGGAAAACGGTTTTAGCTATGGGATTCACAAGCAATATGCCCAAGGGTTTTCCCCAAATTGTGTCCAGTCAAAAATAGATTGTGGGAAGGGAAAAATCGACCAAAGGGATAAAAACGATTTTCCCATGAGTATTTGAGCATCCAAATGGCCAAAACGGACTCAATGAAACCCTAGTTCGAATTCCATTTC
The DNA here is from genome assembly GCA_027924585.1 of Larix kaempferi. NCBI lineage: Eukaryota > Viridiplantae > Streptophyta > Pinopsida > Pinales > Pinaceae > Larix > Larix kaempferi. The sequence goes on along the minus strand of BSBM01000407.1, from coordinate 14,945,353 downwards.
CCCGCATTCGTTCTTCCACCCAAAAAGGCCCTTTTCCCAGCTATAAATCAAGGAAAAACTAGAAAAACATGGAGGGAAAACGCCCAGCTAGCCCAGAACTCGTGGGAGAGAAAAACTGATGGGTGAAGAATGGCTTGGGGATAAATTTCATGGCTCTTTTCTTGCCAAGGAATTCAAACATGTTTTTCCAAAATGGTGGCTTGTCCATACCTGAATTTGGACAGCCATACCTCACCATTTCCCAAAGCACTAACTACCTTAACCAACTCTTGGGGAAAATAAATGATTGGGTACAAACATCAACATCGGTAGTTGAGGGTTTATGGGTTCTCTCATTGACACTTGGATTGACTTTATTGGTTCAAGGGTTTGAATATTTCCCTCCCATTTCCTTGTAAAAATCATGCCCCCATACTCTTGTTGCATTGCATTGCATAGCTAGTTGTGGGCATTTTATTAAAATGCATCTTTACATGGTATTTACGATTTCTATTGTGCCTGGCTAGCACACAAACCATATGCATCAATTTTAACACTAAATCGATGGTGGGGCCTTGGCCTTGATCTCCTCACCACGATTTTATAACAATATTGCATCATTTACATTTTAATGCAATGGGATCAAAATCGGGATATTACAGTTGGAGGCTATGTTGAGGTGTCGACATTTCATAAACCAAGGAAGCTTGCATTCAATTATTTTCTTTTCAATGTTTCAATCCCATAGTTAGGATCATCCTCATGGGTTAATTTAGTTTACTTCTAATTGATTTCATATCATAATATAAACATGAATTGTTTCACCATCATAGGTATAAGTCAGTTGCATGAGCCGACTTTAATCAATGTTGGTTATTACCAATATGATTAGGTTCACAACCTTTTAAATTGTGAAGGACAATCTCCAAGTTTACTTATTCTTAGGCCATTGTCTCTATTTAGATGATTTTGATTTGACTCAATTTGCAAAGCTTCTTGAATCTTCCTTTTCACATACTAGTCCATCTTAGCAATAATTGTATCATTCCCAATGCATATGAGATGCCTAGTCTTATGAGAGTGTTCAACTGGGGTGTTTAATGTCGACACAATGCTCCTTCAACTTGATATGAAATGACCTCCCAATTACACCCATATATTGCTAACCAAGGAGTATGAAATCATGCATATAGCTTTATGATGTTTCATATCAATTATGTCTTTTGCACAATTCAACATGTTCTTGATTGTATTTGGGGGAGAGAAGGTGACTCAACTTTACATTTTTTCAATATTTTTACAATTTTATCAATAGTTCCTTCAATGTATGGTAGTGTGATTACCTTCCCCTCCCGTTGATCATTATCTTTGATGTAGGGTTCCCTTCCCATCCCACACCATTGTTGTTGAATTGTCTTTCATTATAACCATTTATATTAAACGCTTTAGACAAGTGGCCCAATTTTCGTTCCACGTGATCCTCATATGATATTATAATAGCCCAAGTCATCGATTTGTTGATGATGCCAATTTTTTGAACATCATGGTGATGTGACTCTCTCTCTCTCTCTCTCTCTCTCTCTCTCTACCCATTGTAATCCAATACCTCTTGGGGGATTAGCGTTTAGTGGATGTTGAAAAGTACCTAGATATTGTATAATGAATGGTTAAAGTTAATACATTGAGAAATATGTGCAACTCAAAGTTTGATAGTTTTCCTAGTTAAAGGTTTCAGGTGTAAATTTTGTGTATTGTGTATATGTGAAATTATTTCTTTTTGTTTTAAGATTTTGTAAGCATTGGTTTATCAAACTCTTTAGTGAGGCCATGTGAACTTCAATGACCATAATTTTATTAGCCTCTACTAAATTCACTTGGGTCTTGACGTGGGATTTTATGCCACGAAGCCAAGAATTGAACATGTTTCCACTGGCAAGCCCATCAAACTTGAGCAGATACAAGCTTGTGTCCAAATTTGGAAGTTTGTTTAACAATGGATACTACATGGGATAGATTGGGTTGTGGTTATTATAGGAGGGTTTATTGTAGAGTCTATTATTGAGTGAATATGAGTTGTTAGAACATTCTCATCATATCTTGCATCATTTTGGTGTATAACTAATGTTGTTGTTATCAGTGGCTCACTAGTTGTTCACTATATTGTTATTATTGGGTAATGATAAATTCTATTAGTATGCATTCTTGTTCACACATTTGATTGGCTAGGTTTTGGGCAATGTTGGGGTTTTCAGAGTCACAAGTCTCTAGAAGGATTTTAGGGAGCCATGGCATGATAGAGAATGTCATAGTTTGTTATCATGACGACAAACATTTTTTAATGTGGTTTTGTGGCACAAAATTGGCCCTATTGGGAAAAATGCCAATGTGGTACCGTACTGTGGATTTTGGCCACTTAATGTGGAATGTTTAGTAGCATAATGTAAAAACTAGCGATACAAGTTGAAAATCAATATAACAAGCACAAAGCCCATGGTATTAGGTACACAATAACCAATAGTTTTGTATTCACTAATGAAATTCTATGACTATGGAAGGGGCTACATATTTCTGTAGACATAAAATGCAAAAGAATGAAAACAAAGAAGGCAACTTGAATAATAAGAAGTTACTTTTGTGTTGATTGCCGGAGGGAATGAGTTGGTTTTGTCAATGTGCCGACAAATTTCTCAAACTAGTTGGAGAGAGATCAAAGTAAATTCATAGGCAAGAAAAAGTCTCAAGGAGAATGGGATCTAAGTAGATCTAAGAATGCCCATTTTACTAAAATGACCTAGTATATGGAAGATTAAAGATTAAGGAAATATGGTAAACTATCTCAACAACTTTGAGAATTTGATGCAATATCCTATCCCTCTTGGTTGCTTACGTAATGATTAAATATATTTTTATTTAAAAAAATTTTACCATTATTTTTTAGTTGTAGTTGGTAGAATAACATCTAATTTTATATTTTATTTATACTATTTATTTATCAACAATAAATTTAACTTACATTATTTAAAGTAATTTACAGTAATTTTAGTTATAATTAGAAAAAATAAGATTGTTAAAATTATTTATATCTTAAAATATTTTACAATAGTTTATTATTTCATAAATTTAATTAATACAATTTAAAAAATAAAAGATCGACCGATTCTATAAAAGTCATAACAACCAATATTACCAATCAGGAAATAATAAGATATTTTTTTGTTAATTAAAATGGCCATATAACTGTCTTGTTTATTTACAAACTGATGAATTAGTTGCTAAATAAATATATATAGACGTCACTAGCGTATACAAAATGTTATATACACAATAAAAAATAACAAACATTGAAATGCCTCCTATTAAACGTCAGAAAATAATTTCCACTTCTCCTCTGCATCTTCAACATATGCCTAGTGGGAAATTACACTTAAATCCCCTTCCCCCTCACAGGGTCAATCTCTTCCTCTGTCGTTCTCACCCGCTCTCTATTCCTGCAGTATAATTAATAAAATTGCGTGACAGAATGTGGTGGCTTATACCGCACCCACAAATGACACCCGGTTAGGCTTAGGATCCCAAGTTATATTTCATATATTTTTTCAGATCTACCAATTACCAAATTATCTGGAGATTGAGATTGGGATTTGAGGTTGGATCCATCTACAGGCATGAGGGGGACTGTGATTTGAATGAAAAATGGCAACGAGGAACCGAACTGCATTATTTCGGAAATACAGGGATGCGTTGCGTGAAGTCAGAGCGCCTTCTTCTTCTTCTGCAGGAGGAGGAGGGGGAGGAGGAGGTCCAGTAATAGAATTGGCCACTGTTTCTCTTTTACATCCTTACACGCCACTCAGTACAAAAGACGCAGATAATCCCAGGTAAGATAAACTCGTATCTTTCAGATCTAATTACTCTTAACATAACACATCAGATCAATAACCCATCAATGATGGGATTTGCAGAATTATGTGAATACTTGTACCCATGTACTTTATTTGAGAGTAGCTCATGCTTTGTGTCCATTGGTGATTGTGTATGATGTGGGGAAGCGAGGGATAGATCCTCCTGAAAGCTGTCTTAGCGTGAATTCCTCTGTTTTTTCTTGTTATAATCAAAAGCTAAAGATTGAGATCGTTCTAAAGCTGGTTGAGAATCGGCAATTGGCAACAAATGGGTGATAAATAACAAGTATCTATGACCGATTTCACATCACATTGCTAGAATCCGTCCCCCATGTTGGGCTTTACTGCTAAGTTCAATGCAGTTTATACTGTATTAGGTTAGATTGTGTTATATGCATTTTAGGGTTTATCCACTGTAATGAATGCTACATGCCCACATTTGTAATAAATTGTTTAATCCAGTCATCTGGGAATTTCTGTCATAGTTTGTAGAAGAGCTGAGGAGTTAGCGGTCGTGTAGAAGTTTATCATTACAGACAGATGAGAACAGGGGTAGTAACTATCCTTCATTTCTAATCATCTGGCATTGGGTTTTGGAAATCTCTTCCATGTAGACTAGTGCAGGCGAAACCCCTTTTTGATGGTTTTTGCTTACTCTTTATTTTCAATTTTTCATCTTTATTCCTGCGAGCATTCATATGTTATTTGTTTAAGCTAGCATTTTCAGTATTATATTCTGCTGAATGTTCCCTTTATTGGACTTTATGTTGATGCATGCTTCATGACTAAAATCTACTGTTTGCCTAGTTAGTTTTCATCTGTTGAAACTGTCTAATCTTGCCACAGAGATTTCTTTTTAAGATCCAGTCATTAAGCTGTCTGTCCTTCTCTGTTTGAAACTGTAGTGTGTTTGCCAATTGGCCTGCTAGTCATACACTCTGTCTCACTTTGGTCCATTTACTCTTCCTCTCTCCAGTGTTGCAGCTACTCTGTTCATGTTGATGTCCATCTTTCTGAAACCCTTTTGCATTTCTCCTAAAATCTAAAACCTATGAGTTTTCTTGTGGCGTTTTTCCCTTCATGGCTAACAGATATTAAGATCATGTGAACTTTTTAAGGCCTTATCTTTCTCATTTATTTTACATGGAAATAAAATATGTCGTTTTTGTGGCTTTTCCATCAATGCTTGTTACATTCATTTTTTTTGTATCATAATTGAACTGGTAAAATGCAAAATCCTTTATCTTAGTATCAGTGAAAATACTGAATGCTAATTTATTAATATAATTTTTGTCGTGCACCTATGATTTTTGTTGTTGTGCCAGTCATTATACTACTCCATACTTTCTTGTTGCCTTTGGTTCTACATAATTCTTTTCAACTGGAGGTTCGTTTATTTAGGCGAACTGAAAATCTTTATTTTATTTTAGTATTTATTTATCTATATCTGTTAACAGGAAAAATATTTATTTATATTTCAGAAACCTTGGCAATGAAATATTTTAGGTTTACAATCCAGCTATGATCATCAAAATACTCTAGCCCGTATCTACATTATACTACTCCATACTTTCTTGTTGCCTTTGGTTCTACATAATTCTTTTCAACTGGAGGTTCATTTATTTAGGTGAACTGAAAATCTTTATTTTATTTTAGTATTTATTTATCTATATCTGTTAACAGGAAAAACATTTATTTATATTTCAGAAACCTTGGCAATGAAATATTTTAGGTTTACAATCCAGCAATGATCATCAAAATACTCTAGCCTGTATCTACATTTGCATACAAAATTCGGGCCAAACGATTTCACTACAACTTATAATTTTGAGCAACTATAAAACACAAATTTCTAAGGCCGCAAGTACAGAGAAAAACTCAGATTAAGCCTAATTCCATATCTATGTAAATAAATAAAAACATGGATTAAGCCCAAAATCCATCTGCCTTGTTGCTCATCAATACTAGTTTGCTGAATTTTATTCAAGAGGCACAAGAGATTATGCTTCATTGCCCTTTGCTTGTCTCTTAAGTCTCTGAAGGCATCAACTAGTGCCTTAGAATTATTGTCCACCTCTACCAATTTCACCTAGACCTCTATTTGAAAGCTCTACTCTTTGAACAGAACCTGCTACTTGTTGCTAATATTGCTTAAATGATGCTACTCTGTAGGGGGTCAGCTACTACTCTGTATAAGTCATAAATTTCTTGTCTAATCCCAGTGAAAATTCACAGACCTCCTTGTGCATCTGCTTAGCCAATTTTAAGGTATAACTTCTGTTCCTTGTATGCATAAGGTCTGTATATTCTTTCACTTTTAAACAGTCACATTCTGTCTGCTCCTCACCTAAAGGTTTTACCAGCTTCCAAATAAATTCATCACCCTCCTCTATCTCTATCTGTCATGTGCAATACAGAAATAGGTACTGGTTTCCAAAATATTACAGGTTTTGAAATGACAGTTGCAAAATATTTGGATGGCATGTAATATTCACGTATATATAAGAAAAGGATTTCAAAATTTAGAACAATTAAAACCAATCGCACCTAAGACTCTATGAGTATACAACCAAAATTTGCCTTTATAAGTTTATATTGTTAAATTTTGTTTAGGGTTAGGGTTTGATGCAGAGAAATCAGAATTCCACATACTTTAATGCAAAATTAAATACAACAAACTAGTACTGAAGCAGAATAGTACAGCAGTAATCAAACAACATAATTTTCATCTCGTTCACCTTTAACACTACCAAGTAGGTACCCATGTTAAAGTAATCTTTAGTAACATGTAATCAACAGTGATAGAATAACTAACAATAACATGTCTAATTCATAATAAAAGAACAAGTTAGGATACTATCCTGGAGTGTGGGACCCTTCCTATTTTATACTCAGAAGAAATTACTTTCAGAACAGACTGTGCCTCTCAGAGGCCAGTTAAATAAACACTAGGAACAAGCTGACCCTTACTAGAGGGTAAAGTACAAACCTGAGAGATAGAGATGACAGGTTGAAGACAACAGCAGTGATAGTCAATGGCAGTCAAAAACACAATGACAGTCTCAATTAAGACTCAGCAAGATAGGTCAGATCCCAATAAGTCTCAACACCATAGATCAAATTACAATCAAGTCTCAGCACAGGGGTTTGACCACAAACAGGATCTCAGCACAGAGTTTAAAGTTTAAACCACAGATAAGTGACAAGTCTCATTGCAAGGATCTGACCCAACAAGGTTTCAGCTCTATAGATCTAACCATAAATGAATCTCAGCAAATAGATAAGACCCTAGGTAATTTACAACAGTCAGCAGCCTCCTTAAATAGAGCTGTGGCAGCCCCATACAAGTCCAGAAAGGTTCACGGCATGCTCTCAATAAGTCATAGCAACCTCAACAAACCCCAACAGGGTCACAGCCTCCTCTAATAGACTCACGTCAAGCAAGGTCAAGCTATTAAGGCTCACAGCTGCCACATAAAAGACACTTAGCAGGTATGACTAGATCAAGAAGGCTCACGGCCTCCACAAGATCCAACATTCTGGTCATAAAACAGTCAGCATGAGAATGCGACCTCCTCACACAAGCTCAACAGGCTTACGGCTAGTCATAACAGGCAGATCGGACTTCAACCAGTCTTCAACAAGACAGCTCAGACCTCAACAAACAGATCGGGCCTAAATCAGATCACGGCTATGCTCAGTAAGACCCCAACAGGACCACTGTTAGCAGATCTGAACTCCCCAAATTTACGGCCGAGGTAAACTAGGTCACAGCAGGCAAATCGGATCTCTACAGGATATCAAATCGAAGATCGAACTTCAGTCAAGGCTTCAACAAGCCTCACGGCTCAGTCACAGATGACATCAACGAACTCTAGCAGCATAAAGACCTTCAACGTCTACCTTAAACAGTCAAAAAACAGATCTGAGATAAGATGTAATCTCCAGCAGTTAGGCGGTTTAATCAAGCAGCAGGACAGTCCTCAAACCCTTGACGTCAAGCAGAAAAGCAGAGCTGAGATGTGATGGTGTTATCTTGTCAAATGAGGAACAATAGACTTCAATATATAGTATCTTAAAGTCTTCTAGAAAGATCATAATTAAACCTTTATTTAAGTTAGGGTTCCACCAAATTTGGAGGGTACCAACAATTAAAGGTTAAGACACCAAATATCAAAATATAATTAATGCGTCTTAGGTGGGTACCAACACATAAGGGTTAAAACAATAAAGTCACTTATAATAACATAAAAATACAATTAGGGTGACTTTAGGTGGGTACAAGGACCAACAAGATGGTATGAGTCAAATCATAAAACAAGGATGCCCCACAACCCCTAGGATCAAAGGGTGTACCCAAGGGTGGGCAATCAACCCTAATACCCATAAGACCAAAACATCAAGGTGGTACAAATCAAGACAACTCAAGGTGGGTAGATAACCTTCTAACCACAAGACAAGGTGCACAAGACCAAGAACAACAAGATGGGAAGACCAAGGGTAGATAAGCAAGGTGGGGTTACAACCAATCATCTCTCTCTCAAATGTAAAAGTGTTCCATACACTATCTGAAAGGTCATCATCATTGTATAAGGAAGGTCCACACTGGATGATGTGATCATGTGGTCCTCTGGATTGCTCCATAGGTCAAATGCTAGTGACTCCATCAAGGGGTGGCCAGTCCCTTGAGAAGACCATCTAGCTCAACCATCTTGAAGACCTTTGAGAATAGGACATCACACATCATTATCTTGGTTAACTGACCAAGATCCTCCATTCTTAAAGAATGGATCTCAGCCCTAGGCTGAGCTTCAGTCCTAGACTGAATCATGTTGATCAACTCCCTGGTCCTTGACCAATTCCTCCATTCTCCTGGAGAATGGTTCTCAGCCTTAAGTTGAGCTTTCAGTCCCAGACTGAATGTTGATCAACTACCTGTAGGACTTACTTGGTCCTCATGACCAAGAATCTGCCTGGTCCCAGACCAGGAGGTCTCTGTCTCAACCTGCAGGATCTGCTTGGTCCTCGTGACCAAGAACCTGTCTGGTCCTAGACCAGAATACCCTGGAGACAAATATGGGCCCTAGCCACATGCTAGGGACTTTGCCATGGCATCAACTTGCTTGGTCCCCGACCAAGAACCCCAGGAGACTGCTGGGGGCCCTAGGGTACCTTCTAGGGACTTACTCTGCCTGGTTAACTGATCAGGAACCCTAGTTAACTACTAGGGTACCATCCTCTCTGAGAATGGGTCTCACAACTGCATTAACTTTAACATATATACATTAGGCATAGGCCATTCATAGACTAGGCCTAGGCCAGAAATAAAAGATGCTAAATGTCCATATCATTGAGATGAACATCAACATACATTTGATAGTAGTATATGTTTGAGAGCTACTCGGCAACATTGCAAAACCTATAGATGATCCTCCAATGATAGAAGTACTTTCAATCAAGTCAAGAATAGCTATAGCTACATCTCAGTCTGTAAATTAAAGATTGGCATACCAATTCTTTATAGTCCCTGAAGTTTTATTCTTTTTAGAGATGAGACGAAGATTAGATTGAATTAAGACTACTCTTTTTGCCTTATTTAACCTCAAACTGTTGTGTTTTACTGTATGGATAAAGTTGTAGGTGTTTCAGTCAGTGTTGCATTAGAGCTTCCTTCCCCCTCCCGGTCCTTATATTGCTCTGGATGAGAGCATGCTCCCAAAATGCTCCAAGCGCACTACTGAAGTGCTCCTGATTGCGAGTGTTACTGTTTATGGGGAGTGTGCTTCCAAGCACACTCTTGACTTAGGAAGACATGTTCTTGAGCGCTCCTGAGTCCCAACTGAGAGCACACTCCAGGGAGCACTTTTATACGGTCGAAATATTTCTAATGTCTTTTTAAGTTTTTTTAATTGGGGCCTATGGGAAGGCCCCAGCAGGCCCTACACCCTATGGAATACAGTTTAGAGCTTATAAAACCCCTAACCCCTCCTTTCTTGTTCCGTTTACCATTGTTTCATATCGTTCATCATTGATTAGGGTTTTGAGAATTGCTTATAGCAAGAGGAAACAGCAATAGATAGTAGTTTTTTTTTTCATTTCTTAACTTGTTATAAATTTGTTTCTACTTTCTAATATCTGGTTTATAACTTTATAACTTCTAGATGATTGATGTTATTGAGTTCAACTTCATTTCCTATTCTACTTCAAGCAATCTGATTTTTAACTTTGTAACTTCTAACAGTTAACTACTAGTTACAAAGTGACAAGAATTGTACTAAATAGTTGATGCTCTAATATAAATGCATTGTAATATGAAAATATATACTGTATACAAAATGCTCCCGTGATGCTTTGCTCCCAGTTTTTTTGGGAAATGGTGCTCCAGGTGCTCTTGCTCCTTCTCTTGCTCCACGCTTTGAGAACAGTAGTTTTCAGTGCCTCTTAGATGTTGATGGATTAGTCACTTGTGATAGAACATGAATTTGAAGTGATCGTATCCGTTTTGTTCCAGCAACGTGAAGGGTCCATCACTCTACTATGTCCAACAACTTACTGCCATCAATGGTTGTGATGTTTGCAAACTTTCCCATTGTAAAAGCAATTTGGGGTCTAAAAGCTGTAGCTTTTGATGAATGGGAGAAAATTATTGATTGCTGTAATTACTCCCATGGATGCTTACTTGTCCTTGTGCGGGATTTTCCTCATCTTATTGTTTCCATAAAGGAGTTTGTCACCTTAAAGGCTTAATGCTTAGGATTCAAAATACATGCCAAAATGTGCAATGGGGGTTAAAAATATTTCAATTGTCAAGAAGCATAAGTTTTACTTGTGCATTAAACTGTTTATTATTGAATTTCTTTTCTGCATTCTCCTTTCAATGATTTCTGAAACTATCTTAATCATGGTGGCTTTTTCATTATATAATCTACCCAAGTGCTGCTCATGTCTGATTTTGCAGAATTTGACAATAAGTTTAATGAATTTGACAAGTTTATTTTTCTCTGCAAATCCTTATGAATGAGAAGGCTTTTGACCAAGACTGCCTTCTCTGTATCTGATTGCCTCCAGAGTCCAAACTGCTTTAATGCCTCTAACACTATTTTTAACATTGCTTGTTTAACCTTTCGAAGGTTCTTCATCATATAGATATTGGAAGTGTCTCTTGTCTGAGCTACTTTTGACAGTTTCAATTTGGAGAATTGTTGGAAAATAGCCTAACACCTGTTGGATTTGATAATTTGATGGCACTCGTTAATGAGTTTTTTTATCCTAGCATTCTTGTTTAACTTCTTTAATGCAAAGTTTAAGCTATGAACAATGCGTGGATCCTAAAATTTTAAGTGATATAATGGTATCTTTCTCCACCCATCAATTCGATAGCTCTACAAATAGGTACATTGTCTATAATAACCCATGCAATAAAATTGGTGTTTTCCTATAATGAGGTATTTTGACTCTTGATTATAGCTGAACATGGAACCTATTGGTGAAGTGGACATTTATGAGAGACATACATGCATAGTTTGTCTATCCATAAGCAATAATTGAAACATTTGATTTTATTATAGAAGAGCAGATGGGTTACCCATGGTAATCAAGCTGGAAATGGTTGGCACACTTGATATGCTGCAAATATGCTGTTGCTGGGGAGGTATCTCATACCAATGGAACTCGTACTAGTGATCAAGAGATTGTGGCTGGTGAAGGAAACACTGGAGTGGATACCATTTGCCGAAATTTGAGAGATCCCCCTGCATGGAAGATATTTGGTATGAGAGAGGTCACTCTGTAGTCAATTTCCTATATGAGTGGAAGATGTATAGCAGGTGCAGTAAATCAAGAGATTGTAGCTCCATTCATGAATTAATATCGTTAGAGGAGATTGATGCTAAGAAATCAGTAGTACACACACATAATGGGAGTCTGGCCTTCCTGCTTGGCCCTTCATGTCCGACCCTTTTCAGTGATGAGGATAGGTAGCCATTGTGGAGGAATTTTCTCTTCATCTGGGTGCCCCAGTTTGGATCTGTGATGGTTCAGGATGAGGTTATGCCCATTATTGTAGAGATCCCATTAAAACTCCAAGCTGGAGTTGATTGCTACATTGGACATTGCCCATCCGCATGTGTTGCAAAGGGGTCCAACGATCAACGTAGTTCATCTCTTGTTAAGGGCAATGGGTGATTGGCAGTGTGCAACAGCCATCAATTCTGGCTTACAATAAGGAGAAGCATAAACAAACCCTAATCCAAATCCTCACTCTGCTGGGGTTACAGATAACCTGTATGTGGAAAACCATAGTAACACTTAGGTAAATCTTTTGATTCAGAGGGTGTCTTTAATTTTTTCATGAACCGGAAGAAGTAATATGACCAGGGTCTGGAGAACCTTGAACATAAGGGGATTATTTTGTTGTTTTTGTGCAAGATGCCAAAGAAAGAGGCTTTTAATAAACGGGTGATATTGAACTGGGAGATGAAAGGGATCTCCTTGAACTCTTATTAGGGCCTAGGGTCTAAATATCCTTGCCTTTTTTTTTTTTGATGCTGCTGCACAGAATGTCCTTTAATATGGCACTTGGAACATTGCTGGTTCGTTAGCTTATGTTTAGTCTTGGCGCTCTGATTTCAACCCTGGTGATAGATCCCAGGCATACTACCCCTTATGGATTGAGTTTCTTCGGCTTCATGTTGATTTTCACCCTTTTGTAGATTTGTTTGCCCAACGATTGAGCAACATATTGATTTCAGATTCCCGTCACAACTCTTTCAGAGCAAATCTACATGTTTGTGTCAAGATAGATTTGATGTGGAAGCTTCCCTTGTTCATTTTAGTGTTCACCATTGTTGGTGTTCATTAGAAGAAAGTATGAAACTTGGATCTTCCAAATGCCTTCTTTGCTTGCCAAGCCAAAGACCATATATTTCATGACTATCCTCATCATAAACCTAAACCAGAATAACAAGGAGCAATTGGTTTCCAAATCTAATCCCTCATCTAGCCCAATCTTGTCACCCTTGTCTGACCCAGTTCCGTGCCAAGACTTGCCTCTATCTAAGGAAGCTCAGCGATCATCCTCAGAGATTAGTTACCAATCCAAGCCCTCTTCCATTCTTCAATAGTAGTCACTTCCATTCTTCAATAGTAGTCAAACCCTGACTTGTCGTACCTAGTGCCATGGAGATTGAAGAAGGGTGGACAATGCAGACAAATAAAAGGAAGGAGCGTGAGTCTCCTTCTTGGGTGGAGCAGCGGCCAAGGGATCTAGGGCCCATGTTGCGACCTAAATCCTACAAGGATGTGGCCGTGCGATCGCCTGAAAGACAAGCCTTCTACTTGGGTGCTTTTGTGTCCAGCAACAACTTTAGTAGCCTGAGTATGAGGTTAATATTTGAATGAAGTTATCTTGAGTCTCTGTGTCTGCAAATGTCAGAGGGATGACTATCCCAAGTTGGCAGATGTCTGTTCACAATATGTTGCGGAAAGCAAAGCCTGATATGATTTTTCGTCAGGAGGTCAAGTCTGCTAGTTTTGAGTTGAGATGCCGTATGAGTTACAAACTTACTACTAGAAGGGCCTGTTAACAGTTACTCTTCCCTGGCTGGAAAGAAATCATAGGCAGAGGAAGACATTGCTTGTGAGAAAAAGAATGCTATTTTTACACCAGTAGAAGGGTGTTTTCTAGCAGGGAGTGCCAAAATATGTTTTTAATATGATAAAACAGAGCTATAAGGTCTGGTGTTCTTCTTTTAAAGGAGTTCTTGTCCATTTTTGAAATTCATGGAGATGTTTTAGGGCTAGTCATGCAACCATGCTGCAATATGTACAAACTTGGGATCATACAGGGTTGACAGGGTGTTCTCCTTATGCTTTTGAGAGACCTGTTGTTGTCAATTTGGTAATGGAAGAATCCTATTGCTTATGTGTTCCATATCAGCAGATCAAAAGCTTTTCCCTTGGTTTACATCCTGAGTGCTGGTTGCTGTTTGGAGTGTGCTCTAGTCTAGATACTATTTCCTATTCTCAGGAGGATGCAGTGGTGAGGAGTCACACAGTTCATCTTAGTACATGTATGAGGAGTTATGACTATTTCGGATGAGGGCGAGTTGACTAGATGTGTTGCTGCTGTTTTTAGCATGCTAGCTGGGGCACACTTTAACTTACCTTCAGATATACTTATACAAACAATTATTGGCAGCGGTGTATCCATTTTTGGCAGCTAAGAGAAGGCACACCTCAGACTTATATCCAGAGACATGCATATGCCAGTTGGACAGCAGTTGCAGGTCTATTAGGGGCAGATAATGAGGGGAAACAGCAGCAACTATGATTAGCAGTTAAGGTGTCTATCATTAGAAAGTTGAGGATGCAACTATGGGGATAGTGACACATCAGTGGTTGGTCTCATGCATGGCTGCAGTTCACTTTTAGGTGTAGATTTGTGGGATAACAGGGTGATTTAATGGGTGAATTACAACCAACCATTGCATTGCGCTACATAGAAGTAAATTACAAAGCAATAATTAGTGCAACTTGTAAAGCAGTACAACTTGGTGTTTTGAACCTTTAACAACCTCAAGCCATGCCTCTCTTTTGTGATAATCACTGTGTTATTAGACTCATGAATAGTCTAGTATTGCATACAAAAACCAAGCACAATAAGATTCATCACCACTAATGAGAGAGCAAGCATAGACAAGTACCGAGCACCTTGAGTTTTTTACTACCTTAGTGTCTGAAGTGTTCTTTCCAGATGTACCGGAGTGGGGTTTATTTTTCTTTTGTAAAGGCCAAGTTTTTGGGGCTATATTATGTAGAGTGTTGGTTTTGGGGCTAAATACCCCTGATTGGGTCATGGCAGGTCCCCTTGGTTTCACCTCAAGGAGGTGCTGGCCTTATGGCTCTGCTAACTACCCTTTGGGTGGGTGTCTGGTGCCCTTGAGGCAAATTATTGGGACACATGGCCACACTCATATTTTGCTTTGTAGAGGTGATTGCACATGTAAGGGGTGTCAAACTTGGTTTATAGCACACCTCATTTTGCCCACTTGGACCTATTGTTTTGATGCAAAACCCCTCCTCTTGGTTTCTAGACCCATGAAATCATTTCTTAAAGAAGAAGCCTACATTTTTAAAAAGGAGGGTGTTGAGGGACAAGCATCTGTTGGGGTTAGTTGGGGCATGGCGCCCTCCTTTTTGGCTCACCTTGCACTTGGTGGAGCCTAATTGCACATTTTTATTCTTATTTTATGTCATTGTACGGTTTAGACCCCAATTTGTGGGTGCACTGATCTTAAATTTTATAATTTGTCATTAACTTTGTAGGCTCAAATTTGTAAAAGGTTGAGGGTTGTCTCATATAAATAAGACAACCTCACCTCATTTGTAAATCATGGACAAGGGTTTAAATTATGTATTCTTTTTTTTTCTCTTGGTATATTGGAGCACTTGAAGCTATGCGCACCTCTCTCTTGAACATCTTTTTTGCTTGAAGGATGAATTGATGATGTTCTAGGGTTTGATTTTGCACATGCTAAGTTGATGCTAGACTAGTTCTAATAACTCATGCTCAAGGGTGACCTAAGACGCACTATCTTGCTCATTCTTGATTAATGTTGTTAAGTTTATCTCCTAACCCTAGTTTAACATTGCTCTTGAAGTGCTTTGGGCTGAGTTAGGGTTTGATTGCTAGCATTTTATCAACTTGCTTGAGGAGACCTTCTTACCAAGGGTCTCTCCATAGTTTTGTTGGGCCTTAGACTTCTGTATTTGCCCTAATTAGGGTTTTTCTACCTAACTCTTGAGGTTGCTAGCTTAGCCCTAGTTGCAAGTATTGAATACCATCTTAAGAGGAGGGACGTTAGCCTCGATCTCTCATAGCCCTAGGGTTTGAGACAATAATCTAATACGCTATCTATCAATCCTCTTTTTATCAGTTTTTACATGTTTTATTTTATGCAAAAAATACATAAACATATTTTACTACTGGAAAAAACCCCAAAAATCTAAATAAATTCAAAAATAAAAAAATAGCTGTGATTTGGTATTTTTGGTCCACCCTAAAATTTCGCCCTAGGGTTTTATCCACAAACCCCAGAGGGCATCCTCTTTTGAGAAAGTGCATTGGGATACATGAAGCCCTTGTAATTGGTGAATTAGAGGGTGTGGTATTTTTGGCTTCTCCTACAACTTCGCCCTAGTTTATCTGTCCTCTTTTCCTTGAGGGCACACTTTTTGGAGTGACTACCTTTGGAAATGTGACATTGCCTTGGGAGACATGAAATTGCCTTGAAAGGTGTGATATTATTTGGAATTTGTGATAAAGTGAATAAATCCATTATTTCATGATTATTGTGTCTTGTTTAATATTGTTTGACTCCGATAAGGCATTGATCATAGCTATTAAGGTTTTGTGGAAGGTATTTGTGGTTTGTTGGTGGTTGCATGTATCTTTCATTGATTAGGGTCTCCCCTTGGGTTTGGAGTTACCCGAAGTGTTGAGAGGCTGGACTATGATGACATTGGGTTTAACTCTCTCTTGAGCTTACAGACATTATCCTTGGTCCACACAACCTAGTTGTGTTAGGGCTACTAGTTTAAGCGGGTAATAGAGTTCATCACTACACGATAGAGCAAGTACATAAAAAGGAAATCAAAGTGTTATAGCTCGAACATCAACTAGCAAACATCTTCATGAAGCCACTAAACAAGGACAAATTTCAAATGTCCAAAGAGGTGCTTAGTATATGTCAAGAAAAGATCTTTTAGTGACGAAGGTCAAGAAGATTTTGTGCACTATGTGATGCATAATCTTAGTAAAGAAGGTCATATGTACAATGCTTTGGCCATAACAACATTACTTCCAAAAGAATGAGCATGTCTTGATTATTAATTAACCCACATGATTACATGTACTTTATTAACTAGTCTGATGTCTACATTGACTAGCCTAATGCCTAAGCCTAAATATTAAGTTAAAGATGGTCATTAATATCTATCATTCCTTCTTAATGATCGTTTTGTTAACTTTTACATCGAGCATGCACCAGACTTTTACAAATTTTTCTGTTGACAAAGATTAGTTGGTCCTGTGGGGGATGATACAAGAATTCAATTTCTTTGCTTTGTACTTTCTTATGGATGAAGTGTTGGTGGACCTCTATATGATTTGTTCTTGCATGGAAAAATGGAATTTTCACCAACTTCAATACACCTTAATTGTCACAAAAGAAGGGGGTTGCTTTAATTTGTTGAACACTTGCATCTTCGAGAATTCTCCTTAGCCACATTGCATGCCATGCGATTCCTTGCGTAGTTTTGTACTTTGTCTTTGACAAAGATAACAACTATAATCTAATTTTCATTGGACCATGAAATACACCTCTATCCAGTTTAAAAGCATAACCCAGTTGATAATTTATTATCAGGTGATTGCGCCCAATCTAAATCAATGAAACTTGTGAGATTGAACCTATCATTTTTGGTAAATTCATGTTGGCACTATAGTTAGTCATTTTTGCTAGCGTGACAAAATGACAGACTGCGCGCAGTATTTTTGCACTATGTTGGCGCAATAACAGATAGTTACTGCGCGCCCATGATGAATTGTATAGAAAGGCGTAGTGATATGTTAGTTAAGCAATAGTTAAGGAACAATTGATGACTAATAACTGTCGTCCATTTTGTATATAAGGAAAGAGGTAGTTGTATAATCTACTTCTCATTGGTCCATGAAATAACACCTCTATCCAGTTTAAAAGCATAACCTAGTTGATAATTTATTATCAGGTGATCGTGCCCAATCTAAATCAATGAACCTTGTGAGATTGAACCTATCATTTTTGGTAAATTCATATTGGCATTGTAGTTAGTCATTTTTGCTAGTGTGACAAAATGACAGACTACACGCAGTATTTTTGCACTATGTTGGCGTAGTAATAGATAGTTACTGCGCACCCATGATGAATTGTATAGAAAGGCATAGTGATACGTTAGTTAAGCAATAGTTAAGGAACAATTGATGACTAATAATTGTCGTCCATTTTGTATATAAGGAAAGAGGTAGTTGGGGAAGGGGTTGTTGTTACTGCTGTAGTTGTTATTGAGATAGTTGTTGCCATTATGGCTATTGTAATTTTGATTGAGGTTGTAACGATGAGAGTATACAGTAGATTGTATGGACTTCTATAAGAGATGAATGTATGCTTCATTTTGTGGAATAAAGATACTGGGTTAATGGTCCGTTTTCCCATCTGTGTTTAAAACTTCTTGCGTGTTGAATGTGGGTTTACTGTGAATAAATGATGATAGACTACTATGTTAATCTTCACGAGATTTCGAACTGTATTCTGTTCCAATAATTCTTATGAGTCTCGGGTGAGATCTTATTCATTTTCTAAATATTGAATATGCGGATTCTCATGAAGTTATTGTTGGTCTTGTGTTTTGAGCCTTGGGTCTAAAATTGTGCCTGTTGCCGCCTCTTACGCACCTGGGGTTAACGCAGCATAAATCTTCAAGTTGCTAGGTGCGTCCTTGGGGGCAAGTTTGAGTCAAGTACTGTCACTTGATCTTGACTCCTCCGTTTAGGTTTAACTCCTAACGAAGCCAAGGGGGGTAGACCCTATTAATGTTACTAAGGTTTTAGGTGCTTAGTTCTTGTGGATGAAAAATGTTACTTAGGAGTTTTCTTTTGAAATTAAAACATTGATCAAGATTATTGCAAGATGAAATCAACTGTGCAGCATATATGAATATAAATATCATGGCAAAATATAACTTAATGTAAATAACTGATATCAAAGACTAGTGCCGTGGAGTCAAATTAAATGCTGCTGTAAAGTAAATGTTTTGCAATTGTGTTCTTGGTCAATTTTAGGAATTAATAAAGGATGAGTTGATTAAAGGGAGAATGGGAGCTCCCGATATACCATGAGGTACAAGGAGTAATGTCCGGAAATTAGGCAAAGACGCGTGGGTTGAAGGGAAGTCTCGAGAGCATGTTCAACACTACACCAACAAGGATGTAGTCTAACGGTGACCTGAGGTCACTCTCCAGTGGTTCCTGCTTCTTTTGAGAAATTTCCCCGCGCGTTACTTAATATTCGAGTGCCTGATTTTCACTATGTTGAGGGTTCTTTATTTTATTAATGTGAGTTATTATTAGATGTTTGAGAATTAATGAGTTGTTGCGCTCTTTTTTTGATTTCCCTAGGACCAGGCCAGTGCCCACAAAGGGAAAGAGCATACTTCGAGAAACAACAAAATATTCGTTCAAATTTGAGTGCTTGAGGTATATGAAATTAAATAACAATAACTTGAAAAAAGAAATAGATAAACTTGCCGAACCTATTTGTCACTTTCTGATCAACCTCCACTAATCGACAATGCCTTTGTGTGGAGGTGAGAGCATACTTCGTGCAACGAGATTGGCTTTATTTGATTACTTGCAAAATGAAAAGAAAACAAAATTTAACTACTTAATCAAAGTATACACCTTGCACACAGTGTTAGAAAAATTTACGCCACAAAAAAAGAAAAACGCGAACCCCCCCAGAGGGGATGGGATGTGGGCACTGTGTAGCCCACTTGCTCTCCTTTAATAAATTTTACAATGCCTGCTTGAAGAAGTGCCTCTTAGTCCTTTTAAACTTGGATCTAAGGGCTTACAATTTTAGAAAATGAGATATTGGTAAAAGAAGGTCCTTAGAATGTATTTTTGGTACTTTCTGGTGAAAATCGACCAGATATTCCTTCTCTTTTTTCTTGGACCTACTAAAAACCAGCAAGCTTAAAACATACAAATTAGTGGGTTAATAAAATAAAATACAATTTTTTTTACAGATTCTATACTTGGAAAATTTCCAGTAAAAATGACTACTTCAAGTATAAAGAATTATGGATCTAGATCTAGTTTGAAAGTTAGACTTTGAAAGCGATTTAGATCCAGTATATACGTGCTTAATAAAAGAAAACTATTGATAAGCAACTTCAGATCTAACGTTCACTAAGCAAGGGTAACCAAATGACCAAGAGAGTTTTTTGATTTAATAGTGTAGAAGAAGCAAAGAAACGGTTTCGGTCTTGAAAGATTAAGGAACCAAAGATGCCTGCAGCTCAACGATAATCAGACCAAGACAACCAATATTGAAGGTGGATGAGGATGCAACTAAGCTCAAGCTCCTACCTCAGATTCTTATCTGCACTATCACAGACACTTGGAAAAAGAAGATTAAATCTAGGATACGTAATTAACAGAGATTAGAAGGGCATTAGTACAACTAAATACACTTGATGCTTCACTATCTCTAATTAATCAAGTATTTATAAGAAAATAAAATACAATGAATGCTTATACTATGGGCACAAAGGCCGTCTACGTTGGATAATAAAAAAATTGCAAAATGATAAGTGATTAGTGAGATATCACCTCACAACATCAACCAAACATACATCCAATGGGACAACTGCACAACATATGGCCTCCAAAGCCTTTCAACTTTATTCCAAAGAGAATCATAAACAAATTACAAGAGCAGAGGTTCAATGCTATCCTTCATGTGTAAATGAGGAGCAAAGAGCTTGCTTAAATAGAAAAATGAGAGAGCCAGGCGGGGGGGGGGGGGGGGCGCACTTGCCAAGAGAGGGGCGCACTTGGTGAGTTGGAATGAGTTGCAAAAGGTTGAAAATCAGCTTCCTTCCACTTTCCAACTCCACCTACCTGCTTTATCTTACACTTGCCCACTTCTTTCTTGGGAGTCACGCCCTCCCCATGAGGAAATGCGCCCTCTCTATAGAGAAACATCTTCTTGCCATGGTTGCCAACAATACTTGAGGAGCAGCCCATAGGAACACAGGGGCGACAGGGTCAGGATGATGATATTATCACCTGCATCATGGAGTACCTTCATTGGGAAAATAATTCCATGCAGTTATGTCATTCAAGGATTTTTGCACCATCAAATATGATGAGGACGAGGATTGCTTCAAAAGCACAAGGCATAAATGGAAGAGAAATAAGTGTGAAGGAAAGGTGAAGGAGCATGCATCTAGCCATATTGAGGACTTATGCATGAAGAAAGATAAAAAAACAGCCGCAGATACACCATTAGAGCCGTTCTATGAGGCTAATGACTCCAACACACATGTTGGACAGATCGATAGCTCACGTGATGCATCCTTTCGATTAGCTCATGTTGAGGAGTCAACATCTTATCCTTGCTATGATGCTTATGATGAGTTGGGTGTGGGTGCACCTAAGTATGATGAGGACTTAGTGCAGGATGAGTTATCTTTTGAGGCTGGGATGAATTATCTTTTGAGGCTGATTTCATTTCTCAGGAGGACAACAGGAAGAAGCTGAATTGGGAAAGTGTGAGGATGGAAATCAGAGAACTTGGTAGAGGATTGTTTCGATGAGCCACATCAATTAATATGGAAATTGAAGGTAAGCGAAGAAAAGATTATAACAACCATGAAACATTTTGATGATACACATGCATTGGTGACAGATTGTTGTTGGATAGCTTTAGGGATAGATGATAGTTTGAGAGGAGAACCTTCCCTTGCAGATTTGCAGGCACTTAGAGAAGCAATGGTAGTGATGAAAGTTGACTACCTACACCTTCTTTCCGACAGAGATCACCTTCTCATTTTTGATAAGATATACCATGGTGCACTACAAGGGAAAGAAGAGGAAGTTGACAGGCTTACTCATGAGCTTGAGGTTACCCAGGATTCCTTGAAGAGTACGCAAAAGGCCCTTCAAGAATCACAGATGTAGGTTGAGCAGCTTTGTTGGGTACATCCTTCATCCTCCACATCAGCCAGTCAGTCGTACATGACAACCATATCACCGAACGATGTTAGTGACTTGTATGAATTGATGGAGGAGCCTCGTGTGATGGTTGTGCATGAGGAGCATACAGAGTTGTAGGTACTTGAGGAGAGTTTGGACACATAGAGTTTTGACCATGCGCTTGTTTTGCATTGTGGGGATCTTGAGCCGTTTCTTTTTGAGAGGCCACTAAAGGCTCAAGGATTAGCTAAAGAGGAGATGGCTGAGCACATTCCTTGTAGACCAGCCAAAATGGGAGTAAATGCATCCATAGATTGGGTGGACAGGTATATGATAGATATGGAGACACACTAGGATACATGCTCAGTTGACATCAGTAGAGTGTTGGATACAGTAGCACACGTAGGATACCGATGGCACAGTAGGTTATAGTTGTATGCAACAATATACGGGAGGGTACACGGACACACGGTGGTGTACAATGGAGCTTCAGAGTGTTTCCTCCAGTAAGACCTCCTGACAGAGTGGTATATGATAGATATGGAGACACACTAGGATACATGCTCAGTTGACATCAGTAGAGTGTTGGATACAGTAGCACACGTAGGATACCGATGGCACAGTAGGTTATAGTTGTATGCAACAATATACGGGAGGGTACACGGACACACGGTGGTGTACAATGGAGCTTCAGAGTGTTTCCTCCAGTAAGACCTCCTGACAGAGTCCTTGAGCATACCATTGATTTGAGGTTACCCCGAATCGGTGAGCCTCAGGATGCAGCATATCCCTCAATGATCGATCTTCATTTGAGATATCACTAGAGGAGGGGCAAGGAGTAGGATACTCACAAGTCTACTTCCAGATAACATTATGACTTCTTGATCACGCCCTTGGGATTGACCAACACACTAGTCACTTTCCAGGCTTGCAGGTAGTTATTTGATATCCTCATGATATACAACAGGACAGGAGAGGACCACTGGAGCTAGTCCGATGAGGCAGGGGGCATTGTGGCCATGACATAGGTCTTTCATTTTGACTATGTGGTCAATGCATAGGGTGCATAGGAGGAGATATAGGGTGTATTGGATCGATTCATAGAGATTGCAGCTAACAAAGTAGGGGATGCCATTATCTGCTACAGGGATTGTACATGTTTAGTTCCCGAGTCCTCATTTAGGGAGAGGATCACAAGGGCTAGGCGTGACTCACATTTGGCAGGACATTCTCGATACTTGCATGAGTATGAGGCACCGTAGGTGGCGGAGCTATTCTCCAGGGAGGTGCTTAGACCCCAAGGGTTACTTGAGCACATTGATAGTGATTGGGATAGTAGATTTCTCGATGCAATTTGGTGAGAGCCAAACAAACTAGCAGGTTTAGAGTCGATTCTTGGTACATGGTTTCCACTAGAGGATTGCATATCAGGGACTTGGCTCATTGGGACTCTGATGATTATAAGCATGGCATAGCCGTAGTCAGTAGGAGTTGGTTTTGGTGAACTTCCAATTTGGTGGTGGGATCCAGGCATATTCATCCGAGCAATAGATTGCTTCAAATTGTAGAGATGATAGACAGAGTTGTGACGATGATTGTTTTGCTATATTTTCAGGATGTCAGTGGAGGAGAGGTTGAGACTTAATTCTTTATGGTAGGACAAGCTTTCTTTTTTGGTGTTCATGATCGAGTCTGACAATGGAACCGATACTAATGAGGTGGCCAGTTTTCACTTTCTGGAGTTTACTCTTGAGATGCTTCGTATTGTATGCATGGAGGAGTGGCCTTTTGGGGAGGTGATCAAGTTGGTGTAGCTTATGATTTCTTGGCTCATTAGAGGTAGCCAGAGGGATTCTTGGGTTAGCACCGTGTAGATTAGTGCTAGGAGCATAGAGTGTTTCAACTTTCACATCATCCAGGTAGGCCCTAGAGAGGTTCGCATGGAGGGGCTTCACGGACGATGTAGGGGGAGTTATGGGGAATGTACGACTTGGCAGCCAAGCTAGTTGGAGCACACTCATCCTATACGATCGATGTAGTCTTTGACCATTTTTGGGCGAGTGTGGGAGAGTATGTTGGTAGATTTCATCACAGGTTCATCAAGGGTGTAGAGATGTTTAGAGCCCATAGCATCTCGAAGTCATTGCCAACGATCAAGACAAACTTCCTATTTTGATATTCGAGATTGAGTATGGTAGTGGATTTGCAGGTTGAGACTTCACCTGGATGCCTATGCAGGCCACTATTCACGGTGGTAGGTTTAGCCATTATAGGTATTACCGTATTTTAGCTTGGAGTTCCAGGAGAGAAGGATGCATATAGGTCATGACAGTCAGATGGTTATGATCAAAGTGGCGCAGTGTCAGCATGGTGGTTCCTTTTTGAGATTAGCTTGAGACCTTGGGATTTTAGTGTTCTATAGTTCAACAACTGATATAGAGGCGAAAGCCAATTTTTGCTCTCATGAGGTTGGTTTCCTAGTAGAGCAGTGCTTTGAGGGGTTGATTGAGTTGTTGCAGTATCGAGTTGCTCTACTTATCATTTGATGTAGCATTAGGTTATGGTGGCATTGCTTGAGGACATGTAATCTTTGGGAAGGGAGGACTGTGATGTCCCCTTCCATTTGACCAGGACAACAAGATGACTTAGTAGCTTGTTTGACCCCATAGGCTATAGGTTGTGAAGACAGGGGGGTCATTATTGTTGTCACTTAGATTTAAAAAGGTGTTTTATTCCTAAAGTGACTAACAACCACTTAAACCTTAGAAAAGTGGCTAGATGGTATTGAGTGTTCCATGGTATGGGGCTCCAGTGAAGGATAAAAAAGAGGGGCAACACCTCACTTGGGATTATGATAATGATTTGATTTGATCTCTTGTGGATGTCTGGTAAGCTAGAGTTTCCGTTGGGGTTTGCCAAAACCCTTCCATCACTTGTTTAGTTTTAGTGGTGTAAGATCCACCCTAGCTAAACCATAGGAAATCCACCCGGGATTTCTGTTAGAGCCATTATCTTTCATCTTGAGAATTTTGTAACTTGCTTAGGCCAATCTTTGCTCTTGCCAAATTGCTTTAGAGAGGCCGAATTACTATGGAGGCCGATATCCCTTGTGGGAACTATTCTTGAGGGTCGAATTCCATTGGGGGCAGTTGGTTTCAAGAGAGGAAGCCGAATTTGTTGAGAGGTCGAGTTGAATTTTGGAGGGACGAACTTATCATAGAGGTCGAGTCCACCTGTTGAGGAGAGACCGAATTTATAGAGGCTGAATTTGTTTCTTGTGGAGATTGATTACACTTAGGAAGGCCGAATTTGTGGATTCATTTCAGTTGAGGGCGAATTGGAGAAGGGCCACATTTCTTGTTGGGGTTGTTCATCTTCAAAGACAACCGATTCCCTGAGGGTCATCTTGGCAATTGGAGTCACTGATTTCCTTGAGGGTCTGCCGTATTGTGAAGTGGGGGCCGAGTTACTTTCTAGCAGAGGCCGAATTCATTGGATCGAGTTTGTTGAAGAAGACCAGGAAAGTCATTCGCTGAAGAAGGCCGAAATCACTTGAGTTCTTGGAGACTGAATTGTTGAGAAGAAACTGAAGCATTAGCAAGGGGACCGAATCCAATGAAAGAGGACGCAACTGTTGCAACATTGGCATAATTTCAGGTTCATTGTGTTTGTGTTCTTAGTGTGGTATAGCTGCCATAGCAACCATTAGACACTATTGTTGTTATCCATCTCCTAATAAAAATCCAATGTTATCTCTCTCATCTTGTGTATGATCACAAATTGTTTGACAACATATTTGATGGGAATGCAAGTATTTAATGGAAGTTCTAAATCCATGTAATCCAAACTGTTTGTTAAAAGTACACAACCAACAATAGCAATCCAACATTAAGTTCCAGCCTAGTCTACTTGGGGACATTACACATTTCAAGTGTAATGCTATTGTTATGCCACATTATGCAGGCATACTTTTTCACACATATTTTTGCTTCAGAGTATTATGCATTCCAGAGTATTGAGGCCCATCTTTGCTGCTCTCGAGCCTTCTTTTGATGAGATGATGATGTGATAAATGTTAAAATTAGGGTTTTTAACAAAAATAAGAAAAAATGTACTTTAATGCAAAATAAAATTACAAAAATAGTACTGAAGATAAAGTACAGCAGTAGTAAAAATCTAATCACAAAAAAATCAAGATCTGATAACTTGATGAAGTGAACCTTCCTTATACTGAGAAATAACTTTTAGATCAGATCTTGCCTCTCAGAGGCAAGTCAATAAATGGAACAAATAACTGACCTTACCTGAGGGTATGCACATACCTGAGAGAGAGAGAGATACAGATAGTTACAGTAGAAAATACAGCAGCTGCTGAGGGTACAATACATCCAAGATCAACCCCAAGACAGTCAACAAGTTCCCAACAATGAATGGCAGCCACAAAACCCCACCATAGTGGATGATAGCCTTCTAGCAGCCCATGATAGACCCAAACAACCAGTAGAAGCCACAGATCAGACTTTACAGTGGACGACAACTTCAAAAGGGAACCTCAGCAAGGTAGTGACAACCACAAACAGACCCTAACAAGCAGTGTCAACCTTAGAATAGTCCACACAGCAGACAACAGTCACAAGGAGGCAAAGGACACCCTCAAAATAGTCCACACAGGCAGTGGCACAGTCCAAAACAGTCCACGACAGTCAAAAAATGGAAAACAACACCCACAAAATAGTCCACATAACCAACGACCCTCTCAACCAGTCCAAAGCAGGCAGTGACAGTCACAGGGAGGCAAGCAACACCCTCAAACAACCCACGTAGGCAGCGACAACCTTAAACAGTTCAAAACAGGCAGCAACAATTTCAAATAGTCCACGGCTCACATGTGTGGAAGAGAGGAAGGGTAAACAACCTTAAAAAGGAACAACCCTGAGTAATAGATCAAAAACCAAGATAGTGTCCAAGCACAAGGAGCAAAGAAACCCTAGACGTCACCCAAATAAGACTTCTGGAAGACCCTAGATCAGTCCCACGAAAAATCAGAGTTGAGTTGCCTCTTCAAGATACTTTTATAATGAAGGCTAGGCTCAAATTTATAGCCTCTCAATGACCCCTAGAAGGTTCCACCTTCTATTTGGTCATCGACTTTAAGGTTACTCAAACAAGGTCAAGACGTCCTACCTTTTAGAAAGGAATCCCACATATAAATATAAAATAATGTTAAGACGTCTGAGGAGAGGGTAACAAGGACAAGACAAAAGGTTAAGCTACCACACTCAAAAGGGGGGCGCTAGCACAAGGGACCAACAAGGGAGGTGTCAACACAAGACTAAGCCAACATAAGGATAACCACAAGTCAACAAGAGGTGTAACAACAAGGTGGAAAACAACCCTTCTAACCACAAGTCAACAAGAGGTCTAACCACAAGGAGGGGAAAACAATCCTTTTATCTCTCTTTCTCTCTCAATGTATGTGGTCCACAAGTGTTCCATACAATAATTGGAAGTTTATCATCACTATATAAGGAAGGTTCACACTGGATGATGTGATCCTTTGGTCCTCCTGACTTCTCCTAAGGTCAAGTGCTAGTGACTCCATCAAGGGGTGGCCAATCCCTTGAGGAAACAACCTAGCTCAACCATCTCGAAGACCTCGGAGAGAAGGACATCACACATCATCATCATCTTGGTTAACTGACCAAGATCCACCTGGTTAACTGACCAAGTTCCCTAAGGATCAACTAGGGGCCCTCGATAACTGCTAGGGGTATGCATTGCTTGGTCCCAGACCAAGAATCTCTCTGGTGTAACTGACTAGGAGGCCCTAGTGATCAACTAGGGGCTTTTTCCATGGCTCTGTACTGCTTGGTCCTAGACCAAGATCCCTAGATAACTGCTGGGGACTTACACTACCTGGTTAACTGGCCATGAACCCTAGTTAACTGACTAGGGTGCCATCCTCCTAGAGAATGGCTCTCGCAGCTGCATTATCTTTAAGAAAAAGACCATTTTTTCTATGCTATGCCTTATCATGATGATATATTATGTGATGTTGTACTTTACATTACTGCTGTTACATTGGATGTATTGATTATTTGATGAGTATGGTTAATAGTACCACCCATAAGTTGACGAGGGTAGTAGATTCTTGATTTACTTATGTACCATTGAACCAAGGCGATTCTTGTTCTTTGCAAGGACTTTTGCCCCCTCTTTCGGGTCCACCTTTTGGCCACTCACACATCATCCATTATCACCTCATACTTTGGTTAAAATTCGATAGATTAACTCTTGACCTCCTCCCTGTGACCTCCACCATGAAGGCTTCCCTGTTTTCCTTTGTGTCTCAGGCATGTTTGTATTGCAATAACTGCTGTGATGGTTTAGGAACTTTCCTTGTAAATCCCTGGGGTTAACTGGTTATCAAGCAGAAAGAGTTGCCACTTGCCATGGAACATTGCTTCTCCCTAGACCTGAAACATGAAAGGCTATCCCCCTACAATGCCTCAAAAAGGGCATTTGAAGAAAGCTCCCAGTCCAAGACCCCTTGTACCAGAAGCTGCTGTAAAAGCAAAATCTTTACCAGATCAAAAAGAAGATGAAGACCAATAAATTTGCAAAAAATCAAGCGATTTAAAAAAAGAAAGAAGCAAGTCTCACTTACATGCGCCTTCATATAAAATAAAGGCCAAGGTCTCCCAAAGAAAGAAGTACAAGAAGAAAGAGTCCAAGAAATCAAAGAAGACAAGTCTAAGAAGGAGCTAGCAAAGCAATAGTAAAAGGGGGAAGTTTGATTGCCAAGGTTATTAGACAACACCCATTTGTAATACACTTTCCGTATTGTTTTCCCTATTGGTGAAGATCATAGAGTTTTCCCTGATCCTACATCTTGAGTCAATCAGTCACCTTTGACTAAAACCTAACTTGACTAGCTTGGTTTAATCCATCTATAATCCACCCAAAAGAAGAAAATTGTCCTTATGAATGCTCAGATGTTATCATGGTACTAGTTAATTTGTAAATCATCTTTCTCAGAAACCTGTTTGAAGAGATTTATGGTGTTGGTATATTATCATGTTTATGATGACTAACTATATGATGACTCACTTTGATGATCATTTACTTCTATATGTACTTGTCCATGTGGACAACCTTTGTTGCCGATCCACTAGGGACACTTCTGATCATAGTACAACTTCACTTCATTACTATTGAGATGTCATCATGTCTTCTTCAGAGTTATTGTATTCAATGACAGTTTGTCAGTGTTGTATAGTGTCCAAGAGGGGCCTATTGCATATCTTTTGTTGTACATGGGGTCTAGTGATTTTGAGCACATATTTGGATAACCATTTGACCACTACTTAGGTATATGACATCAGATTGATCACTATTGCTTCAGATCAGTCTCTTCCATAAAAGGGGTGGGTCTTTCCTGAGTGTTCTGTAGTCCTGATTTTCATGACCGTGCATGGTAACAATCCAGCCTCTTTCTCCACAACAACTTGTCATTTTTGGGCATCCATTTGGCCCTTCTATCTAACCCAACTCTCAGATAGCCAAGCATTGTCCTCTTCCAGTGACTTCCAGGAACAAGGGGGTTTAATAGTCTTATTTCAGTGAGATGGCAGATTAATACATGGCACGACTAAGGTTTTTATTTTAAAATGCCTAAGTTGGTTCTAATTTGTCATTGAGGAAAAAGTGCACTTTATCCTCTATTTCGTCATTGAGATTGCACTTTATTATTTTGTATGGGAAATACTACATTTTCCTAAGGAGGTCGATTTGCCTAAGTGGCACTTGGGCACACATGTGGAGGCATTTTTGGTGATATGGCACATTGGTACATATGTTGAGGCTACTCGGGATCTTCTAGCCCTATCTCACATCAAGATTAGATCTCAACTATCCATCTCTATTTTTCACATTGCACTTGCTTGGATCGTGTGGCTCCAACGACTTGCTCTTTATGACTGTTTCAACCAATGATTTTCCCAAGGCAAACCTCCCATGGTATTGGCACACCATTTCAGCTCTCCCCTTGGTTTTTACTCGTGGTTTTGGAGAAGACCCATGGTATTTGGATATTTTACTATTATTGACAAGTCAAGAAGTAAATTCACCCCACTAAGGCAGAATGACTTGACTTGTTGGCATAACTACTTGTTGTAAAGGAGTGATCTAGACCATTGATCTAGCACATCCACTTTTTGAAATCATCACTGATTTGTAACTACTTTTTGACCACATCTTGAGCCCATTGGCTCCCTTATTGCTATAAAAGGGAGGCTCTTGCTCATTTGTAGAGGTTGAATTCTCTTGGAATGAAAGAATACTATGTTGAATTTAGCTCTAGTGATTCTTAGGCTCTCTTGTTGGTGCATGTTGTTGGTATCTCGTCTCATTGGTGGAAGGAGGCTCTTCACAAGGGTCTCATGTCATTATTGTTATTTTATTTTGCTTTTAGTTAAGTAAGTAAATAGTTGCTGCATCCTTATTTCTCATGAATGAATCTTTGTTTACTTGATTAAATTGCTGCAACCTCTTTTCATTTTATAATAGATGCTTTCACTAAGTGCATTTACTAATTTTTGACGGGTGAGAGATAGAGTTTAGGAATAGATTGCTTTGCCTCTTGATCTTTTCAGGAATCCATCAAAGTTGCGGTAAGGAATCAATTGTTATCTTTGTCTAGCAAAGGAGAGGGATTGCTTGCCTCCACTCTCCCTTGAAGACTATTTATTCATCATTGAGATTAGATTATGACTCCATTGCCCAACATTTGTTTCCTTTTAAGGCATTAGGTCTTTGTTTTAGTAGTTGCTTTTATCTTTTATTTCAAGTTGTTCTTCCAATCTTATCTTCTCTAATCATTTTCTAAAACTTTCAGGTGCTTGGATCTACCCATTTCAAGAGACTCTTAGGGGAGCCATTTGCTCCCCCTCCTTGGCTTATCATTTCCTAAATCATCTAATACTAAGGAGCTAAACCCCTACACACCATAATATCTAAATAAACCCAGCAATATCTATTAAAGTTCTTGTGGTGAAGTTTTCAAGTCTTGATTTTAATTAAATGATTCAAGTACCTAGCTAGTAGGCTCATATAATCTCTAAAATTTGATTCCTATTAGCTTTAGTTTGCTGATGTATTTACTCATTTTCAGATCTGAAAGGTACAACAAACTTCTATTGTTGATTAGCTCTTGAACTACATACTAACATTATGTATTTAGGTCTTAATTCATTGAATTGATGCTTAGAATCTAGATGCATGTTTACTATTGTTAGTCATCTTATAAGCTAGTTAGCATTCTGTTTTCATATTAGATCAGCTAGTTACTTATGCTAATTATCAATATACTCAAGTTGATCTAGTTTAATGATGTAGCATTTGGTTATTTTCAATCATTTTACTCACATTGGCTATTCGCTCCACTTGGTAAATCTTGACAATGGTTAATGTGTCAATGATGCTTATGCTATGGTTAATGACATTGACATATACTTAGTCTCATTGCTTTGCCTTCTAATGATCTAAGAACCTAATAAAAATTCGCTGCTTGAATGGTTAACCTCAAATTTACATGTGAATGCTTTCTTTGATCCACATGAATATGTTTATTGATGCAATTTATTGTGATATCTTGGCTTAGTCACAATTTGCTCTCCTTGACTTTGTGAGTTGCTATTTAATTTATGTCTACATGTGGAAGATATCTATGTTAAACATAATGATTCATGGATGCTAGAATCTTGATTTGCTTAAGTTAATGACATGACCTATATGGATGCTTATTGTGATACATAGTTAAAAATAACACATAGTTTGCTAATGTATCTCATTCACTTATGTATCATGCTTTTCATTTCATGGTCATTATTTCAATTACATCCTTGAATTGTTAGTTAGAGTGTATCTTGATCTCATTACCTACCTTAAGCTAGGCAACTCTTCATAAAATGTTAGCTAGATCATTATCATAGGTTAACTAAACCCTTATAGTTGGCTTTAGAGAAAGTTTGGCTAGGGTCTCTCCCTTGGTTAGTCTAGGTTTGATCATCTTAAGCATAGGAAATCTAAAGGAGGAGTTCCTTCCGGTAGTGACACGTTGGGAGGGAATTCCATAGTTGTGCCGGGTTAATGGCTGATTTCTTGCCAATCAGTTGGCCGCTATGTTGTGCATAAACAGGTACATTACAATCCAGTCCTATTTAACAAAATTGGTGTAGTTCTTAAGGAAGCTAGCTACCTATTTATAAGGCTTGTCCTCCCCTTCTTGTTTTTATACAAAGTAGGTATTTTCCCTATAAAAAATGAATATTTACTTAATTTTGGTTTGATATTTTACTTATTACCAATTCTTTGTGAGTGCAAACGTTGTTCTGTTCATTTTAACTTAAGATTGGGCACTCATTGAAAATTGCCGCATTAACGTACTGTTAGCTTTAGTTTCTTATTTTGCCACTAGTAGTCAGTTCGTTTGTTATGTCTTCAATGTTGTTGTTCTGAAATCTTTGCTCCTTGATTGATTTGGTTCAGGTTCCTGAGCTTTTGTTGCTTTGTTGAAAAGTCTCTCTTATATTGCTCGTCTTTATATGTTCTTATAAGCATTCAAGACCAAATTTTTTAATGTCTGTTGCAGTGCACGGGTTGTTACTGTAGGCTTACCTCCAGCATGGGTGGATATATCGGAAGACATTGCCACTAATATGCAACGAGCACGCAGTAAAATGGCTGAACTGGCGAAGGCTCATGCAAAAGCCTTGATGCCATCCTTTGGTGATGCTAAGGCAGATCAGCATGCAATTGAAGTACTTTCTCAAGAGATAACTGGATTGCTGAAGAGATGTGAACAGAAGCTACAACTGCTTTCTGGCCATGGTGAATCAAATGATATAAATGTTCGAAGAAATGTGCAGGTGTGTGGGATTATGTGAAGGAAACTCAAATGATGTGGATTGGCTGCAGATCACTTCTTGTACATGGATATTGTTTATGTTCTTTAAACAACAAAAGAGCACTTGCTGTTCAATTGAAGAATTAGTGTAGGACAGTCCTTTACAGCCATTAAGTTCTATGTAACTGGATTATATTATCATGCTTTTGTCACTGCTTATAAAAGCTATATAATTGAAGTAATCTCCTTTTGCAGAGATCTCTTGCCACTGATCTTCAGTCCCTTTCAATGGAGTTTCGCAAGAAACAGGCTTCCTATTTGAAGCACATCCGGCAACAACAAGATGTGTGGTGCTGCATACTTCATCCTATTAGGATTTCCATTTCATTTGTTTAGATTCAAGTTTGTTTCAATTATGAAATTGTTTAGCAAGTCAGTTGTATCATGTGATTTTTATTTTGGATTCATGTTCATGACAATGAATTGCTGATTCAAATTAACAACATATTTAAAGGCTCTAAAAGAGAAGTGCATATCAAATTTTGAAGCCTGATAGTGGTTACAGTAAAAATCCTTGAACTGCAGGGCATTGATGGAGATGACATTGGGATGAACTTGAATGATAAGAGATACAAGCATGAGGATGATGATTTTTTTGACTCGGTAACAAAGTTTATACGATTATTCCAGGCTTAAGAATTTGACTTTTGTAGTTTGTTTGTTGCTTCCTTGAAGCACAAAGGAAGCCTTGTTCACAACTTTCTTCCCTTCATTTTCTTATTGTTTGAATGCTTGGTATTGTCTGACTGAGCAAGATCTACTGATTATGTTTTGAACTCAGGGTTTTAGTGAGCAACAGATGGCCAGGTTGAAGAACAATGAAGCACTCACTGCTGAAAGGGAGAGAGAAATTCTACAGGTGGCTAATCTGGACTCTAAATTCTGTCCCTTTCAAAATAGTTCCACTTTTTAACTTTTTCTTCCTTTCGTCTTCAAGCAAAATCTAACTACTTATTTTCCACCTTGCCTTCACAGATTGTAGAGTCTGTAAATGATCTAGCCCAAATAATGAAAGACCTCTCAACTCTTGTCATTGATCAGGTAGGTGAATTTCCTGCATAAAGGAGCTGGTTGCTGATGCAAATCACGTGCCCTAGAGTTTATACATTTTGAACATCGTAAATTATTTTAAATATTTTATCACTGTGAATGCAGGGTACTATTGTTGATCGGATTGATTACAATATTCAGAATGTTGCAGCTTCAGTTGAGCAGGGTGTCAAACATTTGGAAAAGGTTTGGTCATACTCTGGAAGGACTTACCTGGTTAATATTCATTTTTACATTGTTTTTTATTGTTTAAAGGGATGCATCTTTTGGTTATTGACTTGGTCATCCTTGGTTCTTGGACATGCAGGCGGAGAGAACTCAGAAAAAAGGAACCATGGTCATGTGTGCCACAGTACTTATTTTCATGTGTCTCTTCATGATTTTTGTGCTCATTATTAAAGAAATATTCTTTTAATGACATTTTTTAGCTTTGTTAATTTGCTTTTGCTCCAGTCAGATGAGTACTGGAATTTCCTCACAAATACTTTGATAATGATTGTCTGAGTAATGTCTGCATCACAATGGATCTTGGATTTGCTGCAACATGACTCAGTTTGCAAAGCCAATTGTGTAGGATGCCTCTGAAAAATTCTTACCACATTATTTTCAGTTTTCCTTCCAATTTACTGTTTCTTTGGGAAGGCAGGCTCAACCCTTCATAAATATCAATGTGATTATGAGAAAATATGAATCTCAGATGCCAGGCATGAACTTGCAGCTTTATTTGTAAAGGGTTATAGTTACTCAAATCAATCAACCTTTAGCAATCTTCCAGTTTGATTAGAAATCGAACTGGTGCGAATCTGGAGTTGTAATTTTGTTGTGTACGGATAGTGGAGATCTTAACTGTTGCAAGGAAAATATAGCCAATCAAGGCCTCCATTGTAGCAATTATTTTTGAAATTCTGAGAAATATCAGAACTGGAACTCAATTCAATATGAGTTTTGTCTGTATATTATTTTTTAGAAAATTGTCTTTCATTGCTGTAATACCATAGTTCTTGATTCCTTATATTATCATACTGTTTTGAACCGTGCATAATCGAGCACAGAGCTTTCTCTTTGCTGGTAACTGCTTTATGTTCTTTTCCTTTAAAAGCACATAAACTTGTACACATTCTTATTTTATTGTCACATGTTTCTCATCATTAAAATTTTAATGATTATTAGAGTGAGATGTCTTTACACAATCCAGAAAACTTGCACATAAACCTGCTATGCAAGTTGCAGATTTTTCATGGAAAATTATCTCATTTCCTAGTCAGCATTCACAAAGCATTCACCGTTCATGTTATATTTATTGGATTTTCAGAGCACACATTCAGAAGACGAGAGAATTTTCACACTATATTCAGTAGATTTTTTGTATTACATAGGAAAACATCTAGTACAAAATTTGTCCCAAAACTTGACAGCCGAGGACAAGGTTTATCCTCCAGTCAAAAATAGGCCAACCTAAATTTGTTTCACCCCTCTAAAATTGTCACTTCTAAATTTAACCTCCCAATTTTAGTAGAGTAAGGTGCCTGCGCCCCAAGTAAAAATCCGCTTTTGAATGGGTGCATAATCAAGTGCACCCATTCCAGTAAACTGTTTCATGCCCTTATTCCTTCAACAGCACACAAACATGTAAACATTCTTATTAATAGGTTTGTAGCTTTTGAAATTTAATGATTATCAAAGTGATGTTCCTTTACCCAATCTAGCAAACCTGCACACAAATATTGAGAATTTGAGATATTTGTTGCTATTCAAGCTGCAGTTTTTTCATGGAAGATTATATGATTTTGCAGTCAAGGCATTTACCCTCCATGGTATATTCCTTAGCAACTTCTCTGTTAAAATTACTTCTGCTGTTTCCTCATATACTTATTTTAGTTTTTCCTGTTCCGTGTGCTTTCTATGGCCAAGTTACCAGTATACGGTTATAGATATGGGAATTGATGAGATATGCCACATGTTCAGAAAATTTTGGATAACAGCGGCTGGATAAGGCATATAAAAATTACATATAAAAATATATATGCAAAACATAGTCTAGAAACGATGAAATAATGTAATAGAAAATTGCTTTCAGTTAGGGTAGTGAGGGCTTTCTTTTTTAGTTTTTGTTGGTTTTTTAAATTCCCTTTTTATGGATACAGTGTGGGATTCCATCCCAGGCATATCCAGAACAAGTTTTCACAGGGGATGCATCCCCAGGGTTCCACGATGTGTCCCCTGCATTTTGAACGTGGGGATGCCTTGGCAACATCCCCAGATATCCCCAATTTTCAGTGGCTGCCCCCAAGGACATTCCATGTGGGATGTCTCCCCAGCCATCCCCGATTTTCAGGGGCTGCCCCAGGGAAATCAAAATGTCCTGCAATAACGTTTTACAAACCAATGCCCAAGGCAATCGAAATATCATTATGAATTGCTTCTAACTGAGTATCCAAGATGCTGGCCTTTTTTTCCTTTATAAATACATTTGGGATATCTGGCCCCAAGTGAAATATGCTCAGTATGGCACCTATCAAAATACATACAGGAGCCCTTTTTGCAATTTGTGTATAATGGTTTTGATTCACATGGTTGAACACACACACACACACACACACACACACATATAATGGTTTTGATTCACATGATTTGTCAAAATTTGAACATTTATGTATTTTTGGTGGACTGGTTTTGTGATCTGGACATTTTATATATATATAATTTTTCAAAATTTGAACATTTTATGTATTTTTGGTGGACCGGTTTTGGTCTGGTTCCGGTCCGGGTATATATATATGTATAATTTTTCAAATTTTGAACATTTTATGTGGTTTTTTTCCCGGTTTTGGTCCGGGTCTGGTTCTCGAGGTCAGCCGGTTCGACCACCGGTTCGGTTTTTATAACATTGCAATGTGGTCCATGAGCACATAAAAGCATAATTTGTTATCAATTTTGGTTCCAAGTGCAAACATATATATAGCCTAAATAGTTATGTTAGGTTTCAAAAGGGTTCAAGTTGGATGTTTATAAAATGCCTTATATCTGTGTCCTTCAACAAAGTTTTGAAATATCTATTTTTATAGTCTCTTGAGCGTTTTAAAAGAAATATTAGGGTTGTGCTTAACAAACAAGGAAATTTTGTTTTGGGGGAAATTGCTTGTGAATGTACCAAGTAGTGGTTCCCAACCAAGTGATCTGGTTGGTCCCTGTTGTAACATCAAAATGGTGGTCTACTTACTTTCATGTATAAGAAAAATCAAGAGGGAGAGAGGACGCGAGAATTTCACCTATAGAGAGCTCCCAAAGGTCTTCTCTTCAATGATTTGGGTTAGAGGAGTAGGGGTTGAGAACATCAACCTTTCTTAAGTGACCTACAAAACAACCAGTACACAAGAGGACCTCCTCATTTGGATGGCAAAGGATGTTAGCTCTAAAACTACGCAATGAAAATAACTTCAAACTCGTGTGAAAAGCCCTAAATCTAACAAAAGATTCTTGTTAGTATACAAACGAAATGATAAATAACTGATAGCATATAGAAAACCAGAATTATGGTGGGAAGTGGAGATTATATTCATAAAAAGAAGGGTACAATTAGATCATGCGAATGGAGAGGTTGTTCTCCAAGCCCTCCTTTGGAGTTTGGTCTTCTCTTGTGCTCCTCAAAGTCCTTGGCCTTTAATCAACAATCTTCTCTGCTTTAGTAGTGAACAAAATAGGGTATGTCATTCAAGTTCTCACAACAATTAGGCAGCATAACCTTGCATTCAAAGATTCTTGTTGCAACATAGCAGCATAACACTGCACTCTCTGGAGATGGTAAAGATGGAGGGTTTTATCTTTCATAGCCAATTAGAGAGGCAATATAGTATGCTATTTGACAATTTCTTCCAAGGGTATGTGTTAATTAGGTCCTCTCGGAGCCATGTTTTCAGTGGTTTTGTAATTGAGTTGTTCGACATGCATTTCCATGCAATTATGAGCCTTTGTCTTGAATATGCTACAAGCCTGCGACATCAAAGGAATACTCAAAGATCTAACTTTTTTCGACATTTCTAGTGGGAAACTTGTCAATTTTTCCATTAATGTTTCTTTCCAGCTTTTTTGGCAAGTCTAGACATTGAAAAATGGTTTAGAAGTGTACCTCTAGATGATTTTCATTAAAACATAGTTTTGTCATGGGATGGACAAAACCATGGATAACATATACCCTCTTGATGAATGAGGTCAACTGTGCAATTTATTGTCAAAATTCATCAAGTTTTTTTCGCTAACTCTAAGGACTTAGGACTACTAAGAGAGGACATCCTTTGTCGGAAAGGAGACAAGCTACCGTATCACAATATAAATCAAATATGTTATCATTCATTGATGAGTTGGCATCTCCATGCTCATGTATGAGTCAAATCATATATATAATGGTGCATTGGTGGCACAACAAAATGGGAAGGCCACATCCAAGTGGTGCAATATCTCCAATACATCATTGATCCATATCTTATAATATCAATGGCATGATGTTGCCAAAGTGGATGGGAGAAAATGAAAAAGATGAAACTCCACTATTGATGAGGGGCTTCAGACAAGTACTGAACTTTGACACTATAACAAGGGAGCTCCTATATTGTGGCTCCAGCATTGGATGGAAAGGAACAATAATTGTCCATGAATGAGTCTGGAACACTGACACCATTGAGTACGATTCTTGCCATGTGATAAAGGAGTTGAGGTTGAACATGGAGAAACCATCTAGTGGGAGATCAATAATGAAAACCTCTTCTAGAGGTGAAGTAGCCCATTCATTATGAAAATTCAATACTAGGGTACTAATACCACCCTAATAATGTGAATAGATGCTTTGAAGTCTAACATTGAAATGAACTATTTAGCTATGGAGCAATGTTGATTCTCCACTACCAAAATGTGAGTAAATCCATCAAAGAGGACAATGGACACCAAGGTAGTAAGGCCTCTAGATCAAACTCCCAAAACAAATGTAGCATGGTTGATGGGAGGAGATTTATTGGAAGAAATGCAATGATGAATCCTTTCAACCAACATGAGGTAAGATGATATCTTTTGAATGATTTAAGATATACATGTTGATGTGACTCAAGAGAACCAACGAAACATGGGAAGGGTGACACAAGTTCCCTTGAGACAAAGCGACACCACAAAGATTGACATGGACAATGCTTGCATTTATAGAGATGAAACCCCATTGTTGATAAGGGGCTTCAGACAAGTTTGAACTTTGTCACTACAACAAGTGATCTCCAACATTGTGGCTCAAACATTGGATGGAAAGGAACCACAATTGTCCATGGCCTTTGACGATCCTTTCCATGTGATAAAGGAGTTGAGGACGAACATGGAGAAACCATATAGTGGGAGATCAATAATTAAAATCTTTGCTAGAGATGAAGTAGCCCATTGATTATGAAAAATCAATACAAAGGTACTAATACTATCCTAATAGTGAATAGATGCTTTGAAATTGAAAAGAACCATTAAACCATGGAGCAATGTTGATTCTCTACTGCCATATCATGAGTAAATCTATCAATGAGGACAATGGGCACCATGGTAGTAAGGCTGCCTCTAGATCAAACTCTCACAATAGATGTGTCATGGTTGATAGGAGAAGATTCATTGGAGGAAATGTAATGATGCATCCTTTCAAAAATCATGAGGTACGAAGTTATATTCATAATGATTTAAGATATAAACCATTGAGTAATTTATTTGTCTAAATTCTGAAACATTTAATTGTCACCAGGATAAGTAAACTTGTGAGGTGCAGGCACTGTATGTGCAGAATTGGTCCTGTTATTGCTCTAAATCTTGTTGAGTGAAACATTTAATTGTCACCAGGATAAGTAAACTTGTGAGGTGCAGGCACTGTATGTGCAGAATTGGTCCTGTTATTGCTCTAAATCTTGTTGAGTGATTAACCTAATGTAAACTTAAACAATTATATTTAGTTCTCATTTACTGTCTAGGTCATCTTTAAGCCTAGTTACTTATACCGACTTCAATGGTAGAAACTCAGGTTACAGGTTTATACAATTGTGTATATTCTTGTACGTGTACTTTGTTAAGTCAGATAACTCTAGGTCTAGTTAAGATTCCTTTACTAGTAAACTGATTCATTGAGTTAAAGTCAAATCATTCATTCAAAATGCAACTAAGACAGATTTTTAGGAAACTTGCTAACTTAAATCATTTTATACATAATTGATTCCTGCTGGGTTAATTATGCAGTTGTAATTATAGCAAAGCAGGTTATTAAGTTGATTCGATCTCAAGGATTGAATTACTTAAATAACACTACACAAATCAATTGATATAACCTCGATCTGTAAGGAATATTATATGTATAAAGTGATTATACCTACAATTAATTAAATTATGAAATTCTACTGAAAGTTTTAATGACTGTTACAGAAAGTCAATGATCACTATTAATTTAAGGAAATAAACGATAATTACAGGAAATTGAATGTAACTACAGGAAAATAATACAAAAATGAAGAAAACAACACATACCAAAGGGCCCTTCCCAGAATATGTTGTCAAGTACACTTAAAACACTAGAAATTAAGAACATTTTGAAATATGCATAAAGTTCTTGTATTCGATGATTGAAATAGAGTTTACAGATTACAAGATAGATCTCTCAATAATAACTTCAATATTATCTTTGTCTAACTCTGTACATAATTGATCCTTGAATTTATAGGATATTACATGAAGATAATGATGTGCTTTGAAGATAACACTCCGTCCCTAAATTACCGAATTGGTTATAACCATAATCTAATATTGGAACATGGAATCAAGGATTCTTGAAGTATTTGCTACTATCTCTCCAATTCTTTGGGTAATGGAAACATCTAGTATTAACTCCAGGAGTGAAATGAGAGAATTGACTATTTATGGCTTGTATATCCCATGTTTCTAGCTACCACATTGATCACACATTAATTGAAGAGAGACGACTGTCTTGAAGGAGACAAAACAAGAATTTTACACTTTAATGAAGCTCATAAACAGGTCCCCAGCTGTCAGATCCCGATTAGTAGAGTGTAGCCACATGGAGATTGGATGCGTTACAGGAAACATTCCGATAATTACCCTAAAATACTGAGTAATTTGACTTTAATAACATTCTACTTAACCAAAATCAGGACTTTATAATTAAAGATAACTTATTACCTTAAGTATACCTTTCATGCCATTAATCTTCATAAAAGTGGACAAAAAGAAGGATTTAGGATAAAATTGGAAGGTAATAGGCTTGGTTGAGAGAGATAAAAGTGTCAAAGTTTGGAGATCAACATCACCCCCAGATAGAGGGTTTAACAAGTCCTCAGATAGAGGGTTTAACATGTCCTCATACAGTTAAACTTGAGCTAACCATACTTGCTCCTTTTCAAAATTGTTCAAAACTTGTTCAGTAGTCGCCTCTTTTAAAAATTCTCTGTTGCATCAACAAGGAGATTCAAATTGGAAAATGAAGGTTTCTTTTACTCTGGTTTCTGCATCTTGATCTTGATCATCAATCTCCTATTTTGATTCCTTGTCTTCCGATATCGAGCATACCACTTCCTGGCATGTTTTCTTAAAAACTTATACTTCTTATTTAAGTCCCGATGTTCTTCTCGATTTTGGCACTCTATGTTTTGAACTTCTCATTTTCTACCTTAATGCTTTGATCTAGAACTTCTAGTTCCATAATAGTTCTCCTAAGCTTACTAATTTTCTTCTTTTGCTTCTGTAACTTGGAAGTTAGAATAGAAACAATAAGTTCTATAGGAGTCACCTACACTTCATTGACTTGATTTTTCTTCAAAAACTGTTTGGCCTTCAAAAACCGTCTCCTCTTCAAAAACTGTGGATCTTCAAAGACCACATGGTCTTCAAAAACTGACAGATCTTCAAAATCTGGTTGTTTTTCCAGAAGTGGCTAATCTTCAAGGATTGTCGGTTCCTCAAAGTCTATTGTGCGAATGCCCTTTTACTAAATGTAGTAGGAGGATTTGAAATTTTTACTCTAGACTTCTTAGGTAACCTGTGAGAAAATTAATCCTCATCTATCTGTTTTGCTTGTTCTGGTGGCAACTCTTCCTGTATTTCTTGGTATTTCCGAGTCATATGCCTAGTAACTCTGCGAGGAACAAAATAAGTGTTTCCAGGGTTTGATTTTCTAACTTTTCTTAATGGTTTGGCATATATAATTTCTTTAGATGCATCAGAATCATCATCATTTGTTATTTAGATATTCACCTCGAGGCACTTCTCCTTCACCGTTCAAACCCTCATCTTGTGGCGTATTTCCTTGGTTCTACAAATTTTATTCTCTCTGTAGCGTGTTTCCCTTGTTCTGCAAACCCTCTTCATTTTCAATGACAGGCATTTCAGGGTTTTGTATGTTCTGCAAACCCTCTACATTTTCAATGACAAGTGTTTCAGGGTTTCCTGTAAGCTGAGGATTTTCCATTACTACTACCCCCTCTTGAGAATTATTTCTTTTCAGGATATTATCCCAACTCGATATCATTTTTCTTAACTCTTCTAAAACAATTAACTTGATCAGGGCATGATGGTAAAGAAACCTATCTGTATTTGGAGGGTTTTTTCTATACGACTGCTGCCATTCTTGTTAGGCTTTTCAGAAGAAAGAAAGGCATATTCATCTTTTTGTTCTCTTCTTTAAGATGTTGTAGTAGATGAATATAATAGGAAAAATTATAATGTACCTCCCTTCACAAGTAAAGAACTTCTGTAGGAAGAATATAATGTCCCTCCATGGGCCAACTAACCAAGTTTGCGGCACCCTTTACTCCAGTGAAGATTTTTCCTTGATATGTTTAGGAACAGAGTCCAAACTCTGCCTGATTTTTGAACTATTGTTCGCCTATTTTTTCCAATCCCGTCAACAATGCCAATGATTCTCCTGTAACATATATTGTAATATCCCCTATTTGAGCAGCTTCTCCATTAAATGTTTCTACAAATGCCCTGGTTATTTTACTATTATGACCTTGCAAATGCTCATTTGATTGTACTAAACTCCACATGATGAAAAATTATTCTGCATTCGGGGTTATTGTCCAATAACCTGATTCCTTTAGGCTCATATCCGACAACGCTTGGGAATGCCATCTTCTCTCCCACTCTGTATATGTAAGATGACAAGCAACAAATCGACACTTCTACAAGGGTTTGGACATAAATGGAGAAACTAGCTAAGTGTTTAAATGAAAATTTATGACAGATCTGAGTAGACAAGAATTAGTGACCGAATCATAATTATGAAGTATAAATTAATGATTCATCTTATGAAAGGTTTATTGAATTGATTATGGTAAGGATTGTGTGAAAATATGAGGAAGGGGTTGATCATTAGACTAAACGATCATGGGTAACGAAATATAGTCGTAGCATATAACATGTAATTATTGGGTTAAGCCAAACATCAAAAGGATGGTAAATAAATCATGAAGCACAAAGGTAAATAATATAGATTAAGGATCATTTATAGCAATGGATAATGTAATGTGAAGATAATAAATGGCAAATCATAATAAGCGTACATAGGTTATCTTTTCAAGATTTCCAATGATTTTAGCAAGTAGACTTATATCAAATATCAAATACCTTTTGTATACCAAACCTTAATTTTTGAATTGAAATTCAGGATTCTAAGGATAACACCTTGAAAGTTTCTTTCTGGCCTTGGAGGAAGAGAAATGTTGAATTTGTAACTTGGTCATTGAAAGATGGTCTTGAATGCTTGAATACGTCTGAATTGGTCCTCACTTATGGGACACACCTTTATTGTTGGAATTTATCCTTGATTACATGAAATAATCTTCACTATAGAAAATAAGTCTTATTATAGGAAATAAGAAGACTTATTCATGTTGCTGAACCAAGAATGTTATGCTGCTACAGAATAAATAAAAGACCTGCGGCTATTGTTGAACAAATATAATCTGCTACCAATACTAATCACTGCTAAGTGATTAGATTTATTAAAACAACTGATCTCTGAAAGAAATTACTGGAAATTTCTAGAACTTTTTGGAATTTTTGTGATCTACAGGAAACAAAATACTCTGTTTATACTTTATTGGTAATTCTACCAGCGAGTTTCCCAGTTTTCAACCATAATTTGTGTTTAGTTATGCCAGAAATCTGGTTTTCATAAATGAACTCTATTTTTTCTTTACTTTTATTTTATTATTATTGAGAACTCTGCCAACCGGTTTCCTGGTTTTCAAGCAGAATTCATGTTCAGTTATGACAAGAATCTAGTTTTCATATATATATATATAGAGAGAGAGAGAGAGAAGTAGAAACAGAGTGGCTCAAGGAGCTATTACAAAGGGAAAATATGTCATCAATATGATTGTTTCCAAATATTACCTTTCCATCTTTTTGTTACCTGAAATGCAACCTTTTTCCTATCACGCTACTGTTTGGGTATACACAAATGTTTCTTCATCATTAAAATGAGTTTACCATTTTGGGATAGTCAAAACTGTTCGTGGTTATAATTAGCCGTAGAGAGAAGGAAACCTGAGTATTACAATCCCTTAGTGGTACTCACACTTGGGGGTTTATAACTAACAGTAGAGACCAATAAAAACCTCAGGACTCCACGTTGGTAATCAGCTGTAGACATAAGTAAATGGATCCCAGTTTGGCATATAGCTGTGACCCATAATAAAACAAGATTTCTTTATTTATTTCATCCAACTGCAACAACTTATTTCTTGGCACAACTAAAGTATAAATATGGTTTAGTTTCGTTGGTAGGGTGC
The DNA here is from genome assembly GCA_027924585.1 of Larix kaempferi. Lineage (NCBI taxonomy): Eukaryota > Viridiplantae > Streptophyta > Pinopsida > Pinales > Pinaceae > Larix > Larix kaempferi. The sequence continues at coordinate 14,900,845 of BSBM01000407.1, read as the reverse complement.
TATAATGATAATTGATAGTGACCAGATTTTACCTGAAGGAATATCAGCCGACCTCACCACATTCTTCTTCGAGCTAAACAAGAAAAAATACAACCTATTCGAGTAATAAAGCAACACTATGTCCTCCTCCTCCCATTAGGTTCTATTGAGAACTCTAATTATTCATCCAGCTTTAAGACCAGGGTAGTGTCTTGCTCTAACCATCCACATATCTTCAAATTTTTTGAGAACACCTAACACCATCCATTTTCTTTTGAATTGAGATCCATTTTATAATCGATGAAGAGAGATTGAGTGTTCCAGAACACATGGGCACTCTCTAACTAACAATATCAGATTCATAGTAGTATATGGTGTTCAAGACCTAAATCAAACTAGTTCCTCTGGGTTGTGTTTAATAAAATTGGTGCTCAAGACCTACCTCCAACTGGGGTATATGGTTGATATCTGGATTAAGCAATCTCTTGAGTGAGCACTCAATATCTCTTTAAGCAACCTTTATACAACCCATTGATATCAGTCTATGTGTGTTCGATCATGTTAGTTAGAGCAAGCAATTTGAATCTTCAAGACATACCTCCCGAACACAGAGTTGATCTTTTTATTTTCTCTACTGGACTGGTGCCACCTTTACTCATGCATCATTTCTTTACCTTTGTTGTTTCCTTTGTTTTCTATCCGCTTTGTTGCTTTCTCCTCCTTCCATGGAACTCAGTGTTGTCCCATCTTCTTGGAAACCAGCTTCTATAAGGGGTGAAATATGTTGTGTATGTACTCTATTTTTTCTTTACTTTTACTTTTATTTTTATTTTTTATTATTGAGAACTTTGCCAACTGGTTTCCTGGTTTTCAAGCATAATTCATGTTCAATTATGCCATAAATATGGTTGTCATAACTGATATATATATATATATATATATATATATATATATATATATATATTTTATTGTTTTCAAAATTCAGAAAAATGATTCAGGGTGGAACAGCAATAGGAGAGTTACCCTTCTCATTCACAACTTCCATCTCATCTTGCTGAAGTATAGTAGGAACAAAATCATCCTTAGTCATAGGCTTATTATAAAACTTCAATCGACGGCCATTGACTAGAAATGAAACTTATGTACCATCAATTGTCTTTATCCTTACAGAACCATTGTCAAAAACTGTTTCAACTTCATACGGGCCAAGCCAGTGAATGGTAAACTTACCTTTTAAATCTTTAAACGCCGAGTCAAAAAGTAAGGCCCAATCTCTAGTCTTAAACTGTTTCTTCTTAATAAATCTATCTTGCCATCTTGCCATCTTGCCTGCTCCCGCTGTAAGGCATCTTGATGTACGCCATCTAGCTCATTCAATTGTGAAATTCCTTTTGTATGAAAAATGCCCACCACACGACTCATCGTGACATGCCTTCAAGATGTCGAACAAATCATATTATCTAATAAAACCTACGGATAATCAATTCTGATCCAGTATAGAAAAGGTCACCTCGGATCCAAGAATATTTAGCACTTTGCCTAATAATCAAGTTGCTTCTCCTTTGGTGAAAAATATGGTGGCAATTTTCCCGTAGACAAGTTATTGGCAATATCAACAAACTGAAGATATTTAACAGAAATTGCAAATAAGTTATCATCAGGAAAATGATCTTTTACAGGAAAAATCTCACCAGGATTGTTGATACGGGAAAATAAACCAACTACCTGATTTTCTCTTCTTGGCCTGTCTAAAACAATAATATTGAATTCATGTAATAATAGAAGCCATCTTGTTATCCTACATTTGATATTGGCTTATTCATAAGATATCTAATGGATGAATGATCGGTATACACAAAGAATTCATAGCCAATAATATAATGTCAAAATATATTAATTGCATAGATGACTGCCAAAAATGATTTCTTAGTAACAGTATAATTAATTTCAGGAGTCAAGTTTTTGCTGACAAAATAAATAGCATAAGTTTGTTGGTTTTCTCTTTGTCCTAAAACTGCTCCTAATGAATCAGATGCATCCATGTATACATGAAAGGGTAATCCCCAATTAGGTCCTCCTAAAACCAGAGTCGTAGAAAGTTTCGCTTTAAGTTTATTGAAAACAACTTGACAGCTATTATTCCAATAAAATCCAACATCTTTTCCAAGCAATTTGAATAAAGGTGAAGCAATTTAAGTAAAAATTTCTTATGAATTGCCTATAATACCCTACAATGCCCAAGGAAGCTCCTTACATCCTTTTGGGAAGATGGAGTTGGTAAATTAAGAATCACCTCAATTTTGGCTCGATCAACCTTGATGCCTGCAAAAGATACATGATGGCCAAGAACAATTCCTTGAGTAAACATTAAAACACATTTTTCATTGCTTATTGCAAGATTTGTTTCCTGGCATCTGGCTAAAACTTTCTGCAAGTTACCTAAGGATTATTCAAAAGTGTCCCCATATGTTGTAAATCATCCATATAGACCTCTACATAGTCATGGATTAAATCAGAAAAGATAGCTAAAACTACTCTTTGAAATGTAGTAGGTGCATTACATAGTCCAAATGGTAGCACTTTATAAGCATGAGTTCCCCAAGGACAAGTAAAAGTTGTTTTGCATTGGTCTTCTGGAGCTATTCTTATTTGATTATAGCCACTGAAGCCATTGATGAAAGAAAAATATTTCTTTTCTACTAAAGTATCCAGGACTTGATATATGAAAGGTAAAGGAAAATGATATTTTAAGGTGGCTTATTTAATTCTCGGTAATCAACTCATACTTGCCACTTCCCGTTCTTTTTGGGAACAATCACCAAGGGTGAAATCCATTGGTTGTCTGATATAGGATACATGAAATCTATGTCCAATAATTTTTGAAGTTCCCCTTTTACAATGTCCTTCAAAATAGGGTTCATACTTCTATGTGGTTGTCTCACTGGTTTAACATTTTCCTGTGTATAAATATGATGAGTGCAGGTATCCGGATGGATACCTTGCATTTCCGTATAATCCTAGGCAAAAGATTTAGAAAATTTATGCAAAATTGGAATTAATTGTTTTTGCTGTAAATAATCTAAAGCAGAATTAATAATTAAACTTTTGCCAGGATAAATGTCAATAGTTTCAATACAAGAACTTGATATGGATTTTACATGAAATATGGTCTTAAATAAAGATGTCAAACTATCCATAGTACTTGTTTCCTGAAAATTCTGTCCTAAAAGATGATCAACAGAAAATTGTTCAGAGTTATTTAATGATCACCCCCTAAAATACAGAGGAAAATCAGGATGAGAAATTGAATGATTAAACTGATTTTCACCGATATTTTCTTTAAGATTCATAGCTTGTCCAATTGGTAGAAGAGGTTGAATGATTTCTTCATCAATGTCAGTTTCATCAAGCCATCATTCCTGTTCAAATTCATTTACAGGTTTTGCAGGGGGATAAAGTATGATATGTTTCTGTTCAGCTCCATTTGAAATGGAATCATGAAATCAACTGGATATTCCTATGAATAAAGGGAGACAATGATATCTTCAATGACACCCTCAAGTTTAACATTTTGATCTATCCGCTAGTTCTAATACTGTATGAGTAGGTCTAATTTTGCAAATATTTAGATTCTACATAGTTTCCATCATGACATTAATAATTGCTCCTAAGTCAACTAGAGTGTTAGGAATAGAAAAATTGTTAATCAAAATCGTAACAACTGGAACTCCAGGATCAACATATTTATCTGACAGAACTCTAGAGGTCATTAAACTAGCTAGTTTCCCAATGACTTGAATTGTTGTTGGATCCTTTATTTTCCTTTCAGGTTGTTTGACACATAATTCCCTAATCGTCTTTGCATATATTGGTATGTCCTTGTATAGATTGCAGTAAGGGATTTTAATACTAATATTCTTTAGTTCGTTTAAAAAGTTTGATTCAAAAGAATTTTTTATCTTTTCCTATTTCTCTGCAATTAATTTCTCAGGGAAATGTGGTATCCTAGATGATTGAGGTCGTTCTATTATAGATTGTGGTTTTTCTATGACATATTGTCTCATTGGAGTTTTATTGGTATCAAGTTGATTAGGAGTTTCCTCCTCTTCTTCAAATATTATGGGAGATTTATGATTTACAACCTTTCCAGAACGCATATTGATTATCTGTAATTGTACAGGAAATTCCTGTAATTTAACAGAGGCAATTAAATAAGTAGAAAAGTGTCTACTTCAGCATTGTAAACAACTTTATCTTTTTGATTATTAGGATTTTCCACTGGCTGAGAAGGTAATTGAGTAGGTCTGTGATAGCCTAAAGGCCAATCCACAGGTTCCAAGGAGGATTCAGTCCACAACTAAATTTAGGGAGGGAGTTCAAATGTATCGAGGTATTCAACAATTTTCAAACTTAAACAGGGCGACCTTAAAAACATGTAATTTCATCAATACAAAGAATATGTATCCTCGATCTGAGGAGATCGATGGCTCCTGCGCTTCTACTGTAACTCACAATCGGAAGGAAAGCTTTTATAAAGCATTCGATCAAAACATTTTCTCATAACATCAATAATCATACAGAGGACGCAACTTGTATTTCGGAGAGTGCTTACAAGTCATAAAGCTAGGGTTTTTAACAAAACATCCAAATGATAATGTTATATTCACACAGAAACATTATCCTTCACAATGGATTCAATCACACAGAAAACCGTTGAGAAACTGAAATGTCACTGAAAACGACAGTTTTATTAACTTCTAGTCTTCAATGTCTTTCTTTTCAATCCTCTAGCTCTTTTTGAGCTCTTCCATCTCATTTACAATAAAAAAATTGTTGTTCTTTGTTACTAACTGAAATCAAAATTTTGCCCTAACTGATTGGGGAACCAACTCCCTCGAAATTACTTCCGAAATTAAATGAAATTTAAAGATTGCTGACTCAAAATGCCAGCTGGACATCTAATGCCCCTGCATCAGACTCCCAAGGATGAAAAATTCATTCATGGACTCCTGTCTATGAGGTCTTCAACCTTGACACCACTTTTCCGTAACATGTTGGTAATCATCCAGGTCGAATCCTCAATTGGATGGTTTTTCCATTGAACCAAATACTCAAAATACTCTTTACCTCTGGTCTGTTTACTCACTCTTCTGTCTAGAATCCTCTCAGGCACCATTGGCTCTGATTTTGGTAACTGTACTTCCCATTGGAATTGCTTCTCTTTTTCATCCTCTTCTGCTGTTTGACTGTACTCATCTGCATGATAAGGATACAAGTCTGCTACGTTAAATACAGGAGAAATTCCTACATCCTTTGGCAACTCAATTTCATAGGCATTGGATGAAAACTTTCGCAGAATCTTGCAGGGTCCAATCTTCTTCCATTTCAGCTTGTTGTACTCTTTTCTTGGAAATCTGTCCTTCCTCAAATGAGCTAACACCAGATCTCCAATGTTAAAGTTCACTTCTCTCCTTTTCAAATCTGCCCTGGATTTGTACTTCAAGCTATTGTTTTGCAGTTTCTGCTTCACTTCCTCATGTAATTCATTCATGGCAGTGGAAAAATCCTCACCATCTGCACTTCACTTCTCCGTTTTGCCTAAATATCTCAGCTCATGCACTCCCCTGGGATGCATACCAAAACAATTTGAAATGGGCTCATTCCTGTACTTCTGTTAGGAGAGTCATTATATGCATACTCTGCTTGGGCCAAAATTTGATCCCACTGTTTGGGATGATCACCAACCAAACTTCTCAATAAATTCCTTAAGCTCCTGTTTACAACTTCCGTTTTCCCATCTGTTTGAGGATGGTAAGCTGAACTGTAATTCAATCTTGTATCCATATTTTTCCACAGAGTTCTCCAAAAATGTCCCAGAAACCTAGTGTCTCTGTCTGAAACAATGCTTTTTGGCAAGCCATGAAGTCTTACCACTTCCCTGAAAAACAGGTTAGCAATATGTGTAACATCACTGGTCTTAAAGCAAGGAATAAAATGAACCATTTTAGAGAATCTGTCAACTACTACAAAAATCGAATCATGTCCTTTTTGTGTTTTTGGTAGACCCAACACAAAATCCATGCTGATGGAATCCCAAGGCCTGTTTGGGATAGGCAAGGGTGTATATAGCCCAGCATTCTGACTTTTCCCTTTTGCATGTTGACAAATTTTACACCTACTCACAAACTTCTGAATTTCATCTCTCATCCTTGGCCAATAATAAAAATGTTGTAACTGATCATATGTCTTATCATACCCAAAGTGACCAGCTAAGCCACCACTATGCTTTTCTCTGATCAAATTCTCCCTCATTGAACAGTTTGGAATGCACAGTTGACTGTTTTTAAATAACAATCCATCTTGAATCATGAACTCTGTCCACTTATCTCTATTATGGATCGCTGGATTTTTACAGGCTTCACAAGCTTCCTGAAAATCTGAATCCGTGTCATACATTTCTTTCATAAATTCGAATCCCAAAATCTGAATATTACCTTCTTGAATGATTAAATTCCTCCTGCTGAGAGAATCAACTATCCTATTAGCTTGTCCACTAATGTGTTTTAGCACAAAAGTGAAACTCTGTAGGTACTCCACCCACTTGGCATGTTTCCTGTTCAACTTAGGCTGTTGCATAATGTACTGTAGAGCATGATTGTCAGAATATAAAACAAACTCTCTAGACATTAAATAATGTCTCCACCTTTTGAGTGCTTGGACTATGGCATACAATTCTTTATCATAAGATGAATATTTCTGTTTTGCATCAGTTTTTCACTAAAGTATGCAATGGGTCTGTCTTCTTGACTTAACACAGCTCCAATAGCTATTCCACTGGCATCACATTTTACTTGGAATGGCTTTGTAAAATCAGGTAGCATCAATACAGGTTTCTCTGTTATCTTCTTCTTTAGCAACTGAAAACTCTTTTCAGCCTCTTCAGTCCACACAAATGGTTGTTTATCTTTTTTAATGGTTTCAATAATGGGTGCATTAATTCCACTGAAATTTCTTATAAACTTTCTATAAAAACTTTCTAAGCCATGAAAACTTCTTACCTCAAAAATGTTTTTCAGATTAGATAAGGAGACTACATGTCAGACTTGATGGAATTTGTAATGGTTGTGAATGGGTTAGTTGTGGATATGATGGTGGCGATAACAATGTTTGTTGCATAGTAGAAGGATACTGAGGAAATGTCTGGTATTGTTGTTGCTGTGAAAAAGGTTGTTGATATTGTTGTGGAACAAATTGTTGAGGCTGATATTATTGCGTTTGGCATTGTTGAGGCTGATATTGAGGATAATAAGGTGGTTAATTTCCATAAGTGGTTCCCCTCCAAGTTTGTTGATAAGGATGATGTTGACCTTGCTGAGGAGGCCATGAATGCCATGGAATGGAAGTTTGAGCATTATTTTGATTAGAAAACGCAGAAAATTACTGAGTGGTATCTAGAGGCATACTTGCTACTAATAGTTGCCATGGTCTTCTAGGTGCCAATGAACAGAGTTTCTACTGATTCATCTTCTCCTCTGTAAATTTCTTTAAGGCCGGGCAGTGAAGAACAATTTTCTGTTGCATGATTCTCTACACAAATTTCACAATTTTGAATATTATTTAATGGACATTCTCGTTTCAGATGCTTGGTTCTACATTGAGGACAAACAATTGACAATGCTGCAGTTTCTCCTTCCAATCGTTTCTTAGTATTGAAAGCATCAAATTGAGAACTAAGTACCAAGGAATTCAATTTTAAAATATTCTAATAGATTACCAATCTCTGCCCTACTAATACTCCATGTTGCTGATTTAGTAACTTTTGAAAGAACATCCTTATGTCCTCTAACAACTTTAGTATTACCTCTAGAGTATTTCCTACACAACTCAGAAATTTGATCAAATGGGAGATAATAAATGTCTCCAGATCCCATGAGATAAAGAACATCAATATATTCATCTTGGATTCCTCTCAAAAAGATTGTATGAGTATTATCGGGATTCAAAGAGCTATGTTTAGATTTCTGCATATTATATAAGAGCCTCTCTAAATAGTCTTATTAAATCTATTCTTCCTGTTGTATCATTATGAAAATATATTCTTTAGAATCTATAGATCTACAATATACTTGATATTTTTTAAGAACAAATTTCCTCATGGTTTCCCAATGTGCTATGGTATTCTCATCTAATCCAATAAACCATTTCAGAGAAGATCCTGTTAAGGTAGCAAGATATAAACAAAGATTTTGTGTATCATCGGTATAACCATAAGAACATTATAAAATATCAAACTCGAAAAGAAAAGCAAGAAAAGCATCAGGAGCTTCAGTTGCCATACCATAGAAATTTGGAAAAAATAATGGTTGAATATTTTTCATTTATCTTCATTACCAAGAAGTGCAGGTGTACCTAATATAGGAAATCGATAAGTTACCTCTATTTCTACTTCTCCCAACCTTTCTCTTTCTCTACCTCCTTCTGGTCTTTCTTCTCATTCCCCACCCGTTCTTGGTCCTCTTCCTCCTACTCGAGATTCAAATTCTTCTTCCATTGGAGTTTCCCAAAGGAACCAATATTCTTTATTCCACTCCTCTAGTTTATCCTTAGTCTCTCGTTATTCAACAATTCCCTTTGATTGTGTTTGCTTTGAATTTCCTAAAGCAACACACTTCCATGTTTCCTTTTTATTATTTGCAGACAAGTTAGTTGTTGGGGATTTTGGGAGTTTTGTAGATGTTTTCGTAGGAATTTTTGTTTTATCAATTAAAGTTTCTCCTATTTTTACAAATCTACCCTTACTATCTCTTGGTGTAACTATCTTATGCATTTAAAACATGCATGACTAGAACTTGTAAAAATCACTAACAAATAAAATACAAGAAAAACATAATAATAATATTTTATTTTTTATTTTATGATGATAAAAAACAAAAAGAATTCTGATTTCCTAAAACCAATGCCTATAGCACCTCCCGACAATGACGCCAAAGTGTTGAGTAATTTATTTCTCTAAATTATGAAATATTTAATTGTTAACCAGGGTAAATTCATTGTATGTGCATAATTGGTCATGTTATTGCTTTAAATCTTATTGAGTGATTAACCTAATGTAAACTTAAACAACAATATCCAGTGCTCATTTACAGTCCAGGTCATCTTTAATCCTAATTACTTATATTGAATTCAATGGTAGAAACTCAGGTTATAGGCTTATACGATTGTGTATATTCTTGTACGTGTACTATGTTAAGTTAGATAAATATTGGTCTAGTTAAGATTTCTTTACTGGTAAATTGATTCACTGAGTTAAAATCAAACCATTCATTCAAAATGAAACTAAGACATAATTGTAGGAAACTTGCTAACCTAAATCAATTTATACATAATTGATTGCAAGGTTAATTATGTAGTTGTAACTGTAGCAAAGCAAGTTATTAAGTTGATTCAATCTCAAGGTTTGAATTGCTTAAATAACAATACACAAATCAACTGATATAACCTCGATACGTAAGGAATAAAGTGATTAGACCTACAATTAATTAAATTATGAAATTCCACTGAAATTTTTAATGGCTATTACAAAGAATTGATGATCACTATCAATTACAGGAAATAAACAATAATTACAGGAAATTGAATGTAACTACAGGAAAATACTACAAAAATGAGGAACACAACACATACCGGGGGGCCCTTCCCAGAATATGTTGTCAAGTACACTCAGAACACTAGAGAATTAAGAACACTACGAAATATGCATAAAGTTCTTGTATTCAATGGTTGAAAATTGAGTTTGTAGATTACAAGCTAGATCTCTCATTATTAACTTTAATATTATCTCTATCTAACTCTGTACATACTTGATCCTTCAATTTATAGGATATTACATTAAGATAATGATGCGCTTTGAAGATAGCATTCTGTCCCTAAATTACTAAATTGGTTATAACCACAATCTAATCTCGGAACAGGGAATCAAGGATTCCTGAAGTATTTGCTGCTATCTCCAATTATTCGGATAATGGAAACGCCTAGTATTATTTCCATGAGAGAATTGACTATTTCTAGATTGTATATTCCCTTTTTCCATCTACCACATTGATCACACATTAACTGAAGAGAGACGATTGCCTTGAAGGAGATAAAACATGGATTTTACCCTTTGCTGAAGCTCATGAATATGTCCCTAGGTGTCAGATACCGATCAATAGAGTGCAGCCACATGGATCTTGGATGCATTATAGGAAATATTCCGGTAATTACCCGGAAATACTGGTAAAATAATGGGTAATTTGACTTTAATAACGTTATACTTAACCAAAATCAGGACTTTATAATTAAACGTAACTTTTTACCTTAAGTATTCCTTTCATGTAATTAACATTCATAAAAGTGGACAAAAAGAAGGATTTAGGATAAAAAATGGAAGGTGATAGGCTTGGTTGAGAGAGATAAAAGTGTCAAAATTTGGAGCTCAACATAAACATGACTCAAGAGAATCAGTGAAACATGGGAAGGGTGACACAAGACTTCCCTTAACACAAAGCAACACAACATAGAATGACATGGGAAATGCTCACATTTATTGGGATGATGGAAATTAATAGAACTACGGTGGAAGGTGAGGTTTGGTAAGCTTGGTAGGGAAATAGAAATTCCATTCAACATGTGCATGAGGTTTGACAAAATTTAATGACCTCATGATGTTTTGGTGGATGGAATGCAATGGTTGACTCTATGCGAATGATTTGGTTAAGGGAAACACCAACAACTGCTCAAATGTTGATTAAATATTGAATGGAAAATATCTCCAAATCCTCCCCTCCTTTTTTTTGCCATTTCATATTCTTTGGAAATAATGAAAAATGAATCAAGAAATATTTATTGATACATAAAGGTGGGTACATTTATGTAACCGATTAGTTTTGTAGGGAACATGGTGGAAAAATGAAACAACATTATAACCATTTGGTCATGAGCCTCCTTTAATTATAGTGTTTTACATGCATGTGGCAGAAGAAAGGCTAAAAGAAACAAGAAACATGACCATATATTGGGAGAGAAAATCTAAGCTGAAAAAGAAAACAATGCAACAACATTAGAACCATTTGGTCATGGGCCTCCTCTAATAATAACGGTTTGCATGCATGTGGCATAACAAAGGCTAAAAGAAATAAGAAAAAAATGATAGTGAGTAGAAAAACACTATGTGTGATAATGAATTTCCAAACGAATGGGTGGGATCCTTCATGGGAATGAATAAAAAGAGATAATAAAGGAGACTATGACTTACAATGCAATCTCAAACTAGAAGGGCTCTTGATCCAATGGAAAAAAAATCAAAGTGGGTGCCTAAGAGGAAAATATGTACTACAGTAAAGAAACCCATCATAGGAATGATTCTCCTTAGGATGGGTGCACGTGAGTAGTAAAGGCTGGTGCATCAAAATACAACAAGGTGGATCCTATGGTAAATTTGAGTGGCAAAAGGTTTAGATGCAATGCTACATGTGGAGATCCAAATCCTATATTCCAATTGAAGAAAATACCTTATCAAGTCAACCATTGCTAAGAGAATAGTCCAAAGGTAGAAAAATATCTAGTGCAAGGTCTCTCATCCAAAAAATGAACACTGGAAAATATTTCCAGATTCATCATGGGCTATGAACTTCATGGAAGTGTTTGTAACATCAAACTATTTGAAACCATCTTAAGTGGTGGTAAAATAATTTCTCTTTGATTTGTAAAAGTAGTCCATGCTATCCTTGTCAAATGAAATATGTGACATTGGTCGAGAGGAATCAAATATATTTCCAAAGGAGATAGAGTTTGAGGACATTCTAGTGGAGCTGTTAGGCCTAGAAAAAAAATCAACAACATCTTGCTCAATGGAAAAAAAATCATGGTCTCCTATTCAAGTGGTCCAAATTATCCTCCTCAAGTGTAAATAGTAGTCCTAGTAGGGAGGAATCAAATATATCATTAGTTTCTAGTATGGACATGCGTTCCCATTTTATCCTCAATGTCAAGAAGAAGTGTTAGCTATGTAATGTACCTTCATATCAATGAAAAAAGTAGGGTTTTCAGGTTTAACATTACAATGATGGTAGTGGTATGTAAATAAATATTCAACAATGAAAGAACATTTCAAAAAGGAAACCCTACTTCTTAAATTACTATGGCAAAGTTTGGCTTCATACATGTCAATAAAATTCAAGCTTTCAATCATTAAAAGGAAAGTTTAGGAAATAATTTTCTTAACAATAAAATCAAGACCAAAGCTTCAAGTCAATTAGGACCAACGCTTTACAATTTTCTAGATAGCACCTTTATAGGATAATGAAATTTAAGCATAGGTGGCATAATCAAATTACCATAATCATAACCATTTATTCCACATACTAACCCTATTCCAAAAATTCATCAAATATCTTATTGGATCATTCACCTAGAATCTCTTAGATGGAGTGCTTCTCTTCTCCAAGAATGATAGTTCTAAGGATTAGGTGTAATGTCCTTTGGATCATGCATGTACCACCTTGTTCATTGATTACAAATGTGTTCCATGACCATCAGAGTCATAACAAACATAAGGAAATGATCCTTTAAAATAGAGGCTTTTTGTCTCATAATTCACATGTACATGGTTACATAAAATGACACAAAAACCTCAAAGTGTGAGCCTTAAGAAAAAAAACGATATAAACCATCACATATGAGAGGTAGATACTTCATATCCATCCTCAAGCTCATTCATTATGGTTATATAATAGTATATGATTAGCATTCACATGTTTTCAGGGGTATGGCATAAACTAGCGACCTCCTTCCTTCAAGAGGCCAGAGTAAGGCCAAAACTTTGTACAAACCAATCCAAACCAAATAAATACATCTCACAAACCCATTAAGAACATTCACTTTAAATTCCAAAACATTCCATGCACAACAAACACTATTTGTCTAGAGTATGGAGGATTTGAGCAGCCCTTTCTCTAAGGAGGCAATTGAAAATAAATAAAATATGATAAATTATTCAAATCCATCATAAGAAATCACTAACATGATTCCTAAACTCCATTGGTCAATCATGGCAATTAATACCCCCTTAAACCAATAGGGCCATGTAATACCCCCATTTTGATTCCTAGATCATATTAGCTCGATAATGTAAATGTTATAAAAATGTAATGTATGATTCCTAGTGTGGAGCTGAAAGCTAAGGCCCCGCTAGTGAATGCCTAGAATTATGAAGGTAGGTATTTTTATATTTTGTGAACCATGTGCTAGTAATCCATGGGAAATTGTAAAAATAATGTAATATTTATAGTACAAATAAAAATCCAAGAGCTCGCTATGGAAGCAACTAAAATGAGGGGGTTGTGTTTATCCACTAGGGAGAGGAGAGGGGGTGAGAGAGAGAGAGTCCACCCTCTATTTCCAAGTGTAATCTTGAGAACCCCTGGTTCCATAAATGGTAAGCAACTACCCAAGTGAACTTCCATGCTGATATTTATTTTTGTTGTAAGAAAGTAGTTGAGAAACCAACTCATGAATTTAATGGGGCATGGGCATAACCCATAAATTTGTATGGCTGAATATGATATTAGTTTTTGGTACCCATAAGTCAATATTCCTCATGGGAATTCATTTCCTTTGAATCCCATTCCATTATTTGGAAACCAGACACCAATTCTGAGCATGTTATGCATTCCCAACAAGAGAAATAACATAAATCACAACTTGAGAAAGAGCCCTATTTTCAAATTGTCAAAAATGCCCAAAACCATGTGTTGGTTGTGAAATCCATTGGGGGATCCATAGACGCAAAAACTGGGGCAAATTTGAGAGCGTTAAAAGTCCAAAAATCCGTGGGAGAACCCAGATTTGGAAGCCCAAAAATTGAATTTCGTGGCTGCAAATTAGTATTGTCAGGAATCATAAAATCCAAGAGACCACTGAATTCTGAGAGAGATGAGAGGTTGGAATGGATTGATAAACACAGTGTAGGAAAATATCTCCGAAGGTTTAGCATCTTGTACCTTTCTATTCCCACCTTGCACTTGAGGGAAGGTGCACCTGAGGGACTGTGTAGTAGAGAAGGGGACCTTCCTTGTGTTGGGTGTGGTAGGTATTGTGGGTTCCAATGCTGACTGAAACCAATTGAGCTTCGTGTAGCTCAGTGGTTCATCTCACTGGTTTAGCATTCACTTCCTTTTTCTCTATGTATGCTTGATAAACCCATGATAAACCCATCTGTGCACTGGCTTAGCATGAGAGTATATTCCTATGGCTGTGAGTGAGCCTGTGTAGTTCCCCCTTAGTGGATACATAGCCCAGCTCGGGGGTGGCCTCTCAGTAGAGGGATAAAGTGTTGGACAGAGTGCCTATGGCTGGGTGGAACGTTGCTCTTCCATATCTAGTTGCTTGGACGACTTCATTTAAAAATATAAGTGTTTACTTGTTAATTCACTGATGTGTTAATTGTGTCAGTTTTTTATTGTTATGCCTGTGATGAGTATGTTGGTATATGCATGATGTGTGTGTGGATAGATTTATCTCCGCTGTGTTTTTATTTATGCATCTGCACATGCATTTTAAATGTTTATGAATTTCGTAATATGGTTGTGGGGGAGAAATCTAGAATCCACACAATTCGTCATGTCCCCTCCGTTGGTCGGATTGATGGGTGGGGACGTGACAGAGTGGTATCCGAGCGAATGGTTGCAACACTGGGGTTGTTTGGGACAAAATTTACATTCATAGGCAGAACACATAAGTTGCACAGGAAGTGATGAAATTGTTTTGGTTAAAATCGTGAGGTTAAAATTACATATGGTTTATCAGCAAAGAGAAGAAATCTTGATCAATGTTTATGGTTCACAAATCACCCTTGACTTGCATGCTAGATAATGGAAGGTGGGAATCCATTGGGGAAATAACTCATAGCCATGTGTTGTATTTTAATTGGAAACCGATCCAACAAAGGATTCCCAAAATCTCTTACTTAGTGAGCCGTTACCACTCTTTGAAATGACAACGTGGGAAAATTTGAGGTGGACCCCATCCATGCCATGTGGGAAAGATGGGTATGATGTGGACCGAACACACTGAAAATACATGCATGTGGACGATGTCCACAAATCACAGGCATCATGGAGTATGGATCCGTGACGATCATCGGTCGGTCGTCGGTTGTTGGCGAGCATCCGTGGGGGTACCACGAAGAGGAATTCGTGGCAAGCTGTGGAGAAGCTCCGTGGGCGCAGTGGAGAAGAAGTCCGCAGATTTCCACGGAGAAGAGTCTTTGATAGTACCGTAGAAGAAGGTCCACAGGCACAAAGATAAGTACACGAGTGTTGGAATTTATTTAATACTGAGAGGGGTTGTGAATCAGTATTAGCGCAGTTATGAACAATTTTTAAATTCTTAGCTGATTAATCTGATCTTTAAACTTGAACTTAAATTATGCATCCACCATAAATAAAACATTCAACATCACATGAAATCAACACAAATAACACCATAATTTTTACGTGGAAAACCAAGTGGGATAAAACCACAGAATGATTTCTTATAATAAAAGATTACATTCGAGGAAGCACCAACTTCCTAAGTTCTCCAACACCAATTGGAAGGAGGCACCGACCGCTTGGTTTTGCATGCACCAACCTAAAGGAAGCACCAAACCCCTGATTTACCATATCCAATTGGAAGGATTCTATGACCCCCTACTCCTTGCTCCGTCCTACCTCCCTGATATGAAAGAAGAAGATATTACTTGAATGTTCTTATGATCCACACACTCTTCTGATAGTCTGCTGTTTCTTGTGCACACCTTCTATATGTTGTAATCTTGTTGTCACTGTATTGAATACATCTCCTGACTTCACACTTAAATTATCACATCCCAAAATTACAATTAACTTCACACTTCACAAACTGTGTTCTGCTTCATCACATTCTGTAGTCTGCGCGCTGGTTCAATATGCCATTCTGTTTCTGCACATCTGCAACTTCAACTTCAACTGCGTATCTTCTGATAATTTGCTGTTTTGACTTCGCGCATCAGTATTAGATGGAACTGCGCACCTTTGGTAATATGTCCGTTCAGTCTTGGTGCAAAAACCTTTAGATAATCTGCAACTGTTTATGCATGATTCGACCTTTCTATTTAATGCACTTGTCTCAGATCATCCTCATCATAATGCGCATCCCTTACTGTGCTGCAATTCTGTCTTAGCACATCAGATAAACTTCTACACTTTGCGCATCACAAGATATACTTCACATCTGTCTTTGCGCTTCTGTATTGTATCATCTGTGACTATTTCTGTGCTGTCTACGATACTGTCATTCTGGTCTTGAGCACTTGTGCATTCTCTGTAGTTCTACCTTTCTGTCTTCACGCAATTGTCACAGATAAACTTGCATCATTCTTCTCACTATCAGCTATTCCATTCCTCTGCGTGCACGCACTCGAATCTATGCTATATCATGCTATTCTGGTTCCACGAGCCCTTGATACCCCGAGAATTAGAAGATTGATAAATATGTATCTTCTAGCTTTTCGATTACAAGATTACATCCTTACTTCCAAGCTTACTTCAATTCTTCAACTTGCTTCTTATTTATACTTGTCCTGTACGGATTGTATGCCCACAAGTTGGTTGTGGATTTCCTTCTTCTTTGCTTCACGGTTCATGCTTCCACCACTTGTCATGATTTGTGCCACTGAGGTGTCATCTCTTTGTGGATCTTGCACATACTTTGTCCTTGACTTAGTGGGACTTGCGCCCTTGATGTACCATCACTTGTGGGACTTGCGCACTTGAATTCTTCAACCGCTACATCCTTTTGGTACTCTTGCGCTCTTCAACAACTTGAAGGCTCTTTTTGATTGGTGAGTTTTGCACACTTTTGGGACCTGCTTCCTTGTTCGACCGTTTCTTGTTCCAAACTACTTGCGCACTCCCGAAACTTGTCCAACCATGTATTTGGCATATACCTTTGACGTAGTATGACCAGGTGGACTTGAGACCCGCCCCTGTACCATATCTCTTCAAACCGGATGCACTTATGGATATACTTCTTCATACTAGAATCCATATATTTATTCAAACTATCTTTCATATACTTCTTTAAACTATCACATAAATGTACTTCTTTAAGGTGGCTTTCATATATTTATTCAAATTGGCACAGGGAATACTGAATCCTCTTTGACATCAGTTGACATCAATGACAACAAATGTTGACTCAACAATAAGCGCAACAGATGAAGGTCCGTGGTCGTGGTGGTTGTCGGTCGGCGGTTGTCAATGCACACACACGGGGTTTCCAAAATATGTCCCAAGGAATAGGGTGCGGAGAAAGGTCCATGGGTGCAACAAAGTATACGCAAGCGGAGCTCGTTAGTGGGCAGTAGTCAGTCGTCAGTTGGCAGTAGTTGGTCGGCAGTGCGCATCCATGGGGTTGCCAAAGTGCATCTTGAAGAATAGGTTGTGGAGATAAGTATATGAGTGCAGTAGAGTATGGGTCCACGAAGTTTGTCTATCGACGGTTTTCGGTTGGCAGTCGTCAATGCGTGTCTGCGGGGTTCCCAAATTGCAGCTCAAGGAATAGGCCCCAGGGATAAGTCTGTAGTAAGGAGCCCATAAATTGTTTTGTCCATAATAGGAGCATATTAGCTTGGGATTTGATTAGAATTGAAGCGTTCAGATTCCATTGACGAAGGTCACATAAATAACAGTGAGAGGCCTGATTCCCTTCTGCTTTAATTTGATAGAAATTCCAAATTAGTGACTTCCAAAGATCAATGTATAGAGACCAGATGGGGGCCCTATTTGGGATGAAATTGTTATGGTACGATCCTAGACCAGTCATGCAGCTAAATATAGGATATGGGAGACAAATTCTGAAGGGTGTGAAGTTGGGATGCGAAAGAAGGACAAAATCCATTGTTCTGGAGCACTTTTTGGGGATTTTGGAAAACTTGCAGGAGGTAAAAGTGCCTCTATATGTCAGAACCAAAAAAATTATTGAACTCAAAATTTTACCTATTCATTAATACGAACAACTTTCGTTAGACAAAGGTTTTCCAAAAATGCTTAGTTTATGAGATAGCTAGTTTTGGTAAAAATTACAAGTCTGGGAAAAAGTGCAAAAGTTAAAAGTAGTCAAACCCATAATTTTATAGAGGTTGACTAGAGCATCGGATCAGAGATATGAAAGTTGTTGAGTAATCCTTGTTATATTTTCTAATAGTTCCATATAGAAAATGTTTTCTAGTTCTTTCTATATTTTCTTTCGCAAATGGATGAAGTTGGTCTCTGAAATTAATTGTAGTTGTAAAAACATTGCATAATTAGGCAGAATTAGAATTTTTGGGAGGATGTAAATTTTAGCGCCTAGATAATAATGAAGCATAAATATAGGCATCCGAAAGATTATCCATGGAGTAATAATGGTGTACATTCAAAATATAAATGAGGAATTCAGTTGTCTCGGAGATCATAACATAAAAGTGCCTATAGCCATGATTTGACAAAACATGTAAATATGAGTAATTTCTAGAATATAAACAATGCATTCTATATTTTCAGAATAAGCAATATGAATTGCATAGAGGGGTTGTGGAAATCCATTAAGGAGAGTACTTAGTTTTCATATGCATTATGGAGGAGTGACAACCATGTCTAATGATGAAAGAATAAAAAAGACCAATAATGGTATTGGTGCCTTGGATAAGAATGCATTCGAGGTATTATTGTGGCTAATACTCTGCAATTTGAATTGCAAGGAATAACCATTGTAGCTCTTGATTATGGGATATGGATATTGTATTCCATACGAGAATGCTTAGCAAGGTATGGCTTAGGCCAGCAGGTGAAGGACATGCAAATTGCAAAGGTGATGGGTGCATCAACCTCGTGGGAAAGTGGATGTATGTTGAAAGAAGTTGCAGGATGTGAACCCAAAACTTATGAATATATAATGTGAATGGGTAAGGAAATTCCATTCATAAAGAAGTTGTCACTAATAGAATAAGACATTCCAATTTTTGGACATGTCATGATAGTGACATAATGGCGATGCAAATTGTGCCAATTAGGGGATGAGGCATTCTTGCGTGTGAATCTGTTGTGTGGTTTAGAATTATGGAAAATATTTCCATGGGAAAATAAATCAAGTCTCATAGTTGAATGAGGCGCAAGGAAAAACAATGGAGTTGTAATGGAATAAATTGCAGTGTTGTTAAGTGCTAGGAAGTCCCGAAAAGAGAACAATGGACATGACTAGAATTACCCAAAGCAATCAATGGAGCAAGAAGGCAACGTGAGTGGAGTGCAATGAGAATTGTTGTAATGACCGAGGAATTATACATAAGGCCGATAGATAGTTGTATAATAAAATGGAGAATGATCTCTGTTAGAGGAGCCTAGTCAACGAGTTGACTAGGTCCTCCGCCGACTATGGTCGGCCCAAAGAGGTCGATCGGTTATTCGACCGACCAGGTAGTTGTAACTGAATAACTGTATGTAAACTGTATAAATAGGTTGTAGAACCGACAACATAAAATAGGTCTCTCCATTGATATTGTACTCTGCTATGGCTCCAATCATATAAAGCTTGTTGCTGCTGTCCCACTTACTCTCTTATATGGTTGTATGATGTGTGTATGCATGTGAATCTTTCTCTATATTGGTATAATGTACTACTGGTAACCGATGTAATCGCCTAGACTACAACATTGGTTCCATTTCCAATAGTACACATAATTAAGAAATGATAAAGATGCATAAATGATAACAAAGAGAGAAATCTGAGAGTGGTGGGATAAGAAAGTAGCAAACTATATTCAAAATTATGCATGACGAAACAAGCTGACATTAGCATAGGAAAGGAAGAAATTCTCCACCGAGGCCCATGAGAAATTTATAGAGTCTGTTCCTCGTGAAATAAATAAATTCCTAATAGTTGTTCATGAACAAATTGGACACCCACATTGAAAAGTTGTTGATGCAAAGGATCCTTAACGACAAAAGAAAAAAATTGTATGAATGGTTCAAGAAAATATGTGAATATTATTGTGAAGAACAAGCCATCGGGGACAAAGTATTCACTGATAACATCCAATGCAATTTTTACATTGATCTTCATGAGAGTTTCTTCTGATCCATACTTAGCATGCTATATAAATTTTTGATCAAGAATGACGCCAGACACATTGCCGAACCCCGACCACCCTTATAGGAGCACATGACAACGAATTGGGAAAAGAAGCAAAAAGAGTGGGAACAGTTCGTGAATCAACGACAATGCGAATAATTTTTGAGCAAATGACGACCATTGTTGACCTCATATCTGTCGGTCAATAAGAATCGGGTTAGAAATGGGGGGGTCCCTGAAGCTGTGTTATGAATAAAGAAGCTGGAGGCTAGTTGACGAAATAATGAAGACGTGTAAAATCTCGAGTCCGTTGCAACGAAATAAATGTCCAGTCATCCATAAGAAAACACCAGATATTCAAATACCAGAGAGAGAAAAAAGATACAGACAATGAGAGAAATTAAGGGAGATTTCCATCCCATTACATCATAAGATAGGATTAAAGAAGTTAGAGGATATGGTTGAGCAACCAAAAGTCCTACCCGATTCGAGGGAAAGTCAACCAGTTGAAGAAGAAGGTGAGGCGTCGACATCGAAAGATCGGTCAAATGCAATGGCATTGACCCCCCAGAAAATGTGCATCACAATCCCGAATGCCGCAACTCCCGTCAGTTTTGTACCTATAATCATGACGACTGGACCGACTATTAGACATATCATAGAGTGTGACACGATATTACAACCAGGCAACACTAGCATTTGGAACCGACTAGACCAATGTGGAAGAATCGTAGACAGATTGATGATCCAACAACCGGAGTGAGGTAATTGGATTACATTCACTCCTAAGTTCGGGAGACACTCTTTCAATTTATTTTACTTAGAACACATCGAGATAGCCCCCTACCAGCAACATTATTGATAGAACCTGCCAACTCGTAGGAGTCCCAACCTGATAAATAAGAGTCTGTAGAAGAAATACATTTGTCTTGGTAGCAGTTGCATTCATCAGTAGTCACTAGTAGTCAGTTAACAATAAGTTCTTTCAATAATCAATCGGTTAGTCCAAAATATCATAAAAATAGCAATATGGTTGTATGTCTTCCAGTCAATACTCCTATTTTCGAAGGAGATGGAGATCCTAAAAAGCATTGGTTTGTGTGTGAGGCCTTGTGGAAAGCTAACTTAATTGATGATGAAAATCAACAAATTGCACAGTTTTCAAGAGGAATCAGAAACCGTGCACTCACGTGGTATATGAATTTTTCGGAAGAAGGTATGATAACAAAGAAGCAGATCAAAGATGCCTTTCTAGACCACTCCAAGGTTGATGATTCAAAGAATTTGGCAGGCCACCACTTGAAGCATATTAAACAAAGAGTGGGAGAATCTGTCTGAGAATATGATAGAATATTTAAATATATCCTAAGCCAAATTGTCGCCAAAATAGACCCTGCTATAGTCATTCAATTTTTTGTCAACAACCTAACTAAAAGAATTAGAACTCTGTAGTTGATGCACTACTACACAACCAATGCAGATGCCCTAAAGAAAGCATTAAGAATTGAATAAAATTCAAATCATTCTAGTCACACCATCGACAGAAAAATGCAAGACAAAATCAAGATGATGGAGAAATCGATGTAGGATCTGACTCTCCGACACACTGATCTATGGTGCATAAAATGCTCCAATGAAGGGAAAAATAAGGACACTTGTCCTTATGATGATAGGAGAACCTATCAAAATAATTAGAATTCTCAACAAAGAGAAATGAGAATAACATAAGAACAACTGAATATATTTCCCGAAGAAAGGAATCCAGAACATGTCCAAATGACACAGATGACTTATTTCTGTGATATATGTGAAATATTTGAGCCCCACACGACGACAAACTTCCCATAAACTGCTAATAATGTCAAGCCAAAGTGGTGTGGAATTTTTCATATGAAAAAACACTCAAATGCAGAGTGCATAAAGAAATTAAAAGCTAAAGAAAACCACCACATCGTCTATCAGACTCAGACAATCAATCAACGAGGATGAGATAATCGTAATAATTACCAACGCAATTATGGGAATAACCAATGAGGAGGATAGATTAATGGTCGAGGCATAAAATATAACAATCGGGTGTACCAACCACTAGGTCGGACTCGACCACGCTATTATGCATGTTTTAATGAAGAACATTTGAGTCTCAACTGTCCGTGGAAGTACATGACTGACTTAAAATCTTGTACAAAGTGTGGAGTCGGGGAGCACAATCTTGAAGAGTGGCCCATCATGTTAGAAACCCTTAATAAAAGGAAAAATGTTAACATTTTATCGCGTGTCTCTTAAAATGAAGTGTAGTACTAAAAATATACATATAATTACACGACAAGGCACAAATACTAGGGGGGATAAACTTCATGTCACTCGATTGCACAATAAGAAGGAATATTATCCTAAACCCACAAAGCAAAAATATATATTAAAAAATGCCTCAGAAATATTCTCACAAATAACATCTGATGAAAGTAAGGAAGAGAATAAAAGTAAAATGCTTCATGAATTACTTCATCTATTAACAAAAGAATAAGTTGTGGCAAGGTTAATTAACTTAATGCATCTTATCAGAAATAATGGCCAGAATGAAAAAATTACCAAAATGCTATGCAGTTTGAACAACAAAGAGAAAGCCGATATGGATCCTCTTATCGATCTGGAAGTTGACAGATTTCAAATTTCACAAGTCGTCCTCGACTTTGGATCACAAGCAAACATCATGACCAAATCGACGTAGGAAAGCATTGGTTGACCACGACTTGAAGAATCAGGGATATATCTCAAATTAGCCGACCAAGGACTGATTGAACCCATTGGCCTGTGGCGAAATGTCAAAAATTGAATCATGGGAATCAAAACCCATATCGAATTCGAAATCATTGATCCAAGAGAAGGGTCCAAATATTTTCTAGCACTAGTCGGACAACCGTGGGGACGAAAAATGAAATCTTCCATTTCATTGGAGAAAGAACATATCAAATTGAAAATAGATGGGAAAAAACTAATTGTACCTATCAATCCATCTCAAGGAAAACCCTGGGAAGAACCCGATGATCATGATGAAGACATTCATCGTCTGTATCAAATAGTTCACAAAAATAAATATTCTGTCGAACCCAATAATCATGGAGAATTGCGATTGGGGATCCGCTTGTCTATTGGGTACAACATTGAATCAAAATTACATGACTAGCAAATTGAAAAATATGAAGTGCAAAATCGTGAATGTTGGTATGTTGAAGTCATGCCTAGAAAAAGAACATGACAATGTTTTACTATATCTGTTGTTTAAAAAATCTTCGAAACAAAATAAGAGAATATACAACTATGATTCCCACGAAGAAGGAACCGACGAATACGATTTACTAGGTTCCAATGGGGATTTAAGGCTTGTAGAGGCCTATTGTAAACTTTATATTCTTTTTTCACACAATCCAGGGATCCCAAGAATCCACCAATGCGATATAAATAACAATAATCTCTGATTGCTCATATTGAAGAAGTATCTAAAAATGTATGTGAACAAGGTTGAATCCATAATTTGGTTGAAGCATTCACTGGACAAGATGCAAGATGGTGGGATACACATCAATATAATCTGCAAAATTGGACCACTGCTTCCACAAATTTTATTGAACTATTTGCAGGTAAAAATATTACATCACAAATTATAATACCTAAATTCATCCAAGGCCAAGGCCCAGTTCGCCATATCAATCTATGCGAAACTGAATGGAAACGAGTTGGATACCGAGATGAAAGACTATACCATCATCTTTTTCCAAGTATGCTCAAATATCTACCAAGTAAATGGTATAAGATGGAAGATGTTTGAGGAGACACATTCAACTCACCAAAACTCAAAGACAATTTCATTAGAGATTTTTCTTTCATCCCAGAAAAAGAAAACATATGAGAAGCAGTCGACCTAATAAAAAATTTCATCCAACCAATGAACGAGACTACTACGTCGAATATGACAAACTGACCTTAGCCGATCTGCAATAATATTACAACAAGAGAAATACGTAGATCGAAACAACTTGAGCTTGAAAATGATAAAACATTGGGCAAGAGTTTTCAATGGAAAATACGACATCCTCAAGTTCAAAATCCTATCAAAACATTGATGAACATCGATACATAAGGGAAATAATAACCAAAACGATTAACTACAACCGAATTTCCTCAGGATTTTACAGAATTTAAAGAAGGGGAGCGAAATATTAATGAACAAAGAGCACCAGAATGGATGGACGCGGAAATGAAATTGGCAAAAATCAAAGATTATTGTTTTGATCAACAAATAGTCGACATTACAAATTTACTGAAATAATATCAAGATGTTTTTATACGCAACTATAAATATTTAAAAGGAATAGTCCAAGAAATGGGTGAAATGAGGATCAAATTAAAGTCTGATGCCAAGCCCGTTAAGAAACGATCTTATAAGCTGGCACACAAACGTAAGGTTATATTAAAAAATGAGATTTACAATATGCTTGATGTGGGAATCATTTATCTAGTTGATCGGTCTGAATGGGATAGTCCCATGGTCTTCCATCCAAAGAAGCACAACGCTATAAAATTAAGAATATGTGTCGACTTCATAGGATTGAATAAATTCACATTAACTAATCCATTCCCCACACCATTCACTGACAAAATTATTAATGAAGTTGTAGGACACAAATGCTATTCTTTCACCGATGTATTTTTCGGCTACAATCAAGTGCCTATTGCAAAAGAAGACCATAAAAAAAAACATTTTTCTGTGAATTTGGATCATTTGAATATATAGTCATGCCATTTGGAATCAAGAATGCACCAACGGTATTTTCCAGGATAATGGTAAAAGCATTTCAAGAATATATAAATATATATATCTATATCTATATATATATATATATGGCAGTTTACTTTGATGACTAGACAATATATTCACTATTAAAAGATCATATCCAATATCTTCGACTGATGCTAGAACGCTGCCGTTAGATCCAACTATCGCTGAACATTAAAAGGTGCATCTTTGCCACTACAATTGGTATCTTACTTGGACATATTGTATGTAAAGAACGAATTAAATTCGATTATGCCAAGATTAAAGTCATTCTTGACTTGAAACCTCCAATGAATCGAAGGCAAGTTTGCATACTTCTTTGTCACACAGGTTATTATCATAAGTTTATCAGGCACTACTATGATATGAAATTTCCGTTGCAGGAATTACTCAATGACAATCAAGACTTCAGATGGTCGAAAGAATGTGCAGAGTCATTGGAGCGACTTAAAAGAAAACTCGTCAAGGCACCAATATTGATATTCCCGAATTGGACTATTTAATTCCATATTCATATCGACACATCAGGCATTGCAGTTGGCGCAATTATTACCCACCCAGCAGAAGGCGGGATGGACTACCCGAATGCATATGCTAGTTAGAAATTGAACAAGGCCAAGAGAAACTATTCTACTACAAAACGAGAAGCTCTGGGCATGGTTTTTGCACTCCAGAAATACCGACATTACCTTCTAGTTAATCCATTTAAATTTTATACAGATCATCAAGCACTCAAGTATCTAGTCAATAAACCCTTGCACCATGGTTTGGTATGCAAATGGTTACTCTTGTTCCAAGAGTTTGAGTTTGAAATAATTTTCTGACTAGGGAAAAATAATGTCGGACTCGACCACCTGTCCCGGGTTGAAATAGGATAATATTATGGTATCGATGACGAATTACCTGATGCCCATCTATTTTGTGTTGAAGCCGTACCGACAGATATGCAGGACATAGCAGAATCCCTTTAGTAAGGTCAATCCCCTGCATGAATGCCAGAAAAGAAATGAAAGGTACTTGTGATGAAAGCTGCACCTTATACTTTAATAAATGGATTTTTGTTTAAGCTTGAAACCGACGATGTACTGAGACAATGCGTTCTCGAGCATGAGCACAAATATATTATTGAGGAAGCTCATAGTGGACCTGCTGGAGGGAACTATCATGCCGACATGACTGCGCGAAAAATTATAAAGT
The DNA here is from genome assembly GCA_027924585.1 of Larix kaempferi. Classification (NCBI taxonomy): domain Eukaryota; kingdom Viridiplantae; phylum Streptophyta; class Pinopsida; order Pinales; family Pinaceae; genus Larix; species Larix kaempferi. Next base: position 14,874,663 of record BSBM01000407.1, on the reverse strand, counting down.
CTGGTATGTGGTGGATGCCATTGCATAAAGACTATAGAAATAAAGTAAATAAATGCGACAAATGCCAAAGACTAGGCCGAACGCTACCAAAGAATGAAATGCCATTGATACCTGTCAATCATAGTCTAACATTTGAAATATGGGAAATCGACTTCATTGGACCATTTCGAGTACTTGACAGATGAATGTAAGATCGATACATTATCACCGGAGTCGAATAGGTTACTAAATGGGTAGAAGAGGAAGTCGTCGAAGCATGCTGCAATGAAGTAGCCATAAAATTTATATATGGCAATTTCGTCACAAGGTTTGGTTTCCCCCTCACTCTTATCAACGACATGGACACATTTTCTTAATAAGATGATATCAATACTACTAAAGGAATTTAGGATCGATCATCATAAGATTTCTTCGTATCATCCACAGTCGAATGGAGTGATCAAAGAATTTAATAAAACATTAAATAAAGTTAACAAAGCTCTGTAGTACCGAGAAATATGATTGGGACAACATGATACCAACTATTTTATGGTCATACAGGACATCATATAAACTATCGACCAACCATACACCATTCTAATTTGTCTATGGCCAAGAAGCAGTCGTTCCGCTACACTTTAAGAAGAAGGAACCGATTATTGCATATGTACTCCACTTCGATATTGTTAAAGCTACATAAAATAGATACTTCGACCTATCCAAGTTAGAAGAACATCCTCGGATCACCATCCAGCATCAGGAAGTACATAAAAAACAACAAAATGCATGGCATGATCGCAATATTCAAAACACAAATATATCAGTTAGTGACTTAGCACTACTGTATGACAGTCACCTTAAAGGAAAACGTAAGAAATTGCATATAGCATGGCTTGACCCATATGCCGTTGAAGAAATCAATCACAATAGATCTGTTCAACTAAGAACATTACAAGGAAAAGTTTTCGTCAAAGTCGTCAAGGGTGCCAGATTGAAGCGTTATAAATCTTAGGACTAGTACAACATTGATTGAATTGTAGTATCATCATTTGGTCAACCGCCGTACACCAAGTTTGTAAAATTAGCTAACTTTTATAATCTTAATTATGTTTCTATAAAAGGAGTTCTAAATCATGGATGATTGGAAGAAACTAAGTACTACACAATAACGGTAGATTGGACGAGGAAACATGAAGACAAGTCCTAGTTGGAGAACGAATTGATTAATCGACGAAAGATCACACAAATACTATTGACTAAATAATGATTCGAAATTTTTCTTGACATGAGTCGCATAAGCCATCAATAATTACCAGTGCCGCCATAGTCATCGAAGCTTCATATGTCATCATTTAAACCACCTCCATGTCAGCATACAATTCACTTTAACAACATCGATCTTATTGATACACGTATGATTATTCAAGCAAATCTGCAGTAGCTGCATAGAATATCTGTGGCAACCATTGCACCATATTTCGACAATTTTCGTTTCCATATCCGTCCCATCCCTATCATTTCATAACTTCGCTGGCCACTATAAAATTCCACTATAAAATGCTTCCCATACCCCATAAGCATCACAGTGAAATTCCCGGGAAGCCATTGCACTCTTCTTTGCCACCCCTGTCCCTTTTCCCTTGTTATTCTATCAGACATGCTTGAGATTCATGATTGTTTCCCATCACTTCTCATGATATATGAGAATTTTGACATCCCTCCAATGAAATCTACCCTCCACTCCATGATATATGAGCATTTCAAGAAATATTGATGTTCCACCACCAAGAGTTTCCATTCCGTTCCTTGCCACCAATCACGATCCTGAAGCTCCTATTCCCATGGTCGATTGATTTGCAAGCTGGAGCGAACATGGAAAGTCTAGTGGACCAAGTAACTGTTTTCTTGGTCGCTTTTATTCTCTGAAACAACATTCGGCTGTCTTGCGGGTCATCTACATAATTTCAAAACCGTTAGATGTTGTTCAGTACCAGACTCAATGCATAGATGTTGTTCAGTACCATATCATGCCGTCAACTAGTTCTCCATACATGGGCACATTTCCAGTGCTAACTTAGTAGTTCAAGTCCAGCCACTGTAGTAGTCCGTATAAGTTTAGAATCATCAAGTGTATAAATTTAGTTCGCATTTATCAACAACAACGACTTTCAATTTTTGCTCCAACTCTAAGTTATGATTTTGATCTCTTCAGGACGAAGAATCGATTTTTCGGTGGGGGAGATGTTGGAGGATCCTAGTTGACGAGTCGACTAGGTCCTCCGTCGATTATGATAGGCCCAAATCCATCATTCAGTTAGTCGAGCGACCAGGTAGTTGTAACTGAATAACTCTATGTAATCTGTATAAATAGGCTGTAGAGCCGACAACATAATATAGATCGCTTCATTGATATTGTACTATGATTTGGCTCCATTAATATAAATCTTGTTGATGCTGTCCCACTTACTGTCTTATATAGTTGTATGGTGTGTGTATGCATGCGGTTCTTTCTCTATATTGGTATAATTTACTACTGGTAACCGATGTAATCCCCTAGACTACAACAATCTCCATAAGACAACATTGATAAAGAGAGAAATTTCTCACGTTAAACTCTTTTGTTTATAGCATAAGAATTGCATACTAGGAAAGTAGCCAATTTAAATGTCATACATGTGTATATGTATTGAATTGCTACTTGGTGAGAAAATCATAGCTAATGATCCCTTGTGTGCTTGACAGAGAGGCCATAAAGCAGATCAACTATGATATGGAAGATGAAATTCCATGCAATGATAAGGAATTGGAAAGGGAGAATTCCTCAACTCTTTTCTTGTTGATATATTTATATATTTTTTTAATTTCATGTATAGAAAATTTGGAATAGGAATGTTGGAAATGCAAGAATTAGATAGTTGAAATGCATATGCACTAGTGGGTATATTATGAGATAATACATAGTGCATGCGAATATGCTTGTGCATACACATGATGTTGTAAATCGATAAAAGTAGTATGATTTTTCATATGCAATGAGCCACTTATGATACTTATTGTGGTTGATAATAATACTTATTGTTGTTGGTATTGGTTGTAGTGACAAAGACAATAGGAACATGGCTGAAGATGTTGATAATGTTCTTGCATGTGACTAGCTACCTTGTGAGGAAATGATGGAGCAACAAATCCATGATCAAGAGATTGGTGGAAGGACTGTGTATTCCTTGGTAAGAGGCCAACTGATCAGGTTACATCAGATATGTTGATGGAATCCATGTAGGCAATGTTTCATTTATGCTGATTATATAAGTGCTTAAAGATGATGGGTAAGAATCCCTTCAACCATGTTTTAATCATCATGAAATGGTATGCATGTAATGTTGAATGCATTTATGTGAATGTCATACTACCAGGGTATGAACAAGTTATACAACTTGACGAGAACTTTATACTCAAAACGAGAAATCTAGCCATAAAAACTCACATTTTTGCATAAAAAGCACTAAAAAACAACCCCAAATCAAAAAGTGGTGCTACCGGTAGCACAACCTTTTTTTTTGTGGTTAAAAATATAGACATGGACCAAAAAAATCATTATTGTTGTTTACAAAAACCTTAAAATCAAGCCTTGAATTGAAAACTAACGCTACCGGTAGTACACTTTTTTAGAAAATGGCATCATTATATCATTGTATCATAATTTAAAATTGTATTTATTAATTCTCTTAGTAACACTATATAAAACTAGCACCGATTTAAACACAAATTATTCAAGAAATTATATCACCTCTCTTTCTATATATAATGAACAATTTTATGATATTATTCATAATAAAACCATATATTAAACCATAAAAGGTAGAAGTTATGATATTTGAGCGCACATGGGAAGAAACACAATATACCATAAAACGAAAAATACAAAGAATGAGAACTCCAACCATAAAAATTCATATTTTTGCATAAAAAACACTTAAAAAACCCCAAAACGAGCCATGGGTAATCAAAACCCTAAATCAACCCCCAGATTGAAAATTGGACCTCCTAGAATTAAATAAAAAAATTAAAAAAGTGAAAATTAAAAAATGCAAAAGTTATTAAAAAAATAAAAAACCAAATTAAAAATAATTTCAAAAATTATTTACAACTTTGAAAAAAATTTTAAACAAAAAATTAAAATAAAATCCAAAAAAACGTAAAAAAATAAAAATAAAATGAAACAACAATTTCAAAATTTCAAAGAAAATACAAATTTAACAAAAAAATAACATTTAAAAAAAAAAACTTTGAACAAATTAAAAAAAAATTAGAAAAATATCTCGAAATAATCAAAATTATTTAAAAAAAATTAAAGAAAATTTAACAAAAAATTGAAAAAAAACTAAAAATACAAATTTAGAAAATTTAAACCAAACTTTTAAAAAAATTAAAAAAATATAAAAAGTTTCAACTTAAAAAAAACAAAAACACAAAAATGTTTTAATTAAAAAAAACCAAACCAAAACCTAACCTAACCACCCCTACCCCCCCTCGTCCCCCCTTCGTCTCTCCCCCACCTCCCCTGCCCACTTGTCCCCCGCCTCCCTTCGCCCCTCCCCTCCCTTCACCTCCCCCTCTTCGCCCCCATCACCCCATCCCCCTCCCCCTCCCCGCGCCTTGCCAACTACCCACGTAACCACCTTCACGGGAAACGTGATTCTCGGAATCAGGCCGCTGCCAAGGGGTGGTGCGTGGGCGGAGCTCAACCCCTTCATGACGTTGTGATTTTGAGAATCGCGTTGCCCGCGAAGGTGGCTGCATGGGTAGCTGGCGGGGCGCAAGGAGGGGGAGGGGAAGGGGGGGAGGGGTGTGGGGAGGTGGAGGGGAGGCATGGGAGGGGGGATAGGGGAGGGGAGGGGAGGGGAGGGGAGGGGCGGAGGGAGGTATGGGAGGGGTGTGGAGGGGAGGTGGGGGAGGGAGGAAGGGGGGGACGAGGGGGGCAGGGGAGGTTAGGTCGGGTTTTTCGTTTTTTTTTTTTTTTAATTAAAACATTTTTTAAATTTTTTTTTGTTTGTTTGTTTTGTTTGTAATTATAAAATTTTGTATTTATTTTTTAATTCAAAATTGTAATTCATTATATTTTTATTTTAGTTTATTTTTACAAATGTTTATTTATTTATTTTTTTTAATTTGGATTTTAAATTTTGTTATAAATTTTTAACTTTTTAAAAAAAAAATTATTTTAAAATTTTATTAAAATTTGTTATTTTTTAAAATTTTGATTTTGATTTTGTTTTTAAGTTTATTTATTATTATTATTTTTTAATTTTTTGTTTTTGGGCGTTTTTATTTTTATTTTAATATTCAAAATCTTAAATTATATAATCAAAATAGTTGAAAATACATTAAAATAGTTAAAATGACTTTATTTTCTATTTTTTTTTACAAATTTGCTCCTATAAATTACTTATTTTTGATAAAAGTTCAAATAAAAAACTTCGAAAATATATATGTTTTTCATTCTATCTAGCTTCTAAAATTTTAAATTTTTTGAAAATGTATATATTTTTTCTTTATAACTAGCTACTAAATGTATATTTTTTTTGTAAAAGTCGAAAAAATGCATTTGTAAATAAAAATTAATTAATTTTTACCAAGAAGTTTCAAAATCGCAAAAAATGGCTCAAAATGAAAATGGTGCTACCAATATACACACTTTCTGAAATGAAGGTAAAAACAACTACTAAAATTGACCCCCCCCAAAAACGATAACAATGACGGGTTCTCGTCAAGTTGTATAACTTGTTTATGGTGAGGTATGTGGTAGTAAAGGACATGAGGATTATACCATGTGACTGTTTAAAATTTAGAATGCATTCATAAGAAATAAGAGCATGCCATGTGTGAGAACATGAGGATGTTGGGTTGTTAATCTTGTAATGCTACACAAGTATCCCAAGAACTCCCTATTGGTGTTAATATGGGATGAAACCTCTTTTCCAATAAGCAGGGAGTGAGTGAATTCCCGATGTTGTGTTCAGGTGAAGAAGGAAGGCATCCAGATAATTAACCAAGTGATTGGGATATGGCTGGGTACTGTGTTGAAGCATTGACTAGGATTCCCAACTTACCATGGTAGGACACATGTGTAGCCAGGACATAAATGTTCTAGAGCAATGCCAGAGTGCATTAGGTGCATTGAGTGAATGTGCATTAAGAGATTTTGTAAATCTATGTTTATGCATGCATACGTGTGGGTAAATATGTTAATCTGCATTTTGCGAATGCATGGTTGTGAAATATGATCTCTGTATGAAACAAATTTGAAAATTTCTAATTTAAAATTACGAGAAGGATCTCATGGTTGCGAAATCTGATTTATGTAGGGAACAGATTTGTAAAATTCATATTTTAAAATTCGCTAATAATTGGTAATGATTGTTTCGATGATCTAGAATTATGTCAGGAGGACATGGTGTAGGTGGATGTCCAGGTTATGACAACAAGTGTAAAACCATAAGGGACAAAGTGTTTCTACTTACAAGATCCAAACAATATCAAGATGACCTCATGGTTAAATAAATCTAATCTTTGCAGGAGATAGAATCGTAAATTGAGATTTGAATTTGATTATTAATGTTATTGACTTTATGGTTGCTTGTGAATTGTGTCAAGAGGACACATTGCAATAATACCATGTGATATGGCTTGCAAGAGCTAAACATCATGAGAAGGACCTCATGTTTGAGAAATCTAGTTTCCGTATAAAACATAATTGAGAATTTCTAAATGAAAATATTATGATAATTATCTTATGGCAATGAGATGGACCATGTATTTGTTGAATTATAAATCTTGTTTAAAATTTTGATGATATCTCATGAGAATTGCATGCTTGTATGTAATGCAGGTGAGATGGTGAAAATATGCCAGTGGAGTAGATGTTGGATGCTAAAGTTGAAAATGTAAAGGAATGCCATGAGTGACTTGGGTTTGAGAAACCCTGTAAAAATTTCTTACATGTACTTGTCTCTCTGTAGTGCTATTAAATGCAGTAATAACATGGGTACTCAGGAGGCTTGCATGGGTATTGGTAACCATTCTACGCTCGCACTAAAGAGAATTGGAGGGATGGGTACACCCGAGGGACTGTGTAGCAGAGAAGGGGTATCGTCCTTGTGTTGTGTGAATGGGTATTGTGGGGCCATGCTAGCATGCAGTCAAGTGAGTTACCTATGGATTTCCTGGATGGAACTGCTAGTTTGTATAGGAGAAGGGACCATGCAATTGTATTCCTTTATTATTATTATTATTTCCTGATAAACCCACTAGAGGTGTTGGTTTGGAAATGGTTGTTGTATGCTTGATAAACCCATTCATAGAGATGCCTGGTTTAACATACTGGTTAATGAAATTCTTGATAAACCCAATCAACGTACTGGCTTGGTGTTGGTTATTTAAATGTTGTGGCATAGCCAGCGTGCTGGCTCAACATTTGTATTATATGCATGCACATGTGATATGAGTCTTGCATAAACTTGGTTTCCTTTATATGCACACCCTAAAGAGCACTAGAAGGGGTGGGTACACTCGAGGGACTGTATAGCATAGAAGAGGTACCATCCTTGTGTTGGGTGGGGAAGGTCTTGTGGGTGCCATAGTTGTCTGAAGTCCAAATGGGATACTTATGGAGCCGAAAGAAAATTCTTATGCAAATAAGTATTTGGTTTATTTTGCAGCTTCTTGTTGATTTAATGTGAGTATACATGTGTGAATGCTTCGGCTATGGTTCTGAAAATCTTGTTAAGGGATGAATCCTATGAGAACAAATTTGACATGCGAATTTACTTATTGTTTAGCATAGGTATTGCTGGAAGCTAAAGAACATGGATCTGTTCCAAGGTAACACAAGAGAATGGTTGAGCATTTCCATTCAAGATAGCTGGCAGCAAAACAAAGTGGCCTTGAATATAAAGGAATTGCAAGTGGAGCTAAACACAAGGACATGGAACCTTGTTGAAAATTAAGAGAACACCAAGGATGATGTTATTCTAAGGGGGATGGGAATGTAATACCCCCATTTTAACCCCTAGATCATATTCGCTTGATAATGCAAATGTTGTAAAAATGTAATGTATGATTCCTAGTGTAGAGCTCAAGGCCAAGACCCCACTAGTGAATTTCTAGAATTATGAAGGCAAGTATTTTTATATTTTGTGAACCATGTGCTAGTAAGTCGGGGAATTGTAAAATCAGTGTAATATTTATAATAAAAATAAAAATCCAAGAGCTGGCTATGGAAGCAATTAAAATGAGGGGGCTATTTTTATCCACTAGGGAGAGGTGAGGGGGTGAGAGAGAGAGAGAGTCAACCCTCTATTTCCAAGTTTCATATTGAGAACCCCTTGCGCCATAAATGGTAATAAAATACCCAAGTGAAATTCCATGCTGATATTTATTTTTGTTGTAAGAAGGCAACTAATAAATCAACTCATGGATTTAATGAAGCATGTGTATAACCCATAAATTCATATGGTTGAGTTTGGGATTAGTTTTTAGTACCTAGAAGCCAATATTCCTCATGGGAATTCATTTCCTTTCACTCCCATTCCATTGTTTGGAAACCAAACACCAATTCTGAGCATGCTATGCATTCCCAACAAGAGAAATATCATAAATCACAACTTGAGAAAGTGCCTTGTTTTCATACTTATACTTTAAAAAACGCCCAGAAACGCGTGTTGGTCATGAAATCTAGTGGGGGATCTATAGACCCAAAACCTAGGGTGAATTTGAGAGCATTAAAATCCTGAAAATTCATGGGAGAACCCAGATTTGGAATCCCAAAAATTGAATTTTGTGGCTACAAATTAGTATTGCTAGGAATAAAAAATCCAAGAGACCATTGGAGTCTGAGAGAGATGAAAGGTTGGAATGGCTTGATAAAACCATTGTAGGAAAAATATCTGAAGGTTTATCATATTGGACCTTTCTATGCCCACCCTGAATAAAAATGGAGGGAAGGAGTTCCCAAGGGACTGTGTAGCAGAGAAGGGGACCTTCCTTGTGTTAGGTGTGGTAGGTATTGTGGGTGCCAAGGCCAAATGAAACCAATTGAGATGCCTGTAGCTCATTGGTTGATATCACTAGTTTAGCATTCAATTCCTTTGTATCTCTGTATGCTTGATAAACCCAACTGTGCACTGGCCTAGCATGAGAGTATATTCCTATGGATGCGAGTGAGCCTGTGTAGTTCCTCCTTAGTGGATACATAGCCCAACTCGGGGGTGGTATCTCTACAGAGAGATAAAGTGTTGGACATAGTGCCTATGGCTGGGTGGAATGTTTCTCTTCCATATCCAATTGCTTGGATGAATTCATTTAAAAAGATAAGTGTTTACTTGTTAATTCACTAATGTGTTAACCGTGTCTGGTTTTTATTGTTATGCTTGTGATGAATATGTTGGTATACACATTATATGTGTGTGGATAGGTTTATTTCTACTGTGTTTTTATTTATGCATATTCACATGCATTTTAAATGTTTATGAATTTCATAATATGGCCATTGGGGAGAAATTCAAAATCCCCACAATTCCTCATGTCCCCTCTGTTGGTCAGATTGATGGGTGGGGACATGACAGGACAACCTTCAAAACCACAAAATTCATCAAAGGAGGGTCAAATAATCCACTATAGGACATGGTCACAACTATTTTAAATAAAATTAGTGACTAGGAGGTATGCTCACTAATTTTCTTAAGATAAATGGAAACCAAGTCGCTATCATCCTTCATACAAGTAGTGAACAAACTCCATAATGTGTAAAAAATCAATAAATTTGACTTATAAGAGCTACATGAAGTATTCCAAGTTTAACCATTGTTTGAGAGTTGTACTTATAAATAAAGGAACCTGTCTAACTCATTTGAGAGAGTTAATGCCAAAATTTATATACATTTAGAAAATAGTTAGGAAGAAGAGACACATCTATAGGAAATAGGTTCCAGATTTCCAATCTTTTCAAGAACAAACTTCTTCACAACTCATTAGGGAGTTCCATTGGGACCATAAATTTTTGCAATCAATATTAAATGAACACGAGAACCATTCTTAAACATAGTACTTTTGTTACATAGTTTACATACATGAGTTTACCAATGCATTCCATGTTGGTTATGGAGCTTGATTATCTTCCTAATTTAGAGGTCTTATTTCAACCACATTTGGATCCCAATTGTTGATGGGAGAGTGTGGGGGGGATTCCGACCCACTAATGTCAACAGGGGGGTGGCGATACTTTTTGGATCCGCTCCTTGTGGGGTTCAGGGGCAACGCCGCCGAAGATAAATTTTTGAAAAAATGCCTTGTAAAATATTGCATTTTCATAAACAATTTGGATCGTTCATTATTATGTCGCAGATCTAATGGGAGAAGTTATGTTGGTGTAATTACTATTTATTTTCATCCTGAGTGGGCATAATGGTTAAGAACATGTGTTTCCTCCTAGGAGGTCATAGGTTCAAATTTGGAGGGGGGTAGGGTATGTACACCTTTATAGACTTCAGTAGTTACATCCCTACGCATAGAGGGGTCCCTTGTCCCCCAAAAAATGAGGTCTCACACACCAAATTGGTGTATAGCTTGGATGTCTCTCTACAATGTATGAATCAGGTAAGGTTGGTATACTATCAACCCAAAGATTCATGTATTTTTATTTTTATTTTAGTCGATGTACATATACAAACTCCCGTAGTACTAATCTCTTTTTTTGCATTTTTCCTCTTTCTAATTTTTGCAATTCAGATGAAGGTTTCTAACCCTTAATACCTAGACCAAGTCTAGGATTTTCCACCACAGTACCAGTCCTCTTTCATACTAGATGTGACATAGACCAAATCTAGGATTTTCGACCATAGTTCTAGTCCTCTTTCATACTGGATGTGACCTAGACCAAGTCTAGGATTTTCCACCATAGTGGCAGTCCTCTTTTATACTGGATGTGACCTATACCATGTCTAGAATTTTCCCCAGAGCTAGTCCTTTTTCATACCAAATGCAACTGTTATCATGCATGAACCAAGAAATCCATCCAGTGGGTCCATACCAAGAGCATCCATTACATTGCATACTGCAACTACCTGCGTTACCTCACCCCTCATCCAGATCCTCTCGTAGCCTAAGAGACTCAATTACGTCACATGACCCGTGACTACCTGCTACCTCATATGAGCTCATCACTCCCTCTTGATATGGACCACTCCAAGTTTGTCCCTGAAGTATTCAAACTTCCCTCTCGATAGAGGCTTGGTCCACACATTGGCTATCTGCTCCTTTGTTGCTACATACTGGAGCCCGACTGCTCCCTTATGCACCATATCCAGGATATAATGATACCTGATCTTGATGTGCTTCGACTTGTCATGGAACACAGGGTTCTCCGACAACTTCACACAACTTTGGTTTTCACAGAAGATACAAGTCACCTCTAACTCGAGAACAAACAATCTTGATAGAAACTTCTGAATCCACATTACTTCGCATCTTGCTGAACAAGCTTCCATATACTCAGCCTCGGCTGTACTGAGTTCCACACTTGTCTGCTTCCTACTGAACCATGAGATCATACCCGATCCCAAACTGAAGCAACACCCTGATGTGCTCTTTCTATCCATGACACTCTCGACCCAATCCACATCCACATAACCTTGTAGGTTAATCTTCTGATTCGATACATACCTGAGGCCATAATCAACCATACCCTTTATGTAATACCCCATTTTGACCCTTAGGATATATTAGTTTTCAATGTAAATATTGTATACATGTGATGTATGTTTACCAAGCATGGAGCCCAAGGCCAAGGCCCCCGCTAGTGTATGTTCGTATTTTATTTAAAATGGCAAAGCATTGGACATTATGTTACCTATGTGCTATTTAGCCATGGAACATTGTAAAAATGATGTAAATAAACATCAAGCAATAAAATACCAAAACTGGCTATGGAGGCAACGAATGAGAAGGGGCCATGTGTATCCACTAGGGAGTGGTGAGGGGGCTGTGGGATTGAACCATAAACTGCCATATGTCACATGGAGAACCCATTTGACTTTTCTTACTAACATTTAATTCTGTTGTAAGGAAGTGGTTGAAGAAACCAGTCCATGGCTTTAATGGAGCATGGGAAGCCCATAAATTCATATTTGCAGATATGGGCTCTGTTTTCTTATACCACAAGTCACTCTACCTCATGGGGATTGCTTCTTCCTCATCCCCATTCCATTATGGAAGGGCCCAACATCATTTTCCATCCAAAAAATGAATTCCTAGCAGTGAGAAAAACTAGAAATTGCAACTGTGCAAGAACCCACGTTTTGAAGAGCCAAAAATGCCCAGATTTAGTATTGGACAGTGAAAACCAATGGGGGATCCATAGATATGAACCTTGGGGTGAAATTAGGAGTATTGGCTACCCCGAAATCCATAGGAAAACCCAGTTTTTGCAGCCCAGAAAACCAGTGACGGATTTGAGTTATTCATTGACAGAATGGTGAGAAATCCAAGTGTGGATGTTGGAACAGAAGATTGGATTGCTTGAATTTAGCCTGAGATGTCTGTAGCTCTGTGGTTGAGTTCATTGGCTTAGCACCCTCCTCCTCTGCTATTTGCATGCTTGATAAACCCAACTGTGTGCTGGCTTAGCATAACCATTTGAGTGAAACCATGACTGTGAGTGAGCCCATCTAGTTCCTCCTTAGTGGATACACATCCCAGCTCGGGGGTGATCTCTCATCTGAAAGAATAGAGGCTGGACAGAGATCTATGGTTGGGTGGAACGTTGCTCTCACATAGCTAGTTGTTGGACAATTTCATCTTCAAGATAAGTATTCTCTGTGGTTTGAATGATGTTCATTTTGTGGTTTGCCCTGTATGTTAAATTACTCATGTTACTTGGATGAAAACATTATCTTAAGTTAGTTGGTATGATGCCTGTGCATAGCATGAGAATGGGATTGATTATTATGTGATTGTTTCACTATTCTGCCTGAAGGAAATAGGGTGATGCATCTCCTTCTGCTTGTATGTTATTATGGTTATTCTGCTATGTTTATTAAATGAGTTGTGTTAATTCTATGTTCTGTAATGTCTTAATTAATGGCTGCTATTTACATGCTGATTGCATGATGAAACTGTGTGCATACATAGTGTTTAATTCCGCTGTGCTTGTTGAGTATGAATAGGTACGCACAAGTTTTATTTAACTATACATTTCTAAAGAAATTGACTGAGTCTGAGTTTTGCCAATAAGCCCGGTAGTTTGGTTAACGTTTCCTTCCTTGCATAGTGTTGATGGAAGGGGACGTTACAGAGTGGTATCAGAGCTTAAGGTTCAACACTACGCCTATTGGGCCAACATCCACACAGCAGATTAGGAAAAATATGATTTTGTGTGTTGGGCATAGGGCATGTTGTTGTGTATTGGTTATTGTTTGTTGCTAATTGCTGTGCATATGAGATAACACATCATGTGCTTGAGGCCTTGATTAATTATGACTCCTTGTCCCTTGGATGTCCATGATGTTTTGAATACATGAAATTGAATGTTGAGCATGGCTGGAAATGAGTTTCTGTGTGTTAATTTCATGATTGAAAGCCTGAACAGTTGGTTATTACAGCCCCATATCTTAATGATGTTTGTTAATTACAATGAACCAACATTTAGGTGGCCGATTGATGGCTTTCGTAAGTGAGGAAAGCTTGCGAATTATTCCCTTATGCTCATGAGTTTTCCTTGCCCATGCTTGTTGGATGCTTGCAGATTAATTGTGAATCCATTGGCTGGATTGTTGAATTTGAAATGAAAAGAAAATCCCTTTTTAGAGATGCAAGTTCTTGCCATTCTCTTACTGTGTTTATGCAAGTTTTTATGCAAGTTTGATTGGTAGTAACTCACCTCTGTAAAGAATGAATGGCACATTCCAGAAAATTTTCCAACTGTTTGTGAAAATTTCTGTCTGTCTGTGAAAATTTCTGTCTGTCTGTGAAAATTTGCAATTTTTCTAAGTATTTATGAGTTCTGCTAAAGGCTCTATCAGCGATTTTAGCGTTAATTTCTACGCTGCGCTGGCGGCAGAGTTAGCGTTAATTTTTGCGCTGCGCCAGCGGCAGAGTTAGCGCTAAGTTTTGGCGCGACGCTGGCACCAGAGTTAGCGCTAAGTTTTGCGTGGCGCTGGCAGCAGAGTTAACGCTAAGTTTCGCGCGGCGCTGGCGGCAGAGTTAGTACTAAGTTTCGCGCGACGCTGGTGGCAGAGTTAGCGCTAAGTTTCACGCGGCGATGGCAGCAGAGTTAGTGCTAAGTTTCGTGCGGCGCTGGAGCCAGAGTTAGCGCTAAGTTTCGCGCGGCGCTGGAGGCAGAGTTAGCGCTAAGTTTCGCGCGACGCTGGCGGCAGAGTTAGGGCTAAGTTTCGCACGGCGCTGGCGACAATTCTAACGATAAAACCTGCACTGCGACGGGGAAGTTAAGGTCAAATCCGGTGATGGTCGCAGAATTTGAGTCGCGACCAACGATGGGAGGAGCGAAAAAAAAAAAAAAAATCAGATTGGGATGAAAAAAAAACCTTGATTTTTGGGTAGAAGGAGTAATCGGGATCAGATTGGGATGATTCCTATGGGGTTCGGAGGTCATCAACGAAGGCCATGAAAGAACTAGAGAGAGCTCCGAACCCAGTATGCTCCAATTTGACAGAAAATGGGGAATAACGACTTTTGCAAAAAGGGTGTCCTGAGGCTCGACGGAAGGTCGGTTTGGGCTTAAATCGATATGGCGTGGCCATGGAGCAGGATCAGTGTTAAGTTTGGAATCTTGGATCCAAACTCCAAAGGATGTGGAGTTGGGGTGATCAAGAAGGCCAAAAAGCACTGTTCCGGGCCACTTTTTCGGGATTTTGAAAAGCTTGTGGACAGTAAAAGTGACCCTAGATGTTGGAATAAAAAATTCTACTGAACTGGACATTTCATATTCTCATTAAGACGGATAGTTTCTGTTAGATGAATATTTTCTAGAAATGCATAGTTTGGGAGATAGCCATTTTTGGCCAAATTTTGAGATTTTGGGGAAAAAGTGAAAAGTGAGAAGCAGTAAAACCCATAAATTCATAGAAGATGAATGGTGCATCGGAACAGATATATGCGAGATGCTGAGCATTCCTTGTTATATGGGTTAACCTCTCCCGGTAGAAAAGTTTTCGTGCTTCTTCATAGATTGTCTTCCACAGGTGGCTGAAGTTGGCTTTCCAGACCAAATTACAACTATGTAAAATGTGCAGAATTGGGGTGAAAGTTGTCATTTTTGAAGTAATGTAGTTTCCACACCCAATGTCGGAATGGAGCAAGGGGACAGGCATTGGAAATCTTGTCCAACAGGGAATAATGACCCATAATCAGAATTCGAATGGAGCTATCATGCATCATAGATAACTGGAGCAGAAAAGTGCCAGTGGCTGTTTGGAAAATTGTTTTCAATATGGGCAGGTTCTAGAATTGCATGTTTGGAAGTAGCATGCCATGAAATTGAACCAGCTATGATGTGGAATATGAAGTTCATGCAAGTATGAGGGATTGGAAAGGGAGAATTCCTTAACCCCTATCTTGCTAACTGCATTTATATTTTATAAGCTTTATGTGCATAAAATGATGGCATGAGAATGTTGAAAATGCAAGAGATTAGATTAGTGGCATGAAGATGCATTGATTGACATATTAATAAACATTGCACAGTGCATGAGGATATGTTTTGCATGCATATGAAATTACATATTGGTAAAAGTAGCGAGATTTCACATATGCAATGAACCACTAATGATAAATATTGTGGTTGATAATCACCGTTGGTGATTGGTTTTGGTTGTAGGACCAAAGACAAAGGAAGCATGGCTAAAGATGATGATGTTGTTGCATAAAGCGAACAACCTTATGAAGAAAGGATGGTGCAGCAAATCTGTGATCATGAGGTTGGCAAAAGGGCTATGTAGCCTTGGTAAGAGGCCAACCGATCAGGTAACATCAAGTGATGTTAACGACAACCATGCAGGTAATGGTTATTGATGCATAATTGCATGAATGTTGAAAGAGAATTTGGTAAGATCCCTTCGACTATGTTTGAACTATGTTGATTTGGTTTGCATGTGGTATTGAGTGCCCGAATGGGAATGTTAACCTACCAAGTATGATGAGGTGTGGGTAAGTGAAGGCAATGATCCTTACACCCTATAATTGCTTAGAAATCTCAATGCATTCATATGAAATTATATCATGCCATTTGAGTATGTCAATTATGAGTTTAACAACCATAGCAAGTGAGGACAGGTGGTCCTGATTATGGTAATGCATGTTATACGAGATAGTCATGATTAAGTCATAATATGTTTGAATGCAGAACATTCATGAACCAATGCAAGGTGGCATCGAGTGAATGCATATGAAAAACTTGAGTAAATGTTGTGAGTATGCTTGCATGTGGGTAGTTACACTTGAGGAGCTGTATTGTGTGCATGCATGATTGTGATATATGTATATGTTTCATTACAATTGAACAATAGATGAAATGATGAATTTAATGATAATTCTGGGATCATTTCATGAGCTGCTATGAATGCAGGGGAAGAATTGCATGAAGGTAGTCATGATTGACAGGTTTCCAAAATGCTCTGTTGGAAGGACAAAGTTGTATAAATGATATGGCTATGGATTAATGAGTATTTAAAAGCTTTAAGTTGATTGCATGGATGGTGTCCTATAATTTTATTGTGCTCCGGGTGTATATAACATAGGCCTATACATTTCACTGCATTTGAAATATTAGTAGTGGAGAAGGTTTGAATTATGGAGTGTTATAATTCTGAAAAATGCTTCAGTGACTGTTGCAGCAATAAAATATTATATGCAATGAGACTTACAAGTGTTTGTCTTATTGAAGTTTCAGATTTCTGGTAGATTGTTCTAGGCATGGCAATGTGGGTAAGTCCATGATGAAGGCTGGAATCTACCATGTGCAAAAGCCAAAGGTTATGAGAAGATTCTCATGGGTGTGAAATTTAACTTATGCATGAAACAAATATATTCTCACTTAAGTTTATAAGAATAATATCATGGTTGTAAATCTAATTTCTGTAGGGAGCAGATTTGAAAATTCGATTTAGAGCTTATGAGAAGGAATCTCATGGTCGAGAAATCTAAGCTCTGTTAGAAAGAAGGATTGAAAATCTTAGATTTGTAAATCTCTTATTTGGAAATTTGCTAATAATTGCTAATGACTGTTTGGCTTATGTAAAATTGTGTCAGGAGGACATGTTGTAGTTGGATGTCCATGTATGGCAACAAACATAAATCCATAATGGACAGAATGGTACCACTTACAAGAGCCAAGCAATATGAGGATAGCCTCATGGCTAAGGAAATCAATTTATGTAGTAGACAGAGTTGCTAATTCATATTGAATTTAATTATTAGTACCATGGATTGGTTATGAAACAATCAGAATTGAATTGTAATGTTAAATGTTGCTGACTGTTTAGCTATTTAATAAGTGTGCCAGGAAGACACATTGCAGTAAGACCATGAGAGAGGGCCTGCAGAAGCCAAACTTCGTGGGAAGAGATTCCACGATTTGGAAATGGGTTTCGGGTGAAATGCCATTAGACATTATTAATGTCTCATCTGCACTGCATGATTGGTAAACAATAAGAGTGAGATGATAAAGATTATGTCAATTAGACATATGAGAGTTATGTAACATCAAAAGGAGTGGGGATGGAAAACCGAGGGACTTTCAACTCAGAGAAGGAGCCCCCATTCCTCATTAGTGAAGAGAAATTACATCTGCAAAATGGATAAGTGTCCTGTAAACCCAGACGGATATATATCTGTATATATATATGTACATGGGCATCTCTAATTGTTAGAATTACTACGCAGAGCATATTCCATTTGTTTATATTATTCAGACTGCTTGAAGTATCATTAGGACCTACATAGTTCACATCAGTGAGGAGTGCACACCTTTCTGGTGCTGAGTTATGTTAGGGATGCCAATATTGACTACACCCTCAGGAAATGGACGCATTCCTAGTGTTTCAATGCTGGATAGTGAATGTTATGAAATATTTTTACAGTTCTAGAGCAGCAATACTGATGATCTTGCTTGTCCATTTTGTGTTGACAGCTTATACATATGAAATTTGGTGCTCACATTAAAGGGAAAAGTGAATAAAAGGGTACTCAAGAGGACTGTATGAGCAGTGGTAACCTTTGTGTAGTGTGAGTGGGTATCATGGGGCCATGATAGCCTGCAGTTAAGAAAGTCACCTAAAGAGTTCCTAAAGGGAACCGATGGTTTGCACAAGAGAAGGAGTACCACCCTTATGTGGGTGACGAATTGTTATGCACATTGAGGGATTGTGACACATGTGAAAGGCTGATGTAAGCCTAAGGAAGAGTAGTAGAGCCTTGACCTATAATGGTCGGTGGTGCAGTTACCTTCCATTGGCCGATGACCCAGATGAATGTGCTGGCTCGGCAATGGAGAGGGCCAACCAGGTATGGGACTGGTTGGGCACCACCAAATGTTAGGTAAATCCAGTCGGCGTGAAGGTGTACTGGTTGAGCATTAATTATTTGATGATTTGGAGCAGCCTGCGTGCTAGCCAAACATCCCAGTACGCAGGAGAATCCCAAGGCTTATAAAGTAAAAGCAGGACCCTGTGGACCAGAGAGGAAATGCACAATACAGATAAGTATTCAATTTCATTTATTTCTTGTTTGGAATAATGAAGATTACAAGTATAAGTCTTGTAACAGTTAAGCTAATGCACTATTGTTTCTTTGTTGGAAACCTTGGTCATACAAAAAGCAAGGACCCTGAAAGAACTATAAATTGCTTGGTAAATCCAGAGAGTGACTGGTTGGGCATTGATTATTGATGTTGTGGAGCAGCTTGCGTGCTGGCCAAACATACAAGGTTATTGATGTTGTGGAGCAACTTGCGTGCTGGCCAAACATACAAGATTATTGATGTTGTGGAGCAGCCTGCGTGCTGGCCAAACATACAAGGTTATTTGATGTTGTGGAGCATCCTGCGTGTTGGACAAACATACAAGACTATTTGATGTTGAGGGGCAGCCTGCGCACTGTACAAACACTCAAATCCATAGGCGATTCCAAGGATTGTAAAGCAAGGAAGGACCCTATGGAATAAAGTGAAGACATCCAATGCAGATAAGTATTTGGTTATCTTGTAATTTCTTGCTTATGAATATACATGTGTATATGATTTGGTTATGATTTCCTATGAAAATAAACTAAACATGTGAATTAATTCAATGTTTGAGTGTAGGTATTGCTGGAAGCAATGACTATTAAAGCATCTTAAGGATGCATGTGGACATGTAACCGTCCTAAAGAGCTCAACATGAGCAGCAATGGAAGAAGGGGCTAGTGGGACTGTGTGAGTCCTAGCAGCCAAGAGTTGTAGATAAACCATGTGGAGGGACTCCATGGTTGAGAGGTCTGAAATAGACCATAGACATTAAGTGTCATAGCCAAGAAGGGCAGGTCAAGCATTCACGTTGAAGTGAAAGAGGCTAGGAGCATGAAAACCACAATGGTGGTGTGGGTTCCAGAATGGAACAAGACCAAGAGAAGAAAACTCTTACTGCTCTCTCTTTCTTTTTTATTGATGCATTTATAAAAAAACAGAAAATTGTTGAATGCATGTATGGCTGAAAGTAGAGTGTGTTTATTTGCTTGAAATAAATTGTGAATGCTGAAGTAGTTAATTTCTTGTGAATGGATGAACATGAAAGAATTCATGTGTATGCTGGGAAAGCATGAAAAGTGTGAAAGTCTCATGAATAGAGCATGGGCTCTTCATGTCAATTGGAGAAAAACAATTGACTGATTTTAATGTTAGGTTATGCTTGACCTAACAAGATTTGTAATGATGAATTTCATAGGTGAAAATTAAATCCATTGGTTGCAACTGTTACGAACAAGTGCTGCTTGTGGGAAAACTGAGAACTAGCTATGCACAGTGACCATGGCAGCAGACCATAGGCTGTTGGAATTGGCTGAAAGTCTTCTTCAGACAATTCACAAGACCCAAGAAAATCTTGGAGAAATGCTCAAGGTACAGAAGAGGCAGAATGAAATGAACCACAAGGTTTTACAAAACTCTATTTGCCTGCAAATAGAGGTAAAAAGCATTATGAGAGCAATCAGTAAGGGAAAGGAAAATGGATCAATGATGAGGCATTCGTCCAATCGGTCCATTAAGAAACGTTCCAGGCATGAAGACTCAAAGGGAATTGAGCAGGTAAAGATGAAGCAACCAGTGAAATGTTGGAAATGTGGAGGACATCATTGCCTCCTCAACTTACCAACAAGGGAACACCAAGACGGTAGCAGCCATAAAGTTTTTAGACTTGTGGATGGGTTGAAAAATCAGAACCAGCAGGAGAAGCTCGTGGAAGCCAAGGGACTTGGTCCTGAAAGTTCAAAGTAAAGGCTAGAATGCAGGGCAGATTTGCAAAACTTTGAAAATTTTGGATGTGTAAATTGTATATGTATTCCTAAGTCTTGGAACACCGAGGACGGTGTTATTCTAAGGGGGAGGGGATTGTAATACCCCATTTTGACCCTTAGGATATATTAGTTTTCAATGTAAATATTGTATACATGTGATGTATGTTTACCTAGCGTGGAGCCCAAGGCCAAGGCCCCCGCTAGTGTATGTTCGTATTTTATTTAAAATGACAAAGCATTGGACATTATGTTACCCATGTGCTATTTAGCCATGGAACATTGTAAAAATGATGTAAATAAACATCAAGCAATAAAATACCAAAACTAGCTATGGAGGCAACGAATGAGAAGGGGCCATGTGTATCCACTAGGGAGTGGTGAGGGGGATGTGGGATTGAACCATAGGCTGCCATATGTCACCTGGAGAACCCATTTGACTTTCCTTACTGACATTTAATTCTGTTGTAAGGAAGTGGTTGAAGAAAACAGTCCATGGCTTTAATGGAGCATGGGAAGCCCAGAAATTCGTATTTGCAGGTATGGGATCTATTTTCTTGTACCACAAGTCACTCTACCTCATGGGGATTGCTTCTTCCTCATCCCCATTCCATTGTGGAAGGGCCCAACATCATTTTCCATCCAAAAAATGAATTCCCAGCAGTGAGAAAAACCAGAAATTGCAACTGTGCAAGAACCCACATTTTGAAGAGCAAAAAATGTCCAAATTTGGTATTGGACAGTGAAAACCAATGGGGGATCCATAGATATGAACCTTGGGGAAAAATTGGGAGTATTGGATACCCCGAAATCCATAGGAAAACCCAGTGACGGATTTGAGTTATTCGTTGACAGAATGGTGAGAAATCCAAGTGTGAATGTTGGAACTGAAGATTGGATTGCTTGAATTTAGCCTAAGATATCTGTAGCTCCGTGGTTGAGTTCATTGGCTTAGCACCCTTCTCCTCTGCTATTTGCATGCTTGATAAACCCAGCTGTGTGTTGGCTTAGCATGACCATTTGAGTGAAACCATGACTGTGAGTGAGCCCATCTAGTTCCTCCTTAGTGGATACACATCCCAGCTCGGGGGTGATCTCTTAGTTGAAAGAATAGAGGCTGGACAGAGATCGATGGTTGGGTGGAACTTTGCTCTCACATAGCTAGTTGTTGGACAATTTCATCTTCAAGATAAGTATTCTTTGTGGTTTGAATGATGTTCATTCTGTGGTTTGCCCTGTATGTTAAATTACTCATGTTACTTGGATGAAATGATTATCTTAAGTTAGTTGGTATGATGCCTGTGCATATCATGAGAATGGGATTGATTATTATGTGATTGTTTCACTATACTGCCTGAAGGGAATAGGCTGATGCATCTCCTTCTGCTTGTATGTTATTATGGTTATTCCGATGTGTTTATTAAATGAGCCGTGTTAATTCTATGTTCTGTAATGTCTTAATTAATGGCTGCTATTTACATGCTGATTGCATGATGAAACTATGTGCATACATAGTGTTTAATTCCACTGTGCTTGTTGAGTATGAATAGGTATGCACAAGTTTTATTTAACTATGCATTTCTAAAGAAATTGATTGAGTCTGAGTTTTGCCAATAAGCCCGGTAGTTTGGTTAACGTTTCCTTCCTTGCATAGTGTTGATGGAAGGGGACGTTACACTTTAGGTACCTCAGCACATGATTTACCGGAACCAGGTGAACATGTCTCGGCTCTACCATATACTGACTCAGATTTTTCACTGCAAAGCATAAGTCTGGCATCATGTTCATCAAGTAAATTAGCGAACCAATCATCTGCCAATACACTGTAGCATCCACTAGTTCTGAAGAAGTATTACTCAACAAATTTAGATTCGATGCCATAGGTGTGGTAATGGCCTTATAATCCATCATCCTGAATCTCTTCAGGATCTCTATCGCATAATTTCCTTGACCTAATAAAATTTCCTCTGGATTCTGCCACACCTCAAGACCTAATAAGTAACACATCATACCTAGGTCTTTCATCTCAAATTCTGGGACAATATTTCTCTTTGTTTATGCTATGAGCTTCTTTTCACCTATAAAAAAAACGTCACCTACATACAATATTAGAATCATAGGATTTCCTTCCTCAACCTTGTAGTAAAGGTTGGAGTCTGCTTTACTCTTGGTAAATCCCAAGCTCGTCAGAAACCCATCTATCCTTCTGTACCATGTCTTGGGTTCCTGTTTCAATTTGTACAAGGCCTTATTTAACCTGCACACATGAATCTTCCTATCATGTGTCTCGAAGCATAGTGGTTGCTCCACATGCACTTACTATTCTACTACACCATTTAGGAAGACAATATTCACATGCATGAGATGCACCTTCCACTTCATCACTTTGGAAATAGAAATTACATACCTGATCAAAGTGTATCTTGCTACTGGAGAAAATGTCTCCTCATAATCAATACCTTCTTTCTAGGAGAAACCTCGAGCCACAAACCTTGCCTTGTATTTCTCGACACTTCCATCTACCGCATGCTTGATATTGTAGATCCATTTGGAAGAAACTACTAACTTCCCTCTTGGTCTCAAAACCACCTCCCATACATCATTCTTCATGATCGATTTTTACTCCTCGATCATAGCATCCTTCCAGACTTTATTTTCAGCAGCCTCTTCATAAATAGAAGGTTCAACATCAATGATTTCAGTTAACAATGCCACATAGTTGGAGTAATTCCGAGGTCTCTTTCTTCCTTTTGGGGCACCATACTTCTCTACATCCTGAATAAGTTCTCGTTCCCAGAATGGTTTTCTTTTATGTGAGTTCACTTCATTTGGTGGATCTACCGGTCTCTTTGGCTCAGTCATATCATGATCCTCAGGTTATTCTGGAACCTACTCCTCAGGTTATTTGGTGGATCTACTGGTCTCTTTGGCTCAGTCATATCATAACTCTGGGAGTTTCAAGTTCATTATCATGTTCTTCATTGGAGTGAATCTTCCTTGACCTGCTGAATGCAGTGTCTTCATCAAAGGCTACATCTCTGCTGGTCTCGATCTTCTTTAAGCCTAGTATGTATATCTTGTAAGCCTTCGATGAATCACTTTAACTGACAAAGATTCCCTTCTTTCCTGAAGCATCCAACTTGGTTCTCTTCTCTTTCGGAATCTGTATGTATATTGGGAAGCCAAATATTATGAAATGGTTGACCTCTATATTTTATCCTGTAAACATGTCTCTTGGTGTCTTGTTCTCAAGAACTATGCGCGGAGTCCTATTTTGAACATATACTATTGTCCTTGCAGCTTCCACCCATAAGTGCATAGGAAGGTCCTGATCATGGATCATGGACTTCACCACTTCCATAATTGTTCTATTCTTTATTTCTGTAGTTCCATTTTGTTGTGGATTGTAGGGAGTGCTCATCTCCCTCTTAATCCCCGAATCTTTACATAATTCTTTGAAATCTTATGAGGTAAATTCTCCTCCATTATCTGATCTTAATAGTTTTATTTTCTTTCCAATTTGATTTTCAACAAGGGATTTAAACTCTTTGAACTTGCTAAATACTTCATCTTTGGATTAAAAAAAAATAGATCCATGTTTTTATTGAATAATCATCAATAAAAGAAACATAGTAGGCATACCCGCTTAATGAGTTGAAGGACATATTCCTACAAACATCTGAATTTATGAGTTCCAAAATCTCCTTCCCTTTGCTGTCGCTACTTGGAAATGGATTCTTCACATTCTTTCCTTTTGCACATCCTTTGCATATGCCTTCATGCTTGGTCTAGATCTCGGGTAGCCCATTTACCATCTTGCTCACAATTGGTAAGGCTTTGTAGTTTATGTGAGAAAATATTCTATGCCACAATTCACTTGGTTCCATAGTTTCATGAACTAAGGATTTTTTTGGGTGTCCCTTGAGCTTGTATAGTCCTCCCTCTTGCACTCATATTACTACCTCATCATCAAATGTCTTACCTTTGGGCCAAATAAGTACTTTCTGTTGATGTATATGTAACTTCGGAATGTATTTCTCATATATGTATATTGTATTCCTATAGAGATGTTATTATTCCTCTATACGGAAGTGTCATCATTTATATTGTAAGTGTCGTAACTTATATTTGATGGGTTATTAGACTACCTTGTTTGGAGTCGGCCCTGTATAAGTCATGTGGGTCAAAGGGTTATTAGACCACCCTATTGGGGGTCGGCCATGTGGGTCAAAGGGTTATTAGACCACCCTATTGGGGGTCGGCCCAGTCAGCATTATGTTATGTGGTTAAGTTCGAGCCTACATGAGTTAGGTAAAAAGGCAAGTCAAGTCAAGTATAAATAGAGTGCGGGAGGCACTCTATTTGCTCACTCACTTCTCACACATGCACTCAAGGAGGAGTGGCGCACTTATGGAGGAGGAGGATCTGCTGCTAGGTTGTGTCTATCTCTTATGGTTGGTTGTATCATTGCTCCATCTATCTCTGAGGAAGTTATTGGGGTTTTTCACCTTTATGGTTTTCCCCAAGTAAATCTTTGTGTCTCTTGTGTGCTTGCATTATTCTCTCCATGATTGATATGCTGTAGATATGCTGTACATGTTGTTCTCTCAGTTAAGATCCTAGATCAGATTGAAGTAAATTTTGAAAAGTTAACATGGTATCAGAGCTAGCCTGAAAGAAGGCATGATATGGCATGTATGACACTTGTTGCACTTACGATGCTAGGGCTTGATATAGCAAAAACCAGTCATTGTAGCACTTTCGCTATAAATCCGTTTTGGCGAATTTTTCGGATCTGAAATTGTTACAGGACAAAAATTAAATCTCCAGGTACCTTGTGTCCAAAGGACAACCTCTAATTCGTTGTACTTTGTGATTTATGATCTGTACAATATAGGGTTTCTGCCTCTTCCAGATCTGAGTTAAAATCAGGTGACCTTGGGAAAAAGGTCATAACTTGGGCTATGAAGCTCCAAATAAAATTTCGTGAAAAGTAACAGGTAGTACACAGACTTTACTATGTCAGAAAACTTTTTCAGAGGCCGAAGTTGAACCAGTGACACGTGGCACTCCGTACAAGTTCGCTCTCCTGTATTATCCCATAAACAGGTCACGTTGCGACACTTGGAATAACTCTCTCTCAGAGAGTCCAATTGAGGTGAGACCTATCAGGATGGAAATATAACAGGCCGAGCTATCTCAGGAAATTTTTTTAGAGGCCGAAGTTCAAACAGTGACACGTGGCACGCCGTACAAGTTCGCTCTTCTGTATTATCCCAAAACAGGTCACGTTGCGACATTTGGCATAACTCTCTCTCAGAGAGTCCAATTGAGGTCAGACCTATCAGGATGGAAATCTAACAGGATGAGCTATCTCAGAAATTTTTTTCAGAGGCTGAAGTTCAAACAGTGACACGTGGCATGCGGTACAAGTTCGCTCTCCTTTTTTATCCCAAAACAGGTCACGTTGCGACATTTGGCATAAGTCTCTCTCAGAGAATTCAATTGAGGTCAGACCTGTCAGGATGGAAAGATAACAGGTCAGGTTATCTCAGGAAACTTTTTTAGATCCCGTGGATTGAAAAGTTTGGAGTTACACCAGAAACAATCAGGTACATATTTCTGTCAAAATAGATTTATTTTTTAGTACCTTCATTCATGGCTTCCGGAATTTAGGGCTTTGGAGAAAGTTGGAATTTTTGTAATCGGAGACCATGGCTGAATGCTACTCATCAAAATAAAAATTTAGAGACCAAAATCAGAATTTTTAGTTGGGCAGAAGGCCGGGCTTGATCAGACCCTAGTTCGGGACTTTGATCAGAAAAGTGGAAAATTAGGGCTTCTGTAAAAATGGGAATTTTTGAAATTTGTGACCACGGCTGGAAGCTCCTCATAAAAATAGAAGCTTAGAGCTTTGGATCAAACATTTTGATTGGGCAGAAGAGTGGGCTTCATCAAACCCCAGTTCAGGGTCACGTCCAGTGAATCCGGAAGTTTCAAAGGCAAAATTGAGGAGTGAAACTTTGCAGTTTTCAAATTTTGAATGTACTAGCTTGATCAGCTCATCAAGACACATATTTCTATCATGTCAGAAGGTTGAAATTCAAAGTTTGAATTTTTGGGGTTTCTCTGACAAACCCATATCCAGCTCGAAGTCCAGTTCTTGCAAATCAAGTGGATTGGGTTAATCCTATAAGAAGATGGATTGGTCACCTGCATAAGTGAAGGAGTTCCTGTTTCAGAGGGAGATAAGGCTAAGGCTTTACATAAGAAGATTACAAGCGATCTCGACAGGTATGACTCATCGAGGTATGTTTTGATATTTGTTCATGATTAAGTTTATGGTATGTTTGTCTTCATGTTATTACGATTAAGTACAATTTTGTTTTTAGATTTGTTGTATCACCTTAACAAAATTATGAATGCATGATAGAAGATATTCATTGGTTAGGGTGTTGACACTTATGATTGTACTAATGCATTATGGTGTTGTATGAGGTTTATGTTGTCTACTAACATGAAAGGTACACCAAGAAAGACAAATCATGTTCTGGTCCAAGAACATATGATCATGATAACATGAGGACAAAGATTCATCCATTGTCATGGATCTCATAGAAGATCCATTTACGAGGTATGTATAACTTGGTTTTGTAATAGTTAACCTATGAGATATACAGGTTACTAGCACAAGTCATTGAAGAAGAACAAGAAGACATCATGTGAGTATGTTAGACATAAATAGCTAGCATGCTAATCCAGGTATGTTTTTCCTATATCAAGATAGAATCCTACCTTGTGTTAGGATCTTATACTGTTGTTGATAATGATTATTCATGACGTCATAGGTTTGAATAATCATGATTGTATGCATATTATGTTTCTTACCATAATTGATGATATGACTAACCAAAAGAATCATGATGGTATAGGTTTGAATAATCACAGGTTTTATGCATTTTATATCTCTTATCTTGATTGATGATTCAACTAACCTGAAGAGTCATAGGTTTGAGTAATTACAGGTTTAGACATGTTATGTTTCTTATGATTTGACTAACCATAAGAATCCTACATAAACCTTGAATGCTAATGCTTATTATTTCTGTTTGAAATGATCATGACTATACATGCTTGAGATTATTGTGTTTTAATAGTATACTAATGAATGTATGATTTTATATGAGATCACAAGGATAACACAATCATGATACTAATAAGCATGCATAGGGACCAAGGATGAATGTAAGTTCAAGGACAGGTAATCCAGGAAGCAAAGATCAAGAGGGAGCACACTCCAGTTGTTCTTGCAAGAAAGCAAAGGAGCACACTTCAGTAGTTTCTGCAAGGATGCAGATATTCAGAGGGAGTTGAACATCTGTCTACATTCCACAACAGAAAGGTATAGAAGAAGCTACTTCAGCAGCTCCTACAAGGAAGCAAAGACTCAGAGGGAGTCCACCTAGTAACCAAACAAAGATAAGTATTTTTAATTATCATTTCTTGCATATTTGTTTGTTTAAATAATACTGTTCACTGATGTATATACTAATGTTCCTAGAATTAGTTTGTGAATTATGCATATTAGAATAATTGCATTGATGAACAATATTCTACTAATATGCACGGGTAAGTGGCCTATGGCACTGTACAACATTCCATTGCTACTTATCTAGAATGAAACCTCTTTGCTGACATGTTGGGAGTTGTGCACACTCTTAACAATGTTCTGGTAGAGATTGGAAGCCATCTAGAAAGTTACGGGATATGGATAAATGTTGTATTGAAGCATTGGCTAAGATAATTGCATGACTGTATGACATATTTCTTTATGTGTAATAATTTGCTCTGAAAACTATGAGATGTTTTCTAATCATGCAATTTAACTTGTTGTGTAGGAAAGATCATATGCCATCTCCTACAAAAGAAGAACTACAACATTTGTTCAACAACAAAATTATCTATTGAAGATATTGAAGTTCCCAGGATCTGGGATGAAGAAATGGAATGCCATGATCCGTCGATCATGAAGAACGATGTTTGGGATGTAGTCCCAAGATCCTGAAGGGAATTTTGTTATGACTTCCAAATGGAAATATCAGATCAAGCATATTGCAGATGGTATCATTGAGAAATATAAAAGTGATGAAATAAAAGATGCACCAGATGGATTTCAAGACAGCATGGTGTAGTAAGATATGTGTGCAAAACTTGGTATGGTAGGATAGACAGCTTTCTATCCAGTTTGGGCTTTACCAAGAGTAAAGCGGATTCCAACCTTTACTACAAGGTTGAGGAAGGAAATCCAGTGATACTACTTTTGTATGCAGATAACCTGTTTGTTACAGGTGAAAATAGATTTATTGCCGACACGCAGCGGAAGCTTACTACTGAGTTCAAGATGAAGAACTTGGAGATGATGCACTATTTGTTTTTGGCATGGAGGTGTGGCAGAGTGTAGATGGAATCTTCCTTGGACAAGGGAAGTATGCAGTAGAGATCCTGAAGAGGTTCAGAATGATGGATTGCAAGGCCATGGCCACACCTATGGCATCGAATCTGAAGCTTCTATGTGATGCTTCATCTAAGCTGGTTGATGTCTCTATGTATCGTCAGATGATTGGGTCATTGATGTACCTAACGAACATGAGACCAGACATTTGCTTTGCTGTGAACACATTGAGCCAGTTCCTGACGGATCTGAGGAGTGTTCACCTGGTTGCTGTAAAGCATGTTCTGAGGTACTGAAGGGTACAGTGGATTATGGGCTCAAGTATGAGGTGAATCAAAAGTTTAACCTGCAGGGTTATGTTGATTCAGATTGGGCTGGCAGTGCTGCAGATAGGAAGAGCACATCTGGGTGCTGCTTCAGTATGGGATCAGGTGTGATCTCTTGGTTTAGCAGGAAGCAGTCCTGCATAGCACTGAGTACAGCTGAGGCTGAGTTGTGAGGCAGTATGGCTACGTAAGCTACTGTCTGAGTTATTTGATCTCCTGTTGGATGCTATTGGTATCTTCTGTGATAACTAGAGTTGTGTGAAGCTGTCCGAGAACCCAGTGTTTCATGACAGGTTGAAACACATAGAGATCAAATATCACTATATCAGGGATATGGTGCAGAGAGGAGCTGTGAAGCTCCTGTATGTTGCGACGGACGAGCAGATTGCAGATGTGCTGACGAAGCCACTAGCCAGGGTGAAGTTCGAGTACTTCAGAGAGAGGCTTGGCGTGCTTCATATCGAGGATACTTCGAGGAAGAAGTGATGGAAACATTTGCTGAAGCCATTCCAAGCATGTTGGAAGGGGAACTCTTCACATGGCTATGGATGTAAGCGCTAGATGATGAGAATTAGGATGATGTTCGTGTTTCTGCTTGGATATGATCAGTTGGATCATTATATGTATATATGTATGCATCATGTTGGATGCTGGATATGATCGGTTGGATCATGAGTATGTATTTTGTATGAACGCATCATGTTGGATGCTGATGGATACATTGTGTGGATCATGTATCTTTGTATGATCAGGTAGATCATGTATGCTGATGGATACATTGTGTGGATCGTGTATCTATGTATGTATCAGGTGGATACTTGGATGATCGTGGATGACGAGCTTCTCCAGATGACATGCAGTAGGATGTTGCAGTGATGATGATCAGGCAGATCATGTATGTTGATGGATACATTGTGTGGGTCATGTATCTTTGTATGATTAGGTAGATCATGTATGCCAATGGATACATTGTGTGGATCATGTATCTATGTATACTTGGATGATCGTGGATGACGAGCTTCTCCAGATGACATGCAGCAGGATGTTGCAGTGATGATGATCAGGATGATCATGTGTACATGAGGATGATGTTTGATGAGTATCAGATGATACTTTATGGCCGTGGATCAGGTTGTGCAGGAAAGCATGTAATTTGTGCCCTGGGAGATTTGTAGATGGTCTTTCGAGGTTTTGCCTATGGCATGTAATTCGGTGCCCTAGGACATCTGGCAAATGCTCTTGCGAGGTTTTTCTTGGGAGGACATGTAATTTGTGCCCTGGGAGATCTGCAGATAGTCTTTCGAGGTTTTTCCTATGGCATGTAATTCGGTGCCCTGGGATATCTGGCAGGTGCTCTTACGAGGTTTTGTCCTATGGCATGTAATTTGCTCCTGGGAGATCTGGACAGGATGAAAAAGGCCTCAGATGCTTCAGCCAGGTTTTGCCATGACCACATGTAATTTGCTCCTGGGAGATCTGGATAGGATGAAAAAGGCCTCAGATGCTTCAGCCAGGTTTTGTGGTGGACCACATGTAATGTGCTCCTGGGAGATCCGACAGGTAGAGCTGTGTGCTCGTAACAGCCTGGGATGCTTTAGCCAGGTTTTGTGGTGAGATCACATGTAATGTGCTCCTGGGATATCCGACAGGTAGAGCCGTGTGCTCGTAACAGCCTGGGATGCTTCAGCCAGGTTTTGTGATGGGTCACATGTAATGTGCTCCTGGGAGATCCTACAGGTAGAGCTATGTGCTCGTAATAGCCTGGGATGCTCTTTCGAGGTTTTGTGACGCACGTAATAAGTCCTGAGGATTCCACAGTATGGCCAGTGATGACGAAGACCTGCAGGTGGTGGGCCTAGATCCAGTATGAAAAAGGACTGGCTCTGTAGAACTTCCTATGACGAGTAGATTCAGAGATTGATTGAGATAGCAGCAGCAGTGACGATGATGATGACTCGATGACGATTATCCAGTGACGATGATCCAGAGAAGATGACTTGTGCTAGAAGAACTGTGCTGAGAAATACCTTCCTAGTTAAGAGGGAGTGTTGATGTATATGTAACTTCAGAATGTATTTCTCATATATGTATATTGTATTCCTATAGAGATGTTATTATTCCTCTATACGAAAGTGTCATCATTTATATTGTAAGTGTTGTAACTTATATTTGATGGTTTATTAGACTACCTTGTTTGGAGTCGGCCCTGTATAAGTCATGTGGGTCAAAGGGTTATTAGACCACCCTATTGGGGGTCGGCCATGTGGGTCAAAGGGTTATTAGACCACCCTATTGGGGGTCGGCCCAGTCAGCATTATGTTATGTGGTTAAGTTCGAGCCTACATGAGTTAGGTAAAAAGGCAAGTCAAGTCAAGTATAAATAGAGTGCGGGAGGCACTCTATTTGCTCACTCACTTCTCACACATGCACTCAAGGAGGAGTGGCGCACTTATGGAGGAGGAGGATCTGCTGCTAGGTTGTGTCTATCTCTTATGGTTGGTTGTATCATTGCTCTATCTATCTCTGAGGAAGTTATTGGGGTTTTTCACCTTTATGGTTTTCCCCAAGTAAATCTTTGTGTCTCTTGTGTGCTTGCATTATTCTCTCCATGATTGATATGCTGTAGATATGCTGTACATGTTGTTCTCTCAGTTAAGATCCTAGATCAGATTGAAGTAAATTTTGAAAAGTTAACACTTTCCCATCCACAAATGCTACTCTGAATCCTTTCTCATCTAGTGCTGAGATGGAAAGTAAGTTCTTCTTCAAACCAGGTACATATAGAACATCATTCATTTTGATAGGCTTCCCATATTCAAGCTTGTAGGAATCTTCTCCTACCCCTTTGACAGGATATTGATAGTCATCTCCTAGCTTGACC
This sequence comes from Larix kaempferi, assembly GCA_027924585.1. Classification (NCBI taxonomy): domain Eukaryota; kingdom Viridiplantae; phylum Streptophyta; class Pinopsida; order Pinales; family Pinaceae; genus Larix; species Larix kaempferi. The sequence continues at coordinate 14,842,472 of BSBM01000407.1, read as the reverse complement.
TTGTGAGGTGAGTCCTTCTCTGTGAGGTTTTTGAGATCATCCTTGAAACCTATCATGTGCTTAGAGGCACCGCTATCAACAAGCCAATCACTATTACCAAGTGAAGTTGTACATGTGAGTTCTTATATCAAAATGTATTCTTTGTCACTTGAAGAATCCTTTCTTGCTTTCTCATCATCCTATGCGTCATGAGCATGATGTCTCTTTTTGTTCCTCTTTTTGAATCTTTTATTCTTGGGACAATTCTTATAGACATGCCCCAACTCATCACAACTAAAGCATCTGATATTTGAGTAGTCTTTAGTGGATCTCTTACCCTTGTGTGATTTCTTGTGATGATGATCTTCCTTCTTCCCTCTCTTGGTATGAGTTGCTAGGGTATGATTATCGTTATCTCCTAAATTTTCTTCTCTAACAACAATCCTAGCTTCTTCTTGAGTGAAAGATTCCAACAATGCACTGAACAATATAAGTTTCTTCCTTGAGCATATTCCTTGAATATATGAATCCCATGATCTTGGAAGACCATTTAGGGTAGTAATCACTAGTTCTAAATTTTATACTTCATCTCCAATGGCACTTAATTGATTTCTTATGCTGGAAACCCTTGTGAAGTAGGATTGTATACTTTCATTGTTTTTCATTTTCACATCCTTGAGTTGATTCCTCAAGGTCATCTTCCTATTGATGTTGGTCCCTTCAAATAGCCACTTCATTGCATCAAAAATCTCTTTCAGAGTCTTTAGAGAAGAGACGCGGGGGATCAAGTGATCCTTGATGGAATCAACTATGATCCTCTTAGATTTGATATGATTATTCTTGTGTTTTTCCTTCTCTTCATCTCCCTCTGGCTCTGCAACTCCCTCTATAACATACTTGTCCAAATCATGCTCTTCTAGGATGAGCATCACCCTATACTTCCATGCTCGGAATTTCTCTGCCCCTTCAAGCTTATCCTCAAGCTTGGTTTGTTTATCATCTTGATAAACTTGATAAATGAGAACCTCAAATGGAAATATATACCTCAAATGGAAATAGATGAAGTGTAACTTACCAAGTGAGATGATTCAAAGGTTGACTTCTAAGTTCTAGCTCTAGGGTGACCTAGGGTTTGTCAGAGAAACCCTAATTTATCACCTTTGGGTCTTGAAAAATTGATTGGAGGAAAAGATGTGCCTCCACAAGGAGAGATAAGCAATATAATCCTTTTCCTAATTATGTGGACAGATCCTCCAAAAACTTGATACCTTAGTTCTCTGAGCTGTAGTGGTGGGACCAAAAATGAAAATTATCGAATGAGATTCTGCTTCGACAGAAAGATGCACCCTAGTGAGGCGAGTTGAATGCACCCTATTTTTCATCTGATCTATGCAGAAAGCTCCCATAAATATAAACCCTAGTTTTTGCAGTTGCAACATCTAGACAATGTTCTCTTCTAGTCCAACTCTGATACCATGTTAAATTTTAAGTGCAATAACAATATGGATCACTGAAAGATAAAGCAGAACATGAACAATAGTACACAACAAATTTATCCTGGGAAAACGCTCTCGGGGCAGAAAAACCCAACAAAATTATTCTATATAGATTCTTCAAAATGTACAATAGTATCTCTCGTGCAAAGACCCAAAAACAAGAAGACTCCAAAAGAAACTACTCTGAATGACTCTATCTCTCCTAATGATGTGAGATCAATGTGTGAGTGACGTAACCAAATGAGGAGGTTGAAATCCTCATTTATACTAATCAAATGACTTGATCTTTTTACTAACAGGGTCGGCTTGACTCACCTAACTAGGACTACCTATACACTTTACAATAAAATATTATTTTCTATATTTTTCCAAGACGACCTAACAATTAGGGTTTACATTGAATCTTATGACTTTTACATAATCGATTACATCTATAATAATACCCTTAGTGTGTACAATACAAATATTACAAATGACCCAAATAAAACAAATAAGAATATCTTCCGGAGTTACATTCTTCAACAAAAGTATACCACAATCGAGTGATCAAAACCAACAAAATATGGGATATGGAAGTAGAGGTAGAGGAGGATACAATGGTCATGGATGATATAGGGGAAAAGGAGGTCAACATGGGGGTCGAGGAATATTTGAAAATAAATATTGCTTCATTGTATTAAATAAGATCATTTAAGCCTAGATTGTCCTTTGAAATATATAATGGACCTAAAGTTGTATACTAAATGTGGAGTGGGAGATCAATCTCTAGAACACTGTCCTTATATGCTTGAGAAGATACTGAACGAGAAGAATGTAAATCTGCTGCAGAATATTCCAAAACATGAGGCCCTAAATTAAAAAACCTGTATATTGTCACCAAATTTGGACCAAAAAATAACGAAAATACAATACATTAAAAGACCCCCCTTGCACAATACAATAATAAATGGAAAGAGAAATATCCAAATCCGAAGAGGGAAAGACAAATATTTAAATAATCCATCAACCTCATCGATGAAATATCTAAAGAAGATGAAATACAAATACACAAAAGGGGAAAAAACGATAAGACACAATTGTTGCACTTAATGAGTTTATAAATCTTTTGGGTAAATAAAAATATATTGATCACCTCTTAGAATTGATGGAGATCCTAGAAAACTACAAAGGATGAAACAAAAAGATGAAAATTCAGTGCCATTTAAACTAGGACAAAAATTATATTGAGGACTTCAACCCGTAGGTCGATTTGGAAATTCAAGAATATTTTATCCCAAAAGTTGTAATAGACTTTGGATCCCAAGTAAACATTTTACCGAAAGAAACATGGATCAAATTAGGAAGACCTAACCTTATTAGATCAAGAAAATTATTAATTTAACATATCAAAAAGGTCTACCAAGGAATGAAAAACAACCATTATGGGAACTACAATAGAAGTCAACTTTGAGGTGATCAACTTGAATAAAGGAATGATAACATATCGATACATAGTTAGTCGTACTTGGGGGAGAAAAATGAAAGCAACCATATATTTGGAAAAATATAGTATACAAATAAAAGGAGGCAGTTCTAGGAGAATAATTATCCCTTTAGATCCAGAATAAGGAAATCCTTGGTCAGAGCCACATGATGAAGACGCGGATATTAGAAAAAATTACTAGGTGATCCAAATAAATGAAGACTACATTGAAATGAACAGTCAAGGATAATTTCACCTAGGTATTCCCTTATCAATAGGAAAAATTTCAGATACATAATTGTATGATTTGAAGATGGATAACTATGAAGAAAAAGTAAGAGACCATTGGAAAATTCAGGCTATACCTTAACATAGTTGTAAAACATGTTTGTCCATCTAATCGGTCCTGAAATTTGAAGTAAGGAAAGTCTGATAGTAACCTAGCCTGATACCAATGAACATAGATTCAACCAACCTACCATCATTAATATTTAAAGAAAGGGATTATCCTATTTCCCATATCAATGAAGTATAAAAAATGTCGGAGATTAGGGTTGACAAATAAACCTTGGTTTAGTCATTCATAGTCCAAGCCGCTCATTGGTGGGGTGTGCAAGGCCAAAAATAAAAATCATGGGATACAACAACTACATACATTGTTGAAATATTTGGAGGAAATAAAATGACAAATGCAACGCAAATTGTAAAGTTCAAACCCAAGTATGATCCCAACAGACATATTGAATAATGTGAGCAAGAATGGTGAAAAATTGGATATAGAGACTAAAGAATTTGGTCTCATCTATTTCTCAATACTTAATAATATTTTCCTAATAAATAGTATGAAATTGAGGAAGCATGGGGCGATACATGGAATTGGGAAAATACAAAATAAAACTTTATGAAAGACTTATCATTTATACTAGAGGAGCCAGAGTTAAAAGAAGCAATACATGAAATTCAATAGTTCATTGAAGAATCAATCGAGGATAAGGACAAGGGAAAGATGAAAGTCGACATAGGGACAAATCCAACTTGCAACATAATAACATGCCAAGATAATCAAAATATAATATGAATTAAATGGAAAACAATTTTTTTCGTGGAAAAAATTTCAGATGGAGGAAATATCACCTAAGAGTTGTGAAGGAAGTCAAATATGTACTTAAAATAACCAAACAATCCAAAAATAAGAAAATGACAAAATCGACTTCCCCCCTCGGAATATATAATTAAGTAAATGAAGGTGAAAGGAAGATAGACAAATATAAACCCCTAGAATGGATGGATAAATAGATAAAAAATAAAGAACTAAATGTTTCCAATAACAATCAACCGAAGATTGAAAAAATAGGAGAGTACTAGTCTGGAAAGAAAACAATAGAAATGTAGACCTGGTAAAGGAATAATAAGATGCATTTTCAAGTAATACAAATACCTCAAACGATTAGTTGAGGAAATGGGTGAAATGATTATCGAGTTGATACCTAATGAAAAACCAATACAAAATAGCCCTATAAGCTAGCCCATAAATATGATGAAATAGTGCAAAATGAAATCCAAAATATGTTAGCAGTAGACATTATTTTCCCAATCAACATAGAATAATGGGCTAGCCTAATGGTCATCCACTTGAAAAAACACAATTTGAAAAAACTTGAAATATGCATCGACTTCAAGGGACTAAATAAAGTGACAGTTACAAACTATTCCAAACATAATTTGTAGATGAAATAATTGATGAAGTCGCAAGAGATGAATGTTACACATTTACAGATGCAATCTATGGATATAGTCACGTACCAATTGCTAAATAATATCATGACAAAACTACATTGCTAGAGTTTGGGTTGTTTTCGCACATTCCCCAATAGTATTTTCTAGAATAGTCATATTAAATCTTTTCAAGAATACATTTACAAAAAATGGCTGCATATTTTGATGACTGGATGATCTACAATTTTCTCAAGGATCACATATAATCTATTTGACTTATGTTGGAGTGTTGTCGACAAATTCAACTATCATAAAATATTAAGAAATGTATATTTCTTACACCAATTGGAATTCTACTTGGCTATGTAGTCTTCAAAGAAGGTATGAAAGTCGACTTGGAAAAAATATTAGTGATACTTGATCTGAAACCACCTTTAAAACCTAAGCAAATAAGGATATTCTTGGGGCATACTGGATATTACAAAAATTTTATGACATAACCTTCCCCATGGAATAATTGCTCAAAGTTGGTACAACTTTCAAACAAATTGTGGAATGTAATGAATCGTTTGAAATCCTTAAAAAGAAAATGTATGAAGCACCCATTTTAAGATTTATGGGTTGGTTGAAGAAATTCCATGTGCATGTTGATGCCTCAAGCATTGTAGTGGATGCTATATTGTCCCAACCTGGGAATGGAATAGCCGACCACCCTAATGACTATGCTAATAGAAAATTAAACAAGGGATAAATGAACTACTCGAATATGGAAAGGGAAGGCTTGGAGATGATTTTCACCTTGCATAAATTTCAACATTGATTGTTAGCAAATCCTTTCATATTTTATATCTAGACCACCAAGCACTGAAATGTTTAGTTAATAAATAAGTTCATCATGGGAGAATATGCAAATGGATTCTACTATTTCAACAATTCAAATTAAAATTATAGTTCAACCATGGAAAGATAACGTTGGTCATAACCATCTTTTTAGAGTTTAAACAGGAGAAGAACCGATTAGAATTGACGATGACCTTTCAGACGATCACTTGTTAAAACTCAAAGTTGTACCACATGAGCTAGAAAAAAATGCACAATTTTTACAAGAAGGAAAGGTTCCATAAGGATTTAAAGAAAACAAAAATAAAATCCTTGCAATGAAGGTTGTTTCATGTATACTAATTAATGGATGTTTATATAATATTGGACTTGACGATGTATTGAGGAGATGTGCATTAGAACATGAGATAGATTATTATCCAATAAGCACATGGTGGACCCGCAAGAGGGAATTTTCATCTAGATACTAAAACTAGGAAAATATTGCAAGTAGAGATATGGCGACCCTCATTATATAGAGAATGTAGACATAATATAAATCAATGTGATAGATTTGAAATACTGGGCCAACCTGTAGAAAAGGTTGAGATTTCCTTGGTACCAGTAAACCCTAGATTTCCATTTGAAATTTGAGCAAATGAATTTGTAGGACCCTTTCCTAAGCAAGGAAAAATAACAAGAGAAAGGTACATCATCAAATCAATTGAATATTTAACTAAATGGACAGAAGTAGAACCAATTGAGAGATGCTACTAAAGATTGGGTAGTAATCAACTTTATATATGAAAACATTATCACAAAGTTTGGATGCCCCTTAACTTCAATAAGAGACCAAGGAACACACTTTATGAATAACACAATTTATGTATTAATGAAAGAATTTTTGATTGACCATTATAAGATCTCACCATATCATGCTTAAGAAAATGGGGTAGTAGAATATTTCAATAAGGCTTCATCTAAAGTTCTTACCAAGATATTCAACATCGAATAAGATGACTGGGATGCCAAGGTAAATGCTGTCCTTTGGGAATACAATATTGCTTATAAAATATCAACTGGTCAGACTCCTTTTGAATTGGTATATGGGAAAGAAGCAATAATCCCTCTACACTTTATAGAAAATGCAGACAAAATAACTAGTGTCCTAAAATTCGACTATGAAGAGGTTAAGAGATATCGACTATACTAACTTTATAAGATATAATAAGAAAGAATAGTAGCCCTACATCATCATGAAGTTCAATAGCAATAATATAAGGCATGGTATGTTAGAAACCTTAAAAAGAAAGAGTTTGAAGTAGGGAACCTTGTCCCCTTATATGATAGTAAACTTAAAGGGAAGCCAAGAAAACTAGAAACAACATGACTAGAACCATTTGTAATAGAATATATAAAACCGGGTTGGGATATGAAATTGAGAACACTACAAGGGAAAATAATCAATAAGGTAGTAAATGGTGCTCATCTCAAGAGGTGCCACATGTGAAAAAAAAAAGCAGTGGGTTAGGAGAAAATTGGTTGAATAATGATCCAGGTTTATGAGGGAACAAAATTAAATACAAAAATATTAAAAAAAAACAGAGATACAATAATACTTAATTTTTCAATGATACAATTATACTTAATTTTTATTAATGAAATAAATATGCAGGAACTGTAACAAAATCCAAAGTGAAATGAACTTGGTAGAATGGTGGCAACTTATCTCTGAGAAAAGATGTGATGGCTACGTGCATTCACAAGAAGTGAGTTGTAATGAGGCCAAAAGGGAATTTTAACATAAATAATAAATGAGAAAAACCTAAACACCCAAAACCCTAAGCTCAGAAGATGAAACAAAAAAAGGTTTGTGGGATCCGTTGTGGTTAGTTGATACGTCAACTTCTAGGGGGCATAAGTTTTGCATCAGATCTCCATTTGGGATGCTTGGTAGCTTGTTGGAAAGGTCTAGATGATAAGTACACATTCTGAATGTCCATTTATATGAATACAATAATATAATGGACGTTTTCATCCAAAAAAATGTCATTTAGGGCCTCAAAATGACCCTGGAAGTTCAAGACCTGAAAAAAAATGCCAAGATGGAAAATTGTGTTTTGATCCAATGGACTAGGTGGGTGGTCACCGATTTCCGCCTAGATCAAATAAATGTAAAATGAAAAATATAAAACCACTGACCACTTTGAACTAGCATAGGAGATATTATAAAAAGGTCATGACGATTGATTGGGAACATGAGTCTTCAAGTGATTCATGGTGAATCAACAAGCAAGCAAGACACTAGAACAAACTAGATGAATGGAATTATTTGAAGCATAATTCAAACTTGATTGATTGGAAAATAATTAAGGAAATATACATAATAAGGGACATACACATGGACATGAGACAACAATATGAATCATAGATTGAAGCAAATAATTAAGGTTGAAGTACACTGGAGCAGTGACCCGAAGCAATAAAATCAATCAAAGTTAGAATGAAATTGACCGTTCCCAAAAAATTGGTTGATGTGAAGCTGATGGGTCAAATACCAAGTTAAAACATGCAATTAATACATGAATTTAATGAGCCATTCCATCGAAATGACCATCGCACGAGTGACCAATGCATCCACAACTTGAAGTCACATATAAATATGCGACATTCCAAAGGGAAAATCACATAAATCAGTGTAAAGGAGATAAGTTGTACTAGAATAGAGAAATTAAAGCACTGATAACCCAAATTCACAAGCAATTACACATAAGAGATGAAACCTAATATGATAGGATCTATTTCACCTAAGATCACACCAAAATCAAATACTATGGAACCTAGAATTAAAAACATGTGCAACAAGGATCCTAGGAGAGAGCTAGAAGCTCATATGGAAAAAATATGGTAATTAAAAGTGAATGAGATTAACTGGGATAAGCATTGGTAGAATTAAAAGAGATAGGTTGTAGTCCAGGGAAGATGGAGAGATGAAACCCTTATGTTGGAGAAATAAAAAAATAGATCCTACTTAAGAACCCTCCAAGTCAGAGGATTCAAAGGATAGAAGGAAGATGCAATTAAATTTATAATCAGTAAGTACCATGGTGGAAAGATTTTGCTGAATGAACTAATTGCCATTACACCAACATTAATCTATTGAATAAATGGCCTACCAAACATTGGAGACCCTATCCCCACTGCAATCGATGCATTATATTGAATATAAAAATTCACATGGACTACAATTGCAAAGAACTCGAAGGGTTTGGTGATAATCCAAGTTAATTTAGAACACATTAAGTGGACCTAGATTATAGTCTCCCTATGCCTAAATATCTCTAGTCGAGTTTCATATGCCGATCTTAAAATGCTTGAGGATATTGGTCAAATATTCTAAGAATAAAAGGTGTATGATTGGGCGTAGTAAGTAACTGAAATTTTGAAAACTAACTAGAAGAGTGCTAGGAGAAGAGAAAATACAATAGATACCCATCGCTATTATTTTGGATAGTAATGAAATAATTGTTCATCGTTGGATAAATAACATTTATTCTTTCCAACAGACCGACCATGTGGAATTTTCAATGTATCGAGCCCTAAAGTGGAAAGGTCAAATAGAAATCCTTACACCACAATATATGTTTGAAGAATGGGTTAAGTTGATGAATTCTACTTGCAACTGATGGAGAGTCCCTCAATGTACCAAAAGAAACCTTACACCACTTGTACATATTCAAATTGGCCTCGACTTCACAAAAGTATGGTATGTAGAAGGAAGAGGAGGAAAGCCCAACGAGCTAGAATACTACCCAACAATCATGGAAGTATTTGAATAAGTATCGAATAATCAGTAGTTAATTCTTCCATTAGCTAGACAAATAACTACACAAATAATGATTCCCTTAATGAATGGATAATTTGAAGAAAAAAGAGATATAATGTTCACAATTCCATTTGTACAACAGCTAGGAGCATTGACTATCCTAGCAGCAAAGAAGCCAGTTAGGAAGAAACAAAGGATGCAAATATAACCAACCCAACTTGAGTCTCTGATGACATTGACCGAGGAAGATATATAAATGTTAGTATAGGGAGAAGAAGAGATTGATTTTGAAAATCCTCAACTGGGAAAGAAACTTGAAGAAGTTTCCTTTAGAGTATTATCAACTAGATAATATAAGTGGGGGAAATTCACAAGAGAACATGCCAAACAAAGGAACTGGGTTTCAGAACCTAGTGTTAGGATTGAATACACCAAAAATCCCTCACAAAGGATAAATATATAATAATATAGGAACTTAAGAATAATATTACTACTGAAAAGAAATTGTAGATAAATTTGCAAGCACCAAAATAATATAAAGCAAGGGAAGTACAACAATCATCCCAACAACAAAAAAATAAGAATTCAGAGGGCACATGGTTCATAATAAAAGTATTGACTCAATCAAGGAAAAAATGGGAGGGTGTTTCATAAAACCCTATTGACTTAACCAAATCGTTGTTTCCACCAAATATTACACCTATTATGCAGGAGAAGGATGATAATATGTAGACACAATATGAGTAGACAACAAGAGATGAAGGCCTAACTAGTTCAATTCCATTCTAACAACCAAATAAGCAACAAGTATTGACTAACCAACAAGCACCGACCAACCATCAAGCATTTACAAACAAACAAGCACCGATCAACCAACAAGCACCAACAAAGGAACCACAATCAACTAGAGAACAAAAGAGTGAGACAAGCAAGGAACAAAAAGCATAAAATCCACCAGTAGAGAAACCAATCCAATCATCACAACCAATAGAGTAGGCTCGATCGAACCAGTTAACCTTGGAACACCAATAATCCAAGGTGACCCAAAGAAAAAGGACAAGCGGTAAGTAGAACTAGGCACCAACTCCAACCCAATCTTTTGGTAAGAGGATGAGTGATTCTGATCAACACAAAGGGAAAAACCAAAAATAGGCAAAAAAGGAAAAGATTAAAATAAGAAAAATAAAACATTCTCTAGTTTTTGACTACTTAAAGGACAACATGACAAAACAACAATTGAATTTTCTCCTGAAGATTCCTTTGATGAAGAAATTCATGAATTATATAAGTCAATAAGTAAAGAAGGAAATCAATAATGGAGAAACTCCCTAATGCAATTAAAACAATGGAGAGAAAATGAATAAAAATCTTGGGACACATGCGATGCACACGTGGAACAAGACTTTGGATTCTCATTCAATACCCTTCGTAGCTACCCAGTTTACTATATGAGGGTATTGATGATCATCTTAGTACATAACCAAAAGTAGTTGAGAGAGTAAAACAAGAAGCTCAAAACTAACCAAACTGAGGTTAATATGAAAATTGAGCATGATAAATTTGAAGACATAAAAAAGGAATGTAAAGAAACATGGAATGAGGCTAAGCTATTTGGCAGTTCCCTGAATAAATGACCAAATTATTTTGCAAATATATGTATCCAACTTAAGGTAACTGATGAACTTATTGCAAAGTTGGATACCTGATGAAAATCTACAACATATGCCAGAAGTTGGGATGCTTTAGGAATTTAGATGAAAGAAGTAGAACATAAACAAATGGAATTAAAATCCCATGAGCATCAATGGTTTTAGGAAGGAAGAAATTCACAACACAAGTCAAGCAGAGAAATTAAACAACTATGGTATGTTCATCAATAAGTTATGAAAATGTAGGATGACTATAACCTTGATTTGGAATCTATGCAAGATGCACCCATTGAAGATACAATGACTTATTTATCAGAAATGAGAAAGACAAACCTAAACATATGGAACACTTGATGAATGGACCAACTTCAAAGATATGATAAAACAAATTTCTCCTCATATCTATCAAACCTGCACAAAATTTGTAAAAGAAATGTCTCTACCACTTCCTCAAGATTCTCCACCTCAACCCATATTTGGTTTTTTCAATCCAAGTGGATCAACCAAATAGAAAAACACTGAGAAGTAATAGAGTGAGAAAAACATCATTCAAATCAACATACCTGAATTCTAAAAGGATTCATCAAAGTTTGAAATTTTTGTTTTGTATACATTTTTACCATCTCTCCCTTCTTCAAGACAAAGAAGAGTTTAAGGGTGAGGAAGATGTTGGAGGATCCTAGTTGACCGAGTCGACTAGCAAACATAGTCAACTACTTAGTCGAGTTTATTGACTGTTTGGTTGGGTTGACTGAATGAGGTACCTAAGGAAGTTATAACTACCTTCATGATTGTATTCCTATATAAAGTCATGAATCCGTGATCTAAAGGATATTTTGATTGATCATATAATATAATAGACCACCTGTTGTTTGTTCCACTACTACTTTCTCTTCTCATTTATCTCTATGTGTGTATGTACGCATATTACTTTGTTGTATATTATGCTTGGTTCTATGCTATATTGGTAACTGATTCCAGTGTAACCATGTATATTAAAACAATTATATTGCTTGAAGCTTTTCTTCTCTTCTCTTCTCTATATTTCTAACTATATTGCTTCTTCATTTAGATTCTAGATCCATTGGTTCAAAATATCACATGGTATTAGAACCTTTGTGATTCTAATAGAGTTTTATATAGGTGAAAGTCAAATTTTAGAGCGTATTAGCTGGGATGGATCAATCTCCCCAGATAATCCTTACTCCATTCAACTACTACAAGTGGAAGACAAAATTTGTGATTGAATTGCGCAGTAAATGATTTTATAGGATCACAATGGGAATAGAGACTAAGATAAATTCTACCGTGGAAAAGGAAAAATGGTTTAACCCGATAGATGAAGGTTTTGTATTTCTACATTACTCAGTTTCTCCAAACTTCTCATATCACATTGAAGTTGCAAAAAATCCCAATTAAGTATAGACCAAGTTGGAAGGACTCTTCAGGATGCAGGATGAGATGAGAGGACATCAACTAGAGAACGTGCTCATTAGTTTGAGCCCAAGTATATTTGACACTATCCAAGAATTCTTCACAAAATTTAAATCATTATTTATTCGTCTCAATTTATGTGGAGTAGATAAGAAGGATGAGCAAATAATTCTCTCGTTCCTATCAAAATTGATTTTTGAATACTCGGTTTTTGTTTCTACCTTCCATGTAATGAAATTGGCACTCAAAGATGTTTGATAGATGCCTACTTTGGATGATTCTACTACCTCCCTTACCCATGGAAAAGATAAACTTGTTCAAATGGGTTCCTTGAAGTCAACAAAAGCACATGAACTTGATGCAAATAAGGGAAATACAAACAATATCAAACATAAACACCAAACCAATGGCAATAAGGAATAAAATATGGAGGAGCAATATCCAAGATATACACAAGAGGCCTCCAACTCCAAATATGGGAAGAACAAGAAGGATAAGGTGATATGTGATCATTGCAATAAACCAAACCATATTGAACATGATTTCATGAGGAGGAATATTTATTAGTTGCCCCATCTTCTTGAACATAACAATATCAAAGTACCTAAGAATATCAAGAAAAATAGATCAGCTCATGATAAAGGAAAAGGAAACGAAACAGCTCACACACTTGTTTTTATCCCTTCCTCATCATCTTCATGGGTTCTTGATTGAGGATATTTGAACCATATGGAATTATTAAAGGATATGTTTGTTTTCTTGAAGCCATGCACCAACCCTCCCATATTAATGGGAGATGATACATTGGTTCAAGTATACAAGAAACGAACCATTGATTTAGATAATGGGAAATCTAAGAATGTACCATGCATACCTTGTTTGTCCATCAATCTTATTTCCATCTATGAGATCACCCATTTAGGTACTAACAAGCAAGTTGAATTTACACTTGATTTAAAACTCATTACAAACATATGTGATGGAGAAATGGTTGCAAAGGGAAAGAATATCACTAGTCTAGTTTGTATATCTTTTTCAATTTCACTGAAAATATCCTTCTACTATACTTTTAACACATTTTGATGAAGTAAGCATTATATTGTGGCATGAAATATTTTGTCACCTTAACTACCACTAATTGCATTAGCTCAACAAAAAGGGTATGGTGTATGTCAGGGATGCATTCTTGGCAAGCATCTAGAAGACAAAATTGATAAGGGAAAGGAATTGAGAGAATTATCATCTCTTGAAATGGTTCACAATTATATTACGGGTCCATTTCCTTATCCTTCCATGAGAAATGCCAAGTATGTCTTGAATTTAATTGATGAGTGGTCAAGGTACACCTAGATATAATTCCTCAAGAAGAAATCATAATTTTTTGAGTGTTTCAGAGACTTCAAATATTTTGTAGAGAATCATTCAACAGAGGGAATCAAGATCATGAACAACAATGGGAATGAGTATGAAAAAATATTTCAAGCATCTATATGTAACATCTAGACTTGTTGAGTTGCAACATACACTTCCATATACTCCACAACATAATGGCGTTGCATAACAAAAGAACAAATCCTTAAGGGATATGTCCAATTACATGCTATATTCCAAAACCTTACTCCAAATATCTATGTAGAATCTATCAACTATGTTTCCTATATGCAAAATCAAGTTCTCACAAAGCATTGTAGGGAGCCACTCCACTCAAATATTTGAACAGTCAGAAACCGAAAATCAAGTACTTTAAAGTGTTTGGATCTCTTTCATGAGCACACATTCCTTCAAAGAAAAGGATGTATTTGGAACCCCAAAGTCAAGAGTGCATATATGTGGGATATATTGATGCTATTAATGGGTACATACTACTAAATCCTTTCACTAATATATTTTCATTGAAAGGAGTATCAAATTTGAAGAGAGCCCCTTGAGGAAGATCCTTCTATAGATCCACTTCCTATTGATGCATATCTCACTGATGCCTCTATGATTGCCTCTAATGATATTTCTGATCTAGATGAGTAAGAAGAAGCTACTAATATTTATAAATAGGTTGTTGCATATATGACAACCAGACCATTATGGGAACAAAAAACTCTTCAAGTTGTAGGTGATCTAGTTGGAAATCCATCAGATCCATGTGGGAATTGCTCATATTTTTTTAGTGATCTAGAAGCAATCACTGCTATAGAGCCTTTGATGCCCATCCACTATTAAATTGTCATTGCTACAAATCCATAGCCTTACACATAAGCTATTGGTAATCTACATTAGGAGTCTTCCATGGAAGATGAGTATCAGTCTCTCATGAAGAACCAAACTTGGGAGTTGGTTCATCTATATCCTACTAGGAAACTTGTTTAATTAAAATGGATTTATCAAACAAAGATGGTAGTGTATGGACTTATTAGTGAGTGCAAAGTGTGAATTGTAGAAAAAGGATTCTCACAGGTATAGGGCATAGAATACAATGATATTTTTTATTCGATGGCCTCCATTCGACTTGTGCTCACCATCGCCGCAAATCGACATTGGGAGGTTCATCATATGGACATGAATATTGCATTTATTCATGGGGATCTTGCAAAATATATCTACATGGAACAACCATAGGGTAATATCCAAGGTTCATCTCTTGGCTACAAATTGTAGAAATATCTGTATGGATTCAAGCATGCACTGCGAGCTTGGTATGAAACTATGGATTCCTTCTTACCATCCCAAGGTTTCTTTCACTATAATTCATATTCCAACCTTTACATGCTATGATAGGATGAATCTTTTGTTGATAATTCTTTATGTAGATGAATAACTAATCACAAGTACTTCACAAACATCTATTGTAGCATTTAAATCTTCCTTGCATGATAGGTTTTCTATGATTAATTTGGGGTTGTCGCACTACTTCCTTGGGCTTGAAATCACCCAAACTGATTTAGGAATCAAGATGCACAATCCAAATATGCACATGATTTTTTCACTAGATTTCAGATGACTAATTGAAAATATGCCCCATCACCTTTTATTCTTGAAGTAAATATTGAGGATAGTGGGTTCACACCCTTAATGGACAATACATAGTATAAACAATTGGTTGGGAGCTTGCTTTATCTCACCCACACTATATTAGACATCTCTTATGCTATTGGAGTAGTTTCCATATTTACAGAGAAAACTCATGGTCTACATTGGAAGGATGTACAGATAATTCTCCTATATTTTAAGGCTACCCATAACTTTGGGATACACTATGCAAGGAATTTCCATATTGATCTAGTTGGATATATAGATTTTGATTGGATTGGAAATATCATAGATTGCAAGTCCACTTTTGGGTATGTATTCAATTTTGGCCTCAGACCTATTTGTTGGTTGAGTGTAGTCAACCATTTATTTATCTACTAGGGAGGCAGAGTATAGAGGTGCAATGAATGAAGCAACACAAGCCATTTGGTTGCAACATATTCTCATTGAGTTTGGTATTTTGTGTTTCCACCATACTATAATATTTTATATCAATCATAGTACTATCTAGATATCCAAAGAACCTATTCAGTGATGGAGGATCAAACACATTGAGATTCACATGCATCACATGCAAGAACATTTTCACGATAAGGTCATTAATATATAATATTGCCCATATTCAGAATAGATTAAAGACATCTTAATCAAATATTTCATAGGTAGGAATTTGAAAGAGTTATGGACTCACATACAAGTGCAAGAGACTTCCACTATAACGTAGGTTTCCTATCCTTCTCAACTTTATCCACCTATTTCATTTTTTGGGGAGGAGTGGGGGGTTCCCACTAGGTTTTCCATCTTTTCTCACTTTTTAGAGATATTGTTTTGTATTTGGGTACCTAACATGGCTTCATACTGTTGAGACCCATTTTTTGTGCATCATACACATCTAAGTCAAGGTTAATGTGTTGAATATGATTTTCATTGATGTCAAAGGAGTTTAGTAATGACAAAGGAATAACTAAGGACATGATGGCAGGGAAAACTTAGTGAAAGAAAAAGGAATGACAAAGGAAGTGATGACATGGAATTTATGATGATGTGGCATGTGTGATGAAGCTGGAAAGACACATGATGGTGTTCTGGTGCTATCATTAAGTCAGTGTTGCAATCTGACATCATTATGGAAAAGTATGGCAAGTTTGTGAAACTTTGGAAATTGACTAAGTATTGAAAAAGTAGTCAAAACTTCTCTAAGAGAATGCCCTCCATAATTCATGGTTTGAGAAAAATGCACGCACCATCATATCCGGCTATAGCTTGTTGAAGTGGCTATCTAGTCATAGTCTCATTTTGCCTTAATCATTTCCGAGGAGAAAGTTATAAGTCTGCCAAAATAGGGTTTCAGTATAAACCTTGGAGAAATTCTTAGAAATGGTTTAAGTGTTGGAAAATTGGTCCAAGTGGCCTTGGGAAAATTTCCACCGTACCTCATGGGAGAATGATAAAAATTATCTGAAACTATCATGCTCTATCTTGTCAAAGAGGCTATCTTTCCATGGTCTCAGTTTGCACAGAAGGTGTTTGATGAGAAATTTAACAGCCTGCCAAAACAAGGTTTCAGGATGCCTTTACACCAAAATATCAAAACTGCCTAAGTGGCCGCAGGGAAATGCCCGCCATGATTGGTAGGTTAAAGTAAATTCCTGCACCATATGGTCATCCTGTAGGTTGTTGATGTTTGTACTTGACCATGTTCTCATCTTGTCTTGAGAGTGCCTGATGAATATGTTATGGATCTTCCAAAACAGTGTTTTAGGCAGATTGGACCAGTCTAAAACAAATTGTCTAAGTATACTGGTAAAAGTGCCTGAGTAGCCTCAGGAAAATGCCCACCATAAATTGTGGGAAAAAGTAAATTCCCACACCGTATGGTCAGGATGTACCTTGTTGATCTGTCTATCTAACCATGGTATCAGTATGTCCAAAGAGTCTATGAGGAGGAAGATATTAATCTGCCAAAAGTGCCTCCCAACTTGATTTACACTACTCCAGTAAAATGCCAGCCGAGGAGAGAGAAAGAGGTTTCAAGGGGTGAAATTGGTTTGGATAGAATCCCCTAGTTGGCCCCTATCCTGTGGATGTCTCACACTTCAAATTTGATGAAAAGAAAAATCACTTCATATTAACCTAGGGTTTGATAATTTTTCCCAAGTGTCAAATCAATAGCTTGGAAGGCCACTTTCAAATGCCCGCCAGATGATGTGTGTGTGTCAATAAGTTCATATTTTGACATGGTCTTGTTCATTGTTGAAGCATCTATCCAGCCATGCTTTTAGTTTTCCTCATGGTGATCATATATGAAAGAAATCAATCTGCCAAAGTGAAGGAAAAGTGTTTTACATATTAAAAACAAAAAATTGTTTAAGTGTCAAAACTCACATGGCTAAGAGGCCATTTGGAAATGTCCGCAAGGAGGTGTTCATGTGCTGATAAAATTAATCAGATGGCATAGGCTTGTTCTCTCGTGAATTGGTTATCTAACCATGAGCTCAGATCTTCCTATGGAGTTCACACGTGCAAAAAACAAGCCTGCCAAAATGAGAAAAGCTTGTTTTTACTGTTCAAATGAAGGTTGAAGAGCCATTTGGAAATGCCTGCAAGGAGGTGTCCTTTTTCTGATAAAATTCATCAGTTAGCATAGGATTTTTCCTTCATGAACTGGATATCTATCCATAGGATCATATTTGCCTCTGTAGATCACACATGTGAAAGACTAGCCTGCCATAATGAGAAGAAGTTTGTTTTGATGTCCTAATAAGGTTTGAAGAGGTATTTGGAAATGCCCCCCAAAGAGTGTCCTTGTGATAATAAATTCTCCAGATGGAATGGACATGTTACATGGTGATCTGGCCATCTAGCTATGGTGTCATTTCTCTCTTTGAGCCTCACACGTGTGAGATTTTGGCCTGCCAAAATAGAGAAAAATAACGTTAAATACACCTTGTAAAAATGCTCGCAAGGGCTTGTAAAATTCCCATGGGGGCTAAGGGTTATGCCCGCAAGGTTTTGATTATGACCACAAGGGGCTTAAAAGATAAAGCTCCCAAGAGATTTATTATGCCTGCAGGGGATAAGGGTTTTTCCTGCAGGGGCTTAATGAATAAGCTCACAAGAGCTTAAAGATGCCCGCAAGGGCTTACGTATGCCCACAAGGGGATTAATGTATGGGGGTTAAAGAGATGCACACAAGGGATTGTAAGATTCCTGCATGGATTTGAAAGATTCCCACAAGGGCCTGTGAAAATCCCGCATGGGCTTAAATGCCCTCAAGGGCTTAGGTTATGCCTGCAAAGGAGCTTAAGGCATAATCCCATTGGCTGAAGATAAAGGTTAGCCCGCAAATGAAGATGCCCACAGGATTGAACGTTAGCTATGGGAGGATAAGACTGCTTATGGAAGGATCCCGCATCCTTGAGATTAGAAGCACGTAGGCCTGAGATAATCAATGAGGGTTTTAATCAATTAATTAATTAAAAATTAAATAATAAACAGAATTATGAAATAAATGTTAATTAAACATATATTTGAAGAGGGATGAAGATGAAAGGCTATGAGCCCGTTCTAGAAAGATGCAAGGTTCAAGAGAAGAGTAAAAGAATATATATAAACATAATTCTAAAGAAGAAGGAAGATGTCTCAATAGTTCATATTGAAGGTTTAGGAAGAACAAGGACTGAAGTCTATGATGGGATTTGAGATGAATATCTGAAGCAGAATTGAGACCAAGGTAAGAGACTAAAATGTTTTCTCAATCAAGATGAAGAAGTGCATAACAAAAGTCAGAGAATTAAATGGGAATAATTGAAGCTGTCTGTAGCCCAGATCTATGTAGCAGCAGAGAAGACAAAGATTGAAGAAACAAGGAATTATATGGAACAAAATTGAAGAAAGAAATATCTGGAGGATTGATATAAACATATTAGGGAGGCATGGTGGTGCTAGGACAGGCATGGTGGTGCTAGGGTAGACTCCTTCCAGTGGTAGCTGGTAAATAGGGTGTCGAGGCATCCTTTCAATTGTAGCTGATAAAACAAGGGGTTGTAGCCTCCTTCCAGTAGTGGCTGGTAAATAGGGTGCAGTAGCATCCTTGTCTGTTGTAGCAGGAAGAAACCAGGGTGTTGTAGCATCCTTCATTTGTAGCCGAGAAACTTGGGGATTGAAGTCTCCAACAAGTTGTAGCTTGCAAAAAATATTGTAAACATAATTTTGCAATATAGAAAGAGTTTGTGGTCTTCCCAATTGGGTTTCCATGATAAAATATGTGTCCTGTGTATCTTGTTGATTCGATGTTTTAATTAAGTTTAATAAGTGGTTTAAAATGGTAAAAATTTAACAATACTGATTCCCCCCCCCTCTCAGTATTGACCAATATTCCAACAATTGGTATCATAGAAGGATCCTTCACTACAGTCTAAACCATTCGAAGGAAGATCCTACTAAAAACCACTATGGATCAACAATAAGAGATTGCATCCCATAGAGCTCTAGTACTTGATAAAGAAGGCTATGCATATTGGAGAGAAAGAATGAGTGCATACTTATAATCATTAGGATGGGGTGTATGGAATTCAATAATATGAGATTATATCCCACCAAAAAGAATAAGGACTACATCTTAGAAAAATTCTAAGAAAAATAACTCAATAGCAATGGAGGCCATACTTGATGGACTATCTCAACCCATCAAAGAAAAGATATGACAATGCATCTCAGCTAAAAAACTTTGGGTCAAATTGAAGAAGATTTATCCAGTCAAAGAAATAGTAAAAGCAGACCTTGCTATTTTCAAGAATGATGATGAAGAAACTTGCATCCATAAGGAAGATCAAAAGAAAAAAACTATATGCAAGAAAAAATTTAATGACAAGAATAAATTCTTCTATTCCTTGGAAGATAGTGAAGATGAAGAAAATATTTTCATGGAGACAACAACTACAAAAAATAATTTAGATATGGAAAGAAAGGTGGACCTAAACGATGAATTCATAAGTACCCTTGAAGAAATGAGAGAGATTAGATTGGAGAACAATTCTTTGAAAGAAAATTTGTCAAAATACCTAGAAGAGAAGAAATCAAAAGAAGAGGAAGTCAAGACCCTCCAAAAGGAGCTGCACATGTCAAAACAACAAACAATGGCTAGCATGAAAGAGGTCGAGAGATTAAGACAAGGAGTTGCTAACTTCAAGGAAGAAGTAAATAAGCTAAAAGACCAATAAACCATTAATGAGAAGCTCAAGGAGAAAATACAAGTATCTAAAAGACTTGAAGAAGAAGTTACTTTGCTTAGGAAGAAGCTTGATGAATAATCTATTAAATCAAAGTTTGAGAACAACTCAAAGGTTTTAGATGAAATCTTAAGTAGCCAAATATCATCAAGTGATAAAACTGGATTAGGTTATGACAAAGAAAAGAATCCAGAATGATTGTCTCCTACACTCCAAGATAGAAATGAAAGAAGCTATGCCGCTGCACTCAAAATCCCGATTGAGAAGGATAATCAGAAGTATGCTCCCTCCTCTCATTATAAATACATAACTTATATGATACCTAAAAGACCAATGACAAGCAGGGTCCAACATATATTTTTTGGTCATTGCTACACATGCCATAATTTTTGACATATGGCTATAGAATGTAAGCTAAGGAAGAACGATTCAATAAAAGTTCAGAAACAAAGGAATGGATTGAAAAATATGGAAGTTGTGAAGCAGGAAGAGCAAAGATTCCTCAAATATAAAGGAAGGTTCTATTGATATATTCACTACTGTCACAATTTTGGTCACAAGGCTATTAATTGCAGAACCAAGGGAAAAGATCAAAATACAGAATCCAAGAAACAACCAAAGTCAGTGAGTAGGGTACCTCATGGAAAGATGTGGAGACGAAAGGAATACTACAAAGAGTCAGAGGAAATAGAGATTCCAAGCATCAATGGAGTTTCCAAAGATGATGTTCAACATAATAGTGCGGTAGATAAGAATGACATCCATTATGATGGAAAAAAAGATGAAGATGAAGAATACACCAATGGAGAGAAGGATTATGAAATTATCTTCTAAAGTCTCTCGTGACTTAAAGAGAAACCCTAAAATTAGCATTAGAGGAAATCATATAATCAGGGGGAATAAATATCACAAAATTACAATTGGTATTTGAAGGTAACTAATATCACTTGCTAAGAATAAAAAACAAGAATTAAAGTATCTTCATAAAAGGGTATCTTCATAAAAAACAAGAATTAAAGTAGAGGTGACAAAATTGAAGAAACACATTTGGTCCAGAAAACATCTATGCGACAAGCACATGGTTGAATTGTAACAAAATCAGAAGGAGAATTAGAGAAGAAGAGATGATCATGGTCAAATGATAAGACTGGTGTATGGTTGACAAAGAGCAGAGTATAAACCCTATCACAAAATGGATAAAATGTTGACAAAGGGGAGGAACATTGAAAGGGGGAGTTTATGAACTCATCATCCAGCTTCTCATTCAAAATGGTTCTCATTCAAAGGCCTTCTACAAGATAATAACTAAGATTATCTTAAAATCTAGTGAGTAGTACCAAGTCCAATATAAAAGGAGGAAGAGAAGCAAAAGAAGGGAAGTTATCAAAAGGAAGAAGGATATGAAATTCTCTATCAAGATGGTTACAACAAAAGAGCATATAAGTTATCCTTTGTCATTGTTTTCAAAGAGGGAGAATGTTTAGATGTTGCCATCAATTCCAAAGGGGGAGAATGTTGAATATGATTGTCATTGATGTCAAAGGAGTTCAGTAATGACTAAGGAATAACCAAGGACATGATGGTAGGGCAAACTCAGTGAAAGACAAAGGAATGACAAAGGAAGTGATGACATGGCATGTATGATGATGTGGCATGTGTGATGAAGCTAGAAAGACACATGATGGTGTTCTGGTGCTATCATTAAATCAATGTTGCAATATGACATCATTATGGAAAAGTATGGCAAGTTTGTGAAACTTTGGAAATTGACTAAGTATTGAAAAAATAGTCAAAACTGCTCTAAGAGAATGCCCGCCATAATTCATGGTTTGAGAAAAATGCACTCACCATCATATCCGGCTATATCTTGTTGAAGTGCCTATCTAGTCATGGTCTCAATTTTCCTTAATCATTTACGAGGAGAAAATTATAAGTCTGCCAAAATAGGGTTTCAGGATAAACCTTGGAGAAATTCTTAGAAATGGCTAAGTGTTGGAAAACTGGTCCAGGTGGCCTTGGGAAAATTCCCGCCGCACCTCACGGGAGAATGATAAAAATTATCTGAAACTATCATGCTCTAGCTTGTCAAAGAGGCTATATTTCCATGGTATTAGTTTGCACAGAAGGTGTTTGATGACAAATTTAACAACCTGCCAAAACAGGGTTTCAGGATGCCTTTACACCAAAATAGCAAAACCGCTTAAGTGGCCTCAGGGAAATTCCTGCCATGATTGGTAGGTTAAAGTAAATGCCCACACCATATGGTCATCTTGTAGGTTGTTGATGTGTCTACTTGACCATGTTCTCATATTGTCTTGAGAGTGCCTGAGGAAGATGTTATGGATCTGCCAAAACAATGTTTTAGGCAGATTGGACCAGTCTAAAAAAAATTGTCTAAGTATATTGGTAAAAGTTCCTGAGTAGCCTCAAGAAAATGCCCGCCATAAATTGTGGGAAAAAGTAAATTCCCGCACCGTATGGTCAAGATGTACCTTGTTGAGCTATCTATCTGACCATGGTATCAGTCCGTCCAAAGAGTCTCTGAGGAGGAAGATATTAATCTGCCAAAAGTGCCTCCTAGCTTGATTTACACTACTCTAGTAAAATGCCCGCTAAGGAGAGAGAAAGAGGTTTCAAGGTGTGAAATTGGTTTGGATAGAATCCCCTAGTTGGCCCCTATCCAGTGGATGTGGAACACTTCAAATTTGATGAAAAGAAAAATCACTTCATATTAACCTAGGGTTTGATAATTTTTCCTAAGTGTCAAATCAATAGTTTGGAAGGCCACTTTCAAATGCCCGCCAGATGATGTGTGTGTGTCAATAAGTTCATATTTTGACATAGTCTTGTTCATTGTTGAAGTAGCTATCCAACCATGCTTTTATTTTTCCTCATAGTGATCATATATGAAAGAAATCAATCTGCCAAAGTGAAGGAAAAAGTGTTTTACATTTTAAAGACAAAAATTTGTTTTAGTGTCAAAACTCACATGGCTAAGAGGCCATTTGGAAATGCTTGCAAGGAGGTGTTCACGTGCTGATAAAATTAATCAGATGGCATAGGATTGTTCTCTGGTGAATTGGTTATCTAACCATGAGCTCATATCTTCCTGTGGAGTTCACACATGCGAAAAATAAGCCTGCCAAAATGAGAAAAAGCTTGTTTTTACTGTTCAAATGAAGGTTGAAGAGCCATTTGGAAATGCTGGCAAGGGGGTGTCCTTTTGTTGATAAAATTCATCATTTAGCATGGGATTTTTCCTTGATGAACTGGCTATCTATCCATAGGATCATAGTTTCCTCTGTAGTTCACACGTGTGAAAGACTAGCCTACCAAAATGAGAAGAAGTTTGTTTTGATGTCCAAATAAGGTTTGAAGAGGCATTTGGAAATGCCCGCCAAAGAGTGTCCTTGTGATAATAAATTATCCAGATGGCATGGACATGTTCCATGGTGATCTGGACATCTATCTATGGTGTCATTTCTCTCTTTAAGGCTCACACGTGTGAGATTTTGGCATACCAAAATAGAGAAAAATAAGGTTAAATACACTTTGTAAAAATGCCCGCAAGGGCTTGTAAAATTCCCATAGTGGCTAAGGGTTATGCCCGCAAGGTTTTGATTATGACCACAAGGGGATTAAAAGATAAATCTCCGTAGAGTTTCATTATTCCCGCAGGGGATAAGGGTTATGCCCGCAAGGGCTTAATGAATAAGCTCACAAGAGCTTAAAGATGCCCGCAAGGGCTTATGTATGCCCACAAGGGGCTTAATGTATGGGGGCTAAAGAGATGCCCGCAAGGGCTTAGGTTATGCCCGCAAAGGAGCTTAAGGCATAATCCCGTTGGCTGAAGATAAAGGCTAGCCTGCAAATGAAGATGCCCACAGGATTTAACGTTAGCTATGGGAGGATAAGCCTGCTTATGGAAGGATCCCACATCCCTGAGATGAGAATCCCGTAGGCCTGAGATAATCAATGAATGTTTTAATCAATTAATTAATTAAAAATTAAATAATAAATAGAATTATGAAATAAATGCTAATTAAATAGAGATTTGAAGAGGTATGAAGATGAAATGCTATGAGCCCGTTCTGTAAATATGCAAGGTTCAAGAGAAGAGTAAAAGAATATATATAAACAAAATTCTGAAGAAGAAGGAAGATGTCTCAGCAGTTCATATTGAGGTTAAGGAGGAACAAGAACTGAAGTCTATGCTGGGATTTGAGATGAATATATGAAGCAACATTGAGAATAGAGTAAGAGACCAGAATGTTTTCTCAATCAAGATGAAGAAGTGCATAACAGAATCCAGATAATTAAAGGGGAATAATGGAATTTGTCTGCAGCCGAGATCTATGTAGCAGCAGAGAAGACAAAGATTGAAGAAACAAGGAATTATATGGAACAAAATTGAAGAAAAAAATATCTGGAGGATTGATATAAACATATTATGGAGGTAGGGTGTTGCTAGGGTAGGCTACTGGCCTGCAAGGGGGTTGTAGCCTCCTTCCGGTGGTAGCTGGTAAATAGGGTGTCGAAGCATCCTTTCAGTTGTAGTTGATAAACCGGGGGGTTGTAGCCTCCTTCCAGTAGTGGCTGGTAAATAGGGTGTAGCAACATCCTTGTATGTTGTTAGCAACATCACATTATCTATGCAATTTAAATAGAACTTCCAATTCTCATGATTACACAACCGTATCAATTCAGGAAACTATGTCCTCTCAACAGAGCATTCTTGGTAGCCTATCAAACATGACTACCTTCCTCATGCAATCATTTTCCTGCGCCCATAGAAGCTCATGAAATGATCTCATAATTGCCAACAATTATATCATTTCAGTTATTAATGACTTGCAATGAAATATATGCCACAACCATGCATTCACACAATTCCTCTCAACATATGTACCCACATATATGCAGAAACAATCACAAAGTTTACATAATATTTTAATGTGCATTCACTCAATGCAACCTCACATTGATTCATGATTACCATAATGTCATGTCAGGCATTCCACCATGATTTGTGGGAAGGTCTAGCTAATGCCTTGAAATACTACCCAACCATATCCCCAATCACTTGGTTAAATTATCTAGGTGCCTTCCTTCTCCACCCGAACAACACATCAGGAGTTCAATCACTCCTTGGTTGTTGGACAATAGGTTTCATCCCAGATCAACACCAATAGGGAGTTCATGGGATACTTGTGTAGCAATATAGCATTACCATTCCAGCCATATTATGGCCTTAACCATGAATATCTCATATGACATGCATTATCACAACAGGACCATAAGTCTCACTTGCTTTGGTTATTAAACTCATAAACAACATATACAAATGGCATGATATATTTTCATATGAATGCATTTACAATTCAAAACATCTAGATGGTATAAGGATCCCTTCCCTTACTACCACATACCTCACCATACCCGGTGGGATAATGTTCTCATAAATGCATTCATCATCACATACATACCAATTTACGATTACTAAGTATGGCTAAAGGGATTCTTACTCAATCCCCTTTTTGTATGCAATCATAAATAAACCATTACCTGCATGGCTTCCATTAACATCTTTGATGTTACCTGATCAGTTGGTCTCCTGCAAAGGATTACACCATCCTTCCACCAACCTTGCGATCATAGATTTGTTGCACCAACCTTTCTTCATAAGGTTGTTGGTCACATGTGACAACATCATCAACATCTTTAGCTATGCTTAGGTTGTCTTTGGTCCTACAACCAATGCCAACACCACCGATTGTTAACAACCACAATAATTATCTTAAGTGGTTCATTGCATATGTAAAATATCACTATTTTACCAACATGCAATATCATATATATGCACAAACACCTTCACATGCACTATGCAGTATCCATTAATGTGTCCACTAGTGCATATTCATTTCATCTATATGATCTCTTTCATTTTCAGCATTCCTATGCCATAATTTTCTATATATAAAACTCATAAAATATAAATACAATAGCAAGAGAGGAGTTAAGATGATGCAATTTCATGGCCTCTCTACCAATCACACATGCAATTATTAGCTATGATCTTCTCACCAAGTAGCAATTCAATATATATATATATATATATATATATATATATATATATATATATATATATATATAACATTCATACTTGCTACTTTCCAAGCATGCAATTATTATGATATAAACATAAATAGTTTAAGGTGATAAATTTATCTCTTTCTCAACATTGCTACTGCTCCAAATGCTTTTGGAAATTATGGCCAAGTTCAACTCGACCTTTCTTAACTTCCTAGCACAAATCATCACTGCAATTGATTGCAACTCCATAAGGAGTATTTTCTAGGTCCATTATATGCCCTTGCACCTCATTCAATTATGATACTTTCTTTCCTTTCTCATGGAAATATTTGCTACAATGTTGAACCATACAATTGATTCAGACACGGGAATGCCTCATTCCCCAATTAGCAGCCTTTGCATGGCCACCATGTAACTATCATGAGCCACATTCCAATTCCACATACTGGGATGTCTTACTCCCATGCGTGAAAACTTTTGGGAGGATTGGATTTCCTTACCCATTCTCATTACTTACTTATAAGTTACTAACTCATATATTGTAACTTCTCTTATCATGCATGCACTTTCCCACAAGGATTGTTTACCTATCATCTTTACAAGTTACATGTCCCTGGATTGATAACCTATTCCATTACTTGTTGAGCATTCTTTCATGGAATATAATATCCATATTTGATAATCAAGAGTTCTCATGGCTCTTCCTTGCAATTCAAACTACATACATTCTGAGCATAGAGAATGCATTTCATACATTCTGTATAAGGAACCATCACTTCCTTTTAGTTCCCTCATACAATCTGCAACAATGTATTCTTATCCATTCAACATGTTTTTACACATGTTATCATGAATTACCATAATACTCTCAATTGTGTATACTTGCTCATTAGTGGAACTAACTTTTCACTAAGCATCCAACTAGGCTTGCTTCAATTCTTTACATTGCTAGCTAACAAGCAATTTCACCATGATCATGATCCCAAATGTGCCTCCACTTTATTTTGATAGAACCATTACCATGATGTTGATACCATAAAATTTACTCACCTATATTTACTTTCATATCCAGCATTCCTGCATGATCATGTAAGGCCTTTCCAAAAATTTTGGCTGCTTTGGAGGTCACCCACAATGAGAATTTCTTTCTCAATCAAGCCTAGAGGATTTCCTCTACTTGTTATTTGAAACAACTGGAAAATCGTTTCAAAATAAGAATCTTTATGTTGATTCTTCTACATTTTAGCCTCATTGCATTCTTAGAGATACACAAAAATAAAAAATTTCATGTATTCAGGGGACTTATACCTAGATTGACAATTTCTGTCAAGTGACATAACTATTTGAATCGCACCCTTCAAAGTATAATTGTGCACAATTCTTCCCTAGACTAATATCAATGTGCAACATTTCCATTTCCATCAGTCCTATCATCACCATAAAATTTTCTCACCATCAACGACGTCTCTGGGGGACGACAGGGGTCAAGAGGGCTTGCACCCTTGTGGATTCCCTCTACCACTGCAGGGCGGGTCGAGTGCAGTGCCCCCTTTTTTTTTGTAAGTCTTTCGATTTCATGCATTTGGCACATAAGTTCCATGCCATTTTCCAACTTCTGGCACCTGAAAATCTCCCTGGAAAATTGCTGAAATTCTCTGTTTCGACAAAGTTTTCAATTTTCCTCCAATCGGCACACTTATCACTTTGTCACTGACCCATTTCGACGGACTTATTGTTTTTCCTCCGATCGACACACTTTTCATTTTGTCACTGGCCCATTTCGGTGGAATTATCATTTTCTCTCTGATCGACACACTTTTAATTTGCCTTCGAAATCCTTTCCAGGGTGATTTTCATTTTGTCGCCGATCGACACACTTTCAATTTCTCCCCGATCGACGCAAATCCCATTTCTAACTGAATCGTTTCAACGCACTTGGATTTTTGTCATTCATTGACACACTTATCAATTTTGCTTCGAAAGCATTTTCGGCCCAATTTCCACTTTGTCTCCAATCCATTTCGACGACCCTTTGAATTTCTCGCCGATCGGCGAACTTTTGACTTTTGCACCGACTGTTTCGGTGCACCTTTTTTTTTTTCGTCGATTGGTGCACTTTTCACTTTTTCTCCAATCAACACTCTTCCACTTTTCTACCGATCGACACACTTTTCAGTTTTGCGTCGAATTGTTTCGGCGCAAAATTTGTTTTGTCACCGAACTGTTTTGATGCAAAATTCATTTTGACTCTGAACTGTTTCTACGCAAAACTCAGTTTGTCGCCAATTGACGAAATTTTCATCTTTCGCCGAAAGGCCTCTTTTTGACAACTCTTCCATTTTTTGCCAACAGTTTCAGCGGAATTTTCTCTTTTTTGTTGAAATATCTATTGACACAAACCCATTCGACAGGGGTTCCTTACTCTGTCGACATCCAAACCCACAACAATCTCCTTGAGCACCGACCTAGACAAGTTTTACCCTGTCTAGCAACACCTGCGGAACAGATGAGGTCTCACCCGAGATGTTCAAGGGAGTGTTGACGGAACGATGTTTCCACTGAATGAAGGAGGATGTTGTGCATCTAACTGATCAACTTATTGCAACATTAAGCATTCAACTCAAGCATTTAGCATAATCACAACATCATTCAACATACCTTATCATTAACAGAACCATAAATGTGCAATAGATATAACAGTAAAGCATTAATCGCAGCAAGGAAACATCGCATCATTCACAGATTCATAACGCATAATGCATTCTCCATAGAGAATTGGAAAAGACACAAGGATTCTACTCAAAACCTCTGTCACATCATATTTATCTCCGCAAAAACCCAAATACAACAAGATATTCAATCACCAACTCTCTGTCTTCGGCTATATCTCAATGATCGATCTCTTCATATTCTCTCACTATGCTCAGCTATATCAACACTTACAAACCTACATCTATTTATAGGCTTGCACCTTTACATTTTCGGTCCACTTAGGAAACCGCCTAACTACTTCTTAACAAACTTCTACAAAAACTAACCAAAAATCCCATATAATGCGGTCAAATGACCCAAAAAACCATATAGTGCGGTCTAAATGACCCATAATACACATGACGCGGTCCAAATGACCTAAAAATACAAAAAGTACTTGTCGCCTTGCGTGTTGCTTTACTCCTTTCGCGGTACCTTCGTCCTTGCGCAGCATCCGTGATGCTGCGATGCTGACTCATCAAACCGCCTGCCAACAGGCCCCAAACACAATCTTGTGGCTCGCCCTCAAGCCACGTCAACTGGACAAGGTGTACTCGTTGGTCTTCAATCGGAAGTCCTAGTACTGTTGATCGACCTCCGTAACCTAGTCCTTCACTGCCACCTCCACCGCCTGACTCTCGGTCACATCCTGCGCAGAGGGATGCTCACTCATCTTCTCAGCAACTCTCAAGTAACCCTCCTGCATAGCCTGTAGTGCGGAACTTTCCTTGAGAAAAAACTGTTTGCGTTATGAATCTATGAATGATGTGATGTTTCCTTGCTGTGATTAATGCTTTACTGTTATATCTATTGCACATTTATGGTTTTGTTAATGATAAGGTCTGTTGAATGATGTTGTGATTATGCTAAATGCTTGAGTTGAATGCTTAATGTTGCAATAAGTTGACCAGTTAGATGCACAACATCCTCTTTCATTTGGCGGAAACATGGTTCTGTCAACTCTCCCTTGAACATCTCAGGTGAGACCTCATCTGCTCCGCAGGTGTTGCTGGATAGGGTAAAACCTATCTGGGCCGGTGCTCAGGGAGATCGCCGCGGGTTTGGATGTCGACAGAGTAAGGAACCCCTGTCGAGCAACGGAACCATTTGTTGACACAAACCCAGTCGATAGGGGTTCCTTAATCTGTCGACATCCAAACCCACGACGATCTCCCTGAGCGCTGGCCCAGACAGGTTTTACCCTGTCACAGCAACACCTGTGGAGAAAATGAGGTCCCCTCACTATGCTCAGCTATATCAACACTTACAAACCTACATCTATTTATAGGCTTGCGCCTTTACATTTTCGATCCACTTAAGAAACCACCTAACTACTTCTTAACAAACTTCTACAAAAACTAACCCAAAATCCCACATAATGCGGTCAAATGACCCAAAAACCCATATAGTGTGGTCTGAATGACCCAGAATACACATGACGCAGTCCAAATGACCCAAAACTGCAAAAAGTACTTGTCGCCTTGCACGCTGCTTTCCTCCTTTCGAAGTACCTTCATCCTTGCGTAGCATCCGCGATGATGACTCATCAAACCGCCTGCCAACAACGCCTTCGATGGAATTTACCATTTTTTGCCGAAATCTTGTTGGTGCAACTCTGCAAAACTCCCCGAAACGTGTTGGCACAACTTTCATTTTCGCGCCGAAACACCTTTTTGGTGACTTTCTTCTTTATTGCAGAAACACATCGGTGACCCTTTCATTTCCTCACTGATAGTTTCAACGCTTTTTCAAATTTTGTGGTGACATACACTTAGCAGAAAACTCAAAAACTTAGAAAAATTAGAAAATTTTTCTTTCTTTTTCTTATTACCAGTGCTGAGCAGGAAGCAAGCTTACCTCTACAAGTTGTTAGATGTATCCCATGTAGGCCCAATGTTGCAACCTTGTGCTCTGATACCACTCTGTCACGTCCCCTCCCATTGATCCGATGCAAGGAAGGGAACATGACTAACATTCTGGTCTTTTCAACAAACTCATCCCCATTCATCAAATTCATATAAATAAAAACACATGTGTGCAGATTCATACTCAAATAAACACAACAGAAAGAAACATTATCCACACACATTTCAGATGCATTCAACATATCAATAATAGTCATCAAATACTTAAAACAATGCAGAAGTAAAACAGATAAGAGAATACTCATCTTGATGTAATGATGTCCCATGCAACCAGCTATGAAACTGCAAGGTTCCACCCAGCCATAGGCCAATTATGCTCATTAATATCTCAGCATAGTTGCCACCCCTTAGCTGGGCATGATTTCCACAAGGAATGAGAACCTACAACCTATGCAAAACAAAATGAACACCACACTTAAGTCAAGCCAATCCATAGTTGGGTTTTTCAAGACAAAAATGAACCCTCTTCATTTCTGGATGCTTGCACTCAAACTCAAGCCAAAACAATGGGTACCCAAAACCCAAACCAAAAAATCCTTTCCCACCCATAGCAAGCACATATCTTGGGAATAGGAAAAATGGTTTTAGCTATGGGATTCACATGCAATATGTCCAAGGGTTTTCCCCAAATCGTGGCCACACCCGAGCTGGGCATGATTTCCACAAGGAATGAGAACCTACAAACCTATGCACAACAAAAGAAACACCACACTTAAGTCAAGCCAATCCATAGTTGGGTTTTTCAAGACAAAAATGAACCCTCTTCATTTCTGGATGCTCGCACTCAAACTCAAGCCAAAACAATGGGTACCCAAAACCCAAACCAAAAAATCATCTCCCACCCATAGCAAGCACATATGTGAATGTCCTAGAGACAGAAGGAAGTCAAAACATGGATGGCCCTAAGATCAAGACTAATAAATTCTTGCAGTTGTTGAAAACAAAAAAAGGTAAATATTGGTTCAAGTGGGAATCCTAAATTTGATAATATTGGTGATTAATATGATGATGAGACTATAGGAAAACTTACTGACCTACTACATGAATATCAAGACCTATTCCCTACAATTTTTTATGAGATGAAGGGTATTGTTGGTGACCTTTGAGAAATGAAAATCCCATTAAAACCTAATATAAATCCAATTAAACCGTAATCATACAGATTGAATCCCAAATACAAGGAAAAGGTGAGAGCAGTATGCTCGATGTAGGAATAATTGAACTTGTTGAAGAGTCTAAATAGATAATCCCGATGGTTTTTCAAGATAAGAAGATGGGTGAAATACAAATGTATGTAGATTTGAGGAAGCAGAATGATGCCTGCTTACATGATCCATTCCCAACACCTTTTACAGACGAAGTTCTAGAGAACGTGGGAGGCTAGGAAGCTTACTCATTCACGTTACAAACCTTGGATTAATGAAGTTCTTTCTTGGCTTAGAAGTAGAACAATCAGAAAAAGGTATATTTATTTCTCAAAGTAAATATGCTAATGAAGTTCTTAAGCGATTCAGAATGCTTAATTGCAAACCGACACCTGCAATAGTGGCAACGGGTACAAAGTTGAGCAAAGAAGATGACAATCCCTAAGTAGATCCAACATTTTTTAAGAGACTTGTAAGAAGTCTCATGTATCTCACAGCTACGAGACCAAATATTATGTATGATGTCAGCTTGATTTCTAGGTTCATGGAGTCTCCTAAAGACTCGCGTTGGTAAGTTGGCAAAAGGATCTTACGATATGTTGCAGGGACTTCAAGCTATGGAATTTTATACTCAAGTACTGAGTATGATGTTTTGATATGTTTCACTGACAGTGATTTTGCAAGAAGTGTGGACGACATGAAGAGCACTTCCGGTCATGTTTTTCATCTTGGATTAGGGGTGATTTCATGGGCGTCCAAGAAGCATCCCATTGTGACACTTTCATCAACAGAAGCAGAGTATGTAGCAGCAACATCAGTATCATGTCAAGCAGTCTGGTTACGTAGAGTTTTAGAAGGTCTTCAACAGAAACAAGAATGACCAACAACAATCTATTGTGACAACATGAAGCCGTCACTCATAGCCAGAAAGACAAACCCCAGAGGTGCAGTAACACCACCTTACAGATCATATCAAGCACTGCTATTGTTGTTCGTGTTACACGACACATGCAACGTCTGAAGCCCTCTATATATGCTTATAACATATTTTTTCCAGAGTATATGGTGTATGTACGTTAATGTGATTTTGTAAATGCATTGTAAAATTAATGGTTTGGTATCGATTCCCACAACCAGCAAGAAAATAATGTTAATTCACGGACAAAGTCAACCGTCAAATGCTGGGGGACAAAGGAATCCACGGTCCACATGTTGTTCGCGTTTTCAACTTGCACGAGGTAATGAGCAGGGGCAGCACGTTTCAACGGCTGCGATCTGGGGAAGAGAGAGATCTACAGTCAGCAGCAACTTCGCTTAGATGACCTGCACAGGCAACTCTAATCTTCAAAATCTGCGAAGTTAAGCAGAGACCACGCCCCGGACGGTCACCAGGAAGACTCAGTGCGCAGGTGTCAAAGTAGAGTTATCGGTGGTGTGCCCAGGGTTTGGCTGCGCGTCTCAAGATGCAGATGACAGGTAAGACGGGCACATCAAGAGTGAAAGTTGTTAGAGAACCTGAAGGACTGGTAGCAATTTCTTTGCAGAGGCCACCCACAAACCAGAGAGGTGTTCACACAGCTTGGCAAGTGGAATACTGTGTTTCAAGACCTGATACCCATCATTGAACAATATCGAGATGAAGCTGAACTTGCAGTGAATACTGTGGAGGTTATAATTTTCCTCACTACGCTCATTGATCTTTCCTCTGGTGACCTCTCATTACAAATGGAATATCTTTGGAGCTTCAAGGTTTCGTTTTCCTGCAGTAATGCAAGTGCAGTTGGTGTTTCTCTTTTGGATGAACCACTGGAGCACTTAGAATGTGGATCTTTTGCAGCGGATGATTGGAAAGCGATCAAATGAATACTCACCATATTTCGTAATCTCTTAGCCATTTGGGATCCTTCACCACAGCGGATGGCAGACAAATCTTATCCCCAATCTCTACTTTTAAGGGATGGTTTCTTGGAGCAATTGTTTCATAAAGGTGTGATGGACCTTCTTCTAGCGCTGGCTCAAGTTGACGACTCGTGTGACTTTCTTAAACAAGATAATCCACTTCTACTCAAGGAACTCTATATTTAGTGATGGATGAGGAAGAAGACAAGAGGGGACTTCTGCGCCTAAAGGATTCACCCGTCATTCACAATTTTGTGGAACATTTGTCAGGTTTGATTTGTATGTTTCAAAGAGGATTGTGAAGAGGAACCCATTTATCACTCCTGTTGTCGCCATGCACACCCCCTGAAGAAGCCAGAGTGGGTTTGAAGATTTGTTCCAGAAAAGAGCTCAGATTGGTCAAAGTTATGTATGTCAACAGCTGTTCCAGAACGCTTTGCAATCCCCACTATATCTCTGAGATAAAGAGAAAGCTCTTTCTGGATGGGGCAAGGTTTTTCTTATTGTGGTCCAGTACAGTGAGGAAAGGTATATGTCTGGGAAATCAAAGTGTCTTTAAAGGAAGTATAAAAAGGTTTCATGCTATTCAAATTGCAGCTTGAGGTTTCACTTCACGTTGCCAGCCTTTGCAGGCAGAGTGTTGAGGCACGTGGAAAAATATCTTCTATGGGATTGGGGAGAAGTTGTTCGTGAGTCTCCAACCAATAAAGGTGGTGGTGTTGGCCTTGCAGCAGAGCTTTATGCTCAAAGATGACAATATATACTCTGAGGCTCTTGTATCTGATCCAGCTGATATACAACTACTCACTAACTTGGGTGACTATTATATGAAAAGAGCCGAACTTTCTTTCACATCAGTAAATCATGACCAGACAAGTATTGATGAAACTTGGACCTCAGCCAGAGGATTTTTATCAACGGGCATTTAGTGCATATTCAAATGCTTCTAGTGGATCCGAAATTACGCTTGGTGATGATATTGTTGGATTACTTTGGAATTGGGATGTAGTTTTAGGAAAGGTTGCAGGTCGCATGCAGCAGGTCAATTTGCAGGTTTCAGCTTGAAATTGGGAGCAGCCCAATGTATCAGGCACTGGGTGTGTCGGGATTCTTTTCTACCTCATAGGGAGGATAGCATCCTCCAATTGGATCCAGCTGTTAGCACCAGATTTGTGCTAAGCATTTGAAGGGATCCCGATCCATGAAGGGATGAGTAGGATCTCAGTTCTTTAAGCCATACGATCAATGAAGATGCAAATCAAGTCTCTTAAACATTCATTCCTAAGTCCCAGATGAAGTAGTTCTCAATAATGCTAAGTTTAGCATTGCAGTGAGAATAGACGGCTCAGATCAACAGGTGAAGGAGATCCACGGCCGCAATGAACTTAGCTGATTAAAATTGCAAGGAGAAACAAAGTTTAAACTCAATGAAATTTTATATGAAGGGCATGCTTGTTTTTGACGAAAATGACTCTGTTAGTCATCATTTTTCAACAACTGTCACCGCCAAACCGGGAATAATTTTGGGAAACCCAGAGAGGTTTTTCTCCAACATGGGCCAATCTATAATAACCTCTCTTAGTTTTCAAACAAGTGTCACGGTTTGGGAGAATCGAGGGGATCTTTACGGAGTAATTTTCCAGAATTTCTATTTACTGCCCGAGTCATCAACTTCAAAGACCGATTCCGATGAGCTGGAGAGAAATCTGAGGAAATGGAGACATGGGTTTTGTCAGGGACATGCCCAATTAAAAAAATCTCTCTTAGAGTTTACATAGTTGTCATCATTTGCGATATACAGCTGGGGCTTCGAATCCCAATTTCAGCAGTCCACGTCCTAAACTAAAGAAAATTTGTTGTAACCGACTCTTAAGGTTGTTAAACCTTCTATGTAGGTGTCATTGCAGTTGTAACCATTTTCTATTGAGGAAGTTCAAGTCTGAGGGCTGAGAATATCTATATAAGCATTGTAATAGAAGAGCAAAGGGTTGGAAAATTAGTGGGCTGAGGCCTGGGAGAGCTGAGCTCTGTTTTTGGGATGTAATCCTTAGTATAATCACAGTTATTGAAGTTGGTTTGTGGCAAAGATTCATGTGTCATTTAGCTTACAGTCTGTATTATCTCTCTTCTTATGTGAATGTTTTATTTCATTGTCCAATTCATATTGTTATGCTGATTCATGCTTGGATAAGAGTAGCATTGGAATATAATTCATAGAGATTATGCTCCGTTCCTTTCATTTCAAGTATCCACCACCAATTTCTGCTAAAGTTAATATAGAATTCATAATCATATGCTCTATATTGATGAACTGTTCATTCCTTCCTCATTTATCACCAGACAACAGCCTTTTGACTGTAAATGAGTGGCTATCTTGCCTCAGTTTTGATTTTCCATGCAGCAACACTGTTATTTGATTTATGTGTTATGTTTTGACTCCATTGCCCAATGTTTTCTCTTTTGATTATCTCACCAAACCCTTAAATAATTGTCCTGTCAGAAATTCTGACTTTCTGAGTATGTTTTGATTGAATAATTGGAGTTAGGAGGCTGTGTGTTTCTCATTGATTATTGTCAGTCTTCTGTAAATTTAAGAGAGATCCTTCTCTGGTTGTATAGGTCAGAGTGCAACCTAAAGTGGTTTTGTGGTTACCCCATAGTGTCCTCCCACAATCTTGAGGGTCAATTTGAATATTAACTGTATGTATTATCGTTCACTGTTGAGAATAATATATTTAAGGATGTATTTTATATTTAAGAATAAGCTCTATACTCAAACAAATAATCAAAATGAATTTCAATTAGAAAACTTGCTTTTCAATGTCATGAAAAAGAAAAGCATTGCTATAAAAATTACCATCTTGAACCTTTATCCCATAGAATCAATGAAACCCATAACACCTTTTTCCCCAAAATAGCAAGCGAGTGCTTTAAAATCACCATTACCTGAAAAAATAAAATCTTCTTGGTTGAGACTTCGAATCATTCACATTGTTTCCTTGCAAATAATTAATTTTAACTTTATAAAAATGAGCAAGATGGAAATGGTTTAACAATTTAAAAAAACATCTATCTCCATTTTGAAGGAGAATGCTATTGGAGAAGGCCTTGGTGCACGTGTAAGGAGAATTAGATGAATGAAGTAAACTTCATAGGTACTCAATATTGTCCAATCATTCTTCCAAGTTATACATTTTGGTGGTTACTATAACTAAGAAAAAATGGTCATTTGTTTCTCTAGTAGAAAGTTTTCATGGGCACCGTTTATGATAGCGCAATGACCTATCACTCCTCTACACAATTAAGTCGGTAACATATCTCAAAAATCAAATATATAAAAAAAATAATACGTTGTAATTTGATGAACATCATTTAAAGTTCATGGCACAACCGAAGCATACAACGATGCATTGGAAAACTCCAACGAGTCCAATCTAATTTTACTTGGATCTATGGTCAATACTTAAACTTGTCTTTAAATCTCTTGCTTGGATTATGTTAAATGTGTACTTTAATGATGTTGGTTAATGATGTTCTATCAGGACATTGGTTTCTATTTTGTAACCTAGTGCATTCAGAAGAACATCCTCTTTTACTTTTGTGATAGTGTTATTATTTCCAAGAGATTTAGCATAATTCCAGGTTCATTTATTACTATGCATAGATATTTAGTAACACCTTTGGTTATTAATCATCGAACACATTATACATGTAAATACTTAATTTACTATATTAATATGTATTTAATTTAATACATATAAAATCATTTCAATATAAACAAATATATTGTTTTAACTCCTCTTCTTCTCTCTCACACACACATGTTCCCCTTCTTCTCTCTCACACACACATATAAACATGTATATAATCAAATATATGTTCAACATTATAATCAAATCTTAAAACAAACTTACCATATAACATTTAACCATAGATATGATAAGTCCCAACATTGAACCAACCAACGACTAAAATTTTCTTTTTTACAACATTTAACCATAGATATGATAAGTCCTAACATTGAACCAGCCAACGACTAAACATAGTCTTTTTTACAGGAGTAAATACAACTCCTTTTTATTCCATTTTGGAATCAAGAGAACTTCAAACCCCCTGGAATGGAGCCCAGGTCGATGCGAAACCCCCCCGCCATCTAACCGTTGCGCCATTCCATCTGGGTCTCTTGCATAGTCGTGGCCCATTATATAACACTATCGTTATACTTACCTTGCATTGATAGCATAATATACCATTAAAAGGTTTTAGCATACTATACCAATAAAAGGTTCGACCCCTTGTTTACTGTTAACGCTTTATTGTATTTAATACAATTACTATTATCATTTTTAATTGTAGTTTGTTTATATAAATAATATATAGGGCCACGCCCATTTGGTCCTTTTGTTTGTTATAGCAAATACAAGGTTTATGCAAACGTTTACTATTTGTTTCATTTTGCAATGTATTTATATATTAATGTTTGTACCATAGTAGCATAATTTGAGTACGAATACAATTCGATACGGAAAAAATACGTAATGAAAATATCTAGTACAAATAAAATACAAAAGTAGCTTGCTTATATATAATATTTTTAATGAAATATTTACAAATATACCATAAATATACATAAACATTTATATAATAAAATTTAATCTATATTTAAAAAACAAAAATATGAAATCTCAACAACTTCGGATATGGAAGTGTAGAGTTCGCAACTACTTATTAATAGTTAGTTTAATAAGAAAGTCTGAAATTGAATGGTATTTCTATTTTATAGTGTTTAAATAATTAAAAAAAATTGTTTTGTTTTTAAATTGGTTTTCAAAATTTAATTGTCCACTAATAATCTATATCCGTATTACACCTACACCAAATATTTGACGAATTCGAATTTATTCCGAATTTACATATAAGAAGTACCAATACGATCGAATTATGCTACTATAGTTTGTACACAGCGATGCCCTTCGAACTCGAATCGTGACTTGTAGTATTGCTACATAGGGTAAACCTATGCATCATTATTCGGCGTGTTTAATATTTATATACGGTTAAGGGTTAAAGGGCTACACCCCAAGGTTTCGACCCTCGAACCCTTTGTTTACATTAAAAGATTTATGTAGTAGCTTATGTATTTTAATGTGTAGTTGTATGTGAGATTTGTCATAGGGATTCGACCCTTATAATGTTTGTCATTGTTCATAAACGAGAATGAGGCTTGGCCTCATACTATTCTTTGTCATTTTTAGGATATATATGCAATTGCTTATGTGAATATAACGATTTGATTATGTCTTTGTTTATGGTCTATTTAATAATATTTTTGCTTCTAGAACATTGTC
Organism: Larix kaempferi; assembly: GCA_027924585.1. NCBI lineage: Eukaryota > Viridiplantae > Streptophyta > Pinopsida > Pinales > Pinaceae > Larix > Larix kaempferi. Next base: position 14,802,678 of record BSBM01000407.1, on the reverse strand, counting down.
ATTAGGCTATCGATGTAAATAGAACAATGGATAGATTTGTTTCAAGTTTTCTTTTGCTTCTGTTTATAAAACATATAGATTTTATTTAATTTTAAAATATAAATAATAAAAAGTAATAAAAGATTTGTATGTAAATCTATATAAATAAATATAAAATACAATGAGTATAAAATTGTTCTTTTGATTTTGTTTAACTATATATAAATATGTATACATCTATTCAATAGAAAGAACTATTCTAGTTCTATTTACAATGTTAGATTAATAATAATAAATTAGTTATGATTACAATGGATAGATTAATAATAAACTAGTGTTGTTTGCAATGGATATATTAACTATAGAATATATTTAAAATATAAAACATAATCTATATCAAAATTATATAAATATTTAACAAAATATAAACAAACACATAATAATATGTTTAAAAGATTAGATACAAATAAAATAAAATAAAAGAGATTATGTTGGTAAACATTAAGCAATATTTACATAATATCCATTAAATAATTAGAGCAAATTTATAATCAATAACTTATAGCTACAGTAACAAGTTCTTTTATCAAGAACTAATAGAACATTATTATACAATACAAAATTGAATCAAATTAGTCTTTCCTTTCAAGAAGGTTATTATAGAACGTAGAAATAGTTTCTATACTGAGTGCTATATATAAAAATAACCATAACCTATTCTAATTACAACAAAACTCAATTAAATAACATAAATAAGTACTTATCTATTTTGATAACCCAACTTATTACAAAACAATCATTTTCCTCCCTACCATATATTTGCAAGAACTCAACATCTTTCAGTCCTCGCAGAATCACCCCCAAGCCATGCCAAGCAAGCTAGAATATAATCACTTCGGGTGAATGTTTTGTGTTCTTGAATATTGATCTTGATTACCATAGACTTGCTAATAGGACCTCTTTAATCATCTCTATGGTTCTTGTATAATAATCATCAACCATATCCAGTATTAATTTACATCCAAGCCACAAAACTTGTCTGGGCTAGCCACAAAACTTGTTCAAGCTACCGAGCATTCAATAGGAAACTAGGATGGACCTATACAATGGAAATAGAGTGGCTTGCCTCGTGAAATCCCCCATATCTACTGTCCATTCTTACTTGAATTACCAACTTTACATGTTGGCTCCATTCTTTATATGGCTATTCTTTTAATGCAGAAATAATGAATCTCTTAGGAAATAATGATCAGCTTGTTTTCCTTTCTATCTTCTCTTTTTGTCTTTTCTTTTTCAGGGAAAAGTAGTTAGGGTTTTTCTTTTAATTCATAAATCTTTATTTTCCTCAACTTAGACTTAATCTCTTTTCTTATGTTTTCCTATTTCTTTTAATGTCATATCCTCTAGAAAGCTTGGCCCCTCCTGTAACAAGTTGTTCCATAACAAGTTTGGATTTCAAAAATAATAGTGTCACTTTAAATGAAACAAAGTATCATTCGTCCATGATGTCTAGAGTCACAACTCTAACATCAAAATATATTTTCAAGTCCTCCTAACTTTATTTAATAAGGGTACAATTTTGAGATATTACTAATTTCATGGATATTGTATTCATGGAATATTTGGTAGTTCCTTTCTAATTAACATATATAAAAGGCACATTAAAATCTACCTCAATTAATACATCAGAAGATACTTTTATATAATCTATTTCACAATTATAATTGTAAGTCAAGTTCATTTGAAATATGCACTAAAGTTTACTCTTTAAGTATATAAACATTCCATACATTCAACTAGCAAATACTTTTAACATCTTCTTCAATTAGTATATAAGGGAATACATTCTTAATTATGAAACATTATTGAACTTCACACTTTACAATTTAAAAGATTAATCTATAATGCATTACTATACAAATCAAAGTCTACATATTAAAAACACCACTAAGCCTAAACATTTCCACCTTCGACATAAATGAAAACATCTCATTTCAGTTTTATGAATTATAAATTGTTGCAAATAAAATCACTACATTTCAATTTTATTTTAAAGTATGAATTGACATAAGCGAATTTTCCACATATACATCCAAATATAAAATGTGCAACTAATAGTATTTCCTCTAATTATAAAATGTATAAATAATGGAATTTAACTCCTACCCTAACATAAATGGTTATGAAAACATAAATCATTTCTAAGTCGAGAAAAGGAATACTAGAAGGAGAACTAAATCGAACTCGTCACTTCTAAGCCACTTCGTTGACACCATGCCCAAGTGCCTGCTGGATTTCTCGATAGGTGGCAGCCAGGATTTAACCTATTCTCAAAAGATACAACCCTGGATTTGGGGATGCAGAAAATACAGGGCTCGGCGAAGTAGGCAACACCATCGGAAATTCTCGGCTCATATCAAGAGATAGAAAGAGTAGCTGTCCTTCAGAAGTGAGTAAGCGTTAATGTCGAGATTTCAAGTCGAAGTGAAACCTGCACTGGCTTTTAACTAACAGAGTCTCAATAAGGCCTTCGACAGAAGGATAGTCTTATAAATTGACAACAAGCAACTGGTCGTCTTACATTTACCACTCTGCCATAAATTCTGTGATAATACAGTAAACTTTAATTTGCTGGAGGTCACCATCGAAATGGAGCACGCCGAAATTGTTTAAGTTTCAACAGCGTAGATATTCTCCTCTTAATGATCTCAAGGCATTCATAAATAAAACGAATAAATGTTCGGTAACTCTACCAGCGCAGAGTCCTTCCCCGGCAGACGGCAGAAAGTGAATGCAGTGGTAACTCTGCTAGTACAGACTCCATGCCAGACAGAAGACTCGAATTAGAAATTCGTTGGTGAAATAATAGAGGCTTTTTAAAGATCAGGCCATTCCAAATTCAAACTGAGAACGCATAGATTTAAGGATTGGAAAAATACAGTCATAGTGTGGGTTCTGAAATGGCCACTCTAAATTTGAAATGTAACGCAGGGATTCACATTTTAACCCTGGAATACACCGTTTGATCTTCTAAATAGATACCCAGAAAAATCCTTTAAATGAATAAAAAAAACAGAACAACACATCGAATTCATAAATGGACAGTATTCAGACTCTGGTAAACGTCCATAAATGGGACGCCCTTCCAATTTAAAGAATGTATCATAGAGATCTTTGGATTAAAAATCGTGGAGGGCGCCATTTAGATTCGGATAGGTACGCAGGGAATGGATCCGGTAGTTTAAGGAAAGAATTTATGGAACATGCTCAGTAAATTTCGACATAAAAATAAAGCACAAAGGATTACGTTTCATAGAATTCAGATCCAAGATCTCAATGCTTCCACGAGAAAATTCGAAAATATCAACTAGAGTTTGAACTTCACAAGTCCAGATCCAAGATCTCGATGCCTCCATGAGAATTCGGAAATATAAGAATAATTAAAAAAGAGTTGAATTTCACAATAGTGGCTCGCCTGATCACCCAAATCGAATTTAACTATGACATAATATCAGTATTCAAGGGGGTTCGAATCGATTACCCAAGTTTTAAGTTTTTCCCCAACGCCGACAGCATAGAGCATGCACATTAATAAAGAAAGAAACTCGATGGTAGAATAAAATGGCCACGCTATAAGCGTCTTCCCAAACCCGACAGACAGTACAGAGGTAAGGAAATATACAATCGGTCAGATCCCCGTTGTTCGGTGAGTCGACTTTTCATTACTGTAGATAAAAATGGATCTGAACAGGGTATTATATTTACAACCCCATCACGCGAGACACAAAATTCATTCAGTACAACTACCAGTTCAGGTATGCATTTTGGCAGGGAGCCGATAGCCTCTCTTTACTGGAGTCTAGATAATTTATCAATTATTTTTAACAGTAAAACAATGTATAACCTGAATTCATTATAAGAGTATACAATCAATTATAATACAAAATGCAGTTCGCCTCTTTTCACCTAAGCTTAATAATCTATCAAATAATTTAACAATAAATGGAGAGGAATAACCTGTTTTGACGGTCGGTCTAGTTAATTGATGGAGTTCTCGAAGTGATTTCCGCACGATCCAACCAATCTCTCAACGAAGTACCCAGTGACCCCTCGGTTGTCCTCCCTACCGTATCGGGGTTACTCTCCTTCACCCCGAACCCTCAAGCAAATAGGGTCACAAGAACACACAACACAAGCTTTCTGGTAGGATTCCCCGATCCCCGGAAAGCTAAACCCAACTCACAAGAATTCACAAGATGAGTTCTCGATTCCGGTGCCCATCCAGCACTAGGGAGCAAGAGAAGCTTTTCTCATTCTCCTCCTTTCTTTTATAGCAAAAATCTGTGTGCCATGTGTCTTTCCATGCACATAATTCATTTAATTAAATATTTAATTAATATTTAATCTTAAGTTACAGTGTCTCTTCCTATCACAAGTGTGCATTCAATTTCCTAAATTATCTCTTAGTTACCTCTTTGATTAACTTTCCTGATCCTAAATCAGTGGGTTGTGGGTGGAGTGAGCTTTACGGAATTTCAATTATGTTTGACTTCTCAAATCTAGTTGTTGTAGAAAGACCCATGTTTATTATATTCTTTTCTTTTCTTTTTCTCTTTTATAAAAGCTAAAATACTTTATTTAATATATTTTCTTATTAAATTCAAATATTTTTTTCTTTTCTTTTTCTATAATAAAAGAAAACATTTTATTCAAATAATTCTTCATTCTATTTACAATCTTTTCTTTTTCTTTTATAGTAAAAGGAAATATTTTAAAATAATTCTTTATTCTATTTAAAAATATTTTCTTTTTGAAATAATTAATATATATTTCCATTAATTATAAAAGAAGAGAATATTAACTTTTCCAATTTTCAAATTCCTTTCTCAACCATAATAACATAATCATAATAATAATAATAATAAAATATTGAATAATTTATTATTAAATTCTCTAAAACTTTCACATGTATTTTATTTAATTATGCATGCATGAGTAGTTTTCTTTTTCCATTCTTCTTTTGTCTAGGTACCTCTTCGGCGGGTCCTTCCGACAATTTCTTTTCCTTCTTCTTGTGAGGAGAACTGTGTAGCGATCGGGGAGTCGTTATCGCGATCTATCGACTACACTTCTTGGAGACTAAGGGCTGCTGAGGGATAAGGCCCTCCTTATCGCGCGCCCCCTCAACTCTTGTACGCGACCAAGTCAATATGGCCTCGCCCGTACGACACACGTTTCCCCAGGCCAGCTTGCAAGCTTCCGACCCGTGCGTCGATTGCTAATTCAGAGTCGACAATCTGTCGTCATACCCCTATGTGTTCTTTCCATTCTTACGACCCCTATAATTCGATTGTGGGTCAGTCGGTAAATCATCTTACCTGCCATTGCACACACACACACTCAAAGCACATATTAAATAGCGCTGCACCATAAAATCATTTACCATAATACCTCAATCAGTCGAGCATATTCATTATTTTCATTTATAAAGTATTTGCATTCGATCATTTCTATTTCCTTATTCTTCATTCTAGTGTATGTCATTCAATCGTTTTCATTAAATAATATTCAGAGTAAATTCCATGGTTTATGTTTTATTCAACCGGTTCTCTTCAAAACTAGTGTCCTCATTAGTCTAATCAGTTCAAGTACTGAAGCGGGCACTACAAATAGTTTGACGAACGTCGTTAAGAAGGTAGGATTTCTAGCTACTATATTTGCGGAAGAGTCGTATGATCCTTCCTCTAGATCGTACATTTACAGAGTAATAAATGTGAGATAATGTCAACCTATCCTTATTTTAATTGATATTTTTCCTGGTTACATTTTTTAGAAATGTCGACGGGTCCTTTTTCTAGTTGATATGTTTCTAGGAACTAGACTTAGGAGAAAAATTAGTATCTCCAACCTACAAATGATGACTTACTGGATATTGTATTCGAACAATGGTCGGGATATCATTCATCTAGAGTGTTGTTATTCTAGATACTACATTTAAGGAGGGTTCGATAGATTCTCCCACTGGATGATAAATTTACTATGTACTTTAATTGAGAGAAGATTGTATGGGACTTCCTCTAAATCATGTGTTTCCTTAACACCGTACTTGAGGAAATATCATTCGATCATTCATTTAGATGACACATTTATGGATAAAATATTTGTGAAAATGTTGACCAATATTTACACTAGCTGTGACATTTACTAGATACTATATTTGAGGAAGGGTCGATTGATCATTACTTAGGGTGATACTATTCTTGGTAGTGTTGTTAAGAAATATTGAGCGATCATTCATTTAGTTTTAAAAAAGAAATGGTCTACTGAATTTGACGAATGTACGACCTATATTTCATCTAGAAGATAGGTCTAATGGATAATGTATTTGAGAAAGGGTCAACCAATCCTTCCACAAGATGGTATAATAACAGGGTACTGTACTCTAGCAAGGATCGACTGATTATTCTTTGATATGATAGGTTTTTCGGTACAGTTCTTGAGGAGGTTCAATTGATCCTTCCTTTTGTTGATATGTTTCTTGGTTATGGTATTTGGATAAGGGTCGAAAGATCCTTCCTCTATAAGATGAGATAATGAAAACCATATTTTAGAAATAGTCTTGCAGTCCTTTTCCTTGAAGGAATATTTATTGAAAACTGTATTTGTAGAAGGGTCGACCGATCCTTCCATTGGACAATACATTTACCAAGGATTGTATACATTTGAGGAACGTCGGTTGATCCTTCTTCAATATCATAATTGAATGGAGGTTTACATTTGAATAAGGGTCTGTTGATCCTTCATCAATATGATTCTTAGACCAAGGTCCACATTTAAGGAAGGGTCGATTGATCCTTCCTCTAGATAATTCTTGGCCCAAGTTCTACATTTTAGGAGGATTCAAACAATCCTTGCTCTAGATGATGCATGACGTGAGGCTCACATTTGAGGAATTCTTCGACTGATCCATCCTCTACATGATGCTAGACACTCAGTGGCCACATTTAAGGAAGGGTTGGTTGATCCTTCCTTTAGATGATATTTTCCCTGGATATCGTATTTCAGGAATGGTTGACTGGTATTTCCTCTATATAGTACAATTAGTGTCTACCATATGTCAGAAAGTGTCTTTCAAATTTTTTCTTGATAATACATTTCCTGGCTACCATATTTCAGGTAGGGTCAGTTGATCATCCTTCTATATTGTAAAATTGATGTCTAACATAATTCAAAAAGGGTCGAATGACCTTTTGTCTAGATGATATGTTTATTGGCTATTGTATTTGTTAAAGGGTTGACATCTCTTTCTTCCAGATGATGCTTGACCTGAGGTCCACATTTTCGGAGTGTCTTCTTGTTGGAATCTAATATGTTAGGGTTAGAGAATATGAAAAGTTGTGAGGGAGTCCAAGAGAAGCCTTGGGAATTTGGAACCCAAGAGCTATCTCATTGTATTAATATACACATATTGTTGTGCAGAAAAATACCTTATAGTGGGGAGACGACACTACAAACTTGTGTGGGGTGACAGGTAAATACATTCATGTTTAGCATTAGTTACTACAAATGGAAAGAGGTTAAGATTCTGAAAGCCGTACCTTTTTAACGATGGTTGGTCCTAGCTTTTGCTTGATCTTCCACAATGATGAACCTGCAAAACAAAGTTAACCTTCCTCAGCGTATCTTGACTGTAATAAATATGATGAAATCAGAAATAAATTAACATAAACTACAATCAAATATACAATCCAACAAACATTCAATCACATAGACATTCAATTGGGATGGGAAAGGTATTTCCACCTTTTATTGTCAAAGAAATGTAGATAAGTACAGATATACCTGATCTGTACAGACACTTCTGCAACCGAGTCCTGGGCCCCTGCTCCTCACAATGACTTGGGAATTCCTCCAGCGTAACAACAACTTATCATTCCTTCTAGGTCCTTCTCTAATGGCTTTCCCTTATATTTATGGGACAAGGTAGGCAGTTGAATTCGAGAGGTGGTTGAATTAAGAGGTTGGGGAAGTTGCAGAACCAACTTCAACTAATCCCAATTCGTAATCTTAATATATTTTTTCATTTCATCTTAAGATGTGCGCAGGATTCATATAAGTAGACTAGCGCACAATATGCAACTTTTGCACTTGACAACCAGCGTTTGCAACATTTTGGAGGATGTGCGCAGGTTGTCTTAAATAAGACCAGCGTTAAGAACGCTAGATCACTGTGGCAATAGTAGCGCACATGTCATGAAAACTATAGAAAAAATAATATTTTCAACTGAAGAGTGTAATCTCAGCAATAACTCATCCAGGGTCAATCTAGCTCTTCCATCCATAGTGTCCTTTTGTGTGATCGACAGAGTAATGTGATCAAGGACGGAGAAGTGAAGATTTGACCTATAATAGATGCCCCCTATTGTGTGAGGTCAGAGGGAAACAATGGCTAAAATACATTATAATTCCAAGTCAGAGGAGTAGCAAGAAACCGTAGAACCAAGTCACAAAAGTACCTGAAAACAACGATCAAGGTCAACGAGCAATTACAATCTTGACATCATATAGATGTTCGGTGTGATACAACATCATCTCCAAGACATAACTAAGAGATGTATATATAGCATGGAAACTAAATACAAACGTGAATCCATGTCAACAATGAGAGATCATAACCATAACAACAAGCTGGATCTATGTCTCATGAAAAGCCAAAAATGAGTGAGGCTCAGACTTGCGCAGCTTGGGGGATAACATAAATATGATGATGTTATCAAAATACCAAGTTCTTCATCCAAACAAACCAAGGTACAAACCCTAACCATGTGAATAAATGAGCTGGCCGAGTCGAACATTGGGGGTATCGTTTGATTACCGGTCATTGATGTATACCGTTAACAAACGCGAGGGCTTCCATCGATAATGATAATGGGGCCCAAGGTACCTAGTACATTCCAACAACTGTGAATAAATGGACTTGAAGTCGAACACCTGAGGAACCTGTCGAATAAGAGACATTGATGTATTCCCAGTATTCAACAACGAGGGAAAATGCCACTGATGACTGCAATCCCCAAGGTACTAACTAAAACTCTCAACTTCATTCCCAGAGCATAATGGGTTGAAGTGATGGGAAGAATTCCGCTGGAAGGGAGGCCTTAATGCATCCTCCATCATCCAACACAAGGAGAACTCAAAGGTATGAGCAAATTTGGAGTAGGACAAGTAACAAGATGAAACAACTGACACCATGATGGCCGACACATGAAGTCAAGGTAAACTGCAGAATGGCCGACACAGGCTGTATCCTTGAACAGTGAGAACGATACAAAGTGACTTAGGCAGCTTTTAACATGAAGGGGAAGTCATATATTAAGCCTGCAATGTAGGATACATTAAAAGACTCTCCATATGATTGGAAGAATAACCAACCGGAGGAGTAACAAAATCTGAGATCAGATTCACCCTAAGGTAAAAAAACTAAAACCCAACTGAATGATGGACTCAAATAGGTGTTGTGTTCAAGGACATGACTGACTTAACTACCTTTGAAACTGAAAAGATGTAGATATACCCTTCTCTTCCCTTATTCTTTTTGGTAAAAGAATATCCTTCTTGTTGTTTTAATGAGTCCAAGAAAGCAAACTCAATAAGCCCAAACATGTAAAAAGTTTAGCGAGCCCATGGGACGAAGACTCGGGACCTTCTTCATTGTTTACAAAGTTTGAAGAAGAGATAGAAAAATTCTCTATAATACTGATCTCTGGATTTTAATATCGAGCCGAGATCTTTTCTTGCTCGCCGGTGTTTTCAATTTTAAGGAGTCTGAAAAACTTAAACAATAACTCCATACACCTTCCCATGGATTTTAATATCGATCCCGAGTAGGTGAATGCTCTCTTGGTATTTTCATGTTTCGAGAGTCTGAAAACCCTAAAGAAGACTCCAAAAGTCTTTTTTCATACAGTTAGTCTCCTCCCCAAAAAAAGTATAAAACGATGAGAGAAGGACTCTTCTAGCCACAGATGACTAGAGTATTCCTTTTTTGTAAGTAGTCCGCAAAAGTCCAGAAAAGGGTTAAACTTATACTTAAGCGGATGTTCCTTCACTTCCTTTAACAAGTGTGAAGAGAACAAGCAAACTCGAAAATCTTATTTGTTTTTGAAAAGTCAAAACAAGAGCTTAAAATGACTTAAAATAGCTTCAGGAATCTTAAGTTCATGACCTGCCAGGTAATAAAATCTCAACAACCAAGTTAGTAACCAAGACAAATTTTCTCAAATGAAAAAATATTGAAACAATATGGTGCCTATACTAATCCTGTCAATGAAGAAAACAAGCCTTAATAGTTCGATGTTGAAATTATAGTGATAATTTGAAATATATAGTTAGTCTAATCCATCAAAAATTTGAAAATATTAATGAATTAAAATAACAAAATGAAACTATACCCTTTTTGGAAAAGTGGGTAAAAATTAAAAAGCAATTTCTATAAATAGTTTCATTTTTAAAAATCAAATATCACAATCTGAAAAATTAGGGCAAAAGTGGAGAAAACCCTCAAGCTACCTTTGCTCGTTACAGTCGAACCGGGTCACCAATCTAAAATCTGCTTTCACCAAGTAAGTAGTCTCATCCTTAACTTGCATTTACATATAAAGTTTTTCAATTTTGGTGGTCAAAATCATTTTTTTATCAAAATTTTAAATACGTTTCTGTGCGAGCACTGGTTTGCTTACAAGAAACTAGCGCACTTGACAAAAGTGCGCTAGTATGCCTGTAAGACAGTCACGTTTGGGACACTACTGTCTATGATAGACAATAGTGTTCACCACAAAAACTAGGGCAAAAAATTATAGATGACCAACGTTTGATGGTTTAATGGCAGGATGGTGCTCATATGGCGTGAAAGGGAACATGAGGAGATGGATCGAGAAGCTTTACAAGATCCATTAACCTTGCATGCATTGCGAAGATGTGGTTTGTTGAACTTTTATAGAACTATTAACATGTGGGCACAAATCCGCTTGCTTGAGAGGCTTGTTCAGTATTGGGATGCCAATGCATTGGTATTCAATATCCAAGGGGAGATATTGGAACTAACGGTTGATGACATCTATTTCATCATGGGTCTCTCCCAAAGGGGAGATGTAGTGAATCTCAAAGAGTCCTCTCGCAATGTGGGGGGGCCTATCCGTGCAGGACTACATCAATACCTATTGTGTAGCGGGTACCGAAAAAAATCGGCAGTCAAATCCTCATTTCAACTGTTGCAAGATTCCCACTCAAGGTAATCTTGAGAATTCTCAAGCGGATGGCCGGAAGTGCTACGCAAGATCTAGCTTCAAGGAACTTAATGCACATGGGTACTGAATGCCTACGGGGAATAGTATTTGACTGGTGTTCAAGTCTACTGGAAAACATGAAGCTTCAACTTTTGGGGTGTAAGACCGGAAGGATGAAGAATTTTGGGTATAGAAGCATACTGTGCACCTTTTTCTTTGAAAGGGTGCTTGCCATGAGTCTGGGGATGGATTTGCCCCCATTTAACCCCCTGTGAGCCACTGATGGGCCGTTGGGGAGAGATCTTCCTGCGCCAGGGTGGTGGCAAGAGCAACTTTTGCTACAATGAGGATGATTTCTGGGCATGGTGGGACCGGAAGGTACCAGCTCTTGAGCAGTTCCCATATGCGGGTATAGACTTCCACAACGATCATGAGCTAGCTCTTCCTCCAGGAGCATCCTGGGGAGAGATTGGTAAGTTTTGTTTTTGAAAAATTATTTAATTTTTTTCATTTTATATATATGATTTTTATAATGAGTTTGAAGTACTGAAACAAAAATGTCTTATGCAAATGTTGACCAGTGTGTCCTGAGGGACACCCCCATACCTTCGTGAGACCAGTCGTGGTAGGAGCAACTAATGTCATGCTAGAGAACATAGAGGGGAAGATGAGTCGGTTGAGTCATGACATTCCAACATATAGGATCGAGCGGATGCCTCTCGACATGAAGGAGAATGTGGTGGGTGTGCCCCCAGCATGGATTAGGCTACTGAGGAAAGTAGTTAGGCTGGTCATTTTCTATCGAGAGGCGGTAGAGGCAAATGAGGCACCTCCTTCTCCATAGGATAAGGAAATATATATGTATATTTTTTAGGCCATCGAGCCCATTTTTGTATATTATGACATGACTCTGTGACATACTTACGACTCAAACTCATTATATTTTTTGATACGGATTATATATATACAGTATCGGTGTTATTTACATGTGTGTTAATGTATTTTATGCATGAATTATTATGTATGTGAATGATTCAAATGCCAATCTAAAATGTAGTTTGCAAATGAATCAGCTAATGCATTCAAATTTCTTGGAATATGTTGATACGTGATGTAATCAAACTGTCTCTCAAGTAACTTAACGCGCAAAAACTGACGTAGAAAAAGTAGGATCTCTAACCTGATAAACACCCATTAACTGGAAAACAACTAACTGCAAGTCGAGCCATACCATGGAACAAAGCATCTTGGAGTAGCTCTTTGACCGCACTGTATTCAACCACATTGTTCGTTTTGGGACCTAAACAAGCCCCTCCCGAAGAAACCAGTTGGCCAGTTGGTGAGTAAATAACCCAAGCAGCTGCAGCCAACTGAGGGGTGTGGCGACTAGCGCCATCATCAAACCCTATAAAGTGTTCAGTCGACATATGAAACACAAAACAATAGATGCATAAGACGTAACGACAAACGTAAACAAAGCTAACTCTACAAAATGTACAGCTATAATAAAGTACGTCTTCAGGTAGAGCCCATTTCTAGGCTCCGGCAACTTATTACCTTCATAGTTTGTTAACTCGTATGCACCCTTCTTCAGAACCTTAGAAACTATGTAGGGACCGAGCCACATGGACTTAAACTTTCCATCTCCTAAAGGTTCCTTGTCCTGATCCCAGAGCCGAACAAGGTCTCCTTCGAGAAAAACCCTCAGTTTGACAGACTTATCGTACTATCCTTTGACTCGATTCTTGTGCGCTTCGTTTGCTGCGAGCGCATCGTGGCGCTGCTCATCTAGATGTTCCAAATGCAGCAAAAGTTCTTCCAAGACTGAAGTGTTAGGTAGTAGTTGTACAGCTAACTTCAATGAAGGGATCTCGCACTCAACCGGAATGACTGCTTCTATCCCATGCACAAGTTGGAAGGGAGAGAACCCGGTAATAGTCTCCACATTGGCTCGGTAGGCCCAAAGAGCAGGGTACAACATGATGTGCCAGTTACTTCTACTGGCATTAACGGTCCTTTGTAAGATGGTCTTCAAAGTTTTATTAACCGCTTCGACCTGACCATTCGCCTGTGGGTAAAACTAAGACGAATGTTCCTGCCGAAAACCTAACATGGTGTATAGATTAGTCATCATGTTGTTCTGAAAATGACAACCATGATCAGTCACAATCTCTTTGGGTATACAAAATATTGCAATGATCTGGTTGAAAATGAAATAAGCGGTCGTTTCCCAATCTACCTTAATAGTAGGCATTGCCTCAACCCACTTGGTGAAGTAGTCGACGACAACAATGATATGGTGTTGACCTCCAGCCGAAAATGGATTACAATTCATATAATCAATCCCCCACTTAGTGAAGGGGCCTGCTGTGATTACAGGATGGAGAGGAGCTGGGTGTGGTCTCATCTTCCTGGTGAAAAAATAACATCGCTGACAGCGTTTCACAGCTTCCACACAATATTTGAAGATCGTGGGCCAAAAATAACCGTCACGCAGTATTTTCTGGGCTGTTGCCAACCCAGAAAGATGACCCCCATAGGCTCCACTGTGAGCATCATTCAACACGGATTCTGCTTCCCCTAGGGTCAAACAACGGCGTAAGATGGAATCTACCCCACGTCTGTACAAAGTGTCAGAAATGATGAGATAGTTCTTTGCATGACTCTTAAGTTTGCGTCATTCATCCCTAGAGAAAGTGGTGGGACACCTCAAAGTCTTTAGATATACCAAGATATCCCCGTACCATGGATCAGAGGATGCAATGAGAAATATATGTTCATCCTGGAATGATGAATCTTACTCAACGTGTACTATGTCACTAGGGAATTCAGAAATCAGTTCGACGAACACCAGTGATTTCTTTGACTTGGCAGACTGAAAAAACCAAGTCAAATTCTTGCAAGATTACAATCCAATTATTAAATTTCCCACCAATGATGCGTCGAGTGTGAACATATTGAAATGGGTTGACCTCTGCAACCACTGTGGTAGTTCGCAATAATATATAGTGACGTAACCTCTGAACAACATAGACGACAGCTAATGCCAACTTCTCTACGTGAGAATATTTGATCTCAAGAGCTATCGAGGCACGCAACAGATAATAAATGACATGCTCTTGGAGCTTGTCATCCTCCTGAACAAGTACTATGCCTATTGTGTATACTGATGCAGCCAGATATAAGAGGAAATCCTTCATATAATCTGGTGTGCTTAACAAGGGGGGTGAAAATAATACATTTTTCAAGGCCTCAAATGATGCTTGAGCAGCCTCATCCCACATAAAGTAGGTGTCTTGTTTAAGCAGTCTCATGAAATCTTTTGTGATTTTGGTATAGTTAATCATAAAGCATCTCAAGAATTTGGACATGCCCTCAGGGTTCGAGGAGGAGGCAAATTTACAATCGCCTCAACTTTCAATGGATCCACCATTATGCCACGACTGGATACTATGAAACCCAGTAATCATCCAGATTCGAGGCAGAATACACATTTGTTGGGATTCAATCGAATCTTGTAGTATCTGCACCTTTCAAACACAAGTCTTAAATTATCAGGATGCTCCCGTCTCTTGCGGGATCGCGCTGGGAAATCATCAAAATAAGGTTCAACTACGTGCTTGATGTCATGAAAAACAAAGTTCATTGCTCACTGAAAGGTATCTCCAACATTCTTCAAACCAAATGGCATCTTCCAATAGGAAAAGGTCCCCCAAGGACAAATGAAAGTTGTCTTGTGCTGTTCTTGAGGTTTGATCTGTATCTGATTATATCCTGGAAACCCATCCATGAAAGAAAACATTTCATGGCCCGCACATGCATCGATGATCTGATCTATGAATGGTGTGGGGTAATTGTCTTTCAGACAAGCTTTATTTAGGTCCCAGAAGTCACTGTAGACTCTAATGGTACCTTGATTTTTGTCTACCGGAACATGATTTAAAACCCATTCCGTCATAGCTATCGGATAGATGAATCCAGCTTTGAGCAATTTCTCTGCTTCCACCTTGATGGCATCTGCTTTTCGAGGGTTAACTGGACGGAGCTTCTGTCTCACAGGTTTAGCATTGGGATACGTTGTGATGACATGCTCAACAATGGCAGGGTTGATTCCTGGCAATTACTGGTAAGACTAGGCAAAGACGTCGTGGAATTCTTTAAAGAGATTGGTATACAAAATGATCTCCTCAGGAGAACAATATGCACCAATGAAAATATTTTCCACGACTCCAGGTTTCATGGAAATGTTGATCTGAATGGTTTTCGATATATTTTCCATATTCCCTTTAGCATAAACAACTTTTGAAGTAGAAGGGATAGCGGACAAATCAACATTCCCACCGGGTCTCATAGAAAACTCACTTCTCTCAATCTTGTCTAGATCAGGAAGAAAATAATACCTATGGTGCATGTGTTCCCAAGGATTTACTAGGCCAATCATTACTTCCAAAATGGACTCATCAGAGGGAAAAATAGTGTCTAGACAGTCAAAAGAGTGGATAGAGTCCACTGACCATGCAGGGGCATAGTCCATATCTGACTCAGCAGAGACCAATGGAGTCGTGATATGTTCTGCTGCAGCATGTTGTGAATCTAAGTAAGCCACCTCTGCAACAGATAGGGGCATGAATTGTTCCGATTCGGTTGGGAGAATCCATGGATCTGTTGTTGGACTGACCATGAAAATCTCAGATGAAGAACATTCTTCAGAACCAATAAAATGAACATGAGAAGATATGTCAAAAAATCCCATTAATGACCCATAGAGCCTTACTCCTAAACTCTCACTTGCTGGGTGAGACTGATCAATCATCAGAATTGTTGAATCCGACGAAGTCTGGTTATTCTTCCGAGAAAATGAAAGTTGAACGATTGTGACGATCTTGCCTTCGTGAGGGAACATTATACCCCGAAAAACGGACAACGGCACTGCTTTCATTGCATACGTCCAGCTCCTACCTAATAGCAAGTTATAGTCAAGCGGAGCATCCAGAACTTCCACCTCTACAGATACTATCTTGCCGGCAAGTTCAACATCAAATGATGGTAAGACTCCGTGTGGACGGAAAGATCTTCATCAAAGGAAGTAAGTACTGTATTGGAGGGAGCTAACTCGAGTTCGCCCAAATCCTTCCAACAAGAAATGGAAATTACACATGTAGACACGCCCTCATCTAGGACAACTCGTCCAATGGTCTTGGGACCATGAACTACCTCTATTTGGAGAGTGACATAGTACGGCAACCGGAACTTGATATCGTTCATATCAAAACGAGCAAGCATATTGGATGAATCTACACTCTCGATCGCTGCGAGAAGTGCACTGCGTTGTAATGGACAACTTTGCAGTACTTCCAAAGTGGACATGGAATAGGGTGTTTGGGATAACTCCTCCACAACATTGTAGTTGGGGGAAGCCGACGTGTTGGGATTGTGCACAACCCGTTTGAAGACACCTTTCTAGATCTTTGGCAATGAATCCACCTGTCTCTCGATGTGGAGAGGGTTAGATGACTCAGGAACATCCTTCTCCTACGAATCCGGGGTATAGTTTGTAGCTCGAGTTTGTAAAACAACGTCCGAATTAACCATATTAATGAATGATTGATCAGCAGATGAGGCATGATGACTGCCCCCAGCACTAGAGTTTCCAGAATCTGAACCTTGCCCGTGAGGGAATGGGTCTTTTAAGATAGCAGGTTTCTTTTCACTGAGCAGCTTCTGGGCTTCTTCCATCAAAGGGCATTGATGGGTAAGGTGATCTTCTTTGCATAGCTTACAAGGAAACTTTACCTTCTTTTTCTCTTTTTTGCCCTCCTTCACATTTTCAATGTTTTTTGGTTTTTGGTGGTTTCCCTCCCCTTTCTTTCCCTTCTTTTTTTTGTTGGGCCGCCGACGACCCTTTTGATTCGTCTACACTTGTTGTAAAAATTATGTTTTCGAAGGGGAGGATGCAACTGAAGTTGCTTCTGCAACAGACTGTTTGATTGATAAGGTGTGAACGTGCTTTGTTAAAGCATCAAATGCTGCAGAATCGATTGAACCCACAATGCCATTAGCATGTGGTCCAGGATTAAGTTTACCTGGATCTGTGTTAGATCTCGGTGCGTCGGGAATAATTTCATATAAGATCCTAGACTGAGCGTATACTAAATCAAGTTGTTGGGTTCTAAGGATGGCTTCTTCTTCGGAGGACACCCCAGAACTTGCTACTTCCTTCGAAATGTAAGGAAGGAGTGATTTGAGATACCACTCTAATAAGAACTCTGGAGGGATGTCAGCTTTAATGAGCCTCTTCCTCCTTCGCCACTCCTGAATATGGTCAGATAAATGAGTGTCTTTGTTCTGTTGGAAGGTTGACAGAAGATCTGTACCGGCATCATACTGGACAGGAAGCTGGAAGTGGTTCAGAAAAACAGTAGCTAGATCCCAAAAGGTGCCATAAGCAGCTGTGGGCAGTTCAATGTACCATTTGGCTGCAACACTGGTCAAGGTTCTCTGAAAGAGCCTCAATCTGATGGAATCGTCATTCAACGAATTCGAAGAGCACCAGAGATGAAAAGTAGTCACATGATCATCGGGATCCTCTCCAGTCTTTCCTTCGAACTTTGGGATGTCAGAAGGCAGTTTGGCCGGGACAGGTGCCCAGGCGGGGTGATGCCACACCGGATCATTTGTAAGTTTTGAAAGATCTGGAAAATTCAGAGTTTCCAGAAAAGGTAAATGAGGTCTTTTCGATGGCATTTGATTTACAGGGTTTTGGTATGTAGAACCACCTAAAGCCTGACTTGTGTACTACTGGTTGGGGTTGCCCCCAGCCACCGGTTGTGAAGCAAATGCATTGCTAAAATTGCTCCAATCAAAAGAGAGAGGGTTAGTCCCTTGAGTGTCTGTCCATTGCGGCTGGGTGTTATCCCCTATGTAATGTGGGTTAAAAGCATTACCACCTCCTCCACTAAACAGTGAAAAAGGGATACTCCCTACAGGTATATGAGATGTCTGCACATTGGAATGATGTACATGTTGACCTGTCTAGGGGTTAAACCCAGGTGTAGATGTAATGGACGACACAAGCATTGAGCCTCCTATAGCTGTTGATAGAGTGGGCATCAAGCCTAAAAAGGGCATGGAGGGAGCTATGTGCCCTCAAAACCAAGGGAAACCTTGTCCGAAAGGAGCAGTTTGTGGAATACCCTGTGAATGTTGCATAAAGGGAGATGAAGTAGACGGTATCGATGATATCCAAGTGATAGGAATCTGAAAAGGTCCAGTAGTAGAACCAATAGGGGAAATGGTTGTCGAAGGTTGAGAACTAGGCATCCCTATGGTACTAGTACTAAAACTAAAAGCAGGAACTAAAGTAGATGTATCCTGCAACGAGGTAGATACCAACGTGCTTGCGAAAGAATGAGAGAGAGCTCTCATGACCATGGCAGCAGAAGGATTTTGGGGAACTCCAGTTTCATCTCCGTAAGTAGCCATGTGGTAACTAGGGGTAAACCAATATGCACTGTACTCAGGTTGTCCTAGAAATCCTACAGGTACCAGTAGTGGATCGCTGGGTCCAGTTAGGGGAGGGTTGAAAGGAGTGTTAAACTCTCTAGAAGTTATGTCTTCAACCTCAACAGTATCAAAGACCTATTGATCCTGAACTCTAGGCTGTGGTTCTCCAGGTACTTCTGTTTCACCCTTAAGTTCGAATGAACCGCGGGAATCCGTCCTCCGAAGTCGCGGTGGTGGTGGAGGCTCCACAATGAGTGGGGGAAGGTTTTGCAACCTCTGAGACCTACGAAGAGGTTGGTCCTCTAGAGCTATATAAAAAACAAACTAAGTTAAAAAACCTAATGGCCACTACGACTAAGGAGCAAACAACATACCAATAAAAATTTCCTAAGTTATCAAACTAGGAAAACAAGGAAAATACTCTTAGAAGCAAGTATGGGATGATGAGGGCCCAAAACAAACTAATAGAGTATCAACGGTCATTTATGCATCGTCTAATGGAGGTCCTCTAGGTGCAAGCATTTGAATCACCAAAACACCCTCCTGGGATTACTGCCAAGGAGTTACCTTCCGCGTCTGTCCGAGGTGAAGTGGAAATATCCTTCCACTCTACCTGTGTAGATCCCTAGGGTTATGATACTAAGGATACCACCAATACGAAAAAACCTGGGGGAACAGTCGTCAGCCTAGCCAAGACGCATGGGCAGGGTAGCAAACCCCGAAATCCAAAAGCACTTAAAAGTACTAGTGGACCCCCGTACATGAATCAACTATGGTTTATGGTTGAGATGAAAGTGAGGGGGTATCCTCAACAATTCCAATCGCCCATGGCCTCGTGCTTAACTTTGTTTTGAGTAGGGTGTTTCTAGGATATTTTGATAGAGGTGGATTTACCTAATAGATTGTCTTACTACGATTGTTGAGTAATGAAGCCGATTCCGGGTAGTTTAAGGTGATTTAAACCTGAAACCCTAGCCTAAGCTAGTTGATGATGTGTATACCTAAAAAGAAAAAGTTACTAGTTAATTTTATTAATATTTCTTTTCAAGGGCTACTTTTTACTCAATAAGGGTAATGAAGTTTGTGGAATGGTTTCAACAGAAAGAAAAGTGCATATAGAAATAATGCATGAAACTTCACAAAACACTCTTTTCTTTTTCGTTTATATTTTCAAAAACGACAAATAGGCAATCCTAAGCAAAAAAAAAATTGTAATTTTCTTTTATTTTTTCAAAGCAAACGATCTATGCTACTTCGAAAAAGATGATAAATCTTACTACAAAGCTACCGATCTCAATTTTTGTCTTTTCTAATATTTGCAAAAGAAGAAGAACTTGGAAAGGAGCAAGTAAGACCTAACGGAAAGTTTGGGTAAAGAAAAAAAACTAATGTCTCAAAACAATCAAATCAAAAAGACTTGAGAAAGACTCCACCTACTGAGTTGTTTCGAAGAACCAACTCAAGGTTTGGAACAAGATGTAAAAGAAAGCAAGGTAAAGCTGATGCACGAAACATAAAACAAACCAAGAGGATGCTCCTAAGCACCAATAAACCTAAGAAAACACCCTCCAAACAAACGAGTAGGTAAGCAAACCAAAAGTAACTCTACCAACACATAGACTCAAAGGAAAAGCTAACTAGAAGTCTTCAACTCACTCAGACTGATCTAAACAGATGTTCAGAAGGTATATGACTAAACAACTCTTCAATGCCACCCTAAAAACTCAAACTAGGATCAAACCCTAAAAAAAGGACAAGACTCAATAAAAGTGCACAACTGTTGCTACAGACAACAAGCGTTGAGTACGCAGGCCTGTATAACTGCAACAAGCATCTAGGGGAAAAAGTGTGCTACTATGCTTAACAGAGAGTCGCGCACAGCCTCAAAAAGGTTTAAAAAAGCAGAAAAGACACCTTAAACAAGTGTTAAATCAAGTAAAGGCAAACTATAGGACTTCAGAGAGGCAAACAAGACTCAGGAAAGGAAAACATGTCTCAGTAATCAGTCAAAGAAGCAAGGCAGAATGCTAGAAGTAGACCCAACCACTTGGAAACCAAACCCTAGTAGAAGGCTTCAACCTACAGGAAAAGTGCGCTACTGTGTGGTATAAGAACCAGCGCCTGTCGCAAGAAGTGCGCTACTGTGTTTCAGGGAAACCAGCGCACAAGACAAAAATGCGCTACTGTAAGTACAGTAGACCAGCACATAGGGATTTAAAGCAAACAAAAAAGCTTTGCTGAAGCAAACTGAGATGAATCAAGATAAAAATAACAGGCAAACAACCTATAAGAACCTCTCAGAAAACAAAAGACTGAATAAACTGGAAGAAAACCTAGCAAGGTCCCCTAGAGCAGAAAACAATCGGTTACTCCCCAGCAGAGTCACCAGTCGGTTGTGTAAGAAAATACCTTATAGTGGGGAGACGACACTACCAACTTGTGTGGGGTGACAAATAAATACATTCATGTTTAGCATTAGTTACTACAAATGGAAAGAGGTTAAGATTCTGAAAGCCATACCTTTTTAATGATGATTGGTCCTAGCTTTCGCTTGATCTTCCACAATGATGAACCTACAAAACAAAGTTAACCTTACTCAGTGTATCTTGACTGTAATACATATGATGAAATCAGAAATAAATTAACATCAACTACAATCAAATATACAATCCAACAAACATTCAATCACATAGAGATTCAATTGGGACGGGAAGGGTATTTCCACCTTTTATTGTCAAAGAAATGTAGATAAGTACAGATATACCTGATCTGTCCAGACACTTCAGCAACCGAGTCCTGGGCTCCTGCTCCTCACAATGACTTGGGAATTCCTCCAACGTAACAGCAGCTTATCATTCCTTCTAGGTCCTTCTCTCATGGCTTCCCCTTGTATTTATGGGACAAGGTAGGCAGTTGAATTCGAGAGGTGGTTGAATTGGGAGGTTGGGGAAGTTGCAGAACCAACTTCAACTAATCCCAATTTGTAATCTTAATATATTTTTTCATTTCATCTTAAGATGTGCGCAGGTTTCATATAAGTAGACTAGTGCACAGTATGCAACTTTTGCACTTGACAACCAACATTTGCAACATTTTGGAGGATGTGCGCAGGTTGTCTTAAATAAGACCAACGTTCAAAACGCTAGATCACTATGGAAATAGTAGCGCACATGTCATGAAAACTGTAGAAAAAATAACATTTTCAGCTGAAGAGTGTAATCTCAGCAATAACTCATCTAGGGTCAATCTAGCTCTTCCATCCATAGTGTCCTTTTGTGTGATCAACAGAGCAATGTGATCACGGACGGAGAAGTGCATATTTGACCTATAACAGATGCCCCCTAATGTGTTAGGTCAAGGGGAAACGATGGCTGAAATACATTATAATTCCAAGTCAGAGGAGGAGCAAGAAACCGTAGAACCCAGTCACAAAAGTACCTGAAAATAATGATCAAGGTCAGCGAGTAATTACAATCTTGACATCATATAGATGTTCAGTGTGATACAACATCATCTCCAATACATAACTAGGAGATGCATATATAGCATAGCCACTAAATACAAGAGTGGATCCATGTCAACAATGAGATATCATAGTCATAACAACAAGCTAGATCTATGTCTCATGAAGAACCAAAATGAGTGAGGCTCAGCCTTGCGCAGCTTGGGGGATAACATAAATATGATGATGCTATCAAAATCCCAAGGTCTTCATCCAAACAACCCAAGGTACAAACCCTAACCATGTGAATAGATGAGCTAGAGTCGAACATGGGGGGTATCGTTTTATTACCGGTCATTGATGTATACGATTAACAAACGCAAGGGATTCCATCGATAATGATAATGGGGCCCAAGGTACCTATTACATTCCAACAAGTGTGAATAAATGGACATGAAGTCGAACACTTGAGGAACCTGTCGAATAAGAGACATTGATGTATTCCCAGTATTCAACAGCGAGGGAAAATTCCACTAATGACTGCAATCCCCAAGGTACTAACCGAAACTCTAAACTTCATTCCTAGAGCATAATGAGTTGAAGTGACTAGAAGAATTCCGCTGGAAGGGAGGCCTTAATGCATCATCCATCATCCAACACGAGGATCACTCAAAGGTATGAGCAGATTTGGAGTAGGACAAGTAACAAGATGAAACAACTGACACCAGGATGGCCGACACATGAAGTCAAGGTAAACTGCAGAATGGCCGACACATGAACTCAAGGTAAACTGCAGAATGGCCGACACAGGTTGTATCCTTGGACAGTGAGCACGACACAAAGTGACTTAGGAATATTTTAACATGAAGGGGAAGTGATATAAGCCTGCAATGTAGGAGACAGTAACAGACTCTCCATGTGATTGGAAGAATAACCATCAGAGGAGTAACAAACTCTAAGATCAGGTTCACCCTAAGGTCAAAAAACTAAAACCCAAATGAATGATGGACTCAAATAGGTGTTGTGTTCAAGGACATTACTGACTTAACTACCTTTGAAACTGAAAAGATGTAGATATACCCTTCTCTTCCCTTATTCTTTTTGGTAAAAGAATGTCCTTCTTGTTGTTTTAATGAGTCCAAGAAAGAAAACTCAATAAGCCCAACCATGTAAAAATTTTTAACGAGCCCATGGGAGGATGACTCAAGACCTTCTTCATTGTTTACAGAGTTCGAAGAAGAGATAGAAGAATAATCTGTAATACTGATCTCTGGATTTTATTATCGAGCCGAGATTTGTTCTTTCTCGCCGGTGTTTTCAATTTTAAGGAGTCTGAAAAACTTAAACAATAACTCCATACACCTAACCGTAGATTTTAATATCGATCCTGAGTAGGTGAATGCTCGCTTGGTATTTTCATGTTTCGAGAGTCTGAAAAGCCTAAAGAAGACTCCAAAAGTCCTTTTTTGTACAGTTAGTCTCCTCCCCAGAAAAAGTGTAAAACGATGAGAGAAGAACTCTTCTAGCCACAGATGACTAGAGTATTCCTTTTTTGTAAGTAGTCCTCAAAAGTCTGGAAAAGGGTTAAATTTATACTTAAGCGGATGTTCCTTCACTTCCTTTAATGAGTCTGAAGAGAACAAGCAAACTCGACAATCTTATTTGTTTTTGAAAAGTCAAAACAAGAGCTTAAAATGACTTAAAACAGCTTCAGGAATCTTAACTTCATGACCTGCCAGGTAATGAAATCTCGACAACCAAGTTAGTAACCAAGAAAAATTTTCTCAAATGACAAAATATTGAAACAATATGGTACCTATACTGATCCTATCAATGAAGAAAACAAGCCTTAATAGTTCAATGTTGAAATTATAGTGATAATTTGAAATATATAGTTAGTCCAATCCATCAAAAATTTGAAAATATTAATGAATTAAAATAACAAAATGAAACTATACCATTTTTGGAAAAGTGGGTAAAAATTAAAAAGCAATTTCTATAAATAGTTTCATTTTTAAAAATCAAATATCACAATTTTAAAATTAGGGCAAAAGTGGAGAAAAACCTCAAGATACCTTTGCTCGTTGCGGTAAAACCGGGTCACCAATCCAAAATCTGCTTTCACCAAGTAAGTAGTCTCATCCTTAGCTTGCATTTACATATAAAGTTTTTAAATTTTGGTGGTCAAAATCATTTTTTATCAAACTTTTAAATACATTTATGCGCGAGCGCTGGTTTGCTTGCAAGAAACTAGCGCACTTGACAAAAGTGCGTTGGTATGCCTGTAAGACAATCACGTTCGGGACGCTACTGTCTATGATAGACAATAGCATTCACCACAAAAACTAGGGAAAAAAATTACAAATGACCAACGTTTGATGGTTTAATGGCCGGATGGTGCTCATATTGCGTGAAAGGGAACATGAGGAGATGGTTAGAGAAGCTTTACAAGATCCATTAACCTTGCATGCATTGCGAAGATGTGGTTTGTTGAAATTTTATAGAATGGTCAACATGTGGGCACAAATCTGCTTGCTTGAGAGGCTTGTTCAGTATTGGGATGCCAATGCATTGGTATTCAATCTCCAAGGGGAGATATTGGAACTAATAGTTGATGACATCTATTTCATCATGGGTCTCTCCCGAAGGGGAGATGTAGTGAATCTTAAAGGGTCCTCCCGCAATGTGGGGGCCCTATCCGTGCAGGACTACATCAATACCTATTGTGTAGTGGGTACCGAAAAAACCGACAGTCAAGTCCTCATTTCAATTGTTGCAAGCTTCCCACTCAAGGTAGTCTTGAGTATTCTCAATCAGATGGCCGGAAGTGTTACGCAACATCTAGCTTCAAGGAACTTAATGCACATTGGTACTGAATGCCTACAAGGAATAGTATTTGACTGGTGTTCAAGTCTACTGGAAAACATGAAGCTTCAACTTTCGGGGTGTAAGACCGGAAGGATGAAGAATTTTGGGTACGGAAGCATACTGTGCACCTTTTTCTTTGAAAGGGTGCGTGCCATGAGTCTAGGGATGGATTTGCCCCCATTTAACCCCCTGTGAGCCACTGATGGGCCGTTGGTGAAAGATCTTCCTGTGCCAGGGTGGTGGTGAGAGCAACTTTTGCTACAATGAGGATGATTTCTGGGAGTGGTGGGACTAGCAGGTACCAGCTCTTGAGCAGTTCCCATATGTGGGTATAGACTTCCGCAACGATCCTGAGCTGGATCTTCCTCAGGGAGCAGCCTGGAGAGAGATAGGTAAGTTTTGTTTTTGAAAAATTATTTAATTTTTTTCATTTTATATATATGATTTTTATAATGAGTTTGAAGTACTAAAACAAAAATGTCTTATGCAAATGTTGGACCAGTTTGTCCTGAGGGACACCCCCGTACCTTCGTGAGTCCAGTCTTAGTAGGAGCAGCTGACACCATGCTGGATAACATAGAGGGAAGATGAGTCGGTTGACTCATGACATTCAAACATACAGAATCGAGCGGATGCCACTCGACATGCAGGAGAATGTGGTGGGTGTGCCCCCATCATGGATTAGGCTACTAAGGAAAGTAGCTAGGCTGGTCATTTGCTATCGAGAGGCAGTAGAGGCATATGAGGCCCCTCCTTCTCCATAGGAGAAGTACATATATATGTATATTTTTGATGCCATCGGGCCCATTTTTGTATATTATGACATGACTCTGTGACATATTTATGACTCAAACTCATATTATTTTTTGATACGGATTATATATATACAGTATCGGTGTTATTTACATGTTTGTTAATGTCTTTTATGCATGAATTATTATGTATGTAATTGATGCAAATGCCAATCTAAAACATAGTTTGCAAATGAATCAGCTAATGCATTCAAATTTCTTGGCATATGTTGATACGTGATGTAATCAAACTGTCTCTCAAGTAACTTAACACGCAAAAACTGACGTAGCAAAGTAGGAACGTAGCAAAGTAGGATCTCTAACCTAATAAACACCCATTAACTGAAAAACAACTAACCACAAGTCGAGTCGTACCTCCAAATGTGAAATGCCATGGAACAAAGCATCTCATAGTAGATCTATGACCACACTGTATTCAGCGACATTGTTCGTTTTGGGACCTAAACAAGCCCCTCCCGAAGAAACCAATTAGTCAGTTGGTGAGTAAATAACCCGAGAAACTTCAGCCAACTGACGGGTGTGGCGGCTAGCGCCATCAGTAAACCCTATAAAGTGTTCAATCGACATCTGAAACATAAAACAATAGATGCATAAGACGTAACGAAAACCATAAACAAAGCTAACTCTACGAAATGTACAGCTATAATACATGAAAAAGCACATATGCCTAGGCGTATTACTTCTTCAGGTAGAGCCCATTTCTGGGCTCTGGCAACTTATTACCTTCATAGTCTGTTAACTTGTATGCACCCTTCTTCAGAACCTTAGAAACTATGTGTTGACCGAGCCACATGGACTTAAAATTTCCAGCTCCTAAAGGTTCCTTCTCCTGATCCCAGAGCAAAACAAGGTCTCCTTCGAGAAAAAACCCTAGGTTTGAAAGACTTATCGTACTATCCTTTGACTCGATTCTTGTGCGCTTTGTTTGCTGCGAGCGCATCGCGGCACTGCTCATCTAGATGTTCCAAATTCAGCAAACGTTCTTCCAAGAATGAAGTGTCAGGTAATAGTTGTACAACTAACTTCAATGAATGGATCTCGCACTCAACCGGAATGACTGCTTCTATCCCATGCACAAGTTGGAAGGGAGAGAACCTGGTAGCAGTCTTCACATTGGCTCGGTAGGCCCAAAGAGCAGGGTACAGCATGATGTGTCGTTACTTCTACTAGCATTAACGGTCTTTTGTAGGATGGTATTCAAATTTTTATTAACCCCTTCAACCTCACCATTTTCTTGCGAGTAAAACGAAGACGAATGTTCCTGCCGAAAACCTAACATGGTGTATAGATCGGTCATCATGCTGTTCTGAAAATGACGATCGTGATCAGTCACAATCTCTTTGGGTATACCAAATCTTGCAATGATCTGGTTGAAAATGAAATAAGCGGTCATTTCCCCATCTTCCTTAACAGTAGGCATTGCCTCGGCCCACTTTGTGAAGTAGTCGACGGCAATAATGATATGGTGATGACCTCCAGCCGAAAATGGATTACAATTCATATAATCAATCGCCCACTTAGAGAAGGGGCCTGCTGTTATTACAGGATGGAGAGGAGCTGGGTGTGCTCTCATCTTCCTAGTGAAAAACTAACATCGCTGATAGCGTTTCACAGCTTCCACACAATCTTTGAAGATCGCGGGCCAAAAATAACTGGCACGCAGTATTTTCTGGGCTGTTGCCAACCCATAAAGATGACCCCCACAGGCTCCACTGTGATCATCATTCAATACTGATTCTGCTTCCTCCAGGTTCAAACAACGGCGTAAGATGGAATCTACTCCACGTTTGTACAAAGTGTCAAAAATGATGAGATAGTTCTTCGCATGGCTCTTAAGTTTGTGTCGTTCATCCCTAGAGAAAGCGGTGGGACACATCAAAGTCTGTAGGTATACCAGGATATCCTCGTACCATGGATCAGAGGATGCAATGAGAAATATATGTTCGTCCGGGAATGATGAATCTTCCTCAACGTGTACTATGTCACTAGGGAATTCAGAAATCAGTTCAGCGAACACCAGTGGTTTCTTTGACTTAGCGGACTGAAAAACCAAGTCAAATTCTTGCAAGATTACAATCCAATTATTAAATTTCCCACCGATGATGCATCGAGTGTGAACATATTGAAATGGGTTGACCTCTGCAACCACTGTGGTAGTTTGCAATAGTATATAGTGACATAGCCTCTGAATAGCATAGACAGCAACTAATGCCAACTTCTCTACATGAGAATATTTGATCTCAAGATCTATCAAGGCGCGCAACAGATAATAAATGACATGCTCTTGGAGCTTGTCATCCTCCTGAACAAGTACTATGCCTATTGTGTATACTGATGCAGCCAGATATAAGAGGAAATCCTTCGTATAATCTGGCGTGCTTAACAAGGGGGCTGAAAATAATGCGTTTTTCAAGGCTCAAACGATGCTTGAGCAGACTCATCCCACAAAAAGTAGGTGTCTTGTTTAAGCAGTCTCATGAAACCTTTTGTGATTTTGGCATAGTTAATGATAAAGCATCTCAAGAAGTTGGACATGCCCTTAGGGTTCGAGGAGGAGGAAGATTTACAATCGCCTCAACTTTCAATGGATCCAACATTATGCCACGACTGGATACTATGAAACCCAGTAATTGTTCGGATTCGACGCAGAATACACATTTGTTGGGATCCAATCGAATCTTGTAGTATCTGCACCTTTCAAACACAAGTCTTAAATGATCAGGATGCTCCCGTCTCTTGTGAGATAGCGCTGGGAGATCATCAAAATAAGGTTCTACTACATGCTTGATGTCATGAAAAGCAAAGTTCATTCCTTGCTGAAAGGTAGCTCCAGCATTCTTCAAACGAAATGGCATCTTCCGATAGGAAAAGGTCCCCCAAGGACAAATGAAAGTTGTCTTGTGCTGGTCTTCAGGTTTGATCTGTATCTGATTATATCTTGAAAACCCATCTATCAAAGAAAACATTTCATGGCCTGCACACGCATCAATGATCTGATCTATGAATGGTGTGGGGTAATTGTCTTTCAGACAAGCTTTATTTAGGTCCTGGAAGTCATTGCAGACTCTAATGGTACCTTGGTTTTTGTCTACCGGAACAGGGTTTGAAACCCATTCCGTCATAGCTATCGGATAGATGAATCTAGCTTTGAGCAATTTCTCTAGTTCCGCCTTGATGGCAGCTGCTTTTCGAGGGTTAACTAGACGGAGCTTCTGTCTCACAGTTTTAGCGTTGGGATACATTGTGATGAAATGCTCAACAATGTCAGGGTCGATGCCTGGCATCAACTCGTAATACTAGGCAAAGACGTCGCGGAATTCTTTAAAGACATTGGTATACAAAATGATCTCCTCAGGAGAACAGTCTACTCCAATGAAAATATTTTCCACGACTCCAGGTTTGATGGAAATGTTGATCTGAATGGTTCTCGATATATTTTCCATATTCCCTTCGGCATAAACATCTTTTGAAGTAGAAGGGATAGTGGAAAAATCAACATTCCCACCGGGTCTCATAGAAAACTCACTTCTCTCAATCCTGTCTAGATCAGGAAGAAAATAAGACCTGTGTTGCATGTGTTCCCAAGGATGGTCCAGGCCAATCATTACTTCCAAAATGGACTCATCAGAGGGAAAACCAGTGTCTAGACAGTCAAAAGAGTGGATAGAGTCCACTGACCATGCAGGGGCATAGTCCATATCTGACTCAGCAGAGACCAATGGAGTCACGATATGTTCTGTTGCAACATGTTGTGAATCTAAGTAAGCCACCTCTGCAACAGATAGGGGCACAAATTGTTCTGATTCGGTTGGGAGAATCCATGGATCTATTCTTGGACTGACCATGAAAATCTCAGACGAAGAACACTCTTCAGAACCAATAAAATGAACAGGAGAAGGTAGGTCAAAAATGCCCATTAATGACCCATAGATCCCTACTCGTAAACTCTCACTTGCTGGGTGAGACTAATCAATCATCGGAATTGTTGAATCCAACGAAGTCTGGTTATTCTTCCGAGAAAATGAAAGTTGAATGACTGTGACAATCTTGCCTTTGTGAGGGAACATTATAACCTGGAAAACGGACGACGACGCTGCTTTCATTGCATACGTCCATCTCCTACCTAACAGCAAGTTATAGTCAAGCGGAGCATCCAGAACTTCCACCTCTACAGATACTAGCTTTCCCACAAGTTCAACATCAAATGATGGTAAGACTCCGTGTGGACGGAAAGATCTTCCACCAAAGGAAGTGAGTACTATATTCGAGGGAGCTAACTTAGGTTCGCCCAAAGCCTTCCAGCAAGAAATGGACATTACGCACGTAGATGCGCCCTCATCTACAACAGCTCGTCCAATGGTCTTGGGACCATGAACTACCTCTATTTGGAGAGCGATGTGCAAGCATATTGGATGTATCTACACTCTCAATCGCTGCGAGAAGTGTACTGTGTTGTAATGGACAACTTTGCAGTACTTCTGACGTGGACATGGAACAGGGTGTTTGGGCTAAATCCTCCACAACACTGTAGTTGGGGGCAGCTCGCGCATTGGGATTGTGCACAGCCCGTTTGAAGACACCTTACGGGATCTTTGGCAACAAATCCACCGGTCTCTCGATGTCGAGAGGGGTAGATGACTCGGGAACATCCTTCTCCTGCGTATCCAGGGTATATTTTCTAGCTCGAGTTTGTAAAAGAGCGTCCGAATTAACCATATTAATGAATGATTGATCAGCAGATGAGGCATGATGAGTGCCCCCAGCACTAGAGTTTCCAGAAGCTGAATCTTTCCCATGAGGGAATGGGTCTTTTAAGACAACAGGTTTCTTTTCACTGAGTAGCTTCTGGGCTTCTTCCATCAGAGGGCATTGATGGGTAAGGTGATCTTCTTGGCATATCTTACAAGGAAACTTTACCTTCTTTTTCTCTTTTTTTCCCTCCTTGACATTTTCAGTTTTTTTTGGGCTTTTGGTGGTTTCCCTCCCCTTTCTTTCCCTTCTTTTTGTTGTTGGGCTGTCGAGGGCCCTTTTTATTCGTCTGCATTTGTTGTACAGATTCATTTTTGGAAGGGGAGGATGCAACTAAAGTTGCTTCTACAATAGACTGTTTGACCGATAAGGCGTGAACATGCTTCATTAAAGCATCAAATGCTGCAGAATCTACTGAGCCCACAATCCCATCAGCATGTGGTCCAGGCTTAGGTTTACATAGATCTATGTTAGATCTCAGTGCGTCGGGAATAATTTCATATAAGTGCCCAGACTGAACGTATACTAAATCAAGTTGTTGGGTTCTAAGGATGGCTTCTTCTTCGGAGGACACCCCAGAAGTTGCTACTTCCTTCAAAATGTAAGGAAAGAGTGAATTGAGATACCACTCTAATAATAACTCTGGAGGGATCTCAGCTTTAATGAGCCTCTTCCTCCTTCGCCACTCCTGAATATGGTCAGATAAATGAGTGGCTTTGTTCTGTCGGAAGGTTGACAGAAGATCTGTACCGGCATCATACCGGACATGAAGTTGGAAGTGGTTCAAAAAAACAGTGGCTAGATCCCAAAAGGTGCCATAAACAGTTGCGGGGAGTTCAATGTACCATTTAGCTGCAGCACTGGTCAAGGTTCTCTGCAAGAGCCTCAATCTGATGGAATCATCGTTCAACGAATTCGAAGAGCACCATAGATGAAAAGTAGTCACATGATCACCAGGATCCTCTCCAATCTTGACTTCAAACTTTGGGATGTCAGAAGGCAGTTTCGTCGGGACAGGTCGCCATGCGGGGTGATGCCACAGCAGATCATTCGTAAGTTTTGAAAGATCTGGAAAATTCAGAGTTTCCAGAAAAGGTAACGAGGTCTTGCCGATGGCATTTGATTAGCAGGGTTTTGGTAGGCAGAACCACCTAAATCCTGACTCGTGTAATGCTGGTTGGGGTTTCCCCCAGCCACCGGTTGTGAAGCAAACGCATTGCTAAAGTTGCTCCAACCAAAAGAGAGAGGGTTAGTCCCTTGAGTGTGTGTCCATTACGGATGGGTGTTAGCCGCTCCGTAATGTGGGTTAAAAGAATTACCAACTCCTCCACTAAACAGTAAAAAAGGGATACTCCCTACAGGTATATGAGATGTCTGCACATTGGAATGATGTACATGTTGATCTGTGTAGGGGTTAAACCCAGGTGTAGATGTAATGGACGACACAAGCATCGAGCCTCCTATAGCTATGGATAGAGTGGGCATCGAGCCCAAAAAGGGCATGGAGGGAGCTATGTGCCCTCCAAACCAAGGGAAACCTTGTCCGAAAGAAGGAGCAATTTGTGGAATACCCTGTGAATGTTGCATAAAGGGAGATGAAGTAGACGGTATCGATGATATCCAAGTGACAGGAATCTGAAAAGGTCCAGTAGTAGAACCAATAGGGGAAATGGTTGTCGAAGGTTGAGAACTAGGCATCCCTATGGTACTAGTACTAAAACTAAAAGCAAGAGCTGAAGTAGATGTATCCTGCAATGAGGTAGATACTGACGTGCTTGCGAAAGAATGAGAGAAAGCTCTCGTGACCATGGCAGCAGAAGGATTTTGGTGAACTCTAGTTTCATCTCTGGAAGTAGCCATATGGTAACAAGGGGTAAACCAGTATGCATTGTACTCAGGTTGTTCTAGAAATCCTACAGGTACTTGTAGTGGATCATTGGGTCCAGTCAGGGGAGGGTTGAAAGGAGTGATAAACTCTCTAGAAGTTACGTCTTCAACCTCAACAGTATCAAAGATCTATTGATCCTGAACTCTAGGCCGTGGTTCTCTAGGTACTTATGTTTCGCCCATAAGTTCGAATGAACCACGGGAATCCGTCCTCCGGGGTCGCGGTGGCGGTAGAGGGTCCATAATGAGTGGGGGAAGGTTTTTCAACCTCCGATACCTACGAAGAGGTTGGTCCTCCACAGCTATATAAAAATAAAACTAAGTTAAAAAACCTAGTGGCCACTACGACTAAGGAGAAAACAGCATACCACTAAAAATTCCCTAAGTGATCAATCCAGGAAAACAAGGCAAATACTCTCAGAAGCAAGTCTAGTATGATGAGAGCCCAAAACAAACTAATAGAGTATCGACGGTCAGTTACGTGTCATCCAATGGAGTTCCTCTGGGTGCAAGCGTTTGAATCACCAAAATGCCCTCCCGGGATTACTGCCAAAGGGTTACCTTCCACGTATGTCTGAGGTGAAGTGGAAATATCCTTCCACTCTACCTATGTATAGCCCTAGGGTTATGATACTAAGGATACCACCAATATGAAAAAACCTGTGGTAACAGTCGTCAGCCTAGCCAAGACGCATGGGTGGGGTAGCAACGCCCGAAATCCAAAATCACTTAAAAGTACTAGTGGACCCTCGTACGTGAATCAACTCTGGTTTATGGTTGAGAGGAAAGTGAGGGGGTATACTCAACAGTTCCAATCGCCCACGACATCGTGCTTAAATCTAGTTTGAGTAGAGCGTTCCCAGGATATTTTGATAGAGGTGGATTTACCTAATAGATTGTCTTACTACGATTGTTGAGTAATGAAGCCGATTTTAGGTAGTTTAAGGTAATTTAAACCCGAAACCCTAGCCTAATCTAGTTGATGATGTGTATACCTAAAAAGAAAAAGTTACTAGTTAATTTTATTAAGATTTCTTTTTAAGGGCTACTTTTTACTCAATAAGGGTAGTGAAGTGTGTGGAATGGTTTCAACAGAAAACAAAGTGCATATAGAAATAATGCATGAAACTTCACAAAACACTCTTTTCTTTTTCATTTATATTTTCAAAAATGACAAATAGGCAATCCTACGCAAAAACAAAATTGTAATTTTCTTTTAGTTTTTCAAAGCAAACGATCTATGCTACTTCGAAAAAGATGATAAATCTTACTACTAAGCTACTGATTTCAATTTTTGTCTTTTCTAATATTTGCAAAAGAAAAAGAACTTGGAAAGGATCAAGTAAGACCTAACGCAAAGTATGGGTAAAGAAAAACAACCTAATGGCTCAAAACAATCAAATCAAAAAGACTTGAGAAAGACTCCACCTACTGAGTTGTTTCGATGAACCAACTCAAGGTTTGGAACAAGATGTAAAAGAAAACAAGGTAAATTTGATGGACGAAATGGAAAACAAACCAAGAGGTTTCTCCTAAGCACCAATAAACCTAAGAAAACACCCGCCAAACAAACTAGTAGGTAAGCAAACCAAAAGTAACCCTACCAACACACAGACTCAAAGGAAACGTTAACTAGAAAGCTTCAACTCACTCAGATTGATTTGAACAGATGTTCAGAAGGTATCTAGACTAATCAACTCTTCAAAGCCAACCTAAAAACTCAAACTGGGATCAAACCCTAAAAAAAGGGACAAGACTCAGTAAAAGTGCGCAACTGTTGCTACGGACAAAAAGCATTGAGTACGTAGGTCTATATAACTACAACAATCGTCTAGGGAAAAAAGTGTGCTACTATGCTTAACAGAGAGTCGCGCACAACCTCAAAAAGGTTTTAAAAAGCAGAAAAGACACCTTAAACAAGTGTTAAAGCAAGTAAAGGAAAACTATAGGACTTTAGAGAGGAAAACAAGACTCAGGAAAGGCAAACATGTCTCAGTAATCAGTCAAAGAAGCAAGGCAGAATGTTATAAGTAGACCCAACCACTTGGAAACCAAACCCTAGTAGAAGGCTTGAACCTACAAGAAAAGTGCGCTACTGTGTGGTATACGAATCAACGCATGTCATAAGAAGTGCACTACTGTGTTTCAGGGAAACCTACGCACAAGATAGAAATGCG
Source organism: Larix kaempferi (assembly GCA_027924585.1). Classification (NCBI taxonomy): domain Eukaryota; kingdom Viridiplantae; phylum Streptophyta; class Pinopsida; order Pinales; family Pinaceae; genus Larix; species Larix kaempferi. Next base: position 14,767,976 of record BSBM01000407.1, on the reverse strand, counting down.
CTACTGTAAGTACAACAGACTAGTGCACAGGGACTTAAAGAAAACAAAAAATATTTGTTGAAGCAGACTGAGATGAATCAAGATAAAAATAACAGGAAAACAACCTATAAGAACCTCTCAAAAAACAAAAGACTGAATAAACTGGAAGAAAACCTAGCAAGGTCCCCTATAGAAGAAAACAATCGGTTACTCCCCAGTGGAGTCGCCAGTCTGTTGTGCAGGAAAATACCTTATAGTGGGGTGACAGGTAAATACATTCATGTTTAGCATTAGTTACTGCAAATGGAAAGAGGTTAATATTCTAAAAGCCATACCTTTTTAACGATAACTGGTCCTAGCTTTCGCTTGATCTTCCACAATGATGAACCTGCAAAACAAAGTTAACCTTCCTCAGCGTATCTTGACTGTAATAAATATGATGAAATCGAAAATAAATTAACATCAACTACAATCAAATATACAATCTAACAAACATTCAATCACATAGACATTCAATTGGGACGGGAAGGGTATTTGCACCTTTTATTGTCAAAGAAATGTAGATAAGTACAGATATACCTGATCTGTCCAGACACTTCTGCAACCGAGTCCTGGGCTCCTGCTCCCCACAATGAATTGGGAATTCTTCCAACGTAACAGCAACTTATCATTCCTTCTAGGTCCTTCTCTCATGGCTTCCCCTTGTATTTATTGGACAAGGTAGGCAGTTAAATTCAGGAGGTGGTTGAATTTGGAGGTTGGGGAAGTTGCAGAACCAACTTCAACTAGTCCTAATTCGTAATCTTAATATATTTTTTCATTTCATCTTAAGATGTGAGCAGGTTTCATATAAGTAGACTAGCACACAATATGCAACTTTTTCACTTGACAACCAACGTTTGCAACATTTTGGAGGATGTGCAGAGGTTGTCTTAAATAAGACCAGTGTTCGAGAATGCTAGATCACTGTGGCTATAGTAGCGCACATGTCATGAAAACTGTAGAAAAAATAATATTTTCAGTTGAAGAGTGTAATCTCAGCAATAAATCATCCATGGTCAATCTAGCTCTTCCATCCATAGTGTCCTTTTGTGTGATCGACAGAGCAATGTGATCACGGACGGAGAAGTGCATATTTGACCTATAACACATACATTAATGAGAAATATTTTGCTTTCACTCTATTAATCTTGTCCTTGTGTGTGCATTTGTATATTTTCCCTAAGGGGCACCTAACAGTGGTATCAGAGCTCAATGAGCCCTAGGCATGTGCTAAGAAGTCTTCCTTCCATCTACAAATTTATCCAAACATATGCATGAGACCTATGAAGCTTATATGAGCTTTCTGGATTAGCATTTTGGATGCATTGAAGAGGAGTGCAGCTATGAGGCCACTTGATACTTCGTTGGAGTATTGATTCTACGTATTGCTTTGATACTGTGCATGTTGTCACTAGTATTGAATGTTGTGAATTGTTAAAGCGTGGAGTTGGTAAATAATATTCACTATTGAAGACTGGTGTGAAGAGACTAATGAGAAGACATTCTTCTAAGACAATCATAGGAAAAAATAAAAAACATTTCAATATTGGAGTAGAGGCATATAGTCCCATTTGCATATATAAATTTTGCAATAGCCTCTTTGAATCCAAGGTTTTCGTTAACATTGGCACTAACCCTAGTCACACCCAAGTATTTGGCGATGTAGAAGTTCCTCCACGAGGTATCGGAAAGGGGGGAAGATACACCGACCTTGGAACTCGACCACGATTACACCGTATGCTAGTCCATTTTCTATGACATCCTCACACAGTGGTGCAATCTCCAGTCACTCAGTAAAAAGACTCTACAAGATGAGATGTGGACTAAGTATTTCCCTTTATATTGCATGCGGCCTGGGAAGTATATACCAAAGGTTACTTGCACATCTAAAATACTAGCATATGGATGACAATAAAACCGCATAGATTTGATCATTGATATTTACATCATATTCATAGTATGATTACTCTTGTTTACCTTCCAATGGTTAGTGATGCACCAAATCTCAGGACCTTTTCTAGCATGGGTTCGCTATATTATTTTTCCTTCGTCTGTGTTACTCTCATTGCCTAATCTATAATTTCTTTCTCTATCCAAAAAGAAGTTTTATTGAGGCAGTGTTTAGAGTTTGAATGGTAGCTTGCAATTCTATTACATGAGAACATTGATCTCGTGAGTTATCGGATCACATTCCCTTGCACATTGGAAAATCAATTTGAAAATTGCTTGTGGAATTGTCATGGAAGATATGAAATTTTTTTAGTTGAACTGTGGAAAAATATTTGTATGAAGTGGAAACATAAGGAGACTTGCATAACCAAATCGACCTCTTTCTTTGGCATTGAGTTTACATGCACTCTCCATTTTTGCGCCCCTCTCCTCCAACATGGAAGTTGTGGAACACCCTCTTCTCCAAGTGCAACTAAATACAATACTTGGCATTTTGGTTTGTCTCTAAATTTACATTTGATGAAAATGCCACATACCAATGAGGAATTTTATTGAAGTGTTGTAGAAGAATCCACCTTATCCTACGAGTTGCTTTCTTCTTATATGTAGTTCCCTTGGCATTAATTAGTTTTGGTGTGGGATTCGAAAAATTCAAGAACTGCCATTCTCTTGGTGGTGAACACATTGTGTATCCATACAAGAATTGCATGAAGGCCATGTTACCTTACCTCTCCTTATTAATCAAGTCTATCAATTAAAATTATCGTCTTGTTGCATTAAATACCTAATTTATTTCATGGGAAAGAATTTCAACGTGTGGATATCAGTTGATTGTGTTGGTTGTTGGTGTGTTGAATGCATACACGTTGGATGTTGGTAAATTAGTGCATGGAGCAACCTGGAGTGGAATTGCATGGAGTGTTGTGAAATGTGAACCGATGTGGTGGATACATGATACAACTTCTACATTCCATTTCTATTAATGCGTTGTGAGTGAAGACATATATTTTTTATGAGCAATTTGAGGAAAAGAAAGATGCACACTTGCACTAATCCATGAAAGAACATCTTGAACATGATATTACACATACTCCAGTAGTCATATGTTTTGATTCCATTCATAGTATTATAACCATTTGGTGTTTCTCAGTCACAAAAGTTAGTGGACTTTGTGATTAAGGTAGTATTCTACATAATTGTATATCAAGAGGCTTTAAACTAACAGGTGCATGTGCCCTAGTTTTTTTTAAATGCAAAGGAAACAACCATCCCAAATCAAGCGAACCTTTTATTTAACTCAAACTAAATCATAAATTGTTTGAGCAGAAAGGACCTTTGTGGTCAAGATAGGAAATTCCATTGACCTATAATCTCGATATGTAAATCTTGTAAAGTTTATTTAAAGAGCTCAATCGTTTGAGGGTGGACAAGGAATCCACAATTTGAGGCTAAGAATTGATCAATGAAATACATTGAGGAATTTAGATATAAAAAGTGAAGTAAAGAGATCATCTATTGGATATTGCATATATATATTTTCTATTGATTTCACAAACCACAATAAGTATTCTTCCAAGCAAGCGAAACAAGTGATCCAAAGAGCAAAGGATTGAAATCACTATAAAGCACTCAACTCAAATAATCAATTCAACTTCATAATCAACAATGATTTTGTGTTTTGTAACTTGCAACTAGTTTCTTTCATACCTTTCAAAATCAAGTTGAAATACATTGTACTTGGGTGCATTTTTGGTAAAAGATGACACCCTCTAGCTGCTAAATAAAATATTTCAATGGTTGAGTCTTGTTTGTAAAAGGGTGGAGTTGTAAGAATCCCTTCTCCATTTGAGTGAGCCCTTAATCACATGTCTTCAATGGAGATATTAAATGGCTTGGTAGAATTATTGAACACTTTATTGCTTTCCTCTATCAATGACACTGTCATGATTGAAAAGACTACCCTCACTCGCATTCAAGATTGCGTACAAGAATCACAAGACACTCTTGAGTTTCTACATCTTGAGTTGCAAATCATATGAAAAGAAACACATTATGAACTTATTCATGTTCAAAATAATCCTCTTTATGATTTAGTTCATCATACTGCACAGAATGACGCCACTTCATAAGAACATAAGCAAATATGTGTCCCTGGTACAGAAGAAACAAAAAATGAAGATGAAGACATGCATACAGAGGTTCCTCTTGCACTTCCCAAGATGATCACTGGACCTTGGGAAGAGATCATCCAAAATAAGCACAGAACTGGTCTTGGATACAACAAGGAAGTGATAGTTCACATTCCTGATTTATCCAAGCCTATCTAGTTCCAGAGTGTTAGATTCCTCAATGAGAGTTCATATTCATCCACATCAGTTCAGAGTTCAACATTCCAAAACTGTGATCGAGTTGGCCATATGAAATGTCAATGTTTTGATCTTCATCCTTGCAAGCATTGTGAAAAGCACATTGATTCTTCAGAAAAATGCTTCATTCTGAAGAAACCTACAAGAGATAAGATTCACTACGGGTGGATCGCTTCCTAGAAATGGTCGTCAACAACCAAGAATATTTATAAGTCACACCGTAGAGTTCATGCACGAGTATTGACACATCTTGCAATTGAGACATTCTCTTCTCCTCGCATTGTTCTTGGCAAGGGAGGATGATAAACAATCAGAAACAAGAAAGCGAGAAGAAGTGAGTGAGAACAAGCAAGCCTGTATAAAATATAGAGCCTTGATCCATCCAAACTCAGAGTTGTAGCTAGATCCATGGATATCCATGTAGTAGAATATTGCATCAGAATCTAATAGCCTTTTGGAATGTTCCAAGAACCTCTCATCCTTCTAGCCAAGTTCCAAAGTTTGTGTTGGCTTAAAACCACTCATTCAGTAGAAGACAAAACATTGTACTAGCCTTTCATAATATTCCAGAAACCTTTGAGCCTTCAATCCAAGTTCTAGAGTTTGTGGTCATCCTTAAACCACCTTCATGGTTTAATATTTTATAGCTTCTGAGATCAAGAGTTTGTGATCAGCTTTAAACCACCCACTCAATAGAATATTTAAGCTTCTGCTAGCCCCTATTGATTTGTGGTCATCCAAAACTACCACTTTAGACAACACTTGTTTTTAGAAGGAGAAGTCTGCTTTTTCTAACTTGCTTGGCACAGTCGGATTGTCAAGTTGGAAATGTTTAACAGTCGGTAGCTGTCCACTTCCAATTATTCAACTCTCTTTTCTTGGACTCATATACACCCCTTCATATTAAGGAGGGGTTTGTTGGAATCTAATCCATTAGGGATAAAGAATATGAAAATTTTTGAGGGAGTCTAAGAGATGCATTAAGAAATTGGAACCCAAGAGCCATATCATTGTATTAATATACACATACATTAATTAGAAAGATTGTGCTTTCACTCTATTCAGCTTGTATTTATGTGTGCATTTGTATATTTTCCATAAGGGGCACCTAACACTTCTTATCCTTCTTCAATATGATGCTTGATATGAGGTACACATTTGAAGAAGGTTCTATCAATCCGTCCACCATATCATGCTTTCCTCAAGGTGCACTTAAGAAGAGGGATCGAGCAATCCTTCCTCTCAATAATGCTTAACCCTAGGTGCACATTATAGGAAGGATCGATTGATCCTTCTTCTAGATGATGAGTGTACCTAGGTGCACATTTGAGGAAGGTTTGGGCGATCCTTCCTCTAGAGAATGGTTGACCACATGTGCACATTTGAGGAAGGGTTGGTAGATCCTTCCTCCAAAAGATGGTTGACCGCATGTGCACATTTGAGGAAGCGTCAGCTGATCCTTCCTCCAGATGATGGTTGATTGCATGTGCACATTTGAGGAAGGGTCGACCAATTATTCCTCCAAATGATGGTTGATCACATGTTCACATTTGAGAAAGGTTCAACCAATCCTTCCTTATGATTATGATTGACATCACTATGATGTCACCCTATGGTAATGACATCATGATGATGTCACCTATGGTGATTACAACACTGTGACATCACCCTACATCAAAATATTGGGAATGGAATACTGGATATTTCCATTGATCATTGTATTGAACTGGAATGATAAGGTGAGTTAATATGACTCCCAAACACAAATGGAGATGAGGTGGTACTTTACACCTTCCCAAAATAGTTCCTAGAAAACAAGACTAAGCTCCTTGCAATCACCCCCCTCAACACACCAACATAACCCTTCAATACTCCCATATATGACTACCTCATGTGAGGAAGAATTCAAACCAATAGTCATTGATATATGTGCATCGAATCATAATATATGGATCAAAACCCACAATGCCTCATGTGAAATTTTCTTGGAAAGAGTCGTCAACTAGATGAAATACCTCAATGTTATATGAGGAATTACTCTTTCGAGCATAACCTCATGGTAAAACCATAAGGATGCTTTCACATTTAGGGTTGGAATCCCTAGTAAACTTGTCAGTGTTAACTAGTGGGCCTCACCTAGGGGGGATTCAAACCACACTCATGATGGAAAATGCACTAGTAGAAAAAGTGATATATATGACTAAAAAAACTACTAAAAATTGAATATAAATGACTAAGTTTAGTCACGTGAATCTAATAGTCATTTATTCTCAGTCACTTATAACATGACTAAATATGTGACTAAAACATTTAGTCATTTATTGGTTGTTCTGATTGGTCAGTTTGGTAGTATATGTAGTCATTGTTTTAGTCATTTATTGTTGTTAACTTGTCATTTATTTAGTCATTTATTGTTGTTAACTTGTCATTTATTTAGTCATTTATTGTTGTTAACTAGTCATTTAATAGTCATTGATTGACTATTTAGTAGTTTTTTAATCATGGATTGCTATTAACTAGTCATATATTTTGTCATAATAGTTATTTAGTTTCGTCAACAAGTAGTATATTTAGTCATTTTTATTATCCATTGTCGTCAAGAGGTATTTTATTTAATAATTTTGGTTCAGTTATTTCTGTCAATTGATGGTATATTGATATATTGTTTATTATTTGCATAATCAGATATTTACTACTATAATTTCAGTAGTAAATGTTCATTTATATGATATAAATAATTTATTAAATATCATAAATTGTGTAATGCATAAATAAACATACTATTAAACTTGAATTAAAACATGCAATTAAATAAAAACATCACATATAAGAACAAGCTACAACATAAGATAAAATATTCATTCAACATCATGAGAAAAAATAAAGTAATCTAGAATTAAAACAAAAAATCTTGAATGAAAACATATATTGCAATTTAGATAAAGTACTGGAAGATGATCACATATATTTATATAATAAAAAATTTCAAAGTTGTACAACACTGTTACTGAGAGTTCCCAGCTGTAGTGCAAATACACCATAATAAAAGATCCATGAACATACATTCAAATTAACTACTGCATAAAGCAGCGGGCCAACTATCTATCTAATGGCGAACTGTACATGATAAAAATGATAAGCATGAACTAGTGGGCCAAGCTGTCTAACAACTATGTCATCTTTTGCAAATATTTTAGTGGCCACAGTATGAAGCTTCCTTCCTTCTCTTTCAAATAGACACATCCATCTATTTTGTATTCCTTACTTTTGACCTTTAAAATATTTCACATTTGCATCTCCTAATCTGCTCAAATTGAATCCATGTATAATAGATAGCGAGTGAATCCGTCCAATGCCCACATCAGCACTATCATATGGATCCAAAACTTTTACCTTGTCGCCTTCTTGGACTTTATCAACATATTTATGCAAAAACAAAACAAAAAAACACATTATATTGAAATTTGAAAAATGTTGCAACAACAATCATACTCTAATATTTAGCATAGAGTCATTATATTAAGATATGAAAAATGGTACAACAACAATTATATTTTAATATTTAACATATTATTGCACTCACCTTGAGTACTTTGGCACCACTATGAATGTCTTGCACATGCTCACAGAGTTCATCATCATCACTATGAATATTATCATCATGTTTTGTACAATTGTAAGCTTTGTTGACATGGCCTTTTCCTTTTTCTGTTGCTTTCATATAATTGCTCTGAATGTGGTTTCATCATGCAAAAAAATATACAACATTAATTAAAAGTATGAAAAACGCCATATTAAGCATTTAATAGTCAAGTAAAGAATGCAAGCATTAAATTTCTACCCAAAAGAACATTTTAAGCAAAATATTAACTATTGCAACAACAATTATATTCTGACATTTAGCATTCACCATTTTAATATTTGGAATATCATCACATATACCGAACGTTGATTGCGCATCATCAAGTGATGCACCCACTACATATTCCATAGCAGGGATTAGATTATCACTACTGCTTTGACTATTGTCCAATGTAGCTTTGTGGGAAACATCAATTTTGACAACCGCAACACCTTTAAGTGGTGACAATTTAATTTTGTTCTGTATACGGTTTCATCATGCAAAAAAAATTAATACCAATATTGTTGAACAACAATTAACAAAACAAGTGTATTAAGAGCATATAGAAAGATTCAAAAAAAATTATTGCAACATTGCGATCTCTGTTGACAAGGCCTTTTCCTTTTTGTGTTGCTTTGATATAATTGCTTTGCATGTGATCTAATCATCATGCAAAAAAAAACATCCATCATCTTTGATTCATAGTCTAGGAACAATGGAATAAATCAATTCAAATTTTGTTATATATACAATACTATTGCAAGTATAATAATATCCCTCAGTTAGCTTCTTTTTCCAAGTATAAGCCTCAATTAGCTTCCTTGTTCACCAATTGAGTCTACTTGTATAACTGGCTCTACGTTACGATCTGAAAGGTTTTTGATGTAGATTGAGTTATTCATTATTTATTTCACTAGTTTGCATGGAGGCTATAAGAAGAGTTACTTGAATGCCAAAAGGTCCAAGTATGTGGTCACATAAGCTTCATTGCTTGTGCAAATCAAAAGGGTTGAGTATGAATATGATAGAAAAATTAGTGCGTCATTGCTAAGGGAAAAGAGGAAAAAGGGTGAAAAGGGGACCTCTTATTGCAAAGTTTGTTAAATAGAAGGAATGGTAGCATGTCTTATGAATTCTAACAGGTTGCGAGGGATAAGTATAACATGAATCTGTTTAGAGGTAGATTGATAACAAGTTGAAGGAATTTAGAAATGGAGGTTGATCCATCATAGAATTGGCACCCAGGGGTGGTATTTGGCAGAATGGTATGAAAGATAAACAAAGAGAAAGAAGGAATGCTTTCATAGTGAACAACATGCAAACACATTTGAATTCATATCAATCTTCTACAATAAAATCATGGTAAATTAGGAAATGGCCAAGGCACATTGCACCATAAAAATCACACTCTGAACTAATCTGCAAGTGAAGGTAGAACTTTATCATTATACCAGCTTTGATGTTGTTGGAAAGAGGGGAGTGTTCATTCGAACAACGCATTTTTAGTGGCCATATTTCCTTTCATAAAAGCCTCTTCTACCATCTATAATGTGTGGCACAATTGAGGAAATGTACTTCCTAGATGCAGACCTAGTCATAGTATTGAAGATATGGGGTTGGTATGATTCACCCTTGAGTCTAAATGTTTTTGCAATTGGTCTTGGAGAAGAAAAGGTCAAGAATGATTTGGGTCTATTCTCAAACAATTAATTCCAATATTGTTCACTGACACGGACTTTCTTTTTATTTAGGCTATCAACAAGTGAAATATTCCAGAAGAGTAAAGGAATGTTGATTTTACAATAATTGTCCCCATATCCCATGCATACATCCTATAGGAAAATCACCTCCTTGAATTTTTAGATGAGGATAAAAGATAGCTTTTATTTAGGTTGTCAACAAGTGAAACAATGCAAAAGAGGAAAGGAATGTTGAGCTTACAATAACTTCCCCTGTATCCCATGCATACATCTTATAGGAAAATCACCTCCTTGAAGATTTGGATGAGGATTAGATGAGGAAAATGGATAGTATGAGGTTCAATACATGTGATAACTAGAAATAAGCCAATAAATAGCAAAATGATATTATTCAAAGACAAATTTGTCATAGAAATTCCACTTGACAATCCAACATATGATAATATTTTAGGTATATAATTATTTATTTCCACAATCAAGGTGTTAATTAGATATGTTCCCAAAGTTGTTTCCCAAGCTAAGTTTATGCAAGGAGTGCTAAGATTTTGGTTTGAGCGGATTTGGAAACAATTGTAAAGGAAAGAAGAAACATTGCATTTGATTAAAGTCCTTTCAAAATGAAATGCAAACAAACACTGCAGTTAGTATCATCATTCCTTTCCAACATAAATCTAAAATACAATGCAAAGTCAATATAAGAAGGAGAAATATCATTTGAAGACTATACTGGGTTGAGGAGGATGATTCACTATTAGTAATCTGATACTCTAGAAAATAATGGTTGCAAATATAGTACAGTTGGTCACTTCTTTAATCCATTAAAACAACTCTTAAAACAAGCAACTAACTTTAATCATTTACATCATATATGTGGCAAAGAAATGGCAGCAAATATAATACAGATGGTCACTACTTTAAGCCACTAAAATGAAACTTAAAACAAGCAGCTAACTTTAAATATATACATCATTTGAAGTGTCTTTAATGATTTTAAGGGGTCACATCTTTAATGATTTATATCATATATATGAGCATTTTTCCCATTGTATCATTCACCACATCTTTGTAGGCAAAATCCACATGATATATATGGATATTGGAAAATATAACACTAGATGCTTATTGTAATGTCCCCATTCAAATAATTGCATAGTGAGAAAATCCCATCAATCCTACTAGTTTCCTAGGTTGGATGGGCACATGTGGAATTATAATAAGGAAGCTAATAAATGATGTTTAGACATTAGAAGGGTTCAAGTATTTAATAAATAGGTTGAATAAATAAATTCAAGAGAAATTATATGTGGCAAGTGGTTTTGGAGACATATGGAGGATGTGGGAACCCCACTAGCTTGATTTTGCAAGGACACATGGCATCTCCCACTTACCAATTCGAATTCATGGAAAGGTGAACACTCTTGGGTGAGATGGTAAATCATAACACATGGCATTGAGCATCTTAGGTCGAATTGGGATGGATTTGTAACCTCCATGGAAGAGGAAGAGTCAAAATGGAAGTCTGTGGACACTTGGGCTAGATTCCCTAGCCCCTATGACAATAATGATGGAGAATCTATGACAACTATGACAAATTGCAGACTTTACCTTTGACATCTGACCATTATGACATGTCAGCCCCAAAAATAGGCTCAAGGAAGGCGCTCATGGGAGTTGGAGAAGCCAAAGAGACTCCTACTCGAATTTGGGAGAAGATAAAAGGTTGGAACTAGGAGACAAGTGGCAAATGTGGAATATTTCCTAAGTGGAAATCTCTTGAAGCTATTGAGAGGATTTCGACCCTTAGAAGGCTAATGTTGGTTATAAAATGTAGAAATCAAGTATGAGAATGGATGACTAGTTTCTTGCCTTAGCCAATTTCGAGGGTGAAAGATTCCCATCCAAGTTGGTGTTTAGAGAGGCCACTCAGGTCTTTCATGGATCTTTAATGGAGTTTTATTTGAAGGTATCAGCTACAGGGAAGCTCGTGGTTTTTTTTAGTGCAACACCATCTCTCAACCATTTCCAGTTTTGAAGGCATATTCATGCTCCTTGAGGGAGGGCGTTTTTGGTGAGCTCTTGTGCTTCTTGGGAGAGCTTTTAATTATGTATTTCTAATTGTAATAGATTCATATCCTCTGTTATTCATATTCAGAAAGTCTCAGGTCGAAATACCCACTGGTTGAATGCAAAAATGTTGATTAATGAGCAAACAATGTCCATTTCCCCACTACATTGATGTATGGCATGATAATGCTGATTATTTCGAATGAATGGATGATTCTATGATACATTTATGATTAATAGAATGCCATGGATGTATTTTACAAGTTTCATGTATTGTACTTGAGCATTTGAAGTATTTTTACTAAGTTTAATTGCATTGGGAGAAGAAATAGTGCCATTTCCCCAAGGGTCGAATTGATGATTTTTGCAGCTGAATGGGAGAGGGTTGGAACAGAGATAACAATAAATTAATGATGCACATGAGACCTTAATAACATCCTTAATACATCCCCTACCTATGTTTATAGATTCAAGGGATTTTGGAAGCATTTGGGAGGCCATTTTCAGTGTTTACCCAGGGGGGATTTGATGCATAAATTGCTAGTTAAAATACCATACATTGACCAAAATAGAAATCAAATTTGAAGAAGTATTTTGAGGGTTATAAATCATCCCTAAACTTAATATTCAAGTCTAAATATAATTCATATACCCTTACAGAAGATTTGGGAGCATTTGGGTTAATTTGGAGGCCAAAACAACAAAACTAGTCAAAGGTCGAAATTGGGGAAAAATTGGAAAATTAGGCACTTTCATAAATTTTTGAAAAAGGGACATTACACTTATGAGCCATAACGAGGGGCCATTTTGAAATCCTTGATCCACTATATGAAACCCCAAATGTAAGGATGTTGTGGTTATTATGAATGATAATAAATGTTGGGAAAACGCCTACTTGATATTCCAACTGCTAAACAACAATGAGTACTTTAAAATAAATGTGGTAGCCTACAATGTCACCAGGGATGCCATGGTTGTTACCAGCATGATGTCAAGGTGTGGCTGCCTATATCCATCATTGGAAAATGTAGAGATACGTTCAGTGGTTAAATCTCCCTTTAGAGATATGAACAAAGTAATACTAGGGTGAATGTTACAGTAATTTAAGAGTTGTTTATGGCACATTATTTTGACAACTAAAGGTTCATGTAGGGTGTATTTGAGGATATTTTAACATCCTGAAAGAATGTGTAATTTAAGCGATGACTTGAGATGGAATGAGGACCTAGTTTGCAATCACAAATAGGGCTATCATTGACACTATGTGGAAAAAAATGTAAAGGAATTTTGAAAAACAAATACATAGGATGTTTTATGAGGATTGAACTAAACCCTGGAAAGACGAAATCCATTCTACATTAGATCTATGGAAGAGATTTCTATGGAAGGTCTCTTAAACATATGTAAAAGGGGAATATTTGAAGTTTCTAAAGTATGACTGCTTCAAAAAAAGAGGTTTTACTCAGTTCTGGGTTTGGTATGAAATATTTGACAGAGAATTCATCTTGTGTCAACCCCATCGTATGTCACAAGCATTTGTATGGACATAAATGATGATACCTTTGAGTTTAAGGATAAAAATTCCCAGAAGAAGCCTAGATCTCATGAAGTGCCATTCCTAGGGAAGCACGTCACCTTTAGGACCTATAATCACAATATTATGGAATCCTTCCACATAGTACACCAACATAATAAATTATAAACATGGGGAATCTATCTCACCCTATGACCCTTTTTTAATGATTTTCTCTACATCACACATGCTTATGCATATTTCTACCTGCATTAAATGCAAAATTTGGGCCTCTGCCATAGCATTTTTGTTACACACATTGTTCTAAAATGTGCATCGTTCCCATTGTGTCTACTACACAGCCCTATGTAGTCTAGATTGTTCCCACTACCTCTACTACAAGTTAGAGTGTGCACAATATTTCCGCCCAAAGTTTTAGTGTTAATTAAGCTTAACTTGTGGGTTATTTAATATTAATAATGTGTTACTAAAAGGTTGCATCTTTAATTATTTACATTATATATATGAGCCTTCTACCCATTGTATCATTCACCATGACATTTCTATATATTGACACATATTTGTAGGCAAAATCCACGTGATATATGGACACTGGAAAATATAAAATTGGATGCTTATGAGCCATAACAAGGCATCGTTTTCAAGTCCTGGATCAATTATATGAGACCCCAAATGTAAGGTTGCTACAGTTATTATGAATGATATTAAATGTTGGGGAAAATCCTACTTGATATTCCAACTACTAAACAACAATGAGGACTTTCAAATAATTGTGGTAGCCTACAATGACACTAGAGGATGCCATGGTTACCACTCTAATGTCAAGGTGTGGCTTCCTATATGCATCACTAGAAAATGTAGAGATACAATCAGTGGTTAAATCTCCCTTCATAGATAAGAACAAAGTAATTGGATATCAATTAGGAAACTTTGACTTACCTTATAAGGATTTATCATAAATCTTGGTGTGCAAACAATGTATGTAGCTATGGGAAAGCATGAAAGAAGAATGGGGAAAAGACCTCATACATTACAACACTTTATTGAGTATGTATAATGATATAGTCCACATTTCAGGATGCTAGGTTTCTGACCATCACCCAATAATGTACATGCTTGGCCCTTCCTTCTTGATGGTAGAGACTTCATTGGAATAAAAACCACTAGATCATAAAAAACTATAGCACTTGGTGCACCAACATTGATACACATGTTAAGAAATTTGAATAGAAATATAACAAAAAATACTTTTCCATATCGTAGTGAATTATGTTTGCATGTGTGGTGGCACCTCTAAGGAACAATAGAATTATGATATGAGTTATACAGTGGACATTGTTGTTTCTACTCTAGGGTGTTTGAAGGACTTAATGGACAATGAATTCTATGACATTAGTGAGGTTTCATTTGTAGTATCGGATCAAGCAAATCAAATGCTTGAATTGAAATCTAAACCATAATTTCACGCAATATTGAAACAAACTTCATCTACTCAACAAATAATTATGTTCAACGTGACTTGGCTAATAGTTGTACATTAATTGGGAAAAGTGTTTATAGACCCAAACCCTTTAAAGGTTACAGTTGAGTTATATGATTTGGCTGCAGATCATGATGTTAAACAAATATATTTGTTTTGGATGATCTCTTAATTTCATGAAACTCCACAGTTTGGTTATGAAGGTATGTTGCCAACATTGGAAAGCTTTTGCTTGCATATTGAGTGCATTAAAAATCGATTGTTGATGGTGGTGAAAAACATCCAACATGGGCATGTTTTTTATGCCTAACAATCATAAAGTAAAATTGGTATTTGATAAGAGAAACATACTACTATATTTATGATAATTATAGAGTGTGAATGGTTGGACTATTGGAAGCAAATCTACAACTTGTGGCCATGTTGATGTTAACATGCATGATGCCAAAAGTGCAATTGGATTTGCAACAACTATAACTATTAGTGTTGAAAATGGGATTCCTTGAGGCAGAGAATAAAACTACCCATATCTAAAAAACAAGCAAAAATTGGATTATAATGGAATACCCTTCATCAATACAACAAACTTACCTCATCTAAATAAGTGTCTTTATGTTGATTCCATGCAAAAACCATAGGCTTAACGAAGGAAACCAACTGTGAAAGTGTCTCATTGATCCCATTCTGCAACATATTACATGTTGATACCCATCATTTAGGTTGGCATCTTCATTTACAGTGGCTCTTACAGCTGTGCTTCTTTCAACTCCAACAGATAGATGCGAAATATCTGGCGAAGATCTAGATTTATGCTTGATCTTACTGTCAGATTTAATAGAACCTAATGCTGCCATATAATTGACAATATCTTCTGCACTTGGTTATGTTACAACAATATTCCCATCATTGACATGCCATGGACCTTCATGTTGTTCTACATAGTGTTGTTTGGTTCATTAGTGCCTAGTCTAGTGTCTTGGACTACATGTTTGTCCACATTTGACTAATTATACTCGTGATATTCCTTATCCACCTTGTTTTTCCACAATAGAGCCATATTTCCTTAATTTTGGGAGTCAGTGCACCCATTCCCTAGTTCTTAGGATATCATTATGACAATTTCTTTGTTTTAAGGAGTCTAAGGGCGCTACATGCTTGATTTGGTCTATTTGGTGTATTAATGGCCATTAGTGATCATAAAACCACTAATCCACTACTTTGGTACACACATACGTTCATACTTATCCACTCATCACTCTCATAGGCATCATTGACCAATTCTTGAGGTCCAAGTATGATTTGGATGGCATTAATGTCAATTAGTGGGGAATTAGTCAAAATAAGACCTCATTATTGCGAGCTACTCGAATCACCTCTAATCCTATTTATTTTCTCTCTTGATAGCATCTATATATTGTACACATGTTGTTGAATAATAATGTAATGGAAGATCAATCCACATAAGTGTTTTGATCTTGTGTTCTGCTTAATATTTTCTTCACAATTTGTCTATTTTCCTCTCAATGTTTAGTAAATTCTAAGTGAAGCTTGCTCTAGTAATCTAGATCCACCTGTAACACATATATAATTTGACATGGAATCAGAGCGCCATAGGGGATCCTAGTATTGCTTCCAAAATATATTTCTAATTGTGTTTTTGTAGGTTCCTACAACAACCTCAATATGGATTCGAAAGCAGTTCCTCTCCTCTCTCCATTCAACTATTCTGAGTGAACAGAAAAGATGTTTTCATATCTCAAGAGAAAATGTCTCTTTGATGTGTCCATTGGTGCTGTGAGCGAGACAAAATATTATCAAGAGAAGTGTGATTGGATCAATCACTGTGATAGAGTGTATGGAACTATGTGTCTGGTTATACCTCCTAGAATGCATTATCTCATTGATTATGTTGAGTATCCATTTAATATTTGGAGAAAGAAGATATTAGCTATATGCAGAGCAATCAAATGGACACCTCCTCATGTGTTCTCCCTCGAAATGTCTCATCCTCATGCATTTCTCAAGAATTTGTTCAAATTTGTAGTGCCCCTAGACTACTGCAGACCTTGAGGGCACCTATTGAGTGACCTGACTGATTGAAACATTAATAAAATGACCCCTTGATGTTATATTGAGTATATTCATGACTACAACTGATTGTAAATCAATAAAATAATGATATGTGTGTATCTGGATAGTTGATGTAAATGAATGATTACATGTTGTTTAACAATTAACTTTGATTATGAAAAATGTACATGTGAATGATGCTTAACAACTAGCTGTATGATTGATTTTGGAATGAACTATGATTAATGAGGGCAGGACTATTAATAGGTGGTTTGAGAAATGTGTGTAGCGACAGGTGAAACGGTTCACTGACGGACACACAAAGGAATTGAGGGTCGTAGAGTACGGGTAAATCACACAAGGGGAGAACGACGACGGTGTCGACTTCCAATAGAAGGACACGCATGAGTAGAGAAGCATTGATCCACTTACTCAAGAGAAGCGTGAGGTCGTGCGGGTGGACCACAACGGAGTTGGTCACGTACGAGTTGAGGGGCGCGCAGTAAGGACGGACTTACTCCTTAGCGCCATTATTCCCTAATAGCATGTAGACGGAGGATAGAAGGTAACGGCTCCTAAAATCTCTACATGAAGTTCCTGCAAATCAAAATGAAAGGATATCGGTAGAAGGGCCCGACGATGCGATACCCTTTCGAGAACGGAAAGAGTGGACGCAAGGACCCGACGATGTGGTACCTTGCCGAGAAATGGAAACGATAGATGACTGGACCCGACTGAGTGGTGCCATGTCGGGGAAATGAAGTTAAGAAATGGGAAGGCCCAACGGCGCAACACCGGGATCCTAGTAAAAATGATTGTTAAACTAAATTGCATAAAGACGTATAAATTTGCACCTAGAACATTTACTTAGAAAATGCATTTTAGTTAAACAATAGAAGTTAGTACTTGAGACATTTGCACATAAAAGATTATTTTAGCATTTAAAATAATATTAATTGTTATTTATGCATTTTCACATAAAAGATTATTTTGAGTATTTAAAATAATATAAATCTTTATTTAGGAGCAAAATAGAATCCCAAGCATAGACATCTAGTCAACTCCACCTTCACCACAAATTTAGGAGTTAGGTGAAATATCTTGGGGACAAACATGAACAAACTTAGGAATGTTGGTGCATCTCCTAGAAAGACTAACACATGGATGGGTGAGTTTTATTTAATTTGAAATTTAATAAAATAAATATTATTGCATGGAGCGACATGTGTCGCAAGGGATTTTCCTACTTAAGGAAGGCCTTGGGAAGGGAGAGGGGACCCATTTTTTGGATGGATATCATAATTCTTGTGATAGATGCGACTTGCTGCTATTGGAGTTTGGCTAGAAATTCTTGTGGGGGGGAAACCCGTTGAGAAGTTTCTTGAAAGGTGTGTGTGAGCTTTACGACCCAAAGCTCGGGGGAGGCCATGCGACGAAAATCATGAACCTATGGTTGGGTGGAGAAGCTAACGGTTGCTCCGCCTATGGTTAAACGAGCTTTGCTGGAGGGATCCTACGGAAGACGCGGACGACAATGGACCAGCTGGATCGGGTTGACAGGTTATGGTTTGTCTGTATTTGCTAAGTTATTTAGTTAATTTCTTATTATTTATCTAGTAATTATGGTTTCTAATCTCTTTTGTATCAAGTTGTTGAGTTTCAGGTTATCCTTTAGCTATGTTTTTTTTAATAACATATTTATAGGGGAATATTTAAATAGAGATAAACTATTTATCTTTAAAAGGAATTTTCATTTGATGCTTATGGAGTTCTATATAGACATGGCTACTTAGAGCCCACGGCTAATTTCCATTTCAAACTAGGGACATTGTTTGATAGAGGGAACTAAACATGGGAGTGAACCTTAAAATCTTGAAACTAAATCATGTATGTTGCAGCACCGCACAGTCTCTATCAACCACTCAGCTAGCTCAACGTCGATTTCCCTTGATAGAAGGATCCTTTTAGGAGCTTGATTTCGAAACTCTTGGTCTTGACATGACATGTGACAACACTCCTAGTGATATCCAATTTTATCCAACGCTTAGTTATTCGATGGATAGTCCGTGTTAAACTCTAAGCTTATTTCAGATTACCTTTGTTGGGCGATTGGCGATTATGAAGGGATTGAAATTTCGGTATTTAATTGTTTTATGTTGGAGCGCTTACATGTTGAACCTTGCTAGATGTTAGTTGTTAGTGTCAGCTCATCTTGTTGAAGGGATAGCTCTTGTAAGTGTTAAGGCTAGTAATTATTTGATTGTGAGAATAAGGCTTCACGCCGACTAGAACGCACACATGTGTAATAAGCTAAATTTACTAAATTTTGAATTATTGCGAATTTTGAATATTTTGGATATACTCATATGTGTCCGAATGTAATCCTTACCAGCGTCACAGGATGATAAATATTTATAGAATATAAGTATGTGTATAAATATAAAAAGCAGAGAAAATATTTATACATGAGGAGTCATGTTCTTATTATTATACCTACCGAAAGCAAGTATATAGCAATGGCTTTGCAGTCAATTTTAATTGACTTTTAATTAATTTATTGTTTGCAAAAACAATTTTTTTATAGTTTTATAAAGTTTTACAAATATTTATATATTAAATTGAATTTTTAAAAAAATAAAATCAATTTCTAAATTTTTTAAATATGAATTTTTAATTTGTAATTGGTGCAAAATTTCGAATTGACTATTTTCTCCTGCTTCTACATCTAATTGTCAGAAAAATAAATAATTAAAAAATAATAAAAAAATATTTATTTGAAATGTGTCTCTCTGTAATTATTGTCCTCGCCTGTGGTCCCCCATTCATATAGCTTCCTAAACCCAGCGTTGGTCTCATGCTGCGTGCATGTCATTTTTTGCTGGAGTCTGTGACGTCCTCCCTCATTTCGACTGACAACTTCATAAAGGCTTTTGCTGACTATTTAAACATTTATTTAAAAGTATTCCAACTTTAATTCGATTTAATATTAAATAATTTTCTTTTAAAATTAAATTTGATCTTTATAATAATTTCCTTTTAATAAAAATCAAATATTAAAAAATAACAAACGGCAAAAGTGTTAAACCCTCTTAAAGACATACGCCAACCAGTACATACAAAAGGCTATGTGCAAATTATTTGGAAAGTAAGAAACACAACAAATATTAAAGGAATACAAAATCGATAAATATTATAAGATTACAAAATTGATATGTGGATGTGACCAAAGTTAATTAATTGAACTTCGTTCAAGATAAAAGAAAACAAAAGAATAAATATAATAAAATGTTCAAAAGAATGAATGTAATACATTGTAGTTGGTATATAACGTTTTTTTCTAATCTTTTTAATATTATCTCGTATGTAATTTTTTTTTAGCAAGATTACAAAATGTCATAATTTTTGGTAATAAATTTGTATTAATTCAGACTAATACATACATTTTTAAGTTATGTATTATTAATCTATAATTTTATATGTATATTTTCTATAATATAATTGATAGATATTTATTTATTTTAAAAAATGATGATTTGTCATTTTTATCTACACTATATTATATTTCATTATTAAATTATTTTTTTAAAGATATGTATTGTGTAGCTTTGCAACTAATTCCGTGACTGGCATCTGCCGGTGTCAAGGCTTGTTGATATGACAGGACATCACGGGAATATTGATGGTTTCCCCATTAGCACTGTGGAGGGTTCCGGAAATGAGGTAGGGTTACTGCCTCACAAGGGTGTGGGAAGTCTGGGGAAGGAGAGACACTACTATCCTCAGCCGTGGTCGAGCAGGGCCCGGGGTGCGAAGGCTCGTAAGCGAAGGCATAGCAAGCCGTTGAAGGTGAGGGAGGGTTTAGAACACTTCTCTATTCCTGTGGAAACGAACCTGGACCGCATCAAGATGCTCAATTCTCGGGACATTGTGAGCCGTCTAGAGTTCACAAGTGGCGACCAGCGCGAACTGTTGGACTGGGTTCGAAAAAATTGGGTTCCAATTTGTGGTGATATGCCAAGAGTTATGATGCTGTTGAATAGGTGGGTTTTGATCATTTTCACAAAACCAGAGCATGTGGGTCTGGTGCTTAGACGATTTTGGTGCTTTAAAGAGGGGTCTTTCTGCCTTAAAAAGTGGCATCTTTCATTCGACCCCTTGAAGGAAAAACAACAGTTTCGTCATCTTTGGCTGTTGATTCCGGGATTACCGATAGAGCTCTGGACAGAAAATATTTTGATTGGCTTAGCTAATTCTGTGGGAAGATTTGTCCGCCTAGATAACAACTCTCTTTTTGGGTTTGATAGGTGGTCGGCGAAAGTGATGGTTGAATTTAATATGGCATTATGGTTACCGGCGGAAGTGGAACTACACTGGGGTGAGCGGGTGTGGAGGCAGCGGCTTGACTATTTTCGGGTGCCCTTTCGGTGTCATTTGTGTTCGCAGACTGGACACATCCGTATTCATTGTCCGAAGAATTGGTCCTCCATTCCTGAAAAGAGGTCGTCGGTCCATCCTGGAGCTACTGAACATTTACAAGTTGGTCCGACTTCCTGTTCGCCAGACGTGCCGATATCTCCGGGTAAGTTAATCCCTAATCTTGGCTCTCCTATTCCATTTATCCCGGAGGATGAGTTAGAATGTATTATGGCTACTAAACAGTTGTTGTCTTCGAGGTTATCGGAGGGGGATATTCATTTGCCTTCTGGTAAGGGGAGGGTTTCGGGTGCTAGTAACTGTTGTATTTCGGACCTGCCTAGGGTTGAAGGTGGTCATTTGGGGGATTCCATGGGGAATAGAGGGGATTCCAACTCCATTCTCCCTATTTCTGTATCAAATTTATCGTCCAGTGACACTGTTCTTGATCTACTTCCTGTACCTGATGAGCCGTCTGGTTTGGTTGGTGGGGTGTTGGGGAAGGTAGGGTCTCATGTGGGAAAGGAATCTGTTCCAACTGAGGACTCTGGATATTGTCCATCGAATGTTAGTGACATGCTCACGCCTTTGCCCATTTATTCTAAAAACCCCCCTGCTAACCCTAATGTGCAGTCGTGCATTTCAGCTCGGTTTCAAAATGTTACCCTTAGAAAGCCTCGGCGGGGTGGTAGGAAGGGGTTGGGGGACTCTGACTCCTCTTCTATGAAGGCGATATCTGTCACAGACCGTATCCTTTCTGATCTTGGCAAAGAGGTAGAATTTCCTGAGTCTGGGGACACTCCAGGGGTATCTGGTTCTGCTCCTTTGGTGGATAGTAATGTGGATTCTGATGTTGGGGGCCTTAGAGTTAATCCCCGTTATTTTGGAGGGTCCTAATGTCATTTTGCTCACTTAATATCCGCGGGTTGGGGGCGACTGTGCGAGCTAGGGTCCTCTCTAACCTCATCACTACTGCTCGTCCTTCTATTGTTCTATTGCAAGAAACTATGTGTGTTGATCATGTGGCGATCTCTAAGGTTGCTAGTATCCTTCCTAGCTAGGAAATTGCGGCCATGAGCTCGGAGGGAATGTCGGGCGGTCTATTAGCAGCTTGGGACCCTCGGTTCTTCTCATTTTTCGTGTTTAAGACTCGGTGGGGTCTTTTGCTGGAAGGGTCTTGTAAAATGAATGATTTGCAGATTAACATCCTCAATTGCTACGCTCCATACAAGGATAGAGAAGGTTTTTGGTTGGGATTACAGTCTTCTGGGTTACTATTGATGGAGAATATTATGGTGGTGGGGGATCTAAATTTCACCAGATTTGCTAATGAAATTTGGGGGGCTAAGGCTAAAATGGACTCACTCTCTAATTTCTTCAATGAGTTCCTTATTAATAACAAGTTGATTGATGTTGTCACAGGATTCATTACTCCTACTTGGACTAATGGAAGAAGCGAATCGGAAGGGATTCACACACGGTTAGATAAATTTTTGGTCCATGAATCACTATTGGATACTGTTGGTAGATATAGAAGCTGGGTAGGGAAGAATAAAATTTCAGACCATTGGCTAGTATTCTTCCAAATCGAGGACTGTGTTCATTTACAGAATTTCCCCTACAAGTTTGATTGTTCATGGCTTAAATAGGATGATTTTGTTCAGTATGCAATGGAAGAATGGTGGAAAATTGCTGATGATTGTGAACTTAACCCAGTTGATAACTTCTGTAGGAAACTGCAACACTTTAAGCAGGTTGTTTCTTGCTGGATTCATTCAAAAAAACAAAAGGACAGGCAGAAACTTTTGTGGGTTGAGGAGCAACTGCAGGAACTTTACAGAAGTAGTTTATGTGGGCCTTTGGAGGATGGGAACTACACCAAAATTAAAGAACTGGAAAAAGAAAAGACCGATATATTTCTAAGAGAAGAGATGGAGTGGAGGATGAAGAGTAGAGCTCTTTGGGTTCAGTATGGGGATAGTAATACTAGGTTTTTCCATTCATTTGCGTCGGCTCGTAGGAACAACAATACTATTTGGCAGATTACTGATGGTTCGGGGGCTGTTATCACTGGTCAACACGAGATTCAGAAACTTACACTGGATCATTTCAGTAATATTTATTCTGTTGATCCTTTATGTGACCTTGACTCTCAGCTATAGGTGATTAAGAATTATCCTAGGTTTTTTGATGATGCTTCGGCTGAGGAGTTATGTCGAGAAGTGACGTTGGAAGAGGTTGAGAGCACTTTGAAGCTCTTCGCTAAGGAGAGGAGTCCAGGCCCGGATGGCTGGACGGTTGAATTGTTTTTACAGTTCTTTGATTTGATGGGGGATGAACTTGTCAGACTGGTGGAGTATACTAGGCTGGAGGGCTATATGTCTGGAGCTTTAAACTCCACTTTCTTAACTTTAATTCCAAAGGTGAATGATCCGAAGCATTTTGGTGACTTCAGACCAATAGCGCTTTGCAACTTTGCTTACAAGATTGTTTCAAAGATCATTGCTGGAAGGTTAAAGCCGGTGCTCTCAAGGCATATCTCAAAGGAGCAATTTGGCTTCTTACAGGACAGACAAATACATGATGCAGTGGGGATTACGCAGGAGATTCTTCATTCTGTTAAATATAAGAAGAAAAAAGCTATCTTTCTCAAAATTGATTTAGAAAAAGCTTACGATAGAGTTAACTGGGATTTTCTCAGATTAATTCTGATTCAAATTGGTGTCCCGGCATTGGCAATTAAATGGATTATGTCGTGTGTGGATACTGCTAATATAGCGGCTCTGGTGAATGGGGCTCCTACTTCTTTTTTCAGCTGCTCTAGGGGCATTCGTCAAGGCTGTTCACTTTCACCTCTACTATTCCTGTTGGTAATAGAAGGTTTGAGCAGAATGATCTCACAAGCTAAACAGGAAGGTAAAATTATTGGTATCAAAATTGCTAAAGATTTCTACATTACACATGTATTGTTTGTAGATGACGTTCTACTTGCTGGTTTGGAACCTGTAGCAGAATGGAGACATTTTCAGAAGATAATTTCTTTATTCTGCAAGGCCTCTGGGATGGCTGTAAGTTTAAGAAAATCATGCTTTTATGGTAATCTTATTCAGGAGGACAAGATGCTGGAGATTCAGAACTTATTGCCCTATAAATTCAGTTGTATTAATGATGGTTTTAGGTATCTTGGGTTCAATCTTAAGCCTAATGGATATTTAATCAAGGATTGGGAATGGCTCATCAAGAAATTTGAGAATCGAATTTCTAACTGGACATATCGGCTATTGTCGATTGGTGGGAAGTTAACTTTGGTAAAATCTGTTTTGATAGGAACTCCTGTGTACTGGCTCTCATTATTGCCCATCCCTTGCTCTGTTATTAATTCCCTGAGAAGGTTGATGTTCAACTTTTTATGGTCTGGAGGTTTATATAAGAAGAGTCTGGTGATGGTGGGATGGGAGAGAATTTCTATGCTGTTGGAGGCTGGTGGTTGGGGCATTCGTGACCTGTCGGTGTTTAGTGCAGCTTTGAGATTAAAAAGCCTGTGGCGTGCTATTTTTGGTAGCACATTATGGTCGAGGCTCATTCATCATAAATATATAAAATTGGAGGTCTCGCATTGGCTCAGGACCCCTGCTAAGAAGGTAAGAGGTGTCTCACCCATTTGGAGTGGATTTATGAAGGTCTATAAATGGTTGGCATTGGAGCTATGTTGGAGAGTAGGTTGTGGGAAAGAGGTTGCAATTGGAGTTGATCCAATTGTGGGGATGAAAGAGTCTTACAGTTTAACTTCGAATCTGTTACAGCAATTGCGAGCTGGAGGCTATTTTACGTTGAATTCTATTGGAAATATTTATTCTGGTCACTGGTTGTCTGATGTTCACCTCCAGTTAAGCCCAGACAATGCTGCGAAATGGAGGGAGTATATTTACAATCTGAATATTAATGGTATTCGACTTAGTGAGAATGTTGATACTGTTGTCTGGTGCGGGAATGAAGCTACAAGGTCTGTTACTGTAAGCTCGGCTTATCACTATCTGATTAAAGGGAGGTGCATTTATCCGAAACAGTGGTGGTTTGATAAACTTTGGCATTGGCACTTACCGCTCAATTTGAAATGCTTCTTTTGGTTGGTTCTTCAGGACCGGCTGAAGTCATGGGAGAATCTTAATTTAATGGGATGGGTCGGTCCCAGTATGTGTATCCTTTGCCGATGTAATATGGAATCTACTAAGCATCTTTTTATGGAGTGCTCCTTTACGTTGGCTCTTTGGGAGCAAATATATCAATTCTTTGACATTAAAGCTAGATGGGCTGGAGAGTATATTACTAATTCCCTGAATCTTTGGCGTTCAGAATGTAAGGAACACCAGACTTTGCCTATCTATATCTGCTGGGTGATATGGGGGACTAGAAATAAGGCATTATTTGAAGACATTAGACCCCGGTTGCAGCATTTGTCTAAGACTGTTATCAGCTACTACTCGAATTTCCAGGTGGAGGAAAAGTCCAGGGGCCATAGGAACATTGGGCTGTTTAATTTGACATTCACGCGTCCCACATTATTCTTTGATGGTGCAGCTGCTTCAGGTGAATGTGGGGCTGGGGGTATCATTTATCTTAATAGTGAACATTATTTTGCATTGAAGATGAAATGTGGAAAAGGCTCCAATATGAAAGCAGAAATTATGGCATTATGGTGTGTGGCCAAGGTGGCAAATTGTTTTGGGTTATCGAATGTACTTATATTCGGCGACTCTCGTGTGACTATAAAGTGGGCATTGGGGGATTGTGAACTGAATGTAATACATTTGACTTATTGGTGTGATCGAGTTAAGGAGGAATTAATGAAGCTGGGACAAATTACTTTGGAGCATATTTATAGGGAACATAACGTACAGGCGGACCTTCTTTCTAAACTGGCTCTGGATGCTGCTGAGGACTACATAGTGTGGGAGGAGTTCTTAGAGAATTAGTGTGTTGATTCTGGCAGCTTCTACTACTTGGAATGAACCTGTGTTTTTTGACTACAAGTTTTAAGTTTTCCTATTTATGTAAATCTGTTTAAAGCTATATGCTGTGCCAAGGACCTTTGGTCTGTTTTTGGCTTTGGATGTATAATGTATTTTCTGATAAATACTCTCTTGAGGGAGGCTGAATATTAGATACTGATATACTGATCATCATGTACTATTTGATTCAAGGTTGAATATCAATAGTATGCTTTTTTCACGAAAAAAAAAAAAAAAAAAAACAAACAAACAAACAAAAAAAAACAAACAAACAAACTAATTCCACTTGTTTAAGTTTATTATTCATTTACATAATTCTCTAAGTACATAGTTTTATTTAGGATTCCATTTGAACTTAGTCAATCTTAAACACTTATCAACACATATAAATAATAATATTTTAAAAATCTACAAAGTCATTTAACGCATTCCCACATGTAGCCTCTTGTGTAGCCTTATATAATGGATATTGGATTATTTGCCTAATATTACATTTTCTATGAATATGGGCTAATCTTGTTGTGCAATCTTCTTTGAATATGTTTTTGAGGCAAATTTTATATATATATCCCATATTCTTCTACCCTCCATCCATTTGTTAATGCGCTCCACTTTACATTTTTTTTAATTCTCATTGTTCACAATTTTTTTAATGATTAGCACATCATCTCTTTCAAAATGTGTTTGGCACACAATTTACTTTCTTTTTCGGAGGCTAAACTAATTTGATATGTGCTATTGTAATATATAAAGCATAGATTGAGTAATAAATGTATTTTTAACTAGATTTTTAAATAATTGCATTTAAAAGTGTATGTTTAGTAGATTAAAGTTGTTTTTGTAAATGTTTGATATTTGATAGTTTTAGCCATTTGAGTGTCATGAATATGGCTAATATATCAAAGAGCTTTTATTCATTAGTTTATTTTAAAATGGTTTTGAAGACTTTTATTCATTGGTTTATTTTAAAAAGGTTTTGAAAACTTCAATTCACACTTGTAACATCATCAATGCTTTATTAATAGTTGGTAACACCTAGGTCTTTCTATCTCTACTTCAAATTTTAAAGGTCTGAAGTAGTACCAATGCATTTCTCTATTGCTTTTAGGCTATACTTAAACAATACATTATTACTGATGTTTGAGATTATATACTTCAATTTTTAAAGGCCTACAGTAGTGGTGCATTTCTCTATTGCTTTTAGGCTATACATAAATAATACATTATTACTAATGTTTGAGATTCTATATTACTGATATTTAGAGCCACTAAACCAAATATTTTGTCCAGTATCTGTATATAGAGGGTGTATTTTGGGAATGGTTTCAAATGTTTCATAACTATTTTAGCTTTTAACTTTGGACTATGTACAACGATTACATTAAAACATTTCTAAATCATTTCTAGGAGGTAGGTATAAGCAACTTTGCTGCTAATTTCATTTGTTTAATTCTATTGATCAGTTAGCTAATTATGATGAGACAAATGAAAAGAAATATATAATTGTGATGAGACCATAAACTGAAAAAGAGTTACAAAGGAAATGTTATATTCTTGTTATTTGATTTATGGATCGATTATATAATTATGATGAAGACGTGAAAAAAAAGAATCATTTACATATATAATGGTTATTTTATGTTTAAATAAAACTACTTGTAAAGTGTGTAGGTTAAATATAGATAGGTATTAATGTTTATATATATATATATATATATATATAAACAAATATCTATATATGCATTGTCATAAAAGCATGATGAGTGAAAAGGTATATAAAAGATATGTGATGGGTTATCCTTGATTAAGGATATCAATGGTTAGGGAGTTGAATGCATTTATAGGTCTAGTTAAGTACAAGGTGTATAAAGGAATATGAATTGAATTTTATTGATTATTAGGTACAAAAGAAATTTACTTGTTAAAAATATTTAGTTCAACATATATAATTACAACTTGAAGAAATGTTATGAGTAGAAGAATATAAATGAAATTATTTAGGTAGAATGTGCGTTGTTGTTATATAAATTGTCAAATACAGTATATTACCCTTGACTTGCAAGAAGTCTGTGAATGACAATTAGCCCATAGTTATGTTTGTTCACATATTTTGAGGTTAAGCATTAATAGAATATTTATATCCTTGTATGTTGTGTAAAAAAAAAAAAAACTTTGTGTTCTCTCAACAAAGAGGTTAACCGACGAGGCATTACATTTAATATTTAGAAATATTGAAATGAAGGGAAAAAATTATATAAAAAAAAATGAATCAATATTAGACGAAGTTTTATATATATACATTGAAGAAAATTGAGGTTTCTACAAATTCGAATTCAAGTAAATCACGAAGGAAGAAAGTGACTAAGAAAGATTATTTCCCTCGCTAGAATGCAATCATGACACTAATTAAAGATCAACTAAGATAGATGGTTCATGTCTAAGTTGTGATGACATTATCTCATGTCGAAAGCATGGGTGAATGGAATTGTTTTGCAGATTTTAGGTCATTATGACACTTTAGAGGAATAGAGGCACCCAAATAGATGTAAGTATGAATGTGAGTAGATTTGAACCCTTACTTAGATTTGTTATGTTGATAGGTGACTTGATAAACTATTGGGTGATTATTGACGCATTATAACTTGTAACTAATTTGGACATCTTAGACATTCGTAAATGACTAGGAGGTATAGAAAACCTAATTCGGTACTCACAATTATGATGGAATTATTGGATTTATTACGCAAAATTACGATGGAGTTCTTGAGTATGTTTTAGAACCATACTAGAAGATCTGGAAAACTAATGATTAGAACCACTAGTGCTTATGGCCATGATTGCTTAAGAGAAATAGAAGAAAATGGCAAGAAGATGAGAATAGTAAATTAAAAGTTAAGCCTAGTGTCCGAAGTACGAGAACAAAATTTAACTTCGGGACAAAATTCTATACAAGAGGGGCTGTATGTAATTCCCATAAAATGACTGTGGACCTTAAGGGAACCTGTCGAGTGACCTGGTTGAACAACTTCGATAAAGTGGTCTCTTGAGCCTTGCTATGTCTTAAATGATTAAGGAAAACCTGAAGATGTGAATGACGACAATAATTGATAAATGAATTAAGGAATTAAATTATATGTGTGGAGTGGGATAATTGATTGATTACTTCTTGCTTAATGATTAGCCTTGATTGCCCGGGGTGGCAGGTGCGGGTGGGATTCTTTTCGATCCCGGCGGAAAAAAAATCGCAGAATTTGCTTGGGGATTAGGCAGGAAAACTAATAATGAGGCAGAATGGTTAGCTCTCATCCTCTCATTAGAAATGGCCACCAACTACAGCATTGCCAATCTCAAAATTTATGGAGACTCCAGGCACGTCATCCAAATCATGCGAAGAGGATATGCCTCGCCAGGCTCAAAAGAAGATAGATACATGCAAAGAATTAAA
Source organism: Larix kaempferi (assembly GCA_027924585.1). Taxonomy (NCBI): domain Eukaryota; kingdom Viridiplantae; phylum Streptophyta; class Pinopsida; order Pinales; family Pinaceae; genus Larix; species Larix kaempferi. The sequence goes on along the minus strand of BSBM01000407.1, from coordinate 14,738,302 downwards.
ACCAATACTTTATTTACAAAGGCCTCCTTCTTTCATATCCTCCGAGAGAACAACAGGGTGGCGGATCAAGTGGCAAATCAAGGAATTATGCTCGCAGTCGGGCAAACTAAGGACCACAAAGGAGTCTTGGGATTTCATTTTATCCCTTAATTTAACAATGTCTTGGCCCTTTGAATTTTTAACGTGGATGTTGGTTAGGGTCTTGGCCTTAAGGGATCATCCACCCCTTCTAAACTTTGGCCTCCCCCTCTTTTTAATCTCATGCACGAAATCTCCCTCCGCGTACCCTCCCACACGCTCCTCCATCTGCCTCCCCGTCCAACCCACCACCTGTCTCCTCGTTCTCTCCCCCGGTGTCAGCTCCCACGGGGCCTCCTTAACTCCCCCATCCGCCCCCCTTATTCCTCCCTTCGCGATGGCTCTCCCTCCCCATCTCCCCGAAACTCTGAGCCGTTTATCCCTCGGGGAGCTCGTTACTTCTGCTCCTCGTCTCTTGCAGGTGGATAATTGGGAAACCATGCCGTCCATCAGGGCAGCCATCGTTGCTTTAAGCAGAACCTTGATTGATATTAAGTTTGCAGCCCGGAGAACTTATGAAGCGGTCTGTTCCAGCGTGAACCAGAATGCTGAAATGGCGTCGGTCATAACGCACGTTTGCACTCAGTTATCCTGCCAGGATTCCAGAATTGATGATCTGGAACGAAATATTCTAGAATTAATGGGAAAAATTGACAGAATGCAGGAAGATATGGCAGATTTCTTCAGAGCGACGCAGGGAAGCTGGGTACACGAAAATCAAACGGTGAATCAGGAAATAAACATGGTGATGGTGGACGCTTCGTCCGTCAAGCTTAGGAAGAAAGGCTAGCCCAGCCCAGGTTTCAAAATTTTGTTTTTGGTTAATGTATTTTTGTAAACTCCTCTGTAGTCAGTTTGTAAAAGTTTATGCCAGCTCTATGCTGGACAATTTCAGGAAGACCAAACTCAGAGATTATAATGTAATGCAGATAGTTATGGTAGTGTTATTTGGTCCAGACATCTCAGCACTGTTAAAAACTCTGTTTGCAAGTCTGTAATGAATAGCTGTGCACATCTTTATAAATATAATCCTTTCTCTGTTACTGTTAAAAAAAAAAATGATTAGCCTTGATTGATCAAGTCAAAGTGCAATGCGACAGTTACAGTCCTAGCTCTGCGACTTGGGAGGACGCAACTGAGATGCGTCATAGATTTCCGCTTTTATCCTGAACTTCGGGATGAAGTTCTAAATAAGTAGGGGTGTATGTAGTGCCCCTAGAATACTGCAGACCTTGAGGGCACCTATTGAGTGACCTGACTGATTGAAACATTAATAAAACGACCCCTTGATGTTATATTGAGTATATTCATGACTACGACTGATTGTAAATCAATAAAATAATGATATATGTGTATCTGGATAGTTGATGTAAATGAATGATTACAAGTTGTTTAACGATTAAATTTGATTATGAAAAATGTACATGTGAATGATGCTTAACGACTAGCTGTATGATTGATTATGGAATGAACTATGATTAATGTGGGCAAGACAATTAATAGGTGTTTTGAGAAATGTGTGTAGCGACAGGTGAAACGGTTCACTGACGGACACACAAAGGAATTGACGGTCGTAGAGTATGGGTAAATCATACACGGGGAGAACGACGACGGTGTCGACTTCCAACGGAAGGCCACGCATGAGTAGAGAAGCATTGATTCGCTTACTCAAGAGAAGCATGAGGTCGTGCGGGTGGACCACAACAGAGTTGGTCACGTACGAGTTGAGGGGCGCGCAGTAAGGACAGACTTACTCGTCAGCTCAATTAGTCCCTAATAGCGTGTAGACGGAGGATAGAAGGTAACGGCTCCTAAAATCCCTACATGAAATTCCCACAAGTCAAAATGAAAGGATATCGGCAGAAGGGCCCGACGATGCGGTACCCTGCTGAGAACAGGAAAGAGTGGACGTAAGGACCCGATGATGTGGTACCTTACCGAGAAATGGAAACAACAGATGACTGGACCCGACGAAGTGGTGCCATGTCGGGGAAATGAAGTTAAGGAATGGGAAGGCCCAATGGCGCGGCACCGAGATGCTAGTAAACATGATTATTAAACTAAATTGCATAAAGACGTATAAATTTACACCTAGAACATTTACTTAGAAAATGCATTTTAGTACTTTAAACAATAGAAGTTAGTACTTAAGACATTTGCACATAAAAGATTATTTTAGAATTTAAAATAATATTAATTGTTATTTATGCATTTGCACATAAAAGATTATTTTAGCATTTAAAATAATATTAATTGTTATTTATGCATTTGCACATAAAAGATTATTTTGAGTATTTAAAATAATATAAATCTTTATTTAGGAGCAAAATAGAATCCCAAGCATAGACATCTAGTCAACTCCACCTTCACCACAAATTTAGGAGTTAGGTGAAACATCTTGGGGACAAACATGAGCAAACTTAGGAATGTTGGTGCATCTCCTAGAAAGACTGACACATGGATGGGTGAGTTTTATTTAATTTGAAATGTAATAAAATAAATATTATTGCATGGAGCGACATGTGTCGCAAGGGATTTTCCTACTTAAGGAAGGCCTTGGGAAGGGAGAGGGGACCCAGTTTTTGGATGGATATCATAATTCTTGCGATAGATGCGACTTGCTGCTATTGGAGTTTGGCTAGAAATTCTTGTGGGGAGGAACCCATTGAGGAGTTTCTTGAAATGTGTGTGTGAGCTTTACGACCCAAAGCTCAGGGGAGGCCATGTGACTGAAAGCATGAGCCTATGGTTGGGTGGCGAAGCTAACGGTTGCTTCTCCTATGGTTAAACAAGCTTTGCTAGAGGGATCCTATGGAAGACGCAGACGGCAATGGACCAGCTGGATCGGGTTGACAGGTTATGGTTTGTCTGTATTTGCTAAGTTATTTAGTTAATTTCTTATTATTTATCTAGTAATTATGGTTTCTAATCTCTTTTGTATCAAGTTGTTGAGTTTCAAGTTAATCATGGAAGGACCCTACAGGAGGGTCCCTACAAAATTGAAGAAGAAGAAGAAGATATAGATTCAACAAATGATCCAGCTCAACTTTCTTCCTCTGTGGATTCCTCTGTTTTCCAATAAGTTGTTTTTCATGAAGATAACATACTAGCTTTTTCCATCAATACTGTTGAAGAGATGTCTCTCCATTTCACTTGTTTCTCCTCTATGTCTTCTATTACAAATGTTTAAGATGGGTTGTTGGTTGGTGATCATAATGAGCCTTCTCTAGAAGAGGTTTTTTCTTCACATGAGAGTATTGGTTCGAAATATGGTCAAGGAGAATTTTGGAATTCAAGTGAATATCTCTCATTTATTCACACTCTTTTTCTTCTGATGTATTCCTACACCATGATTAGAATAATTTCTTCAAATTCACTTGAAGATGGAGAAGATTTTTCCAACAGAGTGGCGCACTTGGGACTCTTGTTCCTCTTTCTTGGATCTGATTACAACTCTCATGGTTTGAAGTTGATGCTTCAAGAACCTTATGATTTCCTTGGGATCACTTTCACCACTATTGGTTCGTATTATCAAGCACCTCAAGTCTCTTTTGGACCCGACACCCTAGTTGGTTCGAAGTTCAAGTCTAAAGAGCACATGCATTCGTTCTACTAGCAGTATGTTTCAATTGTCCTACATAGATTCAATTTCCATCATGTAGTTGTACATGTTTCTGATCTAGTTTAGCACATTCCACTTCTTCCCAAGAAGAATATTCCTCTAGACATATTCATTTAATTTGGAGAGTATCCAGTTTTTGGTTTCTCTTTCATGTCCATTTTTTAGGGAGGATTTTCCCCATGCGGTTTTGCCTCTTTCCTCGTTTTACATGGATTAATAATGTAAATGGTTACCATAATCCTTTGTTGCTTGGGACCTATTTCTCATTCTCACAACCATTTTTTCTTAAGGGGGAGTGTTAGAAAAATATTCCCATCATTGACATTCCATGTACCTTCATGTTGTTCTACCTAGTGTTGTTTGGTTCATTAGTGCCCAGTCTAGTGTCTTAGAATACATGTTTGTCCACATTTGACTAATTAGACTAGTGATATTCCTTATCCACCTTTTTTTCCACAAGAGCACCATCTTTGATTCAATGCACCCATTCCCTAGTTCTTAAGATGTCATTATGACAGTTTCCTCGTTTTAAGGAGTCTAAGGGTGCTACATGCTTGATTTGGTCTATTTGGTGTATTAATGGCCATCAGTGATCATAAAACCACTACTCCACTACTTTGGTACACACATAGGTTCGTATGTATCCACTCATGGCTCTCATAGGTGTTATTCACCAATTCATGAGGTCCAAGTATGATTTGGATGGCATTAATGTCAGTGAGTGGGGAATTAGTCAAGATAAGCCCTCATTATTCTGAGCTACTCAAATCACCTCTAAGCCTCTTGATTTTGTCTCTTTATAGAATCTATATATTGTACACATGTTGTTGAATCATTAATGTAATGGAAGATCAATCCAAGTGAGTGTTTTTCTCTTGTGTTCTACTTAATATTTTCTTCACATTTCTTCTATTTTCCCATCAATGTTTGGTAAATTCTAAATGAAACTTCCTCTAGTAATCTAGATCCACCTGTGACACATATAGAATTTGAGAGTTTATCTATTATTGTTTTCCACCTGAAAGGAAATGTCAAGTTTTAACATAGAATCAGTTCAATAAACAAATCCAAGTAAATAACACGACATATATTCAACAAAAAAACCATACACTTCTGCAACTCGCCTCGACCAAATGAATTTCTAGCCCTCACAATATCTCTTTCTTTCTTTCCTCTATTCCTCTTTGACAAATATTCTAACGAATGCGTACCCATAGTTTCCTTCAATGACAAATATTCTAACGAATGCATAGTTTCCTTCAACGACAAATATTCTAACGAATGCATAGTTTCCTTCAACGCCTCCCATTGTTTGGGAGTTACAGAGGAGTCTATCCTATATTTTCCCTCCATGATTGCTTTTCTACAATTGTATCTAAAATTGTTCATCAAAATTCTCATTATTTTCTTGTAATATTTTCTAGAGATTTTTCCACCAAGTGTCTCAAAAGAATTTTTAATTTTTTTTGTAACATTTTCCACAATTCTTGGATCTTTCCCTGCAAAATTTGACTTGCAAATATCCAAATGATCCCTACACCATGTACCCAACACGATGGACCACCTTGCGGCATTTTTCCCAATGGGATCACCATCTTTGGACACCTCAACAAATAATGGATTCTTACCTTCTATTTTATTTCGTTTGCATTTCTTTTGGATTCTTACCTTCAATATTTGTCTTTTAACAAAAGCGAACACATCTTTTAAACTACTACCAATATTTTTGGTTGATCCAGTTTCATCAAAAGTTGTAGATGCAAGAGTTGTATTTTGAGGCACAAAAGATGTAATTGGTGTCTCTTCGTGACTTGCATTAAAAGGAATTGCATGCTCCTTGGCCACATCAGGTGTGGCAAGAGATAGCTCAGTAACAGTCTCCGTAGGTGTGCCTTCAAACATGTTCTTTAATTTTGAATAAATCAAATGCAGACCTGATCTAAGTTCTTTTTTTCTCATGTTGATCAATAATGTCTTTTAGACTTTGTGTTAATAGATGATTATGCTCCACATTGCCATGTGTTATATCAGGTTTCACATCAACACAACTCTTCTTTTCATTAACTATATTTGTTGAATCACAAATGCGTTGGCTTCTATGAGTTGGCGGCACTATATCTTTACTTTCCCTTGATTTTTTCTCTAGTTTTTCTTTGCAGTCGTTTTCTTTCCTATAAAAAAAATATATCATATTAGTATTTATATACATAAATGTGTTTCCTATAAAACATTAAGACCTATTAAACAAATAATATACTACTTAAGTGGATTAATAACTTACTTGTTTTTCAAACCAAGAGATGATAAATATTCATCATTCTCGGTCACATGTTCTCTACAAGGCACTCATATTCTGTCAAGCTTTCATATTTATCACTGTCAACTAATTTTTTCCTCAAGCACTAGTTTTTCTTCACCTCATGAAGTCTAACAATTCACATAAACAATAATGTATAAATCAACCACTTGAATTGGTAGAACAACAGTGTAAGAACCATCGCATTTCTATATCATACATTTGTACAATTAATACGAAGCATTTTAAAATATAAAATAATAAAGAATAACAATCAATAAATTTCCTTTATCATCTTCTACTCATATTTTTTCAATAATGAAACTCTCCATCAAATACCTTTAAGTTTTATTGTGCATTCTTTGTATACTATTCTAAATCGTACCCAACGTTTTTTAACAATAATCAAATGCCATAAATTGCTATAAATGCAGTTTTTTTAACCCTTGGGGCTCTCGAGTTTGAATGTTTATGGCACTATAAATTAATGATCAATTATTTCAAATGAAAAAATACAAGGGAAGAAGTCACTGGTATTGAAAACCTAGTATTTGTTTTCTTGGTGATAGTTTATCATGGAGGTTAAAAGAAAATGACCATATTTTATTTATTTCTAATTAAAGATACAAATTCAGATTTAAATGCATGATAAAACCAATGAATCCTGGAAACAACAATAGGTGCAGAAATCCAAAATGATTTTGGATATTGGAAACTGGCCTGGAAATGTTTCTAAAATGATGGAAACTACTCATGCCTTGTGTTTCCTATAGTTTTCATGTTCATATCAAATCAAAAAATGCTTGACCATGAAGAGGGTATTCTAGATACTAAATTTTATCGTTAAGGATTCAATATGATTCCTATTTCGCAGGCATATTACCTGCAGTGGTTTATACATCCCCGTTAATCACTTAGATGGGGTAGGCAAGAAGATGGGAACAAACACTTTAAAAGACTGATATATAGTAGTTTTCAAAGGAAAGGCACTCCATGTCATCGTGAAGCACTAGCGAAAAGGTGCAAGAAACTCATAATACCTTGACGAATGCATTTTTGTTTTACTTTTTTTGTTAAAATTTTATGTTATACTGAAAGAATCATATAGATGTATGTATAGGTCAAGATTCAAATTTGACACTTTCACCTCACGATGGAAAATAATGGTGGTGATTAGGCACACCATCCCGTGCTTAGTGACACAAAGATAATGTTATAGGCATGTAGCCATATGATAAATCGGAGGCCTTAGGTTAGGTGAAGTTAAAACACCACGACATGCAAAAATTCCTACCTAAAGAATCATAGGTGTTGAAGTAGGATTCTTAGATCAGATAGATTTTCACCACCTTTTAAAGGTGAATCTTGGGACTGGTTTGGACTTATGGGGTCTGAAATTTCAAACCCATTGACAAGAACACTACTGATGAGGAATGATGCTTTATTTAATCTGCAAACAGAACAGGCTTCAACACATATCAATCATCACATTTTTACAATGTATGAGAGCTGAGACATAGAATCTATTCTAAGAGTGTTTTTATTTTTATTTTTTATTGAAAAATGTTACATATGTTACAATAAGAATCATGATACATGTACATCAATATCGTTACATCGACATGAGAAAAACATGTTTTATACTATGAGGTATTTCTAAATGGGATGTAAGATGCATTTTCCCCCGCTACTATTGTTTAAATGGAATACATGAGATATGTCTACCTATAAAAGAGTGGGGGGGCAATAAATAGAAGAGAAAAATAATCATTAGGACTGGTATCATTAATATCTTTGAAGTCAATATACACCCTTATAGTTCCATTCTTCTTCACAATAGGAATTATATTTGCAAACCATTCACGATAATCAATGGGATGAATGAACAATGCTTCTAGGACCTTTTGAATATCCATGTATACCATAGCATTCACTTCAGGCCTATGTCTATAGAGTTTTTTATTCATAGGATTAGAGTTCAACTTTTAAGGCAAGTTAAGTGACACAACGGAGGGATCGATACCTATCATATCACTACTTTCCGAAGTAAGTATGTCCTCATACTCTTTTAAGAGTTTAGTGTAATGTTTCAAATCTCTTCTTCAGTAAGAGTAGCAACTAACTTGAGAACCTTTTGACTCTCAAGTGTCCCAATATTGACCTATGTGGTGTCCTTTATATGAAGGCTATTCCACAAAAGCATGCTATGGAGACAACTAAAGTATACATCACAATGGTTGGAATGCAAGAGGTTTCAAATCCTTTGGTTGATATTAATGAGAATCCTCATAAGCAGGAATTTGGGGGTTTACAGGACAACTATTTGAATGAAGTGCAATTGCTAGGCAATGACAATGCAGAACAAATAGTAGCCAGTTATCCATGGATTTTAGAGAAGTCTTAGACTGCAGATGTGCTTACCAAAGGAAAATATCTATCCAAATTTCAAGGTAACATCGATGTTGAAAATAATGCATTATTGAAATAACAAGGATTTGGATATCGAAATGTCAAGGAAGAGGACTTTGCATTCATAGATGTGTAAATGAAGAAAAATAATGAGTATGTTAGGAAAATAATAACTCCTGAATATGCTTAGGTAAGCGTTACAAATATGTCAACAAGCTTGAGTCAAAGAGAAGAGGATTTGTCTCCTTTATCATCTCCACTGGAACCATAATTATGGGGAACTACCTACCACATGGTATGCATTTCTATATATTCAAATTGTATTCAAAATATATGAATTATAATATTACATTCAATAATAAATTACATCATACATATAACCAAAGTTTAGGTGACAGGATAACAAGTTAAGGTGACCAATCATCATCATAATCATCCGCATTTCCATCGGGATTAGAATCCCCATCACTCGTGTATGCACATCGTCTTGATTTCATCTGCATCCTTGTCTATGGCATGCAATAATGCATTCTCTCTTGCAATCTCTTTGCCGGGAATCAAAGTCTCTTATTCAAACACTCTATCATCATATTCAACCACTTATTCCTATGTTTCTTTTAAATTATCATATTACCGATCATCGATTATATCGACAACTTCCATGAATTTTCGTTTCAAACAATACTCTATTTGAATGACATATCAACATCCTGGGATTCTTACATCATCAATTAGAAATGATTGGTTATTTTGAATAGGGGAAACATACGATTCATCAGTCTCTGATAAAAAATGTTGTGTATTTGCATGTACAAATCCAAACTCGTCATGTTGTACTGTTGATGGTTTGATCCACTTACATTTTAATAATATAGGACTTGTTCACCATATTCGACTTGAATAATTTCTTGGATGAATCCAACATAAAATTTATTCTCAATTTCATGACGAAATTCAACACTAACAACACAATCACAATTTCCCTTTCCCTTGTCGTTTTCTTCCACTCTTAAATGGCTACCATAAGCCCACATTCCACTAAACCGTGCAACCCATAAATGTGGAGGCTGTGAAATATTAGTTTCCTCCATCGTTAGATCTTGACCTTGTTGTTATGCAAATAACTATTTGCATTAAGAATCCATTCTTCAAATTTTAGAAAAGAATCACATCCTCCAATCAAATCATGACATCTAGGCTTTTGAGGTGGAGTTTGAATCCATTTTTTATTATCTTCTTCGTATTTCCTACATAGAATATGAACATGCAAGATAGTAAGATTAATAATTTAAATGTGTAATTTCAATTGAATAAATAAATTATTGTGTAAAAAATATGTTCACATGCGCCACTTATCAAAGGAATATGTATTTTGAAGAACATATGCATGTATCGCACTTCTTTCTTCATGTGATAGCTTGAAGTGACGTCCTTTTCCTTCTAATGCTTAACCTACAACTCTTTCCTCTTCATCGCCATCCCATACATGTCGATTGAATTTTTTTAAATTATTCATATATCCTGTGCAAAATACCATGGTCTCTTGCATTGAATATCCCTCAGACATGCTTCCTTCTCGTTTTTCCCAAGTATGAACATTTCTTTTCAAAACCTTCATATATCGTTCTATAGGATACATCCATTTCATTCTTACTGGGCCACAATGCTCTAGTTCATATTCTAGATGTATTAAAAGATGCACATACATGCTAAATATTGTTGGTGGAAATTCTCATTCCAATAAACAAAGGAATTCAACAACCTCCTCCCTCAAACTATCAAATTTCGAAGGATCTAATGCATGTAAGCTCATTCTCTTTAGTATTAGTCCCAACCTTATAATTTCCAATCTTGGCCCCTTTTACAAACTTGATATATTCACCACAATAGGTAAAATATTCTCGATTATGACATGATAGTCATGGGTCTTGAGGCCTCCTAAGATATTAATGTCACTCCGTATTCTAATACTACTACTTACATACCCAATGGGAAACTGAGTATGAGACATAAACTTCAAGAATTGTGCACATTGTTCCTTTGTCTAGACATAAGGACCACTAGGTTTTCAATATTTATCATCACATTTTTCAACTCGGATATTTCAACGAATCTTTAGTTGTTTAAAGTATTCACACAATGAAACAGTATCAGAAGCACCAAAAAACGTTTCTATAATAGCATAAGCTATATTTTTCTTAGTATGCATAAAGTCGGAAGTATGCCTAATGGATATACCCTTAAACTATGGAAACTTACAGAATATGCACAATCATTTTACACCACTTTCATTATATGGATAATCTCTACTACCACAAACCCCACCACTTTCAATAAACAACATTATTTTTTGTCCATTATCAATAATGTATTCACTCGTTATTGGAAATGGTGCTTCACAATTCTCTTCCTGACCATTGAAACATGTTTTTTGTCAACAATATGGATGATCCATTTTAATGTAATCACAATGTCCACAATAAACACACTTACGAAAAAAAATTGAGTGCCTCGCAAAATCCTTAAATTTGCAAGCATGCCATCCATGGTATCCATGAACATTGAGACCATTCAATGTGCCATATGCACGAAGGTCATTAATTGTAAACAATAAGGAAGCTCTTAAAGTGAATTTGATTGAATGACCATCCCTTAAAAATTGAATTGCTTCAATTCCTTTCCATAATACCATTAGCTCATCATATAATGGTTGTAATAAGCATTGATTGTATCGGAAGTCGCACTTTTCTTTCCTGGTATAATCAATGATAACATTAAGGAAAATATTTTAGTTGTTAACCATGGAGGCAAGTTATAATTTATTAAAAACACTGGCCAAGTTTACCATTTAGTACTTTGATCTGAGAATGGGTTCACCCCATCTAGATCCAAACCCAACCTTATATTACGAGGATCTTAGGAAAAATCGGCCAATCTTTTAACAAATTCCAACCACATCTTAGAATCAGGAATATGTCATTGTTTTTCATTAGTGATCTTATTTTGGGCATGCCATTGCATAAGTTCAGCAATGTCTCCACACCTATACATTTGGAGTAATCGTGGGATTAGTGGAAAGTGGTGAAGAACCTTTCTAGGAACCACAACTGATTTCAACCTTGGTCTATACCTCCCTTCTTCACATTTCAGACATTCAATCTCACTTGCAATATTTTTGTGAAATAATACATAACCATTCACACATGTGTAGATGTTTTTATATCCTAATCCTATATTAGTGATTTTCTTTTTACATTGACTTTTTTGTTGGCAATGTGGAGTCACATGGTAAAAACTGACTTAATAATGCAAATAACTCATCTACACTCTCATTTGTCCAACCATGCACCACTTGCAAGTTAAGAATTTGAAGGATTGTTGTCAAATGACTTAGCTTTCAATTAGCATACACGGGTCTTACAGCATCCTCAAATGACTTGGCCCAATCATCATTTAGACCCTCATTCAACATTCTATCAACTTCAAACCATGGTAATTTTTAGGGTGAAATTTTTCCAATTGGCTATTTTTTGGACTTTGTTTTAAATAAATTCGCTGTTTGGTCATTTTTAGTCTCTAATATCACCTATATTAAAAAAAAATAAGTTTTTTTTATCATAATATTCGCCAAAATTTACAATTTTCAGTATTAAATTGTATGTTTCATATTTAATTTTCGCTTACCCATCTATATATATGTTTTTTTAATCCAAAATAATCGCCTAGAATACTACACTTAAGTATACTATTAGAATCCTTAAAAATACCCTGCTTCAAACCCTTTGTCTAATATCATTGCCTCTTCATCTATGTTTGGTGCCTCTTAATATCTCATGCTATGCATTTATATCAATCTTCATAATAATTATGATCCTAAGGGCTTGTACCACTATGCCTATATCTTATCATATGTCGATAAATCACAACTTATGTTTCTCACCTTTCCACCAAGACAACCATTACATGCACATGGATATTTGTCCACACCCTTCTCATTAGCTATTCTCTCATCATATGAATGGTATTCATCTATTTTCTACCTTCGACGTTGATCCATATTTGATGTTATACATTCCAATATTAATCTGATATGTTAACTAACAAATCTCAAATAATTTAGAAAGCACAGGGGCACAAAATCAACTATGTTGGTGTTAACAATAGCAACATTGACAAGGAACTAAGCTAGTATGCAACAAAGTGTTTTCTAAAATATTTTTGATAGATCAAACCAATTAATGCTTCATATTCGATTCGGAAAGCATTCTCTCATATCACAAAGAAAGTAAAAAAAAAAGTGAAAGAATATGACGCCATTGGTATCATTATATATGTTGATAATGATCGCCACACAGGTTTATATCTTATACAATGTTTGAGAGTTGTCTTAGAGGGTACAATCTGTCTACTATTTTTTTGAAAATGGATTGGATCGATGAAAATTTTCCAATGGTTGATTTCCCAACTATCACTAATTTGGGATTTCGGTCCAGAGATCATGTATTTTCAAAGGAAAGGACGATGGATTATTGGGATCATGTAGTGTAGAATTTGACTTCATCTTAGGGCATCGTCATCTCATTCTATGATGGCATTAGATTTATTTGTTCTCTAAGAATAATTCCACATCTATGCATTGTTTCTATCGTGGAGACGTTTCAACAAGAAATGCACATGAACAAATTCATTCAATATTTGTTTAATGAATCAAGGAAGGTATTTATATCTTTATTTACAGATGTTTTCTTTCATTATGTGCTTCAATTTTCGGTTTCATTATCACAAACATATTTTGCTTCGTGTTTTCGGCTGTAAGTGTAGGTGATTCAAAATAATTCTCTAATAGAAAGAGAAAATAGGGTCATGGTGAGGATTCCATTGAAAATTCATAAAAAATTATAATTATGGTAGAAGTGAACAATCTACAGCTAGTGTTGGTGAAGAAGGTAAGCTTCTAGATTTTGTCTGGTGTTTTTATCAAATTTCAAATTAGTCTCAATTTAATTTCTCTGTAGGGAGATACTGACAATATTCATCTCCAAATTGTTACAGAGTAGCACACAGAAAAGGTGCATTCAAGCATGATTTTTGGAGAATGACCCAAAATATCCAGTGTATCTGGTCTCCAATCATCTATTAGCAAATAAGTTATAGGTATGAGACAATATAGATTCTTTTCGAGCCATTATAAATTTGGTAAAAAAAGCATTTTTCATTTTTCGACAAAAACCTTATTTTGTGTAGATTCTCATAAAAAACATTTGTTGATTTTTGAAATTGAAGGTTTTTTGTTTTCAAAGATAGGCACCACTAAAAACGGATTTGAAGTTCCTAGTAGTGTCAACTAAGAATAAGATTTCAAATACTGTTAAAACTTGTATCGACCATGAACAAACACAATTGTTTTTTTGTAATTGTGTTTTGAACAATTTCAAGCTGAAATTTGGTCTTCCAAAGGTGTGACTAATGAGAGGAATTTATTTAGGAGATTCTTAGAAGAGAAGACAAAAAAAATTGACCAATAAATTAATTATTTTTGGTCCTTAGATAAATGCTCTAAAGATTATTTTAGAAAAACCTTCAAATATGTGCAAACTATGTGTCGTGAGTTTGGAAATGATTTCCAATGGAATGTATAGCTATGATTTCCTTGGATGGTGCAAAGATACAAGGAAATTATACTGAAAATTGCATTTTTGTTAAACTTCACAATGTATCTTCTGAAGAAGATAAATATTTGGTGACAAGTGTATGACATGTTGTTTCTAATTTAGGTGGAATGTTTGATATTAGACCTTTCCTCTCTTCTTTAGGCATTTAGAAAAACTTGTAATATTAGACTTCTTACTGTTCCAACATATATTTTAATAATTAATTATAGTCAATTTGTGTTACTATATTATGAACGCTTTTTGTACTTCATTATATTTTAATATTATTGATATGGAATTTTGAGATCCATAAACGCTTGGATCCTATTTTCTTGGTCGGCATCTACATGCTTCTTAATTTATGGATTTTATATTATGTTGTGATTGCATATTTGGTTATTGTATTTTTATGCAGTCAGAAAATCAACAAAGAAGAATTTATTAGTGTTGGGTGTAGAGGGACTCTTGTTTGGGGTTTGTGTGTTCACCGAAAAATGACCTCACTACAATCAACCTCACTTCGTGCATGGATTCTATCATTATTACGCTCATATTTTTAGTGTTGATATTATCAACATTGTGAGACAATATTTTGACATTGCTCTATGGTTTACTTTTTTAGATTGCAAAGAATTAAAATGTTTCATTTGTGAATTTGGATGGTTGAACGATGGAAACCTTGTATTTGTTTGGGGACATAATCATTGTATACATTCTTCATACTTCTCCACATCTTCTCTGTGGAGTAATACATGTATACAAAAAATTGTTGAAAGATCTATTTCTCCAATATGCAAATCAATATGAAACATCAAATATTTTGTTTGTAGATGATGGTCAATACTATTCATATGATACTGGAAAATGGAACTGTTTGAAAACACCATCAAGTTGGATATTTTATGGTTCATATGAAAGATATAGAAATGTAAATACATGGTTGTGTTAACTACTGACTCACCTGGGATCTAGGTCAAACATGATTTGTTGGCTAAAAACATTCGAATTTAGATGACAATATCGAAAGAAAAAAAAATTCTAGGAGTGGCAGCAAACATTTTAAAAAGAAAGAGCTGACCATTTGGGTCCACTGAGTTGTCAATTGATGTGCTTGAAGTCATGTGAACAAAGTATTTATCCACCATATTTTATTGGGATATTTGATGCTTCTATCATTTTATCCTCTTCTATTGGATTCTTCTATATTGAGATATCGTTCAACCTTTAATGTTTCCTATGAAATACACGTGAAACAATTTTTTTTATATGGACAAAAATAATAAGAAGAGAACTATGCAAGTGATCATGTGTTTTTCTAAAATTGGTTTTCATGTTTGCAACAATTAGTACTTATTGATTGTGCTATATAGAAACGGAAATATTAATTAATATGTAAAAAATCAAATATTAATTAGAGCAGTATTGCATTTCTTTGTTTGCAAATACAGGATTATTAAAAAAACGGTTGATACTATTTGATATTAATGGAGTCTCATTATATATGCTTCATAAAAATTCATTGTAAATAAGGCATTGCGAAGGAAATTGAATATCATTGCAAGAACAAAGATATACTTTCCACGACCAATTTTTATTGAATTTCTTCAAAAGTGCCTTGGCATTTTTTGAAGTTGGTTTATGGACATCGACACAAGTGTTTTCCATTTTTATTTGAAAAAAAATGAAATTGAAAGCCATAAATTTAAAGTCATACTAACACAAGCTGACTGTGACACTATACCATGAAAGGTTTATGCTAGCTTTGGAAATTCACATGTATATTTGAAACCCCTTAATAAAGTTTGGAAAAGTTAAATGTGTGATTATAATGCTTTAAACACAATTATTGTATATTATTCGAAGGAAAAACATACCTACAACAATGACATAAATTATATTATTGTTAAATGTTATTCTTGTGATGATGAAAATGCCATAATTTTGTTAGATCAATTGTCACCTTACTTGCTACAAGTTAACGGTGTTACTGATGTGAGACCTATTGTAAAAAGTATGGAACTTGTTTGTTAAAGAATATAGTTTTTTATGTTTATTGATACTATATTTATAAGTTTGAAAATGTTTTTTGGTTGGGAATGTCTTCATATTTGTCTATGTTTTGTTTTGTTTGATATGTGATTTAAAATTAAGTATGAAAATGGAATTTGTAAAATGAACAATCAAAAACTAAAAGTTTCAATAATGAATTTAGAAAGTTCATGTAGGGCCCCTCCTGTAGGGTACTTCATGCTTAACCTGAAACTCAACCACTTGATACAAAAGAGATTAGAAAACATAATGACTAGATAAATAAACTAAATAAATAAATAACTTTTGCAAATTATAACAAACCATAACCTGTCTCTGATACCATCTTGTCCACTGCCGTCCGCATCTTCCGTAGGATCCCTCCAGCAAAGCTCGTTTAACCATAGGCGAAGCAACCGTTAGCTTCGCCACCCAACCATAGGCTCATGCTTTTAGTCGCATGGCCTCCCCCGAGCTTTGGGTCGTAGAGCTCACACACAATAATCCAGAAACCCAGCTTGGGTTTCCCCCCCACCAAGATTTCCAGCCAAACCCTCAATAGCAGCAAGTCATGAGGTAACTCAAAATTATGATAGTCATCCAGGGTCTGGGTCCTTTACCCATTCCCAATGCCTTCCTTATAAAGGAAAATATCATGCGATACAGGTTGCTTCATGCAAAAATATTCATTTTATTAAATTAATAAATTAATAAAACTCACCCATCCATGTGTCATTTTCTCTAGGAGATGCACCAACATACCTAAGTTTGCTCAAGTTTGTCCCCTAGATATTTCACTTAACTCCTAGATTTGTGGTGTAGGTGGAGTTGACTAGGTGTCCATGCCTAGGATTCCATTTTGCTCCTAAATAAATATTTATAATATTTTTAAATAATCAGAAGTATCCTTTCATGTGCAAATTCCTAAATAACACTTAATATTATTTAAATGCCAAAGTAATCATTTATGTGCAAATGCCTAAAGTACTCAAGTACATTTCTAAGTAATGTTCTAGGTGCAAACTTATACGTTTCAATGCAGTTAAGTTTAGCAGTCAACTTTTACTAGGACCCCCGTGCCACACCATTGGGCCTCCTTGTTCCTTAATTTAATTTCCCCGACATGGCACCACTTCATCGGGTCCAGTCATCTGTATTTTCCATTCCTCGGCAAGGTACCACATCATTGGGTCCTTGTGTCCATTCTTTCCATTCTCGGCAGGGTACTGCACCGTCGGGCCCTTCTGCCGTCATCCTTCCGTTTTGACTTGCGGGAACTTCATGTAGGGATTTTAGGAGCCGTTACCTTCCATCCTCCGTCTACACGCTATTAGGGACTAATGGCGTTGAGGAGTGAGTCCATTCTCACTGCGCGCCCCCCAACTCGTACGTGACCAGCTCCGTCGTGGCCCACCTCGTACGCCCTCACGCTTTCCTCTTGAGCAAGCGGATCAATGCTTATCTGCTCAAGCGTGGTATTCCATCGGAAGTCAACATCGTCGTCGCTCTCCCTGTGTGTGATTTACCCGTACTCTACGACCCTTCATATTCCTTTGTGTGTCCATCGGTGAACCGTTTCACCTGTCGCTACACACTACTCTCACAAACGTAAATTAGTATCACTGTCCTCAATAATCACAATTTGATTTATAAATCTGCTGCTTCATTAAGCATCTATAATTTACTCAATCATTACTCATTCATCTAATCACATAATCAATTGAACAGCTAGTCGTTAAGCATCATTCATATCAAAGTTAATCATTAAACAACATGAAATCGTCCATTCACAATAACTACCCAAATGCACATATATCAATCAATCGTAATCATAAATATACTCAAAATAAAATCATAGGTTTATTTTATTAATGTTTCAAACAGTCGGGTCACTCAACAGGTCCTCTCAATGTCTACAGTAGTCTAGGGGCACTACATACACCCCTACTTATTTAGAACTTCATCCCTAAGTTCAGAATAAATGTAAAAATCTATGACGCATCTCAGTTGCATCCTCCCAAATCGTAGAGCTAGAACTATAACTATCCCACTGCACTTTGACTTGATCAATCAAGGCTAATCATTAAGCAAGAAGTAATCAATCAAATATCCCACTCCACACATATACTTTAATTCCTTAATTCATTTATCAATTATTGTCGTCATTCTCATCTTCAGGTTTTCCTCAATCGTTTAAGACATAACAAGGCTCATAAGACCACTATATTTGTTCAACCAGGTCACTTGACAGGTGCCTTTAAGGTCCATAGTCATTCTAGGGGCATTACAGTTAATGATCTTATCACATCCTTACCTCATTTCATCCTTTTTGTTGTCCTAGGACCACTTCGACATACCTATCAAGTCGCACTATGTGTGTTTTATTAGCCTCATGAAGTTTGATCTTGAGGTCTAGTCGTCCTTTCATCAAGGTTTCATCGTGACTTAAGGTTTAGCTTTGTTGCGTTCAGTTTGTTATGCTATTCGTCTTTATACTTCATTTTACGAAAATTATCTTCATTTGTCCATTTCGATACCATGGTTAAATTTCAAGTTCGTAGTCCTTAGTTTTCATAAATGGTTTTGTCATAATGAAACATGCATGTCGTTGAGTTCAGCTCGTCATACCGATCACATTTGATATCTCGTTTTCAAATTTTAAGTCGGTTTCTCTTTCTCGATAATCCGACAAATTCTTGTCGACCTAAGCATCTTAGTGTCTTGTCAGTTAAAGTTCTTCGATTTAGTAACTTTACCAAATATATCCATTGATGTTGTTCCCACTACATATAGGCCCATGAAGTGGCGAAATTTCCGTTGAGGGAACTTTGTCTCAACTTTAATGCAAAAAATAGTGTTGTTCATTCCACTAATAGGTTATTTTCCTTTTAGTATATCAATCCTCCATATCACCCTTTTCCTTTTAGATCAACATCTTGTATTACTTCCCTAATGTACATGTGCTAACATAATCATATAAGTTCTAGATAATTTGCTTTAAAACATAATATAAACCATACACTTGTATGTATTAACCCTTTTATATGTCCTTTTCTATATACAAAACATATTATATATTTTGTTCTATTCTCATACTCCAATCTATATATATATAGATATATTTCAAACCTTTATATTTTAATTCATATTCTTTGTTCTTGGTTTACTTAATCATATAACATATAAATTGCATGTGAGATCAATATTTTAAATTAAGTATCCAAAATACAAACTTTAATCAGATATATTGAATCCCTTTCATATGCTAACTCTTTCTTTCATGTAAATTTTATTTATTTAAATATGTATATATTATATATATAACTTTTAAATAAATCCACAGATAACCTTGGATTATATTATTTGTATGAAGCCCTTCAATATAATATATGACTTATGTATATAATGCAAACTCCACATAATATATAAATATATAAAAAACCCTTTCTAACTTTCTTTATACGTTCTATTATATGACATGTCATTCCAACATATATACATAATATTAAAAGTAACTACCATTATAATTCATTCACCTATCCAATACTAAATCATGATTTCATGAACCGTAATAAGTTGGCACGCAATTTCTACATTTATATTTGAACTATGCGATATGTATTTATTTAGATGAATATACTAATTACCTTATCCTTTCTAAGTTTTATAATGATAAAACTATACCATCCCATTTAAAATGCATGATAATTAAATTTATTATCCTTTCATCAAGAATAATGTGACGCCCTTCTTGCAAAACAGGGACAATTTTTTTTTTTTTTTAAACGTAATTTTATCAATCCCTTCTCTTCAAACCCACGGGCCTCTCCCATTTTATCGTGAACTCGTTGTTTGTTTGTTGTTAGCGGTGGCGTATAACATGGCGGCATTGGTTCGATGTGGTGGCACTCCACACCGGTTTCGTTGATGTGTTGGCTTGTGACCTGGCTTGTTAACACTTCGTTGTATGCGTTGGCTCCACTATATGGCCTCGATGTTGGCCCAGGGGTTGAGGGATACGCCCTCGATCCTGCTCTTTTTTCCAACCAAAACATCCATCAAGTTTAAATATAAGTTGCGAATTATAGTGTTAAGAAACACTTGCGGGATTCCTAGCTAGACGGGCTTTGTAGAGGATTTGGGGGAGGTTGAGGTTGAGGTTGAGGTTGAGGTTGAGGTTGTGGGTTCGATCCCCACAAACACCATATTTTTGTTATAGAATGGTGTTATCCAACTACCAAAAGTGCTACTACATGGAATTCCATGATTGGTCCAATTCATTTCCATGTCACCAATCTTTGTCCACGTGTCACCTATTTTTTTATTTTTTTTGCCATTTTTACATCATTTTTTAACCTTTTTCCTAAATTTCCAAACTCAATAACTTCCACGTCCGGAGACCATTTGACGCAAAACGAACATTGCAAGAAATATCCTGACGAGATATACGCGTCTGTAATATTATTTGCATATTTTAAAGACTTTAATTTTGATCGATCTTGAAGATCCTCCTGGATCAACTGGATATTTATTTCAAGATAAATCTGGTCAATTTGACTGAACGTATCAAATCAAGGATGTGGAGTCCAATGTTATCCAAAATCAACTTGAGGATATGATTTAGGAAATTAAAGGTATTGGACAATTTCACTTCACTATTTTGGTCAACCCATCAAATAATACATTTCCTTCCTCAATTGGTTTATGTTGGGAATATGTATTCGTAAAAACCATTGAATGCAAATACCCTCTAGCTTTAAAAGAATCAATCATTCTCTTACCATTTGAAAGATGAGCAATAATCCTTAGCTCCAATTATCCATAAGCATCAACAAGAATGGATTTTACTCATTCAACTATATATGTTGGATGAATTTTATAGTGGTATTTTTCCAATACAAGACGATTCTATAAAACTAGGTTTCTTGTTCACAAATGATTAGTTCCAATGTTGATATTGAATGACCAATGCACTCACTCTTTTAGATATAAGATTCCTTTTTGAACTAGGAACCATAAATATCTTTCTCTAAGACAACAACCAACCTCTATATTGTCAGCCCAAATAGAAGGTTGGAAATCCCCATTAACAATATGCTGTCAGATCTACCTAGTTGCAAGAGTCTACCAAGCATGGCTTCTTTGGCCTTGGTTCATTACCTTGGAATTGAGGTTTGGTGAGAGTGTATGGTTTGTAATACGATTGGGATCACTTATGTACTATTGTTATAATAAAGTACATGGTTTCCATCAGAATCCCAACCAAGAAACTGGGTAAAACTGTAAAGATGGTGCCATATCTAATAACTCCAAATTCAAACTTTGGAAAATTTTGAGAAGAGAAGAGGTGTTGTGTGTAATGCCCACATTTGACTGAGTTGACCGATTATATTTTGAGGGCACTTGTATTGAAGTGACCCGGCTAAATAAACTTGAAAAATGTTTTATATTTTGTTAGTGAATAAAAACTGTTGACTTACCATCAACTGATGATTACGTTCGGTAGATTGAGAAATTTGAAATAAATTTTATGTTATGAATAAATGAAAATGTTGCTTTCTTATTCCATAGATGTGAATAACTATTGCTTATTTATTATCAATGAATAAATATTAATGAATCATAATTATGTTTATATTGTGCAGCTCTACTACTGTCCATTTTGAGTGTGTGCAGTGGCAGGTAAAACGACTTACCGTCTGACTCTCAAATGGAAATAAAGGGGGTCGTAAAGAATGGTAAAACATGCATAAGAGTGAGATGAATGACTATCGAATCTCAAATAGAATTCCACGCACAAGTTGAAATCCCTATCTTCTTTACTCGGGTAGCGTGTGTCATACAAACAAGCCATAACAATTTGGTCGCATACGACGAAGTTGAGGGGCACGCAATAAGAACGACCTTATTCCTCAGACACCATTAGTCTCACATAGAATGTATTAGATCTATTATGGTAATGACTCCTAATTGCTACATCACACTCCCCACACAAGGAAAAGAACAATTTAGCTGTCGGAAGGACCCGCGGATGTGGTATCTAGACAATGGCGAGAAACAAAATATGTACATACTTGCACTATCACATAGACATGCATTTTAATTATTCATATATTAAAGTGTAAATTTGAGAATAATTAAATGGAAAAATATTTAAATTTGAGAAAACATAGATGGAATATATTTTGATATAGACTTCATGTGCACCCACTGATTTAGGGAGATATGCATTAAATAAAAATATCAATAATAAATAAATAAATGATATCTAGATTTGGATAAAATTTATATTGGGAAATATTTTTGAGTTAAACTTCACTTGCACCCACTAATTTGGGGATTGGGATCCTAAGATAAAGTGACAACTAAGAGTAAATTTTGGAACTTATGTGCACCCTCATGTGAAGGTGACACATGGTTGAAGGATAAATAATATTGAAAGAAATTAATAAAAGAATTAATTTTGCATGGAACGACACATGTTGTCAAAGATATTTCTATTTAAGAAAGAAGGCATAGAGAAGCAAAGGACATTTTTGCTCCCTAATGATGGATGCCTTTCGTAATGAAAGTTTGAGAAACCATGTGTCTATGTGAGTTTGGCTTGAGAAATACCTTGGTGAACAGGAGGTCACTTCCGGTTATTTGAAGCTTGTGTGTTATTCTTTGCGACCCCCATTAGCTCGGGGGACCAGGAGGAAGAAGACTACTCCTAGTGTGGTAGGGAGGTCAACCAAGGAGTCAATCGGTATTGTCATCAACCGTATGATTGGACTAGAACGGTAGCTACGTCGATATTCCTCCATTAGCTAGAGCAATCATCCGAGACAATTTTTTATTTGTTTAATTTAATTTGAATAATGCATTAATTTGTATTTTTAAGTTATTTAAGTAGATGGACTTGCAGAGAATTATTGTAAACATTGGTTTAAAATTAGTGAGTTGTTTTTCATTTGAAATAATAATGTTGCTGTGTATACCTAAAAAGAAAAATGTTGCTAGTAAATTTTATTAATATTTCTTTTTAAGGGCTACTTGTTACTCAAGGGTTGTAGTGTTGTGTGTGGAATGGTTTGTATGAAAGTAAAGTGCATGTAAAGTAATGCTTACTTCTTCTCTTTTCCGTTTATATTCTTTCAAAAATTGAAAACTAGGCAATCCTAAAATCAAACTTCTTTTTGTATTTTTCTTTTAATATTTCAAAGCAAAGTATGCTACCTCAAAATAATGAAAGACATTACTACTAAGCTACTTGAACAATTTTTGTCTTTTCTGATAATTGTAAAAGAAAGAGAACTTGTACAAAAGCAAGTAAGATCTAAATGTAAAGTGTGCGTAAGACAAACATCTAAATGGCTCTAAACAAACGAATCAAAAGACTCAATGAAGACTTGACTTACCAAGTTTTTGCAAAAGAAAAAATTGAGGCTTGGAAACAAAATGTAAAGGAAGCAGGGAAAAGAGACACTTGTAACGAAAAGGCAGACCTAAACAGCTTTCTCCTAAACATCAAAACCCTAAGAAAACACTAAGCCAAGCAAAAAGTAAGCAAGCGAGCCAAGAATGACTTTAACAACACACGGACTCAACAGAAAGAAAACTAGAAAGATTTGACTTACTTGAACTGAACTGATAGGACAATCAGAAAGTATCTAAACCAAGCAACCTTTCGAAAGAAACCCTAAGGACTTAAACTTGAGGTCAAACCCTAATGGAAAGGATAAGACAAAGTGAAAGCGTGCTAAATGTTGCAACAGACAACTAACGTTAAAAACGCAGGTCTGTATGACTGCGACAAGCAACTAGGGTAAAATTATGCAGCTATGTCCAAAGAAGAATAGTGCATGAACTTCAAAAAGGGATAGAAAGCAGTAAAGACACTTAAACAAGTACTCAAGCAAGCAAAAACAAACTACAAGACTCAAGAGAGGTCAACAAGACTCAAAAGAGACATGGAAGTCTCAGGGGTCAGTCAAGAAGGCAAAGCAACAGGCTGGAAGTGGAAGCAAACCACTGGAAATCAAACCCTAACAGCAAACTGGAAGACACAGGAAAATGCACTACTGTGAAGTGCAGAAACCAACGCACACTAGAAAAGATGCGCTACTATTCAATACACAAACCATCGCTCATTAGGAAAGATGCGCTACTGTAAGTAGGGTAAACCAACGCACATGCATCAGAAGGGCAGAAACAGGCTTTGCAGCAGTGGACTGAGATGAATCAAGCAGTAAGGAACAGGTAACACAGACCTATAAAGCTTCTCAGAGAATCAAAAACTGAAAAAAGGGACTGGAAGAAACCCTAAACTAGGTCTCCTAGAGCAGAATAACTACCGGTTACTCCCCAGTGGAGTCGCCAGTCTATCGTTCGGGATTTTAACCTTGTAGTGAGGAGAGACACTACCAACTTAAGCGGGGTTGACAGGTAAATACATTTATTATATTGCAACTAGTTCTTACAAAGGAAAGAGATTGGGATATCGAAAGACATACCTTTAACCGACGGCTGGTCCTAGCTTTCACTTGATCTCCTGCTTGACAACCCTGCAACACAAAGGAAACCTTCCCCGACGTATCTTGACTATATATAAATATGATGAATATTGACAACAATCAACCATCAACGATAATCAGATACTAATTCAAATGAACATACTATCCAATAGACATTCGATTTGGGACAGGAAGGGTATTTCGACCTTTTTATTGCCAAAGAAACATGAATCAGTACAATATACCTGACATGTCGAGATGTTTCTGCAACCGAGTCTTGGGCTCCTGCTCTCCACAATGACTTGGGACTTTCCTCCAGTGTAACAACCCTTAATGCATTCTTTCTAGGTTTTCTATCTAATCTCCTCTCATGGATCCTCCTTGTATTCATGGGACAAGGTAGGCAGTTGGAATCGAGAGGTGGTTGAATTGAGAGGTTGGGGAAGTTGCAGAACCAACTTCAACTAATCCCAATTCGTAATCTTAATATATTTTTTGGTTTCATCTTAAGATGTGCATGAGTTTCATACACCAGAGTAACGCACAGTGTGCAACTCTTGTACTTTACAACAAGCATTTGCAATAATTTTCAAGGTGTGTGCTAGTTTCACTTGAGTAAAGTAGGGCATACTAGCAGATGTGCGTTGGTTTGGTGCCCAAAGAGTAGCGCACATGTCAAAAGATCAGGAGAAACAGGGAATTTCTCAGCTGAAGAGGGTAGTACTGGTCCATACATCATCTAGATCAACCTAGCTCTTCAATCCATGTTGTCCTTTTGTGTGATCGACAGAGCAATGTGATCACGGACGGAGAAGTGCATATTTGACCTATAACAGCTGCTGCACGAGGGTTATATTTACCATGCTTGGACATGGATTGGGTTCTGTCAATATGTTATTATGTGCAAATTCTTAGAATAATAATTGAATCTATGTGGTTCTTATAACAGTAATATAGAGTTAATGTCAGAGGTTGATTCTCTATGGTTGAGGTCAAAAAATACCTTGGTGAATGGGAGGTCACTTCTGGGTATTTGAAGCTTGTGTGTTATTCTTTGCGACCCCCATTAGCTCGAGGGACGAGAAGGAAAAAGACTACTCCTAGTGTGGTAGGGAGGTCAACCGAGGAGTCAATCGATATTGTCATCAACTGTTTGATTGGACTGGAGCGGCAGCTGCGTCAATATTTTGCCATTAGCTAGATCAATCATCCTGGACAAGTTTTTATTTGTTTAAGTTAATTTGAATAATGCATTAATTTGTATTTCTAAGTTATTTAAGTAGATGGACTTGCTCAAAAGTATTGTAGAACATTGGTTTAAATTTTTTTTGTTTTTCATTTAAAAGAATAATGCTGCTGCACAAGGTTTATATTTACCATGCTTGGACAGGGATTGGGTTCTGTCAATATGTTATTATGTGAAAATCCTTAGAATAATAATTGAATCTATGTGGGTTTTATAACAGTAATATAGAGTTAATGTTAGAGGTCGATTCTCTATGGTTGAGATCGATTCTCTGTAGTTTTATTTAAACAATACAATGTTAATGTTAGAAAGTGATTCTCTGTAGTTGAGATCGATTCTCTGTGATTTTATATAAGTATTACAGTGTTAAAATTTGAGATCAATTCTCTATGGTTGAGATCGATTGTTTGTGTTGTTTTAAACGTAATACAGTGTTAAATTTTAGAGATCGATTCTCTGTGATATTTTAAATGTAATACAATATTAAATTTTAGAGATCGATTCTCTATGGTTGAGATGGACTCTCTGTAATATGTTAAACCTAATGTCGAGTTAGAAACTAGAGATCGATTATCTAATGGTTGAGGTCGAATCTCTGTGTATCCTAAACGTATTACAGAGTTAGCAATTAGAGATCAATTCTTTGTGTATCTTAAATGTATTAGAGAGTTAGAAATTAGAGATCGATTCTTTGTGTATCTTAAATGTATTACAGAGTAATAATTTAGAGATTGATTCTCTGTATATCATAAACGTAGTACAGAGTTAAATATTGGGGATCTACTCTATGAGGTCGAGATCATTTCTGTGTGGGTTAATATAAAAATAATACAGAGTTAATTAGTAAAGATCGATTCTTTGAGGCGGAGATTGATTCTCTGTGGTTTTACAAAAGAAATACAGAGTTAAATGTTAGAGAGAGATCAATTCTATGTAGTATTATAACCTTATACCGAGTAATGTATTAGAGATCGATTCTCTATGGTTGAGATTGAATCTCTGTGGTGTCATAAACATAATACAGAGTTAAATATTAGAGATCGATTCTCTATGGTTGAGATCAATTCTCTGTGGCTGTAAAGTAATATAGAGTTAACATCAAAGATCGATTCTACGTAGTTGAGATCGATTCTTTGTGTTTTATAGAAGTAATACATGGTTAAGAGTAGAGATCGAGTCTATGTGGGATGAGATCGATTCTCTCTAAGTTCCTTAGAATAAATTTTAGAGCTCAATTCGCTGTAGGTTTAATGTTAGCGATGTAACTTCATACAGAACCGAGCCAGGTATTTCTTTCCCAAAAAATGGATTTAGCATCTTAATTCTTCCCAAAATTTGGATTTAACATCTTAATTCTTGATCCGATTGTGTTGATTTTGTGGCTTTGTTATTAATATCTGATGTTTCCATGCTTGGCAGCCCACCAAAGATCTGTCTGTTGACTGACGCCATCCCTAGAATCGTCAGTGAGTTAACACCGACACACTGACCGTTGGATGAGTTAAATTAGGATTATATATTTACTTTTTAGTTCATAGTGAACTCAATATCGATGCTATGGAGAACAATAACTCATTAGTTATCGTGAAAGAGTTATATTGGCATGATGCGATATGTAAAAGTTGGTTCTCAATAAGTGTCACAAAGCTAAATTTGCACTCTAGTGGGAGTACAACCATATTTCTTACACTATAGTTAATTGACATGCAACATCGTATTTAGTATGGATCTACGCTCTATACATTGTTGTATTGAATTTAAAATTGGTTTATATAAAGTTATTTAAATGTATTGATTGGACATGAATCTATATTTTATAATGATGTTATCGCCTCTTGGTTTAACATAGATCCGTTTTATATGTATATAAATATAATGAGGCATCGAATTGGTTGAAATATTGCTGACAATGTGAGTATATTTGTAGGATGCATGTATTTAAAGTTTAACCCCGATGCTTAAAACACATAGGGGAAATCATGTTATTTTTCTAGACATTATAGTCACGTAAATATTTAAAGATGCATTGGGATCCATTCACAAAAGCAATGGAAAGCTAAGTTATATTTATGGATGTTTCAACCTTAGAGAATGCTTGACACTTTAGATTAATAGTTTTAAAATGGAGACATATGTTTACGGGTTAGTATATATGTCGGACTTAAAAATAAAAAGTAGGGTTAATTAAATTTAAGAGATATGATATGGTCTATTCTAAAAATTGAAGTACAGATATGTATATATATATTAAATTGGCAATGGAAGAGACTTGTGTGTACAAATATGTAATTTTTTATGCCGTGCAAATCCTTATGATGTACAGTAGAAGAATTCAATTTTTATTATACTTACATTTAACAAAAAGGATACCAATAAAAAAATATTACGACCTTTTATATTGATTAGTAAAGTGGAACCCTATATTTTGTATCAGAGCAAGTCGAACCTAGACAAGACCAACACCCGTTTTGCCAAAACCAATACGACCTGTTTACAAAACCTTAAATTTTGAGTATGAAAGAGGAACTGATTAAATTTGTATTTACATGTGACAGGTATTTCTATGGATCAAAGAGGATGAAGAGGGAGGGGGACGAGGATGGGGACCTCATCCAACACCTATGCCACATTTCGTTGATACACCACCACGAACCGAGGAACATGTCAACATTCCCACAGGAGAAATAGTAGCAATGATGAGGAACTTTCAACGTATGTCTGAAGCTTTGATAAGTCGGTTGGATCGCAAGGGTGAATGGAATCCACCTCCCGCTAGTAGACCTCAAAACCTGCCACCGGAAAACTCACATTGGGAACTCGAAAAAGTAAGGTTCCCGTAATTTTGGGGTTCCATTGAAGGAATCGAAGCGGAAGCTTAGCTGGAAAACATGGCTATGTGCTTCGCACTAAGGGAGTACACTTCAAACCTCAAAGTGCACATGGCTACGCTTCAATTGAAGGGAGAGGCATTGTTATGGTGGAAGACCCTATGCCCATATTTGGGTTAGATATTAATGAAGTATCTTTGGATCTGTTCAAGGAACATTTCTGCAAGCATTATCTCTCAGAGGAGTTCATCGAGTGACAACTCAACGATTTCAATTCCTAACAACAGGGATTTAGAACAGTACAGGAATACGAGATCATATTCATAGAGTTGTTGAGGTATGCACCTCACATAGGGACGGAGAAGCTAAAAGTTAACAAATATGTTTATGGATTGAATCACAACATACAAGACAAGGTTTGCATCCTTGTTCCGCAAACCCTTCACAATGTCGTACAGAAATCTTTGACAACTGAAGAAGAATTGATGAATGGAGGCTCATCAAGGAAGAACTTTCCACGTGGAAATAGAGGTGGTCAACATACGAACCCTCCAAAGACTTGTTATGGGAAAAGAAACAATGTGAAAGGACCTAACCATGAAAGGCCTTATAAATATGCAAGAATGACATATAAAACACCACTCGGGAATGATAATGTAAGACACATGTAAGAATTCCTGGGAAACCTGCACAGTTTGGACCCTTACCAACAATATGCAAAGGTGAAAGAAAACGAGAGTGCCTAAGAAAGGATGTTGGAAGTGCGGGGGGGGACTCACTACCAAAGTGACTGTCCTCATCAACACCCTGGTCCAGGAAAAGGATAGGGACAAGGACAGATGTAGAGACCTATCCGGGTCCTGAGTTAAATTAATATAAATCTATCTTGTTAACAGATTTGGTGGTTTGTCTTTGCTTCTAAGTTAATATGTTTTAGTGAATGTCCATAAAAAAATGTGCAGGTAGAAAACAAATAGAATTATGTTATAAGTATATGTCTAAATCAAATTTTCAATACATGTATATATCAATTTAAGAGCATATTCATTTAAGCAATTAGCATTCTAGTTTTCCTTCAAAATATAAATTTTAATAACAACAATAAAATACCTATAGGATAACCAAACCCTTAGAAAACTCAACCGCCGAATCGATTTGCCACTCTGCCAACTAGGATAGTCTCGTCGACCACCTAGCTCCAAGAACTATGTTTCTTGGACCCCTGAGCCCAAAACCTTAGTACAACCCAACCAATCGTTTCCCTTCACAAAATTTTAGACCTCCTAATCTGCTGAAATTTCCATATGATCGAATGATCCCCTTTTCCAATCCATCCCCCTCCTTATCTCCTTTCCTACCAACTCTCTTTTTTTCCTTCATTTAATACCTTATCCCTTTTATTAATGTTCATTGATGTTCCAACCCACTGTCAGTGTTACTTAGACTTTAAAAACATTAAAATTTTATTTTTATCTTTATTAATTAGGTACAAGTCAAATATGGCTTATCAACATTAAATAATAGTCATTTAATTCCTCCCTATTTGTCACCTACCACATTAATCAATTCATTGGAGAATAAGGTTCATCGCCTTATTCGACATAAATTATGTTATTTTAATAATATAAACAATAAATTATAATTAAGTTATTTAAATCCTTATTTAATACCAACACATAATTCAACATATTGAATTATAATGAATTATAAAAAACATAATTTCAATTATGATTCCACATAAATTACAATTATGTTATTAAATCTTTATCTAATACTAAAATATATATAAATCGACATATTATCAACTAATAATATGATTCAAATCATTATCTGACAAGTAATTATTAAATAACATAATCAAACACAATTACTGACATTATCATTTAGTTTAAAATTAAAATCGTAATTAACAATTATAAATTGATCAATAATCTACTTTAATCACAACTAATTAACCATTTATTAATAATTTAACGTGATTGCATGAATTCACCATCAAAATAAGTGATAAGTAATCTTTAACTATTTATAATGTAATTATTCACAACCACCGTCCATCAATGCCCAATCGTAACAGTATAATAGATCATTAATACAAGCATATATATATATATGAGTTATGTAAGTGTAGCAACTGCTTACATACCTCGTGTAGGTACACTAATAGTACTGAAACACACATACCACATAATCACATAAGTTATTATCTCTTGACGCATACTGAGATATGAATTTGCAATGGCTAGCCATTTTTACTAACTCAAATCTTAATAATCTATGAAAAAAGCATAACATAATGAGTTACAACACAATAATCAAGAAAATGTTTCAAAACACACACATAATTAATTAAGTTTTCTCCCTACGTCTTAATGACATTCCTATCTACCTACTACCTTCTATCTAAATCACAACTAACCTCCACATCCTATCCTTCCGCTGCTGGACTACCCTGGAGCGTCAACTACATGACCTAACTCAATTTAGAACACATAAGTGGAAGTGTCGACTACATCGACCAAACTTCCCCTGCAGGCACCCACTAGTCATCATCACACACCTTGGGGAGCGCGTCGTAGCACATCCCTCCCATGACTCCCAGTTTCAGAGGATAAACGGTGGGCAATGCCTCCACCCCTCCTATGGAACAAGGGATTGTGTCTACATCGACATAGTGACTATGTTGAGATTGTTGTACTTAGGTTTTGTCATCGAATAAACAATTTAGGGCGGTTGATTTTCCTGAAACCCCACACCTGCCCATACATCACGATAATAAACTAATACTTATGATAACAATAATGCATCACTGGCATACCATTTATCTTTTTGAATTGATGTCCCCGGGGTACTTCCACCTTGTAGGACTCAACTAACATTTAGCTCTTTTAACCTTTAGGTTAGTTTCCAAGAAAAGATCGAGAATATCATGCAATCATTGACATGCATACATATCTCATTACTAATGAACAATAATGCAAATCATTTTCTATGTACCATGCACCAGGTATCATATCCACACATTCAACAAATAACTTTAGCTTGGTATCCACATACCTATCATTTACTAAATTTGCATGCTAGATACATAATCAAAACATGAACATAATTCATAATATTAACATCACACACACATATATATAAATTTTGCAAAATAATAAATCCATATGTCCACAGTGTCATCAAACTAATGAAGTCCCACAATAATAAGCAAATACTAATAGGTAATGATAGTTCGGGTGATAAATTCAAAACGGGGCATTAAAACAACGACAAACCACATCAACGGATTTTGGACGTGCTCATCGTATTCATGCAGCAGTCAACAACTACCAGGAAGAACATCAATCCACAGTCTTGGAGACTGTAGGTAATATAAATGGTATTGTATTATCTTTACTCATAGATATCGGGGAAGCTGAAAATTTTATTTCACATAATGCATTAGAAAAGAGTAGGATGATGGCAAGCGTTCGAGACAATTTCAACGTAGTTGAAATGGAATCTGGTAGTAACAAAAGTGTGGGTCTGAAGTTATATAATTGCAAAGTATATTTGGGAGTGTGCAGCACTAGAGTATCTTTCTATGCAACTACCCTAGGAGATTATGATTTAATCATGGGAATGGACTCGCTGGAATCCCATGCCGTAATAGTGGATTGTAGGATCAAGGAGTTTACTTTTTATGACGACGAAAGTCACAAAAGAGATATCATCAGGAAGAAGAGGAAGGTATCCCTACGGATGATTTCAGCATTACAGCTAAAGAAGAGTATGAGGATGGAATGTCAATTGTACGTTGTTATCACTATGAACAAGGAAAAGGACAAGATCAACATAATCCACCATCCATTGTTTTCGGAGTACATGGACGTGTTTCCAGAATCATTACGTGGATTATCACCACACCGAGAATCGGACTTCACGGTTGAATTAAAACCAATAACCGAACCTATTGCTAGAGCCCTTTATCGAATGTCTGTACCGGAGTTGAAATAATTACAAATACAGTTACAAGAGCTTTTGGATTTAGCATTGATACGACCTAGCGTCTCCCCGTGGGGAGCACTAGTGCCCTTTGTTAAGAAGAAGGATGGGTCATGGCGTCTATGCATAGACTACTGTCAACTAAACAAGGCTATAGTAAGAAATCAGTATCCACTACCGATAATCGATGCTTTATTCAGTCAGATGAAAGGCACGACCATATTCTTGAAAATTGATTTACAATTGGGGTACCATCAAATATGAATCAAGGAAGTAGAAATTCCTAAAACCGCATTTAAGACACGATTTGGACACTTCTAATTCATAGTTGTACCTTTTAGACTGATGAATGCGCCCAGTGTATCTATGAATTTCATGAATGGCATATTTCGCCAGTACCTGGATAAGCTTGTGCAAGTGTTCTTGGACGACATTATGATCTACTCAAGGACACCGAAGGAACATGAGGAGCATATAAGGTTGGTATTACAATGTTTAAGAGAAACCCAATAATATGGAAAACTATCAAAATGCTCATTTATTTAGAAGGAAATTCATTACTTAGGTCACATCATATATGAGGATGGGATAGTTGTAGATCCTGCGAAGATAGAAGCTATTTGGGAATGGGAAGCACCTAAGAATGTACATGAGGTACGAAGTTTCATGGGGATGGTGGGGTATTATATAAGGTTCATGGAAGGATTCTCGAGGACAGCCAGACCAATCACAGAATTACAGAAGAAATAATGTCCCTTTATTTGGATGAAAAAATGCGCGATAGAATTTGAGAATTTGAAAGAGTTAGTAATGACGGCACCGATTCTTAAAGTGTCGGATACGGATCAATATTTCTTAGTATGCACGGATGCGTCGAAGGAAGGGATCGGATGTGTGGTTATGCAGGAAGGAAGGTTAATTGCTTACACTTCCCAGAATCTTAGGCCACATGAAGATAACTATGCGACACATGATATAGAGTTAGCAGCAGTGATTCATGCATTAGGACTATGGAGACACTATCTAGTGGGGAGAAAGTTTGAGTTAAAGACGAATCACCATGGACTACAGTATAAATTTACTCAAAGTGATTTAAATGCAAGACAGAGGAGATGGTCAGATTTATTGAGCGAGTACAATTTTGACATATCTTATGTAAAAGGAACTTTGAACAAAGTGGTTGATGCGCTTAGTCGCAAACCCTATATATTCTTGGTAATTCCCATGAAGACGAACTTAAGAGAAAAGATACTTGGATTACAACAAGATGACACTTGGTATAAAGAAGTAAGAACCGAATTAGAGAATGAATAGATGCCAAATATCCATGTACGAGGGGTATTCTTTGGAAGAAGACAGATTGTTGAGGTTCAACAACCGTATTTATGTACCAATGAACGTCGAACTTTGAATCTTGATATTGATAGAATCTCATCTATCAATTTATAGAGCCCATCCGGGATTTAAGAAGATGTATTTGGAATTGTATCTATTGTTATTTTGGCAGGGAATGAAGAAGGATGTCGTGAAATTTGTCACAAAATGCATGGAATGTCAATTAATAAAGGCAGAGCATCAACATCTAGCAGGATTGATTCAACCCCACACAATTCTTGAGTTGAAATGGGAATTTATATCCATGTATTTCATAGTTGGGATACCTTTAACATGGAAGAGGCATGATACAATATTTGTGGTAGTCGACACTCTTACAAAGAGTACACACTTCATTCCTATCAAGAATACCTATCAGGCACCAAATATCGATAATTTTTTTATAAATGAAGTAGTGCGGTTACATGGAGTACCAATGAAGATAATCTCGGATTGAGGTTCAGTATTTACAGGAATTTTTTGGACAAGCTTCCAAGAATCCATGGGGACACAACTTAACTTCAATACCGTGCACCACCCTGAAACGGATGGGAAGAAAGAGAGGGTGAACCAGATATTAGAAGACATGTTACGGATGTACGTGATGGATAAGCAGACCCATTGGGAGGATTTTTTTCCTCTAGTAGAGTTCGCCTATAACAATAGCTACCAGATTTCCATCCAGATGGCACCCTTTGATTTTTTGTATCGACGACCATGCAGAACATCCTTGAGTCAGGATCGACTGGAAGATAGGACCTTGTTAAGAACTGAGGTGATTCAAGAAAGGGAATACCAAATGGCGACTATTCATCCTCGACTGAAGGAAGCACAATATGGACAGAATATTTATGTGGATGCGCATAGGCTCGACCGAAGTTATGAGAATGGGGACCGAGTATTTTTGTGGGTAAAATCGCAAAAGAGTGCGATTAAGTTTGGTAAAGGAGTCAAACTGTCTCCTAGATTTGTTGGACCCTTTGAAGTTTAGAATAGATGGGATTGGTTTCCTATTTCCTTGCGCTACCATCATCTCTACATAGAATGCACAATGTTTTTCATGTTTCAGTACTTCATCATTATGTTCCTTCGCATATAATTGATTTATGTAATATAGAGATAACAAACAAAGGAGTCGTGATGGCCGAACCGATATGCATATTGGACCATCGAAAATGATAGCTTAGACGTCATGTGGTCGACCAAGTTATAGTTCAATGAGACAACTATAGTCCTAGTTCAGCAACCTGCGAGGACGCAACTGAGATGCGTTAAAATTTTCCTTATTTTTTTTAACTTCGAGACGAAGTTTTTAATAAGAGGGGGTGTATGTAATGCCTGCCTTTGACAGAGTTGATTGATTAGATTTTAAGGGAACTTGTATTGAAGTGAACTAACTAAATAAAATTGAAAAATGTTTTATATTTTGTTAGTGAATAAAAATTGTTGACAGAACAGCAACTGATGATTATGTTCGGTAGATTGAGAAATTTGAAATAAAGTTTATGTTATGAATAAATGAGAATGATGATTTCTTATTCCGTAGATGTGAATAAATGTTTCTTGTTTATTAGCAATGAATAAATATGAATAACGCATAATTATATTTATATTATGCAGTGCTACTAATGTGCACTTTGAGTGTGTGTAGTGGCAGGTAAAATGACTTATCGACTAACTCTCAAATGGAATAAAGGGGGTCGTAAACATGGGAAAACATACCTAAGAGTGCGACAACTGACTATTGAATCTTAAATAGCATTCCATGCACGAGTTGAAATCCATATATGCTTTACTCGGGTCACGTGTTTCATACGGGAAGGCCATAACAATTTGGTCTCATACGATGAAGTTGAGGGGCGCGCAATAAGGACAACCTTATTCCTCAGCCGCCATTAGTCTCACATAGAATGTAGTAGATCGATTATGATAACGAATCCTAATTGATACATCACACTCCCCACACAAGGACAAGAACAATTTAGTTGTCAGAAGGACCCATGGATGTGGTACCTAGACAATGGCGAGAAACAAACTATGTACATACTTACACTATCACATAGATATGCATTTTAATTATTCATATATTAAAGTGTAAATTTGAGAATAATTAAATGGAAAAATATTTAAATTTGAGCAAACATAGATGGAATATATTTTGATATAGACTTCATGTGCACCCACTGATTTAGGGAGATATGTATTAAATAAAAATATCAAGAATAAATAAATAAATGATATCTAGATTTGGAGCAAATTTAGATTGGGAGATCTTTTTGAGTTAAACTTTACTTGCACCCAGTAATTTGGGGATTGGGATCCTAGGATAAAGGGACAACTAAGAGTAAATTGTGGAACTTATGTGCACCCTCATGTGAAGGTGACACATGGTTGAAGGAGAAATAATACTTAAAGAAATTAATAAAAGAATTAATTTGCATGGAATGACACATGCCTCCGAAGATATTTCTATTTAAGAAGAAGGCGTGGAGAAGAAAATGAGCTTTTTGCTCCTTAATGTTGGATGGCTTTCGTAATGAAAGTTTGAGAAACCGTGCGTCTATGTGAGTTTGGCTTGAGAAATACCTTGGTGATTGGGAGGTCACTTCTAGGTATTTGAAGCTTGTGTGATATTCTTTGCGACACCCATTAGCTCGGGGGACTAGGAGGAAGAAGACTACTCCTAGTGTTGTAGGGAGGTCAACTGAGGAGTCAATCGGTATTGTCGTCAAGATTTCGATCGAAATAGAGTGGCAACTACATCGATATTCCACCATTAGCTCGATCAATCATTCGGGAAAGGTTTTTATTTGTTTAAGTTAATTTGAATAATGCATTAATTTGTATTTCTAAGTTATTTAAGTAGATGGACTTGCCGAAAAGTATTGTAAAACATTGGTTTAAAATTACTGAGTTGTTTTTCATTTGAAAGAATAATGTTGTTGCACGAGGTCTATATTTACCATGCTTGGACAGGGATTGGATTCTATCAATATGTTATTATGTGAAAATTGTTAGAATAATAATTGAATCTCTGTGGTTTTTATACAGTAATATAGAGTTAATGTTAGAGGTCGATTCTCTATGGTTGAGATCGATTCTCTGTAGTTTTATTTAAACAATACAATGTTAATGTCAGAAAGTGATTCTCTATAGTTGAGATCGATTCTCTGTGATTTTATATAAGTATTACAGTGTTAAAATTTGAGATCAATTCTCTATGGTTGAGATCGATTGTTTGTGTTGTTTTAAAAGTAATACAGTGTTAAACTTTAGAGATCAATTCTCTATGGCTGAGATCGATTCTCTGTGATATTTTAAATGTAATACAATGTTAAATTTTAGAGATCGATTCTCTATGGTTGAGATAGACTCTCTATGGTTGAGATCGACTCTCTATAATATTTTAAACCTAATGCCGCGTTAGAAACTAGAAATCGATTCTCTAATGGTTGAGATCGACTTTGTGTGTATCCTAAATGTATTACAGAGTTAGCAATTAGAGATTGTTTCTCAAAGGTTGATATCGATTCTTTGGGATTCCCCTCGAATCCTAACTCATCCTCCCTCTTTGGCATGGTTCAACCCCTTGATCCACCATTTACTCACCTAGATCCGCCTTCCTCTATTAGTAGTTGGCCTCCCAAATCCTATAACAAGGAGGCCATCCATGAGCTAGAGGGAGAACTTTGGAGGCATCAAACCTATGGTCTTGAAGGTTTTGCAGAGATAGCAAGGAGGAGGGATTGGAAGGAGACATTGCTACTTGGACATCAAGGGTAATTCTGTATTTATCTTCTTTAGCTACCTTTAATATAACTTGGCTTATTCTCCCACATTATGGTTCTTGTTCTTTAGATCCATAATGTGTTTCATATAATTTAGATCTTAGTCATTACATCTTGTACTTGGAGATATTATGTCTTGTCTTGATTAAAAAGGTTCAAATATTGGACATCAAGTTCGAACTGGAGCTAGGACAACCGACTGATCTAAGGTAAGTCTTACCATCTCTTCTCTCTCAGTTCTTTGGAATCTTTGTATTGAATTAGATCTAGGAGCTTAAGATCCCATTTGTTTTGTTTATGTCATGGATTAAATATCTAGGGACTTATTTATGTCCATGAGAGAGTTTAACTATCCGTAGGAAGAATTCTCTAATACAATAAATAATAATTAAATTAATTAATTGTACAAAAAAGAAAAAAGATAAAAAAAAAACCATTGAAATGAAATCTGCACAACCAAAATAAGAAGTTAAGAAAAATACTTGCAAGACAAAAAACAATAATTTTGTTACCTCAACCAAATATTTTTAGTTTCATCCAATAGAAGAATGGTACACGAAAGTTTCATGTTAATTATGCACCCTTGAAGGATTTCTTCTAATATAATTTGATTGAACCACTCTTGATGTGATCGATCATTAGACAAAATATTACTTTCAACAAACCAAGAGCACACTCATCTACACTATCAAAGTCAACAAGACACTTGATCATATAACTGTTTACTTGTTAGCTCAAGTAAACATGTTTTTGCCTTCTTAAATGAAAAAACAAGATTAATGTTGCTTCAGTAAAACCAACATTAACCTTTTCATCTGCATGAACTAATTATTGATGAGTACCATATCCACACCTAACCATAGAAACTTAACCCAACACATTTTCCATTGACCAGAGTATGTGCACAACAACACACTTGATCATATAGATGTTTACTTGTTAGCTCAAGTAAACATGCTTTTGCCTTCTTAAATGAAAAAAAGAAGATAAATAACATTGCTTCAGTCAACGGATGCCGACGAAGAGAATGTGAAGCTCTACACAAACCCTAACACGCACCCTAGCCACTGCAGGGCCTCATGGCAGCTTGGTCGCAATTGGGAATCCCTCAGTTTCTCCTGAGGAGCCACTCCCGGATTCAGATCCCCATCGATTTTTGTAGCATAGCAAAGATGGATCCATTTTCGAGAAGAACAATCGGCTTGTCCCCAATCCTATTGCGTCTGTGTCCTTTCTTCTTCTCGGCAGACGACAGAGAGCCCTTCTTCTAATGGCGGTAGAGTCCGAGGGCACCACAGGCTTTCCTCTTTTCGTGAGGGTCCTTGATGGATCATCAATCTACTTGCACGTTCATCCCCTTGACAGTGCAAGCATGCTTAAAATCAAGATCTATCAAGTAACAGGGATTCCGCCCTGCTTTCAAATGTTGATCTATGGGGGACGCCAGCTTGAGGACGAAGTTCGGCTTCAGAACTTAGGGAATATGACAAATGCAACACTATTGCTTGTCACTCGGCTGAGGGGAGGGGCTCCTTCTCCCATCCCCCCCTACTCTTACAAACATGCAGTGAAAACTGGGCTTAAGGCCCCATCGGGATCTAAGGCGGTAGGTCCCAGAGCAAAGGCACTATCATGATCTGCTTTCATTATGGACCAATCCACAGAAACTCCAACAGCTAAGGTAGAAGACCCCCACATTTTTTCCTATGCTACCATCTATGAGCAAAGGGCCCTCATCTGTCGCTTCAACAGACTATGGCCTTTCGCGTCGGCGCTAAGAGAATGGATTAGCAAGACATGTGCGCCAGATCTGGAGGTTTTCCTCTACTCCAAAGGCTTCTTCGTTGTCAACTTATCCAAAAATGAGGATCGCCTACGAGTGTTAGAGCAAGGACTGTGGTTCTAGGGAAGATCGGGTCTTTCCATGCAGCCATGGTTCCCCTCTTTTAACCCTATGACTATGAATTCCATGCGGACTCCAATATGGGTAAGACTCCCTAACTTACCTCTACATTTTTATTCTCCAGATTTTTTACCCACCATTGGCAATGTGTTGGGAAGGTTTATCAAGCTTGATAAAGATCATCTTATGAAGGGCTCCTTCACTTATGCCCGCATTTGTGTTGAAATCGACCTTAGCCAAGGGCTGCCGGACAGGATTTTTATCGACTGGACTAAGGAGGACCCTTACGTGTAGCTGCTTGATTATGAGAATACTGCCTTCAGGTGCCGCTCATGCCAACAGACAGGGCATCTCCAGGCACCTTGTCCTATTTCCCCTGCCTCGCCCTCATCCTTTCGGCCACGGAAGAAGGCCAATGGGTGGCAATACCCCAAACCTCGCAAGAGTCGAGCGACTCCCTTTGCGGACAGCAAGAAACATCATAATGAATCTTTTGAACCTCCATATTCAACAACCCCAGTACAACCCCTTATAGTTGAGAAACAACCAACTAAGGAATTAATTCTCAATCCCTCAGTCTCAGTTCACTGTTCGGATGCAACAGATATTTTGGCTTTAGATCCCACATCTCAGTCTGGATATTCCCCCCAAGTACATGCTGAACCAAATGATATTATCATGGCCATAGATTTGCTTGTAGGGGCTCATAAAAGTCCTCATGAATCAGACCATTCAGACAATGATAAGGAAGCACCCGCAGTACATCCAGGTCTCAACGATGGAATTCCCACAAATCAGTTGACCTTGGTGGAGAAATCTGCTACCCCTACCAGTTCCACAGGGTGGATTGATGTTTGTAAGAAAAAGGGGAGAATGGGGTTTGCTTGGTCCACTCAATGAACTGATCCTCTCTCTCGGTCTTAGTCTTTTGTCATGTTGTTTTCCTGTGCATCCCGTGTAGTTCCCTTCGAGCACAAGGAATTTTTCAGCGGTTCCCTTGTTTCCTTTGGGGGTTTGATGCCCTTCGCTTGTCCTTCACGGGAAAGGATGGTTTCTTTTTTGTAACACTATGTATAATTTGCTTAGTTGAATAGAAGGATATGCCTCTTTTATTTACAAAAAAAAAACATTGCTTCAGTCAACCCAATATTAACCTTGTCATCTGCATGAAATAATTATTGATAAGAACCATATCCACACCTAACCATAGAAACTTAACCCAACACATTTTCCATTGACCACTAGAGTATGTGCACAAAATTCATAGTATATATATAATTTTACTAGTATATCCTTTCATTACAAAAAGATCTATTAAGTTTTTTGGTTTGTTATGAATTGATATATTAAGTTGGTATTATTTATATATTAACCAAATCATTGCATCAAAAGGCATGGATTAATAGGCAATTAGAGTTTATATTATATTGTAAAAAAGTATTAAAATTATATATTTTTAATTTTTTATATAATAATTTTGTTCCATTGTGGTATTCACTTAATTAAAATAGTTTATTATCAAGTTCATGGAGCCTCTAGAACGACCATCAATCATGCCAAATCCCAAATCTTCTTATTTAACTCTTCCTCTATTGCTCTATGTTACATTTCTCTCATTCTTGGCTTTCAAGGAAGCCCCCTTCCATCGATATATCTCGGCCCCCCTCTTCATTGGAAATGTTTTAGGCAAGATTCGTGGAAAAATTTACTCTCCCATCGAAAAAACGCTTATCTTGTTGGACCTTCCACCCTCTCAATCTAGTTGGTCATTTTATTCTTGTTAAATTTGTCCTTCAAACTATGCCTCTATACCTATTTTCTGTGATGGAAGCTCTGAAGTCAATTCTCAAATCCATAAAAAAATATTTAGTGGAATTTCCTATGGAGTGGTAATCAATATCACGGCCACAAATGGGCACTTGTTAACTAGGATAGGCTCTACTTACCCAAGCTAGTGAGGGGTCCTAGGCTCAGAGACTCAGAAATATACACTGCAGCAACACATCCCAAAGGAATGGATATGGTCGCAAAGATGGCCCTAGAATCATTGACCGAGAGTCTCTTATATATGTGTATGGCTCATAGTTTACAAACAAATCCTCACATGGGACATTCTCATCAAAAGAGGATTTGAAGGACCCTCTTTTTTCCATCTATGCCAAGAAATCTTGGAAACCATTGGCCATTTTCTAAACTCCTACAGTTTTTCATCTACACTTTAGGACAAATGAGATTCCACATTCAAGGCATTTGGTTGTGTTAAAGGAGACATAACCAATACAATCAATAGATGGTGGGACAATGCTTATTCTAGCCCTCTATTAAATAGAATTTGGAATCTATTTATAGGTTTTATTTGATGGTAAATATAGAAAGAAAGGAATAAGAGAATCTTTCAAGACAAATCCAAGTACCACAATCTAATTTGGGCAATAGTTGATCAAAATATTAGGGAGACCCTGCAAATCCATCCTTGGTTCGATCAATATCTACAACTCAATGAATGAGAGTGATTTATCATTGTTGATTCAAACATTTCTCTGATTCTTGGTCCCTTGTCCTCCTCTTTAAAGAAACCATCATCGGACAACTTATATTTTTGGACCCCTCCTTTAGAAGGATTCATCAAGTTAAATTTTGGCAGGTCTTCCAAGGGTAACCTAAGACCTGCTGGTTTTGGAGGCATCTTCATGGATGACAAGGGGCATATTATTTGGATTTATACATGCTACATAGGAGTGGACAGTAACAATGCATCATATTTATTTACTCTTCTGCAAGGTCTCATCATAGTTAAAATAATAGGATGCCCTAAACTCACTATAGAAGGAGACTCCCAACTCATCATTAGTATGGTGAAACATCTTCAAAATTGAACCCCAACTAGAGAGATTTTCCAACAACTGACACTTTCAGGACATGTTATGTCAATTATCATATTTCCTCTCTCATGTTGTAGTTCTTATTCCTTCTCATGTACGAAGATACGCTAACAAATTAGTAAATCGATTGCCTAATGAGGAGTTCAACAACATCATCATCATCTAAAATCTTTGTGGGTGTCTCTTCTAGATGAACCACTTAAAAATGATTGCAAAAACATAAAAAAAAATAACTATCTTACCTTCTCGGATAAGGTGAGAAGGGACGAGATACCTGGTGGTAGATAGGGGTACCACATGGATGTTGGTGGCACATGAGGGTGGGTATCAATGTTCAAATCTTGTTTGATTGAGATCTACGTCACACATAGGACATCATTTCAAAGGGAGTTCATAGCTATGGTATTGACCATGCATTTGTGGCAGAGCATGGGAATTTGTGAAACATAGTACGAGATCTGCATTTGTTTTCCACCTCATCAATGCTTATCATCATGATTAAGAATCAAGTTTTTATTCAAACTCTTCATAATAAAATTGTAGTATTTTAGTAAAGAGAAACAAAAATCTAGACAAAGTTGTGGGAACAATGTTTTAGATCTTCCTAATTTTATATATTCATATTAAGTTTAAATAAAAAATCAAATTCAACTAAAAAATTGTCTCTAATATCTTAAAATGT
The DNA here is from genome assembly GCA_027924585.1 of Larix kaempferi. NCBI lineage: Eukaryota > Viridiplantae > Streptophyta > Pinopsida > Pinales > Pinaceae > Larix > Larix kaempferi. The sequence goes on along the minus strand of BSBM01000407.1, from coordinate 14,695,033 downwards.
AAATCTTTTTATTAATATATGCTTTTAAAAATTCTGTTTAAAAATTGATTTTGCATATCTCTATATTTCTATAACCAAAATTTTATGCCCAATAGAATAATGCACTTAAGAATTTTGCAATCTTTAAATTAATCAAGAATCTCAACAAAGTAACAAGAGCCACGAGGTGGCAATGTCCATGATATGGCCATCTGCTCTTGAGAGAAAGAGAAAGAGCAACTGATTTGGCCAGATGTGCTAAGTAAGATTAAATAAATGCTTCAAATTTTTCTGCTTTTAAAATTCTTATTTCTAGGTTGTAATTAAAGTTTATCATGTACTAATTTATTTTTGTCAAATGCGTATTGAACTTTATCATGTGCTAGTTTGTTCTTTTAGGGAAGAGACTACTATAAACATTTAAATCTAAATTAAATTTTAACATTAAACATTAATCAATAGTATTTCATGTTAAGATTGCAGCTAACTTTTCTGTTCATGTGATGCTAATATTCTAGACATCACAAGGTTGGAGTTTGACTTTGATCCTCTTTCATCATTTTCATTTTCACAATAAAATATTATAAAAACAATTATATTTGGTGATTAAAAAAATATAAATATGTTTCATGAAAAAAAGGTTAATTTTATCAGTGATATTGATTTTAAATAAATGCATTAGATAAGTAAATACTCTAAGAGTGTGTTTGAAATCTCATTCAATCATGAAACCTCAAATCCCCTGCCCGATCCATGTTGTGTGTCAAATGTAAATATAACATTATGTTTTCATGATGATGATGATGATGATTAACGTCCACTGAGACCAAATTTGGTCTATCAGACCTTAAGAAGGTTATTACTTGGTTTGCTTTAAACTTGTGTTCCTATGCTCAAAAAGCTTGGTAAGAAGCTTTCCAAGCTCACTATAGTTTTGGAAAGTTAGGAGTTTAGCAAGGTTTGTATTGTAGCAAATACTATGAAACTCATATCTAATGTGGGTGTAAGCAAGGCACTCTAAGAGAAAGTGATTTTCATCCTCAACGCTCATAGACTCACAAAGATGGAAAACCCTTTCTGCCCATGGATTTTCGGGAATAGACCAATGCCTTGTTTCGCTATGAATCTCATGGGAGTTCGTTCTAATCTTGGCTATATTAATTTTCTTCTTTGACCTAGTTTCTATCAAAGAGATATTTTTTATCTTCCAAATTAGGGTTAATGACCTCCTTATAGTATATTTCTGTAAATTGTCATTTTCATCAATGCTCCAATGGTCTAACCTAGCCATCGTATCTTTACTCCAATTCTGCTTGAGGCGTAGTTGGTTTTGACTTGAATTTAAAGAAATTTTAGAAAGTCTCCTGTTTCCTATGTTATTTATCTTGTGCTTGTACATTAGGTACCTATTCATAGCCATGATCTTGATGGGGGAAACCCACTTCTATGAGGATAATAGGATAAGTTGTATTCTTTTAATTTTGAGGTTATAAGTTATAAACCACTTATGTATTTGCTCAATCTTTCTCCAAGATTCTCTAGAAATGTTGCACCCCCATACTTCACAACCATATAAGTTAACACAAAAAAAAATTGAACCCAAAATCCGACGACATATTTGTCTAATTTTTGACATCACTCTGTCGACAATCCGACAAACCCTTCTCTTTTTAAACGTCGGTGAAAATTCGACGGATATCCGACATCAATACGGTCATGTCGGATATCCAACACATACATGTCAGTTATCCAAATACAATTCTTTCAATATACACCTCGGATATCCGACACATACATGTTGGATATCCAACTACAATTCTTTCAATATACACGTCGAATATCCGACCACAAGGCCGTCGGATATTCGACCCATATTACTTTATAGATCGTTGGATATTTGACCAATATTACTTTATAGGAGGTCAGATATCCAACCCATATTACTTTATAGGCCGTCAGATATCCGACGCATATACCCACAAACAGAAGACAAAGCCCGAGGACATTTTCTGTCGGTGGTATGGCAAGGTCGTTGGATTCTTTGGAAGGGCTGTCGGATATCCGACCACTGTGGGGATTTTAAAAAAAAATACTAGTTCTATGTATATTTTAGACTTTTAAAATAGTAGTTCTTGCTGCATGTTCTTTGTAGATTTTGCTACACAGGAAACTATTCAGGTGTCACAATTTGAAGAGAATTTCAGTAGCCCCCCCCCTTCAATGTTTTGTGTAAGCAAAGAAAGAAACAATTTACCATCTCTTTTTTCATTCAGGTGGCAAGGTGCAAATTTTGAAAAGTAATCTGATCTCAGATTTCAATTCATCAATGTCTCAATGTTAATCTATTCTTTGGAGTTGTTGCCATTAAAAAACTCAGTCTAAAAAAGGACAACAGTTACCCATTTGGGTTGAAGGGAAGACCATTTGTAAGTTGGTCTAGCACACCTTTAGGGGGGTTTATTTACACCCATCTAATTTGATTGGGCTTGTTTTGTTGGTTGTAATCACTATAAGTCCCTTTGACCTGTTTTGGTCTTTATTAAACATTAATATAAACTTCAACTCATCTTTCGACTTCTAGTGCTTGTTTCCTAAGGTTATCCTTAGATTATTATGCCTTACTCATAACATAGACATTTTTAAAGAAGTGGTTGCCACATCTGATTGTAAAGAGGCTGAAGCTCTGTAATGGATAAGTGAATTCGAAGTAGGTTCCTTCAAAAATAATGTCGATATCGAGATTGGAACAGAAGCATATGCATATGGTTGAGGCTCCTAAACGTGTTCTGTTTTTTTAAGTTCTAACAATTACAAGGAATTCAGAAAATTTGATAAATGGATTAAAAATTGTCGACAAAGAGGACTTAACCATCTGAGTATTATGAAGATTTCAAGTTGTGGTGGAAACTCTTGAAGGAAATAACATTGTAACTTATGCAGACATCAAGGATCTAATAAGAGAGATAGAAAGGATGATAAGGTGGTTTAAGAAACCCAAATCGTTCATATTTCCCAAGAAAAGAACAACAAGCCAGTTGCTAATGCTAGTATAGTGGTTGACCTTCATCCTTGACTTATGAATCAGAACCTTGATTGGCTTATTTCCCAAGAAACTCGAAACCTTTATTGGATTATGAATCAGAAACTCAAATTGTTCATAATTCCCAAGAAAAGAACAACGAGCCAATTGCTAATGCTAGTATAGTGATTGACCTTCATCCTTGACTTATGAATCATAACCTTGATGAGCACCATGTCTTGAATCTTTTCTACGATCTATGTCCTTTGCATTCACTATGCATATAAAGTATGTATGATGATATCTAGGAGTAAGGAAACTGAGTCTAAAGATTATTGGTACTTGGTCACAGTCATTCAATGATGAGCTTGGGTTGGAATATATTAAAGAACAATTTTAATTTGTATATAAAATGAATCGGTATATGTGTGTGTGTGTGTGTCATTTAAGAAAAAAATACAATACATAAGTGTTAACAAAAATTCGATGTCAACAATCTAACTACTAAGGAAATAGCTGATGGATAACCTCACCTTGGCCTGCACATGCTTCATTTCAACATCATAATTTTTCAAGTAGGGTGTAGCATGATGTGGACCAGGAATGGACATGGCATTGACCATCAAAGGAAGGAGAACAAGTATATTCTTGTCAATGTAACCCTATAGAATTTGAAAAGAAACATCACAATCAAAGGGAATTATGTAACAAGTTTGAAAGACTGAGTGCTTGGAGATAACTTCCCAGGAATCAACCTCCCAGGTGGTCTTTGCAGACAAAAATTTCCAATGGGACGTTGACTAGTTCCCAACTGACTTTCATTTCCATTTGAATCATCGAAAAAGTACTTAACAGTGGCTTCAATGTTATGATAAATCTACAATTTCCCACATGGAAAAACAACAAGACAATTAGTGTTGACTTTGTACTCAAATAGAATGTAGACAAAATGAGAAATGCTTTAGTAAATTACATCTCTGATTCCATTCTTTGTTCTCTAATAAAATTAAAATTGAGCAGACAACACAAAATAATGTGCCATCTTTATGCAATAGAGACATCCATAAAGTTGAGCCATAAGTATCAGTCCAAGGATTAAAAAAAAAATTCATAATAGATAAAAGTTCGTAATAATGAAATTCAAACACAAATCCTCAATTCCTAGTAAGATCATGCAATTGTATACAAATTGAATATAATTGGTATCCATCTCAATTTTTTGGTAACCAACATTGTTGGCAATTACCATTTTCAACGCCCTGGTCTTCTCCAATGACCTATGGACAATAACCATATCCAAACCAATTTTATCATACTCGAACTCGGTAAATACTTGGCTGTCTTGGGACTCAGTTGACTCGGATAAGACTTGGATAAGACTTGGCAAAGACTCGGCAAATAGAAAAAAAACTCAAAGTATAGTAAATTATGTGCATAAAAAATATACTAATGACATTTCTAATCCATACAAGTTATAAAACCACATTCTAAGAATAAATTCATTGTATCATCTCAAAAAAATGATAATACTACATTTGACTCTCCATATTTATATGCAAAATAGTGAACCGGAAGATGATTCCTTGAACAAATTCACAAATAGTACTAGGTTCAACTACATAACTCAAAACATAAGTAGAAAATCAAAATAGACAATGTATTCAAGTCCAATCTCAAGTCTCATGCATGACTACATTGTTGGGAGTAGGGAGTGGGAGCGAGAAGCAGGAGTCAAAGCAGGAGTGGAAAGTGAAATTTTCAAAAGCTTTTGTTTTGGAAGCGTTTTGGAAACGTTTTTTTATATAATACATATTTTAATATATTTTGATGCATATATATTTAAAAAAACATGTGTTCATGCCAAATTAGATATAGAAAACATGAAAACATAGATATAACCATTTAGTACACATATAACATCAATCATCTAGGAGTTGTAACTTATAACATTGTCATTAAATGATCAATCATCAATCATCAACAACATCAACCTTCAAATTTCAACATATAATATTTGCCATCAATAAAATCTAACAGATAACATCAACCATGAAACGAAACAAAGCATCATAATATCATATTCAATACCAAAGAGTTGTAAGATGCAATCAACAACTTAAAGTTTAAACTTCAAAGGTAAGACCAAGATTCAAAGGTCAAAGTTCAAAGTAGGCCATAATGTTTACAAAATAGGCCATAATAAACATGAAATACAAAGTACTATGATACTATCTACTAAGCTTTATGCTTGCCACAATAAACTTCCAATTTCTTTTCTTGTGGTCTAGGTGGAATAGGAGCTGCTGGAAGTGATTGTGGAACATGATAAGAAGATGAATGGCCCCCATGGATTGTTGGACATTGTGAAGCTAAAGGATAAACTCCTGCATATGGAAACTTGTTGGTGGTTAGGAGTGGTATCTCTATTGTATTAATTGTATCACCATCATGATGGATCAAATATACCCCACTATCTTTCGATCAGTTATAACACATCTCCCCTCACTTTCTACTAGTTTTGGGTCCAATTTGGTGTGTGCTTTTCAACAACTCCCAATTCTTCTAGGTAAATTGATTACAAGATAGAATTATAATTACCTTATGACACATTGGATACAAGCAACATAATGTCTTTAAGTAAATGCAATCTAAAATCAACCTACCTCGATCAAGAAAATGTAGGAAACTCAACATACTTGAACAATTAATATACTCATCCTACTTGAGCATGAAATTTTTTTATGCTCAACCTATACTTAATAACGATGTGGATTTTTTTGTAGAACCATTTTTTTGGTGATACCCTAGTTGTATCGGCCTTGTTTTGATACTTGATTAATATGTATTAGGACCTAGTTTATAAGGATTTTTTTCGTAATTTATTCCTAGGTCCTATTTTTCTCTTCAATTGTATTCAAATAATGTTAATATAAATGGAACTCAAAATTTCTATATCTCAAATAGACAATTCAAACTTCAATGCAATGCACATGGGAAATTCGCATTTCAATCCAACGCACATTAACAAAGATATTCTCTATGCACGAGAAAGCAAATAAAATTGCAATTATCTAAGACAAAGAAATTTCTATAATGTAAGAAAGTAGGTTCAGGCAGTTTGAACAATTATTCTCCTAACCTAAGGATAGATTTAAAAATAATAAATTTTCCATTTTTTTTAGGCTATAAGCTCCAATGCTTTCAAGCTGGAAACCAATAAATAATTTTTGTCCATTCTAAAAGACAATATAAAAATATCTTGGCCAAAACATATGATGTACCCACTCTCAAAAATAGGTTCAAGATCATGCTAAACAAATGAGCGATCATTTCCATGTAATCAAATCAAACCATTATTACTTATGATGTTAATTACATACCTAAACTCATTCCTATAGTAAACTATTATGGCGCAACTATATTACACATATCCCAACTTCAACCCATACTACATAACATATACAAATAACAATGCACTATACACACCCAAAAAACATATTGAATAAATGAATTAATACATTATGCATAATGGTATAGAGATTGCACATACACATAGACAATCCATGTGCATAGTAAATGCAAAACGATTGTAGTTTTAGTATGCGACACAACAATTATTACAATTACTAGAGGTGGAATAAGAAAGTAGGTTCATGTCACTTTGAATAATTCTTCTCTCCCATGTAAAATACATACTCAAAAAACATATGACAAATATAAAACTTTTGGTATGATGACCAAATAAAATTGCATTTAGGATGACAATGAAATTAAATTAGGGATCAAAGGTTACAAGTAATGTAACATAAGGTGCATAGTATAGAAAATTTATATTTTTTTTTTTAACAAAAACGGTTAAGAGATTTTATATTAAAAAGAGGAATGAGGATTACATAGTTCTGAAGACAGACTGATCCCAAGAGAGGACTACGTCCATGACTCCTTGATCATCTACAACCAGTCTTAACTAATCCTGATACTTTCCTATTCGATGGAGACTGAATCTTCTAACAAATTACCCAAGAAAGAACTGGGCTACACTTACTACTAGCAAGACCAAAATTTATGTTGTCCTACTTCTTACATACATCTCAAAACATTCCAGAGATTAACGATATGAAGTTTGTTGACTTCTTGTTTTTCTTGGAGAAGTTAAACATTATTTTGGCTTCACAGGGGGTGAAGCTCCTTTTTTTCTTTCTGACGACTTTGTTCCAATCTAATGGTTCGACAATGACTTCGAGAATGGGCACTGCGTCTTCAGGTGTATCCTGTGGGGCTGGAATTTTTGGGTCCATCAGTTGGATAGCACTATCTCGTGGAGCTACAGGTGGATCTTTGTCGTTGGCGGGGATCCTTTGTTCTTCTGGAGTGTCCTCTATTTTAGCCTGAGGAGATTCCTTAACTTGTGTTGGAGCTTCTTCAGGTATATCTTCATTTTTGTTTACTGTATAATGCTTGGAGTTTGCTCCATCCCACCAAGTGGATTTGCGATGAGGCTTTTTGGATTTGGGGATCTATGAAGCTTTTGGGCATTCTTTTACAAGATGTCTGGTTACGAAGCAAGATCTGCATCTGAACATCACATTTTCATAATCTAGTTTTTGCACCCACACATAGTCCTTGCTGGTCAAATGGATCTCATCAGGAAAGCCATTGTTGAATTCCATTTCCACAGAGATGCGAGCAAAGGTAGTTTTGATGTAATCCTTTGTTCCTGGACTTTGATCGTAGAAGGAGCCCAACGCATTGCCAATAGCTTCAAGCGAGGCCGGGTTCCATAGATGCAAGGGAAAATTTGGAAGCCAAACCCAAACTGGAGCAGATGAGATCTGATCAGTAGTTGGGTCAAAAAGAGGGCTCCAGGGTTTCATAAAGAGCCCTAAACTTCCCCAAAACCACGGACCAGAGTTAAGAATGATATGTTTTTCCTCTGGAGAATTGAAATCCACAACAAAAAAACCCCAAGAAAAGGGATAAATAGAAATTTCCTCATTAACAAGGGGTTTCCATACCTCAGAGATCCATTTATGGAGATCAACCAGGCGAGGCCAGAACCCATTGAAGCGACAAACCAAAGCTAACTCAGCGAAATTCCTTGCTTCGATCAAACATTCCTCAACCACTGCAATGGAGGGCGCTGGTATTTCCTGAACTATCATAGCCGGTTGGCCGCAGGCTATCTTGCCGAGTGAGATTGGGATCGAGGGTCCCCGGCTGGAGGCTACTGAGAGAAATCTGGCCGCCATCAGGATCAAAGATGGCTTTCGGACCAAATCTAACCCACTTCGCGAAGCTAAGCTAGTCGTCTTCCCTAGCGTAGGCCACCACAAACCGGACCAGATCTTCGTGTTGCTGCAGACCTGTGATGCATCCCAGGCAGTCGAAGGTGCAGAGGCATCGGCCGTATTCAGAGACGAAGGCCTTGAGCTAAAGCACTAGGGTTCGCAGGGTTTCGCCGTTGTGATCCAAGGAAAATGTATAGAAAATTTAGATATTATAAGTGCCATACAAAGTAATTATTTTGAAATATTCACAATGTAGTAGGATCATAGATTAGAGAGATTATATAGAAATTTACTTCATGGTATAACTTAGTCAATACTAAAAATATAATGCTCAAATATTCTTGAACAAGGTGGTGGTTCAATTCTTGTGTTGGGAATGACCAAAGGCTTGTCGGTTGAGGTTTATGTCATATGTTTCCTTTTACCACTAAAGAGAAACTTTTGCATCACATGAAAATTTAACATAGGTTCCATCTACAATGTAGAAAATGAAGGCCAATGTGATCGTGAATTTTGTTCATTATGGCATTAAAAAAACTAGGCTTACTAGAGACCATGATGAACTTTCAATATGACCACCATGAGATGTTTATCTCAACTTTAATTTTCTAGTAAAGGAATGGGGTTACAAGGATTTGAAGCATTTCTACTAAGAAATAACCCAAAACAAAATGCCTTCAAACCAAAAAATTCAACCCAAATCCAAATGTAATAAATCCCTAATTGAAACAACAACCATACATAAAATAAAGGCCAAACATATTTCCATTAAACCTCTATTATCTTGAAAACCATATACAAGTTTATAGGATTGATTGTAATAAATTCCTACCACTCAAAGAAGCTTTTGTCACCCCTAGTTCTTTCATCATCATCATAAGGTAAAATATATGCAATAGCTCCTTGTAACTACCTCTTATTTGGCATTTCCAACCCCGTTTCACACAATGTAATAGCTCCTTGTAACTACCTCTTAATTGGCAAGCCAAAAATTAAAAACTTGAGCACTTTGAAGGTGAACATAAACAAATAGAAAAAAAGAAGCATTTCAAATTCTAAGGCCATAATTTGATGAAGATCCCAATTCCAATCCCCATTTTGATCCAAAAATGGGTATTAATAAAACAAATCTCTTGAGGCCTAAGAGGATGACATTTCAATTTGTTGAGGAAGGAAGATGGTCAAAGGAGGAATAAATATTGAAATTTAATAGTCAATTCGGATAAGCATGAGCAAAGGAGCTGAATATCAAGCAAGAAAATATTTCCAAGGCAAAGTTTGAGCTTGATATAAATCCTAATTTGATTGAAGTGTCATAAAGAGTTATTACAAATTAAGAAGAGAAACCAAAGGATCCTATACCTGATGTTGAGTGTTGGGATATGGTTCTTTTACCCTCTGGTAGCTACACATATGTCATGGAAGGTGATTTAAAAATTAATTTGGAAAAAATGACTATATATGTAGAGCACCCTTATCCAATTGAGCCTCAACCTAAACCCCTTCCACCTCCATTGCAAGAAATCAGACAGGTAGGTCAAGCTCGATAGAATAGGCATAAAAATTGAAGAACTTGGGTAGGTTAACTCTCGCTCTCCTCTCAAGAAATAAAATAGTTAAGGAAACCATCCTCCCATGCTCCCATGCCCCCCCCATGAAGTTCCAATCACATTAGTGTTGATTAATTAACCTAACCTTGAGCAACTTGGGATAACTATCCCGTTGAGATCATGCCCAGTTTAAGGCTAGTACTTCCTCATGTATGCATGAGTATCTAGTCACCAGTGAACACTTCCAGGTTATCAAAAAAATTAAGAGGTTTATATGCTCTTATTACCAACAGGAGGGACATACTTTCAAAACTTGTCTCCTATGTTTTCAAAAAATTGAAGATATTTCTTAGCAAACCACTAAGTTGACCAAGAAGGAGCAAAACAAATTGCGTACACAGCGACACCTTGCAAAGGAAAACGATAGACAGGAGGTGATAAGGCAGGGTTTGATAGAGCCTCCAAATCCAAAAGTAAAGATGAGAAATATTATGAAGGTACTTGGTGTTGAAACAACCCAGGATCCAACGTGGCTCGAAATGGAACCCTCCCAAAGAATTTGTGGACAAAGAAGAGACCCTAAATATGAATCAATTTTCCATTTATATTGATTTCTAAGGGAAAAAAAACATATACAATAATGAAATCAACCATTTAAACTATGAAATATTGGACCCCATAAAATTTAGGGCTTCGTACTCACAGAATTGGGAGGCATTGCCTATTCTCAATGGGAGCACGTGCAAGAGGATGAAGATGCACGTCCATAATCCAACATTGATCACAGCCCACAGCTCAGCTAAATCAATGGTTGCACAGAAGCCCCAGAATGATCTTCTCGCAGCACACAGAACTCAAAGGGTGCACGCATGAGAGTCTAAGGCCGGTTACAATGAAACAAGTCAATTCGCGGGAGGTATTAAGGTATGTCATTTTGCTTGGTTTTTTTTATTGTTTTTTTGTATTGTTTGTATTTTATAAATGTTGTTTGTTAATTTGTTTTTGTATTATTTTTATTTTTTTATTTTTATGTTTTTAAAATATATATAATTTTCAAGTGTGACAAATATTACTATGAACAGGTGCAAAAGATGATGTATCCCCATTACATGCCCCTCATAGACACCACTACGTGTTTCAATCCTTGGAAATTCATCGACCATATGTATTTGACTCATATGTTGCAAGAATTCACGATTGGAGTGACTGAGACGTTGATGCCATACCGTGCTAGTGACATTGGCACTGGCTACCATATAAATAGACACTTTTCTTAGATGAAGAAAGGGTCTTCGCCAACTTGTATGTATGATTGGATTACTCACAATATATTGAGGAAACCACCTTGAAATCATCACTCATGTCCTTTACTAGCCATTGATTTGACTAGAATTGTATCTCTTTATTGGTGTGTGTAATATGGTAAAGAGAAAAAATATTTGGTCCAACACCTAGAACATGAATACCATATCCATATCAATGATGATATCACCCTAGCATGCAACTTGTATGATCAAACTGTCATCAATAACCACTTTATGTCCAATGTGTTGTTGTCTATAATTAGAGAGAAAGTATGCATGTTTGGTCATGTTTTGAGCAGCTCTTGAATCAACAATCCACTCTCGTTAAGAAGAATATAACAAGGTGCAAATTTCACCTCCAAATGTGCACTGTGAGGAGATCCAACATTCTCATAAGAAAGGTCTTTGATCTCTACTGTAGATCTTGCAAGCTCTCCAATTTTACGAAGATGAGCAAGGTAATACTTGAAAGGATGGCCCTAAGGCTAGTATCCACTTATAACTTTTATCTTGTGTGAGGGTTTTAATTATTACCCTTACCTAAGTTAGACTTAGATTTAAGTGGGGTTGAGATGGCCTTTAGATGGGCTTGATCTCAAGGGCGTAGTTTACCCATATTCCTCAAAGTAACTTGATGTTGAATGATATTATAGAAATCCCCTCAAGAGTATAAGCTATAGGATTGTTGACAAATAAATAAATGTTGTAGAATACTAGAGCAAAGGATTTGAATGATGGAGAGAGATTATTCAGAACAATACTTACAAGTTTTGGATTTGGTTTTCCTATTTATCCCACTTGAATAAGGTTAACCTTTAGATTTTAAACCTTTCAATATACTCCTCAATCACGTTGAAGTCATCTATTTAGAGGTTGGAGAGTTCAGTTTCAAGTTGGTTTACCTAAGTAGTATTCACCGTTTCAAAGAGAGTTTTGAATGTATCCAACTTTCCTTTGCATATTTTTTATCCTTGGTATGATGAATGATATGATGCCTGACGTGAAGAATGATCTACCCAAGAGCTGCATTCTACTTCAAACACATGACTTTCCATACTTATAAATTAATTGAAAGGGGTGGTTAACTTTGCAATTTCTTTGACAAAGGCTGATATGGGTTAGAGAACCACCTTGTTTTCTTGCTTATATTCCAAAAATTTTATTTTATTGTATCATATGTTTTCATTGTCATTTATTAGGGAAGCTATAAATGTGCACTATCATCATCAACGTCGTCGTTGTCATTAACTATCATCATCATCACCATAAAAAAAACCATTATCGTCGTCGTCATCGTCGTCCTCGTCATCTTGATCGTAAGCATCATCATTAATTTCATCGTTGTCATCAATCATCATCATCATAAACAACATCATTGGCATCGTCGTCAATATCGTCATCATCATCATCAACGTCGATGTCATCACTATTCATCAGCACAATCATCACAAACAACAACATCGTCATCATCATCATCTTGATTATCATCATCATCACCGTCATTATCATCATCACCATCATAATCATCATCATCTTCATCTTGATCATTATGGTCGTCATCGTCATCATCATCATCATCATCACCATCATCATCATAATCGTCACCATCGTCATCGCCATCCCCATCATAATTTTCATCATCACAATCATATAAAACAACAACATCATCATCGTTGTTGTCATCATCATCATCATAAGCATCATGATTAACGTTTTCGTCGTCATTAATCGAAGCTTGCATAAAGTAAAATCATATAGTGGACCATTAAGATTCAATGCACTACGAACTTCAATGCAAGCTCTAATATCATTGGAAATGGAATTAAAATTAATATTGTTATCTATATATCTTGGCAAATGCTTAGTGTAGAGGCATATATGCCACTAAGAAGAAAAGTCAACTCTAATATCAAAATTGATATAAGTAGGGAAAATGAGGAAACCCAAATCTTTCTAACTATGGAACTTTCTCTAGATACAACATTAATATATAAAGTGTTTTCCAATGTATAAATATTTCTTGCAACAATTTTTTCCCATTCTTTACTATTTCCTCTGCATAACTTCTTTAATCTCACCAATATTACTATTACTATTGTTGTTATTATTGAATGTATAGTTTTTACTAGAAACCAATACTTACTATCTAATTAAGAAGCTCTAACTAAAGATAAATATCTCAAAAAGTAGTCATGATATATTAAAAAATTATTTAATATAAAAATCCCAATATAAAAATAAAAATAAATAAAGTTCATTTGATAATGTCTTCAAGTAACAAAGAGTGAAATAGAAACTTCTAGTGATTTCTTTTTGCAAACTTTTCAGAAACAACTTTATTGGTTTTTAGAACTAATTTGCAAACTTTTCAGAAACAACTTTATTGGTTTTTAGAACTAACTTGATTGTTTTTCATAAGTAGTTGACAAATGATTTCAAATTGTTTTTAGAATGATTTCTTGGGTTAAGTAATGTTTCTAGCACTGTAAACACATTTCTTTGCTATTGGATATTTTTTTTGGATCGATGGTTAATATCCCTTGGAGTGGTTTGTTTTGTACCATTGTGTTGTTGAAGATTCCCATGGGATATGGTAATTGTAGGATATGAATAATATATGGTAAGTGTAGGATATAAGAAACAATAACGAATTCATAATTTCCTGAGAAAAAAGAGCATATTAAGTTATTTTTGTTGGATTTCCTTTTTTTTTACAAAATCAAATGTATTAAAATTCAATTACCCCATATTCTTGTATCAAAACTTCATTTCTTTCATGATTTGTTGATTGGAGGAAAGCTTGATGGTCGAAGTGGAAAGCCATATTTAATAGCTAGGTATTCATATTAAAATCATAAAAGTTAGGAGAAGAACATAATGTTATTGGAATTTTATACTTCTTAAGGGGGGCATTGAGTTCTTATGCAACCTTGTGCAACCATTGCTTTAGCTGAGCTGTGATCAAAGTTGGATTGTGTTTGTGCATCGTCATCATCAACGTCGATGTCATCACTATTCATCAACACAATCATCACAAACAATTTGGGATTTGTATTAATATCTTTGAGTAAGAAAAACCATTTTGAGTATAAACACTATACATGGTTTAAGAAAACCCATGACGTAGCACATTAATTAATCTATAGGTTTTGTTTTTTATGCTTGAATTGTTAGTGTTAGTCATGTTTGAGTCTTGAAACCCTCCCACGCCGTCAATGCGTGGGTCTAGTCTAACCATGCCAAAACAATTTCAACGTTGGCCCCGTGTAGCACATTAATTAATCTATATGTATGGTTTTTTATGCTCGAATTGTTAGTGTCCGTCATGTTTGAGTCTGGAAACCCTCCCACACCGTCAATGCATGTGTCTAGTCTAACCATGCCAAATTTCAGTCCAAGCAAGCACAAATTAAAAAAAATTCAACGTTGGCCCCGTGCAGTACATGATCAAGCATGCATTTGGGTTAGCATAATAATTGTGCATTGCCTTACTGAGCTTCTCTTTGTTTCAAGAATAATTTAATATTCTCTACTAAACAGGGCCAACCACGTGAAGGTGGAATCTCATCTGAACCCCCCCGCCCCTCACGTCACTCTCAATCCCCCATAACCCGGTAAAATCTATGTACAAAAAAAAATTTATTCTTTTTTTTTCATACTTAAGAAGCAATGTCTCTAATTATAACATATGTCAACATACAAGAAAATGACAAAAACACTAAGAAACAATTAATTTATACGTCGTACCAATAAAATTCAATAATTCTATCACAATATTAAATCAAAATATGTAGAGTAGATATATTAAGGCATACCTCATACACATCAATGGACTTCATAATCTTCTTCATCCAAGTCATCATCTGTATCATCCGATCCAGATTCAACATTGTAAGGATTGGACATATCATCATCGTCATCGATGTCAGTTACGATCATCATGTCATCGTCGATATCATCTTCATGGATATTGTCTTCTACATCATCTTATTCAACTAATTCTTCGACATCTTCCTCTGGAACATGGTCATCTAACTCATGTTGATCATCTTCAACATCATCTTCTTCTTCGAGACCCTCTTCATTACCTTCCTCTACGTTATACTTTATAGGCCTTCCCCTTGGATCTTCTCTCACAACAAATGACCAACCCCCTCTACCTGGAACCTCAGAGTAAAATACCTCTTCACATTGGCTTGGAAGAACATAGGGTTCTATTCCTGACTCAAACAACCTTGTATTAACCATGGTAAATCCATTATCATGTTCAATAATAGTTTTATTGAGATCACATTGATTCAATCGTAACCTATACCATTTGACAATGAACATAACTAATTTGAAGGATTTAATGTCACACTAAACAATATCTTTCAAATACCCATAGTATCAATTTTTCGAGAGTTCTGGATGTATGTCACTTCTAGAGGAAACATTGGTCACCTCAAAGACTGCAGATATCCCACAATCTGATGTTTTCTTCATTTCATCCAACTTTTTGATGCTATATTTATAGCCATTGCACCACATAGCCTTATGATGGTTTACCTACAACAAGCCATACACGTAAATATTACATCATGATCCATTGATGATAAAGTGCATGTTTATGCCCTGCAAGGAAAAAAAACAACATGTACATCAATATGTTTGCAAAAAAAAAAATAGCGTGGCTGATTAATATGCTTGCCTGCTTATCTTTTAAACCATATGCTAAATCGATTTCCCTTTGTGTAAGATTGGTATCTCCATTGCGATGAGCTGCTTTAACTAATGAAGCCACACCTTCCCATGATATTCCATGACCATATTTTTCACATCGTTCAATCCATACCTTCATCCAGTCAATATTGTTTGCGATGTATAAATGAAGTGCATCCCACTCTCGACCAACTTTTTGATGAAAATAAAATTAAAATTCAATACAAATTTATATTCATATAACAAAGTATACACTTTTAATAATTGATGCATATTGAATATTAAAAATAGAATAAGTATGATATATACATAAAAATAAACAGTTAAATGTATTATATTAATTAATATCCACTAGCTAATAAATACCTTTCACCTTCCTCGATCTACCTTTCCCCTTCAGGTACTCCCCTTCGAAATTTTTATTGGAGTCTAGATCACAAATGCGACCTAAATTGAGATTTGACGCTAATTTATGAAGATATTCACTAATATACATCATATTTTGGTATACCATAGAACCCTTGGAACGTGCTCGTTGTCTAACCAAACCCTTCAAAAATTTCAAGTGCCTCTCAACCATCCACATGGACCTTGAGTGTACAGGTCCACACAATTCAATCTCCTCAACTTAGTGTATGAGGTAGTGTTCTTCTGCATTGAAAAATGCCGAAGGTAGATGCTTCTGTATTTCACACATGAGATGAGGAATTTCTCTCCTCCAATACTTTATATCTTCTTGGTGTATTTCTTTAGATGACAACTATCTACAAGTGATGCAAACCAATCACGAGATTTAACAAAAAAAAAATTATATTACATAACATGAATTAGTGCACAAAAACCAAATATAAGTTCTACAATGACTTAAACAAACACTAAGCTCATGCAAAAAATCGCTACTTACCTCATGTATTTCCCAAGATTATATATAACTTGTTTGAAATTGTTGTCGAAGTTGTCCGGGAGAGAGAGGGGTAGAACATACCGGAGCAATATACAAATCGTTTCATTTTTTTTACAAAAAGTAGACCAAAAATACCAACAATATGCACTAGAATAAAAAAAATATAGCAATAATTATATGCATACCATAATAATTACCTTCATGAAGATATGCCAATCATGTGTTTTCACCCCCGCAAAATCACCTTTCTTTGTTATGATATTCTTCATGTCCGAACAAAATCCGGTGGGAAATTTAATTTTTCGCATGACTTCTTTTACAACATTACTTTGTTGCTCCATTAACATCCATGGAAGTGAGTTTACATTAATTTGGTCTCCATTTCTATGAAATTGAATGATGTCTTTCATTGCATGGTTGGCTTCTTGAATGTCATTGCAAATTTTGACAATTTTTTCTTTCTCACTCCTTCCATCGAATAGTTTCCATAATGTTTCAGTCACATTCTTTTATATATGCATTGTATCAAATAGATGAGAAATTTGTAGGTGCTCATAGTAGGGAAACCTACTGAATTATTTAGGATAACTTTTCATTCCTCGCGGAAGCCCATTAATGCCTTCATGATCAAGACGACCATCGTGAATCATAGTTTTTAAAGAAATTACAAAAATCAATGTCAATTACAGTAAACAACACATACTAAAAAAAAATCATAACATTTCATATACGATGATTCATACATACCTTGACGATTTCTATTATATTGCAACTTCCATAGGTGAGGTGTCATTCTCTGCAGTTTTAATGCAGTCACTTGCTTCCCATTGAACAAATTTTTTTCGGTAGTTCGATACCTATGATTCTTAGAGAGGAAGTGTTTTTACTCATCAAACACCTCATTTCTTAAACTTTTTGAATGATGAGATTTGATCTTAGGACCACAAACTGGACATGCAAATTTTCCCTTTGTGTAAAGACCTACATAAAGAGATGGATTATCTATGTCAATTATAATTATATATAAAATGAATGGATTATTTTAAAAAACATGTGTGCATAATATATTAACTAGTTCATAAAAATAAATGCAATTAAAGTGGAACTTATAATTACAAACCGCAAAAATGGGTTAACCCTGGGGCATCATGTATTGTCCATACAAGCATTGCATGTAATTGAAATTGCCTTTTTCGTATTGGTCTAGATACGTCATACATAGTGATTCCATTCCATAATTTAGTAGCTCGTCAATAAGAGGTTCGATATATACATTCATATATTTAATTTGGTACTTACCTGATTGATTTAAACATATAAAATATATAATTATTACAACCATTTAGATATATAAACCATACAGGAGAGAAAAATAATATATATATATATATATATATATATATATATATATATATATATATATATATATATATATATATGACATTATGCAACAAAATACGACAAATGAGATGCCACTACATTAAAAAAATGTGTAGACACATACCTGGAATAATCATTGCCAACATTATGTGCTCCCTCTTTATTGACAACCATGGAGGAATGTTATTGTTGATAACAAAAATAGGCCACACCGAGTAAACAGATCTCATCTCTGCAAATGGATTGACACCATTTGTTTCCAAATAAATCCTAAGATTATGAGGTTCTTTTTTAAAGTGAGTTCATTTTTCCTCCATATCTCTAAATGCAGACCCATCTGCAAGCATTCGAATAATGTCATCTTGAATTTTGTTCCATGCTTGGTAATCCATAAATTGTGCTATGTTTTTGCGCCTGAATAGTCGTTGCAAATGTGGAATAATGGCAATATAATGAAGAACCTTGCGAGGCACCTTTTTTGTTACTTGATCTGTTCGATATCTACTGATATCACATTCTGGACATTATGTTTCAAATGCATGTTGATTATAATATATAACATGGTCATCGAGGCATGCATAAATTGCTTCATACTGCATTCCAATTTCTTTCATGATGGAAGATAAATCTCGATATGTGTGAGGTAAAATATTTGACGATGGTAACAAAAATTCAGCTATCAAGCTACACCAAATTAAAATAAAAAAATTAGTTAATATAATATATAAATAATATTAATGAAACACATTTCATCCATACTAATTTAACTTATGAATTAACAATAAAATTATTAGATGAAAAATTATAACCTTTAGCACGATCATATATATGTGAGGGAATATATTACATGTACCTTAACATCTGTGTGACTGATGTGTTTGAAAGACCATTCATAACCTTCAAGTTAATTATCAACAATATAGCAGAGAGAAGATTTGTGTTGGAGCCCTCATAAAGGGGTTTGTATGCCTTCTCAAGAAGAGGTAAATTATGAACATCATCAAATTCATCATTTTCATGATCATGATCATCATCATCCATTCTAACATTAAATGTATCATGGATCAATATATTTGTACCGTCATCTTCAACTATGTTATCAGTAAGATCATCTTCTTCAATATGATCATTAACTTGTTATCCATTATTCATAGCTCCATGTTCTTCCGGTACTTGTTCTGAAAGCACGTCGAATTTTCGCAAACAGTCTCTTGTATAAAAAACATGTCATAATGTTTCGTGTAATGTCCCTTGTTATGAATTTTATTAAAATGGCAAATTTTCACTTTTTTCCCTAGTTAGACCTTTGACTAGTTTTGATCTCTAGGTCCCAAATTTGCCCCAAATGATCCCAAATCTTCTGATAAGGTATATGAATGATATTAGAACATAAATATGTGTTTCAGGGATGCCTTTGGACCTTTAAAATACTTCTGCAAATCCTCTTTCAATTCTGATCAATGTAGGTAAATTTACTAGTGATTTTCCTTTGACTAGTATTGGTCTCTAGGTCTCAAATTGACTCCAAATGCCTTCAAATCTTCAAGGAAGGTGTATGAATGATATTAGAACTTGAATATGATGTTTATGAATGAAATATGTCCACCAAAATACCTCTGCAAACTCTGTTAATATTTTGAACCAATTATGCAATTTTACTTGTAATTTGGGGTTCAAATCCCCCTAGGGTAAGTACTGAAAATGGCTTCCCAAATGCCTCCAAACCCACTCAAATTTATGAACAAAGGTATGTAATGTGTTAAGTATTTTATTAAAGTCTCATATTCACCCTTAATGGATTATTAAAACTGTTTTCACCCTCTCCCATTCAAATGCAAAAATCCCCAATTCGACCCTTGGGGAAATGGCACTATTTCACCTCCCAATATAACTAAACTGAGTAAAAATACTTCAAATGCTCAATTACAGTACATGAAAATTGTATAAGACATCCATGGCAGTATATTGATTACAAATATATCATAGAATCATCCATTCATTGGAAATCATCATCAATACATTGGCTCACAACAAGATAGTGGGGAAATGGCATTGTTCTTCCATTAAAAATGAGATTTATACATTTCTACTCAGAATTTAGACCTGAAACTTTTTGGAGATGAATAAAAGAGTATTTAATTCATATTACAAAAGAAATTGGGCATTAAAAGCTTCCCCAAAGAGTACAATAGCTCACCAAAAACACCCTCCCTCAAGGATCAAGAATATGCCATCAAAACTGGAAATGGTTGAAGGAGCGAGCTGCAATAGAAGAAACCATGAGCTGCCCTGTAGCTTACACATACAAATAAAGACTCCATTAAATCTCCAAATGAAAGGTCTGAATGGCCTTTCCAATTACCAACTTGGATGAGAATCTTTCACCCTCGAAATTGGTTAAGGCAAGAAACTAGTCATCCACTAGCTCTCCCTCTTCACAAATGCAATTGCAAATTCTAAAAATGATCAAAATCTGGTTTCATTCTTTGTTATTGACATTTATAAAGTTCTAATGTCCTCCATGGGTCGAATTCCTTCCAAGAGACTCATGCCAACTCAAGTTGGGAAGAGATTCCAAAGAACGTCACTTGTACAACAATTCCTAGTTTTCCACTTCCACCAAATCACATGTGGAAGCATCTTAGCTTCCCTAACACCCTTGAGCGCCGTCTTGGAGTCTATTTTTAGCCCTGACATGTCATATATGTCATATGTAAGCCTTAAGTTCTGATTTGTGTCATAGGTGTCATAGCATCTTCATCATTGTTGTCACAGAGCTAGAGAATCTAGCCCAAGTGTCTCACTAACTCAAAATTGCCTCTTCCTCTTCCATGGGCATTACTCTTCCTCTATATTTTGACCTTGTATAAGTCATGCCATGAATAATACCTTTTGGACTCCCCCAAGTATGTTACCATTCACCTTGAATTCGAATTGGTGAGAGAATGATGCCAAGTGTAGTGGAGAAATCTAGCCATATGTGGGTCCCACTTCCTCCATGTGTCTTCATGATCAAATGCCACTTTGATTTTCACTTGTATATATTTATTTAGATCATTTATTAAATATTTATGCCACTCTAATGTTCAAACATCATTTATTATCCCCATTATTCCAAATCCCAAAGCTTCCACCCCAAACCTAGGAAACTAGTAATTTTCCTCCTTGGCAATTATTTGACCTTTAACATCAATTTTACAAACTCTAATGAATATGGCCAATGTGATTAGGCCATTGTGATCCAATTCCAAATTTGGGACATGAAAAATCCTCCCTTCCCAATATTGTTTGTCCTCAAGCAATTTCAAACATGGGTGTTGAAGAACCTGCTTCTTGTATAATTCTTTGAAGTTGTCATTGAATTGCCCAACCTTGAGTCTTTGAGTTTCCTTGAAGATTTTAGAGAGGAACCACCATGCTTGCTACTGCACTACTCTGATTAAAATCACTTTATTAAGTGGAGAATCCATCTCCCATACTACTTGCTCCCCCCAAAAAATGAAACCAATGAGACAAAAATTATTCTAGGGTCCCATTGCTTGTATTGCACCCCAACAATTAAGAGTGCTCTCCAACCCACACCATTAGATAAGAGGATTCTTGGATCCCATTTTCTTGTATGCATTCTTCCAAACATCATGAGTACAAAATATATATCATCAAAGTACATAACAACATAATGAAAATGTACATCAAGGATATGCTTCATCAAAGAGTCATGAAAGTGCTTATACCTCCAAGCAAGTAGAACACCATTTTCCAATTGCATACAAGCTTCAAGTGACCAATCAAATCTGCTCCAATGACATAGGTGAGGATCCCATGTCCTATAATGTTGCTCCAAAAGGATGTGATATGCATCAAAATATTCAGCCATGTATTCTTTCATCCAAGAAGTGAATGAAGAAACTCCACTAAAATCTGAACCAAATAATGAGTAAAAAAAACAAGTAGACTTCAAATGACTCAAAGAAGTCTCACCCATACATCCATGAATATGAGAATCTTAAAAATATAACAAAGTATGTGGCTGCCAATTATTCTTTAATGTATGTACCTAATCCACAGGTGCAAGGACCATGCTCTGATACCACTGTAATGTCCCTTGTTAGGAATTTTATTAAAATGACAATTTTTCACTTTCTTCCCTAGTTAGACCTTTGACTAGTTTTGATCTCTAGGTTCCAAATTTGCCCCAAATGATCCCAAATATTCTGAGAAGGTATATGAATGATATTAGAACATAAATATGTGTTTCAGGGATTCTTTTGGACTTTTAAAATACTTTTGCAAATCCTCTTTCAATTCTGATCAATCTAGGTAACTTTACTAGTGATTTTCCTTTGACTAGTATTGGTCTCTAGGTCTCAAATTGACTCCAAATGCCTTCAAATCTTCAAGTAAGGTGTATGAATGATATTAGAACTTGAATATGATGTTTATATATGACATATGTCCACCAAAAGACCTCTGCAAACTCTCTTAATATTTTGAACCAATTATGCAATTTTACTAGTAATTTGGGGTTCAAATCCCCCTAGGGTAAGTACTGAAAATGGCTTCCCAAATGCCTCCAAACCCACTCAAATTTATGAAAAGAGGTATGTAATGTGTTAATTATTTTATTAAAGTCTTATATGCACCCTTAATGGATTATTAAAACTGTTCTCACCCTCTCCCATTCAACTGCAAAAATCCCCAATTCGACCCTTGGGGAAATGGCACTATTTCACCTCCCAATACAACTAAATTGAGTAAAAATGATTCAAATGCTCAAGTACAGTACATGAAATTGTATAAGACATCCATGTAAATATATTGATCACAAATATATCAGAGAATCATCCATTCATTGGAAATCATCATCAATACATTAGCTCACAACAAGGTAGTGGGGAAATGGCATTGTTCTTCCATTAAAAATGAGATTTATACATTTCTACTTGGAATTTCGACCTGAAACGTTTTGGAGATGAAGAAAAGAGTATTTTATTCATATTACAAAAGAAATGGGGCATTAAAAGCTTCCCCAAAGAGTACAATAGCTCACCAAAAACACCCTCCCTCAAGGATGAAGAATATGCCATCAAAACTGGAAATGGTTGAAGGAGCGAGCTGCAATAGAAGAAACCATGAGCTGCCCTGTAGCTTACACCTACAAATAAAGACTATATTAAATCTCCAAATGAAAGGTCTGAATGGCCTTTCCAATTACCAACTTGGATGGAAATCTTTCACCTTCAAAATTGGCTAAGGCAAGAAACTAGTCATCCACTAGCTCTCCCTCTTCACAAATGCAATTGCAAATTCTACAAATGATCAAAATATGGTTTCATTATTTGTTATTGACATTTATAAATTTCTAATGTCCTCCATGGGTCGAATTCCTTCCAAGAGACTCATGCCAACTCAAGTTGGGAAAAGATTCCAAAGACTGCCACTTATACAACAATTCCTAGTTTCCCACTTCCACCAAATCACATGTGGAAGCATCTTAGCTTCCCTAACACCCTTGAGCGCCCTCTTGGAGTCTATTTTTATCCCTGACATGTCATATATGTCATATGTCAGCCTTCAGGTCTGATTTGTGTCATAGGTGTCATAGCATCTTCATCATTGTTGTCACAGAGCTAGAGAATCTAGCCCAAGTGTCTCACTAACTCCAAATTGCCTCTTCCTCTTCCATGGGACTTACTCTTCCTCTATATTTCAACCTTGGATGAGTCATGCCTTTAATAATACCTTTTGGACTCCCCCAAGTATGTTACCATTCACTTTGAATTCGAATTGGTGAGAGAATGATGCCAAGTGTAGTGGAGAAATCTAGCCATATGTGGGTCCCACTTCCTCCATGTGTCTTCATGATCAAATGCCACTTTGATTTTCACTTGTATATATTTATTTAGATCATTTATTAAATATTTATGCCACTCTAATGTTCAAACATCATTTATTATCCCCATTATTCCAAATCCCAAAGCTTCCACCCCAAACCTAGGAAACTAGTAATTTTCCTCCTTGGCAATTATTTGACCTTTAACATCAATTTTACAAACTCTAATGAATATGGCCAATGTTATTAGGCCATTGTGACCCAATTCCAAATTTGGGACATGAAAAATCCTCCCTTCCCAATATTGCTTGTCCTCAATCAATTTCAAACATGGGTGTTGAAGAACCTGCTTCCTGTATAATTCTTTGAAGTTGTCATTGAATTGCCCAACCTTGAGTCTTTGAGTTTCCTTGAAGATTTTAGAGAGGAACCACCATGCTTGCTACTGCAATACTCTAATTAAAATCACTTTATTAAGTGGAGAATCCATCTCCCATACTACTTGCTCCCCCCCAAAAAATGAAACCAATGAGACAAAAATTATTCCAGGGTTCCATTGCTTGTATTGCACCCCAACAATTAAGAGTGCTCTCCAACCCACACCATTAGATAAGAGGATTCTTGGATCCCATTTTCTTGTATACATTCTTCCAAACATCATGAGTACCAAATATATATCATCAAAGTACATAACAACATAATGAAAATGTACATCAAGCATATGCTTCATCAAAGAGTCATGAAAGTGCTTATACCTCCAAACAAGTAGAACACCATTTTCCAATTGCATACAAGCTTCAAGTGACCAATCAAATCTGCTCCAATGACACAGGTGAGGATCCCATGTCCTATAATGCTGCTCCAAAAGGATGTGATGTGCATCAAAATATTCAGCCATGTATTCTTTCATCCAAGAAGTGAATGAAGAAACTCCACTAAAATCTGAACCAAATAATGAGTAGAAAAAACAAGGACACTTCAAATGACTCAAAGAAGTCTCACCCATACATCCATGAATATGAGAATCATAAAAATATAACAAAGTATGTGGCTGCCAATTATTCTTGAATGTATGTACCTAATCCACAGTTGCAAGGACCATGCTCTGATACCACTGTAATGTCCCTTGTTAGGAATTTTATTAAAATGGCAATTTTTAACTTTTTTCCCTAGTTAGACGTCTGACTAGTTTTGATCTCCAGGTCCCAAATTTGCCCCAAATGATCCCAAATATTCTGAGAAGGTATATGAATGATATTATAACATAAATATGTGTTTCAGATATTCCTTTGGACCTTTAAAATACTTCTGCAAATCCTCTTTCAATTATGATCAATGTAGGTAACTTTACTAGTGATTTTATTTTACTAGTATTGGTCTCTAGGTCTCAAATTGACTCCAAATGCCTTCAAATATTCAAGGAACGTGTATGAATGATATTAGAACTTGAGTATGATGTTTATGGATGACATATTTCCACCAAAAAACCTCTGCAAACTCTCTTAATATTCTGAACCAATTATGCAATTTTACTAGTAATTTGGGGTTCAAATCCCCCTAGGGTAAGTACTGAAAATGGCTTCCCAAATGCCTCCAAACCCACTCAAATTTATGAACAGAGGTATGTAATGTGTTAAGTATTTTATTAAAGTCTCATATGCACCCTTAATGGATTATTACAACTGTTCTCACCCTCTCCCATTCAACTGCAAAAATCCCCAATCCGACCCTTGGGGAAATGGCACTATTTTACCTCCCAATACAACTAAACTGAGTAAAAATGCTTCAAATGATCAAGTACAGTACATGAAAATTGTAGAAGACATCCATTGAAGTATATTTATCACAAATATATCAGAGAATCATCCATTCATTAGAAATCATCATCAATACATTGGCTCACAACAAGGTAGTGGAGAAATGGCATTGTTCTTCCATTAAAAATGAGATTTATACATTTCTACTTGGAATTTCGACCTAAAACTTTTTGGAGATGAAGAACAGAGTATTTAATTGATATTACAAAATAAATGGGGCATTAAAATCTTCCCCAAAGAATACAATAGCTCACCAAAAACGCCCTCCCTCAAGGATCAAGAATATGCCATCAAAACTGGAAATGGTTGAAGGAGTGAGCTGCAATAGAAGAAACCATGAGCTGCCCTGTAGCTTACACCTGCAAATAAAGACTCCATTAAAGCTCCAAATTAAAGGTCTGAATGGCCTTTCCAATTACCAACTTGGATTGGAATCTTTCACCCTCGAAATTGGCTAAGGCAAGGAACTAGTCATCCACTAGCTCTCCCTCTTCACAAATGCAATTGCAAATTCTACAAATGATCAAAATCTGGTTTCATTCTTTGTTATTGACATTTACAAATTTCTAATGTCCTCCATGGGTCGAATTTCTTCCAAAAGACTCA
Source organism: Larix kaempferi (assembly GCA_027924585.1). Taxonomy (NCBI): domain Eukaryota; kingdom Viridiplantae; phylum Streptophyta; class Pinopsida; order Pinales; family Pinaceae; genus Larix; species Larix kaempferi. The sequence goes on along the minus strand of BSBM01000407.1, from coordinate 14,668,652 downwards.
TGCCAACTCAAGTTGGGAAGAGATTCCAAAGAACGCCACTTGTACAACAATTCTCAGTTTCCCACTTCCACCAAATCACATGTGGAAGCATCTTAGCTTCCCTAACACCCTTGAGCGCCCTCTTGGAGTCTATTTTTAGCCCTGACATGTCATATATGTCATATGTCAGCCTTCAGGTCTGATTTGTGTCATAGGTGTCATATCATCTTCATCATTGTTGTCATAGAGCTAGAGAATCTAGCCCAAGTGTCTCACTAACTCCAAATTGCCTCTTCCTCTTCCATGGGAGTTACTCTTCCTCTATATTTCGACCTTGGATGAGTCATGCCATGAATAATACCTTTTGGACTCCCCCAAGTATGTTACCATTCACCTTGAATTCGAATTGGTGAGAGAATGATGCCAAGTGTAGTGGGAAAATCTAGCCATATGTGGGTCCCACTTCCTCCATGTGTCTTCATGATCAAATGCCACTTTGATTTTCACTTGTATATATTTATTTAGATCATTTATTAAATATTTATGCCACTCTAATGTTCAAACATCATTTATTATCCCCATTATTCCAAATCCCAAAGCTTCCACCCCAAACCTAGGAAACTAGTAATTTTCCTCCTTGGCAATTATTTGTCCTTTAACATCAATTTTACAAACTCTAATGAATATGGCCAATGTGATTAGGTGATTGTGACCCAATTCCAAATTTGGGACATGAAAAATCCTCCCTTCCCAATATCTCTTGTCCTCAAGCAATTTCAAACATGGGTGTTGAAGAATTGCTTTCTGTATAATTCTTTGAAGTTGTCATTGAATTGCCCAACCTCGAGTCTTTGAGTTTCCTTGAAGATTTTAGAGAGGAACCACCATGCTTGCTACTGCACTACTCTGATTAAAATCACTTTATTAAGTGGGGAATCTATCTCCCACACTACTTGATCCCCCCCAAAAAATGAAACCAATGAGACAAAAATTATTCCAGGGTCCCATTGCTTGTATTGCACCCCAACAATTAAGAGTGCTCTCCAACCCACACCATTAGATAAGAGGATTCTTGGATCCCATTTTCTTGTATGCATTCTTCCAAACATCATGAGTACCAAATATATATCATCAAAGTACATATCAACATAATGAAAATGTACATCAAGGATATGCTTCATCAAAGAGTCATGAAAGTGCTTATACCTCCAAACAAGTAGAACACCATTTTCCAATTGCATACAAGCTTCAAGTGACCAATCAAATCTGCTCCAATGACACAGGTGAGGATCCCATGTCCTATAATGCTGCTCCAAAAGGATGTGATATGCATCAAAATATTCATCCATGTATGCTTTCATCCAAGAAGTGAATGAAGAAACTCCACTAAAATCTGAACCAAATAATGAGTAGAAAAAACAAGGAGACTTCAAATTACTCAAAGAAGTCTCACCCATACATCCATGAATATGAGAATCATAAAAATATAACAAAGTATGTGGCTGCCAATTATTATTGAATGTATGTACCTAATCCACAGGTGCAAGAACCATGCTTGTATACCACTGTAATGTCCCTTGGTAGGAATTTTATTAAAATGGCAATTTATCACTTTTTTCCCTAGTTAGACCTTTGACTAGTTTTGATCTCTAGGTCCCAAATTTGCCCCAAATGATCCCAAATATTCTGAGAAGGTATATGAATGATATTAGAACATAAATATGTGTTTCAAGGATTTTTTTGGACTTTTAAAATACTTCTTCAAATCCTCTTTCAATTCTGATCAATGTAGGTAACTTTACTAGTGATTTTTCTTTGACTAGTATTGGTCTCTAGGTCTCAAATTGACTCCAAATGCTTTCAAATATTCAAGGAAGGTGTATGAATGATATTAGAACTTGAATATGATGTTTATGGATGGCATATGTCCACCAAAAGACCTCTGCAAACTCTCTTAATATTCTGAACCAATTATGCAATTTTACTAGTAATTTGGGGTTCAAATCCCCCTGGGGTAAGTACTGAAAATGGCTTCCCAAATGCCCCAAACCCACTCAAATTTATGAACAGAGGTATGTAATGTGTTAAGTATTTTATTAAAGTCTCATATTCATCCTTAATGTATTATTACAACTATTCTCACCCTCTCCCATTCAACTGCAAAAATCTCCAATTCGACCGTTGGGGAAATGGCACTATTTCACCTCCCAATACAACTAAACTGAGTAAAAATGCTTCAAATGCCCAAGTACAGTACATGAAAATTGTAGAATACATCCATGGCAGTATATTGGTCACAAATATATCATAGAATCATCCATTCATTCGAAATCATCATCAATACATTGGCTCACAACAAGGTAGTGGAGAAATGACATTTTTCTTCCATTAAAAATGAGATTTATACATTTCTGCTTGGAATTTCGACCTGAAACTTTTTGGAGATGAAGAACAGAGTATTTAATTCATATTACAAAATAAATGGGGCATTAAAATCTTCCCCAAAGAGTACAATAGCTCACCAAAAATGCCCTCCCTCAAGGATCAAGAATATGCCATCAAAACTGGAAATGGTTGAAGGAGTGAGATGCAATAGAAGAAACCATGAGCTGCCCTGTAGCTTACACCTGCAAATAAAGACTCCATTAAAGCTACAAATGAAAGGTCTGAATGGTCTTTCCAATTACCAACTTGGATGGGAATCTTTCACCCTCGAAATTGGCTAAGGCAAGAAACTAGTCATCCACTAGCTCTCCCTCTTCACAAATGCAATTGCAAATTCTAAAAATGATCAAAATATGGTTTCATTCTTTGTTATTGACATTTATAAATTTCTAATGTCCTCCATGGGTCGAATTCCTTCCAAGAGACTCATGCCAACTCAAGTTGGGAAGAGATTCCAAAGAACGCCACTTGTACAACAATTCTCAGTTTCCCACTTCCACCAAATCACATGTGGAAGCATCTTAGCTTCCCTAATACCCTTGAGCGCCCTCTTGGAGTCTATTTTTATCCCTTACATGTAATATATGTCATATGTAATCCTTAAGTTCTGATTTGTGTCATAAGTGTCATAGCATCTTCATCATTGTTGTCACAGAGCTAGAGAATCTAGCCCAAGTGTCTCACTAACTCCAAATTGTCTCTTCCTCTTCCATGGGCCTTACTCTTCCTCTATATTTCGACCTTGTATAAGTCATGCCATGAATAATACCTTTTGGACTCCCCCAAGTATGTTACCATTCACCTTGAATTCGAATTGGTGAGAGAATGATGCCAAGTGTAGTGGGGAAATCTAGCCATATGTGGGTCCCACTTCCTCCATGTGTCTTCATGATCAAATGCCACTTTGATTTTCACTTGTATATATTTATTTAGATCATTTATTAAATATTTATGCCACTCTAATGTTCAAACATCATTTATTATCTCCATTATTCCAAATCCCAAAGCTTCCACCCCAAACCTAGGAAACTAGTAATTTTTCTCATTGGCAATTATTTGACCTTTAACATCAATTTTACAAACTCTAATGAATATGGCCAATGTGATTAGGCCATTGTGACCCAATTCCAAATTTGGGACATGACAAATCCTCCCTTCCCAATATTGCTTGTCCTCAAGCAATTTCAAACATGGGTGTTGAAGAACCTGCTTCCTGTATAATTATTTGAAGTTGTCATTGAATTGCCCAACCTTGAGTCTTTGAGTTTCCTTGAATATTTTAGAGAGGAACCACCATTCTTGCTACTGCACTACTCTGATTAAAATCACTTTATTAAGTGGGGAATCCATCTCCCATACTACTTTCTCCCCCAAAAAAAATGAAACCAATGAGACAAAAATTATTCCAAGGTCCCATTGCTTGTATTGCACCCCAACAATTAAGAGTTCTCTCCAACCCACACCATTAGATAAGAGGATTCTTGGATCCCATTTTCTTGTATGCATTCTTCCAAACATCATGAGTACCAAATATATATCATCAAAGTACATATCAACATAATGAAAATGTACATCAAGGATATGCTTCATCAAAGAGTCATGAAAGTGCTTATACCTCCAAGCAAGTAGAACACCATTTTCCAATTGCATACAAGCTTCAAGCGACCAATCAAATCTGCTCCAATGACATAGGTGAGGATCCCATGTCCTATAATGCTGCTCCAAAAGGATGTGATATGCATCAAAATATTCAGCCATGTATTCTTTCATCCAAGAAGTGAATGAAGAAACTCCATGTGGCTTCCAATTATTCTTTAATGTATGTACCTAATCCACATGTGCAAGGACCATGCTCTGATACCACTGTAATGTCCCTTGTTAGGAATTTTATTAAAATGACAATTTTTCACTTTTTTCCCTAATTAGACCTTTGATTAGTTTTGATCTCTAGGTCCCAAATTTGCCCCAAATGATCCCAAATCTTCTGAGAAGGTATATGAATGATATTAGAACATAAATATGTGTTTCAGGGATGCCTTTGGACCTTTAAAATACTTCTGAGAATCCTCTTTCAATTCTGATCAATGTAGGTAACTTTACTAGTGATTTTTCTTTGACGAGTATTGGTCTCTAGGTCTCAAATTGACTCCAAATGCCTTCAAATATTCAAGGAAGGTGTATGAATGATATTAGAACTTGAATATGATGTTTATGGATGACATATGTCCACCAAAAGACCTCTACAAACTCTCTTAATATTCTGAACCAATTATGCAATTTTACTAGTAATTTGAGGTTCAAATCCCCCTGGGGTAAGTACTGAAAATGGCTTCCCAAATGACTCCAAACCCACTCAAATTTATGAACAGAGGTATGTAATGTGTTAAGTATTTTATTAAAGTCTCATATGCACCCTTAATGGATTATTACAACTGTTCTCACCCTCTCCCATTCAACTACAAAAATCTCTAATTCGACCCTTGGGGAAATGGCACTATTTCACCTCCCAATACAACTAAATTGAGTGAAAATGCTTCAAATGCTCAAGTACGGTACATGAAAATTGTAGAAGACATCCATGGCAGTATATTGATCACAAATATATCAGAGAATCATTCATTCATTAGAAATCATCATCAATACATTGGCTCACAACAAGGTAGTGGGGAAATGGCATTGTTCTTCCATTAAAAATGAGATTTATACATTTCTACTTGGAATTTCGACTTGAAACTTTTTGGATATGAAGAAAAGAATATTTAATTCATATTAAAAAAGAAATGGGGCATTAAAAGTTTCCCCAAAGAGTACAATAGCTCACCAAAAACGCCCTCCCTCAAGGATCAAGAATATGCCATCAAAACTGAAAATGGTTGAAGGAGTGAGATGAATAGAAGAAACCATGAGCTGCCCTGTATCTTACACCTGAAAATAAAGACTCCATTAAAGCTCCAAATGAAAGGTCTGAATGGCCTTTCCAATTACCAACTTGGATGGGAATCTTTCACCCTCGAAATTGGCTAAGGAAAGAAACTAGTCATCCACTAGCTCTCCCTCTTCACAAATGCAATTGCAAATTCTACAAATGATCAAAATCTGGTTTCATTATTTGTTATTGACATTTATAAAGTTCTAATGTCCTCCATGGGTCGAATTTATTCCAAGAGACTCATGCCAACTCAAGTTGGGAAGAGATTCCAAAGAACGCCACTTGTACAACAATTCTCAGTTTCCCACTTCCACCAAATCACATGTGGAAGCATCTTAGCTTCCCTAACACCCTTGAGCGCCCTCTTGGAGTCTATTTTTAGCCCTGACATGTCATATGTGTCATATTTCAGCCTTCAGGTCTAATTTGTGTCATAGGTGTCATAGCATCTTCATCATTGTTGTCATAGAGCTGGAGAATCTAGCCCAAGTGTCTCACTAACTCCAAATTGCCTCTTCCTCTTCCATGGGAGTTACTCTTCCTCTATATTTCGACCTTGGATGAGTCATGCCATGAATAATACCTTTTGGAATCCCCCAAGTATGTTACCATTCACCTTGAATTCGAATTGGTGAGAGAATGATGCCAAGTGTAGTGGGGAAATCTAGCCATATGTGGGTCCCACTTCCTCCATGTGTCTTCATGATCAAATGCCACTTTAATTTTCACTTGTATATATTTATTTAGATCCTTTATTAAATATTTATGTCACTCTAATGTTCAAACATCATTTATTATCCCCATTATTCCAAATCCCAAAGCTTCCACCCCAAACCTAGGAAACTAGTAATTTTCCTCCTTGGCAATTATTTGACCTTTAACATCAATTTTACAAACTCTAATGAATATGGCCAATGTGATTAGGCCATTATGACCCAATTCCAAATTTGGGACATGACATTTCCATTATTTTATAGTTTTTAAAATTTAAAGTTCGTCCGATTTCCGACGATATTATCATAGTTACTGTTATAACCTATATGTCGGTTATCCGACGACTGTCGTCGGATATCCGAAGACTCTCGTTGGACATCCGACGGGAGTCGGCTATTCGATAATGTCAGGTATTAATTAAAAAAAATTGATCAAAATTCATAATTTTAAAGGTGAAATCTGATGACACAGTAACTTTCATCGGACTTTCTCATCGAATTTTGGGTTCAAATTTTGTTTTGTATAACATGGATGACAAGAGTTTCAAAGAGGAACATTTTTTTATCCCACATGACTAGGTTGGCTGATTTACAATTATTTTCAAGGCCAAAATAAGCTTTCCATCCTCCATTAATCATTTTCTCAATGTTATGGTTCTAATTGAGCTTGTGATGAATATCAATTCCAATATATTTGTAAGAAGTCACTTCCTCCCGTTTACTGTTATCATAAATAAAATTTGCGTAGGTTTCTTTCGTAGATTTTATAATCATAACTTTTGTCTTGTCGGTGTTAACAGTCATACCCATGTTAGAGCATAAATATTTGAGAAATCTTAATTGTTTATCAAGATCAAAGAGACACCTTTCCATAAGAACAATATCATCAGCATAAAGGAGGAGGATAATAACTATCCTAGCTAATATTGTGTCGGTACAACCTGCTTCTTCTAAATATCTTTTTAGTTTATCGGTGTAAATGCAAAAAAGGGTAGGGGAGAGGGGGGAACCTTGCTTAACTCCAATATTACAATTTATATCCGTTGACCAGCCCTCATTATTCTTAAATTTGGCAATGACATTTTCATATAACCTTATCGCGGAAGCTCTCAACTCAAAAGCAACACTAAGCTCCTCTAGCCTATTCCACATGTTATTTCTAGGCACTGTATCAAAAGCTTTCCTAAAGTCCACAAAGCAACAAAAAAGGTTAGAATTTTTATTATGACATTCCTCTGCAATGATACTAAGCGTAATGAGGTGGTTTGTGGTTGAATGATTCCTTCTAAAACCTCCTTGGCCTTTAGCCCGCTTACCTTCCATTTCTAGCCATTCCTTGATCTTCTTTTCTAAGATAATACCGTATAACTTGGCTAGCAGAGGGCTAATCATAATGGTCTGATAATTAGAGGGGTTATTTTTATCGCCACTTTTTAAAATAGGAATAATGAGGCTCTGAATCCAAGGTGTAGGGAACCTTTGCTTGACAGCTAGATTAAAGAGTTTGTAGATGTGCGGGATGAGGACAGGCCCCCCAATTTTTAATATTTTTGCTTGGTAGCTTTCAATGTCTTTGACTTTTGCATTTGCTAAGCGCTTAACCCTGAAATATATGTCTTCTAATGAAAAAACCTCTTTCGTTGCAAGAAGGGTTTGAATGTTATCTCTGATATCTAGGGATTCTAATATCTTTTCAAGATAGGAATTCCAATATTTTAAAGCAATCTTATTATCTTCTTTTGTTTTGCGAGTTAGAATTTGCCTCTAGAATTTCTTAGGAGCCACCTTGGAGAAATGTGAGATATTTTCCCGTCGTTTACTAAGATAATGCTTTTTTTCTTTTAATTAGGGTTTTGTAGTGATTTATCTTGTCCATTTTTATCGATTATGTAGTATCTTGCTTAATTTCTTTTCTCGCATTCTTACACTCTTGATCATACCAAGGGTTGGTTCTACTATCTCTCTTTTGAACCGAGAATTCAGTAGAGAACTTGTTAATGGACGACGAGAGGGATATAGTAAAATTATGGTAGAGATTTTCTATATTCTCCATACTAAATAAAGGAAACAAATAATTTGTTAAATCATGGAAAAAAGCTCATTTTTATTTTTATCAAAGATTATGTGCTTTTGGAAATTATAGTTTTCCTCTTCGGGATCGCTATGCATGGAAATATTGAGAGTTATAATTAAAGGCCTATGATCAGAGTCGGGATCATGGTCATTTAAGATGTTGAAATATATTAACTTGTTGCATAAAGGGATATCGAAAATAACATAATCTACCACACTACTGCCAAGCCCGTGAATACAAGTCATTCGGCTAGAATTTGACCATTTTGTTAGTCCGTTGCAAATGATAAGATCTTGAGTACTACAAAAATTGATCAGCTCATAACCAAATAAATTTTCACCTAGATCTTCAGAACTTCTTTTGTACCTATTAGCTAGCTCAAGGTCTCCATCTAATCAAAGAGGACTAGGATTGGAATAATTGCTTGGTTACTCGAAGTTTGGGCATTGAAGTCACCCATCAAAAGGATATTGCCTTCCTTCCTTAGACTAGAAGTATCATGTTATAAACCATTATAAGGACAATTTTCATCTAAATTGTTTTTTTTTAAGTTGGAATTAATAGGAGCAAAATAAGAAATGGCTATGTAGGTTTTTTCGTGATTAATGTCTGTGATCTCTATCCAAATAAATTGGTTGTAAGGGTCTTTCTTATAAAGACTAACATGAGGAGACATGTTATTCCTAATGTAACAGGCTATACCCCCAATGCCTCTATGTCATGAACGTTTATTCCAAATCGACCAAAGGACAAATACGTCTATATCAAGGACCTTGGATTCCTCATGCTCCCAAGTTTCAACCAATAATATAATATCAATTTAATTTGGGATCCAACTTAACTTGGGGCCTTTGCTACATGGAAAGCCTCGACAGTTTCAGGAGAGGATCTAGAGTGTGTCAAATTGATATTTATTAGTATTTTGGTTTCTATCTCAAATAACAGCTTTCCTGTTTCTAATTAATGCCCATGTCCCTCATTCCTAGCTTCTTTTACCTTTTGGACCTCCTTTCTTAGTTCGACCTGATCGTCTGGAATGAGGTATTCATTTATAAATATTCCCCAGCCTTTTAAAATTTAGGTCTTACTAAGTAAGCCATATTTTATTTCGGTAGAGCTAACCTTAACTCGTATTAGTCTTTATTTATTCTCAATTAATTTCCCCAGCCTCGTTGCTTCGGTGAGACCGATAGTTTCAATTTGTAATCTATTGTGAAGTTTTGTCTTGACAATGGCTAATGTATCATCTTTTACTTCCTCTTTTAAACAAAAAATTATGAGGTTCAAATATCTTTTGTTACGCTCATGCTCTAAAGCTATCAATTTACTCATTTCCTCTTTAATGGGTTTGATATCTAATTTACCTTCTATATTATTTAGGGATAGGTTGTGATTTACTTTTTCCTCTAACTCTTTAATCATATCTTTTAACTTAATATTTTCTACCATAGGTGCATCTCCTTGTTTGGGTGTTTTTTGCGTTTCCATTGCATGTAGTCTGATCTCCATTGTCTCTACCTTATTCTCTATTTTTTTAATCTTATCGTCTATTTGTTTTTGGATCTCTTCTTGAAAGGATGTAAATTTATTATCAAGCATTGATTTTAACTCTATCTGGAGTTTAGCTTCTCTTTATTCCCTACGTTTCTATAAGGATTCTATAAATTCATAAATTTTAGCCTCTCCTTCTTCCCTACGTTTCTCTACTGACTCCATATATTCATATAGGATAAGTAGGGAAACTGTGCTAGGTCTTCCTTTAACAGTTTTTGGTAAATGTGGTGAATTATTCATATTTATGTGAAAATGTAGATATGTATACCAAAAAAAAAAAAAGTGGAGAGGGAAGGAATCTATGCACTTGACTTAGAGCTCAAAAATTATTGATGAAGATACCCTGGCCTCATATGCTAATTTACTTTAACTTTCACAGTGTTAACACACAAAATGACCCCCTAGGTTGTGGTAGAGGGAAAACTCGGGTAACCACTAACCAATCTTTAGTTTGTGCTACTGACCCAACACAAACAGAGAGGGCTCTCACTATAAATTCACAGAATACTGGAAATCATCAAGATTGTCAATACTGAAGAAAACACACCAGCATTCAGCATTCAAGATATTCAATTACAACAAATACAGAAGATCAGATTTCTGTCGGAACAAAGTGGTTTAAACGTTGTTTGGATGAAACATATGAATCTCTATTTGGGCAATGGAGTCACATTTAAACAAACTCTGAAAATTTATTTACAAATGCTTCGCAAGTGCATTAATAAAGGGGCGAGGTAGTAAACAGCTCGTAGTCAAAGTGATTTTAATTGGTGAAACAAAAGAGAAAAAAACACTCGATTGATATAAGGCACACAATGGTGAATCCTATATCAATTTTAGCAGAAAAGTAATGGTGAAATACTTGGAAAAAGATAAGCAGAGCATAATTTTTATTAATTCCACTTAACTATCACACTGCACCAAGTATGAAAGAATGTTACCGACTGGAATTAACAATGAGAGATACACAATTCACATGAAAAAGAAAGAACAGACTACAACACCAGTTACACAAGAATCCCTAAAAGCATTGACTCAGCTCTGCAATCTTTATTCAAAATATAGCTCAAAAATGTCTTACAGAACAATACACAAAAATTCCCATAAAAGTTTTCAACACTTTATCATTTCATTCCATCGCATATATAGATGCTGGGAATCCTCTTGCTCTACTCATCTAAACAAAAAACAGTTATATCGGAGGGACACCTCATTCAGGTTTATTTGCCACTATTACTACAAAATAGAAACAGGTAGAACCGACCTAACTGTTTTCTTACAATTCATCGGTATTACTACTAAGTAATATTTTCTTCAAGTAAAAAAGTAAAGATAGTAAAGTAATAGTTCCAGCTGGCTATATATATAGCCGCCTCAAAGAATATTACAAATTTCTCATAAATAGGAAAGTTTTTTAGAGCTCTGTGATTCCAAACAAGCATCAACAACTATAAAAAGTCAGATATCATTGTGGAAGATGGAGAGCATATAGAAACTTGCTATATTTTTCTACATTATCCCATTGGTCTGCAGGTGGGAGGTCATATTCCACCATCTCCTTTACCATCACTCGTATCTCGATATGCTCTGCGTAGGAAAATGGGGGAAGCCTTTCACCAATGGCGATCAACGTATTCAAGATTTCAAAGTCCTCTTCGACCTTCTCCATCAGAGTCCTGCCTATCAACAGCTGGTTCAGATGTTTGAACTTTGTATGATCCATCCTTATCGCCCACAGTAGGTTTTTATAAGCATTATTGGATATTAGTTCCTGGTCATCATTCCAGAACGAGGGTAGCCCCATTTCAACCAGCTTATCAAACAACCCTTTGAACTCCGCCACTTGTCCCTTCATTTCTTCGACTTTAGCTTCCACACTCTCAATCTGCGCATATTTCCCAAGGACCCTTCGTGTCGCTGCAAGTGTTGTGATCCGGTTCCCAATATTCAGTTTAATCCTTTCCTCTTTTGATAGGTCATTCAGGAAAGTGATAGAACTTAGTGTCGTTTCTTTAGGTCTTTGGGTTAGGGTCTTCCTTGCAACTCCACAACCTGTGAGAGCATCACTAATAGTTTTCTCTTTTATTCTTATAAACTCTAAGTAGGGTCTAAAGTTCTCAGCTTCTTTAATGATCCTGTCCCACACCAAATGTTTGCATACTTGTAACGCTGCCTGCCCGGTAACCTGATGAGTGAGATTTTTATTGATGTCAATTAATTCTTTGTGCTTCATCTGGAGGACCTTTGCTTCTTCTTCCTTTTTATTACTCTCTTCTTCCAACCTTTGAGCTCTTTCCTTCAGCTCCTTGATTTCCACATCTTTCAGGCTAATGTGAGACATAGCCTACACAAGACTGTCAGTACCACTGCAATCCCCAGTTTGGTTCAAATTGGTAGGCCGCATGTCCAGTTTGGACAAGTTACTTTTCAAGTCATCAAGCTATTTTTCTAAGCTTATTCTCTCTTTTTTCCAGCTACCTTCCTTCTCTGCAAATTTCAGCAACTCTGCTTTACATTCACTTATTTCTTTAGACAAGGCTTCTTTTTGTATTTCAAAGTCTGTCTCTACGGGAGCTTCAATTAACCGGATATTTGGAACTTTTTCCTTCTTCTGTAGTTTCAGAATCAACTTATCTTTCTCAGCCAACAGCTTGCTCATGTTTTTACCTCCACCATCACTTACAACTAGGTCAGATTGTACCTTTTTGACCTGCTGTTGAAGAGCTCGATTTTCACTTTTCTCTTGCTTTAATTGGTTTTCCAATTTTTTCACAGTAACCAGCAAGTTGTCGCTTTTCAATGCTACTTTTACAAAATCATCATATACAAGATCACTAACCTATTTTTGAAACTGGATTTTATCCGGCACTGGTATTTTTTGCTAATTGATCTTTGTCTCGGTCACTCCATCCTCCGTTAATACTGCTAAGTTTAAGATGTTATCATTCATACCCATGTTAGTCATCAAGGAAGTTTTAGACAAACCTCTGGCTATAGAAATATCCCTCCTTAACATCTTGAAAATTATATTCTATAACCTGGATTTCAGGAGCTGAAGACTCCTCATCATCTGCCTCTCCACTATCCATTGGAGCAATCAATTCTTCTTGAGCCGTTGCAACAACCAACTCCTCCTTAGTGGGGGAATCAATTAACTCGGCTTGAGTAGCCGCAACAACTAACTCATCATGTACTTCCAATTTAGGTCGCTTGTCTCCATTACCTTCTTCGGTATCCATATCTCTGACTTCTTCTAAGTCTCTTTTTCGGCCCACCTTCTTGGTGTCCGGCACTTGATCTAAATCCATTATTAAATCGGATAACATGAGATCTCCTTCTTGTGTCTCCACGGCTTCCCCCACCTCGGGTTCCCAACGCAACAAATTTTGCCCCTTTAGCACCCCTTCTGGCTCTGTATGTTCAAAAGCGCTGAGATTACATTCTTTCCTTCTCTTGGAAATATTGTGCAAGGGGTCATATTTGATGGCTACATCTTTCTTGAACCCTAGAGGCTTCAATAATTCTTCCACCTCTGAAAAAGCTTCTTTATTCTTCACGATGAAAGGACCTACCTTCCAGGGGTATTTCACATCTGTGTTCTTCTTGTGTTTTAGGAATTGCACTTCTTCTAGGGCCAATTTCTGTCTGATAAATTCAAGAGCAAAGATCCGCAATGTTACAAAAGCGGGTAAAACATAGGGCTCCTGTACAAAACGGTACAATTTAATGACTGTAGCTTCTCTCAATAAAAACCAATCATCGACAGCCAGTTCGTCCTTCAATTGCATCATTGTTTCCATTTCAGGCAACACTCTAGGCAATTCTTCCCCAAAGATGATTTTATAAACAGGGGGCAAAACATAGTTCAAATAATTGAAAACATTGTCTACCAAAACATCTGTCTCAAGCAGTGAGGAGAAATGTGGGCTTTCGGCGCTACTGCACATAATAATTTTCATCAATTGCGTCTGATATCTAAAAAACCTAATATTCGGGAAATTGCTCAATTGTACATGTATCTTTTCTGCCAAAAATTCATCAAACCTCAGGGATGGGATGAGTCTGCTTTCGGACCTGGCCAAACTGATGCTAATCCTAAAGAGTAAACTTAATTAGACTTCAGTCACCCATAAATCAATATCCAACCCTAAAAATTGAGCTAACAAAGAAATAATCAACTGGGAATTGTCATAAAAAAGGCTGACATTTAGGGGGTAGGGTTCTTTGGAGATTTCGGAGTCAGGTTTTAGGCATGTGGCTAAGAAAGCTTGACGGATTTTGGGGTTGATTTGGCGGTACAGGGAAACCAAAAACTCTTCAGAAAAAAAACCCTCTAACTCTTAGTACTGAGACTCGAGAATGAAAAAGGAATTCCTAACGGCTGACGCATCTATATTACAGATGACTCTGGACTTATGGGCATCTATAATTACTCTTTGGGGTTCTGAGTAATTTGAAGAACACCATGTTACAAACTCAGGGAAAGAGAACACTTGTTCAAGGCAAAATAAAATGAATGTTGACCTAAATATTCCATGTATATCCGGTCCCTGTTCATGCAAGGCTTCCAATCATTTCTTAATTTCTGGAACCAGGAGCCAAATGCATGTGTCAAATACATCGATGTCCCTATCTTCTAGGGCAACCTTAACCCTAGAACTGGTAGAAGCTTCCTCTTCCCCCATCTTACCACTGAAAAAGACTCAGGTTTTTTAGAGAATGGCGATTACAGATCCTACCTGTCACTTTGGAAGCCCTGCATGCACCCTGTCGAAGGTTCTGTCGCCTTCGTCGTCTGCCACATGCCGAGAGACTTTCTCACTTCGACAAGTCTTCGAAACAAATGTCAACCTTCACGGGCGTTCTTATGTATATAATCGAGTTTCCATAACCTCCGGTTTCTTTGGCCAACTATCCTTTGATCTTAACCGTTTAAACTCTCACGTGCTCACTTTCCGCCATTGGATTTGACTTTCTCTTTACCCACTAATTTTACAACCCCTCTATTTCCACTGTAGGATCATCTTGCGGTTTCTCATCTTGGTCGTTCATATCATCTCTATGCGCTTACGGGGTAGTATCGCATGCAACCAAAAATCTTTTCCTATATCGCCTTTTCTCCATGCGACAAGCTGTGGAGTTGACACTTGTCAGATGGGAAAAGTCCATTGCATCTGCCTTGTCGCTATCCAGCGTACTACTTCTTGATGCGACTAAGTGTGAGAACCGTCCATTTGCTCTCAACGTGTATCCATGGTGAGTTCTCATGCTCTATTTAATTCTTAGATCATCCGTTCTCTGGTGGGGTCCTCCCTATTATATCCTTTGTGTTTTAGACTTCCACCAGTCATTGATATGGCTCTTCTTGCCATCTGAACCGTAGATCTGCTGAAGACTTAGGCCCTTTCTGTGGTAAATGAACCAGAACCCTTATATTTCGAAAGGATAACCTCTATTGTAGATCCTTGCATCTGTCCCTACCATCGCATGCGCCTAATAGGGCATTGCTCACTGCTCCTTTCTCCTTGCGATGCCCTCCTAAGACGACACCTGTACTGCGGGACCAGGCCCATCGTATCCACCTTTTCCCTTTCTTCCTCGCAACATGGCCATGCGACTGTCCATTGAGAGCCGTAGATCTTTCTCCCGCTCTTGATCAACGGTGCCGACCTATGCAACACTTAATATTTCATAATTTGACCACAGACTATAGGTTTTAGGGTATTCTCCGCTTGCCTTTAGTCATTCTATTCACCTATTAATACTTAGCCCTTTACATTATCCCATTTATTGCATTGGACCCCTTCTAAACCATTCTTTATCATGTCTAAGCACCTAGCCATCGAGGATGGAGATCACTTCAAGCTTTTCCTCAGGTAGTTGTCTGACCCTCCCCCTTTCATATATAGGTTTTTATGCTGCAAAAGAGCAAAAACTATATAGGTGCTAACAACTAGCTCCAACCAGGGATGTTATCCTCCTAGTGAGGTAGGAAAGAACTCCGTAGACCAAGTGGCTGATGTATTAGGCAGGTTCTGTAAACCCTAGATTGAAAAATTTCTCTAGAAACTAAAACTGTGTCTGTTTTCATATCCTGGCTGAAAATTCAAAAATGAAAACATGGCCCCCCTTCCAGACATTAGGGCCTTCTCTTCGGGCTTCAAGTCCTTCTGGTTCGCCGTTAAAAACCCAAAACAAATGTGAAAAAATGAAAATATATATAGGCTATGGTACATGGGTTACCTTATTTCTCTAGGACAGGTAGTGCTTCAAAAACCTTCCATTGACTGGACCTCCTGACCAGGCGGACCCATCTTGGTGCTCCAGGATAAAATAATTTTCTCCACGGTTTGTTGCAATAATATAGGGCCCCATCCACATATGGTCGAATTTCCCATGTTTATCTTCCCTCGGAGTATCCCACTTCAGGACCAGGTCATTTACTTGAAACTGATCTTCTTTTTCCTTTCTGTCAAAGGCACTCTTTATCTTTTCTTGGTGCCCCTGTACTTTGTCATAGGCTCTGCTTCTTAACTCATTCAGCTCGACTATCTGATTCACCCTTCTCTGCATGTGGTTGGGTTCTTCTTCTATCCCCTGCAGCAACCTCATAACCGACAATCCTAGAGAAGCTGGAAAAACCACCTCGGCACCATACACCAGCTGGAAAGGGGACATCCCAATGGCCCTCTTTGTACTTATTCTATCAGCCCACGGGGCATACTTCAACTTTGTGTGCCAAGCTCTCTTATTATCCTCCAACAACTTCTTTATGATTCTTACTAAACTTTTATTGGATGATTCTGCTAGTCCATTTCCCTGAGGGTAATATTCCGTTGAATGATTCAAGCTGATATGGTATTTGTGGCAAAAATTTATCATTTTCTTAGAACAAAATGCTGGTGCGTTGTCCGTCACTATCCTTCTAGGACACCCGAATCTTGACAGAATATTGTCTTCCAGAAAATCCATGATAACACCTTCGGTTGCTTTCCTGGTTGGTATGGCTTCTATCCATTTGGCGAAATAGTTAATGGCTGTGAATATCCATCTATGTTTCCTTGATGAGTTAGGATTTATTTCTCCAATGAAATCTAAACCCCACTGCTGGAAGGGTGCTTCTACTATGACAGGGTGGATGGGTAGTGAAACGACTTTTCTTTTTCCTTCAAAAATCTGACATTGGTGACAAGCGACGGTTTCTTTGTATACATCTGAAAACATGGTAGGCCAGTAGAAAACATCCCTCGGTATTTTACTGACTGTCACCTTCCATGAATGATGACCTCCACAGTCTCCCTTGTGAAACTCCTCTTTTGTCTGTTTAGCATCTTCCTCGAGTAAGCAATTCAGCAGCACACCCCCAGGTTCCTTCCAATATAGGAATTGATTCATAATACAATACTTCGCAGCTTTTAGCTTCACAGCTCTAGCCCTGCTTTTGCTTAATCCTGGTGGAGCTTGTAAGTTTTGTAATACATACACAATGTCAGCATACCAAGAGGATGCAAAGAATTCTGGCCTCACCTGCACTCCCATATCTAGCTGATTTGAATACCCTTGTAAGAAGTTCAGTTGCAAAGAATCACAGTTGGCCTTGGTCATTAACTTTGCTAATCCTTGCCCCTTTACCAGTTTGGTGGGTTTTATCTCGAGGTCATATTGTAGCAATACAAAAATCCATTTGGCTCTTCTTCCTTCTGGGTCTGCTTAGGTGAGGATACCCTTCACAACACTGTTTGGGACATGAGCAATGATGTGTGAATGTAGGATATAAACCCTGAAATCTTTCAGTGACTTAATTAGGGCATAGGCCTGCTTTTCCATGATATCATATTTCAGTTCTGCATCTCTCAATACTCTGCTGAAAAAGGCAATTGGTTGTTCAGCATTCTGGGTATTTTTCTGTAATAGTACTCCTGCCACTGTATGCTCAAAAGTGTAAGAAAAAATCAAAAAATATTTGGAAAAATCTGGACTGGTTAATATCGGGGCTTCAGTGATAGCATTCTTAATTCCCTTAAATGACTCTCTTGCTTCCACAGTCCATTTAATCTGATTTTCCTTTCTCAACATATTTGTAATACTCATCATGATTTCGGAAAAACTGGGAATGAATCTTCTCAGAAAGCCCACTTGCCTGATGAAAGACTGCACCTCCTTTTTGCTTCTTGTCTCTCCAACTTTCTGGATGGCACTAACCTTTTCAAGATCGATCTTGATACCTCCTTTGGAAATAATATAACCCAAGAGCTTAGCTTCTTCTAATGCAAAATGTGATTTCTTAGGATTAAGGGAAATACCGTATTTTATACATTTCTTAAAAACCTGATCCAAATGCTTCAGGTGCTCTTCATCAGATTTTTAATACACAGTTGTGTCATCCATGTATACAACCACAAACTTATCTTTTTCTTCAGCGAATGCTATGTCCATCGCCCGTTGGAAGGTAGCTCCTGCATTCATCAACCCAAAAGGCATCCTAGCATACATGAAAGTACCCCAAGGAGTGGTAAAAGCGGTCTTCTCTTGGTCTTCAGGACAGAGCTTGATTTGGTTGTATCCGGAGAAACCATCCATAGTAGAGATCCTTTCTGCCTCTACTACCTTTTGTAAGATATGCTCCATTTTGAGAAGGGGATAATTATCCTTTAGTGAAGCCCTGTTCAGGTTCCTAAAATCTATGCAGATTCTAATTTCTCCATTCTTCTTCCTTATGGGAACCAGATTTGCTATCCATTGAGAGAATCTCAAGGTGACAATGATTTTTGCATTAAATAATCTTCTAATCTCTTTTTCTATCACAGGCACCAGCTTAGGGTTTATCCTCTTTAATTTTTTCTTCAAGGGTTTCTCTCCTGATCTGATTGGAATAGAGTGTTGTATTATTGAGGTATCATATTCCTTCAATTCTTCATAACTCCATGCAAACACAACGGCATATTTCTTCATCAACTCTACATATCGCTCCTTTTCAACGAGTAGCTTTTTAGACAAGTTTACTATCCGAGGATCTTCTTTGGTGCCCAATTTTGGTCTTCTATCGCCTCTTTGTGGGGTTCAAACTTTGGGTTTTTTGCTACATCATTCTGGTCAAATAGCCTCTCCAGGGGTATCAATCCCTTGGGGATATAATTACTTTTTAATTGAACGGTATCTTTCCCACCCAACACGTTTTTCCATTGTTTGCTTTCTCTTTCTTCTCCTTCTAATTGCTCTTGGTCTATTAATCCTTCTATGTTCTCATTTTCAATATCAATCTGAACATTAGCAAACTCGTCAGATAATTCCAAAAATATTTTAATTTGTAAATCATCTTCAAATACTTGCCAGTATTTAGCATTGTCTGGAATAGATGGCCTATTCACCACCTCTACCTTGTATTTTTCTTCAGAGAAAATAGGAGTTTTAAAACCACCGGCAGTGGTGGCTAAAGAGTCCGCCACCTGATTTTCAAATCTTGGGATCACCCAGATCTTGTGTTCGGTGAAAAAGTTCCCAAACTTCATTCTTATAGGCCCTCATCCTGGGGTGTTTTGCCTGATAACTATCATTTACCTGATTGACCACCAATTCTGAATCTCCAAAAATGTGTATCCTTTTTTCCCCCAAATATTTCAATGCTCTTAGTCCCAAGAGTAAAGCTTCATACTCAGCCACATTATTAGTACACTCAAAAGTTAGCTTGTATGATAAAGCTCTGGACTCTTGATCGGGAGGTATAATCCAAACCGCTGCACCAGCACCATTCTTGCTCAGTGATCCATCAAAGTACATCTTCCATAGCCCTTCCTCATTTTTCTGTTTCTCTAGGTCCTCATACCTCGCGTCAAACTCCTTGTCTTCCTCGACCTAGTGGAAAAATGGGGGCACAGGATCGGTATGTGGGCCATCATTAAAGAAAATAGATGAACCTACACCTATGTCTACAACGTACACTGGGTGATTTTTAGGTTTGTCGTCGCTGCTGACCACATAGGCCATTCTCTTCTCTCTATATAGCTTTCTATTGCTTCCAAAAAGTGGTATAGTAGCGTAAGATAAGTCCATCTGCATGGTTCCTTTCAGCTTCTTTACCCAGGATCTTGATAACAACAGCCCAAACTTAGCGGGCACTTCTGCCACTATTACATCCATCATAATGCTCTTAGCTAGAATTTGGCCGAGGGTCACTACTACATCTTTAATTAAACCCAAACATGGTACCTTTCTGGAATCAAAAGAGTACAGGTCTTTGTAGGGTCTGGTGACTTCTAACCCCAATTGATCCACCACTGATTTTGGCATTAGGTTGTGTGAAGCCCCATAATCTATTAGGGCATTGTGTAACAACTTACCATGGATATTCAAACTCAAATAGAAGGGAGGGAATTCTTCATCGTCCGGTTCTTCCAGCTTGGAACTCAAGATTATAGTGGGGGCGTCATCTGTTACTTCCAATAGGTCTTGCATACCTTTTTCTTGTCCCTTTACCAGGCTGGTTATCTCTTCCCTATAATCATTGTTTCTCAACAACTCATTTAAGGGGATAGAGATCTTCACCTTAGACAGTTCAGCTTTCAGACTGAATGTCGAAGCCGGCCTCACTACTTCATGACCTCTGGCTGCCTACCCTCTTTAGAATGCTTCCCTTATCTTCTGAGGCTTTTTGCGCGGTAACATCTGGCTGTTTTTCCTTTAGCTTATCCATATTCTACTGAGTCTTGGATATATGAATATGTGCAGACTTCCCTTCACTTATTGGTATCTCCCTGCTTCTTAGCTTCATCTTTCTTTGGATGTATTCTACAACATTCATGTAACCCATTTGGTACTGCTCAGAATCAAACTCAGCAGCTTTACTAGCATTCCCCCCGTTGAAAAAGTCATGCTCTCTTTAGGTTAAATGTACTTCATGGTTTAGGGTGTCAAAGAGATGGATCTGGTCTCCAGCAGGCTCTTCAGGTCCTTCCTCATCCACCAAATTTTCAGGGAAGGGAGGTCTCATCTGGTGGTCTTCTTGATTTCTTGGATTTCTTGGAGGGGGTGGCCTTCTGAAGTTAAGATTCCTGATCTGATTTTCAGGCTGTTCTCTAGGAGGAGGTTTATTTTCCATGGCCAACCTATTCATCAGCTTTTCCATAGTTTTCATCATAGTATCAAACTTGGCATCCCTAGAAGATGAGGAGGTAGAGGCCAGGGTTTCTTGCTTATTTTTATCTGCTTATGTTTTACCCTTTATTTTTCCTGAGTCCATCATGTTGGCTTCCACCTCTATGGCATCCTTTAGCATAGCAAGCAAGGTAGTAGACTTTCTCTACCTTAAAGTACATGAGAAATCTCCATCAAAGGCATCTGCATAATGGAGCTATGCGGCGCCTACTGAGGGTCTCAGATCGTCTGGGATAGAATTATAGGCCTTCATAAACCTAGCTGAAAATTCATGAACAGATTCAAAACCTCCTTTATTTATATGGTTGCACTGGGATAAGACTAGGGCAGGACTCTTTATCATTTCCCACCTCTCTAAGAACAATGTCTTAAAGGCTGCGAAATCGTTGATAGAAGAATTCGGTAACTGTCTGAACCATTTCTTAGGTTCTCCAAACAAACTTAGAGCAAACAACCTTTTTTTAGCATCATCGTGATCTACTTCTTCCAAATCAACAAAATCTTCAAATCTGTCTACATGCTTCTTGGCAGAAAAACCTCCCTCTCCATCATAAGAGACTATTCTCTGGGCGTAGTTCTAAGGGAGATCATGCAAGACAGCTGGTAGGGCCAATGGTGCAAACCTAGCAGCCATGGGTATGGGTGGATTTTGAGCTTGGGGATGGATATTTTGGGTAGGATTACTTGCAGGGATTGTGGTATGGGTTTTAGGGATCTGAGAACTGGATATAGCTTTTTCTGCTTTGATAATATTTTGCAACTAGAGCCAGACAGGATCTAACAAATAGGATTTAGGGGCATTCAGACCTTCTTCGCCTAGACTTAGATAAGACTCGGATCTTGATCTTGACAAGGGCTTTCCAATATCTATCTCTATATCCAATTCTTCAAGAACAGGGAGTTCCCCTTTAGACCCAATTCTTTTAATGTTAGAGGAAGTATTAGTTTTATCCTTTCGGGTCTTATATCTAAGTAATGTTTCTGGATTTTCCACACTTAATAGAATTTTGGAAATAGGATTACCTCTCGTATGTTTCGTTCTTGAGGCCAGGATGTCCGTTTCGAGATCTCTTCAAAAATGAACTTGGCACGTCGATCTCCTCCAGTGGAGTCTTTCTTGAATGTGGATCTTTACGAGTGGAGTCGCCAGGGAAAAAATGCACAACCTTCTAAACATATGGAAACCTCTATTTGCTCGCAGGGATCTCTTCTTTCTTTGAATCTTTAGAATCCTTTGTCGTTCTCCCAGGGATAATAAAACAATCAAGTCCATGGTAACGACGCCAATTTGTTAACACCCAAAATGACCCCCTAGGTTGTGGGAGAGGGAAAACTTGGGTAACCACTAACTAATCTTTAGTTTGTGCTACTGACCCAACACAAATAGAGAGGGCTCTCTCTATAAACTCACATAATACTGAAAATCATCAAGATTGTCAATAATGAAGAAAACACACTAGCATTCATCATTCAAGATATTCAATTACAACAAATACAAAAGATCATATTTCTGTCGGAACAAAGTGGTTTAAACGTTGTTTGCCTGAAACATATGAATCACTGTTTTGGCAATGCAGTCACATTTAAACAAACTCTGAAAATTCATTTACAAATGCTTCACAAGTGCATTAATACAGGGGTGAGGTAGTAAACAGCTCGTAGTCAAAGTGATTTTAATTGGTGAAAGAGAAGAGAAAGAAACACTCCATTTATATAAGGCACACAATGGTGAATCCTATATCAATTTTAGCAGAAAAGTAATGGTGACATACTTGGAAAAAGATAAGCGGAGCATAATTTCTATGAATTCCACTTAACTATCACACTGCACCAAATATGAAAGAATGTTACAGACTGGAATTAACAATGAGAGATACACAATTCACATGAAAAAGAAAGAATAGACTACAAGACCAGTTACACAAGAATCCCTGAAAGCATTGACTCAGCTCTGCAATCTTTATTCAAAATATAGCTAAAACATGTCTTATAGAACAATACACAAAAATTCTCATAAAAGTTTTCAACACTTTATCATTTCATTACATCGCATATATAGATGCTAGGAGTCTTCTTGCTCGACTTATCTAAACCAAAAATAGTTATATCGGAGTGACACCTCATTCAGGTTTATTTGCCACTATTACTACAAAACAGAAACAGGTAGAACCGACCTAATTGTTTTCTTACAATCCATTGGTATTACTACTAAGTAATATTTTATTGAAGTAAAAAAGTAAAGATAGTAAAGTAATAGTTCCAGCTGGCTATTTATATAGCCGCCTCAAAGAATATTACAAATTTCTCAAAAATAGGAAAGTTTTTTATAGGTATCTGATTCCAAACAAGCATCAACAACTATAAAAAGTCAAATATCACTATGGAAGACGGAGAGCGTATAGCAACTTGCTATATTTTTCTACATTAGCCCATTAGTCTACAGGTGGGAGGTCATAGTCCACCATCTCCTTTACCATCACTCGTATCTTGATATTCTCTGCGTAGGAAAATGGGGGAAGCCTTTCACTAATGGCGATCAACGTATTCAAGATTTCAAAGTCCTCTTCGACCTTCTCCATCAGAGTCCTGCCTATCAACAACTGGTTCAGATGTTTGAACTTTGTATGATCCATCCTTATCACCCACAGTAGGTTTTTATAAGCATTATTGGATATTAGTTCCTGGTCATCATTCCAGAACGAGGGTAGCCCCATTTCAACCAGCTTATCAAACAACCCTTTGAACTCCGCCCACTTGTCCCTTCATTTCTTCGACTTTAGCTTCCACACTCTCAATCTGCGCATATTTCCCAAGGACCCTTCATGTCGCTGCAAGTGTTGTGATCCGGTTCCCAATATTCAGTTTAATCCTTTCCTCTTCTGATAGGTCATTCAGGAAAGTGATAGCACTTAGTGCCGTTTCTTTAGGTCTTTGGGTTAGGGTCTCCCTTGCAACTCCACAACCTATGAGAGCATCACTAATAGTTTTCTCTTTTATTCTTATAAACTCTAAGTAGGGTCTAAAGTTCTCAGCTTATTTAATGATCCTGTCCCACACCAAATGTTTGCATACTTGTAACGTTGCCTGCCCGGTAACCTGATGAGTGATATTTTTATTGATGTCAATTAATTCTTTGTGCTTCATCTGGAGGACCTTTGCTTCTTCTTCCTTTTTATTACTCTCTTATTCCAACCTTTGAGCTCTTTCCTTTAGCTCCTTTATTTCCACATATTTCAGGCTAATGTGAGGCATATCCTACACAAGACTGTCAGTACCACTGCTATCCCCAGTTTGGTTCAAATTGGTAGGCCGCATGTCCAGTTTGGACAAGTTACTATCAAGTCATCAAGCTGTTTTTCTAAGCTTATTCTCTCTTTTTTCCAACTATCTTCCTTCTCTGCAAATTTCAGCAACTCTGCTTTACATTCACTTATTTCTTTAGATAAGGCTTCTTTTTGTATTTCAAAGTCTGTCTCTTCGGGAGCTTCGATTAACTAGATATTTGAAAAAAATTTCTTCTTCTGTAGTTTCAGAATCAACTTATCTTTCTCAGCCAGCAGCTTGCTCATGTTTTTACCTCCACCGTCACTTACAACTAGGTCAGATTGTACCTTTTTGACCTGCTGTTGAAGAGCTCGGTTTTCACTTTTCTCTTGCTTTAATTGGTTTTCCAATTTTTTCACAGTAACCAGCAAGTTGTCGCTTTTCAATGCTGCTTTTACAAAATCATCATATACAAGATCACTAACCTGTTTGTGAAACTGGATTTTATCCGGCACTAATATTTTTTGCCAATTGATCTTTGTCTCGGTCACTCCATCTTCCGTTAATACCGCTAAGTTTAATATGTTATCATTCATACCCCTGCTGGTCATCAAGGAAGTTTTAGACAAACCTCTGGCTATATGCATCGAATCAAACAGCCTCTGGGCTGAGGCCCGTTTGTTTTGATCGTATTGTTTACAGAGGTTGGCCTTGGACCGAAATTTATTACCAGCATGTCCCTCCTTAACATCTTGAAACTTATATTCTATAACCTGGATTTCAGGAGCTGAAGACTCCTCATCATCTGCCTCTCCACTATCCATTGGAGCAGTAAATTCTTCTTGAGTGTTGATGTATATGTAACTTCGGAATGTATTTCACATATATGTATATTGTATTCCTATAGAGATGGTATTATTCCTCTATAAGGAAGTGTCGTCATTTATATTGTAAGTGTTGTAACTTATACTTGATGGGTTATTAGACCACCTTATTTGGGGTCGGCCCTGTATAAGTCATGTGGGTCAAAGGGTTATTAGACCACCCTATTGGGGGTCGGCCATGTGGGTCAAAGGGTTATTAGACCACCCTATTGGGGGTCGGCCCACTCAGCATTATGTTATGTGGTAAAGTTCGAGCCTACATGAGTTAGGTAAAAAGGCAAGTCAAGTCAAGTATAAATAGAGTGCGGGAGGCACTCTATTTACTCACTCACTTCTCACACATGCTCTCAAGGAGGAGAGGCGCACTTATGGAGGAGGAGGATTGCTGCTAGGTTATGGCTATCTCTATTGGTTGGTTGTATCATTGCTCTATCTATCTCTGAGGAAGTTATTGGGGTTTTTCACCTTTATGGTTTTCCCCAAGTAAATCTTTGTGTCTCTTGTGTGCTTGCATTATTGTCTCCATGATTGATATGCTGTAGATATGCTGTACATGTTGTTCTCTCAGTTAAGATCCTAGATCATATTGAAGTAAATTTTGAAAATTTAACATTGAGCCGTTGCAACAACCAACTCCTCCTTAGTGGGGGAAGCAATTGACTTGGCTTGAGTAGCCGCAACAACTAACTCATTCTGTACTTCCAATTTAGGCCGCTTGTCTCCATTACCTTCTTCGGTATCCATATCTCTGACTTCTTCTAAGTCTCTTTTACGACCCACCTCCACGGTGTCCGGAACTTGATCTAAATCCATTATTAAATCGGATAACATGAGATCTCCTTCCTGTGTCTCCACGGCTTCCCTCGCCTCGGATTCCCAACACAACAAATTTCGCCCCTTTAGCACCCCTTCTGGCTCTGTATGTTCAAAAGAGTTGAGATTACATTCTTTCCTTCTCTTGGAAATATTGTGCAAGGGGTCGTATTTGATGGCTACATCTTTCTTGAACCCTAGTGGCTTCAATAGTTCTTCCACCTCTGACAAAGATTCTTTATTCTTCACGATGAAAGGACCTACCTTCCAGGGGTATTTCACATCCGTACTCTTCTTGTGTTTTAGGAATTGCACTTCTTCCAGGGCCAATTTCTGTCTGATAAATTCAAGAGCAAAGATCGGTAATGTTAGAAAAGTGGGTAAAACATAGGGCTCCTATACAAAACCATACAATCTAATGACTGTAGCTTCTCTTAATAAAAAACAATCACTGACAGCCAGTTCGTCATTCAACTGCATCATTGTTTCCATTTCAGGAAACACTCTGGGCAATTCTTCCCCAAAGATGATTTTATAAACGGGGAGAAAAACATAGTTCAAATAATTGAAAACATTGTCTACCAAAACATCTGTCTCAAGCAGTGAGGAGAAATGTGGGCTTTCGGTGCTGCTGTACATAATCATTTTCATCAACTGCGTCTGATATCTAAAAACCTAGTATTCGGGAAATTGCTCAATTGTACATGTATCTTTTCCGCCAAAAATTCATCAAACCTCAGGGATGGGATGAGTCCGCTTTCGGACCTGGCCAAACTGATGCTAATCCTAAAGAGTAAACTTAATTGGACTTCAGTCACCCATAAATCAGTATCCAACCCTAAAAACTGAGCTAACAAAGAAAGAACCAACTGGGAATTGTCATAAAAAAGGATGACATTTAGGGGTAGGGTTCTTCGGAGATTTCGGAGTCGGGTTTCAGGCATGTGGCTAAGAAAGCTTCATGGCTTTCGGGGTTGATTTGGTGGTACAAGGAAACCACAGACTCTTCAGAAAAACCCTCTAACTCTTGGTACTGAGACTTGGGAATGAAAAAGGAATTCCTAATGGCTGACGCATCTATATTACATATGACTTTGGATTTATGGGCATCCATAATTACTCTTTGGGGTTCTGAGTAATTTGAAGAACACCATGTTACAAACTCAGGGAAAGAGAACACTTGGTCAAGGCAAAAGAAAATGAATGACGACGTAAATATTTCATGTATATCCAATCCCTGTTCATGCAAGGCTTCCAATCTTCTCTTAATTTTCGGAACCGGGAGCCAAATGCATGTGTCAAATACATCGGCGTCCCTATCTTCCAGGGAAACCTTAACCCTAGAACTGGTAGAAGCTTCCTCTTCCCCCATTTTACGACTGAAAAAGACTGAGGTTTTTTATAGAATGGCGGTTACAGATCCTACCTGTTACTTTGGAAGCCCTGCACGCACCCTGTCGAAGGTTCTGTCGCCTTCATCGTCTGCCACACGTCGAGAGACTTTTTGACTTCGACAGGTCTTCGAAACAAATGTCAACCTTCATGGGCGTTCTTATATATATATACGGGTTTCCATAACCTCCAGTTTCTTTGGCCAGCTGTCCTTTGATCTTAACCGTTTAAACTCTCACATGCTCACTTTCCGTCGTCGGATCTGACTTTCTCTTTACCCACAGATTTGACAACCCCTCTATTTCCACCGTAGGATCATCTTGCGGTTTCTCATCTGGGCCGTTCATCTCATCTGTATGCGCCTACGAGGTAGTATCGCATGCACCCAAAAATATTTTCCTATATCGCCTTTTCTCCATGCGACAAGCTGTGGATTTGGCACTTGTTGGATGGGAAAATTCCATCGCATATGCCCTGCCGCTATCCAGCGTGCTACTTCTTGATGCGACTAAGTGTGAGAACCGTCCATTTGTTCTCAACGTGTATATATGGTGAGTTCTCATGCTTTATTTAATTCTTAGATCATCCGTCCGTTGGTGGGGTCCTCCCTATTATATCCTATGTGTTTCAGACTTCCACCAGTTGTTGATGTGGCTCTTCTTTCCATTCGAACTGTAGATCTACTGAAGAATTAGGCCCTTTCTGTGGTAAATGAACCCGAACCCTTAGATATCGAAAGGATAACCTCCGCCGTAGATCCTTGCATCTGTCCCTACCATCGCATGCGCCTATTAGGGAATTGCTCATTGCTTTCTCCTTGCGACGCCCTCCTAAGCCGACACCTGTCCGGTGGGACCAGGCCCATCGCATCCACCTTTTCCATTTCTTCTTCGCAACTTGGCCATGTTACTGTCCATTGAGAGCCGTAGATCTTGCTCTCGGTCTTGATCAATGGTGCCAACCTGTGCGACCCTTAATCTTTCATAATTTGCCCACGGACTATAGGTTTTAGGGTATTCTCTGCGTGCCTTTAGTCATTCTATTCGCCTATTAATACTTAGCCCTTTACATTAGCCCATTTATTGCATTGGACCCCTTCTAGACCATTCTTTCTCATGTCTTAGCACCTGGCCATCGAGGATGGAGATCACTTCAAGCTTTTCCTTAGGTAGTTGTCTGACCCTCCCCCTTTCATATACAGGTTTTTATGCTGCAAAAGAGCAAAAAATATATAGGTGCTAACACACGGCATAGATTCATCGAGGGTTTTCACCTTAGAGCCTCACCAAATGTTTCACTGCAAGTTTCACCAAGGGTTCTTTTCACGGAAGGTTTCACTGCATAATGCCCATAAAGTTTACTGAAGGTTTTCACTGCATAATGTCCAGAACTTCACCGCAATTTCACCGAAGGTTTAAAACCGAAAATATTAACTTTCAATGAAGAGCTTCACCGAGGGTTTCTCATCGCGGAGATTCGCCGAGGTTTTTTTACCGTGGAGCTTTATTGAAGGTTTTCACTGCATAATGTCCAGAACTTCACTGCAAGCTTCACCGAGGGTTTCTCACCGTGGAGATTCATGAGTTGTTATTAAAAAAATCACACAAATATAAACATATCATAATGTTTCATGAATTGTTATAAAAAATATATTAATAATGTCATATTGTTATAAATGTTATATTATAATGCCTTAAGTGTTGCTAACCAAGTTGTCAAGAGAATTTATAGTAAACATTTTTTGTTGATGATGATTCAATATCAAATTGACTTAACCTAAAAATTTGAAAGAACTTAGACAAATTTATGGAAAGTCGAATTAATTGGAGGGAATGCATGCTATGTGATAAACATTGTGCCAGAATAGTTATACTGTTTATTTGGTTATTAAAATATACATTGTTTTTTTGAAAACATAATTAGAAAAGTATACTTCCTCATAAACATTGTGACATAAAAGTTATAATGCTTATTTGGTTATTAAAATGTACATAGCCTGTAACTTTGACCATCTAAAATGCTCCATTACCTAGAGTAAAATATTACATTGTCGGCTAGAAAAATCTATAATACAAAAGATCTTTCTATGTACTTATCAAATGATTATGCCCCAGTTTTCTCTTTTTTACTCCCATAGCAAGCAAAGTAAGAAAAATGAGCAATAGTAAAAACCTACGCTACTATTTAAAAATAACAATAACAAAATTTAAATAATAAAAATAAAAATAATCTTATCCCAAAATCGATAGTGAATTAAAAATTTAAACATTTATAGAAGAGTGAATGATTATTAATGGGTGATAACTATAATATTCATCTTAATAAGGTAATTATGTTCATTGTCGAGTCATAACCTATATAAGAGTAAAAGAAAAATGAAAAGTTATTATTCACAATGGCGTGTCATAAACTCGGAAAATACAAAAAAAATATTAGGAACAAACCTAAAATTATAAATTTTACCTGGAATGCGAAAGATTGAACTTCCTTGCAAAGCTGGAGAATGCACAATGTACATATTCAATTGAAAATTAAAGGAAATCGAGACTGAGATTAAATGAGGAATCTAAAGGAAAACTAAGAGACTCATAGAATAATACCCTAGCCATAAATGAATAATACAAAAAACTCATGAACTGGTAATCTTGTTCCCCAATACAATTATAAATTTCACAAAAGAGTTAGGAAACATCTCAAAGCTCGAGCAACAACATTCTGGCAAATTTAAGGATAAAACCATTAAGTATTTACAACAAAACTTCAAACAAAAGTAGCGTTTAATAATTCGAATATGCAGATGAGGTTTTTATTTTAATTGTACTCATGTACCTAGATGTAAAAAGGAACCAAACATGAAATCAAAGAAAATCTTGAGTTCAATATTAAACACAAATCTTACCTCCACATCCTCGTTTTTTATGCAATCAGGTGAACTCACACCGGCTAAGAGCAATGAATTGGTAGATGCAGAGTAAAATCTTTGTTGTAAAAATAAAAGAAGGTTTACATTCTGTGTTTTGGAGGAAACCTGAGCCATGGAGTTAACCATTTTATTTCTCTCTAGCCTTTCCATCAACTCTATTCATTCAATTCGACCATTCATTCACCCCATTTACCTCTCGTACAATTTTTGGGTGCAGGTTTCCCATCCCAGGCATGCCACTTCTTCTCCACTGAGATTTGATGTTCCAAGCAACAAATTGACCATCTATCACTTGGCTTTTATGCACTGTTGTGCGAGCTGGTAAGAATAATCGGGATCAGACGGTGGCTCCATGCAACCTGTTGGGTGGACTGCCCTTCCCAAAAACCTTCAAGACTGCCCTTCTCGAAAAATTGCAAGGCATTAAACTTGGATGGCGCCCGCTTGCCGCCGCGTGGTGGGAAACACAAAACGAGGCAGACGTCAGCCTCACACATCTAATGATAATTGAAATAATTGTTATTTAAAAATTGTTTTTGAAAAATAAAATTGCTATACCTATGTGCAAACTATAGTCCACCTTTAAAAATTAAACATGCCCCCTGAACTAATGCCCCCGACAGAAAACTATATGTCGGCGACATAATAATTATGCCCTTAAGAATTTTGCAATCTTTAAATTCATCAAGAACCTCAACAAATTAATGTATTTCAAGTTAATTAATGATTACGCCCTTAAGAATTTTGTAATCTTTAAATTCATCGAGAATCTCAACAAATCAATGATTATGCCCTTAAGGATTTTGTAATCTTTAAATTCATCGACAATCTCAACAGTTATGCCCTTAAGAATTTTGTAATATTTAAATTCATAGAAAATCTCAACAAATTAATGATTATGCCCTTAACAATTTTGCAATCTTTAAATTCCTCAAGAAGAATCTCAACAAATTAATGTGTTTCAAGTTAATTGGAGATATATAAAGTGAAAAGTTTGTACAATCAACCCCACCACAAAACTATGTTTAACTTTGCACACCCAACTCTAATGCCACCCACCTCTCCTCTATGCATACCCACCTTTAACCCACCCCCACCCCCACCCCCACCGTTAGAATGAAACTTTCCCACCCTCATGTAGGGATATACTTTACACCACTACACACCCCACCCGAGGGCATAAGACTAAGGTAGTTAACTAAATATAACCCCACCCATTCATGAAGGTGGGGACTGCGACTAAAAACCCCATGCCCACCCTCCCACCGTCCGAATGAGACTTGAGTAGTTATGCAAAGTATAACCCCACCTCTTCATGAAGGTGGGGGGCCGGGGGCCGTGAGTAAAAATGTACACTCATGAAGTTGGAGTGAAGGTGACACTAGTTAGTTGTAATTGGGCAAAGTACAACCCCACTCCACATGAAGGTGACTTTTTGTTTCTTCGAATCAACTCACCGATCGGAATGTGCACTTTCCTACAAGATTAAGAGGTTTAATGTGTGACCACTGGCACTCGGTAATGAATCTTAATTACACTTCCAGTCATGTCAGGAAGAATTTATCAGCACCCGTCAAAATCAACTAAATTCTTAAACGTTTTACATATTTGAAACCATTTTATGACGGCCGCGTGAAGGGCGATGCGTTGTCCTGCATAATTTTATTTTAATGAATGGGGATTAGGACACGCGTCCAAACGAATGTGACACAAAACGTCATCCTTAAACAATATCACATCACCCGACACAAATGATTCGATTGGGATCATGCATTTCCCCACTTTGCCCATCGGCGCCGCTTCTCCCACCTTTCAAACTCCTCAGTGGGCATTTTATCTATTATTTATTTTATTCACTTTCAAAAATCACAGATTTCCATGGTTTTTTTTATCAGGCACTGTTAAGCCTCGATCTTATTCAGTGGGAATGGTCGGCCGGGAATGATTCAATGATGGTGATAGCAGAGATTCATTCGACACGTGGAAGGACGCATCTTCTCTGCCTAATTTCTCGTGCATAATGAGCAAAGTAGGGTCACACCACCCATCATAAAAGCGGCTTTGACAAAATACACATTCAATGTACGTTCTTGTTTGATTGCTTCTCATCGTTATCCCTCTGCAATCACCACTTCCATTGCTGCAACCCTTGAAGAACAGGCTCTCTTTTTAAGACTCGGGAGCTAAATTGCAATACAAATCTCCTGTACTGGTCTCTAAATTGCAATACAAATCACAGTGTAAGTTAAATCATGTTGCAGAACATATTTGCTGTAGAATATTTCATTTCATAGGATTTTGCTTTCTTTTATTTGTTCATGTTTTTGGGATTCTAGATTTCAGAAATACTGACATGTTTAGTCCAATTTATTGGGGGGGGGGTTAATACTGTATTGTGGTGTTTTCATGGTGATCTGGCCGTTTCTAGAAGAACCTGAGATTTAAGGCGCTTAGGAACTGATGTGTGTCATTTATTTATATTGACAACAATGGCTTAATTTAGAATTGGGTGATGGTAAAAATATTCAGCGAGAGAGATCATGGGGCGGGGAAAGATAGAGCTGAAGAAGATAGAGAGCACAAGCAACAGGCAGGTTACATTCTCGAAGCGGCGGTCAGGGTTGCTGAAAAAGGCACAGGAGCTTTCCGTCTTATGCGATGCGGAGGTGGGCGTCATCATCTTCTCTAATACCGGCAGACTCTACGATTTCTCCAGCTCCAGGTTTTCCTCCATTAACTTGCCGTCTGCCATTCTGTTGCCATGTCTATGTCATGTAAATTGAAATAGAAATTGAAAGTGCAGCGTTAGGTTATTTCGGTTCAGTGCTAAATGGGTTGTAAAGGTTTATTTTCTACAATTCCATGCTTCTAATTTTGATTTTTCGTTGGATAGTCGCCCAAAATTATAAGAACAGGTAAATGTACCCGAAACGAACAGTTCAGAAAACTTTGCTTCAAATAAATAATCTAGTATCGAACGAGAAATAGGAACAATAGGATTTTCCCAATCTAAAAGTAATTCTATTTGAGTGTGAACTTGATCACTTATGGTAATGCATGGAAATTTCGTTGATTCTTCTCTGTAACATTTCGGGTAAATCTTGAGTTTTGTCTTGAAATTTCAAATGTATGAATGTCAGCCTGCTTTTGATGGCGATGGCGTTCAGGATTAATGCCAATTTCATGCCCTGGTTTATCATAATGAAAGCGCACTGTTTATTGTTTTAGTAAAGTGTTCATTTCTGTTTCATGCTCATGCTGGCCCATGATATTGGTGTTTAACAGGATTGCATGGCATCTAAGTTCATAAGAACCCATCTGCCAAGCTTTTTTGTTTTTTGTTTTTGTTGAAGTATAAGCATTTTTATAAGATTATGTGTTTGCTTTAGCCTATCCCGACAAGTGGGCAGAGAACATCATACCCTTTTAAAGGTGATAACGCTGAAACTTTGTGAAAGCTTCTGGAGGCGCTCATCCTCTCTTACCAAAGAGGTTTGACAGTTTTTTTTGTTTTGTTTTCCTGAACATATACCCCATTTTTTTAAAATATGGACGTTCCGTTCTGTTCCTGTGGAGAGATTTTCTCGACCCACAAATAGGTGTCGTGTTCGAGACGTAGTAAGACAGTACAATGGTCACATGAGAGGTACCACGGACATATATATTACATTGATATGCACATCGGCCTTGAGATTCTCTTGTCAAAGTTTACACTGTTTATGAATTGTACTGGCCTCTGGCCTTGGAAAGAAAAAAATAGATAATAGGTGAAAAAGGAAGCAGATACTTTGGTTCTCTTAGATACGAGGTACAGCGTTGGCATACCCAGGACAGTTGTGTTTTATGTCGATATGAAGGAGGAGGAGAAGGGCGACGCACGTCTTACACGCATGAATTTATTCGCTGTTTTTTGGAACGCTATCCATTGGTTTGATTGATAAGAACATTGCTTTCATTTCGAGGCCGTGGAGACGGGGACGTCCACTACTTTATCGGTTGAAGACAGCTTGGCCATTAGTTTGACTACTAAATAATCGTTTTCTGGGTTTGGTTTTGGGTTTAAAAATAACGTATTTCACAAAATTGAACCAATCCTCGGAAATCCCAGAGAACTAATTTGATTAACACAGATGTAAATCCCAGAGAACTAATTTGATTCACAGATGTAACTACTACGAGTTTATTTTCAAGGAAAAGTAAAGTTCGTAAATCCCAGGCAACTCATTTAATTCACAGATATAACTGCTACAAGTTTGTTCTTGTTGGGCCTTAAACCCACAGAGATCATAAAATAAGTAATAGCAGAGATCATAAAATAAGTAATAGCAGAAAAGAGAAGAATGCATAACAGATTCAGTTAACACACAAGAGACACAAGATATGCCTGATTCATCCACTGAATGTGAGCTACTCCACCAGGCAAAGCATGAGTATTTTTATTGCTCAAGAATCATGAAGGTTAGATACTATTGAGGAGAGGGCTTAGCTCAATATCTGCCTTAATGAATCACATATTTAAGGTTAGATACTATTGAGAAGAGGGCTTAGTTCAATATCTGTCTTAATGAATCACATATTTAAGCAATCCTATTTAAGTTACACATAACGAATTGGTAAAACCACCTTGAACCTACTTAAGTTACACATAACTAATTGGTAAAACCACCTTGGTAAAACCACCTTGAACCAACTTGACTTATACCGTCAATTGATTGTCACATTAAGGAAATCACATTAAGGAAAATTGATTGTCACATTAAGAAAAAGTGACAAGCACGAATAAAAATCGAAATTGATTGTCACATTAAGGAAAAGTGACGAGCACGAATAAAAATCGAAAGGAACAAAGTGAAACAAGTCTTGGGAACATGGCATATAGATGTTATTATTTATCTTTTACAACATTCTGGGCTGGACGAGATTAAATAGATTTTTATTTGATTCATTGCAAAAATGAAAAAAAAATTGCTAAGAGCAAAGTCTCAATAAAAGAGTAGAACATTTTTCTTGCATCTAAAGAATCTCTTAATAAACAGTTTTTCTGCGAAATAATCTCTTAAAAAAGGGAGAATTCAGATGCTTTCATGAAGTTCATAGTGTTGTCCAATCACAAACACATATGTGAGAATATAACAGTGTAAATAGAGTATCTCAGTGGCATGCAGGGATTTGAAGTTAGGTTAAGTCTCAGACCACTCTAATGTTGGTTCTTGACCAGCCAATCGCCTTAAAAGTGATAATTGGTGAGGTGCCCATTTTAAACTACGTAGCCTGTAAAGTGGGTTCTTAACCAATCAGTCAGCAGTCACCTTAAAAGTGATAATTGGTGAGGTGTCCATTTTTAAACTACATAGCCTGTACTTAAAATTAGAGAGAGCAGACATTGTAAACACACAAGACTGAATTTTATTATAATAGACTACTTTTTACAAGACTGAATTCTATTATAATATACTACCTTTTACAAGACTGAATTCTATTATAATATACTACCTTTTACAATATATGGAGACTCCAATATATAGAGTCCAGTCTAACTTATTCCAAATATAGTCAAGAGAGGTTGAATATATAGAGTCGAGTCTAACTTATTCCAAATATAGTCAAGAGAGGTTGAGAGAACACACAGCACATGAGGTAGAGACTCTCCAATACATCATCAAGAGATAAACATTACTCAAGAGAGGTTGAGAGAACACACAGCACATTAGGTAGAGACTCTCCAACACATCATCAAGAGATAAACATTACAGTGCAATGTTTCCCAGTGCACGAATGAGAGGACTACTTTATTAATGAAACCTATGACTTAGAATATATTGGAAAAGGGACTTGGGTTAGTAATTTATTAGCATTGAGATGTGTAGATTTTCCTTGTTCACCCTTTTAGATCTATACTATCAACACTTGTTTGCTAAGTTGGTCACTTCATGACACACATGGAAGAAAAATTGTCCATTGTTGTTGTAGTAGGGAGTTTGCCTGGCCATATGGGCATGTGCCCTCTTTTCATTATAAGGGATTGTATTTCAACCTGTAAGAAAAGATCAATTATGTACTAAAGATTAAGTTATAGAATTTGATTGGCTCTTTTCAAGAACAAAATGTGGGTATGTGGCAATACTATATATTGGAATTGAGAATTAACTTGTATTTGGTAAGTTAAAAGTAGATCTTAAAAATTTCTCTAGCTCCAACTAAGATCGTGATATTTCAATTTTCTACTTTATTCTAGTGCATTCTTTGTATTATAAGATTAACACATACGATCCATATGCCCCCTTTACAAAATAATATCTTTTTTTTATTTGTGACAAATGATGCTTATGTTAATATATGAAAAATAGTACAAGAATGAAGTGATTCATTTTTATCTAAACGATAGTGAGAATGTCCATAGGTGGGATTGAGCCTTGGGATCACAATTTTTGGCATCTCTCCTAATGAAAGTTCCTTTGAGTTTGAGATAAGAAAACAAGAATGGCTTAGCAACTAGGTCACTTGCTTAAAAATTACTACAAAGACAAGCTTGATAGATAGATATTTTTTTTTTAAATGTCAATGATATTAGAGATCTAAAGGATGAAAATGTACGACTTGAAGGGGATCACCTTTCTCAATTTGCAAATAGATATCCAACACCAAGCCCATTATATCCCTATGTTGGGATGTCAATGCACTTGTTTGCCTATTTTTGAGTTGTTTTTGTGATTTGCCCACTTATAAGAGTTCTTTAGTCTGTCCATACTAGGGGTAGAATAGAAAGAAATATTAAAAATGCCCTAAAAAAATGGATATTTAGGATATCTAGTAAAAATAGGGTTTTTTAATTGGAAATATGTATTGAGGGGGGTTGAACAAAAAGATATGAGAGGTACAACACCAAGCCCATCATATCCCTATGTTGGGATGTCAATGCACTTGTTTGCCTATTTTTGAGTTGTTTTTGTGATTTGTCGACTTATAAGAGTTCTTTCATATGTCCATACTAGGGGTAGAAATAAAAAAACGTATTAAAAATGCCATGAAAAAATGGATACTTGGGATATCTAGTAAAAATAGGGTTTTTTAATTGGAAATATGTATTGAGGGGGTTTGAACAAAAAAATATAAGAGATATTTTCCAATATATACATTAAGGTGTATTTTAATATTTCAATGTGCTATGTCACATGTTGACCTAAAAAAGTCCTAGATTGAAAAGGAGATGGGCTGGTTTACAAGCTCCCATGTGAAATCAATGAAGGTCATATGCATACCTAAACTAGGAAAGGACAATTTCTTCCTTAGTTTGCAAGGCAAGAGTTAGAGGTTAAAAAAGTAATACAAATATCCTGTGTTTGTCATTCCAAAGCTGGATTTGACATGAACTTAAATAACATGGTTGGACACCGAATGAAATCAATGTCATGGGCTTTTGAGGCTAAGTTATTCAATCTCTTGTATGTGTAACAGTACTGATTTTAGTGAATTCTATTCTTTACTCGGCATCACCAAAATGCTTAACTTTCTGATCTTGCATTTGGTCAAAACAGACATATTATTTATATATAAAAGTTCCTCCAGAACTCAACCACTCACTCATATGGTACTGCTGGTTATGAAAATGCCTCTCCATACACCAGTACACGAAACTGGAATTAAATTCATTCGCCATGGCATGGAAGAACTTCTTGAGTGTAATAACAATATTATGAATGCGATGGAATGACTTACGAGAGAGCGGCGTCGAATATCGCAGCGACCAGCCGCTGGTGGACGTTGCCCTCTCCACCATCTTACCCTTAAGCACAGATGCCGCCAATATTATATGCATTTTCATGAAAGTCTACAAATAGGAATAAAAAACTAATTTTTATCATGAAACTTTAAAACATGTAAGTAATTATTTTATTTATTTTTATAATTTTATTAATGTATTCAAATTACTTAATTTATTTTTATAATTTTATTTATGTATTCAATTTTTTTTAAGAAAAGATTAAGAAGATCAATATTTAAAATTGGAATAGTTTATGGGTTTTGGTGGAATCCCGTAATTTGTATTCTGTAAAATCCAAAATTTTATGTGTTTAAATTGTATTTTGAATCTATAAATAGATTCAATACTCTCAAATACTCCCGTAATATCCAAATTATGCAATTTTCATAGTTAATATATGTGATGTTAAGATTTTTTAAAGAATTTTAACCAAACAAAATTAAATAGAAAATATGCAAACGTAAAATATTTAAACAACATCTTAAAAATTATCCATTAATCTAGTTTTAGTATTTTATTAAAAAGCTTTAATAAAAAGTTAGGAAAATATATATTATAAATTGTCGAATAACTTATTTTACTATAAATTAGTAAAAATTTATTTTTATTTTAAAAATATAAATTTTTTTATACACAAATTGAAACTATAAATATAATCCTCCTAGTTGGCTTTGTTTTATTATTTTTTAAATTGTACATTTTTATAGTTATATTATGTTAGTAAAAGCATAATATTAGGGTTTCATATATATGTCGTTAAAATCTTTGTATATCGAAAGTGTATTGAGATTTACAAACAGAAGATTTGTTTTATTATTTTTTAAATTGTACATTTTTATAGTTATATTATGTTAGTAAAAGCATAATATTAGGGTTTCATATATATGTCGATAAAATCTTTGTATATCGAAAGTGTATTGAGATTTACAAACAAAAGATTGGTAGCAAGTCCTTTGCATAATTTGTGAAAAGACAAAATAAAGTAACGTGTATAGCTTTCAAGTTATTCAATAAATTAATAGATAAAAGGTAATTATATTATTTAAAATTACTTTAATTTAATAGAGAGAATGATTAATTAAGATAATAATATTTTATATCAAATTATGTCTAAAATAATCAATATTCATTTTACTATTATATTTTTTTTGTTGAGATGAGCATCTAATAAAAAACTATAATATATAAAATTAGTAACAACAACATTAGTATTATTAAAATATATTATTTATATATAATACATTTTAGAAAGAAAAACATTAATAATATGACAAATATACTAACATTAATGTAATTATTGTATTATAGAAATATCTCCAAAATATTAAAAATATTATTTTATAAAATAATATAAAGAATAAATAAATTTATATTAATTATAATGTTATATTATATTATAATATATTATATAATTAATATAATATAATATACTATACTATAATAATATGCATTGGGGTGGATGCATCTAGGGGTATAGTGGTGGAGTGGATGCATGTTAGTGCTAAGTCCATCAACAAAAAAGTACAATCTACAAAAGATCAACCAAAACAAGTCTTGTTTTAAATATCACCATTTACATCAAATATAAGAAGAGAATATTGTTAGGACAAAAAGTAAAAGAAGCAGCTACTAGATAAAATAGAATGAACCCTTGTCAATGCATATGTCATCAACAAAGCTCCTCGAACCATAAGCTTCCATCAAAATAACCCACTGCATCTTTGGATAAATTATCTGCCTCCCCATTAAATTCCGTGTAAATATGAGTGAAAGATAAACAAGAAAAATAATGCCTCAGTTCCAGAATTTTGTTTTTCCACGAAGATAATTGTAAAGCTGCGAGATCATGTAAACCATTTGCCCAATCAATTATTACTTTTGAGTCGCCAACAACTTGTAGGTTCTGAAGTCCATGTCTTTTTGCATACATAATATTAATATATTGTAAACTTTGTAATGATGATGACAAATAATTCTTATAATAATAATAATACATTCATGTATAAAATTAGTTTTTTTATTATTTATTATTTATAATTTAAATTTAGTTTTTTTTATGATTTATGATAATAATATC
Source organism: Larix kaempferi (assembly GCA_027924585.1). Lineage (NCBI taxonomy): Eukaryota > Viridiplantae > Streptophyta > Pinopsida > Pinales > Pinaceae > Larix > Larix kaempferi. The sequence goes on along the minus strand of BSBM01000407.1, from coordinate 14,628,692 downwards.
ACTCTATGGAATATAATATTTGGAGAGAAAATTTTGATTGAGTATAATTCGCTATGGATTCTTGATAATAATATATTCAAGTATAGAATTAGTTTTTTTTTATGGTTTATGAGTTATAATTTAAGTTTTGTTTTTTTTTATGATTTATGATAATAATATCACTCTATGGATTATAATATTTGAGGATAAAATATTTTGATTAATTATTTATGAATATGGTTGACTGTGGAATCAATATATTTGAGAATGCTTCATGATTGTTTCACCATGAATGATTATGTTTGAAGTTCAATAATTATGATTGATAATTTAAAATTAGTTTCCTTGTGATTTACAATTTATGATAATAATATCACTCTATGAAGTGTAATATTAGAGAATAAATGACTAATTGAGTATTTATGAATATGGTTGATTATGGGTTTAGACTTATGTTTGACAATGATTAATGATGGTTTCACCATGGATAATTATCTTTGAGGATGGTTGGAGACATTTGAGAATGCCACATTATGACATTTAACTTTGCTAACTTTATGTCTAATTGATAGCTCCCTCAATGGTTGACTATGTTGTATTGTTGTATCCATCGCTTATGTTGCATTGAGTTTGGTTGTCTATAGTTGACCATCATTGATTTTTCTTCACCTTGTTTGACCATGGCTGACTACGTTTGATTATGTTTGATGGTGCTCAGCTATCATTGATTATGGTTGATAATATTGGCCATGGTTAACCATGGTTGATGTTCCTCAAGGTTTATGTTGATTATGACATTCATCAATGCTTTCATCTCGGCTTATTTATGTTAAAATCTTGCATTCCTCAATGGTTATGGTTATATCAATTATGATGTTCACCTTGGTTGAGTTATGTCTACTTGTTATATTCGTTAATGGCTATGCTGAATTTTGACATTCTTTAAAGGTTATATTAGATTTATGGCTTTGCTTTGTTGTTGTTTATTATTTTTGGCCATGTTTGATCATGCTTGACTATGATTGACCATTTTTCACCATGGTTGGAAATGATTGACCATCGTTGACCCTTGCTAAACATGGTTTACAATGGTTGAACATGGTTGATGATGGTTACTTTTGTTTGAACATGGTGACCATGTTTAGCCATCATCGAGGAAAGTTTTAAGGATCCATAATTTTCTTGAAGTGTATAAACCTTAGGGAATCTTACTAATTCTAAAATTTCCAACCATAAAATGTTGGGCGATATTTTTGTAAAAAGATTCAAATTTCTAAGGGTTTTATATAGTTTCTAGACAATTTTGGCGGTTTTTAGAGTAAGAAAATTATATCCCATGGAATTTGAGCGAATCAATTTAGAAAAAAATGGAAATTGGTGAATTTGGTTTTGGAAAAAAAAGGCCAGAAATCAGTGCATGAAGAAGGCTTGTCAAGGCTTATGAAAAAATGGAAATTGGTGAATCTGTTTTTGGAAAAAAGGCCAAAAATTAGTGCATGAAATATCAAGACCAAGTTTAACCGTGGTTGACTATTTCTAAATGAAAATAGTCGACCATGGTTAAACATGGCCTGGCCTTGATATTTCTTATATCAAGATTTGACTCCAAAAAGAGATCACCAATAATGACTCAAGAATCTAAAATCTTTATTTCACATTGAGTGTTGTGACTTTAGTTGGCTATGGTTTACCATGGTTGAAGATAATTGACAATGGTTGATCAAGTTTAACCATGGTTGACTATGGTTAAGTATGTTAATGATAATGTTTCATTGCTACCTTGATGAAGGGTTATGTCGCATTAAGTTTGGTTGACTTTGATTGGAAATGGTTGACTATGATTGATTATTCTTAATTGTGTTTGACCATGTTTAACTATGGTATGCTTTAGTTGGCGATGATGTCATGATTAACTATGGTTTACTATAGATGACTATGTTGACCATGGTTGAGTATGGTTGGCCATGGTTTATTATATCTCATAATTATTGTTAAGAACATTGCACCATGTAGTCATTGTTTGATTATGGTTGACCATGTTACTAATTGCGACATATTTATAAACTTTTATGTCACATTGCAACATTCTACAATCACAATGCTATATTGTGATATTCCTCAATGAATTATGTCATAATTCATATTAGCTAAGATCATGTCGAATTGATAGGTTCCTTAATGGTTGATCATTTGTTATAACACATTATGACATTCATATTAGCTATCTTATGACTTTGACAAGCGTTATGTCACATTGGAACATTCATCAATGGTTATATTGGATTTTGGCATTCCTAAATGATTATGTAGCATTACGTCGTTCCTTAAGGGTATGTTGCATTATGATATTCTTATGCCACATTGATTGTTGTTGACTTTAGTTGGTTATGGTTTACTATGGTTGACAATAGTTGACAATGGCTGATCATGTTTAATTGTGGTTGACTATGGTTAAGTATGTTACCCCATGGTAATGTTGCATTTCTACCTTCATCAAAGGTTATGTCGAATTAAGTTTGGTTTCCTTGGTTGGACATGGTTGACTATGGTTAATCATGTTTGACTGTGTTTAACTATGGTTTTCTTTGATTGATGATGATGTCATGGTTGACTTTGGTTGATTATGGTTAATTGTAGCTCAAAATTATTGTTAAGTACATTACACCATGTAGTCATTGTTTGATTATGGTTGACCATGTTATGCTTAATTATGACATATTCATGAATTTTTGTCACATTGCGATGTTTCACAATCACAATGCTTTTAATTGTGATATTCCTCAATGGTTATGTGACAAATTGTATTATCTAGCATCATGTAGAATTGATAGGTTCCTAAATGTTGATCATTTGTTATGACACATTATGACATTCATATTAGCTATCTTATGACTTTGTCAAGTGCTATGTTACATTGGGACATTCCTCAGTGGTCATATTTGATCGTAGAATTCCTAAATGATTATGTAGCATTATGACATTCCTCCAGGGTTATGTTGCATTATGACATTCCTCAAGGGTTATGCCACATTGAGTGTTGTTGACTTTGGTTGACCATGGTTAATTATATCTTATCATCATTGTTAAGTATAGTACATCATGTAGTCATTATTTGACAACCATGTATTCCTAATTATGACATATTCATGATTTTTTATGTCACATTGTTCCTTACTATAGATGACTACGTTGACCATGGTTGACTTTGGTTGAGTATGGTTGGCCATGGTTGATTATTTCTCACAAATATTGTTAATTATAGTGCATATTGTAGTCATTATTTGACAATGGTTGACCATGTTATGCCCAATTACGACATATTGATGATTTTTATGTCACATTGTGATGTTCCACAATCACAGTGCTTAGTTGTGATATTCCTTAATGGTTATATCACAATTCATATTAGCTAACATAATGTCAAATTGCTAGGTTCTTTAATGGTTGATCATTTTTTTGACACATTATGTCATTAATATTAGATATATTATGACTGTGGAAAATGTTATGTCATATATTGACATTCACCAAAGGTTATATTTGATTGCAACATTCCTAAATGATTATGTAGCATTACGACATGCCTCAAGGGTTATGTTGAATTATGGCATTCCTCAATAGTTATGTCACATTGAGTTTCGTTGACTTTAGTTGGCTATGGTTTACTATAGATTACTATGTTGCCCATGATTGAATTTGGTTGAGTATGGTTGGCCATGGTTGATTACAACTCACAAGTATAGTACACCATCTAGTCATTGTTTGACTATGGTACCATGTTATGTGTAATTACTGCATATTCATGAATTTTTATGTCACATGTGACATTCCACAATCACAATGCTTAATTATGATATTCCTCAATGGTTATGTCACAATTCATGTTCGCTAACATCATGTCGAATTATTAGGCTCCTTAATGGTTGATCATTTCTTATAACACATTATGACATTCATATTAACTATCTTATGACTTTGGCAAGTGTTATGTCACATTGGGACATTCCTCAATGGTTATATTATATTGTGACATTCCTAGATGATTATGTAGCATTATGACATTCTTTAAGGGTTAAGTGGCATTGGAATACCTCAAGGGTTATGTCACATCAAGTGTTGTTAACTTTGGTTGGCTATGGTTTACCATATATGACTATGTTGAACATGGTTGACTTTCGTTGAGTATGGTTGGCCATTGTTAATTATGGCTCATAGTTATTGTTAAGTATAGTACACCATGTACTTATTATTTGACTATGGTTTACCATTTTATGCATAATTATGACATATTCATAAACATTTATGTCACATTGCGATGTTCCACAATCCAAATGCTTAATTGTGATATTCAAGTCAATGGTTATGTCATAATGCATATTATATATTCTCATGCCGAATTGATATTTTCTTAATGGTTGATCACTTTTTGTGACACATTATGACATTCATACTAGCTATTTTATGACTTTGGTTGAGTATGGTTGGCCATGGTTGATTAAAGCTCATAATTATTGTTAAGTATAGTATACCGCGTACTGATTGTTTGACTATGGTTGACCATTTTATGCCTAATTGTGACATATTTATGAACTTTTATGTCACATTATGGCATTCTACAATGACAATGTTTAATTGTGATATTCATTAGAGCAAATTTGGGGTCTAAAATGGGCCATCTAAGGAAAATAATAAAATAATATTTATGAATTTTTGAGGAGAGAGGAAAAAACTAATTTTTTTCTTCGCATTTTCAAAATACCTCTCTGTGGTTTTACTCAAATTTTGAGCAGGATCACTCATTGGATGCAAAATTAAATTATGCATCAAATAAGTACCCACATTGCATAGATTTGATGGACCCCATCCCATGAAAAATGAGAAATACATAAAAAAGGTGTTACTTTGTCCATAAAAAATATGCAGTGTGGGTACTTGTTGGATGCGTAATGTAGTTATGCATCCAACGAGTGCTCTTGCTCGAAATTTGAGTAAAACCATAAGGAGATATGTTGAAAATACAAAGAAAAAAATAGTTTTTTTATGACAAATATGCCAAGTCAACCATCATGGTTGACATTTTTTCTTAAAATTCTATTGATTCTTGAATTCCAACTCATCAAGAAATTATGCTTGGCTCTTTTTCTTATGAGGCCCATTTTAGACCCCAAATTGCTCTAATGCCTCAATGGTTATGTCATAATTCATATTAGTTAATATCATGTCGAATTACCAAGTTCCTTAATGGTTGATAATTTGTTATGGGACATTATAGCATTCATATTATCTATCTTTTGACTTTGGAAAGTGTTATGTCACACTGAGATATTCCTCAATGGCTATATTGGATTGTGACATTCCTAAATAATTATGTAGCATTATGACATTCCTCAAGGGTTATGTCATATTGAGTGTTGTTGATTTTGGTTGGCTATGGTTTATTATGGTTGAAAATAGTTGATAATGGTTGATCACGTCTAACCGTGGTTGAGTATGTTTAAGTACATTACTCAATGGTAATATTTATTGTTAAGTATAATACACCATGTAGTCATTGCTTGAATATGGTTGACCATGTTATGTTTAATTGTGCCATGTTCATGAAATTTTATGTCACATTGCAGCGTTCCACAATCACAATGCTTAATTGTGATATTCCTCGATGGTTGCATCACAATTCATATTAGATAAGATTGGTTGATCATTTGTAAAGTTATATTGGATTGCATCACAATTCATACGACTTTGGCAAGTTTTAGGTCATATTAGGACATTTCTCAATGGTTATATTGGATCGCAACATTCATATATGAATATGTAGCATTACGACATTCCTCAAGGGTTATGTAGCAATATGACATTCCTCGAGGGTTATATCACATTGAGTGTTGTTGACTTTGGTTGGATATGGTTTACTAGTAGTTGACAATGGTTTTTCATGTTTAATTGCGATTGTCTATGGTTAAGTATGTTACTCAATAGTAATGTTGCATAGCTACATTCAACAAGGATCATGTCACATTAAGTTTGGTCGACCCAGTTGGCCATGGTTAACTATGGTTGATTATATTTAATTGTGTTTGAGTGTGTTTAACTATGGTTCACTCTAGTTGATGATGATGTCATGGTTGACTATGTTCACCATGATTGACCATGATTAATTTTGGTTGAGTATGGTTGGCCATTGTTGATTATATCTCATAATTATTATTAAGTATAGTAGACCACGCAGTTATTTTTTGATATGGTTGATGGTCTTATGCGTAATTGTGACATATTCATGAACTTTTATGTCACATTGTGGCATTCCACAATCACAATGCGTAATTCATATTAGCTAACATCTTATTCATATTCATGAACTTTTATGTCACATTGTGGCATTCCACAATCACAATGATTAATTCATATTATCTAACATCATGTCAAATTGCAAGGTTCTTTAATGGATAATAATTTTTTATGACATATCATGACATTCATATTATCTATTTATGACTTTGGCAAGTGTTATGTCTCAATGGTTATATTGAATTGCGACATTCCTAAACGATTATGTAGCATTACAACATTGCTCAAGGGTTGTTGCATTACGACATTCCAAAAGGGTCATGTCACATTGAGTGTTGTTGACATTGGTTGGCTATGATTTACTATGGTTGACAATGTTTGATTATACAACATAATGGTTGATTAATTTCAAGTATAGTACATCATGTAGTCATTGGTTGACTATGGTTTACCAAGTTATGCTTAATTGTGAAGTATTCATATAATTTTATGTCGCATTGTGATGCTCCACAATCACAATGCTTAGTTGTGATATTCCTCAATGGTTATGTGACAATTCATATTAGCCGAAATTTATGTTGAATTGCTAAATTCTTCAATGGTTATGTTGTATTTTGGCGTTCATGTGTCATTCAACTTGGTTGACGATGGTTGACCATGTTGATTGTGCTCAATTATGGTGGTTGGACGATTGATATGTAACAATTCATATTAGCTAACGTTATGTTGAATTGCTAGGTCCTCAATGGTTATGTTGCATAGTGATGTTCATTAAGGGTTATAGCGCATTGATATATATATATATATATATATATATATTCACAATATCACATTTAAGATTAAGTGTTACGCTTGATTGCGATGTTCTTCAAAAGTTATATATAATGTAAAAAAAGGATTTTATCTTCCATCTTGTTAATCATTAAGCTATATATAATTATAAGTAACATATTTCTTATTCATAAATACTATGATATAAATGATTAAATTTGAATAAAAACATAATTATAAAGTTCAAAGCTACTATAAGTCTATGAATTTTATGACTTCGACTACCTTAGTCCTCAATGCTACACCTTTTGATATGTTTGTTAAAACCTCCAATTCATTACAGGAAACAATTAGGCGGCCCAACCTTTGGACCTAGATATACGTTACAAAAATATTTTACTATGTTTGTTGAGTACCATGAAACAAAAATGAAAGGAAATGCATAGGCCATATCAATTACCTAAGAATGAGCCATGTTCACTCTATTATTAATCTTTGTAAATATTGTGACCAAAGTATCTATAGGGACGAAGTTATAAATAAAAAATCACCAGGTCTCTTATTATCCTCACCATGTGAAAGCTAAAGCAACAACATAGATTTTTGTTATTAAATTCATCAACATCTTGTAACAATTTTTTTTCAATGGAAATTTAGATTTTTACATCTTACTTCTCACTGGTTAGATTATTGAGAAATGTGCATAAACATACAACAATAACTTTACTAACATGTAATCAATAGCAATAATTTACTAGCCTAGCATTCTATCCATACAAGCACCAAAGCAATCAAATAGTAAGTAGAGAAAAATAAGTAGTACACTGAATATACGAGGAAAAACTTCATATGGGGGAAACATCCATGGGAAGGTATGATCTTTTTTATTCTTCAAAATTTTCTAGTCCTACGCTTGATGTCCGCACACATAAGCATCACATCACTCTCCATCTTCACATCATGTCACAATGATGTTTCACCAGTATACCCTAAAAGGGTCTCCTTCACCTGTATTATATAACTAGAGATATGGAAGATTTACATCCCATAATACATGTAAGATAAATGATTTACCACTTCTCTTATATACAGAACGATAATATGAGAATTTATTACATGATTCATTTGGGATAGCTCGTTTTTATAATATTAGAGTTATTTATGCCTTCTTTGATAGATATGATCATTACACAACCAACAACACCACACAAGTCGTCATTACATATTCCAACAACTCCCCTTAATGATGACTATGGAGAAGGAATACAAATTGAGGAAGATGGCATTACATTAACATCCCACTTGATGACAACTTCCAGAATTCCACATAAGATGCGAATATGAACACACTTCGCCTCATGGATTTAATGAAGATAACAACCACTTCTCATTGATCATAAAAGTGCATCAAAACCAAGTTGTATGATGAACTCTTGCAGAACACCACAACAGTGTACATAAACCTCAGATGGCTAATATTTGAGAGAAAATGCAGCTAGCAAATAGTCATCACAATCGTAACTCAACTGATGATTGAACGAACTTTGCAATAGACCTCATCACAATTACAAGAACCCTAATGGCCTTTACATAAGAAATTCTTAGTTATAGAATGCATCAAACATTATTATTCACAATAAAAATATAGATCAGTAAAACAAACCATAAAGACATGCACATCTAGAAACCATGATTTATTCTAGAAACCCCTTACTCGGAAAAATAACCAACATAATATCTTCATTATGCCCCTTGGCCAAATCCGACCAAGGCATGGTCGAGCATGGATCTATAGCCATGGGCACCCTTGACTATCAATGAGTTCCAGGAACTATACAATGGAGTTCGACCAACCTCCTATAGGCTTCGACTACAAAAATACCATGGGTGATCCATAACAACAATAACCAAAGTTACTTTTCTCTATGAACGAGTAAATATTAACCCAAAAAAATGCATCGTGTAGGCATTCTTCACAACCAAGATGAAAGATGCAAGAACTATGCATTAGACCTCAACATGAATACAAGAACCCCAGATGGTCTATACATTGAAAAGAGATTCCAGTAGGCAATCGTCATAACCAAACAACTCTATTAAATATTACTTCGCCAATACAAGACCCAAGATGGTCTATCCTTTGAAAAATGTATGCAACAAATAATCACAACTTTACATAAGAGGATGGTCATTCAGTTCATTACACATTAGAATTGGAAGAAGGTGACATTATATGGTATTTTATTACATTACATTCCTTTTTGAAAAATGTATGCAACAAATAATCACAACTTTACATAAGAGGATGGTCATTCAGTTCATTACACATTAGAATTGGAAGAAGGTGACATTATATGGTATTTTATTACATTATATTCCTTTTGAATTACAACTTCAAACATCACAGATAAAAAAAGGTTTCAACTTTGCTATTGTCAAGGCTAAGTTGTAGAGAGGGACAATGCAAAATGATTAGATAACAACCTCAATATGTTTAATATAGGAATGAATGTGATAGAGCCAAGTTGTCTCACATCTCTTCACAAATGCCCCTATGGAGAAAGTGAAGTAAACATAAAGCTAATTTGCATATAATTTCCAAGAGTAAAGCATATAATTAGCGTGATAAGCCCATAATGACAATGAAAAATCATGACATGGTCTATGAAAGATAGGGGAGCATGAAATATGGAATTGCTTTTACACATAAATAAGGGTTAGCAACAACATATAGATCTTGAACAAAATATGGATCAACCAAAAAGTGATATCACTTATATATGAAAAATATAGCCATTAAGCAACTAAGTCTTAGGCATTGGTTGGTTTCTTGTTGTCACCATGATAAATGGCAAGAGATACATGTCCCTGAAAAAGTCAAAATAACTTCCACACAAGAAGGTTACAGACAAGTAAAATAGGAACAAGAGACAACCTCTAGAAACATGATGATTAAAACTGAAGCTAAACTCTTGCTCAAACAAGAGATGAAGCTAATGAAAATAAAACAATGAATAAAAATGAAAATTTTCACCAATGTCAAAATCCTATAGTACAGATCTACAAACCCCATGTAGAAAACAACAAAAAGAATTGACTTACGACATTTTTGTTTTGAAAGTGGGTGTATGCTCTTTTTGTTAAGGTTGGTCGTAGGGGTATGTTCCTTCTGTGAAGGTAGGTCACGTATGTACACACCTTTTTTCTCTGCAACCCACGTACTTGTCTATTAAGGCCTATAACTATAGATCCATGAACATTGAAGCTGTTTAGACGAAAAACTGCAAAAAAACAAACCAAAAATAGACAAACAAGTAGATCTACTTATAGAGAGATAGATCCTTGAAAGTAGGTTAGTATACAATGGATTTTAACTTATATCTATAGAAAAACTACGTTAAACTTGAAAGAATTCTGAAAACTAAATGGTGAGAGTCAGGGTTTTGAGAAAAAATTCTCAAACATGTAGAAAAATGACCAGATCTAAAGAAGAACTACAAGGTTTGTCTACATCTGATAGAAAATCTAGTAGATATGGAGAGGTCCCCCAAAAAGTTGAAAAACATGGTGCTTGGAAAAAAAATTAACAAAAAATTATCGAAGAAGGTAGAGCATAGTAATCAACTATGATACCATGTTAGATTATTGAGAAATATGCATAAACATACAACAATAACTTTACTAACATGTAAATCAATAGAAGAATCTATTAGTGTAGCCGTCTATCCATACAAGGACCAATCAATCAAATAGTAAGTAAGAGAGAACAGAAAAAGAAATAGTACACCAGATATATGTGGTAAAACCCCAAATGAGGAAACACCCACGGGTGTATGATCCTCTTTGTTCAACATCACATCACTCTCCATCTTCACATCATATCACAATTATGTTTCACATAACTGAAGGTAGTAAGAAAATTTATTACATGATGTATGTGGTATAACCTTTTGGTAATATTAAAGTTCTTTATGTTATCTTTGATACATATGATCATTACACTAGCAACATCACACAAATCATCATTTTACATATTCCAACAATATATAATGTCAAAAAAATGGATTTTATCTTCAATCTTGTTATTCATGAATCTATATATAATTATAAGTAGCAGTGGTAGTAACGTTCAAATTTGCCGACTTACAGTACCTCGGTCCTCAACAGTACACCTTTTGATATGTTTGTTAATGCCTCCAATGCATTACAGGCAACAATTAGGCGGCACATCCATGTTATAAAGACAAAATCGTCACGACTCTTATTATCTTCACCATGTGAAATCTAAAGCAACCACAAAAATTTCCATTATTAAATCCGTTAATATATTGTAACAGATTCTTTTCAATGGAAATTTAGCTTTTTACAACTTCTTACTTATCACTGGTTTCTAGGGTTTTGTTGATTCAACACATAGATTGGGGGTTTAATGCATAGATTTTATACTTCTATGCATCTTATTCACACATCGACCGTCTGTTTGGCTAGATTCATTGCTTCATCTTTAAACACTATATGGTAAGGTGAGATTTAGATGCAGAGGGAGAAAAAAACATCTGTCCCATTCAAAAATTGATAGGAAAAGCATCCTAGAAGCCCAGGCTCCCAAATTGGAGAGCCAGCAACAGCGGAATTTTGCAAGTCGAAACGAGACAAAAATTAAGAATGGGACTAATCAATCTAGCAGCAGGACATATACACCATAAATGGAAGCTTCAACACGAAAACTGCATCAAATTAAGGTTTCCTCCTCGTGATCCGAACTTATCGCAGGCAGTGTTGAATTCAAAACGGAAAGCAAGCTTGGTGTGCAGATTTGTCATGGAAGGCATAAATCGAACAACATTAGCCAGGGAAATTGCGAGAATAAGTTGTATTATCAAATAACACAACATAATTCAGGCATATGAAAATAATATATATAACCTTGGAAAACAAAACCCCAATGCTAGAACAATCTAACCTCGTTTTACTCCCATTTTCCAGCACAAGAGTTTCTTGTCATTATCATAAAGGATGGCCTGACATTGTAGACCCGAGTATGGATTCCACAAGCTCAGAGCACGTCTGCAACCATTTCATCTCGAGCAGTGAGAACAAATCTGAGCTTCTTCTTGTAGAATTTGTTGCAGGGTAAAAGGTCGTGAAGATGTCCTCCCGTACCATGACATTATCTATGTACATAAAGGCTTACTCCTTTCCAAACATGTCTTGTGTGTCTTGTTGAACGTCCTCAAAGTGTATCACTAGCACTAACGTTGCCCTTGGCTCAACCGTGAAACAGTTGCATCTTTAAATATCGGAACAGTTACAATGCGCATGCATTTTTGGCGCGATATCTTTGCAACTGTCGCCACCTTCTAGAATTTCTGCACCATCGCACTGCCTTTCTTAACCCTGTAGTAAATAGTGATTTAATTCAACAATACTTAATAGTTAAAGACGACGCCATTACAATCCATCATCACTTCAAAGTTGTAGTATCACACCCAGAGGAGGACTCTTACTCCTCCACCCCCAACTATAAAATATGAACGCCTATCGGCATAACGAGGGGTGAGTGGCCCATTATTTTATTTTGCTCAAGGAAATGAAAAGGTAAGAAAAGCGCCCAGGTCGATGCAGTGTAGAGAGAGCATTGCTAATTTTAATCCGGTACAACTTGTCTCGGTGCCTTTGCCATGTACATTCCATGCAATGGAAATTTTTTCCAGAAGTTCATGGAGGTGCATGCAAGAGAGACCTTCGGCATTGCAAAAATGCAGAGAAAGGGTTTTGATCATTCTCATGGGTTGACGAGGTCACGTGTGGTAACTCGGTCTTCTCCTTTGATTCCCAACAGACTTGAGGGCATATATATACAAAGGTGTCAAGGTTATGATACATGACGGCTCAGGTTACAGTAAAAAGAACATCATTGCCAGCATGGGAGCGCTCTTCAAACCAAACTTATCAAGTTTAAATTTGATATGCCTGCATCTATTATAAATGCTCTGATCATGGTATTTACAATAAGTTGTTAGATAAAGGAGATTAGAGGTCGCTTCATCACCGTGACATGTCTAAACTTTTATGCACAGCTGTGGAAACTGTTATAGGTATACAGATAGGATATGGTTATCTATTGCAGAATATTTATGGAGTTTCCTTTTAAATTCTGTCCAACCAGATCTGGCATAGAGTTTTTCATTTATGCCCATGAACAAAGATGAATTTGAAGCCAATAGAGAAGTAATAAGGAAATGTTTGAAGGGGTAAGGACGCAACCCCTCGGGTAAATATAGCGGAACCTAACCCCCTGCGACGCTCTTCGGAACCCCGTATATTTGACTGTATTTTTCGCGGCGAGGTTCGAGACCATTTGTTTGATGTATTGAAAGCGTATTCTAGTCTAGGAAAATCACGAGGAAGGATTACTGGCATTAAGAACCTTTCAATGAGTTCACATAACTCAAAGTAATATCATTCTTGTTCTTATTCTTAAGGCCATTTACGAGGGAGGAAGGTTATGAAGTTCCCTTCTAAATTTAGGGCCATTGGACATGGCATATGTTAAAATTTGTGACAACTAATTAACAATAATTAACAAAGATGGTTTCTCTAGTTTGTAGTTTCTCTACCCGGTGGCAGTTTTCCTTGGTTAGTTTGTAGTTTCTCTACCCGGTGGCAGTTTTCCTGCTCTGTAACTTCTTCCATAAATGTATTTATATGTAATTTTTTGAGAGGAGTATGTATGAGAGAAATGTATGGATGAAAAATGCCTGATTGTAATCTCCGTTATTTCTTTATGGATGAAAAATGCCTGATTGTAATCTCCGTTATTTAAAGAAATAAGACATCAATACTTTGCCGAGTGGATGTTTCCCCAAATTGGGGTTTTACCACATTAAACTCTTGTGTAATAGCTGTGTTCTATTTTGTCCATTTTTCTTGTTTATTAGTTTAATTCAGACTCAGAATACCAACAAGTGGTATTAGATCTGAAGGTGAAGCTGAAGCTGGAGAGAGCCGTAGAGAGGGAGCTGGAGAGAGCCATCACCTGTCATAGAGCAATGTGTCTATCCGTAGAGCGCGAGCCGTCATCTTTTTTTGAAGGTGGAGAGTCCCGTGGAGGAGCCTGTGCACCCTGTGTGTAGTGTTGGACGCTGCATAAAGAGCAGAGTGAAGGTCAGATGCCCGCGTGAAGCAGAGCTAGCTTCTGTGAAGGAAGGAAAGACTGCCTGTGTGAAGCAGAGCAGTCCACCCTTTGTCTGTACATGAATCTCGCATGAAGCAGAGCCAGCCACTGCCGAGAGGAGCTGTCGAGAACTAGAGAGGGAGCCAAAGAAGCGTCGTAAGAGCTCGTGGAGCTGGTGGGCGCTGCCGTGGTAGAGTAGAGTAGTGGTGAGCCGCCATTTCAGTGAAGGAGCCGCTTGCATGAAATAAGTGTTTGCCTTATGCAGAAGAAGAAGACCGAGTCTATCAGTGGGTGAAGGAGCCGCTTGCATCTTTGTGGGTGTTTGCAGTAGGTGGTATTTTTTGGCTTATTAATTTTTCTTGAAAAACATTCTGGAGTATTTTTCCTTCGAGGTCTGTGTTAAAAATTGATGGCAAAAATGTCTAATTCTAAATTCGAAATAGAGAGGTTTAATGGAAAAAATAACTTTGAATTGTGGAAACTTAAGATGTGGGATTTGTTAGCTCAGCAAGGGTTGCAGAATGCCTTAGATGGAAAGAAAAAACAACCCGTAACTATGACATATGATGAATGGGAGGAACTAGATGCCAAAGCACTTAGCACATATTGGTTATATGTCTTGCATATGATCTTGTTTAATATCGCTGGAGAATAGTCAACAACACGTTTATGGGGTAAGTTGGAAAGCTTGTATATGACGAAGTCTTTGATAAACATAATTTACTTGAAGAGGCAGCTATACGGTATGAAAATGAAAGAAGGTACGAAGATTGCAGATCAATTGAATGTATTTAATACTCTTATTTGCCAGTTGAGTAGTATGGATGTTAAGATTGATGATGAAGATAAAGCAGTAAATCTTTTAGTCACTTTACCTATATCTTGGGGTCACGTAGTATCTTCCATTATTCTTAGTACAACTTATACTTTGGAATTTGACAATGTGGTTGGAGCTTTGTTGTTTGAGGAGTTAAGAAATAAAGCTAGTATTGAGTCCTCTACACTAGAAGCTTTGATTGTTAGAAGTCAATCCACAGAAATAGGAGAAAAATCAAGAGGTTCTTCCATATCTAAATCAAAGGGAAAAAAGAGAAAACTCAAATGTTGGTACTGCAACAAGAATGGCCATCTCAAGAAGGACTGTTGGAAAAGACAAGAATCCAAAAAGGAAGACTCCAAACTTGAGGCAAACTCAATTGAAACTGATTCAGGTATGATTGATGAGGTTTTGCCCATTTGTAATGTTTCTGAATACAATGAAGAATGGCTTTTAGATTTTGTTGCTTCACACCATGTCTGTCCTCATAAAGAATGGTTTACTTCTTATTAAACAGTTAATGATGGTGTAGTTCTTTTGGGAAACAATTATTCATGTAAGACTGTTGGGGTTGGAAGTATTAAAATTAAAATGTTTGATGGAGTTATAAGAACACCAATAGATGTTAGACATGTGCCTGAATTAAATAAAAACTTAATTTCTTTGGGATTGTTGGATTCTTGTGGTCATAAATTTACAGGTTTAAGTGGGGTACTAAAAATATCTAAGGGTGTGTTAATGGTCATGAAGGCATTGAAAATAGGAAACCTTTACAAACTGGTTGGAATAACTCAAGTTAATGAAACAACATTGGTATTTGAAGAGGCATCAAAATCCACTCGATTATGGCATCGATGTCTTGGTCATAAAAGTGAGAGAGGACTACAGGTATTAATGAATCGTAAATTACTTCCAAATCTGAAATCTTTGGATTTGATGTTTTCTAGACATTGTATATTTGGGAAACATTGTAGACAAAAATTCAAAGAAGGGATTCATGTTAGTAAAGGTGTTCTTGACTACATTCATTCTGATGTATGGGGTCCATCTCCTACTGTTTCCTATGGAGGAGCAACATATTTTGTGTTGTTTGTGGATGATTTTTCAAGAAACGTTTGGGTCTATGTTTTAAAAAGAAAGGTTGATGTGTTATATACTTTGAAACGTTTTAAAATTATGGTTGAAAAAGGAACTGGCAAAACAATCAAATGCTTAAGAACGGATAATGGAGGTGAGTTTACTTCTTTATAGTTTGAAAAGTATTGCAAAGAAGAAGGGATCGTAAGACATAAAACAAATGTATACACTCCTCAGCGAAATGTATACACTCCTCAGTGAAATGGCGTTGCAGAACGCATGAATAGGACTCTTATAGAGAGAGCAAGGAGTGTGCTCAACGATGCTAATTTGGGTCAAGAGTTGTGGGAAGAAGCAATTTCCACTGCTTGTTATTTAATAAATGGTTATCGTCAATTGCAATAAATTGCAAAATTTCGGAAGAGGTATGGATTGGTCAGTCTTGTAGTTATTCGAATTTGAAATTTTTTGGTTGTGAAGCTTATGCACTTACTCCTAAAAATCAGCGTTCTAAGTTAGACCCCAGATCAAAGAAGTGCATCTTTGTTGGTTATGATAATGTAACAAAAGGATATAGGTTGTGGGATCCTACTGCTCGAAAAATCGTCATTATGAGCGATGTAATTTTTTATGAGTCTTCTCTCATTAAATTAGAAAATGTAAAAGTTGATGTGGAACAGAAACAGGTACCGTCAAAACAACTAGTTCAGTTGAAGTCCCCATCTTCTCATGACTCGAAGAAACAAGAAGAAGTTTCTGGTGATAAAGAAATAATAGAAGATGAAGAAATTCAGGAAATTGTGGAAACTCCACAACCTACACCAAGAAGATCTATGAGGGAGAAAAATCCTCCCAAAAGGTATACCGATTTTGTTTCGTCTGTTGCTTTATTTACTAATGATGGAGAAGCTTCTTGTTTTCAGGAAGCCATTGATTGTGTTGACAATGCTAAATGGAAGATGGCAATGAAAGAATAAATGGATTCTATGGATAAGAACGAGACATGGAACTTGGTTGAACTTCCCAAAAATAGAAAAGTTGTTGTATGTAAGTGGATCTTCAAGTTGAAGAAAGGTGTTGATGGTAAGATTGAAAGATACAAAGCCAGATTGGTCGCAAAAGGGTACTCTTAAATGGAAGGTATTGAATATCATGAGATTTTTTCACCAGTTGTCAAGCTTGCATCTATTCGTATTGTGTTAGCACTAGTTGCAGTGCTTGATTTGGAGTTAAGAGCAACTAGATGTTAAAACAACATTTTTACATGGCGATTTAGATGAGGAGATTTTTTTGGAACAACCAGAGGGTTTTGTGCAGCATAGTAAAGAAAAATTAGTTTGCAAGCTCAAAAAATCATTGTATCACTTGAAAAAGTCACCCAGGAAATGGTACAAGAAGTTTGATTCTTTCATGGTCTGCCAATGTTATACTAGAAGTGAGTATGATCATTGATTGTACTTCAAAAGGTTGAATGACATATTTATTATATTAGTATTGTATGTTGATGATATGCTTATTGTGAGTAAAAGCATGGAAGAGATTGATAGGTTGAAGGCTCAACTGGCTAGGGCATTTGATATGAAAGATCTTGGAGATGCAAAACAAATTTTGGGTATTGAAATACACAGGGATAGAAGAAATGGTAAGCTTAGTTTTTCACAGGAGAAGTATGTTGAGAAAATATATGTAAGATTCAGAATGAATAAGGTAAAACATGTGAATGTTCCTTTGGCTTCCCATTTTTGAAGCTTTCTTTAGGTTTATGTCCTACTAGTGATGAAGAAAACGATTATAAGTCTCGTGTTCCATATCCCAATGCAGTAGGATGTTTAATGTATGTGATGGTGTGTACTAGACCTGATATTTCACATGCGGTAGGTGTTGTCAGTAAA
Organism: Larix kaempferi; assembly: GCA_027924585.1. Lineage (NCBI taxonomy): Eukaryota > Viridiplantae > Streptophyta > Pinopsida > Pinales > Pinaceae > Larix > Larix kaempferi. Next base: position 14,610,691 of record BSBM01000407.1, on the reverse strand, counting down.
TACATGGAAAATATGGGAAAAGAACATTGGAACGTAGTGAAATGGGTGCTTCGGTATTAGAGGCACAAGTGAGTATTGTATCACCTTTAATAATAACAGTGATTATGTACGCAGTTTTGTTGATTCAGAATAGAAAGAAATGTAGATTCTAAGTAATTGTGTCCTTCGCTCCAAGACATCTGTTTGGATGATGGATAGTATTGCAACTTGTTGATCCTATCGTGTACTAGCTATTTTATAAAATGCATATGGATCTCGATTTGTTTGGTCCGCTGTCACCGCATTGGACCTTTGCAAAACTTGAGAGTACTTTGATTATCACACCAGATGAAAGTCAGATGATGAAATTGGATTCCGATTTTAGTGAGGAAGTTTTGAAGCCAAAGTGCTTGATAGTCATGTTGTCTGCTCCTTGGTACTCGTCCTCTGTTGACGATAAATCAATTGCTGATTACTTTTTGCTCGACCTGTAGATGGGACCAAAACCTAAACTAAGCAAGCACCAGGAAGTGGACTTGCGATTTGTGCTATCACTATCCTAATTAGAATCTATGAATCCCGTGAGATCCAATGCATAACCTCATGTGTAGTGGGATCCCATAACTAGTGGTGCCCTAGACATATCCGAGGATGTGCTTGTTAACCTTCTAGTGTAACTCGTGCGTCTCTTGCATGTACCTGGAAACTACCCCCACTGCATATGAAAGATCTAGTCAAGTGTGGGTAAGCTACAAAAGGATCCCCACAAGCTGTCAATATAAGATGTTGTCCACCAAAGGTGTATCCCCACCATCCTCAAGATGTACCCCAGGTAAAAAGGGTGTGGCTGTCGACTTGTAGTCGATCATGTAGAATATATCCAAGAGATCCCTGGCATACTTACTCTGAGATAGCTTAATGCTTGAAGCATCTTCACTGATCTTGAGACCAAGGAAATAGTACAGTGGACCCATGTTTGTCATAGAGAACATGCCATGCATGTATTTAACCACAACAATTGTTGAGGCCGAACTTCCTATGATCATAAGGTCATCAACATATAGAACTAGGATCAACAAGGAATATGAAGTTCTCAACATGTAGATGTTTGGATTTGATTTACATATTCACAAAGTGATGAGAAAGAAAATAATCATACATCTTCACATACCACGCTCTAGGTGCCTACTTGAGGCCATAGAGTGACTTTTTAAGTCGGCATACTAAGGATGAGTTCTGTATGAACCCATGAGGCTGCTCCATGTAAATCTCCTTTGAGAGATCCCCGTGAAGAAAGGCATTCTTCATGTCCATTTGGTGAACTTCTCAACCCCTGGCTGCTGCAATGGAAAGGGCCAATCAGATGGAGTCCATCTTTGCTTCTATAGCAAAGGTCTCATCATATTCTATCTCGTGGATTTGCTGAAATCCTTTGGCAATTGGTCTCGCCTTGTACCTTCTTACCTGTCCTTCTGATGCCCTCTTGGTCCTATAGAATCATATGCATCTGAAAAAATTCATGTCTCAAGGAAGTGGAACTAGATCCTAAGTCTGGTTCTCGAGGGGAAAGTTCTACTCCTCCTCCATAGTGGCTTCCTAGAAGGGATTCCCTGCAGCCTCTGCATAGGTCTGCAGGTCTGAAGCTAGAAACATGTAACAATTCATGGGCATCATTGGTTCGGTAGTTGTGAGTGCATCAGGAGGCTTCTCAAACTGGTACCTCATTCTCCTCGGATCTATTGGATGCCCCACAAGGTCAGCTATTGTAAATAGGGTGGTCTATGCACATATCTCTCTTAATCTCCTTATTCTATGATTTTTCACAGGGGATACTAAATCACTGTTTGAAGCCCAACTTGGGCTTTGGATGTGGATCAACACATGCACATTCATGTTCTTCCAAATCATATTCAGAACTCAGATCTAAACCATGATTTGAATGAGTGGACTCATTATCGTTCATGTTTGGTGTAGGCAGAGTAACAAAGGTCTCTACATGTGGCTCCAATGGTGCATGCAAGGGACTTTCCTCAAACTGGAAACTTTGCTCAATAAATAGCTTGTCCGTTGAGGGATCATTTAATCTGTAACCCTTCACACCATTGGGATATCCCACAAAGATGCATGCAATACTCTGAGGATCTAATGCTTTCCTCTTATTATAGAGTATTTGGGCCCATGCATGTGACCCAAATATTTAGAAGTGGGTGATTTTTCAGTTTGTTGTCGCTCCATGCCTCAAAGGGAGTCTTGTCCTTTATAGATCTGAAGAAAATATGTTTTGAATGTAGTTAGCATAGTTAAGTTCCTTATCCCATAGCTTGGAAGGAAAAGACCTTGCATGCAACATGTAAGTGGCCATCTCTTTGAGGGATCTGTTCTTCTGCATGGATGCTCTGCTTTGTTGCGGGGTGTATGGTATTTTATGTTGCAGCTGTATACCTGCCTCTGAACAAATATGCTAGACATTCTTGTTCGCATATTCCCCCCCATTGTCTGTGCGGAGGATTTTGATCTTCCTCTCGAACCGAGTCTCTAGAAGTGCTTTGAAGTCCTTGATATGCTTAAAAACATCGGACTTCTGCTGGAGAAAATACACCCAAGTGTATCGCGAGAAATCATCAATAAATGTAAGCGCGTACCTCACCTTGCTAATGCATCAATGAGGAAAGGGTCCCATCAGATCATTGTGGACGAGTTCCAAAGTAGAGGAGGACCTCCAAGCCTTCCCTTTATCAAACTTCTTCTCAAACTTTTCTTGATGTTGTTTGCCAAGAACGCATCCTTGGCAAACTCCTTTGGAAAAAGTGTATGTTGGGAAAGCATGTGACCATTCTCTGCTTGCAGAGTTGCTGCATGTATTTGAATCTTAGATGACGAAACCTCTCGCGCTAGAGTCTACTATCATCATCAACTTGCATCGGTAGTAAAGCAGATCAGATTTAGCAATAAACTTACAAAATGTATACAAACGAAATTGATGATTTGCTTCACCAACAACAATCTTGGAGTTATCGTGCATGTCATATATGGTTGCGGAAGCAGGTGTGAATTCTACCATTTTTCCTGTTCCTGAATGCCTTATCTAATAAACAAAGGTAGATTCACAGAGAATTTTGGAACATGTAAAACGTTCTCAAAACTTCCATGTAGTTCTACCCTCCCTTGTCCAGTGACCTCTACTAGAGTATCATCACCCATGAGCATGGGAGGACCCGTGCATGTAGCAATAGAAGATAAAACATTTTTTGTGGCTGCCATATGATGGGATGTGCCTAAATCCATGATCCATGCATCGGGCTCGAAGAATTAATAACAATCAAAGCATGAGAATTACCTCTTTTGTTTGACAGTTGATCTCCCAGCTTATTCTTGGCATTCTCGAGGAAGTAGTCCCCACAATTGTCTTGTTGAAGTTCCTTCGCTATGAGATCTATTGTCTTCTTCATGCATGATGATTTGGGATGATATTTGCTGTTACAACAACCACATTTTAACGACTTCCTTTTCTTTCCATTTCCATTATTGGAGCCAAAGGAATCATCAAAGGGTTTGGAATTTCCTTCCTTCTTTTGCTCAGAATATGCCTTGCTCTTTCCTTTCTACTTGGAATTAAGATTGAATGTGTTGTGGCCCTCATGCACATCAAGTGCATGTGCATTGGAACCCTTGATTGTCCCCATTGTGATGAGCTTATCTTGCTAATGTGTTGGGGATTCAATAAAGTGATCCAATGCCAGCGTTTTCCATGCTTCTCTTGAAGAGAACCTCACTTTATGGAATGTTGAGATGAACACAACATACTCCAGACCAAGTTTTGTCCAAATAGAAAGGATCAATTGATTGTATTGAGTTGATTTGTCAATACCACATCCCTTTAGATGAAGAAGAAGGGACTTGAACATCATAAAGGATTCCTCGATGTTTTCAAAAGTTCTCGGATCCAAGGAATTCAACTGTACCTCATGCATGTGGCCTCTCATTTCATCTTGCTTTCCAAAGAGAGATTCCAATTTTGTCCATATCTCATCTGGAGTGGTACAAGCTTCAATGTGAAACAACAGCTTTGGGAACATTACCATGCAAATAAGGCCAAAGGCCTCATCCATGCGATTGAGATACTTATTTTCTCTCCATAGCTGATGTTAGCTCAACTTTTGTAGCCATTGTTATTAGCTACAAGCCTTTGCATCTAAAGCTGATGCAAAATTTTTAGCTTCCACTCTAAATAATTATGTGGCATGAGAAGAATTGCTAGCAAAAACTGCATTATTTCTGACAACATCTTCCTCGAGAACCTGCAAAAAAAGTGCCTATGCACTTTCTCTTAGCAACAAAGCTCTAATATCTTTTGAAGTTTTCACAATGAACTTAGCTAGTAGAAAGATCATATTAACCTTGTGAGAGAGAAGAGACTTGAGACAAGCTCGAGAGAAAGATTGAATTGTATTTTTTGGAATGAATAAAATTACTCATGATATTTTCTACATGGATAAATGAATTAGCCATAGTAGTGATCTAGAGAATTAGCCATAGTAGTGATCTAGAGAGATCTTAGACATGTTTTATGGAGGTTGCTATTAGTATGCTTAATGACAGTAAAAGCCAAGATTGGAAATTAGCTTTCCGTTGTTTCCATTGTAAAGGTAGAGGGCACTCCAAGGCCGTCTGTCCAAAGTTTTGCTCCAGGTCACACTCCACTCTCGAAGTGTCTCCTGAACCTGAGGCAGGTCTGGAGTTGCTCGCGGGAGGTACTATACTCCCTCTTCCTTTGGATCTTGACTTGGCTCGAGTGTCTGTTGGTAAGTTTCTTCAAACACTTCCTGTTGTTTTAAAATTCATCTTGGTCGAAGAACTTTGTCATATGCTGGAAGATGTGCTCTTGAATTCCTTGGGACCTGGTCCGATTCCGGTTGAGTATTCCTCCCCGTCTGGGTCCTTGGGTCACTCTCCCCTGTGGCTCTCCCAGTGTCTGGCCACGATGATCCTCCGTTGGATGTATTTTCTGCTTGACCCGACTCTGTGCCCTTGGATCCTGTAGCACCTGTCTTGGAGGATGACTTATCTCTTTTTTCTTGCCCTAACCTGCCCTCGGCTACGGTTGGCACTTCCCCCTCCTCTCTGTGTATTAACATTTCTTCCTCCGGCCCTCTGACTGAAGCTCCTGTCTCTCCATCTTCACTTTCTGGCTTGTCGTCCCCACTCAACCATCCTTTGCATGTTCACTCAGCTGCTGACCTTCGGCCCTCGGGGTCCTTCCCTATTTCCTCCATCTTCAATGGTAATGGAACCATTCAGAAACCCTGGAGGTCCAAAAAATTTTCTTCTACTCCTCAGAAGGGGTGTCTGGTGTCTGCTGATGGTCCTGTCAATCCGTCGATTTCTTCCCTATTCGATAAAGGGATTCTCCCTACTTTAGATGTTACTTCTTCTGTTTGGGCTCTTAGAGGAGAGGCAGCCCTTAACAGGGTACCTTAATGAACCTGCTGTCCTTTAATGTTCGGGGGTTTGGCAGTGGCCAGAAATACACTGCTTTGAAGCGTTTATTGGAAGTCACTAATCCTGTTGTTGTCTGTTTACAAGAGACTATGATATCTGATGTTGATGCGTGCAAACACTTTTTGAAAATCAAGCCCTGTTGGAAGGCCTGTGCGTTGGACTCTTCAAGGCTTTCTGGGGGCATTTTGGTGGCCTGGAGTCCGGCACTTGCTGAGTTGTTGGTTTATTCCAACTGTGTAGGTTTATTAGTAGAAGGTTATGTTAAAGGTTGTCGTCGGGAGCTGTGTTTGCTCAACATTTATGGACCTTACAGTTCTCGTAGGCCTTTCTGGGAGAGATTTTTTCTTCGGGCTTGTTGTCGGAAAAACCTATTATTGTGGCGAGAGATCTTAATTTTACTATCTCTCCTGCGGAAGTTTGGGGTTCGGGGCAGAATCTGGATCCTTTGGCAGATTTCTTTCTTGTTGGCTTCGATTCTTGTGGCCTGGTTGATGTCGTGCCTTCTGTTCTTGCGCTAACTTGGGCCAATGGGAGATGTGGGGCGGCGGGTGTGGTGAAGCAGCTGGACCGTTTCTATATGTCTGATTCCTTGTGTGATGTTTTTGGACGTTTCCGCTCTTGGTCTTACTTTACTGGGGTTTCTGACCGCCGTGCGATCATCCTTCAAATTGAAGTTGACAAATCATTCGTTCCTTATCCATTCAAGTTTAATCATGTCTGGTTGAAGGATGAGGACTTTATTCAGTTTATCAAAGATCAGTGGGGTAGTTTGGTTGTTCATTCAAGCAGTTCGAAGTTGTTTTCTTTTGTTCATAAGCTCTCATTGTTGAAGGAAGCAGTGGTCATTTGGGAGAAGGAGAGGAAGCTCGTCAATAATAAGCTTCTTATGGAGATTGAATCTGAGATTCAATTGTTGGTGGGGAAGGTGGATAGTGATTTGTTCTCGGAGGTGCGGAAGAAAAGGCTTCTCGAGTTGGAAGGAATGGAGTCTAAGTTGCTTTTGATTAAGGAGGAGTCGTGGCGGCAGAAGAGTAGAGCGGTTTGGTTGAAGGTCGGGGACAATAACACCAAAATTTTCCATCCCTTTGCCAACCAACGTAGATTGAATAACTTGATTTGGGAGATGCGTAATGATGCAAACGAGGTCTATTCTGATTCAAACTCACACAAGCAAGTGACTGTTGATTATTTCTCTGATTTGTATACTTGTCATCGTGCTCCTCCCATTGACCAGCATTTGGAGGTGATAAAACACTACCCGAGGTTCTTTTCTAAGGAGGATTGTCTGCACATTAATGGTCAAATTACTGTGGAAGAAGTTCTTCGGACTTTGAAGGCCTTCTCCATTGACAAAATTCCTGGCCCAGACGGTTGGACCGTCAAGTTTTACTTGCATTTTTTTGATACTTAGGGGACCAAATTGATAGAAGCGGTGGAAAAATCTCGGGCTCATGGGCGGATTCCTTCTCTTTTTAATTTTACATATGTCACTCTCATTCCCAAAGTTGATCGGCTGTCCTCTTTCGGGGAATATCGACCCATCTCCTTATGCCATTTACTGTATAAGTTAATCACCAAGATTATTGCTGATCGGCTTAAACCCTGTTTGGGTGTGCATATCTCGGCGGAGCAGTTCGGCTTCCTTCCCAAACGTCAGATCCAGGATGCGGTGGGCATTGCACAAGAGTGCATTCATTCTATCAAGCATAAGAGGTTGATGTCTTTTATCCTTAAGCTGGATTTGAATAAAACCTATGACCGTCTCGACTGGACATTTCTATGGTTGATCCTACTCCAGATTGGCTTGACGACTGATATCACTAATTGGATAATGGATTGTGTCACTAAACCCAGTTTTGCCATTCTCATCAATGGACCTCCTTCATACTTTTTCGGGGGTAACAGGGGTGTCCGTTAGGGTTGTCCACTTTCCCCGTACCTCTTCATTCTTGCCATCGAAGGTTTGAGTCTTCTTATTAAGTCTAGTATTTTTCGACAAGAAATCAAGGGGATTAAGGTGGTCTGTGCTCTCTCCATTTCTCATCTCCTCTTCGTTGGTGACATGCTTATTTTTGGTGTTGGTTCGGTTATTGAATGGAATTACTATCGGTCCTATTTGTCTCTTTTCTGTGGAGCCTCGAGTATGTTGATCAGTGAGCATAAATCGACATCACTCTCGCCTTTGTTGATTCGGTTGTTTCTTGTCTTCTTTTGCAGCATTGCCCTTATAAGGTTTGCGACTTAGATTCAGGCTTTCAATATTTGGGGTTTTGGCTCAAGCCCAATGCATATAGGTCCTCAGATTGGAATTGGTTGATTTTGAAGATTCGTAGGAGGCTCATAACTTGGGGGAACAGGTTTTTATCCCTTGGAGGTCGGTTAATCTTGGTAAAACATGTTCCTCAATGCATCCCCGTCTATTGGTTCTCCTTGTTTGCGGTTCTTGTCTGTGTCATCTCTGCTATCCGGCGTCTCATGTTCCATTTTCTTTGGGCGGGATCTCTTTACTCCTCTAAGTGGCATTTAACCTCCTGGGAAAGCATTTCACTTCCTGCTTCTTATGGCGTCTGTGGGATTAAGAATTTGGAGTGGTTTAATTTGGCTCTATGTGCACGTAGTCTCTAGCGAGCTCTCTTCGATCAAGGCTTATGGGGCCGTGTGATTAAATTCAAATATCTAAAGAGATTGGATGTTGCTCCGTGGATTCATCGACCGAGTTTCCTGAAGCCTATCGGGTCCTTTGTTTGGTGAAGTCTTTTAAAAGCTCACCCTGTTATTAATAGTTGTCTCTGTTGGAAAGTTGGGAGGGGGATCTAGATCTTTATTGGCATTGATCCCATCGTTTCCCTTGGTGCGTTTTCTTTCCTCTCGGCTGATCTTATCAGTGCCTTACATTTCTTGGGTATTTTTGTCTTGAAGCAAGTAAGTAAGGTCTGTGGCCCGTTGGAGGTCCTCTTCTGATTTGGGTCTCGCTGGTTGTTTGGCGATGGAGTGGGACCATTTTGTAGGACTTTTGTATTCGGTCGACATTACTTTGACCACAGCTTCCGACGAGCTAGTTTGGAGTTTCAATGGGAAGCTTGGTTCTGTGAAGGCTGATCTGGCCTATAATCTTATTTTGTCCTCTGCGATTTCTGCTTCTTTCCAGTGGTGGCATAAGAGGTGTTGGTCCACTTGGGTTCCTTTGAAGATTAAGTGTTTTTCTTGGCTGGTTTGCTGTAATAAAATTCTTACATGGGATTCCCTTCAGAAAAGGGGTTTTTCTGGGCCAGGGCGTTGTGTCCTTTGTGCAAGAGCCAATGAAAATATTGCTCATCTTTTCAGTGGTTGCTCCTACTTTCAACAGGTCTGGGATGGCCTTAGCAAGGTAAAGCTTCACTCTTTCACTTGGGATGCGGCCGACTTCAACTCTAATCTTGTTCTTTGGAGGAAGAGTAAACTCTCTTGGCTCGATCTTCCTTTGATTATGCTCTGGCAGGTTTGGAAAGCCAGGAACCTTGCGATCTTTGAAGGCCTGTCACTTTGGCCGACCCAGCTCTGTGTCATTATTCAGGCTCTTCTTGTCTCTTACAATCTTCGTGTTCAACCTGCGAGGATTAGAAGGGTTGGTTGCCCGGTCTCGATGGTTTCCGGTCCTGTTGGTTTCTTTGATGGGGCGGCGCAAATGAGTCTTTGCGGGGCTGGTATGGTTCTGCGGGTGGCTGCTGATTAGTGGTTCTCTCTTTAGTTGAAAGCTGGTCCGGGTACTAATACCCGTGTTGAGCTTCTGGCGCTGTGGGGTCTACTCTTTTTTGCCAATCATTTGGGCTTGAGGTCTCTCAGTGTGTTTGGTGACTCAAAGATGATTGTTGATTGGGCCTCAGATCTTGCATCTATCTGCTCTCTTCCTTTGGGTCACTGGCTCAGCCGCACCCATGACTTGATCAAGGTTTTCCAGTCAGTTTTGTTTCTACATGTATATCAGGAATACAACTCTTTGGCTGACCGGTTCTCCAAGCTTGCCATTGGGCAGATGGACGGGCTCATTGGCTATGAGGAGTTTCTTTGTGATGTCTGTGTGTGGAAAGATTCTGTCAGATTCTATTGAGGGTTTGTCTTTCCTGACTGTTTTTTTTCTTCTTCTGACACTCGCCACATTATGTCTATGTGTTAGACTGTTTGATCTGGGTGTTTTTTCTGGTAATTGCTGTTATTTGCCTTCAGTTTTGTATGCTGCTCATGACAATGGTCATTATCGACTTGCCTTTAGTTTTTTTTGACTCTCGCTATTCCTGCCGGAATTTAGAAACATCTGATGATATGTATATACTCTATTAATAAAAAGTTGTCTTTTTCAGTGTGAAAAAAAAAGCCAAGATTTAGGGAGGTAGCTATTTACTTTATGGCAGTAAAAGGCACGCATTATGGCAGTAATGAGTAAAAGCCACGCTTTATGGAAGTGGCTACTGTGTAAAAATTCCAACATTTTTAGTTATGAGTGGTTGGGCAATCTGGATGGTCGTAACATTATGTGATTGAAACGTGAATGAAACTCTATCTTTGTTGACCGTATTCTTCACCGCATGAAGCTGTAATCTGAATCACCGCATGCCATTATATGCCATGCTATATACCATGGAATCTATAGAAGGCAGATCTTCATGACTTGGTTTTTGCGATCGCTTCGTCGTACCTCACAGGGAATTATTATTTTTATTATTGTTAATTGTGGAATATTAAAAAGTCCGGATGGACACGATATGATTCCGACTTTTGCTGGCTATGCTTTCCATTGACAACTCGCTTTTTTTGGGCGATTAATTACTTTAATCTCTGTTTAATGACCTTAATCATTGTTTAATGCGCGATTAATTATTTAATTTCTCCAAAATTGTTAAAGAAGAGAGGTCGTCGTAAGATAGGAATATGATAATACTGACTTCAATATGGAATCCAATCCAACTTTGTTGATGAATTTTTTGTTATATTCTAAATTGTTTGAACAGGGTTTTATCTCACGTCTTAAAATTTAGAATTGATATAAATTTATGTTTGAGTTGGATTTCATTTATATTTTTGTTATTAGATAAGGTTAAATGTTCAAAAATTTAAATATTTTTCATTTAATATATTACCTTAACTTGGTTTTTCTTAAATAACCTTCTCTTTTTAACTTAATCATTGGATGCTCGTTTTTCAACTTTTGGGACCATGTCAATACAGCTTTGCATGGCTACCCTCTTGATTGACAAACTTTGAAATCATATTAGGACATCGTTCCAATCATCAAACCAATGCCGGGAGAACTTGAATCATTCACATTTAGTGAAATCAACAATCATCTTCAAGGCAGCTATCTCAGCTACATTGTAGTCATCGATTTCAGAATTAGGTTTCAACTCAAGCTGTTGGAATATCATATATAAGGGTCTGGTGATTCGTTTCACTGCTCGGGATAACATCAAGGAAGAGAGTTCTTCCAAGCTTTTCAATTGACAACGAAGATTATAATATATCACTATAAACTTTGTAGCTAATAGAGCTGTACGATTACACTAATTGATTAGTAATGTAATCAAGGCTTAGCTGATGAGTATCTTTAGTTAGCTGATGAGTATCTTCTTGTTAAAGACTTATTTCTTTAGTCAATAAAGACCAGCAGCTGCCCTTGTTTTACTGATTGAAACATTCTAAACTTATATTTTCAATAACATAATTTTCATAATTATTTGTGTCAACCACGTCCACTACATTACTTTACTAATTAAGAACATTCCAAGTTAATACCATTAGATACCAATTCAATTTAGATAAATGCTAGGCTGTAGACTCTAGCTATTTTAAGTACATTTATTTATTAATTAAGAAACATTATATTTTCAATAATATAAGCAGAAGATATTTATATCTTAAAATTAGACGGGATGCTAACGTTTAAATTTAAATTTAGACAAAAGCGAAGATGTCAACTCTAGTTATTTATGGGATTGAAGCATTTAGAATTATACAACAATACATAATTGCAAATCTTTAATATTTGTGGTTGAAACATTTAGATATATGTAAAATTTATATATATATATATATATATATATGTAACAATTTAGATATATATATGAAACATTTATATCTTAAAATTATACAAATTGAAAGATTTCTAACTCTTCCCAACTATGGGATGCTTAATGCAACACTTTTATTGGCTTTAATTGTCTGTGTTGGATAAAAACAATAATTGATGTTTGAATTATGTAACAAAAGATGGTTTTGAGGTTTCGAGATATGTGTAATAGAGGCATCCTTTCAATGTTGTGATGGATGATGCTATATTTAATAGCAAGTTCTTTAGAAATTTTCATTTTCATTGCATGACTTTCTTAGTTTATTCATGGTTTGATAAAAAGTAAATAACAACTTAAAGTTGTCGCCTTTCGCAACAACATCTCCAGAACTCTGGAGTCTTCCAAAGTCTGTTGATCAAATGCATACATCCATTCAGGTTTATCTCGTTCAACCAGTCTACATTGTCATTTTTAAGATTAATGTGTAAACCCTCCTTTGAACGAAAGTGTATTTGCCTAAAGTCCGCCAACACTTCTTCCTCGGTGTCCATGCTGCTGCAATTCAATTATCTAATGTTGTTGCAACCCATGTTGTTGTCGTCTTCTAATGTTGTTGCAACTCAATTGTCGATGTTCTTGTAGCTACCTACTACTACTGTTGTGGCTACCTACTACAGCTGCAGCAAAGCAACCCAAATGGTGTTATGGCCACCTATTGTTACTGGTACAATCCAACTATTGTTGTGACTGCTTTCTACTGCTGCTACAACCCAGTCTTCACAAAGACGGTTGTACAACTATCCAATATTGCACTTTTCAAACTTTCTATTGCTTTAGTGCATTTTGTTGGAATCCAATATTGCACTTTTCAAAATTTCTATTGTTTTAGTGCTTTTGGTTGGGGAGATTACACACTACTGGCCTCCATAAAGCCTGGCTTTTACTGCCATAACGTGAGTGTGTAAGATCTTTCTAGATCACTACTATGGTGAATTCACTTTGCTATGTAGAGTATATCATGAGTAATTTTACTCATTTCAATAATATACAATTCATTCTTTCTCTCAAGCTTGTTTCTCTTCTCTCTCTCTCTCTCATAAGCTTTATGTGATTTTTCTACTTGCTAGGTTCACTATGAAAACTTCACATGGTATCAGAGCTTTGTTGCTAGGAGAAAGTGCCTTAATTATTTTGAGTGGAAAGCAAAAGAATTTACATCAGCTGAGATGTAAAGGTTTGTACCGAATAACAATGGCTATATAAGTTGAACCAACATAGAAAAATAGGTATCTCAACCACATGGATGAGGCCTACGACCTTATTTGCATGACAAGGTCCCCATAGATGTTGTTTCACATTGAAGCTTGTACCACTCCAGATGAGATTTGGACAAAGTTGGAATCTCTCTTTGGAAAGCATGATGAAGTGAGAGGCCGCATGCTCGAGGTAGAGGTGAAATCCTTGGATCCAAGAAGCTTTGAAAACATCCAAAACTTCTTTACGAAGTTCAAGTCCCTTCTTCATCTAAAGGGATGTGTGGTATTTACAAATCAACTCAATACAACCAGTTGATCCTTTCTATTTTGGAAAAAATTGGTTCGGAGTATACCGTGTTCATCTTAACATTCCATATAGTGAGATTTAGTTCAAGAGTAGCGTGGAAAATGTCGACATTGGATTAATTTATTGAATCCCTAATGCATGAGCAAGATAAGTTCATCAAAAGGGGGACAATCAAGGGTTCCAATGTGCATGCACTTGCTGTGCATGAGAGTCGCAACACATTCTAAGCAAAAAGCAAAGGGAAAGGTGCATTTTGAACAAAAGAAGGAAGGAAATTCCAAACCCTTTGATGTTTCCTCCAACTCCAATGATATAAAGGGAAAGAAAGAGAAGTCAAACTATGGTTAATGCAATCACGATTATCATCCTCAATCATCATGCATGAAGAAGACACTAGATCTCATGGCGAAGGCACTTGAACGGAACAATCTCGGGCTTTGCATTGCTAAGAATGCCAAGAAGTCAGGAGATCAACCGCTAAACAAAAGAGGTAGTCTCATGCTTTAATTGTTATTCATTCTTCTCTCGATGCATGGTTGTGCATTGATATCCCTCATGCCTTGAACTAGTCAAGTGATCAATCCAACTATCATGCACAAACCATGAGAATGCACTTCTTCATGTCCAAAACAATCACTTCCTTCTATACTTCAACTTTTAGTAGACTAAGGTTGCTACCTTCTCCTCCAACTGCAACCCAACACTTCTAACTTCTTCACCGAACCTGGCACCTTTTCATGGTGCACATAGGCTCCATTTCCAACTCCTAGGAAACAATCTTGCCTAAGGTAAACTTTTAATGAGAAGAACGATTGACCTTAGAATGATTGACCTCAAATGCTCCAACAATTTGTCCAAGTCTCCCAATTATGATGAGCTAGTTGAAAGACCTCCTTATTTCTTGTTGAACAACTTTAAGAGAGCTAATTTGAAAACAATCATTTTGTCACCTTTAACCAATAACCTCACAATCTCCATGTCATCCTAACAATCATCCTCAAATATTCTAAAATAGTAATTTGCCTCATCTTGTGTTCCCATACACGAAGTTGGGAAAGCATATTCCTAGTCAACTTGGTTTCATTTTCAATTTGAACCATCCAGGTTGAACACAAATGTTTATTGAATTGACTCCTTCATTGTCCCCATATGTCTACTTAGATTTGAACCATCCTTCTCATCCAAGCCAGCATACACTACTTTGGACACTGTCATGGTTGTTGAACAAAGGAAATGTCTTTACCCCTTCTTCAAATATGTTAAATTGCCTCTTGCAACTCAACAAGCCTTTTCATGACACCATTGCATTGGAACATCCGTGCCCACTATCCCACTTCTTGGATAACATACTACCTAAATGGATTCAATGTGAAGAGGAGGATGGCCAACTGCCATAGAAAAGTTTCATCCTCATGTTAAACAAACTTCCCCCTCTATCTAACCCTTCATGAAACTTGGTTCCTTGGTCGATGTCTTGAATTCGACTGGACTCTCCTAAGCAGTAAGCAGCAAGCTACCTGTGGCATTTATCGGTGAAAGGAAGATGGAAGGTTTCTTCCAAGGCGACCACCAACAATTATATCAATAAATTTCCAAAATCTACAACAAGGAAAATTTTAGGGGCGAAATTTAGCCCATGGGCTATTTTTCGAACTTTTTTTCCAAAAAATGATTTGTCAATTTGCCTGATTTCAAAGATGATTCAATCAAATTCCATAGGTTATTTTTTTTTACTCTAAAAATCACCAAAATTGTCTAGAAACTATTTTCCTTAGAAGTTTGATTTTTTTTTTTAAATTGTGAAAGTTTTTATGGTTGCAAATTTAAGAATTAGTAAGATCCACCAAGGTTTCTACAATTAGAGAAAATTATGGATCCCTATAATTTTCCTTGATCCACAATGGGCTTGTTGAAGTATACTCCCATTAGTTAGTTGATTGATAGGTCAAGATGTAGTTAGTCATTGTGAATTTCTAGATTGACATAGTGAAAATTGGTTCATTGAATCTAGACATTTGGTAGTGGTTTGGGTCCACTTAGCTATGATTGTAATCCTATATATTTTGATGGAAAAGAGCAAGTAAAGAAATGGTCCATAGATTACATATGATAAATGCTCCATAGTTTTTTGTGTGTGTTTCAATATTGCCTTTGCTTTTGAAATTTAACATGATATCAAAGGTGTGCATCTAAAACCTTAACATGGTATCAAAGTTGTGCCTTTGTAAATTTAACATGGTATCAGAGCAGGATTAAGATCTTGAATAAATCAGAGTGACGAACATAAGCCTCTTTAGAGATAGAAGAGCATAAATAATAGAGAAGAAGGAGGTTGTGTGTTGAGATATGCTTGTGGGGTGTGAAGTTCTCCAGCGAGAAAAGCTGCCGCAAGAGCTACATGGCCACTGTTTGAAGTTGATATAAGAGCAACAGGCTTGAGAGTCTTCATAGAGTGGAGAACAGATTAATTAAGGAAATTAGAGTGAAGAGTTTTAGCCTCTTCACATAGTGGAGAGAAAATCGATCAAAATAAGAGAGTATATTGATTGGATCAGATAAAGCAAGTTTCTTAAAAATCCAGAGAGAAAAATAATTCTATGCTAAGCTAAGGAGATTGGACAACACGAGAGTGTTCATCATTGATGGATCGAGCCAAAGCGTCTTCCTAGTGAGCAGAGCAGTTCGTGTGTTTGACTGCGAAACTCAGAGATGAAAACATGCAAATCTTGAAGCGATTTGACGTCTGAGATCGGTTCATTCCTGAATATTGACGCCTAGAAAGACTTGCCTAGAAATCCTGAAACTTGTTGTGGTAAAAGACCAAAATCACACCGAAGAAGAGTGCAAAAGACGCTTTGGAGTAAGTCCCGAAAAGAGGTCGGAGAAAATTTTGAAATACCCTTCGGAGTAAATCCCAAAAGCAAATTGAAAGAAAGCACGAAAACATCCTTTGGAGAATAAGTCCCGAAAGAAGATTGGAATAGATCTCGATAGAACATCGAAAGAAATCCCAAAAAACAGATCGAAGGAAGTTCCAATAGCACATCGGAAAAAGGCCCAAAGGCACATCAGATTAAATCCCGAAAACCCATAGGAGGAAATCCCAAAGGCGCATTAGAGAAATTCCCAAAAACCCATCAGAGGAAATTTCAGACATCCATTAGAGGAAACCCCAAAGGTGCATTGGAGAAAATTTCGAAGACACATCGAAGGAAATCCTGAAAACCCATCAGAGAAAAGCTCGAAGACCATTTGGAGAAAAGTATGAATAGAGCATCGAAATAAATTTTGAAAGAAGCATTAGACCTGAATTCTGATAGAGCATCGGAAGAAATTCTAAGAGAATCATTGAACCTGAAGTCCGATAGAGCATGGAAATAAATTTCAAAAGAAACATCGAACCTGAAGATTGACAGAGCATCAAAATAAATTCCAATAGAAGCATAAGAGGAGGATTCCGATAAAGCATCAGAGGAGGATATTGAGCAAACATCGAAGGACGATCTCGAGATAGCATCGAAGGAAGATCCCAATAGAGCACCGGAGGAGGAGGATCCAGAACAAACATCAGAGGAGGATCCCAATAGAGCATCGAAAAAATAACTTGGAATATCATTAAAAGATGAACCCGATAGAGCATCGAATGAAGATTCTAATAGAACATCGAACAGAGGACCCAATAGAAGCATTGGAGGAGAATCCGATAGAGCATCGAACCAGATCCAAAAAGGAGCATCAGGTAGAAGATCTGATAGTCCAACGAATCTCATAAACAAAAGCCGACCAAACACCAATGTTAACAGACCTACTAGATTAACAACATACATTTTTTGAATCCCTATAGCAAGTAGATATAAAACCCCCATATGAAAGAGAAGGGATGAAGCTCAAGTGGAAAGAATAGAGAAGAAATCCCTTAATATCTTGCATTGAGGGGGCGCATTTATAATATGCAACAATACTCATCATCCATATATTTTTTAAGAGGTGACGGGAAAGGAAGGATGAAGGATTGAAGAGAATGAAGTTGAAGGCCGCGATGTTAGCCATAGATGAAGGCAGATGAACTGTCAAGATGAACTGTCAAGAGAAAGAATCATGGTTTAGAAAAGAAGACTCGCATGGTTTAGAAAAGAAGACTCGCATTGTTCAGGAGAGAAATCCGGAGAGCATAAGCAGAACTTTCTGAGGAACATGGGCTACAACTCATGAGATATTTCTAAAAGATTTTTTTATCCCCCACCACCAATTTTCATTGGTAAAATCTTTGATATGTGGATTATTAAAATGAAGACAAGATTCCATGCATAAGTCTTATGGAACATTGTGTTGAAAGGGTTTGAAGAACTTGCCCACAAGGAAGATCATAAGAATAATGATGTTGTAGCATTGTCTCTCATTCAACAAGGCTTGGATGAGAGCATTTTACCCATTTAATTGAAGAAGCAAAAAGTGCCAAGGAAGCTTGGATTACCCTAGAAATGAAGTACAATGAAAGGGGGAGAAACATTTTGTAGAATGTTTCCACATTGGAAGAAGTCTTCGTGTGATGCAAAACCACCAAAGAAGGAGAATGAGAAAGAGACCGAGGAAGTTCAAGAAATTGAAGGTGATTCTATATCAATAGGAGTTGGTGAATCCCATAGTGTTGAGTCACATATGGGTGACAGTCATAATGATGATGATGAAGTTGCCAATGCAACAACCAGTGAATCCTAGTGTGTATATGCATAGGTGGATGACGTAGATATAACAGTTGTAGTTGAAGTTGCCAATGTAGTAGCTTGTGAGAATGAAGATGCCCATGTAGTAGCCCTTGATAATGAAGCTACCGATGTAGCGAAAAGGAATGATAAAGCTACCAATGTAGCAGATAATGATTTATTGAATCCAACAATGTCTATTCTTGAAGATGAAACTGCCCATGAAACTTTCCATGAATTAGTATGTATTGATGAAGTGATTCCAGAAGATGACACTGAAGATGACCGATCACCAGTATAGGTTGAAGTACATGAACCAAAGTATAATGAAGAACATCTTTCAAATGAAGGTTGATTGACTGTGTTGTAGCAAACGAAGCTCATCGATGTGATGCTTGGAGAAGGAAGCCTCCTTGAAGAAGATGAAAGTGGATTTTGTCTTAATTGCAGCAAAAAGACATGAAGAAGATGAATTTACTACAACAATAGCTGAGGAAGATGAGCAGTTTTAAGATTGACTTGAAAATTCCATAGGATCACGGGCTCACAAAACTGAAGAAAAAGGAACCATAGCAGTTGTATGTGAAGAAAAAGATCTAGATGAAGAAGAAGATAAGGTTATTTAAGTAGATGTGCCACGGGGCACAATTGATTTTACTAATGGTTTATTTGATTTTGCAGGAATAGAAGCTGAAGAATGCAACCATATTAAAAATGTCGCAATAGAGGAAGATGACATGAAGATAGATTTCAATCTTGAAGATCTTGTTGAAAAGATATTTGTGAGCTGGAGTCTTGAACATATTTGGTTCTATCAACCATTATTTAGTTGTGGTGAGGGTGGCAATATGTTGAAGATATGAATGAGTCAATAATATTTTGTTTTGAAGCAACTTTTACAGTAGTTTGCATATTGCATTTTTTTTCAGTCTTAGTTTTAGTTTTTAGCTTTAAATCTTATTCGCTGCATCTTTCCTTTATTTATATTTTCTCTGTTTTGCTTTCAGCTTTGTATCTTTCATCACTATCTTCTAATATCTTTATATAAGAGGACTTTGTAATAGTTTTATACACAACAGAATTGTACTCTGTCTTATGAGTTTAATACAATACAAAATTTCTTTCAGCGTTGCAGTTCTCAGTCATTGAGCATATTTGTCAAAGCTTTTTGTTATTGATTCATAGTATCAAATGTGATTTTTTTTTAAGTATAGTATAAGAGCTCTACAATTTTGTTTCTTCAATCGGTATTAGATCTCATTGTAGTGAGGTACATGAGTATCCCAACCACACTTCTGTATAAAGTAGCATCCACTTTGGAACTTGCATCTTCCTTGGTTAATTTTTCACCAAGGGCTACACGGGTTGCAATTACAGTGCATGACATTGTTCTAAACCACTTTAATAAATCATCCACATACTTGGTTTGAGAAATGGATATACCTTCCGATTGTTGTTGCACCTCCACTCCAAGAAAATAATGCATGAGTCTCAGATTTGACATCTCAAATTCTTGTTTCATTTCTTCTTGAAATTTCTCCATGAGAGATGGGCTATTACCTTTATAAATGAGATCATCAACATAAAACCAAACAATTAGAATATCATAACCAAGATGCGAGATATAAAGGGATGGCTCTAAGGGACTTCTGACAAAACCTTGCTTCAAGAAATAACTGTCAATCCTAGCATACCAAGCACGAGGTGCTTGCTTGAACCCATTGTTGATATTTTTTCAACTTGTAAACAAAATGTTCTTTTCCTGGAATTTCATGACCAATAGGTTGTTCCACATCGAATTCCTCATCAATATAACCATTCAGGAAAGCTGATTTTACATCCACCTGATAGACTAGCCACTTGTGTGGTGCAACAATAGCCAATATAATATTTATTGTATTGGATCTTTCAACTGGAGCGAAAGTCTGTGAATAATCTACTCCAGGAATTAGTGCAAATCCCTTGGAAACTAATCTTTCCTTGTGTCTTTTCACAAAACCATTAATATGATATTTCACCTTATAAACCCATTTGACACCAATCACCTGTTTGTCTTTAAGAAGTTGCACTAATTCCTATGTATTGTTCTTATAAATGGCATGCATCTCTTCATTCATAGCATCAATCCATATTCTTTCACAGATTCTTCATACGTAGAAGGCTCAACTTGAATGGTAGTAAAGAAAGCAAAATTGGAAAATAGATTCACATCAGAACTCCTTTGATAAATTTCATTTAAACTTTGTACCTTGTGTAAAGATCTTGGACTTGATTGAGGATTGGAATTATCGCCTGAAGAGGAACTTGGAGAGCTTGGTGATCTGGGGCTTGAACTTCCACTTGAGCTTGTGGGGAGAGGAGGAACTTGATCATATTCAATACCCATGATTAGTGGTGTAGTTTGTTGAAATCCTTTATTCCATTGCCATACTCCCCCTTCATCAAAAACCACCTCCTGACTAATGATCCATTTCTTTGTGTCAGGGTTATAAATTTATATCCTTTTGTGGAATTTGAATAACTCACAAAGATACAAAGTTGGGATTTTGCATTGAACTTCTTCCACTTCTGAATAGGATCATAAACATATGCCGGGCAACCAAATACATGAAAATGAGCTACTGAGGGCTTATGTCCACTCCAGGCTTCCTTTGGAGTGATATTCTGAAGCAACTTTGTTGGGATTCAATTCAAAATACAATTTTTGGTTGCTACTGCAACTCCCCAATAGCAATTAGAAAGGTTTTTGGACTGCAACATGCTTCGTGCCATCTCCATAATGGTACGATTCTTTCTTTTTGCAATACCATTCTGCTAGGGGGTATAAGCTGTTGTAAGCTGTCTCTTGATGACATGAGTATTACAAAAATCAACAAACTCCTTGGAAGTGAATTCTCCCCCTTTATATTTTCTGAGTATTTTGAGAGAATACCTGCTTTGATTTTCAACCATAGCCTTAATGTGCTTGAAGGATTCAAAAGCCTCATATTTATACTTATGAAAATAAACCCATGTGTGGCATGAGAAATGATCAATAAATGTAAAAAAATAAATCATCAATAAATGTCAAAAAATAAATATTCTTACCCAAGGATTCCTCTTGCATTTTACCACAAATGTCACTATGCACAAGCTCTAGAGGAGAATTTTCCCTCCATGAAACTATCTCGATGCTACTTGTCAATTGCACACCCTAAACAAACTTCTTCTCTCTCCTGAATTGCAGGAAGTCCTCTCACCATGTATTTCTTATGAAGAAAACTTAATCCTTGAAAATTCAAATGACCATATCGTTGGTGCCATAACCACAAATCATCTGTGGTTTCCTTGAGAGCATGCATCTTAGTAGACACCAATGTGAGAAAATAATTTATTCTCTGCCATACAAGCCTTTGCTACACGATGATGGTTAGCTGATTTATCAAATATTTTGCATCAGTTATCCTCAAACAAAACCTTATAATTCTTTGCTACAAGCTGCCCAATACTTAAAGATTATGTTGTAATTTGGACACATGAAAAGTGTCATGAATATAAGTAGTGTCTCCTTGCTTAGTTTTCACTGCAAGTGTACCTTTTCCTATTACATCAACCTCTTTATCATATCCAAATTTGACTTGACTTCTCATTGATTTATGTAATTTGACAAAGAGATCAGATTTACAAGTCATATGATTGGAGCATCTGCTATCAAGGAACCACACGTCCTTTTGAGGTTCTTTTGCAAAATTGTAAGTGAAGAATGTAGAGTGCTTTGCATCTTCAAATGACTCTTCAGTATAGTTGGCTCGTGACTTATTCAAATCAGATTTTTTCTTTCTACATTCAGATGCATCATGGCCATACCTTTCATTTAGCTCTACCTTAATGAATAAAAGTCTTGTCCAGGACCTTCTACCACGAGCATGCCTAAAATTCATGTTACAAGGCGCCCAAAACCTCCAACACCATCTTTGAAGTCTATTGTGCTTGGTATTCTCACAAGTCTGCTAGCTTCACCTTCAAAGTCGATTGCACTTGGACTTCTTCCAATACTAACAGTTTCATTTTCAAAGGACAATTAATGGAAAAATGGTTTGGGTAACAATCAAAACAAGCAACAATCTTACCTATGAAATTAGGCAATTCTAGTTACTTCCTTCTTGTGATGTTGCCCTCATCTTGAGTATCCTTCCTCTTAAACGATCCAAACTTAGGATGCAATTCTATCATATCTTGCAAATTTTATGTTAAGGCTTCTTTGGACTGCCCAGAAACATTCGTGTACTCTTAAATCAACTTCCCAACATTGTCATTGCAACTTCCATCCTTGTTTCACAAACTAGACTTCTTATGCACCATCCATGTTGCTCATAGGCATGGCCAAAGAATCTACTCAAATCTTTAAGACTCATCTCTGCTTTCTTTGCTTCCAAGTCCACAACGCCAGGCATTGTTCCAAAATCCTTCCTTCACCCAAAGTTCTATTACAAATATTCCACTATTGCACTTCAATGTAGTTGTCTTTCAAGACATCCCAACAAGAGGTCTTCTACAAGCTTCACTTTGTCTCCATCTTGAAAACATAAAGAGGCTTGAACAATTATGTGTGTAATGATTCATCTAATCTTCCTACTACACCAAGGCATGAGTCTGTTCCATCCAGTCTTTAAGTCACTCCTTGGTGAGCTGGAAAACTGTACCCAAAACATTATGTTTTACCTCAAGTTTTCCTAGACATGGTGAAGGTGCTTAAACTTGCTTTGATACAACCTGGCATGGACCTATAATCTTGTCCAAAATTTTGTTTGCGAACATGGGGTTACCCAACTTTGTCTTAGTACTTAATATTGCATAACACTGCGTTGCTTCAGTTACAGGGGCTTAGCCACCCTGTGCCTACTACAATCAAACTATGCATTCTTACTTAGAGTTGACCCATAACTTCACCTTGAGTTACAAAATGTTAGATTGCAACAAAGTTCAACACAACCAAGTTTTTCTAACACTAGGAATAGCGAATTGTATCCTTTAAAACATTGCAACAATACTTCTTTACTTATCCAATTATACAATAGTTAATTAACAAAACATTGCAAGGAACATAACATCAAGTTCAAGTAAAATAGACGATACTCACCAATATGAACACTACCCAAGGTAGGTGCACTAAAATTTTATCATGAAGAATGCTTACAACAACAATAATACAGGAATGGAGTGCGATTTTCCTCTTGCAATTCTATTACAAATGTATAATCAATCCAAGGTAATAGTTCCTACTACCCAAAATATTTGCACACTCCAATCCTTGAAGCATTCGTAGGTCTTCCTCTTGTAGATATTGAATCTTCCACACTTATCTTAGTCTATCTTTGTCTTGCCTCATATGCTTGCCAAATTCTCTAAGTCTTTTGTGCAAACTACCTCAAATTCAATCTGCATCAATGTCGCTCATAGTGCAAAAATCCAGACTTAACGTGTGACCATAGAGATCCTTTTCCACCCTTAAATGAATGTCTCCTTGATGAGTTACCTTTGCACAATGTAGGCATCCTCTTTATATAGTGGATGACTACTGCTTGTTGCCTTCTTCTAAGGTTCCTTGCAATCCAACCCATGTTTAAAGTGGACCCAACTTGCACTCTACCCATCTGTCCACCAAGTTTGAGCCCCTGGGTTTGTACATCCAACGGAGTGTGTGCCCTCTCGCCCAAGTCATCTCAACTATGTTGTGTGCTAGATGCTCCAATTGCCTTGCTTGAATGATGTTCAAGGAACTCCTTTTTTTTTCTTGTGTTACACATGATGTTGGGAATTCGTCTGTCCTACTTATTATGCACGCCCAACTTCCAAGGTACATATGCTCGTAGACTAAGGTGCTCCACCCAAGTCAAGGAATTGCGTCCAACTATCCCATGAACCAATGATTATCCATCGTCCATGTTACTATGGGGCTTCTATTAAAAAACCCAAATGACAATTCTCATCTTGATGCCATAGTCAAATTTCTTACCAAGCCATCGAACACCTAGACATAGCTTATTATTGTGCAACACTACCCAAGGCATGCTTGCCCAACCTTGTAACCTACCATCGCAACTCATTGAAGCCTACCAATGTCTATCTCAGTGGATGGTAGTGGATGGTTGGGGCGCCCCTTGCCAACTCTAAGTCAATGTCTGTACACATTCCTTCTTAACACTGTCATGGATGAGGCTATATTTTATCGCAAGTTCTCTAGAAATATTTATTGTCATTGCATCACTTTTTTAGTTTACTAATGATTTGATATAAAGTAATATAAATTTGAGTAATTAAGTTTCAGTGCTCCTTCTAAGTTATGAATTATTTGAAGGTCTATTTTGTATTTTATAATTTTATATTTAAAACTATAGAATAATGGGTTTAAATAAATATAATAAAAATATTTATAAATTTAATTATTTTTTAAAATTATATAACTTACCTGTGTTGCATGGGTACCCGTACCGGGGGGTCGGGTACACGAACCAATACCGGGTACTTGGGTACTTCAATGGTACGTTCCCAGCCGTACCCATCCGTGCCCAAATCCAATCTCACGTATTGGGTACTTCATTTATGAAAACAGGGTACTTGCACTAATTTTAGTACGTCATACTGCATGTTTGGGTACTTAGGCGGTACAGTAGTTGGGCAATTTACCTTAGCTCACCAGTTAGGGGGGTTGATTTGCAATGTTTGAAGTTTAAAATTTTAAAAATTAAAAATTAAAACACTAAAACACATGTTATGTTGGCCCATCCCCTTACCTAAACCATCGTGGCACTCAATTTATCACTGCTAATTCTCTGTGCTCACTACTCCAACGATGCCTGTCTAGAGATCTTGCTAATATAGGACCTTAGTGATGTTGATGCATTGATCTTGAGGATGTTGATGACATGGCTTGAGGAAGCCAAATCAACTATCTTGTTCATTGTTCAATGTTTATTGTTTTCAACTTTCTTTTCGTGTCTGGAAATGCCAGTAGGCAAATTTTGATTGTAGTATGACAATGAAGTTTGAACTCATGGCATCATGGACATATAATATTTTATGTTAATAATATTAGTTATATTAATATAACTTCAGTCTTCCACTTGATATCTACTATGAGTCTATGTCACATGATTTATCAAATTTATTATTTTATGTTTCAAATTGTCAATGTGAATGTTCATATGAATCATTGAATTTAGAAATATCAAATATACATGTATGACGTGACTGACATATTTTATTTTTATAAATTTTATTATATATATATATATAGTACCCTCGACGTACCCAAGTACCCTGTTTCAAAAAGTGGCGTTCCCGTCCCCGTACCAGTACCCGTCCCCATACCCACGGTTCCTGGCAACTTAGTAACTTACAAATAATGAAATATATATATATGTATAGGAATATGCAATAAACACTTCTAGATTTTCTCCATATTTGTTATGTGGTATTGTGAGTGTCTTTTAGGATGATCACCTACAAGATCTTGTTTATTTTGAGGATTGAAAACCCTTTGACATTTGTCTTTGGACACTACTATATGTTACGTAGAGTTTTGGTGTAGGTTTCATATCATTTCGGGTCAAGTTTATGCTCATAAGGGGGATCTTATGGTGGGATTGGGTCCATAATATGTATGCATGGATTATGGCCTCCTAGTACTACCCTACCTCTATTTTGAGTATCCCAAACGCTTTGACTCGTGTTGTTGAATTTGGTATATTTCCATGTTAATCCTCCATTTCTTAGGATTGAGGTTTCTTACTCACCTTCCTAATGTAGAGGGTGTAGCTCTCTCATTTCATTGGACATCCAAAACCTAATGATTATATATTGCAACTATTTATCCCAAACAAAAGTGTTTTAAAACCAATATAGTTTGTAAATTTCTTAGGATATGTCAATGCACATTTCATCAAAGATTACTTGTGATTAAAATGTAATATTAGAAGTATAGGTCTACTTTCATTTGAATTGAGAAAATCATAATAGATTTTACAATATTAAAACCACAACACAAAATACCATGGAAACAAGATTTACTCTAGAAAAACTCATGAAGGAAAAACTCCATCCAAAATAAGAAAATGTGTATCATGCTCATTTATTCTCATATTTACAATGTGAGATACAAAGAAAAATAACTCACTATGGAGTACATGGATATTATAAGATAACATAGGCTACTATAAAGTCGCTTTCTTCTTCTATGCTTTAATATCTCACTCATTTGGAATGCTTAGCAATGGAACAAGAAAATACCACAATATAAATAGAACCACTTTTGTTCCAGGTGACTAACCTATTAACACCTTATGGGAGAGGATTTGGCTTCAACTTGGTACCGTAGTGGCAAAGCATAGGTTAACTTGTCAATGGCATAACTTTCTCATGCTAATTTCTAGTGAGGTGATTGATGTTTCAAATATTAAAAAGATTTTGGTGTGATATTTAAACTATTAGAAAGAATGACATGAAAAATAAGGTGGAAAAGCAATAATATTTTTGACCAAGTCTTAATTGTAAAAAATATATTTAAAATTTTACAACTTTCAAATATGATTTTTTCAATTTTGACTTTTGCTTTAGTGAAATTTAAAATTAACCTCGAAAAGACCTTACAAACTCATGACTTTGAATTTTCACCCCTATAGTATCACAATTTTCACCCCTATAGTATCACAAGACCTTACAAACCCATGACTTTGACTTTTCACCCAGAGTACCACAGTATAAGAAAAAATATAATACTCCATTTCAAATCTCAACTAACATTGAACACTGTAACAATGAATATAGTTCACATTCCTTAACCATGAAATTTCGCTGTACATAACAAAAAACTGAATATAATTATGTGATCTAACCCTAATCCACATGTTAATGAATATATGACTCTAACACATAGCCCAAACAATAGACCTTGCACAAAGCTTGCCAATGACCAGTCAAGAGTTCAAATGAGTGTGAACTCCTATGCGAACATGTTGTTGGGTTATGCTTGAATATGGAAAGCCATGTGGTGATATTAATGATATTAACAATATTAAATAGTAATTATGAAATTTACATAGCGTATTAATGTTAAATCGTTTGTGATAGTTTTCGGCTTTCATCTTGGCACGGTTGTTAAGAATCTAATAAAACAATGCTGGGTAAACTTAATACTAAAGAAAACATAATCCATGTATTATGGACAAGAAGCTATATAATCCTTGTATTATGCACAAGAAGCTTGTAGCGTACACTTCTTCGTAAGATTGGGGAAGCTCCAATACCATGAAAAAGATGTGGAATTGCTTAATGTAAAATAGTTTGTGTAAATATAAACATATTTATAAAGTGCTATAGGCAGAGATGGATTTGAAAAAAGAAGAAGAGGATCTGCGTTTGTGAAATGAAAGTTCTCTATAAACATAGTAAAAACTATGTTGAAAATATTGTTTTGTTACTTACAACATCACTTGCATAGAAAAAGGATGCTTTAAGTTTGCATTCAGATATTTGATTGTTTCATCTTTTCATGTGGGCAGTATGGAGAAGATGATTGAAACATACTATCGATTTATGGAAAGAAATAACCGTTTCCAACAAGTGCACTTACAGGTACGTGTTTCTTACTCACCCAAAGCTTAAATGAAATACTTATCAAGGCGGCTTTCATGTGGAAAATGTTTTTATGAATTTAAATCTTGTAGGTATATTAGTAAAATCAATTCTACTTCTAATTAATGAACTTAATTTTGTAATTTGAATAAGGGACGGATTTAATTTTATAAAATTTGAATTTTATTTAAATTAATAAAAAAACTTATTTTTAGTAATAAATTTAATTTTAAATTTTTAATAATAACAAAAAAATAAAATCATTTAACTTAATTTTTTTATAATCACAAATTTGAAATTTAATATTTTCTCCACCACTAATTCAACGCATTAATTTAACACATTACATTTCAGGATACAAATGATTTTATATTAAAATCTTAATTGCAAATATCACAAACATTTTCTCTACCCATTGCTAGTTTGAAAGGACACAAATGATTTTATATCAAAATCATAATTGCAAATATCACAAACATTTTCTCTACACCATTGCTAGTTGGAAAGGACGCATTGTTTTGTACCTTCAACGGTCGGTCTGCAGTTTTGACATAATGCTTAGCTTATATATATATAAATATAAATATAAAGAGTTGGTATGTTATTTATTTGAACGGAAATGCTTTAATTTTTTCCCATTGAACAGTTTTTGACTTTTTTTTCTTTATAGAAAACTTTTAACTTTTAAAGTATATATATGATTAATAAAATATATATATTGATTATGTATTGAAAATGTTATTTTCACTACATTTTTTTTTCTGTTTTTTGGTTTTTAATAAAAAAATCTAAACTATTCTTATGCATTCTCTTAATCTTATTTAACATAATAATTGAAAATATGAGTTTATATAAAAAATTTAATGTGAAATTCTCATTGAAATTATTAACTTCATTCTTTTTGGGAGTTAATTCTATTTGACATAATAATTGAAAATGAGTTTATATATAAAATTATAAAGTGAAATATTGTTATTGAAATTATTAAGTTCATTTTTTTTGTGAATTAACACAATGAATGTAGAGTTGAGAGACCCCATAACTTTATTTTTATCTTTTGATTCCTTTAATGTTTTTAAAATATTTTCTTCTAACATTTCATAGAAAGCTAGAAGATAATAGAAATCCCTATAATTCCTCTTTGATTACTTGAATGACTATAAATCTCTCATAAAACCTAGAAGATAATAAGACAGCCTTCAATTTCTCTTGAAATATTTTCTTCTAACATTTCATAGAAAGCTAGAAGATAATAGGAATCCCTATAATTCCTCCTTGATTACTTGAATGACTATAAATCTCTCATAAAACCTAGAAGATAATAAGACTCCCTTCAATTTCTCCTTGATTACTTAAAAGACTATAAATCTCTCATTCATGTTTTGATCAAAGAGCTTGGGAAACAATCTTATCACCTTTATTGTGTTATCTATTTTTTAAACTTTTGGGTTTTGGGAGATTTTGGAAGAACTTCTTACCATCATTTGCAATGTCTTTAAATAATATTTCTATAGAGTCATTAGGAATATCAATCTCCCAAATAATATTACATTTTTTTTGTGAATGATATAGTTATGAAAGAATTTAGTATTATTATCTTCTTCTAGTCAAATGGCTCTACTTTTGACTTTCCAATCTATATCTTTTTGGTTCATAATATTCTTTGTTTAACTCTTCAAAGCCTTTAAAGCTAGCTTCTTTCCATCATTGAAAACCCAGGCATTATTTTCAAAGAAATATCTATATCTATATATATATATATAAAGCTAGCCTCTCTCCATTTTCAAAGAAATAGGATATATATATAAGAATTGTAAATTAGGTCTATCCTTATTTATTGTGGAATAGAGTTTTATCTTCCACATAAAAAATGTATATTCTTATATAAGTTCTTTAACAGTATTATAATTACATATTTGATCATAGTTTTAATTTGCTAGTTTTAAATTTATCAGTAAATACATAAAAGTAGTGATATATTTAATCACTTATAAAGTATTGTAAATAAAATATTATATAAATTTAAATATCTTTGCACTTTTAACTTTTATTTTGTGTATACTAAAATCTAAATATTTCATTGTAAGTTTAAATTCTTGCATCCAAATTTATCGTTTTTCTTAACTCTATTTTGTAATGAACATAAATTTCAATATAATTGCTTTTAGCGTGAAAAGTATATTTTTTATTAGTTGAATCACTACATGATTGTGTAAAAGTATCAACCAGCAGTATGCATTGTGAAATTAGTTCACAAGTTGGATTCAATGCTAATTTATACTATTTCACTATTGAAGTTCACTAAACAATTCTTTGTTTCTGTACTACTCCAATTTACATCGATATCTTTACATCATTGTAAATTTATTCAATAGGTTATTGACATACTTGGTTTGAGATAGGAAGAAATTACTACCTTATTTTCATCCCAAGGTAATAGTGTAACACTCCAAGGTCCATAAATTCAAATTTATGCAATAAGTCTTTGTTTAGGATTATAATTTCAAGTTCAATGATTTCTTTGAGGATCAACTCATTAATAACTCAATATTCAAATGTTTTTCACTTATAAATTTGGATCCAAATTTCTTCTATTGAACACAATTTCTTTGACATATTTATGAATACTATACTCTTGGTGCTTATTTGAGGACAATCAATGACATCTACAGTTTGCATACAAGATGTTATTTTCCAAGTTGTATGAATCTTGGAGGCTTCACCATATAAATTTCTTCATTCAAATTTTCCTATTCAAGAATGTGCTTGTATATCCATCTAGTGCACTATCCATCCAAACAACACCATAAGAGATCATGTGTTTTGTATAGTGTTCATCTTAGCTATTGGTACAAAACTCTCCTCATAGTTACCTGCCCCTTTCTATACATAACCCTAAGTGACCAATCTTACTTTAAACTTGTCCACTATCCTAACTTGAACTTTTATACACATATTTTCACTCAAATCACCTTATTGTCTAATGCGTAAATACTGAATCCCACCTAAATCCAACTTCTTATTCATTTGAATGAAATCAATTTCAATTCTCATATCCTTGTGAAATTATTCCTTCTTTTTGTTACGTACCTAATCACAACAAAGGTGGTATCTTTGTAATGATATCATATATGTGTACAAAGGGCTCATTGATATAATAAAGGCCTAGATACATGATATAAGATTAGGGTTAATATTTACACATCTTATTGTTATAAATAGCCACCCCCTCTCCTATATTATGTATTTCATTATATAATATCAAGAAAACAACGAACTTGAAGCTATTATTCATGGAGATGTCTTCCTCCACTTTTCTAAATTAGCAGGTGCTATCAAACCCGTTTGTGCCCAAGTGCTCCCATTGTTATTATTCATGTTATATTATTTACAATTTATACAATTGTGGTCCCATTTGGTCTTTAGGGACACAATAAGAGGTATTAGAGCTTCAATTGAGTTATGTTGGTGTTTTCTTATTTTTAATTAAAAAATAAAGGAAAAATGGTAAAGAAGAAATTGTCAGTTTCTAACCAAGGTACAATTTCAAGAGTGCCTCTAGTTATCTGTTGGTGAAATGAGAGAGATGTTCCAAAAATAATTCCAAGGGAAAATGACCATGGATTGCATAGACCTAAAACCCTTTTTTGATAGCTACGAGGGCTTTGTAGATGAGAAAATGTTTTAGGTGGTTTGGGATGAAGATATGGGGGACAACAATGAAGTATCCACAATTCTGTGGGTCAATGTGGCTTCTATTAAATATAAAATTGAAGAAGAAGAGATGGCCCATGCATTTGAGGAACTACAAGTTGAAATGGAAGAGGGGAACATTGAAGAAAAAACCCAACAACCAAATAATATTGTGGTCCGCTAGTTAGAGGCGACAGTGGATGGTGATGCATCTATGAGTTATGGCGATAGTCATCAAAGAACATCCATAGTGAAATGCATGCATGGAGACCCGCAAGGATTGAGATGATTTAGTGTGACAATGAGAAGATAGTTTCTACGTTGGAGAATGCATAGTTGCATGCCATGGTTGATGATCACTTAATGGTTTGGTCTTGTATAGGTTTCAAGGAATGGATGCGACATTTTTTTAGGCTACTTTGGAAAGGGATGAGTTTGAGTAGAAGATTGCATGGTGAGATGTAGTGTGAGGCATAAATGTGGTCTTTCATAAGCTATGTGGGTCATGGAGAGATTTGGAGTGGATGATAGCAATGTAGCCATGTAAGGGAAAAATTGGAAGCTAATAAATCGCATTGGGAAGTATATAAACTCTAGTTGTTTAAGATGTAAAAAGAAAAAAACTCCCTCTTTTTTCTTATGCTTTGTGTCTAATTTTGCTTTATCTCACTTGGTTATGTTGTACTTTTTGATAATAAGTGGTAAGTGTTCAAATCTAGTGCTCTATTTTTCATGTGAATTTATTATGAAGAACACGTGGCCGAAGTTATAAAGTGTTGTAATTAATGTGAAATTGTATGCCATTTAATTAATTCAATGAAGATATTGTATGTCATTTAAGTAATAAAGTGACTTTTGTGTACCTATTCACATCATAGCTAATATATTTGTAATAAGCTTATAGGTATATATAAGCCTATTTTATATATAGGCTTAGGGTTAGTAGTTATACAACTTCTTGTTACAAATTGGGGTTTCCTCCCTATATTATGTATTGCATTAGATTTTAACAATATAGAAATTAGCTTCAAGTTGTCATTCATGAATATGTATTCCTCCACCTCCATCCCTTAGGTGTGTAGGTATCCCTATCGTTACTATTTATGTTATGTTATTTATAGTTAATGCAAGTGTGGTCCCATTTGGTGTTTAGGGATGCAACAAGTAGTATTAGGGCTTTAGTTGTGCATTAATGGAGATATGTGCTAGTTCTTTATTTTTTTAGAAAAACAAATAAAAGGAAAGGGGAAATGGTGAGAAAGTAATGTAACCGGGGTCAAGTTTCAAGAGTAGAGAAAATTTCAAGGGAAACATTTACCCATGGGATAATATCCAATGTTTTTCTCAAAAAACTATTTGCCAAGTATGAGTATTGCTAGTTATATTCTAGGTTCACTAAATGGTTTTCAAGGATTCTATATCCAATCACCTCTCTTTATAAGAAGGAAAATAAGTTTGATGGATGAAAGAATGTGAAGATAGTTTCTAGCCACGAAAGAAGCTTATCACTAATGCACCAATTCCAAAAATTATTGATCTGAATTATGATTTTGTATATGCATAGATCGTATTAAATGAATGATTGGAGTCTTTGCAGAAAATGATCATGTAGTATATGTTATTAGTCATGCCATCTAAAATAGAATGAGAAAAATTATTAGCATAGACTTTCAAATTCACCATGTTAGAAGAATTGTAGTCAACATTTCGAATTGTGATAGATGGTCCATCGTAAGGATGTAATAAAAAAGGAGGAAATGAAGATATATCGTTTAAACCCTCGTAAAAAATAGATGCAAATATGTCCAAGAAATGATTACCCAAAGCTGTCTAAGAAATGATTACCCTTATAAATATATAGACCAAACAACTCCCAAACTAAAAACATAAATATATTATGTCAAGCTATATTTAAAGATGATAAAAACTTATTAAAAGAATTCAAGCAATGATTATAATCATGCCTTGTAAAATTGATGATGAAAATCTACATAAGATACAACTCTAAAAGAGTAACATACATAACAATATCTAATTGTACAAAATTCTATCAAAACACAAAAAGGAAACCAAGCTCAAAACACAAAACAAAGTTATACTACTCATGGCTTCTCTCATTATTTCAGAGCTTGGTTTCGTTTTTAAACTCACAATTTCATTTACAAGATAAAACAAGATTACGCTTTTCATTGGTCTTTTGACCAACTTCAAAATCCCCAATGTGGTGTAGACTTTGGACTACCACAACTCATTTTATATGTATTGCTCATCCTCCATACATAAAAAAAGGTACATTCAGAGACTATCGCTTACATAACCTATAATTAGCTACATTCCATCTCTTATACATACTTATTACTAAACCATGGAATTTTTTGAATTTAAAATATCTAATAAAAACTATATATATAAAGATCAAAAGAAGGGGTAAGATATCATGTTGTTTCTCTAATTGAATAATTCAGTTAGATGGACTATAATCACAGTCTATAAATTTGTCCTCCTCCTTATCCTATCTATGCCAATTGCCAAGGGTTATGAAGACCTTTTTTCGAGAGCAAATATTCCATACCATCTCTCTTTATAGACATGTAGGAAATAATCTACATATAAAGAATTTCCTATGGTTAAGTTTTCCATTACTAATGTTCTTAAAAAGCTATTTTCATAATCCCTACTTCCCTTCATTCAATCTATAACCAAGAGTGAATCTCCCATGATTTGAAGCCTTTGTATACCTCTCATCACTACTTCTTTAATTAGATTTAAATCCATTAGTTCTATTTTATTGTTTGTACTATTTCCAAATCCAACTTTGAATTTGAACCAATGGTCTTATGAAAAAATTATAATCCCCTTAGATTTGCCTAAGGATTACCTTGTGATACCTCATCAAAGTATGCACATGTTGTTTGTCTTGTTTATGCTCTCCTCCAGTACCACCCTTGAGGGGTTATCTTCTTTTTCTTGTTTGAAATATTTTAAAATAGCCCAACTATGGGTTGCACATACCCCAAGAGGTACTTGTCTATCATTAAACAATCCATCATTCTTGCTTGGCCATATGCCCGATCCCATCATCAAAGGTAAATCCCTTATACACAGGATTATTATAACATTCTATAAGGGAATTTTTCACATTTGGGCCTTCCCATATTATACTTATACCTAACATGAAAACAATTTCCTTCCAAATATATTTAGCATAATTGCAATGGATAAGCATAGGAGAGGCCACCTCATCACTAACCTTGCAGAAAGGACATCTTCTTGATCCCTTCCAGTGCCTCGTTTGTATAAAGTTCCATGTTGGAACTCTATTGTTAATAGCCAACCACATAACAAGTTTCACCTTTAGTGGGTATTTGAACTTCCAAATTCCTTTATGCCACTACCGCAATTCTTGAATATGTTATGCTTCCCTCAACACATTGTAGCTCAAATTAGTAGTATACCCCCTACATGGTTCTTGGACCATATTAACTCATTTGCATCCTCTCCAATTTTGATCTGACAAATTTTTAAACCTTGACAGAATGTTCTGCTCCTCAGCTCTGAAACCTACTAAATTTGCTTTCATCCATTCTTGAATCACAATGGTGGATATTTCTGAATCAACGACTTGATTTAGAAAGTAAAAACCCTACCTCTTAACTCATCTATCATATTCCTTCGAAACTTATACGTCTCATTGCATCCCACCAGCCATGTGACCTCACCTATCCTTAGTTTTTTTTCCAATACCAAATTTTCATACAAGCCAACTATCCATCAATGGGTATGCTAACACCACACCCTTCCATACAACATAAGAGTTTTGATAAATCTTTATACTAGATACGATTCATTCTACCACAATAATTAGCTCAATATGTTTTTTCTTTATTATGTTAAACCACATGCATTTTCCTTCTACCAGTATTTATATGCATTTGGCAGTTGAAGCCTTTGCAAAAAAATGTATCTCTTTTATCCCCAATCCCTCGTCTCCTTCGCCCTTACATTCATTTTCCCGGAGATCCAAGGGAAATGTCCTCCTTTTATTCCCTTCACTATCTCGTAGAATACTAAAGCTCATCTTCCTCACTTATTCCAAGATTCCTTTAGGGATGAAAGATGATGAGGTCCAATACATTGAAATAGCCTTGAAAACCAATTTAACTAAATATTAATCCTCCCCAACTTGAAATACATCTATTAATTCATGAAGTTAATCATTTTTCTACATTTGATATCATCCAACCCCAGTCCCTTTTTAAATAATCATTGGGTTTATATATAGAATCCCAAGTACCTTGTCCCCATATGAAATTCCACATTTGATTACGTAGAAACATTCTTTTGAACTAGTTCCTATTTTCCATGTTGATCCTCGAGAAGGATACAGTAAACTTTGTGATATCGACTATCTTTCCAGTGGCTGAACAATATAAATCCATGTTCTCCCTTAACTTGAGAGCATCCCTCCATGTGCCATCACCAAAAAGTAATATGTAATCTACACTTGAAACAAATGCAAAATGAATAAAGATCTACCAAAACTAGTCCGTTTGAATGCTCTGGATGTTCTAGCCTCATGAAGGCTTTGTTTAAACCCTTCAAGCACGATAAGGAAGAGCAGTGGGCATATCCTTGTCAAGGCCCTGGAGAATTCGTATGCTAATCTATTTATTAAAGACATTTTCATGACACAACTCATTATACAATTCATCAACTGAAGTTGGAAGCTCACAATTATCATCAATAAATATCAAGAATAATCGGCTCACTTGGTCATATGCTTTCTAAATATCCACCTTTATGACCATTGCAATAACCCTCTTGATTTTGATAGCGTGGAAAATGACTTGAGCTACCCCACTTCCTCATGAATTTGTCTCGGCCTTGCAAGAAAATTGAACCGTTCTTAAGAAATTGACTTGGATAACAAATCCTTCACCCTCTTTGCTACAATCTTCGAAATTATCTTGTAAATATAGTTTCATAAAGGTATCTTACTCCTTGAATCTTGTAGGGTTATCTACGTTTGGTATTCAAGCTAGGAAAATGCCGAAAATTGAACTGTTCTTAAGAAATTGACTTAGATAAAAAATCCTTCACCCTCTTTGCTGCAATCTTCGAAATTATCCTGTAAATATAGTTTCATAAAGGTATCGGTTTGTACTCCTTGAATCTCTTAGGGTTATCTACTTTTGCTATTAAAGCTAGGAAAGTGGTGTAAAAAGTAGCCAAAATTTTACTAGAACTCCTTGATTTCTCTAGTACCCTAACAAATCCTCCTCAAGGAATTTGTAGAATCGTATAAAGAATTCTCTAGTCCAAACATTGAGTTACACTTGTCCTTTTGAAAGGAGTAAAAGGAATCTTAAACTTCATCTCTTGATATTTCTTCCATCAACTTTACATTATCTTCCTTCGATACAAATTTTGGGGATAAGAATGCCATTCTAATAACCTCATAATTGTAGCCTTGTTCTCTTCCTTGTAGATATGCTTGAAGTGCTTCACTTCATATTGAGATAAATTTTTAAAGCTAGTGCTAATATGACCTTCTATCCCTTGCACTCTCCATATAGTATTTATATTCCTCTTATGGTTGGAAAAATGCTGAAAGAATTTGATATTTTCATCCCCTTTGTCTAGCCATAATGCTCCTCTCTTTAACCTTCATGTTCTCTCTTTCTCTTCCATCACCTTCATTTTCTCCCTTTCCAACTCACAAATATCATTCTTTTGGGCTTGCTTTTATACCCGGCTAATTTCTCCACATATAAATCCTCCAATTTACTCTTGATCTTTGGTAACTCTTTGTCATGTTGAAGTCTCTTATCATGAGCTCAATGTTTTGTAACATTCTTTAACTAAATGAGATTTGACTCAAATTCATTGTCTTTTGCATTCCTACTCCCTTCGACAAAAGGAACCCAATGTTCCTTAACCAATTTTACAAAGGATTCCTCTTCGCTACACCGCAAGTTGAATTTCTATGGACTAGGATGTTTAATTCTTCCATTGTCAATTTCCATTAGAATGGCTAAGTGGTTAGAGTACCCCCTGACCATACCCATTTTTTAATCCTAGTATTACTGTTCAAAATATTCTCTTTAATAAGAAACTAATCCAATCTCTTTGATTCCCTCCTAGACCCCATTCTTTTATTCCTTCTAGCTGGTATGATTCTCACTAACCAAGCATCATATAAACCCTTCTGCAATTTAACTTGTTTACAAAGTAATTTGGCATCCTATCCACTTGGGATACCTCCCCCCATATTTCTACATTCCCTATTAAAAAATTTAAATCACTGCCCACTAGTACATATTCCAAAATTTAAGAATAAAGAGACATTCCAAAACTTGAATCTAAATCCCATGAGTTAATGGATCTGAGAGAACGAGTTTTCCAACTTGAGATCAAACCATTTGAGCTACCTTTAGATTAAAAAAATGAAATCTCACCCAACAAGTAACTTTCTTAAATTAGTGCATATTTTGTCCCCTTCCGTCATTGATACTTTGATGAAAACAACATATGGTTTTCGACCTTAGCCATCCTTTTTAAGACTAGCCTGTATGAGGTATGACCCATCCCTCTATAGTTAAGGGATAAAATTATCATTGGATCAACTGTGACCAGGGTTTATTAACTTTAAGAACCCCCATAATAGACAATTATTTCCCTTATTGAATCTCCAAATTTGCTTTCACCTAGGCCTTAGAAAAATAAGATATTTTGCCTCTGATGCCACCCCTTTTCTCCCTACCTTCTGTCACTCGCAAACACACTAGAATACCTTCTTCCATGTCCCAATGATCACCGTTTCGAGGCCTCAAATCATATCAAGTACTCTTCCCTAAGTTAAACCACTCCAATTTGGGTCCTGCTTATAGGACCTATCCTCTTAATTTTCTCTCGAAAATACTCGAGTGCATGATCCAAGAATATATTTCCTTGTTCTAGCAAAAACACCATTCGGCCCAAGGTTAAAACCCTCTACCAAGGTCCCCAAAGAACCCTGAAAAGCTTCCCAACTACAATTAAATACACTTTCCCCCCTCCAACCACAGAACTTAATGAACAATTGTGTAAAGGAACCAGGTTATGTAAAGACATACCTTGATTTGTCTCATTGTGTTTGTCCTTTTCCATAGCATTCACCTTCAAGGTCTCCACTTTTGCTTCGATTTCCTTGATTGTTGGAGAGTCCTTTTTGAATATCCAATGCTTATCCTTGTCTTGCTTTCTCCTTAAATTATTATCTCTCCTACAACTAAATTTGAATGGAGACGAGGGCCCGAGAATGATTCATGACCATATTCTTCATCTACCCTCATTGGTTGCATCTGCTTATCCTCCCTATTCCAAAGATATATATGTTTTTTCTAATATAGCTTTGTGAAAGGTAGATTATATTTTATCACCACATGAACATAGGCATGACAACAAGAACACCTAAAGGGCACTCCATAATAGTCCAATGGTTGAGTTAAATTAACATTACCCCTCTATAGAATTTTGGCCACTACCAATATCCTTGTTTCTACAAAATAGATATATGCTTCATAAAATACCCGTAGCTCATTCCTAATCACTCAAAAGACCTCATAGGACCATAATTCCCTCAAAAGACTAGGCAACCAAACCTATAAACCATCACCTCTAGTCTTTTTGACCAAGCATCAAACATCAAGGTCCAATGCTTCAAAAGCATTATTTCTGCTCCTCATATCCAAACCTCCTTCATAATTTTTTGCATAACCTCTTCAATTCTAAATATAAAACCCATCCATCTTTGGGTCTCGATGAAAATTTTTGGTCTTTGACCCATCCTTGTCCCGAAGAATCAACCCATAACTGTTGGCGTTGCAAGCTCCACCACTTCATGCATCCTGATATCTCCAAAACCAATTTAACATTTAAACCCTTAACCTTTATAGACTTTTTCCTAATTTTTTAAGCACCTTCATTTACCCTCATAAATCTCCATATTTTCCCTCCTCCTTTTCTTAACCCTAATCACAATATCCCCATTTGTTGGAACTACATAGACGTCCGTAGTCCTTATCCCACATCTTCGAAAGTCCACTCTAACACTCTCATTAGAATATCTTTGTAATCTAAGAACCTTATCCATGATGGAGCATACATTTAAGGGATGCTTCAATTCAATTTCCTTGTTCTCCAAACCCACCAAAAGATGCCAAGCGAAACCTCTACACCTTCCCTGCCAGCACCAACACTGGTTTGATGGATTCACGATTTGGGCAACTTTGAGATATTCAGTTCATTAGGGTTTTTCAAGTATCGAGCCTCCAGTTTGGTGATGCTCAGTTCACCCTTTTTCCATCCCCATCATAACCTACCACCACAGAGAATAGGGATGTGTGCCTTGCCACCTTTGAGTACGAGTTGACTCCATCATTAAAACTACCCGCTCCCGGTTGACAACTCAAGAACCTTCCTCCATCGAATTATTCCACATAAGCATGATCTGTAGATGTGTTTTCCAGCTAAACGATATGGTGTATAATCCACTAGATCTTGAACCATCCTTTCCTAGCCCAAAACCCTAGACCATACCCTGGTCACCTCCATCCTTCTTCCTTAGAGTTTGCTTTCTATTTGTTTCTGATAGAATTTTGTATAATTAGATATTGATATGTATGTATATTCATTACCCTTCTGGCATTGTATCTTAGGTATATTTTAGTGATGGACTGCATATTACAGGTCCAAAATGTTTATAATAATAGTGAAAATTTATTCTAAACACAACTTGGTGATTGTTATAGTAGTGCATGCTTTAAAATATCGAGACACTACTTAATGGATAGAAAGTTCAAGCTAAGATTTGGTCATATTAGTATAAAATATTTAATCAATCAACATAATTTGAGTACCAAGAAAATATGGCTTGCATTTCTTTTTGAATTGAATTCAAATTCAAGCATGTGAAAGGAAAGGAAAGAAAACATAGTTATTGATGCATTCAATAGAATGATTCATATAATGCATAGATTGGCGGTTAGCATATGAAAATTGGATTGGACCAAAAGAGTTGGTGA
This sequence comes from Larix kaempferi, assembly GCA_027924585.1. Classification (NCBI taxonomy): domain Eukaryota; kingdom Viridiplantae; phylum Streptophyta; class Pinopsida; order Pinales; family Pinaceae; genus Larix; species Larix kaempferi. The sequence continues at coordinate 14,570,536 of BSBM01000407.1, read as the reverse complement.
GGCTCTAGTCTTTGAAGATTAAGTACAAAGAAATATGAAGGTTGTTAGTGAAAATAATATATGTCTTTCTCATTAATAAAAGTCAATTCTATATTCCTAGCATTTTTAAGTGGAGGAATGTTATTCTAAATAAGATGCATGATGTGCCATACCTAGGCCATCTAGGCCGGTAGGCAACAATTACAACAATAAGGAAGCGATATTGATGGCCTAGATTAAAGAAATACATTGCCAACTACATTTCCAAATGTATGAAATGTTAGCAAGTCAAAGCTAAGAATCAACATCCAATGTTTTTATTAAAGCGGTTGATGCTCCTAGATCGGATATGGGAAGTGATGATAGTAAAATTTATCACCAGATTGCCAAGAATAGTGAGTTAACATGATTCCATCATGGTTGTGGTGGATCATTTCATTCTACTTTCATCTACATAGAAGGATGCTAATATTGTAGAAATGTTCACGAAGGACATCATGGAATTTCACAGAATGTGCACTCTAATTGTTTCATATTGAGGCATAAAATCCACCTTGAAACTTTGGAAAAGTCTGTTGCAGAGGTTGACCACATAGTTAAATTTCAGTCCAAACTATCACCCATAGTTTGATGGACATAAAGAGAAGGTAAATCAGGTGAATACATACATACTTTGCATGTATATGATGGATAAACCATCATAGTGGAAATATATCCTTCACTTGGTGGAATTTGTATACGACAATGGTTATCCTCCGTGATTAGGAATGAGCCCATTTGAAGCATTATATGGTGAGAGATGCAACACTCCAGTAAGATGGGATAATCCAATAAACATAGTTGTATTAGGAATGAGCCCATTCTAAGCATTATATTGTGAGAGATGCAACACTCCAGTAAGATGGGATAATCCAATAAACATAGTTGTATTTGGGCAATAAATTTTTAGACAAATGGAGGAGTAGGTTGCTAAAATCAGATAGATTTTGAAAATAGCATAGGACAAAAAGAAAACTGATGTTAATAAGAAATCAAATGCCCAGAATATTTAGCATTTGGGGTCATGTATTTCTTCAAATGAAGCCAAATAAGAGTTTGTTAAATCTTGTAAATTGTGCCAAGCTAGAAGCTAGATATTGTGCATTGTTTGAAGTCCTAAATAGGATAGGATTTGTTTCATATGGACTTTCATTCCCTTCGAAGATAAGATATCATAATGGTTTCTAGGTTTCTTTTCTTAAGAAGTATGTACATGATCCTAACTGTGCATTATTAGAATTTCATCCAAATAAAACTCAAAAGATAGGTCTAAACATAACTATTATGCATCCTTAATAGAAAAGTAACATTACTTTATAATCAAGCATTGGTAAGGTTAATATACTGAGGAACTACAGACTAAGATGAAGCCATATGACAATTAGAGGATGCCATGAGTAGTCATACATCCTTTTATTTTAGTTTTGCAAGATGCACATACCATTTTAACTCCATTTTTCACATGCCCATGCATATATTGTATGCATTTTGCATTTTGTTTAGGTGTCTAGTCAAGTAGACCAAGTTTATAAACAGCCTGATAATGTACATATGCTGTACATGCTTTATAAAGATTCCTAACCAAAGGTAAATGTAGACTTACGCTTCCATATAATTTCCAAAGCAGTGTGGCACATTGTAAAAGTATATACTGTAATAAAGTGCACATAGTGGAAAGCTAGTTACGATAAATAGGAGGGTTATGAACTAGTAAGAGAAAGGGAAAAATGCTTTGTAGTGAATTAAGATGAGAAGCGAACTGATTCTATAGATAAATGTAAACCAAAACTTCATTGTTAAGCCAATGGATGCCTAAATTGTCTACTGGATTCTCTATAGGTTTCTCAACCAGTTCTAGATCTAGAAAGATTGCAGTGTCTTAAACACTTTCTAGAATATTTACTTGAAAGTAAAGGAGTTCTTGATGGAGCATATGCACAGAAGGAATTTTCTTGAGAAATTCCCAAGCGTAATTAAGGAGTGAATGATAGGAGAGGTGTCAAAGGCAATGTTTTAATGTTGGTAGACGAATTCTTTCCAAGTATGCATTGTTGATATTCAAGGTAGCTATTTAGTTTGGTTGGTCAAGAAGAACTGTAGATAGGTTAAGCCTAACATCTAGAGATCCTAGGGAAGTTTTCTTTTGTTGTTTCATATCCTGGCTTGAGGTTGCTGTATATCTTCGATGCCTATAGCTGAGAGGAAAATTGATCTTACATCATTGTTTTCAATTTGCATACTATTATAAATATAAATATTTGTAACTGCTTATTCTGTAAATGCCAAAGTACTTAAATTTTGATTTTTTGTTAAGTTATGAAGGGTGAATGATGTGTATAAATGGTTGTAATTTACAAGCTTAGCTATTGTAGAATGTTTATTATTCATTTGATCTTCAATTAGAAAACACATGAATGGGTAATAACTTATATAGATGGTTATAGCTTTCATATTTCTATATATTCATTTATAGTATTTTTTTATGAGTTGTTGGAAGCTTTGGTGGACTAATTTTGTTTATCAATGCATTTGAGGGTGGTATGCTAAACTATACTACAGCTTTGTCACCATCTTCTTCCGCAATGCTCTCTAAAAGTGATTAAGAAATCTTGTATCTCTATCTGATGTGATCATATTTGATAATCCATACAATTAAAAAACCTCCTTGAAAATTTATATTTGTAATACAACAAATTACTTGTCTCTTGTATGGTATGTAGGACATATGTAGCACGTCATCTTCGAAAACCAGCCAACCACAACACACATTGTATCAAATCTACGTTGTGATCCCAATCGTCCCAATTACAAAATTCATTCATATATCCTCCTAAGGCATCTTCAAAATCAGCAAATGTGTATATAATTGATAGATTTTGTTGTAGAGGCCAAGATCTATAATCTAAATAAGAAGCAAAGCAATGATTAATTTAGAAAACACAGATTGTTGTAATGGAGCCTTGCTCATTAGTTGCTCATACAATGCTCGTGCTCATTGAATAATGATCAATGAATCAATACATATAGCTTTCTAGAGTGATATTTTGGGAAAGAAAACCATGTAAGACATGCACTCAAATCTTCTTACCATAAAACAAGTATCAAAGCAGGTAAGTTAAGCTTAAGTGCATGCAAGCACTAAAGCTAGTTTAACTAAAATAAACTAAAACAAATCCAATGTGCATGTACACCAACAACCCCCCTTGACCATAACTTAGGTGGGTATGATGCACCAAAATTGGGTACTGACAATTATGTAGCCATTTTAGATACCCAAGTCCAAAACCTTTTACCCCTGAAAAATAGGAAAAGGGAAAACCCTATGGCAAAAACCACTCCAAAAGGATAGAGGTGAGATCCACCATGTGATAAACAAAAATGCGGCCTAATCAGTCACGTTCCCAAGTATAGTGCTTAAAGGGGATGTGTCGTGGATGAAACACATATGTAGGAAGTTCTCAAACATTTCTCACATGCTTCCATGACCAATCATCAAGGTAACCAAAACCAATCTTTGGAGTTGGTACCTTGCCTAGATGTTGTCGAATATGCCTCTTCTTCTATGAGTTGAAAGAAGGAGAGTTGACAAATGGCTGTGGATACTTAGGAGGACGATGTTTTCTCCGATCATGATGTCAAGGATGTCGATATGTGGAGGATGTTGACCCTGAAGCTGATGTTTTTAAGAGCTCTAATGTTGGTGCTAAAGAGTCTGATGTTGGAAACTTTGATAAGTTTGAAGCTAGTGCTGATGCTAAGCTGTGTAAGCTCCAAAGATGTATCAAAAAGAGGTGCAGGAGATGGCTCCTGCAACTCATTCATCAGTAGAAGACTCATTTGATGTGATAATATCAAGTGTTGGAACAACTGAATTTGAGCAATAGAGGAATCAAGACATCTTGATAATGTTGATGAAGCCCGATTAAACCCCAATCCGGCTTTGGTTGGTTTCATGATATAAGCTGAATGGGATTTTTGATCCCTTGTCCATTCTTACCAAGCCCACTGCCAGTGTAGCCGATCTTCAACAATAGTTTGGACCCAAAGCCACGAGTATGCACCTCAAAGGATATGTTGTACGATCATGAATTGTAGCGAGTGCATGCGCTACAGTAAAATATGTAGTGTCTTCCTCTTCATCAACGCTCACATCAGTAGAAGTGTCATTAACAATGGATGAAGCATGAACAATATTTGTTGAAAATTCTTGTATTATATGAGAAGAGATACACTATCTCAATCTAGCAATAATATCTTCTTTGTCCTTTATTTCAGCTCAGAGTTCAATGTGGAGATTTGATTTTTCCTCCATCTCATCATAGCAGGTTTCCCAATCGGAAACTTCATCTTGTAGCTCCTTTCCTGAAACTGCAATTACATATGCTTTTTGAAAAGCAATCTTGAGCTTCTCTTATGAATAAGTTAAATCATTTCGAAATTTGCTAACTTCCTTGACAAGATTTTGATTTTTCAACCATCTCATCATAGCAGGTTTCCCAATCGGAAACTTCATCTTGCAGCTCCTTTCCTGAAACTGCAATTGCATATGCTTTTTGAAAAGCAATCTTTAGCTTCTCTTATGAATAAGTTAAATCATCTCGAAGTTTGCTAATTTCCTTGACAAGATTTTGATTGAGATTTCGAAGATTTGAGATGATTAAATCTTTGTTTGCCATTGCAAATAATCTTCCTCAGAACTGAAACGAATCCGCTGTGGCTTTCGCTGCAACTGCAAAGAAGCTCAAAGACTGATTTTTAAACAGCTGAAAATATCATCTCATACATGTAAATCAAATCATGCATGTAAACCGAAAAGTATCATCTCATACATGTAAATCAAATCATGAATGTAAACCCAAATAAAACACAAAACGTGATTGACGTCTTGTTGCCAATTCAATCATAAACTTCTGCTACAGGCAACAGAATAAAATTCCGTCAAAGACCCATTTGCGATATCGAAGAGATATTTTAAATCATATAAGAAATTTGACCTATGTCATCCTAAGAGCGAAATATTTTGCTGAAATGGTAGGAGTGAGAAATGTTTTGCTGAAATGGAGGGTACGGGTAGACACGATCTCAGCGAAATTGAATTCCGCAAAAAATTCATTTCAGATCATAGAAATAATTTTCCAAGAAGCTATGGTAGGCCCTCTAAGACGATCTGCAGAGGTCATGGCACCTCTTCAGAGTTCGCTCCGATTTTCAGATTTTGCAGCTGCCTTTGTGTACTTCTCCCTTGGATTCACCAAAGCCATGATACCATGATATATTTTCTTGTACAGGCCAAGATCTAATATCTTAATAAGAAGCAAAACACAGAGTAATTTATAAAACAGAGATTGTTGTAATGGAGCCTTGCTCATTAATTGCACATAAAATGCTCTTGCTCATTGAATAATCCATGAGATAAAACTACATATAGGTTGCTAGAGTGGTATTTTGATAAAGAAAGCCATGCACTCTCACCATAAAGCAAAGAACAAAGCAATTAAATTAAGCTTAACTGCATGCAAGCATTAAAACTAGTTCAACTAAAGCAAAAGAAGACAAAGTCAATGTGCATGTACACCAACAACAATATGGCATTCCCTGACTTAGTCATCTTCTAAAATTATTGTAATGTAACATGAATATATTGGCCTCATTATTTATACTAAACTAGTAATATATTTCATTCAACGAACTTCCTATTTTGGCTCACCCAAATTGATCTCGTAATCCATCAATGTCCAACATTTTTATCAAAATCTCAGGCATTGAACTCTTTGGTATACATGACAATCTAGCATGAAGTGATACAAGTATGCACTTCTTCTTGACCACATTAGTTTCCAACATATTTTCATCAAAATCTCAGGCATTGAACTCTTTGGTATACATGACAATCTAGCATGAAGTGATACAAGTATGCACTTCTTCTTGACCACATTAGTTTCCAACATATTTTCATGATTTGTCTAATATTTTTTGTTACACTCATACAAGTCCTTAATTTGTTCGAAACCGATTGTTTTGCCTTATTTTTTTGTTACACTCGTACAGGTCCTTAATTTGTTCCAAACAGGTTGTTTTGTTCGTAATTAATTCCAACAATAACACTCTGATGCTCATTAAATTTGTGATTATGCTTTCATCCATGGAATTGTTCTTCAACATGAGTGTGTAGCCTCGTAAAAACTTGACGCATATGTTGAATGTGTAGCTTCGTAAGACGCATCTCACATGCATATGATGTACCTTAATCAAACCATTTATAAACTTAAGCACTTGATGATCCATGTACAAGATGAACTCAATTAGTAAACGATGTCTCGAATGCTTAAATACCTACATATAGCTTAAAACTCAAAATACAAATAACATCGTTAGATCGTACTTTAACTTCTCATTTGAAAAATGTTGTTGATTTTCCGTAACTTAACATTTAACTTCTCATTGAAAAATGTTGTTGATTTTCCATAGTGAATTAACATTGCACTAATAGCTATCAATTTTGCATCATAATCCATATATGATGATTTAGTGAAACCAAGTAATGACACCATAGGTGCTTTGCGGTGTTTTTCTTCACGTCTCAAACTTTGTTGCACTTGTGTTCAACTAGAATTCTCACACTTCCATACATTTTGTCATTGGTGTGCATCTCCTATTGAATTCTTTCATTAATTTTCTATAAAAAATTACAATGACCTTTGACATTACGAGGCATGGGATAATGTAGAACCACCTTGATCTTCTGTGTATACATGCACAATCCATCATCCATCATTGGAGAATTCAATTCTTGGAAGTTAAATACAATTGTTCTTACTTGACTTTTCAAATGCTAGAATCAAGTGCTACATTACTTTTTTTCTATCTCTAATGAAAATAAAAATATCATCAAAGTAATCAACTATTAACTTACCCATGTATGGATGCATAACCTTTTTCTATTAATGACATGAAATTGTTGAGCACAATGGTTAACCCAAATGACATAATCAAGCATTCATATATACAGTCATTCGTCTAAACTGAAGTATTGTACTCATCATTATCTTTTATATTGATCTAGTGATAACAATTCTTTAAATCAATCTTTATCAATTATTTGAGACCACTCAAACTATACATCAAACCACTCATTAAATATTTGACTATGGTTTGGATGGGAGCTTTTTGCTAGAATCAGGTATTTTTTATTTTGCAAAATCTGAATTTAATTGCTTTTTAATGAAGATTTTGATGGTAGAAACTGATTCAACACCATACAAAACCTTAGAGTACCCAAAATTTCAGAGTTTAACAGTTATAACCAGGATTTTTAAAAAATTCTACCAATTTTTTTAAAAAGAGTGTCCAAAAAATCAAAATTTTCAATTAGAAATTGTCAAACTTTCAGACTAAGCCTTTTTTTATAACAGAAGCTTGTACTTGATTACTATGTTGCTAATTCCTAAATATTGTATGCACATTCTATTGTGCATGTTTTTGTTGGAGTTATGAATGCTGGTACCATGTAGAAACTGGTACTCTCTCTTATCAAAACTTTCAACAACAACCCACCTCCATATTGGTTCAACTTTATTTGGCAATGTTGCACTTGGATTCCAACCTACATTATGCACAATCTTACTTTTTTCATGGGGTAAACCTTTCGACACTTTGTTGCACACTATGTTACCATACTCATTCAACTTGTTCACTACTGCAGAGATATTCCTCTCATGAACAATCACTTTCATTATAAACCATCACTTTCATTATCACAGTATAGCATTCCTTTGGTTCTTTTACTGTGAAAAAATCTTATTCTTATATAAAAGTAACACATTTGAATGTTCTTTATCCTTTATTAACAACAACTAAAATCTTCTCCCATCCTTTGTCGCCATAGTGTAGGCATTTCTGTTCTTATCATATACTGCACATTGATCATATTTTTTTGGTATTCCCAACCACAGTTGTAAGCATCCACGAGAATGACTTTACATAGAGTTTTATTTGCATTGATTTGTCACCATCACTTCATATCATTTAAGAAACTAAAACAATCCATATGCTTCTGGATGCTTCTTTATCCTTTGTTGGAAACCACTCAAATCTCCTACCATCCTTTGTCATAGTGTATGTATTTTTGTTCCTATGATATACCACACATCCATATGCTTGTGGATGCTTCTTTATCCTTTATTGGAAACCACTAAAATCTCCTACCATCCTTTGTCATAGTGTATGTATTTTTGTTCCTATGATATACCACACATTAGTCATAATTTATTTGCGATCTTCCTAACAACAAATGGTACGCATCCATGCGGAAATTAATTTACACCTTCAGACAAAATTTTATTCTTCTTACACTCTCGAAAATTAATTTACACCTTGCATTGATTTGTCACCATTACTTCATATGTTTTGGATGTATTTTTGGGTTGAATTCAACTTTTAAACCATCTTAAATCCAACAATATCTTTGGTATATATAATGAGTTTACAACTCTTACATCTATGTTTACATCTAAGTTTATACTTTGTCCTAAAGACATTCTCTTTTAGCCATCTAACTTCTTTTGAAGCCCATTCATTAGTATGTATCTTGAATATTTCTTCATTCTCCACTTATTACAATTATGTATCTACCCTCAACCACCTTTGCTTGTAATAAATTCATTTCCAACTTGTTTTCTCTTTGTGAACACTCAAATGACTTGCGTCCTTCATATTTAGGTGTACGTCAATAAACTATCAAAGCTTCTTATTTGTCCTTTAAATCCTTAGTAACCTTTACTTACTACATTGCTCTTTTTTTATTATTATCTTGAACTCCACTTTAGTTCTCTTTTGGCTTAGAATTGCTCCCTTGAATCTCCCTATTTTGTTGTATGTTCTCTAAGCCTTACATTCTATTTATAAGACCTCCAATATTCAACTCATTATTGTTCTTCGTCCTTTTTGCACCATTTCTCCCTACATTCTCCCTACATTCCTCATGACCTTTCTATCATCTTCTCAGAGCCTTTCTCTCGTCCAATGCTCTCTCCCAACAATTTTCAAGTAACAATTATACTTAATGGCATAATCTGGTTTGCAATGGACTAACAAAAAAAAACAAATCTCAAACTTCGCCTACTAAGCACAATGGTTTTGATCTTCTTAGGTTATAATAGAGATCAAATTCATATACTTCAAACAATCAACAATAACATAGAAAATACAAAGAACTAGATTACAAAGATAGGGAAAATTAAGTCCTCCATCTCCCTAGACTTTGCAGGAATGCTCCTATATCAAATGCTTATTATTCAATTTAGCATTTTTTGCAAACATGTGCTAGCGTTATCTTCTTAGTGGTTGTGGTCATGAGCGTCTTGTTTGACTTAATTTTTTATGATGAGAGGTGCTTTCTATAACCCAGGTGGGTGATATAGGTAAAACATTCGATACCAATTCAAAAAAAATACAAAAGAGGGCAGAAGAGTATATACATATGAGATCATGTCCCTTGTGTTGATGTTTGGTGTTGTCATTGATGTCAAAGAGGTGGTTGGACTTGGTGACACATTGAAATCTAAATGCTAGTTTGAAGAAGTATATAGAAAACATGTGTGCAAGGCTTTTCCAATTAAAGGAAGTATTCAAACCAAGTTACAAAACAAGGTTGTCTGCACATGGAACTCTAATCCCACCTAGTCATGGTACTCCACCACAAAGATAAGGAACTAGTGTGCACAAGACCCACAAAGTCATGGCACTTCATCAACGCAAGATAAGACAAGTGGGAAATATTTGGGTAAGCTTGACCATAAAGAATGGAAGAAGGGGTGTTACCGACTTAGAAAATCCCCAACTTGTGGACATATCTATTAAGCAATTTGAGTATAAATAAGAGTTAGGTTGATGAATGAGAAGCAATATTGGAAGAACAAATCAAATAATATTATGAACTTACAAGCTTCAAGCTTCGGGTTTGATGAAATGTTTAGGGGAATCGGAGGCAATATGATTTGAAGAAGTGCATGAAGTTAGAAGACATGCAGAAAAAAATGAGCACTCACGCATACATAAGGAGCATTTGAACGAGTATGTGTACAAAATCAGTACAATAAGAAGAATTGTAGTAAGATACATTGTAAGAGAAGCTGTGAGCAGAATTGAACCAGAATACGTCAAAAGTGTGCACGGTAGGAAGCAAAGCAGAGAACATAATATTGTGAGAATTGTGCATACAAATCTAAAGCCAGTGTTACATAAGTACAACAATATCTATATCGAAGGGTGGTAGGACGGGGAAAGGAAAGGATATTGCAATCTCCTATCAAGTTAGTGCCTGAACACAATGAGTCGTTGCTTGCGTAGAGGATTGGTGTCCTCACAGGTTGAAGCCTACATCATCAAATTGGTGCTTGCGCAGAGGAAATTAGTGTCCTCACATGTTGGAGCTTGTAGTCTATGAGTTGGTGCTTGCATGTGGGATTGGTGTCCCATTCAGATTGGTGTCTCCCATCTTTCTATGTAATTTCATTTTCATACATATATATATAATTTTCTTCAAATATTTTGCGCACAGTTGGTATTATTTGCTTTGTTTTTAAATAGCAATTGGTGTATGTTTTTAAAGAAGAAATTATTGCTTAATCTACACATGATATTGATTCACCCCCCCCCTAGTATCATTAAGGATTCTAACAATTGGTATCAAAGTGTGTTGCTTCAAGAACAACTTAACAGCTGGAAGATAGATCAATGGGAAGATATGGATAAACAGGAAGGACTTTCTACGAACATAGATCAGGTTTGATGGTTCAAACTACATATTCTGGAGCATAACGATGGAAGTATACTTACAATCTCTTGGAGTTGATGTTTGGCAAGCTGTTGAGAACGGCTATAAAGTTCCTGAGACCACACCAGTTGGTGCAACTAACAAAAGGTTATATGAGTGTAATGCAACGGATAGGATTGCAATACTACGTGGTTTAGCAGACTCAGAGTTCACCAAATTCATGTAGTGCAGATCACCTAAAGAAGTATGGGAGAAGCTTGAAAACATCTACGAGGGAGATGAGAAGATTAAGAAGGAAAAGTTACGAACTTATTCAAGGATGTTTGAAATTCTAAAGATGAGGGAAGAAGAAAATATTATATCCTATCTTCTTCGAGTAGATGACATCGATAATTCCATCAGAAGTCTTGGAGTACAAATTGTTGAGGAAGCAGTAGTACAAAAGGTACTAAGATCCTTTCCAACAAGGTTTGACTCCAAAGTATCAGTTCTAGAAGATAGAGATGATTTGGATAAAGTAAAGATGGACGAACTTCATGGGATTATTACTGCATATGAGATGAGGATAGAAAAAGAGAATCCTTCCAGAAAAGATGTAGCCTTCAAAGCTTCCAAGAAGACAAAAGGTAGTAGGGTGGAACAGATCAAAACTTCCTTTGATGTATAAGATGATGAAGCAAATTTTGTAAACAATCTCAAAAGGGGTTGTGACAAATATAAAGGTAAGTTACCTTTCAAATGTTTTGAATGTGGTAGAGTAGGTCACTTTGTTTCCAAGTGTCCTTACAAGGAAATCAAGGATAGTGATAGTGAAGAGGACTTTAATTATAGAGAACGAAGGAAAACACATCAACAGTACAATTTTGAACACAATAAGAAAAAGAGTTTGTATTCCAAAGAGAACAACTCATGCGATGAGGATGATAGTGATGATAGTTCAAGAGAAGTACTCTTCATGGCAATGGTAGAAGACCTTGAAAATAAATGATCATAATAAAATGATAACTATTTCTCTACATTAAGAAGAAATCATATAATAAGGAGGTAGTCTCAAATATGCCATATGAAAGATAAATGGACCTTACTATAAGAACATTTTGTAAGTATTTATAAAATGGAATCTACATCTCACCTTCAAAATCCTATGCTGAAAGTGAATCTTGTAATCTGCTTGATATGAGTAATAGACAAAAAGAGTTTGAAAAGAAACCCTCAAGTATGAGAATGAAGAAACTGCAGAAGTTGACTGGGAAGGTGAACTAACTAGTGCTATGGATGAATTAAGGAAAGTAAGAAAAGAAAATTGATCTTTGAAAGTTATTCTTCAAAAATCTCAAGAATTTTTAGACCAAAAAAATGATCAATTACTCAAGGTTGAGAGAACAATCGATTGTTTGAAAAATGAACAGGTTGAGTTCGAAAGGACTGAAGAAGTGCTTACAAACAAGGCACTTGAAGAATTAGAAGATAAGAAAAGGGAACTTAAGAGACAAATAGCTTGTGCACTAAATGTAGTAAAGAAGCTTGAATAAAAGAATGTCTTGTTGGAAGTGTCACTGGAAGAAACAAAACAGGGAAATGAGCTATTGACAGAACAATTACTACAACTTGAGCAAAAGGATATGGAGATTGCCCACTTAAAAGGAGAATTAGTTGAAATGAGAAAAGAAGAACAACCTCCAAAGAATCAAAGGCAGCTCGCTTTTGCAATAAATGAGGTCAAGAATGAAATTCTAGACTGTGCAGATCCAAAAAGTGACAAATATTTTTCTGACACAAAAGTTGAAGAAAAATTCAAGAACATCACATCAATTTTGGATAAGATATTGAATAATCAAAGTTGACCAGAAGACAAGTTCGGTCTTGGATACGACAGGACGTTTGAAAAAGTCTGCGACAATAAATACATTCCAGTCACAAATCAATGAGATGTGTCAATAAGGCAAGACAAATCTAGGTATGATAATTTTTTCAATAATTATAATTTTCCTTATTACATTAGAAGAAGGGTCAATCCATTGACATGCTTGAGGTGCAAGTGTTATGGTTGTTAGAGTTTGGACTTAAATTCAATTTAGTTAGATCTTTTTATTGAAAGATAGACAAGCACAACAAAACATAAAAGACACAAGAATTTTCCTCGGGGAAACCATAAAGGAGAAAACCCCGCAACTTCCTCAAAGTTAGATTCGTGATTAGTACAATATCAAGCAAAATGGAAAACCAAAAATATAAGATGTATTCTGCAGCTCTCTCTCTTTCTTATCCAACGGACTTGTCTTCTCTCTCTCCTTATTTGAACTTGCTTGAGTGAGTGTTGTGTCCAAATGAGAGAGCAAACCTCTCTATTTATACTTTATGTGTGGGTGACCTTTTTCCTAATGGGGCCGACCTCACTAACTTGACTGGGCCGACTTGCCCTAGGGAGACTCAATAATACAATTTACATTTATCTTTTGGGGAACTATTTCCCTGACTTACAATGGAGGTTTTACCTCAATAATATTGCATGACCAAACATAATAATGACATCCCCGAAGAGAGGAAAAACATCTCCGACGGAGGTACAATAAAAGTACAATAATAATAAAATACAAATGAATATCTTCCAAAGTTACATTTTCAACAACACTCCCTCTCAACTAGAAAGGTATTCTCTTGACACAGTCATCATCACTCTAGACACAAATTCTGGACAACATCATCATCTGTCATGTCCCAAATTTGGTATTGGGTCACAATGGCCTAATCACATTGGCTCTATTCATTAGAGTTTGTCAAATTGATGCTAAAGGTCAAATAATTGCCAAGGAGGAAAATTACTAGTTTCCTAGGTTTGGGGTGGAAGCTTTGGGATTTGGAATAATGGGGATAATAAATGATGTTTGAACATTAGAGTGGCATAAATATTTAATAAATGATCTAAATAAATATATACAACTGAAAATCAAAGTGGCATTTGATCATGAAGACACATGGAGGAAGTGGGACCCACACTAGCTTGATTTTTCATAATACATGGTATCTCTCTTTTGCAAATTCGAATTAATGGGAATGTGAACACTCTTGGGTGAGTTGGTAAGTCATAACACATGTCATTGAGCATATTAGGTCGAATTGGGAAGGATTGGTAACCTCCATGGAAGATAAAGAGTCAAAGTGGAAGTTTGTGGACACTTGGGCTAGATTCCCTAGCCCCTATGACACCAATGATGGAGCATCTATGACAACTATGACAAATTGCAGACCTGACCTCTGACATATGACCACTATGACATGTCAGCCCCAAAAATAGGCTCAAGGAAGTCGAATTTGGGAGTTGGAGAAGCCAAAGAGACTCAAAATCGAATTTGGGAGAAGATGGAAGGTTGAAACTAGGAGACAAGTGGCAAATGTGGAATATTTCCTAAATGGAAATCTATTGAATCTATTGAAAGGATTTCGACCATTAGAAGGATAATGTTGGTTATAAAATGTAGAAATGAAGTATGAGAATGGCTTTTGATCATTTGTAGAATTTGCAATTGCATTTGTGAAGAGGGAGAGCTAGTGGATGACTAGTTTCTTGCCTTAGCCAATTTCGAGGGTGAAAGATTCCCATCCAAGTTGGCAATTGGAAAGGCCATTCAGACCTTTCATTTGGAGCTTTAATGGAGTCTTTATTTTCAGGTGTAAGCTACAGGGCAGCTCATGGTTTCTTCTATTGCAGCTCGCTCCTTCAACCATTTCCAGTTTTGATGGCATATTCTTGATCCTTGAGGGAGAGCGTTTTTGGTGAGCTATTGTACTCTTTGGGGGAGCTTCTAATGCCCCATTTCTTTTGTAATATGAAATAAATACTCTGTTCTTCATCTCCAAAAAGTTTCAGGTCGAAATTCCAAGTAGAAATGTATAAATCTCATTTTTAATGGAAGAACAATGCCATTTCCCCACTACCTTGTTGTGAGCCAATGTATTGATGATGATTTCGAATGAATGGATGATTCTATGATATATTTGTGATAAATATACTGCCATGGATGTATTATACAAGTTTCATGTACTTTACTTGAGCATTTGAAGCATTTTTACTCAGTTTAATTGCATTGGGAGAAGAAATAGTGCCATTTCCCCAAGGGTCGAATTGAGGATTTTTGCAGTTGAATGGGAGAGGGTGAGAACAGTTGTAATAAACCATTAATGGTGCATATGAGACCTTAATAACATACTTAACACATTACATACCTCTGTTCATAAATTTGAGTGGGTTTGGAGGCATTTGGGAAGCCATTTTCAGTACTTACCTTAGGGGGATTTGAACCCCAAATTACTAGTAAAATTGCATACTTGGTCCAGAATCTTAAGAGAGTTTGCAGAGGTCTTTTGGTGGCCATATGTTATCCCTGAAAATCATATTCAATTCATAATATCATTCATAAACCTTCCTTGAATATTTGAAGGCATTTGGAGTCAATTTGAGACCTAGAGACCAATACTAGTCAAAGGGAAATCACTAGTAAAGTTACCTACATTGACCAGAATTGAAAGAGTATTTGCAGAAGTGTTTTAAAGGTACAAAGGCATCCCTGAAACACACATTTATGTTCTAATATCATTCATATACCTTCTCAGAAGATTTGGGATCATTTGGGGCAAATTTGGGACCTAGAGATCGAAACTAGTCAAAGGTCGAACCAAGGAAAAAAGTGGAAAATTGCAATTTTAATAAAATTCCTAACAAGGGACATTACATCATCGCTGGATCATATTCAATGTTGGAACATCATCATCAACACTAGATCATCATCGTTTCTGTTGTAGTAATCCTCATCTTGTTGATCATTGACTAGTGACATCTCTCGAATCTATCCATCATATGAGAAGTTCTACAGAGCCAACCCTTTTTCATGCTGGATGTAGTCCCAGTGCTCATTTATGTCTTCATCATCTCTACGTGCAAGCCATCAAGTAGATACAGCGTGGGACCACACATTACATTGCCACAGCAATCACGTATGTCTACTACTATCATCTTATCGTATTTAGATCATTTCATCATCACACACGGAGAGCAGCCCAGGTGCACACCTCATGTCGAACAGACCACTTGCGTCTCCCACCTTGTGGGTATATCCCAGGATCACCCCAGGCGCATTACGTCTCTCACGATCATCCCGTGTCTCCAATGTGTGGATACAATCCAAGAGCATCCCAGGTGCATTACATCCCAAGGACCACCTACGTCTTCCACCATGTGAGAACTAGTCTAAGCGCACTCCAAGTGTCTTTGTGATCAGTGGACCTATCAACGTCTCCAACATGTGGATACATCCCAGGAGCACTCCAGGTGCATTACGTCCTAAGGACAACCTACGTCTTACGCCATGTGAGAACCAGCTCTAGTGCACTTGTGTCTTCGAGTCTCATCACTCACTCTTTCGAGGAACATCGATCTGGATAACAAAAAGCTTCTCTCTGAAGTAATCGAACTTCACTCTCGCTAATGGCTTGGTTAAAACATCGGCTATCTGCTCGTCTGTCGCCACATACTACAGTTTCACTGCTCCTCTCTGCACCATATCTCGGATATAGTGATACTTGATCTCAATATGCTTCGACTTGTCATGGAACAACGGGTTATCAGACAACTTCACGCAACTTTGGTGGTCACAAAAGATACAAGTCGCCTTGAGCTCGAGATCAAACAAATCTCTTAGCAGCTTCCGAAGCCATACTTCCTCACAACTAGCCGAACAAGCTGCAACATACTTCGCTCCGTCTGTACTCAGTGCCATGCTTGACTGGTTCCTGCTAAACTAGGAGATCATACTGGATCCCAAGCTGAAGAAGCATCCCGAAGTGCTCTTACTATCTGTGGCACTGCCTGCCCAATCCGAATCAAAATAACCATACTCAATTGTACCCCTCAAGTACCTCGATATATGTTTTGCAACCGTCAGGTGAACATGTCTCGGATCCGTCAGGAGCTGGCTCAGGGTGTTCACAGGAAAACATATGTCTGTTATTGTGTTCCTCAAGTACATCAACGAACCAATCATCTATTGGTACATCATGGCATCAACTGTCTTTGAAGAAGTGTCACATTGTAGCTTCAAGTTCGATTCCATTGGTGTATCCATTGCCTTGCAGTCCATCTTTTCGAACCTCTTCAGAATCTCCATTGCATACTTTCCTTGACTAAGGAAAATCCCAACTGCACTTTGCGACACTTCCATTCCTAAGAACTAGTGCATCATTCCCAGGGCCTTCATCTCTAACTCTGTGGCAAGCCTTCTCTTTGTATCTGCAATGAGCTCATCCTTACCTGTCACAAACAGGTCATCTACATATAGAAGTAGTATCATTGGTCTCCTGCCCTCAACCTTGAGGTAAAGGTTGGAATCTACTTTACTCTTGATAAATCCTAAGCTCAACAGAAAGCTGTCCATCCCATCGTACCATGTCTTGGGTTCTTTCTTCAATCCTTACAAGGATTTCTTCAACTTGCACACATGAGTCTATCTGTCATGTGTCTCGATTCCAAGTGGGTTATCCACGTACACTTCCTCTTCAACTACACCATTCAAGAATGTTGTCTTGACGTCCATCTGGTGTACCTTCCATTTCATTACTACAACCAGTGCAATTATAGATCTGATGGAAGTGTAACTTGCTACAAGTGCAAATGTCTCCTCGTAGTCTATGCCTTCTTTCTGGGAGAAGCCACATGCCACAAATCTTGCCTTGTGTTTATCAATGCTACACTCTGCAGCATGCTTGAGCTTGTAGATCCACTTCGAAGTCACAACAGACTTCCCTTTTGGTCTTGGAACTATTTTCCAGACATCATTCTTCATAATCGATTGGTACTCCTTGATCATGGCATCCTTACATTCCTTCTTCTCTGCTGCTTCTTCGTAGTTGGAAGATTCTTTATCAACGATGTCACATAGCAGGGCCACATAACTGGAGTATGGTCTTGGTCCCTTGCTTTCTCTATGCATCCCATCTGGAGCCCCATACTTCTCTGTATCTTGGATTGCTTCACGTGCCCATGTTGGTCTTCTTTTGTGGGATTTCTTCTCACAAGGTGGATCTATAGGTTCTTGTGGTTCTCCTATGTCGCAGTCTGCATGATCTTCTTGAATTGGTTCTTCCATCACTGTGTCTCTGGCTCTGGGAACTTTAGGTTCTTCATTTTCTTCGATAGGTAGTTTTCTTGATTTGATGTATGTTGAATCTTTATCGAAAGTTGCGTCTTTGTTGATTTCGATCTTCTTGAATCCTAGGAAGTATATTCGGTAGGCTTTTGATGTGTCATTGTATCCCACGAATATTCCCTTCTTTCCTAAAGGATCTAGCTTGGTTCTCTTTTCCTTCGAAATATGTATGTACACCGAGAAGCCAAATATTCTGAGATGGCTGAGTTCTTGTTTCTCACCTGGGAAAGTTTCTTCGGGAGTCCTGTTGTTCAATACTCGGTGAGGTGTACGACTTTGTACATACATAGTTGTCCTTGCTGCTTCTGCGCATAAGTGCATCGAAAGATCCTGATCATGTAGCATGCTTTGGCAACTTCCATTATTGTTCTGTTCTTTCGTTGTAAACGCCATTCTGTTGAGGATTGTAAGGAGTGATCAACTCCCTCTTAATCCCAGATTCTCTGCAAAGGTCCTTGAATTCTTCCGAAGTGAATTTTCCGCCATTATCTGATCGTAGGGTCTTGATCTTCTTCTTAGTGTGATTTTCAACCAAGGCTTTGAATTCCTTAAACTTGTTGAATACCTCATCTTTTCCTTTTAAGAAATAAATCCATGTCTTACAGGAAAAAGCATTTATAAAATAAACATAGTATACATACCCGATTAATGAGCTGGAAGACTTGGGACCGCATACATTTGAGTGGACTATCTCCAATATTCCTTTTGCCTTGATTTCACTTCTGGGAAATGCCTTCTTTAAATTCTTTCCTTGTGCAAATCCCTTGCAAATGCCTTCATGTTTTGTTTGGATTTCTGGTAGTACCGAAACTGCTTTGCTTGCAATAGGTAGTGCTCTATAGTGCACATGTGCAAGCCTTTTGTGCCATAGTTCACTTGGTTCCATGGAGTCATGAATCAATGTTTGTTCAGGTTGTCCCTTCAACTTGTACAAGCCTCCCTCTTGTTCTCCGATTACTGTTGCATCATCTATTGTGTTTTCTTTTGGCCACATTAGAACTTGTCCATCAACAAATGCAACCCTCATTCCTTTAGCATCTAGTGCTGATATGGAGACAGGATTCTTCTTCAATCTTGGAACATAGAGAACATCTTTCATCTTCAATGATTTGCCGGAGTCTAGCTTGTAGGAAGCTTATCCACTTCCTTTGATGGGATATTGATAATCATCCCCAAGTTTGACCTTGTCAGGCGACTCATGTTTAGATAGATTGACGAAGGATTACAGGATTCTTTGTATCCCATGATATGCTTGGATGCTCCACTATCTACAAGAAAATCATTACTCCCATGGGTAATAGTGTCTACGAGTGTTGAGATCAAAGACATATTCTTCATCACTTGAAGAGTCATCCCTTTCTTCTCTGGTTCTTTTTCTTGTTGGCTCATCGTCTTCGGCAGTGTGAGCATGATGCCTCTTCTTGTTGGTCTTCTTGGAGGATCCTTGGTTTCTGGGACAGTTTCTTGAGTAATGTCCCTTCTCATCATAGGTGTAACATCTAACACTGGAGAGATATTTTCTGGATCCATGATGCCTTATGTATCTTCTATGAAGGTTGTCCTCCCTCTTGTTGTGATTTCTCTTAGTGTGAGTTGTTAGAGCTTGATCATCATTTTTTCTGATCTTCTCTTCTCTTGCTACTAGCCGAGCTTCTTCTTGTGTACATTCTTCCCATAGTCTGCTGAAGGGGATCAACTTCTTCCAGGCACATATTCCTTGAATGAATGAGTCCCATGATCTTGGGAGACCATTCAAGGTGGTCAAAACCATCTCTCATTCTTCTACTTTTCCTTCGATCGCTTCAAGTTGCTCCTTGATTTGAGAGACCCTTGTGAAGTAGGATCGCATGGTATCTGAGTGTTGGATCTTCACATTATTAAGCTGGTTCCTTTGTGTCATCTTCTAATTGATATTCTTCCCTTTGAATATCTTGGTCAAGGCATCGAGCATATCCTTGGGAGTCTTCAGGGATGATACATGAGGGATGAGATGATCTTTAATGGACTCTGTAATAATCCTCTTGGCCTTGACCAAGTTCTTGTAGATTTCTTTTGCCTCTTGTCCCTTTGGTTCTGGAACCTCCACATTGACATACTTGTACAAATCATTTTCTTCTAAGACGAGAGATTCTATAATTCCATGCTCGGAAGATGTCAACTCCTTCAAGCTTATCCTCAAACTTGGTGTGATTTGTCATTTTGAAATGAGAACCTAAAATGGAAATAACAAAGATTTAGATCTTACCAATTTGAGATGCCCAACATGGTTCTCGAACAAGTTGCCTAGGGTTTGTTAGAGAAACACTAATTTTCCAAACTTGGAATTTTGAACTTCTGATTAGACAGGAAGATGCGTCTCCTCAAGGCGAGTTGTCCAGTGTACTCCTTTGTCCGGATTGATGGAGGAAAACCCCAAAAGTTTGATGCCCTAGTTTTCTCCTAGCACCAGTGTCTAGGTCAAAAATGAAAATTCTTCAAATTGAATTTTGCTTCCTCCAAGAGATGCTCTTTCCTAGGGAGAGTTAGTGTATCCCTCTTTATCTGATGATATGTGGAGAGAAGACCTTGAACTAGGAACCCCTAGTTTCTCGCTGCTGCACAATGCCTTCTTTTCAGGTTGGCTCTAATACCATGCTATAGTTTGCACCTTAATTCAATTTAGTTAGATCTTTATACTGAAAGATAGACAAGCACAACAAAACATAAAAGACACAAGAATTTTCCTCGGGGAAACCATAAAGGAGAAAACCCCACAACTTCCTGAAAGATAGATTCGTCACTAGTACAATATCAAGCAAAATGGAAAACCCAAAATGTAAGATGTCTTTTGCAGCTCCGTCTCTTTCTCCTCCAGCGAACTTGTCTTCTTTCTCTCCTTATGTGAACTTGCTTGAGTGAGTGTTCTGTCCAATTGAGAGAGAAAGCCTCTCTATTTATACTTTATGTGTGGGTGACTTTTTTCCTAATGGAGCCGACCTGTCCTAGGGAGACTAAATAATATAATTTACATTTATATTTTGTGGGAGCTATTGCCCCGACTTACAATGGAGGTTTTACGTCAATAATATTGCATGACCAAACATAATAATGGGATCCCTGAACGGAGGAAAAACATCTCTAACAGAGATACAATAAAAGTACAATAATAATAAATTAAAAATGAATACCTTTTGAAGTTACATTTTCAACAACAATGGTCATACTACAAAGTACTGTCATAGCATAAAATGTTATACTTTGTGATGGATTTGGGCACAAAGCACAAAACTGCCAAAGATGAGTAAAACAGTCAGAAAGGAATATTTCACATGTTACAGGAAGAAAGAACAATAAGACTTGGGTAGATGAAGGAAATAACTTGCAAAGTGCCAACAAGAGCTCGTGCACACTCAAAATTGGATAAAGAAAATTCCATAGTTGTGTGCAGTTTTGTAATCAATAATGATACAAGTAATTTTCTAGCAAGTAAAAACTATTGTTTGTCTTGTTAAATCTGCAAGACTATGAATAAAAATCCATGGATTCAATATGCCATGAATTCAAGGAATCTAAAATAAGGTTGCGACCGAAAAATGTTTGCAGCATGTCGCACAGATTACATTCATAGGTGCAACTGTTACAAAAGGAAAATATATATATTTAAATTTGACTGTAAATGGCAAAATATTGTTGCCATCAAACAAATATTTAAGCATAAATGAACAGACTATCATTGCTATAGAAGCAAAACAAATTTGTAACTATGCAGTTGCATTAGTAAGTCATTTGTCGGTTACATTCATAATATTGATACAATACATTTGCGGAATTTGTGTTAATTACGAAAGAGCTTCCGAGATACATAAGTATCTTTGTCGCAGTGGTTCTATGATAAAAAGGGGCATTCACATCCATTGTCTATAAAATTTAAGTTACAAAATGTACAAAATTTACTCATCATAAGCGCAACTCGGTGTCAGGATTGTGTGAATGCTCTTTCAAGCTCGAGGTATTCGGAATGATGCGAGCCTATTCCAAGAAATTGACAATGGATTATTGATGCTCCTACAGTTGATCAACACGACTCTTTAAAAGAGAAATATCCAGTGCATGTTCTTTATTCACTTGGACCGGCCCGTACCATTCCTTGACATCTGCCTCCTTGAGATTCCACGCCCATTTCTCCAGGTCGTCCTTAAGTATGACGAGTTTTGTTCTTTGTGCTTGAAAGATTGCAGAAAGATTATCTGTAGAAGATCCAACTGGTTGTTGATGCTCAAACATTTCGACAAGGATTGTTTAATGGTTGAGCAACAGATCGAATATTGGTAGTATAATTGGTCACTAGAAATGACCAATGATGATCTTGGACGTCAAATGCATCTTAGAAGATTTGCTAAGATTTGTGGGCATGTATTCATTATGGATAAATTATTTTGCTTGCTTGCGAAAATCCGAAAGGACAAAAAGGGAATTGAATTGACTGCATGAGCAATTTAATGATAATTTCGCTATCTTCTAAAAGTTTGAAGTGTGCAGGCTTGCGTCATATGATGTATTGACAAAAAGTTGTCAATCACATCAATTCATTGTGAATTCTGATTGTTTCAGCAAAAAGTGCAATTCACATAAAGCAAGAGATTGGTGCAACTGCATTAAAATTCAATATTGTGTAGTATACGACTAAGGAAGCGCAAGTGGACCAAAGAAAATTACATGGGAAGCATGAATAATTGCGCAAAGCATAAGTAATCAACACGGAGGAATATTTGATGATAGGATCCGAAGCATAATGTTCAGGGGAGAGTTTGCAATGACGCAGGGGGAGCATACAGGATGCTAGTAAACTTGGCACATCAGAAGAAAGAAATGAAAGCATAAAGACAGGGGAGCATCCTTTTTCCATTGATGTCAAAGGGGGAGATATAGTAAGTAAACGGACTTGCAGAGAAATGCTAAATCAAATTTTGCGCAGAAAAGAATAACTCACATTTGGGGGGAGCTTAGTTTCTTTCTTAGTGTTAACACCAATGCCAAAGGGAGAGATTGTTGAACTTTGGTGTTGTCATTGATGTCAAAGATATTGTTGGACTTGGTGATGGTATTGAAATCTAAATGCCAATTTGAAGAAGTATATAGAAAACATGTGTGCAAGGCTCTGCAAATTAAAGGAAGTCTCCAAACCAAGGTGCATGGCACTCTAAACCCACCTAGTCATGGTACTACAGTGCGCAAGTCCCACAAAGCTAAGGGGTTAAAAGTATGATGAGTATCTTTACAATAGCACCAAGCACACATATTTAACTAATAATAACTGACTTTGCATGTAATGTCCCTTGTTAGGAATTTTATTAAAATTGCAATTTTCCACTTTTTTCCTTGGTTCGACCTTTGACTAGTTTCGATCTCTAGGTCCCAAATTTGCCCCAAATGATCCCAAATCTTCTGAGAAGGTATATGAATGATATTAGATCATAAATATGTGTTTTAGGGATGCCTTTGTACCTTTAAAACACTTCTGCAAATACTCTTTCAATTCTGGTCAATGTAGGTAACTTTACTAGTAATTTGCCTTTGACTAGTATTGGTCTCTATGTCTCGAATTGACTCCAAATGCATTCAAATCTTCAAGGAAGGTGTATGAATGATATTAAGACTTGAATATTATGTTCAGGGATGATATATGGCCACCAAAATACCTCTGCAAACTCTCTTAAGATTCTGGACCAAGTATGCAATTTTACTAGTAATTTGGGGTTCAAATCCCTCTGGGGTAAGTATTGAAAATGGCTTCCCAAATGCCTCCAAAGCCACTCAAATTTATGAACAGAGGTAGGAAATGTATTAAGGATGTTATTAAGGTCTCATGTGCACCATTAATTGATTATTATATCTGTTCCAACCCTCTCCCATTCAACTGCAAAAATCACCAATTCGACCCTTGGGGAAATGGCACTATTTCTTCTCCCAGTGCAATTAAACTAAGTAAAAATACTTCAAATGCTCAAGTACAGTACATGAAACTTGTAAAATACATCCATGGCAGTCCATTAATCACAAATTCATCAGAGAATCATCCATTCATTCGAAATCATCATCAACACATTGGTTCACAACAAGGTAGTGGGGAAATGGCATTGTTCTTCCATTAAAAATGAGATTTATACATTTCTACTTGGAATTTCGACCTGAAACTTTTTGGAGATGAAGAACAGAGTATTTACTTCATATTACAAAAGAAATGGGGCATTAAAAGCTTCCCCAAAGAGTACAATAGCTCACCAAAAACGCCCTCCCTCAAGGATCAAGAATATGCCATCAAAACCGGAAATGGTTGAAGGAGTGAGCTGCAATAGAAGAAACCATGAGCTGCCCTGTAGCTTACACCTGCAAATAAAGACTCCATTAAAGCTCCAAATGAAAGGTCTGAATGGCCTTTCCAATTACCAACTTGGATGGGAATCTTTCACCCTCGAAATTGGCTAAGGCAAGAAACTAGTCATCCACTAGCTCTCCCTCTTCACAAATGCAATTGCAAATTCTACAAATGATCAAAAGCTGGTTTCATTCTTTGTTATTGACATTTATAAAGTTCTAATGGCCTCCATGGGTCGAATTCCTTCCAAGAGACTCATGCCAACTCAAGTTGGGAAGAGATTCCAAAGAACGCCACTTGTACAACAATTCCTAGTCTCCCACTTCCACCAAATCACATGTGGAAGCATCTTAGCTGCCCTAACACCCTTGAGCGCCCTCTTGGAGTCTATTTTTAGCCCTGACATGTCATATATGTCATATGTCAGCCTTCAGGTCTGATTTGTGTCATAGGTGTCATAGCATCTTCATCATTGTTGTCATAGAGCTAGGGAATCTAGCCCAAGTGTCTCACTAGCTCCAAATTGTCTCTTCCTCTTCCATGGGAGTTACTCTTCCTCTATATTTCGACCTTGGATGAGTTATGCCATGAATAATACCTTTTGGACTTCCCCAAGTATGTTACCATTCACCTTGAATTCGAATTGGTGAGAGAATGATGCCAAATGTAGTGGGGAAATCTAGCCATATGTGGGTCCCACTTCCTCCATGTGTCTTCATGATGAAATGCCACTTTGATTTTCACTTGTATATATTTATTTAGCTCCTTTATTAAATATTTATGCCATTCTAATGTTCAAACATCATTTATTATCCCCATTATTCCAAATCCCAAAGCTTCCACCCCAAACCTAGGAAACTAGTAATTTTCCTCCTTGGCAATTATTTGACCCTTAACATCAACTTTGCAAACTCTAATGAATATGGCTAATGTGATTAGGCCATTGTGATCCAATTCCAAATTTGGGACATGACATTGCACCTCCATGTCTATCCCCCTTTAAATCCACATTGAAATCCTCACCAACAATCCACTCCGCAATAGGAAGAGACAAAGCCATCCAATCTCAAAGCTTGCATCCGTACGTGCTAACCTTAGGAGCATAAATTGAACAGAAATTGACCACCCGGTTCTGAGTCAAAAGGGTGACACATAGATACCGATCATCTGGGTCCGAACCAAACACAATTACAAAACTATGGAAAGACGAAGAAAGATAAATCACCAATAGTCCAAAAAAGGGTCATTCCAACAATAGTTCATTCGGTTATGAAGTTTATATATATATATTGAATTGGTGAAGCATAAATACAATTATGAAATAGATACATATTAAACTATGTATCCTAGTATTAGAGAGGTTGTATCCTACTTTATTGATCAAAAGAAGATAGTGAAAACCAATGAACTACATAAATTGTAACCATATCATAACTTGTATTGGATTTTTTATGAATTTGATATGGTATGTTTAGGTTATTGCACAAAGAGTAATTAGTTGCATCTACAACCATATGTCAATTGGAAAAAATGACATCTATAAAAATGCATTGTTCCCCCAAGTTTATGGGACATGGGGATTTAGGGTCTTCATAGGGGACCCCACTAGGAATAATACAAAATTTATATAATTGAAATTTTAATATTTTATAATTTAAGATTCTAAAGATTAATAGTAACAAAACAGTAACACTAACATCATTTATTGTGCTTGTCATCATGTAAACACTAAACCACTAACATCATAAATCATAATTCATTCATAATGATAAATCATCTAACTAAAATAAATCTAAAACGAAATATATATAATTATAAATTAAAATTAGGCTTGATCAATATTGAAAATACAACCATATTGAAGTTTGTACAGTGAAATAAAACTTAAAAATGTGAAATCTCAATCTTATAGATCAAGATTCATGTTTTTTTATGTTAGAATCAAGTCTGGTGTATCAAGATTATAAGAAAATACAAACTAAAATAGAAAGAATTTGAGGACTATGAAATCAGTGGATAAATGTTAAAAAGCATTCCTAGGTTAACAGCAAGACTCATGAAGACCAAACTGGATTACTTTTGTTTTGTTAGGCAAGAAGAAGAAACTCTAAAAACATTTTTTTCACATTTTTTGATTCAAGATTAAAAGAAAATACAAACTAAAATAGAAAGAATTCAAGGACTATGGAAATAACTGGATAAATGTTAAAAAGCAATCCTATGGTTAACGGCAAAACTAATAAAGACCAAACTCGATTATTTTTGTTTTGTTAGGCAGGAAGGTGAAACTCTAAAAACATTTTTAGATTTCAGAGGGGGCGTCCCCAGCTTGCGTTTTTTTGCGTTTCCAAACTTAGGTAAGTGAGGGAAACGTTCCACTCAAGTTTCCCTGTCCCTGAAACTTGTAGAGTTGTGGAATCAGATTTTTAGACCTCAGAAATGAGTTTCGATGTAACCCTATAAAAATGACATTAAAAAAAACCTATAATAATAATAAAAAATAGAAAAAATGATTATTGTAATAAAATAAACTAGTAATTAGTATAAAGTCATCTTATTTACATGCATATATATCAAGTGCACATTTTTTGAAATATAAAACTTAAGAAAATGTTTGCCGCTCAAAGGATTTGATCATTCTTATCTATTTGATAAATCAGAAATTAAGATGAATCTATACTACTTGACAAGGTTGTCTTGAAAAATGAAAAATGAATGAATCTCTGAAATTCGACAATCTAACATTAGATTCTTGTCAAAATCTCTCTACTCATATCTTTTTGCATTTCTTTGTACATCTTCATTTACATCTTTCAAATCCCGGCTTTCTTTTGCTATACATTTTGAAGGCATTTTCTTCAAAAGGCTCACGTTACATGCCTTCTGTCACACATCTGTTTGTCTTCCTTTGGTTCCACATCAAACATATTTGGGAAAAAACAACTCTGAATTAAGGCTTCGTCGCGGTTGGGAAAGGGCAACTTGCAAAAGCAGACTTTCTTTGTTTTGGGCAACCTTAACGAAAGTGAATGGAAGAAGCCTTTAAAATAAGGAAGACTTGGATATGGCATAAATAAAGTGATTTATGAAGGAAAAAAATGGAAACGTTTTCCTTTTATCTCTCTTCTTTCTTTGAATTTCCTACTTTAGATTTTAACTAGAGCCACGTTATGAGCTGGGCTCTGCAAAGTTTTATGCATTGATTGGAACACTCATAAGAAGACGAATTGGCTGTGTTAAACTAAATGTGAGTAAAAATGTTGAAAATCAATCATGTGTTCAATGCTTATGTAGTTTTTTTACAGTTTTTAAAGTACTTTTATGTAATATAATACGTTTAAAAAAAATCAATCATGTGCTACACCTATGACTTTCAACGTGCCTCTAATAACACAATCCTCTCCAGGAATACACCCCTATCGCACTTACAGTTGTTTATATGTTGTGGTAGATAATATATTAATTATTTCCGTTTGAAACAGATGCCATCCAATCAAGACCTGGGAAGACTGATGCAAGAGTTACATGCAATTGAAAGTATGCACAAGTAAGCTACTATCTTAAACAGATTCTCCAATTAAAGTCGCTGCCCTTGCCAACATATCAACATTTTGTCTATGTAACAGTATCTTTCATTTCATTTGAATGGCTCATGGAGAAATCAATTTTATTCTATTTTCATTGATAGAAAGTCATTAGGAGAGGAGTTGTCTTCCTTATCCATCAATGACTTGAAGCACCTGGAGCACCAGCTCGAAGTAGGAATCAGTCGAATAAGAGGAAGAAAGGTAACACATGCCACAAGCATATTTCATTGTTTTGATACCCTCCATGGCATCAAATATCCACGTTTTTATATGAATAGATTATTGAAGGCTGCCATCTCATTAAGATTTTCAGGATGCTTTCCACTATAATTAATAACCATTGGATGTTTTGGCAGAACCAACTTGTTGAGGAGCAGATAGTTAATCTCCAAAGCAGGGTAACAATATTTTTTACCTATCTCTTTGCTCAACTGAATTAGGATTATAAAACTTCAAGTTTAATGCATGACGTTTAATAAAGTCATATTTTATCTTATACGAATCCTCATAATATATAACAGAAGATTTGGGAACTTTCAATTTCCGCACTCTACGTACTCTTTTAGAACAACAGTGTAAATCCGTATGCATACTGTTTGGTCAGAAATATCATTTCTTTACTATGACCTTTTTATTTGTCAGTTTCGTTGTTACCTTGTTTATCTCATTCAAGTGACATTACACAAGCATCTTTGAAGTGATTGAAAGTGGAGGCAGAGGCAGAAAGGAATGCTACATCATTCAAAAAAAGAGAACCTTACTCCAAAAACCCAAAAACTTGTATGCTCCTTTTTTTTATTGCATCAGAAAAAAGTATTAAATGCGTGTTGTTTTTCATTCTTGAACTGTCTAGGTGCAATGCATGGAGTAACTAAATGTAACTATCTGACTAACACCTACAACCAATTCATTTAGCAATTGTAATTACTTTCTTCTAATAGTCCCTTTTAAATTTTTAATTACTACTTGTTTAATTACTTATTTTAACAAGTCTACAATCTACACCTTATATTTCAAAACATTATGGCCTGCTGGACTTAGTCTCAACTAGGCTTAAAAAATAGTTCAAAAACATGTTTTACTAGAAAATCCAACTCCAACCTGTTGTGTTGTTTCCACTTTCATTGACCCCAAACCTTGAACAGGAAATACTCTCTTCTTCTTCTTCATCTTCAATGTTTTCTTCGATTTCTCGAATTTTCTATCATCACCTTCAGTTGTAAAATCTTCTTCAACTTGCTTGTCATCATTCACATGCTAAATTCCCTTTATAGTTTATACCAATGGCTGCAATCTCAAATTTGATCATTTCCAGCTGCTAAAATGTGGGCATGGTAAGATCCCACGTGTCATCTTGATATTTTTCAACACAACTCAGCAACTGTTGATAAAATCGGATCTTTTCAAAACTCTAGCTTATAAATATTTTATCAACAGAGTCTTCAAAAACTAAATTACAATCTGTTTTCATGACATCTTCCTGTATTCTATTTTCAATTTCATTCATAGCTACCTCCATCTCTTCTTCAACCTCTATCGCTCGAGTATTCAACATTCTTCCTATTAATTTCATTTCTTTGCTGATGTTCACCAATTCCCCTTCTGAGAACTCTTCTTCATCATAGAATGGTTCATCTTCAACTTCTTCTTCATCTTCAATGTTTTCTTCAATTTCTTGAATTTGCTATCATCACCTTTACTTGCAAAATCTTCTTCAACTTGCTTGTCATCATTCAAACTTTGAATGCCCTTCGTACGAAGGGATGCAATCTTAAATTTGATCATGTCTAGCTGCTGAAATGTAGGCATGGTAAGATCGCACCTCTCATCTTCATATTTTTCAACACAACTGAGCAACTGCTGATAAAACTGGATCTCTTCAAGAATCCACCTCATAGAGATTTTATTAACAGAGTCTTCAAAAACTAGATTACAATCTGTTTTCATGCCATCTTCGTCTATTCCATTTTTAACAACCTTCATGGCTACCTCCTTCCCTTCTTCAACCTCTATCGCTCGAGTATTCAACAGTCTTCCTATTAATTTCATTTCTGTGCTGATCTTCCTCGGTTCCTTGTTTGAGAACTCTTCATCGTAGAGTGGTTCATTTCTACATTCTTCTAACTGCCCATTCATTCTCATAATTTCTTCCGTCTTGCAGCAAATTCACTGATACCTTCTTCTTGAATACTGCTAATTGCTTTATTTACTATTTCATCTTCTGACTTCATGTTCTTATTATTCCTCTGCTGTTGTAGGCTCTTCACATCGCACATATTTCTTGGCCTTCTCTTCTTCTTTCCATGTATCATGTTCATCGCATGCATATTTTTCTTTGTCTTCTTTATGGCTAAATTAAAAGTTTGCTCCCCAAAGGGCTTCCCCTTGCACTTCTACATGACATACTTCTTCAAGGATATCCTTCATCTTTTATTACAAATTCCTGTTGTTGTTGCATCCCTTTTCCATTTGCTTAATGTTATTCTAACAACAATTTGATTGTCAAAAACCTGTAACCCAGCTTGAACCCAGCTTGATGTTGATTGGTGTTGCTCCCCCTTACACTGTTTGTTGTATCCAAAATATTCCAAGCTATTTTGTACCTGTTGCTTCTTCAATTTTAGGTAAAATGCTCTCATCAAAGCTTTGTTGAAAGAGGTGTAATGCATGAGTTCATCCTTTTGAGCTTGAGGCAAAGGCTGATAGGCTGCTTGGTTTGGGGGTTCTACAAATCCATTCTCCATTAAATCCAGTAAATCTTCTGCATGAAACAAGGTCTTCATCTTTATGACAGAAAAATTATACAAAAAATTGGAAGATCAAAGCTACACTGACAAATTCTTCAATTGACAAACCCATTTTAAAACTTTACGCTTCAGACTTTTCTTCTGACACCAACCTCACAACCAGCTTTAGTTTGAATATATATGTCTTTGCATTTGACTGGTAACGCCACTGCTCATCACTAAGATGTCTGCCATGCTGTGACAATCTTCAATTTCTGCTGAAATGCTTTATCCCCAGTCTCTCTTTGCTTCAGTTTGTCCAATGCAAAACACTTTTGGCTAAGTGCTCAATCCTTTCATAACACATGCTACATCATTCTCCAAACGAGGTCTTCTTCCCTTTTATATGAACTTGGCTTCCCTTTTGTCTTAAATGCCTACATTTTGTCCAAAGCTTCGTTCCTTTTTAGTTTTTTAACTTTCTTGGGCCTTATAATCGTTAAAGAAACAAGAAATTCTCGAGAAATATACAATGCAAAAAATAGATATATACGATTACGTGCTTTTGTAAGTCACCGAATACGGATCCCTTCTTTAGAATCTATCACTGGCAGACATCGCAGACACGATCCAATGTGTCAAGCTGTCGCTTGGCAAGCTTCTCTTTGTTCCATCGGCTTGCACGTATTCACAAAATGAATCACATTTGCATACGCCAATGAGGACCGTTAGTCTCTACACAAATCCGCAGTCTCTTGGGATGAGGGATCTTCTCACCCGTCTTCAAACAACTCCTCACGCAAAACAACGAACCTTTTTTCTCTTTTCCATGGACTTTTCCATCCGTCCTCTCTTTTGTCTCACGACTTTAGGCTGTCGCCTTTCTCTATCGGACTCCTCTTCTCATAGCGTCATCCTCTCTTATGAGATGTATCGGCCTCCTCACGTGATGTGACTGGTCACGGTTTCTTCTTATCAGATTTCTTCTCACGCGGTTTCCTCAGGCGGATGGCCTGGCTTCCTTCCTCTTTTCTTAGGAATGGTGGCTTCTACACAAACAAACAAATTCTTCACTCTCAAGCTCTTAAACCTTTACGTGACGTGACTAGTGAAGGATGACTCTAACCTCCGTTGATACCAATATGAAAGTAGAGGCAGAGACAAAGGAATGCGACGGCATTCAACAAAAGAGAACCCTCAAAACGTTATTCACTCTTTTTGTTGCATCAGCAGAAGGTATTAAATACATCTTGTTTTTAATTCTTGACCTGTCTAGGTGCACAGAGAAACTGAATGCAACTGTCCAACGTCTACAACTAATTCATTTATTTAGCGATTGTAATTACTTTCTTCTAATATTTGATGAGAACATGGTAGCCTCATTCGCAAGATATGCATGCATAGCAACGATATCATTCTTTGCATGTGACCTTTTTATTTGTCTATTGCTTTGTTCCCTTGTTTATCTCCTGCACCGAATTCAAGTGACACTACACAAGAATTCTTTGAATCATCAATATACACAAGAACATGGTAATCTTAGTTAGCAAGATATGCACAACAAAGATTATTTTGATTTTTTTTCATTATGATGGTGAAATCCCATTTCCACCCTGAATCCTCTTCCAAGCAAACTACATAGTCGGTTCGATCAGAAATAAAGCACCTATCAACTTGCCAACGGAAGCCAATTCGGTTCGCACTAGGCAAAAGCCCTCAAGGCCATCCCAAAAGTTAAAACTACTCTCAGTTGCTAAAGGTCGATTATTATGGTAGATGCACCACAATTTGGAACATTTATGATCTTCTTCCAAGTTTTTCTATTAAAATGGTTTTCATTTTAGTATACTTGACACTAGAGTGTAGTTGTTTCTTGGATATAGTACCATGGAAATTAGGTTTTCTTTCTTAATGAGATCAGTTATTATGAAATTTGATGGAACTTTTTAAAATCTTGATTTATCAAGCATTAAGAGATCAAATTTTTTAAAGTGTAATTTTTTTTAATATATAAAAAATTACAAAATTTGATCCCTATCAAAGCACCTCAATTTTTTTTGATAGATCTAGAATTAAAATGGATTCCTATCAAAGCAATTTTTATAGCTTTTGTAAAATTTAAATTTAAGATGGATAATAGGGAAGACATGTTATTATTTTGTAATGTGGGTTATAGTTGCCACATTAGCATTTACCCATGTTGATTTTTTATTGTGTTTAAGAAGAGCTCTTTCTACAGGCCAAGTGGGTGAAATGTGTCACGTGGCCAAGTGGGTGAGATGTGTCATGTCCTTAATGGTATTGTGACACATGTAGGTTCAAATATATGTGTGTGTATTTGTGTATTGGCTCCAAGTTTAAATTGATTACATTGTAAATCATATTTTTATAAATATATATCAAATTTCAAATTCAATTAATGAATGAGTGCAACTTTTGTCTATTTATAGGATTTATGTGTTATAATTTACAACACAATTCCCAATTGTATAACACTTGGACAATTATAATGGAAAATATATTGGATTATGTATTGTTAAGTTAACAATAAAATAATGAGGTGAATATTAATTTTGGGTAAATAACTATTTTAATTCATAATTATATTTAATTAATGCAACTTTTGTCTATGTAGGATTTATGTGTGTTATCATTTACAATATGATTATAAATTAAAATAATTAGTGTTGACAGTTATAATGGATAATATATTGGATTATGTATTGTTATAATCCAAGTGTAAAATGTGGCGCATGTTGGTTCCATATATATATATATATATATATATATATGCTCCAAATTTAAATTGCCTACATTCTAAAACACATTTGTATAAATATATATCAAATTTTCAAATTCATATTCAATTGGTGTATATATATAAAGTAATACCTTATATAACTATGGCATACATATCAAGAATAAGTATTTTACTTTATAATTAATGAACGAGTGCAAGTTTTGCCTATTTATAGGATTTATGTGTTATCATTTACAACACAATCTCAAATTAGAGTAGTTAGCAAGTGGACGATTATAATGGAAAATATATTGGATCATGTATTGTTTTAAGTGAATAATAGAATGAAGAGGTAGATATTAGTTTTGGGTAAACTAGTATAGATCAATTCTACTCTACCAAGGTCCTAGAGGGATCCATTTTTAGAGTGTTAACTTGAGGTTTGCACTTAAAGATTTGATTCCTCTTAGCACTTGGTAGAGCCAAAGTTAAGATGGATCTATGGTGGTATTTAGTATTTAAGTTGACATTTAATTTTCTAATTTTAATTTTTTATTTTTAGTAACATTAGTCTATATTGAACTTAAAACATATTTTTCTAGAAAGATTTTTAAAAATTAGAGCATCTTACCAAAAAGTAGAATAAAACTTTAAATTTTTTTCATTTATAAATAATCTTTGCACAAGTTTTTCTATAGTTGAGACTTGAGAGTATTGATACGGTCTTCTAAAACCAATATCTCGATTTTCTGAAGCTATTCTGCTTCTGCAGATTCTTCCGGTTGAGCAGAAAGTTTCTCAATGGCATAATCAATGACTTTGAAGGTATGCTCTATGTATAAATTTAGACTTCATCTCATATGGGTTTGAGAAATGAATTTGACCCCGTGAGGTTCAATGGCATTATCAATGACTTTGAAGGTATGCTCTATGTATAAATTTAGACTTCATCTCATATGGTTTTGAGAAATGAATTTGACCCCATGAGGTTCAAGTTGTAACTCCGGGCTTAAGCACCCACGTTCTCACCGTTGCTTGGGAGGTCCTCTGTAGGTATGTGATAACATGGCAGCCTGGATAGCTGTATGAAAAAATATTTAGGTGGATATAGAATTATTTGCTTCTGCCCAATAAGAAATACTACGTGTTAAACTCATTGAAATGGACATTGAAAGTGGCCATATTTTACAAATAAACTTAAAAATTGAAGGAACTAAAAGAGGGATTGATAGATAGGTGGAAGAATATTTCTACAAGGATAAATTATAAAAGGGAAGAAAAATAGTTTTAATAAAGATGGATTTTATTTAACGAGCGGGAGATGAGAATATTGATAGGTAAGGTTAATACATATTTATAATTGTAGCTTACCAATTTATTCAATGAATTTAATACATTATAGATGAATCTAAAGTTAGGAAGCTTATGGAGAAATTTCATCTAGAAAACTCCAATGGTTAGCTCTTACATTGTCTAACATCCCTCTCTTAAGAATGACTGGAGGGAATTACAAAAGACATATAAGAAAACAAGAAAGGGAGGTGGACATTATGTGTGTATTCCCACCTTAATGTATACCTCCATCATGCCAAGCATGCCTTTGTAGTTTTAAAAAAATGGCTTTAGTCTTACCTTTGGTAAAATATAAATGATTTGTTCATCACTGCAAAAATATCATTCTTTGACAACTTAGTCTCAACAAGATCTCAGATGTAATGGACATCAATCCCAACATTTTTTATTTTATTCTGAAAAACTGGATTCTTTGATACTTGTATTGCACTTTGATATTCACAAAATGTAATAATTGTAGAATTTTGACCAAATTCAAGCTCTAATTAAACATTTCGAATCCACGCTACGTCTTTTCCGGCTTTCTTTTATGCTTTATACCCTACTTCACAAGAGGATAAAGAAAATGTTGATTTCTTTTTATTGCCCCATATAATAGGTCTTGATCAAAGCTAAAAAAACATAAATGTATGGAGATTTATTGTCAGTGGCATCACCATCCCAATCTGAATCAATGTATCCTACCAAAGAAATGTAGGATCAGTTGGCATAAAGGATGACATAGTGCACTGTGTGTGTTGAACTCTCAGAAGCTCCACAAATCATGTAATTTGGGGCCCCACCTAAATTTTTAATCAAGAATCAATGGCCTAAATGCACTCTCCTAGAGCTATGCTCCATCAATTTTAGCTTGACTATGACACATCATTGGTTGGTATGTTTTAAAGCATATTTCTAAGCAATTCTTATATCACTAATCACTTTGGTGCATTTCTAGAATAGTTTTATTACTTTCCCTTTGATCCATCTCATCATGTTGCATGCTTTTAAGTGATTAAGAAGACGCGGGGAGTCTAGAGTCTTAGGTGAAAGAGCTAGGTTTAGTTTTCCAAACTTGTGTTGGTCTTAAAGTTTCATCACAACCCTAAATTTTATCATTTTCCAAACCTTTGAAGTGGCCTTGAAGCAAAATACATTTAGGAAGTTTCCAAAAATAAATCTCTTCTTTGAAATATTTTTCTTTGTGACCTTTTTGCGCCCAAAAGACTTTTCCTTGTGAAAAAGAGAAATCTCAAGTTTGCTCTAGCATGTTTCTCTAGAATCTAATTTTGCTCTCAATGTTTAGAGCCTTATGCCCTAATGGGTCAACATTTTGGATACTTATGCCTTTTGGAGCCATATGCCCTAATGGGCAACATGTCAGAGCATTAGATCCATTTCTAGTCGACATTGCTAAAGGCAACCTCACGATTTTCGTCATTAGTTTTGACTCTGACCTTCCTTTTGGATGTTCTTTATATCGATGGAAACGTATCAAAGAGCTCTATAACATTGTTGTTGTAATTTTTCTCATATAACCTACTAAGAGGTTATGAAATTTCGAAGAAAAGAGGGGCACATTGTCGGTGCCTAAAAATGATAGAGTTGAGTTGTGAAATGGTCTAGAAACTTGGTATCACAAATGAAAGTAACTAAGGTCATTGGACTTGGGGAAAAAAACTTTAAAACCTTATTAAGTCTTCAATCAACTTACTTGGGGGGGGATTCAAATTGCTAAAGTGTGATTCGAATTATCAGAGAGTAATGTGCCTAAAAATGATAGAGTTGAGTTGTGAAATGGTCTAGAAACTTGGTATCACAAATGAAAGTAACTAAGGTCATTGGACTTGGGGAAAAAAACTTTAAAACCTTATTAAGTCTTCAATCAACTTACTTGGGGGGGGATTCAAATTGCTAAAGTGTGATTCGAATTATCAGAGAGTTGTACAACATTGCTATTATAATGTTTCTCATATAACGTACTAAGAGGTTATAAAATTGCGAATAAAAAGAGGGGCACATTGTCGATGTGCAAAGAGACTAAGTTGAGTTGTGGAATGATCCCTAAAATTGGTATCACAAATGAAAGTAATGAAGGTCATCGGACTTGGGAAAAGAAACTTTAAAATCTTATTAAGTTGTTAATCAACTTCCTTGGGGGGAATGCAAATTGGTAAAGTTTGATTCAAATTTCATATAATCCTATGTTTTGGTGCTGAGATGGATCAATAAACACCGAAGGAGATATATAAATGCTAGGTACCATGTGAAAGGGATCCCTGCCAAGATACAACCAAATGATAGAGGGTGAAGGCTTGCAAGCACACTGAAAAAGGATAAGCTTTTCCTTATTATGAAAACTCATTTTCATGGAAAAATGATTGTGACCACTTGAATCTTTGCATCAAGGGCATGTTGGATAAGTCAAGTGAGGAATAAGACAAATCTAAACAAGGTTTATGCAAAATAAGTGTAAATGAGTTTCTCTTAATAAAAATAAAAATGTACGAGGCTTAAAAAGGATCGGAGGAAGACCAAGAGTCGCCTAGAAGGCCAAAGGCCATCGGAAAACCAACAGTGATTTTTATTCTCTATAAAATGTACACTTGATCTCATTTGGTGGAGGCATTTTTGGTTCTAGAGAGGAGTTTATGATATGGTGGAGCTTATGCTTGTAAACTTTCTATAAAATTCTTTTTGCAAAGTTCTAATAAGAAGAAGCCATTGTTGGCCTAGATATTTTTGAGGCAACTCAATTTCAACTCTGGGACCTCAATGCATGTAACCTTTTTCTACTAAGTGGTTTCATTCCATAATGATTATGAGAATATTTTTCTATACTGTAGATTTTTCTGTTACAGAAGTAGCATTTTTTTCTAATTTGTCTTTGAAATGCTTACGCTATAGCTATGGGCATAGTACTATAATAAGTTGCTCATTTCTTAAGATTGTTCTAGTGTGCATCTGGTTATTTATGTTTCTATTCTTGTTCGTGTAGTAATTGTTTATTGAAGATTAACACATTGACATATTTATTCTATGTTCACATTTTTGGTTATGTTAGTTAGCCTGGGCATCATTTTGCATTATGTATATCAGATTAGTTGCATTTCATATATTGCATTTCAAAAAACCATATACTATGGATCATGTTGGAACTGACAAAACCTCAAGACCATGATGGTCACTGGGCCATAACCTGGATTGGTTCCCTATTTGAAACAGTGTTGGTTGTAATTAACACGTTTCACTTGGGGGTAACCCCTATTGTTTGCATATGGAAAATTCCCCTTTGTCAACAATTTTAACAGTAGAGGGAAGGCCATGGCAAGCTTCTCCGTATAGAGTTGTATTCTCTTTCTATATAAATTGCTTATGGCTTTGCCTCAAAACCCTGCGTGTGGGGAAAACACTACATTGGACCTTTAAGGACCTCTACGTGACGTCGAAAGAAAGGTAGTTAATCTCTTGGCGAAATTCGATGATGAAGGAAACACAACAACATGGGAAGATATTAGGAATTATGAATGTACTTTTTGCTTAATATTGTTCATGAGGAAATTGTTTCCTTTCATTTTTAAAGGTAAAGTTGCAAGCTAGTATGGTGTCTTACCCATGGACATAGTTCAAAACTAGTATGATTTTGAGAAAATGCTTCAAAATGCTAATGATGAAGAGTACAGTGTGTGTGGAATGCATTTGTAACTTTCTGAAACCAAAAAGGACGATGGAGAATCGATCTGAGACTTCAACATGATATTTCATCAAGCCTATTATTGCCTTCATGACAACCAAATCGTATGTACAAGCTATCCCTCGAACAATAGCTATGCTTATTTTACGAAAAGGGATAGTGATTTTAATGATGTTTGCAAGGAGGCTCATATCCTTGTTAGAGATCTTAAACAACACCCTGTCACTTTGTCTTACTCCTTTGATGAAGTCAAATTAATTGAATCAAAACCTATTAAATTAAAAATGCAGCTTGTAAGAGATAATTATATGTTTGTGTGTTCCCAAGGAGGAATTGATGAAAGAAAAGGTATGATGTTAGAAAAAATATTAGATCTTTCATGTAAGTTATAGACTCTTTCGAAAGCTAAGAGAGGGCTTAGTATGGACTCAGTAAATTAAGATTATCATAATTCCTAGGTAAATTAAAATTATCATAATTCCTAGATAAATTAAAATTATCATAATTCTTATTTGCGAAATAACCCTTTGAGTTGTGAATTTCTTATGTCAACTCATGGTTGTCCTCATTTCGATCCTATAGTTATAGAAGAGGATGATGAGCCAGATTTGCATGAATTATCAAGTGAAGAGTATGTACCATTGAATTTTAATTGTTCTCCTTTTGTCAGGACTGAATTGCTATCAAATTCATATGATTCAACCTATTTCAATTTTTAGAACAATCAAGTTGATCCTAATGACCATTTACCGAGATTAGTGGAAGGAGAGAATGGCATAGACTCAATAACAACCATTTTCTAGGAAAATAATGAACTTCCAAATCCCATCACCCATCACAACTTAATGTTGTGTCTTTTTGAAAATTATATTTTGAGAAAAGAGTTGCAAGACCATCCCTGGTCTCCCCACCTTGTCATACTCAAGCCAATGAAAACCATGATGAAACTGAGTCTCTAAAATTGGAACTAAAGGACGTTGAGGCTCATGCTAATGAGATCTACCAAAGATATAGGGTTGTGGAGGAACATATTAACTTGAAAAAAGTTTCACAAGAAGAAGATAATTTGAGGCTATGCAAACATCCACAGTTAACCAATTTAAGAAATAAAAATGAGGTTAATACGTGTTTGAGCAAATATAATGATGATGATACACTCTTGTCAGAGACATATTATAGTTGTAATAAAGAGGATTCCTTTTCTGAAGTAGTAAAGCTTGATGAAATTTTATAATTTGAGACATGAGTAGCAAAATGAGTTAATAATATATAAACTTCCATGGATATTCCACTGGAATAGTTTGTCACAACATAACTTATGATTTTATGCAAACTCTTAATTGTGAAGTGTTTATTGAACATTTAAGATTCATTATTGTTATCTTAAACTCACTGAATGCTAAATTAAATTAAAACTGAAAGGAAAATAACTAGAGCAAAAGAACATGTCCACATAAATAAAATAAGATCTATCCTAGGAAAACCCACTATAGAGAAAAACACATCCATAAGTGAGGACTATACCTTGCTCTTTTCTTCTCCAATATGCAATGCAAATACAACTAAAGTGGTAGTCTCTATAGAGTTACTTATGACATTGTGGCATGTATGACTCCTACATATCTCCTACATTTTTTTTGTTCTCTGATATTCACTGTCTCTTTCTCAGCGATAGAACAATACAATAATACTATAAGAATGGAATCCCCTCTCCTCCTAACGGACTAATATTTAGCATATCCCCATAGCCATCTAGTGTTAGGGTTTTTTTTCCTTCCTCAACCCTCAACCCTCAATTATTATTAAGGTTTGGGCTTCCTAGAATATTCACAAAATTCAACATGTGGCTAGCCCCACTCGTTGGAAAATGTGGTTAACTGGGCATCCACCTTAACCAGGGTGGTCATAAAGATTGGTCAACTCTGCAGGAAGCATAGATTTCACATGCAATATCCAATTGAGGTGATTCTTGCATTGTTGGAAAGGTCTTGTTGTGCAGAATATGGAATCGTCCCTCATTAAATGGTTCAAACCAAATAAAAGGGTGTTTGGTGCCTAAAAATGGTTTCATCCATATTTTCAACCCCAATTTTCACCCAAAAAGTACCAAAATAGATGACAAATTATATTATGATCCCAATTGGATCATACCTCCCCATTTACGGAGTCTTTTGGTCACCAAAATATTTAATTTAGGATGTGAGGAAATTTTTTCTCGACATTCTCCTTAGAGGACCATGTTTACTTTTTGTAGAAGTTGTCCTTTCAACCCAATTTTCCAAAGGTCATGACGTCGTTGTTTGGTAGTTTTGTACTTCTTCTACAAAACAATGTATTCTGCCAACTCTACTTAAGAATCGGGTGCTAAGTCTTCAATGTTAGGTAGGAATTTCTCCTCTTGATCTAACATGGATATCTCATAGAGTTTGAAATTTTCCACATTCACTATTGAGTAAATGTGCATGTATGGGGGTAGACTAAGTCTATAGGCGTTAGCTACCACCTTATTCAATACCTTGAAGGGCCATAGCGCAGAGCCATGATCTTCTTACGAAGACCCTGTAGTGTTTCCTTTTTCAGCTGTGACCAAACTCTATCCCCTACTCTGAACGATTTCTTGGTTCTATGATGATCATGTTTATCCTTATACTTTGGTTGTGACTTCTTTAGCGTCTCATATACCTACAAATGGATCTGCCTAATATTTTCAACAAATTTCTTTGCTTTGAACATTTCTCCTTGATGTCTTTTGTCACTAGTCCTTCTTGTTCATATATAAAACACAAAGGCAAAGGTGAAAAATACCCAAAGAAGGCTTCAAAATGGAACTTACCAGTAGAAGCGGGGACTGCTTTGTTATGGGAGTGTTGAATATAGATTAATTTTTCCCAAGTCTTTAGATACCCATGATTGTAACCCCTTGAAAACTGCACCAATGTCATGTTGACTACTCATGTCTACCCATCTTTCTATGGATGGAATAATGTAGATGTCTTGAGAAATCTA
The DNA here is from genome assembly GCA_027924585.1 of Larix kaempferi. Taxonomy (NCBI): domain Eukaryota; kingdom Viridiplantae; phylum Streptophyta; class Pinopsida; order Pinales; family Pinaceae; genus Larix; species Larix kaempferi. The sequence continues at coordinate 14,529,105 of BSBM01000407.1, read as the reverse complement.
GTATCCTTGTCTGAGATGATGTTCTTTGGTGTCCCATAGTGCACCTAAACCTACTCAAATAACATGCTTGTTGCTTCTTGTCCTTTGATGGTCTTTTTACAAGGAATAAGAATGCTCATATTGTTGAATCTAACAACTACCATTCATGTCCCTTCCTAGTGGTTGGTAAACCACCTACAAAATTCATGGAAATGATTTCCTAAGGTCGAGTGAGTGTAGGTAAGGGATGGTATCGACCTTTCTTACTAGGCTTGATACAACAAAGTGTGCGTCCTCTAATATACTGTGCTACATCTTCTTGCATTTTAGTTCAATAGAATGCCTTTGTAATTTAGCAATTTCCTTCCCAACACCAAAATGCTCTACAACTTTGGAGGTGTGCACCTCTATGATAAGTTGCAATCTTTCACGTTTAGGAACACAAAGATTGTCTAGCTTGTAGAGTGGTCCATTATAGAAATGTTAGTCATCTTAATTGTCATCTTCTTCCGCATGAGTTTGGCTTTGTAGTACTGAAACACCTCCTTGAAGTCTTCATCTTCTGGGTAACCCTCTTTGTATGCATCATGGGTAAAATGTTACATGTGCATAATAGTTCCCAAAGCCGAAATCTTGGATGTGTGTGGCCTTGAAAGAATGTCTACCAACTTATTAGTGCTTCCCTTATTATACTTGATGACTAGATGAAATTGTTGCAAAATCCCCATCCACTAGTAATGTTTGGTTTGCTAGAGCTTACTTCGATTCTGCAAGTACTACAATCGGTGGTGATCTATGTAGATAATAGTTTTATTTCCCATTAGATATTGCTTCTAGTTCTTAACAGTTTGAATTAGGGAATAGAATTCCTCATCATAAGTAGGGTAGTTTAAGATTCCCCCATGAAAATTTTCAACATGAGAGAATATTGGCTTATCTCCTTGCATCAAAACTGCTCTCATAGCATACCCTCTTGCATCAATATCCACTTCGAAAGGCTTATCCAATCTAGGCAACATGAGAACTATTGGTTAACTAATCTTTTTTTGTATCTTGTTGAAAGCTTACTACTAATTCATTTCCCACTATTACTCTTACCACTCGTTGTTACGACGTGGACTGGTGTAGCTAGCAATAAAAAGGAAGAAATAAAATTTTGTAGGTACTATGGTTCCCTAACAAAGCTCATATGTTTAGACACATAAGTAGGAACTGGTCATTTTAGAACGGTCTCTATCTTTCTGGGATCTATCTTGAGTTCACTCCACCAATCACATACCCCAAATACACCAATGACTGTTGAGCAAACTCACATTTCTCAAGATTAGCTAACAACTAGTGCTTTTTTTAGAGTCTCCAATAGCTGCATAAGATGTGAATTGTGCTCCTCCTAGGTAGATCTATAAAGCAATATATGATCCAAATACACTATAACAAATGATTCTAAATATGGGCACAAAACATTATACATCAGTTTCATAAATATAGTTGGTGCATTACATAAACCAAAATACATGACCAACCATACATGCAAACTTTTCCTTGTTTTAAAGGCGGTCTTCCAAGTGTCTTGTTCTTTCACACATACCTAGTGGTGTCTCGATTTGAGATCCAACTTGGTGAAGTACTTGGCATGCTGAAACTAGTCTAACCAATATTCAATCTTGGGCAGAGGGTACCAATTCTTAAGTCTAATATTGTTCAAATCTATGTAATTGATACACATCTGTGAAGTTCGATGCTTCTTTTGTGCGATGATGATAGGTGATCCACAAGGTGATTTGTTTGGTTGGATCACTGCTTGCTCCAAAAACTGCTGCATGTCCTACTTCACTTAAACTGCTTCCACAACAGATTGTATGCTTGTAGCAACTTATCTAACTAATTTTTTTTCTCTCTAGTACATCCCTATAGGGATGCCTTTATTCTTATTGATTCATCACTTGAATAATTCTCTCATAAGAAAAACAAAACATATTTCTTACTTGAGCTAATCAACTTTTTGGTTTGGTTGGCACTTTTAGTGATATTTTTTATTTGCCTTTATGTTCATTGATGATGAGCGACTTCCCATTCTGGATCAAGTGGTATTTGTTTCTCTCTTCATGAAGTTCACACCCCTTATATACATGTAAGGGATTCCAAATAGTACACCACACATGTCAAGGGGTACTACATCTAAATCCACTTTGATCCACCCAGCTGTTGGCATTATTGTCGGATACCAACATCGACTTCGACATGCATCATCGACATTTGTGACTAATGAATGACGACAAATTGTCTATGCCTTCCAGTCGACCATAACGGTTGAACTTCTGAAACCATTCTAACTTCCCCTCTAACTGAACGTAACGGGAAGACAACCCAAGCGTTATCAACACTCTATTTAAGCATGTAAAATATTGTAAAATAGGGAGAGAAGAATCAAGAAGTAACAGAGTCAAAATAAAGAAGAGATTACTTCGCATTCTTGCATATTGTTTGTGTGTGTATGTTTATGTGCGTAATGTATTTCTTGCTTTTCTTATTATTATGCTTCCACCATAAAAATACCGATTCATTCAATCGAATTGTTGTCCCCATCGTGCATCTGGGCGTGTACAAATCATTGGTATCAGAGCTTTATTCAAATATTTGTCCGTGCTTAGATTTGTAGACACTTTCATCTAAGTTACCTGACTTATGCGTATTCAAACACGCTCGCAAACTCGACACTCCAAGCAGACACTACCTTCAAAGATGGCAGGAGAAATAGACAATGGACATGCAATTGACGAGAAAGAGAAACTCATAGAGCAAGTGTTGGCTCGACAACGAACTGAAATGTTCTCCCAGTTCAATGCGATTCTCACGTGATTTGCTTCGACATAAAGAGGATTTTCGACAAGATCTAACTCCGACAAAATCAGTCCATTCAAGGTGCAAATGAATTTGGACATATCGAATCTATAAGTCAAGATTGGCGTGAAATCCGTAGACAATTGGGATCCTATTACTCTGTGAATCAACTCTCAGAAATTGAAAATATCACCATTGCATCCTTAAAGATGTCAACATCTGTGCACTGTTGGTGGGAGAACGTAGCGACAAAGATGGAGAAAAGTGGAGAGGCCATAGAGACATGGGAGAAATTGGTCGAATATGTCTGAAAGGAGTTCTACTCGACCAAGTACATTGAACATTAGTATAATAAGTGGCAGCAGCTAAGGCAATGGAAAGACCAGTCTGTACCGAGTTACACCGACGAGTTCTATCGACTAATGGCTAGACTTGGCGTTCAAGAAGAAGAGAAATTGCTTGTTCTGAAGTACGTCAACAAATTGTCCCCGTACATTCAGCAGGAGATGGAATTTTTGATTCTCAATACGTTTGCGGATGCATTCCACTATTCCATTAAGCTTGAAGCCAAACATAAAGGAAAAGTATGCTCTGCGTCCAAGCCGACAGGACGACCACCCAACAAGAAGGCACCAACCGAGTACGACAAGTCAAGATATTCTCAACCAACTCCGCCAAAGAAATATCATTGAAAAAAGCATTCTCAAAAAGACATAAGGGAACGTAGCAAACAACACCCTACCAGGAAATGTTGTGATTACCTCAATTCGTCCTGGCATGATACGTCTGAATGCAAAGTTCGGAAGACAGTTTTGGCAAAAGTGTCGACATCCGACTTGTTCCACAAAACTCTGGTAGAATCTGACCCAGAAGCAACGACCCTTTTGAGATTGACATCGACCACTCCAGTAGCCTCGACTATCGTCGACGAGGAGGAACGAGAGCGCCTATTCCATACACAGATATGGGTTCAAAACAATCCATTGCATCTGATTGTGGATAATTGTAGCCTGAAGAACTTTGTTTCTGAAGATCTCGTGATCAAACTAGGTCTTGTTACCACTCCACATCCTCAGCCTTATAACATCGCTTGTATGAAGGATGGACAAAGAACTAAGGATCACCTGGCGACGCAAACTCACCAGCTTCATTAAGCCTTTTGAAGATGAAGTACTCTGCGATGTGGCACCGCTCTCCATAGATGACGCCTTGTTTGGGAAACCTTACTTATGAGATCAACATGGAAGTTACCAGTCACAACCTCAGAAGGTGATTGTCAAAATTCAGAACCAAATGTATGACATACCAGAGCGATGACCTACACCAACGGTTGCAATGATATCTACTGAACAGATGAAAAAGCTCATCAACCATGCTCAGAAGTTCGCATTGATCATGATTAAGCTGCAACATTCTAGGAAGACTGCAACAACCAGTCGACTCACTGAAGTGCAGCTCCCGACAGAAGCAGCAGATCGACAATATTCTTGGTGAGTACCGAAACCTATTCCAAAAGCCAAACAAAGTACCTCTACATTTGTAGGTAAAACACTCTATTGAACTTGCACCTGATTCTTCATTACCTAACGCATCTGTTTACAGAAGATCCATTATTGAAAATGAAGAGATTCACAGACAAATTCAAGATTTGATCAACAAAGGTCATATCCGACCCAACTCCTCTCTTTGTGGAAGTCTAGTCATCCTCGTTCCAAAGAAAGATGGGACTTGGCGCATGTACATCGACTATCGGGCCCTTAACAAAATTTCAGTAAAAAATAGATACCCTTTGCCAAGGATAGACGATCTCATCAAATGTTTGAAAGGTGATAAATTATTTACTAATCTCGAATTCAAGTCGGGATATCGTCAGATTCCAATCGATCCCGTAGATGTGTGGAAAACTTCTTTGAAGACCAAGGAAGGATTGTTTGAATGGTTAGTCATTCCTGTCGGCTTAAACAATGCACCTATGACCTTCATGCGGTATATGGATAACATTCCTCGACCTTTCATCGACAAATGTGTCATTTTCTACCTCGATATATTTATTTTCAGTCGATTATGGGTAGAACATGTCAGACAATTTCGACAAGTCCTCAACACTCTCCGAGAACATCGACTCTACTTGAACATGGACAAATGTTCCTTTGCGATGAACAACATCAAATATTTGGGGTATGTAATTGACTCTGCATGCACTCACGTCGATCCAGACAAAGTGCAAATCCTTAAAGAGTGGCCCATTCCTCAAAGCATTCATGAACTAAGAAGTTTTCTTGGTTTGGCAAATTTTTATCGACGATTCATACTCGGATTCAGTCACATAGCCTGGCCTTTGAATTAGTTGAGCAAGGGAAATGGGAAAACTTTCTTCAAATGGACATCGACACAAAAAGAAGCTTTCAAGAAGCTCAAACACAAGCTTTGTACTGCACCAGTACTTGTGTTACCTGATTTGCGTCAACCCTTTGAGATTGAGACAATCATTCTCACTGACCACAAGCGTTTACAATTCGCTTCGTCCTAGTCGAAGTTACAACTCTACAACTCAAGTGGATTAATTACGTGCAACAATTTTAGTTGGTAATTAAGTATCGAAAAGGTAAATCCAATGCTGTCGCCGATTGTCCGAGTCGACCACCCATTACTCTCCTTCTTAAAGTGATGAGTATGTAGGGTTATGACATAACCACTTGGCCTCAGTTGTATCATGAAGACAACAAATTTTCATCAGTCTATCGACAACTTCAGATCGACAAGTCGTCGACCTGCGACTATTTCTTGAAAGACACCTTGCTATACAAGCTTGGACAGCTTTGTGTACCGACAGGTGAGCATTGAGAACAACTCATTTGGGACGCACACTACAGCGAGTTTGCGGGACACTGTGGAGTAGCAAAGACCCTTGCTATTCTCCAAAAGTATTTCTTTTGGCCTTCACTTAAAAATGACGTCAACAAGTACATTTGATCATCCGTGGTTTGTGTCATTGTTAAACCGCCTAATCGACGATAGGAATTGTACACACCTTTTCCAGTTTCTAGTCGACCATGTGAATCTATTTGTATGGACTACTTGAAGCGATATCCTACTACCAAACATCAACATGATGCAATCTTAGTAGTAGTCGACAAATTTTCCAAGATGTCCATTCTCATTCCATGCAAGAAGACTACGACACCACAGCAGATCGCTCAACTCTTCTTTGAACATGTCTGGAAACTTTATGGTTTATCGACAACCATTACTTCCGACAGAGATGCCAGATTTGTCAGCATCTTTTGGAAGACTCTCTGGCAACAACTTGATACAAGACTCTCTTTATCGACAACTTTCCATCCTCAGACAGACGGACAGACGAAAGTTGTGAATTGCTTGGTAGTACAAATGCTTAGTATGTACAACCACAAGCATCGACGAACATGGGATGAAAGTCTTCCATATTTACAACACAACTACAATCGTGCTTAGCATAGCTCTACGAGAAAGAGTCCATTTGAGATCTGTTATGGATTTCAACCCTTAGCGCCTATTGACTTGATTGATTCCTCGACATAGTCGAATGATACCAACTATAACCGGCGAGGAGTTGACAAAGAATTGAAGTTTCGAGATCAAATCTGCGACATCCAAAAACAAGCTCAAGAAATGTTCTAACGAGCTAATGCGAAAGCTAAGGCCCGAGACGCTAAGCATTGTATCCCTCATTCATTTCAAATTGGGGATCAGGTCTGGTTGCATCTTAAGAAGGAACGCTTCACTGGTCCATATAAGAAGCTGAAGCGTTTGTGATATGGTCCGTACAGTATTCTTGAACGGATTGGAGAAAGCGCTTTCTAGCTCGACATTCCTTCATGCCTGGATTTGCATCCAGACTATAATTTGGATCTACTTCGACCATACCATGCAACATTGTGGGACGACGAGTACGCCATACAAGGACGAACACAATTCCCAAATTCAGGTGGCCAAAGCCGGACAGATCCTAGCACAAGGAAAATGGTACTCTGCTACTGAACTGACCAACAAGTTTCCTCATCTGTATGAGCAAACAATGGGGGCCATTGTTCCTTAAGGAAGGAGGTATGATCCACCCAACAGTTGGAATTATTGTCGAATGCCAACAGCAATTCGACAAGTTTAGCGTCTTCAACAAGTTCATCGAATTTGACCAATTCAACGACTTCGACAAGTTCATTGACTTTGACAAGTTCATCGACTTCGACATGCATTGTCGACATTTACGACTGACGAACTATGATAGATTGTCTCTCTGTCTTCTAGTCGGCCGTAATGGTTGAACTTCTGAAACCGTTCTAACTTCCCTTGTAACTTAACGTAACGGGTAGACAACCCAAGCGTTCTCAGCACTTTATTTAAGCATGTAAAATATTTTAATATAGGGAGAGAAGAATCGAGGAGAACGGAGTGGAAATAAAGAGGAGATTAGTTCGCATTCTTGCATATTGTCTGTGTGTAAATGTTTATATGTGTAGTGTATTTCCTACTTTGCTTATTATTATGCTTCCACCATAACAATCAAATTCATTCAATCGAACTGTTGTCCCCATCATGTACCTGGGCGCATACAGATCACACTTCATTAATAAAATATATGCTTACAACAAATTTGATCTTTCACTATTTTGTGACCTTGATCTCTTCATCAATTTTTACTCATTTAATGTATAAGGGCCAGGATGATCATGAATCTTCAACCTAGGATTGATAATCAAATCAGTTGCTAAGAGATTGGCCTGTGAATCAGAATCGAATAGGAATCTACCTTATTCTTCTTGACTTGGATATTGATATGGAAGAGTTTTGTCATATCCTTCTCTTCCTTGTGATGAAGGCTACTTACGTTCGTCTCCTTTTACATTGAAGTGAAAAAACTCTTCTCGTATGCATCTGATTTGGTCTCTACGTTTTTTCTTGAATCCGTATCCAAAATTTTCTTCTTCGTGGCATCCTTCTTGTGGTTCATAGGGTTAATATCTAGATCTAGTTTCCAACACTTTTCTTCAGTGTGACCATATATTTTGCAATGGTTAAAATGGTTACTTGGATCCCAGATACTTGAGTACATTTGTATTCTTGAGTGAGATAGCGAGCATGATATCCATCTTCTTGAATTAAGTGGTGTACTCTTTCCAACTTTTCCCTTTCCTTTTCCTGAAGTGATGCCAACGAATCCATTGGTTCATACTTGATAGGGTAGAATCGACACTTAATGATGTTTTTGAAATCCTCTTATTTAGTTACTAGTGGGTCACCCTCTAGGCTTAGTGTCTTTGTGTGGCTTTTGCACCAAGTTAATGCATTTCCTTCTAATTTCAATTGAGAAAATGAACCTTCTACCCCTCATGTATGTTGTGGATACTAAAGTAGACCACTAATTGTTGCAACCAATGATTCAACTTTCAAGTATCAATCCCACCTTCGTACAACTTGATATGAATCTTTTCTTTAATTTTAAATAAAGGTTGGGAAGGGGTAATGACATTGGAACTTGGTTGTCCTTTCTTGGGTTCCTTCCTCGAGTCCTTTTTTGAGTTGCCTTTATCTCCCGATTTCTCCTCCAATATGATCTCTGAGTTAGAGCCCTCCAAAATCACCAGAAGGTCCAAACTTGCTCTCTAGAGCCAACATGAGGATTGACATTTTGTGAGAGATGTCAATGAATTATATTTCCATCTTTGTAAATTCCTCTTCGTATTCACGTCATATTCTTTACTAGATTCATCCGCTATGGCTAGGGTTTGAAGACCTTTTCTTTATTCTGCCAACCCCTAGATACTGGAATTTGCCACAAAATGGCAAAGAAAACTTCTCTGATACCAATATGTTTTGTAAACTATAATGGATATTCCACTGGAATAGTTCGTCACAATAGATCTTGCAACTTTCTACAAACTCTTAGTTATGCATTATTTATTGAAGATTTAAGATTCTTTTTTGCTAGTTTATTCTCACATAATGGTAAAGTAAATTGAAACTATAAGGAAAATAACTAGAGAAAAATAACACATCAACACAAATAACGCAAGATATACCCTGGGAAAAACCCTCTATGGGGAAAAACTGATCCAGAAGTGAGGACTATGCCTTGCTCTTTTCTTTTTCAATATGCAATCCAAATATAAAGAAAGTGGTAGTCTCTATGGAGTTACTTATGATATTGTGGATTGTATGGTTCCTCTAGGATCTCCTGTTCCTATGTTATGTTATAATATCCAATCTCTTGGATCTTACTCAGCTGTGAAACAACAAACTAATACCATAAGAAGTAAACCCCTTCTCCTAATAACCTGTTATTTAAGATAGCCTGATAGTAGTCTAGGGTTAGGGTTTTTTACTTACTTGACCCTAAATTATTAATAAGGTTTGGACCTTCTAGAATATTTATGAAATTACACATGTGGCTAGCTATACTCATTGGATTAATGGGGTTGACGTGGCATCCACTTTTACGAGGGTGGTCAAAAAGGTTTGTCAACATGTGAGAAGCATAACTCTCACATATAGGCTTCGATTGAGGCGATTTTCGCACCATTGGAAAGGTATTGATCTATAGAATTTGAAACATTACTCGTACAAATGGGTCATACCAAAAAAACGTCATTTGATGCCTTAAAATGGCCAAGAACATTTCTGGTTTTTTTAGGCATCACTTACTTTGCCAAGAAGATATCACTCACTTAACCAATTTTTCGTACCTATGCTTCACACTAACATCTTGAGAGTTATGGCTATTGTTACCGGGAAAACTAGCAGGGCTAGTGCCTAGTAAGCACATCCACAGACTTGCGACCCAATGTCACCTTGATAAAAAATCCTTAACTTCTTCGTAGTGTCTTGACCTCCAAGGGGACAGCCCTTTTTTGCTATATCTGTAAAACACTAGACACCAACTATATCTTCTATACAATTGTATTAGTAGTGACCAGTGTCTTTATGGAGTCAAGAAAAGAATGAAGAAGACATACTATGAATGGTGTACGTGTTATCAATACAAAGTAAACCTACCACTTTGTTCACAAAATAGTTATCTTGGAGATATGATCATTTATATGAGTCAAAAGCAAAATATATGAGCACTGTTGGACATATGTAATGAACATAATTTCAACAGTGATAACCAATTTATGACAGTGATGTCCAATAGTAAACAATGCACTTAGACAAGAATCATCCACTGATTATCAACAATTATAATATTCAAACAGTATTTAGTATATTGAGGTATGTGCCAAAACCAAATTGAATTTAAAGAGCTATCTCGTATCAATATGAGCAATTTAACTAGGTCTGATATATCAGTCTTGTAGCACACAAAAAGGTAACACTTCTAGATAAATATCCAACAGTAATTAAGGGCTTGTTTTATGAGTGTAACCAATTACTTGCTAACCTTTTTGATGTTGTATTTATGTGTTTCCTTATGAAAGGTTTTAGGGCAGCAAAAGGTGTGAAAAGCCTGCTGCAGCAACAGACCTAAGATGGAAGTAAACGAGGGATGGAAAGGCGGGCAGAGGCCCTAAAAGGGATGGTCGAGAAAGGATGATGGCTGGGAAGTGGGCTGAGGGTGCTAAGGGCATATGAGAGGTCTACCAAGGGGAAGATATGGAGGCCAAGGGTAAAGGGGTTTGAGGAAATGAGGATAGATGGCCTAAGGAAGAAGGATGAACCTTGAGGAAAGAAGGCCGGGGGTTTTGGGGGTTAGGAAAGAAAGGTCGAGGTCTAAGGGAAGAAGGTTTAGGACATAAAAAGGGAGGTCGAGGGCTAGGATGGAGGGTCCGAGGCCTAAAGAAGGTATGCAAGGATAGAATTAGGGGTATTTTTAGATTTTGTAATTTTATTGTTTTGAGGGTTTTTGATGATAAATAAAAAAAATAAAAAAAGTAACCTAATTAAGTACAATACAAAATAAATTGCGTACCTAACTAACCTAAATTAACATGAAATGCACTAATTACACATGAACATGCAAGAGAATTTGATAAATTTTGATAACTAGGGTTTTAATGCATGGAACGCTAAACCCTAGGCCTAGAGGAGAGGTGACCAGACTCCCTCTTGGAGTGATTTTCTCTTTGAGTTCTAAACTAGGTCTTCCTACAAAAACCTCTAGGGTTCATTATAGGAACCTAATCTAGGACAAATTCAGAGAACCAATGCCAAACTAGGGAAAATCTCCTCTAGGAAGCGTTTTCCACCGTGCAAAGTAAATAGAAGGCAGACAAGAAGGACAAAATCAGAAAAATGCTGCTCTATGGGCACCATCCAATCATCAAGAAGCAAAAACTCACTTAGATTCACCAAGAAATACTAAAACAAGACTTACTTGAACTTTGTGTTATTCCAACAATTCCTAACATCCACCATGCATGAGCAAAACCTTAACAAACCATCCAAATTTGATCCACAAGCCAAAGAAGAGACATCCTCAAGATAGCCTATTTATCCAAATTTGATCCACAAGCCAAATTTGGTCCCATGTGTTATGATTTACAAATGAGTGAGGGGAGGCCTATTTATAGCCTTCTCAACTGACTTTTACAAAATAACTAGGATGACAAGCCTATATAATGTCAATGTAAAAATATAACATGAAATAATATAAAATACTCTAAAATGTGGGTAACTTGGTGTAATGTACCCACCTGTGAACCCAATTCAAGTAAGGGAACATGGTTCTAATCTCATGGGGCTTTTACATGATCTTAGCCAAATTCGTTAGATTCACAACAATAAAATAAATGTGCATACAACATATCGAACTGTGATCAATTTAAACATTGCAGAAGTAAATACATAGACAAAAAAAAACAAAAAACTTATCTTAATTGTGCAATAGTCCCAAACAACTAGTTGTGTCGCTGCAACGTTCCACCCAACCATAGGGTAGTTGTGTTCATCAATCTCTCAACACAACTGCCAACCCCGAGCTAGGCATGATCCTTACAAGGAAAAGGGGACATTCACTCATTCACAGCGAATTAATCGTTTGATCTGAGCCAAGCCAGTCCACAACTGGGTTTATCAGGCTACGTTTGAACCCTGGGGGCTTACACTCAAGCCCAAGCCAAAGCAATGGATTTACGAACAGGATGGCCATGGGTTTGGGCTTTCCCCAAATCCTTCCTATCCAGAAACAAATTGTGTGATGGGGAAAAACATTCACAGGGAGGAAAACGTTTCCTTCCCAAATCTCTATGATTTAACAACAAAAACGGCCTCTATGGAACTCCAATTCCATTCCCCTTCTTCCCCACTGGTATAAGATACAAAAACGCCCTTCTCTCAACTAAGAATGAAGCAAAACACCTCAAAACATGGTTGGAAAACGCCCAGGTAGATCCAGACTCGTGAGGGAGAGAGATTGGTTGATGGATTATGGCTTGGGAAGCAATTCATGGTTCTTTTCTTGCCCAAGAAGCAAGACGTGATTTCTCATGCATGTTGGCTTGCCCATACTCGAATTTGGACAGCCATACCTCCCATTCCCCAAGGCATTAACTACCTCAACCAACTCTTGAGAGAAATGAATGATTGGGTACAAAAGTCAACATGGGTAGTTGAGGGTTTGATGGGTTCTCTCATTGACACTTGGCTTGAGTTGATTGGCTCAAGGGTTTGAATGTTTTTCCTTCCAATTCCTTGTAAAATCATGCCCCCATCTCTTGTTGCATTGCATAGCTAGTTGTGGGTATTTTTATTAAAATGCATATTTACATGATATTCGCAATTCCATTGTGCCTGGCTAGCACGTAAACCATATGCATCAGTAAATCGATTGTGGGGACTTGGCCTTGAGCTCCTCACCATGATTTTATAACAATATTATGTCATTTACATTTGAATGTAATGGGGTCAAAATGGGGATATTACACTTGGGGCATTTTCCCCCTAGGAGACCAAAAACTAATAAATATAGTTGTAACTAAACAGATGGCTTCACACCGAAAGATGGAGTGAGCAGGGGGGATCATCATGTCGCATCTAACCCCAACTGTGCTGAAAATCCCTGAACGTCCCCCCGCTATCAAGGATGCAGACCTGGTGGCTAGGATGACGTCATCACTGAGAAGGCACCAAGGAGAGAGGGATCTCTGCTGAAAAGGGGTGAGGATGGGTGCATATGGTGACTAGAAGAGGAGGCAAGTGCCTATGAGGTGAAATACTGTTAGTTGTGTGGAATTCAAGTAGGTGGTCATGTAACCCAGTGAGCTGCCCCTAGGAGCCTCGAACACCAACCTCAAGGCTATGTTATCACACAACTTGTTGTTTCCGCTTAAGTTGATCCTATCTAGGATGGTAGAGGTGTTAGGAAACTAAATAGGTGACCAAAGAGGACCTAGATTCCCAAGATCGATTGGTTGTCACATCAATCAAGGCACTCTTTGCTTTTTTCTATCTGTTGCCGCCTAATACACACCTGGTGGAACGCGGCAGGAAACCTTCTGTTGTTCGGTGTGTGCTTGGGGGCAAGTGAGAGTCAAGAGCTATCACTTGATTACTCGACTCCTTCGTCTAGGCTTACTCCTAGCGAAGCGAAGGGGGGTGGTCCCTATGAAAGTTAAACTAAGGCTTTTAATCTATAACATAAATAAAAGTCTATTCTAGGAGTTATGATGAAATCAATTAACAATAAACCATAAGCCACTGCCATATGAAATTAAAACCCACAGCTTTTAATATACAACACCATTCATGACATTTGTAAAGATTAACTTAAACAAAAGAAAAATTTAAAGATCAGTGGAGAGCAAACAACTATACTTGGTTTACCATTCATTAAATTTGTAAAGATTATCTTTTACTTCGAACTTGCATCTACTTAGGGTGCCCCCCCCCTTTGAACTCATCTTCCACACAGGAAACCATACGGTCGTACAGCTGCCAACGTGAAGGAATGTGATGCATGAAGAAATGTTCAAACTTTGACTTGTAATATGATGTTGTAACCTATGCTTCCTCTTTTTAGATGTAGTCACCTTTCTCCATGCACTAATGCCATGTCATTTGGCATGTGCAAAAAATGCCATTTTTAAAATTTTTAATTATAAGCCATAGTGCATTTTGTTGTACTTTTAACATTAAAGTGCCAGTTTGTAGCTCTGACAAGCAAAACTGCTCGACGAGGGTTCTCAATCGCTTGAAATGTAGAAAAACCGCGTGTCAGGGTAAAGAGGGTGCTTTGAGCTTGAAAATGAGCATCCCTGCGCCAAATTCCGACTCTGGATCAATCGTTTATCGCCACTTGAATTTTTTCATTTAAACCATAAGAAAAAATGGCTTAAAAATGCAAAAAAAATATTTTTCTCAGAATTGACTGAAACTTCTGGGAGACCTAGTACATGACCAAATGATAAAATTGTAGCATCTAGAATGTTTATAACTATTACAAAATGGAATCTACTAACCAGCACTTTAGGCATTCCAGCTTTGGAGGTGCAGGAGAAAAACTCATCGATTATACTCGGCTAAAGGCAAAGCATAATCGATAAGGGAAAAAACTCCTTGGAATACCTTATTTGGTTGTCAAGTCCTAGGGAACTGAATCACTCAAAGATCACCATGCTAGCACACTTTATAACGAACCTCGTGGGGCATGGTCATGCACTACGAAAATTAAAAAGGAGCCTTGAAAACGCCAAACTCGAAACTTCTGGACACCGAAAAGCACAAGTAATTGTGCAATACTGGCGTCTCACTAAAGTCCAACTAAAGTGCAACTCTAGGTGGTAACACTATCCAAGCGCCGGATAACAAAGGGGGAGACCCTGATCTACTCTCAGAGAGAGAGATCCAAACCAAACACTAGATGAATATATTCAATGATGGAGCTTATATTGAATAGTGATGAACCCTATGAGATATAAGTCTTAATTAGATCAATTACAGTAACTCGAGATTTAGAATGAACCTAGGAAAGAGATGTTGGGGTAAATGATCAAAATCATTTGCCTTGGGAAACGTGTACTTAAAAGATGAAAAAGTGCTCCCAAGGAGTAGATATTAAACAAGAAGGCTTTCCTAGCAAGGCTTGATGACAAATCTGACAGTGTTTAAGCTCACAAGCCAAAAACGATACTCAAACAAACGAGAAAAGGGGCAAAATCAAGGTGGGCGCAATAGCTAGAGACCGGTGCCTAGGGGTTAGGGTAGATTGAGTCTCCCAAGGGGGGCGCCCTTGAGTACCCACTTGGGGCTAGGCCTTAAAGTAAAAATACCAGAAATCATTCGCTCGAATTCCAAGTTGAAAGAGCTAGGGAATTTTTATAAGATTCTTCTAGTTAGGGTTTGAATAAAATTGATAGATGGGTAAGCTAAGGAGCCAAATACATACCTTGTGATCATACCTGGATTATGAATATGAATGTCGGTATTACAAGGATTACTCCTGCAAAGATCAGATGAAAGCTTGGTCACTTCTCTTGCTCCAACGAATTACCTAGATCCACAAGTACGTCCTCCTCTCACTGAAAAACAAAGGAACAAAAGTTCAATCAACAAGCAAAGATGAAGGTAGATGCAAGTTCGAAGTAAAAGATAGAGAATAATTGGTACAAAGACAAAATCACTCCGTGTGTAAACCAAGATCTAACAGAAAGTAGCAGGGTGGGTCTCCCCAACTAATGCGCCCCTCTCCCAAGTCGCCTCCTGGACCTGCAAATCAAAATTTGTGGAGCAAAATATTCAAGTTAGCTACCAAGATTTTTCATTGCAATGGAAAAGTAGTTTCAATCACAATAGCCAAGCATTCAACCCAAGATCACAAGAATTCTCCAAGATATTTCTTTGTATTCCAAAAGCCAAGAGCCAAAAATCCCTTTACAATGAGGGGGGCCTCTCCTTTAAATAGGAGCAAGAGAGACCAAAGCCCTAACCACTTTTTTAAATGATTGGTGGATATCAAAATACATAACAATAATAATCAACGGCTAAGATGAGCCAAAAATACAATAAATGGATCAACTCACAAATAGAGGGGGGCGCACTCGCTAAAATGTCCAAGGGCGATGCACCACATGATAAGTGACTGGACACATGACATAAGCACATGGTGGGGATAGGAGGTGTAACATATCCTTCACTAGCATGGCCCCATGCCACAATAACAAATAATATGACAACAAAACATTCTAAAGTGACCACGTGACCAATTCGTGGCCCCCTCAAAGACACAATAAAATATCCAAATGACAAATACTGGGACATGTGGACCCCACTGATGCCAGAACAAGTGATAGAAGGTGTGTACATCATCATGAAAGTATCTCGGGGAAATCTCATGCCATTTCCTTTCCCCACTAAGCCAAATAGATTTCCTGAATGAGACATTTCTCTACTGGATAACCACCTTTGAAAGTACAAAAATTCCTGTAACTCACTTCCAAGTGTCCCCTATACAAATCTGACTGTACCAAAATGTATAGGGATGGGTAAAATGGTAATAAAAACTCGCTGGACCCCTATCTCCCTCTATAGCGCCCTAGGAGAACGTGCTAGCTCAATGAAAGTGTTGGACAGGTCATTTCTTCATGGCAAAGTAGAGAAAAGTGATAACAAATAACAGAGTGCACCAAGGAGCTCCAAATGCTCACATCCACTAGGAATGAGTACCCATACACTATATGACCTTTAAAAGATACCTCTGTAAGCTCATCCATGCCCGAAATAATAATAAAACAATGGTCCGTAAATAATAATAATCCTAAAAATCCATCAAACCATCATCTAAAACTGTTGTCTGTGCATGGAACCATCTAATGGACACATATGGGCCATGAATAATGCATGTTGAACACTTTCTGCCCAAACTCATCGTAGAATCTACGGTACTTGGTCAAACTAGGTTGACCAGGTCAAGAATGGTCAAAATAATGAACTAGGCCATAAATAATTGTTGCTGCAAGTACAAATGGTTGTTATATGCTCCTTCAATTATATCAGTAGCTAGACCAAAGCATATAATGATGTTTAATTGGCATAAGCATGTAAATAATATAAATAAGATAAGTCTAGATCAAAGTAACTAGGTATTAGAAACAAGATTTTCAAGTGTGTACTTGTTCACTGACTTGAACCATTTGCTAACCATGGGGTAATGTGGAAAACAAAGGCTAGACTAGGGAATGGACTCAACGACCTCAACACACCAATCTCTCATATAAAGGAAACAAGGAGACCACCTACACATATACTGGATTGAAGATAACAAGAGGAATGGTGGTGTCTCACAAATGGGTAGAGTGATGAGAATGCTTTAATAGACTCTAGACAGGAAACCTCTTAGCAATTTATTCTTTGTTAGCTTTCACATTTAAGATTTAACATTTATTTTACTTTGTATATTTTCACTAACCAACCTCTAAAAGGAGGTGCCCTGAATAGCCTTGCGGGCCTCATATATTGACTCGGTATGACCTCCATTGCCTGCCACCATCCATAGGTGTGATGGAGTGACTACCTTGTTTACCTCTAGGGGAAAACCACCTTACACCATAAAAAGGATGAGTGCGAGTCCCTTGGCCATTGACTAGCTAATAGATATGCATGGTTAGTGTTTAACAACATTGTTTTTGCTGACTAAGCATCCCTTAGATATAGCATTTAAGATCCGATGCTCTAGTTTTTAGCAACACTGTTTGTAGGAATACTTGGTTTTGAGGACTAGAGGAGAACAACCACTTTGACTAAAATCACACACTCCAGAGCCAAAACACAATGCAAACTGGGAATCTATCCAACACAGAGGTCTAGGTGGGGGAAGTCCTCAAGATCACTAGATAAGGTGGGTGTCGATATAAAACTAAAACTGGAAGGTAATGGATGGATGGAGAAAATGACTAATGGTTCCATGGATAACAAAGGGTCCTAAAATAAGGGAATGGACAAATCAGTACTTGATGGAGTAAAGGTATGACCAACGAGTGTATTCAAGAACCTCCTACTAATAGTAACCAACCACTTTTATTCTAAACAACAAGTAAGCATCAAATAAGATAGAGCCAACAACCATCACAATATACCCAGTCATAAACTACCTAGATAAGAAGAAGACCACATCAACAACCCATATTTACCAAAATATACCTGCTAGATCATATACCTGAGTCCCTGATCTAAACTACCTGAATCATACTGAAGCATTGCAACTGAAAATAGTATGGGGACTGTCATCAATCTGTTTTGGATAATAGAGGAAAGGCTATCTTAATCACCGACCTAGTGTCATGGCATAGTCCTGGCATGAGACTGTAAATATACAAGTTTTGGATCCATTGAATGCATAGGAGTGATCACCAAAATGATGCTCATGATCAACTGATCTCATCAAAATGTGGAAAGGACTGGCCCAAAAATATATTGGAAACTGATCTCTAATCATGGTATCCCGGATACTATGGACGTGATAACATCTGGCCCCAGCTAGGACAAGTGCTCTAAGGGAGAGAGTGCTTGAGAACCTCATAAATATTTAGTCACAACACTCACTGCATCAATCCACGATCTTGCACTCGAGCTCTACATCATCCTCAAAACATGTACCTAGTACGTGCAAAATGCCAAGAGCTCTACCAATCTCATAGACTGATCGTCACCAACAACATATCAATATAATCATAGCATAAATACCAAGTATTGAAAGTAAAATGCTTAATGTAAAATACTGAAATAGAATGTTGATGTAACGACTAACAAGTTTTATTTCGCTGTAGGAAATGAAGAAAAATAGGAAAACAAGGACAACAACGGCGAGACTCAATGGCAGAAAAAGAAAAACAAGGTGCCAGACTTAATGGAAAAGAATACTAACGACTGCTCAAGTGAGCTTATTTAGTCCTACCTACCCTACTCTAACTAATCATACAAGTGCTAAGTAAAATCATAAATCCAGTCCAACCATTCATCAAACATATTAATGGTTCTTCCTTGATGCTCTTTAACAAACCAAGTCGATATTGGATTAGAGATGACGAATTTAATGTTATGATTTTCCTGACTTGTTCAAAAATTGAAAAAGGGTTTTAATGGTGCAAAATGAAATCATGCCAAGGAGGAGACTGACTGATGCAAACATCCTCCATCAAAGAATTGATAGGATCATTAAAATTATGCAAATTAATTTTCGAGATGGATGGAGGCAAAATATGTGATGAATGATTCAACTTTCATTCACTCAAAACTACTTTCCTCATTCACTTCTCTTGCATATTCAATTTTGTTTGAATTATGACCGTCGACAAACAAATTGGGAACAATTCAACAATTAACAACTTGACAAACAAGATTAACCCCAATCGTTTCTTTATAACTGAGAAAAGGTGAAATTGATCTTTATAAAGTTTCTCAATTAAGCAATGAATGGGATAAAACAAAAATGACTGGACAATAGAATAAAATGTTCAACGGTCAACCATTTGGAAACCCTTAGACTCCTGACTCGAAAACCCAAAAAATTTATTCAAACATAAACCTAAGCAAAAGGATCCGAAAATATGGGATGGGAGGGCGGATTGAAAAACATATGTTGCCTCCCACATGATTGATGATAATTAACCTTGAAAATTTAAATGAGGGAGAAACAGTCAAGTTAATAACACTCTTGATTCCAGGAACAATTCCCAAGTTTGGAATAAGGTCAAAAGTTATTATACGAGGACAAAACTTACTACAATTATCCAACCCCAAATATCGAACCAATTTATCTTGATTAAGGATTGAATCAGATGAGTATGGTAAAGGAACGCTTAAGGATTCACCATAAGAAGTTGAACAATAATATGAGCATTTAATTTGATTTACTAACTCATCCTCACCCTGAGATTGTTCTTCCATTTATTTATCACTAAATTCATATGAAGATAAATGAACATTTTCACTGAATTGATTACGGAGAAAATTAACAAGTTTATTTAAAACTTCCTGATTATTTGCATAATGATCACGTGAAATCATCTCAAAAGGGCCTTGGTTGATATCCCCATCTTCATCTTCTTCAATAGGATGATATAAAATTGAACGATCGCTAATGACAGAATGATCAAGGAGTTTCTCTTCAAGAGGATCCTTAATAGACTCACTGAGTAAAAGCTCAACCTCGGAAATTTATTCAGGATCAAGACTAGGGCTGCTTAAAATTTGATTTGAAGTTTCGTCATTCATGTAATGATTAGGGATTTGTTCTTTAGAAAGATTTTCGATAGGATCACAAGTGGAAGACTCATCCTCATATTCATCTATATGTTAATTAATGAGCTTCTTTTCATGAATCATATCGAACACTATATTTGTACCCTTTTCAGGTGATGATGGCAGTATGGTTTTATCAAGTTCTTTTTCCAAATAAAATTCTTGAGGATTCGAGTCGCGAACATCATCATGGATACTCTTCAAGTAATCTATGAGCTCTTCGTGAATTGAAGGATCACTCAAAATATTAATCAAAGGCACATTTAATGTTGACTCGGGAGAGGAGAATTCAACTTGATAAGGACAATCATCAATCCTTTCATCATCACTATCCTGATTTCCCTCATCAAATCAATCCTCAACAGTATCATTATTGCTTGATGGATTTGTTATGAATTCTTCAATGTTATTACCCCATTTATTCTTTAATAACCCAATCAATATGTCATCCCTAGTGATGGATCCTGGTGGTAAATGATCAAATCACAACCCGACATTTCCATCTAAGGATTCACCTAGGGCCTACATATAAACATATTCATCATCTGCACCCCTAACTTACATATAATCCCACAAATGTTGTAAGTGACTTTCGATTGATTCAAAATAATTTCAATAGAAACGAGGCAGACTTTCGAGATAATTATTTGGCATAAGATGAGGTGCCTTATAAATTTTAGAGAAGTCAAAAGGAGATGGCTTATCTAGATTTCTAACAACTCTGGATTTTCTGCTAGGGATTTTATTTGGATGTCTAACTCGATTACAAGAGTCATTCAACCGAGTGCTTTGGTTGCAAGGCCTTGGCTGAGATTGATGCTCACTCGGAGTAGATGGGTCAATACTTTTACATGAATGAAATGTTGGGAGTCATATGATATTCAGGCCAACATACAGAATCATATTCATAATTACCCCCATACTGGTATGTTGACTGGCTTTCACCTCTCCAATTTCCCTTTATATTGAGATAGATTCACATATATTTTGTTCATACATCTCTTCACTTGGAGGAAAACGTCTAAATTTATTATGATTTATAAATTTCAAAATACAAAGATGGGTATGGGGTTGCTCCTTAGCAGAGTCACATTTTGGAGTCCCGAGGTAAACTATTGATCTTGTCTACCAAAAGATATGTGATTAAGATAGCGAGGAGAGATGAGTCAAATAAGATGGCTACGTATGGTTTAATGAATAAAATTGTCACCATCCATAAATAAAACCAAATGTGATAAGATAGGAGATGATCGCATGGAAACTCGCAGACACCTGAGGTAAGCCTCTACCTCCTCGGCAATGGCGCAAAAAATGTTGGCAAAGAGAAAGGGAGTAGAGCCAAAGGATAATGTCGAACCAAGGTACGCCTCTACCTTCCCCGGCAACGATGCCAAAAATTGGCAAAGAGAACATGAGTAGAGGTAAAGAATATATGCCAAACAACGCCTTGTTATCACACAACTTGTAGTTTCCCTTGAGGGTGATTCTATCTAGGATGGTAGAGGTGTTAGGAAACTAAAGAGGTGACCCAAGAGGACCTCGATTCCCAAGATGGATTGGTTGTCATGCGAATCGAGGAAACCTTCGCTTCTTGCTATCCAAGCCCTGGATAACAAAGAGGGAGACCCTGATCTACTCTTAGAGAGAGAGATCCATACCAAACACTAGATCAATATATTCAATGATGGTTCTTATGGTGAATAGTGATGAACCCTAGATTTAAGGAAATGGGTTACTGAAGATGCTTAGGTGATATGAGATATAAGAGTTAATTAGATCAATTACAGTAACTCGAGATATATAATGAATCTAGGAAAGAGATGCTAGGGTAAATGATCAAAATCAGCTGTCTTGGAAAGCGTGTACTTAAAAGATGAAAAAGTGGTCGCAAGGAGTATATTTGAAAGAATAAGGTCTTCCTAGCAGGGCTTGATGATAGATCTAATGGTGTTTAAGCTCACAAGCCAAAAATGATACTCAAACAACCAAGAAAAGGGTCAAAATAAAGGAGGGCGCAATAGCTAGAGACTAGTGCCTAGGGGTTAGGGTAGATGGAGTCTCCTAAGGGTGACGTTCTTTAGGAAACACTTGGGGCTAGACCTTAAGTAAAAAACCCAAAAATCATTCGCCCAAATTCCAAGTTGAAAGAGCTAGGGAATTTTTATAAGATTTTGGTCGTTAGGGTTCGAATAAAATTGACAGATGGGTAAGCTAAGGAGCCAAATATGTACTTGTGAGCATACCTGGACAATGAATATGAATGCCAGTATGACAAGGATTACTCCCGCAAAGATCAAATGAAGGCTTGGTCACTTCTCTTGCTCCAACGAATTGCCCAGATCCACAAGTGCATCCTCCTCTCTTTGCAAAACCAAGGAACAAAAGTTCAATCGGCAAACAAAGATGAAGGTAGATGCAAGATAGAAGTAAAATATAGAGAATAATTGGTACAAAGAAAAAATCACTACCTGTGTAAACCAAGATCTGACAGAAAGTAGCAGGGTGGGTCTCTCCAACCAATGCGCCCCTCTCCCAAGGCACCTCCTTCACCGGCAAATCAAAACTTTTGGAACAAAATATGTAAGATAGCTACCAATATCTTTCAGTGCAATGGAGGAGTAGTTTCAATCACCATAGCCAAGCATTCAACCCAAGATCACAAGAATTCTCCAAGATTTTTCTTTGTATTCCAAAATCCAAGAGCCAAAAGTCCCTTTACAATGAGGGGGGTCTCTCCTTTAAATCGGAGTAGGAGAGACCAAAACCCTAACCAATTTTTTAAATGAGTGGTGGAAATCAAAAGATATAACAATAATAATCAACTGCAAAGATGAGCCGAAAATACAATACATGGATCAACTCACAAATAGAGGGGGGTGCACTCACTAAATTGCCCAAGGGGGATGCACCACATGATAAGTGACCAGACACATGACATAAGCACATGGTGGGTATAGGATGTGTAACATATCCTTCACTAGCATTTTCCCATGGCGCAATAATAAATAATATGACAACAAAACATCCTAAAGTGACCATATGACCAAATCGTGGCCCCCTCAAAGACACAATAAAATATTCAAATGACGAATACTGGGATGTGTGGACCCCACTGATGTCGAAACAAGTGCTAGAAGGTGTGGACATCATCATCAAAGTATCCTAGGCCAATATGATGACATTTCCTTTCCCCACTAAGCCAAATCGATTTCCTCAATGAACCATTTCGCTATCGGAAAACGACCTCTGAAAGTACAAAAATTCCTGTAACTCACTGCCAAGTGTGCCGGATACGAATATGACTGTACCAAAATGTCTGGGGATGGGGTAAAATGGTAATAATGACTGGATGGACCCCTATCTCCCTCTGTAACGCCCTAGGAGAATGTGTTATTTCAATGAAAGTGGTGGACATGCCATTTCTGCATGGAAAACTAGAGAAAAGTTGTAATCTAGCCATATCATCACTTGTAAGTGTTTGTAACTGATAACTGAGTGCACCAATGAGATCCAAATGCTCATATCCACTAGGAATGAGTACCCATACTCCATGTGATCATCGAAAGATACCTTTGTAAGCTTATCCATGCTCGAAATAATAAAAAAATAATGGTCTATAAATAATAATAATTAAAAAAATCCTTCAAACCATCATTTGAAACTGTTGTCTGAGGCATGGAATCATCTAATGGATACATATTGGCCATGAATAATGCATCTTTAACACTGTATGCCCAAACTCATCCTCGACTCTACTGTTGACTTGTTCAAACTGCGGTGATCGGGTCAAGAATGATCAAAATAATGAACTAGACCATAAATAATTGTTGCTGCAAGTACATATGGTTATGATGTGCTCCTTAAATTATATAAGTAGCTAGATCAAACAATAGAATGACGTTTAACTGGTGTAAGCATGTAAATTATATAAATAAGATAACTCTAGATCAAAGTAGCTAGCTACTAGAAATAGGATTTTAAAGTGTGTACTTGTTCACTGACTTGAACAATTTGCTAACCATTGGTGAAGGTGGAAAACAAAGGCTAGGCTAGTGAAAGGACTCAACAACCTCAACATTGCAATCTCTTAGATGAAGGAAATAGGGAGACCACCTACACATATATTGGATAGAAGATAACACGAGGAATGGTGGTGTTTGACAAATGGGTAGAGTGAGGAGAATGATTCCAATAGACTATAGACATGCAACCTTTTAGCAATTAATTATTTTTCATATTTCACATTTAAGATTTAACATGTTTTTTACTATATGGATTTTCACTAGCTAGCCTCCAAGAGGAGGTGCTCTGAATAGCCCATCGGGCCTCAGATAATGACTCGGTATGACTTCCATTTCCCACCACCGTCCGTTGGTGCGATGGAGTGACCACCCTATTTCCATATAGGGTAAAACGACCTTATGCCATACAGAGGATGAGTGTGCGTCCCTTGGCCATTGAATAACTAATATAAATATGCATGATTAGTGTTTAGCAACACTATTTTTGCTAACTAAGAATCCCTTAGATATATATTTTACGATCCGATGCTCTAGTGTTTAGAAGCACTATTTGTAGGAATACTTGGTTTCGAGCACTAGAGGAGAACAAACACTGTGACAAAAATCACACACTCTAGAGCTGAGACAAAATAAAAACTGCAAATCTATCCAACATAGAGGTCTAGGTGGTGAAAGTCCTCAAGATCACTAGCTAAGGTGCAAGTTGAGATAAAACCAAAACTGGAAGATAATGGATGGCTGGTGAAAATGACTAATGGTGCCATGAATAGCAAAGGGCCCTAAAATAATGGAATGGACAAGTAAGTACTTCATGGATTAAGGGTATGACAAACGAGTATATTCGTGAACCTCCTACTAATAGTAACCAACCAATTGTATTCTAAACATCAAGTAAGCATCAAATAAGATAGAGCTAGCAACCATCATAATATACCTAGTCATAAAATACCGAGATAAGAGGAAGAGCACATCAACAATCCATATGTACCAAAATATACATGTTGGATCATATACCGGAGTCCTTGATCTGAACTACTACTTGAATCATACTGAAGCACTGCAGCTGAAAATGTCTCCAGATCTACAATTTACTCCACATCTACACTTCGTTGCACTTTTGTTGGCAATGGTGTCAATCCCATGACCCCTCTTGATGATATTCCATTCACAATCTAAAATGGAGTTTTTCCAGTGGACCTATTCATAGAATTATTGTATGCAACTCAGCCTGTGCCAAGCTATTCTCCCACTATCCTAGCCTATTTTCTATTAAACACCTTAGCGTCTTTCCAAGGCTCTTGTTTGACCTTCTGTCTATGGATGGTATGCATAACGAAAATGTAACTTGGTGTCCAACTTTTTCCACGTCTTCCAGAAATTCCGCAAAAATTTACTATCTCAGTCTCAAGTAATGCTCCTGGGTAATCCATGCAATCTAACAACTTTGAAAAATAAGACAATTATGTTGGTTGCATCATTTGTCTTCTTACAATGAATAAAATGTGCCATTTTTGAAAATCTTTTAACAACAAAAAAGATGGAATCATTACCTCGTTGGGTTCTCGGCAAGCCCAGCATAAAATCCATGGTGATCTCCTCCCACACTGCCTCTAGGATGGCTGATGGAAAATACAATCCTTTGTTTTGACTTCTCCCCTTTGCATGTTGGAAAATTCTGTAATGTGACACCCATATTTTTACATCTTTAGACAATGTCATCCAATAATATAGCTCCTCTACCAATGCCTTTGTTTTATCAACTCAATAATGGCCGCTAAATCCTTTATTATGTAGTTCTCGGATCATATTGTCTTTCGTTGATTGTCTCGGTATGCACAGCTCATTATTCCTGAAGAGGAATCCCTCTTGGATAAAATAATCTAATTAGGGTGTTCTATCCCCACTCCATGGTTCCTCGCTAATTTTCAATTCCTTACCAAAATCTAGGTCTGTCTCATACGAACTCTTCATTTCCTGTAGGCCTATTACAATCACAATTGTATTCAGCTCTTTGAGAATCCAGTGTTCCATGACAGGTCAAAGCACATTGAGATCAGATACCATTTCATCCGTGACTATGACCAGAGAGGAGCAGTTGAGATGCAGTATATTTCCACTGATGAGCAGGTAGCAGATATCCTGAAGAAATATTTGGGGAGAGGCAAGTTTGTTTTCTTCAGAGACATGTTGGGAGTGGTGCAGAACACCTTCCTCGGTAAGCGGGAGTGTTAGTTTTTTCGAGGCAGCCTCTGGGTGAATTTTTCTTGGTGGAGATGAGTACATTTTTGTTGGAAAGACTATTGTATTGGAAAATATTGCTGAAGAAATAAAATCTCTCTCTCTCTGTGACTGGTTTTCCCCATGAGGGTTTTTCCAGGGCTTTTGGCCAAAAATTCTGAGTCTGATTTTGTATTGGTGTGCATGTTAAAATTAATTTTCTGGGTGTTGATTTTACAACGTGTTTAATTGTTGGGTTGGCTGAAAGATGGCCACAAGACATAGGTTTGAGGATAGGCTAGATGGGACAGGAAACTTTGTGCCATGGAAGGCTAGGATTTTGCTGATTTTAGAGTAAAATGAGATGTGGGAGGAAGTGGTTAGAAATACTACAGCAAACCCCGTTCAGATTCCCGTTGCCACAGATGCAACAACATTATCATCCTTCAACAAGAAGGACTGTAAGGCTAGAAGAATTATCCTTGACGCAGTTAAAGATCATATTATCCCTCACATTTCAGGCAAGGATAGGGCACATTCGATGTGGACTTCTTTGATCAATTTGTATGAGAGTACCAATGAGAACCGAAAGATGGTTCTCAAGGAGAAACTCAAGAGTATAAAGATGAATGGAGGAGAGGGAGTGACAACTTACCTTACCAGGATATCGACAGTTAGAGATGAGCTAGCAACAGTTGGGGAGGTGGCCACTGCTACTGAGCTTTTGCATACAACAGTGAATGGGGCTTCAAAGCCCTGGGGTGCTTTTGTGCAGGCTATAGTGGGCAGAGAGAACCTACCTTCTTGGGAGAGACTGTGGGATGACTTTGTGCAGGAGGAGACCAGGAGAGGTCTCATATAGGGCAGTTCATCACAGGGTAGGGAAGATGAGGAGAACAGACTTTGACAGCAAAGGGGAAGAAGAAGAAAGGTCCCAAGAAGGGTGGGGCCAAGTAGCAGCAGCAGGGTGGGTAGAAGAAGGACATGAGTAAAATCAAGTTTTATGTTTGTCATACATTTGGGCACTATGCTTCATAGTCTCCAAACAAGAAGAAGAAGAAGGGACAGCAGACTGCAGCTTCAGCGGAGGTTGATGAATTTGAAGACAGATTTCAGAGGGAGTTTTCCCTGTGTGCTGGACAGATTGAGAGAGAGAGAGCTTCTTTAGTTACTAGCACTGATGTGGATATGGAGATGGAGCACTCCTTGTTGGAAAGCCATCAGACGAGTGCATCCACCACTGGTACTTGGTATATTGAAAGTGGAGCTTCGAGCCACATGACAGGTGCTTGAGAGATGTCCTCCGAGCTTTCACGGATAGGTACAGATGTGGAGGTTGTACTAGGTGATGACACCATTGTTAGAGTAGTTGGTTGAGGGACCATTACATTTCAGAGGGAGTCTACGAGTCCCATGACTCTGAGGGATGTGTTATATGTCCATGGGCTGAAGAAGAACCTTGTATCAGTTTCCACCATCGAGGACAGGGGTCTTGGGGTATGTTTCTCAGATGGGAGAGTACAGGTATTCCCGAAGACTACAGGAGTATCTACCTCCATGGACATTGGGGTTAGATGTGGAAAGCTGTACAAGTTGTTGTTTCAGCTGCAGCACGCTCTAGCACACAGTAGCAACAGTGAGCTATGTGAGCTATGGCATCGGAGGATGGCCCACTTACATCACCCAGCTCTGAGATTGTTTAGAAGCATGGTTACAAGTTTACCTGAGTTCAGCACTGAGCAGAGTGATGTGTACAAGGGATGTGCTTTGGAAAAGTACAACATGACTGCTTTTCCAAGCAGTGACACTAGAGCAGCAAGAGTGCTTGACTTGATCCATTATGATATTTGTGGTCCTATGTCATCAATCTCTTTGACTAGTTTTGAATACTATATCATCTTCATTGATGACTTCTCCAGGAAGACCTGGATCTACTTCTTGAGGAGCAAGAAGTCACCCTTAGTATTGAGTGTCTTCCAAGGGTTAGAATCCCTTGTGGAGAAGCAGACAGGGAGGAAGGTTCGGATGTTGAGATCGGACAATGGGGGTGATTATACCTCCAAGGAGTTCGATGCTTTTTGCATACAGGAGGGTATACAGAGACAGCTGACAGTTCCCTACACTTTTGAGCAGAATGGAGTAGCAAAGAGGAAGAACAGGTCGATTGTGGGGGCAGGAGAGCGATGCTCCGTGATCAGGGTTTACCATTCTTTCTATGGACAGAGGCATGCAGCACTTCAGTTTAATTGCAGAACAAGAGTCCTCACCGTGCTTTGGGGAGGAAGACTACTGAGGAGATGTACATAGGCAAGAAGCCTGGGGTGAGCCATTTTCGCATATTTGGTTCTTTGACTTACTCTCACTTCCCTTCTGAGAAGAGAACGAAATTTGATCCCACTGCAAAGAGAGGCATATTTGTGGGATATGATGAGACTTCGAAAGCTTACCGGCTTTATCTTCCTGGCCAGAAGATAGCTGTAGTGAGGCAGGAAGTGAAGTTTGATGAGGAGAGTGCCCTCAGGATGTCCAGAGAGATAGAGCAGAGGAAGCCACGGGCTCCCACACCTCAGGTGACTCAGGCTTCTTCGATACAGGTTTCAGGTCCATAGGTTTCCGGAGTGATTGGACAACAGAGTACAAGGACAACTCCTTCAGGTTCAATGGTTCAGGTGACAGGTACTATAGGGACAGGGTCAGGTTCCAAGTCAGAGGTTATAGGTTCTTCAGGGACTGGTTCATCAGTCACTAGTCCTCGGGGTGTTGGACCTTCTGCTTCTAGGAGTTCCTCAAATGAGGATACACCAATATGGGAGGAACCTTCAAGGAAGAGGAAGCCTAAGTGGCTTCAAGACACCTTGAAGGAGGCAGAGGCATTTGGTAGACCCCAAGAGTAGATCAGGACAGTAGTGATGCCAGACAGATTGGGTATGGCTCTTGTTGCGAGTCTTCGTGACTCTGAGCCTTCCACATTTCAGGAGGCTTCTCAACATCAGGTTTGGAGAGATGCCATGATGGAAGAGTACCATTCCATCATGAATAATGATGCTTGGGAGATAGTGCCAAGACCAGAGGGGAAGTCAATTGTGACTTTCAAGTGTCTTTACAAGATAAAGCATGCTGCAGATGGAAGTGTGGAGAACTACAAGGCTCGGTTTGTGGCTTGAGGGTTTTCACATGTTGAGGGAGTTGACTATGATGAGACATTTGCGCTAGTTGCTCGGTATTCTTCCATAAGATCAATGATTTCTATAGCAGTTGAGATCGGTTGGAAGATCCACCAGTTGGATGTGAAGACCACATTTCTCAATGGTCTTCTGCAGGAGGAGGTGTACTTAGAGCAGCCATAGGGATTCGAGATTCATGGGAGGGATTCTCATGTGTGCAAGTTGAGGAAAGGCTTGTATGGACTGAAGCAAGCTCCTAGAGCTTGGTACTCCAGGATCGATACGTACTTGACATCAATGGGTTTTCAGAAGAGTGAGGCTGATCCCAACCTATACTATATTGTGGTTGGTGGAGATCCTCTCATTCTTTTGTTATATGTTGATGACTTATTTATCACAGGGGATGAGCATCTCATAGCACATTGCAAGAGAGACCTTGCTGCGGAGTACGAGATGACTGAAATTTAGTTGATGCATTACTATCTAGGTATGGAGGTTTGGCAGGAGCTTGGACATAATTTCTTGGGACAGGGGAAGTATGCAGTTGATATTCTGATGAGATTTCGGATGGAGGACTGCAGGCCGATGTCTACACCTATGATCACCAATTGGAAGCAACTGCATGCTTCTGAGGGTAAGTTAGTGGATCCTACACTTTACCGTCAACTCATTGGATCGTTGATGTATCTAGTCAAAACCAGGCCAGACTTGTGTTTTGTGGTGAACACTCTTAACCAGTTGATGGTGGAGCCTAGGAGTGTACATTGGACTGCCGCAAAACATGTGCAGAGATACCTAGCAGGTACAGTGGACTATGGTTTGGACTACAGTGGTTCGGGTGGAGTCAGTTTGGTTGGTTTCATAGATTCAGACTGGGCAGGCAGTGTGAGTGATCGGAAGAGCACTTCCGATTGTTGTTTCAGTTTGGGCTCAGCAGCAGTGTCATGGTTCAGTTGGAAACATAAGTCCGTTGCATTGATTTTCGTTGACGCTAAGTATATGGCAACCAGTCGGGCTACTTGCAAAGCACTATGGCTTTGTAAGTTGTTGGTAGATTTATTTGATTAAGAGCTTAGACCTACGGTCATCTATTGTGACAATCAGAGTTGCATTCAACTGTCTGAGAATCCAGTGTTCCATGACAGGTCAAAGCACATCGAGATCAGATACCATTTCATCTGTGACTACGTCCAGAGAGGAGCAGTTGAGTTGCAATATATTTCCACTGATGAGCAGGTAGAAGATATCCTAACGAAATCTCTGGGGAGAGACAAGTTTGTTTTCTTTAGAGACAAGTTGGGAGTGGTGCAGAACACCTTCCTCGGTAAGAGGCAGTGTTCGTTTTTGTACCTAGGGAAGTGTTCCCCTAGTGACTTTTTCTTAAGTCAATTAGAAAGGGGGGAAAAGTGACCCTCACATTAAATGACTTGAGAAAAGCATTTAATGACTTTATAAGCTTAAAGTCACTTTTTGATAAATTTAAGATGGTGAGGGAAATTAATAATTTATTAGAAGTAAATGGAGCATTTAATTTCCACTGTTGATCTAATTAAATCTTATCCCTTGGATTAAGAGAACCCTAGGGTTTGAACAAAAAGGTGAAGGGAGGCAAAGAGAAATCACTTTTGAGATATTCAAAAGGAGAGAAAGAGAAGAGAGAGGAAGAGACCAAGGGCATGAATTTCTAGAGAGCATTTGGGCAAGTTTTTTGTTGCACGATTTTCAAGACAACTTAAGGGCATTAAATGCAGCACGATTTTCAAGGTAGTAGCAATTAATATTCAGCACAAAAATCGAGGAGGGTTGTGCAACATTTATTGTTGTACCGTACAGGCACAGAAATCGAGGTAGTCGTATAGCATATATTGCTATACCATACAACCGCATAGAAACCAATATTTTTGGCACAGTTTTTAAGGTCCGTACAGTTGTATGGATTGTACCTATTTTGGCACAAAAATCGAGACACTAAATCTGCACAGAAATCAAGGTTGGGCACAATTTTCGAGATGTTGGGATTTGGCACAGTTTTCGAGACAACAGCTTGACACAGAAATCGAGGCAGCCTTTGGGTGAATTTTTCTTGGTGGAGATAAGTACATTTTTCTAGAAAAATTATTGTACTAAAAAATATTGCTGAAGAAATAAAATCTCTCTCTCTCACTAACTAGTTTTCCCCGTGGAGGTTTTACCAGGGCTTTTGGTCGAAAATTATTAGTCGGATTTTTTATTGGTTTGCATGTTAAAATTAATTTTCTGTCTATTAGAGTGATTTCGCAGCGCGTTTAATTGTTTGAGAAAATTTTCATAAGTAGTTTCCAGCCTATGCAAAACCGACTGAAAATGAAAACCACTGAAATGCTGACATAAACCAGCAAGCTGCAAATCTCAGAAAAATTTACATGGTATCAGAGCTTGGGGGCAAAAAACAGCAATAATTTGTAGACACAGAGAAATTTCCAGAACTCAGTTATTTTAGTATTTTCTTTTGTTAGTGAACAACACTTTGTTGGGTTGGCTGAAAGATGGCTACAGGACTTAGGTTGGAGGATAGGCCATTTTTAATGGCAAATCTGCACCAGTATGATAAACTGAAGAATACTTCAATTGAAACTGCCCGAAACTCCAAACTAAGTATCCCAATCGTCTCGGAAGGTCCAAATGCCCTAAATATACATGCTCATACATCATGTGGATAACTGCATAATCATATAATATCATAACCATGCTTGGACAGATAAAAAATAATAATCTATAAATGATCAAAATCATAAAAATATCACAAATCACCATCTGAAACATGCAACTGTTGCATGGAACCACCTGGTGGTAAAATAAATACCATAGACCATCAATCTCTAATGTCACTGGTCTGATACCTCTCATGTCTTGTGGTTGGCTTGGTCAAGCTGACCAATAATATAAGTCAGGCTAAAACATCAAACTCTTCAAGTGTAATTCGATATGACATGCTTCGTAAGTTATTCAAATAGAAAGACTATAAACACAAAGTAGCATTTCATTGGAGGGTTAAACAAGATATTCAATATAAACTTTATAAATATTAATAGCTCAGAAGAGAACCTCAAGAATATACTCACTTCATGGCTGCGATCAATTTGCTAGTGGTGGGTGAAGATGGATGGATGAAAGGCAAGGATAAGGGATGACTATACTAACTTAACACCGTGATACTTTGGATATAGGGACACTCGAGCTTATGTCGGATAAAAATAACACAGGGGATGGCAGTGTCTCACAAATGGGATAAGTTGTTTGGGAAGTGCTTATTCAACCTTGGTAGAAGTCTACAATTCACATCTAAGATGACTCAACTCCCTAAGGATGTTTTCTAGAGCCACTATGACTAGGTGTCCGACAAATCATAACTTGAGACTCTAGGGGACACTTAGAATTAGTTGTCCCTTACTCCATCTCATATCACAACCCATAGGCTCCATGGGGAATAAATTATTACAGTTTAAGGCCAACAATCATTGGATATAGGATATATTTAACCACTACTTTTCTGGGCCTTTCATTCATTGAATTTCATAGGCCAACAATCTTTGGATTTGGCATACATTTAACCATTTATTTTATTTGTCCTTTCATTTCTCTTGATTGGGGAGTTTACATTTCATTCATTTCCATAGCCCTTCTTTCATTGTGTTTAGAAACACAGGTTTTGAATTTCATTTCAATGGGCATTTACAATAGATATACAATAGTTTCCACAGACATATAATGATGGTAGTCCTATCTGCTTCAGGCCTTTAGCCAACACAACTTACACAACTCAGAATCGAGACACAACTAAACAAGGATGTTATCCAACAGAGGCAAGAGTGAGGGAATCCTCCATATCATCGACTAAGATGTAAGTCAAGGAAACAAGGAGACTAGATGGTGACGAATGGATGAGGAAAGTTAAAAGGTGGACCCAACACTAGAAAGCCATATACTGGTGGGAATGATCACCTCCATTCTCCTAGGGAGGGTGAAACCAATGAGTATAGATAAGAACTTCATGCATTCTGAGCAATCATGACTATATAGATATAAGTTAACAACCATGTCCATAATATATAAATACACCGCCAAGTCATGACCACAAAATGCTAAATCAAGCTACAAGGATAATCAACAAAGCAATAATAAACCAATACACAACCATATACATGCCTGGTAATATACCTCTACCAACTACTTGAACCATCATCAGTCAACTGGAAACCTACTGCTGCACATATGGGCACTACATACTGTTCTGTATAGCATAGATGGCTACATCAGTCATCAAGTCTGAGTTCCTAAGACTCAGTCATGGCATAAGGCTGAATAAACTGCTAATGGGATGCTCTGAAATCACAAGTGATCCTGTAATGAATGCTCATCTGATGTTGATCTCAATCATCTCAGTGTAAAGGACTGGCTGAAAAAGGGTCTGGAATTTGATAAGAAGATATGGTAGCCCCAGCTACTATAAATGTGATAACAGTAGGATAAATTTTAAGTTCCCCTCTACTGAACACGTACCCCAAATACACCAATGACAGCTTGGCGAACTCACATTTCTTCAAATTATCCATCAATTGGTGCTTTTTCAGAGCCTCTAACACTTGTTTGAGATGTGAGATATGCTCTTCCCAAGTAGCACTTCAAAACAATATGTCAACTAGATATACTGTAACAAGAAAATCTATTAAAGAGCATAATGCATCATTCATCAAATGCATAAATGTAGTTGGTGCACTCCATAAACTAAACGACATTACTAACCATTCATATAGACCCTGCCTATCCTTGAAGGTGGTATTACAATTGTCTTCCTGCTTCACTCACACCTAATGCTATCTCAATTTGAGATCCAATTTGGTGAAGTACTTGGCATGCTACAATTGGTCCAACACATCATCGACTATGGGCATAGGGTACCGATTCTTTGGTGTCATCTTATTCAATGCCCTATAGTCAATACACATCCTTCAAGTCCCATCGTTCTTAAGGACTATGGTGATAAGTGAACCACAAGGTGAGGTTCTAGGTAGGTTCATGTCATGCTCCAACAAATTGTTTGTACAATCTGTTGTCCAACAATGGAAAATCTAGCAATAATTCTATCTCGTGCTCCACCTCCCTCTTAGGAGGTAGCCCTTAGGTTCCTAGAATGCTTGTATATAGGCCTGCAAAGGGTTCTCCAACTAGTGTTTTTTCTCTTTGGTACACCCCAGTAGGGATGCCTTCACTTTTATTGATTCACCTTCTTGATGATTTTGTCTTAAGAGAAGAAATAGAAACTTCCTACTTGAACTAATTAGCTTTTTCGTTTAATTGTCAGTTACCAGAGAGATCTTCAATTTACTTTTGTGCACATAGATGATTAAGGATTTCCCTCCTTTGATAAAACGATATTGGTTAGGTCTCCTCATGAAGACCGCATCCCTCATATATATATATATATATATATATATAGGGGCTTCCGAACACTACATTGCAAACATACATGGGTACTACGTTTACCTCCACTTGATCAATAAACTTTGCAATTATGGAAAACTTGATC
This sequence comes from Larix kaempferi, assembly GCA_027924585.1. Taxonomy (NCBI): domain Eukaryota; kingdom Viridiplantae; phylum Streptophyta; class Pinopsida; order Pinales; family Pinaceae; genus Larix; species Larix kaempferi. Next base: position 14,494,108 of record BSBM01000407.1, on the reverse strand, counting down.
TAGCACTCTTTCATGAGTTCATATTCTGCAGCCTAATTTACCCATCCAAATGGGTAGGAACTGGGATGATCATGTACTTCCAATCCAAGCTTGCGTACTAGATCCTCTGCTATGAGTGTTTCCTATGAACCGGAATGGAATAAAGCATCAATCTTGGTCTTCTTGACCTGGATCTTGATGTTGAAGTGTTTTGTCATCTCTTTCTCTTCCTTAGGGTGGAGGCTACGTAGATTCACCTTCTTATACACTGTGGTACAGATAATATTCCTGTCCACATCCTAGCCACTTTCGAACTACTTGGTTGTTGAATCAGAGGCTAGAAGGTTCTTCTTCTTGGAATTCTTCTTGCAGTTCTTGGGGTTTAGCTCGGAATGTAACTATTAAAGTTATAGCATCATGAGTGATTCCCCAGGTTAATCTTGTGTTAAGATTTAATATGCTAAGACAGAAAAATAGCAGCATTACATTCCATTTCACAATAATAGCATATATATAGGATCACTGAAGAAACAACAAGCATGGCATAAACACAAGAGACACAGATTTATCCTGGGAAACCCTCATGGGGTAGAAAACCCAGTAAAGCTTCCTTAATATAGATGACCAGCAATATACAAAGATGAAACCCTGAGACATGATCTCCTCCTCCACAATAGCAGACCTCTCCTCCACAAGTGCGCTATCCTCAAGTGAGTGAGTGTGTCAAATGAGGAACACACCTCCTCTATTTATACACTACTCTGACATATCTTTTACACAAGTACACGTAGGCTCGTATTTAACCAATGGGTTAAATACCCCACTACAGCTGACTGGGCCGACCCCTCTAGGGTGGTCTAATAACCCTTTGACACACATAACACATACAGGGGCCGACCCCCACTGGGGAAGTCTAATAACCCGAGTTACCACATTCCGACGGAGGAATAAACATCTCTGGATATACAATAAGATCTTCACAGAGGAATGAAACATCTCCGGAATAATAAAGTACAAATATAATATTCTTTGAAGTTACAATATCTCAACACTCCCCCTTAACGAGAAGGATATTATAACAGCATTTGCACGAGCAAGGAGTCATCAACATCATACATGATACATGTATAAATCATTGGAAGCTTTCTCAACATCATCAGTAACTCAAGCAGTTACTGGAACATCTTCAATACTGGAACATCAACATCTGGATCCTCACGATCATCAGCATCATCATCTCACAATCATCAGCATCGTCATCACACGATCATCAGCATCGTCATCAGCATCATGATCATCAGCATCGTCATCACACGATCATCAGCATCGTCATCACACGATCATCAGCATCGTCATCACATGATCATCAGCATCATCATCACACGATCAGCAGCATCGTCATCTAGATCATCACGATCAGCAGCATCGTCATCTAGATCATCACAATCAACAACATCATCAATACAAGTATAAATATCATTAATACAAGTATCCTCATCAATACAAATATACATCATCAATACAAGTATCCTCATCAATACAAGTATACACATCATCAATACAAGTATACATATCATCAATACAAGTATCCTCATCAATACAAGTATACACAATAGCAGCATACCCTGCAACACACAAGATCCAATTACGGGATGATCAATCCCTCTCACTTTAGGACATAGGTCCAAGGATGATACAATCCTGATCCGCTTACGGGATGATCAGTCCCTCTTGGTTTAAGACAACTCTCATGTCTATGGATGATGCAATCCAGATCAACTTACAGGATGATCAATCCTTATCACTTTAAGACACCTCACCATGTCTAGGGACGAGGCAATCCCAATCTATTTACAGGATGATTAGTCCTTATCACTTTAAGACATCTCACCATGTCTAGGGACGAAGAAATCCCAATCTATTTATAGGATGATTAGTCCTTATCACTTTAAGACATGTCACCATGTCTAGGGGCGAGGCAATCCCAATCTATTTACAGGATGATTAGTCCTTATCACTTTAAGACATCTCACCATGTCTAGGGGCGAGGCAATCCCAATCTATTTACAGGATGATTAGTCCTTATCACTTTAAGACATCTCACCATGTCTAGGGGCGAGGCAATCCCAATCTATTTACAGGATGATTAGTCCTTATCACTTTAAGACATCTCACCATGTCTAGGGACGAGGCAATCCCAATCTATTTACAGGATGATTAGTCCACTCAATCTCATTTAGGACTATCCTTCCTTTCGGAATTACTGGATTTACTGTCCAAGGATGATTTAATCCATTCAATTCATTTAGGATTATCCTTCCTTTCGGAATTACTGGATTTACTGTCCAAGGATGATTTAATCCACTCAATTCATTTAGGACTATCCTTCCTTTCGGAATTACTGGATTTACTGTCCAAGGATGATTTAATCCACTCAATTCATTTAGGACTATCCTTCCTTTCGGAATTACTGGATTTACTGTCCAAGGATGATTTAATCCACTCAATTCATTTAGGACTATCCTTCCTTTCGGAATTACTGGATTTACTGTCCAAGGATGATTTAATCCACTCAATTCATTTAGGACTATCCTTCCTTTCGAAATTACTGGATTCACTGTCCAAGGATGATTTAATCCACTCAATTCATTTAGGACTATCCTTCCTTTCGGAATTACTGGATTTACTCTCCAAGGATGATTTAATCCACAACCGTACATTTAGGACCACGTCCAAGGATGACTCAATCCTCAACCGTACATTTAGGACCACGTCCAAGGATGACTCAATCCTCAACCGTACATTTAGGACCACGTCCAAGGATGACTTAATCCTCAACCGTACATTTAGGACCATGTCCAAGGATGACTCAATCCTCAACCGTCCACCAAGGACTTCATTCTCGAAGACATACGTCTACGGCTCTTCTTTAGGACTGAAGTCCAGGGATGATCCAATCCCCTCACATGTTCACCAAGAACTTCATTCTCAAAGACATACGTCTACGGCTCTTCTTTAGGACTGAACTCCAGGGATGATCCAATCCCCTCAAGTCCACCAAGGACTTCATTCTCGAAGACATACGTCTACGGCTCTCTTTAGGACTAAAGTCCAGGGATGATCCAATCCCCTCAAGTCCACCAAGGACTTCATTCTCGAAGACATACGTCTACGGCTCTCTTTAGGATGATGCAATCCTATATGTCCACCAAGCACTTCATTTTCGGAGACATCATGTCTACGACCTCTTTTAGAATATATGTTCAAGGATGATGCAATCCTCTTGTCACCTTAGACCCTGTCTAGGGACCATCCACCAACCTCTCTGTCGGCATCACTAATATAGGTATCCTCATCATCGACCTCACTGTCGATGCAGGCAATCTCATCATGAGTTATCACATCACTCCCCCTTTCGAGGAGGGTCCTTCTGAACTATATTAAGTTTGTCTCAGAAAACTTTACTTGAGGTAGAGGTTTGGTTAGTACATCGGATCGGTAGAGGTTTGGTTAGTACATTGTTACAAATTCGAACTTTTGGTTCCTTTCTGCACCATATCGTCTGTGTATAGAAACAATATTCAACCTTGTAGCAAAGGTTGAGATCCTCATCACCCATGGTGATCATTAAGCTCATCAATTGATTATCGATCCTGGGTACCCATACAGAACCTGATTCACACTTCTTCTTTAATTACACCATTAAGAGAATGGTCTTATCTAGCCACTTGGAGCAAACATCTTATCATGATTCTCTTCCTCTTTCTAAGAGAATTTTCTAGCCATAAGCCTTCTATAGTGTGTTTGATTTGTAAATCCTTTTGTTTGAACATCCATCGCTTGTTCAGTGTTCATCATTCATCATGATCTTTCCTACAAATCAAAATTAAATACATGATTAGTAATACTTCATAATCATCAAATCATATTGACATGATAACCTATTATGCATACAAATATCATTTACATAGTTATGTAACTATTTTGACCAATACTTTGGCACAACACTTTCCCATATCCTGTATGCATACAGTGGCTATCTAGATGCTTCCATCTCTACCAGAACATACTATTGAGAGTGTGCACAGCTCTCAGCATGTCAGCAAAGAGGTTTCATTCTAGAGAAGCAACAATGGAATATTTGTCCAACTTACCAATCATATGCATATTAGTAGTATACTGTTCAATGCTCTATGAAGGTTTACACTCAGCATGATATATTCTAGGAATACAAATATGCATACAAGCAATATCATTTACTATTTCAAATAACAACTCAAATACTTATCTTTTATGTTTGTGTGGTTGCCTCCCGCTTGATCTTCTATATGTCTTTTGAACTTCTATTCATTCTGTACCACTGTGCATGCTCAAGTGTGCACTAGTGTCATCCTCATGATCTCATACATAGACATACATTCATTAGTATATTCTCAATATTATCAAAACATTCTAGTTCTAAATAATCTTTGAAAATGTATAGTCATGATTATAGATAATATTCAAGGTTTCAAGGAAGTCTTCTTTTACTTCTGCATATTCTTGTTTGATCATAGTACTCTTCTGGTTAATTAGATCATCAAGATAAGAGACATAATATGCATAAACCCTTGATTACTAACTTTATGAATAAGCATAACCAATCATACCAAGTATACTTATATAAGGGATCCTAAGGTAAGATTCTAACTTGTCATAGGAAAACATACCTGGATTAGTATACCTGCTTAGTTATGTACAACATACCTAAACAATTTCTTCAATGATTTAGAGATCCTGAGCTAGAACCTACATGTCTCATAGGTTAAGCATAATATAACAAATTCATACATACCTCGTAAGTAGAACAAAGATTATGGATGAGTCTTTGTCTTCATGTTGTCATGTTTTAAGGAGCTTGATTTGTCTTTTGTGATGTACCTGTATCTTGTTAGCAAACGACATCAACCTCATACAACACCATAATGCATTAGTACAATCATATAGCCCTAATCAATGAATGTCTTCGATCATTCACATGCATTCATACTATTACTAGGGTGATAAGACAATTCTAACATTAATCAAGATTGTACTAATAATTAACATGAAGACAAACACATTATGAACTTAATCAAGAATCAGATTTCAAGACATACCTGAACCTCCTTAAGTCATACCTGTCGAGACTTCTTGTAGTCTTCTTATGTAAGGCCTTAGCCTCAACTCCCCCTGAAACTTGATTTGGAGCTTGATTAGGGCTTGCTAGAGAAACCCTAAAAATTCAATCTTTGACTTTCATGTTTCCGAATGGATGGAAGGATGTGTCTTGCTGAGCTGATCAAACTAGCATACTTCACTTTTGAAATCTCCAAAATTTGACCCCTCAAAATTGCCTTCGGAACTTCTGGATCTTCTGGACAGGAACCCGAACTAGGGTTTGATGAAGCTCGCCCTTCTGTCCAATCAAAAGGTTCGATCCAAGGCTCTAAACTCTTATTTTTCTGAGGAGCTTCCAGCCGTGGTTACAGACTTCAAAAATTCCAACTTTTGCTGAAGCCCTAATTTTCCATCTTTCTCGTCAAAATCTTGAACTAGGGTTTGATCAAGCCCGGTCTTCTACCCAACCAAAAAATTCGATCTTGGTCTCTAAATTTCGATTTTCCAGAGTAGCATTCAGCCGTGGACTCTGATTCCAAAAATTCTAACTTTCTCTAAAATCCTAAATTCCGGAAGCCATGAATAAAGGTGCTCCAAAAATAATTATGTTTTGACAGAAATATGCACCTGATTGTTTCTGCTATAACTCTGAAATTTTTGCTCCACAGGGTCTGAAAATTTTTTCTGCAGGAGCCTGACCTGACATCTTTCCATCCTGACAGGTCTGACCTCAATTGGATTTTCTAAGAGAGTTATGCCAAGTGTCGCAACGTGACCTGTTTATGGGATAAAACAGGAGAGCGAACTTGTACGGCATGCCACGTGTCACTGTTTGAACTTCGGCCTCTGAAAACGTTTCCTTAGATATCTCACCCTGTTATCTTTCTATCCTGACAGGTCTGACCTCAATTGGACTCTCTGAGAGAGAGTTATGCCAAGTGTCGCAACGTGACCTGTTTATGGGATAAAACAGGAGAGCGAACTTGTACGGTGTGCCACGTGTCACTGGTTCACCTTCGGCCTCTGAAAACGTTTCCTGAGATAGTACGTTTCCTGAGATAGTACAGTCTATGTACTACCTGTTACTTTTTACGAAATTTTATTTGGAGCTTCCTAGCCCAAGTTATGACCTTTTTTCCAAGGTTACCTGATTTTGACTGAGATCTGGAAGAGGCAGAAACCCTAACTTGTACCGATCATAAAACAAAAATTAAAACGAATCTGTGGGTGCCCTTTGGACACAAGGTACCTAGGGATGTTATCTTCAACCTGTAAACTTTTCAGACCCTGAAACTTTGCAGAAATGGATTTATAGCGAAAGTTCCACGATGACTGGTTTTTGCTATGTAAAACCCTAACCTTCAAATTGTCATAAGTAAAGCAAGTGTCGTAAGTGCCATACCTTGCCTTCCTTCAGGTTAGCTCTGATACCATGTTAAGATTTAATATGCTAAGACAGAAAAATAGAAGCATTACATTCCATTTCACAATAATAGCATATATATAGGATCACTGAAGAAACAACAAGCATGGCATAAACACAAGAGACACAGATTTATCCTAGGAAACCCTCATGGGGTAGAAAACCCAGTAAAGCTTCCTTAATATAGATGACCAGCAATATACAAAGATGAAACCCTGAGACATGATCTCCTCCTCCTCAATAGCAGACCTCTCCTCCACAAGTGCGCTATCCTCAAGTGAGTGAATGTGTCAAATGAGGAACACACCTCCTCTATTTATACACTACTCTGACATATCTTTTACACAAGTACACGTAGGCTCGTATTTAACCAATGGGTTAAATACCCCACTACAACTGACTGGGCCGACCCCTCTAGGGTGGTCTAATAACCCTTTGACCCACATAACACATACAGGGGCCGACCCCCACTGGGGAAGTCTAATAACCCGAGTTACCACATTCCGACGGAAGAATAAACATCTCCAGATATACAATAAGATCTTCACGGAGGAATGAAACATCTCCGGAATAATAAAGTACAAATATAATATTCTTTGAAGTTACAATATCTCAACATCTTGTGTGTCAAGATTAAGCCTTGTGTGTCAAGGTAGTGCCTTGTAGGAGCTTGAATTGGACTCAGGAAACTTGGAAAAGAATCTTGAGTTGGACTTGTTATCACATCCATAGTTGTTGGGATACCATGATTGCAGATCAATTTCCTGTATATGTTTGAGCCAATCATGTACACATTTTGATGAGATTAGTTGATAATGAGCAAGATTTTTTATGATCACTCCTATGCATTCAGTGGATCCAGAGCTTGCACATTTACAGTCTCATGCCAGGATTGAGTCCCATGACACCAGGTCGGTGACTGAGATATCCTTTCCTCTATCATCCAGAGCATATTAATGATAGTGCCCATATTATATTCAGATGCAGTTATTTAGTGTGATTCAGGTAGTTCAGATCAAGGACTTAGGTATATGATCCAACAGGTATTATTTGGTACATGTGGGTTGTTGATGTGCTCTTCCTTTTATCTAGGTAGTTTATGACAAGGTATATTATGATGGTTGTTGGCTATACCTTATTTGATGTTTACTTGTTGTTTAGAATAGAAGTAGTTGATTACTATTAGTAGGAGGTTCTTGAATATACGTGTTGGTCACACCCTTACTCCATGAAGTAGTGACTTGTCCATTTGCTTATTTTAGGGCCTTTGCTATCCATGGCACCATTAGTCATTTTCGTCGTCCATCCGTTATCTTTCAGTTTTGGTTTTATCCCAACTCACACCTTAGCTAGTGATCTCGAGGACTTCCCCCACCTTTACCTTTGTGTTGGATAGATTCCCAGTTTGGATTGTGTCTCAGCTTTGGAGTGTGTGATTTTAGTCATAGTGGTTGTTCTTCTCCACTCCTCGAAATCAAGTATTCCTACAAACAATGTTGCTAAAGACTAGAACATTAGATCTTAAATTCTATATCTAAGGGTTGCTTAATCAAACAAAATAGTGTTGCTAAGCACTAACCATGCATATCTATATTAGCTAGTTAGTGTCCAAGGGGCGCGCACTCATCCTTTGTATGATGTAAGGTCGTTTGCCCCCACAGGGCAATAGCGTGTTCACTCCATCGCACCACCTATGGACGGTGGTGGGCAATGGAGTTCATACCGAGTCATTATCTGAGGCTTGCCAAGCTATTCAGGGCAGTTGTTCCTGCTCTTGGAGGTTGGCTAGTGAAAATCTATAAAGTGAAATAAATGTGAAACCTTAAATATGAAAGCTGACAAATGATAAATTGCTAAAATTTTGGTTGTCTGGAGTCTATTGGAAGCATTCTCATAACTCTACCCATTTGTGAGACACCACCATTCCTCGTGTTATTTTCTATCCAGTATATGTGAAGTTGGTCTCCCTTGTTCCTTCATCTGATAGATTGCAGTGTTGAGGTTGTTGAGTCCTTCCCCTGGCCTAGCCTTTGTTTTTCACCCTCGCCCACGGTTAGCAAATTGTTCAAGTTAGTAAACGAGTATACACTTGAAAATCCTGTTTTAGTAGCTAGTTACTTTCATCTAGACTTATCTTATTTATATTTACATGCTTACGCGAGTTAAACATCATTCTATGCTTTGGTCTAGCTACTCATATAATTGAGGGAGCATATCATAACCATTTGTGCTTGCAGCAGTAGTTATTGGTGGCTTGGATCATTATTTTGATCATTCTTGACGTGGTCAACCCAATTTGACCAAGTCAACCACAGGGTCTATGATGAGTTTGGGAAGACGGTCTTCGAGATGCATTATTCATGGCCCGTATTTGTCCATCAGATGGTTCCATGCCTCAGACAGCAGTTTCAGATGATGGTTTCATGGATATTTTTTATTATTATTATTTACGGACCATTATTTCATGGATATGGATAGAGGTATCGTTTGATGGTCACATTGTGTATGAGTACTAATTCCTAGTGGTTTTGAGCATTTTGAGCTCATTGGTGCACTCAGTTATCAGTTTCGAGCACTTACAAGTGATGATATGGTTAGATTACCTCTTTTCTCTAGTTTACCATGTAGAAATGGAAAACGCTTGTAGTTGATCAAAAATATAAGATCATCACCAGACAAGGCTACTGCAAGTATTTCCAGGTACGTTTGCATTTTATTTTATTTTTTCGGGCTTAATCCAATTGTCACAACAAAAACCTCATCTTCCAAACCCTCGTTTTCTAGCTCTGATAGATCAGGTACTTATTTGAGTACGACCATAAAAACCCACTTTGGAATAAATAAATAAAAACTAAATCTAAAGTTTCAACTCAAACCGACTCCATTTACTCCCGGATCAAGAACTAGTCATCTCTAGGTGGGATGCCCTCCTTGGGTCCTTGGTCAATTTCTCAAATCTAGCATCTAGGTTTTGCTTGAAACCCCTCTAATTGACAAATCTAACCTCAAGCATCCATTCTAGCGTCATTTCATCCATTAATTCCACATTTGGGCCCACATATTCATATTTTTCCTAAGCCCTGGGTGGGTCCCACTTGGGTATCTCTATTTAATACTAGATCTATCTAGATCTATTATCCTAACCTTATTATGATATATTTCTTACATGGTTGAGGATCTCTATCTTTACTAAGCATCCTCAACCTACTCTTAACTCTCATATACCACAACATTATCCTAGATCTACTCTTATCCACCAAGATCTACTCTTGTGCATCATTGCTATCCTTTCGAGTACCTTGTGTTGGTTTGCTAGTCCTCATTGGCTATTTAGGGTCTCCCCCTTTATTGTACAGGGCTTGAATATCAAGAAGCGAAGAGTGCCTCGATTGGCATGACAACCAATACTTCTTAGAAATCGATGCCCTCTTGGGTCACCTCTTTAGTTTCCTAACACCTCTATCGTCCTCGATAGGATCACCTTTAGGAGAAACTATAAGTTATGTGATAACAAGACTGAAAAATGGTTAAGGTTCATGTGTTGAGGTAAGTGCTTTGTATGTCAAAGTGATGGTGTTGTACAATCTTGCAAGTGAAGGCTAAGGTCTTATGTGTCAAGATAGGTGCTCATGTGTTGAGGTGGTGCCTCATGCGTTGAGGTGCTTCTTTGTGTGTCGAAGCATATATGGTGTGTGATATACTACTAACCATGGTTGAGCTATTAAGTCTTCCCTTGATACTATCCACTTATAGAGTGAATTACTTTGGCATATAATCAGTTGTAATGATAGTAGAACAATATGATCACATCATTAGGAAAATATCCTTAATATATTTGATATGATAATTAAGCTGACACATGTGGACCATGCACATAAGACGAGAGATAAAGATAAGACGTGATAATATATGAGTGAATTCAAATTGTACATAAAATAATTAATTAAGAGAGAAAGTCAAATTGTTAAACTTCAATGAAGACTTCAGTAAATCAAAGGAGAACTCGAATTGATCACTACAGTGATGTTAACAAGAAAGAACAAGTTAAGAGAGTTTACTAAGTGATAACAAAGAAGATATAGTTAACTAAGTGTTATTACATGATGGCACTTATGTTAAACTAAATGACGACACTTGCATGGCGACACTTAAGTTAGCCACCTAAGTAAGTGGGCAAGCTTTCGGTTAAGGAGCGAGTTCATCCTAAGAATCAGTTTAGTGAGTTAATGAATTGCATGAGAACTGGGGTGCACTTCTTCATGCAATATTGATGCATCCAAATGGAGGGCGAGTTCATCTTGAAGTCAGAAGATCAAATCGAAGCCAATGCATGTGAAGAATATATAAATATGTTTTACATGATTGATGAATTCAATGTGAAGTGAATTCTCTTCTCTCTTGAAGGCAATACGCTTATCTTTGTGCATGATATTATTTTGAGTTTTTGTTCTTTATCTTTCTCTTGCTTTGTAATTGCATTGGGGGTTCTTGATGTAAAATACATTCTCTGCTATTTATCAATATACTACAGAAGGTTTTATTGGGGTTTACGCCCTCAAGTCATAGAGGGTTTCCCCCGAGTAAATTCATGTGTAGAATGTGATTGCTTATGTGTATGGTTTCTATTTGATTTCAAGTATTATTGCAGATACGAATTAAAGATAAAAATATTAACATGGTATCAGAGCTCAGGGTGTGAAAGAGCTAAGTTCAGCAATCAAGCTTGAGCCTACGAAGATCCTGAGTGTGCAAAGTACTTGAAGAATTATGGCTTCGATATTAGTAAGACTGAAAGATCGTCTTGAAGAAACTTCGAACTTCAATACTTGGAAGGTCGGGATTTTGAATATCCTATAATAGAATGATTTATATGGATTTGTATCCAGTGTTATTGAAGAACCTACTTCTAATATAGAGTGCATTACCTTCAAGAAGAATCAAGCCAAAGCAAAGGGAATCATTTATGATTTCGTGAAAGACAACTTGATGCCCATGATTACACCATTGAATACCACAAAGAAATGCTTCGACACTTTGACAAATCTTTATGAGAAGAACGTGCCTAGTCCAAATAAAGCATTGAAGAACAAGATTCTGAATCTAAAGATGTAAAAGGATGAAGCTGTGGCTTCCTTCTTCATAAAGATCTCTTAAGTAAGAGATCAACTTATGAGAATTAGTGTGACGATCGATGATGATGATCTCATACAGACCGATGTTGATGGTCTTCCATATTCATGGGAAACATTCTTGGATGCAGTAAATGGTCGAGAAGTGGACCCTAACTTCAAAATATTGTGGCATGATTTCCTACAAGAATAAGGGAGAATCCAGAGCAAGTATACTTCCTCTAAAGAAGAGAACCTCTCTCTTGCAGCACAGATGAAAATATGTAAGAAATGTCACAAGAAATTATCTCATGAGAAGGAGAATGATTTCAATAACTTTGATAAGTCTAAAGTTTAATGTTTCAATCGCAATAAGAAGGGTCATTATGCAAGAGAATGTTGTGCAAAGAAAAGAGGAATCCTACAGAAGATGAACCTACAAGAAAGAATTCATCTGATGATCAAGAGACGAGGAAGGAGTACTATCTTGTCTCGGTACTATCTTGTCTCGGCCCTTCTTGTATCCATTAACACTAGGGCCGAGACATGTCTAGTGGACAGTGGTGCATCCAAGCACATGACTTGATATAGGAGTACTATCACAGAGCTGAAGAAAAGAATTTTTCCTGTAAGGTGGAGCTTGGAGATAATACAACCTATTTGATACAAGGTATTGGATCCACTTCCTTTCAGTTGCATTCAGGAAATGTACTGCATGTGGATGAAATTCTATTTGTCCCCAGATTGAAGAAGAACCTACTATCTATTTTTGTTCTAGAAGATAATTAAGGATTTAGAGTTATATTTATGGACAACAAAGCACTCCTGTGGCCTAAGCATGAAGACTTAAACCTTGCATCAGTGATTGGGGTTATAGACAGAGGTCTCTACAAAGTTCTTGGAAAAATCATTCAAGCCATGATCCATGACATAGTTAGTCAGTGTGAGTAGTGGCATAAAAGTCTTTTTCATCTCCATTTCAAAGCGCAGAAGATGGTGAAAGGTATGCCCATATTTAAATATGATTTTGATAGTATTTGTAAAGGTTGCTCTCTTGGAAAGAACATTAAGAAGTGTTTTCCATGTAGTACCAATAGATACAAAGGGATTCTTTACTTGATTAATTTTGATCTATGTGGTCCTATGTATGCACCCTCCTTAAGTGGTTATTTATATTATGTGCTTTTCATAAATGACTTTTCTCGCAAGTCATGGGTTTATTTTTTGAAAGCAAAGAGTGACACTTTCAACAAATTTCAATAGTTTAAAGAACTAGTTGAGAATCAGACTAGAAAGCACATTCATGCTTTGAGATCTGATAATGGAGGAGAGTTTGAGTCCCTTGACTTCAATGACTTCTATCAAGATGTAGGAATAAAAATATACTTTAATGTAACCCACACCCTCCGGTAGAATGGGGTTGTTGAAAGAAATAACAAAACAATGTGAGGTTTCAAAAACCATGATGTGTGACCAGGATCTGCCACCTCCTTATGGGAAGAAACCTCCAACACTGTTGTTTATATTCAGAACAGAATCCCTAATGCTATCTTGGGTGAAAAGACCCTTGAAGAGGTTTTCACTGGTAAAAAAACAGATGTTGGACACTTGAATATTTTTGGTTGTCTTGTTTACATTCACATACCAAAAGAGAAGAGGACAAAGATGGAGCAATCCAAAAAGAAAGGAACATTTGTTGGATATAGTGAATCCTCCAAATCCTACGAAATCTATGTTCCAGGACAAAGAAACATTGAAGTCAGCAGAGATGTAACATTTCATGAAGAGGCTGCCTTCAAGTGCTGGAAAGAAATTCAATGTGATTCAGACATGGAGGAGCATGATACTCCTATGACAGAGAATCCAATTTCTGATTCTCCCCTTTCAGAGGTTGAGAGGGAGAAGCCAAAATAGTCCGTAGATCCACTTGGTCCTGAAGAACTAGAAAAGATCTAATAGAAATATCACTTGATGAATATCTTGTTAAGAGGAGATCTGCATGGTGTCAAGTCATTCTGCAAGAGGAAAAAAATCAAGGAGCACCTCCAAGCTCACCAAAAGAGAAAAAGAGACCTAAACGATTTTCAAGATATGTAGCATAGATGAGTCACATTAGTGATTGAGAACCCTGTACCTATTGGAAGCCTCTAAGAAGGAAGTATGGAAAGGTGCCGTGGTGGAAGAATACAAATCCATCATGCCGTGGTTCCTAAGCCTAATGAGAAATCAATAGTAACTTTCAAGTGGCTCTATAAAATGAAGCATCTAGCTAATGGAAGTATTGGAAAGTATAAAGCAAGATTTGTGGCCCATGGATTCTCATAGAAAGAAGGTATAAGACCATTGCGAGGCATTCGCTCCTGTGGCCAGGTACTCTACCATCTGAACCATAATTTCCCTTGCTTCAATTTTTGGTTGGAAAGTTGACTAGATGGATGTGAAGACTGCCTTTCTCTATGGTGAGGTTGAGGAAGAGGTTTACATACAACAACCTGAGTGGTTTGTAGTTCATGGAACAGATTCCCATGTATGCAAACTTAAGAAATACGTGTATGGGATTATTCAGGTTTAAAGGACTTGGTCTTCAAGGATTGACATCTATATTATGAGCTTGGGCTTCTCCATAAGTGATGCTGACCCCAACTTGTACTTAAAGGTTGTGAAGAACCAACCATTGATTTTGGTTCTCTATGTTGATGACTTCTTCCTTACTGGAGAGAAGCAACAAATAGCTTGGTGTAAGACTCAATTATTATGCACTATTTTCCGAGCTCACTTCTAAGTTTGAAATGAAAGACTTAGGTGTTATGCACTATTTTATTGGTCTAAAAGTTTGGCAATGTAAGGATGAGATCTTTCTCTCTCAAGGAAAGTACACAGTTGATGTATTGTGGAGATTTGGTATGATGGACTGTAACTTCATGTCTACTACAATGATGTCTAATATAAAAAACCTACATGAGTCAGATTCTGGATTGGATCTAGTGGATACTACCATGTATAGACAGCTCATTCCTTGCTTGATGTATTTGATACATAGTAGACTAGACATATGTTATGCAGTGAATATCTTTAGTCAGCTCATGTTGGAGCCAAGACATAGACACTGGGTAGCTTCCAAGCATGTGCTTAGATACCTTTTAATGCTATTGCTTATGGAATCAGATATGCTTCCAGTGGGGGAGTGGTGTTACTTGGATATGGTGACTCCGATTGGGGTGGGAGTATTGTGGACCAAAAGAATACATCCGAAATTTGTTTTAGCTTGGGATCAACTATGATATCCTGGTCTTGTTATCACAAAACTTGTAGTTTCCCCAAAAGGTGATCCTATCCAGGATGGTAGAGTTGCTAGGAAAATAAAGAGGTGACCCAAGAGGGCCTCGATTCCCAATAAGGATTGGTTGTCACACCAATCGAGGCACTCTTCACTTTAGATCAAGCTAACGAAAGATCAAGGGGGAAACCCTTACTATCCAATTAGGGATAGCGAATCAACACAAGGTACTCTAAAGGTTAGGAATTATGCACAAGAGTAGATCTTGGTGGATAAAATCTACATCTAGGGAAACATTGTGGATTATGAGAGTTAGGAACCGATTGAGGAGGCTTAGGAAACATAAAGATTCTCAACCATTAGAAAATGTACCACAATGAATTTATGCTAATATATCAAGATAGATCTAGTTCATATGAAGAACACCCAAATTAGATCTACCTAGGGTTTAAGCAAATGAGACCAAAGTGGACCCAAAATAGTAGATCTGGGTGTTAGAAGACTAGATCTAGATGCTTGAAGAGTAGATCTATGAAATTGAGGGGGGTTCAAGCATACCCAACCGATAGATTTGAAAAATTAACCAAAGACCCAAGGAGGGCATCCCACCTAGAGATGACTAGTGCTAGGTCCGGGGGTAAATGGAGTCAGATTAAGTTGAAAATTTAGATCTAGTGTTTTTATATTTATTCCAAAGTGGGTTTTGATGGCCATACTCAAAGAAGTACCCGATCTATTAGATATAGAAACGGGGGTTTGAATAATGAGATTTTGTTGTGAAAATTGGATTAAGCCCCCAAAAAATAAAATAAAATGCAAATGTACCTGGAAATACTTGCTACAAAAATGTCTTTAACTCACTGCCACATGTTCCGGACACCAATCTGACCAGACCAAAATGTTTGGAGATGGGGTAATATGGTAATAACGACTGTTTGGACCCCATACCCCCTTAGGAGCGCCCTATGAGAAAGTAAATGCTCAATGAAAGTGGCTGACAGGCCATTTCTGCATGGGAAACTGAAGAAAAGTGGTAATATGACCGTATCACCATCGAAAACTGCCCAAAACTAATAACAAAGTGTGCCAATGGAGTCTGAAAACTCAAATCCACTAGGAATGAGTACTCATACACTAGTTTACCATCGAGAGATACATATGTAAGATCATCCATGCCTAGAATAATATAATAATGGCCTGTAAATAATAATGATAGTAAATATCCATCAAACCATCATCTGAAACTCTTGTATGAAGCATGAAACCATCTAATGGGCACAAAGGGACCATGAATAATCCATCTCTAACAATGTTGTCCCATACTCATCTTGGACTGTGCGGTTGACATGGTCAAATTGGGTTGACCAGTTCAAGACTGATAAAAATAATGATCCAGACCACAAATAACTGCTGCTGTAAGTACAAATGGGTGAGATACGCTCCTTCAATTATAATGTAGTAAGACCAAAGTATAAAATGATGTTTAACTGGAACTAGCATGTAAAAAAAAAGTCCAGATGAAAGTAACCAACCACTATAAACAGGAACATCATGTGTATACTCATTTACAGATTGGGCCAATTTCCTAACCATGGGTGAGGATGGAGAAACGATGCTAGGATAAGGGAAAAGACTTGATAACCTCAACGTTGCAATCTCTTGGATAAGGTAAGAAGGAAAGACCACCTACACATACGCTGGATAAAGAAAAAAACAGCATATGGAGGTGTCTCACAAATGGGTAGAGTGATGAGACCGCTTCAAATTAAATCTAGGAAAGCACCGTTTTTTAGCAATTCATTTGTCAGTTTTACTCAGTTTGATCTTTAGCATTTAATTCACTTTATATATTTTCACTAGGAAGCCTCCAAAATAATGTGCCTTGAGAGCCTTCCGGGCTTCAGATATGACTCGGTACTATGACCTTTATTGCCCACCACCGCCATAGGTGCAATGGAGTGACCACCCTATTGTCCTGTGGGGATAAACAACCTTACATAAAACAAGGATGAGTGTTCATTCTTTGGCCACTAACTAGCTAATATAGATATATGTAGTAGTGTTTAACAACATTGTGTTTGCTGACTTGGTATTCCTTTAGACATAGCATTTAAGTTCTGATGCTTTAGTGTTTAGAAACACTGTTTGTAGGTTTCAAGGACTACAAGATAACAATCATTGTGACTAGAATCACACAGTCTAGAGCCGAGACACAAATGTAAACAAGAAATCTATCCAGCATAGAGGTCTAGGTGGGAGAAGTCCTCAAGATCACTAGCTAAGGTGTAAGTCGAGATCAAATCAAGACTGGAATATAATGGATGGATGGGGATGTGACTAATGATGCCATGGATAACGAAAGCCGTACAAAAAGGGAATGACCGAGTCCATACTTATGAAGTAAGGGCATGACCAATGAATATACACAATAATCTCCTACTCATAGCAACTAACCACTTTTTCTCTAAACAACAAGTAAGCATAACATAAAGTATAGCCACTAAACAATAATCATATACCTAGTTAAAACTACCTAGATAAAAGAAAGAGCACATTAGCAGTCCAAATGCACAAATCATATACCTGCTAGATCATATACTTGAGTCTTTAATCTGGACATCTGAATCATAATGATGCACTGCAACTAAATACATCATGGGCTCTGACATCAATCGGATCTCGATGATAGAAGAATTGCTAACTCACTCACCAACCTGGGGTCATGGGGCTCAGTCCTGGCATGAGATTGTCAAATGTACAAGCTCTGGATCCACTGAATACATGACAGTGATCATCAATATGCTATTCATCATCAACTGAACTCAACTAAAATGTCAAAGGGCTGTCTCAAAAATATAGTGGGAACTGATCTGTAATCATTGTAGATCGGATATTATGGATGTGAAAATAGGTATTTATGAGATAACCTTGGCATGACAGAGAATGCCTCTCTCGCTAAGAGGGAGTGCTAAATTTACAGCATCATGAGTCATTCTCCATGTCAAGATTGAGCCTCGTGTGTCAAGGTAGTGCCTTATAGGAGCTTGAGTTGGACTCAAGAAACTTGGAGAAGAATCTTGAGTTGGACTCAAGATTGGTTAATGTCAAAGTGATGATTTTGTACAGTATTGGTATTCAAGGCTGTCTTGTATGTCAAGACACATCCTCATGTTTTGAGGTGGTGCCTCATGTGTTGAGGTGATGCTTTGCGTGTTGAAGCATGTATGGTGTGTCATGAACTACTAACCATGGTTGAGCTATTAAGTCTCCTCTAAAGACTGGCCACCTCTAGAGTGAATTACTTTAGCATATAACCACTTAGAACGATATTAGAACAATATGATCACATCATTGGAAAAATCTCCTTAGTATATTTGATATGATAATTAAGCTGGCACATGTGGACCATGCAGATAAGACAAGAGATAAATATAAGATGAGATCAGATATGAGAGAATTCGAATTGCACATAAAAGAATTAATTAAGAGAGAAATTCAAATTGTTAAACTTCAGGGAAGACTTCAGTAAATGAAAGGAGAAGTCGAATTGATCACTACAATGGTGTTAACAAGAAAGAATCAGTTAAGGGATTTAAATAAGTGATAACAAATAAGATCTAGTTAACTAAGTGTTATTTCATGACGACACTTATGTTAAACTAAAAGACGACACTTGCATGATGCCACTTAAGTTAGCTACCTAATTAACTGGGCAAGCTTTTAGTTAAGGGGTGAATTCATCCTAAGAATAATTTCAGTGAGTTAATGCACTGCATGAGAAGTGTTGCGCACTTATTGATTCAAGATTGATGCATCCAGGATTGATGAAGAATATATATGATAAAAGTAAAAGTGTATGTCTGTGAAGAATATATAAACATGTTATACATGGTTGATGAATGCAATGTGAAGCGAATTATGTTCTCTCTTGAAGGAAATGAGCTTCTCTATGTGCACTAGGGGTGCTTGATGTAAAAGACATTCTCTACTATCTATCGATATACCAGGGAATGTTTTGTTGGGGTTTTCTCGCCCAAGTCATAGAGGGTTTCTCCAACATAAATTCATGTGTAAAATGTGATTGGTTATGTGTATGATGGATATTTTATTTCAAGTATTATTGCAGTTTTGAATTAAAGATAAAAAATAGTTATTAGTAACTTCCAACACTTGTCTTCATCGTGGCCATCAATGTCACAGTGGTTATGGTGGTTTTTTGGATCCTTGCATTGTTTTATCATGGTTGTAATCTTCTTCTCCTTTCCTTTCCACTTCTTCTTCCCCTCCTCGGTAACATCCTGGCTCTCTTTCTATTTTGAACAGCTTGGATATCCCTTCTTATGGCGTATGTTTTTCGGGTATTGTTCTTGTACACAAGCTTCATCAATTGACCTGGGCTTGAAGAGCATCACGTTCCTCCGTATGTGACTTTGTAAACCACCTAAATACTTGAGGAGTACATCTGTTTTCTTGTGTGAGATACCCAGCATGATAGCCATCTTCCTGAACTCAGTGGTGTATTCTTGCACACACTGCCCCTTCATTTGTGTAAAGTAATGCCAACATATATACTGGTCCTATACATACCTTATAGGGTTGAATTGGGACTTGATGAGGGTTTTAAAGTCCTTAACCTGAGTTACTGGTGGATCAACATCCTATGTTTTCCCACTAGGTTAAATCATTGACCTCAAACTTCAGTTGGGAAAATGATATCTTTTGATCCTTGGCACTAAAATAAACGTCCAATTGTTGCAACCAAAGATTCAATTTTAGAGCCTTGATATAGCTTGATCTCGGCTTTCACTTCCATCTTGAAGAGAAACTGGGAAGGAATGTTGGTACTGGAACATGGCTACTCTCTTGTCGGCTACTTTATTGACTTTCTTTTATATTCCAATTTTTGCTATGATCCAAAATCCGAGTTCAAGACTCCAAAATCACCGAAAGGTCCAAAATGGGTCTCCAAATCGGTCATGAGGTTGACATGTTGCGTGAGATATCGGTTACTTGTATTTCCAGTATTGTAAATCATAGATCTTTTCCAGCTTGTAGAGTAACCCATCCCAAAGATGATAGTCAGCGTTGTTGTTACCTTTTTCTACATAGAATTGACCTTTCAGTTGTTGAAATACCTCCTTGGAAGTCCTCATCTTCTATGTATTCCTCCTTGTATGCATCATGGGTAAAAGGCTCCATGTGCATAAGAGTTCTCAATGTTGTAATCTTGGTTGTAGGTGGCCTTGAGAGCATGTCTACCAACTTGTTTGTATTTTCCTCATTATACTTGATGATTAGATGGTATTGTTGCAATAATCCCATCCACTTAGAAGGTTCTGTCTGTTGTAGATTACTCTAATCTTGCAAATACTGCAATGGCTGGTGATCAATGTGAATGATGGTCTCATTTCCCATTAGACAGTGCTTTCACTTCTTAACAGCTTGAACCAAGGCATAGAGTTCTTTATTGTAGGTATGGTAGTTTAGGACCCCCACGTGAAACATTTCATAATGATAGTATGCTGGCCTCCCTCCTTGCATCGAAATCATTCCAATGGCATACCCACTTTCATCTATCTACAATTCAAAAGGTTTCTACAAGTCAAGCAACAAAAGAACTGGTGCTTGGCTAATATTTCACCTGAGCTCTTCAAAGAATTTTTTTTGTTCTTCCCCATTGAAACCCCTTACTGTTGGTTGTTATGGCATTTAGATGTGTAGCCACAGCCAAAAAGGAAGCTAGGAACTTTCGAAGGTATTGTGTTGCCCCCCAAAAGAACCTAACTTCAGTGACATTTGTTGGAGTTGGCCACTTGGTGATGACCTGTATCTTTGTAGGATCAATCTCGAGTTCCCCTCTACCGATCACATACCCCAAGTACACTATTGATTGTTGGGAGAACTCACATTTCTTCAAATTAGCTAGTAACCTTTGTTTTTTCAAAATTTCTAACACCTGCTTGACATATGAGATATGCTCTTCCCAGGTAACACTATAAACGAGTATGCCATCTAGATATACTTTAAGAAACGAATCTAATAAAGGGGGTAATACATTATTCATCAAACACATAAATATAGTTGGTCCTCTGTATAAATAAAACAGAATTACTAACCATTCGTATAGACCTTGCCTAGTCTTGAAGGTGTTCTTCCAGGTGTCCTCCTCCTTCACTCACACTTGGTCATATCTTGATATGACATCCAACATGATGAAGTACATGGCATGCTGCAATTGCTCCAACATATCATTGATTGTGGGCATAGGGTACTGATTATTTAGTGTGATCTTATTCAATGATCTATAGTCAATGCACATCCTCCAAGTCCCATTCTTGTTGGGTACTATGGTGATAGGTGATCCACAAGGTGAGGATCTTGGTTGGATCAAGCCATCCTCCAACAATTGTTGCAACTGATTATTCACTTCATCTTCTTCTATGATAGATTGTTTTTCTAGTCTGATGTTCGATAATGGAGAATCTTGTGATATTTAAATCTCGTGCTCCACCTCCCTCTTAAGGTGTATCCCCTTAGGTTCCTGAAATGGTTCTCTGTATTCTTGCAAAAAGTTATCGAACTGGTGTTTTTTCTATTTGGTACATCCCTCCAAGGATGCCTCTTCACTTTTATCGATTCACATTTCTATCGAGTTGTCTTAGTAAAATCAATACAACCTTTCTACTTGAGCTGATCAAATTTTTTGCTTGGTTGGCACTTACCAGAGAGATCTTCAAGTTAAATCTGTGCATGTTGATGATCAAGGATAACCCATCCTTGGTAAAGCGGTATTTGTTTGATCTCCTCATGAACACCACATCCCTCATATACATATAGGTTCTTTTGAAAACTACACCGCAAACATCCAAGGGTACTATGTCTACCTCCACTTCATCAACATACACTGCAGTTATGGAAAACATGATCTTGCACTCTTTTGTGACTCTAATTTCTACATCTTTATTTTTGAGTCCCAATAGGTAGGGACTGGGATGATCATATACTTTCAAAATCCAATCCTATGTACCAGAGCCTTTGCTATGAGGTTTTCCTATGAACTGAAATGGAATAAAGCGTCGATGTTGGTCTTCTTAACCTGGATCTTGATGTGGAAGAGTTTTGTCATCTCTTTCTTATCCTTAGGGTGAAGGCTAATCTGATTCATGTCCTTCTACATTGTGGTACAAATAATCTTCTCGTCCACATCCAAGCTACTTTCTAACTCCTTGCTTGACTTAGGGACTAGAAGGTTCTTCTTCTTGGAATCCTTTTTGAGGTTCTTGGATTTTAGTTCGAGATGTAACTTCTAGCACTCGTCTTTAGTGTGGTTATAGTGGTTTTTCGGATCCTTTCATCGACGTGCTCTGACTCTAGTCTTCTTCTCCTTCCCCTTCCACTAATTCTTCCCCATCTTGGTAACATCCTGGATCTCTTTCTATTTTGAACCACTTGGTTGCGCTTTCTTATGGCTTATGTTTTCCTGGCACTGTGCTTGTACATAGGGTTCATCAATTGAGCAGGGCTTTGGAAAACATCATGTGCCTTTATATGTGACTTTGTAATCCCCCAAAATACTTAAGGATTATATTTGGCTTCTTGGGTGAGATTGTGAAAATCCTCACAGCAAATCTAAGAGATGATGTATACCTCACAAGAGAATGATTATGATTAAGCAAGAAAATAGAAGAAGAGTGGTCAATACAGTATAATGAGCAACAGAATAATATGGTACAGTAGAACTCGGATAGAAGCAATAATACTTCACACACACTAGTTAATTAATCACAATATGGACAAATAAATAGTACAATGGTAGAGAGGATTCGAATCCCTAAGGCGGCAATTCGAATTAGCCTCTCAGAGTGATCATAAAATCAATAGAGTGTCATCGGAGCACAACTAGGTGTCCTCATGATCATCGGAGCACAACTGGAAGTATTCATCATCATCAGTGGAGTCATCAATGCTCAAGTAACTATCAACCATCAGTCCAACTGAGTCTGGTAGGTGTAACTGAGTATAAACTGAAGATAGCTGGACTGGTAGGTGAAGAAGGGCAAGTTTCTCCCTAAAATCAAGGAAGAAGGGCGCATTAAGCAACTGGAGGGCTAAAACTGAATAGTGAGAAGCTCCTAGGGGCTGGCTAACTGAGGGCTAGGTGTTGGACTGATGACTGGAATGCATGCAAAACGCATGCAAACCCTAGAATGCATGCAAACCCTAAAAGTGCATGCATGACTGAAAATGTAAATGATCAAAATACTGGTGGAACTAGGATGGAGTATAGGAATATCCTAACACCCCCCCTTAATCCATCCTGGGCCCTGGTAACTAAGACCAAAGGTCACCCAATACAATGAATAATAATAGTCAATAAACCAAAGAAGTGGGAAAATTTCATGGGAAACATACGCCCTCCTCAAAAATAGACTGTAAGGCACACACAAAAATTAATGCTCCAAACTCAAGCAGGTGTGATGCTTGGTCATATGTCTGGAGGTATCTTCTTCTTGGGAAGAAGTGGATCATGCTCAAAAAGCATGTGCTTGTACTTGCTCTTCAGATCGAATGTGATGAGAACAAATCCAACAATATGAGAATGATCCTTGAACCTGTGATTCGAATCAGCTGAGGTAGGATCAAATCTGTGAAAGTGCATATAGTATTTTGTCTTCTCCTTCGAACCACCTTGGGTGAGATTATGCGAAAAATAACTATTACATGTTTTCTTGAAATCAAAATCAGATTTAAGACTTAAAAAACAGTTTCTTGAGATCTCCTTTGAACCAACAGGGGTGAGATCAAAACTATCATATGCATGAGAAATTATCCCAAGCAGTAATTGCTTAGAACCCAATTTAGATACAAGACTTGAATCATGGTTCTTGAGATCTCCTTTGAACCATGAGAGGTGAGATCAAAACCAGTAGATGCATGAGAAATTATCCCAAGCGAATGGCTATGGCCATATTCTTCAATGACATTCTGAAAGCATGGAATTATGATCATATAGTAGTATAAAAGAGGAGATAGCTGGAGACGAGTGAATGCATTACCTTCAATAGATGTTTTGACCTCCGAAATAATCATGTGATCATGATGCAAACCAACAGACTCTGGTGCAAGAGAGGATTTAGGACCTTCTGCAATATCTAGAGTGTGAGCTGGCACAAAAAGAGGAGAAGGTTTGAGCATGAGTGGAGAATTTGCAAGTTCTTTGTCAACAACTTCAATATGAGATGATACTGGTTCATGATCTGAGAGATCATCAAGAGGAGCGAATGCATCACTTTGCTTGCTTTCGAATGGGTTGGGACCAAGTCCTTCATTCTTTCTGCCAAATTTTTCATCCAGGTGAGCCCATAATTCTTTTGGAGTCCATAACTCTCTTGGAGTTTCAACACCATCACGGTATTTGAAATGGAATCTAAGGTATGCAGGCAAAGAAAGCATCATTGCTCCAAAAGGCATCATCACCTTTATTTAACCAATCAATCTTCTCTTCAGGGGATTCGAACTCTCTTTCAAAATGACAATCAAAAAGATCATGGATCTTCAACTGTGCTATCATTCTTGGTTTCCATTCATCATGGTTGAATGGAGAAAGAAAAGGGATTCCTTCTAAATCATACATTGAAACTGTAGAGGACCTGCAAAAACAATATAGAATAACTGCAATTGTTACTGCTGCACTTGAAATCTTGGTAATAACCTGCAAAAAACTCTCAGGAATGGAGATAAAAAATACTCTCAACATGCTCTGATACCATGTGAAAATATTCACAGCAGATCTAAGAGATGATGTATACCTCACCAGAGAATGATTATGATTAAGCAAGAAAATAGAAGAAGAGTGGTCAATACAGTATAATGAGCAACAGAATAATATGGTACAATAGAACTCGGATAGAAGCAATAATACTTCACACACACTAGTTAATTAATCACAATATGGACAAATAAATAGTACAATGGTAGAGAGGATTCGAATGCCTAAGGTGGCAATTCGAATTATCCTCTCAGAGTGATCATAAGATCAATAGAGTGTCATCGGAGCACAACTAGGTGTCATCATGATCATCGGAGCACAACTGGAAGTCTTCATCATCATCAGTGGAGTCATCAATGCTGAAATAACTGTCAACCATCAAACTGAATCCGGTAGGTGTAACTGAGTGTAACTGAGTGTAACTGAGTGTAAATTGAAGACAACTGGACTGGTTGGTGAAGAAGGGCGAGGTGCTCCCTAAAATCAAGGAAGAAGGACGCATTAAGCAACTGGAGGGCTAGAACTAAATAGTGAGAAGCTCCTGGGGGTTGGCTAATTGAGGGCTAGGTGCTGGACTGATGACTGGGATGCATGCAAAATGAATGCAAACCCTAGAATGCATGCAAACCCTAAAAGTGTATGCATGACTGAAAATGTAAATTATCAAAATACTGGTGGGACTAGGATGGAGTATAGGAATATCCTAACAGAGATACCCAACATTATAGCCATCTTCTTAAATTCGTGGTGTATTCTTGTACACTCTGCCCCTACCTTTTCCTAAAGTAATGCCAATGGATCCACTGGTCCTCTACATATCCAATAGGTAGAAATGGGACTTGATGAGGGTTTTAAAGTCCTCCCACTTAGTTATTGGTAGATCACCCTCTTGCCTAAGTGAATATATGTGGCTTTCTCACCAAGTTAATGCATGACCCTCAATACTTCAGTTGGGTAAATGATATCTTTTGCTCCTTGGTTATTTGAGGATACTAAAACAAACCTTTAATTGTTGTAACCATTGATACGATTTTAGAACATCGATCTCACATTATTAGGACTTGATATCGATTTTCACTTCCATCTTGAAGAGAAATTGGGAAGGAATGTTGGTACTTGAATGTGGTTTCTCTTTATTGGGCTCTCTCGCCAGCTCCTTTCCCCTTTGTTATGCTTCACAACCACTCCTTATTGTTGCTTGAATATGGAACAATGTAATAGAAAATGGAACCCCTTATTTTCTCAACAACCAAATATTGAACATTGCTCAATAGTCGTTTAAGGTTAATTTTAGAGTTTGTACATGCCTTAATTCCCATTTAGGGTTAGGGGTTTGAACTCCTAGAATTTTCTTAAAATTCCACACATGAATAGCTCCACATGTGCAAGAAATGAGGCTGATGTGGAATCCACTCAGAGCTCTGGTGGTCAACTTGCGAGAGGCATAACGTTTGCATACAGACTCTGATTGAGGCAATCTTTGGACCATAGGAAAGGTCTCCAAGTGTAGAATTGATTCATGGCTCATCGCATGGGCGATGGGTTGTGTTACCCCAAAAAATTCCATTTAGACCCTAGAACAGGCCTTAGAAGGTTCCAGACACCAAATGTACATAATAAGACCAACCCATGAAATGATCCTTACGAGCCAGCTCATTCAATATTTCCACTCCGAAAGGTCCACTTATCACATCTATAGTAGTCGGGCTACCATACTCTATTTTTCAGATTCCAGTACACTTTTTAGCTAGTTCCTTTACATTGAGATGCTGAGATGAGCATTTATTATGGATCACTATCAGATTATAGACATCAGTTTTCTTCGCCATGCGATGATAGAGTTTCAGGACACTCAAAGAGATGACCGATGTAGCCATTTATCCATTTGTACAGAGTAGTTAGCATTGCCCAGAGTTACAGTAGCTATTTTAGAGGACAGATGCTGGTTCAAATGATGAGCACTTAGGTATATGACTCAGCAGGTATATTTTGGTGTTATGGTTATATTGCTTTTATATTCATTCTTGTAGCATGTCTTAACATTTAGTATCATGATCTCGCGATCATATAGATATGTGGACCTGGTTGTACTTTTATATATATCATATTGTCCCTACTCGGACTTAGAAGTTCTTGACCTATACTCATCGATTTTACCCTCCTTAAGGAGATTAGAGGTGATCATTCCCACCATACTTTGGCTTGCTAGTGTTGGTCTCATTATTCACTATCTTCATCCATCCATGACCTACCCAGTTTGTTCATTACCTCGATTTACTACTTCACTAGTGGCATGGAGGACCTTTCCCCATTATAGCCTCTGTATTGGATGAGCTTCCTTGTTTATCGTGTCTCGGCTCTGAGTTGGTGACAAAACTTAGCTTTGGTGAGTTGGATTAATCCCCCTAGTCACTAAAGATGTTGTTGGCTAAACCTGAAACGGATAATGCTGCCATGAATACAAATTATGAAAAGAAAATGTTATATCTATTGTGAAAAGCCAATTGAAACTGGCAAAGAAATATCAAATGTTATATCTATTGTGAAATGTAAATACCCAAGTAAACAAGATGTCTAAAGACACACCTGGAAGTGCTCAAGTAAACAAGTGCCTTAAAAACACACCTGCAGCAAGAATCCTAATGAAATGTAAATCTATGCAATGTGTTTATAAACACACAGAGATCAAAGGCTATGGAAACTAAAGGCCCAAGGTGAATAAACACTCTTTGAACAACTTACCCATTTGTGAGACACCGCCATTCCTTGTGTTATTGCTTGTCCGGTATATGCTATGGTGTGTATTCCCTTTTCCATATCCAAAGTGTAGCAGTTTTAAGTCAGTAAGTCATCCCTTGGCCTAACCATTTTATTTTTAGCCTTCACCCTTCAGTAGCAAATTGATCACAACTATGAAGTGAGTATGGTTTTGAAAGTCGAGTCTGAGTTATAAATAATATTTGGATTTAGATCACCAGTAATGATTACTTTTTGTTATAATTGCTATTTGAATGGATTGCAAAGCATGTTTTAACCTTTGACACCTTGTAGTAGTTTGATGACAGTTTGAGTTATATTTTGGTCATGTTGACTTGGTCAAACCTAGTTTGACCAAAAGTCAACCACAAGACATGAGGTGTCAAACCTCAGATGATACAGAGATATATTATATGGTCTGGTACAGGTCACCATGGTGGTTCTATGCAATGGTTTCAGCCTTATGATGATGATTTGTGCTTTTCAGCACTTTTACAGATTATTATTATTTGGTCTGTCGGATATGATGAGTATTTTTTTTTACCATGCAGAGGTATATATGGTGTATGAGTACACATATTAGATGTATTTGGACCTTTTGAGTCCAATGGGACAGTCTGTTTTCAGTTCTAGGCAGTTACAATGATTTTTAGCCTCAGTTGGATATCCTAGTGCAGTTTTGGCCTATCAGAGCAAAGCAGAGAGTTGTGAGTTCACCTAGGGCGTTGTGCATGGAGGGGGTGGTCCAGCCACTTGATATTACCATATTACCCCCTCTCAAAGATCCTGGTGGCCTCCCCTTGACAACGCAGGCACTCCAGGAGGTAGTTTGGGCATGTTCACATTTCCTGAGGCAGTCCAGAAATGGTGAAAATGGTTATTGAAGGATTCGATTTGGGCTACTAAGGAAAAGTTATGGAATGGGATGACTTGTGATGATGAGTGGGATGTCTTCCACACCTTCTCCATTAGTTTCAGCTTTCACTGGGACCCACACCCATCACATTTTGCATTTTATATTGAGTTCTGGAGCATCCTAAGGCTCACGACTTTCCCAGAGAGGCACGATTTGGTGTCTAGATTATTTTTTTTTGATATTGTGCCATGAGGATTGACCAAGGGTGTTGATAATTACCCCTTGGACCCACCATGAGATAGATCTTATGTTTTATCATTCACTTTTGGTGGGACCCCCTCTCCTAGGGCGATTTGGTCCATTTGATGTATTATTTTATTAGTGATCCATGTATTGTACTGTTGAGTTCATCTCAACCGTTAATTAGATCTTTTGATCTTTTAATCTTGGCCAATCATTCAAAAAGTGGTTAGGATTATGGCCTCTCTCCATCCTATTTAAAGGAGAGAGCTTCTCATTGTAAAGGGGACTTTTGGCTCTAGATTATTGGAATAGAAAAATACTATTGCATCTATCTATTGTGTTGTGGTTAATGCTTTTGGATTTCGTTCGTTGGTTCTTCCTTTGCACTGGGTTATTAGACATTTGTCTTGCTATCGATTTTGTTCCATGATTTTTTCATCTACAGGTGGAGGCTGAATTGGTTCAAGGAGGATGCATTGGTAGGGGAAGACTCTCCCTGCCTCTTCTTTGGGTTTCTTCGTCGTAACAGGGAATATTACTGTCTCAAGACCTTCTATTTCATGTTCTCATTCACTTATACTTGTATTTCCTCCACGTTTGATCATTCTGATTGAATCGACTTTCCTTGGTTTGACAAGTAGAGGAGGGCGCACTTGTGGAGCTAGGGCATCAATTCAAGCAAGGCAAATCAAAGGTAACCTCAACAACAAGGAAACCTCACCCATCACTCAAGTATGATCTCAAGGTAAATTTCTCATTCCATGATCTATCCATTTGTCTAAGTAACTGAAAACCCTCATTTTACAATTTTTTAGATCTACTTAGAGCTACTTGGATTTTGGGTAAAACATTTAAAACCCACCTCTATAGCATCCACGACAATTCGAATCTATAGTTTGGTGTGTGTTGGCGTTCATCCGACCCATTTCCCAAGGAAAATTAGCCTCTCCAAGTGAGGTCGCACTTCTTGGACAGGTGAGTTTCGTTAGATCCAGCGCCTGGGTAATGACCTACCCGTAGTGTGTCACTTTAGTGATTTTCACCTTGTGGGCCCCATTCTTCATTTTGAGGGTTGAGCCCCACTTGAGTCACTTATTGATACGTCTTAGATCTTAGATCTACTGATATCTAGCCATTGGATGATCCTAATTTTCGAGATCCACCTAGCTTTGCACCTCAACATCCTTGATCTACAGTTTGGTGGACATCTGACTCCATTTGGCCCATTTACCAAGGCACTGATCCTTCTCCAAGCCCTCACAACTTTTCTAGTTTGTTGAGTTTGCTTGTGGCTTGGTCTTTGTCTTACTGCTTGAACACCTAGACATTGTCATATCCACTCATCAAGCCTTTCTTTGGTACTGGTTAGCCCAAAACTAGTCTTTAACTACCCTGCATTGGACACGATTCCCAAGGCAAAGGATTTTCTCTTATTTGACTAGCACCTTGATCTTAGATCTGGTTTTACATCTCATAAGTCACTCACATAACCAAGTTGGACCAAATATACATGTCTTAAACCTCTTTATCCAACCCCTTACTCATCTTGTGACTTCATCCATAGATCTAGGGTTTACCATACACCTTACGTACTTCATCCATACTTGATTTGATCTGGTGTCTTAGTCTGATCTCTCCTATCGGGAGTAGATTGGCGTGACAACCATCCATTGGGAGTTGAGGCTATCTTGGTTGCACCTCTTTGGTTGTCCATCCCCTCTGCCATCCATCTTGGATCCATCTCTAGGGGCAACTACAATTTTGGTGATAACAGGTCTAAATAGGTAACAAATTATATATTGATCCATTTCAAATCACACCCCATTTTTGAAGGTTTTTGTTCCCCCAAAACTTGTACTGAATGACTTGAAGGTCCTCCACCTTCTACTTGCAGTACTATTTAGCCTTTTTTGCAACTATCCCTCTCCCATAAAATGATCCCTTCAAACCAATCCATCCAATCTTCCAACCCCAAATGGTCCAAATAGGTGATAAATTATATATTGATCCATTTTGAATCACACCTTCCCATTTTGGTAGGTTTTTGGTTCCCAAAAGCTTCTACTGAATGATGTGAAGGTCCTCGACCTTGTCCTTGGAATACCATTTAGCCTTCCTTGCAGCTGAGTTCATACCATCCCTTCCCAATAGTTTTGGACTTCTTCTGCAACAATGTGTCTTCTGCTAACTCTGCCTGGGATTCTGGTGCTAAATCCTCTATAAAATGTAAGACCTACTCAAGTTCCTAATCCAACATGGAAGGTTCATAGAGTTCAAGTTTTCTACATCCACTATGAAGTAAATTCTCATGTATGGGGTTAGACTGGGTCTATGGGCATTATCTCCCACCTTCTCCAATACCTCAAATGGGCTATACCTCAAAGCCTTGTTCTTCTGAACAGGACACTGTAGTCTTTCCTGGTTCAAGAGTAACTATACTTTGTTTCCCACTTTGAATGATTTTTCGACCTTTTCCTGGTCATGCCTAGAATTGTATTTTTCTTGTGACTTCTTCAATGCAAAATATCTTAATGCGCCACCTATGGTCTCTTCCCTTACTCCCCTTTGTTGTCCATATACAAAATCTAGAACTGAAGGTGAAAAATATCCAAAACAAGTTTCAAAAGGCAACTTATGAATGGAAGTGTGGACTGTTCTATTATAGGAGTGTTGAAAATAGATCAAGTTTTCATCCCAAGTCTTTCGATGCTTTTTTTTGTAACCCCTCAAAAGCTGCACAAAAGTCATGTTGACTATTTCTGTCTGGCCATCTATCTGTGGATGGAATGTTGTATATCTCTTGAACTTTGTCTCCAAGTTCTCGCAAAGTGTAGTCTAGAAGGCACTGAGAAATCTGGTATCCCTGTCTGAGATGATGCTCCTGAGTTTTCGAAAGTGCACCTAGACCTATTCAATGAAGATGTTTGTTGCTTCCTTTTCGTCGAATGGTATTTTTTAAAGGCATAAGAATGCTCATCTTACTGAATATGTCAACTACCACAAATAGATAGCCATGTCCCTTCCTAATGGTTGGTAAACCACCCACAAAATCCATGGAGATACTCTCCCATGGTCTTGTAGGAACAGGTAAGGGATGGTACAGACCTACCTTCCTATTATTGGGTTGCTTGTACAACAAAGTATGCATCTTCTAATAAACAATGCTCTTATGCAATGCTTTGTAGTCAACGTAAATCGTCCAAGTCCCATCCTTCTTAGGTGCTATGATGATAAGAGACCCACAAGGTGAGGTACTTGTTTGGATCATGCCCTACTCCAACAACTCCTGCAACTTCTTCTTCCTTCATTTGCTTATATGACAAATTCTCTGTGTAATTCAATGTTCAACAGTGGAGAATCTGATAATAACTTTATCTTATGCTCTGCCTCTCTTCTAGAAGTTAGCCCCTTACGATCCTCGAACACTTCTCTGTATCCTTGCAAAAGGTTCTCCAACTAGTGTTTTTGCTCTTCTGTACATCCCTCCAGGGATGCCTTCACTTTTAACAATTCACCTTCTTGCTAATTTTGTCTTAAGAAAAGCACTACAAATTTCCTACTTAAACTGATCAAGCTTTTGATTTGGTTGGTACTTATGAGAGATATCTTCGATTTACCCTTGTGCACATTCATAAGGAGGGTTTCACATACTTAATCAAGTGGTTGGTTGGCTCTCCTCATGAAGATCTCATCCTTCATCTAGGGGTACGACATCTACCTACACTTCATCAATATACTCTGCACTTATGGAAAACTTGATCTTGCACTGTTTCGTGACTCTAAGTTTTGCATGCTTATTTTCTTATCCCAATTTCTAGGTACTGTGATGATCATGTACTTCCAATCTAAGCTTGTGTAATAGATCCTCTGCTATGAGCTTTTCCTATGAACTAGAATAGAATAGAGCATCGATCTTGGTTATCTTACCTAGATCTCAATGTGGAAGAGTTTCATTGTCTCTCTCTTCCTTAGGGTGAAGGTTACTCAAATTTCACCTCCTTTTGCACTGTGGTACATATAATCTTCCTGTCCACATTTGAGCTGCTTTCTAACTCCTTGCTTGACTCTGTGGCTAGAAGTTTCTTCTTCTTGGCATCCTTCTTGCGGTTCTTGGAGTTTAACTCAGGATGTAACTTCTAACACTTGTATTCTTGTGGTTAGTGGTTTTTCGAATCCTTGCATTGATGTGTCGTGGTTGTAGTCTTCTTATCCTTTCCCTTCCACGTATTCCCTTCCTTGGTAGCATCTTGGCTGTCTTTTTGTTTTATACCGCTTGGTTGTCTTTTATTTTGGCCTATGTTTTCTAGGTACGGTGGTTGTACACAAGATTTATCAATTGACCTAGGATTGAATAACATCACCTACCTTTCTATTTGACTACATAAACCCCCAAAATAATTGAGGAGTAGATCTAGGTTCTTGGGTGAGATACCCAACATAATAGGAATCTTCCTGAATTCAATGGTATATTCTTTAACTCTTTGCCCTTGCCTTTGCTTGATTTAATGCCAACGGATCTAGTAGTCCTCTACATACCCGAAAGTGTAGGAATAGGATTTGATGAGGGTTTTAAAGTCCTCCCACCTAGGTAATGGTGGATCACCCTCCTGTCTAAGTGCTTTCGTGTGGCTTTCCCACCAAGTGAATGCATGGTCCTCTAAATTCATTCGAGCAAATGAGATCTTTTGCTCCTCAACTATTTGATGGATACTAAAATAATCTTCTAATTGTTGCAACTAATGATTCAGTTTTAGAGCATCGATATCACCTTGATATGGCTTGATGTCGGCTTTCGTTTCCATCTTGAAGAGAGACTAGGAAGAAATGTTGGTATTGGAACTTCGCTGCACTTTCTTGAGCTCTTACGTCGACTCCTTTTTTGGGTCACTTTTATCTTGAAATTTCCCCTTATGATCCAAAATTTGAGTTAGAGAGTCCAAAATCCCTTAAAGGTCCAAACTTGTTTTCCAGAGCCACCACGAGGATTGACATGTTACATGATATATCGTCGACTTGTATTTCCAGTTTTGTAAATTTTTGCCCACAATTGTCTGCCACTGATTCAATAGACTCGTCTTCCATGGATAGGGTTTGAAGATATTTTTTCACCAACTACTGGATCCTACAATGACCCACAAAACACAAAAGAAAACTGCTCTAATACTAATATGATCTGCAAATTGTCATGGATAATATTCTAGTAGATCAGTTCGTCACAATGGATCTTACCAATAGTTCTTTTAAGTATATTTTTAGAATTGTAAGAGAAATGATAAAACATGAAATACACAAGGTGGATAAGTGGACCCAAGGTGGTTAAGGCTTGGTTGAAGAGGCTTAGGATGTGACAAGTGTTCAACCAAGTGAAAGATAGGATCACTTATGGATTAAGGATAGTAGATCTAGATAGATCTAATGCCAAAGAAAATTACCCAAGTGGGTCTCACCCTTAAAAAAGTGGAAAATAGTCCAAATGGGGCCCACAAGGTCAAACTTAAGAAGAGATGGCACTAGGGGAAAACTATAACATGGATCTATGGGGTTGATATGGATTAAGCAAGTAGATCCAAGGAAAATCTAATGCAACACCTAATGACCCAAGTAGGGCTCAACCCTCAAAATGAGGAATCAAGTCCACAAGGTGAAAATCACTAGAGTGAAGCACTAGGGGTAGGTTTTAGGGGATGATCTTTCCAATGAAGCAACAATCTCAACTACCCACGTCTTGGAACTAGCAAAATGGCCTCCCTTAAGGAATGCGACTTCCCTTGGAGAGACCACTGTGCCTCGAGAAATGGGCCAAATGGAGTCCAAACCTCACCAAAATGTAGATCGGGAATGTTGTGACTAATGTAAAGGTGGGTTTTAAATTATATCCCCAAAAGCATGCTAGATGCAAGTAGATCTAAAAAATAAAAATTACAAGGGTCTTGAAGTTTAGGGTTTTGAGATCTAGAAATAATGGATAAGCCAAGGAGGAAAGATACTAACCTTTAGAGCATACCTGGATAATGAGATGAATGATAATTGTGATGAGGATTACTTTTCCAAAGATCAAATGGAATATTTTGAATCCCTCTTGCCAAAACGATTTGTCCAAGCCCACACGTGTGCCCCTCTAACCTATCAAGACCAAGGAGACAAAGCATCAATCAGTCAAACAAGATGAGGGTAGATACAAGCTAAGAAATAGATGACAAAGAATGATTGGTACAAAGACAAAACCACTCCCTGTTTGATCCATGATTTGGAAAGAAGTTGTAGGGAAAGCCTCCCCACCAATACGCATTCCTCCAAGACGTCTTCTTCACCTATAAATCAAAAATATGGCAAAAGATGCAATATAGCTACAAGATATCCACTCCAAGATCCAAGCATTACTCCAAAAGATATAATTTTATTCCAATAACCAAGAGACAAAATCTCTAGATACCTTTACAATAGGGGGGTCTCCTCCTTAAATAAAAGAGAAAAGATAAAAACCCCAACCACTTTTGAAATGAGTGGTTGAGATCAAAAGATACAATAATATAATCAATGGCTAATATGAGCCAACATAACATAAGACATGTATGACTCAAATAAGTTTTGACATCATGGCTAGAAGAGCCCTATGGGGGATGACGCCATACATGGGGGTGGCTAATAACATAGGAGCCACAACATAAATACAAGGACAAGGGACTAGGAGCACATGGTGGGGCTAGGAGGTATTATTCCCCTTCACTAGAATGACCCCATGGCAAAATAATATACAATGTGACTCAATGACATGTCCAAGTATACAAATGATCAAATCTTGTCCCCATCATCAGAGAGAGATATGCAATAAAAGATCTCATGTAGCCCATATGGACCCCACTCATTGGTGCAAACTGATCTGGAAGAAGGGGGATACACCATGGATGACCTCTAAGCAGCCAAGTGCCAAAACCTTGCCTCAATTTCCCAAAATGAATTCCTCAATGACCCTTTTATTCCATTTTTTATCCTCTTGAAAAACCTTGAAACTGCCCAAAACTGCCTCTCAGGTGCCTAAGCTGTCATACTGAAAGGGGTGTAATATGGTAAAAACAAGTGGCTGGACCACCCCCTTCCTCTGTAGTGCCCTAGGCAACGACTTGGGTCCAATGCCCCTGCTGGATAGGCCACATCAGCATGCCCAAACTGGTCAACAGGTGGAAAACTGGTAATATCATGCCCAGGAGTGCCCAAAACTGAAAGATAAGTGTCTCATTAGATCCAAAAGCCCCAGATACACTAGAGATGAGTACTCATACACCTCATGATAACCTGTAGGATCATCTATAGGGTCCACCATACCCGAATAGTGTAAAAACATGATGATCTGGAAATAATAATAAACATGATAAACTGCACCAATCATCATTTGAAGCCTGTGTCCATCATATGGAATCATAAACAAGGTATATAAAAGACCATATATCATCATCATACATAAAATGGTCCATCTCATCACAGACCCCAAGGATGACCATGGTCAAACTATGTTTGACTGGGGGAATTCCGTAAATCTAAACCACACATCTGGGCAACCGACTAGAGTGATAAGGGCATAAAATCCAACTCACCAAAGGCAAGTTCTGTAACCAACTCAAAGCCGAGACACAAAACAAACATGGAAGCTATCCAACACAAAGGCAGGAGTAGAAAAGTCCTCCATATCAAAAGTCAAGAAGGCAAGTCAAGGTGAAAGCCAAAATAGGGAAGGTCATGGATGGATGGAGTCAAGTGAATGTGGTGCCTAAGCTAGCAAACATTAATGTCAGGGAATACCATGTCCATGCTCATAGGAGTGTAAGTGAAACCAATGATTATATTCAGTAAACCTTAAAGTGCAAGTAATACATCCAATTTATTATTTAAATCCAACCAAGATATTTCATTTCATTTATTTAAATAATATTGCCACATCACGAGTTATATAGAAAGTTAATGTTATCAAGATGGTTGAAACAACAAGATAATAATAAAATGCTAACAATCACAAGTCTAATGGTCATATCACTGCATATCTCAACAAACATCATCCAGAACCAATGAAACACTGCTGCAATAATAGCATCTAGAACTCTGGCCAATGAGCTGAATCTGTATGGAACAAAAGGTCATATCGATCATCAAATCTAAGCTCTTAAGGCTCAGCCTTGGAACAAGGTCTACACACTATCTGATATAACTGATCTGATGTGTAAGTGATCATAGATAATGCTTCCCATCATAACTGATCTCACTGAAATTGTGTAAAGGCAAAGCTCTGAAAAGTGTAGATATCTGCTAAGCAAATATAGTAGCCTAGCTACTATGGTGTGATAACAAACCCCTATGGTGAAAAACCTAGATGGATTAATGAGGACTATGCCTTGCTCATTTATGTAGAATGCAAATACAAAAGGAAATCAATACTTGTGATGGAGTTACCTTGGACACTATGGCCCGAATCGCTGCTACAAAATTCATTACTCTCTGTTATGCTTCAAAACTACCTCTTACTGTTGCTCAGCTATGGAATAATACAATAGAAAATGGAACACCTTATTTTCCCAACATCCTGGTATTTAACATAGCTCGATATCCATTTAGGATTTTTACATGACTTGATTCTCATTTAGGGTTAGGGTTTTGGATCTTCTAGAATGTTCTTGAAAGTCGACACGTGACTAGCTCCACATGTGCGAGGAATGAGAGTTGATGTGGAATCCACTCGGAACTACTGTGGTCAACTAGATGGGTCAACTTGCATGAGGCATAATATTTGCATACAAACTTCGATTGAGGTGATCTTTGGACTATTGGAAAGGTTTGTGGGTGTAAAATTGTATCACGGCCCTTCCCATTTGCGATGGGTTGTTTTACCCCC
Source organism: Larix kaempferi (assembly GCA_027924585.1). NCBI lineage: Eukaryota > Viridiplantae > Streptophyta > Pinopsida > Pinales > Pinaceae > Larix > Larix kaempferi. Next base: position 14,456,676 of record BSBM01000407.1, on the reverse strand, counting down.
AAAAATGTCATTTAGACCCTCAAACAGACCTCGAAAAGTTCTAGACCCCAAATATACTTTAATCACCAACATAGATACTAAACCTTGTCCCAATATACGTTTCAGAGTAGCTTACACATTTGTCACATATTATCTTTTAGAGTTACTTTAGAAAATATTTACCTAGGTGGTATTTACACATTATTCACAATTAGAACCCCTTATCTTACCCACAATGTGCCATATTTTAGACCTTTTATTAATTCTCTTAGGTGCACTGTCTTCTTACAGATCAATCAAGTGAAGTACTCTAGGAAAGCTGGTATCCTCTAGAAAGTACTCGAAGCAACTTAGTTGGGGACACCTCCCATGGTTGGTGTGGGGCTACTCAGGTGGACCTAGGAAACTGTTATCACATACATTATAGCTGGGATACCATGATGTAGACCAGATTTTTTTCAAATCCATGAGTCTGTGGGTTAGATGAGCCTTTTGATCAGCGGTGATGCATATATTTCTGAGCTAACAGCTTGCCCCCTTGTGATGACTGATCCTACATGACCCCATTGAGACATAATAGTTGTAGCCATGTTTCATTGAGCAGATTAGCGGAGAACACAATTGGTGCATTCCCTTGCCCCATTAGCAGCCTGAGTTGGTTTCATGATGATCATCAAAGACAAGTATATGGCCGAAGAGGTATATGTGTGTATTTGGGTGCTACTAGACTGTCTTCCTCATCTTATTAGCCTTAATTGGACAAGGTAACTAATTTTGGTGATCATGTATTGTAGTGCTATCATAGATTTGTTATTATGAGTTGATCTATGATTTTAATTGTTAAGACTTTTCTATATGCTCACTAGTATTGCCTACTTTATGCATACTTAGCCTTGCCTTTGTTATGTATGGCATGACCTTTCACTTATCTCCATTCATCGTCTTTTCCATTATCTGATTTGATCCCGACTTATACTTTGACTAGTGAGATTGAGGACTCCCCCCACTTAGACCTCTTTGCTGGATAGATTCCATGTTTTCCTTGTGTCTCAAATCTGGAGTGTGTGGCCTAAGTCACCAGGATGTTATCCTTTAGTCCTCGAAAGCAAGTGCTCCTACAAAAAGCATCAGAACACATAAATGCTATATCTAAATGGATGCAAAAAGTCACCTACAAACAGTGTTGGTAAACACTAAATAAAGAAAGAGTCTTCCATATCTAGTCAGTGGCCAAGGGACGAGCACTCATCCCTTGTATGATGTAAGGCCAATTTCCCCTATAGGGCAACAGGGTGGTAACTCCATCGTACCTATGGACAGTGGCAAGCAATGGTGGTAAGACCGAATCATTATCTGAGGCTCACAACACTATTCAGGGCACATGCTCTTGTAGGCTGGCTAGTGAAAGATGATCAAAGTGTTAAATGTTAAATGTTAAATGTGCAAAAAGATGACGATAAATTAAATGCAAAAGGTTTCCTGTATAGAGTCTACTGGAATCCTTCCAAGGACTATCCATTTGTGAGGCACTACCATTCCCTAGTGTCTTCTATCCTGCACATGTCTAAGTGGTTCCCATTTTCCCCTCATGTCCAAGAGATCACAGTGTCGAGGTTATCAATTCAACTTCCCTTGTCCTAACCTTGTTTTGTTCATCTCACCCATCATAGCAATTTGGTTAAGTTTGTAAGTGAGCATGTATAAAGGACTTCATGAATAATCATTTATTTACTCTAACGTAAGTCTTATCTTTATTGGATCTACTGAATTATCACCATTATCATATTACTTTTGTTATAGTTGGCTAATAATATGAATAAAAGAGTTATCTTTCACCCCTCATACATATTGGATTGATCAGATTACAGTTCAGGCAACACATTTGTTATTTTTGACTTGGTTAACCCTAGTTTGACTTGGTCAACATAGGTCACGAGATGGATATGGTTACAGTTATTCTGTTGCTATGTTTAGATGCCTTTAGAGGCCATTCAAACCATTTCATTGCTCCACAAATACAAAAATTGATTCAATACAGTAATTGGGTGATTTTTGAGTGAAATGGACCAATTTTTATCAAATTTTGAAAAACTTATCTAAGGGCCTTCCACTAAAAGCGTTCTTGGGGTATGAGTAATGAGTAGTACCAAATTGCTAGTTTTTGGAATTTTTGGTGCAGTCATATTTTTATTCCGAGCAGTGGAAAATGTAGTTATGAGCATTTTAAATATTTACGAAGCATTTTTGGCAATTAATTATAAATGATCAAGTGACCATGGCTACCTTAAGGAAATCGATTTGGATAATGGAGGTGAGGAAATGACCTGGGGATGATTTCTTATGATGAATTGAGGCTATACATGCATGTTCCATGGATTATCTTCATTGGGGGAAGACTTCAGATGTTGCTACCTTAGTCGTAGGGAGGGCATCTTCCTTGGGGGCGCACTAGATGTTGATCATTTGATATGTTATCATGTTATAACTTATATTGTTATATCATTGTAAAAGGTGGGCTCCTAGGGTGATTTATGCCACTAGTGACCCCGTTAGTATGTTGCCCCTTGCTATATCATGATGTTACGTTGTACTTGCCTTTCCTAGGGCGATATTGGGAAAAAGTGTACCCCCTTCTATGACTTTATCATTGATCCATGTATGTAAAAAATAAAAAGAGCTACGCCGTTGATGATCTTCATTGTATCTTTTAATCTCAACCACTCATTCAAAAAATGGTTAGGGTTTTGGTCTCTCTTTTATCTATTTAAGAGAGAGGACCCCCTCATTGTAAATGAGACTTTTGGCTCTAGATTTGTGAAATAAATAAAACATTTTGTGATCAAATACGTGTTCTATTATGGTTGAATGTGAGATGTGGTGACTAAATACTAGTTTTCTCTTACATTGAAAGATCTTTGTAGTAGCTCTCGTATCTTTTGGATCCATATTTTTTTATTGCAATAGGGAGACCGATTTGAAGAGGGGCGCACTTGTAGAGGGGTCTCGCGTTGCTTCTCTCTCTTGGATCTTGGTTCAAACATGGAGTAGATTTGTCTTATGACCATTTCCTTTCTCATTATTTGTCTCTTGTTGTATATGATTCATCTTTTCTTGCATTATTGATTGATTTTTCCTTGATTGTGTAGGATAGGAGTGACGCACTTGATTCCTTGGGTGTTTTACTTGGACGTGGGCACTCAAAATCTTCACTTGATCTTGTTTGGTTAGTCTTGACGATGCAGAAATCATCCACAAACACCAAGTAAGTGATTGCAAGTGTTCATCTTTCATTTTATTTATCTATCCATTAGTCTTAGCTTAGATCTACTTTAAAACCCTAACTCCTTAACTTATAAAAATTCTCTAGGTCACACAACTAAATTTTTCTGCAAATCCTTTCTGGGTATTTCTACTTGGCCTTAATCCAAAGAGGGTTCGCAAGGGCATCACCCTTCGAGGACTCCATCACCCCTATCCGAAAGGCATTGACCTTCAACCCATTCGCCCTCCTTGGGTTTGCTTTTCTTTCGACTGTTGTATGATCTCAATATTGCTTGAATGCCTTGATATTGTCATATCTATCCTCAAGCATCCTCATTTTGGTGTTAGAAAGCCCTAACCTCTCATAAGTCTACCACTTTGGTCATCTAGTCAAGATCCACCTTCAATCTCTGCAGGGTAGTAGAATTGATCATTTGGTCTAGCACCTAGATCCTAGATCTTTCACTTAATCCTCAAGTCACTTAATTAAACACATTGGGTTGGTAATTTGTTAATCATAATCCTCTCAACTCAAAGATAACCCCTATAGTGGCTTTATCCCTTAGATCTAGGGTTTCACTAACCCATCACCTTACGTACTCTATCCATCTAGTTTGATTTGGTGATATAGTTTGGATCTATCCCTTTGGGTGAGATAAGGGTCTCCCTCTACCATCCTGAATAGGATAATACGATAGGGGCAACTACAAGTTGTGTGATAACAAAAACCTAAAGAGGAAGGACCCTGTCATTGTGACACTTAGGGGTAGTGTCATGAGGTTTCACTAGGTTTGCAGCCGATTACTCCTTGCAATCAAAATGCTACTAGTTTGTGTGACAACATGTCCTTTTAAAGTGGGTTTTGATAGTACATTTATTATTTTGAAGTCCCATTTTTTACCTCAAAATTTGTCTAAAGACCTTATGCAAACCCTAGAATAACTAATGCAAAGTAACAAATATGTAGTGGAGGCCAAGGAAGCTTTGAGATTGGATAGAGGAAAGAATTCGTGGATTTTCTTGTCAAGAAATTGCCCATATAGAAACGAACATGGCAAGGTTCAAAGATAAATATATGTTGAGTGACGCATGAGATTTTTTGAGCAAAATTCCCATTAACTTGCACAACTGTCCAGAAAGGTTCATGGAAAAGCATTGGTGTTGGTGTATGTCATCCAGAGTTGAGTGGAATGGCAAGAAACTAGTAAATATAAGTTGATCGAAGAAGTTGATTTATGGTACTAAGGTACTTTCCGTTGGAGTTCATGGTACAATTCCATTAGTCTTTGACCAATTTGCTCGAATTCTTCAAAAAGTTCTGAACATGTAGAAGTTGATTTAAGAGATATCAATGTGAATAAAGATGTACATGGTGGAATGGGGAATGTTATTAAGGGGCACTGAAATGGATTTTTGGAAGTCCTATGGCAAGGGGCGTGAAATGGTAGGAGGACATGGTGGTGGATTTAGTGAAATAAGCTACTATAAAAACATTCTATTCTGAAGAGAACGAAAGAGGTGACAAAAAAGCTGCGCAAAGATAGTATAGAACTTGTGGTGAGAAGAAATGGAATGATTTTCTCTAGGCAGGAGTCATGGAAAAAAGAATATGGTTCTAAGCTCCATCCAAAATGTGAGATGATGTAGAGAATGGAATGGGTACAAGAAGGAGCTTCGGTCATCCCTGGAAGTAAAGAGCAAGAAAGTATGTTGCTGCAAATAAATCAATAGTTTTTGGAGGTGGAATGAACATACGAAGAGATATGAGGTGCCAACCGCATGATGACAAAAGGGACATATATACGAGGACTGCAATTGTGTAGAGACGTTGGATGATCCTACTAACTCAGGCATTACTGTGGAAGTCATGGAAGAGGGGAATCAAGAAGAGGCATTTGAGTTTGTGTTATTTGGGTACTCTAACTTTGCATATTGCCATAACACTGAGGAAGCAAACCAAGATGGAAATGAAGCCAGTTCCTCCTATGTCCACCCGCTATACCTTTTGAAGTTTCAAGATCCTATAACCATTTTTGCATAAAGCACAAGTTGGTGGTTCATTAGTAGTTCAAGTAACCCCACTGCATTCATAAGTTATCTTCAGTGTTTTCTAGCTCTACAAATGTTAATGTAGGAGCAACACTAGTGATACAACAAATAGGACATAACAGATTTGTGTTAGTACACAATCATCAGAGAATGGCCACAACTAAGCCAAATGAATAATTTATGTAGCTACCTTTGTTCCATAGAAAAGGTCATGAGGACACAAGCCAGCATTGGTTTCTCTATCGCACTATTTGGAACACATGAAAAACAATGGATGCGATGCATTTGGTGGATTTCCAAATAACATTGTGTGTAAGAGCATTGCAATGGCGCATGGAGTGTAAGAAAAACACTCCAATATTGCATGGTGTGACTTTGACACAAATCAAGGTAGACTTTGTGAAGGAATTCCAAAAACTAAAGTCAGGACTCAGAACCACATAGTATTGCAAAAATAAAAGAGATTAAGCAAAGGGTGGGTGAGACCGTTAGGGAGTATGATCAATTGTTTCAGGACTTGATGAGTCATTTGAGCAACAATCTCAAAATGTGCACCATAAAGAATGGTTTATTAGGAGGTTTTTACCTTATATGTGCACACCATTGCTGCAACAATGGATGTTGACAAATGATTTGATGAGTCACTGGAGCTACAATATTCAAAAGGTGCAACATAAAGAATGGTTTAATAGGAGGTTTTTACCTCATCTGTGAACACCATTGCTACAACAATGGACGTTGACATGGCGGGAAGCCTTGGAATCCACATGCGACTAGAGTTTATAAGTGGATTAGAAGATGCCTCAATTCTAGGGTTATTATAGAGTTAGTGAAGTTCAATACCAATTAAATACTGTGACTAAGTAGATACAAGAATTTGTAAAGGTTAAGTCGAGTGCAAGAGAAGAGTGTGGTACACATTATGCAAGATAAAATTCCATCTACAAAATAACTACCCCATGACCCAATGGTATTTCATGGTAGTGGCTAATCCATTTTTGGGTAGTATGTCAAGGAAAGAAGATGTTAGACTGTAAGGAATATGCTCAAACTTGGGACATAATCCTCATGAGTAATCACTGCCTATTATTACTGAAGTACAGCAGCACTACAACAATAGTACATTGCAGCTATTGTTGCGGAAATAGTCGCCGTAAAGGACTACCGCACATTCTCTATGCTCATCTAAAGGTTGGAGAAAAATCTATTTGTGGTGGAATACTTGGGATGCGTAAATAGAGGGCAGAATCAAAATCAGATTTAGGATAATCAAGCACCAAGGAATTGATGTGAATCATCCTTTACCATTGTGTTACAATTATTATGAGGTTGGGCACACTGTGTGCATCTATCCACAGTCACTTCAGTCTCACTGCGGCCACTGTTGGAAGACTAGGCATCATGCCGAGGATTGTCGAGAGTTGATTGAAAAGTGGGAGTAAGATAGGAGACAATCCGGTGTGAACATAGTTAAATTTAACTGTGGATCCTCAATGGCGATGAATCAAATCATGAATAGAATATACCAGCATAAATATGACTTGAAACGGCGATAATAGGCATCCAAAGGTTGATGCCGCAAAACAAAATAGAACATACCAGCATAAATATCACTTGAAACGGCGATGATATGCATCCAAAGGTTGATGCCGCAAAACAAAATTTGGAAATTTAGCATGTGATTTTTTCTTTTTATAATCCTCATAATGTTTTTGTGTTTTCCAAAATACCAGCACCGCCAATGAATAAGAACAGCAGCACGAATGCTCAATACCCGGGTTACATTTTTATTTTCTTAGAAATAAATATGTTTCTTTCTATATTTTATGATACATAATTGCCCAAATGTATAAGAACAACACCACCAGTATAAGAACAACACCACCAGTGCTCAATACCCTAGTTACATTTTTTATTTTTCTTAGAAATAAATATGTTTCTTTCTATTTTATTATAATGATACATAATTGTTATTATATTATTTTTACTTGTTAATTAACTCTATATCTTATCATTACAAAACATCTACAATTCATTACGAAATATCTACAATCCAAAGTAGAAAGCAAAATTGATTAAAAGTCGTTGCCTAAAAGAAGTTAATTAAAGCGAACAATTGTCATCCCAATGCCCCTGACTTTCGGAATGATCATCTTTAACCGAATTGATTTCAAGGGCAGTGCATCTTCATTAATGGAAGCTGTAACGAATATTCTCATTTGCTAAATATACATAAAATTGCTTTTGATAAGAAATTGAATTTTAATTTTACCATGCCTCCGGTTTTAACAAAAAAAATGAACAAGGTAATTTGTTGTTAATGCTCGGTCTTTGGTTCAATACTTTAACTTTTACCAAAACTTTGACCGCCACCATTATCAGTGTTATTCTTAGCAAGGAGAGACAGTTCAACAAAACCTAGAGTAGTAGTTCAAGGAACAGGTTCATGTTACAAAATCTTTGCCTTACAATACAAAATCCTATCGTAAAAAGCATTTTCCCACGGCTAGAAGCCGGAACCACAACATCCATGAATTTCATTTAAGTTTAAGACGTAGAGACAGAATCCGGAACCACAACATCCATGAAAATATGCTGTAACAACATTTAAGTTTAAGACGTAGAAACGCTGTTTCAGGCTCTTTTCTTCCTGCAGCGAATAAAAATATGCAAACTAAATTAGCAAATGTTTTTTGAGATTTTCCTATTGATTTAATAGTACCTTCTGTTAACCCACTTGATAGCCATTCAGGACAGTTCCTTCGTTACTTCTTACTGGACAGCACCGCCAATGTTCCAAGTTGAATCGCAAGCCAATGTTCTGAAATCAAGAAATGGAACATTGTTGCTCTCTGTGTGGAGTACAGATTTTGAATTAGCATCCTCTAAGGATATTGGGATAGAGTGGGTGGTTGTAACCGTCACAAATCATCCACCATAACAAACCACTCATCATAATAATTAATTTGTTTTTGTTAGGCTCCTTAACCAATAACCATTACCATGAATTTGTTTATATTTTTTGTGATTACTTCCATCGTTTAAAAGTTGAAGACACCTATCTATGGTATTTTTATGTTTACATGAAATTTACTTAAACCTACATCAAAAACATAATTAATGAAGAAGTACCAAGCATGAAGAAGAGGAAGCACGAAATTTAGATGATTTCTATTAGCATGTCAATTCCCTTTCCCTCTTGTTCATCTCTCAATTGTATTCTTTGTCTGCCTCCTAACTTCTTCAATTGTATTCTCTATCTGCCTTTTAGCCTTATTTAAATAGACTCTAAACCTAATCAAAACCTAATTGATATCTATTAGAAATTTTTCTAGTTAAATTAGTTCAGCTACCAGTTATCTATGTCTAGCTACATGTTATCACCCAATTTCTTCCAGTTATCTACCATGAACTGTCAGAGTTATCCATGCATCAACTACTAGTTATTTTTTATATTTCTTTTTTTATAATTGTTAAACTACTAGTTATTTTTTATATTTCTTTTTTATAATTGTTCAGCTACTAGTTATCAATGCCTAGCTACATGTTATCACCCAGCTTCTTCTAGTTATGTCCATGAACTGCCCAAGTTATCCATGCATCCATTACCAGTTATTTTTTACATTTTTTTTTTTATAATTGTTTATAGTTCTTTCTTTTCTTTATAATTGTTTAGCTACCAGTTATCCATGCATAGCTACATGTTATCACCCAGCTTCTTCTAGTTATGTGCCATGAACTACCAGAGTTATCCATGCATCCATATGCATCAGCTACTAGTTGTTTTTTATATTTCTTTTTTTTATAATTGTTTATTTCAAAATTTGAACCACTCCAATAAAATCAATCTGGATAGTACACTTGTCCCTTTGTCCTTCAATCTAAGAAAAACATAAATGGTAATCCACCTAAATTCTAAATTATAAACATCTATTGACATAATTACTTAAAAGCAGAGAAAATATAAGTGCAAATATAGGTGCAGATGTGGGAGTAATATTATAGTGTTATTCATAAATCTCTATGGAAAGAGTGTGGCTACATTAGATCTAACATAGATAAAATGTTTTTTGCACAATGTGATAGGAGTAATACGATGTGATGGAAGTAAAGAGGGAATTTGAATTATTTGCATGAGATGCTAACCTATGGGAAATGGAGAAATCACAGTCCGTAATTCGTACGTCGAGAAAATACCTAAGCTCGTTAGTGCAAACGTCTAAAGAGGAGGTAATGTTCTTTTAGATATTAGAAGATAATTACGCCGAGAGGCGCTCTACGGTCCAGTATGAGAGAGGCGCTCTACTACGAGGGAGATCTTGTAATGTTTGTCCATGTTTGTCCATATTATTGTCGGCCATTAATAAAATGTAATAATAATAAAAAGTAAAAAAGTAATAATATGAGGGAGATCTTGTAACATTTGTCCATGTTTGTCCATATTATTGTCGGCCATTAATAAAACTTAATGATAAAAAGTAAAAAGTAATAATATGAGGGAGATCTTGTAACGTTTGTCCATGTTTGTCCATATTATTGTCGGCCATTAATAAAATGTAATAATAAAAAGTAAAAAGTAATAATATGAGGGAGATCTTGTAACGTTTGTCCATATTAGTGTCGACCATTAATAAAATGTAATAAAAAGTAAAAAGTAATAAATACATGAGAAGAGGTATTGCACTCAAGGAGTCCTCGAAAATCTCCTTGAGTGCAATTGAGAAGAGGTATTGCACTCAAGGAGTCCTCAAAAATATTTTTGAGTGCAATTGAGAAGAGGTTTGCACTTCGGCAGATTTGATCCCTCTCAGCACTTGATAGAGCCTAGGATTTGGATCTAGGTTGGTTAAGCTACAACTAGTCTAAGGAAGTACTTGCATGGTTCAGATACAACCTAACATACCAGTTGATTGGCCACTAAATTCTAATTAAGGTACGACGGAGATGATCGAGGAAGGAATTTTGACTCAATGCATTAATTGGGGGGCATTAGGTATGAGAGATTATGCTCGATCTAGGATCATATGTGGACATCCTATATTAGAAGTCCTAGGAGTTCATGGGATGACCTAGTTCGGTGTATTCACTAATACAATTATGACTATCCAACTAATCATGGATCTTTCCAATTGGTTGGTTGGAACAAAATGTAATATTCTCAATATTTCACTATGGACTACTCGATTGGACTAGGGAATTCAATGGTCTAAAGTTACTTGGAAAAAATAAAGAATTATAAAGTGGTGATTTGGTTCATGAGGCACTATGGCAAACCAAGGTCCAAGGGAAAAATTTGATGAAGGCTCATGAGGAGGGTGCATTAGGGAGATGGTGGACCCAGGATGACATGTGGAGCACTCCAAAACAAGACAAAAGGGAGATGGTGGGCCCGGGATGACATGTGGAGCACTCCAAAACAAGACAAAAAATATCCACAAGGGTGCATTTGTGGGTGAGAATCCCAAAGTTGGTGATAATTATGAGGTGGTGAGAATCCCAATGTTCGTGACAATTCCAAGGAGGAAGGTGAGAATCCCAAGGAAGTGTGACTCCCACCAAATGAAGAGGGAATCTCAATGTAACTCCCTAATGACTAAAAATAGCTAATGAGGTTGAATTTGGGAATGGAGGGGCATTCCAAGGAGTGTGACTCCCACCAAGCATGAAGAGAATCTCAAAGTAACTCCCCTCTAGGCCCGCATTACCGATTGGAGGGAGTTGAGGTGTCTTAAGGGATTATTCTCTCCTAAAATTTAGTTTTATTATTATTTTTAAGAGAAAACTCTAGAATGAGGCGGAATTAGCCACAAGGAGTCATTCTCTCCTTAATATTAATAAAATATTAATATTTTCAAGAGAGAACTCTAGGAGGAGGGAAAATGTGAATGCAGAGTTATAAAAGGAAGGTGATGACACCTATTTGGGATATTTTTGGAAAATTTATTTATGAATTAGACAGATCTTGAGGCTTTCAAGCTTGGGATATGTGCCATTTGCATTTGTGACTGGTTTCGTTGGTGAAAGATTCCACCCTAGCTGGTGTGAGAGGAGAGATCATCTAGATCTCTTCATTTGGGATTCATTGCAGGTGTTGAGAGATATCAACTAGATCTTTTTGCTGAACTTCATTGATCAGAGTATGTTGTGAGTTTCATTGCAGATCCATTGATCAGAGTATGTTGTGAGTTTCATTGCAGATCTGAAGATTCATCAGCATTTTAGTATTCTAATGTGTTGGTTTTCTAGTGCTCTCAGTGCGGAGAGTGCACTTGCTCCCATTTAGTTTTAGTTTGTTATTGTTTTCAGAGTTGGACGGTGCATTTGTGGAAGAGATCACACAATTTGGGAGATGCAAATCATATTCTCAATGATATTTATTGTGTTTGGTCTCTTCTTGTGCTGTTGGATCCATGAGAACCGGTGTTAGTGTACTTATGTACATTTCTAGACTATGAGACCTGTAACATTGTATTCTTAGGTTTCGACCTGTGGTAAGAGCCATCTACTGTTTTAATCAGTATTATTATTGTTTCCATCTATTCATAATAAATATTTATAGTGCCTTTCTCCATATTGTGTTCAATGTTCAAGTTTATGTTAGATCTATGTGCAATTCTGCTAGTATGGTTATGCAATCTTAATGCAATGTGTATTAAACATTCATTAAAGAACCCTGAAGTTTGTTAGTGGGATATTTAGCTTGGTTTGGGTGTGTTTGAATGAAGTTGAGTCTGTTTGGTTGAATTCGAGTTGCTTAGGAGGTGTTTGGAAAGAGTTGGAAATCAAGCCCCTTCTGAATTGAAATTCGATCATGTCTTCCTGAATTCGAATTGGTGTTTGTGAAGCTGCTCATGTATGGTTAAATCTGAAATATATACATCATCCTTGTTATTCATCGAGTCAAGAACTCTTCAATTGAATGTGGTGATATTCCAGTGCTTCCTATGCTTCAAAATTGATAATTAAGAGGTTGCACACAAACTATTTGAAGAAAGTCTAGAACCGGATTTAATAACCAATTGCCAAACATTTTATATCAGATCCGCTTGGACAAATTATAGTGGTTCAAAGTATATTTTGTGGGTTGCACACCATGATTCAAATACAAAATTATATATATATATATACTCCAATGTTATTAAAGCAAATACCTCCATTGGGAAAAAATGGAAATCAATACCTTTTATGTAGAAAATTTTGGGGCTTAATATTCCTAATTTTTAACTGGGGATACTACACAAAAGGAGGTCGATTTCTATGAGGTGAAGAGATATGTAGATTAAAGTAATGAATATATTACATGATAAGGATTCCTACCCTACACTATTGGGGACTGATTGATATTTTAACAATGATGCTTTCTTGAACTTGAAGTATAGGCGGATGTCATTTGACAAAGAAGGTTGTGGGGTCATTCAACTATTGGACTCAATATTAAGCAAGAGCTCTGTGGACCCCATGTAGGAAGTTGTGGATAAGAGTTCCCTAGATTAGTTGTATAACGTTACCATCATACATTGAGTTAATTACATAAAACCTACATTGGAATATGAGTTAGTTGGCATAACATGTGCTCATTGACAACAAATTCAAAAGCGGACTTTAATTAGTCACAAATTGGACTACGAATAGTCTAAGCAGTGGTGCACATTTGCTTCAAGCGTGATGGTGGATTGGGATAGAGATAAATGAATTGGTCATGCTTCATAACATGAGTGATGTAGTGTACTTTTTGGCCCAAATAGGGGAATGAATTGTGCATGTACAAAGGATTATAGTGCTACATTTTTCTTTGGAAAAGGTCTTTATGTGAGGGTGAGTGACAATAAGAGTGTGTTTCATTCCTAAGAAGTCATGGAAGAGGTGCTATAGATTTATTTTCTTGCCACTAAATGTCTATACCAATAAATGCCAAGTCCAGCCTTTTCAACTTATTTTGCAGTTATGCAAAACTTCTGCTTAAACATGTGGATGAGTGTGAGAAGTAATGGACAATGTAGTATGTGCGACTTTAGCAATAGGCACATTAATTTGTGCACACATTACAACCATTGTGGGAGAGTTGCTATCTACAACTAAAAAATGCAATAGAAAACATATTGTTGGCTAGAACTATGAGAAAGGTTCTATGATATTTCCCAACTCTATGGGAAGGATACATTGTATGTAGGAGTACTTTGGTGCATTTTGTGTTTCCTACAAATGAAACACCCATAGTGTCTAACCATAGGTTTTGCAGACGGGGACCCTATAAAGGTCTACCCTATGAAGAAGAACCCCACCAAAGCTGAACTTGGATAGGAGGATTCCACTGATGTTGACCCCATAAAGGAGTTCTAGCATCCACAATTCAAGGAAACAAAATTTCACGGCAGAGTGTAGGATACAAGGGTTATCAATAATCCAATGTGTTTTCATAAGCGAATGTGGATGAAGCAAGTTAATAATGGAATTGAATTGAAGTAGAAAATTGCAGTGATAAGGGATTATTTGGATGAGCACACAGTTGCATAGATCCTAACTTTGCTTTGTGAATATGTAGGTCTATTACTCTGGAGTTTTCCTCAAATGAAAGGCATGGTTGGAGACCTTAGGGAAATGAAAATTCAATTGAATCCTGGTGCCCAACCAAATAAGAAGAGACCACATAAGATGAACCCACACTACAAGGAGTGTGTCAAATAGGATATAGACAAGAGGTTGGATATAGGGTTGAGCTTCATAGTCTAAGGGTCAAATTGGATCAGTCTGATTGTGATACAAGAGAAAATATATGTGGAATTTGTGTGTTGATTTTTGTAGGCTCAACAAGGCATACGTGCATGATCCTTTTCCAACTTCATTTAATGACAACATCTTGGAGAATATCATTGGTAAAATGAGGCCTACTCATTCATAGATGGGTTCTTAGGTTACCATCAAATTTAGATAGTCCAGGAAGATAAGAAGAAAACTATGTTTACAATGGAAAAGGGATAGTACTCTTACAACATGATGTCGTAGCTGTGTTCAGGGACTATATTCATAAGTTTGTGGAAGTATATTGGGATGACCGAACAATATACAACTTATTCAAGGGCCATGCTAGAAATCTTAGGCTAATGTTGGATAATTGTCAACAAATAAAATTGTTATTGAATACTAAGAAGTGTATATTTTGTACCCTATTCAACATTTTTCTAGGTCATATAGTGTGCAAGCAAGGCCAATTAGTTTATTTGGACAATATTTTAGTGATTCTCAACTTAGTTGCACCCAAAACTGATAACGTTGATAGAGAACTTGCTATATAAAGGGGTACCATTGGTTTGGATAATAGCCTATGAACCAGAGTTTGCAGAGTTAAAGTAACAGATGGTAATTGCGTCAATTTTTGTTTTCCTAGAGTATGGTAAGATTTTTCATGTACATGCAGATTCCTCTGGCATCACATTGGAAAACATTTTGGTACAATTTGGGGAAGGTAAGCTCCATCAATTGGTTTACTTTGCAAGAATGAAGTTATCACGAGATGAGCACAATTACACTAACACATAACAAGAAGGTTTGGCCATAGTGTATGAATTTTAGACATTATCTCCTAGGTCACCCTTTTAAGTTTTTCATAAATCACTCATCACTGATGTATCTAGTCAACAAGTCAGTACTAGATAGGTGGGCCTGCCATCTGTTGTTATTGTTCTAAGTGTTTGACATTGAAGTGGTAGTGAAGCCACAAAAGAAAAATGTTGGGCTTGATGATATTTCTCGGGTAAATGTGCAAACCATGGGGATAATTTATGCCTTGCTCAATGCCAGTCTCTTTTACAAGGAATCCATTTCGAACTTCTATGTATATATCACTGAATTCCTTAGTTTAGGTTTGGCAATCGAGTATTATGATCATTGGAAGCAAGCACAATTAGTGGCATATGCGATGAATTCTTGGGTAATCATACGTTCTAGTGAATTCTTGGGTAATCATACGTTCTAGTGGTATAATTTGGTTACATATGGGATTCTGCAAAGATGCATTTTGGATCATGAACGTTGAAAAGTATTGTGGGCAGGCCATAAGGGCCATGGCATTGGACACTACAGTGCAAAGTAAACTATGCAAAATGTGTTGCATGCAAACATTTGGTAGATAACTTTACTTATAGATGCCATGGAGTATGCCATGCAATGTGATGTTTTCCAAGGCATGGGATGGCACTTTGTGAGGGATGAAAAGCCCCTACAATACATTGTGGTTGAGGAGTCGTTTTAGTGTTGGGAAATCGATGTTGTTGGATCTATTAATTTTTTATTATGTTATTATGGGGTGAGATGCATAATTATGGTCATAGATTATCTAATGTGCTAGGAAAAGTCTAGATCGACCTATGATTAATTGTAGAGACTAGTTACTAGATTCGTCATTGACCACATAGTCACAGTATTTTTATGCCCACATAGCTTCACCAATGTTCAAGGAGAACATTTTATTAAAGGTGTGGTAGCTACACTTGCGAAAGATTTCATGATTCATTACCATAAGACAACATGATATCATTTGAATAGAATGACAGGAATTCAACCAGATCTTGGAACATGTGTGGACCAAGGTGTGGTCAATCAATAGAGACAATTGGGATGAGAGGATTCCTGCAATTTTATGGGCGTGCAAGACTACCTACATAACATTAGTGATGCACATGCCATTTAATTTGATGTATGGGATACAAGTAGGGATGCTTCACGAATGATTAGGGCGAACATTTTTTTAAAGTTGTGGTAGCTACACTTGCGAAAGATTTCATGATTCATTATCACATGACAACACAATGTCATTTGAATACAATGACAGCGGCATTCAACAAGATCTTGGAATTGTGATAACCAAGGTGTGGTCAATCAATAGGGACAATTGGGATGAGAGGATTCCTGCAATTTTATGGGCTTACAAGACTACCTACATAACATTAACTAAGCACATGCCATTTAATTTGATGTATGGGATAGAGGTAAGGATGTGGCTGGAATATTTGATACCAAGTCTATGAGTGGCAATAGAACGTAAATGTCAAAAACGCAACACTTACAAGAGAGGCTAGATATGTAGGTATAGTTAGAAGAACAAAGATTTATAGTCAAATAACATCAAATGGTACAAAAGTGACATTAAAATGTATGACTCAATAATCACATCAAGAACAAGAAGCTCACACAAATGGATTTGGTGTTTATGTATGATAGTAAATTTTGGAAGCATCCTAAAATGTTGAAAACGCATTGGTAGGGACCCTTCAAGATTGTATAGATCACTAATGAGGGTGCCATGCATCTTGCATAGTTAGATAGAAAACTAAAATGGAAATGGGTGAATAGTTTCTGCGTAAAGGACTATGTTGCCCCCATCCCCCACAAAATCACCCTAATATCTTGGTTGGGGGAGGGGAGTTAGTGTACCATAGTTAAACTTAATTTCTGCAAATATTTCCATTGTTTTTGCAAGTTAATTTCCACAAGTTTATTAGTGTACTGTAGTATAATTCAATTCACATTCAATTTTTGTGTTTGTTGTTTTGTATAGCCAAGAATAATACAACATAATATATCTAGATAGGATTTGTTAGGAGTCTAGATAGGATGACTTTCTTGTCTTGCGTTGATGACATGAGCTAGATAGGATTGGTTAGGAATTTAGGTTAATTAAAAAGGATCATGAAGAGGATCAAATGAACAGGATGGTGAATGCCTCAAATTATACCAATATCGAGAAAAATAGTTTAAGTAAGGATTTATGGGCTACGTATTGGAAACATTTTATGTCATTGTAACACACAAGATTGGGACATTATAAGAGGTTAAAGGATTGTAGAGTGAAGAATTAGGTATTTGAGCAAGCTTGGTTGGTGGGAAACAACAAGTTTTGAAGGTGGATTTGGCATTAAGTAGTATTGGATCATAATGAGGATTTTTCCACACACCATACCATCGGTATGCAGAGGCACAATGAGTAGAAGGCTTCCATCATGGAGGTGCCGAACTGATTTCTCTTGGAAGAAAGACTTGATGCAAGGGTGCATGTGCATAGGGATGAGAATTTGAAAGGCTATAATGAGTAGGTGGAGCTAGTGGATTATGACATCCACAACAATGCAATGTTCCTTGATTTCTCACCAAACTAATACCCAAAATGGAGGGGGCATAAGACAATGATTTTGAATCCATTCAAGCCCTTGTTCAAATCCATCAGTGCAAGCCTGCTACATGTTCCATGATTTGGAAACTCTCTGATGGTCAATAAGTGTGTAAGGATATTGCTATCACGAATTCATTCCAAAGGGATTTAGCTATATATGAAAATCCCCATCAATGTCACAATCCATGCCATCACGGGTTGTTGTAAGATGGACAAGATGCTAGTTCATGGTTTTCCCCATGGCATAGAAGGATGGAGACACCATTCAAATGGATGGGATTTCCACTATGAAACCCACAAATTGTGGCTTTGACATACCCTATATTAACTTGAAAGATTTGGAACCACCAATGCACAGGCTCACAGTAAAAGAAAATCTTGGATCAATAATCCTATGGTCATGGAAACCCTAGAACAAATAGGAAAGTTAGGGTGGGAATCACTGAAATGTTTATGGATGAAAAAGTTTAGTAGTATAGAGATATCTTAGCAGCATTTGAACACAAACTCTAGTAGGAGATTGAACAACTACAAGCACATTTTGAGAAGGTGTATGTGGAGGCTATTGCATCAGATTCTATCGATGACAAGATTGAAGAGAATGAGCATATATCATTTAGGCAGGATGCTTTAGAAGATGAGAAGAGGCTAAGGAATTTAGTACGGTAACTCATGAGGAAAATACAGTTCTAATTCATAGTGACCAAAAAAATGAAACTAAAGTGGATGCCGAAATAGAAGAATTAACTCAAGTATTACCTATTGAAGAAGAATTAACAGATTTATTACAATACAGTATGCTTAAAAAAATCTTAGAATCATACAAGAGTTGGACCCTTGTTTTTGAATTCCACTAGATTTAGAGATGCAGTAATAAGAGAAATTTCAGGCCTTACTCCTATTTTTTTTAAGTGAAAAGTAAAACCCAACTCAAGGAAGATTTCAAAGGCTAGGTCAAAGAGTTACTGTGACTTAGTTTCAAGACTAAGTGCTGCAAAGTGTAGAGTAGAGTTCAACGGGAGGTGGATCTGCAAAATCCATGAGACTGCAGAAGCTTGAATAGGTGGTTTTGTAGATTTACAAGTACGCAGAATCGAAGTATTTATTTATTCATCCTCTATGCCCAATATCTTAAACCCTTTGCACGAATCCTTTTGTATAAGTGGGTTATAGTTGACATATTCTCTTATATATTTGGGAATCTTTTGTAACTTCCCTATTCGCTTATATATATGAGAGATTTTTGTTATTGTAATAGTTAGTGGTAGTAGTCAATGGTTGTAATGATGAGAGTTCAAAGTTGGGCAACTATGTCATGAGTTTTGTTAATGAGCTATGTTGTATTGATCATTATACTAAGATAATGAAGACTTATTCTACAAATGTGTTTGTATTCATCATATACTTTCATGATCTATATCTGGTTCTGGTTGTGATTGATGTATATGTTGTTAGTTTCATTGGTTTGAATAAATATGACTAATGGATGAGTCATGGAAAGCACAACCCACTAAATCTTCAATACTTAACACCTTAATCACATGGAAACTATCATACATGTCTCTAGTAATATATTCTTCTAAGAGATTGAATATGTAGGTGCACTAGACTACATCAAGGCCATGTTAGACACCTTCTATAGGTCCTAGTTCTGTCATAGAGCCAATAATGTCTTATGAGTGTTTTGATTTTTGATTTTTGATTCTATTTGATTCATGCATGCTAAAAACTTTTCTTCGAACTTGTTGAGATTATCCAAAACCATAGAGGACATGCACCTAACCTAGTCCACACCTAATCAAGGATTTTGAATGCAGGAAACATTAATACAAGGACAACCACTTGGTTGCTTGACTGTAGGCCACATTTTTGTGGGTGAGTTTAAAACCTCTAGGTTAATATATAGAATGTTAAAATTGCATTATGTTACTGGATCTGAATATTGTTGAATCCAAAGAGTGTTGAAGATCGTTGAATAAAAAATGCAATCTGAGTGTAAGAATGTTAATTTGAGTGTAAGAATGTTGAAGGTGATTTGAGTGCAAGAATGTTGAAGACAATCTAGATATTGTTGGATTGTTGGATCATTGATTAAGTTTTTGGATCGTTAGATCAATGATATAGGTTGTTGGATCTAATCCAGGGGTCACTGGATCTGATTGATATTCTTGGTAGTCTTTCTTTTTAGTTGCATAGTTCTCTTCAGGTTTTGCAAGGGCCCACAATTGTATGGCATGTGTGGAGTTGTTTGTTGGATAATCTCATTCATCATGGGAAAACTCAACATGATTTACTTGTCCGGTCATTTCAATTGCAAATTAGAGGGTGCTCACCCACATGAGTAATTAAAGATGAAGGCTATGTTTTCTCGAGAAGGACTCAACCTTGCTTTGAAGCTGCAAAGAAGGAATTGATGGTCTATTTGGGGGTGGACATAGAGTCCCATATGCCTCAAGCAACCTAGGAAACTCATATTGATGGAGCCTTTAAAGAGTTAGTAGTTGTTTTGATCAATCCATGGAGGTCTCCAATAATGTCGGTGGATTTGGGGGTGGACATAGAGTCCCATATTCCTCAAGCAACCTAGGATACTCATATTGATGGAGCCTCTAAAGAGTTAGTAGTTGTTTTGATCAATCCTTGGAGGTCTCCAAGAATGTCGGTGGATTAGAGTATACGAAGTACCAACTACAAGCATTTGTATCAATGAGAAGTTTTTCATTGAGAATAATGGAGCTTTCACTTAAAACCTTGCCTCAACTTATGAGGAGCCCTTAATTATAGAGAACAAGAGTCTAAACTGAGGCTAACCATAGCCTTGAGGAAGGAGACTTTAATTTTTTGTGTGGAAATAAGGAGTATTCTTAAGCCTAACAAAATCTTGAGCGCAAAAGAGTGATCCTATATTTTCTTCAAGGAATGCTAAATGAAGCTGCATTTGATAAATGTTGCTTGCTAATATGGGAAGTAAAATGGGTGTTGTGGAACTCTTAGTGGGGATTGGGGTTCAAATATGTTTGCTTGTTTTCTAGCTTATGTTTAGTCATGAAAGGTAGATTTTAATCTAGAGGATCTAGGACATGCCCACTATCTTTTCTTTTTTTATTTCCCCCTTCTCTCTAAGTTGACATATGAATTTTTAAAAACTTGCTTGTCAATAGGTTTGGAAAAGTGTTGATTTTGGATGGTTGACACAATTCATTTTGAGGCATCCCTAAGGTCTGTATTCAAGTTGATTTGGAGTTGCCTCCTATTTTAATCATAATGGACGATGCAGTTCATCAATAGGGTTATTTGATTATACCTAATGTTTGTTTTGCAAGTCAAGCTTAGAACCACTCCATTCATGACTATCCACATTGAAAACCACCTTTGATTCCTTCTCAAGATACAAGTGCTTCAACATCAAATGGGTGGAGCTAGTAGGGTTGGATCATCAATTGGTCTTGGTCAAGTAGCCAAGGAGGTTGACATGGTCCCAAGTTGGTGAGTCTATGTCTTGTTCATCGACCACTATGGAAAAATTTTATGGTGGAGGGTTTGCTCAAAATTATTCCAAGAGTGTTGAGGTTCGTTGCTCAAAACCAATGAGGGATTGTAGCTCTGTACCTATTCGTAGCTCATGAGGATAGAGCACAATGTTGGCTTCAGTTGCAAGCATCTATGATTTGGCGCAAGGTATGGGTGTTGATGAAGGTTTAGAGATTAAGTCTAACAAGAGGAAGGGGACTTCGAGCCCTTCTCTTGAGGCAAAGTCATTCAAGGAAATTGTGGCTCATTCCCCAAACAAGGGTTTCCTCTTCCTTGGGTAATGTAGCGTTGAGAAACAAAGTCAGTACCTTGGGAACCCTCTATTCCTTGAATGGAACTTTCTCCTTTCTTAGAAGGTGAAAGGGATGATGATCCCAAGACTTAACCAATTTGTCCCTATAATGTTAGCTCTTTGTCTGCATTTTGTCAATTATGAAAGGAAGAGGTAGATCTGCCCCTTCTTTCCTAGAACTTTTGTATGGAAGGCATTTTGGCCACCAACAACATAGGTTCCTAGTAACTTCAAAGGACAAATTTGTACTTAAGGCCTCTTTGGACTTTTAACACAAGAACCCACTGAGCAAGCTAACCCTTTTGCGTGTGTATTGTGTATAAAAAAGCAACACACTGCAAGTTTATTTGTCTTTATGTTTTCTCTGTGCTTGTGCTTCTTTGTTCTCAGACTATAATTTTCTTATTATTTAACACCATACCAAAGCTTGTACAAACTTGAATTCTAGATTTCTTTTTGTTAAAGTTTAGCATATCAAATTTGATTTATTGTTTAATGAGTGATTTAAGCATGTGAAGAATGAAACATGTCTTGGTGAAATATTATTATTGATGTGCGTATAACTAGCTAACATTATTTTCGTGTAGCCTTGGAATAGTTGCATTCTCCTTTATGCTTCTTACTTTAAGTTTGGAATAGTTGCATTTTATTTTGTGTTAGTTTGGGTGCACAATCTACATATAGGACATGGGTTTTGTTTACATTAAATTGTTATTTATTTGTTAAATAAAAAATATATATTAGAAATTTTGATTTGGAAATATGAAGTGATGATTTGTTTTGAAGTTAGCTTAAAAAATAAACAAATATATTGTACACATAATTATGATTTTTTTCAAAAATTAAGAACCATTTAAGATACTAAACCATACAAATTTGGAAACATAATTATAATTATGATTTTTTAAAGTATCAAGAACCAGGATAGGATACCTAATATTTATTTTGGTTATGGTTAGGTGAGTTTCACATTTGTGACCAATCTGCAAATATCTGATATCTGTTTTCATTAACGAAACAGATAAAATATTAAAAAGTCTTCAATTAAGAAGCATAAGCATAGGCATATGTGGGGATCTAATTAGGCTGGGAAGAAGAGATGCAATTAATAAGGATGGTATTGGAATGCTTCCATCCATTGTTAAAATATTAAAATGTCTTCTATTAAGAAGTATAGGCATATGTGAGGATCTAATTAGGTTTGGAAAAAGAGATGTAATTAATAAGGATGGTATTAGAATGTTTCATTAATAAGGATGGTATTAGATTTAATGATAGTAATTTAATTTTTGTTTGAGAAATTAGTTAATTGAATATTAATGATAATAATTTAATTTTTGTTTGAAAAACTAGTTAGTTGAATGTTAATTGTAAGGAAGTGTTGAAACTGTACACCAATATAGTTTTTTATTTTATTTTAATTTTGTAAAGAGATATAGCAGTGGTTTGCATGCATGAGCTGGAACATTCAACTATCCTTTTGTTTATGTACATATGTTTTGTGTGAATAATAAAGGCAGCAATGTACAATTTTAGTGGTGTATTTCCCACTTTTTGTTTTTGTTTCAGTGTTCTGTAATTATATGGACTTAATTAATTATAAGTTTGTTACTAATTAACATAGCAAGACAAGAACCAGTCTTGAATATTTATGTCATAAAGAGGAGCCTACATGTAACGTGACTTATTTTTATACTGAAGTTCAGGAGCATGAATTACAAGAAGAGAACAATGTCCTACAGAAGCTGGTACGTTAACATCTCTGTGCACACTGGTTTTCTATTAACTGTTTATTTTTCACTCTTTCTGTGAGGAATGCGAGATTACGACATTTTGTGCATATTTGTTCAGCTCCCAGAAGTCCAGAGCCCCACGGAGATGGCAGAAACAAGTTTTGTAAACAATAATCTTGCAGCTAATATACCGACCGCGCCTGTAACGGCTACCAACCTTTATCAACAGAATGTTGGTCGGACATCACAAGTTTGTATAGGGAACTCTTCGTCATCCAGAAATATGGAGCAGAGGTAAATATTTGCATGACGTTGGAATGACTTCATACTGAGGACTTTATATATTTTAATTAGTCTAAAATAAAATTTAATTTGTCATGTTATGTGGGAGTTAAGTTCACAATTTATATATGAGATATTTTAGCAGATACAATATATTTACATTTTAAATCAGTTAAATTCATTTTAACATATTTTTGTAAGTGTAAATTTTTGTGAAGTATAACATTTAAGAAAAATTTGATCCTTTAAATACTTAATAAATACTTAAACATCAATCTAAATTACTTCAAACCACCCTAACGTTAACTGAACTGATTATCCAGCTCGTCAACCTTGGAGTCAATCAGTAAGCAGCATCCTCTTCCTGTTCAGCATGATCACTCAACTCAATCCGCCAATGTGATACTCGATGGATGGGATCTAACGGCGGAATATGGTCATGTTATAACCACATGACCTGCATAGTTATCTATCGATTTGTCTTTTTCAGGCACTCCTAGTAAGGATTGGAAAAAGACAGACAGAATTTTAAAGTTGCATTATGAATGAGAACGAGATTTATGACGTCATAAGTTGTTATATATTGATGTCATAACAATTATTTGTATTTGCAGAGTAGGTATTTGATGGTTTGTTGGCAGAGAACCATTATGAAGTTCTACTTTTATAAAATAAAATATTGGGAATATGTTTATACATATACGGGAATTGGACAATAACCACTTTGATAACCGGTTTATAGTGTTATAAAATGTAAAATTTAGATTCAATATATTAAAAAATAAAAAGAAATACAGCAGATATATTTATTTTTATATCGAAAATTTTATTGGATGATTTTTTTTGGGAGCGATTTTATTTGTATGTTTGGAAGTTTATAAGATGAAATACAGTTTCTTTATGTATTTTAATTGTAAGTTCGGTAGTCTATGGTATAACATAAATTTAGCTGGTTTGTGTTTATATATATATATATATATATATATATTCATCCTGGGCATTTTTAATTGATTTTTATACGAGAATTTTTTTATTTTTTTGATATTTAATTTGAAAAATAATAGAAGTTTATGGTTAAATTTTAGTTTGTTCATTTATTTTATCAAATATTTACAATAGTAAACCACATATTGATTAAATAAGATAATTATTTAAAAATATAAATAATTAAAAAAATTGAAGGTTTTAAAAAATATTATAGGTTGGTTTATGTTTGATCTAGGAGCTTTATTACTTTTGTATTTTTTTATTTTACAGGTATTGGAGGTTTATGGTTGAAGATAATTTTATTTAGTTAATATATTTTATTTAAGAATTAATAATATTTAATTATTTGAACTAATTTATAGAGTTAAATAGAAAATATATAATGATTCATAAACACATGTTATGTTTGATTAAAAGTTTGATTATTCCTTGTTTAAAAAATAAAAATAAAAATTAAATATGTGTACACACAAGTATAATGTTACATAAATACATTATGTTTGATGACTAGTTTTATTATTATTCACTATTTTAATCAATAGTTTTTAAAATTTTATTTGAAGATTTGTTGTCATGTATTAGGATTCTTATTGAATATTTATTAATTTATGTTTTTGTTATATATATATTATTTTTCTAATAAAAATATTTTGGGACATAAAAAATTTTCAATTTTTGGGACTTCTAAAAATACTTTCCTATATTTATGAATGATGTTCTTCATAAATTAATTAATAATTAACATAGACCCAACCATCTTAATTAAAAAGATTTTCACCCAACACAACTATTTAAATGTTCATATATCATTTATTAGTTATGGAGATTTTTCACTATAAATCATGTTATAAATCATAGTATAAAATTATGATTATATAAAAAAATATCATATGATTTGAAAGTATACAGGTAAGTTGAGGCATTAGCATTCACACAATTTTTCTCACTTTGGGGTCCACTTTTTCAATTAATGGAGTATTGATGATTTTTTTAAGATCCTATTTTGAATCTAGGGGAGGTTGGTTTTTCTCCGAGTGCACTTCAGTTATTTTCTCATTTTGCATTTTAATTAGATTATAGGATCTTTTATTTTCATTATGTGTATCTGATTTGGTTTTTTGAAAATTTTAATTTAATAAATTTGATATTCTTAATCATTATGATACAATCAAAGTAATTTCAATTTTTTATATTTTCTCTCAAAGCTTATGAAACAATGATTTTTTTAATTTTTTCCTATTAAACTCTTTGTTGAAATGATATTTCATTGCAGCCTACAAAGCTCTGAGTAATCCACCTTTAATATTTTCCAATAGTAGTGGATTGGTTTTGAGTCTTAACCTTTGTTTAAGGGCAAACCCTTTTTATTTGCATAGTTTTTTAGCAAATTGACTTTTCATGTTGCTTTGATACCAATGGAGGCTACCAAATCTAGCTTTGTTTTTATTCTAATGCCATTGGAAAGTGGGAAAACTTAAAATTTAGTTTTATTTTCACTATTATTGGAGTGTTCGTTTAAATCAATTTCATTTTCCTTTCTACAATTCTTGAAAATTAGTGTACAATGGAATATTTCTACCCTCAATACTATGAGAGTACTCTTGCTTATATAGACAACTTTGCCACTATCAAAGGAGACTCAAATGTCGATCTTTCCCTCACCTCTATATTGGAAGAGTAATGTTGAACATCTATTTTCATCCTTTGATGACCCGTATATCTTTTGAACATTTGGGAATTTAATGCATAGAGGATTCACTTGACGAACATGTGACATAGAGCATTCATTTGTGAAAAATTGTAAAATACTCTTAATTTCTCTAGATATTGAAAGATACCTATCCAAATCATTTTGTTGAACGCCCCCTCCCAATACATCTTTCTATTTCAAACCCATGTTTATACTAGATACCTCTTTTTGTTCATACGTCTAGTACCTAAATAAAACATAACTTTCATAACCCTATAAATCACAAAAAGCAACCCATAAATAACTAAGAAAGTGCATTGACATCCCAAAAATCCAGGATATGCCACTATAAAAAGATAACTTTTGGTTCAAGGGTGTTAGGATCTCATCCTAACTCCCTACTTTAGTAGTTAGTCATGTTATGTACAAGGCCATAACCTTTGAATAAGAATAAGTAGTTGGTAATAGAATATTAATGTAAAATCAACCTCTCTATTAATCCAGGCCCATTAGTTAGTTGGTGCCCATTAATTATTGAACAAATCAAGTAATTAGAGTTTTGGAATATTGAAAGCCTATTTAAAGAGTTAAGGGGCTATGCATTGTTTTGTCATGAATTATTATATCGGAGATGTACCTTATTGAAAGATTGCCTAACCTTAAAAGACATGAACATTGCTTCCTAAAGTGATTAACATAATACAAGCAGGGATAATTTTAAGGACCCATGCTTATTTAAAAGTATATAAACCTTGGTGAATCTTACCAATTCTTAAAATGTCAACTATAAAATATTTGGCGATATTTTTCTAGAATTATTTCAATTTCTAAAGATTTTATATAGTTTATATAATAATTTGGCGATGTTTAGAGTGAAAAAAAGTTTAATCCATCAAAATTGGGCGAAATGAGGTTTCAAAAAATGCAAATTGACGAATCTCTTTTTGGAAAAAAGCATGGAAAAATAGCCCATGGGCTAAATTTCGCCTCTAAAATTATCCTTGAATACAATATCTATTTATGTATCATTTATCTTGTTTATTTCCTTTGATCAATTGTTCTACAATATAATGTTGTGTTTTATGCCTTGTTCATCTATATAAATCTTCTTGCTGCTCTAATTTACAGGATTAAGGCCACCACAAGTCGTATCAAAGCAATTTTCTAAGCCAACATGCCTCTAATATTTCTGTAGACATTTTTCTTTAGCTAGAGACGTGTTCTATCATCTTTAAACAACACTAAGATCTATCATTTAGTAGATAAACCAATGGTTGAGGAAGCATACATGTAGATAATACAATTGATACTTAGTCACATTTGTTAGACGTCATTGTAACTTTTATTGGTACCCCTTTGAGTAGTACCACACAAGACTACACCTGTACAGGGGATCTCACTTCCATGTACCTTATGGTATATCAAAAGTCCCATAGGCCACCTAAAACTAATTATAGATAATCTGATCAACTATCTTGTTTCTATGGTCACACTAAGCAAAACACCTAGGAATCACTATAAGGAGAACACCTTCTAGCTGAGGTTGTAGTGGACCCCCTCCCCCAAAATGCGTCCCTTCTCCATTTATAACAAGGGTTTCTAGAAGAGGCAAGCGGCCATAGGTTTTAGTGGATATTTTTTATTGGTGTGCCTGAACCATTATGGCACATTGATGTTTGTTTTTTGTTAATGGCGCACCAATGTTCTTCATTGGTTTAGGAGCACTAGTGCTTTATGACCCACTTGCACTGGTGTGATTTTAGCTAAAAAACGTCGGTACTCCACTTTTGAAATGGTGCATCGGTGCTCCTCTTTGGATAAGGCACATCGGTGTCAATACTCCTCATTGGTGAAGGTGCATCGGTGTCGGTTCATCGATGCTCTTTTTAAGGTGTGGGTGCATCGGTGCTCCTCTTTGGTCAAGGCGAATTGGTGTTGATGCTCTTCTTTGGTGAAGGTGCACTGGTGCTTCTTTTACAATATAGGCGCATCGGTGCTCCTTTTATTGTCTAAGCACACCAACTCTTATGATAAACAAATGCACTAAAAAGTAAGTCTTTTTTTTAACTTATTGAAAAATGCATGAATTATTAAACATTTTAAAGAAGCGGGTAACAAGTCTTAAAAAGAGGGTAAAACTAGGGTTTGTTTCATTTCTTCATTTCACATGGTTCTACCATGGAGAAGAGGAAGATGAAGAAAAATAGTATTGTATCCAAGCAACCAATTTTTTCCCTCTTCATTGTTTCATTTATTCCTATTATCTATTTTATTATATACTATTTTGCATTTCTCACTATTGTTTCTAATTTTGTAATTGGTTTTGTTGTTTGTTTTGGTTGGTTTGAGATTTTTTCCTCTATTTTGCAAGTTAATGGTGGATTTCTTTCAGTGTTTTACATCAAAATATATGGGTTTTCCTGCTTATTGAAAGAAGCAAGTTTTTTTAAACTTTTGAAATGAGTAAAGACGTCCTTAAAAAAGAGGGGGGAGAAGAGGGTTTGTTTCATTTCTTTATTTCACATGGTTCTACAAGAGATAAGAGGAAAAAGAAGAATATTGCAACCAATAAACCATTTTCCCCTCTTCATTGTTTTATTTCTTCTAATTATCTATTTTATTTCTATTATTTTGCATTTCTCACTATTGTTCATAATTTCTTATTTGCTTATGTTGTTTGTTTTTGTTGGTTTGAGATTTTTCCTTTATTTTGCAAGTTAATGGTGGATATATTTTAAGGATTTTCTTCAAAATATATATATAGCAATTGAGGAGCAAGTTTACAAAAAAAATGATATTTTTTGTACAGCATGGGTGATATCCATAAGGGTTTTCACCTCCTTTTGTTTTCGGGTTAATAGGGTTTTTGTATGCGCGAAAAACTATTTTTTGTTCACAACATTCTATCTTCTATTCATAGTGTTTCTATTGTGTGTGAGTGCACTGGTGCTTCTCTTTGGTGAAGACACACACATGTGCTAGTCTTTGGTTAAGGCACAATAGTGCTTCTCTTTGGTGAAAGTCCATCGGTGCTACTCTTTGGTGAAGGCGCATCGGTGCTCATTTTTTGTATAAGTGCACTGGTGGTCCTATTTTAAGGTGTCAACACACTAGTGCTCTTTTTTTGTCTAAGAGCATTGATTCTCCACATTAGGCATATTATCTCTAGTGGATGAGTGGTTTTGGAGAGTTCTCATCAAACAATTTTCATGTAATAATTGAGTAGTTTTGTAATTACAAGAAATCCACTCATTAAGTGGTAAATGGAGTGATTTGACATTCACCATGGTTTTGTATGGGTGTTTTGATCACCATTACTATAAATTGTAATGATTAACATTTCAATATTAATTATTATACATTTTCGTAATATTATATTTATTTTTATTGATAATGTATTATTTTATATCCTGTTAACTATACTTTTTTTATTTCAAACATTCAAAATTATAATTTTGTTTAATATTCGATAAGTGTTTCTTTTTTAAATTGTACATACGGGATTTATTAATAAACAAGGGTAGATCTAATACTTGGAATATTCAAAATCAAAGTTATTATATCACTACATTTTAATAATATTGTATTTATTAAATCACCTCCCTGTTTTTGCACGTTCACAAGGTTTCTATACACAACATATTGTGTTTTGTCATGATGCTCATTGTTGGTTAAAGTGCATAGGTTCTCATATTTGGTATAATAACTTCTTTACTGTAGGCGCACCAGTGTTCCCTGACTATATATTGTAATGCTTAACATTTCAATATTAATTATTGTATTTTTTTATCATATTATTTTTATGTGTATTGTTAATGTCTTATTTCATATGCTTTTAAGTATAAAATTATTTGAAACAATCAAAATTATATTTTTTGTTTAATATTAGAAAAGAATTTTATTTTTAAATTGTAAATAAGAGATTCATTAATAAATAAGGGTAAGAACTAATACTTGGAATATTCAAAATCAAAGTTATTTCATCCGTACATTTTAATAATCATGTATTTAATAAATCACCTCCCTTTATTTTCATGTTCACAAGGTTTTTGTACACAACAAATTGTTTGTTTCCATCAATGCCCCCCTTTGGTATGGGTGCACCAATGCTCATTGTTGGTTAAGGTGCATTGGTGATCAAATTTGGTATAAGTGCATATATGCTTCTTTACAATAGGTGCACCGGTGCTCCATGACCAATGTCCACTAGTGTGGTTTTGGACAAAAAAACATATGTGCTCCTCTTTGGTGAAGAAACACTAGTGCATATTTGGTATAAGTGCACTGGTTCATCATTGGTATAAGCACACCAGTGCTCCTCGTTGGTATAAGCACATCAATGCATCTTTGTTCACTGAGCGCACCAGTGCTTCTCATTGGTATAAGTGCATTGGTGCTTCTCGTTGGTATGAGTGTACCGGTGCATCTTTGCTATAAGCGCACCAGTGCTTCTCATTGGTATAAGTGCATTGGTGCTTCTCGTTGGTATGAGTGTACCGATGCATCTTTTCTATAAGCGCACCAGTGCACTTATATCATTAAAGTGCATTAATGAAAAACCTCCACTAAAGCCTCTGACCGTTGAGATTTTTTAGTCATAATAAATTTCTGTAAAAACCTTCACTAAAACCTACATTACCATTGGTGAAGGTTGTAGCGGAAATTTTTTGAAAATTTTGATCAATCTTGTAACACTAAAAGCCTCCACTATAACCTCTGCTACTGGGTATTTTCCTAGTAGTGAAGATTACCTTCTAGTACATGGGTATTTAGGTAGTAGGATTAATGGCATAGTTGAACCTTCTTAATTAGTTCCTTGAGATATTGGGTTGAGTACTATTGTTGGACCCTGCAAATACATCAGAGAGCTATAACACCTGACAATACCTTATCCTAAAGAACCCAAAAACCATTCCCTCTATCACTAGCTAGTGAAATTCCAACATCTTTGCATCTAGAAAGAATTTGACATTCTTCTAGTGTAGTAACCCTATTCTCTAAGATAGGCCAGTGATATTCCTACATATTTGCATCCAAAAAGAATTCATTTTTTTATTATCAATGTAGTAGTATTCCATAGGGAGTAATACTCCCCTTGGTGTAATGAAGTATGGGCTCCATAGACACCCTTGTTTGATACCTATTTCAAAACAATTCTTGCATTGTACTCATTGTATTGGTATACATCACTAACAACATTTTTCATGTGGGACCACTCATCTTTCATTAGGTGATACCTCTTAAAATACTCCTCTTTTATCTCTTTGATCGTTTTCAGATAACCTGGTGTTAATACCTTTTTGAGCACAAGTGGTCCCATGGTACATATCTGCACCCATAAAAACGTGGAGGACCTAACCAAGGGTCTTGTAGTAGCGACCACGGCCCTACAATAGATAGTTGACCAAATCCACCTTGAGTAGGCTAATTAGAGACAAATGTTAAACATCCTCATTAAACATGTGGGTCTTGATACCACACCAGAAGACCATCCCAAATATGTTTTAAATGAATAAAATGGCTCTTACACTCTCTTCCCATAAACACGATGTCCTTCATTTCAAGATACAAATTAATGGTACCACTTCCCAAAGGTAGACAGCATAAATTTAATTGTTCATATCCCTCGGGTCGTGTTACCCAAATGAACCAATACTTTGATATCCATGGTATTAAGGATGATCTACAAAATATCAAAGTGAGAGTCTTGTATCTCAATTCAAAACATTAGAAATTGTGGCAATAGTACCATAAATCTTGTTGTCAATATATTTCTTAGACTCAATTTGTGAATATCCTCCATGAGTGTTTTGAAAGAAACGCTCAGTACTTGTGTAGGTTAATCAAATTACACCAGAATGGCACAGTCCTGTACTATATTTCAACTTTTGAGAAATTGGTCATCCACATAGAGGGCCTATTTGACTCTTTTTTACAAGAATTCTTCATTAGTGACCTCAAGGAGGGAATACGAGCACATGTCATTATGTAGTGCCCCACAACAAGGTTAGAAGCTTGCGACAGAACTTGAAAAGTTTAAATGGTGATCAATGCCCAAACCAAAATACCTTCACTTCAACCTCACAGTGTGTCCCCCATGGCTCCTCTTTCCAGCAATGCCAAGACAACATCATTAAGAATCCAAAAATTATCCTTATATCTCATGGTCAAACACCAATGTCTTGGACTCTAGTATAATTATGATGAAAAATATTTTGGAGGGAATAAATGCAAGGAACATAAATTATTCCAAATAGATGTATTACCACAGGAGCACCTTGAAAACATAACCAGGGAAGATAATCAAGAAGCAAAATTGGAGGATATTGGTCCACCCTTGGAAGTTGAGCTCGATGTGCAAGTTCCCAAGGAGGAACTTCAAATATCACTCCATGTTTTAGAAATTTATTCCAAACCCCATACATTGAAGTTGGTAGGATACATCAAACATCGTACATTTATTGTATTAATTGACCGTGGTAGCACCCACAATTTCATTCATCTAAGAGTGGTTGACTAAACGCGTTGTGACATTAGGCCCATATCCAATTTTCAAATTATGTTATCCAATGGGGGTAGGATGAAATGGGGTGGTCATTGTGAAAACATGAAACACCAAATGGGTGACTACCATCTTAAAAAAACATGTTCATTATTGACATGGGTGGTTGTGATGTTGTTATGGGGGGAGACTGACTAAGGACTTTGGGACTAGTAACCTTAGATTTCAAGGAACTATATATCAACTTTATGAAGGAAGGAAATCCACATAATCTCTAGAGAGTTACTTTAGGTTCTCCATTAATTAGCTCCTTCCACTGTATGGAAAATTTATTGAGGAAAGGACACTTTGATATCATTGCACAATCAATGCCATCGAAGTCATAAAGACATTCACCCTAATTTGCAATTAGTTCTCTCCAAGCATCATGAACAAGTTTTTGAAACACTCAAGGGTTAACCACTGGCCCTTGGGGAGAATGACCACGATATCACTAATTTTAGGTATCTAACACCCTAAGTTTTTCCTTTATTGGCACCCTTTTGCACAAAATAATGAAATTGAAAAGATCATTCAGGAGTTTTTGGAGGCCACCATTATTCATGCAGCTAATACCAATCATTATTCCTCACTAGTGGTTATGGTCACAAAAAAGGAGGGAACTTGGCACATGTGTCTATATTTTTGGAATCTTCATCATTTAACACTTAAGGATAAATTCCCCATTCTATTCATTGATGATATCTTAGATGAGCTTCATGGATAAAATTTGTTCACTTAACTAGACCTTTGTTCCAGTTACCACCAGATATAGATGAAAAATGTAGACATTCTTAGGACATCTTTCTACACCCATCAAGGTCATTATGACTTTTTAGTCATGCCTTTTGGCCTTTGCAATGCTCCATCCACTTTTTATAGCCTTGTGAGAAATATTTTTCAACCTTCCCTCCACAATTTTGTGCTAGTTTTCTTTGACAATATCTTGATCTACAACACCACATGGGAAGGCCCCTTGGAAAATGTTGATAATGCCTTGCAATTACTCCAAAATCATCAATTATTTGTAATGCATTCCAAATGGGGTTGTTGAGGTTGAATATTTGGGTCACATTGTGAGTTGGGAGGGAGTGAGGGTAAACACCAAAAAAGTGGCATCTCTACAAGATTGGCCACACCCGAAAACTCTGAAGAGCTTGTGAAATTCCTTGAATTGACCAGCTGATATAGAAAAATTGTGAAAATTATGTCAAAATTGTAACTCCTTTGATGTCATTGCTAAAAAGTAATTCCTTTGTCTAGACTGACAAAGATAAGCGGGCCTTCTCAGGCTTAAAATTTATCATGTGCACTACTCCAATATTAGCAATGCCTGGTTTCATTAATACTTTTGTCTTATAATGTGTTTCCTCAGGTCACGATCTTGTAGCGCTGATGCAAGGAGGATGTATTTTGGCCTTCACTTGTAAGAAATTATGTGAGAAATTTAGGCAAGCCTAAATATGAAAAATAGATGATGACCATCCTTCTCATAGTTGAGATCTGGTGCCCTTATTTACTAGGGAGGCACTTTCATATCAAGACTGCCCATCATACTTTAAACTATTTCCTTGAACAAAGGTTGTCTTGTCCATAACAACATAAGTGGGTTACTGAAATGTTGTGGTATAATTATGAGATTATATATAAGAATGGTAGAGAAAATGTGGTGGATAATGGGTTGTCTATGCAATATGAAGATGATACATTTTTCTTTTTATTATCCTCACAAGTTCCAGATTGGCTCAAAGAAGGGAATAAAAATGGATATCCAATGAAACCATAGTGAAACTTATCCAATAGATTAGGGGAGGTCTAAACCCTCCTATAGGGTATACATGGAACCAAGATACATCAGTTATAAATATTTCATTTTTATAGCACCAAATTCAACCTTAAAATAAAGAATCCTAGAGGAATTATAGTCATCATCAATAGTAGGTCACTCGAGCTTTCATAAAACCTATGAAAGGATTAAGCAATCATTCTTTAGGGAAGGCATGAAACTCAACATCCAGAATAGTTTTGTTGCATCCTATGATACTTGCCAACAACACAAGGGAGAAACAATGAATTCTCCAGGGACCTTGTAGCCACTTATGAATCCAACCAAGGATAATTTTAGGGGCAAAATTTATCCCATGGGGTATTTTTCCATGTTTTTTTCCAAAAAAAGATTCGTCAATTTGTATTTTTTGAAGCCCCTTTTCGTTCAATTTTGATGGGGTAAACTTTTTTCTCTAAAATTCGCCAAATTGTTATATAAACTATATAAAATCCTTATAAATTGAAATAATTTTAGAAAAATATCGCCAAATATTCTATAGTTGACATTTTAAGAATTGGTAAGATTCGCCAAGGTTTATACACTTTTAAATAAGTATGGATCCTTAAAATTATCCCTAAATCCAACCATCTATGGACTGATATTTCCATGGATTTTATCATGGTGATTTTGAGAGATGGTGATAAATCACTAATGATGGTTGTTGTAGATTGTATTTCCATATATGCTCACTTTTGTGCTTTGTTACACTCTTTTACACCATCAGTAGTTGTTCAATTATTCATGGATTATAGTTTTAAATTACATGACATGCCCACTTCCATTTTCTATGATCGAAAACCTATCTTGACAAGAAAATTTTGGCAATATTTATTTAAACTTCAAGGTACTCAGTTGAATCTCAGCATAGCCTATCACCCATAAACAAATGGCCAAACCAAAGTAGTAAATAAGTGTTTGGAAACTTACTTGCGATGCTTTACTTCAAAAAATCCACATCACTAGCCCCACAATGGCTTCCTTTTGCATAATGGTGGTATAATAACACTTATCATGGAAATACCAAAATGACACCCTATGAAGCAGTGGATAACACACTTTCAAGGTACAAGTAGTGGATAACACTCTTTGCAATAGAGAATATATTCTCTTCACACTTAAGGAAAATTTGGCTACAACTCGAAATAGAATGAAATAATAGGAAAATTAACCAATACTTCAAGCACTTATTTGGAGAAGGGGATCAACTATGTCTTCATTTTCAACCTTATCAACAAATATTCTTCAAAAATCACCCCCACCAGAAACTAGCTCCGAAGTTTATGGGCCTTACCGAATCATCAAATGTATTGGACAAGTGGCCTACAAGCTCACTCTACCCTATCACTCAAGATTCATATGGTATTTCATGTATCATTCCTAAAAAAGGTGGTGGGATGCAATTGTAATGTGCAAACTAAGTTACTAGAACTTGATTGGAAAGGCACCATTTGGCTCTAGTTGGAAGTGGTATTGGACACCAAGGAACATCAATTATGTAGGCCTACTTGATCAAATAAGTATTATCTGATGGAAAGATATGTAACCTAAAGATGCCACCTGGAAACATGAAGGGATTCTAGTGTAGCAATTTTCTCGTCTTCAACATCCAGGACAATGTTTCTTTTGAATGGGGATGGCATGTTAGGGTCCCACCCTAACTAGGCTACTTTAGTGGTTGGTCATGTTATGTATGAGGCCATAAAATCTGAAAAAGATGAGTAGTTCGTAGTAGAATATTGATGTAAAAAGTGTCTCTCTATTAATTAAGGTGCACTAGTTTGTTGGTACTTATTACACTAGTACAAAATGAGAGATAAGTAACCAAAAAAATGACCAAAATCCGCATATAAATGACCACTTTTGATTTGGAAATCACTGGTGGATAATTTCCGGTCTCTTTTCATGCGACCAAAAATGTGGTCATATTTAGTTTGGTCATTTATAGCTTGTCTTGTGGTCATTAATTTGGTCATATATTTGGCAATTAATGACCACAAGTCAACCTATAAATGACAAAACTAAATATGGCCACATTTTTGGTCACGTGATAAGAGACTGGAAATTAGCCACCAAAAGCGCCATTTGGTCATTTATATGCGAATTTTGGTCCTTTTTTTGGTCACTTATATCTCGTTTTTAGGTCACTAATTTAGTCGTTTTTAGTTATTTTATATGCGAATTTTGGTCATTTTGTTTGGTCACGTATCTCTGATTTTTTGGTCACTAATTTAGCCGTTTTTAACCAATATTGCAATATCATTAGGGCATAGAGGAATCAAACCACCAACCTCCTTCTTGTAAGGCAGGCACTCTTCCATTGAGCTAGAATCATTTAAGAATTTGGGAACTTAACTTACATAGTCCTATATAATGGTGAAAAAGAAAAATACATTCCTTTGAGTATCTAATGGATGGCATGGACACTGTAGAAGCAAATTTGTTAACTACTAGTTTTTCATCCCAGTTGTCATTACCGTTCAGGAGAGGTAAGGCTAAGTTGCACAATTTTATTTGAAAACCTTGCCAAGGTCTTACTTCTATTTTGTTTCACTGCATCCAAGGGTGGAATGCAATGATTCATCAATATTAGTATATTACTGGTCGATTATCTTGAGAACTATGCAATACCTTAAGTTATATCAATGTAATGATGTGAATGTCCACATGCAGCACACGCATGTGTTGACAAAAATGCGATGTCTCATATGGAATGTTTTCTTAGTGTCTACACAAACTCATAAGGATTATGGTCAGAATGAATAATTGTCTCCTTACTCGAGATGTAATGTCACCATTATTTCATACCTTGAACGATCACATAGAGGTCACACTCATAAGCTAATCATTGAATAATTCATAGTGATATGAAATTAGGTGTCCGTGCTAAAGAAGAAAAACTTCAAGCTCATACTCCGAGGTGTCAAACTAAATCTTGTTGATAAAAAGAAAGTGCAAGGATAGCATTGTGCACAATGGAATCTCCGAGGGTATACACACAGCATTAGAACGCAAACTCAACACCCTAAAGAAGTTCCATCTCGATTTTGCATTCCAAACAAGCAAGCATTCATAATATATACAAAATTGACTACGATAATATCATAGGCCATATTTCACTTACCTATACCACAATGTGATTACTCTATTGGCCAGGTTTCCATTTTGGTCATTACAAAAAGATCTTGTCATGCCAAAATCCACAATCTTTAGAATCCCATTATTATTAATTGACATATTTGATCACATTTAAAGCATAATATGCCATGTTCAAAGGCTTGTTTCAATAATCATATCCTATAATGAAAGAAAGACAAGAAAAAAGATTGATAAAATCGAGAAATTACCTTTGATGTCCCAATGCAAAATCTGGTTGATATGACATTGCAGAAATTTCTTTATCCTTGGGTTCTGTAACCAAAGCAACCTGCATCATACAACATAATGCAGTGTTTAGATATTAAGAACCAGAGTAGTGTTTCATTGTTGAAGACTACACAAGAATTCCCCTCAACCTTTGCAATTATTCTTAGTTACTGAGTAAGTTTGTATGGATTTTATATTAAGGGGAGTTAAAAAAATTGTATTTCGTGTGAAGAGTGGGTCTTAGAATAAGTGGCGCTCAATAATATATTAGGGCTCCTGATATATTATCTAGTAATGTGTAATAAAGGTCACAAGTGTTAGTGACCAATTAAGTTAATGAATAAAAGTTAGTATTGGTATTAGGGATGATCATGTAGTGCAATGACTAATTAAACCACAATTGAAAAGATGCTAGAAAATTGTATTAATTGACTCCATTAATAAAATGTGTATTTCTACATCTCTTCTCTTTCACGAGTGTTCAATTTCAAAGTTGAACTTTCACTGCACTAAAGAGCCTCAAGTAGATAGCAATGACAGCTAAAGATACCCTCCTTTTGAATATTAATTTGTATTTTGGAATGTTAGTGGACCTTCTAACCCTTGCAAAAACATAGATTAAGTTTGCATGAATGAACTGCCAATAAATGTATTTCCAATATATATCTAAAAAGCCAAGAGATTAGAAAATGTATGAGATAAAATAAGATAAGATAATTTTATCTTATCTTGGTCCCAGAAACGGATAATTGCAATAAAGAAGAGCTTGAATATAATTGCACATTGCAGTAAGAATGCCAATTTCATTAAACTTGGACTTATCAAGCAAAATTTGGACTAAGAAAGTGTGAATTTAGACTTTGAAAGTGTCAATATCAACCTTTCTAAAGTGCAAAAATAGGTTCTGAAAGTGGCAATATTGGCTTTGAAAAGTGTGTTTTTCTATTTGAATAGTGTGTTTTTTTACTACTTATGAACCCTAAAATTGCAATTTTTTATTTTGAAACTATGAATTTCAATTCAAAAAGTGTGAATTTGAAATTAAAAAATGCAAATTTTGATTTGAAAAGTGTGAATTTTAAATCAAAAAATGCAAATTTTGATTTGAAAAGTGTGAATTTCAAATAAAAAAATGCAAATTTTTATTTGAAAAGTGCAATTTTCATTTGGAAATGAGCAATATTCAAAGGTGAAAAGTGCAATGTCTATAATATTCATTCCTTGTTTGAATATCAAGTTTATCAATTATTGTTTCGTTTTTGATACAGTATCAAGAATATCTAGCTTTTTACATATATAATTTTAGTGGTTTCCAAACGAGGAAGGAATTCTCTGCGTAATATGTATAGGGACAGCTTACTTACACAATAGTAACCAGTAAATGGTTTATTCTGCATCACAGTGGTAATTTTCCTCAAATTCCTAGAGGCTCGTGGACGTTCCAGATGCTCGACGTTTGCTCGCCCAGTCAAGTTGATAGACAAACTAGAAGTATTGTAACAAAATATAAATTTGTTGGGATAAGATCACATCAAACGATATCCGTAGGAATATCCATCCCACTCTCAACACTATTCCCCATATGTTCTCGTTGTGCCTTAACTGTTGCAAGGCCCTTCTCGTTTATTCTATTTTTTTCTCATGTCCATCCTAGCCTTGGTGACCATGCCCATATGATGTTATTTACATTGATCATCATATTTTCTTCTGCACCAACAACCCATTGTTGCTTTCTATTTAAGCAGTTTTTGTACAAGACCTTCAGATCCTTCAATGCTCCTGTTGGCTTCCACCATTGCACCTCTACTTTGTCATGCCCAAGAGTACTAGCATCTAAATCCTGATAAATATCACCAATTGCCCTACCCAACCATATTGCACAATATGGCTCTAGTGATTGCACAATGACAGTTTGTCCCTTTACATCATCCACTCTTGGAATCAATTCATCTCTAGGATTGTTGCATATTGGTCCAACATAGAAATCCTGCAAAGAAGAAACATTTTCCTTCAAATAGGCATCCATAATTTCATGTTCAGATCTTGTAGGTTCACTACTATGAATATCATGGCTTGCCGATGGCCAAAATTTAGTTTCTAACTGATCAACACTCTCAAAGGGACTGTCCAAAGCTTTATATACAACCTCCCAATAATTTAACTTGGGACACCAAAATTGTTCACCTCCCTTCTCAATCCCTCGATTCCAGAATGAAATATATGTTTCTATTCCTTTTTTTATTTCGCCAATGTCTGAAGGTCTTTTTGATTGCAGATTTAATAACCTAGGCTTCCCCACTGGCAAGTTTGCGCTACCATCTGGCAATGACCGCCACAGATGAATAGTAGACAACCAAGCTTCATCCCAAAGTGATGCCCTCCATTACATGACTGAAATGTTATCTATGAGCTTAAATTTTAAAAAGTGGCATTTTTTTATACCGATGATTTTGGCATTTCCATCCAAAAGGTGGGGTTTCCCAAAACTCTTAAAATCGTAAAGTTCATCAATTAGATAAGGGACATATAAATTGTGATATTCGCATCTCCTATACGTATCCATAATTTTCGAGAGTGAAAATATATCCTTGCGCATTAGCTTTACTAATAACCTTCCATAAGTTTCATCTATGTCTTCATGGGTGTGTCCAACCGGGATGAATCCAACTTCAACTATCTCTAACACTCTCCTCGTTGTTAAAAGAGATAAAAATGCAAATACATTGTGGTTTTTGTTATCGCCTGAACAATTATCCATTTGCAACAACAATATGGGTGGTAGTTTTCTATTTGGCATGCATTGATTAGTACCATCAACACACAATATATCATGTTGCATTACATCTTGTCTGTATATCACACACTTTTCATATGACTCTGATTGCTATAGAGCATCATGCAATTGGTACTTAGATGTTCCACCTTTGTAGATCAAATCGCCATATTTATCAACCACCGGTTCTTCAAGACTCTTCAAGCATTTAGCTAGGGATGTCACAGTGAAATTCGATCTCATATCTAAAAACGAGAGGCTGAAATGGGAAAAACCCCCAGTCTTGTGCCCATGAGTCAACATTCCAGTCAATGATATGGGAAGATTCATAACATTACTAAAATGTTTTTCCTTCTTACCCATCCTTGGAATGGAAGTCTTTGACTTATCCATTTTTTCATGAACAATACTCAGAAAAGTCTTTGGATTTTTTTGTGAAGCTAATCTGGGAGAATAATATACTTAATGACAACTTGTGATATATTTATTATTAGCTGCATGATGTCCTCGCAACCTTTCCACCTCAGCTGGATCAGTGATCCCCTTAATCCTATCATGTATTGTAATGCACTCATTACACCTTGCAAAGGAGTTTGGTTTAGAAATTTTAACATCTCAAAAATATTCTCTCATCACCTTGCTAAAGGAGGATTGTGATACTGGAGGCAAACCAATACTTTCGATTTCTTCATTTTCCATTTTTCACAACAAACCATGGGACATATTAAATGGAAATAATTTCAAGGTTGTCCTTGTTCCATCTTCACTGATTAATCGTGTAAGATGTGGAGATTTGTTTGAATTCTCTTCTACAATTTTATTAATAGTAGCTACCAGTGCAATAGTGTTCACCCTAGATTTTTCCAAGCCACTGTTACCATGCACAACTCTCACATCACCATTCAAGAACATGCTTTTATAATTGTAGAAAGTGCTCATTTTTATCCCATGGCATTTATACCATGCATTTTGACAGACGTCTATTGTGTCTAATCTCATTGTAAACATGCTTCTTTTTCTGTCATATCCTTCTTTGGCCACAGGAGCATTTGATCCCATAGAATTTATAACATACTGTCTTCTTGAATTTCCATTCATACTATGAAATTTATTCACACATTCAACTATCGATCGAAGTGAAATTTTTGACATACAAAGATTTGAGCAACAATGTTTAGTGAAAATTTTTGAAATGAATACACCTTGATCAATTCCAAGCCTGTAAGATACCGATCTTGAATTTCTTTCAGAAATTTTAGTTCCATCTTGCCGCTTTACGGAATTGTATGGCCTTGTTCCATTACATTTAACATCTGTATATTCACAATGGGGAGTACCTGGAAGGACCATCTGTAAAGGACATTCTTCAAAAATATTCCAAATGTTGACCATGTCTTCGTCTATGTTCTTTTTTAGTATAACATCCAAAGGAACATCATTAAGGTCAGGCAAATTGTTTTCAGGCCATCTTACAAGAGAGCCTTCAAATACACCACAATCCTCGCAATTGCAAAAGACTTTATGAACTAAAATACCAAACTCACCAACATCTAGTGGTTTGAATTGTACAATGTCTCCTTCAAAAACAATTGGCACTATTCCTCGTGCAACATAATGTGGCTTTAAAGAACATTGATGTATCAAATTAACTTTCTCTCCCACAAACTTGATATTGTTATTTTCTCTTAATACTTTCAAAGCAGTTTCAAATTGATTATTGTTGAAATTGCTTTCAAGAGAAAGCAATGTTTCTGTATTAAAATCTATGATTCTTTTAATCCACCATACAACAAAACCTCCATTGCTTAACCCTGGACAACATGCCATACAAGAAAACAACACTTAATCCACCATAATACCGAAGGAGAAATCACCCAAAAATGTTTCCCCAACAAAATCAGTCCCACTCACATTTGTTACAAAACCTATGGAAATGCAATCCTT
Source organism: Larix kaempferi (assembly GCA_027924585.1). NCBI lineage: Eukaryota > Viridiplantae > Streptophyta > Pinopsida > Pinales > Pinaceae > Larix > Larix kaempferi. The sequence continues at coordinate 14,414,257 of BSBM01000407.1, read as the reverse complement.
GCATTATGAACACTTATGTAACAACTTAACTTTTCTCATAATAAAAGAAGATTTATTCTCAGTTGTTATGATATGTTCTACACACTTCGAAGTAGAAGTTGGTATATCATTCACCTCATTCTCGTGAAGAGCATATCCAATGTGGTTAACGATCTCAGATGCAGGCCATTGAATATAACCACCAATTGCCTCTGACAATGTATCTGCACCTTCTGATGGATAGGGAAATTGAATACTTGCATTTAAAGTCTTAGTAACGTTTACAATGATACATCCATCATGAATGTTGATATTATGCGATATTTTTCTTTCTGGAAAATAGTTTCCTTCAGCAAATTTCAATCCATTCAAAAAGAGGTCCACACATTGTTGAGAACCAAAATCCATTTCAGAAGCGATTTCTAAAATATAAAACAATAGGACACATTGTTGAGAACCAAAATCCATTTCAGAAGCGATTTATGAAATATAAAATAACAGGAGCACATTAAAAATAATATTTATTTTAAACAAAGAATAATTTTTTCCACTAGTATATATTATCAAATAAGTCATTATGAAGGGTCGACCGACCCTTCATTTACGAGAGAAATGTAAAAATATTTAATCTACAAAGTCTAGGCCGACAATTCCCGAATTTCAACTTCCGTTGTAAATAGTAGGGATCCAAACATCAGCTAAGTTATAACATATAAAAAATGTTTGTCCCGACTTCCGTTTTCCGACAAGAAGGATTGGTCGCCCCTTCATTTGTAGATAATTGTGAACACCTATATTCAGAATGGTGAACAAAAGAAGTATCGACCAACCCTTCATTTACGAGAGAAATGTAAAAATATTTAATCTACGAAGTCTAGGCCGACAATTCCCGACTTCCAACTTCTGCTATAAATAGTAGAGATCCGAACATCAGCTAAGTTATAATATATAAAAAATGTTTGTCCCACCTCCATTTTTCGACAAGAAATATTGGTCGCCACTTCGTTTAGTAGATAATTGTGAACACCTATATCCAGCAATTCCCTATATCCAGAATGGAGAACACAAGAAGGATCGACCGACCGTTCTTGCAGTGTATAATTATTATGAAAATATTGCTTGGCAGAAGAAGGGTCGTTCGACCCTTCATTTATGAGGGAATTGTAAAAATATTCAACCTACGAAGGCTAGGCCATCAATTCATGTATATCCAAAATGGTGAACAGTGGAAGAATATTGAGTACAAGAAGGATCGACCGACCCTTCTTGCAGTGTAGAACTATTATGAACAGACTACTGGGCATAAGAAGGATCGACCGCCCCTTCATTTATGAGGGAATTGTAAAAATATTCAACCTACGAAGGCTAGGCCGTCAATTCATGTATATGCAGAATGGTGAACTCTGGAAGAACACTGATCACAAGAATGGTCGACCGACCCTTAATTTACGAGAGAGATGTAAAAATATTAAATCTACGAAGGTTAGGCTGACAATTCTCGACTTCCGACTTTCGCTCTAAAAGGTAGGGATTCAGACATAAGCTAAGTTATAACATATAAAAAATGTTTGTTCCAACTTCCATTTTCCGACAAAAAGTATCGATTGCCCCTTCGTTTAGTATATAATTGTGAACACTTATATCCAACAATTCCCTATATCTATAATGGTGAACACAAGAAGGATCGACCGACCCTTGTTGCAGTCTACAACTATTATGAAAATAATACTAGGGAGAAGAAGGGTCGGCTGCCCCTTCATTTATGAGGGAATTGTAGAAATATTCAATCTACAAAGGCTAGCCCGTCAATTCATGTATATTCAAAATGGTGAACACTGGAAGAATATTGAGCATGAGAAGGGTTGGTCGACCCTTCATTTACGAGAGAAATGTAAAAATATTTAATCTAAGAAGGTTAGGCTGGCAATTCCCGAATTCCGACTTACTCTGTAAATATTAGGGACCTGAACATCAGCTAAGTTATACAATATAAAAAAAATTTGTCCCGACTTCCGTTTTCCTACAAGAAGGATCATCCATTCCTTCGCTTAGTAAATAATTGTGAAGACCTATATCCAACAATTCACCTATATCCAGAATGGAAAACACAAGAAGGATCGACCGACCCTTCTCACAGTCTAAAACTATTATGAAAATAATATTGGGCAGAAGAAGGGTCGGTCGCCCCTTTATTTATGAGGGAATTGTAAAAATAGAACAACTTGAAGAAAGAGCGGTCGCTCTTTCTCTGAGAATATTTCCACTTTCCAGCAAACTGTGCGAAGCAATGTTCCTATGAAATTTGTGTTTAGAGTGTTGATATCTACTTTACTCACTCCTCAAAGCCATCCCTGGAGGAAGGTTCATCTGACTCTTCATTTACGAGAGAAATGTAAAAAACATTTAATCTACGAAGGCTAGGTCGACAATTCCCGACTTTCAACTTCCACTGTAAATAGTATGGACCCGGACATCAACTAAGTTATAACATATAAAAAATGTTTGTCCCGACTTCCGTTTTCCAACAAGAAGGATCAGTCGCCCCTTCGTTTATTAGATAATTGTGAATACCTATATCCAAAATGGAAAACACAAGAAGGATCGACCGACCCTTCTTACAGTCAAAAACTATTATGAAAAGAATACTGGGAAGAAGAACGATTGGTCGCCCCTTCATTTATGAGGGAATTGTAAAAAATAGAAAAACTTGAAGAAAGAGCGGCTGCTCTTTCTCTGAGAATATTTGCACTTGCCAGCAAACTGTCTAAAGCAATGTTCTTATGAAATTTGTGTTTAGAGTGCCGATATCTACTTTCCCCACTCCTAAAAAGCATCCCTGGAGCAAGGAGTAGACGCTCCTTCTCCTCGGCATCTACTTCCAACACCCAAAATAGAACAACCTAAGGAAAGAGCGACCTCTCTTTCTCGGACAAAATTTCAACTTGCCAGCAAACTCTTTGAAGCAAAATTTCTATAAATTTTGTTGTTAAAATGTCGACATCTAATTTACCAGGGTGACACGTGGAACACTCAAATTGTGACACATGGGATATTTGATTTTTAAAATTATTCTAAAGATTGTATAAACGAATATTAAGGATATTAATGGTACCAATTCAATATAAACATATGGATTTAAGTTATATAAATTTTTGGAATAGGTATCAGGGATCAGATTTGAAGGACTGAACTTATTTCAAGTTGAAGGTTATATATTCATACCACCCTTCTAGCATGAAGGGCTTTAATTAAAAAAATTACACTACACAATTCGCTAGGCAAAGGTGCATGTTCTATAACGTTGGCAACTTTGGAAAAATGACCTTTGGTATGTGTTAAAGTCAGGAAGCAATCTACAGTGGAGGAGCGGCGGAATAAAAGATATATGGTTGATGTTGATTTCACACTTTCAACTAGCGCGGAGAATGAAAAGGGTAAGCTGTAGCATAATTTTTACCGCTTACCACGTGTCGAGTCAAGGATCGTTCCACTGAATAAAAAATTGTAATGGAAAACCACTTCTCGTGATCCCAAAACCAACTACACGAGATATTACAAACGCTGGTATCTTCTTATGATTGATTGCAATTACCCATGCAACCAGGTGTGATCCTATGTGTCCTTCAATATATTCTTTTTTCCAGAACTATAAAACCAGAAGGAAATTAGATGGTCATTGTATCGACGAGTTATATTTATTGGCAATTTATATTCTTAATCGAACTATAGATAATGAGCATCATTCGTGCAAGTACTGGTAGTGGCCGATATATATATTAGTCCGCTTGTTATACCATATACTTTAGTGTACACTCCATATCGGTATTTTAAGCATGGAAAAACACCAAGCATTTCTGTATAAGGGCTAACTAAAATGCCCCCGACTCGTCGAAATCCGACGTAGCAATTCTTGCCAAAATCACAATTTGGAGTGCTCAGATCGCAATTTCGGCGATATGGGTAGTTTTAAAATTGTCAGGACTAAATCATCATCACTATCAATTGTTCGTGACAAGACATAATGTCGACAAAAGCATGATGATATTATTTTCTTCACACAAGTAGTACAAACCATCATTCATTATTACCACCGTCAGGATAACCGCCATTTCAGAGTTTCATCATATAAACCATCGCCATTTCAGCATACAATCCTTTGGAGTGATACATGTACAATTAATCTAGCAAAATCTATAGTCGCTACAGATGATATCTATGACCACCATCACGCCATACTATGATAATTACCATTTCCCATCCATCCCATCCTAGTCAATTCACCAATTCACTAGCCACGCATTATATATAGGCTAAACCATACCCCGTATCACAGCAAAATGAAATATTCGGGAAGTCATGGAACTCTTCTTTACAGCCTTTGTTCCCTTTCCTTTGTTGTTTTATCAGAAATACGTGAGTCTTATGGTCGCTCCCCAGTTATCTTCATGATATATGAGCATTTCAACATTAGTTCCCTAACAAATCCTCACCACAACATGATATATGGGCATTTCGAGCACTCTCGAAGCCCCAAGACCAGGATTTGTCATGATGTTCCTTGCCACCAATCACGTTTTCGTCATTCTTCTTTCACTAACTGATTGGTGTACAAGTTGGAGCGGACGTGAGAAGATTAGTAATCCATGTACTTGTTTTCTTGGACACTTCCTTCTCTAAAACAACATGAGCTGCCACTGTTGTTAACATTAGGATTGCAACAGTCATCCAAAGTTGTTTGGTACCATACCATGTTTTTAGCTTATTCTACCAGCATGGAAATGCTACCAAACTTGAGGACCCATTTCCACCCACAATAGTAGCCAGTACCAGCTCAGAGTCATCAACTATCTACACTTAGTTACAAGACAAGCCACGGTGAATTTCATATGTTTATCCAGCTCCAGTTATTTTCTGATTTCTTTAGGATGAAGAAAGATCTTGTTCGTGGGGGATATGTTGGAGGAGTCTAGGTCGGTCGCCCGACTATGTCCTCCATTCGACCACTTCGGAGAACATTTCGAACCGTTGTGTCGACTACCACATGTCGAGTCAGTTAGTCGCGTCGGTTAGTGAACCGACGGGTCGTTATGTAACCGTCTATAAACTATATATATATATATATATATATATGCTTGAAAAGAGCAAATAGAAAACCTTTGTCTATGTCGCGATTGGACGGAAAGGTTCTTTAAATAATAGAAAGAGTGATCTTGTATTGGAAAGAATTGGACAATTGTATTAAAGTATTTATTAATTTAATATCCATATACTTCCAAGCTATTCTTTTAATTCTTAAAGGAAAGTTCGAGATAACTAGAACGTTTCGACATGATACAAGAGCGAGATAAGGTTCTGAGTATATTTATTGACAAGAAAGTAAGGCATTCCAGCAATTTTACTCTTCTATGACAAGCTAGAGGCTCTTGACAAGCAATGACAACTTCAATATTTATCCCTGATTCATGGGTCGATACAAATATGCCTCCAATTTCATATTTTTTCGAAATAATGTGTTTTGTTAGAATTATAGATGGTAACTCCTAAAAAAAGGTAAATCCAATGACTTTTCCACCATCTAAAGTGGTACCATTTCAATATAAGCATATGGATTTAATGTCGCATCATTGCACCGATTTGGGTAAATAGAGGAAGGATTGGGTAAATCGACGACGGATTTGGGTGCAGCAGTTAAGGCGCGGCGCACGACGGCGCAAGTGGATGAAGGCACCTTTAGGCAAAAGAGGGTGAAAGATTCGGTAAATCAACGGAGGATTTGGAAATTATTTTCTGAAATTTACTCGATGGATGGAGAGCGTGAAACCAAACCTATAAAAAATTGCAAATATGAACAGTTCGACCCATTGTGCATTGTGAGAATTGTGGAAGAAGATTCAAGCAAACACTAACATAAGTGAAGTTAGAAATTTTCAATGGTGCATGTAATCTCCAGCACGAGCACACATGAAAAACCCAGGGTGACCATTGTTGAAGAAAAATTGGAAATTACGTCTGTACTAGTGCGGATATTCAGGAAGAAGAGAAGCGCAAGTCGACTGGCAAGTTCGGAAAGAAGAACGAAGGCCACTCGTGCCTCGGCAAGGGCCACGACGGTAGGAGGAGAAGCAGGCACATCAGGGGTCACAGAAGAAGAAACGACAGAAGCAAGGGGAAGACATCAAGGTACTATAGTCGTGGACATTCTAGGCTATGTGCCACTACGAAAGGAAGGAGCACCAGTAGTAACACTGGGTAAGAATTCCAAGTACACTATCAAGGATCCAGCGACACCGGAGGGTATCCATACAACAAGAGATATATTGAAGAGAATGCAAAAAATGCAGTGCAACGACCATGATATTTTGGCATATCCATAATGCACACAGTGCACATACATGGAGAAAAAACATGGAGATGTGTAATGTCCCCATTCAAATAATTGCATAGGAAGACCATCCCAACAATCCTACTAGTTCCCTAGGTTGGATGGACACATTTGGAATTGTAATAAGGAAGCTAATAAATGATATTTATACATTAGAATATTTCAAGTATTTAATAAAGAGTTTGAATAAAGAAATTCAAGAGAAATTCTAAGTGGCAATTGGTTTTGAAGACATATGGAGGATGTGGGACCCACACTAGATTGATTTTTCAATGCCACATGGCATCCCTCTCTTGCCATTTCGAATTCATGAGAAGGAAAAAATTCTTGGATGAGTTGGTAGGCTCATACACATGGCATTTAACATCATAGGTCGAATTTGGATGGAATGGTAACCTCCATGGAAGAGAAAGAGTCAAACTAGAAGTTTGTGGACACTTGGGCTAGATTCCCTAGCTCCTATGACAACAATGACGAAGAATCTATGAAATCTATGACATATTTCAGATCTAATTGTTGACATCTGACCAATATGACATGTCAGGTCCAAAAATGGGCTCCAAGGTGGCACTCATGGGAATTGGAGAAGCCAAAGAGACTCCTACTCGAATTGGGAGAAGGTGGAAGGTTGGAACTTGGGAGACAAGTGGCATAATGTGGAATCTTTTCTAATTGGAAATCCCTAGAAGCTAATTAGAGGAATTTGAACCATAGGAGGCTAAGGTTGGTTATAAAATACATGAATCAAGCATGAGAAGAGCTTTTGATCATTTGAGAATTTGCATTTTTGAAGAGAGAGAGCTAGTGGAAAACTAGTCTTCTTGCCTTAGCCAATTTCGAGGGTGAAAGATTCCCATCCAAGTTGGTGTGTGGAGAGGCCATTCAGGTCTTTCATGGAGCTTTAATGGAGTCATAAGTTACAGGTGCAGCTATAGGGAATCTCATGAACACTTCAATATCATCTTGTTCTTTCATCTATTCCAAGTTTTCTCATCATATTCTGGCTCTATGGATTGAGGCGCCCTTAGTGAGCTATAAATCTCTTTGGGGGAGATTCCATTGCCCCATTATTTTGTAATATCATATAAATGATTTTTATTTACTTTCATTAATATTCTCATGTTGAGAACGCAAGTGGATTCATGTAAATCTAATTGTTAATGAGAAAATAGTGTCATTTCCCCACTATCTTGATGTATGACAATGAAATGTTCTTATCTTTGAATGAATGAGTGATACAAGGATATTAAACTAATGTATGGACTTTTAATGATGCATTATAAGAGTTTCATGTTCAGTATATAATCATTTGAAGTCATTTTGTGAAGTTTCATTGCATTTGGAGAAGAATTGATGCCATTTCCCCCAAGGTTGAACTAGTGATGTTGTAGTTGTTTGGGAGAGGGTTATAGCAGACTTAATGAACTGAATAATGATGCACATGAGACCTTAATATTTTCCCTGAGATATACCCTACCTATTTTCAGAAATTCGAGTGGGTTTGTAGGCATTTGAAGAGCCATATTCAACATTTACCCTAGGGGGATTTGAACCCCAAATTGCTAGCAAAATACCATACATTGACCAGAATCTTAAAAGAGTTTTCAGAAGTGTTTTAATGGTCTTAAATCATCCCTAAACATCACAATCAAATCTTAATGTCATTCATACACCTCCTCAGAATATTTGGGAGCATTTGGAGCAATTTGGAGACCTAGACATCAAAACTAGTCAAAGGTCGAATTAGGGAAAAAAGTGAAAATTTTGTCATTTTAATAAAATTCTTAAAAAGGGACATTATAAGAGAGAGGTCCAATCACTAGGGATCCAATTCCGTGGACGTTGGGCTTGGAGCGATCAGGGATCCTATCAATAATTCACATGCCGCATTTTGGGAGATCAGCAGAAGTGAATGCATGTATAAAGAAACTGTTGGTTTGCATTCACGGTGGATACTTATGATTTCTGGAGATAATAAGAAGACAACCTTCCCATGGACGTAGCCCAATTGGGTGAACCATCTATATCTGGTGTATTATTCTCCTTGTTCTCTTTCTGTTCTTATTTATATTGATATTTTATTGTTAGCTTAGATAGGTAAGCTAGTTTAGCTAGATCTATAGTTCTGTCATGATTCAGTCCAATTCCAAAAACATCAACATTAGGTTCTTCCTTAGAGACTCCTATAGGTTCATCCCTTGAAAATAAACATCATTATCCCCATAGGCTCCACTCTCTCCATACTAATTGATTCCTTGTTAACAATCAAATTAACACCCCTAGTCATGTGACAGAAGAGGCATATGTTTACCATGCACCTGTAGCAAGAAGACATGACACAATTTCATTCAAAAACGAATCCTCTCTGAGAAATGCATTAAAATGCATTAATTATGCTTAAAATCATTCTAAATGGTGCAAAAAGCCCAGAAACTATGAAAAGTGGGTTTTCAAGTTAAAATAATCTAAAATGAGGAAAATGGATTATCCCACACTCAAAAGAAAAGCCTAAGGCTCATTTCCCAATGCTATATAAGAAAGGCTTTGGGGCATGGTAAAGACACACAAAGGAAGAGCAAAGGAATGCTGGAGAGATTCTGAAGGAGGACAAAGAGCTCAAATTCTTCAAAAGCAAGGGTGAAGGAAGGGAAGCTCATGACAATGGAGGAGGGATTCACACCTAGGTCCATAGTAAGGATGTATTTCTTCATTGTTCTAATATGAATGGATTCAAGTTTCTACCATCTATGAGTTTGAATTTGGTTTATCATGTATGAATTTAATTCTTGGATGGATTTAGATCTTAAGTTTGCTTATCTTGATTGATGAATAGATATAGATCTTTGGAAACTTGTGATAATCTTTTCATGTTGCTGACGTGGGAACTCACCATTTCTTAGGAAGATAGTTAAACTAGTGTAGACACAACCCTGCACTAAATACTATTATTTGATGGTGACCATACTAGCTTGTTGAATTTTCTTGATTTTTCCTGAATTTTCTTCAAGTTTTAAGGTGTTCTTCCTTTAGATTTGCTCCTTTGTAGATTAAAGATCATTAAAATAACTTCAGATCTAGCTTGAGAAGCTCCAGATCAGCCTAACAAAGCCTTTAACTCATCAAACTATCTCAATTTGCACTCAGATATGAGTTTCTTCATTTGTTTAATGTCTGAAATTTTGAGTTTCTTGGTTTATTTGAGATCTAGTTTTTTAACTCTGCTTTAAATCTCTAAAGATCTGAATAATTTCTTTAAAAATCTGTTTTGATCTTCAAAATATTCATAAACTATCGAATCTCTGCATGAAATGCTCATTCTCAGCATAAAATCTCAGAAATAACTTCAACTCTACCAATACCTTTAAGCTTTGCGTATTTCCTTGTGAGTGCAATCTTAAAACTCTTGAAGTTCTACATACTTTCACTTGTGAACACTTCGCTTTAAAGCTTTGGGTGAATCTTTAAGCTCTGTGTGAAAACTTCTAAGTCTCTGCGTGTCTTATAATTTGGCGTTTCCAGATCTTGAATACGATTTCCATTTACCATTACACAATCTCTGCAAATCCTTTGAATCTGCGTGTTTCCCTCACACCCTGCCACGAATCCGTATGGTGAATAGATGCTATCTACATTGAAGGATTGAAAGCTTTCATCTCTGCGTCTTAATCTTGAAGTCGAATGCTGTATGATGAATGCATTTTCATCAAACTCTTAAATCCGAATGAATTTGATGGTGAATTTGAAGGTGAATGTGTTTTTCATTTGATACCATCTTCTGTCTGGTGAATACATTGCAGATTCGCTTAAGTTGATTGGTTAAATGCTGCATTGATTGAGGGCATTTTTATTTTTCGTTCTGGTTCTTAGTGGCTGCGTGTTCAATTCCATAATTGGATGGTGAATGATGAATGCATGCCTTCACACTCTGCGTAGTAACTCAAACCCCGGCGTTAAAAGAATTGCAAGATCAAACTGAAATCTTTAAAGATCCGCGTAGATCTTACCTCTGCATATTTTCTTTGAACGATCTTAAACCAATGAGACCAGCCTTGAAGATTCTTTTAACCCCTGCGTTGAAGTTTTTAAACCTTACCACGATCTACAATTGAGAAGAGTGAAAGACCTTTCAAACCGGCGTTAAAGATTATTTTGCCATTACACCCTACGTGAAGCTTTTGAATCTTAGCGTGTTCGGCGTGGGTTTGATGGTTTCTTTAAACTCTAACAAGATTTGATGTGTGATGCGTTCAAAGTTGTAAACTCTCTGCGTGTAGATAACTCTGCATTGCAATGCTAAAATCCTTGCATGCTACCCTCACATGACTGTCGTATGGTGAAGTGGTTCTGGTAAATACGTTCTGGTGAAAGCGTTTTGATAACTTTGAAACCATTGAATTGCAATTTCCAGCAACGAAACCGGGTTAGATCTGAAAACCATGCACATCTCAACATTCGAGATGGATCTTAACACTTTAAAAATCTGCATGAAAGGTCATAAATCTCAGCAAACCCCTGCGTTTTAGTTTTTCAAACATTCCATCCCTGCGTTTTAGGGAGGTCGTCGGTTCCATTCTCAAGGACCACTCTGTTGTAATCCTTTTGAAATTATTTTTTAAAAAAACTCATTTTGAAACATGTTGCAAAGTGTTACATAGTTCAAATTCGAAAATAATTAAAACATTCAAAGAATTTGCAATCTTTATTTTTTACATTTGAAATTTGTTTACAAATTCTTTTTCATTAATTAAATTTTGATTCTTTGGGAAAAATAGAATTCAAATGTCTTAAAAAAAATTAAAAAGAATGTAAGCATCTTGCAAAAAGTGTTGCATAGTAGAGTCACAATCTTTTTATTTTTGTTTTAAAAAAGAATTCAAAGGGTTGCAAAAAAAATTGCAAAATTTTTAATGCTTTTTTTCTTTAATTTTGGATTAAAAAGAGAAAAAAAAATTGCAAATTTTTTAAGCTTTTTTAAATCTTTAATTTTGGATTAAAAAGGAAAAAAATTTGATTTTTTTTTATTTTTTTAAAGCTTGAGACGTTTGGATTAAATTGACATATGCTTGGAATTGTATACCTTTGAAGGCGCCATCCACACACATTTGCATTGAAAAACTAAGCATTGAAGATTACTCTTTGAGTCATTTTGAAAATATTTTCCCTCCAAAACTGAATGCAAACTTTAATTTAGTTAATTTTGTTTTGGTTGTTTAGTATTTTCATGATCTTTATGCACAATTAGAGAGGGTTGTAGTGTCATATTTCAATTTTCTTGTGATAAATTGTGCATGAGCCACTGTATCCTCTTCACTTGGGCCTTATGGCGATCTTGTGAATGAGAAAGTGGATCTCAAGTGTAATAGTTTAGGATTTGGTTTTTCAAGCATCTTATATCGAGCCACCGTATCCTCTTCACTCGCACCTTCGGGCGATCTTGTGAATGAGAAAGTGGATCTCACATGCAATAGAGTAGATTTAATTTTTGCAAATAGTTTTTCGAGCCACCGTATCCTCTTCACGTGGGCCTTCGGGCGATCTTGTGAATGAGAAAGTGGATCTCAAGTGTAACAGTCTAGGATTTAATTCACAACCATTCCAAAGGGCTCTGCGTATCCTCTTCACTTGGGCTTTCGGGCGATCTTGTGAATGAGAAACAGAGATCCCCCGTGTAATAGAATTAGATTCACTATTACTTGAGATATCTCTTTGGGTTGCATTGGTCATCAAACATCAATTATTATCCATATTTCTGAAAAACTATGCATGAACATAAGAAATCTACTAGAAACTTTGCATGTCTGAAAGAAGCTCATAAACCTCTAACCCTCCTTCAATTAGGATATTCATCGAACTGAAAGATACCATAGTGAGCATCTTGCATTGTATGGTTCATTTTGTTTTCGATTCAAAACACCATCAGTTTCACTTCCACTCCTGAGACTAAGCAAACTTCCACTAAAAATTGGCACTTAATCTAAAATTGACAAACTTTTGATTTTCATATCACCAACAAGTTTAAATTAGTGCCCTGGATTAGGTTAGAAGATTTAACTCTCCTGGGCTGCAAAACTTTGAAACTAGCATTGATTACTGAGAGCAAATCCATTAGTAGCAAAAAACGCTTGTCGGGAAAGCACTTCTGAAACATGCGTCAAGCACGAAGTCAATCTGGATAAGTAAGGGTGGTTCCCCCTTCTTTCTTATTTAGTGGGACATGAGCTTATCGAGGGGATTCTATGTTCAATGACAAGTCCTCGGGGTGACATCATTGTTTCTAGAGTTTCTGGTAATGAGAGTTGTCCTCGACTTACAACGGTTCCGCCTGACCGTCGATTGTGAAGTGGTAAATTTAGTGGCTATTCTTAGGATATCATGTCATAGGCTGTTGTGAGTGGAACACACTTGCAATACCTGAGACAGACTTTGAAAATTTTACTCCTTGGGAGATTGAGTGGTCAGGAACAAACACTTGTACCCTTGGCGATTAAAGTTTATTGTAACTGTTTCTCACACCTTCGCTCCTAGAAATTGTATGAGGACATGAAATCCCTCAGTAGCTACTAGTTTCGGAAGGCCCTACAATCCATCTTTTCACTGAACTTCGAATCTTTGGAAAAGTAAGTTTGCTTGCTTGAAATCTCTAGGGAATTTTTACTGTGTGGACACTTTTTATTTTGTTGAGTCTAGAAATCCATAGGATTGTTTGATTATGTTTTCAAAAAAAAATTAAACACATCCTTTTATCAATATTCTTCAAAGTGGCTAATATTCCGACCCGCCAGTCACGGCGGCATAGAGGTGAGTCACCAGAAATTGAAGGCCCCGCTACATCGCGGAGACAACTACAAAATACAAGACACTTTGACTTTGAAACTAACACACTTCTAACTTCAATTATCAACAGTAGAGAAAAAACACATCAAACAAATACTACAACATCACCTACCCAAGAAAACATAGAAATTGTTGATCCTCTTGCTCCAATTTCAATTGAAACATTAGAAGACAACACTGTAAATCCTGTAAATCCACCTTTGACAAATATTTCAGACCCAGTGGTACTCCACATCAGTGAACTTTTGAACATCATCAATCCTCTTGTGGCACACTTGGTACACATGCTAAATTCAACATCTAATCCCATAGCTTCATCGGGAGCACAAGGGACCATATCAGCACCATCTCAAACAAGTGTGGGAGGTAGCAATACTTCCAATATCCCCATGGATTCATCAGGATCACAAGGGACCACATCATCACAACCTCAAATGGTTGTTGGAGGTAGAAATATTTCCAACTTGACCTCTACCACAACTCCTCCAGTTAGTTTACTTGTTTCTACCATAAGTTCAACTAGCACTTCAATGCCAATTGGTACAGTTTCGGGTCTCAATCTCGGAAGTACATCCACTTTACCTGCAGGAATCTCTACTGGAGGGTCTACCTTACCAAACTTGGGTTTCCCATATGGTTTGGCTACTCATGGTCAAAACAATTCAGGAGTCAACCAAAATCCTATTAGCATACTAAAAAAAATTCCAAATCCTAACCCTGGGGGGAATCCTTCACTTTGGAATCTCAACATCCCTAATGGAATTAATGGACCATGGAACACTAATGCCAATTGGGTTAATACTCCACAAGTTAGTGGAAGTGCCTCGGGAAACCTTTATCCAACCTTTCCTAGCATAAATCCTGGGGGAAATCCCATACCCCCAACAGGTAGCACACCAGGAGGTAACCCATCCACCAACTTCATTCCACCATGGAGTGGGCAGGTTCCAGGAAGTACCCAATCTTCTTGGGCACCACCCCCGCAAGGGGTAAATCAACCTTGGAACGCTTATCCAAAGCAAGGAAACACTCAATGGAGTGGTAATGTTCCAACAAGTCACCAATCTCAATGGAAAATACCCCCGTAAGGGGGCAATCCACCCATTAATCCTATGCCACAATGGAGTGGAAATGTTCCACCAAGTAACCAACCTCAATGGAACATACCTCCGCAAGGGGGAAATCCATACATGCATCCTATCCCACAATGGAATGGACAGTATTCAGGAAATAACCCACCTTTTTGGATGCAATCTCCGCAAGGAGGTAACCCTGCTTGGAATGCTTTTCAAGCCCAAGGACCACGACAGTGGAGCCATCAAGCTTCACCTGGATATCAAGCATTTTCTCTGGCATCATCCAAGTCACCATTTCTAGCTACATTAAATCTATCAGATTTATCCCAGCTGACCAATGACCCTGTTCTACATTTGAATGGGTGGCCAACCATACCAACGAAACTACCCTCAGACATACCCAAGTTTGACGGAAAACCAGGGTAAGATCCATCAAATCATGTGATGACATTCCATTTGTGGTGTTCATCCAATTCCCTAGTTGATGGTAGTACTAGGTTGAGGTTGTTTCAGCGGACCTTAACTGGAAATGCTGCGAAATGGTACATTGAGTTGCCCGGCAATACATTCACAAAATTTTTGTCTTTAGTTATGGCATTTTTGACACATTTTCAATTCCTATCCGCTACGAGACGGGAACTGAACTTTTAACTTCACTTAGGCAATCCACCGCTACTCACATCTCGGATCATATCCACGAATGGAGGAGACATAGAAGGCTTATAAAGCTGAAATCCCTGATCAATTCTTAGCAGATAGGTTCATTAAATCACTATTGCCTACTCTTGCCAAAGATGTAGCCATGTCAAGAGCCATGACTGAAGAACAACTCATTTAGAGTGCTCACCATATTCTCAATTGGGCACACTTTATGACTTAATACCCCATGTTGTAAGACCTACATCTGATCTAGCTAGGCCGAAAAAAGGACCTCATACCGATGGTGTGATTGGATCTATGAACCAACTTGAATAGATTACTCAACAACTGGGACAAATGTCAGTTCAAAACCCGCAACCCACAACTGGCCAGGTGAATCAACAATCGGCAACTCCTGCCCAAACTTCTGAAGTCCTTACGGTTCAAACTGTGGACCCAAAAGTAAAAAAGAAGAAGCAAAAAAGAAACCTAATGCAAACCCTGGGACAAGAGAGGCACCTAAGGTGAATAACCCTACAAGAGACAATAAGGAAAATACGAAAAACAAGTATCCTTGCAAAATTTGCAATGAGGATCATCCTACTCATCTTTGTCCTCATATGGATGATATTCATCGCATGTTAGCACAACGAGGAGGGAAACAACCACAACTTGTTGTCCTAACTCAACCCTTCCCCTAGAAACAACAAATGGTTGATGTGGCACCAGTACCTCCACTAAGAGGGAACCAGGAAAACCCCCCACAAGGGGGCAATCCACCCAACGCGAATATCTTCACAATTGGTGAACATGACATCCATATCCAAACCAAGGTTCGTTCTTATGGCATACCTTCAAAAGATGTTGAAGCAACTGGCTCTCAGCCTAGTGGTTTTCTAAATATTGAAAAACCAACCATAGACATGGTGCCTCGACCTCCAAAAGGGGTCCTCCGCAAAACAACACACAACCCCAATGCACGAGCTGCTCAAAACTACAATGTGGTTGAAGATTTAGCTCAAGCCCCTTGTGTAATGTCTTCCTTGGAGGTGTTGCAAAGTTGTCCTCCCACTCATCGGAAATCACTATTGTCTTCCATCGGTGCTATTGATCCATCAGACACCAATTTAATCACATTTGACTTAGAACAGCCCACATGTAGGCTTCCCTCACAAATTGCTTTCCAAATTAGAGTAACTTCACATGGGAAGAATATTTTTTGAACCATTGTGGATGAAGGAGCCTCCACTTGTGTCATGTCACTAGCTTGTTGGAAAGCTTTGGGATCACCCACCTTGGTACCATCCCACACAATTCTCAAGGCATTTGATGGACATTCGTTCCCACCTCATGGACTTATCTTAGCTTTCCCAATTGAACTGGGGGGGAAAACAGTTCAAGTGGATGTTGAGGTAGTGGATGCACCCATAGACTACAATTTTCTATTGGGATGCAGTTGGATACACAAGATGATGGTGATAGTATCTTCCGTATTCTGAGTCATTCGGTTCCCCCACCAAGGGAATATTGTTACAATCGATCAACTAGATTACTGTTCACCCGAAACTGGTATCCATTCGAATGTACCTTATGTAGGGGATGCAACGACGGTTATTCAAGATGTTGGGGTAGGAATGTTTAAATACTCGTCCCTTTTGGGCACTTTTCCACTTCCACCACCAATATTTACCCCCAACATTGCTCCAATTTTCACCATAACATCGGAAGTATACTTTCCATTAAGAGCCTTTTCTAATTCGACTTCGGAGGTTGGTTCCACCTCATCGTTTGGAACCTCCAAAGAAAACACCTTAGATGAAAAAAATGATGGAAAGACACATACTTTTGCACACCATGAGGAAATGGAGAGTAGTGTTCCCTTTTCTACCGCAGAGCTCGATTATCAAGCTATTCAGATGGCTTTGGTAGAACCGGATCAAAACCCTCCCAAGATGGAAGAGTATGATCCCTATACTTCACCTATTTCGTCCTTGAACTCTCAAAGTAACCATGATCTCTTAGATCAAACTTTCTCTTCAGATGAAGCCATCTTAGAGGCTATGAACATCTCAGAACGACCCTGGGATGATATGCATCACAAATCCTCGTTTCTTCCTAAGATCGATTCATTAGAAGTTAAACCGGAAATTTTTTACTTCGATGATGACATCAGCAAGTACCCATGCCCTGACCAAATTCACAACGTGAGTTCAAAAGGAAATTGGTCGAAAAGGTTTTTCGTTGATGATGACATCAGTAAGTACCAATTCCCTATCCAGATACACGATGCGAGTTCAGAGGGAAATTTGGAGAACATTTCGAAAACCATTCGAATTGATATATCCATCAAACCTGACATTGTTGAGCACATCAAAATAGGTGAGAATTGTTCTCCTAAGGAAATAAAATTTTACACTGCTTTATTTAGAAAGTATCGTGATGTGTTCGCATGTTCTTATACAAAAATGCCAGGCATAGATCCCAGCATCATAGAACATGATATCAAAATGTATCCCAGTGTTAAACCTGTGCGTCAAAAACTACGTCCAATGAACCCTAAGAAATCAGCTGCCATTAAAGCAGAAGTCGAAAAGCTTTTGAAAGCTGGATTCATTTATCCTGTTCCTTTGACTGATTGGGTATCCAATCCTGTTCCAGTTAACAAAAAACAAGGAACTATCCAGGTTTGTACCGACTTTAGAGATATAAACTTAGCTTGTCCTAAGGATAACTATCCCACACCCTTCATTGATCAGATCATCGATGAATGCGCCAGGAATGAAATCTTCTCGTTTATGGATGGCTTCTCCGGTTACAACCAAATCCAAATCAAAAAGGAAGACCAACATAAAACAGCTTTTATATGCCCTTGGGGAACTTTTGCATATCGGAAAATGCCATTCGGCCTCAAAAACGTCGGAGCTACTTTTCAAAGAGCTATGTCATATGCATTTCACGTTATTAAGGATATCGTCGAGGTTTACCTTGATGATTTAGCAGCTAAATCTAAAAAGAGAGTTGAACATGGCGCACATTTACAAGCCATCTTCGAGCGTTACCACAAGTACAACATTAGGTTAAATCCACATAAATGCATGTTTTTTGTGGACTCTGGGAGGTTACTTGGGTTCGTAGTGTCCCAAAAAGAGATCATGGTTGATCCCATCAAGGTTGAGGCAATACTTCAATTGCCTTCCCCAAAAACAATCACTCAACTTCAAAGCCTTCAAGGGAAAGCTAACTACTTGAGGAGATTTGTCGAGAATTTTGCTGAAAAATCTAAAGGTTTCATGCATCTCTTAAAACAAGATGCAACATTTACAAGGGATGACCCAACTCAACGTTCATTTGATGAAATAAAGAAAGCTTTGGTCTTTGCCCCGATGCTTAGTCCACCGAACTATAAGAGAGATTTTCTGTTATATTTGGCTGCCTCTCCTACCACAATTGGAATGGTCTTAGCACAAGAAGATGAATCCTCTCAAGAACATGTTATTTACTATCTTAGTAAGGGACTTGCAGGTCCCGAATTGAGATATTCCCAGGTCGATAAGTTGGCCTTGGCAGCGGTCCATGCTATCCAACGACTTAGTCATTACATACTTCCAAGGAAAACAACCATAGTGGCTGAAATGAACCCCATGAGACACATTTTTCCCCACCATGTCATTGGTGGCAAATACTCAAAATGGATAGTAATTTTACAAGAATTTGACCTCGAATTCAAAAACGCTAAAGCCAAGAAGTTGTTGGCATTTGCTGAATTAATGTCTAAGTTACCCATAGAGAAGGAGGGTACTATATCTGTTGAAACTTGGGTAGATGAACATGTATTCCTCGTTGCACCTTATGATCCTTGGTATGGAGCATTCATTATATATCTTCAAACCCAAAGGATCGATCCTCAGCTTTCTAGTGTTGAACGACATCGTATTCGACATCGATCTTGAAGATACCTCATCGTTGGGGATACTTTGTACCGTCGAGGAATAGACATGATATTAAGACGTTGTTTAGTACACCAGGAAGTTGAACAAGTATTGAATAATTTCCATGCTGGAGCATGTGGCGGTCATCTTTATGGGTTAGCAACTGCTCAGAAAATCTTGCGTGCAGGATACTTTTGGCCTACAATTTTCAAATATTGCATAAATGCTGTCAAAAAGTGTCACCCTTGCCAAATTTACACACGAAAAATGCACGCACATCCTGCTCCTTTACACCCTGTAGTAACTGTGGATCCATTTTCAAAATGGGCCATTGATTATATGACAATCAACCCACCTTCAGCTGATGGCCACCACTACATCATTGTAGCAGTGGACTACTTCACTATGTGGGTTGAGGCGATGCCTACATTCAATTGCACGGGTAAAACTGCAGCATACTTTCTATTCAATCATGTGATAGCAAGGTTTGGTGTACCCAAAGAGATCACTACCGACAACGGAAATCATTTTAGGAATTCCTGTATGGATGAACTTACAAACCGGTTAGGATTGCGGAAGGAATTCTCCTTGCCATACTATCCTCAAGCTAACGGACAGGTAGAAGCCATCAACAAGGTTTTGAAAACTATGTTATAGAGGATTATCAATAAAAACAAAAGCAACTGGCACTTGATGTTTTTTACTACTCTTTGGGCCTACCAAACAACTGCTAAAACTGCAACCAGATTCACTCCTTTCCAACTGGTTTATGGAGAAGAATCTGTGTTTCCAATTGAATGTGAAATCCCATCATTAAAGATAGCTGTCGAACTCCTACCTAACACTTCTGCGGAAGAGGAAAGGCTTCTCCATCTCCATGCTTTGGATGAAACTAGAAGAGAAGCCTCTCTAAACATAGAAGTACATAAGAAGAGGGTCAAAACACAATATGACAAGTCCATTCATCCCTGAGTCTTTTCTGAAGGCGATCTGGTTTTAGTTTATGACCAAGACCAAGATAAAATAGGAGAAGTAAAATTTGTACCTAAATGGTTTGGCCCACTTGTTGTCAAAACTGTGTTAAAAAGGGAGCTTATGAATTAGTCAATTTTGATGGGGAACCCATGTCGGAGATCAGAAATGATCTCTATCTGAAGAAATACTTCACGTAGGCACTGATGCCTCGCACCATTTGTTGTATTATGTTGTATTCTTTGTATAAAATTTTGTACATTATTTATTTTGGGCACACACTTATCTTGCTTGGCATTGTCACTTTGGCAGATGACACAAGAATCTTTCACATATTTGGGATATGCGGACGGCGCCAGCTATAGTTCTCGGAACGTTGCTTCCACCACATGGGTCGTTTTCACACCTAATAACGAAGTTCTTAGTTCAGGAAGAATTTTTCTCGGATCTGCAACCAACAATGTTGCAGAAAATAGCGCAGTCATTGAGCTTCTTGTCGAGGCTATCACCCTTGACATCCAACGATTAATCGTCAAACTGGACTCAGAATTAGTTGTATCCCAGTTAAATGGTCAGTATCAGGTTCAACATCCTACGAGTACGTATGTCAGAGTGTCAGTTCGAGTTTATTGAATATATACACGTTCCTAGAAGACTAAATAGTTTGGCTGACTCTTTGGCCAACTATGTACTTGATTGGAATCTAAGTCATTAACATCATACCAAAAAGCAAGCACATGTACATTATTTCATGGCCAATTTAATTGAACACATCATTTAAAGACATAAGTGAAACCGAAATAATCTAGCTTACATCATAACCCAAAAAGTGTGTAAATTTTGCACACACCAAAAAGAATAGTGTAAATACTATTTCCCTTTTTTATTCTTTTTCTTACAGATAAAACCCAAAAAATGTTCATACAAACAAAAACAAAAAAATGAAAAATTTGAAAAAACTCGAAAACATGGGAAACTATTTCAAAATTTTCTAGTTCGACATCGAAACTAATCCACTACTAGCAGATCAAAGACTAAAGGTTCATAGCTTATAGCAATTCAAGCTTAAAGGGAATGCTTCCTCTCATACATCCGCTGCACAACGAACACATATGGTAAATCATGACTATTTTTACTTATCTTTTATTCATACATGTACAAACCGTATCTTTTTGAATGATAGAAAGAGGCATAATTCCTCAATTTTAGCTACCTTTTTAGATATTAAATGCACATATGAACCAATGTCTAACTAAATTATTGGCTAGTGAAATGGTTTTTTATTTCAGGACTTGAAGACTTTGACAATTCAAACTATTTGACTCAGGTAGTTGAGACAGACCATGATTCATGATGATCTATGATTTTGGCATTTTTCATAAGACTCAAGCTGAAGTAAACCTCATTGAACCATTCCTACTTGGCCATTTCCCCAAATCGGATAACTTCAGTCACATGGTATTACTTCACCGTCCGTCGACACATAATCCTGCTTCAGATAGACTCCCCTGGGAAGGAACAACTGTAAGAGTGTTCACAACTAGCTTAGCCCTTGTTTGCAATATGGATCTTTTCCTTGGCCTAACCCATGCCCTTGAAACATAGGCTTATGCCCATGCAACACTCATTCCTTCCTATGTATCATAGCATTCTTTATTCTTTTTTACAAAATTGAATAGGCATAAAAATTAAAAAACACAAAAATCCAAAAAGGGAGAGACTTGAATCACTTCATATTATAATCCTTGAAGAAAATGGCAACAGTCAGTCCTTGTCGCCCTTGAACACGACACATAATTTGGTCCCAGCTGTCAGTACACCATCTACATTTGCCTTAGGAAACTGTACCAGTATTTTGAATAGATCTCCACCGATGGGTTATCCTTCCCATCACCAATGGAGCATCCGTTAATGCATCTGGCATTAGTGGATTTAATCAAGGTCGGTTACTCAAAGTCCTATGTTGCCAAGTGTCCATTCTGCGTCATGTTATGTGTTCAAGGGAAGTCCAAACCGAGTCGTCCATTCCTCAAATATTCTTGACCAATCATGTCGGCCTTCCTTGTGTCAGTATACAGTGTTGGATCTTGTATTTCTACCAAATTATATCAGACTATTGATCTTTGTTTCGTATCGGTTGATGTGGGATGCATTAATGCCCTCCTTCCGATGGATCTATTCCTATCAACATCAAATCACCATCTAGGACATGGATATAGAAACTTAAGAGTACCTTGGATATTGCAATCATTAGTGGCAGGCTTCCTCGCAAATGACAGTGGGTATACATCAATGACCCTTAATTGTTTGACTCTACAAGTGTTCGACTTCAGAATATCTATTCACACTTGTTAGTTTGTACTCAATACCTTAGATTCCATCATCATTATCAGTGGGTCTCTTTGCATCTGTTAACGGTATACATCAATGACTGGTAATTAGATGGTGTTTTATTATCCTCGACATCATATCACTTATTTGCATGATATAAACTCATGCTATCGTCAGTTTGTATTGAAAACCTTGGGAAAAACATTTGTATCACTCATCGATGCACTGCCCGAGCTACGCAAGATTAGGCTACCATGCTAGAAGTTCAATAAAGACTTTGTTCTCGCACTCATCAAAGTGCAAGTTTACATTTTAGAAAAAATTTGCTTTTGACATGGATCCACTGTGTATTGTTCATGGCCATACTTGTTTACTGCTGATCATGGGTATGCTCGCCTCAAGAAGATATTATATATTTGAGAAATTGCTATGTTTTGCAGGTGTGATCCTCAATCCTGCGCCCATGAGATTTCCTTCCCTTATCCTTGCTTTGAATGATAAAGAGTATCAATATACATAGTACAAAATTTAGTAATGTATTTCGGCCCTTTGCTCTGCTTCGGACCTCACACATTAGGGGGAATATGTTAACAATCAAATTAAAACCCCTAGTCATGTGACAGAAGAGGCATATGTTTACCATGCACCTGCAACAAGAATACATGACACAAGTTCATTCATAGACGAATCCTCTCTGAGAAATGCATTAAAATGCATTAATTATGCTTAAAATCATTCTAAATGGTGCAAAAAGCCTAAAAACTATGAAGAGTGGGTTTTCAAGTTAAAATAATCTAAAATGAGAAAAATGGATTATCCCACACTCAAAAGAAAATCCTAAGTCTCATTTCCCAATGCTATATAAGAAGGCTTTGGGGCATGGTAAAGACACACAAAGGAAGAGCAAAGGAATGCTGGAGAGATTCTGAAGGAGGACAAAGAGCTCAAATTCTTCAAAAGCAAGGGTGAAGGAAGGGAAGCTCATGACAATGGAGGAGGGATTCACACCTAGGTCCATGGTAAGGATGTATTTCTTCATTGTTCTAATATGAATGGATTCAAGTTTCTACCATCTATGAGTTTGAATTTGGTTTATCATGTATGAATTTAATTCTTGGATGGCTTTAGATCTTAAGTTTGCTTATCTTGATTGATGAATAGATATAGATATTTGGAAACTTGTGATAATCTTTTCATGTTTCTGACGTAGGAACTCACCATTTCTTAGGAAGATAGTTAAACTAGTGTAGACACAACCCTGCACTAAATACTATTATCATTCCTCCATACAAGAATCACCCCCACTAAAGCTTATAAGGAATTTTGAGGGGAAATGAGAGCCCTCTCTGGTATCTTTACTTAACATTGTGTGATCCTTAGTTTCAACCAAAGACAAAGAATCACCATCCTTATACAAAGAATGTAAAGGGGGACTTTGAATCATACTCTCAACATAAGGTGACAATACAGGATCTCCATCCTTCAAAGCATCATAATCTTAATGAAAGGATTTTTTCAATTGGTTTTCGACAGATCTAGGGCAGCTAGAGTCATCATGTAGCTCAACAGACCTTACTTCTAATCACCCTTGGGAGGCTCTCTAAACCTCACCTTTTGTTTAACCCATGCTTGTTTTTCCACAACCATGACCTTTCTCAACATAGGGACGCTCAAGCTACAAATGACCCAGCTCATGAAAAATAATACAACATAAGGGTAATATCCAGTAATGAATCTTTTGTGGAACTTCCACAAGCCCCATTCTATCTCCAAATCCTCCAGCAAACCCTCCTGGTGGTCTAATAAAATTAAGACTTTTGCAATCCTTTTGTCCATTTTTTCAATTCAACCTTCCTTGAAGGTGACAAAACATCTAATAGTATTTCCCACTCACTCCATAATATCTACATTCCATAACATAAAGGGAAAACATGGAAGGAGGACCCATATATTTTGTATGAACATGGATTATGTTGTGGGATCAAAACTAGGTGTCCATGTTTTCATGCATAAGCCCAATTATCCCCATAACCAATCCTTACCTAGGACTATTGCCACATCCACAACTTTCCTCATTATAGAACACATCCAACCTCACATTGGAATGTAGAAGGGAATATATCCCAAAATTAGAAACCAAATATCTATTATCTATTCTTTAAGGGTTTCCCTGCTCATGTTCTTCCCCATGAACTTACCAACAAATACCAAATCCATCATTCCTTTGACCTCCAAAATATTTAGATCATGTCCCATGACCACATTCACTCTATCCAATCGAGTCCTAATGCACTTTCAATTGCGATCCCTTTAAAGGTTGTCACTTTTCCTAATTATTTCAAAACCATATGCTTTGACTTTACCTCCCCCTTCAATAGCCTTGGACACCATCCCAACTTCAACACCCTTTCCTTATTCTACATAAACTAGTTATATCATACCTTTGTCTCTGTAGGTGTTGCTCCTGATATGCCTTTGTCCTCCACTACTAAACAAAACATTGGAGACCCTCTTTGACCTTTGACCCCTAATGTACTCTCTACGTTGGATTTCTTACACTACAAAAGATCACCTTGTGAACCATCCAACTTAGTTATGTTCTCTATCGATTCATCATTCAATACCCCTAAATCAATAGTTAATTTTCCACTCGTTTGAGAATGAGGGTATCATGTTGGATTCAAGTGAGCTTGATCATTTGATAGATTCTCATTAAGGTAGAATTGTCTGAGCATATCCACAAGACACCTGGAAAATCACGGTATTGATGGGGCGAGCCTACCTTCTATACTTAAATGGAGACTATGGAACTCTGCCAAACTTCCAAAAGTTCCTTATGCGACCTAAATATGGGACATGGAATAAAGTTTTCATCCTTTTCATGATATACCATATCTAGGTGTTCTACTAGGGTATAAGACCAGGAAAACATAAGGATAAAACCATGATTTCCAAAAGAACCCTGGGCCTTATCCCTCCAACATATTTTCCAGCAAATAATTATCACTTTATCTGAGTAATCGTATTTATATTTGCAAGGTCACTGAAGATATCACTTTATCTCAATAATCATATTTAGATCTCCAATTTCACCAAAGATATGAAAATACTCGTTGAAACTTCCACACCATCACCTTTAACTTGGATCGAATTTCCAAAAGATGGGTTAATCATATATGACATGTGTTTTAAGGGGATGAAAACCACCTTGGCATTAGATCTTCTTACAAAAATATCCCTCAAGAAACACACTCATGAAAGTTTGGCATTCTGGGATAGTATTGGGGATCAAAAATGCGAAACAACCTTTCCCAAGTGCCCTTCACAAGTTCATAAACCAGTATTACATAGTGGGGATGTGTATACTCATGGGAATTGACCTTGGTAATAAATTTTTGTACCAAACATATTTCTATCCCATTTTGTATGCATACATATTTTATGGGAGAATGAATTGTGTTCTTGTAGTGTCTCCATATAAAATAATATATGTCAAGACTAGTATGTGATAAGTTCTATTATAAATATATTATGACAATTAATGGAAAAATGGAGGGTTTCAGTTTTTTCCTGCCAAGCTTGGATGTTACTCTGAAAACCTGGACTGGAGGTTAATGGGTTGTAGACAATGGGACTTGGAGTCAAGTTGATCCTATGGATCAACCCAGTACCATCCAAGTCAAAAAGTGGGAAGTTTTTTTGTTTTTTCCCGTTGTCTCTTTCCTAAACTTCATATCCTTGGTTTTTTAGGGTTTATTCTATTTTTGGCTTGATCTTTATCGTTGCTTTTAACCTTGGTTATTTCTACCCCTATTTGTCAATTCTCCATTTGTTCCTTTCTCCTTTGAAAACCTTTCTTTTGGTTATTTTTGGGGTTTCAACTTTGGGACCAGCACCTTTCTACTGTCAAGATGGCTTCTGTTACCATTTCTGCAAATGTTTGTACATCCGACAGTACCTATCCTCTTCTCAATTTCCCACATGGAGGGAGGCATGTGATGGTTGTTGTTCGTAACACGTTTCCCTCCCCTAACCCTAATCTGTCACTATGCTCCCCTTGTAGAATCTCTAACCCTATTGATCCCCATTCTCCTCACAAAGACCCTATGAGCTTGATAGTTTGGAGCCTACACTATCTGTCCCCAAAACTCACCCTTTTGGATTAAATGGATATCGATCCCAGAGGCGAAGAAAATGTAAGACGGTCAGGACTCGAGAGGGTTTGAGCCGCTATGTTCTGGGTGAAGATGTCAACATTGACCGGGTTCATATGCTTGCTACTAGGTCCAGTGTTGGTCGTGTGGAATATGCACGATTAAACAAAATCGAGCTTACATATTGGGTTAACAGTCACTGGACTCCTCTTATGGATTCGGCACCACGTATCAACCTTATGCTTAATGGCTGGATCATCTTTATTTTTCCAAAGAATGTTTCCTTAGATGGAATTTTTCTGAAGGTCTGGCTCTATAAGGAAGGGTCACTCATCTTAAATAAATGGCATACTACCTTTGATCCTGTCAGAGAAACTCAGACGCGTCGTCATCTCTGGATGCTGGCTCCAGGTTTACCTTTAGAACTCTGGACATAAAATATTTTTAAGGGTATGGCCAACACTGTTGGAAAATTCTTCAAGGCAGACAATAATTCTCTACATGGAATTGAAAAAAAGGTTGCTTGAATCATGGTGGAATTCAACATGGGAAAATGTCTTCCGACTGAAATCGAGTTGGTCTGGGGTGATAAGATAATTATCTAGAGGCTGGACTATTATAAAATACCCTTTCGATACTTTTCTTGTCGTCAAAATGGTCATATTCAATCTCATTGCCCTAAGAAATATATGCGGTCGGACATCTCTCTTTTTTAGGATAGTACAAACCTTATTGACACTTCTAGCGATTTTATGATTCCAAAAGACATTATTCCCCCTGCCTCTGAGAAGTGTATTGTCGCCAAGGAAACAACTTCACCGACTATTTCAAATCTCCATACATCAGGTAAGTCAAATTATGATTCCCCAATGCTTTATGATGATTCTACAAAGGGAGAATCGGCTTTTTATCGGTATGTGGAAGAACAATTAAATCGTAGGCTATCTACCTTTGATAACCTGCCTGGGGTTCTGGGTTGGATCAATAATTTGAATAAAAACTCCGATTGTTCCTTTTATGAGGATTATTTGGCTACAAAACCTGTTCCTGGGGATCCTACTACTCCCTTAGCCCTCAATTTAAACCCTTCTAGGGTTCCTTCTTCTTTTGAGACTGGTACTACTCCCAACCCTTCCTCTTTGAATGAGGAGGTGATCCCCCATCAGGTTGTTTATGTGCCTTCATGCCTTGATACTTCACATTGCAAGAAGGGCTCTCCAAAAACCCTAACCGATATTTCTCTACTCAATGAAAGTGGATATAAGTCACCTGATATTAACGCATTTATCACTCCCTTACCTATTTATACAAAAAATCCTTCTCCTAATCCTGATTTTCTGGGCATACAATCCATACATTTTGAAAATGTGACAATAAGGAAAAAAAAGAAAAATGCCCCTGCTTATGTACATCCTATTCCTGAAAATGGAGAGTTCATCACCTTATTGGTAAGACTTCAACAATCACCTACAATTCCTTCTTCCACTACTTGTACTTCATCTCCCAGGGCACTTAGAACACCGATGCCCCTTGAATCTGCTTCCTAATGTCCATTCTATCCTTGAATGTCAGAGGGTTGGGTAAGGCTTCTCATATTAGGGCCTTATCTAAACTTTTTAAAGCTACTAATTCAGGTATAATTCTCCTCCAAGAAACCATGGTTCTTGATTCCCTTTCTATTGAATCTATAGCTAATCTCCTATCGGGTTGGGAGATCTATGATGCTAGCACTTTGGGTTTATCTGGTGGCCTTCTCTCTTGTTGGGATCCTAGAGTCTTTAAGTTTACATCCTACAAAACAAACTGGGGTCTTTTTCTTGAAGGTTGTGCTCTCTTTCTAGATATCAAGATTACTATACTTAATATCTACGATCCTTATAAAAATAGAGTCTTTTTGGAACTCTCTCTCACAATCTGTTCTTCTAAAACTGGACAATCTTATCATTGTGGGAGATCTAAACTTCACCACTTCTGCAGTTGAGGTATGGGTATGTTCGGCCAGATTGGATTCTTCGTTAAGCTTCTGTATCGACTATCTTGAGCAATTTGACCTTGTTGATCTTGCACCTACAGTATTAGAACCAACATGGTCAAATGGAAGAAGTGGTGTTGATGGGATTCAAAAAAGACTGGACATATTTATTTTGAAGACTTCACTTTTGCAAAGATTACAGAGAATTAGAACTTGGGTGGAACACACAAAAATTTCAGATCACTGGCCTATTTTGTTACAATTTGATGGTGTGCTGCCCAACTTAAAATATCCCTTTAAGTTCAACAGCTCCTGGTTACTAGATGAGTCTTTTTGTGGTCTAGTTAAGAATACATGGACTAATATCCAAAATGAAGACTCTCTCAATCCTATGGATCTTTTGGTTCATAAACTACATTTTCTTAAAGGGAAAGTTAAAATGTGGGAACATGAAAAGAAGCTGAAAGACAATGAGGAATTTCTTTCAATTCAGAACCAAATTCGACTTCTTTATGCTAAAAGCGAGGACTACTACATCTCTGCAGAAGATAATATTTTGATCTAATCCCTTGAAGATAAAAAAGATCAGATACTCAAGCAGGAGGAGATGGAATGGAAGCTCAAAAGTCGGGCACTTTGGATTAAACTGGGTGATAATAATACTAAAAAAATTCACACATATGCCTCACAGAGGAGGAATTCAAATGCTATCTAGGAACTACATGATAATTATGGTGAAGTAATTAAAGGACAATTTGATCTTCAAAGTCTTGTGGTCAGAAATTTTAAAAATATATATAGGATGAAGGACCAGAGCTCACTTGAAGCGCAGCTTCAAATTATTAAGTTGTTCCCCAAATTTTTTGAAGAAGAGGAAGGTATTGATGTTGGGAAGGAGGTTACTATGGATGCAATTGAAGCGGCTCTACATGTCTTTTCAAAAGAAAAAATTCCTGGATTGGACGGTTGGACGGTGGAACTATTTATACACTTTTTTGATATTATGGGTCGGGATTTGTTAAATATGGTTGAGTTTTCTAAGATTGAAGGTTTTGTCTCAGGTGCGCTCAATTCTACCTTCCTTACATTGATCCCTAAGTGCAATAAACTAGTTAATTTCTCTAATTTCATACCTATAGCTTTATGTAATCTGGATTACAAATTAATTTCAAATATTATCTCCATCTGAATCAAGACATATATTTCAAGATATCTATTAGTTGAACAATTTGGTTTCCTCCATGACCGCCAAATCCTAGATGCTATTGGTATTGCACAAGAGGTGATCCACTCCATTAAACAGAAGAAGTTGAAGGCGTTACTTTTAAAAATGGACTTGGAGAAAGCATTTGATCGAGTAAACTAGGTCTTTTTAAGATTGATCTTAATCCAAATAGGATTACCATTACTCGTCATTAACTGGATCCTTGCCTGTGTCTCCTCAACACAATTTGCAGTTTTAATTAATGGTGCACCTACAGAATTCTTCAAAAGCAGTAATGGAATACGTCAAGGGTGCCCACTATCTCCGTTGATTTTTCTCCTTATTATTGAAGGCCTCAGTAGATTTATTTTGGATGTGAAACAAAAAGGTAAAGTTAGAGGTGTAAAAATTACTTCTGCATTTTATTTCACGCATCTGTTCTTCGTAGATGATGTTTTAATCTTTGGTTTAGAGTCTGTGGATGAATGGGTGTTGGGCCTAGCCCAAGTGGGGCATTTTGAGCAGGAAGGATTTTGATAAATATGGATTTAAGCGCAGTTCAGTTGGAACAATTTTGGGATAAGTTTTGGTATGCTACGAAATTACGCGTAGTGTAGTGTCGGAAGAGCTGCGAAGTTAGTGTTGCGAGTAGAACAATACTGCGATGTGTTCGGTCAACGGAAGATCCAGCTAAGCAGAGTGTTGGATGGAAGACAACACATATTCCGGTTAGGTCATCGGAGATCTATTTCTTTGGCAAAGATACTCAATAACTACCAAGCGGTGGGTAGGTGCAGATCGGAGGAAGGTGACTAGTCGCACACACAGAGAACTACTACTTGAACCAGTCGTCTAAAGGCCGTGAAAGAAGGAACATCTAGGCGAGAGCAACCTATTAGCGCACACGTGACAGTTTTGTAAACCTACGAGTTTCTGCCTTCGAGATGTAAAGACATTACCTACGGGTCTTGATCTATAAATAAGGCATGATTTTGTATGGGAAGGGTGATTCTTCATTTTTGTTGGTCATTATTGAATATTGTTAGAGTTTTGTAAGCTTAAATCTATTATAAAGGCTCTGCAGCTAAGTGCGCAGAGACCTAATTTTGAGAGAGAAGAGCGTCTGCAGCTGAGTGCATAGACGAAGAACTGTTGTACCCTTCCCTAAGATAATAAAACAACATTTCTTGTGGACGTAGCCTCCCATCCGGGGGGGTGAACCACGTTAAATCCCATGTTATGTGATGCTTTGTGTATTTTCCATTGTTCAGTTGCTTAATTATTTACAGTATGAATGCTTGATGTTGAAGTTATCTGATGTATGTTTCTTTTATCTGTATTCGTTGTGGAAAGGATGGGAATAAGATGTTAAGTATTTCAAATAGACATTTATAAATATTTAGATGCATGGATCTATTAAATAATCACACAGTTAATTGCTAAGGTTGAATCGTGATATCAGAGCACGCGACATTGCACAATTCACTTATTTACATTAAGTTGTGACATTAATCAGTCTAATTGTTGATGAATGATTAAGGATTGCAAAATAAGATTGGTTAGTTTGGTCAAGTCTTGAAGTGATCGCGTAGTCTGGTTGACGAGCTAATCCATTATAAGTGTTGTGAGATAAGTTGTTGATAGCTTATCATCATATCACCAAGTCTAAGAATCCATAAAGAGAGATCTGCAAGGAAGCATATATACCCTTTGCGCTGACCTGTTGCTATAGCCCATTAGTACCACGAAGTAAAATATCTCGCGCAATCTTTTGTTCGCAGTGCAAAAGTCTTGCCACACCGCACATCAGTCAGTTTAGGCACTCGCATCACCAGGTTGTGGAAACCTGATTCCGCAACCACCCCCTCAACTTTGCCTCGGGTGAGACCTCATCCTGCTCGCAGTCTGTTGCCGAAAGGGACAGTGAATAGGGGTTTTGTTGGTATCTTGCACCGCGAAGTACCTGGGTCTACATCGGAAAACCTCTGTATCAGTGTATACACCAACAAATGGTTCTCTTTCCGCGCTAAGACTCAGTGATGCGATAGTGTTTTTTGAAAAAGTAATGTGCGAAGAAGAATACGACTTCCCATTAGGGTCAGACAGTTGGCATCCATAAAAGAAAGAGATCTGGGCTTGGTGTGATAAGATCGAAAGAGATTTTTCAAAGAAAGAAAACAAACACCCGTGTCTATCGGACATAGAGTGGTTGAACAGATACTTGTGGAGGGACATCCATGAGATTTTATGGGCATCATTTCCAAACGAGTTGCACGAGTGGATATCGCGCCTTGCAAAAAGAAAGAATTGTTCTCAAGGAGGAGTACCTACAGAGTGGACTCTGGAGCTTACTGAACAGCTCAAAGCAATAGATAGCCCACTATCGCGAGCAATTGACTTATGGGTTGAGACCATACTCAAAGGATTTGTGACCGAGTTTGTTGTAGACACGCTGAAATCCTACAGCCAAGCTGAAGCATACTTTTTCGAAGGATTCAGATGTAAGTTCCTAAAAAATCTCAGTCTATACATTAAAATGCTTTTAGCTGAGAAAGGTGTTTTAAGAATGCAGTAATAATTCTAAATCTGTCATGGCAGAAAATACATACATTGATTCTGACGAAGAAAACCATACTTTGAGAAGTGGAAAGAGATATAAGCTTACTAATGAAAAGAATCCCAGAGGATCTAGAAACCGCATAGACACCAAAATTCCATGTGACCTTAATAATCAGAACACACAATTATCAGCCACAATCCAGCGCATTACACCTCAGAATCCATCAGTCCAAAACCCACCCGCTGAGAGAATCGCGTATCCCATCCCATAGATCGTCAATACTAGTAGCACTGCAAGAGCGAGTGCTCAGACCACTACGACTTAGACCATTCTGCAAAATACTATCCCTAGCATGATCCAACAACCTGCGTCTACTTTTGTCGAAGGGAATCCGTTGCAGAATCGTACACAACCTAGAAGAAGGATGACTGATAATGATATAAAGCTTTCGATATTCAAAGGAACGGGTCTAGAAGACCCTGATCAGCATTGTATGTGAAGTTGTATGGAGTGTCAAGCAAGTGACGGATGATGCTATGAAGAGAGCGCAGCTCATCACTACTTTTAGAGATAGAGCATTACACTGGTTTATGAAGTATTCTCAAGCACAACCGAGAATCCTAGCAAACATCAAAGCCACGATGTTAGCAGAATTCAAGAAGCTGAAATCAGAATCACAATGCATAACAGAGTTGAAGGAAATCAAACAGAAACATACTGAATCGATCTGGGAATTCGACCAAAAATTTAAGACATTGTTGGACCAAGTGAGATTTGTTATAGCTCTGCAACAACACTAAGAGTGGTTCATTGCTGCGTTGTTGCCCCATATTAGACAACCACTGATGCAACAAAAATTTGTGTCACAGGAAGAGGCCTTGGAGATCGCGATGAAGCTGGAAGCTCAATTGGAGAGAGTAGTTCTGGGATGTTACAGATCCAGAACTAGTTGGCTACCTTGACATTAGAATTGCAAGGTATGAAGAATGGAAAGGAACAAAGACATGAACAAAGACATGAAGTTTGGTGCACAAGACGCAAAGGAGAGGGCCACACCAGAGAACATTGCCCTTTATTTCAAGATTATCTTAACAGTGGTGCACCAAACCCAATGAATATGAATAAGAACCAGGCGTCGTGGTGTGAAATTTGTAGAACCAGAGGGCATCGGCCTGAGGACTTTTATCTAATACAAAAATATCTAAAAACACCTAAAAACTTATACTGTAATTTATGTAAGTCAGTTCGACATGATGAGTCCAACTGTCGCACTTATGAGTTGATGAATGAAAGAAAGCGAGATATGGAAGCAATGCGAGGTGCTGGAATGTACCGTGTTCAAGAAGAAAATCAGCCAAAACAAGAGAACACCCATTATGATCAGGGTGGATATAGAGGTCGTGGTGGTGGATACAGCAGGAGAGGGAGAAATGTTGGCCCAGCTCCAGGAAGAGGTCAAGACCAGGTAATTTGCTATAAATGTGGTCAGCCAGGTCATGTATCTAGAGAATGTACTAATCCATGCACCACATGCAACTACTATAAATAATTTGGTCGTGTAATTGAAGATTGCCCCATGCTTGAGGTAGAAATGAAGAAGCGGAGAAGGACAGAAACGCCAAACCCTAACATTTAGTTAATTGCAGCAGAGAGCAGACCTACAGATCCGAGTATAAATGCAGTCATGCGAAGTGGTGTTGATACAAGAAGAGACAGAAGCGCAGAAGCCTCAACTTCTGGAACAACTGATGCTATGAAGACCCCTAGAGAAACAGTATGGATTAGAAAAGCTCCTGGGAAAACACCTCCTTTGAACTTACAAAAAAATAAAGAAGTATTTGAAGAAGCGGAACATGTTCAAACAACCACCACCTACTTCACTAAGAATCTCGTTGCGCAGTGAAGTACCACAGATAGAAGACATGCCACTAGCATATGATCAAACGTGCATTGCACTAGATACAGCCACTTATGTTGCGCGGTTCTTATGGAGCTGCATCAAGCTATTGAAGAAAAAAGACACTCTTATGGAATTTTAAAAACTGATAAATCAGTATGAATCACACAGTGACAGGAGGACTTCCCAAGGCGCAGTTCATAACATTAGGAGTCCCAAAAGAACCGGAAGGGAAATGCGGTTCACTGCACATATTGGAGACTACGAGATGGACGAGATCATTCTTGATCTCGGATCTGAAGTAAATGTCTTGACCAAGTAGACATGGCAAGCGATGGGAAAACCAAAGTTACAGTGGTCACCTATACAGTTAAGAATGGCTAATCAAGGCATAGTTATACCATTGGGGAGGTTACCCAATACCATTGACGGAGTGTGAAGTTATGAAGACTTCGAAGTAATAGAAATTGTGGATGATAGCAATCCTTATCCGATGTTGCTGGGTATCGATTGGGCAATGACAAACTCCACTATCATAAATCTGAAGACAATGAAAATGATATTTGAAGGCAATGACATAAGGGTCGCCGCACCACTGGACCCTTCGCAAGGGGAGCGATATGTTGAACCAATTCAAGAGGAGTACAGAGCTCAATATATCGACCGTATCTATAAGATGACAACAAATGTTGCGGATTATACTCATCCTACTGCGGATGGAACGCTCAGCTGGCACTATGATAGTTCTTGCATCTTAGACTCTGAGGCAGGATTAGAAAACTGGCAACATAGAATGCATGAAGTATCTGCTAGGAGATGCGCAACAATTATGAAATCAATCCGCTGGATTGGAAAGAAGGTGAGTCCAATACCCACTTATGATGGTTCAGCTAATGTTTATTCATTTATCAAAGAATACACTGCAGTAGTTGCAGATGAACACCGCGTCTCAGCATTAGACATGGCACTGTGCGAGACACCTGCCAGATGGTGGGCTATGTATAAGAAGACATTGACAACTTGGGACTAGTGCAGAATAAAAATGCAGATCAGGTTTGCTGATAAGGTTACATTAACTTTTGATAAATACAATGGCCAGACAGATCCAGGGGATCATATTGCAACCTATGTAGAAGCTTGGAAAGAAAGACCACAGACAGAATGGGTGCACTTTTTTGTGCATACGCTGGAAGAGCCTATTCCAAATAAATGGTACCTAGAGGCAAAACTGCGCAGAGGAACTGTAGATTGGTCTGTCCTCACTGTGAGCTTCCGGAATGACTTTAGCTTTGAAGATGACCATACTACTATCAATAACGCGCTGCAGCATATCAAGGAAAAGATATTCACATCACATTGTATGCAGGAAAATATAACATTAGAATTTTTTTTTGAAGCAAATAGCGTACTTGCAAGTCTACAACCAGATTGGACAAAACAAATAGAGCAGGCCTTGGACTATTATAACTTAGCTGAAGAAGTTGAAGATAACGAAGATAGCGATGAGGAGGACCCGCGAAATATAAAAAACCCTAAATCAGAAGGAACCCACGAGGTAGAAGGACCTCCAGTGGAAATTCCATATATGAGTGGAATGGTTAAAACGAAGAAAGTGAACATCGACACCAGTGAAGAGCCGAAGTTCACAGCAATAGGAGACTATTGGGATGACGATACAGTTGCGGAGATCGCGGGTATATTACAGGAATATCAGGAAGTATTCCTGACAAAGTTTACAGAGATGAAAGTAATTCTGGGAGACTTAGGAGTGATGAAAATTCCTCTTAAGCCTAGTGCTAAACCCGTGAATCATAGGCCATATAGATTAAATCCGCACTACAAAGAACGAGTTAAGGTAGAACTCGACAAGATGCTCGATGCAGGGATCATTGAGCCGGTTGAAGAATCTGAATGGATAAGCCCGATGGTTGTCCAAGATAAGAAAAGAAAGCGTGAGATCAAGATCTATGTTGATCTCAGAAAGCTGAATGATGCTTCAATGCATGACCCATTTCCTACTCCTTTTATCGACGAAGTACTTGACAACGTGGGAGGCAATGAGGCATACTCTTTTACTAATGGATTTTCTGGATACCATCAGATCATAATTGATCAAGCAGACAGACACAAGACCACTTTTGCAACAGAATGGGGGTCGTTCCAGGATACAGTGATGCCTTTTGGTCTAAAGAACACACTGGCCATATTTTCTAGAGTGGTGATCGCAGCATTTAAAGAATTCATACATAAATTTTTAGAGGTTTACTTTAATGATTGGACCATTTTTGGGTTACTAAAGAACCATGCCGCGAACGTCAGGATGATGCTGAAAAATTGCAGACAACACCAGATTTCTTTGAATTTGAAGAAATGTATTTTCTGTGTTCCTTATGGGATTCTGTTGGGACACATTGTGTGCAAGCAAGGCTTGATGGTTGACCCTGTGAAGATCGTAGTTATTGTAAATTTTCCTACACCAAATTCAGTTAAACAATTGCACACCACACTAGGGCATATCGGTTACTACAGGAAATTCATAAAAGGGTATGCGCAGATAACTGCAGCAATGGAGAAGCTTTTAAAGAAAGATGCACCGTTCATTTGGAACGAGGACTGTGAGAAAGGATTTGACACATTGAAGGAGAAGATGGTCACTGCACCGATCCTAGTTTTTCCAAACTGGGAGAAGCGATTTCACGTCCATGTTGATGCTTCATGTATAGCATTGGGCGTTGTTCTTGCTCATCCAAGAGAAGGAGGCATTGATCATCCCATTGCATTTTTGAGCAGAAAGCTATCATCTGCTGAGAAGAACTATACCACTACTGAAAGAGAAGGACTCGCAATGGTATATGTGCTACAGAAATTCAGACACTATTTGCTCGGTGCGCACTTCTCTATGTTTACTGACCATTTTGCATTGAAATACCTGGTAAATAAGCCAGTGTTAAGGGGGTGAATATGCATATGGTTGTTACTCTTCCAAGAGTATGATTTTTAAATAGTGGTTAAGCCAGGCAGGTTAAACTTAGGACCTGATCATTTGTCCAGGATTGAGTCAGGAGAAGAGCCTACAAACCTTGAAGACAATCTACCTAGCGCGCAATTTTTCGCTATACAGGTTGTTGATGAGTATTATCGAGACATTATCGACTTTTTAACTACAGGGGTGGCACCTCAAGAGTTAACTATGCAGCAGAAAAAGCAGCTGGTAGTGTGAGACGCAAAATTCACCATTATCGCAGGTCAGCTGTACAAGTTAGGACCTGATGAAATACTGCGAAGGTGCATATTGGAGCATGAGAAGCCATATATATTGGTCGATGCGCATTCAGGAATAGAAGGAGGCCACTACGTGAGAAGAGCTACTGCGCAGAAGGTATTGCATGCAGGG
This sequence comes from Larix kaempferi, assembly GCA_027924585.1. Classification (NCBI taxonomy): domain Eukaryota; kingdom Viridiplantae; phylum Streptophyta; class Pinopsida; order Pinales; family Pinaceae; genus Larix; species Larix kaempferi. The sequence continues at coordinate 14,376,934 of BSBM01000407.1, read as the reverse complement.
CTATGGTGGCCAACAATCCATAAAGATTCGAAAGAACATTGCCAGAGCTGCGATGTTTGTTAGAGGACAGGAAAGCCGTCACAAAAAGATGAAATGTCATTGAACCCTTAGCTGACCTTGCAGGCATTCGAAAAATGGGCAATTGATTTCATGGGACCTATTAACCCACCGGGGAAGAGAACTGGCACGAGGTACATTATTACTACAACTTACTACCTCACCAGATGGGTAGAAGCAAAACCAGTTAAAGACTGCACCACAGCCACAGCTGTCGAGTTTATCTTCAAGAACATCCTTACACGATTTGGATGCTAAAAAATTTTGATGAGTGATCAAGGCACTCATTTTCTGAACAGAACTATTGAAGCTTTGATCGAAGAGTTCTACATCCATCATCAGCGCAGTACGCCTTATCATCCGCAAGCGAATGGAACTGTTGAAGCGTTCAATAAAGTACTCAAGAATGCGCTAACTAAGATATGCAACATAAACCGCAATGACTGGGACCTGCCCATTCCATCTATATTATGGGCATACAGAACAACATGCAAGAAATTAACTGGACATGCACCTTTTAGATTGGCTTATGGCCAGGAAGCAATAATGCCAATAGCATATATTATTCCCAGCTTGAGAATAGTTTCATTTACAGGGATGGCAGATCACGTATCACTTGAAGATAGGTTGTTACACTTGGTTGGTCTGGAAGAGGATCGCTTCATCGTAGGCTTCCACCAACAAGTACAAAAAGACCGTGAAAAAGCATGGCATGGTCGCCACATCAAGAGCAAGCCTTTCCAGGTAGGTGATCTAGTCCTCCTGTACAATAGTAAATTCATGAAGTTTCCTGGGAATTTTAAAATGCACTGGCTTGGTCCATATACTGTTATACATGTTACTAACGGTGGGGCAGTTCAGTTAGCTACTTTAGCTGGTGATACATTACCCAATTTGATACATGGAAGTAGACTAAAGATTTACAGCGATATTCCTGCTTCGCAGCATCCAGTATGATCAAGAAGAAGGGAAAAATTCTAAGTGCCAAGTACAGTTGGAATTGGGCACTAGAAACTGCGAAGAGTAAGGCAACCCCAAAGAGAAAAGAAATTAGACACCGCGAAGTAACTACGCAGGACCAACGATTACCTGCTGCACAGTTCGACGCAATCCTCTAGAAAAATAGTCGTTACAGTGTCGGTCGGAAATAGAGCCGTTATACAGTACTTTCCTACCGACCGCTTGGGCATTTAACGCACAGATAACCGTTCTGAACGAGTTAATGAAGGAATTGACTGAAGCATCTGCTGGATTTGGCTAACGGAGACTACATTTAATGCTTATCTAACTGTTAAGGGGCATGGAGGAGGAGCCACCACGCCTATAAATAATGCAGCATTTAGACTCGTGGGCATTACCAGAGCACCTAGAATTTCTTGCAAACATTGTTTCTGAGTTAGTTCTGCAAGTTATCCACTATTTTTACGAGTAGTGTGCAAGTGAATGTCACAGAGGTCCTTTGTTGACAAGGAGTTCATGGTCGAGGAGACTGTGAGGTTGTTCTAATATGGAGGGATTGACGGGTTAATGAGAACCCCAAACAAGAAAGTCGTCACTGAACTAGAACAAGGTCCAAGAAGATCACTGAGACACGGTCACTCAATGCAAGACAAAGGCAAAAATCCAGTAGGGCCGAGAACAAAGCTACCGAAGACAAGTTTGGTGGGGCCAAATAATCCCATTGCTAATAAGGAGATACCTTTAACTATGACCCCAGATTATATATCACCGCGTGCACTAGATGCACCGGCCATTAAACTACTGAAGAGTCCAAAGTATGAGATACCACTCTCGCCAATATCAAAGCATGTCGAGGTAAACAAAAATCTGTTGGGTAAGATTCCCGAATGTAAATGGGAGGACTATGATCTTCTTGCAATGCAGAAGGAGAAGCCCAGCGAGCTGAGGTTCTCACAGTTCCAGCCCGACAAATACATGTGCTGGAAGAAGAATGTAAAGGGCAACCTCACTTTGGTCGTGGAAAGCTGGTTGTCTGGAGTATCCAAGTCGGGGCTACTTAATCTGCTCAGGCTTCCACACTTTGACAGATCGTCGGAGCTCAATGCGGTGGTGAGAAATCTGATGGCACGCATCCACAGGGGATATTTATGGCTTGACCAGAACATCGACCTGACGATTGACTTGATCCATCGGATAACTGGGTTGAGCAAAAGGGGAGAAGATCCAAACACGTTTTTTCAGGGGAAAAGCAAGGATAAAGAAGTAGTTGTGTTGATGAAGCAAACGCAGTCTATTGTCAAAGGGAAGCGAGGCTTCCAGATAGATGACATAAATGACCAAGCAATAAGGTTTTTCACGCAGTTGTTAGCGGGAAAAATTCTTAGAAAGTGCAGACCATTAGAAGTCTCTGCAGGCGCAGTACTGCTTGGCGCCGCAGCAGCTGAAGGAGAAGAATTTAATTGGTGTCAATATCTACTGAATGAGTTCCTAGAGGAATGGAATGACACGCAAATCAATGGTGGATACTTCCATTTCACCTGGCTAATAGTGTTGATTTCCTTCGTGGGATGGAAGGAGCCGAAGCAGTACGTTGGAGTGATAACGGAAACTTCAGACTGCATAGGTGCTCACTATCAGAACCTTTGGGAAAATTTGAATCCCGAAAGACAGCACGAGATAGCACTAGTCTTTTACACATATTATGACCAGCTGCGCGGGGCCATCATGCTTATGCCTCGAATGACAAAGCAAGTAACAAGCAAATATATCCGCATTGTCAACTTTTATGTTGTGATGAAGTGCATCTCGATTTCAGCTAAAGCGCAGATGAAGAATCCTAACTAGTACCCAAGAAACTACCATATGTATGAGGAAGATATTGAGAATGCCATGAAGGAATGGCTAGCTGAATTCCGAGTTGAGGTTGTGGACGTCCAAAGTGATTCTGGAGAGGATAACCCTATCCTGTGTCCCATAGTAGAAGACAAAGAGTCGGGAAAAAGGAAGGACACTAGAAATCCTTCAATGCGCAAGGAACCAAGGAAGTAACAGAAATCAAGTAAAGATCAATTAGACACAGTGCTTCACGAGGATGACTACATAATGATCGCCATGAAGTTTACTGAGCAAATGGAGGAGCTCTCGACTGACAAGGAGAAGAAAGAAAAGGCGATTCAAGACAGTTTGGACCAGAACCTGACTACACTGCAAGGGATTTCAAAAAAATTGATGAAGTCAGCAAAAGATTACCCTTGCCATGGGAATCAAAGGCTGAAGGGGAGCTGGTAGGGACTTCGCAGCAGCAAATCACCATTCCCACAAGGCCCCGTGTTGTCCATCTGCAACCATTATCTATAAGATTGCCTTTACCTGATCAAGTAATGTTGGATATGAAGAATGTGGAGCGCGTGGAACTTGATCTTGCAAAGATACCATTTCCAGGCCTACATTACTTGCAGTTGCAAGTTTTTTAAGAAATGCATGACAGAACCATAGATGTGCTGAAAGGACAGGTTGAGCTGCAAGCAGCTAACAGGCAGTTGGAGGCAGATAGCTCATGGAGAGATATGGAACTGCAAGATGAGCATGATCGTTGTCTAAGACTGGAATCCACGATCACTGCAGTCGCAGATGACATAGATGAATTTGAAGTGCAACAGGAACCAACAGATACTATTGTTAAGATTGGCGAACTAGTAACTAGTCTTAAGACGGAGATGCAAGACATGGAGGTTCTCCATGAGGCTGACATTTCTGCCCTGAAGGTGCAGATAAACCCACAGACCCCACCAGATCAGCAGTAGCTAAGGACACAGGAGGTCAAGGCCGCAACAGAGAATATTGCTGCCAAAGTGGCTAAGTGCCAGAGTTTGTTAGAAGCGGCGTCGAAGGCATTCACTTCCCTCGAAGAAGACCCAGGATTGCTCCAAGTAAAGAAGGAAGTGAAAGATAAGCAAGTCACACTAGAGAAGTTAGAAGTAGAAGTGAAATCCCTACTACCAAGAGATAGGCTTCCAAAGTATAGAGAAATAAACACCCTCAAGAAGGAAGTAAAAACCTTACAAGAGAAAGAAACTGAAATGGGCGATAAGTCGCAACCATTATTGGAGGACGCCAGCAAAATCTCACAGGACATAGAGGAAAAATTAAAGGAGCTGCACGAGAATCAAGCACATGTCGAAGGTCAAATTGGCGAGGAGATCAAACCTGAGATGCTAGATATAGTTAAGCAAGTCGAGCAAGATACGAAGGTCACAGTCGAGAAGCTTATTGATACATACAATGACTTCGATGCGAAGCTAGCTCCGCAGACAGCAAAACAGATGGAGGAAGATGCACCTGCAGGTGGCTCGGGGGTGAGCCACATGTAAGTGTTAGGGGCCTATTGGGCCTAGCCCAAGTGGGGCATTTTGAGCAGGAAGGATTTTGAGAACTACGGAGATGAGCGCAGTTCTGTTGGAACAATTTTGGGATAAGTTTTGGTATGCTGCAAAGTTACGCGCAGCGTAGTGTCAGAAGAGCTACGAAGTCAGTGCTGCGAGGAGAACAGTACTGCGATGTGTTCGGTCAATGGAAGATCCAGCTAAGCAGAGTGTTGGACGGAAGACAACACATTTTCCGGTTAGGTCATCGGAGATATATTTCTTTGGAAAAGATACTCGATAACTACCAAGTGGTGGGTAGGTGTAGATCGAAGGAAGGTGACTGGTCACAAACACAAAGAGCTACTACTTGAACCAGTCGTCTAAAGGCCGCGAAAGGAACAGCTCGGCGAGAGCAACCTATTGGTGTGCACGTGACAGTTTTGTAAACCTAAGGGTTTTTACCTTCGAGATGTAAAGACATGACCTACTGGTCTTGATCTATAAATAAGGCATGATTTTGTATGGGAAGGGTGACTCTTCATTTTTGTTGGTCATTATTGAATATTGTTAGAGTTTTGTAAGCTTAAATCTATTATAAAGGCTCTGCAGCTGAGTGCGCAGAGACCTAATTTTGAGAGAGAAGAGCGTCTGCAGCTGAGTGCGCAGACGAAGAACTGTTGTACCCTTCCCTAAGATAATAAAACAAAAGTTCTTGTGGACATAGCCTCCCATCCGGGGGGGTGAACCATGTTAAATCTCGTGTTATGTGATGCTTTGTGTATTTTCCATTGTTCAGTTGCTTAATTATTTACAATATGAATGCTTGATGTTGCAGTTATCTGATGTATGTTGATTTTATCTGTATTCGGCGTGGAAAGGATGGGAATAAGATGTTAAATAGTTCAAATAGGGATAAGTGTAATACTCAGCATTTATAAATCTTTAGATGCATGGATCTGTTAAATAATCACAGAGTTAATTGCTAAGGTTGAATCGCGATATCAGAGCACGCGGTATTGCGCAATTCACTTATTTACATAAGTTGTGACGTTAATCAGTCTAAGTGTTGATGAATGATTAAGGATTGCGAAATAAGATTGGTTAGTTTGGTCAAGTCTTGAAGTGATCACGTGGTCTAGTTGACGCGCTGATCCATTATAAGTGTTGCGAGATAAGTTGTTGATAGCTTATCATCATATCGCCAAGTCTAAGAATCCATAAAGAGAGATGTGCAAGGAATCATATATACCCTTTGCGTTGACCTGTTGCTATAGCCCATTAGTACCGCGTAGTCGTAATCGATGCGAAGTAGAAGATCTTGCGTAGTCGTAATCGACGCGAAGTAGAAGATATCGTGTAGTATTTTGTTCCCAGTGCGGAAGTCTTGTCGCGCCACACATCAGTCAATTTAGGCACTCGCATCACCAGGTTGTGGAAACCTGATTCCGCAACCACCCCCTTAGCTTCACCTCGGGTGAGACCTCAGGCTGCTCGCAGTCTATTGCCGAAAGGGCTGGTGAATAGGGATTTTGTTGGTATCTTGCACCGCGAAGTACCTGGGTCTACATTGGAAAACCTCTAGATCAGTCTATACACCAACAATGGGGTACATATCAGAGCATTATTCAGCAATTTTTCTCGGCCTCAGGTCTGAAGGTTAGTGAGAAAAAGTCTACCCTTTTTTCACATAACTTAACCAATTATTTTTTGGTTTCTATCAGAAGGATACTTCCATACTCGGTCCTTAACATTGTGGATAGTTTCAAATTTATGGGATATTTTTTGAAACCTAATAATTATGCATCTAAAGACTGGAACTGGCTACTCAAAAAATTTGAATGCCGAATAAACAACTGGACTTTCAGGCTACTTTCTATAGGAGGCAGGCTTACACTCATCAAAGCAGTCTTAACCAGTATCCATGTGTATTGGTTTTCCCTTATCCGAGTTCCGAGCTCTATTATCAACTCACTGAGGAAAATTATCTTTAACTTTTTATGGTCTGGTGGTTTGGTGATCCGGATTTATGTGGGAACGAAACAAAAGATAGCATATACAGAATCATATACAGAGATATATTGCAAATAACACAGTGATACAGTAAACACATATTCTATTAAATAGCGGAAATAGAACAGACTGTAAAATACAATAGCTAGAATGGTGGTAGCTATCTTTGAGAAGAGATGTGGCCGCTATGCTCATTCGTGCCAAGATGAATACAAAGAGAGGCCGAAAGGGCCTATTTATCATAAGCATGAGGGAAAGAATCCCAAACATCCAAAAACCTAACCCTAGAAGATGAACCGTCATAAAGTTTGCGGCCCCAAGGTGGTTAGTTGAACAGTCAACTTCCTGGGGTCATAACTTTTGCATACGGTCTCCGTTTGCGGCGCTCGGTAGCCCGTTGGAAAGGTCTATCCGAGATTTATAACTTTTGACTAGGCTAAAATGTGTGCCATTGGAAACCATTTGGTCCCCCAAATCTCCAAAAAAATTCGTTTAGGGCCTCAAAACAGCTCTGGAAGTTCAAGACCCGAAAACCTGCTAAAAATAGTAATTTACCAAAATTGCCAGAAGACTGTTTTGAGACAGTTGGAAGAGGTGGACTGCCACCGATATCCACTTGGATCAATCCTCCCTCCTTAGGAAGCAATGGTCTCCATTGCATTAAATCCCTTACCATATGTCGAGATGTGTGTCGAGTTGAGCTCTTGGTCCGACATTTGCTGAAGTGGAAAGGTTGCCTTACTTTGACATCTTCAGAGGGTTGTAATTGTTGTTGATGGATGCGTTGGAGCTGTTCAACAGTTTTGGTTGTTGTGGTATCCTTGGTATGCACCAGTGTGGATGGTTTCTTTTTGGAGGAGCACCTTGAATGCGTGGCCTTGCACTATAGAGGTACCCGAATAGGCGATGCGGCACTGAATTTGTGTTCTTGTTTCTGCTGAGTAGAGGGATAATGGGCAGAGGTTGCAGATGTCTCTACGATCTGATGTTCTCCTTTAGTGGCAATTGCAAATAGGGAAAATTTCCCAGTGTGGGAGATTATCTTCCTTCCCTGCTCGTTTGGGGTAAGTGCAACTATCTCTGGTATCTGATAGAGTTGTCCTCCCAAAGTGACAATGACACTGCGAGGTCGTGATTCATATACAGCATGACGCTTCCACTTATATGGTTGTCCTAAAAGAACATCACATACTTCAAGTGGGGCCACATCACACAATACCTCATCTTTGAAGGGCTTGATGCCATATGGTAGGCGACATTGGTGACTGACACGGATCCCTCGTCCTTAGCTTAGCCATCCAATGGTGTATGGTTGTGGGTGTGGTGTTATTGGTAGATCCAATCTCTTGATGACTTCTGTTGAGATCAGGTTCTTCTGGCTACTGCTGTCCACAACAAAGTGTAGGGGAATTTCCTTCACCCACATCTGTGAGTGGAAAAGGCGCTCCTCTGCCTCCGACTCTTCAGGTTCCTCTGGTTGAATCTGTGTGGTGGCGACAATGGCACTGGGTTCTACATCAATGATTTGCTTCCCTTTTCACGCGGCTATGAAATTAGGTTCTGAGTCAAAATCGGAACTGGGATATGATTCTGAAGCTTTGATCTCAGCCACCAATGACTATTTTGAGCAACATTTATCAGTGTTGTGCCAGGGGCTTTTGTGGAACTAGCACCACTTCCCGGTTTCCTTATTTGTCTTTTCTTTACCCTTCTTCGCTTGTGGTTGGGACTGGTTGTCCTTTCCCTACCCCGTGTTTTGCGACCCAGAGTTTCCCTTGCCCTGCTTCTGCGCAGGTCTGAAGTCATGCTTGTTCTTTTGCTAAAATTTCTGCTCGATTTTGACAGCATATCGATAGGCGGATCCGAGTGAAGATATTTCCAGAAAATCCATCTCTGTTCGTATGTACCGGTGTAGGCCACTGTGATATTTCAGTACTAGGTGCCGCTCGGAGTCCTTGATACCCATCTTTGTGCGCGAGGTATGAAAGTTGTTGGTGTACTCCGACATCGTTTGGTCCCTCTCTTGGTGTAGAATGGTCCATTTTGTGTACTAATCATCATAGTGTCCAACAGGCTAATATTGTTCCTTGATGGAATCTATAAAAGAGGACCAAGTGGGATTGGAATATTCAAACAATCCTGACTCGTCTGATGAGTTTTGCTCACAATAAGTTTCCCACCAATTTTTGACATGGGGGGCGGCCTTAAGGAGCGTAAAGATGATCTTTTCCCTGTCAAAAAATTGGTGGACAGAGAAATACCCTTCTAGTAGATTCAACCATTTATCTAGGGCATCGGCATCGATATGGCCTTCAAATAAAGGAATATCAAAACTAACGTGTACCTTGAAGGGAGTCGTATCTCCGAAATGGCTGCTCGTTGAGGGTGCATTTGTCGCTGTTGGCATGCGTCGAAGGATCTCGATGAAATTATCCATCATCTCGTTCCTCTGTCGCACGAGGGCTTCCTTGAGCAACAACTTGATAGGATCTACTGCTCCGTCGTCTCTCTTTTATTTTTCCATGGGAGGCCGTTTGGGGCGGCAAGAGTGGTCTTCCCCAAGTGAAACTAGTTCGAGACCCAACTCTCTGTATCCTGACCTCGTCGGGGACATGCACCAAGAAACAATCAAAGAGAAGACCGCTCTGATACCACTAATCCGGATTTATGTGGGAACGAAACAAAAGATAGCATATACATAATCATATACAGAGATATATTGCAAATAACACAGTGATACAGTAAACACATATTCTATTAAATAGCGGAAATAGAACATACTATAAAATACAATAGCTAGAATGGTGGTAGCTATCTATGAGAAGAGATGTGGCCGCTATGCTCATTCGTGCCAAGATGAATACAAAGAGAGGCCAAAAGGGCCTATTTATCACAAGCATGAGGGAAAGAATCCCAAACATCCAAAAACCTAACCCTAGAAGATGAACCGTCATAAAGTTTGCGGCCCCAAGGTGGTTAGTTGAACAGTCAACTTCCCGGGGTCATAACTTTTGCATATGATCTCCGTTTGCGGCGCTTGGTAGCCCGTTGAAAAGGTCTATCCGAGATTTACAACTTTCGATTAGATCCATATGTATGTTGTTGGCAACCATTTGGTCCCCCAAATCGCCAAAAAATGTCGTTTAGGGCCTCAAAACGGCTCCGGAAGTTTAGGACCCGAAAAACTGCTAAAAATAGTAATTTACCAAAATTGCCAGAAGAGTGTTTTGAGCCAGTTGGAAGAGGTGGGACGCCACCGATATCCACCTGAATCATTTGGCCAAAAGTAAATTGGTTATGGCCAATTGGAACAGACTCTCTACTCCAAAAAAATTTGGTGGATGGGGTATTAATAATTTAAGTTGGTTTAGAATGGCTTTAAGGATGAAAAGTTTTTGGTGTGGACTATTCAGTAACAATATTTCCTCACATGTCTTGAAATCTAAATATATTAGAAAATAATACTTGGATTGGATCAGAAATGGCAAGAAAAGTGGAAGAAATACCTCCCCAATTTGGAAAGGGTTCCTCAAAATTTATAAATGGATTGGTAAAGACTTTGCTTGGAAGGTTGGGAACAATAGAGATGTATTCGTTGGTGTAGATCCAATTATTGGAATGGGGGAGGATTACAAACTTCCTACTGGTATCATCCAACATCTTTCAGAAATTTGATGCTCTACTTTAGCAGATATTAAAAAACCTAGATGGATAAATGAGGGAAAGAATTATTGGTACAATGCAACAGAACTTGGTCTTGGTGGTCTTTGGTCCACTATTTGGGATAATTTTATCTCTTGCCTCAACGCCACTGGCTGTAGATTAAACAATACTTATGATACCATCATTTGGACCTCGAATCTTGAGATTGGTTCGATCACTGCCAAATCTACATACTTAGCCATTGTCAAAGAAAATATCTGTATTGTACAAAATCGGTGGTTCCATGCACTCTGGAATTGGAATATTTCTCTCAAGTTCAAATGCTTTATGTGGTTTGCGCTACAAAATAGCCTTAAGACTTGGGACAATCTTCAAAAGAAAGGATGGCAAGGTCCAAACATTTTCCCACTTTGCAAAAAAGATGAAGAATCTGTAAATCATCTATTGATTAATTGCAGCTGTACTACTTTAATCTGGAACAAGATCATTACTTCACTTAATATATATCAAGTATGGCAAGGTGATCAGTTCGATAAAACTTGCAAAGATTGGAAAAAACCTTGTAATGAACTTGACTTCCTACTTGTTATTGTTTCATGGAGAATCTAGAAAGCGAGGAACTTTTCCATTTTATAAAATACTTTAGATCATCAAGATGTTATTGTTACACAGATCTTCCATTGGGTGGAAGATTTCATTAGAGACAAATCAAAAATTTGCAATACCAGAAAACCAATTATGATTTCTTATCAAGGTGCTTTGGGTTTTTTTTATGGGGCTGCACAGGACGGTAGGTGTGCAGCAGGAGCAGTTCTTTATATCAATGAAAAACACTATTATTGTTTCAAGCTCTATTGTGGTTTGGGTACCAACATGAAGGCTGAGCTGCTAGCCTTATGGATACTTTGTATATTGGCAACCATTTTTGGTATTGTGTCATTATCTATCTTTGGTGATTCAAGAGTTACCATTAAATGGGAAAATGGTACTCAATCTCTTCCCCTGGTGCAACAGAATAAAGGAGGATCTAAAAAACATTATGTATCTGAAACTCAGTCATATATACAGAGAACATAACATGTTGGTTGATTTCCTCTCCAAGGAAGCTATGAAAGGTACAGAAGGGATGCTTCATTGGGCTGAATCTTGGGAAGATAAAATATTAGATAGGGGGATCTATCCACTCTTTGTTGAATAAGCTCTCATATCTTTCTATGTGATGTAAGGTCTGACTATTGTTTTTTATTGTCTTTCCTTTTGGCTGGCACTGTGTTTTTGCCTGGTTTTTGTACTCAATGATTATCTTTCAGACTGCTAATGCACAAGTGTAATACTTTTTTATTCTAATGAATAGCAAAAGTATGTTTTATTCCACTGGAAAAAAAATATATATTATGACAGTTTTTTTTTGTAAGCTATTTGTGAAACCTTCTATTACTCAGTCAAAAAGTACATAGCGATACAAATGCAAGCCTATGGCCTTTCCCACAAAACCTACTACTCACAGAAAATGCAAGCCTATGGCCTTTCCCACAAAACCTACTGCTCATAGAAAACAAATTTTTTGAGCCAAATTGACAGATACTACTATGAATGAAACATAATTGATTTTAATACATCAAGTGAGTCCATGAGACGCCCCGCGTGGGTCCTTTTTCTTTCTTCGAACATCAATCCATCCTGTCAAGTTGTCTGGTTCCGATGAGATCGGGATCATAGTTAATTGCTGTGTCGAGAGGTCTTCTGCGTTCTTCTGAATTCTTAGATCCGCTTCCTTGTCGTTGTCTGAGTGACCAGATTCATGAGGTTGCTTTTGACCTCCCATGCTCAAAGCAGAAATCATTGATCTATCATTGAGATCTTCACCCTCGGAAGCAGTGTTGGGGGCTTCTGTCGTCATGTCAAAATCTGGAGCAGAATGCGGTTGAGTCGGAGCAGGAGGGACGGGGGTGCTTTTGGGGTAGCCAGTCTCCTGCACAATCGAGGTATTCTTGATTTTTTCGCTTTCATACCAGCCTTGTGGTCGTATGTGAAAGGAAGAGACCGGGGTGGATGGACAAGCTTCCTTGAGATGCCCTGGTTGTTGACAAGAACGACATTTGAACGTTGTATTATCATAATCTAAGACTTGCAGATGGGATTTGGTTCCTCCCCACTCTATAAATATTTTGTCCGGCAGGCCTCTATGAAGATCCAGTTCCACACAAATCCGGGCAAAGGATCTTAGACCTTTTGAGATTCAATCTGTATCTATCTTGAGAAATCTACCTAACGCATTCCCAACCATGGTTAGGGAGTTTGGTGACCATAGATGGAGAGGGAGGTTCGGTAATCTGACCCAAATGGGTGTGGCCATAGAAGGGGGTGACAAAGGGTCAAACCTCAAGAACCAATGTTCCATAGATATCCCTGATCCTCCCCAGAACGATGGCCTGTGTTCTATTACATTGTTGCAGTCCTCCTTTGACTCAAACTTTTCTATAAAATACCCTTTAGAACAAAAGAATATTTTAGGCTTCAATTTCCAGGAGTGTTGTATCCAGTCTTGTAGACTTTCAGCAGAGGGACAAAAGCCATTAAATCTACAGATGATGGATGTAAGTCGAAGATTAGACCCTATGGCTATGGAATCTACGGTCTCCAGCTTCAATGTGGGTGTATTCTCCAAGTGTTCTACAATGTAGGCTGAACCTGATAACGCCTTCTGGCTTGAGATGACTTCTCCGGCTCTAGATCTCTTCATTGCTGCTTTGAAGGTTGGGTATTTAGGAAGATGTTTTGAAGAAGAGTCTATGTCCCCTCCATTAAGGACTTCCACCAAGCATATGGTCGAATCTAGTCTAATTCCATAGCCTCTTAGTTGGGCGTCCTCTTCCAGGTAGCGGTTCTAGAACAAGAGTTTGAAATGATGCTTGGGGATCCCGGTTCTGAGCTGAACATTGAGTAGGAGCTTGGTGACAGGATCTATTGCATGCATGCATATACATTTCGTTGTTCTGGAGAGTAGTTTCACAAAGAATGGGAAGCTCTCCAACTCTTTTGGCAGTTGAATTTTCTCATGTTGCTCCTGAAAATCTTGAATCCTTCTAATTGATGTATCTGAGCTTAAGGGTTTCCCGGTAGGAAAGGAATCCAACCAATTTCCTTCTAGCGTTTGCAACTGGGTTCTCGGGCTAGGTTTTAGCTGCTTTGCAATGAAGCATGAGGCCAGAGGGCCCGAATCCTTCCGGCATTTACCTGGTCTAAGCATTCGCGTAGTCCTGCTCCTAAATCGGTCTTCCTGTGGCCGCCTGAATCAATGGCCAGGGATCCAGTGGGGGTCGGGCTCTGCTGAAAGCACAATGGCGTGGGGTCGAGTGGCGTTCCAGGGTTGGGTTAGCGCAACTCTTATGTGGCTGGATTGATGGGAGGAGGCCATAGCTAGGGTTTCGATGATCCATATATTATGACAATTAATATCCTTCAATTAGAGATATAAATTTGAGAAATATAATAGTCTCGATCGTTTATTGTTAATCACCAATAATACGACAAATACATTCATTCAATTACTATTAATCTTAAGACAAATAATAAACTTAAATTATCAATAATAAAAAATGAAACATATAAAAGGTAATGTTCTTTAATCACCAATCTTATGACAATTAACATTACAATAATTAGTACCTTAAGTAAACATTAACTATAAACAATGGCATTCAATTAGTGTACCTATAAATCCTTAATTAGGACTATAAATATTTATAATACAATATATCAATAATTTACTACAAAATTATTATCAATATTTTACTATATGAATTTATATTTATTTTGTAATTTTTAAAATCATGTTAATGTTTTAAAATTCTTTTTATTCTTTTTTTTCAATTTTTCAACCTAATTTTCATTTGATGTTTATTAAATTCATTTTGAAAATATAATACGAAAAATAATAATAAATTAAATTAAAATTTTCAAATACAATTATATATATATATCTATATGGAAATTAAAAATTTTAATTTATTTTAGTGTTATTGTTGTTGTTGTTCATTTGTATTTGCTATACAGATCCACTTATAACAATCTAAAAAAACATCAAAATGAGTTATTGTTACAGTGGAATGAGCTCACTTTTCTTGCTATAATAGAAAGAGCTTTCCATTCTCTTTAATGAATGTAAACCATGTCTCTTGTTTGCATTTCTATTGCTCTACTTCCATTCTATATTATACTTAGGTTGCTTCTACTGAAGAAAACATCTTTATATTTCTATTTTATATGTTGGTTGTGTTCATGGGTTTACATTATAGTAGTCGACATCCATTATATGTATTTTCAATCCAAATATTAAAGGTCGCTTTACCCTATGTTATATAGATACATGCCTACAAATGAAATGGAATATTACTTGAATATAACTAATTAATTGTTGGTCGCATTTTTTATCTATTTCCATATTTCTTTTACGCCATATGTAAACTATTAGAACAAGGTTCTCTTTAATGGTGCAATTTGTCACGTACCCAAATTTTTGCTATGGACCACTCCATTGGACTAGGGGATGCAATGGCCTAAGTTACTTCATAAGTTCATGATAAATTATTAAGGTGGTGGCATAGGTCATGAATTTGTAATGTATGAGGTCCAATATCTATTATTAATGCAATATTAGTCAAATATGGACAAGGAGGGTACATAGGAGGTGGAAATTGGGTCCCACATGAGTTGTAACTCCCCCAAATCAATCTAAGCACATCCAAATTCAAATTCCAAGGTGTAAGAAGGTTCATGATAGAAGCGAATTGGAATTCTAAGGAAGAGGAACTCCCAAGAAGTTTCATGAAGAGGCATCTAGCTAAAAATAGCCATTAAGGACACACTTGTGGAAGTGTAACTCCCAAAATGAATCTTATGACAACTTATGACAAGAACCGGGTCCTATGATAGCTTATGACACCTTATGACATCATATGACATGCTACATGTCCTATTTTTAGCCAAGGAGAGTGCTAAAGGTGAAGGTGGGCCCACATGAAGGTGTAACTTCCCCAAAAATTGGCTATGCATAGATAATTCGAATTTCCAAGTGAGGTAAAGTACTATTGGGTCAAATAACATTAGGAAAGGATGTAAATGTGTTCTAAGGACCCATTCTCTCATGAAAATAACATTTATTAATATTTTATTAAATATTTTATGAGAGAATTCTAAAATGAGAGGGAAAGGGCTCAATGGAGTCTATAAAAAGGATGCAGGCCTCTTGGGAAAGAGATTTGGACATTTTGATTTTGAATAGGAGAGATATTGTGGCTTTTCAAGCTTGGGATATGTGACCCTTGCAATTGTGAACTAGTTTCGATGGTGAAAGATTCCACCATAGTTAGCAGAGAGGAGGAGATTATCGAAATCTCTTCACGATGCTTCATGGAAATTGAATGAGAGGATAAATCACTTTCATATTTCTATACAGATATTTATTTCAAATGTTTGTGTTCATATACAGTAGTGGGGTCGAATTCTTGATGGTGTGTTCAAGTTCCAGTTAGTAGAAGTGTGGAGTTGTGGAGTTTCAGGACAACAGTGTTTGCATTGATTTCTGCTAAAGGACAGCGCACCTGTGGTCATCTAGGTATCTTGGGTGTTATTATAAAGGCTATATATCATCCATATTTGATGGAGGGTACATTGTAGGATGCATATCTGATATGTGGGTTCAAAATCTACTTGATAGAGGGTGCAACGGTGAAGGAAAAAGCACTCATTTGGAGCAATAAATCTTTCTCTTTTCTCTGTGGTTCTGTTGTATCCATTCCTTCTCTCTCTGTAGAAGATATTATTTTTTATGTAGATATGTTATATGAGCCATTGATGTAATCTATGTAAATTCCCCATTATTAATGAAAATCATAGTGTTATTCCTCATATATTATCCACTATTCAAGCACTAGTCAAACTATGTATGCATCTGTAAATCTATGTGTAGATTGGTGAATGTATGACTTTCAAAACTTCATGAGTGGGTCTAATTCATTCATATGGGTCTCTAATATCTATCAGTAATCTATTTGGATTGGTTCGAAGGTCTTTGAAAGCTTTTTGTTCCCATTTGGAAGCTTTATTATTGTGGGTGTTCTAAATATTGCACTGGGGTTTTGGGGGTTGAAAGTTACTTCCTGGTTCAACCATTTTTTAGTGTTTTGGGGTTTTGAAAACTCTTCCATTTCATTTTTAGCATTTTTTCTAGTAGGAAACACTTTTTATGTCATTGAAAAAGGTTTTTGTATGCCCGAGATATGGTCATTTTACCAATCAGTTAATTGTTGTTATTATGCTAACACACCCTTAGTTAAAAATGACCATGTAATCATAAGTCTCAGTGTCTAAAGATTCCTTATAAGTTCTATAAATTCTGCTGAAGATTCATTCACATGTATTTGGGTCTGTTCAAGTCAATTTGGAGTTGTTGGGGAAGATTTTGGGTCAATTCGAAAGAGTCATTGCTTGTTCTATGTAAAATCTACAAAAATGGGTCATACAACCATAAGTGTTGGGCTGTAAAACTTCGCTAACCACAACTAGAAGTTTTCTAGGGATTAGTTTGAGTGATTTTGGGATTGTTAGGGTCCATTAAAGGATATTTAGGAAAAAATTTAGCAGGTTAGGAGGTGTTTGGGAGAGGTCAGTGTGGTTAGATTTGAACTAGTGCTCCTAGTTTCGAATCCAGTAATTCTTTGGGGTTGCATTGGGGTTGATAGCTTTGATTTTGGATTGGGAACACTACAGTAGTGATATATTAGACCTGATTTGACATATTACAGTTTTTTGACAATATATATTGTGGGTTGCACCATATTATCCATATTCTAATAAATATAATAAAGCCACTATTTGGAGAAATTTGAGACTCAATTTACTTTCTACTGAAAAGTAGAAATTAATGTGACTAAATTTCTAATTGGGTACATTAAGCTGGTATCAAAGCCAAGTTCCTCGACAGTTGTGGGAACTAAAGAGGACCTTGTAGATAAATACTTGAATAAGGGTTGCATACATGAGGTTGGAACCGATTTCATGGGAGATGGAGGAGAGCTTAACATGGGAAGAATCATTTTTTCTGAAGATGGGTTCATTTCTTCGGTGGAAGACAATGTAGCAGCTGAAATAATAAATGGAGGCTTGCATGATCCATATGATTTGCATAATTCCTTTTGTAACAGCATATATAGTTTAGAAGATTAATTTTCTTCAACGGCTAGACTTGTAGATGGAAGAATGTCACCCACTTTCCTTCCAGTCTCGCCCATAGAAGAGGAGAAACTTGAATGGAAAAGGTTGTTGAAGAACATGGGTAAGACACAAACGAGGTTGGAGCATAACTTGCAGTAGTGTCAATCCTTATTACCAGAATTCTCTACATCAAAATTTATGGAGAAGATGTTTAGTTTCTCTAGGAAAGGAGCATCCAAAGATTCCTATCATAAGACTAGTTTAGAAGGTAGTAAATCCATTGTCTTTGTTCAACCTTCAAATGGAAATGAAGAGATATATATTCCATTGAAGGAGGAACCATGTTGTTCCATTTGTCCAAACAATGAGGCACCTAGGCCTATTGGTGGTGAGCTACAAGGAGAATCACTCCATGAATAGTGCAAGTCACTTCCTAATGGCTGCAAAATGGAAGAAAGATCTGTGGGAGTTGAACATGAAGAATAAGAAACCGAGCCTACAAATAGTGAGGTTGAAGAAGAACAAAAATCAACCTTCCATTCCCCATCAGAGCTTCATGTGAAGTTGATGTCAACCACACAAAGGATGGAAACATAACACCAAGGTATGATCACAATTCTGATTTTTGCAGCAGTGATAATTATTTGCATTGTCATGATATAATAGCCATTTCACATGGGGATAATGATATTGTAGAACCTTATAATGTTGAATTGGTTGTTAAAGATGAATTGTGTGTTATGGATTCATGTCACAAGCATTCTGATTTTTTATATTAGCCATTAGAAGTTTATTCTGAGGAGGATGACAATGGAGAAAAAACAGAAAATTTAGTGGAGAATTTTCCCCATGAGCCCCATCAATTGACAGGACAACTGAATGTAAGCAAATAACATATTATGGAAACCATGAAGCATTGTGACCATTAGTGGCAGATTGTTGTTGGGAATCTTCAAGGATAGATGTTAGCTTGGGGGGGAAACCTTCAATTGTAGATCTACTAGTAGTTAGAGAAGCAGTGGCGGTAATGAAAGCATACTATCTACACCTACCTTCCGATAAAGATCGTATTATCATGATTTTTGAAATGTACCATGGTGCACTAAAGGAAGAAGAAGAGGAAGTAGACAAGCTCACCCATGATTCCTTGAATAGCACACAAAAAGCACTTCAAGAATCAGATATGGAGGTTGAACAGCTTCGTAAAAAATTGGAAATATTACACCCTTCCCCCTACATATCAGACAAATAGTTGTACACAGTTGATTGCATCCATGGATCGATGGAGGAGCCCCATGTGAGAGTTAAACATGAGGAGAATTCATATTTGCAGGTACTTGAGGAGAGAGTTGACATGGAGAATGTTGATGGAGTACTTGTTTTGCATCAGGAGGATCATGAGTTGCCTCTATGGGAGAGAGACTTAGTCATGGAGGAGGCAGATGTGTACACTTTTTATGGACCATCCAATAGAGGAGTATATGCATACATGGATTGGGAGGATAGATCCATAAAAAAGGTGGAGACACAAGGGAGGTCATGTTCAGCTTGCATCAGTAGAGGGTTTTTTGGCACATCAGTTCCTTTCCATTCTTGTGAGCAGTAGCAGAGGCATCTATGGTTGTTTTCTGATCACTTCATCATTCATGGCAGGACATGGGAATTTCACCCGAGTCGGTTCGATGGACAGGTGATAGGGATGTGAGCCAAAGGACTAGTGTGCATGGTGCACAAGAGGAGCTTTATGTTCTATTGGAGAGGCTCACAGAGGTTCGAATGAGCATTGGGAGTGATGAACTTCCAATCTGATGGTGGGATTCTGGAATCCTTTAGGGTGGTAAATTGGTCTAGTTGACAATATTGATAGGAGGGGTGCAGAATAGACAGTGGGATCCTGGCATTACTTGGTTCAGTAGTTTAGCAGTTTGAACAGGAGGTAGAGCCAGCCATCTGTGTCAGGATCCTATCCATGTGGAGTAGTGGATCAGTTTCCTAGGTGGGAGAGACCTTATGATGGAGAAATATAATGTTTTCCTACTAGGTGGCTTAAGATACTATAGGAAGCTCTTTTTGTGGAGACTATGCAAGGAAGAGTTGGATGCAATAGACTCCACATTTCTCAGGTTCATTTGGGACCCTAGGATCATTCTTGGACTCATTTGTTTCAGCTGGTTTGTTGGAAGGACAGTTGGGGAGATGGAGCTATCTCTAGAGGGGATGATTATGATCAGAGTGGTGCAGCAAACAGCATGGTGGTCCCCTTATGAGATTAGCTATGGATCTTAGAGATACAGTTGCAAAGCAAACTTTTAGCAGCATACCCGGAGTGGTCAGGAGGCTTCCTATTATAGTACTTTGCAAGACCATGCATTAAGCAGAGTATACTATACCTCCTTTCGATTGGTTTGGAACCATGACAACATTTTCATCCTTAATGTGGTTCAGATTGTGGGATATAGAGTTTATGACTTGTTCCATTTGAAATTACAGCCTTATGAACAGTCATCACTAAGGAAGGACGTAGAAAAATCAATGAACATAAGTTGGGGAAAAAAAAGAAGCATTACCACTCCCACGTTTAAATTGCTTAAGGGCAGGCAATCTTTGATGGGGAGGAATGTCATGTCCCCAAATTTCTGCTATGGAAAACTCCATTGGACTAGGGGATTCAATGGCCTAAGTTACTTGGTAATTTCATGATAAATTATTAAGGTGGTGGCATAGGTCATGAATTTGTAATGTATGAGGTCCCATATTTATTATTAATGCAATATTTGTCAAAAATGGACAAGGAGGGTACATAGGAGGTGGAAATTGGGCCCCACGTGAGTTTTAAATCACCCAAATCAAGCTAAGCACATCCAAATTCGAATTCCAATGTGAAATAAGGTTCATTATAGAAGCAAATTGGAATTCTAAGGAAGAGTAACTCCCAAGAAGTTTCATGAAGAGGCATCTAGCTAAAAATAACCATTGAGGGAACACTTGTGGAAATGTAGCTCCCAAAATGAATCTTATGACAACTTGTGACAAGAATCAAGACTTATACATATTATGAAACCATATGCAATGCTACATGTCCTATTTTTAGCCAAGGAGGGCACTAGAGGTGAAGGTGGGCCCACATGAAGGTGTAACTTCCCCAAAAACTGACTATGCATAGCTAATTCGAATTTCCAAGTGAGGTAAAGTACTATTGGGGCAAATAACATTAGTAGATGATGTAAATGTGTTCTAAGGACCCATTCTCTCATGAAAATAACATTTATTAATATTTTATTAAATATTTTACAAGAGAAATCTAGAATGAGGGAGGAAAGGGCTCAATGGAGTCTATAAAAAGGATGCAGGCCTATTGGTAAAGAGATTTTGGACATTTTGATTTTGAATAGGAGATATCTTGTGGATTTTCAAGCTTGGGAGATGTTCCCATTTCAATTATGAACTAGTTTTGGTGGTGAAAGATTCCACCCTAGCTAGTAGAGAGGAGGAGATCATCCAGATCTCTTCACGGTGCTTCATGGAAATTGATTGAGAGGAGAAATCACTTTCAGATTTATCTATAGAGGTTTATTTCAGATTTTTGTGTTCATATATAGTAGTGGGGTTGAATTATTAATGATGTGTTCAAGTTCAAATCAGTAGAAGTGTGAAGTTGTGGAGTTTCAAGACAACAGTGTTCTCATTGATTTCTGCTGAAGTAGGGTGCACCTGTGGTCATACGTATCTCTTGGGGGATATTCTAAAGGCTCTATATCATCCATATTTTATGGATGGCACACTTTAGGAGGCATATATGAGAGTTTGGGTCTAATTTTTGTTGATTGAGGGTGCAACAGTGAAGGAAAAACACTCATACAGAGCAGTAAATCTTCCTCTTTTCTCTGTGGTGCTATTGTATCCATTCCTTCTCTCTCTATAGAAGATATTATTCTGTATTTTGAGATTCTATAGAAGCCATTTATTTAATCTTTGTAAATTCCACAATATTAATGAAAATCACAATGTTATTCCTCATATATTGTCCATTATTCAAGCACTAGTCAAACTATGTATAGATCTGTAAATCTATGTGTAGATCGGTGAATGTCTGACTGTGAAAACTTCATGAGTGGGTCTGATTCATTCATATGAGTCTATTATATCTGTTATTAATCTATTTTTATTGGTTCAAAGGTCTTTGGAAGCTTTATTATTGTCGGTGTTCTAAATATTACATTGGGGTTTTGGGGGTCGAAAGTTACTTTCTGGTTCGACCATTTATGAGTGTTTTTGGATTCTTAAACCTATTCCATTTCATCAGGAGTGTCATTTCCAATAGGAAACACTTTTCATTTCAGTGAAAAAGGTTTCTGTATGCCATAGATATGGTTATTTTACCGATCGGTTAATTGTCGTAATTATGCTAAAGCACCCTTAGTTAAAAATGATTGTGTAATCATAAGTGTCAATGTCTAAAGCTTCCTTATAAGCTCTCTAAAGTCTATTTAAGATTCATTCACATGTATTTGGGTCTTTTCAAGTCGGGTTGGAGCTGTTGGGGAAGATTTTGGGTCAATTAGGAAGAGTCATTACTTGATCTATGTAAAATTTGCAAAAATGGGTCATACAACCATAAGTGTTGGTCTGTAAAACTTCCCTAACCACAACTAGAAGTATGCTAGGGATCAGTTTGAGTGAGTTTAGGACTGTTAGGGTCTATTCGAGTTTGTTTGAGACAAATTCGAGTAGGTTAGGAGGTCTTTGGGAGAGCTTGGTGTCTTTAGATTTGAACTAGTGCTCCTAGTTTCGAATCCAATGATTATTTGGGGTTGATAGCTCTGATTTTGGATCGGGAACATTAATGTGGTGATATATCAGACCTGATTGGCCATCTTATAGTGGTTTGATAGTATACATTGTGGGATTATCCATATTATCCATATTCCAATAAATATAATAAAGCCACTCTTTGGAGAAATTTGAGAGTCAATTTACTTTCTATTGAAAAGTGGAAGTTAATGTGCCTAAATTTTAATTGGGTACATTACACAATAAATGTATATACATTCCTATGTTCTTCCTATGTTGGTTTCTTTCCCTTTTTATTAATTTTTATTTGTTTATTACTCTCAATGGTTCATGCGACAAACCTATAGATGCCATGACTAGATATCTCATTGATTATGGATGCCATGACTAAGTATGGTTATATTAGAAATTAGGAAAAAGGGTCTCCACATGGTGTAATCGATGGTTGTCCATGGGTGGAAGGTTGACACTTGTAAAGTATGTCATCAAAGTTATCCATGTTTACTAGATCACTATGGCATATATTTTGGTAGGTGATGACATCAATATTCAACTTTTTTAGAGTGTAAGTTTACACAATTAGTTAGAATCATGGTGAGTTTTTATGTAGTGAACTCTATTGAATGATCGAAAAATTCCCTACATTTCAAGTGGACATTCCACCCATTAGGGGATAGATATTGAATAGTAACGAAAGGTAGAGAATAAAGAAATCAATTAGGTATTTATAGGGTTGGGGAGGATAAGATAATAGTTTATGGCGAAGAAAACAATTTTAAAATTAATATTATAAACAATTAGAGGGACATGGTCAATGAGAGTTAAAAAAGATTAATAATTAAATAAAATTAAAAATAATAAGAACCAAAATTAGTTTTTTGTAAGGTGGAGAGAGTAGGGTTAATAGGATGGATCAAAAATCAAAATTAACCACAAGAATGGAGGAGAGGAGAGAATTAAAGAAAAAAGAAGATAATTGAAGGGCAAAAAAGAAGGACAAACTTAGAGACAGAGTTTGTGAATTAGGGGCTTCCAAGAGTGGCTTATATCTAAATCTGTGATCATTGAGCATTTACATAAATCGAATCATTTAATTTGTTTTGATTAATCCAATATTATAGATTCTACACCACTTTACATGAATCGTATTATTCTAGAAGCCCTCAAAATCAATAAAGAACCTAACAATTTTAACTGTGAGGACAATTATAAATTAAACCACTTTGGGAAGCCCCTAATTCACAAACTCCTCTAAGTTTGTCCTTCTTTTTCACCCTTCAATTATCTTATTTTTATTTAATTCTCTCATCTCCTCCATTCTTGTGGTTAATTTTGAATTTTGACCATTCTCTTAATCCTACTCTCCTCACCTTACAACAAAACTAATTTTGGTTCTTATTATTTTTACTTTTATTTAATTATTAATATTTTTTAACTCTTGTTGACCATGTCCCTCTAATTGTTTATAATATTAATTTCAAATTAGTTTTAGATTATCTTTCTTCAAACAAAAAACAATGATTTTATCCTCCCTAACCGTACCTATTTGATCGCTCTCTTATCTACTTTTCGTTATTGCTCAAGAACTATCTCCCGATGATGGGTGGAGTGTCCACTCGGAATGTAGGGAATGTTTCTATCATTTAACAAAGTTCACTCCAGAAAAACTCACCATGAATATTCAACTTATAATATACCAAAAATGGATAGTAGAAAAACATCGGTTTGGAAAGTAAACAATCTTCCTAGTTTTTGTTGAACCAAGTTTTGATGGAGTTGCACAAACCAAGTTTTGACATTAGCATAAATCCTAGGAGATGAGGACAAGTGGTATCTTATAGGTATGAACGATATAGGGTTAGAGTTAGTGTGATTAAGGTTTGACTTGGGATTAAACCCGGAGTCTGTAGTCTCCATGGAGATCGATGAGGTGGATTTCATCTCAGATCCCAACGAGAGCCTAAACATATGGTTCGTCCCTATAGTGAAGGTGATGAATAGTGAATCAATTAATGTGATAGAAAAAATTGGGGATATGATGAAGGTTAATGTCAAAGGAAACAACCATAAGAAATTTTTTAATGACATAACCTATGAGAATGACAAGTGTGACTTTCAATCTAGTGAATTGGGTGTCATGATGTTAGGTTACGTATATGAACTAGAGGTGTATGAGACTGATGTGGTGGGAGAGAAAGTATTTATTGTGGCATATGGTGATCTTAGGATTATGAGATCGATAGACCCAGTATGTATTTCTCGCAATGTAATGTCTTCATTGCTTTCTAGATGATTTGATCCATCATTGGAGGTAAGGTTTCAAAGTTCTGATTTAAACTATAGTGTTAAGGGCCAACCTACTATTGAGACCTATGTAATGGTAGGCTTTATGCCATTAAGGATTTTTAATTACCAAATATCAGGGTTCCCTTGTGAGTAAGGCATGCCTCCTTCAATGTCTTTGTTCACATAACTATTGATTGAATCTATAAGACTAAAGGTTGGTATTCAAATGGTTGAGATAGGAGTAAGACATTTCGAATATTTGGTGGATGTTTTATCTAGTGGAGTGGGTACTATAAATGTATCATGGGAAACACTCCTTGATAGGATTGTGTATGGAGAGAAGAAGGGTGGGGTGGGAATAAAAAAATGGTGAGAATAGGAGGAGAAAAAATGTGTAAATTGAAAGGAAACCGTGTGAAATGGGTGTTGGGAAAGGACATTTGTATGATTGAGGTTATAAAGGTGGCCACCTTTGTAAGGATTGGTAAGTTCATGGGGAAGAGGATTGGGGCATAGAACTTAAATATATGGTTGCAGAACCAATTGAACTTAGTGTTGGGATATGAACTTGTGCTCTTATTGTTAACAAGGGATTGGGTGGTTTTCACATTCAAAACTAAGGATGATGTGGGGAGAATTCTCGATTTTTTTAAAATGGGGAACAACAATGATATTTTTGAAGAAGTGGTCACCCTTTTTTAATGCAGGGATTGAGAGATTGGATACACCACCTATATGGGTAAATCTTCCAGGTTCACCTATCAAATTCTGCTCAACGAATTTGTTTAAGGCTATAGGTGGAGCCTTGGGAGTCTTTTGTGAAGCATATATGGGTTTTGTGGATATAGGGAAATGATAGTTGCAAGGATTCTAGTTGATATAGACATCTGATATGGTTTAGCGATGGAGATGGAATTGGTCTATGGGTTCCAAAGCTATAAGTAAGTATTAGACTATGTCGTGGTGCCATTCAAATGTGTGCATTGTCATGATTATGGGCATATTGTAAAGGATTGTTATCTAGCCTTTAAGCATATTATTTATCAAAATGAGTATAAGATGATGAAAAAATTATCTAAATACAAAGGGAAGTCAAAGGAGGCCACTATAGAGGCATGAGTGAAAGAGGGTTGTGACATTAAAATTATGAAGGATCATTTTGTATAGACTACCCATAAGAAACAATAGAGAAGGGACAATGCATTGCAAAGAATGACAAGGAGAAGGATAATCATGAGGCCATTCTTAGGAGCAGAAATTTAGAGTTGAAGGAGGCAGTAAACCTACAAGGTAAATTATATTTAGTTCTTGGCCATTTGTGTAATCTATCTTCATTGGTAAATGAAAGAGGAGAAATATTTCCCATAGATGGTAGGGTTTCGAATGGTTAGTTAAGAAATGGGGGGGGTTGGAGGAACAGTGGAATAAAGAAAGTTATGGGATTAAAAAAAATTCTTTGGGTAGCAAGGGTACTATTCAATACTCTTCTAGTTTACCTTTAACCAAGGACCCTATGGAATATTTAGAGAAAGGGATTTTAGGCCTTGGGGATTATTTTGATGTTGGGGAAGGTACCATTGCTATCCTCTTAAATCAACTCAAGGGGAAATTTTTGATGTTGAAGGGCCTATTAACGAAGGGTTTTATTTCTTAGATAGTAAAATTAGAAAGGGAGGGATGAGGGGCAAAACATCCCATCTTTCCATTTCCCATTGGAGGGAAATTTTAGAAGCTTAAGAGGGGAAAAAATGTCTATCATGGGGGTCCTTAGAGAAATCCAACCCCTAGGATTGGGTTCTTAATGATTATTTTGTCCCTAAATTGTCAAGGGATGGGTCACCCCTCATACAAGCAAGCTATAAGGAGGCTTGTTGAGACCCAAAATCCAAATATATTACTATTACAAGAAATCGTGGGAGAGGGAAGCCATATTTGTGCTAATTTGGGGAAAATTTTGGTTTATTGAGATTTCATCTTTATTGACTATAACGGTAGAGCAAGAGGTATTATTTATGGTTAAAGGATTAGAAGTATTAAATGCTCTAATTCCTGGGATTTTAAATCAAGGATCGGTATGACTATCAAGTAAAGATAGTGGTATAAGGAATTTTCAATTATTAATATATATGTCCTTTGAAAAATCGATAAGGTTCCTTTATAGGACTATTCTTTCAAGTCAAATCATTCAGGCCATTCTCACATCACTGTGGCGAAGGATTTGAATTTTGTATTGTGAAATGCATCAATCTGGCAAGATATTGTTGTAATGGACCCTCTATCAAACCTTTTCATAAATCACATTAAGTAAAGTGGTATGCTTAACATCATGCTTATTAAATTTAGGCCTACTTGAAGGAACAAGCATGCATGTTGGAGAGGG
Organism: Larix kaempferi; assembly: GCA_027924585.1. Classification (NCBI taxonomy): domain Eukaryota; kingdom Viridiplantae; phylum Streptophyta; class Pinopsida; order Pinales; family Pinaceae; genus Larix; species Larix kaempferi. The sequence goes on along the minus strand of BSBM01000407.1, from coordinate 14,350,207 downwards.
AAGAATATCTAAGAGGTCAGTTTGATTTCTAGTTTTAGAAGCTTTACGAATGAAGGTATGACGATATTATGGATATTTATTGTAAATCAACATGAATTATTATTAATCTAAGAATGTCAACAGCTCTTATATGGGAGTAAGGGATGAGGATAATAGGCATTTCTCATAGTTATTAACATATGTGGAGGTAAATCCGCTAAGAGGTATTAAATATTTAGGTTTTTACCTAAATCCTATTGACTACACCAAAAATGACTAGGGTTGGATGATCTCGAAGATGGAAAATATGTTTACTCAATGGTACAATAAACGACTATCTACGGGGGGCATATTGGTTTTAATCAAATGTGTCCTTGAGAGACCCTTGTTTATTGTGTGTCATTATCATTCATACCCAAAGGAATTTTGAAAAAAGTGAGGAAAATGAGCTTTACTTTTCTTTGGGTTGTTGAAAAGAAGAGGAAACATTTCCCTTGGGTATCTTGCAGAAGAATCGTTGTACCAAAGGAAATGGGAGGCTGGGGAATAAAGAATATACATCATTTTTCCAAATCTCTAGCATCAAAATGGGTGTGGAGACTTTTGGAAGGAAGAGAATTATGGTGCAAAATAGTGAACCATAAATATATAGATCATATATCAGTGGAAGAGTGGATAAGATCTCCCACACAGTCTCACCAAAATGCTTAAGTAATTTCGAAGGTTGTGGTATTTCCTTATCCATTGATTCGCGAATGGTTGGTGTGGAAAGTCGGAGATGGATCTAGGGTTAGGCTAGGTGAAGTTCACTAGGTGGTTTGTGATGGAAATTATAAGCTTCCTAGACAAATGGTAGAGGATTTGGGAGACAAAGGATTTTTTTATATCAAATAGTAGATCCAGTCTAGTCAATAGTTGTGAATTAAGAAAGGTTGGACGCTAAAATGATGGGTTTTAATGAATTTGAAGGCATATTGTGGAATGAATATTGTCAATCACTTAGAAATAGTCATGTGAGAATCATAGATGAGGTTGAATAACTAATATGGTAAAAAATCATGTTGTTGGAAGTTATTCTCCAAAGCTTGGCTACAAAGCTCTTAGAGAAGTGGATAGGTTTGAGATTCAATGATAGTGGTTTAAAGGGGTATGGAAATATAAATGTCCACTTAAAGGAAAAAATTATGTGGTTAACCATTAATCCAAAAGTATCTACTTGGGAATTAATGCAAAAGAGGAGTTGGCAAGGATAAGGTAGATGTCCCTCTTGTAAGGTAGCATATGAGGATATCCCACATTTACTTATCAACTATTCATATATAGAATAGGTCTGGAAGGGTGTGAAAGAGGAAGTTGGATTTAGAACTTGTTGGGGGGGACAAAATGTGGAGAAAGCTCTGTCAATTTGGAGTCAAAATAATTTATCAAAGAGGATAAGAGCTCTGCCACTTATAGTGGCACGGGGAATGTGGATTTCAAGGAAGGTAGGTATGTTTGAAGCTAGTTTTTACCCTTCTCATTTTTGTGTGTCACAAAGCCTATCTATTCTTAAACATTTTAAGTACGACTATGTTGCAAAACCTCCTAGGGTAGTAAATCCTAAGGTCATTAATAAGGAAGGGGCATGGGAATACTTTGATGGTATTTCCTAGGGAACCTCTATGATAAGGAGGAAAAGGGGATTTTTAGATCTCTCTGATCAACACTAGCTCAAGTTTAAAGCTGGTGTGGGTTGTGATATGAACAACGGACCTAAACTACTAGCCTTGAATTTGATTCTTAGGTTGAGTGTTACAAAGGAAGTACAAAGGATTAAGGTTATGGGGGATTCACTTTTCATTATAGAATGGATAAAGGGTATAAGATCCTTAGAAAATATTTGGCTCATGGAAATATTTGAAGATATTATGAACATAAAAAATTATATTGTTAATGCTACTTTCATGCATGTATACAGGGGGAGGAATGGCATTGCATATTATAGCCTTTCAAAATGATATTTAAATATAGCTCCTAGAAGCTTACGTATATGGAAAGATAGGAATAACACTTTGACAAAGCATGACCTAAGTCCATTTATGTAAATGGGAAATTTATTTGTATATTTTTTTCACCTGGAAACATCTTTTTGTGATAGTGATAGAGAATTTGTTTTTGCTGGATAGGCTACTGGATGGACTATATGTATACATAACAACTTCCATGTGGTTGCATATCCCTATTGATAAAACATATCAAATGTATGTAGTAGGTAGTGATGTGAAGTTTTTAAAATAGATGGTTTGTTGGAAAAATATATTGGCATGTTGGGAAAATAAGGAAAACATATTTTCACTTTTTATGGATAGGAAGAAAGGAAAAATATGGAATGGCTTTGGTAAAATAGAAGAGAATAGTTAATCCTAAGTGGTGAGCTCTAGCAATGCTTGTTATCAAGAACCAAGATGTACTGGGACTTATACTTGAATCATCAGCCAGGGATCGTAATCTTATGAAGCAGCCTCCAATGTATACACATTCTAGATCTGAACAATATTCAGTAGAGACTGTCTATTTTGGGGGGGGTTTCTCTTGACGGTGGTGTATCATCTCAATCGTACTTTACTAACTATGAAGGCATACATCAATTACTGATATGAGCTAATTCAACTAGATCAATTCGGTATACAAAATACCTCATATAAGTAATGCATAAAATAATGGAAAACAAGATCATACTTACTTTGAATTAAATCCTAATCCTATTATTTCCAATCATCTAGCTGTATAGCATACAACACAAGGAATGTAGACTAGAAATAACATGTCACACTTAACGATAATGGAAAGCACAACTTGCAATCAGATTAACTTATGGGAATTGCAGAATGATATAACAACTAATCTAACGAACACATATGAGTTAGAGGAAATACATGCACTACAATAATAAATGCAGCTATAGAAAACTCACATAGTGAAATGATAAACAAAGATACAAAAAGTGCATACAACAAATGCTAAGGAGTGAAACTACATCAACTGCGAATAACTATGTAAATGAATGGAACTACAATGACCATACACTGTGCGATAACAATAGGAGCTATTCAATACATGTGCTCACAACAAAATTATATAATCTACGTAGCAAATACAAAGGGTGCAGATCCCCTACACTAGAGATCGGGCCCTCTCTCTACAGCACCGGTGACCTCTTAATCAACACACAGATTAAAAAAATCAAATAAACTAAAACTGGATTTGATTCTTTCCACAAATAATAATAATAATCCATCCTCCCCCCAAGTCTAAGGGATTGCCCTCTTTTTATACAGAAAATCCTAAATCATGGGCGACTGTCACCTTGCATGGAAACCACAAAAGTAGAGTATCATTTAGTTACTTTAAACGCTGGGAGTCGATCCCCTTAAAAAAAGGTATGGAAAATATCCATGATCAACAAAAAAAGGGAACATGATCTAGCATCATAAATGATCACACTGGAGTTAAGGCATCATTTCTAGACATGTGTCATTGGGATTTGACTATCATACTGGAAAATGGTTCGCACTCCCTTGCTACTGGAAAAATGGTAAGAAGTTTTTGCATGGACATTCATCCCCAATTGTTACAGGGAAGTTCGTCAACAAATTTTCTAGAAGCAACAGGAATCATCTGTGGATAGTCGCCTGCAAAACAAGATATTTTTAGTCACACACATCTTGGTTGTTAGCTCAATTTGGAGTATAATATATCCATTTCAACATAAAATAATAATGTGTTTTATAACATCTACATAAGGAAAATATATGAAAAGAGTGTCAAGGATTGGTGGAAAATTATAGGGAATGTGACTGAATAACCATCTATGAGAGTGTAAGGGATTGGTCATTTACCACGCTCATCACACCTCCCAACTCAGATTCTTGCTCATCCCTAAGAAATAGATTAATCTGGTTTAAAATCACGGTTAGATTCAGGTTTTGGGGTGTCTATACAAATGGACCAGAGATTGAGTGGATACTAGTGTGTTGCGGCTATCTCTCTACGGAATCCTCTTACCTTCATGATTTTTGTCCAATCGTGAAATTATTCACTTCTATTTAATGTCATCAGGCCATGTCATTGAGGAATATGATATAATAGGAGGGGGTAGAAAAACCTTATCCCAATTCAGTGTTGCACAATATCCATTAGTGTAGTGATGTAGAGCCTGTTGTGGTAAATTGTTGCATGAATATTGGGCAGTGAATGTGGCTCTTTTGACGTCAGGTCGTTCATCAACAACCTCCATCAGTGTTCATAAGATTCGACTGCTTTACTTGCGGATCTGATGTAGAATTCTGTAAAGATGCTAATTAATTCCTACCAATGATGTTGGATCACTTCCCTAATCCTCAAATTTCCCATACATTTGTAATGTTGTCTCTTAGATTATTGGATAGAGAATAGTTCATGTCGTTCCCACGGTGGCTCTAAGTCTTCATTTGCTTTAAATTTATGCCATACTTCAACCCACTATATCTCATTTTGAGAGTACGATCGGAATGCTATGATGTGGAGATCCCTAGTGAAATGGTTGGGATTCCACGACGTGTTCGTGGCCATCAAGAATTTATGGAGGTATAATTCACAAAATATATTTTTTTTCTTTTCTGGAATGGGGTAATGTAAATCAAATTTCACATAAATGCCTACCTAGCTGCTTGAAGTGGATGGGAAATTGTGATCTAAGTTGTTCGATCTAGTAACGAATCCACTTCTCTTTGAGGTACAATGTGTATACTATGGCGGGTGGTCTACAAGAGAGAAATTTTGAATTGAGTTCTGCCATTCTAACTAAGTCTTACTGCATGGTTTGAATAACACCATATTTTTGTTCGAGCTCCTTCTTATGCTATTTCTCAACTCCATTTAATATATCTTCCAAAGATGCAACCTCATCTCACTGGTGTTGAATGAAATCCATTGATTTTTCCTTGAATATCTTGAGCTTCTAAGGAGAGATGCAACCTTCTAAGTGTGGCTTTGCATTATGTTGTCATTTCCTCCAATTGAGTTGCAAGCTTCTCTATTTTGCTAATTGTTTCCATGAATTCAGATGCCGTTACTGTATGGAGTCCCCCCTCTTTCTCAATTGGAGTTGCCTCTGAATTCTCTAGGATCTCAATGGGTACTTGAACTTATTGTTGGATCTCCTCCTCAATTAGGAATTCCATGCCTTCCTTGGGTGTGTTAGAGCTTATTTGAATTTCCTATGGTTTTAGAACCGCTTTCGTTTCCCTTGCTTATTGTTGAATTGGTGTTATTTCTTCCTCTTTCATTAGCGAAAGTTCCATAGGAGCCTCTTTGGGTGCGGTCGATTGCATTTCGAGTTCTTGCAAGCTAAAAGGTGCCTCTATTGTGGGAAATTTTAGAGGAACCTTTCCTAGTGTGGCAGATGATACTTCCCTTTCTTGTTGGTAGGATGATTTTTCTTCAGTGGTTGTAGTTCCTATTGCTATAGTTTCCATTTCTACAGTTTCTACTTCCATGTCTTGGGCTGGTGATGTTGGGATTTCGAAGGATGTTGTTGCCTCGTGCTTCTGCTTTAATCAGTTGCTTCAGCACTTCGGCACTATCTACTTGGGTTTGATCAGACTGAGGAGTGATTTCACTCCTTCTTCTTCCAATTAATCGTTGGATGCTTGGGAGGTGGTTGCATGTTCTTGCTCCTCCCTTGGCCTTTTTATTCGGCTTTGTTCTGCATATTCTCTTTGTTGGGGATTCCTCCAGAGTTAGAGGCTTGTTTCTCAATAAAGGAATCCCAATTTCCCTGTGGTCATGCCTACTAGAATGCATTCTTGACTAACACAAAAATTAAACCATTGTGGGCTGCTTGAATTTTCTTATCGGCCTGGTGTTGTTCTTCCATAGATTCCAAGGATCGAAGAAGGAAATATGACATGTTGATGCAGTGGCCCCACCAGAGGTCAGCCCGAAAGAAGAAGTGGCAGTTCATGCACAAAGATGCATGGCCTTCGCAGGAGATATATCTGATAGTGTGTTGCAAGACTGCACCCTAGGGTCTCAAAAGTGATGTCCGTTTAATTCCTTGCTTGGTTTTTTCTAGGTCCTCATTAGGTGCAAGAAAGTTTGCTTTTTCTATCATGGATTGTGTTCTTTCTTTGAAATAATGTTTTCCTTTGCAAGTAAGCCCTATGGCTTGTGTAATGGTTTCCTCTATAATCGAGACTATTGGGCCCTATATGCTGGTATTTCCCATTGATTTTTCTTAGCAATTAGATGCTTTTAACTTTTTGTAAATTATTTATCATGTAAACATAAACTACATGCATGTAAAGGATCATTGAAAGAAACACATTCACAGTAGACACAATGTTTACCCTAGGAAAACCCTCTCATGGGAAAAACCCAGCAACTTCTCTAGATAATATTCTTCAACAAGATACAATGTCAAACCTAGTTCCCAGCACTAGTTACCCAAACAGAATAATGATATACAAGAAATATACAGAATAACCTCTGATCCCTTCTAAGAATGAAGTAGAGAGAGAAAGATAATAAACCCCAAAATATGTCTTCACAAATCTCCTTGAGCCCTTGACTATGCTTCCTTGTATTTGTGCACTTCTCTAATTGCTTGAGCGAATTGGTGTGTCACAAATGAGGCAACTTCACCTCTATTTATATTGGAAAAGTCACTCTTGCTTACTGGGCTGACATGACCTATTTGACTGGGTCATTTCCACTTTAACTGGGCCGACTTGACCTTTTAATTGGGCCGACTTGTTCTAGGCTTGTTATTATTCTTTCTTGTCATAAGAATACTTCTTATGCTACTAGAAACATCAACACTCCCTCTTAGCTAGGAAGGTATTCTTCTAACACATTTCTTCTGGTTGACTTATAGAATATTATACGATCTAGAGAAGTTCTCTATGAGACTTCCATCCTCCATGATGTTCTCCAAGGCCTAATCACTTCCAAAGTGGCTTCTTTCTTCTTTATTATCCCTTTGTACCCCACTAGCCAAGTATATGGATGTCTGGACTCTCCAAAAGGTTTGATTATTCCCTAGCAGTCCTTACTATAACTCACTCGAGTATCTGATAGTCATTGATAGTCTCAGAGACCTTGACTATTATTTGATAGTCATCTGAGGTCTTTACTATGTATCTGCTCATGTGAGTGCACTCCACATGAGATACTGCAACCCCTAGATGTTTGAGTCATGTACCATGACTAACCAATATATGATTCATTTATTACTGCATGACTTATCTGAGCCATACCACTACATGGCTAATCGGTGTCTGAGCCATGTAGTGGTGTCTGAGATACTGCAACCCCTAGATGTTTGAGTCATGTACCATGACTAACCAGTATCTGAGTCAGTTATTACTGCATGACTTATCTGAGGCATACCACTACATGGCTAATCAGTGTCTGAGCCATGTACCACTGCATGACTTACCAATATCTGAGTCATGAACCACTGCAAGAATAATTGGTGTTTGAGCCATGTACCTTTGTATGGCTTACCGATGGGGAAGATAATTAAGTCATGTACCTCATGACTAACTAGTTGGGGGGGTGATTACCCACTACTACCCATGGAGAAACATCCATACTCCCTCTCAACGAGGGGAGTCATTCTATACTACACCAATCTTGTCCCGGAAGTACTCAAACTTTACTTTCAATATAGGCTTGGTAAGTATATCATAAATATTATCATCCATGGATATTTACTACTGGAGTAGAGTCTTCTGCACATGTTTTCTTTGGAGCTTCAGGCTCCTCACAACCCTCATTCATGTGAGACTTCCTGGATTTGTTGAAGGTTGTATCTTAATCAAATGTCACATCCCTATTGATCTCAATCTATTTATATCCTAGGATGTAAATTTTGTATGCCTTTGAAGTCTCACTATAATCGACAAATATTCCCTTTATTCCTGAGGGGTCTAGCTTCGTCTTATTATCCTTGGGAACATGTATATAAACTGGATAGGAAAATATCCTCAAGTGGCTGACTTATGGCTTATTTCCGGTAAATGCTTCTTCTAATGTCGTGTTTCCCAATATTCAATGAGGACTCCTATTTTGCACATACACTGTTGTCCTAGCTGCCCTTGCCTATAAATGCATGGGTAAATCTTGGTCATGAATCAATTCCTTTGTTGCTTCCACGATGGTCTGATTCTTTCTTTCCATGACTGCATTATGTTGGGGATTGTAGGGAGTAGTCAGCTCCCTCTTAATCCTTTCTTCCTCGCAGAAATCATTGAAGTCATTTGAGGTGAATTCTCCTCCATTATCTTACCTCAAAACTTTAATCTTTCTTCTGGAAAGATTCTTGACAAGAGCTTTAAATTCCTTGAATTTACTGAAGACTTCATCTTTTGTTTTCAAGAAATATATCCATGTTTTTCATGAGAAATCATCAATAAAAGTTACATAGTACAAATACTTACTGAGGGAGAGTGATAACATCTGTCTGCATACATCTGAATGTACTATGTCCAAGATTCCTTCTACTTTTTTGTCATTGTTTGAAAGCATTCCTTTGACATTCTTTCCAAGTGCACATCCTCTACACATGCCTCATGTTCCACCTGGATGTTTGATAGTCCAGTAACCATGTTGTTGGAAATTGGTAAAGCTCTGTAGTGAAGATGAGCAAATCTTTTATGCCATAGCTCACTTGAGCTAACATTATCATGCACCAGGGCTTGAAATGGGTGTCACTTCAATTTGTATAAGCCTCCCTCTTGAACACAGAAGCTGAAACAATACTTGAATCTTTTGACCACATAAGAAATTGTCCATCTATAAATGCTACTCTGAAGCCTCGATCTTATAAAGTTGATATAGAGAGAAGATTCTTCTTTAAACCTAGTACAAATAGTACATATTTCATCTTCATGGCCTTTCCTAATTCCAACTTATAAGAAGCTTCTCCTACTCCTTTAATTGCATACTTGGACTTGTCCCCAAGTTCCACTTGATAGGGATAATCCTTTTAGAGTAATTTTGAGAGCGAATCTTTATAACCAGCCATATGCTTGGATGCACCGCTATCTACTAACCAGGTATCACTTCCATGAGTAATAGTACCTGTTAGTGCTAAGTTGAGTACCAATTCATCATATGATGTTTCCCTTGACTTCTTGCGTGAAGTATGCTTATCATCATCCACCAAATGAGCATGATGCTTTCTTTTTCCCTTTTTGTTCTCTTGAGTGCAATTTCTTGCATAGTGTTCCAACTTGTTATAGTTGTAACACCTAGTCATGGACATGTCCTTCTTGTTTTGTGATACTGGTCTTCTATTAGAATTCTCGGTAAACTTTCTACCCTTTCCTCTTCTTGCATGAGCTACAAGTACTTGATTTTCTTCATCATTCGTCTTCTACATCTTGGAGATCAACCTTGCCTCTTCTTGAGTACAATCTGTCCATAGCTTGTCAAACTTGGGTAGGTTTTTCCTTGCACAGACACCTTGAACAAACACATCCCAAGAAGAGGGAAAACCATTCAATGTTGTTAACATGAACTATTTCTCTTCTATGGTATCTCCAATAGCTGCTAGTTGATCCTTGATATAAGAAACCCTTGTAAAGTAGGAGGACATTGTCTCTGACTTTTTCATCATCACATTCCTTAACTGATGTCTCAACAATAGCTTTTTGCTAGTATTCTTGCTTTCATATAATCTTGTCAAGGACTCAAACATTTCCTTAGGTGTCTTCAATTCTGACACATGAGGGATCAAATGGTCCTTGATTGAATCAAATATAATCATCTTTGCTTTGACCATATTCTTCTTGTACTTTGCTTTAACCTCCTCTTCTTTTGGTTCTAAGGTATATTCTTTGACATAATCTAAGAGATCATTCTCTTCTAGAATGAGAAGTATCCTATGCTTCCAAGATATCAAGTTATATGCTTCATCCAATCTATTCTCAACCCTTATATTGGTTGTCTTTTTGTTAAAGATGAGATTTGACCTAGAAACCCTAGCAGAAGGTAGGTTATAAATGAAGTTTGACGAAAATGAGATCTAACTACATAGATAGTTGTGCCTTCCTAGGGTGAGTACAAATATGCTAAAATCAAACCTGATCTGTGGATGGAAGGGATTAAAATTGGAAGCCCTAGTTATTGACCCCCAGCAGAAATTACGTCAAAACTGAAATTTCTCGAATCTGAGATCTGTTTCCACAAATAGATGCTCCCTCCTAGGGTGAATTCCAAAACCCCACTTTTCAGTCCAATCTATGGTTGGAAGTGCTTGAAACTAGAAACCCTAGTTTTCGACAGTTCATTGGTAATGACTTCTACTCAGTCTTGCTCTGATGCCATGTTGATTTTTCTTAGCAGTTAGATGTTTTTAACTTTTTATAAATTATATATCACATAAACATAAATTGCATGCATATAATGGATCACTGAAAGAAACACATTCATAGTAGACACAATGTTTACCATAGGAAAAGCCTCTCATGGGAAAAACCCAACAACTTCTCTAGATAAGATTCTTCAACAAGATACAATGCCAAACCTAGTACCCAACACTAGTTACACAAACAGAATAATGATATACAAGAAAGATACATAATAACCTCTTATCCCTTCTAAGAACAAAGTAGAGAGAGAGAAAGATAATAAACCCCAAAATATGTCTTCACAATGCTCCTTGAACCCTTTACTATGCTTCCTTGGATCTGCGCACTTCTTTTACTTGAGCGAATTGGTCTGTCACAAATGAGGCAACTTCACCTCTATTTATACTAGAAAAGTCACTTTTACTTACTGGGCCGACTTGACCTATTTGATCGAGCCATTTCCACTTTAACTGGGTCGACTTGACCTTTTGATTGGGTCATTTAACTCGGTCGACTTGTTATGGGATTGCTATCATTCTTTCTTGTCATAAGAATACTTCCGATGCTACTAGAAACATCAACATTTCTGCCTCTCATATTATGTGCAAACTCATTTGCGACGAAGAGGCTTTTATTTTGAATTTTCTTGAAATATTGCAGCCACCCTGCTTGTCAAAATATTTCTTCTACCTCTGCATTTTCCAACACTGATGTTGCTGACAGCAACTCCTTCCTATTCAAATTTCCCCCCATGGTTGTTATGTGAAGGTCTTAGTTTGTTCCAGGGGTCTTCAATAGTATGGCACTATAGCTTTAGGATTCGAACAATGGGGTTTACAGTTGGTTGTGGGGATGATGTTGTAGCGTGCATGCATTATGACCTGAGGTGCTGGTGATATCAGTGGATAGATACAGCGATCTACAAATTTAATGGAGTAATACATGGGGGTATGACCACTACAATGAAATGATGACTTTGCAGGGTTTCGGTTTATTATTGGAGTCATATCATCATGGAGACATCATAATTACTACACCCCTATTTAAATGTTGAAATAAATACATTACCTCAAAACTTGAGCGCGTACCATGTTTGTGTGAGCTGACATAGATTAGGTCAGGCTTGGTGTGCTTGGCATGCTTGCTATGCTAACATAGGTCGATGTTGTGTCACTTAGTGGTGACAAGGTTGTTGTGGGAGAATTCTGCATCATCTAGCTCACTTGACGTGATGTAAAAGAGTTGCGGAAGAATTCTGCAGCAAACGCCTGGCTCAATTAATGTGAATGAGCTACAGGAGAAATCTGCAGCAACTATATGGCTCATTGATGTGAATGAACTGCAAGAGAAATCTATAGAAACTGTCTGAATTGCTTGATATGAATGAGTTGTAGGAGAAATTTGTTACAACTATCTGGCTTGCTTGATGTGAATAAGATTCAGGAGAAATCTGCAGCAACTGTCTAGCTCATTTGACATGAATGAGCTACAAGAAAAATCTGCAGCAAGTATCTGGCTCGCTTGATGTGAATGAGTTGAAGGAGAAATATGCAGCAACTGCCTGACTCGCTTGATATGAATGAGTTGCAGGAGAAATCTGCAGCAACTATCTGACTTGCTTGATGTGAATGAGCATAAGGAGAAATCTGCAACAATTATCTGGCTTGCTTCATATGAATGAGCTACAGGAGAAATCTGCAACAACTATATGGCTCGCTTGATGTGAATGAGCTACATGAGAAATCTACATCAACTATCCAGCTCACTTGAAATGAATGAGCTATAGGAGAAATATGTAGTCCCTAGGTCACTCTTTTCTTTTTAACAAAACTAACTGATTTGTCTAGAGGTTGGGATTAATCCCTCTACCAGATTTAATGATTTTTGGTGTTGTAGCTTAGTCACAAATTCTTCTTTTGAGAGGGGTTTCTTATATAATTTGAGGTAGTGTCCATTTTCCAAGAGTGGTAGTCTTTCCTCATCAATAATGATCAATCTGATTGATCCATTGTTGAATACTTTTCTACTTCATATGGCCCTAGCCATCTGGTACAAATTTTTCCTTTGAAGTTGTGAAATATGGAGTCATGGAGTAGTGCCTAATCACCAAGTTGGAAGGATTTATCTTTTAAACGGTGATCATGCCATCGAGTGTGTTGATGTTGCAAATTTTCTGTGTGTTGCAAGGCTTGCTGACATAACTCATATAAAAGATTTAATTGAGCTAGATGATCTTGATGGGTGGCATAAATGTCTATGCCCAATTCAACCACCATTCTCAGAGTTTTGATCTCAAATTCGATGGGTAAGAGAACCGTCTTTGCGTATACAAGTTCATATGGTGTAAACCCAGTGGTGGTTTTCCATGAAGTTCGATAGGCCCATACGACCTATGTGAGTCTGTTGGACTAGTCTCTACAGTGGTATTGCACAGTTTTCGTTAAAATCCTCTCAATTTTTTTGTTTGTGACTTCCACTCTCCCGTTGGCCTACGGATGGTATGGTGTAGCCTTTTTATGCTTGCTAGATTTTGTAGATGTTAATTAGATCTACAACTTACTTGGAAGTGAACTATGCCCCTTGGTCTGAGATGATTTCTCTCGGTACTCCATATATGGTGAAAATATTTTTGTAGAGAAATTTTTCTGCCCTCTTTTCCTAGATGTTTTTCAAAGGTTGGGCCTCAACCCACTTAGTAAGGTAGTCCATGCATACAAGTACATACTTGAACTGGTTGGAAGGCGAGATGATTGGACCAAAAAAATTGATTCCCCACTTTTCAAAAGGTTCCATGGAGACATCTAATTGCAATGGCATTTCCTCGGATCTGGTACGTCAGCCCATGCATTGGAAATCATCACAACAATGGACATATTCCTTGATCTCTTTGTGGAGAGTTGGCCAATAATATCTAATAGAAAGTATTTTCCTGGTTATTCTTTCTATAGAAAAATGGACCCCACAAGGTTCATTCTAGCAGGATTTTGGTATTTCATATGCCTCATCTTCATAGAGGCAATGTCGAAGAATTTGATCAATTACTAGCTTGAATAGGTATCCATTGATCCAGGAGAAAGGTGCACTTTTTCTTATGAGTGCACACTTTTCTTTCTTGTAAAATATTGCGGTAACTCTTTTGTTGCCAAGTAGTTGGCAATATCTGCATGCTATGGAGTGGCTACATTTACTGTAAAAAGGTGCTCATTAGAAAAAGAGTCTCCCACCAGTTCATCTTCAGCATCTCAAGTCAACCTGGATAAGAAATATGCAACCACATTCTCTCAACCAGAATTATCAAGTATAGTCACATTGAATTCTAGTAGCAATAACAACCATTTAATGATCCTCCCATTTAGGGTTGGTTTGTTCATGACATATTTAATAGTAGAGTGGTCTATGTGAACAAACAATTCATAGTCAATTACATAGTGGAAAAATTTATTCATAACATATACTACTGCTAAGAATTCCTTTTCTATGATAGCATAATTTATTATGCATTTGGAAGATTTTTACGGATGTAATATATTGTATACATGAGCTTGTTTTCTTTTTGGCCTAATACTTCCCCAATGCACCTATCAAATGCGTTGGTATGTATGTGAAATGGAGATTCCCAATTGTGCCCACATAGGATGGGAGTGGTGGTTAGCCTCTCCTTGATTTGCTTGAAAGTGTGCTGGCAAGGTGGGGTCCACAGGAATTCTGCATCTTTAGAGATCAAAGTAAATAAAGGGGAAAAATCTTGTTGAAGTCTTTGATAAACCTTCTGTAGTAACTGGCATATCCCAAAAAACTCCTGACATCTTTATGTTTTTTTGGTGTACTAAGCTTATCGATGATGATGATCTTTGCAAGGTCGACTTGAATTCCCCTTTTTGAAATGTGGTGGCCCAAAACAATGCCTTGGCACATCATCACAAAACATTTCTCGTTGCTTAAGGAAAGTTGGGAATAAATGCAACATTTAAGGATCTTTTCTAATTTGATTAAGATTTCCTCGAAGGTGTTAGCATAAGTTTTTAAATCTTCCATAAAAACTTTGACACGATATGGAATTAAGTCAGAAAAAATGATGAGTACAGCTCGCGGGAAGGTTTTAGGTGCGTTGCGTAATTCAAAGGGCACGTGAACGTTGTCTTGTATTGATATTTAGGGGCTATTTGTATCTAGTTGTTTCATGTCCCAAATTTTGCATTGGGTCACAATGGCCTAAGCCAATTGGCCATATTCATGAGAGTTTGTCAAATTGATGTTAAGGGTCAAATAATTGCCAAGGAGGAAAATTACTAGTTTCCTAGGTTGAGGGTGGAAGCTTTGGGATTTTAGATAAGGGGGATAATAAATGATGTTTGAACATTAGAATGGCATAAATATTTAATAAAGGATCTAAATAAATAAATACAAGATAAATTATAGGTGGCAATTGGTTTTGAAGACATATGGAGGATGTGGGACCCACACTAGCTTGATTTTTCAATGCCACATGACATCTCTCTCTTGCCATTTCGAATCAATGAGAAGTCCAATGTTATTGGGATGATTTGGAAGTGAATAATACTTGTCATGATTCAATGAGGTCGAAATGTAGAGGAAGAGTAACTCCCATGGAAGAGGAAGAGGCAATTTGGATCTAGTGGGACACTTGGGCTAGATTCCCTAGCTCTATGACAACAATGATGAAGATGCTATGACACCTATGACACAAATCAGACCTGAAGGCTGACATATGACATATATGACATGTCAGGGATAAAAATAGCCTCCAATAGGGTGCTCAAGTGAGTTAGGGAAGCCAAAGAGACACCAAGTCTAATTTGGAGGAGGGAGATAGAATTGGAAGGACAAGTGGCATACTTGGGAATATCTTCCCAACTTGAGTTGGCATGAAGCTCTTGGAAGTAATTTGACCCATGGAGGACATTATAAGTTTATAAAAGTCATGAACAAATAATAATAGCAACTTTTGATCATTTGAGAAAATTGCATTTGTGTAGAGAGAGAGCTAGTGGATGACTAGTTTCTTGCCTTAGCCAATTTCAAGGGTGAAAGATTCCCATCCAAGTTGGTGTGTGGAGAGTCCATTCAGGTCTTTCATGGAGATTTAATGGAGTCTTTATTTGTAGTTGTAAGCTACAGGTCAGCTCGTGGCTTCTTCTATTGCATCTCATTCACTCAACCATTTCCAATTTTCATTGCATATTCTTGCTCCTTGAGGGAGGGCACTTTTGGTGAGATATTGTACTCTTTGGGAGAGATTCTCATGATCCATTTATGATTGTAATAATATTAATATACTCTTTTATTCATCTTCATAAAGTATCAGGTCGAAATACCTAGTGGTTGTATGTAAAAGTGATGATTAATGAGCAAACAATGACCATTTCCCCACTATATTGATGTATGTCATTGTAATGTTGATGATTTAAAATGAAAGAATGTTTATCTGATATATTTATGATGAATGGACAGCCATTGATTATTATTACAAGTTTCATTTTCATCACTTAAGTATTTGAAGTCATTTTGCTCAGTTTATTTGCATTGGGAAGAGATTTGGTGCCATTTCCCCAAGGGTCGAATTAGGGATTTTTGTTGTTGTTTGGGAGAAGGTTAGAACAGACTTAATAACTAATTAATGGTGCATATGAGACCTTATTAATGTCCCTCAGACATCCCATACCTCTGTTCTGAATTTAGAATGGGTTTGGAGGCATTTGGAGAGCCATTTTCAGTACTTACCCTAGGGGGATTTGATCCCCAAATTGCTAGTTAAATTCCATACTTTGTCCAGAATATTAAACAAGTTTTCAAAAGTATTTGGAGGGTCATAAATCATCCCTGAACCTCATATTCAAGTCTTAATATCAATCATATACCCTCACAGAATATTTGGGAGCATTTGGGTCAATTTGGAGACCTAGACATCAAAACTAGTCAAAGGTCAAAATAGGGGAAAAGGTGAAAAATTGGTCATTTTAATAAAATTATTAAAAAGGGACATTACAAGTTGTACCCAATGAACCCATCCAGGAAAGAAAAATCTTTCTCCCCATCTAGGGAATCTAGAACCTAGTCTATGAAAGGGATTGGAAAATGGTCTTTCCTTGTAGCGTTGTTTAATTCTCGATAGTCTACACAGATACACCATTTCCCCCCATTTTTTGGCATGATGACTAAAGGTGAGACCCACTCACTATAAGATATAGGGTAAATGAATCTTGTTGTCAACAATTTATGCAGCTCGGCTTTCATAATATCTTTTATAGGTTCAACCTTCTTTTGGGTTAACGGATTGGGTGGAATCCATCCTGGATGTAAATGCAATGCAGCAAGTCGTTGGAGTGATATTGGCCATATCTTTGTCATCCCAAGTGAAGGATGCAACATTTTCTATTAACTGTTTTATTATTTTTGTGTGTTGGTCAGGCTGCAGTTGCGCATTGATATTAAGAAATCTCCCAGAAAAGGATTTGATTGCTATGGCTTTAGGATCATCTGTTTTAGCCACACAGCAGTCATTGAGGTACCTGAGAGGGCCTTGGTTGGTCATACTTGAACATGGTGTGATGGAT
The DNA here is from genome assembly GCA_027924585.1 of Larix kaempferi. Taxonomy (NCBI): domain Eukaryota; kingdom Viridiplantae; phylum Streptophyta; class Pinopsida; order Pinales; family Pinaceae; genus Larix; species Larix kaempferi. The sequence continues at coordinate 14,333,277 of BSBM01000407.1, read as the reverse complement.
GTCTCTTTTGTACTTGTAGAACTGTCTTCCTCTATCGTGGAATTACCAAGCTCCATAATTTGGAGAATAGAATGTTGGTTTATGTGCATATTGTTATCTCCATCACAGAGTCATAAAATTCTCTAATTTGCAAGGTGGAGGGGTACATGTTTTGCATAAATTTTAGGAATAATCTAGCCTTCGATGGCTCCTTCAAAGTAATATATTGTTCAATGGTGAGCACTGGTTTAATCGGATCATCTAAATAATTTCTACCTTCCTCCTAGGGAATCCATAAGGGGTCGATTAGGTCCATAACAATATTTCTGGTGGATAAAGCATTATATTTTTGATAGAGATGCCTTGGTTATTGGTCATGTTCCCATATGGACATCCAATGTAGGCATCAACTATTGCTAGCCAAGGCCTCCCTGGGATGAGGGGGTAACCTCCAAAATGGGATTTGGTTTTTAGGATCATGAATTCAATGGAGTATTCCCAAGAATCGACTGTGACTATTACGTCTTCCAACATCCCTTTAGGTTTGACAGTTGATTTGTCAGCCATTTGGAGAACTGTGGGAGTTTGGCATAGCATACTTTCCAGTTTCAAGGTCTCCATAACCTCCTTTGCCATGATGCTTATTGTTGCTCCTAAATATACTAGCGTTTTTTGAATGGGTATTCTACCAATATTAATTGTTAGGATGGGGCTCCCTAGATCATGGAATTTGGGATTAGTTATCCTTCTTGACATCAAATCGACCAATTTACCTATCATGTGGATGGTAGGGGTATTTTTTTTCTTTCTCCCTAGTTTCCTCAAGCATAGCTCCTTCATGGTTTTTTCATAGCCAAGGCCTCCCTAGGATGAGGGGGTAACCTCCGAAATTCGATTTGGTTTTTAGGATCATGAAGTCAACAGAGTATTCCCAATAATCCAATGTGACTATTTTGTCTTCCAACATCCCTTTGGGTTTGACAGTTGATTTGTCATCCATTTGGATCACTGTGGGAGTTTGGTGTAGCATACTTTCCAGTTTCAAGGTCTCCACGACCTCCTTTGTCATGATGTTTATTGTTTCTCATAAATCTACTAGCGTTTTCTGAATGGGTATTCTACCAATATGTATTGTTAGGATGGGGCTCCCTGGATCATGGTATTTGGGATTGTTTAACCTTCCCAACATCAAATCGGCCAATTTCCCTATCACATGGATGGTAGGTGGATCTTGTTTCTTTCTCCCTAGTTTCATCAACCATAACTCCTTCATGGTTTTTCCATAGATTGAAACATCTTGTAAGGCCTGTAATAATGGAATTTTGATGCAGACATGTCTCAGATCTTCGATAATATTAGAAGTTGGTTGGGATGGTTGCCTCACTTAGTTGAGTCTTTCTGGAAATGGGGGTACTACTAAGGGCTTATGTTAGAGGGTCCTAGTTCGGCCTGTCGACTAGGCACTCCTCCTTACCACTCTAAAGTATATGTCGACAGGTCACGCCGACTAGTATAAGTCGGGTCAGTCGGTTAGACAAACAGAGGGTTATGTAACTGTATTGAAAGCATATATATATAGGCTGTTGAGCCGATGTACTGGTTAGATTGGTTCTATGTTGTATTCTGCTCTTTTTGGTTAATATAAAGGCTTGCGCTTCTCTCTATCTATCTTATCTCTTATATCTGTATCATTGTGCATGCTTGCTTATAACATATAATGTATCTCTGGTAACCACATGAACCTCAGGACTACAACATCTGGTTCTGTTGCCAGTTGATGCATTGAAGGAATAGCAGCATGACATATGATTTCAGAATAGGATATTAAGGACTGGTGGGAGAAGAAAATCTTGAATTATCTGCAAAACTATGCACGACGAAACAAGTTGACGATTATCCAAGCGAGAGAACAATTCTTCTCCGAGACCCATGAGAAATTTGTAGAGTTCGTGTCGGTCGCCTTAAAGAAGCTTCTGGATGAAAAGACCAGTTGATGAAGCAAAGAGGAAGCTGTTGTCGAATTTGATCAACGGAGGACATACGAATCTATCGGAGTGGTGGAAAAAGATCGCGGGCGACTTCTGTGAAGAGCAAGCAATTGAAGACCGCGTGTTTGTAAATGAAATTAGAAGAAAGTTCTTCACTGAACTAGCTGATCAATTTCTGTGTTCTCTATCAACTTTATTGTTCAAGTTCTTAATCAACAAAGGCACTGTGTATATTGTTGAGACACGACCATTGTTGCTCATGCCCCTTTGAAACTCTAATTGGGAGGAGAAAGAACGACAGTGGGAAAGATTTGTAAAGGAGCACGAATGGGAATACTTCTTGAACAAATGATGGTCTACACTTCCTTAGTGGTCTATAAAACTTCGAGCTGGCATTGGGGGGGTGACGAAGCATGTTCTGATGTATCGAGTTTGATGAAAAATGACATATGACAAGGTGACATGACCAGCAGTGGACGTAAATCCGACAAAGACAGACTTATGAGTCATAAAAGCACTCCGGATATCCAGAAAATCAAAAGAGAAAAAAGGAGACAGCGACGTGAAGAGCTGAGGGAGCAGGCGATTGCGCTCTGGAGGACACGAGCATCAAGTGTCGCAACAGATGCAGAAGAAAATCTGCCAGAGTCAAGTCGATCCCGCAATGATCGGGGCATCGAAGAAGACCTGTCGCCAATGGATGAAGACTTGTGGATAGAGCGTGGTAGAGCTCTCCAAGTTCAGATACCTGAGACGGTAACACCTCCTTCTCCATTTCATTTAACACAAAGTGTCTGAGTGCAAGAAATTGTCAAAGAAAACCTTGGTCTCCATGCTAGTCAGTTGGGAATCTGGAGTCGTCGAAGTGAAGAAGGCGATGACATCAATAGATTATTGATCCATCAGCTAGAAGAAGGAAATTGGGTGTCCTTTCAACCTGAATTTTTGAATAGAAGCTTTCATCTAGTATACTCAGAACATGAAGAAGCACGCCCCCTGCCAATACCAAGTTTGAGTGACTCGTCGATTACGTCGGAGAACCCGAGGTTTAGCGAAATCCCATTCAAGAAGAACTTTAATTGGATTTCGACAAAAATAGTAGAAGCAGACAGACTCGGTGAAGCAGAAGCAGTTCTAGATACTGGTTCTGAAGATAGAGAACCCAATCCTGATAGACAGCTAGTTGAATTCAAAGAAGCACCAAGTTCTGGTTGCGGAAATAATCCACCTACACCACCATCTATTCCTGAAGTCAATACGCCAGCAAACATGTCGTACTCGACAGCACACCTCCATTTTATGAAGGCGATGAAGATCCGACAAGACATTGGCTCGTGTGCGAAGCGATATGGATGGTCAACCAAATTCCCAGCGAAGAAAGACAGGTGGCCCAGTTACTGGCTCTTTAAGAAAAATAGCACTGACATGGTATATGGGATATATAGCAAAAACACCAAATGCAACCAAGGTGCAAATCAAACAAAGTTTTCTGGCCTTTTTCATGATAGAAGATACAACATATCTGGCAGCCGAACGACTGAAGACAACAGTCTAGAAGCCGACAAAAACTGTCAAGGAGTATGACAAGAGGTTCAAAGACCTCCTGAGCAAACTTGAATATGAGATCGAAGAAAATTTATTAATCAAATGGTTCATTGTCGGTCTCACAAGCAAAATTAAAATACATGTTCGCTGACAAAGTGTCGATACTTATGCAGAAGCATTGAAGGCAGCATTGGAGATTGAAATGGACGATGAATATCCTTTCATCTCCATTGACAGACATGTCTATGAACTCCTTGAGAGTATGGAGCAAGCAATTCAAAGTATGACCTTGAAAGGGCCAGAACTGTGGTGTACTACATGTCAAACTGTAGGACATACGAAAGATTCTTGTCGAATTGAGGATCGACGATAAGAAGTCAAACTCATTCAAACCAAATGCTTTTGCGATCTATGTAAAGAATATGACTTGCACACCACAAACGATTTTCCATACAATCTGAAAAATAAGAAAGCTAAATGGTGTCAAATATGCGAAGTCAATACACACTCGATTGAAGAATGTCATCTGAATTTGAAAAATCGACAAAACTACCATGCAGTCTATCAGACAAACTCTATTGAGCAGCATCACGACAGAAATATAGGAAACGACAAGTTGGAAAGGAATGATGGAAGAAATGACCGGTACAGTTGGAACCGGAACGACAGATACCCGAGATATAACAACCGCATATTTGATCAGCGGTACGACAACTACAATAGGAGCGGAGGATACTAGGGTCGTGGTCGTGGCAGTGGTGGTCGCGATGTTCGACCTAATCAACCTAATTTATGTTTCACTTGTCTTAGTGAGGATCATCGACATGCAGAATGCCCTTATAAAGAAAGAATTGATCTTAAATTTTGAACAAAGTGTGGGGTAGGCGATCATTTTTTAGAGGATTTCCCTACCATGATTGAGAAAATAAATAATAAAAACAATGCTCATGTCTTATCTTGCGTACCCAAATATGATGTGCTTCATACTAAAAACTTGCAAATTGTCACTAGGAAAGGTACTCACATTGGTCAAGATAAGTCCCATATAAGTAAAATTGTAGATAAAGAGGATTACCCAAATCCTATGAAACAAAAATTTGTCTACAAAAATGCATCCGACATATTTTGTGAATTGGCAGTACATGAAGATATTGAAGAAAACCGACAGGAATCTCTAAATGAAGTATTCAATTTGATTTCAAAAGATGAAGCTGTAGGAAAATTGATTGATCTGTTGCATAATTTGAATCATAAACATGTCGAGCGAAGACAAACCAAAAACATTTTCCGACTAAATCAAAAAGAAAAAAATGATGCTAACCCGTTGGTTGACCTCGACATAAATGGATATCATGTACGACAAGTCATACTAGACTTTGGTTCCCAAGTAAATATCATGACTCATGATACCTGGGACCAACTTGGTCGACCACAGCTGAAGGAATTGGGAATCTATCTGAAGCTCGCAGATCAAGGATTAATTGAGCCAATTGGAGTATGGAAAGGAGTCGAAACTTCCATTAAGGGCATCACGACAAAAGTGGATTTTGAGATTATAAATCCCAAGGATGATGTAAGATCTTTCCCAGCCTTGGTCGAACAACCTTGGGAGCGAAAGATGAAGGCCTCAATCTCCTTAGATAAAAGTCGCATCAAACTGAAAGGCAACGGTCAGAAGGTTATTGTACCTATCTTCCAATCTCAGGGAGAACCATGGTCAGAACCTGCAGAAGTTGATAATGATATTTGACAGCTTTATCGAATAGACAATAACAAAGACCACATTGAACCAAATTCCCAAGGAGAGCTTCACCTTGGAGATCATGTGTCACTCGGATATAATTCTGATGCAGAGCTCTACGATTGGCAGATCGAGAACTATGATCTTCATGCGAAGGAATGTTGGACTGTAGAAGCCATCTCAAAGAAGCAAATGAAGAAGTGTCTCTCAATATCATATACACCAAAGATATTCGAGCGAAAAATGCAAGCATATCCGATGCTTGTTCCAGACAGAAGCTCACAAATATGTACTCCGACATTGAGATACAAGGAACGTGATTCACCTGTTGTACATGTCGAACAGGTATCAAAACATGTTGGAGAGCAAGGTCAATTACAAAGTCTGGTAGAGACATTTACTAGTCAAGCTGCGAGATATTGGTACACCCATCAGTCGAAACTCCAAAGCTGGAAATCGCATCGACATTTTTTGTAGAAATATTTGGAGGAAAGAAACTAACGACTCAGGACGACATCCCTATGTTCACATAGGGACAAAATCCTGAATTCCACATCGACTGTTGCGAAAGAGAATGGAGAAAATTGGGCTATAAAGACAAAAGGGCATCGCCTCACCTCTTCCCCAGAACACTTGATGATTTACCCAATAAATGGTATAAGATGTAAGAGGCGAGAGGAGAAAATTTCATATGGAAAGACTTGAAAGAAAATTTTATCAAGGATTTCCAATTTTCTCCAAAGGAGGAGAAGTTGGTCGAAGCGAGTAAAACTATAAAAGAATTTCTATAGCCAACAGAAAATCTCTGAATTGCATAAAAGAAGCAGACTGCTCGTTAACCTACCACCTGTTGTAATATAATCTCGATAGAAAGCCAGCATTTGACAAGATTAAGCTTAGAAACAGAGAAATTAGTCGGGAAGAGCTTTCGATGGAGACAGGATCACCCTAGCACGTTGAAGCATGTGAAAACAATCTTTAGCACAGAGATTGTCGAGAAGGATGAACAAGAAAGGTTATCGGAAAAAGACTTTCCACCAGCATTCACATAAATTAAAGAAGGTGAAAGGCCGATAAATGATAGCCGCACGCCAGAATGGATGGACGCGAAGATCAAAACAAAAGAAGTAGATATTTGAAATGACAACCGACTGAAAATGGAAAAAATTGGCGACTATTGGAGTGAGGAACAAACGGTAGAAATCACCAGTCTCCTCAAGGAATTTAAGGACGTATTTGCTCGGGATTACAAAGACCTGAAAGGACTTGTGCAGGAGATGGGCGAGATGAAAATTGATATCAAACCAGACCCCAGGCCAGTAAAGAAAAGACCCTACAAGCTTTCTCACAAGTATAAGGATACTTTTAAAAAGGAAATCGATAGCATGCTCGAAGCAAGTATTATATATCCTATCAACCAATCAGAATGGGCAAGCCCAATGGGTGTTCAGTCGAAGAAGCACGATCCGACACGACTGAAAATTTGTGTCGACTTTTGCGAGCTAAACAACGTAACACTCACAGACCCCTTCCAACCCCTTTTGTAGATGAAATTATTAATGAAGTTGCAGGGCATGAGTGCTACTCATTTACGGATGGATTCTATAGGTACAATCAAGTACCTATTCCAAAAGAAGATCAGAAAAAGATGACATTCGTGTGTGAGTTCGGGTCATTCACGTACAAAGTCATGCCCTTCAATCTGAAGAATGCACCAGCAGTCTTTTCCCAGATTGTCGTCAAGGCATTTCAAGAATATATCTACAAAACCATGGCTGTCTACTTTGATGACTGGACAATCTGCACAATGCTATAGATCATTGCAAATGGCTTCGACTAATGTTGGAACGTTGTCAGCAAATTCAGTTGTCGTTGAACATCAAATAGTGCATTTTTGCAACACCTATTGGTATATTGCTGGGCCATGTAGTATGCAAAGAGGGAATAAAGGTCGACTATGCCAAGATAAAAATTATTCTTGATCTAAAGCCTCCAGTTAATCTGAAGCAAGTGCATATCCTATTAGGTCATACGGGATATTACAAGAATTTTATCAAACATTACTCTGACACGACCTATCCTCTCGAAGAATTTCTAAAAGAAGATCAAGATTACAGGTGGACGGAGGAATGTGATGTTTCATTCAATACTTTGAAGAGAAAAATGGTCGAAGCACCCATCCTCCGATTTCCAAATTGGTTGGTAAAGTTTCATGTCAATATTGACGCATCTAGAATAGCAGTCGGCGCTATTTTGACACAACGTGGAGAAGATGGAATGGATTATCCTAATGCATTCAACAGTCGAAAGTTGAATAAAGTTGAGAGAAACTACTCTACAACAGAAAGGGAAGCATTAGGTATGGCATTTCACTGTAGAAATACCATCATTATTTATTGGCTAATCCTTTCGTATTTTATACAGATCATCAAGCTTTGAAATATTTAGTCAATAAACCATTGCACCATGGGAGGTTGTGTCGCTGGCTTCTACTATTTCAAGAGTTTGAGTTCAAAATAATAATCCAACCTAGGAAGGCTAATGTCAAGCCAGATCATCTGTCAAGAATCGACACTAGAGAGGAGCCGACAGGAATAGAAGACGATTTTCCGGATGCACATTTGTTTCGAATTGAAGTAGTCCCTTCAAAACTTGCAGAAATTGCACAATTTCTAGAGGATGGGCAAACCCCTGAAGGAATGCCTGAGAAAAAGAGGAATATCCTTGCTATGAAAGCAACACCTTACACTTTGATTAATGGATTCCTCTATAAACTTGGCTTGGATGATATATTATGTCGGTGTGCATTGGAGCATGAACAACATACCATACTTCAAGAAGCTCATTTTGGACCAGCGGGAGGCCATTATCATGCAGACATAACAGCAAGAAAAATTATGCAAGCCAGATTGTGGTGGTTGACAGTTCACAAAGACTGTCGAGAGTTTGTATCCAAATGTGATAGATGTCAGTGGATAGGACGACCGCTGCCAAGATCAGAAATGTCGTTGGTTCCAATTAATCCTAGCCGAATATTTGAAATTTGGGCGATCGATTTTATTGGACCATTCCCAGTAATTGGCAAGCAAACAAGTGCATGATATCTTATCACCACGGTAGAATATGTCACCAAATGGGCCGAAGCAGAGCCGGTCGAAACATGTTCAAGCGAAGTTGCTTCCAAGTTCATCTATGAAAATATCATAACACAGTTCGGATGCCCGTTAACATTGATAAGCGACCAAGGTACACATTTTGTGTGCAAAACCATCGAAGCATTGACTAGGGAATTTGTAGTTGATCACAGAATAAGCACAGCTTATCATCCTCAGTCCAATGGCGTTGTGGAATCATTCAATAAAACACTCACAAAAGGACTGACAAAAGTATGCAATATGGAGAAGGAAGAATGGGACGATAAAGTACCTGTTGTTCTTTGGGCATATAGAACAACATACAAAAGAATGACAAGTCAGACACCCTTTTCACTTGTCTATGGACAAGAAGCAGTCGTCCCATTGCATTTTCGACGACAAGCACCGACTATTGCAGTAGTCTTACACATCGATGTCGAAGATGCATGACAAGAACGATTATTACAATTGTCGAAGCTAGATGAAAGTCAACAAAGGGTAATAGAACATCAACAAGTCCAAAAATAGCAACAGAAAGCTTGGCACGACAGAAACATCAAACAGAAAAATCTGTCAGTTGGGGACTTGGCACTACTTTATAATAGTCGTGTTAAAGGGAAACCAAAGAAGTTGCATACAGAGTGGGTGGGACCCTACATTGTCGAAACAATAAATCCTAACAGTTTAGTCCGACTGAAAACGTTACAAGGAAATGTTTTTAAGAAATCTGTAAATGGGGCCCGCTTAAAAAGGTACAAGTCATGAAAATTAAAAAAAATGGTTGTAACCAACCAAGAGATAAAGTACTATAAGCAATCAATCAAACAACAAGGCAAGTAAAAGCAAAATGACGAGAGATTGACAAAATAAGGCTGGACAAAGCAAAGAGAAAAGTCCGACACACAATCGTCGATACCATAGACATCGACAAGAACATCGACGAGCTGTTGAGGAGGAGCAGAGACAACATAAACAAAGGGACCCAAATCGACAGAACTTACATAGAGAATTTCGCCAACATGACACATCAAGAGAGGTGTCACAACATCATGGTGATAGAGAAGCAAAGGACAAAAGTAGTCGCGACGCCATAGGGAATGCACCTGACAGAGCGTCGATAGCCTGTCAGTTCAATTTAATGCCTTTGTCAAATCAGCCATCAATACAGGCTTCGACATCCCATTCACCCATTTCAAGCAGCTCCACCATAAATCTTGAGCTCGAGGATTCTTGGGCACTCTTCTGCCAAGAAATTGAACTCCAAGATACAGAGCTCCCCGACCCTGTTCATCTTTCACAGTTGAAACCTGAATCTTCCATGGCCCCAGGAAAAACACAAGCATCGGTCAGGGCCGCAGCGACGTCGGTCAGAGAACTAGAAAAAGCACAATCCCCTCTAGAAACAAGATTATAAATTATTCAGAACATGAAGGTCCTAGAAACAAGTTGGAAAAGAGCATGGAAAGAGATTGAATATTGGGGGACGGAATCAGATGGTCGTTGGAGGGAGGAAGCACAGAGGTTGCAGATCGCTACAATATTGCACTATAGGAAGGCATCACTGATGGAAAGCTTTGGAGGGTTGAAATAAATCATTGCACATTTGATCGTTAGCCGTTATCACAATGGCAAGTTCTATTTTGACATTCCAGTCGAAATCAATGGTGAACTTATCCATAAAATCATCGGTCTATCGCATAAAGGAGATGATGTACCAACAAGTTCAAATACAAACTTGATCGACGAATTTGTAGATACCGATGCCGAAAAGAACTCACAAGGACTAGTCATGAGCCATATCAAATATGGTAACTACAAAATTGCTTCTAAAATCGTGTCGCATGCACTTTCACGAGCAGGAAGAGGGTCCGACTTGAAAAACGACATGTTGGAAGCAGTTAAAAACATGGAAATGAGTGGTATTAAGTGTATAAATGGGCCGACTTCTTGGTCGACATATTCAAACACACCTGCAGTAAGTTCCAAGAAGAGGGCACCAGCATCCGGTACCCGTCTGTAATCATATGGATTACCTTAAACCATATCCGGCCGCGAGGAAATAAGGACTTCGCTCAAGAGCAACTTGTTCTTATGGAGAATTTTCATTGCTTCTCACCAGGAGGTAGTCGACATGGGCCAACGACAATTAAGCTCTGGTTGGAAGCATGGTTTATTGAATTCAAAATAAAAGCGACAAGGTGGAGAGTACCTCAGAACGTCCGATGGAGTATACCTCCGACAACACACATACAATTATTGTTGGATCATACAGCGGTTTGGTATTTGCAAGGAGCGACAGGAAAAGCAAAGCCCCTCAACTTTTACCCTTCAGTAGAGGAACTTTTCACAGAGCTGGGACGACAGTCTAATGAAATATTGGTAATTCCACCTCAAGCAAGAAAAGTCGACTTTACTATTGTCGAGCCATTGACGGATGCAGAGAAGGAAGAAGAGTATTAAAGTTGGTTGTATGTGAATACTTTCAATTATCAGCCTGAACCAGTACCTACCACTAAATTACTGTCATTGATGCTCACTCCACATGAAGATCCAGATGAACCTGTGGAGCATTCAAACGACAGCACAGAATCAGACAATCCAGACCATCTTTTGACAGATGAAAATATCCAAAGGGTAGCGACCAAACTGTCTAAAGCACGATAGAACAAGGTAGTACTGACACATGGGAAGGGAAAAAGAAAAGTAACTTTTCAGGAGCCCACAGAGGAAGATGAAATAGAATTGTACGATAGTGCCACTCATATTTAGCAGATGCATCCTAGAATAAGTTGCCAGTAGAGGAGCAATTCAAGAAATTCGTAGAAACAGATAAGCGCAAGACACCCAGAATTCTTGTCAAGAAACCAAAGATCCCGGTTGAACCTCATGTTGACCTGACCATTACTTCTCCCCCTTCTTCCTCGACCAGAGTAGAGGAAGAAAATACCCCTTTATCATTACCTGCCCCTGTTAACCCAGCAGATGCTTCCCTAAGTCAGTTCATTGCCAATATTCCAATGCTATGTCCCAACTGGCGCGAGATGGTCACTCAACAACCAATCCTTGCAGCTATACCGACCATTCCGCTTAATCTGGCTCCCCCCAACACTATTGGAACCAACACCTTATCTTTACCATCCACAGTACCAGAAGTTGTCGGTCACAAAAAAACCCATCGTATCAGAAACCCCGACCCATTAGATCTAATCTATTCACAAGAAACATATGTCTTTACCCCTTTTCTAGTCACACCACTACAACAACAATTGAGTCCACCTCAACCTGCAGTCGACCATAGTGAAAATTCTCCACAAGTCGTTACTTCCCAAGTCGAGTCTACAGTTCAAGAAATTGAGTCAAGTCTAGTCGGTCTGGGTCCATTCGGCAGTACCACTTCATTGAGTCCACTTACGACATCAGTAGACCCTTCATCCATCCCGACAAGTCAGTCGAGTCTCCCTACTGACAGATCCAAGTCTAGTCCTATGACGAATCAACAAAATGAAGAAGCAATAGCGACATAATCAATTGAAGCCGCCACAGTTCAAGCATTGGAGATATTTTGAGGTCAAAAAATGGCCTCCTAAGAGATGTACTAAAAAAGTTTGAGATATATTAAAATATTATGAGTTAGGGGTTTTATGGGGTAGGTATATATGATAAGTCACCTCCTACACTATTTTCTATGCAAAATATAAATAACCATGGTTGAGTTACTTTTCAAAATTCACTAGAAATAAAATTAACAAGAGAAAGCTGCGTTGCAGCATATCCCTACCAAAAGGACATGGGAGCAAATTCAACAACTAATTGACATCAAGAATGGATTGATGATGTCAATGCAGTAAAGTAAATTCTCATTATTCAAGTCATTTGAAGATGATATGCTTGCCAAAGTTTTTGCAAAGCTATTGGGAATTAGAACTATATTGTAAATTAAAATAGATTCATTATTTGTACCCGCTATATTGAACTTATCTTATCAAAGTTGTCGCTATGGATTGAATAAATTCAACACCCATAAAAAATTGTTCACTTTATATCTTGAGTGTCGTATGTACATTTACACCAGTGGATGGTTTGGTTTTGAACAAAGAGAATGCAAGCAAGCAAGACAACAAAAGCGAAAATACGTTTGGATTGAGGTGCAATGGATGCACTTTGGAAGTTTCTACACCATTTTTTAATCTCAAAACTAAGAGTGGATGCTCCTAAGCAATGATGTTTCCCAAGCATTTACACAAGCGATAGCCTTACCTTTTCCATGACCTAGGCAATAAAGCAAGAACAATGGGCAATGAAAACATGAATTTTCATGTATCTAGGTTGTACTATAATATAATGATCAAAGTCCTTCCTAATGCGCATTATTGGTGCATGGGATTAAAGTAGGATGAATGCAACAAGAATTGTGTTAAGGAGTAGCATGCACATGAATGAGGAACCTAAGATGCAGAGGTAGATGATTGGGGCATTCACACTAAAGGAAAGAATGGAAAATTTCAATCTACTAGTGTGAAACAAATTTATACTAGCAAATCCATGCGTGCATTGTACAATTTAATAAAATAGCTAAAATGGGAAAAATGTAATTTGGCAAGGCATTCTATTCTTGAGAAAAAGAGGGGAAATAGAAGATGAAACTTCTACTAAGGATCCTCTAACACTTAGTAGGTTCCTTTTGGCACATGCTAGCAGGAAAAATCTAGCAACAGAGGGTATCCCCCCTCTATCCCAAATGTTGTCTTGAAGGCATAGAGTGGTGTAGGAAGGTGCTTATGCACACTATGCCCTGGTATTCGGACCCTTTGTGAGAGGGGGCACAACATAGGAGCTAAAACCATTGCTAGGCAAAATTCAAAGTTCTCCATAACAATGAATCTATTGGTGACTCCACTATCCATTTATTTATTGGGTTTTAATCTAGTGGGAAATGATACCCAACATCTTGCATTATTCAAGATTTATATCTTGGTGGAATGTGACTAGTGACTCCACTTACAAAAGAAGACCTATTCCCATTACTATTAATTTTATGTTGCAAGTAGTGGCTCTCGAGGAAAAAGTATCTAACCTACTGACTCGACATCCAATATGTCACAACACTATACCAAGGCCGATGTTACTACATGATTATGAGCTACGACCCCTACACTACCAAATGCATCCTATTAATCATGCATTTTGTAAGCATTTAATGTTAATGACATGGATCTAATATGTCACAACACTATACCAAGGTTGATGTTACGACATGCTTTTGAGCTATGGCCTCTACACTACCAAATCCATCCTATTAATCGTGTATTTTGTAAGCATTTAATATTAACAACACGTTTTTAGTGTGGCATAGACCCTTTTGTATTTTATAAGCATTCAATGTTAATGGCATGTTCTTAGTGTGTCACAAACCCTTTTTACTATTAAAAAGGAGATTAAACAACCATAATGTATGTCTCAACATAAGCAATTACACTTTATAACTATAAAAACAATGTTTTTCACTAAACAATGAGTTATGCTTCTATCTCTTATTCTTTAATAATAAAATATTACCATATTCCATAACTTGTCGTTTCTATTTATTCTTTCAACTTCTTGCAAAATTAAATGTATACAATAAACAAACATACATGATTGAAAATAAAAATATGAAATATTCTTACTTATATATTGAAATAAATAAATTTTAAATATAATTTATTAGATAGGTGCAACTTAATGCATCTTAATTATTTAACTCTATTTTATAATATAGAAAGAAGAATCTTTGGTTCGCAATTTTGCATCTGTCCTCATAATCATGTGCACGCCATTTCTTTGAATGCGTAGACACTTTCTTGTGAACCACTCCCATATTCATTATAAACTTTGTCATAAACGTATTATTGATGAATGAGTAAAGTTTGTATGGGTCCCAAAGTAAGGAGACATTTTGTCTAAAAGTAAAGCATCAACTACAATGTCGTCCCATCATATGCCTATGGTGATCACTCATTTAAGAAAAAGGGTAAATGGCGAAATGTTACATATAAATTTTATAATATTGTTTTATTTATTAAAAAAATGTTTAATTGGATTTTCCAAAAGTCTATAAGGTTTTTTTCACCAAGAGCCACGAGGTGGCAATGTCCCGGACGTTGCCACCTAGGTTGGCTATTGATTTGTTGAGTATGCTATGTTGAGTATGCTATAGCAATGAGCTATTGCATGAAGATTTGGATTCTAGGCTTGCAGGTCGAAAGTATATTATTTTTCTTTACAATTTTGATAGAGAGATAAAAAAAATTGATAAACTTTTTTTTGTAACAATGATTGAATAGTCTTTCACTTAGGGATAAAACATCACTTTGGCATTTACCAGTGCTAGATGGATTAACTCCAATATTTGATTCTTCTAAGTTTGACGATTTCAACATAGTGGGTGAAGATGTATCCTAATATTTACATGGATAAAAATGGAAGGGAAAGCTTTAAAGCATGGCACTGCAACATAATTTTTCATGGATAAAAATGGAAGGGAGAGCTTTAAAGCATGGCAATGCAACATAATTTTTCATTTATACTTGCAGTAGTTGGAGCACTTGTCAGTTGTGCCTTGACTTTCACCATTCTTGTCAATATCAACCACAATAAGGAATAAGGTACGATCACATTTAGGAAATTTGAGTCTAAAAACTTCTAACTTGTGAAAATAAAAATATTAAATCTATAGTTAGTAAACTAAATGTTTCAAAGTTATTTTTCCAGGGAAGATGCATGGGAAACCTAGAATCATTGGATAGTGAATGTGTCGGCCAACAACAACAGCTGGCCTAATCCCTTAGGACTCAAGGCTTGAACTCGTGACTTCCCCCAGTACCGAGAGAGTGTGCGCACGTCTTACCAATTGAGCTAACCCTTGGGGCTATTTATCCACTTTTATTTATTTACGTAACTATCAATGAAACTTGAAATGCCAAGAAAGTCAATAATAATGGCAGAATAGCAACCTACCCGTACACAAAATTAGATAATGCCACGTTCTGGTGTTATTGAAGGGATGAGTGTATGGCCAACAATCAGATTTAGTGGAGAAAACTTCCAGTCAGGTGATCTTCAGCATCCATAATCAGCTATTGTTCAAGCAAGGCACCACTCTGGATCATTAAAGGACCATGAAACTAAATAAATATACATCGGAATTTGGGGAATATATAATCCTCTTCCATTACAAATAAATGCAATCTCCTTTAAACAAAGAAAGGGTCATTTGCTATAAAGAGTTCGTCCCTTTCAAATACACCCATCACGCTTTATGATACTCAGTCCTCTTAACAACCCACAAACTCATATGCATATTGATCCTTCAATCATTGCATTATCGATTGTTTCTTTACTCCTGGGTGTACACATAAAAGTTAAATCAACACCCCCACCAATGGGCCAAGTACCTTTTAATGGTTGTCTCTTCATGAAAAAATCGTTCCTAGTTCATCTAATTCAGCAGTAAGTTACAAACGCAGGAGAAATATCGGCAATACTCAAGAGAAAAGTGGCTTCTTTCAGCGTCATTTCTTTGTGATGGCCCAGTACCCACCAAAAATATCTCCCAATCTTATTTCCCTCGTAAATATGTCACTAATCACTGAACCGCCGCATTTAATGCTTGCGGCTCAATGGTTAGTCTTTGTCGTCTTGTATTAGTTACATGGAGGGGACATAACAATCTCAAGCCATTAAAGGAGCATTAAATGTGTGACCAATACCGGTACCAGGTGGCATTTGTAAGATTTTTGGTTTTAAAGAATAATTTTATTTAAAATAAATAAAATAGTGGAGAGATGTAATGTTGAATAACTAAGATTTTAAATAAATAATTAAAAGCAACTGTTAAAATCGCTTAAACACGTTAATAGTCAAACATTACAATATGTAATTCATTAATTAAATATAGCTTTATTAATTTTCCTTTTGGTTAAGAAGTATAAACAAATAAAACTATGAGAATTGTTTTAAAGGCGAAGTTCATTAATGGGCGACGTGGACAGAAAGCAAGAGGATGGGACGTGACAGCCGTCCAATGGAAGGAGAGGCGCGATCTGTCATCCACTGACTTAAATTAAACTATAAATATTTTGTTTTATTTGTTTGTTTTTTATTTTAGGTTATGGTTGTAGCATCGGAGCATTACTCGATCTATCTGCGATATGTAGTCTGGTTATCTCAGAGCTGGCCAGCTATACTGTAGGTTAATTATATTTAATTTAGTGTAGTACTAAAAAAATATGTGGCATTTTTATAAATTTTTGTTTTTAAATTATTTTTATTTATTTTTAAATTTTGAAAATAAAAGCCATTCCTTTAGGGAATTATGTCTCATCTATGTTGTACTAAACCAATTAGAAAATCAAAATTTTGTATTTTAAAAATTGTTTAATTTATTTTGATTTTTCAAAATATTAAGTTTAATATTTAAATAATGCAAAATATTAAGAAAATTTCTAAAAATTTATGTTTTAAAAGACAAACTAATGCAAGTCAAATGTGTTTGACTTTCTAATGGAAAGTATATCCCTATCTTGGCAGGGAATAATAAAATAACTTTACATTGATGTGACTAAGATTCATTGTAAATTCTCAAAACTTGATTGTCTTTTAGCATTTATTTGTCTTGAACTTGCAAATGAAATTAAATAATAAAAAACATTTTTTAAGAACTATTTTTTTAATTTATGTTGACTTTTTTATATTTAGTATTTTTCTCATGTGATTTAATTGAAAATTTATTTACATGTAAAATGTTAATAATATTATTATAATGCACATTGCATTATTATTATTATTCTTTATTCATTAAATCTATATTGGTAAATTAATATTAAAATCATAAACGTTTTTGGGATATTTATTTTATTGTAAACAGAATGCTATAGTTAAGTCTCTCATAGAAAATAATATAAGACTTAATTTATTCTTAAAAATTTAGTAAAAATATATAATTTTTTTTAACTATTAATATTATCTTTAAAACATTATTATTTTGTAAAACATGTTTCTTTAAACCTTTGAAAATTGTGATGAAATTGATTTTTTTAGAAAAAAAATCCTGTAGAAAAAAAATCGTACCAATGTTATTCATTTGAATCAAAAGGTACATGAATTTTAACATATGATCAAAGGATTGCATCAGGACTGAGCTGCCCAAAGGTCATAGAACCAAATCTTACAAAAAAGATCTGCTGATCATCATGAAGGAAGTCAACCAAATCTCAAAATCACATCAAGTTCATGCTATTCAAAAAAAACATAACATATATGTCTTCATAAAGTGAAGTTACTCAAAAAAGTTCATGGATCCATGGTTCAAAACCTGTGAATTAAGATTTTATTCCCATGATAGGACCCCATAGGCTCCACTTAAAGCATGCTTTGAAAGTTTGTCAGCCAAGAAATTGTGCTATCGATAGATATGCTCAAAAGAGATATTCCTGAATAGATTAATAGTAGCTTTGATCCTTATACACCAGTGCATTAGAGATAAAACTTTAAGATCATAAACACCCTGCGCCCACTTGATGGTGACCTTGGAGTCCCCAAAGATCTTCAAATCATATATTCCAAACAGGCTGGCCACTTTCAGAATACACCATAAAGCAAGGAGTTCCGCTTTCATATTGACCCATTTCCACAATTCAACTTTAGAGAAAAGTAATGAGAAGCATTTAGAAAAATTGCACCTCCAGCAGCACAAATACCATCTTGTGTTGCCCCATCAAAAAATAATACAGGGCAGTTGAAAAGAGGATCAAAGGCACCAATACGCTTGATCACTACCGGCTTCTTTCCCTTGAATATAGATTTGTAAATAGAGATAATTTGATCAGCCACATTCCGAGTCATAGGAGACAGACCTTCAAACACTAATTTATTTCTGGTAAACCAAATCACCCAAGAGATAAAAGAGTGGCAGCACAGGGTCTGTCCTGCAAGTTATGAACCATTGAAGGAATCAAATATCAAAAGACTCCATCCCCCAATCCATCGAAATATCTAAGGCTATACAAACCTTAAACCAAATATCCCGAGTAAACAGGCATTCAACCAGAAGATGATGAGTAGATTCTGCATGATCTTTACACAGCGGGCATCTATTTGGACCATTCCACCCCATCATGACCAAAGAATCCCAAGTTTTTAACTTCCCTTTGAGGGAAAACCATCCAAAGCATTTGAGCTTCACTGGCACCTTCCAACTCCACAATTTTTTGTACCACCAATGTTGAGGGCAGTAATTCCTGAAGTTTATGATAACATTGTAGGCTGACTTTGCAGTAATTTCACCAGAGATAGGATTGCCAGCCCATTTCAAGACATCTCTATTTTTGGAGAGCCTACAGCCTGCAGAATCCAAGCGTGAGAAATAGTTGTTCCATTCACTCTCAAAACAACCTGACAGACCCAAATCAGCACCTTTAATCCAGTATGAAGAGCTATTCAGAGAGATGTAATTTTTCATTCTATCCAGGGTAAGAAAATTCCTATCTTGTAGAAATTCTAAAATTTCGCCAGATAATGAGTAGTCCCCATCCAGACCCAAGATTGGGTCTATACCAACCAGAACTTGCCGACCAGAACCTACTTGCCAGAACAAATCATTTCCCATCCAATTAAAGACGTTCATAAACCCTCTCCAAATGATAGAGGTATTCCTTGTCTTCTTTAAAGGATTTCGGATCCACATCATAATGTCTTGTGTGATATATTTCAACATTAAAAATTTGGACCATAAAGAGCAGCCAAAAATACCTCGTCAGAAACTCTTAAGACTAAGCGCCTGACCAAATACTTCCATATTTTTTAACCCCCACCCTCCACATTTTTCAGGAGTAGTGATATGATCCCATTTGGCCATAATCAATCCTTTGCGTTCCTTCCCTCCTGACCATAAAAATTTTGAACAAAGTTTCCTGAAGTGCTGCAGAACCGAACTAGGAGCTTTAAATAATGAGAGCCAGTAGACCGGGATGCTGGTAAGAACTGCTTTGACCAAAATAAGACGCCCTCCAACTGATAAGAGTCTATTTGTCCAGCATTTAATTCTATTCTCCAGCTTCTTAAAAAGCCATGACCAGTCCTTTACTCTGTAATTATTGGGCTTTAAAAAATACCCCAAATACTGAAACCATCAACTAAATTATGGATCTTATACGGCAAAACATTCTGCAAATCCACAATTTGTGAATCACCCTGATTATGCTGATAAATGATATATTTTCTTTCACTAAATTTCATACCAGAAGCGCTGCAAAAGATATTAATATTGTCTCTAAAGCACTGCCATTCATGGAATCTGAGCCAACAAGAAGCACATCGTCAACAACAAGAATGTGGGAGATGGATAGTTCTTTTGAAAGCTTTATCCCCTTTATAAACCCTTCAGATTTCGCTTTAAGAAGAAGCCTACTAAAACCATCAATGACAAGCAAAAAAGAAGTGGGGATAGTGAGCATCCCTGCCTAATCCCTATGGAGCATCTGAAAAAGCTTGACGAGACCCCATTAACAAGCACTGCAATGTTTGTGGAGGTTACACACGCCATGATCCACATCAACATCAAAGGAGACAAACCAATTTGAATTAACAAAATTCTGAGGTAACACCAATCAATCCGGTCATAAGCCTTTTCAAGATCCATCTTGAGTAAACAGACTTTGGATTTCCGAATTTTAATAGTATGAATGATCTCCTAAGTGATGCCCACCGCATCCAATATCTTCCTATCATGAAGAAACCCAAACTGCTCTGAAGAAATGAATTTTGACAACCCAAGTTTAATTCTCACAGCTATGATCTTTGAGATAAGCTTATAAATCAAATTGCATAATGAAATAGGCCTGTAATCCCCAAAGTTTGTAGGTTTATTGCATTTTGGGATTAAAGACAAGAAAGTGGAGTTAAGCACCTGATATAAACCCATTGATTCGAGAGAATTCGACCAAAGGCAAGATTTCATCTCCCATAATATCAAAAAAATGAAGGAACAGCTCCACAGTCCATCCATCAGGCCCATGACTTTTTTCTTTTGAAAAAAGTTTTAATGTGTCTTCAACTTCCTTCAAAGTAACAGCCTGGTCCAAATCCTTAGCTTCCTGTGGGTTGAAGAAAACATGAAATAAACGAGCAATCTCCAATTGCTTCAAAAGATCACTATCCCAGGGATCCTTAATAATGTTACCAAAAAAATCAATACCAGCATCCTGAAGTTGATTTTGACCAGTTATGCAAATCCCATCATCTCCTTTCAAGTACCAAATGGCATTTTATTTCTCCGATGCGAAGCAAAAGCATGAAAAAACTTGGTATTTTTGTCCCCCAACTCCAGCCACAATGCTCGACTTTTAAGCCTCCAATCGGCTTCCTCTTGTTTTAAAATGGCCTCCTTCTTTTCCATAAGCGAACTAATTAATATTTGGTCATCCACATCATCCAAGAGATCAAACTTGCGAAGATAAACTTCTTGAACACGAATCTGCAAATCACTATATTCTTTGAGTTCCAAGGACTATTTGTTCTTGATCCATTTGGTAACCACAGCTTTAAAATTTTTGAGCTTTAGAACAAATCTGTCCATAGGGTTTAAATCATAATCATGCATAGGATCCAACCAATACTATCGAATAGCCTCACAGAAATCACCATTCCGAAGCCAGGAACAGTTGAATTTGAAGGGAAAATTCCTCGGCGAAAGAGTGTCATCACACTGCAAGAGAATAGGCCAATGGTCTGAGAATAAATTCTCCCCAACCCAAGATCTGTAACGTTGAAAAACTTGAAGCAAAGACCGAGAAACCAGAAAATGATCAAGCCTTTTATGTATGCCAGCCTTCCCCACTCTGCCATTAGTCCAGGTTGGCATAAGAGAAGCACGGGCAACATCAACCAAGTCAGATTTGACTAACATTTCTGAAAAATAATTTGCAAGATCATCAAAACGATCTTGGGAGCCCCAAATTTCTGACGATTTTACAGAGAAATTCAAGTCTCCTGCAACAATAAGGTTGTTTAAATTAAGAAGACTAGAGTTCATAAAATGATCCCAAAACAAACTTCTGTTGGAATAGGGTCCACAGATATTTAATATAGCAAAATGAAGATTTTGAAATAAACTTCGACCCTGTATCAAGATTCCCCATTTGGTCTTAAAGGTGTTGAATAGAAACCAACGAGGATTCCATCTGACTAAAAAGCCACCAGACTTTCCAGTTGCACTAATTGCAGAAAATTCCCAACCAGGACAAATATTGGCTAGCTTCAAAATGGCAAAGGTATCAAGACACATTGTTTCCTGTAAGAGTAAAATCTTTGGGCTAGTAGCTTCAAAAAGTTTAGATAAATCCCTACCCTGGGAAGCTTTACCTAAACCTCTAACATTAAGAGAAAGGATCAACATTAAACACTAGTGTTGGAGGGATGCACCACTCTAAGTGCCCTAGGGTTAGGAGAATCAACAATGGATGCCGAAGCTTCATCGATTATAATAGATAGTGGTAAAAAGAAATCATCGACTGGCTCAACATGCCTGCTGACACCAACCTTCTTCGCCTTCCTTATAGTCACATTCTGAAACCGAAGACTATCAAAAGGTAAAACCTCGGAATTAAGGGGAGGGTTTTTGGAATAAACATTCAAAGGTGACAAGAGAGGAGACTCACAACTAGGTTTATAACCACTTTCAGCAAGCACCGCTTTCCTCAAAGGATAGAACCCTAGCCACATCAAAAGAAGGAACAGTAGAAGGTTCAACAAATATAGGATCCGAAGCAGGTTCGGTCCCTACAAGGTTAGAAGGGGATGAAACCATACTACCCTTAACCAAATAAGGCCCTCCCACCGCATTTAAATTCAAGGCTACTTCACCTCTAGAAATACGTTGATCCAAAGAATTCTCAATATCTTCATAAAAATTCAATTCAGCTCTTGAAATATTTTTATATGGGATTTCATCAGAAGACTTACCCGAATTGATCTTTAATGGAGAAGATGCCTTGGTTAAAGGGGTAGAGAAGTTCAAAGAGTCATCAAAATCCACACTAGAGCCCTCAACAACCTCCAACTTTGATAGAGAGAACGAACATCTAGCAAAGGTGTGCCTAGTCTGCCTGCATCGGAAGTAGTGAAATGGTATTTTGAAGAAATGCAGGCGTTGACAGAAGACCCTGGAACCCCATCTTACATAAATCTCAGTCGGCAGCCCTAGATGCATATCAAATTCAACCATTACTTTAGCTTCTCTTCGATCAAAACTGAATAAGGACTTCTTATCCAACCTTATAAACTTCCCCACAGAGCTCGCCAACCCAATAAAAATATTCTCAATCGAAAGTTCAATAGGGAAACTAGGCATAATCATCCATAGATGCCGAAACCGTTGGCTTTCCCTAAGAGGGTCAAACCCAACATGCCATTTTTTGAGGTAAAGTGACCCCTCCTTAAAAAGCCAAACCCGATTAAAAATCTCATCTACCTAAGCACCGGAAGGAAAAACGAATAAGATCCAGCGATTGACCAGGAGATTAACACGAGGAGCCAAACCAACCAACGGTGTCTAGTGTTGATTGAACCAAGCCAAAATCTTTTCCTGACTACCTCCAGTATATCCCATGTGGCCAACAACCCCTCTGGTCGCCAGTTGTTCCACCCGATCCAGGTAATCAGGGTTAATCACAAAATTCTCACGGCCCTCTCTAGCCTTAACCGCTTTTGAAAGTCTTTGAACCCTAGCATGGACCCCTCTAAGGTTTGGGTTAACATTTTTTGAAACAGATCATCCCGGTTTCGACCCAGGAGGAACCGAACTGTAAAAAAGGGGAAGGAGAAGGACACCTTGCCATATCAAGCACAAAAATCGGCCCCCAAAGGAGGCACGTGTTCACTCCCGCAAAAAGGTAAAAATCCTAAAAACGACCGCCACCTGTCAAAAAGGGCAGAACTGCTAAAAAGGGTAAAGTAAACACTAAAAAAAACTGGGTAAATCCCAAAACCAACAAAACTCCACTAAAACACCTAAGACAAATCACAAGAGACAAACCGCAAAAAATCCAGATTTGGAGCTGCAGACAAAGATCACATTCCCACTTTTTTAAAACCTTGGTTGGTACTATAGTTGGCCGCAAGGAAACTAGAACTCCAAGTTTCTGCAGCTCGACAAATCTCGCCTTAGTGTAGTCATAAGAAGAAGGCTAACAACCTGACAAACCAATCTCCAAAACCCCAAACCCTCGCCTCCAACTCCATCGAAAACCCTTAGAGACTTCAAATTTTCAATGTGTCAGTTCAAACTCCTAATGGAAACATAAACATCTCTTCCAAATTGATTTTTTTAGAAATATTATAATATGTTGTCATGTATTATTATTGAAATAAAATGGACAATTTGTGTATATATATGTGTGTGTGTGTGTGTGCTTATAAATTAGTTTGGCATTATAATATTAAATAAAATGGAGTGATTATATAGATAAAAATTAAAAATATAAAAATGACAAAAATATTATTTTATGAAAAAATGTGAAATGAATATATATATATATATAATAAAAAATTAGTTTGGCATTATGATATTAAATAGAATGGAGTGAACATATAATTTAAAATTAAAAACATGAAAATGACAATATATTATTTTATAAAAAAATGTGAAAGGACCTTCTTATGAATTATGAGTACTTTACTTGAAAATGACAATAATATTATTTTATGAAAAAATGTTAAAGGACTTTCATTATGAGTACTTTACTTTATGACTTAAAAGTACTTATACCACTACCTTGGTTAACTATGGGTTTTCATCCACCATAGAAAATTTGACAAATAAGCATTCTTAACTCATGCAATGCTACCTCAACCATCGGGGATGATGTCATCTACTACAATGTGATTGGTTGATTTTTATAGTACATTTTCTTTGTTTTGAGGCCCATTTTTTACTTCAAAATTGATCTAATGAGCCAATGAACTAGCCGCAACTCAAGATACTGAAGCCGACACGATAGAAGCACCTAAACAAACCAGCATACAAGATACTAGTACAATCAATGTCGACACATTTAATATACCAGCAGATATTCAAGTAAGCGTCGAAACTATTGAGCATGAAGTTCCAGTTACCATAGAAGCAGAGCAAAGCATACAGATCCAGACAGAACAAGTTGTTGCTAGCATACAAGCAGCTGTATAAATTCATCCAGCAACAGTCGACAAAGAAAAGGGACCAGAACAGTCAATCATAAATAAAGAAAAAGAAATAGAGAAAAGCAACCGGAAGAAACACAAAGACAAGAAGCGTAAAGAGAGAGAACTTCAGCAGCAAATACAAAGGTAGCAAGCGCAGCAAATTCAAACAGGAAGCCACCTCTCAGTCTACTTAGACCAATTTGAGCCTATCTATAATTATCAACCACAGTTGGCCTCCCAATCAAAGCTTTATTTACTTAGTGATGCAGTCTTCAGAGAAAAGAGACATCGCCGACAGGAGACAAAAGACCAGATCCAGCAGATACAGGAAGAAAGAAATGCATTTTTATCTAAGTGTGAAGACTTAGCCCTACAAGTTATATCACTTCCTCCTATTACCGACACGACAACACCTCTTGACAGAGCATATCAGTTATTTGAATATGTCGTGTCGACCTTACAATCTGAGCTGCTCAAGAAAAAACAGGACCAGGCTGTCGAAGTATCGTCCCTAATGGCAAGCCAGTTTACAGCCTTTACAGAAGCTCTCGGATTGCTCAAGCAATATGACAATCAAGCAGTCAAACTTGCTGAAGTTTTGAATAATAGGTATGTACATTACGACGAGGTGTACAAAGAACTCCAAAAGACACGAACATTTTTGAGCACATTGCATCGTCAGCGTCTGTCCGCGGAGGAAGCACTTACTGAAAGCATCGACAACCAAATCATTATGGAAAATAGAATGCTGGACAAATTAGAAAAATAGGAAGCACAATGGATCTCTCAAGCACGATGCGACCTCTCTAAACTTGAAGAAATCTAGCCCCTGATCCAACATCTACTTGTTGTTGCACAAGAAACAATTACTGTGTTTGGCCCCGACATGATTCACTTACAAAATACATCTACTCACGACAAGATGGAGAACCTGTCGAAGCTCACGACATTGACTGTAGATATCCAAAATTTGTTGTGTACATGGGAAGACTTTCAGCACCATCTCTCTGTCTCTGCCGAAGTTATTATTGAATTTTTTCTACAGTTACTTGATGCTACCAGCTCCAGCCTACCAACGTCATAACCGTCTAAGTCATTCTTTTTGTTGTTTTGATCTCCCCATTCTTCGGGACGAAGAAAGATTTTGAGGTGGGGGAGATGTTGGAGGGGCCTAGGTCAGCCTGTCGACTAGGCATTCCACCCGACCACTCTGAAGTATACGTCGACAGGTCACGTCGACTAGTATAGGTCGGGTCGGTTGGTTAGACTGACAGATGGTTATGTAACTGTATTGAAAGCATATATATATATATATAGGTTGTTGAGTCGATGTATTAGATATATTGGTTCTATGTTGTATTCTGCTCTTGTTGGTTAATATAAAGGCTTGTGCTTCTCTCTATCTGTCTTATCACTTGTATCTGTATCATTGTGCATGCTTGCTTATAACATATAATGTATCTCTGGTAACCACATGAACTTCGGGACTACAACAGGAGGTAACCTCAGAAATTGGATTTGGTTTTTAGGATCATGAAGTCAATGGAGTATTCCCAAGAATCCAATGTGAATATTATGTCTTCCAACATCCCTTTGGGTTTGACAGTTGATTTGTCATCCATTTGGATCACTGTGGGAGTTTGGTGTAGCATACTTTCCAATTTCAAGGTCTCCATGACCTCCTTTGTCATGATGTTTATTGTTTCTCCTAAATCTACTAGCGTTTTTTGAATGGGTATTCTACCAATATGTATTGTTAGGATGGGGCTCCCCCTCAGTTTCCTCTAAGGGATATTTTTCTTCCTCGGTATGTTCCGATAAAGGTGGTGCAACTAGGGTTTTTCCCGATCAAAGATGGGTCACTTAGCATTCTAATGCGGCGAGCGTGTGGGCTGGGTATTCAGTGACTTCACTAGCACGTGTAGTGTTTAGCTAGTCGACTTTATTGTTCGGATTTGGAGTAGGATGTGTTGGTAAGGAGAGCATATTCATCACTTGATTCATGGGGGGATGAGGGGGTAGACAGATTTGATTATGTTGGAAAGGTTTAATTTGAGAGGTTCTATAAAATTGTTGTTGGCTTAACCAAGGTTCCCATTGATTAAACTGATGTGGTTGGCCATAAGGCATATGTTGAGGCCAAGGAGTAGGGGGTGGTGGTTTTCGGTATTGTTGATTAATCGGATATTGTGGTGGATACCAAGGAGGTGAAACATATTGATTTTGCAAAAAAGAATTTTGATTTTGGGGGTCCGGACTCAAACCTAGAAATTGAGGTGTTGGATACTCGAATCTTTGTTGATTGATGAAGAAAACTTGTTATGCATTCTGATATGAGCTTTGGTATGATGTCTTCAAACCAGGTAACTAGGGACAATTACTGATGTCATGCTTTTATGTGAAACTAATGCAGATGACTTCAACGACAGTGAGTGGACATTCATTCCGAGGGTGTTTCCTTTGTCATTTTGCGCAGAATATCGCTAAATATTTTTCCATCTCCTCTTGATTTTGTTTCAGGTGTAGAGTATCCAATTGTGAGGATAGTGCCTACAATATGTCAATTTTCATGTCTTTGATCAAATTTCCAATTTCTACCTTTGTGATCCCTACAGTGGTGGCCTTCATGGCCGAGGGTCCGGACGTCTTGCAACCTCTTCCCTTCCTCATATTATCTCTTGAGTAATTAGTAAACAATTATTTACCTCGTTGTAGTTGAATTGATAGATATGCCCATCAGCTATCATATTCACGGATTCCAACAATTCTTCTCTTATTCCTCTCAGTAATACAAGATTGAGGGACTCGTCATCCAATTTGCATTTGGTGGCCTATCTATAGTTGAATTGAAATATCTCTACATAATCCTCCAATGATTCATCAAACCTTTGATTCATCCAAAATATATCATTTCTTGTTTCATGTGCTTTACAGTAGTCCCAATACATTTTTGAGAAAGTTTCTTTCATCTGATCCAAGTTGTTGATGTTGCCTGCTTCTAGTCCCATGAGACACCTCAGGGAGACATCCTTTAGGGTTGAAGGAAACAACTGGAGCTTCTGAGAGTTTGTTTTGTACTTATATGACCTGCACAAGACATCAAATTTAAACAAGAAGGTATTTGGATCTTCTATGGGTAAACCATGAAAATGTGGGAGGATTGAAGGGTTTATATTTTTCATTTTAGCTTCGTCATCTATTTCTCTAATGGGGAATGGGTACTCTTCCTCTTATTTATGTTCATGTTGAAACTTTCCTCTTGGCATTTCATTTTGTAATGTCCCTTGTTAGGAATTTTATTAAAATGGCAATTTTTCACTTTTTTTCCCTAGTTAGACCTTTGACTAGTTTTGAGCTCTAGGTCCCCAAATTGCTCCAATTGCTCCCAAATCTTCTGAGAAGGTATATGGATGATGTTATAAAATAAATATGTATTTCATGGATGCTTTTGGACCTTTAAAATACTTCTGCAAATCATCTTTCAATTCTGGCCAATGTAGGGAACTTTACTAGTAATTTCCCTTTGACTAGTATTGGTCTCTAGGTCTCAAATTGACTCCAAATGCCTTCAAATCTTCAAGGAAGGTGTATGAATGATATTAGGAATTGAATATGATTTTAATGGATGAGATATGGCCACCAAAATACCTTTTCAAACTCTCTTAAGATTCTGGACCAAGTATGCAATTTTACTAGTAATTTGGGGTTCAAATCCCCCTGGGGTAAGTACTGAAAATGGCTTCCCAAATGCCTCCAAAGCCACTCAAATTTCTGAACAGAGGTAGGTAATATATTAATGCTGTTATTAAGGTCTCATGTACACCATTAATTGATTATTATATTTTCTCCAACCCTCTCCCATTCAGCTGCAAAAATCACAAATTCGACCCTTGGAGAAATGGCATTATTTCTTCTCCCAATGCAATTAAACTGAGTAAAAATACTTCAAATGCTCAAGTACAGTACATGAAACTTGTAAAATACATCCATGGAAGTCTATTAATCATAAATGTATCTGAGAACCATCCATTCATTGGAAATCATCAACATTATCATGATATACATCAATGTAGTGGGGAAATGGCACTGTTCTTTCATTAAAAATGAGATTTATACATTTCTACTTGGAATTTCGACCTGAAAATTTTTGGAGATGAAGAACAGAGTATTTAATTCATATTAAAAAATAAATGGGGCATTAGAAGCTCCCCCAAAGAGTACAATAGCTCACCAAAAACGCCCTCCCTCAAGGATCAAGAATATGCCATCAAAATTGGAAATGGTTGAAGGAGTGAGATGCAATAGAAGAAACCATGAGCTGCCCTGTAGCTTACACCTGCAAATAAAGACTCCATTAAATCTCCAAATGAAAGGTATGAATGGCCTTTCCAATTACCAACTTGTATGGGAATCTTTCACCCTCGAAATTGGCTAAGGCAAGAAACTAGTCATCCACTAGCTCTCCCTCTTCACAAATGCAATTGCAAATTCTAAAAATGATCAAAAGCTGGTTGCATTATTTGTTATTGACATTTATAAAGTTCTAATGTCGTCCATGGGTCGAATGCCTTCCAAGAGATTCATGCCAACTCAAGTTGGGAAGAGATTCCAAAGAACGCCACTTGTACAACAATTCCTAGTCTCTCACTTCCACCAAATCACATGTGGAAGCATCTTAGCTTCCCTAACACCCTTGAGTGCCCTCTTAGAGTCTATTTTTAGCCCTGACATGTCATATATGTCATATGTCAACCTTCAGGTCTGATTTGTGTCATAGGTGTCATAGCATCTTCATCATTGTTGTCATAGAGCTAGGGAATCTAGCCCAAGTGTCTCACTAGCTCCAAATTGCATCTTCCTCTTCCATGAGAGTTACTCTTCCTCTATATTTTGACCTTGGATGAGTCATTCCATGAATAATACATTTTGGAATCCCCTAAGTATGTTACCATTCACCTTGAATTCGAATTGGTGAGAGAATGATGCCAAGTGTAGTGGGGAAATCTAGCCATATGTGGGTCCCACTTCCTCCATGTGTTTTTATGATCAAATGCCACTTTGATTTTCACTTGTATATATTTATTTAGATCCTTTATTAGATATTTATTCCATTCTAATGTTCAAACATCATTTATTATCCCCATTATTCCAAATCCCAAAGCTTCCACCCCAAACCCAGGAAACTAGTAATTTTCCTCCTTGGCAATTATTTGACCTTTAGCATCAATTTGAAAAACTCTAATGAATAGGACCAATGTGATTAGTCCATTGTGACCCAATGCCAAATTTGGGACATGACAAATCCTCCCTTCCCAATATTGCTTGTCCTCAAGCAATTTTAAACATGGGTGTTGAAGAACCTGCTTTCTGTATAATTCTTTGAAGTTGCCATTGAATTGCCCAACCTTGAGTCTTTGAGTTTCCATGAAGATTTTAGAGAGGAACCACCATGCTTGCTGCTGCACTACTTTGATAAAAATCACTTTATTAAGTGGGAAATCCATCTCCCATACTATTTGTTTCCCAAAAAAATTTGAAACTAATGAGATAAAAATTATTCCAGGGTCCCATTGCTTGTATTGCACCCCAATCATTAAGAATGTTCTCCAACCCACACCATTAGATAAGAGGATTTATGGATCTCATTTTCTTGTATGCATCCTTCCAAACATCATGAGTACAAAATATATATCATCAAAGTACATAACAACATAATGAAAATGTATATCAAGGATATGCTTCATCAAAGAGTCATGAAAGTGCTTATACCTCCAAGCAAGTAGACCACCATTTTCCAAGTGCATATAAGCTTCAAGTGACCAATCAAAACTGCTCCAATGACATAGGTGAGGATCCCATATTCTATAATGCTGCTCCAAAAGGATGTGATATGCATCAAAATATTCAGCCATGTATTCTTTCATCCAAGAAGTGAATGAAGAATCTCCACTAAAATCTGAACCAAATAATGAGCAGAAAAAACAAGGAGACTTCAAATGACTCAAAGAAGTCTCACCCATACATCCCTGAATGTGAGAATCATAAATATATAACAAAGTATGTGGCTTGCAACAAAAATGTTCTCCAATCATAAATATATTCACCCAGGTGTTGGATGAAGTTCCTCCAACATCAAATGAATCAAGTGTTAAGCAAGAAAAACCATGAGTCTTTAAGTGACTCAAATGCATATCATAGGTGCATCCATGTAGATGTGCATCATCATAAAGTAACAAATGATGTTGTTGCAAATGTGAATAAGAATGTACTCCAACCATGTCATCATAAAAGGTAAATCTAGGAGTTACATACTCCTCATGTGGCACCATCAATAAGAACCCTTTCACCTATACTTCATTGAGACTAATGCTGCAAAACATGGAATTGTAGGATGTAGGATAATGAACTAAATCACCCAAATGATAAAAAAGCGCAGAAGTTTCATCATGGGAAGGATCCATGTGGGTAGTATCATGCAGCTCCTTAAAAAATGTGAAACCTTTGTCATAGATTGTTTCCAATGTAGAGGAATCATGCTCTTCTTTAAAAATTGCATAACCTTCATCAAGAGACAATTCAAGTTCCTCTTCCACCACATCAAGTGTTTGGATCTCTTCAAGTTCATCTTCAAACACATTAAGCACATTCAAATTTCCACATTTCTCATGATCCACCATGTCATGAGAATCCTCCAAACAATCTACCATTTGACAATCTGAAACATAGGAGGAAAAACAAGTATCTTGCAACTTTTCAAGAAGTTGTTCATTTTGAATTGTGAGCTTATGATTATCTTCATTATTCTTCAAGTATGCATCATGTAATAATTCATTAATCTCAAACAAATGGTTTCTATCAAAAAGCAAAGACATGAAATTACCTTTGATGTGGCACATTGCTCTTTGAATCTTCTCCATGTCTTCAAGGAAGGATGTTTCCTCCAACGAAGTAGCTCTCCAACAAGAATTTGACACCAATGCTTGAGTGTCATGGAGAATGTTGAGGGACTCTTGGATCTTCTTTTCATTCATCTTTAAAGACCCTTCAAGAAAATGAGGCTCTTGCAAATGAACCTCCTCATCTTCTTCATTTTTTCTTGGACCAACTTCATGAAGCTCAAGTGGTGATGGGGTAGTTGATCTTGGTTCTTCTTCAACTACTACAAGGTCTTCATTATCATGCTTAATGAAACTTGGGATTGCAGCAACACTTTCAAAAGTGATCTCTATGTCACTAACATAGAGGTGTGAGCACCCATCAGTAGATGCTCTTTGGTTCATGTCTAAGCTAGAAGGTGTCTCGCAATGATCTTCCATATTCTCAATAGAATCTTCTTCATGCTCTTGTGATGTCTCTTCCTTTTGCTCCTTCAAGCAAGTTGATGCATTTTGCCCCTTGTTTTCCTTAGGATCAATATCTTTGGAATCTCTTTTTGAAGAATTCCCAAAAGCTCTCCTCAAGTAGGACATCATTTCCTGCACACATATATGATATTCTCTCCAAGGTTCTTTGCAAGAAGGGCATAAACCTTTCTTTACTAACTCCACATATTCATTTTTGGGATTATTTTCAAAAATATGTTCAACAAAGTACTCAAAAGACATGACATTTTGTGTATTTTTGCGCAAAGCAAGATATTCTTGATATTTTTGATATTGTTGGGGCAAGGTATTATATGTTGCTCTCCATATTTGGAACTTACTCATAGAATTATCCTTGGTTGATGTGACACACTCATATTCATCAGATTTAAAGTCATAAGAATAATCTTCATTTCTCTTGAAATTGTAAGAAGTGTTGCATGATGGCACCTCTTCCTCGTACCATTCACATTCTGCTTCATATTGCTCATAATCATTTGCATATTCCTCATAAGAATTGTACTCATAGGATTCATCATAATAGTAAGACATGGATGCCAATTATTCTTGAATGTATGTACCTAATCCACATGTGCAAGGACCTTGCTCTGATACCACTGTAATATTCATTGTTAGGAATTTTATTAAAATGACAATTTTTCACTTTTTTTCCCTAGTTAGACCTTTGACTAGTTTTGAGCTCTAAGTCCCCAAATTGCTCCAATTGCTCCCAAATATTCCGAGAAGGTATATGGATGATGTTATAAAATAAATGTATGTTTCAGGGATGCTTTTGGACCTTTAAAATACTTCTGCAAATCCTCTTTCAATTCTGGCCAATGTAGGGAACTTTACTAGTAATTTCCCTTTGACTAGTATTGGTCTCTAGGTCTCAAATTGACTCCAAATGCCTTCAAATCTTCAAGGAAGGTGTATGAATGATATTAGTATTTGAATATGATGTTAAGTGATGATATATGGCCACCAAAAGACCTCTGAAAACTCTCTTAAGATTCTGGACCAAGTATGCAATTTTACTAGTAATTTGGGGTTCAAATCTCCCTGGGGTAAGTACTGAAAATGGCTTCTCAAATGCCTCCAAAGCCACTCAAATTTCTGAACAAAGGTAGGGAATGTATTAATGATATTATTAAGGTCTTATTTGCACCATTAATTGATTATTATATCTGTTCCAACCCTCTCCCATTCAGATACAAAAATCACAAATTCGACCCTTGGGGAAATGGCACTATTTCTTCTCCCAATGCAATTAAACTGAGTAAAAATACTTCAAATGCTCAAGTACAGTAATGAAACTTATAAAATACATCCATGGAATTCTATTAATCATAAATGTATCAGAGAACCATCCATTCATTCGAAATCATCAACATTATCATGCTATACATCAATGTAGTGGGGAAATGGCATTGTTCTTTCATTAAAAATGAGATTTATACATTTCTACTTGGAATTTCGACCTGAAAATTTTTGGAGATGAAAAAAAAAGTATTTAATTCATATTACAAAATAAATGGGGCATTAGAAGCTCCCCCAAACAGTACAATAACTCACCAAAAATGCCCTCCCTCAAGGATCAAGAATATGCCATCAAAACTAGAAATGGTTGAAGGAGTGAAATGCAATAGAAGAAACCATGAGCTGCCCCGTAGCTTACACCTGCAAATAAAGACTCCATTAAAGCTCCAAATGAAAGTTCTGAATGGCCTTTCCAATTACCAACTTGGATGGGAATCTTTCACCCTCGAAATTGGCTAAGGCAAGAAACTAATCATCCACTAGCTCTCCCTCTTCACAAATGCAATTGCAAATTCTAAAAATGATCAAAAGTTGGTTTCATTATTTTTTATTGACATTTATAAAGTTCTAATGTCCTCCATGGGTCGAATTCCTTCCAAGAGACTCATTCCAACTCAAGTTGGGAAAAGATTCCAAAGAACGCCACTTGTACAACAATTCCTAGTCTCCCACTTCCACCAAATCACATGTGAAAGCATCTTGGCTTCCCTAACACCCTTGAGCGCCCTCTTAGAATCTATTTTTAGCCCTGAAATGTCATATATGTCATATGTCAGCCTTCAGGTCTGATTTGTGTCATAGTTTTCATAGCATCTTCATCATTGTTGTCATAGAGCTAGGGAATCTAGCCCAAGTGTCTCACTTGCTCCAAATTGCCTCTTCCTCTTCCATGGGAGTTACTCTTCCTCTATATTTCGACCTTGGATGAGTCATGCC
Source organism: Larix kaempferi (assembly GCA_027924585.1). NCBI lineage: Eukaryota > Viridiplantae > Streptophyta > Pinopsida > Pinales > Pinaceae > Larix > Larix kaempferi. Next base: position 14,299,058 of record BSBM01000407.1, on the reverse strand, counting down.
ATGAATAATACCTTTTGGACTCCCTCAAGTATGTTACCATTCACCTTGAATTCGAATTGGTGAGAGAATGATGCCAAGTGTAGTGGGGAAATCTAGCCATATGTGGGTCCCACTTCCTCCATGTGTCTTTATCATCAAATGCCACTTTGATTTTCACTTGTATATATTTATTTAGCTCCTTTATTAAATATTTATGCCATTCTAATGTTCAAACATCATTAATTATCCTCATTATTCCAAATCCCAAAGCTTCCACCACAAACCTATGAAACTAGTAATTTTCCTCCTTGGCAATTATTTGACCTTTAGCATCAATTTGACAAACTCTAATGAATAAGGCCAATGTGATTAGGCCATTGTGACCCAATGCCAAATTTGGGACATGACACATTTATAGGCTGGTTTGGCACATCCCCCATGGTAAATAGGGTGTCGATCCCCCACTCAAAGGATTTAGAGTGTTTTTCTTCAAAAAATGAAGGATAAATTCTTATAGGACCGATCCTACCTTCAGGTCTAGATTCCATGGGATCTCGTACTACTTTCTTAATTATTTCAGTGGGAATTTATGCAGTAGTATGGGTCACTAAAGCAGATTTCTCTTGCTGGTTTATTTCTCCTTGGATCATATTGGGAGAAGATCTAAGAAGACATCTTCCAAACCGGTCTCTCTTTCTCCTCATTCATTGGTGAGTCAAGATTGAATATTAATAAAGATGCTAATATTTGCAATGCTCCCCGAAAACAACGCCAAAAAGTGGTGACCTTCAACAATGCTTGGTATCAAGGACCAAGATGTACTGGGACTTATACTTGAATTATCAACCAAGGATCATAGTCTTGTGAAGCAGCCTGCAATGTATATGTATGCTAGATCTAAACAATATTCAATAGAGACTTACTATTTCTTGAGGGTTTTCTCTTCATGGTGGTGTATCAACTAAATCCTACTTGACTAACTATGAATGCATACATCAATTACTACTCTGAGCTAATCCAACTATATCAATCTGGTATACAAAACACCTCTGATAAGTAATGCGGAAAATAATGGAAAACAATATCTTACTTACTTTGAATTAAATCCTAATAATATTCTTTCCAATCATCCAACTGCACAACGTACATCACAAGGAATGTATACTAGAAATAACAGGCCACACATAACGATAATGGAAAGCACAACTTGCAATCATATTAACTTATGGGAATTGCATAATGATATAACAATTAATCTAAAGCACATATATGAGCTACATGAAATACATGCATTAGAATAATAAATGCAGCTACAGAAAAATCACACAATGAAACAATAAATAAGCTACATAAAACACATATATCAAATGCTAAGGAGTGAAGCTATAGCAACTGCGAATAACTATGTAAATAAATGGAACTACAATGACCATGCATAGTGTGATAACAATAATAACTATTCAATTCATGTGCTCACAACTAAATTAAATAACATACGCAACAAATACAAAGGGTGGAGATTCCCTGCACTCGAGAATGGGCCCTCTCTCTACGACACCGATGACCTCTTAATCAACACACATATTCAGAACTCGGATAAAATGAAATTGGATTCGATCCACAAATAATAATAATAATTCATCCCCCTCCCCCCAGGGTCTTAGGGTTTCCCTCTTTTTATACATAAAATCCTAAATCAGGGGCGATTGTCATATTACATGGAAACAACAAAAATAGAGTATCATTTAGTTTCTTTAAATGTTGGGAGTTGATCCCCTTAAAAAGAGTTACAGAAAAGATACATGATCAACATAAAAAGGGAACATGATCCAACAATGTAAATGATCATGCTAGAGTTGAGGCATTGTTGTTGGTCTTGTGTCATCGAGCTTTGACTGTTGGACTGGAAAATGGCTCGCGTTCCCCTGATTCTAGAAAAATGGTACACAGTTGTTTCCTGAACATTCGTCCTCGGTTTTTGTGGGGAAGTCCATCAACAACTTTGCTAGAAGCAACATGAATCATTTTTGGCCAATCATCTGCAAAACAAGCTATTCATAGTCACACACATATTGATTGTTAGCTCAGTTTGGAGTATAATATATCCATTTCAACATTAAATAAGAATGCATTTTATAACATCTCCATAAGGAAAAGATATAAAAAGAGTGTTAGGGATTGGTGGAAAAGGATAGGGAACGAGACTGGATAGAGTGCAAGGGATTGGTGGAAAAGGATAGGGAATGAGATTGAATAGAGTGCAAGGGAATAGTGATTTACCATGCTCATCACACCCCCCAATTCAACTTCTTAGTCGTCTCTGGGAAATAGATTAATCTGGTTCAAAATCATGGTTAGATTTGGGCCATGGGCCGTCTATACAAATGAACCGTAGATTTACTAGATATTGATATGCTACAGCTATCTCTCTACGAAATCCTCTTACCTTCATGATTTTTGTCCAACAATGAAATTCTTCATTTTTATTTATTGTCATTGGTCCATTCCATTGAGGAATAGGATATACTAGGAGGGGGTAGAAAAACCTTATCACAATCCAGTCCTGCGAAATATCCATTAGGGTAGTGATGTAGAGCCTATTGCAGTAAAGTGCTACATGAATATTGGGTAGTGAATGTGACTTGTTTGACTTCAAGTCGTTTGTTAGAAACCTCCATCATTGTTAAATGGCTTTGACTGCATTGCATGCAGAGCTGCCGTATAATTCTATAAAGTGATTGATTACTTCATGTCGATGAAATTGGATCACTTCCCTAATCCTCATATGCCCATACATATGTAGTGTTGTCTCTTAGCTTCTTGGGTAGATAATACTTCCTGTCATGCCCACTGTGGCTCTAAGTCTTCATCTGCTTTAAATTTTTGCCATTCTTCAACCCATTTATCTCATCTTTAAGGTATGATTGGAATTCTCTGATGTAGACATCCCCAATCAAATGGTTGGGATTCCATGCTGTGCTCATGGACATCAAGAATTTAAGGAGGTATAATTCATAAAATGGATTTTTTCTAGTAAGGGGTGATGTAAAGAAAATTTCAGAGAAGTTCCTACCTATATGCTTGAAGTGGATGGGAAAACCTAAGCTAAGTCATTTGATTTGGTAACGAATCCACTACTCTTTGAGGTAAAATTCATATACTCTAGAGGGTGCTCTACAAGAGAGTAATTTTTAATTGAGTTCCACCATTCTAACCAAATCTTACTGCATGGTTTGAATAACACCATCGTTTTGTTTGATCTCCTTCTTATGCTCTTGATCGACTTCCTTTAATCTGTCTTACCTTATCTTGCTGGTGCCGGCTAAAATCCATTGCTTTTTCCCTCAGGATCTTGATCTTCTGAGGAAATATGCATCCTTATAAGTGTGGCTTGGAAAACTCCCTCCACTTGTTGCATTTTGTTGTCATTTCCTCCAGGTGAGCTGTCAACTTCTCTATTTTGTTGATTGTTGCCATGAATTGGACTAGCATTACTATATTGCCTCTAAATTATATAGTATCTCAAGGGATACTTGAACTTCTTGTTGGACCTCCTCCTCAATTAGGACTGCCTCAGCTTCGTCGGGTGTGTTAGATCTTATTTGAATTTCTTGTGGTGTTAGAACAGTTTATGCTTCCCTTGATTCTTGTGGGATTGGTGTTGTTTCTTCCTCTTTCATTGGAAAAAGTTCCTTAGGAGCCTCTTATGGTGTGGCCAGTGGAATTTTGAGTTCTTGCAGGCTTGAAAGTGCCTCTACTATGGGCAATTTCAGAGGACTAAAAAAATTCATTACTTTGCAAAGGCTTTAGTAGCAAAAATTCTCTAAAGGCTCTTTAATAGTGAAGGGCTTTGGAACAACGTTGCTTTACAAAAATATCTAGATCCTTTTCCATTTGAAGATTGGATCATAATTCTAGTAAAATCATTTGCCAATGCATCTATAATGTGGAAAGTGATGGTACAATCCTTCCTTCTTAGAGGGAATTAGCCATCATGGAGAATAGGCAATGGAAAAAATATGATATTAGGGCTTGACCTTTGGGTTGGTAGTGCAAGGAATTATCTTCTTGCCCAGGACTTAATATTCATACTGAGAAACCTCGAGATTATTGTTCTAACCAATGCAGTAGGCACTATGAGCACAAGTATATGGTAGTATATGTCTATGGTTAAGGTCAACCATCTCTTGAAGGGATGTAGACAAATTAATAAGTTTTTATCACTTACCTGGAGTTCAAGGTGTTTGATGAGATTAATATTGTGTTATGGTGGATAAATACATTGTTATTATTTATACTTTCACAAATGTGTGAAATGAAAACTCACTATAAATCATAGTAGCAAGGTTTGACTGTACTGGCATTTTGTGTATGGAAATTTGCATGAAATTTGAATTTCGATGAATATTTGACATAGTACAAGTACATATACAATAAAGTTGATAAATGATTAAATATATCTACGCTTTTGAACTTTTAAGGATTAACAACATGTTATTAGTAAATTTAATTGTTAAGATGAGAGTAAAATTTCAACTAGAATATCTAATGCTCATGTTGTAGTTTAACTTTAAGCAAGTCAACTTTTCATTACTTATTAATATAAGAGTAGAACTAGAATAACAAGTCTTATACTATTTGTAACTTTACCATCATAAGACAATGACCGCATTCATGAATCTTAAGCCTACATGTTTTTTTAGATAAACCCAAATCACATAAGCAAGAATGATTTTGCAAAGTAAGACAAAGCAAAAACTGGACACAAAACACATGAATCATTTCAAACAAATTTGTAAATTTGATATATATTATGTGATATATTATGTTTTAAATTTGAGATATGTTTCAAGTTGCTTTCAACGAATGTTACTTTAAAATTTTGAATAGGTAGTATATATATATATATATATATATATATATATATTATATAACTTTTTTTCTACTAGGGGAATCAACAATTGGGTTGGGGCTCATACTCGCGTGACACAGGGTTGATTCTCGTCCACTACCACTATACCCCTAGGTGCACCCACACATTCCCCCAGCATGGAGCATGAGTTAGCTGAGATTTGAACCTAAGATGTCACAAGGAGTGCCTTAATAGTACACTTTATCACCACTTGATCTACACCACTGGGGGCAATTTTTCTAAATTTTAAAACATACATGTTTTTTTGTATTTATGAGATGTCTGTTTATGTATTTTAATCATACTGATTTTTTCTTTACATATTTTTTTCGTATCAAATCATATTTGAATATGTATTCACACTCGAATATTGCTACTATGCTATAAATCATAGAAATTATATAAGAAAATTTTGCAAGCAACAGATGATCTAGTTATTAAATAAGTAGATAAATTCATTTTATTAGTGAAATTATTTTTTCAGGGAGGCAAACTTCACCTTTATTCTATTTTTTTTTTAAATTCCAATGACCTGGATTGTTTTAAAATGGGCCTAATGTACTCTGAGGATGACCATCTTGAGGAGTGTACTACTCCATAACAACATGCCTCACTATATTCTCAAAGGGCACATATCCCTAGGTTCCTTAATTAGTTAATGTATTCAAATAAGCCACATAGATTTGTGCCCCAAGTAGTATGCTAGTTATCTTTGACTTTGTCATTGTAAAGTCATTTAACATGATTTTTGCTAGAAGAAAGAAAATGAATAGGTTTTTGGTTTTTTCTTTTCATTCTCCTTTCCATTCTCTACATAATTTCTTTTAGCAAGCTGCAATTTACATCATTTGGCATCAAAGCAGTTCACTTTTTCCTTCTATGGCTCTTTCAGGGATCTTCTCCCCCACAACAATGCTAATTGGCAAGTGATTTGGTTCCTTTGGATTAATGCTCACCGAGATCACACAATGGTTTTCTTGGTCCGGGATCCTAGAGGTTTTCCCTCTCAACCCAATGAAATGTTTTTTTTTTCAAATCTTTATATGCCTACAACGTCTCCTCGTAGAGAGCATAGCTCCAAAGATGTCAACTCTACTTATTCCACCTCAATTCAAGATCTAGCACTTGCACTCACTAAAATCCCATGCAGACAATCTAGGGCATCTACTTCAACGCTCCAACTAGACACTTGCGTTACTCTACCCAAGTATGGTGGAAAAGCGCAAGGCAAAGTGAAGAATGCTTAGATTTGTAGCATGCATGTTTATTTTAAGGCTTTCCCAAATATGTTTGAAGAATGTAAGTTGTAAATAGCCAAGTATCAATTAGATGATGTAACCCTATCCTAGTGGTAGCCCCACATTGAATCTCCGTAACTCTATGTTGAACTCAACACATCATAGGCATGGAACTCCACTTATGTCTATATTTCCACTTGGGATGTATTTTGTTAGGCCCTGCATAGGCCTTTTTACCCCCCTCGATACCTATAAAATATTTTGGGATGTTGTCTATAGTTACAACTAGCTCTTAATTAGACCATTCAATATTTTATTGAAGTCTTCACCCAATTTTGGATTCAACTTTAAATCAACAATCTTGAAGAGGTACTTATCATTAAATTTTGTTCTAGGTTATTATCAATTTTTATAAATGAGGTGGCTTTATTTGAGAATACCACTCTTGATGAAACATTCCTTTGTGTCCTATCTCTTGAAAGAAATTTGATAAACATCCTCATCCCATTGAGTTCATACTATCCATATTACAGGTCGATCATTGAGATAGTGGAGATCTTGTTAAGAATTTTTTCCCAATGTATTAGACTTCAAGGTGAGTCTATCATTAAGGGATCACAACGTTGAGATTGGGATGTTTTTGTATTGCTGAAATATAGGATGTATAAATATAGGAGAGTGAATTTTGTGATGATGTTGGCCTCTTTATTATCCTTGAGCCATCATGATTAAAATGCTAATGATAACTTATCTAGCTTATGATTGTCTTCCAAGTGTTATTGAGTTTAATCCCATCATCCCTATTTAGAGTATTGTTTTGCCTATCCATTTCTATTGCCTTTCTTACTTTTCTCCTCGTGTAGTGCTCCTCGCTTGCAATGAATTTTGCATTTTCAAGACATAAATGGTGAGAGGTATTATGAGAGTGTTATGCCAAGGATGATTTGGAGGCTTTGTCCTTCAATATGTCTATGGCATGTTCTTTTAACCAAACTTGTAGAGACCTTTTGGTGTCACCAATATAGATCTTGTCACATTAACAATTTATTGTGTATACATCTTTCTACTACTTGGGATCTGGGGAATCCTTTTCCAAGTCAACCAAACTCCTAATGGTGTTTAGTGGAGTAAAGGATACCATAATATTTTGTTTCTTTAGAATCCTCACAATCCTATCAATGGTACCTTTGATGTAAGGAAATGGGATTTTTGGTATGTCCATTGTGCGTTGAGTGTGTCTTTTGTTTTGGGCTTTATGGATTACTTTATTGATGTATTTATTATGGTAATCATTCTTCTAGAAGATTCTCCCGAGGTGGTTCAATTCCTTGTTCAGGTAGACTAGGTTAGAAATTCTTGTAGCACTGGTGGTGAGAGTGTGGATTAGTCATTTACTTTTTGAGTTGGGTGATGTGAATCTACAAGTAGGTATTTTTCGATGTGTGTTTTCTTTTTATGAATTTGATACCCAAACCTTCCATCATCTTTATTTGTGAGAAGTGCATCAAGGAAAGGTAATTGGTTGTCTTCCTCTGCTTCGATGGTGAATTTGAGGTTCTTCGAGAGGTTGTTGAGATGTGTTAAGAAATATTCAATCCTTTCTCTTCCATGCCTCCATCTTGTGAATATGTTATCCACATACCTCCTTTAGTCATCTAGGGTGAGGGGAAAGGAATTGATTTCCCTTATTTCAAAATGCTCCATGTAAATATTTTCCACCACCAGAGATAGTGGGGAGCTCATTGCAACACCATGAGTTTGTTTGTATATCTTACCCTTATAACTAAAATATGTAGACTTCAAACAGACCTTCACCAACTTTGCAATTCTAGAGTCTGTGGTGTCTTTTATGGCCTTAATGGCTTCTTCTACTAGTATCTTAGTGTATAGAGACACAATATCAAAATGGATTAAAATGTCCTCCTTCTTCACAACTTGATTTTTAATACATTCAATAAAGGATGATGAATATTTTGCAAATGAGGATACATTGCTAGTTAAGGGGAAACAAAATTTGCCATGAATTTTGCAAGACCATAGGTGGAAAACTTGATGGTGTTTATTATCAGTTTCAAGGGAATATCCTCTTTGGGGGAACCATAAATCCTTGACATTTTAACATTATTGGGTGTAACCCTATTTTTGATAGACTCGTCCAAGGAAGAATTTTTAATTTCCCTCGCCACTTCCCACATGATCTTGTTTCTAGATCTTTATTGATGATTCTATAGAGTCCACACATGGTGAGATATTCTATCATTTTTTTGTGGTATTCTTCCTCGTCTAAAATCATTGTTGCATTCCCTTTATCTATTTAAGTATTAAGATCTTTTTATTATTTTTTAGATCCCTTAGAGCACTTTTTTTTCTTTGGACAGGTTGCTTTTCGATGGCTTGGAGTTCCTCATTATTATCATGCATTCCCATCTTATTTCTTCAGCTCTTAACCATTCCATGCAACCTTGTAGGCCTTAACCATGTCCCACATCAACCCCACCCCTCCAATATCAATTCTACCTCTCAATGAAACATGGTCTCCCTCTCATCCTAGTTGTTGGTGTTCCTTTGACATGACACATGCCCATTATATTGCTAAGTGTATAGCTCTCCAATACCAAGGTGATACCAAAATCCTCTTTACAGATGAGCAACATAGTACTATTGTAGACTCGCTTATCTCTACTTAGCAACATACAACACCACCTGCCATTTCACTAGACAACCTCACCTCTACGAATCCCTCACTACTTCTTATGGTTAGGGATCCATCCCTACCCATTGATGACCTCCTCTTTTTGCATAATTGTCAAGTCAAAGATTAATTGGCTACCCTCATTCTTGATAATGGGAGCCAAAAGAACCCTGTATCCCATGACTTCATCAAATAATTGCAACTAACCACTACCCCACACCAGGTTGGGTCTAGAAAGATGACCCTCACTTGCTAGTTAAACTCATATTTATTTTTTAGGCATGTTAGGTCTTAGTTTGACTTACCTCTTAATATTATTTTTGATCACAATTCTTGTTTTCTAAGCAAATTTTGAAAAATATGTGGCAATTGTTAGCTACCAACTTAATTATCTATTGGCACTTTTCACCTCTCAGCCTGATGGCCAAACTAAGGTAGTCAATCATCGCCTTGTTCATGCCCTCTATATGCACTATACTTGCAATAAATAGTGGGACACCTACTTGCATGTCGTACAACGTAGCGACAATCACTCTATTAATCATTCTGCTAGTTTTTAACCCCTTGAGGTGTGTTATGGGTATCAACCTTTTGCCCCATATGAACTACCTAGCACTCTCCACCTCCCTCTTCTTCTGACCAATTGAAGGAGTAACTTAGTGCCTCCTATATTATGTAGAAGCTAGCCTAAATTCATAAGTAGATAACAACAACACTCCAAGCGTCCCATACCTATTATAAGGATTTTTAGGCTCATCATCGAGTTCCCATGTACTTTCAGGCTGGGGACTCTGTTCAGTTGTAGTTGGATAAGAAACATTTTGAAGGCCAACACCATCATAAGTTGAAGCCTCTCTAGTATGGTCCATATACTATTATCTAGCAAGTCATGCTTATTGGCTAGATTTGCTTTCTTGGCTTGGTATTCATAATGCGATTAATGTAACTTGAAACTCTATGAACCTCCCTTGTTGGAAGAAGAACCTTATCTCACTCATCCTATAGAGTTTATTCTAGATTTTCAACAACCACTTGCTAAAGACACATTGTTGGATATTTGCAATTGCTCAACCAAGCACATTCCACATTAATCCTACCTTGTTGGGCACCAAGGATATCTGACTAACTCAAGGGAAGTGGGTTTCCCATTATCTTTTCAAGGCTTATTTCCCTCATTCAGTTAAGAACGTGGGGACACTTCTAAAACTAAATAAGGAGGATCTACTATATCGTGAGGGCAACCATCCCAAGGGGCATGCTGTTCCATAACAATGTGCCTCTCTAACTTCTCAAAGGGCACATATCGCTAGGTTCCTTAATTATTTAATATATTTAAAGAAGCTACATAGAGTTGTGCTTTAGCCAACATGCTAGTTATTTTTGACTTTGTCATGGTAAACTTTTATAAGATGATTTTTACAAGCAAAAAAATGAATAAGCTTTGGGTTTTCTCACTTCATTATTTTTTCTATTCTTTGTATAATCTCTTTTGCAAGGCCAAAGAGATTACAATGTATGTTTTGATTCTTTTGAATAACAAGTATACCTTTTATCTTGGTAAAAAAAAAAAATCTCTTTTGTAAGACCATTTTTTTTTTTTTTTAAATTCCAAATGTTTTAAAATGTTTTAAAATAATTTAAAATTCAAAAATCAAGACAACCTAGATTGAGTGGTTGGGACATTAGTTGTGACACTCCCCACCTATGTTCAAATCTAAATCACTACATATTATGATATGATGATAGCGTAGACATTGAGAATACCGTGATGTAAATAAACCACACTTTTAGATTTAAAAAAAAAATTAATAATCAAAATTTGTATCAATCAAATAAACCAGAACTTTAATTTATTTTTCCTTTTTCATCACCACCTTCACTAGTTGCATGCTTGGTTGAGTTTCTTTATCCGCCCCACCTTCACTAGTTGCATGGTTGGTTTTGAGTTTCTTTATCCGCACACCACTGTCGTCGCATTTTTTTAGGTCCTACGGTATGGAGTTGTCTATGGCAATGAAATGCCCATTTGGCAGTGGAATTGGAAGCAAAGACGACTCCTTATGTGCGAGGATAATATACAGTCCAACAGCCCCGTGTATTCTATAGCATTACACATCGTATAAATTCTTAGAGTTGCTGCGGAGGCATATGGAAATGGATGGAAGTGGAAGTGGGCGGCAGCCGGAGCAGAAGAAAAAGATTATAAGTTTGAAGGCGATTGATGCAACGCCTGCTAACTTCAAAGAGTATGGGCAGGTGGTGGGAGCTTCTCCTGACGGTGCTCGCTATGGACCTCTCGATGCTCAATTACAACTCAATCTTGGAACTCCCAGGTATTGATTTCGCTCCTTTTTCATTCACACTCCACAGATAGACATTATTAGCACATATCCATCTTAATTCGATATCTGTTATGCACGGAGAGGTATTGAATTCCATTTTAATTCATTGTACAGCGAAACATATCAAATTACCCAGTGTGGCAATCTCAATGTTTTCGCATCCACTTGGTGTGGTTAAATAGGATATTTTATAGAATCAATTGCAACTTCCTCAAGTTTTCTGCCTATGTCTTCTAAATGTTCCTTGAATTATGCTGGTTGTTGCTGTCCTTACCCAATCTTACCAGCTGTGTTTACTAATAAGCTTCGAAGTACTCATGCTATTTTTTTTCATAGGGCCCTTTTATGGATGTTTGCCAGCGGGCATGATATTTTTTGTGTACCCTCCAATCTATACTTCTTTTAGGCTGTATTGGTCTGATTGAGGCGAATGCCACTTGGCTGGTTGATTCTTGGACTCCGGACATGGCTCAAATTAACGAAAGAAACAGGCACAGAGGATTCATAATTTTAGACATCTAAATAGTTGTGCAGCAGTATGCGGTATATCCGCGATACGTTACATAGAATCAGTAGTTTTAATCTGCCGGGCAATGTTCTCAAAGGTAATTTTGCAACTAGGGTTTTGCAACTCTTCTGTAGTTTGGAGGGTTTTCATTCAATTTAGAGATTTGGAACGGGTTTGTGAACTGTGCACAATAGGCAATTTTGGGCTACAACAGAATGGAATTTGGAGTTGAACGTCATAGTATCAAGTGTTGATTTTTGTAGCATCGGACATGTACTTCTGCATAAGCCATGTGTTAGGTGTTAGGCATGCATGGTCCTGAAGACCTCTTTTTGTATCTCTTTCCTAAGTCCAACTTAGGAAAAACACATCATTAACTTAATGTTGGCTAATGATTAAAAAGTGACTTAGGGACCATGGTATTTGATAGTCCATGGTATTGGCCCAAGGTATTTTGGTCATTGAGATGTTATAAAAGGAAGCCTAAGGAGAGGAGGAGACACATCGGTTAGTCATATAGTGAGAGGGGGAGATCTCATTGATTGGTTGGAGATAAACTTAGGAAAAGCACATTATTAACTTAATGTTGGCTAATGACTAAAAAGTGACTTAGGGCTCATGGTATTTGACAGCCCATGGTATTGGCCCAAGGTATTTTGGTCATTGAGATGTTATAAAAGGAAGCCTAAGGAGAGGAGGAGACACATTGGTTAGTCACACAAAGTGAGAGAGGGAGATCTCATTGAGTGGTTGGAGAAGGACTTTCAACCAAGTGTGTTGGGAAAGGTTCGAGGAATGGAGTAGGGGCAGCAAGGGTTAGCAACCAGGAAGATCGAAGGACTGATCTTGAGGTCTGAGAGTTGGCATCTGTCATTATCCCGGGACGAGAGCCTGGGGTTTTATTAATAATAAAATCTACTGTTGTTGGTTTTTCTCGAGTTGGGGTTTTCCAAGGTAAATCCAAAGTGTCAAATGTGAATGATTTCTTGTGTTTCTTTATGCTGCATAATTGTTAGATTTAGTGTGGTTTTAGTTAATAAGTGTAGTAAAATTATTCGAGACTAGGAATCATATATGTATCTAAAATTCAACATGGTATCAGAGCTCGCTTTGCTCTGAGCGGGAAATTACGAAGAAAAAAAAGGAAACACGGTACGACCGTGAATCTAAGTGTGCGAGGTCCGTGCAGCCTTCGACAGGTCGACAAGAGCGGACTCGGACTTCAGTCGGAGTTAGTAGTCACGAGCAGATCGATCCATTGGGTTTGTTAAGGCGGATCCATGGGTTGAGGACCAGAGGAGGCCATGGGCTGGTGGTCATAGGAGCTAGAGCTACGAGGAATGTGCAACAACAGGTTGCAGACAGAGGAAGCAATAGGGGAGGCCAAGCATGATATGGTAATCTGGGCATGAGCTGGGCGAGTGGATGAGTGTCTGTTGACAGGTGATTTGGGGTCACGCGAGGAGTAGTGGAAGCCACCAGTAGTCGGGCCACATGAGTAGAGCTGTCGGCGGGCTATAGATAGAAACCCATGGACGACTGGGAGTGAGGGCTTCCAGAGTTTGTAGTCGCTTGATGGTTGCAGAAGGACACAACAGAGCTCGCACGAACTGGAAATGAGCATGGGTAGGAGGTAGACGGACGGTCGCTGTAACAGTGAGCTGCGGGTTGCAGGGAAATGATGAGAGAATCAGAGCTGCAGTGGATGACGTGATAGTCAACTGTTGCAGCCGTTGGCGAAGAGGTAAAGCAACCGCTGGTTGAAGGGGCTAGCCGCTGGGTGAAAAGAGGCTACAGCTGCCAGCGAGCGTGACAACCGCTAGGAAACCAGTTGTTGTAGCAGCCGCCGACAGGGCCAACACAACCGTCGCAGGGCAGGGTAGCAGGACAGTTGCGTGTAGGGCCAAGGGCAGTTTGAGCAGCTACAGAACAACTTGTGCAAGTCAGAAAACCACCCAAAACTGCCTAGAAAATTTTTGGTGGTCACAAGAGCTGGAGCTGCGAGGAGTGTGCAACAACAGGCTGTAGACGGAGGAAGTAGCCGGGGAGGCCAAGCATGACATAGTAATCTGGGCATAAGTTGGGCGAATGGATGAGTGTTCGTCGACATGTAATTTGGTGTCACGCGAATAGTGGAAGCCGCCAGCAATTGGGCCACGTGAGCAGAGTTGTCGGCGGGCTGTAGATAGAAACCTGTGGACGATCGGGAGTGAGGGTTGTCGAAGTTTGCAGCTGCCAGATGGTTGCGAGAGGACACGATAGAGCTAGCGTGAACTGGAGATGAGAACAAGTAGCAGGTAGATGGACAGTCGCTAGACAGTGAGCTGCGGGCTACAGGGAAACGATGAGAGAATCGAAGTTGTAGCGGATGATGCGATAATCAGTAATTGCAACTGTTGGTGAAGAAGTAAAGAAGTCGCCTATTGAAGGAGCTAGCCACTAGGTGAAAAGTGGGTGCATTTGCCATTCAACCGCTAGGCAACGGACTAGCTACCAGGGCAACTAGTTGCCGTAGTAGCCATTGACACGGCCAACACAACCGTTGCAGGGAAGGCTAACAGGATAGTTGCGGGCAGGCCAAGGGTAGTCTGGGTAGCTGCAGAACAACTCGGTCAAGTCAGAAAACTGGCCAGAAAATTTCAGGCAGCGCCCAAAAAAGTCAGGTAGCCCAGGATAGATTTAGGGGTAGCGACCGAAAGGCCCATAAATCTGCAAAAAATCCCTTTGAAGCAGTAAGCTTCAGATCTAGGACCTGGGTAGCAGGCAACAACAACGAGTTAAAAATGGTTGCTGCATGCATTTGTTGTGAAGACAGGTTGGAGGGCGCCTCCAATTGCAACCCTTGGAAAGCGTGGGTCAAGCTGGTTCTCATGGAGAACAGGCTATGGGAGTTAACCAACACAACAGTGATCGCGTCGACATATCCAAAGGACCTGGCAACTCACAATCTGAAAGATGTGAAGGCCAAGAGGATTATCTTGGATGCGACGAAGGATCATTTGGTCCCTCACATAGCTGAGAAGATGTCAACCAAGGAGATGTGGGATGCTCTGACGACTCTATATAAGAGTAAAAATCAAAACAAGAAGATGGTGCTACAGGAATAACACAGAAGCACCAAGATGTCCAAGACTGATACTGTAGCTTCTTATCTCACCAAGACCATACACCATACAGATTTGTGATAAGTTGGCAGCAGTTGGGGAGAAAGTGCAAGATCAGGAGTTGGTGAGGATTGCCCCGAAGGGCGCTTCTCCAAGCCATGAGAAACCTTTGTCAAAGGGATTGTTGCACGTGAGAATCTCCTTGACTGGGAGAGGTTATGGGATGACTTCACCCAAGAGGAGATTTGGGAGGATTCTCTATCTAGAGGCCAACATAAGGACGAGGAAGAAGAGAATGTTCCTCTTGCTAGTCAGGCAAAGAGGAGCAAGAACACTATAGGGTCAACTTCACAGGGAGTGAAGAAGAAGAAGTACATGAGCAAAGTAAAGTGCTTTGTGTGCGACAAGTGTGGCCACTATGCTTCACACTGTCCAGAATGAAAGAAAGATAAGAGCAAGTCTCAACAGGTAGCAACAACTACAGAAGCTCAAGAGGAGTTTGCTGAGAGATTTGAGAAAGAGTTCTCGGTTAGTCTTTTGTATTTCTAGCACAAGTAGTGATTGGTTCGTGGATAGTGGGGCTTCTCGTCATATGACAGGGAGACGTGAGTTGTTCACCAGGTTGATAGGGACAAACCCAGATTTGCATGTGGAGCTTGGTACTCATGCCAAGTGTGCTGTGAGGGGAGTTGGAACAATCAGGTTTCAACTAGAGTCAAGAGGATTGCTGGAGGTGACATATGTGTTGTATGTACTGTAGCTTAGGATGAACTTGGCCTCAGTATTAGCATTGTAGGACTGTGGGTATGCACTCTCTTTTAAGAGGGGACGAGTTCTCATTCGATAGATAGGATTTGGCATAAACTTAGTGCGAGTTCTTGGTGTCAGAGAGGGCAAGGTGTACAGGTTATAGGGAAAGCTTGTAAATGGATTGGTGTCAGTGTTAGAAGTCAAGGAGCAGAAGACTTTGAAGGGCGATCAGAGTTCACAGTCTTCCAGTATGAGGAGTAGACCTTCAGAGGGGAAGAGGGAGTTGGCCCCTTCTAGTTCTAACAGGAGACTTAGCTAGTACGAGATGACATTGATGATTGCTTAGGAGTAGGAGACAACTCCTAGGAGCCCAGTGAGGGAGAGTAGGCCTTTGACAAAGTTTTCGAACTTCTTGGTATTGATGTGTACTGCGTGTAGGATCATCAATTCCGTGTCTTCTAGTAAACAGGGAGCAACTAACCAGGAGGGTTGGAGGAATGCCAGAGTGCAGGATGATTTGAGCGACAGTGTGCCAGGGCCAGAGGGAGAACTAGTTACAAGTGGCTCTTGGAGTACCTTCCTTGCTAAGAGTGAGTGTTGATTTTTGTAGCATCATATAGGTACTTTTGCATAGGCTAGGTGTCGAGCATGCAAGAGTCAACCAAAATATCTCTCTAGGAGCTTGCTTAAGGAGCAAGAGACATTTTGTATCTCTTGCCTAAGTCTAACTTAGGAAAAGCACATTATTAACTTAATGTTGGCTAATGACTAAAAAGTGACTTAGGGCCCATGGTATTTGACAGTCCACGGTATTGTCCCAAGGTATTTTGGTCATTGAGATGTTATAAAAGGAAGCCTAAGGAGAGGAGGAGACACATCGGTCAGTCACACAGAGTGAGAGAGGGAGATCTCATTGAGTGGTTGGAGAAGGACTGTGTGCCGGGTAGGGTTCGGGGAAGAGAGTAGGTGCAATGAGGTTTGATAGCTAGCATTTGCAATTGTATTTTCCTCAGTGGGATATTATCCCAGGACGGGAGCCCAGGGGTTTTATTAATAATAAAATCTAATGTCACTAGTTTTTCCCAATTGGGGTTTTCTAGGGTAAATCCAAAGTGTCAAATGTGAATGATTTCTTGTGTTTCTTTCTGCTGCGTAATTGTTAGATTCAGTGTGTTCTTAGTTAATAATTGCTGTAAATTATTCGAGACTAGGAATGAGATATGGATCTAAAATTCAACATCAAATCATCAACAATGAACTGAAAGCTAGTAATATCTACTGAGACTGAGCATAGTAGATTTCCTATGACTCGGAAAGATTCAGCCAAAAGGGAATAGTGAAGCTAATCGTTAGTAAATAGAAAGTCAGTGGGGAACCAGGAGATCGTCTAAACATGAAAGGGAGAGAACCAATTGCCAAGGAGAGAAAACCAACTGGTAGGACCCATAGAAAATGCAGTTGATTGCTGAACAACAATATTTTCAGTTTGCAAATAACAAGATCTAACCGAAGTTCAGTTTAGTAGTCTATGTCAACTATTGTGCGTTTGTGAGGCTGAAATTCTTATAAAATTTGGAACAAAATGCCAGTGTTCCACCAAGTTTTTAGGACGTGGGAGCGTGGGAGTGGGGAAACGCACAATGGGGACGTGTGGAGACTAGCCCCAAATTTTAGGAAAATTTAGGGGATGGGGGCGTAGAGGTCTTTAAAATTATTAAAAATATATAATTTATATAAATCCCAACATATTAACATATAAATTCCTCATCCCATCACCAATTACATACTAAAACTTAAAAGTAAATAGTAAATTCATCATAGTAAACATGGTTGTCAATTCATCATTGATTCATGAATCTTTTATCATTTGAGTATTTGAATTTCACATTGATAAATTCTAAATTTATAATACATGCACATCTTCTATTATAAATTTGAATTATAAACAAAAACAATATATGAAAATTTAAAATATTAAAATCATAAAATTGAATCATAGACATGTCACATAAAATTAGTCTTAAAACACCTTCAAATTCAAAGAGTCAAAAGAGTGATAATTCAAAGACTCAGTCTGAGGTCATTAATGACAGTATCTACTTCTAGAGTCAAAAGTTAGACTGAAAACTAACAATGGACAATGAACACTGAAAATAAAAGTAGCGAAAATAAAGTTGAAAGCATCAAAAGAGCATC
Organism: Larix kaempferi; assembly: GCA_027924585.1. Classification (NCBI taxonomy): domain Eukaryota; kingdom Viridiplantae; phylum Streptophyta; class Pinopsida; order Pinales; family Pinaceae; genus Larix; species Larix kaempferi. Next base: position 14,281,337 of record BSBM01000407.1, on the reverse strand, counting down.
AAGGAGATAGTTCCATGGACTTGTCCTCCCCATGCATCCATTGCGTGAAGCCATCAGGACCATTAATGGGAGTGTCACTATCTGATTCAGAGTCACTCTCATGAGTGACCAATAGCACACCAACCAAACCATGCTTTTTTTGTTTTTTAAGTCATGAAAAAAACAATTGAAAATCGCTTGGGGGCATCTAGGTGTCCCTCCTTTCCCTGAGGGGACATCCAGATGCCCCCCAGCCTCTCCGACATGTTCCTTGTGTGTTTCCTCGAGTTTTTGGGAAAAGGGGGAGCGGGGAAATGTTTCCCAAGGAGTCCCCAAGCCCTTGGGGCGTGGGAAACGAGGGGAGCACGCCCTCGACCTTGGGGGATGCGTCCTTGTGGAACATTGCAAAATGCATATTTTCATATCTATGACATGTATACTTCCATATTGGAGTCATATTGGATTTTCTGTTACACATTTATTTTGTACTGAATCTTTTGCTAATATGCTTTGTAGTAGAGATGGCATAATCAAAATCCACAGATCTTTTTGAGACATTCCAAATCATAATTTATATGATATTATGGCCATTCAATGTTTTGGGCCAAAATCCACAGCAATTTTTAGGATTTCTTCATTTAGCAAGGGTGACCACATGCATACACAAGAAATGGAAACATACACACCAAAACAACGAGATAATGCAAAACTACTATAAGTATGAAATTATCAATGATCCGTAGCTTTGTTCCTTAGAGAGTTTTTATACAGCTAAACCACTAATCCTACTTACATTTCAAGAACATAAGTATTGACTTTTCCCTTGCATGTGGCACGTGTTAAATAACAAGACTTAGGACATTAGGTTAAATCATAACATACATGCATATACTAAAGAGTAAAATGTGGATCACGACATGTCTCTTTCCCTTCAGATGATTTTCCCTTAAAGCATATGCAGAGGTAAATACTTCTTGAAGGAGTATTCAGATACCTAGAAAGTGTCTTAAGCAAAGTGACCTTTCCATTGGAGAGCTACTTGGTAATGATATGATATTTGAGAGCATTCTAGTGGACACTGACCTTCTGTTGGAAAATGACCTTTCCCTTTTCATCTTATATAGGTAATTCAGTAGGTGTGTTTACATGTAATCCAACCTCTTTCTTGAGACAAGAGTCAAGACACATGGAAAATGTTATGGATTCCAAGGTGGATGACAAATTTATGTTGAGATTTCAAGCAATTTGGCAATTAATGCAAAACTGAAATTTCACCATTTTCCTAGAAGGTTTCTCGGATCTTAGCGTTAGAATTTTCAGCCATATGGCTGTTGTAAATTAAAGTATAAAAAAACAGTGGAAAGATCACAATAATTTACTTCAAACAACCCCACAATTCATGGCAATTCAAAGAGAAAAGATACCAAACAATGAAATAAGTTTCAGCCACTTCCAGGGTTGCTTATTAGCCAATAACCAGATCTGAAAATGTACTTTTGCAGCAGCAATTACAGCAGTAAACTCATCCCCTTATATTCTTTATTAGATGTTAAAAGTTAAAACACTTACCAATTTGCCTGTTTACTTATATCAAATCAACAGGACATAAACAATTGTAAATAGCAATGCATAAAGAACATATATAGCTGAAATTCAAATATGGAAATTGTACAAGATATGGACAGCTGAAAACTTCATATATAATTTGAAGATGAAGTACAAGTACATACCATAACCTTCTCTCAAGGCAACTCCTCATCTAGATATTTCCCCTAAGTCTATAAGAAGGGCCTTTGTATCCAGGGCCAGCGCTTCCAATAGCATCTATTATGGGCTGCTAAAAAGGAGACCTTGCAATGTTGAATGATGGGCTGTCATGGTACCAGAACCTCCTCACTGCCATATCTGCCTCGTTCCTTTTCCTTTCATTAAAGCTGTCCAAGGTTGGTTGAGATCTTGGGGTTGTACGAGGAAGGAAGAAAGGAGAGGTGATAGTTGGACTTGGTGCAACACTTGATGAGCAACTACCTGGAGGTCCCATTGGAGATCTGGCCATCCCTGTAGTTTCAAACCTTAGCCTTTTTGGCATTTTGGTGTTTGATACCTTCCAAATCAACGCGCATTTCCGCTGTGACTTCTTCAGGGCAGCCATCACACACTACAACATCTTTGCACACAAGTCGAGCTAGGTGGTGTTTTAACTTGTTTATGCCCCCATACATAGTTGTTGGACAACAGTTGCATTTTACTTGATTGTCTTGCCCTGGGACTACCCGGACACAATGTTCCCATGCTTTATCAAGAGGCCTTCTAGGCCCGCCCTTAGGTGCCATGGATAACAATCTGATAGTGGAAAAAACATAAATTAAAACGAATTTTTATGTATAAATTAAAATGAAGTTAAAATTTTAATTTTTTAATAAAAAGGATTTGGCAAGCTGTGTAGGCTGCCATCACATCCTACAGGCTTGTAGGAAGCCATAGGGGGCAACGTACAGGCCTATAGGATGTGATGGAAGTCTACACAAGCTTGAGAAAATAAGCTAATAACAAAAATAATTTATTTAACTTTTATTTTAAATTCTTTATGTTTTGGGCCTTTTGGCAACCTGTGGAGGTTGCATCACGGCCTATAGGCCTGTAGGCTGCCACATCACGGCCTATAGGCCTGTAGGTTGCCACACGGCCTATAGGCCTGTAGGCTGCCACAGGTATATGGCAGCCTACACGCCTGTAGGTATATGGCAGCCTACACGCCTGTAGGCCGTGATGGTAGCCTCCACAGGCTACCAAGACTCAAAACATAAAAAAAATAAAATAAAACTTAAATAAAAAACATAAAATACAAATAAAATTAAAAAAAACATAAATAAGTTTATTTAAGTTTTATATCAAGTTAAAATTAAAAAAAAACATAAATTAAAATTTATTTAAGTTTTATTTTCATTTGTTTATGTTTCGGGCCTTTTGGCAGCCTGTGGAGGCTGCCATCACGGCCTACACAAATGAAAATAAAACTTAAAAAATAACCTATGTAGCACGGGAACCGCTCTCGGCTTTTAGTAAACTCGTTCCCGAAGGGCCTGTAGGCTGTGATGGCAGCCTCCACAGGCTGCCAAAAGGTCCGAAACATAAACAAATGAAAATAAAACTTAATTAAATAACCTATGCAGCACAGGAACCGCTCTCGACTTTTAGGAAACTCGTTCCCGAAGTTCCGATGTTCTAGGGAACTTGGAAACTTGTAGGGAACTTTCCAAATCCAGCGGAAACTGTTCCATATGGTTGGGAACTTAGTGGGAACATTTACCCTCTAAAATCGGGAACTTGGGGACTTTTTCTTGCGTATTTCCTTTATCGGGTGCTTCCACGCATTCATGATAGCCACGTGGGTTGTTAACGACATTCCTATTTCTTCGCGACCATAGATATTCATGGTTGACTCATAATTTTTTCTCAAGAAAACTACGTTGCAGTAAAAGTCTTTTCCGTGCTATCTTGTCAAGTTGGTGGATTGATCTCTGTCTACCGCCCATGCTAGAGTATTCACTAGTCCCTACATTGAATTGTAGTTACCGCTAATCAATAATAAATGTAAATTTACTTTGATTTTTTATATATTAAATAAATGAAAGTAAATTTATATATTTTACTATTTACTTTATGAATAAAAAAATCTTACTTTAAAACTAAATTCATACAGTACGTTTAAATAAACATTATCTTGATTTTTATTTTATTTATTTTATGATAGTTTAAATTTGATTATTTATACACCTTTGCAAATATACTAGCATAGAATGCCTTGTAGCCATATAATATTCTAATACATTTTAATCATAGTTGACACAACTGAAAGCTTACTCTATACTTATAGGCACAAATATAGGGACTATAACTTCTAAAAGTCCCCACTTTAGAAAGAGTCTACCTTATATAATCAATGATGTGGATGGTAATATTGAATTTATTGCCATTTCCTTATGCTAAGAGATTCTAGTTACAACCGTAATATAAGGGATACGCTAAGTCATCTGGTTTGTGTTAATGTTTCTTTTCTTCTCATGTTTTTTTAATTATTTTATTTTTATATATATTTTTAATGTATATTATTGCCTTTCCCAAGCTGCTGTTTCCTGCAAATTTGGGGGAAACTTCTAGATCGATACTCGTACCCAAGTTCCCTACGTTCTGCGTTCCAGAAACTTGTGCAACATAGTAAATAACATTAAAAATTAAAAATACAAATAAAAAAACAAAAAACCACCAACCTGAACTCGGCTTGTCAATGGCAGATGAAGTCTAGTTAATGGCAGATCACCCGCGAACTCCTTGATGCACCCACGATCTCCTTGCACCCTTAACTGAAACCCAGTTGCTGCTCTTCACCCATCGCGAGACACCACTCAATGCTCTTGCTTAGACTCGAACTGAAATGTTAATGTGAATGGAGGAGGAGTGGAAATGCCTTCTTAAAGGCTCAAAGTACCAGTTTCCCTCCAAATCAAAATTCCTGTGGTCAACTATCCGCCCAGTCAACTGCCACGAGGGACACGAATCGGACATGTTTGGGCGAGTTTACCCGAGTTTGGCGAGTTTACGCGAGTTTGGCGAGTATCAATGAGTGTCGAGTCCATGCCCCGAGTCTGCTGCAAGTACTTGTTTCCCAGCTCGCTCGGCTAGACTCACGAGTTTCTAGCAAGTGAGACTACATTGGTTCAAACAACCGAGAGAGTACAAAGAGTTCAAAGTTTTACACTAAAAAGCCTTGCAGAGGCGAACCAAAACACTACAATCGTTTTCAATCTTATACCTATTGCATCCAGGGTCTAACTCAATTCTATTAAACTTATAATTTTATTGCTTGACAAGGAAAAATGCATGTAAACATCATAAATAGAACTAATCATGACCAAAGACATGGCCACTGTGGGCTTCCTCCATAGAGATATCATCCCTATCGGGATTAGAATCATCAAGTGCCCTTTGTTTCTCAATAGAGTTTGCTTCTAGTTGTTGCGTAGTGTCCTTGCCCCCTTGATCCTTTGTTGAACCAATGGAGATCAGAGGAATCCATGCCATTGATTGGGAGCTCCTAGCAAATCCCAATATCATATTATATTGCATCTCTAGGTTTGTCCCCATTTTGTTGGAGTTAATCTTTTGTTCCCCAAGATGAGCTTCCAATACATCTTGCGTGGCCTTTTGTTTTTCCACATGCTTGCACAAATACTCAATAGCTTGTCTCATGCCTTCTATATGTCTATATAAGTGCCTGGACATTTTCTTGACCTCATAATTCCCTTCCTCACTTTTACCCCTAGATAGAGGAGGTCTATCCATTATTGAGTCCTAGCTTGAGGATTGTCTCAAATTTCAAATTATTTGGTTCACAAAGCTGCTGTAAACAACCGGTTTTACACTAGACAAAAGTGCCACCTAACGACAATTCCGAGTGTCGGAGCAAGTGTATGAGTGCCAAAACAAAAACAGAGGCTGAGGCCCATTCCTCCAACAAAGAAATCCCTAGTGCTCACAATAGGAAAGGAAATCCCCTTAATAAACAAATGTACCAAAAATAAAACAGAGGCTACAAAATCTTTTTCCTCCAACAAATAAGACATCGAGACTCGTAATAGGTAGAGTATTTCCCTTAGAGAACAAGGATGCCAAAACAAACACTACACAAGAGTAGCTAAGCAACTTACCCCTAAGGATGAGACTAGAACGTCCAATAGGTAAGGTGCCTAAGTTCTCGACGAGCAACACATTCCTCACTAGGTAACCATAGCCGTTCACATTCCTCTCCTTATCAAAACCAAGTGCATACAGGAGAACCTAGAACACAACATTTTGCTTAGGAATCATGGAATGGAATAAAGCATTGAACAACCCTAAACACATTACCCCCCCAATGAGTCGCATCACCATTAAACCAAGCATAAGTTCAAGCTCAGATTAGTCTGAATGCAAGTGTGTGGATGTAGTAGAGGCACGAGGGAGAGGTATATCAACTCCTTTGTACTTCACCCTTGGACACATGTTCGCCACCCTCCAAAGCCCACCATGCATATAGTGAAGGAGTTTCCAATGATTGCTTAGAGTGAAGTATAATAACATGATGGATGATAACTAAGGTAACCAAAACATCTTAGGGGTCCCTTCATTTTGGACGAGGACTCGTTTATCCAAATAAGTCGCCCGATTTTCCATGGAATCAACACTAGAATTGTTTTATCTTCTAATGTGAAGGAGACCAATCGAATCAAAGGAGGTGTCACCGCACAAATTAGCACCCTCTCGAAAGGTTACAGAGGCCTCTCGAAAGGTTACAGAGGCCAGTGCTAACATTGACAGCTGACTAGGAGATGCACCCACTGTCCTCAAAATGCACTCTCCTCTCTCTTTAGGCCATCTCCTTTGGCCACGGGAAGCTTCCCAAATTAGGGTGCAACAACGAGAACAACTCTACTTCTAACAAAATCCTCCTACTAGATTAGTCACCAGTGCCTTATGGAGTCAATAAGATATTTGACAAAATACTCAATGATCAGGCATAAAACTAGGAGGTTAGGAGCAATATGATTTGGTGCTATATATATCAATGAACTGTAGTATAAAACCAGCACCAATAACTTGTAATAAAACTTGAATCAAACCCTTGAAAAATCAACACTAGATACCTCTTGCCTCTCACAAACCAATCTTAGACTTGTAGCCTTCTTGGGGTCATTTAGGTTGGTAATACCTGCTGCAATTTATGGCTGTACAAACACTTTCAGATCTGTACCATCTTTGAAGAACATGGGTGACTTGATATAACACTTCAAAACTCCCTAGGGCACCCAATAAAGCTTGGAGATGATGTATAAACCCCTTGCGGCTCCTCTAGGGCTTATCCTCAGTCAAACGTAGGCCTGCAAAACAGTATACCAAACCTGCACTAGGGCTACGACCAACCATAAAGGCTTACATCACTCTTCTAGGGCTGACCTCACCCTGGTTTAGGCCTAAAACAAGCTGCAAATCACACTTTTTTGTGGATTTTTTGACTTTCTATGGATTTTATAATGAGAAACAATTCAGAAATAAATAACAGCAGTAAGCTTTTTTAGATTTTTGCAATTAAACTCAGTACAATTCAAAGTACAAATAGCTTCAACAAAGTGAAAAGTTGAGCTTGGAAGGAGGACATCATGTCCCATCTAACCCCAACAATGTGTTAACATTGACAGCTGACTAGGAGATGCACCCACTGTCCTCAAAATGCACTCTCCTCTCTCTTTAGGCCATCTCCTTTGGCCACGGGAAGCTTCCCAAATTAGGGTGCAACAACGAGAACAACTCTACTTCTAACAAAATCCTCCTACTAGATTAGTCACCAGTGCCTTATGGAGTCAATAAGTTTTTTTTCAAAATACTCAATGATCAGGCATAAAACTAGGAGGTTAGGAGCAATATGATTTGGTGCTATATATATCAATGAACTGTAGTATAAAACCAGCACCAATAACTTGTAATAAAACTTGAATCAAACCCTTGAAAAATCAACAATAGATACCTCTTGCCTCTCACAAACCAATCTTAGACTTGTAGCCTTCTTGGGGTCATTTAGGTTGGTAATACCTGCTGCAATTTATGGCTGTACAAACACTTTCAGATCTGTACCATCTTTGAAGAACATGGGTGACTTGATATAACACTTCAAAACTCCCTAGGGCACCCAATAAAGCTTGGAGATGATGTATAAACCCCTTGCGGCTCCTCTAGGGCTTATCCTCAGTCAAACGTAGGCCTGCAAAACAGTATACCAAACCTGCACTAGGGCTACGACCAACCATAAAGGCTTACATCACTCTTCTGGGGCTGACCTCACCCTAGTTTAGGCCTAAAACACGCTGCAAATCACACTTTTTTGTGGATTTTTTGACTTTTTATGGATTTTATAATGAGAAACAATTCAGAAATAAATAACAGCAGTAAGCTTTTTTAGATTTTTGCAATTAAACTCAGTACAATTCAAAGTACAAATAGCTTCAACAAAGTGAAAAGTTGAGCTTGGAAGGAGGACATCATGTCCCATCTAACCCCAACAATGTGTCTTTTTCCCTCAACACCCTCCTTGAATGGTACGACCTTCAAAGCTTGCTTTTAGAAGTGGATGATTTGCATTTTTGACTAATATGACCAAAGGAAGGGGGTAATACAATAATTTGAGGTCCAAGTGGGGTCGAATGAGGTGTGCTAGAGCGAGTGTGACAACCCTTGGAAGCGCAATCACCTTTACAAAGCATGAAATAATGAGTGTGGCTAGGGGCTCCTAAGCCATGTGTCCTAATGGAGTCACTCCAAAGTGCACCAATACCTACCTAGGTCATAAATGCTAGACATGATGAGGAGTTACCACCCATCAAGGGGTAGTCAACAGGGCCACAAGACTAGTACACCATGAAATGAGGACCAAGAGGACCTTCCATGACCGACTGAGAGGTCTGGAGCACCAATAGACCAACACTTTTACAAAAAGCAACCCCAACTTGGTCTTTTACAATGGAAAAAGGACCCCCCTCCTTGGCACATATGGTAGGGTACACTGCAGAGAAACTGGGGCATAATAGGAGGCTGTGAATTCTTTGCAACATTCTAGATAGGACTATGTCTTCATTGCCCCTTTACTTTCTAGTAAGATCAATAACTAGGGAGGAATCTCCAAATATTAACATTTACTTGATTTGCTGAGACAGAAGGAGAGTGATCCCAAGGTACAAAGAAAGGATTTCTACTTGGTTGTTGATTGTAGCCCCAAGGCCCCAAGTGAAGCTCAATACTTGTTCTCCATCAGGTCCATAAAGAACCCCCTCCATGCCTGCCACCCTTGGGTTTCCTTTGGAAGCACCATTAAATAAAATTTTGAATCGCTTATGTTTTGCCAGCCATGTTTGAAATTCTACTTTCTCTAGATCGATAATGCTAGATTCTCCCTACCAAGCTCCATTATGGATCAATAAATTTTATCCTTAGCCGTAACAGTTAGTGTAAGGTCTTAAGGATGACAAGAGAGTGGGTTTTGATCCACTTATGTGTGCGTGGGGAGTGGAATGCAAGCCTCACACCTTCAATCGTTGCCTCTAGTTGCCCCCATGGCAACATCAGGAGCCAGACACCCTCATGGGAATTGAACCTTGGTCACCAATGAAAAACTCCTCTTTCCTCACCGATGGATCCAATCAAACCCTAGGGTTTTATCACAAAATGTAATTGTCCAATCTCCAAGGGTAAAACACTAACTCTAGAACTCCAAGATGTTTCGAGAAACCTTAGCTCCTCGAGAGAGAGAGAGAATACAAGTACATGTATATGAAGATGCAAGAGAGAGAGTGATGATCATCACCAATGTCTCCTCCATAAGAGCAAACTTTAGTCACAAGTGCAAACTCCAAATGAAGATATCCCCTCTAGATTTCATAACTCCACCTAGGGTTCACAAGGAAACCCTACTGAATTCCTCCAAGAGGCTAAGTATAAAGAAAAGAGAACAAATGATGATGTGAGTGGAAAGACTCTATCCATTCTCCACTTATATGGGAGGTAAGGGAGGCCAACAATACTATGTGGGCATGAACCCTTACAAGCAACCTACATGAGCCTTGTAGGCCAACATAAGTGAGATGTCCACTTTAAAGTACATGTGTCATGCTCCAAGATGATGTTGTACACAATGAGGGCTTCAAGTTGATGTAGCTACAAAAAGGTAAGTCACATGCCTTCGTCACAAGCCTCCATGGACTCCACGATCCTCCTAAGCCATGTGCTCCATTGGGTTAGCTACCCCTTGCAAGAACAATATTGAAGCCCTAGGCATCTTCGAGCCATCTCTAATCCTCCAAATAGGAATCCAAGTTGCTACATGCCATCAAGGGCTAGAAGCACTCCTCCATGATGCAAAACGCTCCTCATCCCAAGTAGGGTGCTCTCTAAGCAATTAATTCCTCCATGTGGCCATTGTGAAGGGAATCCACCAATCGAGCAAGAGAACTCCAATGCCCAAGGTAAAAACACCAAGCCCATGCCATCTTAAGGTCAAGCATCCACTGAGCAAGCTATCTCAATTGTGCATATCCATCATGGACCATCTCTCATGTTGCAGTCCACCTTGGTCCATCAAGGGGCAGAACATACACCATGTACCCTAAACCTCATGAGCACCCCTAAACATGGTGTAAACACTTCCAAAGTAACCTGGAAATATCAGAGCATAAGCGACAACAACATTCTTTTATTTGGTTTGGCCTAGAAAAGAAGGGAGAAAACTTGAGTTTACCTTGCAATGGAAGACTAGCTTACTTACATGGTGTTATGGTACCTTAAAACTTGTACTGTTTCCAGCATAAAAAATGCCTTTATCTTCTTCAACAATGAAGAGATTAGATTTTAAATATTCAATTTTTTGTTTGATGGGCTAAGCGTAGATCATAGGTGATTTATATGTTGTATCACGATGGCGGCCTGAGAATATGATAGTTTTGTAATGTTGAGATTTATAAGGGTCAACAAAAGAATCGATGGAACCAAATCCCACCCAAATTCAGAAAAAGCCTACTCACAATTGTGCTAGAGAGAGGTAGGTCTAGTGCACTAGAGAGAGTGCAAAAGCCAAGCACAAGTGTAGAAAAATAGAAATTTACAAGCGCACCTAAGGGAAAGTTGCCAATCACAATAGAGGACGCCAAAATTAAGCACCCTTAGGTGTATAGCACTTGTTGATCGAGAAGATCACAAGATGAGATTCTATGGATGAGAGCTTGTGTGTATTTATACACAAGCTAAGTGATGCCTCCCTTCAAGCGGGGGTTATGGGCCCAAAAAACAATGGCACACACCCCAAGAGAATTATTGAGCCTACATATCAAGTTGGACTAGTATGCCTTAACAGTAAGCCTAGTATACAATAAATGAAATCAAATATGGCCTTAGTCATAATTACTAGTAGATAATATTAGATATAAATGGGTTGTGGCCATATGTATAGATTACACCAATAATTCCAATAGCCCCCCCTCTTTAGTTGAATAGGGGGCCATAGAGAGAAGCTATTACAACACAAGATTTACTTCCCCCCATTAATGTTGAGCGAAGGGCCATATCACCCCCCTTGAACTCCACATTGCTTTTTCAAAAAGCCATCAAGATATCAATAGCCAAGACTAAGCTTGAGAGAGATGTGTGAAGTTGTAGTTGGACAAGGACATCAAAAACCTGATTAATGGCCCCTGGTGGAGAAGATTCCTCGTGATGCTGCTCAAATGGGTCAACAAGGAATTCTGTTACATCAAATTCGTCTTAAGGTGGAGAAGACTCCTCTTGATAGCACATGGATGGATCAACAAGAAATTTGCTACATCAACAAGAGTGGATATAGCCCATGTGGGTATAGGCCTTGACTGATCAGAAGGAAGAGTAATTAGTGTAGGAAAAACATGCAAGGTGTAGCCATTATCACTGAGTAATGGAGTCGAACTATCAGGAGCATCTTTAATAGGTAAGAAATCATTTGCAACATGAGGACTGCATGGGCCATTGACAAGAGCATCGTCATTTGCAACATGAGCTTTGGATGACCTACTGACAAGAGTACCCTAAAAAAGCAGAGATGTCTGTAATAGAAAGATTGTATAAGTCATCATTACTGTCTACATCAATCATAGGAGTCTACTTAGATACTGTAGGAGTACTTGTAGAAGCATATAGAGGACCAACATCACATTGTGAAGGAGAAGGGTCCATTAAAACATCGTAGGATTCATCTAGTAGAGGACATGAATGGTAATGAGACGATGCATGATCCATGGAAGCATGTTGAAGTATATCTGAAGAATCTTTGAAAGAAACCTTGTCAAAAATAGTCTTTCTATATTCAACCACCCTGTGAGTGGTGGTATCCTTGAAAAGTTTCAGTATAGCCAATTAGAGTGTAATAGGAATCTGGAGATGTTGATGTGGTTTGGCTTTCATTAGAAGCATGGCCCCATGCACTACATCCAAATATTCTAAAATTCAAAATAGAAGGTTTACTGCCATACCATTTCTCATAAGGAGTAATTCCTATGACAACACGAGTAGGTGTTCTATTGTTGATATGCGTTGCACAAATAGTTGCATCTCCTCCAAAATGGACTAGCAAAACAAAAGATTAAGGCTATCATTAAGGCCATTTTTCCTATGGTTTAATTGAAAAATTTCAATTTGTAATAATTAAGTGGTTTGGGGGTGGATTTTGACAAATGGGGGCTCATTTTCTAAGCCAGAGTACCCATTTAACCCCTAAACCCACTTATCCTAAGTTTCTGATGATTATTTTGCACTTAATTGAATATTTCCTCAAAATTAATAAATGAGGAATATTTAATTAAAAATAATCAAAAAATAATAAAATGGAGAAAATCCAAATCTCTCCAGAAAAAAGCTAAATTGAATAAAGTAAAGAGCTAAATGACATGGCACAGGGCATAAAGGAATATTCCAATCACACCTACCTGATTTCAGTAGCAATCAGAGCACAACAGATGACTTCTTCTTGGGATTTGCGCCCTCCTTCATTAGCTTGGGCGACTTTGTGAGATGGCATCATTTCATTGGCTTGGAGATGATTTCAATGTGAAGGGTGGGCGCCTTGCCTAGGTGGAGGCCATCTCACCCATTCACAACTACCTGAAGACTCAGTTAAGTCTCCATTAGAGCTTGGATCTCTCACTTGGTGGTTGGAATGCGCCCAGCTTGCCCTAGCTCCATGCTAATTCGATTTAGGTCTTTGCTCTCTCTCTCTTTTGTATAAATACAGGGTCTCTTCTCCCATTTCAGGGTGGATGATTTTTGCAGAGAACCTCTGGTGAAATATTGTAATGCTTGTTGCTTTCATGCAATTATTTGAATAAAGAAAGGCTTTGGAGGCTCATGTGGTGTGGTTCTTGGATGCATATGATGTGGTGAATGAGGTGATACAATTTCAAAATTTTCTCTTGCTTTGTTAATCTGTGGCTATAGATCAATGCTTTAGAGGGTTTACATAAGCACATAAGAATAGGTATTTGTAGTCTCAAGTTATCTATTTACATATTTACTCTTAGAGGTCTAAAAGAGCATTGTCTTATTCAGTTGTATCTCATGCTTTTTTTTATTTCAATTAGTAGATAGTACATGATCTAATCCCATTTTTGCAAGTTTATGAGTTCGTTGTTTGCAGATCACTCCATTCTCCCGAGTAAAGGGTTGAGCTAGTTTGCATCTCCCTTTCTTGGAGCCAAGTAAAAATCCAACAACTAATTGCCAAGTGAGATCCAAGATTGCTTCAAAGATTCAAGAGCTAAGTGGTTCTACTTCTTGTTCACCCTTAAAAAATCAAATTTCAAACTTGTTCTACGTGGTTACTAAGCTAAGGTTGTGGATTTTTAAAGCTTGATCTTTCTCCAAGCCTTTTTCGACTTTACTTTCTCCTTTCTCCTTGCTCGCCTTTCGCCCTTGTTTCTTTTGCTTTCTCTCCTCTTTGCCTTCGCTTTCCTTGACTTCTTCATTGGCTGCCTCTTTATCTCTGTTTTTGCACCCCTTCTACCCTTCATTCTTCACCCTCCTCCTCTCTTTTTTGGCTGTCTTTTTCATCCATTTGCAGCCACCTTTTAGTTCTCTTTGCAGCCCCTTCTTCCTCATTGGCTGCCCCTTGCTCTCGCCCTTCCTTCTTACCTTTCTTCTCTTCCTCCTTTGGACTCCTTTCCTTGCTTCTTCCTCTTCCTTGTTTGTTTACTCCTCCTTCCTCTTTGTTTCTTCTACTTGCTCTCTTCTTCTTGTCTTCTCTTTTGTTTTGTCTTCTCTTCTTTTGGTCTTTTACTCTAGTCTTTTCCATAACTTAGATCTTAGCTTGCATCTCGTTAAATTTCCATTTCCTAGCTTAGTTTCCTAAGTTTTACTTAGCTTGCATCTAGTTTTAAATTTTTGCATTTAGTTAAAATTTTCAAAGTGTGCACTTAGCTCAGTTTCAACTCATACCTAGTTCATTTATTTTTGCATACTAGTTTAGTTTGCAAAGCTTTCTTTTCTTAGATCTTAGTCTGCTCTTATGCTAGTTTAGTTTAATCTTAGTTTCATTCAATTTTGCTAATCTCTTAACAAGTACTTGTCTAGAGCTCTTATTTTTTAGGTGACCAAAGAAGATAAACCAAGAGAAAAAACCCAAAGGCTAATAGCAAACAAGAAGAGCAAGCAAGCAAACAAAAAAGAGCAAGCAAACAAGCAAACCAAAACAAACTCCTTGAAAAACACTTCCCTCTTCTTTCATTCCCCCATCTGATATTGTGCTTTCAAGTGAAGACAAAAAACACAAGTATTGTAAAAATTAAATAAAAGAGCAAGTGGGATAAAGGCTCCCACACCCCACTTCCCCCATTTGGGGGAAGCTTGTATCGTCTCTTGTCCCTTTTTTGCATTAACTTAGTTTTATTTTGCTAGAGTAGTTTCATTTTCTAATAAATTGTTAGATCTTAGAAGCTGATAGTTTAGTTTTCTTTTTGTTCAAGTATTTCCATTTCATATAATTTGTTATTTAAAAAGAACATAAAATCTCTTGAATCTCACCGAAAGGTGGATCAAGAGTGCTCTCTGTCGGAGAGTTTACTTGCATTTTTGTTTGATTTGCTAACCCCCTTGCTTTCCCGAGTACGGTCTTAGACCTGAAAGAGACTCTTGGGTAGTGTAGATTTCTTTTTCGCATTTTTCAAGTTCATTTTAGCATCTTATTTTTCACAATTAAATCTCTTGAATCTTGTTCATTGTCGGATCAAGAGTGCTCTCTATCGGAGAGTTACAATGGTTCTTGCTTCATAACCCATAATAAAATTGGAATTTACATTTGCTACATTGTGTATGCTCTGCCCACTTGTGGTATACCCAAAAACAGTTGTAGACTTATTAATCCTCCACATCTAATTCCACTTCAATCTAATAAAATTTATTCCCAAGAAACCAACGAAAATTCCGCTTTGATGTTTAAATAGTCGAAAGTGGGAAAATTCTGCCTGGGGACGCTGGAACTCTTGGACCGAGACCTTAAGGGCATTGTTAAACTACATCCTTGGTTGGTGTAGTGTTGAACACGTTCTAGAGACTTCGGCCAGCCAACATGTCCTTGTACAGAACCACTTAGACTATTTTCTGGACATATCTCCAGTACCGCAAGGTATATCTTGGGGATCCCCTTCCTTTTAATAATCAACCTCACCCCAAAAATTTACAATAAAATTTACCAAGAACACTTGCAAAACAGTTCTCAAGCACACCAAAGACTTGTATTCAGCATCCCAAGCACAAACATTGACTCCATTTGGCACTGGTCTTATCACTCATTATTTACTTTGCTTATTATCTATCTGGATCATTTGTTTTATCTGTTTAAATCATATCATGCTGTGGATGCTTTATATTTAAATTGTTATTATCAGTGGTTGTGTATCTTTAATCATTTTGCAAGTACATGCTTGGAATATATAAACTGTTATTGTAAATCATAAAAACTCCTAAAAAACACCCATCCTCATCTTACAACTAAAAACATTTTAAAACACAAGAGCCTTGTAAACTCTTTGTAGGGTCTAACCCCCTTGGCTTCGTTAGGAGTTTGCCTAAACGGAGGAGTCGGGATCAGGTGACAACACCTGACTCTTTGCTTGCCCCCAAGGCCACACCTTTCCCACTTGGGAAACAACTTCCGAAAGATTTCTGCTGTTGGTGTGCACATCGGCGGGCAACTTCTCATAGTATGAATTTGGTAGTACACTTTATGTTTTGGTCCTCTTCTCAGCAAGAGTGGATCGTTGATTTTGGAGCTACCCGACACATGACCAAACATGAACACCTTCAGGGTTCTCTCTAATTATAGAAAAGGGTACAATGGAGAGAAAGTGCTTATTGGTGATAATTCAGCCATACGACATCACCACAACCTACAACTCGTATGGCTGAATTATCACCAATAAGCACTTTCTCTCCATTGTACCCTTTTCTATAATTAGAGAGAACCCTGAAGGTGGTCATGTTTGTTGTATCAAATGATGACATCACCACAACATACAACTCATATGGCTGAATTATCACCATGTTACCAACTTTTTTGTACCATAGTTGGATTCTCTGGAGAGCCACCATTTGACAAACATGATAAGTGTTTGACTCCAGTGTATCAGATGATTCAACATTTGTGGCTAGCCAGTTATGGTTAGCCTGTTTTGTTTTTTGAGTCGACATGACCATGGCCCCATGGGGGTTTGTAATAAAAGTGTGCTAGTAGGATCTGAGTGCCTCAGTTCCTCATGATTGGATTAAGCAACTAAGGTATTCCAGGGAGTTTTTTCCCTTGTCAATTATACTTTGCTTAAGGCGATGTATAATCAATGAGGATTTCTCCCGCTCCTCCAAAGCTGGAATGCCCGATTTTGAAAATTTGGCCATGGGGGGTTATTAGAGGCCAACTAATGTATATAAGCCTACTAGACACTGTTAGAATAGGTGTCGGTCATGTCCTAGGTCCATAAAACCCTCAGAAAAAATTTCGAAATTTTTTTACTGGACGCGTCGGAATTGGGGTTTTTATTTTTTAATTATTTTTAAATTTTAATTAAATTTCTCTATAGTTTAAATAGAGAAATTTGAGTCTGTAATATGTTAGTCATCCGGGGTCCGAATTTAGTGTTTGATGGCTCGTTTCATAAGCCAAAAATCACACATGACCCATGGAGCAACTGAACCCAACTTTCGGATGTCAATTTAGCCTCATAATTAATATTTTCTCTAAAAAGTCATTTACAGAGAAATTATTAATTAAAATAATAAAATTGAATATTTTGGAGATAATCCAAATCTCTCCAAAATTAATCAATTTGATTAAAATAAAAGGCTAAATGACATGGCAATGGACATTTATGAGGATTCCAATCAACCCCAAGTGGCCTAAGTCAACCATCCAGTCACCAGCAAGAGATCTTCTTGAGCCAATTCGCCCTTCTTCATGCAAAGTCGAGTTTGATGTGTTGTCATGTGGTAAATGGTTTGGTGGTTGTGCATTTAAGCCTAGGGAGGGCGCCCTCATGACTCATCAATCATCAAGCTTGGCTCCTTTACAAGACATGAGTTAGCACCTACCCACGCTCCACATGTCCTCCTACCAACTAGCTCGCAATCTACCCTAAGCTCACGTCAATCTACCTCTAGCTCACGTCTTTCCTCACTAAGCTCACGTCTAGCCTTGTTGGAGTGTGATTATTGGTTGGTGATACTTCCTATGCCTCCTTCCAAGTCGAGTCTTGCCACCTCAATCCATTCAACCTACCACCCAAGTCGAGTTTGCCACCTCTTCAATCATACCTACCAATAAACTCGACTTTGTCCATTGTTTAGCTCTCCAAGCCTTCCTTTGATTGGAATTCGACCCACTTGTCCATGCCAATTCGACCTAGGGTTTTAGCTTAGGATTTTACTATAAAGAGACCCTTTGGGGTTATTATCTCATGGATTCTTTATGCATCGAAACTCTGATGAAATTGTAAGCACTTTTTATTGTTAATAAAGTTGAGACTTTGGAGGTCAAAAACGTGGAGGCTCTTGATGTGCATTGCTTCACTTGAGATTGAGGTGATATTGTTTTACATTTGATTTGAGGCTCGTAAGTTGTAGATCATGTTCAAGATGGCTAACAATCTAGCACAAGTAGCATGTATCTAGTTCTTTTCACTTAAATATTTTGTTTCATATATATTATCTATGCTTAAGGTTCTTGCAGGTATATCTTCACTCTACATAAGGCCAAAGGAGTTCTAGCTTTATAGATTTGAGAAACAAGGGAGTTTGGATCTTCTCCATCAAAAACTCAAAATACTTTCTTGGTTACTTTGTTACTTTAGCCTATCTTCTTCAAGCCTTCTTTTTCTCCTTGAAATCTTTGTATTGATTTGCTAAGCCTTTTCTACCCTTCCTAGATCTTGATCCAAGATTGTTCTTGTCTTTTCAAGCCATAGATTAGTTTGCCATAAGGTTGAAGTTCCTTCAACCTTGGGGAATAGCTTGGGATTTGTTCCCTTGTGCTCTCTTCAACACTTGTTGTCGGCGTATCACCGGTTAACCGGAGGATTTCCAAGACTGTTTTCTAGACCCTCAAGTGTTCCACTTGAAACCCTTGCCCTAGATCTACTTCTCCCTAGGTTTGTCTTCATCCTACCTTTTTTCCCTTTCGTTTTTGCCTTCTATTTGCTTTTCAAAACCTAGCCCTCGTCCCATCTTATTCCTCCTCTCTTCTCCATTCGTCCATCCCTTTTGGCTTACTTCTCTCTCCTCTCGTCCATCTCTAGCTTGGCTATCTCCTTCCATTCGCCCTTCCCTTCTTTGCCCTTCATTTCACCCTACCTTTGGTGCCTCTTCCTCTTCGTTTTTTAGCCCTTAGGTCTCTTCTCTAGCCTCTCGTCTCCCTCCTTTTTTCCTTAGGTCTCCTCTCGTCCATCTCCTTCTTAGCCCTAAAACCTACAAAACACAACAAAAACACAAGATTGTTAGTTAGTTTGTTTAAATCTTAGTAGTTAGTTTACATTATTGCAAAGTTAGTATTTTAGATCTCATTCTTTGTCATTATTTAGTTTCATTTTCCAAGTGGTAGGGCTAGTTCAAAATTGCAAGTCTTGTTTTGTTTTCCTAACATCTAATGGGTATTGGAGTTATTTGTTTATTGTAGATCTCTTCTTGTGAAAGAAAGAGACTTCTAATCTGAGCAAGCTATCAAGACAAGTGGACAAAACAAACCAAAAAGATTAGTATTATCCTTTGTAATAGACATTAGAAGTTGTTTCAAGTTTTTTACAAGTAGTTTATTTCAAAGTCCCTACAAGGGTTTCATTCCCAAGGGCAATTGTACTCTCTTAATAAAGTTGCAAGTGGGGTTTTTAAGCCCCCACATCCACTTCCCCATTTGGGGAAGCCTTGTAGTCTCTTAAGTGGTTTGAGTTTCTAGTTTAGATCTTTTTATATGCTCTTAGATTAGTTTTATTTCAATAAGTTATACTTGCTCTATTTTTCCGGTTTACTTACCCCCATGCTCTCCCGAGTACGGTCTTTGACCTGAAAGAGATTCTTGGGTCGATTAGAGTTTATTTTCCATTCAATACTTTACTTTTCATCTTGTATTTCTCTTCCAAACCTTGACTAGAGAATAGCTAACTTTGGGATCGTATCCCAAAGGCCACATAGTTTTGTGGTACCTTCTCGTTCCCCCATTAGCTTCTTGTGGACATCCAGCTAGCTGGAAGGTTTCCAGGACTGGTGGCTTCTAGTGATTGATCTTGTTCGGAGATCAATCCCACCTATTAGATTAGAATTTGTGTGGTAGAACACTAGATTTACTCAAGTTTCATTTTATCTTGCAAATAGTATTGTTAGTAATATTCCATATCTTGCTGATCTATCATATTGTTTAAATCTTTTCAAGTTGAGATATATTGCTACTACAAACTACTTCTGCTTCTTAAAACGAACCAAAGTCTCTTGAACTTGGCCAAATCCAAGTCAAGAGCACCCTCTATCGGAGGGCATTTTTTAGTCTTGCATCTTTCCCTGCATTAGGCATTGGTTAATTAGCAAGTCTCTTGAACTGTGGTCATAAGATCAAGTCAAGAGCGCTCTCTGTCAGAGAGTTGAACAAAGTGCTCTTTAATAAAACTTTTCAACCCACACACCCCTTTAATTAATTTACCTTGGTTTCTGTCCTACACCCGTATGCTCTGCCAACCGGAAACGGTTGGGCTAGTACTCAGAAAGGTGGAAGACTTGTTAATTCACAAGTGATAATTTTAATTAAAATTTTTACCCAAAACCCCAACCAAGACAAATTACTGAGTTCTTCCTAGGAGAGGTGGTGCCGGGAATCCACTGTCAGACTCGAGGGCGGTCAAGCCGCAAGCACACTTGCTCTCTTTGCAATCTGGGTGCTCCCGACCTATCACCTAAGGTGGCCAGTATTTTTCTTGGATAAGGTTCCACTCTTTTTTGATACCCTTGGTCTTATCCTAATGAATCAAGAACATCTAAAACACTTAAAATTTACCAAGAACAATTTCAAAACATTCTCACAAACAGCTACTTTCGATTTATTCTTTTCAGCATCACAAGTATTTTATTTGACTCCATTTGGCATTGGTCTTTAATAATTCTTACATATCTTTTGAATCTGGACTATATGTCCTTGTCGCTTGTTTAATCTCTATCTTGTGGATGATTTGCTTTAATTTCTAAGTCAAAGTATATTGTTATCTTCTGAATTTGTATCTTGTGAATTTTGCAACGTGGATTGCGTGTTTAAATCTGTTCTAGTCACTATACAAAAAACTCCTAAACAACACCCATCCGCATCACAACACCAAAAACATTTAAACACACAAAGAGCCTTAGACAACTCTTTTTTAGGGACTACCCCCCTTGGCTTCGTTAGGAGTTTGCCTAAACGGAGGAGCTGGGATTCAGGTGACAGTACCTGGCTCATTGCTTGCCCCCAAGGCCACACCTCTCCCCACTTTCTAGTGAGGGAGACAACTTTCGAAAGATTTCTGTTGCTGGTGTGCAGTTTGGCGGACAACACACCAATAAGCACTTTCTCTCCATTGTACCATTTTCTATAATTAGAGAGAACCCTGAAGGTGTTCATGTTTGGTCATGTGTCGGGTAGCTCCAAAATCAACGATCCACTCTTGCTGAGAAGAGGACCAAAACATAAAGTGTACTACCAAATTCATACTATGAGAAGATCCAACATTCTCATAAAGGTCTTTGGTGCCTACTATAGATCTTGCAAGTTATTCAATTTTTTGAAGACAAGTAAAGCAAGACTTGAAGGGATGGACCTCCTTATGACAATAGCCACATATGACTTTTCTTCATGGAGGATTGCGAGGATTCCCCTTTCACCTTGTTGGACTTAAATTTAAAAGGGGTTGAGATTACCTTTGGATGGGCTTGATCTTGGGGGAGTAATTCACCCATATTCCTTAGAGTAACTTGGTGTTGAATAAGATTAGAGCAAAACCTCTTCAAGAGTAGGAGTATGCCATAGAATATAACAGCAAAAGATTTGAAAGCTGGAGAGAGATTATGCAGAATGATACTTACAAGTTCTAGATCTAATTTGTCTTTTCTTCTTGCTTGACTGGTGTTAGCATTCAAGTTTTTAAACCTTGCACTATACTCCTCAAGTGTGTTGGAGTCACCCATCTTGAGATTGGAGAGTTGGGTTTGAAGTCAGTTGACTTGAGTAGAATTCCTTGTTCCAAAGAGAGTTTTGAATTTATCCCAAATTTTCTTTTCACCTTCGTTATCCTTGGTACAATGAATGAGATCATACTCGACATAAAGAGCGATCAACCCAAGAGCTATGTCCTTCTTCAAACACATGAGTCATTATTGTCATCATCTTCAATGGGAAGTGGCCTCGCTAAGTACATCCATAGGCCTTTGCTGTGAAGTAGGTAAGTGATTTGATCCACCCAAGAGTGGGGTAACAACCCATTTGAATCCATAGGCCCAACAACAACAGGATGAAGGATCCCTATGGAAGGAAGACTTCATAGATTCACCTTTATAGATCCATATGGTATAAAAACTTAGGTAACCCTTGGAATGAAGGCACTGGCCTTAAAGAAGGTTGAAAAGTGCCAAAGAACACCCTAGAAGGAAGGCACGACCCTAGATTAGGGTTTATATTCCTAGAACCTCTAGAGAAACCCTAGAAGAGATGATCCAGGAAAACCCTAGTTTTGCACCATAACAACAATGCCCACTAGCCAATAGTTTTTGAATCAACCAAAAGAATTGAGGGATTAAGGTTCATACCCACTTCGGTACTATGTTGAGATTCATAACGGTCAACAAAGGAACTAATGGAACTAAATCTCAACCAAATTCTGAAAAGCCTCCTCACAAGGGCGCTAGAGAGAGTGCATAAACCAAGTACAATTTCTAAAAAATAGAACATAAGTTCCTAAGAGAAAGATGACAATAAAAGAAGAACACCAAAATTAAGTGCCCTTAGACTTATAACACCTTGTAGTTCAGATCAAGAAGATTACAAGACAAGATTATATGAATGAGATCGTGACTTGTGTATTTGTAATTTTGTACACAACTAAATACACAAGTCAAGTGAGGTGTCCCTTCAAGAGGGTGAGGTATCCCTTCAAGATGGGGTTATGGTCCCACAAAACAATGGGGCACACCCTAAGAGGGTTATTGAGCCTATATGTCAAGTTGGACTAGGTTGGCCTAAACCATGAGCCTAGTACACATTAAATGAAATAAAACATGGCCTAATGTACACCAATAATTCCATCATGTAAGAAGTAATGGCAACCTAACTAGGGCCACCTAGCCCGACTACCCCTTAGTGGCAAATAGTTTATATATTTTGTTGATAAACTTTGTTGACCGAGACCGAGTACAAGGTTGTGGCCATATGTTTAGAACCAACCAAACTTTTTGTATTGGTGGTTTCTTGTATTCCTTTGCCTATTTATAGGCATTTGCAGTGATAATGGGAGAGTAGGGCTTTGGGTTTTGCAGTTATTGGTTAGGAGATTAAGCTGGGCCAAGAGAAGTGTCCATTATGCCTGTCTTGTATAATCTGGCTCTGAGTTGCCGACCATGTGTTCTCAAGAAAGTTTCTGTTCTATCTACTGCTTTATTGGATTACGTGATATTATTTTGGTTCTCTGTGCTACATCTCTGATTTTTAGCTGTTGTTATGATCGTTGAACTCTAAATGTCCACAGCTATGCTGCTTTAAAAATCTGCTGCCAAACTACTATTGATTAGCGCTAAATCTTCTGCTGTTAGTTGTGAAAATGTTGCTGTTAGTGCTGATTCACTATTATTACCATTGTTAAGATACTACTGTTCATGCTTAATTAGTTTCAAATTCTAGATCTGTTCAAATTTCTAGATTTCTATTATGAGTTTCCTTCCATTATAATTGTAGATTGCTGGTTAGTCTCATAATAGTGGTATCAAAGCCACTTTCGGGATCTTGTGGGAGCAACACAAATGATGACAATTTTTGAAATTTCCCTAGATACAGAGAAGATCTAAGAGGAGAGGCAATGTGCCTATTATCACTCATTAACGGATATCTTGGCTTATGAGATTCTTACAATAAAGAATCTCCTGAAGAAAGGTTACAGTCTATGCCCAGGGATGCACTCATTAATTTTGATACCTTCAAGCTAAAGGAGAAAAATACTGAAGGTTCACATGGATTTTGAGTTTGGAAAGCATAGGATTAAATGCTTACTTTGGATGATCTTATGAAAAGCACAACCAACCATCAAATTCTAAATTACTCTCAGCAACAATAACCACTAATAAATTATTGGACTGCTATTCCTTTCAACCAACAAATTGCTCACCAACAGATTTCAGAGATCAGCCAGTGATTTATGACAAAACACCTTTATCTATGCATTGCATGTGCTTTGATAATCATTTGTTTTAACCTCTAAGGGGTTGTTGCAGAACAGAAATGAAGTAAGCAGCAATCCCTTTATTTGAGGAATATGTTGGAAGATCTACAGCAGGTTCTAAGAAATCATTCCAGGTCTGCAAGTTGTGCTGCTCGTGATGAAGCCATTGATCAAGTAGGACAAACTGAGGCAAAACTTAAAAATTTCTGTAATGGCTCTATATCTCCTCCCACTGTAATAGATAGGGCACTGGTTGAAGGCCCGCTTTCCTGCATTGCAACTGCCTTCTTATTGTGGAGTTCTCCCTCACCACAGCTAGTGCATTGCATTTCCAAGGAATGTTTTGAATGGTTATTGGGGATTTCAACAACTTTCAAAAAAGAAATTCTTGCCCTCACTGAATTAACGACCATACTTATCATTGCTAATCATATTTGCTATTCACCTGCCAATGAATGCACAGATTTTCTGTTCGAATTGGCAGTAAAATTGATGCAATTATTGCTGGCCAAAATTTCCATGAAGATAGAGATTGTTGAATAGGCAGATGAACTAGGCTACTAGCATCTGCAGCTGTTGCAATTTCCAGGCAGTTTGTCACCCAACAAACGCCATTCAAGTTTGATGCTTTGCTTTTGATTTCAACCCTTTAGGTTTCTGTACAAAATGCTTTGCTTTTGATTTCAACCGTTTCGGTTTCTGTACAAAATGCTTTGCAGTCCAGCTACAGAGATACTACATGGCCTACATATGTTTGTATTGGGTTTGGAACAATTTTACAAATTGTGTGGTTGCTGATAAAAGCATCTGACACTTCTTTCAGCAGAGTCAATGTTGGAGATCTCTGGAGAAGATTGGTCAATAGGTCCTATGAACCTACCTGGAGATGAAAACATAGTTCCTTTGGATATGTATTTCTGCTATTTTTGGAAACATCAAGGGTTGCAACTACTGTGTTTATTAAAGGATCTTGTTCATTTCGTATTTGAGTCTGCCAATGGAGTAGGTTCTAACCTGGAAGAAGCCACCATAAGATTAGAAGACCTTGCTAATGTTTATGCATTGATAGAAAAAATGATGAAGCTGATATCAAATGCTTGTGACAATCAAGACAAACACATCAGTGAATCTAGCATGGTTAAAGTGATAACTACTTTGAATGATTTGGTTGGATACATTTTTGGATTTCGACTAGATGCAAAGCTGATGTCATGATGAAAAATGATTGTTTATTAGCATCTATCTGCATCACAGGCAAGCCGCAAGTACCTTACAGAATCATCCTCATCATACAACAAACAATTTCAACAACTTTTTTTCATTTATTCTTTGTCATAGGAGAGTGAAGAAGGCCCTTTCTCTGTTTAGTTCTTGCTGCCTACATTATGCCAAACTATACTGGAATGTAAAGGTTGTGTTATCACCAATCTTGTAGTTGCCCCCATAGGTGGATCGAATGTGGACGGTATAGGCAACTAAAGTGGTGAACCAAGAGGGCCTACGTTCCCAAATGGATGGTTGTCACGCCAACCAAGGCACTCTTCGCTTTAGCTTTTAAAGCCAAGATAGCAAGGGGGAGACCCAGATCTACTCCCGACAGGAGAGATCAACCCGATCACCAGATCAAATCAATCTAATGAGGCACGTAAGGTGACAGGTATGGAACCCTAGAAATAAGGAATTAAGATCATTGTGGAGGCTTGGAAAAGGGATAATATGACAATGATGTATAACACACAGTGACTCAATGATTAGGTATGATTCCAGGATCCAAAGCTAGTTTCAAATGATCAAAATCAATTGCCTTGGGAAACATGACCCTTAAAACAGGGAAAGTGTCCCAAGTCATAGATCTGATAGTTAGGGCTTTCTAGCTATGCTTGATGAAAGGATATGACAGTTTCAAGGTGTTTCAAGCAACAAGACAAAGATCAAGCCACAAGATAACTAAACAATCTAGGAAAGTCGAATTGACTTGGGGAAGATTAGTGCCTTGGGAAATGGGCCAAATGGAGTCGGATGTCCACCAAATTGTAGATTTGGAATGTTGAGGTGTTGAGGTAGGTGGATCTAAAAGATTAGGATCATCCAATGGCCAGATCTCAGTAGATTTGAGATTGAAATGTGCCACAAAGTGACCCAAGTGGGGCTCAACCCTCAAATGAGGACTGGGGCCCACAAGGTCAAAATCACTGAAGTGACACACTAGGGGTAGGTTATCAATTATGGAGATCAAGGATCAAGTGGGATCTCACCTACCCAGGTGCTAGATCCTTGCAAACTAGCCCCTCCTAGGAAGTGCGACCTCCCTTGAAGAGACTGTTTTTCCTTGGGAAAGGGGTCGGATGAAGGCCAAATCACACCAAACTACAGATCTGAATTGCCGTGGATACTGTAGAGGTGGGTTTTAAATTTTATACCCAAACACCAAGTGGATCTTACTAGATCTGAGAAAATGTAAAATGAGGGTTTGTAAATTGAGGGTTTTATCAATGAATTAGCTATGTCAATGGATTGGAGCCAAGACAAGAAGAACAAACCTGTGGATATTACCTGGATAACCTTGTAGATGCCTTGATGATGATGATCTATGCAAACCCGATCAATTTGAAGCGATTTGAGGTAGTTTTCTATGAGGTCGAATTGCCCAAGGAAGCCAATGCGCCCTCTCTCCTGCACAATAAACGTCAACAATATCAGATTTACTATGAACAAGAGATAAGACTAATGCCGCAAGAGAAATAACAAAAAGATAGCATAGATCACAATGATACTAATGATAACCCCCTGATACAAGCAAATGCCAAGTGCAGCGAGTTGAAGAAGCCTTGCAAAAATGCCCAAGTGAAGTCGCCCTCCTGTAGACAAGACAAAAGTTTCCAAAAAAGATAGATCTTACCACAAATACCCAAATGCTAGGATGCAATAGACTTTCCAATCACCATCTAAGAACACCAGATGCAAAGGAGACCACAAGAATTTCCACAAGAAAGTTTTTCTATATCAAGATTCCAAGAGCCAAAGACCCCTTTACAATGAGAAGCTCTCTCCTTTAAATAGGAAGGAGAGAGTCCACAATCTAACCACTTTTTAAATGAGTGGCTAAGATTAAAAGATCAAAAGATCTAATCAATGGTTGAGATGAGCTCAACAATACAATACATGGATCACTAATAAAATATAACAATAAGTGGACAAAATCGCCCTAGGAGAGGGGATCCCACCAAATCATGATGACAAAACATAAAATATAGCTCATGGTGGGTCTAAGGGGTAATTTCTAACACCCTTGGTCAATCCCCATTGCATAATATCCAAGAATAAATGATCGAGACACCAAATTGTGCCTCTCTGGGAAAGTCGTGAGCCTTAGGAGGCTCCAGAAATCATCAAAAAGTGCCATAAGTGATGGATGTGGGTCCCGATGAAGCTGAAATTACTGGAGAAGGTGTGGAAGACATCCCACTCATCATCACTGATCATCCCATGCCATAACCTTGCCTCAGTATCCCAAATCGAATTCCTCTGTAGCCATTTTTACCATTTTGGACTACCTCGAGAAATGTGAAACTGCCCAAACTGCCTCCTGGAGTGCTTGCGCTGTCAAGGTGAGCTCACCAATGAGTCTGGGAGTGGGGTAATATGGTAATAACAAGTGGCTGGACCACCCCCTCCATGCACAACGCCCTAGGTGAACCAAGTAAATCTCATCACTGCTCTGACAGGGCCTCTGACAAACCAAAACTGCACTAGGATAGCCAACTGAGGCTCAATCATCACTGTAATTGCCCGGAACTGAAAACAAACTGTCTCATTGGACTCAGAAGGTCCAAATCCATCTAAGATGTGTACTCATACACCATATAAACCTCTGCATGGTCCAAGATAAATACTCATCATATCCGGTAGACCAAATAATAATAATCTGTAAAAGTGCTGAAAAGCACAAATCATCATCAAAAGCCTGAAACCACTGCATAAGCCCACCATGGTGACCTGTATCAGACCATATATCATCTATCTATAGCATTGAGCTCTGCCACCTTATGTCCTGTGGTTGACTTTTGGTCAAACTGAGGTTTGACCAAGTCAACATGATCAAAATATGACTCAAACTGTCATCAAGCTGCTGCAAGGTGTCAAGGGTTAAAACATGCTTTACAATCCATTCACATAGCAATTATAACAAGTAGCAATCATTACTGGCGATTTAAATCCAAATATAATATGTCATTAATTATTATTAATTACTCAGACAAGATTTTCAAGGTCATACTCACTTCATAGTTGTGATCAATTTGCTAGTGAAGGGTGAAGGCTAAGAAACAATTGGCTAGGTTAAGGATGACTTACTGACTTGACACTGTGACACTTTGGAAATGGAAAAGGGAATACACACCATAGCATATAGTGGACAAGCAACAACACAGGAAATGGCGGTGTCTCACAAATGGATAAGTTGTTCAAAGAGTGTTTATTCACCTTACACAGATGCGCACAATCCATAATACAAATGAGGCCAGCAATCTTTTTGATATAGAATTTAAGTTCCATTGCTTTTTGGGCCTAGAGTTTCCATAGCGTTTGATCTATGTGTGTTTATAAACACATTGCATAGATTTACATTTAATTTAGGTTTCTTGCTGCAGGTGTGTTTTTAAGGCACTTGTTTACCTGAGCACTTCTAGGTGTGTCACAGACAGCTTGTTTACCTAGGTATTTACATTTCACAATAGATACAGCATTTGATATTTCACAGCCATTTTCATTTGGCTTACTTTTCATACAAGATATAACATTTGATTTCCATACTTTGTATTCATGGCAGCACTAAAAGTTTTAGGTTTAGCCAACAACATCTTTAGTGACTAGGGAGACTTCTCAAGGAAATCCAACTCACCATAGGTAAGTTTTGTCACCAACTCAGAGCCAAGACACAATAAACAGGGAAGCTTATCCAATATAGAGGCTACAGTGGGGGAAGGTCCTCCAAGCCACTAGTCAAGTAGTAAGTCAAGGTAATGAACAAACTGGGCAAGTCATGAATGGATGAAGACAATGAATAATGAAACCAACACTAGCAAGCCAAAGTATGGTGGGAATGATCACCTCTATTCTCTCTAAGGAGAGTAAAACCAATAAGTATAGGCCAAGAACTTCTAAGTCTGAGTAGGGACAAATATGATATACATATAGTACAACCAGGTCCACATATCTATATGATCGCCAGATCATGATACTAAGTGCTAAGACATGCTAAGAAAATGGAAATAAAAGCAACATAACCACAACACCATAGTATACCTGCTGAGTCATATACCTGAATGCTCACCATCTGAACCATCATCTGTCCTCTGAAACTACTGCTATAACTTTGGGCACTACTGACTGCTCTGTATAAATGGCTAAATAGCTACATCGGTCATCTCTCTGAGTGTCCTGAAACTCAGTCATGGCATGGGGAATATATCTGCTGTCCAAGATCTGATAGTGATCCATAGTAGATGCTCATCTCAGCATCTCAATCTAAGGGAACTGGCTGAATAGTGCACTGGAATCTGACAAAAAATGTATGGTAGCCCGGCTACTATATATGTGATAACAGGTTGCAATGCTCTACTGCCATGTGGAGGCCATAAACAGGTGCTGGAATATCTTTCTAAATTAGTTGACGATATTTCACAAAAAATGCTGGTACAATTCTACTAACATGCAACATTATGATGAACATTCTATTGTAGAGAGATGAGATTGAGGTTCAAGTGATTGTTAAAGACTTCCTTCTAGTATTACCAGCATTGACAGCTTGGGCAGCCTATTGCAAAGGCTTTGCTGTTGGTGTTGAGAAATGACAAAAACTCAGAAAACTCAGAATTCTGCCCACTTATCAGCCAACTGAATTTGATGTCGAATGCTTCAGGAAATACTCTGATATTGACCTCAACAGTAAAAAAAATAATTACACACTTTTATCAAGCTTAAATTTCAAGACACTGTAGGTGAATATACTACTTATGAAGCATCTTAGCAGCGGAAATAAACTTAAATCAGCAGACTGTAATGAAAGATGCATACACAGGAATTAAATATCAGATCACTGTAAATACTCATTAACTCAATATTTTTGGTCAAACTTAGACCTTGGAAAAACCCCCCCAACCCCTGGGGAAAACCAGCATGCAAGAGATCTTTATTAAGCTGAGAAATAAATGATACAACACAGGAATAACTTCAGAATTTCAGTACTGTACCAGCGCTTTGAAAAATGTGCCAAACCCACACTCTGCTAACAGCACATGCACTGTACACTCAACAGTACGGCCTCCTTGCTGTGATCACTTCCTCGAAATCTGTGCACATTAATACTAAAACAGCAGCATTAAAAGTACCTCGATTTGTGTGCTAATTCTCAGCTGTACATCTCATCGATTACTGTGCATAAACTCAGCAGTACGGCCTCCTGGGAATGATGTGCAGTCAACTGAAACCTTCTGTCTCTGTCTAGGAATGTGTGCTCACTTCATCCCTGTCTCAGCTCCTTAGCATTGTCTTCATTTACAGCAGCAAACTTCACTGGAAAAGCATGCCAAACACCAACAACTTTCACCTGGGAGTGCGTGCCCTTCTTCTTTCTCAGCAGAGCTCTCTCTCTTGCATGAAAATCGTGCCTCTTCTCCTCCTCTTCTCTTGGAGTGCGCCCTTCCAAAACTCTCTCTTGGATGTGACAAAATGAAGTCTCATACACTTTTTATTTACCCTATTAGGGTTACTCTCATGACTTTTCAACTTCAATGGATGAGATTAGATCTTGGCCAAGAGATCTATGGCTGGGATCTAATCTCTCACTCACTTAAATCTCCTAAGTGAACTTTACAATAAATTTTCTTTTTGAAAAGTCACATTACCCTAAATATATAAAAAGTACACATTATGACTTAGAGTCACTTTAGAAACATAATAAAGTGCGACTCACTTTTAAATCATAAAGTCACATAAAAAAGGTACTTTAATAAAAACACATTAATAAAGTCACTTTAAGACTATAAGTGAGACTCCACGTTATTGACCCCTGCACCTAGGCACCTGGTGCAGGAGTGCCACCGAGCTATCAAATGCTAACAGTTGGTTCAGTTGCATTGGTGTCTCTTGCACTATTTGAAGCCTGTGTTAGCCGAGCTGCAATTTCATTAGTGGAAGTAATCAACTCCAAATTGCTTCTTGGTCCAAGTGATGAGACTATGTTGCCTTACTGTTTTCTTGCAATGGTAATAAAAATGTGGGTAGATTGTCATGCTGCCTTATTGGTATCCTGCCATTACAATAAAGATGTGGGTAGATTGTCATACCTTTATCTGGATAACTGATCTGTAAACTGTCGTGGATATTCCACTGGATCAGTTCATCACAACAGATCTTACAATTTTGTTCATTGTGTTGATTTGATTTCATAAAATACTAAATATAGTGGAACTGAAAGAGAAACTAGAGCAAATAAGTACTCAATCCACACAATAACACAAGATATACGTTGGGAAAAGCCACTACGGGGAAAAACCTAGCCACATGAGGACTATGCCTTGCTCTTCATATTAAAATGAAAATACAAAGGAAATGGTACTCTCTATGGAGTTACCTATGACTCTGCGGCTAGAATGGCTACTACAGGATCTCCTATCTCCTTTGTTCTCCTATATAAAAGCCTTTGGGGACCAGAAGCCTCCCAAAATGGGGAGGTGTGATCCAAAATGGATCAATATATAATTCGTCACCTACTTGGAGCTTTTGGGGTCGAAACATTGGATAAATTGGCTTGTAGGGCCTGTTACCGTTCAAACTAGCAGTCCTGGATTTGCAGCACAATGTGGTTCGTTTGCTAGTGAATGGTAAGCATGTGGGAGAGGTCTAGGCCCAAATGTCACCTCAGCCCAGCCTCTCAACTACTTTGGGTAACTCCTAAACCCAGGGGAGAGCCCTTTTGAGAATACCTGCAAACACCAACGAGCACATACCCTTCTACAACCTTGTAACTAGATCAGTGCCTTGTATGGAGTCAAACAATATCTAAAGAAGACAACTTGACCTAATTGAGGAGTTAGTTCAATAGCTTATCATGTATGTCATCAATCACCTTTTCAACTTAGACCATTTCACATATTCCAATGCAACTTCACTTATATCATCATAATATCAGTGATTCGTCAAAATTTAATAAACAAGACAGATTTCCACTTTCTATTTGGCCACTGAAAAATAGGATGTTGAACTTAAGATGTCACTGTAATTAGGCAGCCACTGTAACTAAACACAGAGTAGTATGAGAAGTTATATCAGCCCTATAGGTTATTATCATCAAATATTCAACACTTTAGGATAAGTCTGGAAACAAGGCATAATTCTATGTTGTCTTCATGCACTGAAATTTAAAGGCAGAAATAATAGGTCACTGTAATCTATTTTCTGCCACTCCACACAGTAAGCATTCAACACTTAAAAGTGCGTTGAACAGCACAGAAAAAACTCGGCCTTGAGTGGAGAGCAGAAAAATGGATGAGGCGAGTTTAATGACCTAGTTAAGTCTGCAAATATGGTCTGTTTTAGATCTGTGTTATGACAGTCAACTGGGATGATTTAGTTCAACACTTGTCACAGAAATATCAGCAATGAAAAGAGATTCAAAGGTCATAGAAAACTAGGCCTTGGGTGAGTGACACTATATAGGAGGGGCGAATTGAGTTAACCAGCCAAATCTGCCAACAAATTTTGCCCTAAATTCGTGTAGCAGTCTGCAGTAGATTCTGTTTTTAGACAGTGGCACGCATCCCATGTGACAGATGAGAACGCCCTTGAGGATTTATGGACAAATCCACTAGGGAGAACTTGTAGATTGGATCAGATTTATTAATTTCCAAGTATTTTTTGTATTTTTGGGATTTTCTAATTTTTAGGGTTTTTATGCATAAAATTGCAACAAAATAAATTACAAAAATGCTGAAAAGAAGAGTAAATTGATGACAAGAAAAGGGGATATGATTTTTGTCTCAATCCCTAAGGCATCGAGAGATCTATGGCCAACGTCTCTCTCTTGAAATGTCCTTTAACACTTGCAAGCTAGGGCATCACCTAGCAACCTCTAGGGTTCGGTAGGAGATCCTAGCTAGGGCAAATGAATAAGTCCAAGGCCCCAATAACAACAAAGAACTCCTATGCAAGGATGTTCCTTCATACAAAGTTGACAGCATATTGATAAAGCCCTAACAATTCAGAAAAATGTAGCATAAACCACCATTTAACCTAGCTAGGATCATAAATTACCAACATTCAACAAGAAGTGAGCAAAGAAGGACCTTTAGGTCACACTTGTGCATGAGTCATTCCAACTAGTCTAGCATCAACCATGTGCATGTGTAAAAAGAATTCCTAGAACATGATTCATCCACCTTCAAGCCAAAGAAGACATCCCAAGAGAAGTGCGCATCACCAAAGAAGCCCAAAGAGTAGGAGAAAGAGAAAATGATACATATTTTAACCCTTGTCTTATGATTTTACAATGATGAGAGGATCTCTGTTTATACTTTTCATCCTCTACTTTTTTAATTTTGAGCTTACAAGTTAAAATAAAGTTAAATTAAAAATATACTATTTTTTAGGGTAAATTCCCCACAAGTTGGGAAATAAGCCCTAAATAGACATAAAATAGCAAAATAGACTAAAATAAGGCATCACTTAATGAAATAGTGAGCCAAAAGGGGACGCCAAGCCCCATCTAACCCCAAAAATGATGCTTGTCCCTCAATGCCCCCCCTTTCCAAGCTTCTAGGCTCAATGGTGGAAGGATGACGTCATAGGTCAAAACACCACAGGAGGGGTTTGTGGCTAAAATTAGGTCCAAGTGGGTGAAAGAGGTGTGCTAGATAGGGGACAACAACCCTTTACAAGACGCAATCACCTCTGCATAACAAAAACCAAGGTGGTCATGTGCTGTAGTGGGTCACCCTTAGAAGTCCAGACGCCAACCCATGAGCTTAAATCCCTGCATGGTGGGGACATCCACAAACTAAAGGGGCAGTCAGCTGTGCCACAAAGCCAAGTACTTTTAAGAGTGAAACCAAGGGAGCCTGCCATGACCAATCCAGGGGGACACCAACCCCTGATCCAAATATCCATACGATATAACCCACTTTGGCCTTTACAATAAAAATTTTAGACACCTTGACTCTAGGTTTGGCCCTGTTGGAACGCTGTAGTAGCTTTGAGGCGTAATAGGGCCCATTTTATGGGCAGGACTCATTTTGTAGATTTGGGGTTCGAAACCTTCCGAGATCTATTTGAGGGTCTAAATGACATTTTTTGGGGTAAAACAACCCATCGCTAGTGCCATGGGCCATGAGGTGATTCTACACTTTGAGACCTTTCCAGTGGTCCAAAGATTGCCTCAATTGCAGTCCATATGCGAAAGTTATGCTTCCCGCAAGTTGAGCTATCTAGTTGACCACTATGGTACTGAGTGGATATTCCACTAAATCAGTTCATCACAACGGATCTTACAACTTAGTACAGTGTGTTAATTTAATTTCATAAAATACTGAATAAAATTGAACTGAAAGAGTAACTAGGGAAAATAAGTACACAATCCACATAATAACAAAATATATACCCTCAGAAAACCCACTATGGAGAAAAACCCAGCCACAAATGAGGACTATGCCTTGCTCATCATTTCAAAATGCAGATATAAAGAAAATGGTACTCTCTATGGAGTTCCCTATGACTCTGTGGCCAAAATGGCTACTACAAGATGTCCTATCTCCTCTGTTATCCTCTAACATCCACTTCCATGTTGTTGCTCAACTATGGAACAATACAATACATCAAAAGAATGGATCCCCTTCTTCTTCTAGCGGCCTACTATTTAACATAGCTCGGTAGTCGTCTAGGGTTGATTTAAGGGTTTTTGCATGCCTCAACTCCTGATTAGGGTTAATAGGGTGTTGGTCCTTCTAGAATGTTCTTGAAGGTCCACACGTGACTAACTCCACATGTGTGAAAAATGAGAGCCGACCTGGAATCCACTCAGTACCATGGTGGTCAATGTTAAGATTTAATATGCTAAGACATAGAATATCAGTATTACATTCCATTTCACAACAATAGCATATACAGGATCACTGAAAGAACAACAAGCACAACATAAACACAAGAGACACAGATTTATCCTGGGAAATCCTCATGGGGTAGAAAACCCAGCAAAGCTTCCTCAATATAGATGACCAACAAATACAAAGATGTAAACCCTAAACATGAGCTCCTTCTCCTCCATAGCAGATCTCTCCCTCACCTACGCGCCAATCACAAGTGAGTGTAATGTGTATTAAATGAGGAAAACACCTCTATTTATACACAACTCCGACTTGACCTTTACACTAACTAGGTCGGCCCCAACTTAACCATTTAACATAATGTGACAGGGCCGACCCCACTAGGGTGGTCTAATAACCCTTTAACCCACATGACTCATACAGGGCCGACCCCCACTAGGGAAGTCTAATAACCCAAGTTACCACATTCTCCACGGAGGAATAAAACATCTCCGGATATACAATAAGGTCTTCACGGAGGAATGAAACATCTCCGGAATAATAAAGTACAAATATAATATTCTTAGAAGTTACAATATTTCAACACTCCCCCTTAACGAGAAGGATATTATAACAACATCTGCAGGAGCAAGGAGTCATCAACTACATCATACATGATACATCTATAAATCATTGGAAGCTTTCTTCAATCATCATCAGTAACTCAAGCAGTTACTGGAACATAATCAATACTGGAATATCAACATCGTCAGTATTGAGTCTTCATCTTCTGCAGCACTTGAACAGTTACATCAACATTATCATCTGGATCATCTCAATCATCATCATCGTCATCTAGATCATCACGATCAACAGCATCGTCATCTAGACCATCACGATCAATAACATCGTCATCTAGATCATCACGATCAACGGCATCGTCATCTAGACCATCGCGATCAGCAGCATCGTAGCAGCATACCCTGCAACACACATGATCCATTTAAGACACCATAATATGTCTAGGGATGATGCAGTCCACTTGTCAACTTAGACAGAGTCTAAGGACCTCTTTTTCGAAGACATATGTCTACGGATCAATTCAGGGATCGAAGTCCGGGGATGATACAATCCCCTCTCGTCCACTAGGGACCACTTCTCGGAGACATATGTCTACGGATCAATTCAGGTACCGAAGTCCGGGGATGATACAATCCCCTCTCATCCACTAGGGACCACTTCTCGGAGACATCTGTCTACGGATCAATTAAGGGACCGAAGTCCGGGGATGATACAATCCCCTCTCGTCCACTAGGGACCACTTCTCGGAGACATCTGTCTACGGATCAATTCAGGGACCGAAGTCCGGGGATGATACAATCCCCTCTCGTCCACTAGGGACCACTTCTCAGAGGCATCTGTCTATGGATCAATTCAGGGACCGAAGTCCGGGGATGATACAATCCCCTCTCGTCCACTAGGGACCACTTCTCGGAGGCATCTGTCTATGGATCAATTCAGGGACCGAAGTCCGGGGATGATACAATCCCCTCTTGTCCACTAGGGACCACTTCTCGGAGACATCTGTCTACGGATCAATTCAGGGACCGAAGTTCGGGGATGATACAATCCCCTCTCGTCCACTAGGGACCACTTCTCGGAGACATCTGTCTACGGATCAATTCAGGGACTGAAGTCCGGGGATGATACAATCCCCTCTTGTCCACTAGGGACCACTTATCAGAGACATCTCTCTACAGATCAATTCAGGGACCGAAGTCCGGGGATGATACAATCCCTCCTAGTCCATTTAGACAAAGCCTAAGGACCATGCATCGACCTCATCATCGTAACCGGAAACCTCATCATCGTAACCGAAAACCTCATCATTGACCTCATCGTCGGAACAGGTAACCTCATCATCGATACAAGTATCCACATCAATACAGTATCCACATCATCAATACAATATCCTCATCAATAGAGTATCCACATCAACGATACAGTATCCTCATCAATAAGTATCCACATCAACGATACAGTATCCTCATCAATAGAGTATCCACAAAATATCATCATTGACCATATAACTCCCCCTTTCGAGGAGGGTCCTTTTGAACTACACCAAGCTTGTCTCGGAAATACTCAAACTTTACTCGAGACAGAGGTTTGGTCAATACATCAACAACTTGTTTGTCAGTGTTCACATACTCGAGCTAGATAGCTCCTTTCTGCACCATATCCCGTATATAGAAATATCGGATCTCTATGTGCTTTGACTTATCATGGAACACTGGATTCTCTGTCATCTTGATACAACTCTGGTTGTCACACAGGATCACAGTGGGGTCCATCTCTAAGTCAAACAATCTTGATAACAACTTCCGAAGCCATATCGCTTCACAACTAGCAGAGCAAGTAGCTGCATATTTCGCTTCAGCTATGTTGAGAGCCACACTAGACTGCTTCCACGAGATCATGGCAGATTCTAGACAACAACATCCGCCCGATGTGCTCTTCCTGTCTGATACACTTCCTGCCCAATCAACATCTGTGTAGCCATACAATCTGAAGCCATGATCTCCAAGATAACATAGACCAAAGTCCATCGTACTCTTTAGGTACCTCATCACATGCTTTGTAGCTATCAGGTGAACACACCTAGGTTCCATTAGATACTGACTCAAGGTGTTCACAGCAAAGCATATATCTGGCCTGGTATTTGTCAGATACATCAATGACACAATAATCTGTCTGTACAGAGTCACATCCACTAACTCTGATGAGTCATCAGCTAACCGCTTCAAGTTGGAATCCATGGGAGTGGCCATGGATTTACATTCCAACATATCAAATCTTTTCAAGATTTCCACAGCATACTTTCTCTGGTTGAGAAATATTCCTTTTGGGCCTTGCCATACTTCAAGACCTAGGAAGTAATATATCAATCCGAGATCTTTTATCTCAAATTTTGCAGAGAACTTCTTCTTGCTTTCCATGATCTGTTTCTCATTCCTTGTCAGAAAGAGATCATCCACATACAATAATAGTATGATAGGTTCATCATCCATAACCTTAAGATAAAGGTTAGGATCAACTTTACTTTTGTTAAAGCCCAATCTTGTCAAGAAGCTATCAGTTCTCCCTCTGTGACTGATCATCATTCACACTCTGCATTGAGTGATCTTCTGCATATCTATCCGTGTCATCTCTCGTTAGATGGGACTTCTGATATGAGTCTCAAGATCATTCGAACTTTGTGGTGAGTTCCTTCTTGCATCCATCTAAGAGAAGAATGTCATCTGTATATAGACACCATCTTCAACCTTGTAGCAAAGGTTGAAATTCGCATCACCCATGGTGATCATTAAGCTCATCAAATGACTATCGATCCTGGGTACCCGTACAAAGCTTTTTTCAATTGAATCCTGAGAGTTTTCTCGATTCACACTTCTTCTTCAGTTACACCATTTAAGAGAATGGTCTTATCTAGCCACTTGGAGCAAACTTCGCGTCATGATCCTCTTCCTCTTTCTAAGAGAATCTTCTAGCCATGAACCTTCTATATTACGTCTGATTTGTAAGTCTTCATCCATCACTTGTTCGGTGTTCATCATCCTTCTTTTGTATATCATATCACATGATCTTTCCTACAAATCAAAGTTAATTACATGATTAGTAATACTTCATAATCATCAAATCATGTTGACATGATAACCTATTATGCATACATATATGATTCACATAGTTATGCAACTATCTTGACCAATACTTTGGCACAACACTTTTCCATATCCTATATGCATACAGTGGCTATCTAGATGCCTTCCATCTCTACCAGAACATACTGTCAAGAGCGTGCACAGCTCTCAGCATGTCAGCAAAGAGGTTTCATTCTAGATAAAAAAAACAATGGAATGTTTGTCCAACTTACCCATCATATGCATATTAGTAGTATATTGTTCAATGCTATATGAATGCTTACACTATGCATGATATATTCTAGGAATACAAATACGCATACAAATATTACAAGCAATATCATTTACTATTTCAGAGATTCAAATAACAACTCAAATACTTATCTTTTATGTTTGTGTGGTTGCTTCCCACTTGATCTCTATATGTCTTTGAACTTCTTTTCATTCTATACCACTATGCATGCTTAAGTGTGCACTAGTATCATCCTCATGATCTCATACATAAACATACATTCATTAGTATAATCTCAATACTATCAAAACATTATGTATGGTCATGATCATTTCATACACAGGTATACTTACCTAAGATCCTAACACAAGGTAGGATTCTAACTTGATATAGGAAAACATACCTGGATTGTCATGCTTGGTTATGTCTTAACATACCCAAACAGTATCTTCTTTGTTCTCTTCAATGCTTTAGAGACCTTGTGCTAGAACCTGCATATCTCATAAGTTAAGCATAGTAGAACAAAGTCATACATACCTCGTAAGTAGAGCTTTTATGTGGTCAAAGACTATGGATGAGTCTTTGTCTTTATGTCATCATGGTCATAGAACTTGATTTGTATTTCTTGATGTACCTGTATCTTGTTAGCAGACAACATCATCCTCATACAACAACACAGGTGCATTAGTACAATCATATAACCCTAAACAATGAATTTCTTCTATCATTCACATGCATTCATACTTTTACTAGGGTGATAAGACAATTCTAAGATTAATCACGATTGTACTAACCTCAATAATATGAAAACATATCATGAACAGATTTCAACACATACCTGTATCTCCTCAAGTCATACCTATCGAGATTTCTTGTAGTCTTCTTATGTAAGGCCTTAGCCTCATCTCCCTCTGGAACTGGAACTTCTTCACTTATGCAGGTGTCCAATTCATTCTCTTCTAGGATTAACCCAATCCACTTTGATTTGCTGAAACTGGATCTCGAGCTGGATTATGGTTTGTTAGAGAAACCCTAAAAATTCAATCTTTGAATTTCAAACTTCTGAATGGATAGAAAGATGTGGCTTGCTGAGCTGATCAAGCTGGTATACTTCAATTTTGAAAACTGCAAAATTTGACCTCTCAAAATTGCCTTTGAAACTTCTGGATTCATTGGACAGGACCCTGAACTAGGGTTTGATAAAGCCCACCCTTCTGCCCAATCAAAAGGTTCGATCCAAAGCTCTAAACTTTGATTTTTCTGAGGAGATTCCAGCCGTGGTCACAAACTTAAAAAATTCCAACTTTCTCCGAAGCCCTAAATTCCTGCAACAGTGACAAGCCAAGAATGGAGGTGCTCAAAATACAATTCTGTTTTGACAGAAATATGCACCTGATTGTTTCTGGTGCATCTCTGAAATTACGAATCCACAGGGTCTGAAACTTCGGCCTGTGGTAGCCTGACCTATTATCTTTCCAACCCCATAGGTCTGACCTCAATTGGATTCTCTGAGAGAGAGTTATGCCAAGTGTCGCAATGTGTCCTGTTTATGGGATAAAACAGGAGAGTGAACTTGTACGGTGTGTCACGTGTCACTGGTTCAACTTCGGCCTTTGAAAAACTTACCTGAGAAACTGCAGTCCATGCTCTACCTGCCACTTTTTACGAAATTTCATTTGGAGCTTCCTAGACCAAGTTGTGACCTTTTTTCCTAGGTCACCTGTTTATGACTGAGATCTGGAAGAGGCAGAAACCCTAACTTGTACTGATCATAACTCACAAAGTACAACGAATCTGAGGCTGTCCTTCAGACACAAGGTACAGGGGGATGTTATCTACGACCTGTAAAGGTTTCAGATCCTGAACCTTCGCCAAAATGGATTTATAGTGAAAGTTCCACGATGATTGGTTTTTGCTATAAAAACCCTAACCTTCAAATTGTCGCAAGTGAAGCAAGTGTCGTAAGTGCCATACATTGCCTTCCTTCAGGTTAGCTCTGATACCATGTTAAGATTTAATATGCTAAGACATAGAATATCAGTATTACATTCCATTTCACAACAATAGCATATACAGGATCATTGAAAGAACAACAAGCGCAACATAAACACAAGAGACACAGATTTATCCTGGGAAACCCTCATGGGGTAGAAAACCCAACAAAGCTTCCTCAATATAGATGACCAGCAAATACAAAGATGTAAACCCTAAATATGAGCTCCTTCTCCGTAGCAGATCTCTCCCTCACCTATGCGCACAAGTGAGTGTAATGTGTATTAAATGAGGAACACACCTCCTCTATTTATACACAACTCCGACTTGACCTTTACACTAACTAGGTCGGCCCCAACTTAACCATTTAACATAATGTGACAGGGCCGACCCCACTAGGGTGGTCTAATAACCCTTTAACCCACATGACTCATACAGGGCCGACCCCCACTAGGGAAGTCTAATAACTCAAGTTACCACATTCTCCACGGAGGAATAAAACATTTCCGGATATACAATAAGGTCTTCACGGAGGAATGAAACATCTCCGGAATAATATAGTACAAATATAATATTCTTAGAAGTTACAATATTTCAACTGTCAACTGGATAGGTCAACTTGTGAGAGGCATAACTTTTGCATACGGATTCCGATTGAGGCAATCTTTGGATTATTGAAAAGCTAAGTTACCGGAAACGCCTCGCCTTGCTCCTTGAAACAGCGTTCCACATTTCAGATACGGATACAGAGTAGAAACATGGCTGAAACAACATTGAAACGTACCTGACATGGATGGTGCGGATTGGGCTGAGTCGGATACGGATCCACCTGAATTGGAAACAGATCAACTGCCATGGAAACGGATCAAGCAAATCGTGATACGTTTCAGCCGGTCAATGAAATATGTTTCCACGATTTAATTCGATTTTTGATGACATAGAAACCTTAGTGTGGGCCCACTATTTTAAATTCGATCTCTGTGTTGGTGTTGTTTTGTTCGTTGTGCAGTGTGAAGTCCATATGATCTCCGAATCCCATCTTTTGTTCGCTGTGAACTCCATCCCCCGTCTTTTGTTCGCTGTGGAGTATGAGATTGATTGTTCGCTGTGAAACTTGAAAGTGGGCCGTGAACGTGATTGTTCCATGTTGTTCTGTGTTCGCTGTGACTGCAGTCACTACTCGCCGACGGTTCAACTCTTCGCTGTGAAGTCCCGTGGGCCGTGGCTCAACTTTTCACCGGCGGTTCAACTCTTCGAATTGAAGTCTCGTGGGCAGATTCAGCACCCAGGCGAAGGCTCGACATTAGTTGCTGCCAACTGGTCATTCCAGATTCCAGAATCTGTTTTAACTTTTAACCTAAGTTAAATTAAAATTATGAATTTAACACTACATTCAAATAATAATATTAAAAATTAATTAAAAAATTATTTTATAAATTTCTTATTAATATTTCATCATCTATATTGAGAAATATACTCTATTAAAATTTAAAAACTAATATTATTTTAGATTCAAATAATCTACCATTCTTTGGGTAAACATAATTATATTATTGTAATATGTTTTTAGTTATTCTTTTTTTTATCTTTTTTTAAGAAATAAGTTAAACATTAGAGGATATGCATCCACTTTTTGGTCACTTTTCCAGCCAAAATCTAGCTAAAATAATAAATTGTTGGAATTGCCACTCCTATATATAAACAGTCCGCTCCTACATTATATATATATATATATATGCCGTTTCCCTGCCGTATCGTATCCAGATTTTTTGAAAATTTGCCGTATTTGTGCCCCCCCCGTATCTGTATCCATTTCAGTGCAGCTTAGTTGAAAAGGTCTTGGAGTGTAGAATCACTTCATGGCCCATGGCAATAGCGATGGGTTGTTTTAACCCAAAAAATGTTGTTTAGACCTCCAAATAGGGCTCGGAAGGTTTCGGACCCCAAGTCTGCAAAATGAGTCCTGCCAATTTATCCAATCTTTCAACCCCGAAAGCTCCAAGCAGGCGACAAATTATATATTGATCAATTTTGGATCAATAACTGCTATCCTTATTTATGCCAGAATTTGTAATTACTTTAATTTACACCACTACAGTTACTTTGGGGCAAAGGAATTCAAGAAGGGGGCATTGTTATGATACGTCAGAATATATACCGTGTTTGGCTTAGAAGCAAAACCATTATACTTAGCAGTGAAGAAAATAAGTTTGAACAACCAATTTTTTGTTAGATGGGCTAAGTGTAGTTCACTGGTGATTTATAGGTTGGATGAACATCAGAACATGATAGCTTGGTTAGAACTATCGGCCACGTTAGGATACGCCATCCAAACTTCCCATTACCACCAAGCAAATTGCCTTATTTACTGTTGGCCAAGACCATAATAATCCATCATAACACATGTCCATTTAGGTTGCTCCTCCAGCATTGGAACATGAACCAAGTAGGTCCCAAGGATGGCTTTACTACCTCTGTAGACCTATATGGATGACATACTTATTCAATCTACAAAGGATCATGGGCAACACATATTTAACCTCCTCCAATGCATATTTAGGCCAGGGCATGTGGTATAGGAGAAAATAGTGCCACCGCTTAAGCATGGAGGACTTTGATATGTTATCACCCCCTATGGTCATAAGTTCTGATTCAAGATGTTTATTGAGAAATTGGGAACAACTTCCTCCAAAAGAATGGATTGAATGATGAGCATCTTGGTATAGGACTTGGAGGCTTTTGTGACTGCTCATCATATCTTTGGAAATACAAAGTGGTTTTAGACTTTAGTGTTTGTCTCATAACAACTTCTTGTGTTTTAGTACAGATTGTGCTCTTGTATAAGTTTAATGTCTGTCTTTTGTGTCCAAATAGATTCGTAACTCTCATTTAGGAATTAGATTATTGTCCTGGGAGTTACAGAAGGTGGTCAATTGTAAGAAAAGGCCCTTCTGTTCAAG
Source organism: Larix kaempferi (assembly GCA_027924585.1). Classification (NCBI taxonomy): domain Eukaryota; kingdom Viridiplantae; phylum Streptophyta; class Pinopsida; order Pinales; family Pinaceae; genus Larix; species Larix kaempferi. Next base: position 14,237,873 of record BSBM01000407.1, on the reverse strand, counting down.
TCCCTCACTTATTTTTTTAAAAACAAGCTAAAATTTCTCAGCTAAATACTATATTCTAGAATCTAAATTAATACCACAGTTAAATTATTGCTACTTCCCATCTCTCTCTCTCTCTCTCTCTCTCTCTCTCTCTCAGCATCCAAGGGAATATACCAATGGTGTATATAGGGTATTCTGCACAAGTGGTATACTCCCATGGGAATTTAAACTTTTAACCTTAATGCATAAAAGTAGATATCCTATGTCTAGATCAATCCCACTTTGTATGTTCAAGTGAGTTTGTAATTGTATCTAACAGGTTACAGAATTTGTACTTTATCTGAGACACCCCCCTTTTTTCTTTCAGGCTTACATGTTTGGTTCACTGATAGTAGATCTACAAGACTGACTGGGTGTTTCTTATAGCAATGAATGTATCTTATAGATTTATAGTGACAGTTTCAATGATATCACATGTATGATTCTGATTGGGTATTTCTTATAGCAAAGAATTTATCTTAAGAGTGGTAGGGTACATGATAGTGTGTATGGAGCAGCAATCATAGCAAGGATCAGATCTTCCAATTCAGAGTTCCTTACATTATTTTTTCTTTGCAGATTCTACATAATGAATTTGACGGGTAGGGCTTTAAGGTTTAATAGTATTACTCACCATGCGAGTGTTACTCAGTGCCTTGGTTCTGTTGGTGGGCAACAATGGTATATGGGTGTGGCAAGGCCTTCTATTGTGAAAATAAATGAGTCAGAAGGCTACAAGTCAGATAGCATACAAGATGCTGCTAAAGATAATGATGGCAATGACAACAGTGATGATTCTTTGAAGCAATTTCACCAGGGGAAAATTTCACGTTCGAAAGCTAGTCATTACTACATTCCACCAGCTCCCGAGGATGTGAAAGTCTTTCGAGTGCAGGGTTCCCAGTTCTTGAAACTCAATGTTGGAACGTGGCATGCTGGTCCTCTTTTCAAGGAGGTATCCATGGACTTCTACAACCTGGAGCTGAGTGACACAAATGTATGTTTTTTTCCTTATCCCTTATCTTAAGTTCTCTCTCTTTTTGGTTGGTGGTCATTTCAATGCATGCTGTGCTGCTAGCTGTTATGAAAATAATCTTTTGGTTGATATTGTTGATTTCCTGTTGAGTAAAAATGCATTAAACCTTTTGGCTTTTTGTGTCTCTGTCTTGTACATACACTTGTGGTCATTTTGCCACATTCCATACAGGAATTGTTTGGGAAAATGCTTGAGAAATGTTTCCTAGTCATCTCTCTTCATTTTCTGAGCAGTAAAATGGCGTTACCATTTTTTTCTTCTAAAATATGTGGGCATTAAAATTCAATGCATTTAATTAAAAATTTAAAAGACAACTAATAACTCCCAGCTATACAATTCTTTATAGGTGTGTGCAGATTAGCACAGACACTTACATCTTTGTTTTGCCCTTCCAAAACAGATAATATCATTGATGCACTGTTAATGTTCCTTTTTTTTGAAAGCAAGAACAGTTATATTTGTATTAAAATAGGACTCTGGCTGAACCATCCATATTGATAATACATAAAATATTATAATTCCAGTCTCTGCTCCTCCAAAAAAAGGACTATTCTGCTACTAGTCTTGCCTAATTTAAAATTCTAGGACTGTTACCTTCTATATGGCAAGAGTATCGGGCCTCGTTCTTGCCACCAACTTTTGAGGCCTGACAGCTGGTTGATTAATTCATCATGTGGCTCTTGCTGGACTGTCTCTTCTTCCCTTGCTTGCCTGTGCTCCATTCCATATATTCCCCGAGAATGTGAGAGGTGCTGTTGAATTCATTCCTTCAACTCCTGTTTTTTCTTTCTCCATTTTTTTCCAGGTAATTATCCCGTGGCAAACGCCTGGGCATTAACAAAGTCATAAGTAACTTTATTAATGCCCAAGTCTAGTATCTAATTGACCATTATAAACTATGTTCTACTTTAACATAGGTATTATTCAACTAAGCAAGAGTTTCTTTTTATCTCTAGTAATGTTAGTGAGTGGAAGGATAATTGTTGGAGGACGTGTCTTGATTGCAAAGATATAAACAAAATCACCATCGAGGATAAATTCCCCCTTCCAAATATTGATGAACTATTTGACGAGCTTCATGGGGTAGCTTACTTCACAAAGTTAGATCTTAAATTAGGATACCGATCAAATTAGATGGAGGGAAGAAAACATTCCCAAACCAACTTTTAGAACATGGGAGGGCACTGTGAGTTCTTGGTCATTCCTTTTAGGTTGACTAATTCTCCTACTTTTCAAAGTCTTATGAACAAGGTTTTCTGACCTTATCTTAGAAAGTTTGTGTTGGTTTTCTTTGATGATATGCTTATCTATAGAAAATCATGGGAAGAACACCTTAAACATGTGGATGAAGTCATACAAATAATTGAGAACAATCAATTATAGGCAAAAATGTCCAAATGTTCTTTTGGGAAACAATAAGTAGAGTATTTGGGTCATATTGTTTCACATGAAACGGTCAAGGATGACTCTCAAAATATTCAATCTAACTTAAATTGGCCTATTCCTAACAACATCAGGGGTCTCAAGAGGATTTCTGGGTCTTATACCCTTGGATTGGAAGAGAGACACCCTTTGGTTCAAGGATAGAATATTTTAATGTCTTCAATCGAAGTTGAAACAACAAATATTAAGGGAGTCTCAAAAATATCCCATGGTAGGACATTTGAGGTTCCTTAAATATATCGAAGGATGAAAAATGTTTTTTTTGGAAGGATTGAAGAAGGATATTAACAAATTTGAAAAAGATTACCAGGTGTGTTGAATAAAGTAGAGACTATCAAGACTCTAGGGTTACCTCGACCGTTACACATATCTAATGAAAGATGGGAAGAAATATCAATGGATTTCATTAGAAGATTACCAAAATAAAAATGTAAGGATGATGTTTTTGTGGTCATGGATAGATGTAAAATCCCAAACTGATATTTTTCTTTTTCTGTGTTGTCTAGTAGGCTGATATCTCAAACAAGTATGAAAGTGTATACTGATCTCTGCATGCATGCATTTGCATGCAGAACTATAACCCAGGTAATACTAGAATGCTATAAAATAGGAGGAAGTTTCTGCATGTACATACCAGTATATAGATCAGCTGAAGGTGATGCTGATGATCCCCGCATGCAAGAATAAAGATGGAGTAGTAGCAGGCTGAAGCAAGTCGTCCTCCTAGGGGAAATACGTCCTCCTCCAATACTGGAAAAGCTCCTCAATAATAAATATGCTGGTGAATGAGACCCAGATGAGGTGGTCTAGGGTTATAATGCCCTTCTGGAGAGGATGGAAGCTGCATGCACCAACTCTGATGGCTCCCAAGCCTAAAACGTGAAGATCCTCTCAAATGAATTCGCCCAAGGAAGGCAATACGTATTTCTAAAGAGGAGTATGTTGAGATATAGATGTAGAAGCAAGCTGAGAGGTCCTCCTTCCAGGTGAAGGGTAATACTGGTGCTCTGAGAAGAATAGAAGCAACATGCAAGAATTCTACCTTTTGTAGACTGAAATACGAATGGATGTGTGCTTAGCCAATTCGCCCAAGCAAGGCTAGTGAATGCTCAATCCAAGAAATAAACCAATCTCTGAAGCCACTGATGAATGGAACCTGATAAGAAACAATACTGAAGCAATGCTAAATCTGGATGATCCAACCTGATGATGAACTAGGGCAGATAGATTTCGCTGTTGAAATACACCAGTTAGCCAAGTGCAGGCACTTAACCCCAACTTTGCTCACTGAGCTCTCCAAATTGGAATCACAAATCAATAATGAATAATGGTCTCTTCTCCACTCGCTTTACCTTTCTTTTATAACATTCAACTGCCAAAAACCTAACTTCTGACCTAACTAGGTCACTTTATCTTCTAATTCATAGTTGACTTGCTTGCAGGTGCCTGGAGACTCAATCAGGTGCATGCATCATGAAATAATGCTCAGATGTCATGCATGCAGGTGGCCTTTGGCTTAGGTGGCCCCTGTCTGCCTACTGATGATATAATATTTATGCCCTAGATATTCTGATATGGCATAAGTCCACAGTTGATCCCCTGACTGTCAGTGCTCGCTCGAACCTATGGGGAATCATATAGGTTAGCGAGATGGTCCTCAGCGCCTAAGCAGAAGAGGACATTACAGTCTTCCCCGCTCGAATTTGCTTGTCCTCAAGCAACTGTAAAGCTGGGTGCTGTAATACCTGTTCTCCCTCCCAAGTGGCCTCCTCGTTAGGCAAATCTCTCCACTGAACCAAGGAGTCTTTGATGATTCTGTTCCTCAGTTTCCGCTCTCGCACCTCCAGGATGCGCTCGGGAATCAGAATCAATTGCCCCTCGTCATCAAGGGGGGGGTAGCTTGGAAGATGTAACAATCTGCTGACCGACTGCCTTCTTGAGGTTGGAGACATGAAATACGTTGTGAATCTTGTTCTCTGGGGGTAGTTCTAGCTCATATGCTACCTCTCTGACCTTTCGAATTATCTTGTATGGACCATAGAAGTGAGGTTTGAGTTTTTCCGCTCCTTTCTTTTTTAGAGATGACTGTCGGCAAGGTTGGAGGCATAACTAAACGAGGTCTCCTACCTCAAAATTGCGCTCAATCCTATGCCTGTCTGCATATATTTTTTGCGGATTCTGAGCAGTCTGTATGTTCTTCCTAAGTATGCTAAGGATGTCTTGACTCTCCTGAATCCACTCTTTGGCCTTGGGGGCCCTGCTATCACCAAATACCAGATTTGCAAAAGTAAGGGCGTTGTATCCATATAGGGCTCAGAAAGGAGTCATCCCAATGGTCATATGATGGGTGGTATTGTAGCAATGCTCACCTAAGTGTAGCCACCTGATCCATGTCTTCTGCTGGCCTGCTATGTAATTCCTCAAATACCCCTCAATCCACTTGTTAACTATCTCAGTCTGTCCATCGCTCTGCGGATGATAACTCGTGCTCATAGCTAACTCGGTTTCCACTAATCTGAAGAGCTCTTGCCAAAAGGCTCCAGTGAATTTGCTATCTCTATCACTGACAATGGTCTCGGGTAACCCGTGGAGTTTGAATACCTCTCTGAAGAATAATTCCACCACTTGTGCTGCTGAATACTCTGAAGGAATGGTAAAGAAGTGAGCGAACTTGGTCAACTTGTCCACCACTACGTACAAGCAATCTCTACCCTGAACCTTGGGCAATCCTGTAACGAAGTCCATGGAGATGCTCTCCCACTTCTGCTCGGGAATAGGAAAAGGTTGTAATAAACCGACCGGGTGGGTGTGCTCTATTTTAGTCTGCTGGCACAAGCTGCACTCTCTCACATGCTGTATCACATCATTCTTGAGGCCCTTCCATGAGAACCTCTCTCTAATCTGTCTGTAGGTCTTGAGAAACCCCTGATGCCCTGCTAATGGTGAATCATGCAATGCCTGTAAAATCTTCTTCTTGAGGGAAGACTTTGGAACTAAGAAGATTCTATTCTTGTAGTATATGATGTCATCAATAACCCGGTACCTGTCATCCTGAATCTGTCCATCCAATAGCTCGCAAGCAAACTTATCTTTGGAGTACTCAACCAAAAGATGAGATCTCCAATCTGATGAGATGCTCATAAGGGATAAAGTAGCTGGTCGTCTAGAAAGTGCATCGGCCACTACATTGTTCTTTCCCTTAACGTACTCAATCTCGAAGTCATAGACCTAAATTTTGCTCACCCATTTCTGTTGCCTCTCGTTTAACTCTTTCTGCTCTAGGAAGTATTTCAAACTGTTATGATCTGTCTTAACTTTGAATCTGCCACCCACTAAGTACTGCCTGAACTTGGTTAGCGCATGGAGAATGACTAACATCTCTTTGTCATATATTGAATAGTGGCACTCATAGTCTTTGAGCTTTCTGCTCTCAAATGCAATGGGGTGGTTGTTCTGCATCAGTACTGCCCCAATTCCCTCTCCTGAGGCATCACACTCTAACACAAAGGGTTGAGAAAAGTCTGGTAGAGCTAATACTGGGCATGCACTCATTACCTTTTTCATTTTCTCAAACGTCTGCTGTGCTGTCTCTGACCAACTGAAAGCCCCTTTCTTGGTGAGGTTGGTGAGGGGTGCTGTCATCTGTGAAAACCCACTGACATATCTCCTATAGTAAGTGCAAAGCCCTAAAAAGCCTTTCAGTTCTGTCACATTCTTGGGTGTAGGCCAATCCAATATGGCTCGAATCTTCTCTAAGTGAACCTATACCCCGTTGGCACTTATCACATGCCCCAAATACAACATCTCCTGCATGCCGAACTCACACTTGGACATCTTGGCATATAATGACTGCTCCTGTAAAATTCCAAGTACCTCATCTAGATGTTTCAAGTGCTCTTCCCAAGTTCTAATGTATATCAATATGTCATCGAAGAATACCAGAAGATACTTGCGTAACTGACCTTTGAAGATATTATTCATGCAAGACTGGAAAGTAGCTGGTGCATTAGTGAGCCCAAATGGCATCACTAAAAACTCATAGTGTCCATAGTGGCAACGAAAAGCGGTCTTTGGAACATCCTGCTCCCTGACCCGAATCTGATGGTAGCCTGAGCGGAGATCAATCTTTGAAAAGTACTGTTATCACACCATAGTAGCAGGGCTACCATTCTTGCTTTGCAGATATCTGCACATTCCAAAGCTTCCATTATTCAGAGCTTGGCTATGATGATTGTATATTTTGAGATCACTCATGATTAGAGCAGTGTATTATTCAGACTTATGTCAGACCTTGTGTCAAGGCTGAGCCTTGAGAGTTCAGATTTGATGACCGATGTGACCCTTTATCCCATACAGTTTCAGTTCAGTGCCTAGAGATGTATTGTAGCAGTGTTTCAGATGATATATGATGATTATTCTTGTGATGATGTTGTATGACCTATGGATTTTTTATCATTGACTGTGGATTATTATCTTGTTGATTTAGTCATGTTCACAGCATCTGCTTGGTATATTATTCCTGATGTGGCAAACTGTTTAAAGCTTAAAATGAACTATAAATTATAAAATGGACATTTACTTGCACATTTAGGTTGTCTGACAAAACTCACTGGTTTACCACCTTACATAGATGGTCTTTCTTGACACCAGTTGTCTGCCAGCTTAGGCTCCAACTTCACTTGACTCCATCCATACATGACTTTTCTTGTTTGAATTTAAACCTTGACCTGTCTTATTTGACTTTTTGGTACTGAGGACTTCCCCATTTTCTACCTCTGTGTTTGGACCGCATCCCTGTATGTTTAGTGTCTCGTCTTTGAGTTGGTGACAAAACTTACCTTTGGTGAGTTGGATTGTAGGCCTAAATCATCTGGTTGGTTGTCCCAATGTTTGGCATTGGCTCGAACTCCCCCTAGTCACTTGAGATGTTGTTGGCTAAAATTGAAAGCTCATGTACTACTTATGGAAACTTATGTAAATTCGCCCATGGAAACTAAAAAGGGCAAGAGCAATGAACTGCTAAAAATACTCCTCGAAGAGTATAAGAAAGGTCCAAAAAAAAGCAATGGTTCTTAAAAGCTATATCTAAACAATTGCTGACCTTATATGTATATGTAAACATGCCCTGGATGCAAGCTGCAATTAGTTGTGCTTATCAGCACATCTGAGATATGAAGGATTATGTAGGCCAAAAAGGCCATGAAATGAAATTGAATGATCCTAATGAACTTGGATCAACTTGATGTAGACATGATGCCTAAGTTGAATAAGCACTCTCTAAAACAACTTACCCATTTGTGAGGCACAACCGTCCCCCGTGTTATTTTGTCCAGCACAGAGTTTGTAGTTTCCCCCTTCTCCCAGTCCAAAGTATCTTTTAGTTGAGTTTAGACAAGTCACCCCTTTGGCCCAACCTTGTTCCTAGCCTTCATCCTTCACTAGCAGTTTGACCATGTCCAATGGGTGAGTTTGTCATTTAAACTATTGTGCAAGTAATTACAAAAAACGAAGGAATATGCTAACATGATTAATGCCACTGAATGGATGTTATACTTTAAGTTAAGCTGTGAGTATGATTAGAGGAACATGTCTTAGTCTACTGATATGATTTATCCTTGGTTGTATATGGACCTAGTCAAACCTAGTTTGACTATGGTCATTTCTTGGGATCCGTGATGATGTGGGCCATATATATACCTATTGATGATGATGGATGGTCCCACATACTCTTGATGATGATGCTATATGATGGACATATGGTTCAGATGATGATTGATGCAGTTCAGCATGTCTTATTATTACTCCAGATCATTAGATTATACACTGTCCATATATGGTGGACCCTACAGCTGGCCCATCAGGGCAACCCATGGTGTATGAGTACACATTCCTAGTGGATTTGGGTCTTCTAGATCCAATGAGACACTTATCTTTCAGTTCCGAGCATTTTTGACAGTGATAGATGCAGTTTTACACTTGTTGACCAGATTTGGGGCTGATTTCCCAGCCTGAGCAGCAGGGGCCATGAGAGGCCAGTTCACCTAGGGCGCTGTATGAGGAGGAGGTCGTCCAGCCACTTGTTATTACCATTTACCCCCCCTTCTGGAGAGCTTGGTGGGCTCAGATTGACATTGCAGTTGCCCTAGGAGGTAGTTTCAACACTTTCACAGTTACCGAGGCAGTCCAGAAATGGGATAAAAGGGTCACTGAGGAATTTGATTTGGGAAATTGAGGCAAGGTTTTGGCACTTGGTTTTCATAGAGGTCTTCCAGGGTGAACTCACTATCTTCTAGCTAGTTTTCACCATTTGGGTGGGCCCACAGAGATCACAGGAGGTCTTTTACTACTTGTCTGTCACAGATTTTGAGGACAGATTTGATCATTTACATTTATCTTGGACATATTATATTATTTTATTGTGCCTTGGCGATGAGCTAGTAAGGATTGATGCCTCCTAGCCCCACCATGAGCTCCATGTGTCATGTCCTAGTCATATGAGGCGGGCTTTTGTACTTTTACCCCCTCTAGTGGATGATGTCACCCTCCATGAGTACCTTTTAGCTATGATGTCATCATTGTTTGAGTGATCCATGTGTTATGTTATTATGGTTCATCTTAGCCATTGATTTTATATTGAGATCTTTTAATCTCAACCACTCATTTTATATTGTATTGTAAAGTGGTATAGGGTTTTGGTCTTTATTATCCTATATAAGGAGGAGACCCCCTATTGTATAGCTCACCTTTGGGCTCTGGAAAACTTGGAATGAAAAGAATATTTTGGAGATCTACTTCTTGGCTTTGATTGGGTTGCTCTTGCATATGTTCTTGGTTATCTTGCTTCTAGACATTGTTTGCTTTTCAAGTGAAATCAACTTCAAGAGAGGGAGGCCGAATTGCTCAAGCTAGCTCATCGTTTTTGCTTTGTGGGAAGATTGTAGGGGTTGCTCACATCCCCCATGGGAAAATCATCTTCATAGAGAGGGAGTTTTTCAATTGTGCTTTGTCCATTGATTGCTTTCTTGATATGACATGCTTAGATCTTATGGATTTGTAGATCAAATCTAACTTGATGTAGTTTGATTTGCAGGTTTTCATGAGACATATTTCCTCCTAGGGTTTGGATGCTATTGGTTGAAGACACTTGGATCAAGCTTGGAATTGTAACTAGGGCAAGAATTCTCCATATGCTAAGAGGCCGCAAGCTTTTGAGGTAAGATCTACAAGGTACGTATTGATTTCGCTTGCTATCCACCCCATTGGTCAAAAATTACATTAAAATCAAAACCCTCATTTTTGTTTTTCTTAGATCTACTTGGATCTAGCTTGGCTTTTGAAAAGATATTGAAAACCTACCTCTATAGTATCCACGGCAATTCGGATCTATAGTTTGGTGTGGATTGGGTTCCATTTGACACACTTTTCAAGGCAAAGTAGCCCTCTTGAGGCAAATCGTACCCCTTGGGAGAAGCGAGTTGGGTTAGATCCAACACATGGGTAGGTGAGATCCCACTTGATTCATACTCTCCTCACTTGATAACCTACCCCTAGTGTGTCACTTCTTTGATTTTTGCCTTGTGGGCCCCATTCCTCATTTTGAGGGTTGTGCCCCACTTGGGTCAATTTGGTGATGCACCTTCAATCTCAGATCTATGGAGATCTAGCCATTGGATCCCCTTGATTTTCAAGATCCACATTCATACTTGCCTAAACTACTTGGATCTAAACTTTGGTGGCCTTTGGACTTGATTAGATACACCTTTCCATGCTTTTAGCCCTCCTTGGGCAAAGTCGCACTTCTTGGGTGTTTGAGTTTTCCCACTTGTAGGACGTGGGTGGTTGAGATCCCATTAGATTTGGAAAGAGCATATTTTAAAACCTACATCTAGTGTCTCACTTTGTGGAGGTCTGCCTTGGGGGTGTCATTCCTCCTTTTGGGGATTGTTGTCCACTTGCGTCACATAGTGAAATATTAGATCTAGTAAGATCCAACCATCACATCTTGGGTAGCCCACTTGATTTGCATCCTAGGTGTCCCGATCTACAATTTGACATCTCTTTTGACTCCATTAGCCCATCCATCAAGGCACCAGTCCACCTAAGGCAATTTGCACTCCTTGGGATGTGTGTCAAATACTAGATCCCATATGTGGGTATCTCTATTTTCACCTTAGATCCATAGATCTACTCTTCACATACCCCTTGGTACCATTTGCACCCTTAACTTCACCTTGTGGGCCCTATTTGAGCCATTTTCATATCCCAAGGAAGTGGGTCCCACTTGTGTATTTCATGGTACTAGATCTAGTCATTTTATCTCATTATGTGACCTAAATCATTCATTGGTTGAAACATAAGTCATCCCTTAAACCTCCTTCAACCATACTTAAACTTATAGGTCCACCTAACCTTGCATTGGTTTTTGTAACTTGTCTTTTACATATCCATAGGAACCTTTGTTTGGGTCCAATCATCTTTGATTGGTTATAGGGTCTCCCCCTAGGTCTTGATTCATCTCGATCTAAAGTGAAGAGTGCCTCGGTTGACGTGTTCCTAGCTTGCATTGGGAACCGTGGCATCTCTTGGGTCACCTCTTTAGTTGTCCATCTCCTCTACCATCCCGGATGGGATACCATTAGGGATAACTACAAGTTGTGTGATAACAAGTACTTTGCCCCCTGTAGCTCATCCATCAACTCATCAATCTCGGGGATTGGATGCCTGTTTTTGATAGTCTTCTTGTTGAGAGCCCTGTAATCTATGCACATGCGTAAGGTTCCATCTTTTTTCTTCACTAGCACTATTGAAGATGCAAATGGACTAGAGCTAGGTTTGATATACCCCAGCTTGAGCAGTTCTTTGATTGTGCTTTCTATCTCATCTTTGTACCTCTTGGGATGTCTGTAAGGAGCAAAGTTTGAAAAATCGAAATCGGACTCGGAATTGGTCGAGGGTCAACTCGGAATCGGAATCGGAATCGGTAATGAATCGGTCGATTTGAATTTAATGAATCAGTTTGCTAAAAAATACATAATTTTTTTTTTTTTTTTAAGAAAAACAACATTTTCAATATTCTAAATTTCTAATTCATGATTCCATAGCATTAGAAACAAAATATCCAATCTCTGCTCATGTATAGACCATATAAGGGTCAATATATCAAAATGGCACAAAGTGTATTGTGCAATACATATCTAGGAGACTGGAACTGGAACAAAATACATAATCCATGAGGCCTATAGGCTATATGGCCAGTAGAGTCCAAAAAATAACATCATATATAGTCAACTACAATGTACATCAATCGAACTGATCAAACTAATCAAACTCATCACCACTGCTATAGCGAGGAGTAGAAGTAGAAGTAGAACTCGAACCAAAAGAACCAGAAGCTGAAGGACTAGCAAAGGCATCAACATCTGGCTCAATCTCAGGCTCCTCAGGCGTAGGTGCACGGTCATCTACTACTGCAGTAGTAGTACTGGCTGAATGCCAACTCCTACGTCGTCGTCGCCTATAAGTAAGAGGTCCTAGCCCACTAGTGCCTGGAATATCGGGAGCCACACCTGTATGAACTGATGGCATTGACAATAGAGGATTTGCATCTAAATCATCCCGAGGCGCCAACATTTCCTCCATCTCAAGGTCCATATCAAGACCAAACTTTGGCTCTACGGTCTGCACTACCCAATCTGAGGTTGGATCTATATCATCTAACATAATGGGATCCGTATCAGGTCTTTTGTTCATCAACTGGTTGCATCTGAGTCGCAAGTTGTACTGCACGAAGACTAGATCATTTAACTGTTTCTGCTCTAAACGGTTTCTCTTCCTCGTGTGAATCCGCTCAAACAAAGACCAATTGCGCTCACACCCAGAAGCGCTGCAGGTTTGACTAAGGACCCGAACTGCAAACTTTTGCAATTGTTTTGTATGATTACCAAATGACTTCCACCAGTTTGCTGCAATTGCAAATGCGAAGAGTCAAGGCAGTTAATTCAACAAATTAGATTGTGAATTTGGCTAAGAAATTAAGAATCTAGGTATTTACATTTTACAATTTAAACTTTAAACTTTAAAGTTAGCAACATAATTTAATAAAACAATGGAATTGTTTACCTGGTTGGCCATCCTCTACTGCAGCCTTAGCCACATTGCTGGCGAAGAGACCTGTGGCGTCTCTGAAAGAGGTGATCTGTCGATGTATCTCCAATTGGGTCGCCACACTTGGGACCATGCGCTCAAGGCAAGTATACAATCCATCCGCTATCTCCCCACTCAGATCAGCATCAATGTCATCTCTATATTGATACTTTGGGTTCAGGAAATACCTAGCTACATGTATAGGGCGATGGAGTTGATTGTTCCATCTCCTATCAATGATCTCCCAAATAGGCCCATACTTGGCTACTCTATCTTTGTATGCTGCCCTTATTTGCTCCTTTGCCTGATCCATAGCTTCATAAATGTATCCCATGGCCAATTTTTCCCCATCCACCAACCGCAACACCTTAACAAGTGGCTCAGTAATTGCCACAACCTCTGCTGCTTTTTTCCAAAATGAAGAGCTTTTAATTTTCTTCTTAATGTCTCTTCCTTCTCGTGTGCTAGCCCAATTAGATGAATTCCATTCATCACTTGAAAACATCTTCTCCAAGTTTTGTTCTTGGGAAATGAGAGATTGCAACGTGAGGAAGTGAGTTGCAAATCTAGTAACTGCGGGCCTAACAAGCTCCCTGCCCCCTGTGTGTCTCCTCATCAAGCTCAATACCCAACCGTGGTTGTAGATGTACTTCGTGATGCTTTTGGCATAGTCCACAGTGAACTTGATCCAATCCTGTTTGCATCATTCTCAAGCATGAGGTCTATGCAATGTGCTGCGCATGGGATCCAGAATATGGTTTTATGCTTTTCCTCTAACATCCTACCAGCAAGAACATAGTTAGAGGCATTATCGGTGATGACTTGCACAACATTAGCAGGCCCCACTGCCTCAACAACCTCATCCAAAAGATGAAATAACAGTTTTGCATCTTTCACCCTATCGGATGCATCATGTGATGACAAAAACATGGTTCCCCGTGGGCAAGAGACAAGAAAGTTAATGAGGTGTCGGCCCCTTTGATCTTTCCATCCATCTGACATGATAGTGCATCCTGAGTTTACCCATGAAGCTTTGAAATCCTTGAGGTATTCGTCTAAGGAAAGTTTCTCTCTTTGCAAAAGAGATCCCCCCAAGTCATGCATACTAGGGCCTTTGAAGCCCTTACCGGCAGCTACAACGGCATCCCACATAGGTTGGTAATAAGAAGAGCGGGCATCATTGAATGGGAGATCAGCATCATACCACCATCTTGCAATGTACTCATGGGCAACATCTTTGTACTGCTTCTTCCAGTGCTCATCTAAGGTGGGCTGAATTTGTGTTGGACGCTACATCTGAGAAGCTCCAACACTGGCAGAAGTGGTGGGAGGTGTGAAATAGTCTTCAATGCCACCCCTCTTTTTGGCTTTGCCCTTATCTGGTGTACTCTCGGAGGGCGGATCATACTGGAAAGGATCCCTAAGAGTGGTAGAAGGGATAGATGAAGAGCCTTCTTTTGAACCTGAACCAGGGGCATAGGTTCCACCCATCATTTCAACAATCCTCCTCTTCCTCCCTACTTCTTCCTCTATCTCTCTTTGCATAGCCTTTCCCTCTTCAAACTTCTTGAATTGTGCTTGCATCTCAGCTCTAATTTGCCCAATAACATCGAGTGGGGCTTCGCATGCCTTAACTTGGCCTTTGATGGCAGCCAAGTGCTGTTTAAGCCTATAAATGCCCCCACCCTTGATCAATTTCTTGCAATACTTGCAATAAATGTCCCCCTGAACAACATCGGCATGGATCCATGCAGGATCTTTTGCTTTTGGGGCCATGATTCTATACTGCACAGTGCAAAAATGTACTCTGAGAATCTGATCTGCAAACAAAACAAAAAAGATGAAATGAATTTTTAATTTTTTAACTTATGCTAATAAGAAAAAATTAATTTTTAATTTCTGTTTGAATGTTATTAGAGTTCAACTGTTGAACCAGGGCAACTGTTGGACTTTTGAATTTAAAATTTAAAATTTTAAAGTTAAAACTTAAAACTATAAAAAAAAAAAAATTATTTCTATTTCAAAATTCAGTGTTTAAAACTTTAAAACTGTTTAAATTTCAAAATTAAAAAAAAAAAGTGTAATCGGAAAAAATTAAAATTGTTACCTTCCTGTGTAAATTTCTGTTGGAAATTTGGAATGTGTAGTTGCACAATGGCACACTGCAGTGTTGCACACAGTGCACACACTCCACGAGTTGGAGTCCACGTGCACACTCGAGCAATCCACAATCACCACTCACCACCACTCAGCCACGACCCACTCTAGAACCGGGCGCACAGTGCACACTGCACAGTCCTTGCGGCTCCTTCAACCATTCCCTCCGACGGCGACCTCACGGCTCCTTCAACCACTCCGGCGGCACGAAGACCACGACCACTCTGGCACTCCTCCACTCAGCACTTCTCCACGACACACTCGACACTCCTTCACGACCACAGCCACTCTGGCGGCTCCTTCAACCACTCCGACGGCTGCTCAGTGCTATCACGAGACAATTAGGGCAACAAATGAGTTGGGTTGGGGGCTCGGGGTAGGGTAGTCATGTAGTGTAGGTTAGAAAATTAAAAATCAAATTTTATTTTTATTTTTAAATCAATGTGTAATGCCCCGTGGGCCCACCTTTCAATCCGGTCGATTTTTTACGTAAATCGGTCTAACCGGCGGATTTGGCTGGCCGGACTGATTCATGTAAAAAATCGTCCGACTAAACCGATTTTTTGCCAGCGATCCGATTCTGAAACCGGTTTGAACCGACCGCACCATAAATCGGCAAATCGGTTGATTCCGATTCGGATTTTGCCGATTTTTAAAACTATGGTAAGGAGTGGTGATAACTGCTTGAGTTCCCTCCTCTAACTCAATAATATGCTCAAATCCCCTATCTGGAGGTCGACCTGCGAAAAGGTCTCCAAATACTGCTTTGTGCTTCTGCAGTAAAGCCTCTATATTTGTTGGATGGTGTGTGGCTTTATCTGGTGGTTTCCTGAAGGTAACCAAGCACTCTGCTGCCCACTCAATATCTCCCTGTCGGAGTACTGCCTCCATCCTCTGTGATGATACTGCGGCGGGAGGGTAGGTGTTCATCCCTCTCAATACTACCTTCTGTCCCTCTGCTCCGATAAACTCCATCTCCATGGTCTGGTAGTTCGTGGAATACTTCCCTATGGAATAAAGCCACTGAACTCCTAGTACCACATTCATGTCAGGTACATCTACCACATAGAATGTCTCTATCACTGTATAATTCCCAAGTGTTACCTTTAGTTTGGGAATCCGCTGACTACACTCCATGGTGTGACCTGCTGCAGCTACTGAAAATCCATCAAAATTCTCAATCTGAATGCCTTTCCTTTTCACCCATGCAGCATCAATAAAGTTGTGGGATGCCCCACCATCTACTAGCACTCCCACTCTATGGCCCTGTACGGTACCCCTGATCCGGAGAGTGTGGAATCTAGGGACCCCTGTCATGGTAGCAATAGTACCTCCTGAGGGCTACCCCTCATCAACTATCTCTGGTGTCGCTCCCTGCTCCTGATAATCGTCATCCTCCCCACTGTTTGAATAGGCCTCTATGTAGTAGGCCTTTCCCTTCCCTGAACATCTGTGACCTGGCTCCCATGGGTCATGACAAGTGAAACATAACTTTTTTCTTCTAAGGTCCTGGCAAGTATCTTTATCCATCCATTCTTTCTTGGGCCACTCTTTCTGGAAGGGTTTCTTCTCTTTTTCTTTGATAGGAAAATTAGTTCTGGGAGGAAATCTATTCTTGGGTACTGCCTCCTGCAAATCTCTAGTCCAACTGATGGCATCGGCTAGGGTGGTGGGTCTATAGGACTTGACCCATCCACGTAATGGCTTAGTGAGAGCCTCTGTAAATAGCATAATCAACTTGCTCTCTGAAATATCTGTCACCATGACTGCCACCCTCTGGAACTCTGAAATGAAGGCATTTGCACTACCTGTCTGCTTGAGCTGTGCCAGCTCTCTAAAATGCACCTCAGGGTCCTTCCTATCAAATCGCTCAATGAGCCTCTGTGTGAAATCTGAGTAGGAAGTAATGGTATTGTGACTCAATGTCACCAGTCCGTGGTACCACCACTCGTGGGCCTCCCCGTCCAAATGTAATGTAGCCAATTTAATGGCATCTGTCTCAAGCATGGGGTTGAGCTGGAAATATGTATCCAACTTCTGCACCCAATTCTGGGCCGGACCACCCCGGGTACCCTCAAAGGTAGGGATAGCCAGTTTCCCTACGGTGCGCTGTAACTCACAGTTCTGGGTGAAAGGTCTATTGTAAGCTCTGGGTTTGTTCTTACTTTTAAAATGGCAGAGGTCAGTGAAAGACATGGCTGACTGGAAGTCATCTCCCAAGGCTTTATATATTCTCTCAAATAGGCAGTCATAGATTCTTCGGGCTCTACTTGTGCTAGAGGCACTGCAGTTGGGCTATCTAAGAACTGAAGCATGGTAGGTCGAGATGTCCTATTGTATAGGTGGGGATGGCTGTGCATGTTGGTATGCAAGTGTTCTACACTGCTACTGGTGGACACCCTATCACTATGGGGAAATGAAGGACTGTGTGGGGGGGGTCCATTCTTCTCGGTCATATGTTTAATGGCACTCGCCAATTCTTTTTGGCCAATGGTGAGTGCGTTGATAGCTGAGATGAGACTATTGAAAGCTGTCTTCTCATCGTCTGCCAGTGTTTCTTTGTCGTTATTTCTGTCAAACTGATACTCTTTATCTCCCAAATCTATATCCTAACTCTTCTTCTCTTCTACCACTATCTCCAAACTTCTGTCTCCGGTAGGTAATATTGTATGGGTCCTCTGAATTCATTCACTGTTTATACTATGCATGCCCCACAGCTGGCAAGGAACATGCTCTGATACCACTGTAATATCCCCAACTGATATTTTTCTTTTTCTGTGTTGTCTATTAGGCTGATATCTTAAGCAAGTATGAAAGTGTATACTGATCTCTGCATGCATGCAGAACTATAACCCAGGTAATACTAGAACGCTATAAAATAGGAGGAAGTTTCTGCATGTACATACCAGTATATAGATCAGCTGAAGGTGATGCTAATGATCCCTGCATGCAAGAATAAAGATGGAGTAATAGCAGGCTGAAGCAAGTCGTCCTCCTAGGGGAAATATGTCGTCCTCCAATACTGGAAAAGCTCTTCAATAATAAATATGCTGGTGAATGAGACCCGAATGAGGTGGTCTAGGGTTATAATGCCCTTCTGGAGAGGATGGAAGCTGCATGCACCAACTCTGATGGCTCCCAAGCCTAAAACGTGAAGATCCTCTCAAATGAATTCGCCCAAGGAAGGCAATATGTATTTCTAAAGAGGAGTATGTTGAGATATAGATGTAGAAGCAAGCTGAGAGGTCCTCCTTCCAGGTGAAGGGTCATAATGGTGCTCTAAGAAGAATTGAAGCAGCATGCAAGAATTCTACCTTTTGTAGACTGAAATACGAATGGATGTGTGCTTAGCCAATTCTCCCAAGCAAGGCTAGCGAATGCTCAATCCAAGGAATAAACCTATCTCTGAAGCCACTGATGAATGGAACCTGATAAGAAACAATACTGAAGTAATGCTGAATTTGGATGATCCAACCTGATGATGAACTAGGGCAGATAGATTTTGCTACCAAAATACACCAGTTAGCCAAGTGCAGGCACTTAACCCCAACTTTGCTCGCTGAGCTCTCCAAATCGTTATCACAAATGAATAATCAATAATGGTCTCTTCTCCATCGCCTTACCTTTCTTTTATAACATTCAACTGCCAAAAACCTAACTTCTTACCTAACTAGGTCACTTTATCTTCTAATTCGTAGTTGACTTGCTTGCAGGTGCCTGGAGACTCAATCAGGTGCATGCATCATGAAATAATGCTCAGATGTCATGCATGCAGGTGGCCTTTGGCTCTACCTACTGATTATATAATATCTATGCCTGCTTGAACCTATGGGGAATCATATAGGTTAGCGGGATGGTCCTCAGTGCCTAAGCAGAAGAGGACATTACAATAGACATGAAATATGCACATTTTTGTGGAATTCAAAGTACCTATGCTACAAATTAAGTGGCAGAAGTTTCATGAAAGAGTCATAGGATTCATGGATTCCCTAACTATTAGTAAGTAGATATCCAATATTCATAGGCAAATTGTTAGAAGGATTTGAGGAAGATAGTGTTATCACATCCATGTTAGCTGGAGCTACCATGCTGCAGATTGTGTGGTCGAGGACCATACCACATTTTTTTTTCCAGATCAGAGATCAGATGACTTCAGAGGGGGCATCTATTGTATTGAGATTGCCCCGAGCAGAGATATCAGAGGGGACAGATTGTACTTTGTATTGGTCCAGAGCTGTTACAGAGCAACGATTACAGGGTCCCCCTTCCTTACCTTGCTTTGCACAACCCCATTGAGAGAGTTACTTAGCCATATTGTGATGAGAGCATTACAGAGTTCAGTTGGTTTACCACTTATTGCCCGAATTCAACTTCAGATTCAGCTTCAGCAGCAGGGATATGGTATGGCAGGTATAGCATTTCATGGATATTGCTCATGTTGTTTGCTTGGAGACTTGTTTATTTATGATAGTACATGGACTTGACGTATGATGTTTGATGTGGTGATCTCGGTTTTCATTGTGATATTGGTGGCCCTTGGTGAGATCAGTCCACCTCTTCTAGTAGACTCCTGTATATGCACACTGGTTCCTGTCCCCACTATTGGTATAGACTTGGTCATTACTCCTTCTAGGAAGCTAACATTGGTTCCACCTGTCGCTTCCTTCCACCCATCCGACTCATCCATTTTTGGTTCTTTCTCGACTTGGACCTTGATATGTGGCCTTGAGGACCCCTTCCCCATTGACCCCTGAGTATGTCATGACTCCCTGTTTATTGTGCCTCAGCTCTTTAGTGTGTGAGATGCATTCTCAAACCTGGGATTTGCTCCTGTCGGTTGCCCTCGATGTTGCAATGCAGTATAGGATTGTGTAGACTCATTAGGTGTTCCCCATTGGTCATCGAAGCATGCACACTTGCCCCCATTACTTTGCAGTATGTGCGCCATTGTTATATCTTTTGAGATATGTATAAAGCCGGAAGGGCTATGAAATGTAAATGAAGCCAAAAAGGCTATCTGAATGTAAATCAAGCCAAAAAGGCTAAGTATGAAAGTGAAATGTAAAGTCCAAGAATGCGTTTCTTAACACACCGGACACAGGCCAGCCATATATATATATCAGAGCATTGTATTGGTTATTTCCTCACCTAGTCCTGCGGGGCAAGGAGGTGAGATGGAGTAAGGGACAATTATGCGAATTGTCCCCTAGAGTCTCAAGTTATGGTTTGTCGGACACTCAATCATGGCAGCTCTAGAAAAGATCCTCACGGAGTCTGTTGAAGGCACGGATGTGAGTTGCAAGGTGTGTGTTAGATGATTAGTGGTGGTTTCCCTGCACTATACCCATTTGTGAGGCACCGCCCTTCCCTTGTGTTATCATGGTATGCTTATGTCAGTGGGTCCCGCTTTCCCCGTTTATCCGAAGGGTCACATGGTCGTGGTCTTTGTCTTTCCCCTATCTCTTCACCTTGTTTATTCACCTCACCCAAAGTTAGCTAAGTGGCCAAGCCTATAAGTTGTGCATAGCAGTTTTTGAGTGTTGGAGGTGGTGGGCCCACCTCACCTGGGGCATGTTTTTATTGAGATATTTTTATTATGATCACCATGTCGTCATTATGTGTTTTTAGTAATGCACTAACATAAATAAGGAAGCCTTGGCGCTCCATGTTGTATGCAGGTTTCAGCCATTGCCATTTTGACTAGAGTTGACTTGGTCAAACTAGTTTGACCAAGCCAAAAATGGGTCCCGAAAAAAGTTGCGACCGAAACTTCGATTTTGGTCATTTATCATCTATTGGGGTCCTGTATGTGCCTCCAAGTGTCAGATCAAGAAAATGTTGAAGCATTAGTGAGATTTTTAATTATTACTGGTCACCGGGGGCCTGTTTTAATTAAAAATCTTTGATTTTGGGAAAACAGTGCTCAATTGATGGATCGTGGTCGTTCTAGTGACCATATCTAGTATATTTGGGGTCTACGATCGCATTGCAGCAGATGGTTCGTCAATCCGGGCAATATAAGTGGGTCAAAAGCGCGAATTACATCTTCAGAAATAAAACCAACAATTAATTAATGATGGGAAATCAAATTTGGCTAAGTTAACTTTGGAAATGGTAAGTGCAATGGTTGGTAAAGGTAAGGGGGTCCCCTAATGTCATTTTTATTATGTTTGGACACTAAATATTTTGTGTGGGGCCTTCATTTATGCCTAGCTCTACTCATGGGGCGAATTCCCCCATAGTGGGGCGTTTTTTACTATGTAAAATCTCAAATTTTGTAAAATTGATGTTATAAGACTTTGGTTATGTGGTTTAGGGGGCTAAAACAACCCATAGACACCCCCTAGACACATCTATGTGTATTGTATGGGTCCCACGAGTGGCCCCTCTTCTCCCTTGGGCGCATGAGGGTAATTCGCCGCCCCTCCTTCACTCCATCTTAGCCATTCGTTTGGCCTCTTGGGGATTTAATCCCAGCCACTCGTTTTGGTGGGACTAGGGCTGAGATTTGGAGCTCTCTCTATAAGTGAGTAAGCTCATTCATTTGTAACTCCTCTTGGCATTTGAATACTTGAGACTGAGTTATTGAGAGACATTTCTTCCGAGTTACTTGTGATATGGTGTGGGGAGTTCATTGTGTTGATTGGTAGCATATTTTTGATGCATTGTTGAGTTATTTTGCGGTGTCTCCGTCTCTCCTTGGCCATTACGAATTGCAGGTGAAGCTGACCACTTGAGGAGGACACAGCACTTGAGCTAGCAGCTCCATGCTTGCGTTTTCTCTTCTGGATTTCAACAAGGGAAGTAAATTTGCCTTTGTCATTTACTTTCCTTCATTATTTGTCCTTCATTTGCTGGTTGTTTCTTGTTATTTGCTATATATACTGATTTATCTCTCTCTGGCAGGTACCAAGGCGCATTGGGTCACTGGCTGCACCAAAACGCCTAGGGAAATCGCACTTCTGCTCAACATTTGATCTTCGGAGTTTGTCTTCACACAAAAACTTCTCCACATCCATCATTCCAGGTACACCATTCTTGCTTGTTTCTCATATTTCATTTTCACTGTGAATGTTAAGCTGGAAAACACTAAAATAAACCCTAATATTAAAAATACAAAAATTTCATCGTTAGAAACTCATTTTCTTTACAAACCCACTTCTAATATAATTTTCAGAGTCCAATTTCAAAATTTCACATCATTCCGACTCCATTTTCTTGTCCCCGTAGGCACTAGTCATTTTCTGATTGCGCCCTCCTTGGGCAGATTGCTCATTCACGCTGCTGGGGTCTTTTATGGGTTTTGGGTGTGCTTGATTCGTGTTTTAATTGCCATTTTATTATCAGAAATCAAGTTATCATTTACTAGAAGTGCCTAAAAACGCTAATTTGTTGCTGCCCTAGGTCCATCAAGTCACTTGATCAATCCTTTCCTTTGGCAGAATTGCATCACCTCACCACTTCTAGTTTATTTTGTATCCTTAGCTGATTTCCAGTCATATAATTGCTGATTCACTTCATCTATTTCATTACATTTTAGGCTGGCCACATTCCATTGCATGCTTATTTCATCTTGGTGTCCAATCTTTGGCTGGAATCGAGCTTGGGTTCACTTGACACTCATCTCTTGTTTGCGTTTGTTTATCTTTTGGGATTTGGGTGTCTATTTTTGGTTCTCAACCATCACTGGTTGAGCAGGGTCTCCCCCTTGACTCGGCTGTTTGCTTTGTCTAAAGCGACAAGCGCCTCGTCTGGTGCGACGACCGTTCTTCGAACGGTGGACTTGGTGTTTGCAGGTGTCACCTGCCTGGCTGCTTGCCCTCTACCATCCCGGACGGGATATCTCTTGTAGTAGCAAGAGTCTGTGTGATAACAGATAGCAAGAGCAACATTATGCACATTTTTGTGGAATTCAAAATACTTATACTGGAATCCAAGTGACAAAAGTTTACATGAAAGAATCATAGGCTTGATGGATTTCCTAGTAATAGTAAGAGATAGAAATCCAAAATTCACAGGCAAATTTTTGGAAGGATTTGTGGAAGATAACAAGAACAACATTAGCCATGAATTAAACATATCATCAAAATGAGAGTTATCTTTGTTACTATTATTTAGATAAGCAATCCTAGTGGGTCAAGTGGCTTCCTCTAGCAGAATGCTAGTATAATATGACCTATCACACAATTACTAAGATGATTACATTTCAAGCTCTTTATGGATATCGAGCTCCTAGTATAACATCTTATTTGCAAGACCATTCCAAAGTACAAGCAATTGGATCACATATTGAGAAGACTCATGAAACTTTGCAAATAATTAAAGAAAACCTTCAAATGGCCTAGAGGACATGATGATGCAACAAGAAGATCAACATCATAGTGAAAGACAATTTGAAGTGGGGGATTGGATATATCTGTGACTCAACCACATAAGCAATCCACTCTCAAACAAAGACTCATAAACTAGCTCCAAAATTTTTTAGACCCTACAAGATCCTTTGTAAGATTGGAGAAGTAGCTTATGAGTTAGATTTTCCTTCACACCTTCATATGGTTTTCCATGTCTCGTATAAAAATATGGTTGTTAGACAAACTATTATAGCATAGTCTGAACTTTTAGAATGAGATGGAGGAGGAAAATTGATTCTTGAACTAGAAGCATCTACGGATCGATATTCTCTTTTTCTTCGGAATAGAACCATTACAGAATACCTAATCAAGTGGAAGAAGATGCCTCTAGAAGAAGCTACGTGGGAAGATGAGAAATTCATAAAGTAACACTCTCTTTTACAAATATTTTTAAAAGAGGGGGACTATGTTATGTTGATTTTTTGAGGTCAGATCTAGTTATTAGTCCCGAATAATTTACTGGCAATTAACTAAAACACACTGAGTTCACAACAAATCACGCAGCAGAAAATAAACGCAGGAAATCACATGCATTTGACACTTTGGATTTACCCTGGAAAACCCCAATTGGGGAAAAACCAACAAACAATAGATTTTATTAATATAAAACCCTGGGCTCCCTTCTTGGGATAATTGCCCATTAAGGAATATACAAATCAGCAAATAGCCAAGCCTGCAAACCTCAATATCATCCCTTTGATCTTGTTGGTTGGCTGCTATCTTCCTTGCCGCCTCTTTGCTCCGTTCCTCAAAACCTGCCCACACACTTGGATGGAAGGTCCTTCTCCACCCACTTAGTGAGATACCCTCACTCTGTGTGACTGTTGTGTGTCATCCTCTCCTTAGGCTTCCTATTATAACATCTCAATGACCAAAATACCTTGGGCCAATACTATAGGTGACCAAATACCATGGGCCCCAAGTCACTTTTTAGTCATTAGCTAACATTAAGTTAATAACGTGCTTTTCCTAAGTTAGACTTAGGAAAGAGATATAAAAAGTCACTTGCTCCTTCAAGCAAGTTCCTAGAGGAATCTGGACGACTTCTGCATGTCCGACACTTGGCGTATGCAGAAGTACTTGTACGATGCTACACAAATAAACACTCCCTCTTAGCGAGGAAGGTACCTTTGGAAGAAACTCCACCTGGATCTATCTTCAATCCCACCACATCATCCACTGCTGTAGCTGCTCCCTCTGAATTGGAAGACTTCCTTGCTGCTTGCTTTGGAATCTGCTCTGAAGATCTGTTCCTCCTAACTATACTCCTAGGAGCCTGCTTCCCTGGAGTGTCTTGCTTAGTCATTTCAGACCATGAGTTCTTGACAGACTGGGAAGGTTGCTCCTTCCTACTCGAACCTGAAGGCTGACTCCCTCTGAGTTGCTCAACCTTCGGAGCTACTTGGTCCTTGTTCTTTTCCATTTTGATGCTTGCTTGATTTCTGTAGTTGCCCAAACTACTATTTGGGGCTGCCCAGACCTCCTGCCCACTGCTTGGATTTGCTGCCCACTGTTGTCCAAGGCTTCTTGTAGCTTTTTGCCGTTGCTCGAGGACTATCCTGGGTTGCACGAGCTTCTTGCTTGCTGCCAAATCCTTTCTGGGTGCTGCCCAAATTTCCTAGGCGCTGCCTAGAGACTGTTTTGGCCTTCCCAGAACTTCTGCAATCTGCTCGACTTCTTTTCTGGGCTGCCTAAGTCCTTCTGGGCCTACCCAACTCCTTTATAGGGCTGCCCAAAATTTCCTGGGTAGCTTCCCTACTGCCCAAAATTTGTCTAACATTTGCCCTTTATTCAGTTCAAATACCAATCACTTTATTCAATATGTAAGACTGTCAATAAGGTGCAATCTTCAGACTTTATAGCTGTAAGTATAGTGTATTTTCAGACTGTGTATGAAGTGCCAACAGCATTAGAAAAACAGTCACTTCAATAGCAGATTCCAACAGCACTTAGGTAACTTAACATGTGTAGAATAATGAACAATTTGCAATTAATCTTGAACCACTTTATTCCTGCACAATGACAAGTTTTCTGACTGCCAAATAGTAGGTTTTCAGACTTCTTTATCAAGCAATATTGCAGCACTTTGTATCATAACCAAGAAACAAAAGAATGCTAACTCTGTGTGGTTATTTGTGTAGGTGTTAAGGCATGTGGAGGAGGACTGTCAAAGCACACAGTCTGCAATTTTATACAGACCTAGGACAGCAGAGGTTAGGTGGACTTTAAGGCTGTTAAAACCCTTGGGAAACCCCCAAAACAAGGCACCAAGACCTCTTAAGTCAAGGCCGAGGGTGAGAGGGTTTAGGAGGAGGATAGGATGACTGTTTAGGGTTAGATTTAGGTATTTAGGGATTTAGGTCTGATTTTTAGTAGTTTTTAGGGTTTTTTAGGAAATTTGTTTTCTTGAAGATTTTAGGGCTTCCTAAAATTTCGCCCTAGGGTTTTTAGGGTTAAAGAAGGCAGGGCAAAATTGTAGGAGAGAGGGCCGGAATTTTAGGAAGGCCAAAAAATCTAAAAAATTAATTTTTTGATTTTTAGGGTTTTTAACATAAAATTGCAGACCTAATTACAACGTAAACAAGCAAATTTACCTAAAATTAATATTTACAACTATACAAACTAGGGTTTTTAGGAATCTTGATATTTTTAAATTTTTAGGGCTTCATAAAATTTCGCCCTAGGGTTTTTAGGGCTAAAGAAGGTAGGGAGAAATTGTAGAAGAGGGCCGAAGTTTTAGGAAGGCCAAAAAAATTGAAAAATTTAATTTTTTGATTTTTTAGGGTTTTTAACATAAAATTTCAGACCTAATTCTAACCCTAATTCTACCATGAAAATGCAAGTGAAATTTAGTAAAAGTTGATAACTTAGGGTTCTAATAGATGTTACCCCAAACCCTAGCCTTAGAGGAGGGTGACCAGCCTTTCTTTTGGAGATGATTCTCCTTGTCAACTAGGTTAGGGCTTCTTGGAACAACCTCTAGAGTTGGTTTCAAAAGCCTAAACTAGGGCAAAGTTGGAGCTCCAAGGCCAAACTTTGTAAAAACCTCCTCTTGGGAGCGTTTTTACTATGCAATGAGGATAGAAAGGCAGGCAAAAGCCCTATTCAAAAAGAATGTAGCCCCAGGGCTACCATTCAATCATTCAAGATGCAAAATTTACCTACCATTCATCAAACAAACCTTGAAAATGTAAAGACTTACTTGAGCATGAGTTATTCCAACCATTCTAGCATCTACAAAGCATTAGCAAGACAAAGAAATCATCCAACTTCATCCAAGAGCAAGAAAAATCATCCCTCCAAGAGGTGCGCATCACTTCATAAGGCCCTTTTAGGGTAAAAGAGTAGCATAATGAATTTTATCCCATAAGTTGTGATTTGAAAATGAAGTGAGGAGGCTTTATTTATATGTTTTCACACTCACTTTTACAAAATAACCAGGCGTACATGCCTTAAAATGTCAATTTAAAATTATAACATGTCAACTTAAAATTATAACATAAAATAATCAAATCTGTGGGTAACTTGGGGCATTTTCTCCAGAGTTCACCCGAAAATGTCTAAAATAGCTAAAACTGAGCAAAATACTCCAAGCTGAAGGTTGGAGTAGGCAGGTGGGGGGATGTCATACCCCATCTAACCCCAACAGTCTTGATAATCCCTCAACGCCCCCCCTAAAACAAGCAGTACGCCATGGTGAGGATGATGACGTCATCCTTGGAAGAGGCGCAAGGAGAGAGGGAGCTATGCTGCAGAGGGACCAGGAGGGTGTCTGAGGTGACTTGGAAGAGAGGCAAGAGCCTCACAACAGACGAAACTGTCATCGGAGTAGTGGAACAAATGGGGGGTCATGTGACCCAGTGACCCACCCCTAGGAGCCCCAGACACCAACCTTAGGGCTACAAGCCCTATAATGAGGTAGTCAGCAATGCCACTAAGCCATAGTACTCCTAAGAGAAGGACCAAAAGGTTTGGCCATAACCTCCACTCAGAAAAAAATTGGATAACAACCCTCCTGGTCTGAAAAAAATGACCCTCTCTCCTTGGGGGCACATCTAAAGGTGCGTTGGTACTGGTACCACGTAATACCGCCCAGCCGGAAAACTCCTGTTGCCGCGTCTCCACGTGACCTTGATGCTGCTTGCGATTGAGCTTCTTACCTGGCGGTTATAGCCCATCAACCCGACCCCGTGCCTTACCTGCCCATGAGCCCGATTCACAGTCAGTGGATCTCCTTGTCAGTGTGTTGTTGCAATATGATAGGCCTTTCTTCTGCCCAGCCCCAGTGGATTTGATCCTCTACAATCGCGTGTACCCACACTGTTGCACCATTGTGCCTCACGTCACCTTCAGGGCTGCCATGGGTCTACATGCTTGGCTCTCAGCCTCTCCTACCGCTTGCAAAGCGTGAGCCAACTGTTCTTCCACCCTGTGTCCGCTGTCA
Source organism: Larix kaempferi (assembly GCA_027924585.1). Lineage (NCBI taxonomy): Eukaryota > Viridiplantae > Streptophyta > Pinopsida > Pinales > Pinaceae > Larix > Larix kaempferi. The sequence goes on along the minus strand of BSBM01000407.1, from coordinate 14,210,221 downwards.
CCTGCCAGCGCTACCCACGTGCGTCCGACACCACGCAGCTAATTGTTGCTTCTAGCTCCGACCCAATCCGCCTCTGCCGTGGTCCGATCCCGTGTTCCTTTACCTTCAACACTCCACTCCGACAACTACATCATCCCACGCGGACTGTGCTCTCTCATCCCGCAATCACACTCTGCCGACTCGATCCGCCGTTTACTCAACGCAATCCGCACTGTTGGGTCAACTTCTCCACACTGCCTGATCTGTTGGTCTAATCTGTAGCCATCTGGTCCACTGCCGCTCGAGCTCCCAACCGCCCAACTCCATCTCGCAGACCTTCCGCCGCCGGCGTGTTGAGTCTGCACACTACAGTACGACTGTATGGGGATTTGTACAGTCTCTCACTTCCCTTTTTTTTTCTTATCTTCATAAATCCGGTCAAATAGACGATTTGCCGTTTAGAGCGACCTTGGCTTTGATACCATGTTGATTTTATGAGCTCAGATCTGGTTATTAGTCCCGAATAATTTACTGGTGATTATTAACTAAAGCACATTAAGTTCACAACAAATCACACAGTGGGAAATAAACCCAAGAAATTACATGCGTTTGACACTTTGGATTTACCCTGGAAAACCCCAACTGGGGAAAACCAAGAAACAATAGATTTTATTAATATAAAACCCCAGGCTTCGTTCCTTGGATAATGGCCCATTGAGGAATATACAAATCAACAAATAGCCAAGCCTGGAAACCTCAAGATTAGCCCTTCGATCTTGCTAGTTGGCTACTATATTCCTTGCTGCCCCTTTACTCCATTCCTTGAACCTTGCCCACTCACTTGGATGGAAGTCCTTCTCCACCCACTTAGTGAGATCCCCTCACTCTGTGTGACTGTCGTGTGTCATCCTCTCCTTAGGCTTCCTTTTATAACATCTCAATGACCAAAATACCTTGGGCCAATACCATGGGCGACCAAATACCATGGGCTCTAAGTCACTTTTTAGTCATTAGCCAACATTAAGTTAATAATGTGCTTTTCCTAAGTTAGACTTAGGAAAGAGATACAAAAAATCACTTGCTCCTTCAAACAAGTTCCTGTAGGAATCTGGACGATTCTTGCATGCCCAACACTTGGCTTATGCAGAAGTACCTATCCGATGCTACAAAAATCAACATGCCAGGGTCCTAACCCTCATTCATTGTTATTATATTGGTTATAGTCAAGTCAGCCTAGAGTGTAGGATACTCCATGCCCTCCTTATCTCCTATTTATAAATCAAGGAGACTCATTAGAATAATCATCTCATATTGTGCATTTGGATATCTTGTAATTGGAGATTGCCCCTTGAAGAGGCTTCTATTCACTATTGTTTTATTACCTCTCTTGAAGGACATGGGGTAGGGATTGTAGACTTCAAGATTGAGAAATAAGGGTTTGCTAGCATTGTGCATTCGAAAAGCATGCCACGATTGCATTCCCACGCAATGAGCATAGATCAAGACAAATTTTGAATCTAATTGATTTAGACATGTGTGGACCAATAACTTCAACTTCATTGACAAGTAAACGTTTATTATGTTTCATTTATTGATGATTCCTCTAGGAAAACTTGGATTTACTTTATGAAGGCCAAGGATGAAGTCTTCAACAAGTTTTATGAGTTTAAAACTTTTGTGGAGGATTAGACATGTAAAAAAATTAAGATGTTGAATCTTGACAATGTAGGACAGTACACCTCCAAGGACTTTGATGCCTTTTAAAGGGAAGTAGGGATCAAGAGGGAGTTGACTATACCTTACAACCCTTAGCAAAAAAGGGTTGCATAGAAGAAGATTGGGTCCTTCAGAGACAACCAATGTTATGATTCATGATTGAGATATGCCCATGTGTCTTTGAGTTTGGGCAGAGGCATGCAGTAACACTGTCTACATTCTAAAAATGTGCCCTCATAGGATATTGAAGGACACAACACTTGCATAAGCTTTTACTAGTGAAAAATCTCTAGTATCACCTTTCGTGTTTTTGGTCATCCTGCTTATATTAGTACTCCTAATGAGGAGAGATCCAAGCTTGAACTTTCTAGCATGAAGGGTGTCTTTGTTGGATATAGTGAGCCATCCAAGGATTATAGGGTCTCTCTTCTATCACAATTAAAGGCAATAGTGAGTTGAGATGTGAAATTTGATAAGGATGCATGGTCCTAAGCCATAGGAGCCTCCTATAGAGGCAAAAGAGGGTGAACATGTTACTGTCCTAGGTGTTTAATTATTTACACCAAATCTAGATGCAGTTCAATGAGGTTCCACTAGAGGAGTAGATATCTCATTACCACCCAATACAACGAGAAAGCCTAGGAGGCATATGAGCAAATAGGGGCACCCAAAACTTCTTTTTAGGTGAGTCATTCACCTTAAGAAATCTCCTATTTATGTTGCATTGATGTAGAGCCTTCCAGTTTTGAGGAGGCAAGTGCAAAGCAAGTATGGCAACATGCCATGGTTGAGTATAACTCCATCATGAAGAATGATGTCTAGGAGATTATGCCGAGACCAATGGGGAAATCATTGATTGATTCCAGGTGGCTATACAAGGTAAACCATGTCACTGATTGTAGCATAGAAATAGAAGGTCAGGTACTTAGTGAGAGGATTCTTCCAGAGAGGGAGTTGACTATGATGAGACATTTGCTCTAGTTGCCAAGTATACTTCCATCAGAACCATTATGTAGCTTTTGGTTGGTCTTTATACCAAATGCTTGTATAGACTGTGTTTCTTAATGGTATGATTCAGGAGGAAGCATACACTAATTGATTGAGAGCTTTGATGTGCATGGGCAAGATACCCATGTGTGCAGGTTGAAGAAGCCCCTTTATGGGCTAAAGTGGGCACAACATGCATGGTACTCTATGATTGATGGGTACCTACTTAATTTGGGTTTCACCAACACCGCTACAAATTCTAACCTTATTACTTATTTGATAAATCCAATGTGCTTGTCTTGGTCCTGTATGTGGATGACCTGATACTTACATGTAGCTTTAAGAAGCTCATTGCATGGTGCTAAATGGAGTTGGCTCAAGAATTTGACATGAAGGACATTAGCCTTGTGCATTATTTCATGGGTGTAGAGGTTTGGCAGGTTATAGGTGAGGTTTTCCTTGGGCACGGGAAGTACACAATGGAGATTTTGAAGATATTTCATATGCTAGATTGCAAACCCTTGGCCACTCCTATGGTTCCAAATCTAAAGTCCAGAATGTGCCTCTTCAGTCCAGACTGGGCACAAGTTCTAAAATTATCCTAGGCACATTAATTAGAGATGTTGCTAAGTTTAGTGCAGCACTCTATTCTAGGCAGGGCTCTATCCAAAGCTGGGCACACTTCTCTAGAGGACTTAGGGTTTTGACATAGTCAGTCTAGGTGTTTATATTTGACAGTTAATTTTTTGTAAACCCTAGATCTCTCCTATTCTAAAAAGGAGTGTTAGGGCAGACTATTGGAATAGTGTTTTGGAGAGTTGGCAAGCGAGTTGCTATGTAATATTTCAATTTCGAGTCAGTAGACAGGTGTGATTGGTTGTTCCAGAATCAGCTTGCTGTAAATATTTCCAGTGGTGTGTTTTCAGATTGGCGTTTCTTACCTACAGTTTTGATAGGAGTTTCTGATTTCAATTTTCTAGAGCACTGTAGGAGTGCAGGTCTGATTACCATCGTCCTGAAAATTTAACATTTGCTAGTAGACATAGTTACTGCCATTGAGTTCTTCAATCATGTTTGGTTGATATCTACATAGAGGCATATTTGGCTGATATATGCATGGTTGCCACATGTTTTTAATTACATTATGCAGATCATTTCCCATCTCCTTTTGTAAACATTTTCCCTAGAAGGAAATGCACTCTCGTCATTTGAGACATTCAGGATATCTTTTTGTTTTTATTTTTAAATTTAAGATGTATTCATTAGTCTAGTAATAGACATGCCTATTGTGTAAATTAAGGCAATTGTTATTCTGCAGGAGGTGGATCACACAACGCATGTATTTAGCGAAAAAGATGGTGTGGGTTTTGTGATTGAAGAGTGATCCGGTTCAGTCATGCATACCACAATTTGATCAGCTGAGCTATTTTTATACATCTGAACTATTCCAGACATTATTCGATGTTGTATTACATATTGAAGTATTTTAGGCAAGTTGAACGTAAAAGCAGTTACACCTTGGCAATTTTAGTCAGGCTAGCAGGGCCTTGAATTGAAGTAAAATCTGTATGCTTGCGAAGAACCTAAACTATTGTTATGTTTCATGGGAATAATAATTTGATTATAACTTAGCTTGCAACTCTTGTTTGCATATTGAAATAATGAGATTAATTACTCTCTTTTAGAAGTGATCCTGCATGTTGTTTTGGCAATTACTGCAAAATTGTGAATGCTCACAAATTACTATTGGATTTTTTTTTTAATTTTCTCAGCACCAAGTTAAAATTTTATGATAGTTTTGAAAATAAGCAGCAAAAGGACAAATTTGGTGTTAAATTGATTAGCATAATTGAAAAAAAGCCATTTATGATTTATGGTTGAGCTTTTCCTAGCTTACTAAAACTCAAAATGACAGATCCTTCGACAGATCCTTGTCGAAGATTTCATACCACCTAAAGATGACTATCGATATTGGCATTGCTTCATGATGATACTTGCAAACAATACACTGTATCACATTAACAACACTCAGTAATACTATCAATGCCTTTCATAATTGTATCGCAGAAATATAAGGTACTGATTATAGTGTGCAATACCTTTTATATCTTTCCCTTGTTAATCTATTATTTTAAATCTTTATTTTTTTCTAGGAATATCCAATATAATATGCTAATGAAAAATGATGATTACTAGGTTTCAATCTACAAAGAAAAGGCTAAATAATTTTAATAAATCTGTTTATATTTTATTTTTTCTAATAAAATATTTCTACGTAATTGGGGAATATTTTATTAAAAAAAATAAGATTTTGATATTATTATTTCCCAAATCAAATATAAGATTTAATGCTGTTAACTTTTATCAAATTATTAATTTAATATGGGATTTTATGATCTAGGTTTACATATTTTGGGAATTTGGGATTTTAGTATTGAATAATATTTTAGCCATTACATGTTACTTTTTGTTTCTTTATAACTAGCACATCCACTTAACTTGTGGTCGGTGAACACCGATAAGCCACAGTTAAAGTGCCATGAATAAGTTATCTATTACTTGTTCTCTGTGCTTGTTCTCCATGCATAGTTGTAATCACCCATTTTCTATGCCTCAGCTATCTGTTACCTTTTATTCATACATCAACTACCACTTATTCATGTATGAACTATCAATGATCCATGCATTAGCTACAAGTTTTTTTTTAATTGTTTATTTCTAATTTGGAACGACACCCATAAAATCAACCTGGACACTACAATTGTCTCATCCTCCTACAATCTAGGAAAAGCATACTTGTTACTCCACCCCAAATTATACAATATAAATACCTATGAATGTAATAATAAAAAAATGTTAAAATATAATAAATGTTTTATAATTTGATATTTTATTAAAGGGATGTCCATCTATTCATCTAACCTTATAACCTTATATGAATGCGATTGTATGTTTTATATTAATGGGATTGTATGTGAATAACCTTATAACCTCGTATGAATGAGATTGTATGTTTTATACCAGCATAGATCCATCTTAAAGTCGTATCTATCAAGCACCGAGAGGGATCCAATTTCTTGAGGTGTATTTCTTTTTTTAAATTTAAACTCAAGAAATTCGATCTTTCTTGATTGATAGATCCGGGTTTAAGTTTTAAGTTTTTATTTTATAAACGAACATCTATTTTTTAATTACTTTTCATAATATTTTATTTTATGAACCAACATGGGTTTTTTTTTAAAATATTTTCTATAATTTTTTATTTTATGACCCGACATTAATTTTTTTAATTATTTTGTTACTAACATTATAACGTTATATCACGTTAGAGGATCTCTCCCATACTGGGCTGTAGAGCACCTCGTTTCACTCGGTGCAATAATGAGATTGTATGTGAATAACCTTATAACCTTATATGAATGAGATTGTATGTTTTATATTAATGGGATTGTATGTTTAGCCATTACATGTTACTCTTTGTTTTGTTACAATAATAAATAAATGCTAAAATATAACATATGTGTTATAATTTGTTTGAAAATGATTTTTATGGACTTTTGCGCAACAAAAACTATATAAATCTTCTTAATATAAATATAAATATAACATGTTTTATATAAAAATATTAGAGATTATAGATATATATATATATATATATATATATATAACTTCAAATTAAATATCAATTGGAGTTGGGCCAAAGGATTGTCAAAACCGCAAGTCTTATCATTGGAACATTGGTGCCAGAGAATCATTATACTGCTTCTTTATTTTCTTGAATTTTTCATTAGCCACATTATCAGGGAGTACAACTCCATTGTTGATGAACTTTCTCAAAAAGCTTTAGGTGGTCCAGAAGGCACTCTGTTTTATGAAGAATATCAAGAAGAAATCCTTATATCTGAAGGCTCACATATTTTCTTCACATAAGTTGGATCTGAACATGGGGGATGACTGTAATTTTGGTCTTTTTCAGATTTGTATCTCTTGAGACTAGTTTGGCATTAGCTTTACAAGTTTGCATTTCAATATTTTTGAAGGTCAAAACAAGAATATTTTTGAAGGGAACATGTTGGAACTGGATAGGATTTAGATTTTTGAAACTATGGTTTTGTTAGATAACTGCTTTGTTAATGGACATTTCCCCATAATTGATGTCCCTTATGAATGTCAAATGTTCATTTTTATTCAAATGAATAACAATATATATATTTTTTCCAATGGAAAATATCTCCTTATTCACATCGAATAAACTTGAACTGCTCACTAGGAGATTACATCATCGAGTTTAGCCTTATAAGCTTCTATTCAAAATTGCTACCAAAGAACATTCATATAAAAACTAGCCTTCATGGCTTCGTGACATTTTCTACAAAAGAGCCATCTTTCTTGAATTTACATAAACATGAACTGTTCCTCTAGATGAACATTGCTTCGTCCTTCAACCTCTATTAGACCTAGGGGAAGGGCGAGAGCCAATTTGGATAACTTATCTGCTTCCATATTTAGTTCTTTGTAGATATGTGCAAAGGAGATTTGTTCAAAGCTAGCTATTCGTTCTTTGATTGAGTTGAGCAGATACTGGAGATGAGGAGCACTGATCCAAATTTTGCCGTTTGCTCAGTCTATTACCATTTTAGACTCTCCAAACAGCTGTATGCTTCTCACAGGTTTTAGTATGGCCACCCTTAGAACTGCCCATAATGCTGAAAGTTCTGCTTTGTTGTTTGATGCTCGCCTTGGAGCAAACTTTATGAAAAACTTATTGTCTTTTGTTAAATGTATAACTCCTCCTCCTCCTCCTCCAAGCAGTGGCTCACCCTGACTAGTACCATCGAAAAAATCCCATGGAACATTTTTATTGATCAATGGGCTCGTGATGGTTCTCTGGATGGTCGTAGTGGGCTTAGATTGATGTTCTTTAACTTTCTGCAACAGAACAATTATCATTATGTCTGGAGGGATCCTAGAGTTGTGAAAAATCGCCTTATTTCTTGCTTCCCAAATGCTGTAGACAAATAAAGCAGGGAAGACTTCAAAACTACGTACCCTGGCCTCTTGCCACCAAACAAAGACGCAATGCTCCAGTGAGGACTCAGGGCTTGGTGTCATTTTGTAGTTTAATTTTTCAGAAGCTTTCTCCCAGACATACCCTGCATATGGACATAAATTGAATAAATGAGAAGTCGATTCATCTGCTAAATTGCACATCACACACACACCCGGTCCCTGAAATCCTCTTTCCCAAGTTAATAATTTGTTGCTTAGGGCCAACCACAGGGTGATTATTGTTTTTAGTGGGCCTGGAATTGTCCAATTTTTTTCCACCACTAGAATTGTTCTCCTACTACGAGAGGGATTATGACAGCCTCATAACCAAGTTTTGCAAAGAAGCTGCTTCCATCTTTTCCGTTTCTGGTCTAGATAAGCTTATCAGGTTCGTCTTCTTCCAGATGTATGAAACAATTTACTAAGCTAGATAAAAAACGATTCCATGCTTCTGCTTTGTCGCCTGCTAATCCCAGATCCTACGCCGATTTCCACCCTGCTCTGCCTCTTACCTGCGGTTGTTGTGCTTGGGCATCTGCCAACATTACAATATTCTTGGCTCTAAGATGTGTAATTAGGTGATCTGGGAGTTTGTAAGCTTCACCTACTCTTGCCCATGGCTCCTCTCCTAGACAAACTCTTTTGCCGTCTCCTATCCTCCAGGTAGTCCAGTTTCCAACCAGGGGGAATGCCTGAACAAGAGCCTGCCAACCTATGGAGCTATTTTTATGGTTTTTGTTAGGTTGTCTAAACCAATCCACAATTGAGGATGAATGACAGTACTTAGAGATCAAATTTCTTCCCCATAGGGAGTTAGGAAATTCTGCCAACCTCCAAAGCGACTTGGCTGCCAGTGATTTGCAAAAAAGGTATGGATTCTTGATTCTCCACCCTCCCAAGACTTTGGAAGAGATAAAGTAGACCATTTGACTAGTGGGATGCCCTCTGCTTGCTTGCTTTTCGTCTAAAGGAAAGAAAAACATTTTTTCCTTATTTCGACGAAAATACCCTTAGGGATGTATGCTATAGATGCCCAGTAGACCAGAATGCTTTGGAGTACTGCTTTGAGCAGTACTAGTCTGCCTTCTATAGAAAGGAAACGATTTGCCTAGTGTGAAATCCTCGTTTCTATTTTCTTGAATAACCACAACCAGTCCTGGAATGCATAGGTGTTTGGCTTAAGAAAAAAACCTAGGTACTTGAAGCCTTCCGAGATAGGGATTAGAGGCAACGTAATTAATTCCCTTGTCATGATCAATAACTCTTCTGAGAGGTTGTTATGAGCTAGGCTTGATTTTTCTGTGTTAATGACCATTCCTGTAGCCCTCTTGCATCTTTCCAGAATTGCAGCATAGGATTGAATATTACCAAGCGAACCCTCACCTAGCAGAAGCACATCATCCACGAACAAAGTATGCGTTAAATCCACTATACTTGAGATCCCGACTCCTCTTATCACCTCTTCTTCTTTTGCTTTGTGTATTAGTTGACTTAAGGCCTCTGCAACTAAAAGGAATAGGAAAGGAGACAGAGGGAAACCCTGTTTGAAGAAGTGGGAGGGCGCACCATTAATTAAAACTGCATATGATGTAGATTGGATGCATCCCATTATCCAATCCACTACTTCTATCAGCATACCTATTTTAGTCAATAATAACTGGATGAAGGACCAACTCACCCTATCATAGGCTCTGAAGAGATCTAGCTTGAGGGAAAAAGCATACAATTTGTCCTTCTTTATAGAATGAATTGCTTCTTGCGCAAGAGACACCGCATCATGCATTTGTGTATTGAACATGAACCTGAATTGTTCTTCTGAAATCACCTTACTGAGTATGGGTTTCATCCTCTGTGCTATAATCTTGGCGATGAATTTATAGACCAGATTACAACATGCTATAGGTCTGTAGTCTTCAAAGGTCTCACCTTTCTGCTTCTTAGGAATTAAGGTGACGAAAGTGGAGTTTAGGGCTCCCGGTATCGTTCCTGAAACTTGCGATTCTTTGACTGCCTTCAACAAGTCTTCCTTTAATAAATCATAAAAGCCAAGAAATAATTCCAGAGTGAAACTGTCCGGGCCTGGGCTCTTACCTTTCTGGAAAGAATGGAGGATCCCGTTGAGTTCCTCCTCAGTTACTTCTTTTGTCAGGTCCTCCCTCATTTCTTCTATTATAAGTATGGGGAAATGACTTATGACCTCCAGTGTTTCTTGGATAGGACATCCGGGAGGTGCAGTAAAACGTAATTTGAAATGCTCCACCACTGCTTTGGCCTTGTCCTGAAAAGACTGTGCTAGATTTCCCTGTGCATCTTTAATTTCTACTATGGTGTTTATGTTCTTTCGATTTGTTTCAAACCGATGGAAATATTTTGTATTCTTGTCTCCTTTCGCTAACCAAAGAGCCCTGCTCTTTAATCTCCAGTGTTGTTCTTCCTTTGATAGAAGAAAGGTTCTTTTTTTTTCAAGTGAGTTTAATGAGTCTAGTTCTTCGTTGGTGAAAACCCCTGCTTCGTTTGAGCTATAGAGATCCTGAAGTTTAGACTCTGTTTCCTTTAATTCTTTTGAGAGAAAGCTTTATGCTTATGGCCCCAATCTTTGGAGAGTTTCTTTATTCTAGTCAAATTGTCTACCAATTGCTGCATATAGGTGGCCGTAGTAGAACTTGCTAATGACATCCAATTTTCCTTTACCAGGTTGCGGTAACCTTCCTCTTCGAACCAAGCAGGGTTAAGTTTGAATGGGGATGGAGGTTTCTTTTCCGGGAGTGAGATTGATAGAGATATGGGTCTATGATCCGACACCCCTCCTAATTCCACCAAGGATCTTAGAACCAAATGGTCTTGAAACAAACTTTTTGCGACTAAAAAACGATCTAGTCTTTTTGAGATCGCTTGTTCCCCACTTCATTTGTTCCGCCAAGTGGGTTCCAGTTTTAGGGGCTGGACATCGATCGATTTCTTCTCCTCGAAAATAGTACTGAAGAAAGGGCCTAGCGAGTCACTGCGTGCATTGTTTCCCCAAAATTCCCCTGAGGAGAGGGTTAGATTCAGGTCACCCGCAAGTATGAGGTTTGGAAGGTCCAGTGCACCATAGTTACGCATGGCTTCCCAGTGTTCTCTTCTCCCGTGAAACGGTCCATATACATTCAAGGACATATGAAGTCCAGGTTTTGTATCTTCCAGCTCAGTTTTCATTGTAAACTGCAGATGAGAGAAGGTGTAATTATGGGCTCCATGCTGAAATTAAGCCACCAGAGTGGCCTTCCGCTTCTATTGTTTCAATCTTCCAATCTTTCAAGAAGCTGCTTAAAACTTCCTTCCCCTTGTTTCCTTCCATCATAGTTTCTTGTAATAACACGACTTTTGGTTTTAGTGTATTTACTAATCTCTTGAGGGCTAATTGTTTGGAGGCCCCCCTTAGCCCCCTTATGTTAAAGGAGAGGGCTAACATTAAGCACCCTTGGATAGGGCTTTATCCACTCTAAGTGCCCTTCCAATAGTTGATTGTTTCCCTTCTTCAATGTCTTTGGCTGCTTGAAGTTGGGCCTTTGAGAGGAGTGATTTGCGGCGTGCCTGAGCCTTCTGGGGTTGGTTAAATGCAAGACCCCACGAGGAGACTTGATCCAACTCTAAAGTAAGCCTGGACTTGGAGCATAATCCATACTCCCGCCTTACTGTCTAATGAATTTCCGAATTTCCGCTGACTGAAAGAGTGGAATCCTTTATAGGAGTGATGGGTAGAATCTTAGCCTCCTCTCGGGCGGGAATTAATTCGATGTCTAGGGTTTTGGGAGGAAGTCTTAAACACAGAATTAATTGGAAAAATAGGATTAATAGCGGGTTTACCTTCTACATCCTTGTGAGCGTTGGGTTCGGACGACATGCCTTTTTCCTCGACGTCGAGTTGGCTTCCACCTTTTTCTACCGTTTCTTTTTCCTCTGGTTCCGAGTCCACCACCTTCTCTACGCTTGCGAATTCCTTCTCCGCTGCTTGAACTGAAGGTTCTATAGACTATGCTTTACTCTTCTTGACCCATACCTTTTGGTAATGTGGTTTCGATTGACGAACTTGCTACAAGGTGCAATCTTTTTGTAGATGACCAACCTTCTTGCAACCGAAACACCTAAACGACAATTTACAGTAGTCCAAGCGTTGTACCCAGGCGCTTCCGTGCATTTCAAGCATAATTTCTTCAAATAAACCTTCTCTTATGTCTAATTCGACCAAGATCCGTGCGCAACGTCTGTCTTGCTTGGATTCCCAATCCTCTTCCAGTGCTACAAACTGTCTGAGTTTGTTACCAATTGCCTCTAGAATGTGTTTTTGCCAAAAAAACCATTGGCAGGCCTGGGAGAATTACCCATGTCTGCCGAGAATTATGCGGTTCCTTTCTGGTGTTGAACTGACATGCCACTTCTCCAGGATTAGCCCCGACGTACCCCATCTCCATCGTTGGTCTAATAGTTTGGATCCCTCCTCCTCCTCTTTGACCTTGAAAAGGAACCATCCCCTCGAGAGGATGTGGAAGTCTGGGATGTATCCAATTAAGGGAAGCCGGTGTGTTTCCATCCAGGATGTTAATGCAGCTCTGTCTATCACCTTGCCACATAAACATCCGACTAGAGCAAAATTTAGATAATCTGGTATTTCTGTTAACTAAATGTCCCTTCCAAATGATAGTTCCGGACAACCTCTTTTGGGCCTGATGCTTTTCTTGTGTCCTCGAGGTCGCTTCTCTGGATCGTGTCCAGATTCATTGTTGTCACAACTGAAAACTTGTGGCTCGTGCGAAGGCGAACGTACCTTCAAGTTGTCATCAACAATCTTCGTGGGGGATGTCCTGAGATTGCAGGGGGTTGGTTGATTATTAAAACCCAGCTTAGCTGTGCTATGGAACTTTTCATCCGTGCTTAATATAGACTCGGATAAGGATTCCTCATAGTCTACTTCACCGAGCAACATTTTAGCAGAGCCCCCTTCAAAATGGTTTGAAAACATAAAAGAAAAATCTCTGGGTCGTAACTTTTTCCCCCGAGCCGCAGACCAAAGCTTTTACCCCCGAGCCGTGGCCTTTCAAATCGAAAAACAATTTCTGAAAAAAATTAATTGTAGCTATATTTGTTTATGCATGTGTGCCTAAATAAAAGTAATATTAAAGTGGCAATGTTTATTATTTATTGTTGTTGAAAAAAGTGTAAAACAAAGTTTAATTTCATTATTACTTTATTTAAATATTTAAAAAGTAAAATTATTTGTTGCAAAAAAAAGTCTAGGATAAAGGTCATAATTTAGTCTAAACCTAAATTAATAAAGGGAATTTATTAATAGTTTTTTTTAAGCATAAAGTTTTTTTTAAGCATAAAGTTTTTTTTAGAGCTACACTTATTTGATTGTGTATGCGCATCTAAATATAACTAATATTAAAGTGGTTATGTTTATTATTTATTACTTGTTGAAAAAAAAGTGTAAAACAAAGTTTAATTTCATTATAATTTTTTTGAATATTAAAAAACGTAAAATTATTTGTTACATTAAAAAGTCTAGGACAAGTGCATAATTTCATCCCAAATTCTGAAATTAATAGATTCAATTTATTAATATTGTTTGTTTTTTAAATGTAAGTTTTTTAAAAGATTTTGTAATGAGATTAAAACTTTCTCTTAAATTTATATTTATTTAAATAATTAATAGAATAAGTATGAACAATATTTAATTTTAGTGAAAGATTCCTTCTATCCTTAATTATAATTGAAATCTTTATATACATTTCTTTGAAATTAAATTAAAATAAAAAAATATGAAAACAACAAAAATGATAATGATACATTAACATGTTCTTTTTACCACTTGTCCAAGGCACCTTGTCAAAGGAGAGGATTTGGATCACATGTTCAATTTGATTGAGCTCCATGAAGTTAGCAACTAGTGTTGCATATTCTGAAGACGAGAGGCATATTCTGAAGATGAGAGGGGAATTTTGTAAGACTTTTCTTGGAGAAAAATATAAATGCAAACATAAAGAAACATATATTAAAGATCTATTAGTTTAACCACATAGGTTTGTAATAATACGATGAAAATTTAGAAAAATATATGATTAACTAACATTCCCAACTTCTATCTAAAAAAATGTCAACAACACTATCACCATGCAAAAAAAATTAAATTCTAAAATTTTCCTATGGCCAATATAGGATTGAAAGTAAGCATTATTTTCAATTATATAGGAACACAAAATAGTTATTCCCAAGAGACCAAGCCTAGAATAAAATGCTCACATTGAAGAAAACACCAATCATACCAAATTGAGAAAAGTAAAATGATTATTTATTTATTTGATATTTCCGATTGATAATATAACCTCAACGTTGAATAGCCACGTATATGGATACCATTAATGCAAATTTGGGGTTTAAAATGGGTCTCCTAAGAAAAAAATACAATGAAGACTTCTCTAATCCAACAGATGAAGAGCTAGGAAGGTCTCAAATCTTCTTTTAAATCTCTCATATTTACTCATAACAATGCCCATTCACAAGGATATATCTGGTTGTGGGTGAGGTTATTGTAGATTATGTTAATGATCAAGTTTGAAGTATAGATGCAAAAAGAGACTGGAAGAAATATTAGAGGAATTCATAGAGCAAAGAAGTTGAGGATAAAGCTCATGACTAAAGATGAGTGTTTTATTTTCAGCCTTAGAAGGGTCAAAGAAAAAGTGGCTTTATTGTTGCAAAAATTGAAGTAGTATAAGCTACCTGAGCTTTCTCCACCTCAATCGAGAGTTATTAACACTTGAGCAGTCCCAAGCACTAATAAAGATTGATGTTAAAAATAAGAGCTATGTTTATGTTGGTGTGTGTGGAATGTTTGCAGGCATAGTTCAAAATATACACTTACTCTAAAGGTTCCATGATATTGTCCAAGTATGTTGTGATAATTTTCCAAGGAGAAAATCAAAGACATATGGAGTTTGGAAATGTTTAAATATTCAGTATTAATGGAATTTTGTAGCATAAGAAGAATTAAACAGATTCAAAAGAAGTAGCATATGTAATAAAGTGGAAGTGAATCTTATATTGAATAGTGTAAAGTCTGTCAAGTTACATCTATTATTCACATAATATGATATTTGTTGTTCGGTAAAACTACCTATGATAGGGAAAATCAGAGATCATCAACATACATTTAATTAAGATACGGAGATTGAATGGAAAAGAAGCACATCATGCAATAATTCTTTTGACCAAAAGAATTAGGGTTTAAAGATAAAACACATACCTGGATAATTGACGTTTGATCCGAGCTTTAAGATTTAATCCTCTGCTCCACTATTCCAGATGAATAACCTGCAATAAACCAGATACCCTTCTCAAAGCTTTTGGCTAAACAAAGATGAATAACTTAGCATGAAACTCATATATAAACAAATATGAAAGATTCAATAAACTAGATTCATATAATAAACAAATCTTATGGGAGAGAAAATCTCTTGTATTACTTGCATTAATGGAAATTAGCTTATACCTGCTATGTAACCTGCACCGTCAAAACTTGACCATGGGTTCCTTGCTCCTCTACGTTCAATGGATATTTCTCCAACATTTCTTTGCAAAAATTGGTTCTCCCTTTCTCAAGGCCCTCTCCTTGTATTTATAGCAAGGTTGAGAGGATAGGATCGAAAGAATATTGGTCAGGGAGGTTATGGTAGTTAGTATAATTTCCATAACTAATCCCTAATTAGTCGTTTAATAATTTTTATCGTGATTTAGAGATACTTGCAAGTATGTCTCTTGACAAATAGCGAGTGACTCACGAGTTTAGTGTCAAGCAACAAGCGGGTGCAACATTTTAGGTGTTACACGCGGGTTGTCAGCACAGACTCCCGCAATTGACCTGAGAGTTGAGCAGTAGGAGAGTCGTGGTTAAGGCTCAAAATACTTCAAAAATAATTATACTGAAGGAGGTATTGTAAGATTTGGGTCCAAAGCATCTAAGGTCAATTAGGCTCTTCCATCCATAGTGTCATTTTGTGTGACCGACAATGCAATGTGGTCATAGACGGAGAAGTGCCAATTTGACTAATAACAGATGCCCCCTAATGCATGAGGTCAGAAGTAATGATGACCGAAATGCATTATAAACCAAGAAGCAGAGGAGTGTGGAAATCACAGGAACAAAGTCTCAAATAGTGCCTGAAACAAAAACAAGGTCAGCGAGCAATTAAAATCTTGATATCAGGAGATGTTCTGAATGTTAGAACATGATCTCCAATACATAACAAAAAATATGTATATAGCATGGCCACTGAAATACAATCGTGGATCCATGTCAAAAGGAGATCTTAGCCACAACGACAAACTAGATATATGTCTCATGAAGAGCCAATATAAGTAGGGCTCAGTCTTGCGCAGCTTGGGTGATAACAAATGAGCTGTATCATAGGACAGAAGTCTTCAAATCAACCATCGATAAATAGTACAAACCCTAATCCATGTGAATAAAGGAATTGGAGTCGAACATGGAGGATTTTGTTTGATTACCGGTCATTGATAAGAACCATTAACAAATGTGAGGACACCCACCAATAATTAAAATGGGGTCCAAGGTAACTAGTACATTCTTGCAAGTGTGAATATGAGGTATTGAGGTTGAATACTTGAAGAATATACCGAGTAAGGGACATTGATGTATTCCCATAACTCAACAGTGAGAGGATCTGCCACTAAGGACTGCAAATATCAAGGTACTAACTAGGAAATCTAAGTCCACTTCCTAGACCAAAAATGTGTTTATGTTGATAGGAAGAGACCCGTGAGAAGGAAGACATTACGGTATCCTTCATCATCTCACACGAGGAACACTGAAAGTTTGAGTTGAAACAAGATTGAGATAAGGGATGACCGACATGAAAACTCAATATGAACTGCAGAATGGACGACATAGGGGTAATCGTTGAACATTGAGCACCAAAGGTAAGTAACTTAGGCAACTTTGGACAGTGGAAACATGATATAATTTTGTCATGTAGGAGACATAACAAACTCTCCATATGATCAGAAGAGTAGCCAATCGGAGGAGTACACAACTCTGGAATTAGGTTAAATCCTAAAGCCAAAAACTAAGATCCATTGACGCAACATAAGTGCTATATTCAAAGATGGATTAGACTTGTTGACATATAATGAATGGATAACGAATATTTTCCTTCCCTTCTCTTTTTAAATGTCTTTTATTTGTTTAATGAGCATGAAAAGGTTGAAAAGAAAGCTCGATAATGTCTCTCTTGTTAAATTTTAATGAGTCCAAGAAAGTAAACTCAACAATCCTTCTTCATTTTTGAACAAGCTCGAAGAGGGGAGAGAAGAATGCTTGATATAGGTCCAACCATGTGTAATTTAATGAGTCCATGGGAGGGAGACTCATGACCTTCTTCATTTTTTAACAAGTTTGAAGAAGAGATAGACTAGTACTTGATAGGTTACTGATCTGTGGATTTTAATATCGAGCCCAGATCTATTCGTGCTCGCCACTGTTTTCATGTTTAAGGAGTCTGAAAAAATTAAACAAGAACTCCATACACCTACTTGTGGATTTTAGTGTAGAGCCCGAGTTGATATGTGCTCACCGGTGTTTTCATATTTAAGGAATATGAAAAACTTAAACAAGAACTCCATAATGTACTTTTTCGTAAAGTTAGCCTCCTCGCCCAAAAAAGTGTAAAAGTACACGAGAGAGGACTCTTCTAGTCGACATGACTAGAGTATACCTTTTTCATAAATAATCCACTAAGATATGGAAAAGGGGTAAACTTAGATCAAAGTGGATTTCTATTCAAGTCTTTTAACGAGTTTGAACAAGACAAGTGTGCTTGGCAATCTTGTTAATTTTAAGGAGTCTAACAAGAGTGTGAAGGAATTCCATAAGGATGGGAAACTTAATGAAAATAATAAAAATGATACATAATGAATAAGTCCCCAAAAATATCAATCGACGGCATGGGCACCGATATGACATAGTTTCCTAGCAAGGGTGACCCATGCTGAGGAAGGTCTTAACCATGGAAGAACAATGACAATGGAGGGTAAAATGAGGGTTAAAAATCACAGTCCATGGTGAAAAAGGGAATCCTAAGGCATAAAATGATGATGTATATATGCATTGTGATGACCTGATCAACATGTCATAAGAAATCAAACCTTTTATAGAACACCGATATGAACATAATAATGAAAAAGCGCCTTCTTGTACTTTTACCTAGTCAAAACAACTTGAATTAGTCACCTAGGATTAATAAAAATGACAAAAAGAGATTTTGAAACTATAGGAAGTGCGTAAAAAATAAAAAATATTTTTATAAATAGTAACAAAATAAAAAATAACTCACATTTTACCATTTTACCATTGGAGAGGAGGCAAAAACCTACAACTTCAAATGTTGATTGCGATCAATCCAGGAGACCAAATAAGAATCCGTCGCTTGGAGGTAACTAATCTCACTTTGCTTTGCAAATTTGATCCATTTTTTAAAGCTTTTAATGGTTTTTTGAAGTTTTTATTAAGGTTTAAAATTTAGGTCTGTGTACCCACGGGTATGCCTCCTTGAAACGCGCAGGTACGCAGAATAGCCGTGAGTTGTGCTAAAGGAAACTCGCGGGTACCCAACTCTGTGTGAAAGTAAAACCCGTGGGTGGTGCAGACCAAAAAGAAAAACTTCAAAAACTAATGCAAAAATGAATGAATGCAATGCAAGATGGTGCTTACTTGGAGGGAAAGGGAGCATGAGGCTATGGATAGAGTAGCCTTGGGGGATCCTTTAACATTAAATTCTTTAAGAAGATATGGACTCCTCAAGTTTTTCCGCACTTCAAACATAAGGGTGCAAACTCACCTACTCCAAATGCTTGTACAATACTAGGATCCTGATTAGGGGATGTTCAATATCCAAGGGGAGATGAAAGATATCAAAGTGGATGATATCTATTTCACAACATGATTATCCCACCGAGATGAGGTTATAAACCTCAAGGGCACATTCAAAGGGGTTGGAGACTTGTCGGTACAAGATTACATCAATACCTACTGTGTAGCAGGTACTGAGAAAATTGGCAGTCAAGTTCCACTTGGATAGATAGCGAGCTTTCCATTGAAAGTGATTATGAGTACCATAAACATGATCGGTGGCTCTGTAGCTCAACACTTAGCATCCTGGAGCTACATGCAAATTGGCATGGAATGTCTGCGCAATGTCATATTTGATTGGTGTTCTGGTCTATTGGTGAACATGAATCACCAACTAACGGAGTGCAAAACTAGGAAGAAGAAGAACTTCGGACACGACAACATCCTTTGTACCTTCTTCTTTGAGAGTCCCTGCCCTTAGTCCACGAATGGCTCTACCAACACTCAACCCTTGTGATCCACTGATGACTCGATGGGGTGATATCTTCCTTCGTCAGGGAGGAGGTGAGACAAGTGCTTCTTACTGTGATGAGGACTATCTTGGATGGTGGAGCTTCCAGGTGCTAGCATTCGAGCAGTTCCTGTATGCCGGCATGGACTTTTGGGGAGATCCCGAGCTTATGTTGCCTCTAGGAGCAGCTTGGGGAGATATAGGTACCAAAAATTGTTTTTGAAAGTTATTTAATTTTTAATATTTTTGTATTTTGATATATACATGTGTTTTTTAACAAGTGTGAGTATTAAAAACATACACTTTAATGCAGATGTGGGGCCATCAAGACCTGCTGGGAATCCCAGAATATATGTGCGACCGACCGAGCCAGGTGGTACTGATGCCCACGGGGGGTTCACTCAGTGAAATTGTTACATAGCACCATCGTTCGCAGGATATTAAAGAATATCCCTAATTTCACTAAATATTGGAAAATCTCTCCTGAAATTGTATTGTTGAACCCCCCTCCCAATATACCTTTCCAATTAAGAAAACCTCTATTTTCACCAGATATTGTAGGTATCCATTTTTATCAACCCATTTTTAATACCCCCTTTATATCATATTATCAAGGTGTAACAAACAGGATCCTAATGCATCTTAGTATAACCAAACAAGATGCTAAAGAAAGTAGTAGTATAATGCTAACAATGATCCCACTAAGATTGTAGGGACGACTGATCAATTTGTAGCATTGGATAGTGGAAGACCCAATGAAATAGTAATGGGGAAGGTAAAATGAGTAAAAGGAAACCCGTTAAGAGATCAATGTAACAAAGAAAGTACAAGATAGATAGTCCAATAGTCAGTGCAATGCTTATAAAAGATGAGAATTACAGATGTTTCAAACCACAACCTACCAATCTACCAATTTTATATCATGTAAATACAAATATAGCCTTAGAGAGCTCATGTTTTTTATAAGCTTAATAAAATAAACTCCATAAAAATACAAAATTGAAACCCTTTCGTGGATGGACTTCCCTACCTTCCTATTAAAACAATCATCATTGATGTTTGAACCCAAATGAACATAGAAAAATTCCTCTTACTTTCCAATAACACCATATGATCATGTGCATATCTTGGATTTGGGTCATTCACAAGATTCAATGAATTACCTCTACTTCCTCTACATTTATTCTTGCAATCAAGGGAATTAGAAACATTTAGTTACCTTTTCGTGGGTTAATATATCTAATTCTTTTTATCTTTAAGGGAGAGGAAAAAATATCCATTGTTAAGTTTCAATCATGCAATAGATATAAAGATATACAGATGGTGAAACTTATATGATACCATTTCATGGTAATAATAACATATAATGTATGTAAACAAGGATTTAGATTTTCACCTATGTTCATGTCAGTTCCAATACAATATTAAGAAAGATGCCTTGCATATAAGAATTGAAATTTCAATTATGAATGTGCCAAATATAACTCAATCTAATAACTATTCTTAACTGGAAATGTGAAAATGTTAAAGAAGAATACAAAAAGTTGAAATAAATTATTAGTCAAGAAAGATTGATCTAACTTTTCTTGGTTCCAGTGATCCAAGAACGATTGATCTCACTTTTCTTTCTTGTCATGGAACAAGGTCTGATTGAATCTCAATACCCACCTAAACCCCAACCTAAAAAATGAAGAGTTAGATCTTTTACTAGAATGCCTACAAAAATTACAATATAATTGTTCAACTCCAGAATTCTCGATTAGCTACATCTCTTAACCTTGGAGTTGACAAGGAACCAAAAGCACACTCAAACATACTGAACGGTTTCATAGGCTACAACGTGACTTATAGCTAGAAAAGAAACACACTTTGGAAATTGGCCTCATATAGAACAACAAAAGGTATAATGTTACAAGCTTTACTCACTTTTAACACTAGAAAACTCAACCTCAATTACAAAGAAAGCATAAAATCTTGCATACATATTCATAAGTGGTAACATTGACCTTTTGGACATCACATCAATAACATTCTACATAAAAAAAACAAAATACTACCACCATGGTTATCTCAGTGCCACAAAATTCTAATATTGTAATGCATGCTATTCCAAGAATCATACCTCATATCTAAATAACTTCGCCAAGCAACAAAAAGAGTAACCCCACAAAAATAAAACATAGAGCAGAGTTAATAGTAATAGTTGCAATATTATCGAAATTTTAAAAATCCAAATACATTGCAGAATTTGCTCCGAGATCTTTACAAAGACCTTCAAGTCTTTGCTGGAAGAAGAAAGGATGAAAAAAATTAACTAACACATAAATCCATAAAGTTTAAATTAATTATAAAACATTCACATATATTTTTATTAAGCAAAACGGAAGATATGATAAGTCAAAATCATTGTTAAATCAAGAGTATTAGTTTATCTTAAAGATATGATGCTATGTATGATATAAATTGTACTCAAAAGAGTCACCTTCTCCATTTCTAGTACTAAAAAACTACTAAAAGTTTAAAGAGGGCATTGCCCTGAATTTTGAAAACATGTAAATATAAAGTATTTGATCAAATGATCTTGACATCAGCTCTAAATGACCACTAGTATAGAGGAAAGCAAGTTATCCAACTTCCAAAATGTCAATTTGCTTGATTGAAAACCTTCCAACACCTTTAGCCTTGATTTTTAAATCTCGTTGACATGAGGTTGACATCATGAATGACACATGAATTTGCATCAACCCGGGTACCTGTAACAATCAAATCATCATGTGAAATCCAAATCTGTATTGAAATCCGATTTAAAATCATAAGATGGATGGTTACACTAGCACAATATCTATCTTGAAAGCTGAAATACAACTACAAAAGATGAATGGTCAAAGAAACTTACACAAAAAAGTAGGTGGAAAAAATTAGGTTGGTTTATCCCAAAATTCACCATTCGAAGGGTTCACTGCACCTGAGGCCAAAAAATATAAAATCAAGATGGTATTACTACATGAAATCAACAATAATACAACCAATAATTATTTATAAATTATCTATTAAATGGGAATGAATAAGGAAAAATAAATTACAATAAACTTTAAATTGACCTTGTTGAGATTTCTGACAAAATTAGAAAAAACTTTGTAATCTCTTTCTTCTAATTTGTATGTGTCATTCCTATTGTTGTATGATAAGTTGGCCATTGCTATAACAGATTCAAGTTGTACAAAAAGATGATCTGTCAAATCATACTTGTACAAGTGTTTCCCTTTTATTTTATTGTACCAACAAAACTGAAGCTCAACACCTTCTGGCCTATCCAAAAGATCAATGTCATTATGGTAATCAAACACCCTATTTCCATCCTTCTTTCTTATTCTTTGAACCCTTCCAATGTACCAAGTTCCACAAGAAACACCTTCTTTGGTACTTCGAGAAACACCTTTTCTTGTGGCACGTTCAACTATAGGTATTGAGTTGCTCTCAAACAACACCCCGCAGTCCGATCCAATTCCAAAGCCGATTGAAACACCCTTTTTTGAAGCCCTTTCATCTCGCCTAAAGTAGACCCCATTTCTCACTCTAGTCAACCTATCTTTGGATAATGTTGGATTTCCATTCAACTGACTAACCAAACAAGATTTGAACATATCCTTACCATCAAGCTCTACCACTGGTTTGGTAGTTGTGTTCACATTATCATCAATGGTATCTAAAATTTCATCCAACTCATGCCTCCACTCACTTTCCATTGTTTGCAATTCACTAACATTGAGTATGGATGAAGATGAAGGTTGGAATATTGAGTTGGAGTTATTCGGTGTAGAACCATCAACTACTTCATCCACTACTTCATCCACTACTTCATCCACTACTTGGAATGTTGGATAGTTTTGATCCTCTGTCCATGGTTTAAACCACCAAGAAGATTGTGTGTGTCCTTCTGGTTGCATGCCAAATCTTGATAAAAGGTTTTGCGCATCATTCAATCCTACTTTCAGAGCTTCTATAATTTTATCATCTGTAGATATTGGACCATAATCAGATAATACATCATGATTCTCTGTTGTTTGTTGGTGCAATTTATTCCAGATGCTTTCTTGTTTTTTATGAGATTTATTAAAGCGAAGCCCTTGTGGATTTGATTCTTCTTCGGCAACTCTATTAAGAGTTCCAACAGCATGAAGCAAGTCAGTGAAATCATAGGCCCTCTCTGATCCAACCATCCCACCAACTTTGCTAAAGAAGTTCTCACACACATCTGACCCAGTCAAGTGCAATACACATGGCAAGTTAGAGTAGTGGTCTCGAAACAATCTCATCAATAAAACCGCAAAGTGCACGAAATTTTCACATCCTGATATGCCTCTCTACTAATGAAATTTATGTTGGCATTAACATGAGATTGTTTCCGTACCCAACATAACCATAACAAAAAGAAATGTTGAACTCTTGAAGCATTTCGCACTCTTTCCCAAAGAGTCAAACTATGAGACATAAAAATGTCAATGTAGTCAGCAACAATCATTAGATAAATCTCTGTACCTAGTGTTCTCTCTGCCCTACCACTCGTTGTACTTCTCATCTCTTTTAAACACCTTTGAACATGCCTTGAAGCAATGCGTTGCGCTGAACCCCAATTTTGTCGATCCATCCTCTCTATATCTTCAATTTTAAGCTTGTGATCATCCACTTTAAAAGTGTTATAAACCATTCTGACATGATTAAAACTTACCAACTCTTCTCCAAGGATCAAATCTCGTCGGCCACTAAACAAAGGATTGATTAGCTTTTTCCCGTTGTGTATGTAATCCTGGTCATGTAGTCCTATTACGTTGCCACCATCATGCAACCCAGACAGCCTCCACCCTTCCCAAGGGATTTGATATCGAATACCTTTTGTTGAAGAATAAGCCTTCAACATAAGTTGTCTTCTTCTACTATCCCCATCAGATGAATGACCAATAATAGGTCCCAAACAATTTTCCACGTGTTTCCTCCACATAACTTCTATTTTTTCCCATTGCTTGGCAACAAAATTTGCATCGAACCTATTGCATGTTGGATGAACAACCACAACCAAACGGGGAAGCTTTTCATGTAAAGGGTTTGCAATAATGACACGTGCATAATGACCAATTACACTGTTCTTAAAAGTGTCTGTAATAACATCATAGACTGCAGCTCCCTCGCCCACAGTCACTAAGAAATGTGATTGGCATTGATGATTTTCTTTATTACCACAAAAACCAACCAAAGTATCACTTTTTGCTACCCACCTAACATATTTTTTCACAACGGTCTCATCTTCAGCAAGGCATACAGGAATCGGACCCTCTATACCATGTTTGGATTTATAAGAAGCATAAACCTTTCCAAGTGCCTCAAAAATGTACTCATGCTCCCCTGGGATATATGACAGTGATTTTCTCACTTGCCTTAAAGTTGTAGATATTGAAGGACCATCTAAATTCAAGCTAATGAAGCTATGCAATCTAGGACCCCCCCATAACTTAATCATCTCATAAATGGATTTAGTGGATGCACCATACCTTCTCCCTGCTTTTGGACGTGTCAGGTTGTGAAAGATATCTTTGACAAATTCCCAAACGGCATCTTTACCTTGTAATTTTCCTTGTCTATGTGCCTCACACACATCCTTGCAAAACCTAAATACATCTTTCCTTTCTGTAGATTCGAACAACTTGTCCTTTAGGGACCTTATTCTAATAGAGAGTATAGCAACCTTTGTCCTCTCCCACCAAAGAGCCCTCATTGTTGATCTATAGCTAGTATTTGTAACCCTTGCAACATTTCTGAGCTCAGTTTGAGTCAAAAAGTCTAATCTTCTCCCTTTCCCTGTATCTCGCCCATGTCTTTTAATGGGGCTCCTT
This sequence comes from Larix kaempferi, assembly GCA_027924585.1. Taxonomy (NCBI): domain Eukaryota; kingdom Viridiplantae; phylum Streptophyta; class Pinopsida; order Pinales; family Pinaceae; genus Larix; species Larix kaempferi. The sequence continues at coordinate 14,185,188 of BSBM01000407.1, read as the reverse complement.
GATTCACGATATAAACGCATCCTAAAGTCATCACAGTCTGGAATCAACTTACAAAACTTGCATGTCAATGATTCAAAAAGTATCCCTGTTTCAGAAGCCCTCTGACAATGAATATGCCTATATGTACCATCAATACGACATTCTGTACCATGATAACATAGCATCCTCTTGGTATGCTTCTCTATGGCCCATAATTTCCCACCCCTTTGATCATCCATTAGGATTTTTGTGTTCAATCTCTCCCCATTTCTATCAATATATGGATACCAATACCCCCAACATTGTAGTATCAAGGGAGATAAATGATCTACAATAATACAATAAAAGCAAATAAATTTGAAGATAAAAAATAAAATTATGTTCAATGTCATATTCAAATTAAATAAGCTTGTGAAATTAACATACCTGAAGTAGAAGGATTTGCACTTGTAGAACCCCTATGTGATAGTGGTGTTGATGATGGGACCAAGAACCTAGTCAAACTCTGTTGGGACTTATCATTGGTAGGCTTCTTGGGTCTCCCAACTATGCCAGTCCTCAACCCAATTGTATTATGTGAAGCCTCATTTGTAGTAGAAATGTGCTTGTTTGATTTCATATGTTCATTTAGAGAACTAACAATATTACCACTTGCTGGTACTAAATAAAACCATTTATTGCACCGTGTACATTCCACTTTTACTTTTCTCTTGTCCTCGTATCCTGCAAGTGTTGCTTCCACCACTTTGAACAAATTTGGATCTTGTGTCTTGTTGAAATCATCTAGTATTTTGATGGCTTTATCAATCTCAATTCGATCTCCAACCATTGATGTCTTCCTTTCTATGTTACATGAAGGAGTTTCACTACTTCCCACCCTTGAAATGTTACGTTGATGGGCCCTTGTTTTCATGTGATTGTTTTTGAAGTTGCGAAGTGTCCGTGCTGCTAAAGATATTTCCCCTGTTCCATAATCAATACCACAACTTTCACAACGTATCTTTATTTTAGATGTTCCATTTTCTGAATATACTTTAAGAGTAACCTTCTCCTCAACAAACTCTTCCATTAAACTATTCACTTTTTCTTCCCAAGATGCCAATATAGTAGAATCAACACCTATGTTTTGTTCTATCGAATCACACTCAACTTCAACTCTTGCTTGTTTATGCATAGGTTCCTCCATGTTCTCTTCGATGATTTCAACATTTGGTGTTCTTTCCATTACCATTGATTGCAACGCTTCAGTATCCAATGTGTCTAGTTTCCTCTTGATGCCTATAGGTGTTTTTGTAGCTTTCCATCTTTTCTCTTGTGTTGCATTTAAAGTATATCCTTGATTGTTGGTAAACTCAAAAGGATATCCAATGATATTATCAAGCACAATTTCTTGACGGATTTCTGCAAAAGTAGCATCTGATTGACACCTAACTATGCCAAGGGTAGAATGTTCTTCACCAGTTACAATTACAAAGTCGAAATGATTGTCTGGATCCATCTGCATTTCCATCCACATGTACCTTTTAGTTAGATAAAAATGGATAAATATATAAAAACATTTTTCAAAAGATTGGATATAACATACATTTGTCAAAGTGGAGTTGAAACATTCAAACTAAAATTGAATTTATATAGAAGGAAATTCATTGAACTAGAAAAATTGATAAATATTCGGTTTATTCAATAGATAATTAACGGCCTCTTGTAGATATTAAATAACATTCCCAATAGATCCACTAGACATTCAACAAATGGGTGGGCCATAATAGTCCCATTCATTGGATATGCATGCCCCACTATGCCATCACACAAGACTTACATATGGAATCTTTCCCCCATAGGCATGATATGATTTCCATATCGATACTTGTAACACAATGGGTAGGTGACTCATAAATGAAGTGTGGGGATTCATAGTGGAGAATGGGAATTCGATGAACCCATGGGGAAGGACCTTTGAGGTGGGGGGGGGGGGGGCACTTCTTGATTTGAAGGTGATTGGGTGAAATCTGAGGAAGTTATGGCAAACCCTAAAAATAGACAAATGTGAGATTTCGGGCTTTGGGAAGGGGAATTGAGGATAGGGTCCTCAGGAATGAAATATGCAGAATGGAATGATAGGGGTTCCCCAAAAATTTCAAGGGAAACAGAATGAAAACAAGGGAGATATGGGGAAAAAACTGAATTTTATACTCTTTTTTTTCAGACTGGAGCGACTACGGCTCAGAAGGGATCTGAAACGGCGCCGAATGGATTGAAAATGGCTGGATCTGGAACAGCTTGCAAAATGGATCTGAACGACTGGATTTAAAACGGTGCAGCAACGATCGTCAACAGTTCAGCTGAAAATAAATATGGACCCCAGGTATGTGCGGCTTCCTAACAGTTCAAGGGTTTCACTCGGCCACCAATGCTGTCTGACGGCTTGCGTATTGGGGCGGTACCCCTCACTCCACGGCTCAGGTAAAACTGATAACCGCTTTGCCACAAATGACAGCTCTTGGTTTACCTCACGGGTGGGAACTAGTCAATCAGGTAGGGGTCGTTGCCCTTTTCGCTGGCAGGTCCTCTCAATGGGCCAGCTACTTCGGGGTTCCTGTGGTACTCCTCACAATGAGTTTTAGGGCTTATGCCCAAGTACTTCCCACAGTTAAGCGGATAGGGATTATTCCCAAATCCGAACCTACAACAGATGCGAAAAAAAAAATTTGGCAGAAATTCACTCAGCGAGCCCAAGAAAGTGCTCTGATACCAGATGTGATGCACCTGCAACAATTACTTAATAAAAATATGCGAAATAGCAGAAATGACAGAACTCAGAATCACTTTTATATTGATCACAGGCCACTTCCTTGGGTGCAATGGGTGCATAGGGGCATCTTCCTTGCTTTGGGATACTCTCTTACAATATTGACATTTCTAACCTTTTAACTTGTCACAACTATGACAATCTAGAAATGATTTTCTTCGAGTTTTTCAAACACATAAATATAATTTTAAAGAAAACCAAATGATTCCTTACATTTTTTGAAGTCTATATACTAAAGTGGGATGTTAATAAGGTCATCATTATCTTCATCAAAGAATGTGTGAATAAACTTAATCTTCTAAAAGAGGAGGCTTGAAAGTACATAAAATATATAAATATGCAATGTATTTTTTAAGAGAATTATTGCAAAAATAAAATACAATTAAAAACTAAGTAGATGTATCACAATAGTAATAAATTAAATTAAAAAGAATTAAAATGTTTAAAAATACATAATAATAATAATAATTCTACCATAATAATAACAAGAGAAATAGCTGCAAAGCAGCTAGTCCCTGCTCCAAAATATGTAATCCAAGTGTGAAAGTGAAGCAGTTTACTGCTTTTGGTATGCTTGCTGGAGAACACTACTTTTGTTCTATTGTCCTATAGGTAAACAAAGTTTTTGTAAATTGCACAGTATATTGTGAGGGGAGGGAGAGATCTATTCGAGGTATACTGTAACTGGCTTAGATTGAAAGGGTTGGTAGATGTTTTAAATACATAATATATGTTTTAAATATAGATTAACAACCACAAAACAGTTCTGAATTTTCTTTCCACATTCAATACTGTTCTTGGTTGAGATTGAAAGGCTTGGTATCCAACCACACTGAAACTTTCGATTTGATCACAAATCGCAACAAGGCTGCATATCCAGGTCTTTTCCAGGTGTTTTCGTTCTTGTCAATGAATAAGCAAACACACCTTTTTCTCATCAATAATATGCTTCATTAATTTGTTCTTCCATTGTTTTTTTGTTCTTCTATTGTCTGAATACTATAAGTTTGGACTGTTTTTTAAGAAAAATAGACATGATGCTAACCATTATCCAGTGAATGGATAAATGGTTTTAATACAAACGTCCATGAAATACCCCACCCGAGAATGAATGGCAATTAAAACAGACCTAAATGAACATCCCCACGCTGCAGCCCGGATAGACTATTTTTCTCCTTGTTTTTACGTCTTCAAAAAGCTCATTTGCCAGTTTGAATTTTTTGCTTTACTGTGCAATATTGCTGGTTCGAACATTGCATCAGCAGCCAGGTGTGCAGGAAATTCGCTCAGCCAAATCTCCGCAGAATTAAAGGCTTAGTTTATAGATAAACACAGGTAAAGTATAGAGGCACATCAAATAGTACAGAAACAATTACAAATGCTAGATGATGTGGCTCAAATTAGTAATGGATAGAATCTCTACTAAAAATTAGATTTCAAAACTTAAGTAAAATTTAGCCCGCTGTTTGACCAGTCTATTGCTATAGCCCAGCGTGACACTTTCTACAAATCTCTTTGATCTTCCCTTGCATACTCAATTCAATATTCTTCAGCATAACAACAAACACTGTAGTAATTCTCTGATAAGTAGCATTGTAACAAAAAAACACATTCCAGTTGCATCTTATGCCTTTCATTTCTTGCTATCTATGGCACTTTATCAAACCTGTTTTTCTTCCTATTTGATTACAACAGAAAATGAATATGCCTTTCATTTCTTGCTATCTATGGCACTTATTTAAAGTTGTCAGAAATTCCAATACTTACAATTCGTAGAAAGTTGTCATAAGAGTTATCTATAAAAATGCAATTATTTCTTCATTATGTATACTATAGTGAAGGCATTGCCTTCTTTTATTTTAGCTATCATATATATATGTAATTCCTATATACAAAAATGCAATTATTTGTTCATTATTAATACTATAGTGAAGGCATTGCCTTACTCCTTTTATTTTAGCTATCATATATATATGTAATTCCTATATACATTTCATAGTTTTGTTTTAATATCTACACAACACCTTGTAAAGTAAATATGCCTAATCTATGGTATAGAAGTGATATATATATCGATCCAAAATAACCATAAGAGTTAGCTAATTGTATCATAGTCCCGCGATGGAGATTCAAATAAATATGTAAAGCTAATTAGGTGAACTCCATAATGCTATTGTATCACATCATTTAAATATATAAACATGAATTGTGCACCATGTAAATGCTATAATCCATTCATATTCATCTTAATAATTACTTTATTGAAATATATAAAATTTAGTCCTCTCAACATTTAACAAATCTCCAAATAAAATATATATTTAATTAATTATTTAAAAAAAATTATTATCATAATTATTATAAACATGATATATCAACCTCTAAAATAACAAATACAGAAATAAAATATATATTTAATTAAAAAAATTATTATAAACATGATATGAAGACACATAACATTAATTAGTATAGAATTTACAAAACTATATAAGCTGATATGGAATTTTAGAGATTGAATTCCTACGGATGGATACGTAGCTCTTAAATACTCGTATTGGTTTCTATTTATATCATTCACTGTTTCAGAGTCAGTTTGCTTAATATGTGTGCCCTAATTTCCTAACATCGGGATGGCTGCAAGTGGGATGACATGTTTCTGACCAATACCTACTACCAGTAACCACATTACCACAATGAACAAGGCCATGCCATAAATGCCCTACACTAATTTCGTATTTAGTGCATTGAATCGAATTGAATTCAGTGGAGAAAAGATGTAGAACGGACGCTAAAAATAAGATTCCCTGACCCTCACCTCTCTTAAATGAGGGTAGCTTTTACAGCACAGTCCAGTGTCCACTTCTTTGCTCTCTCGATCAGCTGTTTTGACATTGACGTCTACTTGAATGTTCTTAAATATCACTTACAATGTCAGCTGGGACGACTACAATGACAACTAAGGTCTCTTTCATTTTTATTGATGGCACAACAATTACTGAACTGTCATCGAAATTGATGGTAGCTTTAATAACTCACCAAACCATTCAACTGCTTCTACATTCTACATCAGCTTTGAAGCGCTACTCTCCAACGACTATTTAAAACAAGCAAACATAAAACATCAATCTGCAAAATTCACCATCAATGGTGGCCGAGCAGCTGCAAGGTTCTCTATCAATGGCGGCCTCTTGGAAGCTTGAATTTGTCACGGCTATTCTCATCACACTGTGTTTTTGCTTAATCTCAAGTTCAAATACCGGAGATGCCAAATAATTATATAATTATATATAGCTAATAAAATCAGCTTTTGGAGAGGGACGAGGAGAAATCATGGATATAATGCTTACTTACTCAAGAAAGCAGCAAACATCTTTCCATAATCAGGGGAAGATGGTTTACATGACGATCAATTTGAAGATTTTATTAAGATTTTATTTTGAATACATGAAATCGGCTACAAGTTCATCCATTCCTATTATGGATGCTCATGATAAAAGGGACGTTGAGGCTCTTTTGGCATTCAAAAGGCGATCGCAGCCAATCGTTGTCCAACTGGACGGTTAAGAACTCGGAAAAGGTATGCTCATCGAAAGGGATCTCGTGCAGACAAAACAATAGAAGAGTTGTTGCCATAATTCTTGATGGAATAGGACAGGAAGGTACCCTTTCCCATCTCTCAGTGACCTATCTCTATTGCGCACACTATCTCTTTCTTCAAATAATTTTAGTACAGGAAGACTTCTGATAACGTTTGGGTAGATGAAAGTGTTGGGATTACTTGATCTCATCCGTAACAATTTGACACAGATCATACCTGTAGAGTTTGGTCATTTAATGAAGCAGAGTTTGGTCATTTAGTGAAATTGGAAGGTGTGAACCTGTTGCACAATCATCTGATTGGAAGAATCCCAACTTTTCTAAGCAACTGCACATCACTCATCTATAGGTAATTCTCTTAGTGGTCCAATCCCTCCAACTCTTTGCAATTGTATTATGTAATTATTGTCCGTCGTATTTTCTGATAAGAACTTGAGCGGAAAATTTCTAGTTTTGAGCCTGCTGCAAAATATAGAGTCCCTAGACTTTTCCAGAAATATGGAGTGGCAAAATTCTTATGGAATTGCATTTGCTTCAAGAATCCTCTAACAAGTTGGAGAACTTAATTTCTCCATTTATAGAAAACTATAAATTCAATTAAATTCAACCAAAACCAGTAATTTAATTAATTAATTTAGCTATACCATGTTGTTTTAATTTCTATCAACCACTTAGCATTAAGTTGAATAAACCTTTAATTTAGACACGAGATCAAATGACCTAATTAAAAACCATTTTAAAACATTGACAGGTATGGTCCATAAAAAGTAGATAGAACTGTGGTTGTTGACAGGTGCCAGCTATCTTGTGTTACAACGGCTACATAAAAAGTAGACAGAACTGTGGTTGTTGACAGGTGCCAGCTATCTCGTGTTACAGCAGCTACATAAAAAGTAGACAAAATTGTGGTTGTTGACAGGTGTCAGTTATCTCGTGTTACAACAGCTACATGTTAACGCATAAACAATGCAGTGTTAAAAGAATTGCAATGAGGAAGTTCAAGGAGGTAGAAATGCCTTGCTTTAGCCGCAACCCATAATGCATCTCGACAAACTTTTCATTCTTTCAATCCCTACTTCAAACATCATTCCCATTCCCAGAAGGAAATGCACTTCTACATGACAATGGAAAGCTCACACTCCCGGATTGTCAGCTATGAATATTATGGCAGTTCAACCGTATGGAAAGAGAGGCACTGTATTTTTCATGGGTGGATTTATTAGATTAAACTTCTCTATATCCTTCAGTGAATCGAATGACTCGTCTCCATGAGCAAGAACCCAGAAATCATTGTCTTAACTTTGGCTGATAGGCTTGCGGAATCCTATCGGGTATTCTTCATTCCTCCCCGTCCCGACAAAAGTGTTGTTGAAATCCAGGTTATGCAGAAACATGAATTTATTGAGCAGCGAAGATTAGCACTGGAGAAATATCTTTGCAGATTGGCTGCTCATCCAGTAATCAGGAAGAGCATTGAATTGAGATTATTTCTTCAGGCTCAAGGAAAGCTACCCTTACCTAGCACGACAGACATGGCTTCACGAATGCTTGACGGTGCTGTGAAACTACCTCGTCAACTATTTGGAGAGGGCAATGCCGCATGTTCAGCTCAAGATGTCGCTCAACAGGCAAAGGGAGGCAGGGATTTGGTTAGAATGTTCAAGGAGCTAAGACAGTCTGTGACAATTGATTGGGGAGGAGTAAAGCCTCTTTTTGTTGAGGAAGAAAAGGAATTTTTGGAAAAGAAAGAAAAATTACAGGATCTAGAGCATGAGCTAACTGATGCGTCTCAGCAGGTATGCAAGGAAGCATTTATTGTCTGGATACGACGACCTTTCGTTGTGAAAAATTACTGGAGAATTGTTGGGAACTTTCAGAGTTGGATTTGGTTTAGTGTCATGCTCACTCAGAATTCTGAGTGCACTGGTATGGTCTTATCTCGTCAGGAACTGTTGGAGTGTTGCTTGGACTATCTACTGTATGCTTGGAGTATAATGATGCAAGTTACACACTCAGGTGATGTACCATACTTTCCTTCCTTCATTTCCTATTGATACTAGATTAGAAATGTATTTTTCTTCCTAATGATTTTCGCAACTCGTGTTTAATCTTTGTGTAAATTATTGTTGGCAGGTTCTACTCTTCAAAGTCACGGCACTCGTTTTGAAGGCAAGGATACTAGCTATCCGGTAAGCCTCAATGTTTAACCTCAAGGTCATAAATAGCTAGTATATGTCTGGGTTTGCAATTGTAGATACCGTCCTGCAAAAGGTTGTGAAAATCCTTTGTTTTAAGCTGTGACGCAAAAGATATTGGAAAGATTTGTTTTATGAGCTGTAACTCATAGTTTTGTTAAAGTCTCAGCCAATTTGTAAAATTCGATTTGGTTGATTTAAAAAGGGTTCTGAGTATTTCTATGGTTAATGGATTTAGTCTTTTTAAACCTCTTCGTAGCCACTGCCAATACTTAGCTATTGCGAAAGTCTTAGGGCTTAGTCCATCATTGAAATGTGATACTTCTGTGATTATGAGCAACAAAATGATAGCCGTAACCCAAGTGTTAAACCTTTGCTAGGCTGACTGTGTTTCTAGGGTTTTTACATTTTAGGCTCTTCATTTAAGCTTGTAACTAAACTTTTAAAGCTGTTTGAAATGCATTCAATAATTAACCTGAAAAACAGAAGGGCTTGTTTCCGAGATGATTGCTCCATCCTTTAAAATTAATATGCTCCTCTATGACTTAGAAAATGTTACATGCTATTACGTCTACCCTGGACCCTTGATGCTTGTGGTAGTGTGCATGTAAATGGGGATGGGAATTACCTTCAAAGACATTATGGCATTCTCTGCTTGCAATATTCATATCAAACAACCCACTATGTTATGTTGATTCTCTAGCACACAGAGGATAATACTGTCCATAAAATTTATCTTCACTCTAATCGTCACATATCAGACAATCGGCCTCCGGCTCAAATTCTATGAGTATCTATTTGGGATAAGGAATTTCATTCATGGCGATTGTTCTATTCTTTAGCACTACACTAAAGAGGGTCTGAACCCACCAAGCTGCTCCTCTTTCTCTCTAGTTTGGATCCATAAAATTCCCCACTTCTAGATTTCCACCCCAAGAACAATTCCATGTCCAATTCCATAATCACGACCATTAGGCTCTTCATCTCATTTACAAAAGCGAAGTTGTTCTCGACTTGTAATTTTCTACTTTATTCCTTCACCATGTCTGGTAATTAAATTGCCATACTTTATAGTTACAATAATGGATTGATTAGTTTATTGACCAAACTTGCAGAGACATAAGTATATTCATGCACTAAGCACAAATATTCCTTAAAAAATTCACAAATTCAATTGAATTTACCTGACATAGTTGATCAATATATGCATTAGTTCAACTTCCAACAATGGCACCATTTCTTCTACATTCCCAATCGATAAGGCCTCTGTTTGTTCACCTCTTCCATTTTATTTGTCTCCAGTTTTGGTGGAGATTGATCGGAAGCAGATTATTCACCTAAATTCTTTAGACTTTTGGAGACACTTCATGGTCATCATCGCTTCATAGGTGGATTTATCTTCCCTTGCACTAGCGCTATGATTCTCACTTCCAGAACTCTATCCATGAGAACAATATCGATGATTTCAGGTTGGCATGCGCAAGATAATATCTATAACAAAGCACACAATCTGAATCACTATTATTAGTTGTCTGAATCGCTGCTATTATTAGTTTGATCCTGAGTAAGCTGGACAATTCTCTGTTATACGGGCTCGCGAATTAAGAGAAACGAGAGTGGCTATCTTTGCATCTGAAGCCTGTACTATGAGACCAGTGAGTCCCGGGACCAGGTGAACATCCTCTCTCTATCATCCAGATACGCCCAGTTTCATGAGTCAATTTCCCGTCTTCATAAGGCCAGGTTCGTTTGAACTATCTATCATCTTTAGACGCCCACTTTTGCTAATAAATTTACCAGCTTCTAAGGGCTAGGTGAACGTAGGAAGGATAACTTTATTTTCCAGACCCCTATAGCAAATTTTCTATATTCTTGGGCCGCTTAAGCATTTACAACGCCCACTTTCATGAGGGTGGGTAAGCACGCTCGACTAATAAGGAGAGCGAATTTCCCAGGTTAAATTGCTAAGTCGAACATTCACTGAGGCATTCGCTACGCCCACTTTCATGAGTCAATTTCCCATATTGAAGGACCAGGTTAATATTATTCTTTCTCTCTATTGGATACGCCCACTTTCTGTACTGAAATTCCCAGTTACTAAAGATTTCAGAGTAAGATTCGTTCATTCAATGTTATGGACTCTTAGTCGTTAAATATCTATGAACTTCCAACTCTGAGTTTATGTTCCTGTAATACAGGATGCGAGTGAGAGCTCCTACAGAACAATAAAAAATTTCGTGGCGCGAAATGGACAGACTTACTAGGCAGACCGGAGGGTATCAAAATTTATCGAACATATTTAATACTTGCTCATAAGCTGAGACTCAAGGTATGTAACTAAGGGTTTTTACATTTTAGGCTCTTCATTTAAGCTTGTAACTAAACTTTTAAAGCTGTTTGAAATGCATTCAATAATTAACCTGAAAAACAGAAGGGCTTGTTTCCGAGATGTTAACACTGGGTTTCAAAATGTGTAGATGGAAGAGAAATATTAACACAATGAAGAGTAGGATATTCAAATGTTTACTAATCATCAAATCAACATGTGAAACTATAAAGCTGTCAAACATTCAGATCACCAAGCCGTAGCAAAAATACAAATTAATTGTAGAATATAGCATGCACCAGCGAATTCATATAAGAAGTACTAGAAAACAATAAGTCCCAATTCTGTGTTGAAGACCTGTATTCTCGTAAGAATTCGCAGAAGTCTAAAGTACATTCAAATTTATCAAACATATTTAATAGTTGCTCATACGCTGAGACTCAAGGTATGGACACAGACAAATCACAACAGAAAATCAATATACAGAGTTATATCTTGTGGCATATAAGTATATGAATATGAGAACGTGGAAGTCACAATCATTTTTGGAATATTGATTATTATTCACCTCTAATGCACAGGCAAATAGTTTTTGGAATATTGCTTACCTCTAATGCACAGGCCAAGACCGCACTTTCTTGCTCCAAGACCGCACTTTCTTGCTCCAAGATGACACAGGAACGGCAAGAAACTGGAAATTCTTGCTCCAAGATGACACAGGAATGGCGAAACTGAAAATTCTTTAGCGCAGAGCTGAGTCGATCGCCTGCTTCACAATGAAAGTCAAGTTTGCTTCTTCAGACCCTTAAATCAATGTAGGTAGCTAATCTGCAATAAACATTCATTAATGCTAAAATGATACATTTATTACTTGCGGTTGGAATATTAAAATAAAAAAATTCCAATATTTGTTGACGATATTGGTAAGGTCGGAGATATGCAATACTAAAGCTATACAAATATGCACATATTTCGATGTGCATAGCCCATGAAATTTGCGAAGATTTGCAAAAATTGCATATTTATTACCTTATCTCTAATATTTATTGCATATTTATTATTAAGATCTTTTTAAGATTTTGTTATGTGTGATGCTTCATAACGTGTTGCTATGTGCAGCTAGCAGGTAGAGCGGGAAACGTTTGAGCTGGAGCAGGCCTATTGGAGACTGGGTGCAAAACATTTTTGGAGATTACGTGCAATGAAAAGTGCTAGTGTTTGTCATTACGTAGATAAGATTTTAATGGCGTCTGTGGCACGAGGGTGACACAGTCATGTTTTACCTAACCCCAGTGTTACAACACTTACTGGCCAGATCTGTACGCTTCTACATGTAATATTTTTTTTTTTTCAATATATTATTTCGTCCATAGAGTATACAAAAGAAATTATACTCCAGGTAGGCTAAACTATATTCTAGGCAGACCACTACTTGAAGCCCACCCAGCTGATAAAATATTTTTAATTATATTTTTATTACTTGTTGATAAAATCTTGTTTAATGCTGAATATTACAAGTATTTTTTTATTAAATTTAAAAGATTAGAAAATAAGATAATTTTTTTTATTAAATTTAGAAGAAAATATTAGAAAATAAGATAATTTTTTTATTAAGTTTAGAAGATAAGAGAAATTTAGAAGATAATAAATATTTTTTTTTATTAAATTAATCTTAAATTTAGAAGATTAGAGAATTTGTTTTTATTAAATTTAGAAGATGAGAGAAATTTAGAAGATAATAAGTATCTTTTTTATTAAATTAAGAAGATTAGAAGATAAAATAATATTTTTTTTAAAAGAGAAATTGAGAAGATAATAAGTATTTTTTTTATTAAATTAAAAAGATTAGAAAATGAGAGAATTTTTTAGCAAATTTAGAAGATAAGAGAAATTTAAAAAGTATTAAAGAAAATCAACTTTTGAATTGTTTTTTTTATAACATCTAATTGTCAATTTCATTATATTATTCCATTATTGCACCTGAAATTTTATAACGGCTTCAATATAATTTCAAATCCTTTAATTGCTCAAACTTGGTGAAAAGACATATTGCCTTGGGACTTTAATGGTTTCACATAGAGAATGGATTTTCTAACTCTTCCTCTTATATTTGTTTCAATATTTCTTTGTTGTATCTATCTTGTTTAAGATTTTGCAAAGTGCATGAATATCCTCGTTCTTTAGCTCTACATATATTTGGCTCTCTCAAGTGGTCTTTGTAGAATTTATGTGTCTAATCTACGATTTGTTTAAAGTTTGATATCTTGGATATTTCACAAATGGAATTTGATATCCTTCTTTAGTTGGCTTTCTTATGGAGGCACTTGGTATTTTGATCTCCTACCTTTAAATAAAGTTGTAAGATTTAAGATGCCAACATTCCTCATGTTGTGTTTGGGATTTAGTTAGATGAAGGTTGACTTTCCTTTCTTCATTTATAAACAAAATAGTGTATCCTCCTCCTCCCTCGATAAAGTGTATGTGTGCTTAGTGGTTTTGATTTCACAAAATTATTAGGGTAAGGAGGTTCTTATGTGTGAATTTTGATCCATTCGTTGATATCAAATTGTATCCTTTTCACCTTTTTCACATATATATGAGAAGGACCCTTATCTATTAACGATTAAACCTTCAAAATCATCATGGTTTAATTTCACATTGCTAAATTCTAATAGACTAGGTCCCGTGTCTTTTAGGGAGGCGATTTCCAAGGAGATATGATTCTAGTTTAAGGCCATAGAAGGGGTGATAATGGAGGAATATCACCACCCTAACTTAACCAACTAGTTACACCCTCAGTGGTAGAAGAGATAATAGAGGAATACCACCATGCTCACTTAAACAGCTAGTTACTCCCTTAGTGGTAAATGAGATTCAAATAGCAAATACCAACAATTCTTTTTTTCCAACAAAACAACAATCTAACAAAACAACAAGAAAACCATTTGTACAATGAAAAGGGAATAACAAGGAATACCTTGGGAAACACTACCTTCTTCAAGATGCTACATAAACTTAGGGATGGGATTGATAAAGGACTCGTTCCACTTGAGTCGAGCACACAGAACAAAATTAGTTCATCACCATGTTAACAATTAAAGGGTAAAGTGATAATGGAGAGGGATAATCTATAGTGCTTAGGGTCTGAGCAGGAGCAATACTAGTTGCTGAGATGGAAGGAAAATACAAAGAATGACTAAGAAGACCGGTATAGAGGGAAGCACATTCCCCAAGTATGCAACAGAGTATAATTAATAAGTTGTATGGGCATTGTATGGTCCCAATAACAAATCTCAACCAGATGGAGAACCCATAGTGCCTCCAAAAAGGCTAAGGTAAGGTATGCCTATGACCAAGAAGATGGGTAGATGCACCTATTGTGCTCATGGAGTATGGAAGGGGCTAGACGAGATACACATCGAAGTCACCGAGTGAGTCAAAACACCCGTGGAAGAAGATGGGACCCTAGACAATGTACACGTCGCAGGAGCACCTTGTTTGAATCCACATCAGGAGTAAATGCATGGATATGTTGTGGATCGGGTCAAGACAAGAGATTTGGCATATTAACCCCATTAAATTTATGCATTTAAAACAATATGACAAAGACATGTGCTACAAGGAACAATTATTAACCCCAACATTGAAACCATTGATCTGAATACTATGCAAACGTTTCGACATAATTTTTTCCCCTTACAACCTTCTATTTAGGAGTTGTTTAAGAGTTTGAAGGAGTGGTTATAAATTTATACACACACTCGACCATATACTTATATACAAAATCGAATTGACTAAACAATGGGTACCAATGTCAAAGCCTAAGCCTTAGGATGGTATCGTAGACCATGACAAATAGTTAGGGGTAAAATTAATACCCAATGGTCACTGTGATGACTCTGTTAGTATTTGGATATATGTACACCCATATAATAGTATTTGGGGCCGCCGTTATGGCTGGGTGGCTGGGGCGGTCGGCTGTGGCCGTCCCCACCCAGGATCGACCCCGAGACCCCATCCTATTCGGCGTTCTCGCCTACCATTGAGCGCCGGTTTAACTATCATGTGAAAAAAAATGTACACCCATATAATAGTAGTGCAACTTTTCCTACATAGCAGGTTATGGGTTTTAATGGCATACTCTTGTATAAGTACTCATAGGAATAATACTTCAAGGTTAAGTAATTGTCCTATTTGGTTATCGTCGTCACAAGTAATGACATAGGAGACTATTCTTAACTAATGTAAAGAATGTTGAATAGGGATATAGAACTCTGTAAGTAAGCCATAGTTCTATCAATGACAAGAGTAATTCAGATAAAATATTATAGAATAGAAAGTATTGTTTATTTGTTATTTTAGCAAATTTGGGTATGTTGCATATGGTTTCAGAGTTGTAGTTATAGAACTTAGGCCTATATGGGTATGTTGTTTATTTGTTATTACAACTACAAACAAATTAGTGTTGTAATCATTTTTATGGAGGTAAGACGTGGGTAAGACACATCACTGTCTTAAAGCATCATTAGTTAAAAGGACATAGTAGTTAAATTGTTATATACATTAATGACTTTATTATTTAATACTGCCTTAACAAGCATTTATTACTTCCGCAATCACAATTTTAACATTTAATGCTGGTATAATTTATTTTTTTAATTTTTATGAAATTATCGGGATCGTGATTTGGACGTATGAATCCATCCCATGATTTGGAGGTTATTCCTCAACACTCCCGAATAAAATAACCCCCAATATTTATATTACTATGTCAAATAAAAAAAACCCTTTGACCCCTTAATACGGGGCAATATATTTTTGAGGTTTTTAAGAGTATTCAACCCCCCAATATGAATGGACGTGATATGATATTGCCTCACCAGTGAACCCCCCTGTGCTGATGCCATGCTGAGGAGTATTGAGGGAAATATGGGTCAGTTGACCCATGACATTCCTACATATCGTATTGAGCGGATTCCCTTAGATATGCAGGAGCATGTGGTAGGGGTTCCCCCCGCATGGATCCGGTTGCTTAGGAAAGTAGCCAAACTGGTGATCTGTTCTAGGGAGGACGTAGCAGGGCAGGCTGAGGCTCCTCCCTCTCCTTAGAGAGAAAGACACTTATTTTTGAGGTTGTTATTCCCAATTTGTATATTGTTATATTTTAACAGAGATTGACTCAAACTCATATATTTTTTGGACCTATATATATACATTATTGGTTTATATACATGTTTGCTTTATGTGTTTTAATGTTTTATTTTATCGTGTATGATACAAATGCGAATCAAGGACATAATTTGCGTATGCATAAGCTAATGTATTATTATTTATTGAAATATGTTGATATGAAATGTAATCAAAATGTCTCTCAAGCAATATAACTCGCAAAAACTAACGTAGCAAAGAAGGATTTCTAACATGGTACTCACCCACAAACTGAAGTACAACTAACTGTGAATCGAGTCTGACCTCCAAAAATCAAATGCCATGATGAATAACATCTCGGAGTAGTTCAATAACGACGCTATACTCAGCTATGTTGTTCTTAATAGGGCCCAAACAAGCACCTCCTGAGGAAACACATTGGATTGTGGGTGAATAGATTACCCAAGCAGTTGAAGCCAAGTTACGGGTGTGGCATCTAGAGCCATCGACGAATCCTATAAATAGCTTGGTTGTCATCTGAAAACACAATCTAGAAGACACATAAGCAAAACCCCAAAAGACTAACTCTACAAAAATGTACAGTTATAATACAAGAAAAAGCATGTATTCCTAGGCGTAATACTTCTTCAAGTAGAGCCCATTTCTAGGATTAGGCAGCTTGAAACCATCATAATCCCTCAACTCATATGAACCTTTCTTCAAAAATTTAGAAACAATATAGGGTCCGAGCCACATAGACTTGAAATTTCCTGCCCCAGGGGATCTTTGTCCTGGTCGTAAACCAAAAAAAGGTCTCCTTCGGAGAATACCCTAAGTTTCACAGACTTATCATACTGATGTTTGACTCATTTCTTATGAGCTTCATTTGCAATGAGCGCATTGTGGTACTATTCATTCAAATGTTCTAAATGAAGCAATCATTCTTCCAAAGAAAAAGTCTCAAGTAGTAACTGGATAACCAACTTCAATGACAAAATATCACATTCAATAGGTGTGACTGCCTCCAACCCGTGAACAAGTTGAAAAGGTGAGAAACTAGTAGCAGTTTTGACGTTAGAACGATATACCCAAAGATTCAGATACAACATGATGTGTCAGTTTGACCTATTGGAATTGATGATATGTTGAAGAATTGTTTTCAAAGTTTTATTAACCACTTCAACTTGACCATTCACTTGCGGATAAAATGGAGACGAGTGTTCTTGTCGAAAACCTAGCATAGTGGTCAACTCTGACATCATGTAGTTCTAGAAATTTCTACCATGATCGGTGACGATATCTTTAGGTATGCCAAACCTGGCAATGAATTGATTGAATACGAAATAGGCTACAGTTTCTCCATCTTCTTTCACAGTAAGCATTGCCTCGGACCACTTCGTGAAGTAGTCGATGGAAACGATGATGTATTGATGTCCCCCAGCATAAAATGGGTTGCAAGTCATATAATCCATCCCCCATTTGGTGAAGGGACCTACTATGATAACAGGGTGAAGAGGATCCGGGTGTGCTCGCATTTTATTTGTGAAAAACTAACACGGATGACAATGTTTCACGACTTCCACACAATCTTTGAAGATGGTGGGCCAAAAATACCCAGCACGCAGTATCTTCTGGGTTGTTTCCAACCCAGAAATGTGACCCCCACAGGCTCCACTGTGGGCATTATTCAATAATAACTCGGATTTGTCTAGAGTCAAACAACGACGTAATATATAATCTACCCCCCGTCTATATAGTGTATCAGAAATAATGAGGTAGTTATTGGCATGATGCGTAAGCTTTCGTCATTCTTATCTAGAGAAAGTCGACGGACACTTCAAATTCCGGAGATATATTAAAATGTATCCATACCATGGATCATAGGTTGCAATGAGGAAGATATGTTCATCAAGGAATGACGAATATTCTTCATCGCACACTACCTCACTAGGAAATTCAGATATCAGTTCTGCGAACACCAAATACTTTTTTGACTTAGCAGATTGGAAGGTAAGATCAAATTCCTGTAGAATGACAATCCATTTATTGAATTTACCCCCGATGATATGTCAGGTTAAAACATATTGGAAAGGATTGAATTATGCTATAACCATGGTAGTTCGCAGTAAAATATAGTGACGTAGCCTCTGAACGACATACACAACATTTAGGGCCAATTTCTCGACATGAGAGTACTTGAGTTCAAGTGTTATGAGCGCACGAGAAAGATAATAAATGACATGCTCTTGGATTTTGTCATCTTCCTGAACCAATACTATGCCAATTGTGGAAACATATGCATCCAGATATAGAAGAAAATCTTGAGTATAATCTGGCGGGCTCAACAAGGGGGTTGACAATAGTGCTTTTTTCAAAGTGTCAAACGAGTTTTGTGCAACCTCGTCCTAGAAAAAATGGGTGTCTTGTTTAAGCAATCACATGAAACCTTTGGTAATATTTGCATAGTTGATGATAAATTGTCTAAGAAAATTGGATATGCCTTGTAAACTTTGAAGTTGTCTGATAGTGCGAGGAGGAGGAAAATTTACAATGGCCTCAAATTTCAATGGATCAACCATAATCCGTCGATTTGACACAATGAAACCAAGTAATCGTCCAGAATCGACGCAAAATACACATTTGTTGGGGTTTAACCGAATCTTGTAGTATCTGCATTATTCAAACATGATCCGTAAGTGTTTAGGATGATCTCTTCTCTTTCAAGATTGCACAAGTAAATCATCCGAGTAAGGTTCAACTACGTGCTTGATGTCATGAAAAGCAATGTTCATAGATTGCTGGAAAGTAGCCCCAACATTCTTCAATCCGAACGAGATTTTCCTATAGGAAAAGGTACCCGAGGGACATATGAAAGACGTCTTGTGCTGGTCTTCGGGTTTGTTTTGAATTTGGTTATATCCTGAAAAACCATCCATGAAAGAAAAAAATTCATGGCCTGCATATGCATCAATGATTTGGTCAATAAATGGTGTGGGATAGTTTTCTTTTGTACACACTTTATTAAGGTCCCTAAAATCTGTGCACACACGTATAATACCTTTCTTTTTATCAACCGGGACTGGGTTAGACACCCATTATGTAATGTTGATAGGGTAAATGAAGTCGGCCTTGAGGATCTTTTCAACCTCAGCCTTGATGGCCGCAACTTTTCTAGGGTTAATTGGACGAAGATTTTTTCGAACTGGCTTCACATTAGGATATGTCGTGATGACGTGTTCGATGATGGAAGGGTCGATGCCTGGCATCTCCTCATATGACCAGGAAAAAACATCGTGGAACTCCTTAAATAAGTTGGTGTACAAATTGATCTATTCGGAGAACAATTTTCTCCAATGAAAATATTTTCCACGACATCTAGTTTGGTGGAAATATCGATTAGTATAGTTGTTGAAATATTAGCCATATTACATTCAACGAAAATCCCCTGTTTCGATAAAGGGTTGATGGACAAGTCAACATTTCCACCGGGTCTCACGGAGAACTCTTCATTCTCGATTTTGTTTTTCAGATATGGAAGGAAGTAGGATCTGTGATGCATATGTTCCCAAGGATGAGC
Source organism: Larix kaempferi (assembly GCA_027924585.1). Lineage (NCBI taxonomy): Eukaryota > Viridiplantae > Streptophyta > Pinopsida > Pinales > Pinaceae > Larix > Larix kaempferi. The sequence goes on along the minus strand of BSBM01000407.1, from coordinate 14,165,557 downwards.
CAGACCCACCATGGATTCTAGAATAGCTTCATCTGGTGGTAAAACCATGTCTAAACAATCGAACGAATGGGTAGATTCTATTGCCCATGCAGGTGCATAATCGATATCTGACTCCATGGAGACCAAAGGGGTCAAGATATAATCCATCTCAGAGTTTTTTGATGCTTGATAAGTCACTTCTGTGACATATAGCGGCACAATTGGTTCCTCTTGAGTAGGAAGAATCCAAGGATCAGTTGTTTGAACAACTGTGAAGACTTCCTTAGATGACATATTAGTGTTACTCGTGGAACCAATATAATTGACGGGAGTAGGTAAATCAAAGGTGCCCATCAACGATGATTACATACCTACTCCTAAGATCTCACTAGGAGGACGGGCTTGATCAATCCAAGGGATATTTGAATCCGAAGGAGTTTTATTGTTTTTCCGGGCAAAGGATAGTTGGTCAATTGTGACAATATTTCCTTCATGGGGGGACATAAGCACCCGAAAAATGGACGAAGGAATGGCTTGCATTGCATACGTCCAACTTCTTCGCAACAACAAATTGTAATCGAGAGAAGAATCTACAACTTCCACCTATACTGACACTACTTTTTCTGCTAGATGGATCTCAAATGAGGGTAAGATTCCATGTGGACGGAAAGATCTCTCATCAAAAGCAGTAAGTAATGTAGTTGAAGGGCCTAACTCTGGAGAGCCTAGGGATTGCCAACAAGAGATAGACATTACACCCATTGATGTGCCTTCATCCACTACTATTTGTCTAATAGTTTTCGAGCCATGGAATACTTCAATTTGGAAGGCCATGTGATAGGGAAACCGGGGTTTGATATTTGACATATCAAATCGATCCAACATACTTGGCGAATCCATACTTCCTATTTCCGCTAGAAGTGCATTTCGCTGTAATGGGAAGCTTTGCAGAACTTCTAGAGTGGACATAGCACACGACGTTTGGGCTAGTTCCTCTACAACTGAGTAGTTTGGAGTGGCCCGTGCATTAGGGTTGTGTGTTTTCCGTTTATAGACACCTTTTGGTATCTTCGGCATAGGGTCTGTAGGTCTCTCTATATGAAGAGGAACAGATGATTCTGGAATTTCTTTGTCTTTCAGGGGAAAATCCGAGGTATAATTCCTAGCTCTCGTTTACAGTAAAGCATGTGAGTTAACCATATTGATGTAGGATTGATCAGCCTGTGTGGCATGATGAGTGCCCCCAGTATTAGAGCTGCCAGAAGTTGGAATTTGTCTTTTGGGAAAAGGATCCTTCAGGACAACTGGTTTCTTTTGATTTAACAACTTCTGGGCTTAATCCATCAGAGGACATTGATGAGTGAGGTGATCGTCTTTGCAAAGTTTGCAAGGAAACTTCACCTTCTTCTTTTCTCTTTTTCCCTCGACATTTTTAGTGGTTTTGGGATTTTGTTGGTTTCCTTCCCCTTTATTTCCCTTTTTCTTATTGTTGGGTTGCCGAGGACCCTTTTGATTTGACTGCACATTTTGTACAGTTTCCGTTTGCGAAGGAGAGGATGCAATCATAGTTGCTTCCGCAGTAGAATGATTTATTGAAAGTGCATGGACTTGCTTAGTCAAAGCTTCCAAAGTGGATGAATCAACTGAACAAATAATTCCATTGGCATGAGGTTCAGGTTTAGGTTTACCAAGATTGATGTTTGACCTAGGTGCATTTGGAATAATTTCATAAAGGATTCTGGACTGAGCGTAAATCAAGTCGATTTGTTGGGTCCTTAAGATGGCTTCCTCTTCAGAAGTAACCCCAGAAGTTGACACATATTTGGAGATGTAAGGTAACAATGATTTAAAAAATCACTCCAATAGAAACTCCGGGGGAATATCATCTTTAATGAGCCGCTTCCGTATTCTCCACTCCTGAATGTGATCAGATATATGATTGGCTTTATTTGGTCCAAAAGTAGATAGAAGGTCCATGTCGACATCATATCGAATAAGAATATGGAAATGGTTCAAGATAACTGTCGCTAAAACATAAAAGTTGTTATAAGCTACGGTCGGTAACTTGATATACTATTTGGGTGCAACACTAGTCAAGGTTCTTTGAAATAGCCTAAAACGAATTGAGTCATCATCCAAGGAGTTAGATGAGCACCATATTAGATGAAATTTTGTAACATGGTCCCCTGGGTCTTCACCAGTTTTTCCTTCAAACTTTGGAATGTTAGAAGGGAGTTTGGTTGGGACTGGAGGCCAAGCAGGATTATGTCGCATTGGGTCATTCATTAATTTTGAAATATCTGGAAGATTCAAAGTTTCTAGAAATGATAAGTGAGGTCTTTCCGATGTAATATGCATATGAGGGATCTGGTAAGGAGACCCACTCGAAATTTGACCCCCATAACGTTGGTTGGGGATGTCCCCAGCCACCAGTTGTGTCGAAAAAGAGTTTTGAAAATTGCTCCAACCATAAGCTAGTGGATTAATCCCTTGTGACCTAATCCATTGCGGCTGAGTGTAAGGACTTTTGAACGGAGTATGTATATAAGTGTTACTTCCTCCTCCGCTAAAAAGTGAAAAAGGAGTACTCCTTACAGGCACATTGGAAGTTTGAACATTTGAAGAATGTACATTGAAACCTGTAAAGGGATTAAAACTTGGCATTTGTGCAATGGAAGAGGTAGGCATTGAGCCTATGAATGGTGCAGAAGTTCCAATATGCCCTCCATGCCAAGGGAAACCTTGAGAAAAAGGAGCTGAGCCAGGATTAGCCTAGAACTATTGGATGAACATAGAGGATGTAAATGATACTATAGGTATCCCTGAAAAAGGAACATTGGGTGAAACGATAATAGATCTAAAAGGAGTCGATGTTAGTGCAACTTGAGTGCTAGATGATCCTAAGGATCCAGTATTGAAACTAAAAGAAGTGTTCAGAGCAGAAGTCATTTGCAACGAACTCGGTATCGGGGTATTGATGTGTGGGGGAGACAAACCTCCTGGCCTGATAGCCGATTTGGGAGTGTGTGGAACTCCCAATCCATCTCTAGTATTTTCCATATTAAGTCTAGGTGTAAATCTATATACACTTAAATCAAGTAAAACTAAAGAAACAACTCTTTCTAAGAATGGATCGTCCGGTCCAATTAGAGGAGGGTTGAAGTGTCTTGCAAAATATTTTGTTGGAAAATATTCAACCTTGATGTTCTATGAGACCGATGAAGTTTGAGAAATGAGTTTGGGTTCTCTAGGAGTTTTAGTTAGTTCAAAATAACCTCTTGAATATGTTCTGCGCCGCTGAGGTGGCGATGGAGGCTCCATAGTGAGTGGAGGAAGGTTTCTCAACCTTATAGACCTATGAGGTTGGTCCTCCACACTTACAACAAAAATATTCTAAGTGATAAACCTAGGGGTCGCTAGAACAACAATAAACACACATCACACCACAACAAAATTTCCTATAGTTATCGAGACCAAACAAACAGACAGTCTCCCAAAGAAAAATATGGGATGATTAGGGCCTAGAACAAGCCAGTGGAGTAATGAAGAACATTTAGCTGGGGTCCACGGTACAGTCATGATGGGGCCAAGTGCTGGAATCACCCACGAATCACCCAACCACCTTCCCAAAGAGATAGAGAGTATTTCATCCAAGATCTGTCTTAGGTGAAGTGAAAATATCGTTTCACTATCACCTGTGTAGAGTCCTAGTGGTGAATATACTAAGGCTACCAACAGTGCAAAAAGAGTCTGGGGGGACATTCACATATCAAACTAACAAGCATGGGCAGGGTAACTAAGCCCGAAATCCAAAAGCACCAAATGTACTAGTGGATCCTTGTATGCGTATCAATCCTGGTAGATGTTCAATTGAGAAGTTGGGGGGTTATCCCAAACTAATCAATCTCACACGACCACATGCTTGACTCCGGTTTGAGTGGATATTCCTAGCACACCTTCCACAAAGGTGGATTTACCTAAAGATAGTTCACTACAATTTTGAGTTTAAGTGGTTTTGGATAGTTAAAAGGAACTAATCCAAAAACCTAGCCTAAGCTAGTTGGTTTGTGTTTCATAGAAAGAAAGGTTGCTAATAAATTTTAACTTATTATTCTTTTTAAGGCTTTTGTTTACTCAAAAAGGAGCGAGTGTGTGTACAAGATAATTACAACTGAAAAGTCAAAATGTATATATGAAAATGCAAGTTCTTTTCACTTATATTTCAAAATCAAAAGTTTTGCAAAGTAAACCTAAAACTAATTTAAAATGTTTTTTAATTTTTCAAAGAGTTAGCATATACAACTAAAATCTAATTGAAAAATAAAATGCTCTTGCTTAAAATAAAGTACTTGCTCTTTTTGGTTTTTCTTTTTAATGAAAGAAATGTCAAATAAATATGAACACAACAAGAACACTATAAAATGCAAGTAAGATGATTGTACCTAAACCTATAAAACTCAGAAACCTACCCTCAAAAGAAATTGAAGATAACAAATCCAAAACGTTTCCTCAACCAAGCATGAAGTAACTAGATTTTGGTGTAAAGACACTATTGCAATCAACTGACATAAAAAAGAAAGCATGGAATCAATGAAGATATCATACTGCCCTTCCACAAACCAGTGACCATAAAGGAAACGATCCAGGCGACTACAAAAAAAATGGTCTTGAAAGGCCTAGGTACCCTTAACAAGCAAAAAGATGAAAACCAAGCAAATCTTCAAAAAAAATCCAAAAGGACTTAGTGAACACCTTCAAACATGTCCAAATGATCTAGAATAAAATAGAGAAAATATTTCATAACCAAACAAAGACCCAAAGCTTAAAACCTAGGAGAAAATCAAAATTCTCAGGAAAAAACTATGACTATTAGTACTGCATCACGTGGGTACCCGCGGGTACAGATATCAACAACTCGCGGGTGAGGGGAAAAAACCACGACTCTAACTAAGGACAACTCGCGTGTCTAGGTTGATAAAAATTAAAGAAAAAAGAAAAACTCAAGCCAGACCAAGTCTGAGTCATCAACAGGGGTCTATACATCCTATAAAGTCTCCCAGAGAACTAAATAACATGTTAAACTGGAGAAAACTATCCCAGGATTCCTAGAGCAAAACCAAGAACTCCCCAACGGAGTCTCTAGTTCCGTTGTTCGGTAAAACTACCTATGATAGGGAAATTTAGAGATCAACAACATACATTTAATTAAGATACAGAGACTGAATGGAAAACATGCACACCATGCAATACTTCTTTTGATAAAAAGAATTAGGGTTTAAAGCTAAAACACATACCTGGATAATTGACGTCTGATCCGAGCTTTAAGATTTAATCCTCTGGTCCACTGTTCCAGATGAATAACCTGCAATAAACCAGATACCCTTCTCAAATATTTTGGCTAAACAAAGATGAATAACTTAGCACGAAACTCATATATACAAAAATATGAAAGATTCAATAAACTAGATTCATATAATACACAAATATTATGGGAAGGAAACTCTCTTGTATTACTTGCATTAATGGCAATTAGCTTATACCTACTATATAACCTACACCGTCGAAACATGATCTTGGGTTCCCTACTCCTCTACCTTCAATGGATATTTCTCCAGCATTTCTTTGCAAAAATTGGTTCTCCCTTTCTCAAGGCCCTCTCCTTGTATTTATAGCAAGGCTGAGAGGATAGGATCGAAAGAAAATTGGTTGGGGAGGTTATGGTAGTTAGGATAATTTCCATAACTAATCCCTAATCGGTATTTTAATATTTTTATCGTGATTTAGAGATACTCACGAGTATGTCTCTTGAAAGCTAGCGAGTGACTCGCGAGTTCAGTGTCAAGCAACAAGCGGGTGCAACATTTTAGGTGTTACCCGCGAGTTGTCAGCATAGACTCCCACGGTTGACACGCAAGTTGAACAGTAGGATAGTCACGGTTAAGGCTCAAAATAATTCAAAAATAATTATACTGAAAGAGGTATTGTAAGATTTGGGTCCAATGCATCTAAAGTCAATTAAGCTCTTCCATCCACAGTGTCCTTTTATGTGACCAACAATGCAATGTGGTCACAGACGGAGAAGTGCCAATTTGAATGATAACTATATTAAAAAGGAAAGCACTCGTTGGAAAATAATTAAATACTTTAGTTGTAGATAATTTGTTCCCGGGAAGTGGTATTCAAAGGACTAAGTTTTGAAAAGGCGGTTGATTCTGATTCAGAAGCATATTCTGTGACTTTGGACCAAAGTTCACCGTATGAAGAGATTACTTTTGTGGATACTTTGTTTTTATTATAAATGCATGATAAGCCAAGAAGGATATGGGATGCAAAATATTATAATTTTTTTTTGCATATTGAAAACAATGGACTTACTATCAAACTCATAAGGATGCATAGGAATAAGAAACTAAAGATGAAATTGTATTATTAGAAAAAATGTTGGACATAGTTCAACATGGTGTAATCATCAGATTACTAAAGGTTAGTTTTTCATCATTTAATTCAATATGATCTAGTATCTTTAACTGAAAGAACAACATGTACAACATATCAAGCATAAGAGACAAGAGACAAGAGACAGAAATCATTTCACCGGGGAAAATCAAGAAGGTGAACACCCTGCAACTTCCTCAGAGATAGAATAAGCACCAATACAAAGATCACCAAGATGAATCCCCAAAAGATAAATGTCTGTAGCAGCTACTCCTCCTCTCTCTCACTAATGTGAAGTGAGTGAGTGAGTGAATGAATAAATGAGAGAGTCACACTCTTTATTTCTACAATGAATTGACTTGCCTTTTACTCTAACTAGGTCGACCTCCCTTAGGAGATTCTAATGACCCATTACCACTTGTCACTGGGCCGACTCCACTAGGGTGGTCTAATAACCCTTTAACCCACACTGGGCCAACCCCTCTAAGGTGGTTTAATAACCCATCATATATAAGTTGCGACACTTACAATAATACTTGCGATACTTGCAAATACAAATGACGATACTTCCAACGGGAGGAATAATACATCTATGTTGGGGATACAATAAAGTACAAATGTAATACATACAATATACAAGTGAATATCTTCCGAAGTTACAAATACATCAACACTCCCTCTTAACAAGGAAGGTATTCTCTTGACACAAGTCATCAATACATATAGCCACAAGTCTTCAATACTGGAGCTGGATCATCGTCACTAGATCTCAGAGCATCATCGTCACTGTTGCTATACTCATCATCTCGATCACTGGTGCTATCTCTCAATTATTCTTGTCATAGGAAGTTCTACAGAGCCAACCCTTTTCCATGTTGGATGTAGGCCTACCCTAGTGTATGTATTCATCATCTCTACGAGTGTTCCATCTTGTGGAATTCTCAGGGCTGATTACGTGCATAAACAAAACCCCGAAAGAGCATCCCAAGAATTTTACGAGCTTACTGGTCAACCTATCGGATCTCCCAAGATATTTTACATGTGACCTTCACAAAACCTTAAAAGAGTATCTTGCAACCTGCAAGATCTCTAAAGAGCATCCCAGGATCTTTTCCGTGCCTAGAACAACCTGTCTGGATCTCCAGGATATTTTACATGTGAACTCACAAAACCTTAAGAGAGTATCTTGCATCCTGCAAGATCATTAAAGAGCATCCCAGGATCTTTTCCATGCCTAGAAAAACCTGTCTAGATCTCCAGGATCTTTTCTATGCGACCCTTGCAAAACTTTAAAAGAGTATCTTGCATCCTGTAAGATCTCTAAAGAGAATCCCAAGATATTTTCTGTGCTTAGCACAACCTGTCCGGATCTCCAAGATATTTTCTATGAAACTACACAACCTGTCCACGGCCACAAAGTATCATCCTGATACTCATGATCCCACTAATCATCTTCTTCGCATGGAGCATCATCCTGATGCTCATGATCATATTGATCATCATCATACAGTACATCCTCCTCATGCACAACATCTGGAGCATTGACCTGATGCTCATCACATATGATTGTCCTGATCATCATCATACATTACATCATCCTGATGTACAACATTTGGAGCATCGACCTGATGCTCATCACATGTGATCGTCCTGATCATCATCACAACGTCGTCCTGATGCATATCATCTGGAGCATCATCCTGATTCTCATCACACATGATCAACCTGCTCATCATCATAGCATCGTCCTGATGCATATCATCTAGAGCATCGTCTTGATTCTCATCACACATGATCAATCTGATCATCATAGCAATATCCAGAGCATCTTCCTGATGCTCATCACACAAATCTTACATCCACAACCATGGGAAGGATCCTCCTAATACCATGCTTGGAATTGCTCCTGCAAATGTGTCCCCTCACTTCCTCCTCGAAGTATCTTCTATCTGAAGAACACCAAGCCTCTCTCTGAAGTACTCTAACTTCACTCTGGTTAGTGGTTTGGTCAACACATCTATAATCTGCTCATTTGTCGCAACATACTGGAGAATCATTACTCCTCTCTGCACCATATCCCTGATATAGTGATATTTGATCTCGGTATGCTTTGTCATGGAACACCAGGTTCTGTGAAAAATTCACACAAATCTGGTTGTCATGCTAGATACAAGTAGCATCCAACTGGAGATCAAATAAATTAGACAATAGCTTCCTTAGCCTTACTACCTCACAACTAGTCAAACAAGATGCGACATACTCTGCTTCGGCTATACTCAGTGCTACGCAGGATTGCTTCCTGCTAAACCAAGAGATCACACCTGATCCCATATTGAAGCAACACCCCGAAGTGCTCTTCCTATCCGGAGCACTGCTTGCCCAATATCAATCAACATAACCCTCTAGGTTAAACTTTTGATTCGCATCATACTTGAGCCCATAAACAACCGTACCCTTCAGGTACCTCAGAATATGCTTTACAACAATCAGGTGAACATGTCTAGGATCTGTCAGGAACTAGCTCAAGATGTTCACCGCAAAGCAAATATCTGGTCTCGTATTCGTTAGGTACATCAAAGACCCAATCATCTGACGATACATCGTGGCATCAACCGACTCTGATGAAGCATCACTCAATAGCTTCAGGTTCGATGCCATAGGTGTGGCCATGTCCTTGCAGTCCATCATCCCGAATCACTTCAGGATCTCTACTGCATACTTCCCTTGTCCAAGGAAGATTCCATCTACACTCTGCCACACCTCCTCCCTAGAAAGTAATGCATCATACCCAAGTCCTTCATCTCGAACTTGGCAGCAAGATTCCTCTTCGTGTCGGCAATCAACCTATGCTCACCTGTCACAAACAGGTCATCCACATACAATAGGAGTATCATTTGATTGCCTTCCTCAACCTTGTAGTAAAGGTTGGAATTCGCTTTACTCTTGGTAAAGCCCAAACTGGACAAGAAGCTGTTTATCCTACCGTACCATGTCCTGGGTGCTTGCTTCAATCGATACAAGGATTTCTTGAATCTGCACACATATGACTCCCTGTCATGTGTCTCAAAACTGAGTGGCAGCTCCACATACACTTCCTCTTCGACTACACCATTCAAGAAATTTGTCTTGACATCCATCTGGTCTATCTTCCACTTCATTACTATAGCCAGAGAAAGTACTGTTCTGATGGAAGTGTATCTGGATACAAGTGTAAAAGTCTCTTCATAATCTATCCCTTCTTTCTGGGAGAAGCCACGAGCCACAAAACTTGCCTTGTATTTCTCTATGCTGCCATCTGCAACATGCTTGATCTTGTAGATCTACTTGGAAGTCACAACAGACTTCCCTTCTGGTCTTGGGACCACATCCCAAACATCATTCTTCATGATCGACTGGTACTCCTCGATCATGGCATCCTTCTATTACTGCATCCCAGATCCTAGGAACTTCAGATTCTTCAATATCTTCAATAGGTAGTTTTCTTGAACTTCGTTGCTGGAACAAATGTCGTTGTTGAGTCTTCATTTCTTGTTCTTCGAAACAAGTCTCTCTTGTAGGTGATGGTACATGGTCTTTCCTACAAGACAAGTTCAATTGCATGATTAGAAACATCTCATAGATTTCAGAAAAAATTCTTACACATAAAGATATATGTCATACAGTCATGCAATTATCTTAGCCAATGCTTCAATACAATATTTATCCATGTCCCGTAACTTTCTAGATGCCTTCCATCTCTACCAGAACATTGCTAAGAGTGTGCACAACTCCCAACATGTCAGCAAAGAGGTTTCATTCTAGATAAGTAGCAATGGAATGTTGTACAGTACCATAGGCCACTTACCCATTACTATTTTAGTAGTATCTTGTTCATTAATGCAAATTTTCTAAAATGCATAATATACATCCTAACTCATAAGTATGTACATGACTGGACAAAATCATTTAAGTAATCATATAACAATTCAAATACATATATTTGTTTGGTTGTTGAGTGGACTCCCTCTCAATCTTTGCTTCCTTGTAGGAACTACTGGAGTGTGCTCCCTCTTGATCTTTGCTTCCTTGTTTGTCTATATTTGAACTTATATCCATCCTGGACCATTATGCATGCTTAAGTGTGCACTAGTGTCATCATTGTGTCATCCTCAAGATCTCATACATAATCATACATGCATTGATATAATCTCAATACTATCAAAACATTATGATTCTAAATATGTATGGTCATGATCATTTCATACACATGTAATTTATCACAAGCGTTAGTATTCAAGGTTTCAGGGAGTACTTATTTTACTCATGCATATTCTTATTTGACCATAGGACTCTTCTAGTTTGTCATATCATTAATCAAACTAAGAAGCATAATATGCATAAACCCATGATTACTCAAACTTATAACTTCATGAATAATCATTATCAATCATACAAAAGTACACTTATCTAATATCCTAACACAAGGTAGGATTCTAACTTGATACAGAAAAGACATACCTGGATTATCATGTTTGCTAGTTATGTCTAACATACCTAAACAGTGTCTTCTTTGTTCTCTTCAATGATTTAGAGACCTTGTGCTAGTAACCTGCACATCTCATAAGTTAATCATTGTAGAACCAAATTATACATACCTCATAAGTAGAGCTTCTATGTGATCAATAGCTATGGATGAGTCATTGTCTTCGTGTCACCATGGTCATATGTTCTCGATCTAGAACTTGATTTGTCTTTCTTGATGTACCTTTCATGTTAGCGAACAACATCATCCTCATACAACACCACAGTGCATTAGTACATTCATAAGTGTCATAACCCTAATCAGTGAATGTCTTCTATCATTCACCTGCATTCATATTTTTACTAAGGTGATAAGACAAGTCTAAAAATTAATCAAGATTGTACTAACCTCAATTCATATGAAGACAAACATAAACTTAATCATGAACATATTTCAAAACATACCCGTATCTCCTCAAGTCATACCTGTCGGGATTCCTTGTAGACTTCTTTTGTAAGGACTTAGCCTCATCTCCCTCTGGAACTGGAACTTCTTCACTTATGTAGGTTTCCAAATCATTCTCTTCTAGGATTAACCCAATCCACTTGATTTGTTGAATCTGGATCTGGAGTTGGCTAGGGTTTGTCAGAGAAACCCTAAAAATCCAAACTTGGAATTTAAAACTTCTATCTGAATAGGGAGATGCATTTGACTGAGGTGAGCAAGCTGGTGTGCTCAGATTTTGAAAACTCCAAAAATTGACCCCTCAAAATTGACCTGCGAGTTTCGAATCTGCAACTTCTGTCAAATTCTGGTTTTCTGGTCAAAATCCCGAACTAGGGTTTGATAGAGCCCAGGGTTCTACCCAACCAAAAAATTCGATCTTGGGATCCAAATTTCGATTTTGATGAGGAGAATCCAGTGGTGGTCTGAGATTCCAAAAATTCCAACTTTTGCAGGAACCCTAATTTCCCGCAGCAGTGGCAAACCAAAAATGAAAGTGCTCAGAATCCAATTCTGTTTGGACATAAATATATGCCATATTGTTTCTGATGTATCTCTGAAATTTCGGATCCTCGGGGTCTGAAACTTCGACTTGTGGTATACTGACCTGTCATCTTTCCAACCCCATAGATCTGATCTTTAATGGATTCTCCGAGAGAGAGATATGCCAAGCGTCGCAACATGACCTGTTTATAGGATGAAACAGTATAACAAACTTGTACGGAGTGCCACGTCTCACTATTTCAACTTCGGCCTCTGAAACCCGGACTTGTGAAACTATAGTCCATGCCCTATCTGTCACTTTTTAGGGAATTCCATTTGGAGCTTCCTAGCCCGAGATATGACCTTTTTTCCTAGGTCAGCTGTTTAGGACTGCATTTTGGAAGAGGCAGAAACCCTAACTTGTATGAATCATATCTCACAAAGTACAACGAATATGAGGCTGATATTCGGACACAAGGTACATGAAGATTTCATATTTGACTTGTAAAAGTTTCAGATCCTGAACCTTCTCCAAAACGGAGTTATAGCGAAAGTGCCACGATGACTGGTTTTTACTATACCAAGCCCTAGTTTCCAATTTGTCGCAAGTGCAACAAGTGTCATAAATGCCATACCATGCCTTCCTTCAGGCTAGCTCTGATACCATGTTAGTTTTTCATCATTTAATTCAATATGATCTAGGATATTTAACTGAAAGAACAACATGTACATCATATCAAGCATAAGAGACAAGAGACAAGAGTCACAAAGCATTTCACCGGGGAAAACCAAGAAGGTGAAAAACCCCGCAACTTTCTCAGAGATAGGATAAGCACCAATACAAAGATCACCAAGATGAATCCCCAAAAGATAAATCTCTACTGTAGCTACTCCTCCTCCACTTGTGCGCACTCCTCCTCTCTCTCACTAATGTGAAGTGAGTGAGTGAATCAATGAAAGAGTCACACTCTCTATTTATACAATGACTTGACTTGCCTTTTACTCTAACTGGGTTGACCTCCCTTAGGAGAGTCTAATGACCCATTACCACTTGTCACTGGGCTGACCCCACTAGGGTGGTCTAATAACCCTTTAACCCACACTGGGCCGACCCCTCTAAGGTGGTATAATAAACCATCATATATAAGTTGCGACACTTACAATAATACTTGCGACACTTGCAAATACAAATGACGATACTTCGAATCGGAGAAATAATACATCTCCGTCGGGGATACAATAAAGTATAAATGTAATACATACAATATACAAGTGAATATCTTTCGAAGTTACAAATACATCAACACTAAATACAATACTAGATGAGATATGGAGGCTATGAGCATCTACGATGTTATTTACAACAAGAAAAGGAATTAGGTCATTGTGACAGTTGGATATCATAAGGTGTTGATTTGTCTCCACCCTCTACTAGAATCTTCAACTGGTCTAGTATATTCTTCAGAACAACCAGAGGAGGATGATTTATGGTGAGTTGATCCAAGATATTTTGAAACTGCCTCCTCATGGTTGCGGAACAATCCATGCATTCTGCCATCTCAGAAAGTAGAGGAGAAAGATATCCATCCTTGTCCTTGACCATTTCCATAAAATATCTAACAGTGTTTGATGCCATGAAGAGCCGATGATAAAAAATAAACAAGGTATAAAGAAGACAAGGAAGATAATGGTTAAATAGCAAAGGCAGGAATATGGTCCATTGAAATAAGACTCCTTGAAAAACATGGAAAATTCTATTGAAAGTTTATGAAGTATGGAAAAATCACTTGTGAGAGACAACATACACTTTGAAAATATTGGAAATGTACTTTAAAATGTCTAACTTTGGAAATACACAGAGAAACACTTGCGGGAACTGATAGAAGACTATAATGTACAACAAGAAAATTACAGATATGGGATGGAAACTAGCTCGGAAGAATGCAAATAGGATAGCAGAAGACCGTTGTTGGAAGGGCGTCAAGAAATGAACGTCCTCATATTTTCACAATAAGAGTTTTTTTAAATCTACAATGCAATTGACAATGGAACGATCACTAATACATACAAAGTTTTGCAAATAATCATGGAGACATTCTTCATCTAGTAGGAATCCCGTTGTGCGTCAAATATCCAAGACTTTGAAATTATCAGTATCTTCATATTCACCAGGGTCGTGGTTGTTGAAGACAGTTATAATTTTGACACATTCAACCCTCCCTTCGGCTGGTAGGACTAAGGACTATATTTTTCATGTAAGCATTTGTTGAGTACTGATGGGGACTGATGAAATGTTGGAGATATTGATGACCCAAAGATGTGAAGTTGTGGAACCACTGTAGTACTATATATCTTAGTTGTGGATATATTGTATCAGTTATCATTGAATTGTTCAGAAGAGAGAAGTAAGAGTTATATACTTGAAGGCTGTTGCAACCCAGATACTCAATGTCCATAATCCTTCACATAGGAGGAAGGGAGAGACACCGACATGTTACAACATGATCATCAACAAAAAAATTTCTGGACCATAGTGCTACTTTCCAAACCACAGATTAGATGTTTTTGTAATGAACTGTGTAAGCAGTACAAGGAATACTTCAAACTCATCCCAGTCTTATAGAGAGAAGCAATCAACTCATGTGCTAAATGATGCAAACAATTTGTTCAAAGATAAATCCCTATTGACGTGACGATTCAGTCTCCTCAAAGGTTCGACGATGAGGATGGGTTTAGGTTACTTGAAGTTAAGAAGTGACCAATTTATTAAATTGATTCGTTTTACACCGCATGTGTGCTTGGATGTCAACAAATAGAGATATTGATGTTTCGACGAAGACTGCGATTACTTCATCAAACCATTATAATCAACCCAATTCAATGTGTTAATAAAATGGAGGGTGTGTATCATTGTGATGCAGTCGATCTTGGTCTATTTGATCAAACTGTTGGTCTATTTTTACTCTGAGGCGATGGGTTCAGTGTTCAGTGTGACGTGTCATCTTATCATGTCATCATTGAACGTTCTTAAAGAAGTAATCTACCAATTGGTGTTTGTCGAGATTTACTTATATTCCCATTGTGACTATTGGAGGAATTGAAGTTTGAGGAGACCGTTGAGGATGAATAGAAAGACTACCTAAGATGACCATTGGAAAGTTTGTAGATAGATTGCACAATCCAGAGGAAACACTGGTCACTAAGCACAATAGATAGCACGGAAAACAGAGGAAACACTGGTCACTAAGCACAATAGATAATTGGTAGCAAATTTCTTATTAAACATTCGTTGGAGACATGGTTGACAGTCTGGCAATCTAAATTGAAACGCAACATAAAAACAAGAAACCCTAAACTTGATGCCCGGATATTTAATTTAACGCCGACGAGTAACGATGAATTGGGTAGGAAAATTCCTCTCATTTCCAAATACCAAGTAACACACATCAATTATCTCAATTGGAGAGTATGGTGACATGGTTCACGCTCAGGGATCGATATGTAAAGGAGAACTGATGTAGTCGTAGTCAATTTTTTTTTTTCACTCTGTATGTAGAAGGGCGCCACCCGAGAAATGCACAGCAAGAAACAAACAAGTGATCAGCACAGCCATCCCGCATTACGAAGAAACTTAGACCTAGAAAAATCATAGAAGGGAAGTCTTCTAAGGGCACCATTTAATTTCACAAAAATACATTGAGCACCAATGCAGAGCATTTGAGGGAGGAAAGCAAGCGCAATTTTGTTATGTGAAGAAGAATCAAGAGTACAAACCCTATCTATGAGCATTACTAGAAATCATAGAAATCATGAAGGAAATGATAATGCTATGAAACTGGTCTACCGAAAGCAAAAATGCCAGATGTCACCAGGACATTTTCTTTGGCCTTAATTAAGAAAAGCGGGCCAACATGTAAAGGAGAGGAACACGTTGCCTGCGTAGAAATGAATGCATTGGAAAAACATGTTGCACCATTTGACCATTAGACCATTGAAGCTGGAGAGACAAAAAAAACATGTTGCACCATTCGACCGTTGAAAAATATTGCAAAAGCTGAAGAGATGAAGGTGTATAACCCAATACCTCCACATACATGATTCTCATAGATTTTAGAGGTCGGATATGTGATATTGGTGGAATGGAGCAACATAACGACTCAAATGACCTGTTATTTATTGCAACTAAGTTGTCAAGGTTTGAAGTTTTTGGCTTGCCACTACACATTTATGTATTCTAAGTCTACTACAGGACTGCCAGAATGGATGGTGCTGGGAATTTTGTGGAATGAATTATCCAATTGAAAATGTGCATTTTTTAAAAACTTTGTATAGGTCAGTTGGCTACATTGCGTATGCCATGGATTCAAATCAATCTGATGATGCAGGTAGCTGGTGTAGTTAGTTTTCAGAATCATCATCAATAGACTACTTATTTCACAAACGGAGACATGGTTAAGTATTTTTGTCTGTGAATCAAAAAATAACTTTACAGGAAATGTAAACAACCATTGCTATTGCACTCAACAACTATGAAAATTTTGAGGAAAGATTCCTTGAGAATTGGTCAAAGTCCATTTGGATTGTTTCATAAGCAAATTTGTTTGCAAATCCCATCGACGAAGTGTGTAGCTACAAAGTTCTTGCTGTTGATTCCACTCAATCATGAAATTTTGTATCATCCGATCTACAATCTATTGCTCAACTTGAATGTTAAGGAGTAAGTGAAGGTTTTTGCACTGAAAACAAATGACATGTTTGTTTGATTTTAAAGTGCAATAACAATATGGATCATTGAAAGATAAACAAGCACAACATGAACAATAGTACACAACAAATTTATTCTAGGAAAACTCTCTAGGGGCAGAAAAACCCAGCAAACTTATTCTATATAGATTCTGCAGAATGTACAATAGTATCCCTCATGCAAAGACCCAAAACAAGAAGACTCCAAAAACATACTCTGAATGACTCTCTCTCTCTGCTCATGCAAATTAGATGAGTGAGTGAAGTGTGCAAATGAGGAGGGCGAGCCTCCTATTTATACTAAACAAAACACTTGACCTTTTTACTAATTAGGTCAGCTTGACTCACCTAAATGGGCCGACCTATACACTTTACAATAAAATATTATTTTGTAAATCTTTGGAGCTCGACCTAACAGTTAGGGTTTACATTGACTCTTTCAATGATTTACTTTTACATAAACAATTACATCAATAATAATCCCCGTAGGGTGTACAATACAAATGATACAAATGACACAAATAATACAAATAAGAATATCTTCCGAAGTTACATTCTTCAACACTCCCTCTTAACAAGGAAGGTATTCTTCAGTCATCGTCACCGTCGTCTTCGAGCTGTTGCACTTATTATACATGGACTATTGACATATGCATCTCCCGAATCTATATGTCATAAGAAGTTCCACAGAGCCAGCCCTTTTTCATGTTGGATGCGACCTAGACCATGTCTAGGACTTTCGTGCACAGATCCAACCCTCTTTCATGCTGGATGTGACCTAGACGGAGTCTAGGAATTTATACCTGTGAATGATCACCTGCTGCTACACTGAATAGTCTAGGAGCACACATTACATCATTATAGGACGTATGAATGATCACCCGTTGCTACACTAAGCAGTCCAAGAGCACACATTACATCATTCTAGTATTTTCACCACAGTGCCAGTCCTTTTTCATACTAGATGTGACCTAGACCAAGTCTAGGATTTTCCACCACAATGCTAGTCCTTTTTCATACTGGATGTGACCTAGACCAAGTCTAGGATTTTCCACCACAGTGCTAGTCCTTTTTCATACTGGATGTGACGTAAACCAAGTCTAGGATTTTCCACCACAGTGCTAGTCCTTTTTCATACTGGATGTGACCTAGACCAAGTCTAGGATTTTACACCACATTGCCAATCCTTTTTCATACTGGATGTGAACTAGATCAAATCTAGGATTTTCCGCAAAGCTGGTCCTCTTTCATACCAAATGCAACTGTCCTCATCCACGAACCGAGCAAGCCATCCGATGGGTCCATCCCGAGAGATTCCATTACGTTGCACACCGCAACCACCTGCATCACCTCGCCGCTCGTCCAAATCCTCTCGTAGCCTAGGAGACTCAATTACGTCACATGTCCCATGACTAACTACTACCTCATCAGAGCTCATCACTTCCTCTTGATTTGGACCAGTCCAAGATTTTCCCTAAAATTCATTCTTGACAGAGGCTTGGTCAATACATCGGCTATATACTCCTCTGTTGCTATATACTGGAGCCCCACTCCTCTCTTCTGCACCATATCCCAGATATAGTGATACTTGATCTCGATGTGCTTCGACTTGTCATGGAACACATGGTTCTACAACAACTTCACACAACTCTGGTTGTCAAAGAAGATACAAGTCCTCCAACTCAAGATCAAACAGTCGTGATAGCAACTTCCGAAGCCACACTGCCTCGCAGCTTTCTGAACAAGCTGCCATATACTCGGCCTCGGCTGTACTGAGTGCCACACTTGTCTACTTCCTACTGAACCATGAGATCATACTCGATCCCAAACTGAAGCAACACCCTGATGTGCTCTTTCTATCTATGACACTCCTGGCCCAATCCGCATCCACATAACCTTGTAGGTTAATCTTCTGATCCGATGCATACTTTAGGCCATAATCAACCATACCCTTCAGATACCTTAGCACATGCTTTTCCACAACCAGGTGAAAATGTCTCGGATCTACCATATATTGACTCAGAGTGTTCACCACAAAGCATAAGTCTGGCCTCGTGTTCGTTAGATACCTCAACGAACCAATCATTTTTCGATACATCGTGGAATCCACTAGTTCTGAAGTAGTATCACTCATAAAATTTAGATTCGATGCTGTAGGTGTGGCCATGGCCTTACAATCCATCATCCTGAATCTCTTCACGATCTCTACCGCATACTTTCCTTGACTCATGTAAAGTTCCTCTGGATTCTGCCACACCTCAAGACCTAAGAAATAGCGCATCATACATAAGTCTTTCATCTCAAACTCTGTGGTAAGCTTCCTCTTCGTTTCTGCTATGAGCTTCTCTTCACCTGTCAGAAATAGATCATCTACATACAACAATAGTATCATTGATTTCCCGTCCTCAACCTTGTAGTAAAGGTTGGAATTTGCTTTACTCTTGGTAAATCCCAAGCTCGTTAGAAATCCATCTATCTTGCTGTATCATATCCTGGGTAACTATCTCAAACTGCACCACATATACTTCCTCTTCATGAGGGGAGACATCCGGTATCACTCTGAGCATATCCCTGAGATACTGGGGCAAACAACCTTTTCCACATATAGAGGCTGAGTGATAATGTCTCTCCATCTATGTTGCAGTCACTCTCTTTGAAGTAGAGCTTTCCTACTCCCTCTGTAACTGAGTACTATCCTCCCTCTACATATTGTACTCTCTGCATTAGGACATTTTGCACTGGAGTGGCTGGTATCCTTCTCTTCTAATGATATTCTGTGTATCCATCTATTTCATCTTTATAGGTCACTGGATACCAATATCTCGAACTTTGTTGCAAGTTCTCTCTTGCACCCATCTATGAGATCCTCATCTTCAACCTTGTAGCAAAGGTTGATATATCATCACTCTAGGTGATCCTCAAGCTCATCATGCTATCCCATGGGTTCCTTATGAACCCATAGAAAGCCTTCTTCAATCCACGCACATGTGGTTCTCTATAGAGAGTCCCAAATCTTGGTGGTTGCTCGATATACACTTCTAATTCTATTACACCATTTATCTAGTGTAATATCCACCATTGAGGAAGTGTGTCTGGCCACTAGAGCAACGTCTCGTCATAGTCGACTCCCTCTTTCTAAAAAAACCCTCACTTTGTACATCTGTAGTATGCTTGATTTCACAAATATTCTTGAATGTTATAGTTGAACCATCGTCACTTGTTCTACGGAACAAGTTTCATCATTCTTAGTTTGTAGGTGATTGTACACGATCTTTCCTACAAGTAAAATTCAGTTGCATGGTTAGAAACATTTCATAGTTTCCAAAACATATCCATACATACATAGGTCACATAGTCATGCAACTACCACAGCATTCATCCATATCGTGTCCATATCCCGCATTCATACGGTAACTTTCTAAATGCCTTCCATCTCTACCAAAACATCATTAAGAGTGTGCACTACTCCCAACATGTCAACAAAGAGGTTTCATTCTAGATAAGTAGCAATGTTATGTTGTACAACACTATAGGACACTTACCCATCACATGCATATTTGTAGTTACTGTTCATCAATGCAAACACTCTAACATGAATAATACACTTACTAAATCTAGGAACATAAATACAGCTGAACAATATCATTTAAGCAATTAGATATATAGGAAATGACAATTCAAATACTTATCTTTGTTTGCTTGGCATGATCCCTCTTGATCCTTGTCTTCTTGCAGGAATCACTAGAGTCTCTGGCAGTTTTCTCTACTCCATCATTTGATTCTAAGGACCCGTGCCTTTCTTTCTTATGATCGACAATGCTGAGCAAGTATTCTACACCATATATCACATGGAACTATATACTAGTACTGAATCTATGTGTCCCTTCTTCATCACCAATCACCATTGCATCCATTCTTATCCAATGCTGAAATGGATAAGATGTTCTTCCATCTTCCTAGTTTAAAGTACATATTCCTCATCACTAGAGGAATCTTTGTTAGCTTTCTTCCTAGCTGGTTCATCATCCTTTGCAGTATGAGCATGATGTATTTTCTTGTTTCCCTTCTTGTTTTCTTTCTTCTAGGGACAATTTCTAGAGATATGTCCCATCTCAACACAAGTAAAGAATCTAAATCTTGAGTATTCTTTAGTGGATCTCTTACTCTTGTGTGATCTCTTGTGATGGTGATCTTCTTTCTTCCCTTTCTTGGTATGAGCTTCCAGGGCCTGATTGTCCTCATCACCTAATTTTTCTTCTCTGGCTGCAATCCTAGCTTCCTCTTGAGTGCAAGATTCCAAAAGTACATTGAACAAGATAATTTTCTTCCTTGAATATATGACTCCCACGATCTCGGAAGACCATTTAGGGTAGTTATCACTAATTTCTCATTTTCAACCTTGTCTCCAATGACACTTAGCTGATCTCTAATGTTAGAGACCCTTGTGAATTATGACTGGATACTTTCATTGTTTTGCATCTTCACAGCCTTGAGTTGAGTGCTCAAGGTCATCTTCCTATTAATGTTGGTTTTTTCAAATAGTCCCTTCAATGCGTCAAACATCTCTTTCGGAGCCTTCAGAGAAGAGATGTGTGGAATCAAGTGATCCTTGATGGAATCATCTATGATCCTCTTAGCCTTGATGAGGTTCTTCTTGTGTTTTTCCTTCTCCTCATCTCCCTCTGGCTCCGCAACTACTTCTGTAACATACTTGTCTAATTCATGCTCTTCTGGGATGAGCATCACCCTATACTTCCATGCTCGGAATTTCTCTCCCATTCAAGATTATCCTCAAGATTGTTATTTTTTTTAATCTTGATAAAATTAATAAATGAGAACCTCAAATGGAAATAGATAAGGTGTAACTTACCAAGTGATATGCTCCAGTCAAAAGTTGATTTATGTGATCTGGCTTCAGGTCCTAGGGTTTTTCAGAGAAACCCTAATCTTTCAACTTCTGTATCTTGAAAATATGTGCCTCCTCAAGGCGAGCTGAGTAATGTACTCCTTTACCTAATTCTGTTGACAAAACTGCAAAATATTTGATGCCCTCATTTCTTCAATTTCTTCTGCTGAATTGTCCGGTCTTAATTCTGATGTATCTCACACATTTCTGATCTTTAAGGTCTGAAAATGATCTTTGAGGTATTCGCATCTGTCCTCTATCCAACCCCATATCTTAGAGAAATATTGGTTTCACCAAGTGTAACTTATGCTAAGTTTCCCAAGGTGACCTGTTTATAGACTATTTCAGTATACCGAACTTGTACGAACTTCCACGAATCATTGTTTCAACTTAGGGTTATGAAACTCCCACCATAGAAACTAATTTCCTTTCCCTTTCTGTAACATCTTACGAAATTTGATTTGGATCTTCCTATCCCGAGATATAGCATTTCTCCCTAGGTCACATGTTTAAAACTGAATTCTGGAAGAGGTTGGAACACTGATTTTCATTGATCACATATCCTAAAGTACAATGAATCTGAGGCTGAAACTCACACACAAGGTACATAAACATTTCATCTTAGGAATTTCTGAGTTTCAGATCCTGAACCTTTTCCAAAATTTAGTTACAGCGAAAATTCCCAAATGACTAGTTTTCGGAAATAGAAACCATAGTTCTATAGTTGCAATAGCTACACAATGTTCTCTTTCAGGCCAGCTCTAAAACCATGCTATATTTTTAAGTGCAATAACAATATGGATCACTGAAAGATAAACAAGAACAAAAAATTTATCCCTCATACACAATAAATTTATCCTGGGAAAACCCTCTCGGGGTAGAAAAACCCAACAAACTTATTCGATATAGATTCTGTAGAATGTACAATAGTATCCCTCGTGCAAAGACCCAAAACAAGAAGACTCCAAAAGCAGCTACTCTCAATGACTCTCTCTCTCTAATCATGTGAATTATATGAGTGAGTGAAGTGTGCAAATGAGGAGGGCGAGCCTCCTATTTATACTAAACAAAACACTTGACCTTTTTACTAATTAGGTCAGCTTGACTCACCTAATTGGGCTAACCTGTACTCTTTACGATAAAATATTCTTTTGTAGATATTTCCAGGCTGGCCTAACTGTTAGGGTTTACATTTAATCTTTCAATGAATGAATTTTACATAAATAATTACATCAAAATAATCCCCATAGGGTGTACAATACAAATGATACAAATGACACAAATAATACAAATAAGAATATCTTCCAAAGTTACATTCTTCAACAATGTTTTATCTCTTCTCCCTTATTCAGAGTGTCATTACCATGCATAATCTCATAAAAAATAATATGTTAAACAAGGAACATGAGAAACTTTAGGATGTTTCATCCTCTCTCATAACACAAAGTTAAGTAGAGAGTTAAGTAGATGTTTCTACATACTTGGTAGGAAATAAGATTGTAGCTGGAGCAGATGAAAAGAAACAACCAATTCAGAGGGAGCATCAACATAAAGAGAATATTTTGATAGGGGGGGTAAGAATAAAATTAGAGGGAGAAAACAATATGAATCAATAGAAGGAACATGAGTCGAGTGGAGCAACAAAATCGGTTCAAGAAGATAACTAACAATAGAACTAAAAGGATCGAAAGCTTAGGAGGAACAATGTTATGAGACCAATTTGCAGCAGAAATGAAATAAGAGAACATAACTGAAATGGGAGCAATCCTAACCTTTTCCATTGATGTCAATGGGGGATAAAAGAGAGGTAAAAACAAGAAGGTAAGAAGCTAAAAGTCAGGGAGAGTAGAACAACGAAGGCATAATAGAGTCCAAATCTGATCAGTACAAAAGGAGGAGCTCACACTTAGGGGGAGTTTGTTTTACTTGGTGTTGACATCGATGCAAAAGGGGGATATTGTTGAAATGAGTGTTGTCGTTGATGTCAAATGGGGTTCAATGATCATATTTTTCAAAGACAAGAAAGGAAATCCATGAAACTTTGAAGTTCATGATGATGTGAAGAAGAAACCTTGAAGCCAAGTAAATAATCCCTATGATACTGGAAAATAAAGGTCAGATTCAAATAAAATTAAATATAATATGTTTCATAAAGAATGAAACATAATAATTAGTTGGATCAATAAACATTAAAATAATAAACGGGAAGACTATGTATAAATAAAGATGAAACACACAACATTTGAGTGGCAGTGAGGTGAAATAAATGAAAAATATATGAAATTGAGAAGTTGGGGATAACATGAAGCAAAGGTATAGCAATAGAGAAGGTGGAGAGATCAATTACTTGTTTATCCAAGGAAATAAGTGGAGCTAGATAATATTTTTGGGCTTTATCTCTTACAAAGAAAAACTATTTTGTGAATAAAGGGTTAAACCAGAGATTTTGTGAGCAGAAGATATTCGGTGGTAGAAGTTAAGAGCGAGGAAAACATTTCTTGCGGGCAACATTGTTCGTCGGACTAAGAAATTTAAGCAGTGAGAAATCATTGCTTGAGGGATAATAAATTTAAGCAGTGAGAAATCATTGCTAGTGGGCCAAGAAGAACAAGCAGTAGGGAACTACTGTCGTGGCAGAAGATTAATGGTGGTTTACCATCATTAGAGGCTAATAAGAGGAAAAAGACATTTAGATATTACCACTAATCGTGGTTGTTCAAAGATGTTCACAAACCGGATGTAATCTATTGAGTGTACAAATTCATATTACTAAATTTCTATATCTTGTGTCTACTTGTGTACAATTTGTTGATTGCATTGAATGGACAATGATTGTTGATAATTGTTGATGAATGTGATTGATGAAAGTAATGATCAATAAGAAGAAGAATGTAATTTTTAGGAGAATGATTCATCCCCCCCCTCGGTGTCCCTCGTGTGTTCAACAAGATCAGAATTTGATCTAGGAGCAGTGGGAAAGATATTGTATATAATTCAAGATTGAGAGTACACCAAGTCCAATTGTTGGGCCTTGATGATAACTTGTTCCTCAATAGTAAGCCCAAATAGAGCTACACCTTTCACAATTTATGATTGCAAGGACTTTAGAAACCAATCTACTAAGAATTCATATGGAATCTGATCTTTAATGAGATGACGACTTCTCCGCTACTCATGAAGATTATCAGAGATATGCATAGATTTATCTTACCTGAAGGATGTCAAAAGTTCAATGGCAGTCTCATAACGAATTGGAAGTTGGAAGTGGTTGGGAAAAGTCATTGCAATTGCATTGAAGTTTTAGAAAGAATCCCTTGGAAGATCTATGCACCATTTTCTAGCTAGCCTAGCTAACATTCTAAGGAAAAGGTAGAGCCTAATACCATCATCCATCAATGAATTTGATGAACATCAGAGATGGAAAGTCATGATGTGCATGGAAGGGTCTTCACCAGATTTCCTTTTGAACTTTGGTATATCTGATGGTAATTTTGTGGGGACCGGGGGTGAACTAGGTTTATGTAATACCGGTTCATTGGTTAACTTTTTCAAGTCAGATAGATTTAGTGTCACCAAGGAAGGTAAATTCCTCTACACTATATGGTTCCAATTACTTGGGGCATTTCCTATGCATTGACTATGATTAATGAAAGATTGTCCTGGCATGTAAGGTCTACTGGGTATCTTAAAAGGATTGTTCTGATTGTCAGGGGTCTAAGTATAACCAAATTGCATTTGAACATATGGTGTGGAAGCTCCACTACCCATGCTCCCCATTCTAGGGAAATACAAACTTCCTTGGGGCATGTTGAAGCATGAAGAAGCTCCCGCTACCATAGAGGGAATTAACATGGGAATGTATCCACCTCCAAATGGAAAGACATTGAAGAGGATGGAGGAACCACTACAAGATGCAGTGAAATTTGATGTTATAGTGGGTATGTTGGAAGGTATATACAAGAATATGACTAATGTAATTCCAAATGAGAATGGATTGGTACCTTGTAGTATAGATGTCAAACTTCCCATTCCACTAATAGGAGAAACAATCAAATGAATTGATCCTTTTGTGGGTACTCCGGATGAAAGTGGATACCATGTAGATTCAAATGTAGAAGACATGGTTGGGTTAACACCTCCTATGGGTTTCAGGGTTGGCAGGTGCGAGGGCTGGGAGTTCTATTTGACTCGAAGGAAAACAAAAAATATACATTTGCTTGGGTATTGGGGTGAGACCTCAAATAATCAAGTTGAGGCAATGGCACTTTGGAAAGGCTTGCAACTAGCCAAAAGCAAAATCATTCGATATCTCATAATTGTTGGCAACTCAATGATAATAATTCGATATTTGGCTCTAAAAATGAGTCCGAAGGAACGATTACTTTGTTGAATTATATGGCAAGTGCGTCAATTGGTAGACAAATTTGAAGAAGTTAAAATTTTTCATGTTTATCGGGCATTAAACAAGCATGTGAATCTCCAAGCTAATCGTGCATGCGAATTAGAACAAGGAAAAATTGAGGTAAATGGGGCATAGGCTGGTTATTTCACTATCCCCTACCAACGTCGTCTATTGAAAATAATGTTAAATACAATGTTGATCAAGTTTGAAGTCATTCGAAGGTTGAAATTTCGTTTTGAAGATAGGTGGAGATTTTATAGCAACATTTGGCATATTGACATTAGCCCGATCCTTGCATTTATATGTATGATATCGTTAACAGATTGCATGTACCAATTTTGATCGTTATGAAATTCTGGTCTGCATGTGATATAATGGTGGAAATGACAAGAGATCTGAATGATATGTTCTTGTGCATGATGAAATTTTGATTGTTGATTATTGTGTCACCTCTATTCAGTCGTGCTTTGTCAATAACAATGATGCATTTTGTCATATTGGTTGTCTGAGAAATGCAAGATTGGTGAACTACTGTTGTGATATAGACGGTATAAAATTGCAACTGATTGAGTGTAAGGTAAACCTGAGAAGCACTTTTGATCTCTTCTGGTGTGTAAAAATATGCAGGTCGGTTCTGGAGAACAAATTATATAGGCATCACAGTTGTCATTGGTAGCGGTTGTTCGTGAGGATTGTGGTCAATTTTCCTAAGAATATCGGTCATATTAGTAGAGCACCCATTATGAAGGTAAGTACTCTGGTAATTAAGTGCTTGTTCAGTCTTTTGAATTGTAGAAAAGTAGAAACATCAGCTGCCATTAATCACACCGTTTTGGAACTTCTGTAGCATTCAATTTTCGTTGTAATAGTTTGCGAAGGTTGAATGAGGTTCGTATAAGTTGGCATTTGAAAGAGAGATAGGTGAATTTGAAGTATAAGTTAGATATTATCAGGTTGCTAATGGTTCAGGGTTTTAGTTTGCTTATGGAGGGTATTCTCAACAGGAAGCTCTGTTATGTTCATTGGAAACAACATCGACCAAAGGATGGGTTTGCCGACCCGTCACCTGAGAATACATGCCTTAACAATAGTTCACTCAATTTGATGTAAGGACTCTGTCATTTGAGTGCTTAGTTAGCCTTTTGAAGTAGGCTTAACTGTCAACCAGATTGTATCATTAGCACCAATTTCACATCTCCTGTAGCATTAAGTCTCCTTTGTTCTCCAGTAATTGTATACCAGGCAGTTGAAAATTTTAGACCAGAATAGAGAACTATGAAAAATCCTGGCGAGCGTAGGGATATGATGGCTAGGGAAGTCCATGATGATATGTGTGGGGACGGTAATGAGGAAGTGATGCATATCTTGCATAATATGGAGGAGAAGAACAGAAATTTGGAGGCTATTCTAAGCAGAAACACCTGCATTACACATTATCGGTTTAAGACTGTAAGTGAGCAAGTAATCAAGCTGATCACCACCAAACTTATCTCATATGAGGTAGAAATATAGCATCTTAAAAGTAAATCTACATTTCAGGAAATGCAAATAAGGGAATTGGAGCAAATTGTGAAGAAACGTGAAATGGTTGATTTCTCAGAATTTGGAGAAGATATAAGGATTCCCGTTCATGAAGATTTGGACAGTATTTTTGCTTAAGAACAGAAGCTAACAACAATAGATAAGGAAGTAGATATCCTAAGCAATGAAGGGCATCAAGTCAAAGAAAATTCACCAGATGAAGGGAAGGGAGCAAGCCTGTAATGGCCATGATTTCCTTTTTTGACCAATTTTGCAATGTCTTTCAAATGTATCTTTCTTGCTGGAATGTTTTGTAGGCTTTATTTCAGTAAACTAGATATCCATAGTAGAAGCAGGATAGAAGTAGTCATCTAGTCTGAAATCAACATTTTGACCATTGTAAAAATATTTGTACAACTTTCTCTTTTTAGTGGCAAACTGATGTACTCATTGGTTATCTGGCTTGGACGTAACCCCTTTTTTTATCAATAAAAAGTAATTGTTTTTGTTAAAAAAAAAAACACCTCCTATGGGGATTTTAGTGACTAGAGGGGGGATGCCCCCAATAGAAGGACTCCCCCATGTGATATTCATGTGAGTCCACTAGGATAATGGATTGAAGTGTGCTATGAAATTGTGAGTATTAAACTCACAACTTTGGATGAAGACCAAATTATGTGATTTGGACACAGGTGGATTTGGTTCCCTTGTTGGGTCTATGAAGTCTTCAATTTCAATCAAATTGAAGTACTCCCCAATAAAAAGGGATGTACCTCTCTCAAGTATGTTAATGTGATTATCTAACCCACTAAGGTATCATTCTTTAGAAAACCTATTAGATTCACTAGATTCGTATTCTCTTCCTTCTTGGGTGGGATTGTTTACAGTTTCTAGGTTTTCTCCCTCTACCCCCTATGGGGGTGGATCAGTGTAATCTAGTCTACACCTCTTAGTAGGTAACTCTACATTTTCTAGCGAGAGAACCCGGATCCTTTTGGACCAATGAAGTGACTATTCGACCACTTTGACTCAAACAAACACAAGGAAGAAAATTTCACAACTTGGTTTATAATAAGCCCACATTCACTAGCAAAATTTATGGAACAAATTTAAACAAGCAATCCTACTCTTCCAAAGATAAGCACAGGGTGATTAAGACCTGGTACCAATCATTGAAGAGCCACAAAAAGGCCTTTCGGAGGTCATCCTTGGATGATCAAGGCCCAAGTCCAACCAACGAAGGTGTGAGAAGTAGTGACAATAAATATCCTACAACAATCACCCAAGAGAAAGCACTCTCGTGAGGACGAGCGACGAGTACCCTCCAAGGGAGCTAAGTGGATGTTATACATCTTCCTTAGGTACTACAAGACTTATCCTGACTTCCAATTAGAAACCTAGGAAAATCAACTATGGCCACCAATTCATAGATGACAGTTGGGCGGAATAGTCGGAGGTTAGATTTCCGTGAATGGGCACACTACTACATATGGCATCAAAATTCGATGAGATATTACGACAATTGGGATTAAATCTTTTTTATCGTCGAAAAATAATTCACAATCATGAAAAAAATTAGTTTTGTTTTTCTTAGTGCCTCGACATTTGTCATAAGTACGATGAAGATCATTAGTAGTCGGTATTACGATGCACTTTAGTCGAACTTCCAATGAACTATTTTACATGTGTGGAAGGGTATATACCCATTTGGGAGATAGCAATGGTCATTGACTTTTACTTTTGGTCAAATTTGACCATGATTCAATATCATCAAAAGTCCAACGGCATTGAATTTATAAACATTTTTGTTCGGGATAAATTTCAAAAAAATTGTTATAGTTGTGACACTTTCTGGTCATTGTTCGATGCATGAAATAGTAATTTTGTCTATCATCTACTTGTTTAACACAACCAATTTTTGATCTATATAACTCAGATTTTAAAATTTGAAGGTTAATATTTTTAATTTTTCTGTCTCCTTTAATATTTTATAGTCATATACTTATGGCATAGCAAGATCATTCATAGGATAACAAATCAAATTGCTAAATCAGTTTACTATAAATACATCTTCTAAATGGGCATACTATATCATGAGTTTAGTGAGTAAACCCCTTATGAATCACCTGAGTATAGCTCCCATTTTTTAAGAGTGTTCACACTTCCTTGGTTTTTAAGAGTATTGGCCTTTCTATAGGCTTATATTGTCTATTAGAATGTAAGGAGCAGTTTAGGGTTGCATTTCAAATGATTTATACCGACTCACATTATTTACTCCTAGTTCCCATTGTAATATAAAGCTCCGTTAAGAAATTTTAATATCATATAGATTTATGCTTTAACTTCATAATGGATAATTTTGAAATTTATGTGATTTTGTTTTATAGGCAAACTTGTTTATAAGATTTTCTATTTTGTTTATACTCAAGAAACATTCTATTTCCATTTATGTTTTCTTAAACATTATGTGTAGTTTTAGTTTATATCATTATAATAAAGTTATCATTTGTTTTCCATTAGACCTTTGATGTAAATAAAAAGTATATACATAATATAAGTGATGTAACCCTTCAATCCAATATTTAGAACAATATTACCAAATAAAACACCCCTACCAAGGTTAACCATAACCCTAAAAAGGGTTGTACTAGGTTTAAATTCTAAACATGTTGCAATTTATTCTATTGATCTCAATATTTCTATTACAAGTGTAAGGATTCTATCAATAAAGCTCATTTTTAGATTTGTGTCCACAATAATAGTAAGATATCATATCTAGTGAATTATTTCTAAATAATGGTTAAATATTTAATATGTAAAATAGTATTGTAGCTTATCTCTTTTGGATGCAAGTCACATTGTACCACAACTTCTCAACTTAGTGTTTTCTTGGGCTAGTCATAAATAAAACACGCACTTTATTAGAATTGAACCTTGGTATAAGGGGAATATTGCCATAATGTATTGATCAAGATTATATTAAGACCAATCTATATATTTGTAAAGTAATTTAGGTGCAATGTATCCAATATATTAATATATTATAGTCCATATCCCATCCATAACTATAATTTTGATTAGTTCTCTATTGGAATGTTATATTTTGCATAGAAGAAAATATTGGCTATTCTAATGATCTAATCAAAGTACTTAATGAATGGAAACTGTTCGAGATTTTTAATGACCAATAAAATTTTTCATGTCCTAGTTCTCTTTTGTTGTTTGATTATGCTAGTTGCTTATGGTGAAGCTTTGAAGCTTATGTGGTAAAATTGTATTGTTTTGATTTCTTCAGTAATTGTTAACTATTCTTATAAAGATTTAATAAATCTATGACGACAATGGCTTAATTCATTGGTACATATGGGGCCAACATTTGATGACATTTTTACCCTATGAATATATTTATATATTGTACTTATAATGCTTCAATGGATTTTGTTGTAATAGGTAATTACAATGCCAAATCCAGAAGAATCAATAATGTTTGCTAAGTTAAAGAGGTGAATGGTGACTTTGGGTGATGGGAAATGTTATTTCCCTTTCTGTGAATGCAAGAGATTTAATGGAAAAATACTTTTTGCACCGAGTGTAAACGAGGTGCTTACAACCCAGTATGGGGGAGATCTTGTAACGGATGTCACATGTCACATGTAACATTTTCAAAAGTAATAAAATGTAAAAAGTAATAGTATGGGGGAGATCCTGTAACGGATGTCACATGTCACATGTAACGGATGTCACATGTAACGTTTGTCACGTTACGTTACAACCCAGTGTGGGGGAGATCATGTAACAGATGTCACATGTAATGTTTGTCACGTTACGTTACAACCCAGTATGGGGGAGATGTTGTAACGTTTGTCACATTTGTCACATTTGTCATGTTTGTCACATTACATTACAACTCAGTATGGGGGAGATGTTGTAACGTTTGTCACATTTGTCACGTTTGTCACGTTACGTTACAACCCAGTATGGGGGAGATGTTGTAACATTTGTCACATTTGTCACGTTACGTTTCCATGTCAGCTCATAACTTATATAAAAACTAAAGTAATTAAAAATTTCATGTTCGCTCATAACTTATCAAAAATAAAAAATAAAATAATTAAAAAATTAAAAGAGAGGGATCCAATTTCTTGAGGGGTAATTTTTTTCTTAATGTGTAAAAAGTTTAAGATAAAACAAAAAAAATTACACCTCAAGAAATTGGATCCCTCTCGGTGCTTGATAGATCCGGGTTTGAGATGGATCTACGCTGGTATTAACAACTATTGAAATACATTGTAGGGAGTATGGGCACATTGAAGGAGGGTATGAATATCGCCCCATGGCAAGTTATTAATTATAGGTATTTGTATATATTGATTGTTCTTATAAAATTTTCTTTAGTTTTAATATTTTTTATATACTCTAATTTTATTTGATTGCTTATATTATTTGTCAAGAGAAATCCTCCTAGGTATGTGACATCGCGTAGTATGACAAGTATTTGTCGAAATAATATTGTACAAGTTGAGGAAGATGGTATGGATATTGAAGATCATGTTAATCCTATGGAAGAAGATGACACTAATAATATAGTTGAGGATGACAAGACAAATAGATTGATCCAAGACTTCTTTAATTCTCCCATGGATGAGGCCGACAACTTGGATGAGGACAACTTGCAGGATGAGGGCAACGATGGTGAATATGTTTATGATGTACCTATGCTTAAGAGTGCTAGTAAAAAACCCCTTCATGAAGGCACAAAACAAATATTCTATATGTTGTAATGTTTTTGGTGAACTTGAAGGTATCAAATGGTTTTTCAAACACGTGTCTCATATAGATCTTAAGGTGTGTAGTATAATTCGTCACATATACGTAAATGTCAACTTCTTTTTATCTATTTATAGTGTCAATTAAGGATATAATATTTATATTGATTACTATTATTTACATTAACTAGTTATTTTTTATATTATCGTAGATTAATAGGTGAATTTTTCTCACCATCACCAAATAAGTTACGTAGCACAAACCAAGAATTATCTTCCATTATGAAATATATTGGAATGGATTATCTTGCTATTGATGCATGTCCCAATGATTATATTATATATGATGGAGAATATGCATCGGGAAAGAAATTCCCACAATGTCAAATCAATAGATATCGAACCGATCAAGTAACAAATAAGGTGCCTCACAAGGTTCTTTATTATATTCCCATAATTCCACGTTTGTAGTGAATATTCAGGTGTCAAAGCATAGCACGGTTTATAGATTACCATGCACGAAACATAAGTGAAGATGGTGTTCTTCAATGCCTACAGATGGTCCTGTATTTAGGAACATCGAAGAAAGATGGGAGATTTTTAAAAAAGAACCCCGTAATGTTAGGATTTCATTGGCAACTGATGGTGTCAATCCATCTGGTGAGCTCAGGTCTACTTACTCAGTGTGGCCTATCTTTATTATAAACAATAACCTTTCTCCTTGGATGTTGATAAAGAGGGATCACACAATGTTGGAAATGATTGTTCCAAGTATTTGTGTATAATGATATTTTTGTTTGAACGTAGCATTTCATTTGTCTTGCTCATTACATAATTTCACACACACACACACACACATATACAAGGTAGTAATTATGTGTACTTTCAACCAATTAGGTAAGTATTGAGTGGAATATATGAATGCATATATTGAACCTCTTTTCGATGAGCTAGTAAAGTTATGGGATGGAATCACTATGTACGACATCTCTAGACCAATAGGTTAAAGAAGATTTCAATTCCATGGAATGCTTACATGGACAATTCATGATGCCCTAAGGCTAACACATTTTTGTGGTATGTAAAACACTACTGCACTTCAATAGTATATAATTTTATCATAATATCATGCATGCTTTTTAAACAATTCATTGTTATATAACTAATACTGGCATTAATCCATATCTTGCAAGTCTTCAAACAAAGGGTGAATTTGCATGTCCAGTTTGTGGTCCTAGGATGAAATCATGTCGTTCAAGAAGTTTAGGAAAGGAGGTGTTTGATGAATATAGGCACTTCCTCCCTAAGAACCATAGGTATTGAACTAATGATAAACATATTTTAATGGGAAAGAAGAGACTGCAATAAAACCATGAAGAATGATACCTCGCCTATGGAATTTGGAATATAATAGAAATCGTCTATGTAAGCAAATCATCTATGTATCATATGCAATGTTTTACAATTTTGATTTGTGTTGAATTCTCATGTTTACCATATCTAACAATTAATTTTGTAATTTCATATACGTATCATAAAGCTGGTTGTCAAGGTAATGATCAAATTTCATGAGGAATGAAAAGTTGCCCTAAACAATTCAATAGGTTATCCTACTATGAGCACCTACAAATAGTTCATTTTTTTTATCCAATGCATATCAGGAAGATCGTCACAGAAATGTTGTGCATAATCTTAGATGGAAGGAGTGACATATTTAAAAAAAAAATTGTAGTGACATTCATGAACCCGATCATTCAATGAAAACTATGATTTATTCAAATCACAGTGGAGGAGAGCAGAATAGTCTTACATGGTTATTTATAGAGTAGGAAAGCAATGTTGTAAAATAGGTCATTCAAAAAATTAGATTTTCGCTGGGATTTTCTTCAAACATAAATAATATCTTAACAAAGAAAGGTGAATTTGGTGGGGTAAAAACTCATGACTAGCATAGCTTCATTAAGGTAATTATTTTGATGGATTTATTTATATATAGGTAGTAATTCTTTTAATATATTTTAATTTTGTAATACTTATTTTAATCTATTTTCAATAAAATAATGATTTTTTTTATTACAGTATGTTCTACCTCTATCTCTCCCTGACAACTTTGACAACAACATAAAACAAGTTATATATGATCTTGGCAAATACTTGAGGTAAATAACGATTTATATGCAAAAAGTTTGTTGCAAAAGTTGTTGATCACATGTGTTTTACTTGCAATGTATATATTGTTTCTTTTGAAACCTGTATTTTGATTGTATCATTTGTAGGTGGTTTTCATCTAAAGAAATCCATAAAGAAGATATAAAATATTGGAGAAGAGATTCCTCAGCTAATGTGTGAAATTCAAAAGTATCTACCTCCGAAATTTTTCAATCGCAAGAACACTACCTCATACACCAAGTTGAGGAGATTGAAATGCGTGGACCTATACACACAAGGTCAATGTGGATTGCAGAGAGGCACTTGAAGTCAATGAAGGATTTTGTTAGACAAAGAGCACGTCCTGAGGGTTCTATGATGGAGGGATATATAATATATCAATCCATGGTGTATATTTTTCAATATCTTTCTAAATTAGCAAGAAAAATTAATATGCACCGCATTTGGCATGTTGACTCCCTAAAAATATTTGAAGGGGAGGTCCTGGTTGGGAAAGGTATAATGATGAAAGTGAAAGTTATAAATTAGATGGTTGAGATCTATAATACTTTCAATTATTAATTTTTATCTTTATTGTACTTATTTAATTTTTATTACTCCATCAATTATTAATATTCTTTATTCTTATTAATTTATATTATTTTCTCATACAATTGGTCAAGATTGGGATGTACTACATTTATACATTGCAAACAATCTTGATTGGATGAAGATATGGATAGAACAATGTAAACAATTTGATGGTAGGTTATCATGGAAAGGGGTGGTTACATTAGTTAAAGGAGCAACCATAATCAATATCCCAATCTTACGTAGAGGGAAATAGATTTAGCAATATATGGTTTAAAATATAAACATGTAAGCATATTCACCCACAAATTTTAATTATATTCCATTATATTGATGTAACTAGTGGTGTTTTTTTTAATATTTACCAAGTCTAAATATGTTTATTATATGACAATTCATTTTTTACGTGTTGGGAATATTGCAGTTGAAACACCACAAGGCTATGTGGTGCAATGGCTATAAATTTCGCATCAAAAAGTTGGATGACAAGAATAAAACCACAGATTGCGGGATAAATACAGTATTCCAGGTCACTAATGTTTCCTCTAGAAGTGACAAACATCTAACGGTGTCAAAAAATAGATTTTATGGGTATTTGGAAGATATAATTGAGTGTGACTTTAAATCCTTCAAGTTAGTTCTATTCGAGGTCAAATGGTACAAGTTACAGATGAATGAACATGATCTCGAAAGAATTTTTATTGAGCATGCCAATGGATTTACCATGGTTAATACAAGGACATTTAAGCCGGGTGCAGAAATATATGTTCTTCAGAGGTTCTAGGTAAAGCAGGTTGGTTGTTTGTTGTTAGATATGATCCAAGAGGAAGGCATGTAAAGTATATTGTACCGGAAGAAGATGATATTGAAGAAGAAGATGATGTAGAGGAGCATGATGAGGTAGGTGTAATGTCAGATGAAGATGTCGAAGAATATGAGAGACCAGATGCAGATGAAAATGTTCTCGATGATGACATATTTGACGATGATATTATTAAAAATTACATCGATGATGATGTTGATATGGAAAATCCATTGAATGTTGATTCTGAAATATTGGATGATGCAGATGAGGAGATGGATGAAGAAGAAGATCAATGATATTGCAAAATGTTGAAATGTAGGAGGTATGTTAAGGTTTGATGTTAATTCGGGTTAGTTACAAGTAATTGGGGTGAATTAGGGGTAACTTGGATTTATTTTGGGCAGTTAAGGGTAATTCAATTCGATTAGGGTAATTGGGTCAACTAGGGTATAGTTGGGTCAACTAGGGGTAATTGGGTCAACTGTGGTAAATGACAGCTAATCTAGGTGAACAGTTGTAATTGGGATATTTTGCACCATTGGGTACAATTAGGTAGTAGTAAATTAAATTAGAGGATGATTGGGGTTAGTTATATCTAATTGGGGTGAATTAGGGGTACCTTGGGTATATTAGGGCTAATTAGGGGTCATCTCTATCACTTATGGGTAATTGGGTGGACTAGGGTAATTGGCGTGAATTATGGGTAACTCGAGTTTATTAGGGCCAATTTAGAGTAATTTAGGTCAATTATGGGTAATTGGTCAACTGTGGTCAATGATGAGTTATCGAGGTGATCTATGGTCGATTAAGGATAATGCAATTCAATTAGGATTAATTTAGGTAACTTATGGTTTAGTTACATATGCTCGATTGTAGTAAATGGGATAGTTTGATCCATTGGGGTCAATTAGGTAGTATTAAGTTAAATTTGTCGATGCTGATTGGAATTAGTTATAGGTAATTGGGGTGAAGTAGGGGTAACTTGGGTATATGAGGACCAATTAGGGGTAATTTGTGTCGATTATGAGTAATTGGGTTGATTATGAGTAATTGTGTTGATTATGAGTAATTGGGGCGAATTATGGGTACCTTGGATATAGTTGGGCCAATTAGGGGTCATTTGTGTCGCTCATGGGTAACTGTGTCAACCATGGTAATTGGGGCGAGTTATGGGTAACTTGGGTTTATTAGGTCCAATTAAGAGTAATTCAAGTCAATTATGGCTAATTGGGTCAATTGTGGTAAATGACGGGTTAATTGAGGTGAACTATGGTCGATTAAGGATAATGTAATTCAATTAGGAGTAATTTAGGTAACTTATGGTTGATTGGAATAATTGGGATATTTTGTGCCATTGGGGTCAATTAGGTAGTACTGTGTTAAATTAGATGCTGGTTGGGGTTAGTTACAAGTAATTAGTGTGAAGTAGGTGTAACTTGGGTATATGAGGTTCTATTTTTAGAGTCATACAATTAACTAGATGTTTTAATCCCTCTTTTGAACCACTTGGATAAGAACTAGGATGATTTCTCTAGGGTTTTCTTTCAAAAACACAACATGTGGCCACTAGAAACAATGCTCATTGAAGGAATGGCAATAATTCAAAGAGGCACACTTCAATATTAGATTAGGATTAGTGGCCTCCTACACCTCCAACTACTCTTAGTAACAAAGTCCCTTTAATTATTACCAACATCGGGTTACAAGAAAGGTTTTAAGATTAATTTGCTATGAACTTTTCTTCTTGGGGACCCCCCTAGGTAGTAAAATTCCTAAGAAAAATATTCTATGCTTCTTTCCCTTCAATAAATTTGATGATCCTCTTGGAGCACATGGATTAAAAAGCATAAGTGCGGGTAGAAATGATGCCCACTCCTTGAAGTGCTTAGGCATGCAACAAAGGATTCATTTGATTATGTAAATTCCTTTTTCTCCATTGGTAGTAGCCTTGTTATCAGAGAATATACCAAAAGCGGACTTAAGGTGTGATCTCTCTAGCTCAATGTAACTCTGGAACAAATGATATAGAATATGAAACAACTCTCCTAGATCTAGTTAG
Organism: Larix kaempferi; assembly: GCA_027924585.1. Taxonomy (NCBI): domain Eukaryota; kingdom Viridiplantae; phylum Streptophyta; class Pinopsida; order Pinales; family Pinaceae; genus Larix; species Larix kaempferi. The sequence continues at coordinate 14,127,714 of BSBM01000407.1, read as the reverse complement.
AGATCAAGGAATTAAGCATCTTACCTCATATTCATAGATCTTTCTCCTCATAGTTGTTCCGAGCTCCCTGGTCGTCAGATCTATGGCTGCAAGACCTGTCAAAACATATAGGAACAAGACAAGCAGTAACGTATGCCTAAACACTAACTAGTCTAAGTAAACAATTGAGGAGGTAAACTATAAATATCATTAAAACAATAACATTTATGGAAAGCGTTTATGTTACAGTATAAAAAGGTGGGAAGTACAATAGAAGAGATGATTACAACAGATGCCTCAACGTCTCAATCTCCTTTTGACAAGCCAAAGCAAAGATCCTAGAAAGAAGTAGGTGCCTCCAAGACTAGAGTGATGGACTACTGAGCTAATTTCACCAGCATAAGAGTACCATAGACTTCCTCCCTTTGGAATGGGAAGGGCTCTTGTATTTATAGGAACAAGTGGATGGATCAGGTTGAGGATAATTGGGAGAAGGTTAAGGGATCATCCCATTAGGTTAGGGAATCGAAGGCTACCTCACCTAGGAGTTAGGGATAGGGATCCACCTCATCCAACTTCTAGAATTCACTCGAAAGCTACCTTTATCCCATTAAACTGACTCCGTCGCATGTTGTATGAAGGAAACCTGTGCCGACGCACTTTGCTCAAAGACAACCTGCGTCGACCTAATTAGGAGTGTGGATAAAGGCCATCAATGTGCTCCAAATGACTAGCTTGATCTTGGGACTTCAGGGATTCAGGCACTGAGGTTACATAAGTGTAGATTTTGGGTGTAAAAGAATGCCCCCCAAAGCATGAAGCTGGTAAAACTAATCAGGTAAAATGCTTTGATAGAAGAAATGGAAAGGACTTGTCAGAGAGAAGATGTTGCTACAATACAACTGAATCTAAGAACACAGTTTCATATGATGCACAACATGGCTGTCGACCAATACATTGCAGATCCATGGTAGTAATGACCGGCTAAACACAATCATGGCTACTAGACACAAGTGTAGATCCATGATGAGATGATAAAACAGCCACAACCAATACATAAGTGGATCCGTGTAATATGTTTAAAAAAATCTCCATCACAACCTAGGTAAAATATGGCTCCCAGGGTCTTCAAGTTGAACCCGCAATGATATGAATCTATCCATGTGATTACAAATGCCTTGATGTCGAACATGGTAGAAACCACTTGATTACCGGTCATTGATGAATACCGTTAACAAGCGCGAGGGAAATCACCATTAATTTCAATGATCCCAAAGCGTGAATGAATGATTTGAAGTCGAACGCATGACGAAATATTTCAATCAAGAGTCAATGATGTAAACTCATGTCGAAAGCGAGGTGACCTTCCATTGAGGCATGCAGGCCCAAGGTACTTGATTAGTTTCTAGATTCAGTCCTCGGATGATGCGTTGAAGTCGACAAGGATGAATCCGTCAAAGGAGGGCCATGATGAATCCCCCATCATCGACACGAAACTGGATAACAAATGTTTGGAGTAGATTGAATGGTACAGTAACATGCAAGACTGGCTCAGAGTAGACCGACATGATGGAAGGTGTACTGACTGCAAATGATGAGCGGTGAATACATCTCTTGAACATGGGCATGGAATGACTTGGCAGTATTGACCTGACAAGAAGGATGTTAACTGCTAATACAACTGATGGTGGAAGCATTCTTTGGATGAACCAAAGGAGTAACAAAGCTCATGGGGTTAACAGTACTCGAAGACAAGTACTGGATGAAAATGCAAGATGAGTGCCATGTTCAAGAGCGACTAAGTACTGCCATAAGTAAAGGTGTAACACAAAAACTTTCCTTTTTCCCCATCATGACTGATGAGTGCCTCATGTGTTTTTAACGAGTTTGATGAGGGTAAACAGATGCTCAGTATAGCTCATCTCATAGATGAGTTCAATCCCAAATATTTTCCGAACCTGGGAAAGGAGGGGTTCGTCCCATGACGGGCCCTTCAATGTTGAATTTTAATGAGTCCATAGAAGGTAAAATCGATGTCATTTCATGTTTAGAGAGTCTGAAAAGAACTAAAGAAGACTCCAAAGGTCTTTTTTTTATAAGGTTAGCCTCTTCACCCGGAAAAGGGTAAAACAACGTGAGAGAGGACTCTTCCAGTCATGATTTGCTGGAGTATTCTTTTTTCATAAGTAGTGCTCCTTGGTTCGAAAAAGGGGTAAACTATCACCAAGAAGACGGCCATTCAAATACTTTAAAAAGCATGAATGCGACAAGTTCGCTTGGCAATCTTTTCGTATTTAGAGAGCCTGAAAAGAGCTTAAAAAGAGACTCTGGGGGGTTTCTTTTTTCGTAGGAGTTTAACGAGCCCGAAAAAGTGATAAACTATAACTTGGTGACTTATTCTCATCGTTTAATGAGCACGAGAAAGAACAAAGAGTAAGCTTGGTTGTCATTTAATAATTTACATTAATGAGCAAAATAATGACAAAAAGACGCTCGGAGAGTGTTCATACCTGATGATACTTACAAGAGTGTTGGGTCATAGATTTGTCCCTATTTTCATTACTCTTCGACACCTATTTCATCCATCTTCTTCCTATTATCACCCATTGATCATTCCATTTTCCATCCATTTGTTGTAACTGCTCGAGAAATGCCATATTAATCTCATTGATGCTTTAGTGGTTAATCATGATTATTTTCCTTTATTTTTGATGAATTGAATACTATTATGCATAATTTTACTGATGATGGTTTATGGAGTGATTTGTCATATTAACAGCAATAACAGTCATGGTTCAAGCTTCCAAATTTGACATGCTAGCACACGTCCACATGGATATTTCACAACATGGTTTCATCTTATGATTAATTATTTGGATTTGTGATTTCAATTCGTGCCCAAGTCCAACATGGCAACCTCAAGCTCATGATCAAACGACTTCAACCAAAAACGCAGGCCAGATAACAACACATTGATTTGCGTCGCGATTTGCGGGAAGATGGAGAAGAATCTCACAAATATGGGACATGGGTTTTGTGCGCAACGGCCTCAATTACCTGACATGGGAGGAAATCACCAAACAAAGATAAGGTTTGAGCTATACAGCTGGTTCTCTAAATGTGTAATTCTCAGATTTACTGTTGGCGGCGCGACCGGTTTTACAAATTAGCAATTGTTTGAAACAGATCACAAGTTGGGGATTCGGTTTCTCATTCTCCTGAAAGGATTTTATGTATAAATATGTAATCATTCTGATGTATGAGGGGAGGAGAGCAAGCAATGTTATGCTGTAGAATTTGATCCAGACTCTGTTGTAATGTTTCCATTCTGATAATACATGCTGATAGTTTCTTAATTCTGGAGCTGTAGACTTTCATTGTGCAGATCCAGCTCTGCTCAGTGGTGGAAGGGTCCTCTTCCCTGAGCAGATGCTGGTAGTGTTGATTGTAGTGTGTTATTATGTAGATTTGCTTATTATTTAGTTCATGCTTTCATTAATTAGATTTATCATATTTGTTTGCTTTCATTCATAGATTTATCATAGTTGCTTTCATGTTAATTCGTTTGATAGATCGTTGGCCAACATAGCACTTCTTTTAGATCCATGCAATTAGATCTTGATTCATAAAGAGTTGATTTTGTTTTAAGTTAGATTTACATTTTGGTTTTATGAATAGGATTATGGTTTGATTTATTTTCAAGAAGGTGTGATCTAGTTTACAAATACTTTCAATTTCATACCAATAGATAAACAATGTCAGGTAGAAATTATGCTTGCATAGATCTTGCACGATAGCTTTGAAATAAAAGACTTCCTTGGGTTGACAATTTATGTTCTGGTAGTTTCAGATGTTTAATTAATTAGACAATTAATCCAACCAACAAGGATGAGACCACGTCGAGAAATGGCATTAATGAGGCACCTCCAGCTCAAAAACTAGGTCAAAAGTGGTTAACCGAGTATTAAATACAATAAATGACCCCCACTATAGTAAAAAACCCACTAAAGCATCAAAAATATAAAAAGGAATATTCTATTTTTGTTATAAAATGAATGAAATAGTGAAAAGAAATCTCAATTTTTTTTACCAAATTGGGAGAGTGCAAAGTGCCGTTTGGAACCGAATTTCAACTGCAGTTTTCGGGAGCTACGATCCATCATTTCGCAAGCTGTCAGTGCCAGGTAATCCTAAACCTTCCCATTTAACTTTTCAGTGGATTAGAAATTGGTTTTTTCATGTTTTTAGGTAGTTTTTAAGTGTTTTAAGTTGGTAGAAATGCGTTCAATAGCCGACGCAGGCAGCCCATTCAGGTTCTGCGCTGGCGCAGATCCCGAAAGGGAGTTCTGCGTCGACGACGCACTGTTAGAATGGGTGATCTGCGTCGGCACAAACGACCAAATGAAACTAAAAATCTAGCAAAAATTAAAAGTTTTGGGTGGAGGGGCAAAGTTCTAAACATGTCTAAATGGTTTGCTTGGCAGGTTTGGAGTGATACAATGGTGCTTGAATGGCGGGAACGTGAGCATGAGCTCGAGGATTTGCAACTAGAAAACAATCCACAAAGTGTTGCAGCATTGTGAAACTGCGGGCTACTCAGAAATTTTGAGTGCCAGGGATGAGATCCCAAGTCAACCTACTGACACACTTGGTCCAATGTTGGGACCCCGTTCTACAGTACTTCCGGATAGGTGAGCACATGCTTACCATAGATGTCGAGGACATCAATTCTCTGACAAGATTATCTCGGCGAGGGAATCCTGTGTCTTTGAATGGGTCATGGGGTGGTGACCGTTCGGTTGAGGACATGATAGCTCAGTGGTGTACCCCGGGTACATCGATGGTTGGTGGGAAAATTCCCATTAAGCATGTCATGGACAGAGACTTACGAGCGATACTCTTCACCATTGCGCGAGTTGCTGGCAGCCAAGCGATTCACTTGGCCAGTAAGTCGTAGATGACATATGCCGAGGAGTGAATGGCTCCTACAGTGTTTAACTGGTGTAAGGGGATCCTTGTTAGCCTCAAGGATCAGTTGACCAAGTGTCAGCGCGGGGCACTAAAGCAGTTCGGGTATGGTTCGATCGTGGTATCCTTCATGTTGGAGCGGGTACCTCTCTTGTGCCTGCAACTGGATTTCAAGGATCGGGAGTTACGTGATCCTCACATGCTGAGATGGACAGATGCAATGGCTCACCATGGTGGCAGGGGGCCCATAGTCAGCTTCGGTACTGGGTTCTTCTCATGGCTGTAGGCACAGATCCTCATCGTGGAGGATTATCCATATGCCGGTACAGACTTCCAGGGAGATCCCGACCTAGTGCTTCCAGAGGGAGCGCAGTGGGGTGACTTAGGTAAGAACCACTGCTTGTGTTTTTTATATTTTATGTATTTTATGATTTTTTTGTAGTAGTGTTGATGATGTCTACATGTTTCTTTGCAAACGCGGGTCTAGAGAGACCATTGGGAGTCTCCCACCAGGCGCGGAGAGGAAGAGTGCTGGAGATGGAGCCCGTGGCCCGCGATGCTCTTGAGGAGAAAGAGGTGCTCGGGGATAAGCTCCAGGGGATGACTTCTGACATTTCAGATCCTGTAGTGCATGACTTACCCCTCTGATATCAGGAGTTGACAGTTGGGGTATCAGCTCGTTTCGGCACGTTACTCCGAAAGGTGGCGAGGGTCATTGTCTGTTACCACTCTTAGCCTGGGGCTGAGCGGCCTAGGGTCGTGCAGCATAGAGTTTAGGCATATGGCATGTACATGTATACTCTGAAAGCTTACGGGCTTTAGAATTTTTTGTAGAGACGACTCTTACTGAAAGCTAGCATGCTTCAGATTTTTGTATCAACACTACCATTTTGTACTTTTGTACGGATTTATATATATAGACATTTCCGGCGGCTTTATACATTATGTGTTTTAATGGATGATTAATGTGATCTTGTTTAAATGTTTTCTTATACAATGAATTATTTACATGTTATGTTTGCTTTTATACTTTATACAAATGTTATGTATGTGCAATGTACCAATCTAGAATGAAATTGGCCATCGAGTCAGCAACTGTGTTCTTGTCTCGTGGAATGTGTAGGTATTGAATGGATTCAAAGGACCTTTCCAGAAGACGGACTCATCTGTAGAGATAGAGTAGGGTAGGGTCACGTATAGCGTAAATCCAGTTGAGATGAGAGACCACCAGTTGTGAATCCATATGGATAACAACGTGGTCCATACCCAAGGAAAGAGCGTCAGTTAGGGTTCCAATGATTGAGTGATATTCTGTAGCATTGTTGGTTGCGAAATCTAGACACATTCCTCTTGAGCTGATAAGCTCGCTGATGGGAGAATAGAGCACCCAGGCTGCCGAAGAAAGGTTACAGGTATGCCGCTTGGCGCCGTCTGCAAATCCATATCAAGTTTCCATCTGCACACGCAAACAGAACATGGTATATAAAGCGAAAACAAGATCTAGACACACTAAACAAAAGCGTCACACCACACAAAAACACACACGCCATGTACAGTATATACATTGTACTTATGCATGAAAGAATCAAGCATAGTATCTCTTCAGGTAAATCCCATTGCGGGGTTCACCTAAAGATATCTCATCACAGTCTTCAAGTTCGTAGGCTCCCTTCTCTAGAACACGCTTTACCGTATGTAGGGTCCATGCCACATGGACTCGAACTTTCTTACCCCCATCTTATCGTGTATTTGGTCGTATGTGAGGACCAAATCACCCTCGCTATAGATGCGAGGTTATACTAACGTGTCATACTGCGCTTTGATGCGTTTCTTATGTGCCTTGTTGGAAAGAGCGGCATCGCAGCGAGTCTCATCGAGTTTTTCCAGGTAGAGGAAGCGTTCTTCCTCAGCAGTAGTGTTAGGGAGAATTTCAACTGCGAGTTTGAGGGACGGAATCTTACACTCTATTGGAAGGACAACCTCCAATCTATAAACTAATTGGAAGGGGGTAAATCCAGTGGCGGTCTTGAGGAAAGTTCGATAAGCCCATAGTGTGGAAAAGAGCATATTGTGCCAGTTGGACTTGTGCGTACCCACCATGCATTGGATCATGGTTTCCAAGACCTTGTTAATGGCCTCTACTTGTCCATTGGACTGTGGGTAGTATGGTGTTGAGTTTTCATGGAGAAAACCCAATCCAGTTCTCAATTCGTCAACCATGTGGTTCATGAAGTGGAAACCATGGTCGGTGAATATAGCTTGAGGAACTCCGAACCGCGCTATAACATGATTGAACATGAAGAGTGCGGCGGTTTTTCCGTCATCTGTGTATGTAGGCATAGCCTCGGCCCACTTTGTAAAGTAATCCACGGCTACAATGACGTAACCATGCCCCCCGAACGAGGTAGGCTTACAGTGCATGAATTCAATGCCCCATTTAGCGAAGGGGCCAACGACAATAACTGGGTGTAACAGGGCTGGGTGGGTACGCTTTTTGGTTTGAAAACGCTAGCATGGAGGACACTTTTTGACGGTATCTATACAATCTTTATAGATGGAGGGCCAATAATATCCCACGTGAAGCATCTGTTGGGATGTAGCCATCCCAGAGAGATGACCGCCACACACCCCAGCGTGACAGTCATTTAAGATGTGTTTAGCCTCCTCATGAGTGAGACAACGTCAAAGAATATAATCAATACCATGAAGGTACAAGGTATCACTGATGATGAGGTAATACTTTGCATGATGGCGTATTCGACGACGGTCATCATGAGACAGTTGGGGGCAGAAACATTGGGTCTGAAGATATAAAGTGATATATCCATACCATGGATCAAATGTGCTGATGAGGAACAATGATTCATCTAGAAGAGAATCATTGGGCTCAAATTCTACATCATCCCGGGGAAGATCACAGATCAACTAGGAAAACACCAAAGACTTTTTAGACTTAGCCTTTTCGAAAAGAAGATGAAATTATTGCAGTATCACGATCCAGCGTGAATACATGCCCCCAAGTACTTGACGTGTCAAAACATGGTACATGGAGTTCGAATCGGCGATGATGATGGTGGTCCGAAGCAAGATGTAATGTCGAAACTTTTGGACAGCAATAACTGCCGCGAGAGCGAGCTTCTCAACATGTGAGTAACGAGTTTCAGTGTCAATAAGACCCTTACTTAAGTAATATATCACATGTTCCTGGGCGTTGTTGTAATGACCATTTTTCAAAATTTTATTAAAATGCCAATTTTTCCCCAATTTCGACCTTTGACTAGTTTTACTGTTTTGACCTCCAAATCAACCCAAACGCTCCCAAATCTTCTGTAGGAGTGCATGAATGGTATTTAGACTTGAATATTATGTTAAGGGATGTTTTATGGCCCTCCAAATACTGCTGCAAACTTGATTTGTATTCTGATCAATATAGGTAATTTTGACTAGTAATTTGTGCATCAAATCCCCCCGGGGTAACACTGCAAATGGCCTTCCAAATGCCTCCAAACTCCCACGAATTTATGAACAGAGGTATGTAATGTGTTAAGTATGTGGTTAAGGTCTCATATGCACCATTAATTGATTTTTACTACTGTTCTAACTCTCTCACATTCAACAGCAAAAACCCCCAATTCGACCCTTGGGGAAATGGCACTATTTCACCTCTCAATACAAACAAACTGAGTAAAAATGCTTCAAATGCTCAAGTAAAGTACATGAAACTTGTAGAATATATCCATGTCAGTATATTAATCACAAATATATCAGAGAATCATCCATCCATTCGAAATAATCAACCTTATAGTGTCATACATCAAAGCATTGGGGAAACGGACATTGTTTGCTCATTAATCAATAATTTTGCATACATTCAATGTGTATTTAAACCTGAGAGTTTATGAATATGAATAACAGAGGATATGAATCTATTACAATCAGAAAAATATCATATTAAGCTCTCCCAATGAGTGCAAGATCTCACCCAAAGCGCAATCCCTTAAGGAGCCCGAATATGCCTTCAAAATTGGAAATGGTGGAGAGAAAGTGCTGCACTAAACCAAACCATGAAACTTCCTGTAGATTCTACCTGCAAATAAAAATCCATTAAAGCACCATGAAAGACCTGAGTGGCCTCTCCAAACACCAACTTGGATGGGAATCTTTCACCCTCGAAATTGGCTAAGGCAAGAAACTAGTCATCCACTAGTTCTCTCTTCACAAATGCAATTTTTCTCAAATCATCAAAAGTCATTCTCATACTTGATTTCTACATTTTATAACCAACATTAGCCTTCAAGGGGTCGAAATCCTCTCAATGGATTCAATAATTTTCTATTTAGAAAATATTCCTCATTTGCCACTTGTCTCCTAGTTGCAACCTTCCATCTTCTCCCAAATTTGAATTTGAGTCTCTTTAGATTCCTCCAACTCCATGAACGCCTTCCTTGAGCCTATTTTTGGGGATGACATGTTATAATGGTCAGGTGTAAGAAGTCAGGTCTGAATTTTGTCATAAATGTCATAGATGCTTCATTATTGTTGTCATAAAACTAGGGAATCTAGCCCAAGTGTCCACTAGTCTCCAATTTGACTCTTCCTCTCCCATGGAGGTTACTATTCCATCCCATTTCGACCTAAGATGCTCAATGCCATGTGTTATGACTTACCAAATCACCCAAGAGTGTTCACCTTCCCATGAATTCGAATTGGCAAGAGAGAGTTGCCATGTGTCATTGAAAAATCAAGCTAGTGTGGGTCCCACCACCTCCATATGTCTCCAAAACCACTTGCCACCTATAATTTCTCTTGAATTTATTTATTCATCATATTTATTAAATGCTTGAACCCTTCTAATGTCTAAATATCATTTATTAGCTTCCTTATTACCATCCCACATGTGCCCATCCAACCTAGGAAACTAGTAGGATTGATGGGATTGTCTTACTATGCACTTATTTGAATGGGGACATTACAGTTGTTGTCTTCTTGTACCAAGACCATGGCGATCGTGGTGGTAGAAGCGGCAAGATAAAGGATATAATCCTTGTAGTAATTGGGCGGTTGGAGCACAGAGGCGTGCATAATATCATGTTTGAGACTATCGAAAGATTGTTGTGCTTGGTCGTTCCAAATGAACGGGACATCCTTCTTGAGTAATCTCATGTAACCCTGCGTCTTTTGCACGAAATTACAGACAAAACGCCATAAGTAAGTTGCCTTCCCTTGCAAACTTTGAAGTTCTGTGATGGCTTACAACTTTAAGGGATCAATGCGGATCCCATCCTTTGAGACAATGAAACCGAGGAGGCGGCCAGATTGGACGCAGAAGATACACTTGTGAGGGTTCAGGCGGATATTATACCGCCTGCATATGAGGAAAACCACTGTCAGATGATCAATGTGGTACTGACGCTACTGTGAATGGGAAGGTAGATCGTCAAGATATGGTTCTACAAAGTCCTTCACATCATGAAAGGCATATGACATGGCCCGCTGGAATGTGGCACCAGCGTTTTTAAGGCCAAAAGGGAGCTTGCGATAAGCAAATGTGCCTTAAGGACAGATGAAAGTCGTCTTTTGTTGATCAGCCGGATGGATCTCAATTTGGTTGTAACCGGAAAAGCCATCCATGAAAGAGAAAATGACACTTCCAACACAGTTGTCGATGATCTGGTCGATAAAGGGAGTTGGGTAATTGTCTTTAGGACAATCCTTGTTGAGATCCTAATAATCGACACAGACACGAATGGTACCCTACTTTTTAGCTACATGGACGACGTTTGAGACCCATTCTGTCAGTGGGAAAGGGTAGATAAAACCAGCTTTCAAGAGCTTTTCAATCTCTGCCTTAATTGCTGCAGTATTTTGAGGGTGTAGCGGTCACAACTTTTGAAGAGCTTTTCAATCTCTGCCTTAATTGCTGCAGTATTTTGAGGGTGTAGCGGTCACAACTTTTGCTGGATTGGTTTAGCATCAGGATAGGTTTGAATCGTGTGCGAAACAATAGCGGGGTCTATCCCGGGCATCTCCTCGTAGGTCCAAGCAAACACGTCTCAAAATTGCTTGAACAAGGCCGTGAACGTTGTAATCGCTTCAGGGGAACACTTTTGGCCTAAACAAATGTGTTCCACTACACTAGGAGTAACCGATATGTCGACCGAAATGGTAGGTTCAATGTTAGCCAAGTTGCCTTCAGATTCTGTTTGACACGTAAGTATCGAGGACTGAGAGCAAGGGTAGACATCCGGTGTTAATATGGTGGTGATACTATTCTCCCAGTATCCAATGGAGGAAATAAAGACGACCGATGGTGGAGTTCTTCCCAAGGAGGGTCATCCGCACTCATGATTTCCATAATGGACTACTCATAATGAAAAGTCCGGAGCAGAGGATTAGGTAGGGATGATGTCTGTTGTAGAGAACAGGAGGTGGAGGCCACAGCTAAGTGATCCTCTGGTGTTGAATGGATAGCCTCGTAAGTGAGTTCAGTGGGTGAAAAAGGCATAGTGTCTCCAATCAAGTGTGTAGTGGCTTCATCAGGTACAAGCCATTGATAAGGAGAGTTGGGGATAGATGAAATCCGGGAGGAGATCATGTTCACCATGGCAACATGATTTGGGGGATCCAAGGTTGGAAAAACGCCCATAAGGGATGAATCCTTGATGAGGCCGACCCCCACGCTCTCATATAGCTACGAAGATTGTCCAAGTAATGGAACATTATCGCCTGGATGAGTAGCGGTGTCCGGTGTACAAAAATCCAGTTGGTCGACAGTAACAATTCGGCCTTGGTGGGGGACTTTTACTATGCGGAAGACAGATGATGCGACTGCATTCATGGCATAAAACCAATTACGACCAAGAAAAATATTATAATCTAGCGGGGCTGCGACTACTTCCACGTTAATGGTTGCGGTCTTACCCCCCAACTCGACTGCTAAGGCTTGTAACATCCCATGAGGTTGAAAGCCACGTCCGTCGAATGCTTTCAAGGTAGTGGGAGAACGATTCAACTCGGGAGAGCCAATGGCTCTCCAACACGAAATCAACATGACTGAGGTAGAGGCACCTTCGTCCAATACGGTACGATGGATTGTCTTCCCAGCAATGTTTGTGGCAACTTGAAATGCCAACCGGTGGGAAAGCCTTGGCTTAAAGTACTCCATCCAGAACATGATGGTATTAGAAGAATCTAGATCAAAAGCACCGATGGCAGCGAGGAGAGTCTTGCGCTAGTTAGGACAGTTCTGCAAGACCTCTAGCGTCGACATAGCACAAGGAGATTGTGCCAGGTCCTCCATTGGGATTGAAAACAGCTTTTTGAATCGTGTTCTTGGGCGAACGCAACACTGACTCTAAAGAAGGCTTCTCAACCATGAGGGAAATGGGCGGTATGGTGACATCGAGAATAGAGGTGGAAGATTTTTTAGTATTACTTCCAATGGGTTCCTTCGGAGGGACATAGTCATACAAGCGGGAACGTGTGTTCAAGTTAACGGTCTCACTACGCATAATGAGAACATGTGCGGTGGAGGATGCTTCTCCTTGGGAAGGAGAGGTGTGTGTGATTAGTTGCTGGTTCTGAGTGGGGAATGGATCGTTGAGAAATGTAGTAGTAGAGTTTCCTTGGAGAAACTTCTGAATTTCGTCTCGGTGGGAACATTCCTCGGAGAAGTGGTCACCACTGGACAGTAAACAAGGATACTTCAACTTCCTCTTCTGTTTGGTGTCTTCAGGAGTGGGCTTGGTTTCCTGTTGATTAGAAGATTTCTTAGGTTTCCCTTTGTTTTTCTTCTTACCACCGGACTTCTGAGATGAATCTAATTGCATAGAATTCACTTCTTTGGTGGAGGCAAGAGTGGTGGACTTGGTAGCGATGTTGTCAGCCTGTGGTGGTGATGGGGAAGAACCTTGGGGGTTCGGTGAGTCACCAATTTGAGTAGAAGGATGGGAGGTAAGGGAACCAATGATGCCATCGACCTGTGGTCCCTTAGGTGGTTGCGTCAGGAACAATTTCATACAATGTGTCGGATTGAGCGTAGAACAAGTCTAAGTAATGGGCATGGAAAATAGCATGTTCCTTAGTGACGACCCCTCCCATAGATATGTCTCGGGCTACGACAAATAAAAGTGACTTTGTGAACCAGTCAACTAAGAGTTGGTCCGAAATATGAGCCTTAATGAGACGTTGTCTTCGCCACCATTCATGAATATGCTCTGAAATATGAATGGAAGTGTTATGGCAAAGGGAGGTCAATAAGTCTGTACTAGTCTCATAGCGGATGGGAAACTAGAAGTGGGTCAAAAATGACATAGCAAGAGATCGAAAATATGGAAAAGAATTAGGTGGTAGTTCAATGTACCACTTGGCAGCTGGGTCGGTGAGAGTCCATTGAAATAACCTAAGACGGATCGAGTCGCCCATCAAGGAGTTGGATGAACACCATAAATGGTATGTCATCACATGGTTTTTGGAATCCTCACCAGGCTTGCCATCAAATTTAGGGATATCTGATGGTAACTTAACCAGAATGGGTGGTCAGTTATGCCCGTGGAATATGGGATCATTCGTCAGACGAGATAGGTCAAGAAGGTCCAACGTAGCCAAAAAGGGCAGTTGTTGGTTCGGTTGCGGGTACTGATAGTATTGATAGGGAATGTATGGACCGATAGGACCTTGAATCGACTGGTTGTAAGGTGTTCCTAGAGGGAACAGACCGTAAGGGGGTATGCCGCCTGGACCATAGGTAGGTACGTTACCATAATAAGGTGGTCCATTACCATAATAAGGTGGGGGTCTGCCTCCACCACCGGGAGGAGGTGGACCACCACCAAATGGTGGGGGTCTGCTACTACCACCGGGATAGGATGGACCTCCACCACCTCCGCCGGGAGGAGGAGGTGGTCCGCCGCTGCTGTCGGGATAGGATGGACCTCCACCGCTGTCGAAAGGGTAAGAGCCTCCATTGTTGAAATACTGAGAGGGGGGTGAATCAGTATTTTCCAATTATCAAAAATTTTTAATCGAGAGCAAGTTGCTAATCACCATTCATAGCAGTAAAACATCAACAACAAAAAAGATGCACAGTACACAAGATTTTTACGTGGAAACCCAAGTCCTGGGGATAAAACCACGGAAGCCTTTTATAATAAAATTTGACCCAGCAACAACTGGGGTTACAAATTTAATACAATTTCTCCAGCTACAACTGGAAGGGGCTACAACCCCTAGGCTTCGTCAGCCACAACTGACAAGCTGCTACAACAGCTCAGCTCACAAGATTGTGAGCCCTAGCACCACCCTACCACCCTGTAGAAAGAGATTGCTGAATCTGTGGACCTGTCAAACAACAAACCCTGCTGTTGATAACCTCTGCTCTGTGATCACTACCAAAATACCACTGCTTCTCAACCATCAAATTGTTTCATCAATCTTGTATCTGTTTATACTGCCAACCTGTGATAACCTGTATGTCAGTCTGTTCATCAATACTGCTGCTCATCATTAACCAAATACATTGCTGCAACATATCAAAGTCTGCTCAATACTGCTGTCGAATCAATCAACTCAAACCACTGTCGAAATTATCAAGTCAATCTGATATTGGTTACTCCTGTTATCTATCTGCTCAATTTTATCACTGTCATGAAGTCTGCCCTAGCATCAATTCCATAAAAGATCTGTCTGTCAACCAAGCAATAGTCAATACTGTCACCTGTCAATACCCTACTCATAAACCTTCACAACCTGCTGCTAAGACTCATCCCAAGTCTAAAGCAAAACTGTACTGTATCATTGATTTTACTTTCTACTGTAATCACTGTCATAAACAATCACTGAAGTATTTCTGCTTTGCTAATGCTGAACATCATCGTAGGTTATTATCAAACATGTGTCATCAAATCAAAGTGCAAAGCAGACTGTGCATGTCATGAAAGAGTATCCTCAAAACAAACTACCACATTCACTGTTGTTTGCACATGTTGTCCACACAGTTTACTCATTCCTGTACATGTTTATTTGTACAAAATATGACACTGTTCACACATTTGACATTCCCTTTCATACTTTCCGTACTTGCACAAATACATATACTGCTGTTCTCATGTCACTACTCCACATCATTTACTCATACAAGTGTATATCAACAATCAACACATACTGAATGCATCAATGTAAACATACCTTGAACTGTACTGTATTTAACACTGAAAACATATCACTATATATCTATTTCTCTTGAACCATATTTTTATGCATACCTCAATAGGAAGTGACCATCACACCTGGTATAGATTCGGATCTTTTCAGCAGTAAAATCTTACAAGGATTCAAGCTCGGACTGTCAACATGCTGTAGTATTCAGTGTAGCAAAACTCACAAACTTCAACTCGGCCTATCTTGTAAACCAGAAAATATCTCTGTGAAGGCTCGGGTCTGCTACAGTCTTCTATGAGTTCTGCTCCAGCTTCCTTCTAACTAAGTGAGCGAGTTGAAATTCAGCACCAATCAAATTTCAAAGCCAGCGATTCGAAACAAGACAGAGCTCTCTTGCCCAATGAATCCTTTCCAAAAAAAATCAAAGCTTTATTTCTAGCGTTGCCTTCACCCAAAAAAATTAGGGCTTCATCTCCAGCATTTCCTTTACCAAAAAAAATCAGAGCTTTGTTTCCTTCACCAA
Organism: Larix kaempferi; assembly: GCA_027924585.1. Taxonomy (NCBI): domain Eukaryota; kingdom Viridiplantae; phylum Streptophyta; class Pinopsida; order Pinales; family Pinaceae; genus Larix; species Larix kaempferi. Next base: position 14,112,086 of record BSBM01000407.1, on the reverse strand, counting down.
AAAAAATTAGGGCTTCATCTCCAGCGTTTCCTTTACAAAAAAAATCAGAGCTTTGTTGCCTTCACCAAAAAAAAAAATTAGGGCTTCATCTCCAGCGTTTCCTCATACCAAAAAAAATAAATTCCAGGCTTCTGTTGCTGCTACAGTAACGAAATTTCTCAGTCTAAACCAAACTTCCGAGCCCTCACTCCTCCAGCGAATATAACAGCTCATTTCACTTTATTTGCATTTGAAAAAGGTTATATTTATAGTGTTTAACGTGGAGATGTACTGGGCCGACCTCCTAGTTAAAAAAAATATTAAATACAACATTTGTAAATATAAAGGTGTATTTTATGACAGCTGGGCCGACCTTGCAATATAAATTTTTAATTTGAATTTTTTAAGTATTTAATTTATGGGGCCGACTTTCCAGCTTTAATTTTGTTTAAATTTTTTTTATTAAGTGACTGGGCCGACTTGTTTGCCATGTCATAAAATGATTTTATATATTTTAAAAAAACATCTTTCCAGGTTTTAATGAATTTGTTCAAAAAGGAAATGTCATCTTTCCTTATTTTAATGAATGTGTCTTGGTTATATTTTATTTGAATAAACCTTTTTCCTTATTTTAATGAATTATTTTTAATATTGAATAAAAAGTTATTTTTAATGTATATATTAAAAATTTTATATTTATTAAGCTATTTTAATAAGTAATTGTTTTATTTATTAAAACTTTTAATATTTGATTTTAATATTAATTTTAAATCTTTTATTAATGATTTAGGACTTTGTCATTTAACCTTGTGAATGTTTTGAATATACCAACTTAGAAGATCAGGGCTTTTGCCATTGTCCCAAGGGCTCCAAGGGCTTCAGACTTGGGCTTGGGCAAAGTCAAAAGGTCTCCTATGAGACGCTAACACTTACTCAACCATCAGAGGCTCCTCAAGGGGCACCAAGACACACTGACACACCTATTGGCATCAATGACAATTTAGTCAACATCCTTCACCACCTCCACTGGGATAGGATGGTCCTCCACCACCACCACCAGGGTGGGATGGTCCTCCACCACCACCACCACTAGGGTGGGATGGTCCTCCACCACCCGAGGGGGTGGCCCTCCGCCTTCGCCTGGAGGGGGAGGGCCTCCACCTCTGCCGCCAGGGGGGTGGGCCATGGTTTCCAGAATGAGGTGGTCCTCCACCAGAAGGTAGAGGTTTGCCTCCTCCGGGATTGTGTGTGGGCCCTTCGCCTCCGACGGGAGGTGGGGGTGGACCAAACGGGGGTGGTGGAACTTGAGGGATTTTAGATGGTGGTTCATGTTGTAAAACATTTTGTTGCCTCCATAGAGTGTATGGATTTCCGGGATAAGGTATCTCGTAGAGTACGTTTACGGGATTGAGTTGTCCCAACACAGGGTTAAGATAACCTAGATACGCTTGACTCCATGGTGGTTGAATTACAATGGATGGTCCCCCAACATGGGATAATCCTATGGTGGAAGGTCCGACAGGTAGGGAATTTCCAACGGAAGGACCGATGGGAACTCCACCTCTAGTATTATGGTGAGGAGATGGGGGTTTCCCCCCAGCAACAACTTGTTGACCACTAATCAAAGTTTGACCCAACGCAGGATGTTGATTATCTACTGCGGGGTTGACATTACCCGTAAGGAATGTAGGGGGTAAGAGTATTCTCCCCGCGAGTTTTGGGGTGGGGGAGGAGTGGGTAATGTAACCGTGGTAGTAACATGCGTGTTGGACTATTTCCCTTCAATAGGTTGAGTCGTTTGAGGTATAGAACTGGTCTCTTGTGCAGGAAGTGAGGGTTGACCATGTTCAGAAGTGGTCACATGTTGGGTGGATGATTCCGGTGAGTCAAAAGATAAATAACGACTTGGGAGTGGTTGATAAGGAGGTAACGTTGGGTCTTCAAACCTTCTTAAACGATTTTGTCTTTGAAACCCCTCAGCCATAGCACGTAATCGGGTCAATTGTTCACGATAAGGTGCCAGAGGGTCATCAGGAGTAGCCCAACTGGGTGGGGATGCAACGAAAAAATGAGCCACTGGGTGGCCTAGAGATGATGTCCAATAAGCTCCAGCTAGACCAATAGCTGTTATAGGGTCGTGGAATGGATTTAACCATTCCACCGATCCATGCTCTCCCAGTAAAACGAGAGGTAAGTCTTGTGAAGTGGAAGTTTGCGCCTCTTCACCCTGTGGGGGGTTGGAGGTAGGTGAATCTGGAGGGAACATGTGTGCTCCAATATTCAAAGTAGGGTTTTCTACTTCAGGTGACACGACCGTGGCTTGTGGGTCCATTCTTACCTTCTAAATTACCTCCTAGTTAAGGGGATATTAAGACGGTAAGTTTCGAATTCTACGGGACCTTCTCCAAGGAAAGTCAGCCAGAGTGAATTAAACAGAGTTTCTCCTAAGGTCTTCTAAACAAAAGAAAAACAATCCACAAAAATCTACACAAACTAAGGCAGTAGGCAAACTTATGTGATAGGTGTGGATTCAAAAGTCTGGAACCTCACAAGATTGTCAAGGCTTCGCAACTCGCGATATACTCCAGGGTCCAATAGTTATACTCGACCCAATTTTTCAAAGCACTAACCAGGGAGGATTAGGACCGTACCCCTGACCATATAACCCAACTACCTGATAGTACGTGCATAGTAGCTCCCCGAGTGTTGTTCTCGGTGTATTGCTCTACCAATACGGCCAAATGGATAGCTCAATTGGTCTTAGGAATCCTAATGGTGTCTCCCAATATACGCAAGGTATGTGGGAGCTCAAATCCGTAGTGGTGTTGTATAATGCACAACCGTACGGCACGAGACCTTCCTATATACTACCGAGTACGTGAAACACCTTTCTATATACGCCAAGTACGTGAAACACCTTTCGATATATGTCAAGTACGTGAAGTACTTGGTGGGTACGTGAAAGAGCTTCAATATACCTGGTTGGTACATGAAAGAGCTTCGATATACCGATCGGTAGGTGTGGAAGACTACAATGCCCCTGGAATACAGTGCTAACAAATAACGACAACTGCCACATTTTACGACACAAGTTACTAAAGATTTTACCTTATCTCTACCATTAATTTTATCTGGACGGTTAGGTGAATGCATGAGGTGAGTACATAAACGTAAACATGATGCAAGCCCTAACCACATGCAAAAAAATGTACTTTTCTTTTGATGAACTCTATGTACGGGAAGGAGAAATATTTTCCAAGTGATTTTACCAAAACAACAAAATGCAACACAATCTCAAATCTACCAATTTTGATAATGAAAGTATTCTTTTCGTTTTTCCGTTTTTCCAAGCAAAACACAAAAAATCAACAAGCATCACAACCAAATCTATGCATTTTCTTTTGTCTTTTCGAATAAAAAACTAAGCGATGAAAACAGAGAAATTTCCTATCTAGAGCACTCTAACTTTTCAAATTTCACTATGATGGCTTAAAAGCATAAAAAACCAAAAGATACATACAATTCTTTCAAGCATGGAATCACTTTTGTAAAAACTTGATCTTACTTGAATTTTCAAGAAAATGAATGATTCATAATTCCTGAAAAGCACAAATCACTAATTTTTCTCTCAAACTTTCCAAAAGACTAATGAATGGTAAATTCCAATGCATGAACCAATTTCTACCATAGTTTCCAAATACACGTGAAAACGATAAAAATGATGTACTTTTAATTTTCCAATGATATGCCAAGATTACAACTTGATAATAACGATGCTTTTAAGCATGAATAACTGAAAAGAAATATTATTGCAGCACTCTAAACAATCGGAAGCTCTCAAGAAAATGACAAGCACTGGTATGGACTGAAAATACTCAAAACACTCAATCAAACAACCGAATGCAATCAAAGTCAAATAACATGTGCAAAGGAGGTCTGGGATCTAAGCCAATGGAAGGACTAGATCAGGTGAGGAGGGCAAGGAATGCAAGGTCAGTGGACGAAGGTGGGGGAGACTAAAGTGTCCACCACTACCGAAACTCAAACTCGTCCAAAACGGAACCCAAATCCACTATGAAACAACCCAACAAAACCAAACATCAACAATGCAGCAAAAAAAAGGTCCATGACTGGAAGATATAGTGTAGAGGGAGTCTATAAGAGAAACCAAAACTCAAACAATGGAGAGGGATAACTCAAACCCTAGGTTTGAGTGGTCGGCGCAGGCTGCAATCATGCAAAGAATGCCTGACGCAGATGATCCACCGAGGTTTAGCGCCGGCAGTGCAGAAGGAAAATAGAGGTTTAGCGCCGGCAGTGCAGAAGGAAAACAGAGGTTTAGCGCTGGTGGCGTAGACCACAAAAAGGAAAAAAGCGCATGTGAAAGGAAGGCTCTCTGGTTACACTGTCCAAGTGCGCCAGGAGAATTCCCAAAGCAAAAATAAAAAGGATCTCCAAGGACAAGCAATGAAATGGTTTAATAATTAAACCCACAGACTCAGAGAAAGCTAGCAGACCCTTCAACAAAAAGATCTGATGGTGAAAGAGGCTTAGGAGGCAAAAGAAATGGCTTGCAAAGAAATCAAAGAATATGACATTCAACTTGAAAACTTAAATCAATGTATCTTCCCCAGTATGGTCGCCAAATTTGTTATTAGACAATCTACCAAAAGCGGACTTAAGGTGTGATCTCTCTAGCTCAACATAAGTCTAGAACAAATGTGACAGAATATGAAACAACTCTCCTAGATCTAGTTAGAGATCAAGGAATTAAGCATCTTACCTCAGATTCGTAGATCTTTCTCCTCGTAGTTGTTCCGAGCTCCATGGTCATCAGATCTATGGCTGTAAGACCTGTCAAAACATATAGGAACAAGACAAGCAATAGAGTATGCCTAAACACTAACTAGTCTAAGTAAACAGTTGAGGAGGTAAACTATAAATATCATTAACACAATAAAATTTATGGAAAGCGTTTATATTATTCTATAAAAAGTGGGAAGTACAATAGAAGAGATTAAGTTGAACACATAAACCTGCAAAAAGTCTACCAAACTTGGACGAAAACTGCCTATCCGACAACCGGAAGATAGATCTCCTTAAGGAGAATCCAAAAATCATATAGATCTACAAAAGAAACATCAAGAAACCTTTGAAAAAATTCTACAAAAATATACACAACAAGGTTAGGGTTAGAAGTAAAAAATTGTAGAAACATGCCCAGATTTGAAGAGAAGCCTAATGGCTATCAGATAGAAAGCAAATCTACAAAATATACAATGTCCAGATGATAATAGTTATTGATTGAAAGCTATAGAAGGTGCTAGATCATAGCAACCAGCTCTGATACCATGTCAGAGATATGGATCTAGCTAAACTAACTTACCTATCTTAGCAATCTGATAACATATCAAAGTAAATAAGAACAGAAAGAGAACAAGGAAAATAATACACCAGATATACGTGGTTCACCCAATTGGGCTACATCCACGAGAAGGTTGTATTCTATTATCTCCATAAATCTCCTTCAATCTTACAAGAGAGCAACTACAAATAACCCCAATACAATATAGAAGAGCTTGTGATCACAATACCATGTGTTGATACTATCTATAAGCGTATACCACTATACCATCATGTTGTTGTGATGTGACTCCCTTGACCCTATTATATACCAAGAGATGTGGAGGAATTACTCTCACATATTGCATGTGGGATAATATAATTCTCCATAATAACACCTCTTTATATAATGATGGATATCAAGAGTATACTTTACCATAATGAATATGGGATATAATGTATTACTCTTTTACATAAGATTGTGGATAAATTCCAACATAATACAAAGACATTATTACCTTCCAAGGAATATAATTAATATATTCCAACAGAAAGAGCCTTGGATTTCACTTGGTAAATGAGAGAAACGATTGCATTTGGATCCAAGAAAAGGAGATGCAACTTAGCTCAACCTTTTACTTGGAAGATTGCACACCAGCAGCAGAAATCTTTCGAAAGTTGTCTCTTCACTACAAGTGAGAGAGGTGTGGCCTTGGGGGCAAGCAATGAGCCAAGTGCTGTCACCTGAATCCCAGCTCCTCCGTTTAGGCTAACTCCTAATGAAGCCAAGGGGGGTAGTCCCTAAAGAAGAGTTTCACTAAGGCTCTGGTGTTTAAGTGTTTTTTGTATGGGGTGATGCGGATGAGTGTTGTTTAGGAGTTTTCTTGTGATGAGACCAAAAAAGATGAACAACAGATAATGAGCAATCCACGTTGCGAGATAAGATAACAAAATGGCAGTATGATTCAAGATTTGATGAATCACTAAAGCATTCACAATATGAAATAAACACAAGGACAAATGGTCCTGATCAATATATAAGCTTTTAGATAACCAGTGCCTTATGGAGTCAAAGAAAAATAAAGATTGTGATGCTGAAAGTGTGAGTCTTGAAAAAATGCCGTTTGTGAGATCGTTGTGCAGATTATCTTTGTAAATTGAATATTTTAGTGGTCTTGATTATTAGGATAAAACCAAGGATATCAAAAGAATGTCTGGAAAGACAGTATCAAGTGCCTCCGTTCAAGGACATGTCGGGCCACCCAGTGCTCTAGCCAGGTCGCGCAATGCTAACCAGCAAACTAGAGGCTGAACATGGAACCCCGATGCCCCCAACTAGGAGATTACCCACCGAACTTATCTTATCGCTCAATTCTGGATTGGTTGGTTATGGGGGTGAAAGTTTTATTAGTTATCACTTATGAACTTAACAAGTTTTCCACCTTTCTGAGTACTAGCCCAACCATTTCCGGTTGGCAGAGCATACGGGTGTTGGACAATCAACCAAAAGTAAATTTATTAGGGGGAAAATGTGGGTTGAAATATTTTATTAAATTAAAAGCACTTCATTCGACTCTCCGACAGAGAGTGCTCTTGACTTAGTCTTAAGACCACAGTTCAAGAGACTTCCTACTTTAAAATGCCTAATGCAAGGGGAAAATGCAAATCTAACAATGCTCTCCAACAGAGAGTGCTCTTGACTTGGATTTGGCTAAGTTCAAGAGGCTTTGTTCGTTTTATGAAACCAGAAGCAGTTGTGATAACAGGATATTGCAATTTTGTAATATTTAAATCATGTGATAGCTCAATAGATGTGAAACACAGCTAGCATGCTACTTGCAAAATAAAATGAAATAAGGTTAGCCACTAGAACCACCTACACTTGAGAACCTCCAGCTAGCTGAAAGCTCTACCAAGGAAACCGACGGGGAAGGAAGAGTAACCACAAATTATGTGGTCCTACCCCTGGGATGGGATCCCAAGAATACAACTTCCGATCGAAGGCTTGGAAGAGAAATATGACAAGAGGAAATAAAGACTAATCTAAAACATGAACTGAAAAGATCTAAACTGAGCAAACCCAACACTCTTCCCCAAATGGGGAAGAAACCCAAAAGGTGGAGGACTCCTCCACTAGAAACTTTTATTAATTTTTACAAGTGCCTTGGGTTTTAAAACCTTGAAGGACTTTTTGAGAGATAAGACCTTAAACTTGAAATGAACTCTTGAAGAGTTTTACAAAGGATAATAAGATCTTGTATGTTCAATCATTCCTTATGGCATTCATTTGATTTTGCTTTGATTTTTTGCTTCAAGATCTACCAAGTATCTCTCTCTCAAATCACCTACACAAGCTCGAAACAACTCAACAAGGCACCCATTATTTGTCAAAAATCAAATAAATTTGGAATTTACTAAGTTTAAACTTGAAAACTAAGGCTTAAAACCTAAGGAGCATGAGATTTAAGTTTTAAAAATTGTTGATATGGTGAAACGGACCAGCGAACAACATGTATCTAGAATATGCTAGGAATGAGATCTAAATGCAAAAAGTAACTAAGTAGAAACTAAATGCAAAAATGAACTAGATCCTAACTATGCAAGATGTAAAAGTACAGATCTAGACACTAACTACGGCAAAGCATAAGATAGAATGCCTAAATAATAACTTTTAACAAGCTTATGAAAACTAACCAATACTAACACTTAACAATATTGTAATTCTTTTTTGTTGTTTGATGTGTTTTGAGGGGTTTGGAAGATGGACGAGAGGGAGGCTTTGAGAGCCAAGGATGGGAAACAAAGGGAGGACAGGGAGAAGACTTGGGAAGAAAACGAAAAGGATGAAGGGGGAAACAAGCAAGGGAAACGAAAGCTTGGAGATGGAAAAAGGAGAGGGAAACGTAGGGAAGAAGAGATCCCTGACTAGGATGGACGAAAGGAGGGATAAGGGAAGCTAAAGTGAAGTAGACGAAAGGGAGAATAGAGGGCTAAGGTAGGGAGACGAAAGGAAGGTTTTTTTAAGCTAAGAGAAAGGGGTAAAAAAAATCCTAAAAAAGAGATGGACGAGACTAGGGAAAGAGCAGAGAAACTAGTGCAAGGAAGAGGATGGACGAGGCTAAAGAAGGGAGAAAAAAAATGGCTAGAAGAAGATGGCTTAGCAAGACAAGGGAAAAAGGATTTCAAAGAGAAAAAGAGAGTTGGAAGATAGAAGCTCGTAGACCAAGGTAACCAAAGTTTGAATGAAGTTCTTTGTTGGAGAAGACAAGAAGTACTTGGAGAAGCTTGCAACCCTGCAAACAAAATATTAAGATAAATGGAACACTTGAATGGTGAAGGTATTAGATGCCAAGAGCTCCTAATAGATGCAAATCCCTGAAGACACAAACACTCAATGCAAATAGATAAGAGCCTAAGTACTAGATTGTTAGTCTTCAATAAGCACAATAATCAAATTTGCAATACAAGGGTAGGGTGAAAGAGATATTACTTCATGTAGGATGAAGACACAATGCCAAAAGCCCGCCAAATGACCTCCAAAGTCTCAATAATTTTATTAACAATAAGATGCTTACAAAAATCCACCAGAGTTTCTATGCCAAAAACTCCATCATGAATGAGGAAAAAGAGCCTCATTATATAGCAATAGAAGACTACCCAAACCCTAAGTCGAATTGGCATTCAAGGGAAGCCAATACCACCTAACACAAATTGAGATCCAATCACATCTAGTCTTCAACCAATCGAATTGCAAGTCTTGGAGTTACAAAGTCGAGCTTAGTTAATGAGATGAGGAGGTGGCCTCCACCTAGGCTAGGCGCCCCTCATCTCCACATTGGAAACATCTCCCATCAAATGAACACATGCCATGTGGTAAGCTCGAGCTCCAAATAGGTATGACGTGAGCAACTTGGAGCTAGCGTGAACTTTGAGGTAGGTGCTTGGAGTTTTAACTAAGATTTGATTGCAATCATGGTAGTTGGGAGTGGGAGGTGGCCTCCACCTAGGCAAGGCGCCCCACTTCCATTCAATGCAACCTCACACCAACCAAAACTCATTTAATTTTTACTCCACATCACCAATTCGACTTTGCATGCATGGAGGGCGAATTCACTTGAAGAGACTTGACTTGTGTTGACTATACAGTTGACTGAAGCTCAGTGAAGTTGATTGGAATCATTTTTAATGCCAGGTGCCATGTCAACTAGCCTTTTATTTTATTCCATTTGGATTATTTTGGAGAGATTTGGATTATCTCCAAAATAATCAATTTTATTATTTTAATTAATAATTTCTCTGTAATTGGGTTTTTTGAGAAATTATTAATTATGAGGCCTAGCTGACATCCGAAACTTAGGATAAATTGGACCGGGGATCATGAATGATTTTTGGCTTAAGGTTAGAGCCTCCAATCATCAAATTCGGATCTCGGATGACTGACATATTACAAATTATTATTTCTCTATTTAAACTATAGAGAAATTTATTAAATTTAAAAAATAATTAAAAACCCAAATTCGACGGACTCGGTAAAAAAATTTCGAAATTTTTTCTGAGAGTTTTATGGACCTAGGACATGACCGCCACCTATTCTAACAGTGTCTAGTAGGCTTATATACATTAGTTGGACTCTAATAACCCCCCATGGCTAAAATTTTCAAAATCGGGCATTCCAGCTTTGGAGGAGCGGAAAAAAACCTCATCGATTATAGCTCGGCTATAGCAAAGTATAATTGACAAGGGAAAAAAACTCCCTGGAATGCCTTAGTTGCGTAATCAAGTCATGGGGAACCGAGACACTCAGATCCTACTAGCACACTTTATTACAAACCCCATGGGGCCATGGTCATGTCGACTCAAAAAACAAAACAGGCCAGCCAAAACTGGCTAGTCACAAATGTTGGATCATCTGATACACTGGAGTCAAACACTTATCATGTTTGTCAAATGGCAGCTCACGAGAAATTCAGCTATTTGTACAAAATAGGCGATAACACATCCAACTCTCTGAGAATCCAATATTCCATGACAAGTCAAAGCACATTGAGATCGAGTACCACTTCATTCGTGACTATGTCTAGGGAGGAGCTGTAAAGCTGGAGTACATTTCCACTGATGAGCAGGTTGCATATATTCTGACGAAATCTTTGGGTAAGGGCAAGTTTGTCTTCTTTAGGGACAAGTTGGGAGTGGTGCATAACACGTTCCTTGGTAAGAGGGAGAATTGATTTTGTACCTAGTAAAGTGTTCCCCTAGTGATTTTTTTCCTAAGTCACTAAAAGGGGAAAAGTGACACGACCCTTGCATTAATTACACGAGATGTATAATTAATTTCACTTTCGAGACTTAAAGTGACTTTTTTATTTATTTAAGTGGGAGTTGAGAGAATATTTATTTATGGAGAGATTAAAGTGCATTTATCTTATCCATTGATCTTATGTCCCTAGATTGATTGTGGGCCCTTGATCTACTGACTCTTCAACTACCCAAATGAGGAAAGCAAAAAGGCTTGGGACAAGTCGAATAGGCATTCATTCTTCATGAGCATTGGAGAGGTCAAGTTCTTGAGGAGAAGATGTCGAGTTGTGGAGAGAGAGAAGCAGGTTGAGACTGGCACAATTTCCAAGGAGGTTCAAGCAACAAACAAAGAGATTCTGGCACTTTGTTCAAGGACCGTACAACAACATTTATGTGACACAAAAATCAAGGAGCAACATTGAAGTTTGAGCAAAGAACTTGCTGCATGTTTTCCCAAGGGCACGATTTTTGAGGGACTGTTTTGGTGCATCAATTCAGTCCATACAATAGGTTGTCCGTACATAATGATTCCGTACAGACTAGGCACAAATTTCAAGGTGTAGCAGGCACGAAATTCAAGGCAAAAATTTTGCTAGGTTAGTGGGCACAAAAGTCAATGAGTTCAAATTGTACAGTGAACACAATTCGAGGAAGAGACTACACTTTTCAAGCAATCCGCACCGAGTACTCAACACATAATTCGAGAAGTATTTGCATAGATTTCAAGGCTGTATTGCACAGTTTTCGAGGGCTAAAGAATTGGTTTGTTGGTTGAGATAAGTAGTGTTTTAAAGTTGTAAATTCTCAAAGTGTTTTAAGCTACTGTATGGTTTATGAGTAACAATTCATTTGCAGTGGAAATAAATATTCTTGGGGTTGGGCATTAAACCATATGTTCACTTGAAAACTTGAAACCGGGATTGGCAAACATTACATTTTTATACAAGTTATTTCTAAACCACTCAACAAATTTATACATACATACACACTACATTTTCATGTCGACCACCCCATGTTAGACCACAACATGATGGACATATATATATATATGCACACACAGACACACACACACACACACACACACCGCACCAAGTAGTTGTTAGACCACAACTCAACAGACATATACATACATACACAAACATCCTCACACCAAATGATCAAATTTGTTGTGGTCTAACAACTTGGAGCAGTTGATGTGAAGATGACCTAGGTTTAAATCCTAGCGAGCTTAGGGGTGATCTCATGACCTATGTTCAAGTCCTAGCAAACTTGAGGGTGATCTCACAACCTATAACCTAGCAAGCTTGAAGGTGAGCTCACTAGTATTTGAACCTAGGTTGCGATCTCACCCTCAAGCTTACTAGGATTTGAACCTAGGTCATCCCCAAGCTCATTTGATTTGAACCTCAATCATCCTCAGATCAACCACCCCAAGCTGTTGTAATGACTTGGGGTGGTTGACAAGCTCACTAAGTTGTAGGATGTGCGCTCACCCTTGAGCTAGCTAGGATTTGAACCTAGGTTGTGAGGCCACCCCCGAGATCACTAGGATTTGAACATATGTCATCCTCACACTAGTTACCCGAAGTCGTTGTTAGACCACAACACAATGGACATATATATTCATATATGTAGCTCAATAGACATATACATACATACAACACGATAGACATATACAACAAACATATAAATACATACAACATGATAGACATATACGGCAAACATATACATACATACAACTCAATGGACATACATGTATATGCCCATCGAGGATGACATATGTCATTTGCCCCAAGTTGTTAGACCACAACACAATGGACATATACATATAAACACACTTATGCATATACTCGACAAACAAATATTATACATACATATGCCCCAAGTTGTTGTTAGAGCACAACTTGACGAACATATACATATACTCGATGGACACCACAAGTTATCATTAAACCACAACTCGATAGACATATACATACAGATAGATATTCATTTATTCATACATATATACATACACATACATACTCATTCAGGTATATGTATACAAGCATGCATGTATCCATTGATTGTGGTCTAATAACAAGTTACATACACATACATACTCATTCAGGTATATGTATGCAAGCATGCATGTCTCCATTGATTGTGGCCTAATAACAACTTGTGGTGGTTAACTTGAGGGACCTAGATCCTAATCTAGCAAGCTCACCCCCATGTGGTCTAATAACAACAACTTGTGGTGGTTAACTTGAGGGACCTAGGTCCTAATCCTAGCAAGCTCACCCCCACCCTGCATGGTGGACCACTGAGTGTGGTTTGTTGCGGCTCTGCCCCGTGGTGTGATCACGACTTTGAAGCCAATATCGTAACGTCTTTGATGCTTAGCCCATGGGCTGTTGAGCGGCCTAGCACTGTTAATAATTGAGCTTTCGGGCTGAAATAACAAAACCTTCTTTCCAATACAGAAACAAACCGTCTGCATCTCGTCATTAACTTCACCATTAAAATCAAAATTTGCCAATGCCCGATGATTTTCGAGTTTTTCTTTTTAAACTGCTGAACGCGGTGACTTAGAAGTAAATTAACCTGTATAATCTCAGAAAATGCAACCACCGATAAATTGGAAACTAGTTCCACTGCTTTCATATTTCTAAAATATTTATAGGAAAGTTCTGTACCTGTATATCAAAAACACAGAGGATGACGGCTCTGCCTTCAAGGACCAAACAACAGAGAATACAAATATAAAAATTAACTTCACCATTAAAATCAAAATTTGCCAATGCCCGATGATTTTCGAGTTTTTCTTTTTAAACTGCTGAACGCGGTGACTTAGAAGTAAAGTAACATGTATAATCTCAGAAAATGCAACCACCGATAAATTGGAAACTAGTTCCACTGCTTTCATATTTCTAAAATATTTGTAGGAAAGTTCTGTAACTGTATATAAAAAACACAGAGGATGACGGCTCTGCCTTCAAGGACCAAACAACAGAGAATACAAATATTTATATGACAAAATAAAACTGCGGCTTCAATTAAAAAGGGTAATAAAAGTGGTAGAAAACAAATCAAATTAGATTATGTATTGACGGTAGAACATCTTAGGAGAAACAGAGATTGAATAATATGAAATTTACAATGTAGCCCACATAGTAACTTTGTTATATGAATTCAAAGAGGCTATGCTTTCGCATGCTTTGAATAGGCTATTTATCCTCTCCAAATTAGAAGCAAATTAATTGGGTAAACCACCATTTATATTCACGTTTTCTCTCATGCCTTTCGTCATACATCCTCCCGCCATTGAAAGAGAGGGTGACTTCAATTTGCGGGCAACACAAATAATACTGTTATTTCCAAAAACATGAATAAATAACTTTTTATTCATCATAATCATGTACAAGTAAATACCCATCAATACACCATATTGCTGAGATGATGCATCTTTGAAATTCACAAATCAAGAGCTGATATGCTTGTTTACAGGTCATTTAGTCATTCAGCTGCTCTTCCTCCTTGCCGTGTTGAACTTAAGAGGGTTTAACTAATTTGAGGTGGTGGTTTGCATTATCCACTGTCGACTCTTCCCATCTCACTCTTTATTTTCATCTGACTTGCCTTCTTCCATGTCCTCAACCTTCTGAGACAACTCATCCTTTCTAAATGCCTGCCAGTTCATTAAAAATATAAACGAAAATTAGCATCAGACTGGTTGCTTTTTCTGCAAAAATCATTGACAGCTCAAGAAATTATCGCGGACGTCGGGATTTTCAGTTCAACCAGCGTGTCTCTTGGATATATTAATGTCAAAATCAAGTACTTTCTGCTTCTAATAACTAAACTGCAATTCTCTCCATTCTAATCCAAATAAAATGGCACCAAAAGAAGTGGAAACAGAGATTATATCACTTAAATTGTTGACATTTATTTATAAGAAATTGACAAAAACGTTTTGAGACCAAAAATGGAAACGTGCAGACTTAAACACCTAAGTTGATATCTAAACCATGGTAGCAATATTTTGTATAAATATTCGAATTCGAATAATGATTCTATACAGAAAAAATACATAACAAAAGAATCCAGTTCGCTCTAATACTGAAGGATACATCTCATAGACACGAGCATATGCATTTTATTCCAAACTGTAGAAGAGTTTCGACATCAGAACGTCCAATTAAACAGAAAAAATAATCCATTTCTTAAAAAATTTGCAATTAATTTATATTTATAGAAGTATTCAAGAGTTTTTTTCATGTTTTTTATGGTTTTGGTCTGTTAGATTTTGGCTTTATGAGTGGATGGAGACCAAATACTTAAAGGTACTAGCACAGCCACTTAACTTGTGGCTGGTGAACACCGATAGGCCACAAGTTTAGTGCCACAAAAAAGTTATATGTTACTTGTTCTCCATGCGTAGTTGTAATTACCTGTTGTCTATGCCTCAGTTTCCTGTTATCACCTGCCTTCTTTTAGTTGAGCGGGTTGTCTACCACAAAGTACCCGTTATCCATGCATCAACTATAGTTATCCATGCATCAGCTACCAGTTATTTTTTATATTCTTTTTTTATAACTATTTATTTTGAATTTGGAACGGCCACCATAAAATCAATCTGGACAGTACACTTGTCTCATCCTCCTGCAATCTGGGAAAAGCATAGGTGCTAGTACACCTCAAATTCTAAAATATAAACACCTATTGGTGTAATAATATCAAATACAATGAAAAGTAAGTTGACCTGAATGTATTCGTAGTATTGTATTCGCAGAATTTCGTATTAATGCCAAATTTCTGTACCACAAAGGCCAATATGGCCATATCTTACTACTATGATCTAAACAGCATTGTTATTGTTATAATATTCAAGGCACCTCCAAGATGGCCTTCATTCCTTACCATATTAGAAAGTCCTAGCCAGGGAAGATGTGGATAAGTACACCAAAAATGAATTATACAGAAAGCAACTTATGCATAAATCCACACTAAATTAATTCTATTAATCTAGAACCAAATATAATACAAGAACTTCTCGAAAATCATTGGCTATCAATAGTTGCATGTCTCCTATCGTATGCATGCTGATCTTAAAACAGCTGGTCTCCAATGCTCACAGTAAATGAGGAAAGTCTTGTTGCATGTGCTAAAAAGATATCCACTTGGATTGATGTGGGAATCGTCCTTTCTTAGCAAAACTACAGGAAATCATGGAATCATGCCGGGTGACGTAAGTCTTCATGTTGAAGAGTTCCTCAAGTGGACGCTGAAAATCTGGTACAATTCTGCAGGATGGCCGACTGGCAATTTAGTCTCCGACTCTCCAATGCTTGCAGTAAATGAGGAAAATGTGTTCTTGCATGTGAGAAAAATATATCCACTTGGCTTGATGTGGGAATTGTCCTTTTCTAGCAATAAGATACGAATTTATGGAACCCTGCCTCGTAACGTGAGTCTTAATGTTGTAGAGTTCCTCAAATGGAGGCTGAAAATCTGGCACAATTTCTGCAGGATGGCCAATTGGTAATTCAGTTTCTAATATCAATTTTTCGTATGGATGCGCCATGGATCCAGGTGGTCTAGTCAAAAGGCATTGTCAGAAACTTCCTCCAAATAATGCAAGGTTCATGTCTGAGGGGCTTAACTTTGTGATGTGCCTTCCCCTTAAACCTATGTTTATCCAAATAGAGACAAACCTTATTGCCAACCTGAAAGTCATGCAGAGTGCACCAGTTGTCCATCAACTGCTTCTGCTTAGTTTGAGTCTTGGAAATAATGTCAATAACTTTAGAATGTAATTGCTGAAGATGTTTAACGAATCTTTTGCCTTTTGTTCTCTTCTTTTTGCGCATGAGAAGTTGCCAAAGAAGGTAAGTACAAAGTAACTCATAAGAGACGAAGGGGTATAATTCCCAAACCACACTTAAATGGGGAATGAGAAGTCAAAGAATGGATAGCGTGACTGTATGCTTGCTCAATATGATAGACTCATATCCCATGTGGAAGGAGAATATTGGTTAAAGATTCAAAAAGGCTTGGATGAGTGTGTAGTTCACAACCTTGGTTTGACCATTAGATTGGGGATGAAAAGCAATAGAAAAGTTAAGCTTACTCCATAGATGGGTACAGTCGATCCAGATTCTTCAAGAATGCCAAATGGATCACTGTGCAATAGACCAAAGGAGGAATTCAACAACTTATTACCTTAAATCTTTTCATCAAAGATCACACTTCTGCTTGAGATGATCTGTTGTTTGATAGGATCAAACAATCTAGGTTTTCGACTCATCGGATCGGAGTAGCCCATCATGATGCAAGCATGACTCTTTGCATCCAACTTTTTCCTGCAGTTACCACTGATATGCCCACAAGCAACACATCCAAATGTTCTGAGGTGTCCGGTAGAGGGTTTCCCACCATTCCACTTCTAGAATGGAGTCATGTCAACGACTGCTCTAGTCGGTACAAGGTTCAGGAGATACTTTGAACAGTAAACAACTTCTGCCCAAATCTACGTCAAAAGATCTTTGGTCTGCAGTAGGCATCTAGCCATTTCTACCAAATCCCGATTCTTCCTCTCGCGACTCCATTCTGATGAGGGGTGTGAGGGATAGATCTCTGCCAAGAAATACCATTTTGCAAGAGATACTCTTCAAACTATTGACTCACATATTTACCACTATTGTCTAATCTCAAACATTTAATGGGACGACCACATTGCTTCTCAGCCAATGCTCTTTCAAAGACTTTACTCTTATTCTTCAAGAAATATACCCATGTAAATCTAGAGAAATCATCAATGAAGGTTAAAATATACTTTGCACCTGCTAATGAAGGTTTGTTCATGCAACAAAGATCACTGTGAACAAGTTCCAGTCGATTATGTGCTCGCCATCCTTTCCCGGAATCAAAGGGTGCCTGATGATGCTTTCCAAGCATGCATCTTCTACAAACTCCATTAGGTGGAACTGTCTTTGGTTGACTAGTAACCGTGTTGTGAGTTACCATCATCTTCAAACTTCGAAAGTTCAGATGTCCAAGTCATTCATGCCAAATTCAACTTATGTCATCGGTCTGAGCAATGAGTGCAGTTGGTCCAATCGCTGTAGTTGTTGCAGTTGGTGCAATCAGTCGGGAGGAATCACAAAACTTATATAGTCTGTCTTTGGGATCTAGATGCCTTGAAGCAATAGTTTCCCTCCCAAGCCTCAAATCATTTACGATAAAGTGATCTAGGCAAAACTCCACAGTCTTCTTAGTCTGCGTAAGTTGAGCAACCGACAACAAATTAGCGCTCAAACTAGGCACATGATAAACATTCGATATTCGACCATGTTGACATTCAACATCTCCACTTACAGCAACTGTGAGAGCGTAGTTGTCAACTACATAAATATTTTTTTCTAGAGCTCCACTTAAGGATGAGAACGGAGAAGCATCTTTTTCCATATTATGAGTACATCCAGAATCGACTATCCATTCTGTCCGAGTGGTACAGGCATGTAATGCCTGAGAAGTACTTACAAAGAAGGTATAATTTTTAGCAGGTCAATTGATCGATTGACCAGTCGACACACTATCCTCGAGGTGCTTGACCTTTTCTTCCAAATCCTTCATCTTCTTCCAACAATTATTCTTGACATGTCCCACTTTTTCACAATGTCGACAGGACTTCTTCTTTTGATCCTTCTTCATCAATGACGACTCTTTTGTAGGGTGGTCAATACATTCTGGTCGATGATCAAGTCGACCACGTTCTTTAGAATTTTGCTTGACCTTTCTCTTGAGCAAGTGAGCCTGGTGTTTGCTACCGAGCTTCCCTTCTTCAAGCAATTTTTGTTGGTCTTTAATCAACAAATCATAGAAAGTATCAAAGGTAAAATCCTTACCATCTTGCTAGCGTGACATCCAATTGGTGTAAAAAGAGGAACAAAAGACATCATATGGTGTCTTCAAATTCATCAAGACTAGCTCAATGAGTTGTCCATACTTCTTTGGAAAATCCTTACCACATTCACCCAATTTCAATTGTAGATCCTTAATGAAAGCTAAATAGTTCTCAATCCTGTCAAAGGATAGAGGTTCCAAAGAGATCAAATCTTTCTCTATCTGCATTACTTGACTTTCATTAACCTTGTTGAACAACAACCTCATTTTAGTCCAGACAGCATGAGGACAATCGATCCCGCTTGTGTGAAAGTGAATCTCCCTCGAAATGTAGGTCGTGATGACACCAACAGCTTCGTCATTTTTTACATCGATGATCAAATTAGCATTGACATTCGTTGGATCAGCAATAGAAGTCTTCGTGTACTACCACAATCCTTTTCTCTTCAACAAAGTCTCCATGTCTGTCACCCAGATTGCATAATTATGTCCATTAAGAACAACATGTTATACCTTGGAAGTCATCATTCTAGTCAAACAGATATGATCTAAGTTCAAGAAGAGTTACCAATCAACAAATCTTCAGCCCAAAGTCGATCAACCCTAGATCTGACTTAGGACGACTCGCAGACAACAGGACTAGGTCAAAACCAATAGCTTTGATACCATGTTGGGGAACCTCTTTACCTTGAATTATAGAACAAAAAAGAAATGATAGAAAGGAACAATATTCCAAGAAGAAAGGTGGTGTCTAAAGACACTGTTACAACACTTAAGCACAACACATGGTGATTAGAACATCACAATGCATTATCACAAAGGATACATCTCATAATCATCGTACATAACACAACCCATGGGGTTGTCCTTTTACAGTCTCCAGATCTAACAAACTCCCTAGAAATGAGGAAGATCTGGTCCACAAATTGGGTTCGTTGGTTGTAATAGTTTCCACCACAACGCCCCATAGTGTAGTCGGTTGTTGTAGTCGCGTCGACCACGATCTTATCGACCATCTAGTCATTTGTTCAACCAACTGTTCAATTGATCCTTAGACTCTCTTAGTCGAGACTCTAGTCGACTGCTTTGCTAGTCAACTGTAGTCTATCAACTGACTGTCCCCAGAAGATCCAAGAGTGTGATGAACCTGCACAACCTTAGGTTCCAACAATGTTGTCTTGGTGCAAGGAATGAACTTGGCCATTCAGCTAAAGAGGTCAACAATAATGAAAACAATCACGTTGTCTCTCAATCATAGGAAAACCAAAGACTAACTCCATAAAAATATGTTCGCAAGGACAGGAGGGAATAGGCAAAAAACAAGAGAGACTTGATTTCTTAACTGATGGAATACACCTCCAATAGGATGCACAGCCTTGCAAGAATCGAAGAACATCTTTCTACATGTAGGGCCAATAGAAAAAAAACTGCAAGTGATGATGCATCATTTGCCAGCTGAAGTTCCCTCCATACAAAGTGAAATATCCCTCTTTCAATAGTGATTCTCTAGATCCAACACAACGAACAGATAACGTATCCAATCTATAAAACAATCTATCTGTTAAGTGATAGTTTTGATATGGCTCCAAAGTAGTAGAACAATGTTGGAGAGTTGCATAAATGGTGCAAAAATTAGAATCAATCTCCTATAATGAGGCACATTCATGGAAGGTGACATGCGGAACAACCATAGTATGCAACAAAAAGAGTGTAGGAGCACAACTTAAACAGTCAACAACTTTATCAATGAAACTTGTTAGCACCCAAATTGGATTTCTTCAAAATCAAATCGAAGTGCTTATCTTTCTTTATTCATGGGTATATTACAAGATGGATCTTGTGTAGGTATATCCAACACATCAAGCTCATCTTGGTATACATGAGACCTCCTGTCCTACCTGGACTAAGCTCATTATCGATCTACTCGGAGTGCCTGTCCTACTGTTATCACACAAACTCTAGCTGCTTGTAATATGTATCCCAATAGGGACGATAAAGGATGCAACTAGGATGGTGTAACCTGCAATAGCCAGGTCCTCCGCTCGAATGAACGGAAGTCACACCGGACAGGGCTACTGTCACTTCAGACAAGGCACTTGGCCAAGTCAGGGGGGAGACCCCACTCAACCGGTGATGGTTGAGAGACAACAAGTACACTCAAACACAAAAGAGATGAGAGATGAAAAGCGAGGGATGAGTGTAGATGTGCTCGTATGTTAGATTTCAGCCAATTAATGGACACAAGCAATAAGATGGGAATGACGTGATAAGTGACCAGCAATCAGAAATAGTTGAATGCCAAGATTATAACAGGGATTGTGTGGCTGAAATGACCAAGGGCACTGTGATGAAATAGAGGTGAAATGCTAAAATAAACTGCCCAGGGAAATGGTTAAATAATGAGTCAAATGAACTAGGGCAGCAAAAAAATGACACTTATAATCACTTCTACAAGACGGCACTTGATTTCCTAAGATGAAAAGACAATACAAATTCAAATCAAAAGTACCTAGAACCGCAAATCAACCCACTTAAGCAGCAAGAGAAAAACGCCCAAGTGGGGCGTTTTTGCCAGGTGAACCAGTGCTAAATCGATGGGAAAATGGAGTCTAAAAGATCCGTAACTTGATTCCCTAAGGTAAACTGGCGTTCTAAGATGAAATCAAGACTACCCACATCCCCGAAATTTACCCAACAGTGAGATTGGCTGAAATGCCCAAGGAGGGCGAATTCAACAGGTGACCAGCGCCTAATTCTAAGGGTAAACAGGATCGGATTCGAATGAAACTTGAGATATGGGAGTTTAGGCATATATCATTATTGGGTTTTTAATTAAAACAAGTTCCTACGGTGAAATCCTAAGTTATCAATTTTTAGGGTTTTTTAATGAATTTCTCTCTTCAACAAAATTAGAAACTGAAATGTGGGAGAAGAAGAAGTTACACCTACTTGGAAATGGCTGATATTTCTGATTTTGAAGAGGCTGATACGTCCCGAAGATCAAATTGAAGCGGTTGGAGCAGTCCCAGTTGAAAACGATTCTGCTCTCTCCCCACCGACTCGTCCCCTCTGCCTGCAAACACTAATAGACAATAGATTAGATTAGTATTGGCAAACAAATGAAATCTACAATAGCACAAATAAAAATGAGAGAAATGCTTGACTGAAAATAGCAAAAACACTTCCCTTTTGGGGTCAATCCGGAGAGTGGAACAGCAGTGGAAGCCAAATGGTGCACCCTCCTTCAAGACTCTGAGCTTGCTGCAAACAATGGTAAGTAAAATAATGCTGGAAACATACACCAACTACAACTAGTGCATCAAGATAATATGGCAATCAACAACATCAAGAAGCTATCACACAAGAGCCAAGTAGAGCAACAATGTTTTCTCTTCTATTCCAAGTCCAAAAAATGCCAAGAGAGCTACAATGGAGGTGAGTCCATTCTCTTATAGAGATGGCTCACACTCTAACTAGGTTTTCCCCCAAAATGGAGGGTTGAGATCATCTCCCCATCCACAAAATCGAATGGTGGAGATGCATCCCAAGTGGGGGGTGAGAATTGCCCCAAGAGAGCGCACTAGTGGATGAGAGGGGCCCTTGTGGGCCATACAATGCAACAAGGTGGAGTTGGGGGGTGTCTATGGGGTGTTTTATCCCCCCAACTAATACAATAAGGGCCCCACACACCAACTTAACCATGAAAACAACCAAGTCGAATTTCCCCTAGTGGAGAAAACGCCCCCCCTATAGGCAAACTCATCCTCTAGTGTGAGCTAGGAAAATGAGGGCCCCACAACCATCAAATATAATGTCAAAACATACCAAAATTACCTTATGAATTACCTTTACCATTGTCATCCATTGATTTTGCCATTTTCCTATAGTTGCCTTAGTCAAATTCTGATTTCCATGTATTTTCTGCTGGTTTATATCGTTGAAGATGAAAATTGGGCTTTTGACCCACTTTTATTGCCCGGATTGCCGAACCGTCTGCTGCAATGCGATCGTGGACCCCAAAAGTAGTAGGGATGACCACTTGAACGACCCCGATCCATCAATTTGGCATTATTTGCCCCAAATCCATGATTTTTAATTAAAACAGGTCAAAGTTGACCAATAATAATTAAAAATCTCTCAAATGGTTCAATGTTATGCAATTCCGTCAATTGCATGCTCATATGGGACCCCTATAGATAATAAATGATCGAAATCCAAATTCCGATTGCAACATTTTTTTGGGCCCATTTTTGGCCTAGTCAACCTAGTTTGACCAAGTCAAATCTGGTCAACCATAGTGCTAGCTGAAACCTGTATGCAATCATGAAGTGACAAGGCTCAATTAAACAAGTTAGTACATTACTAAGCAATAAATGATAACATGGTGATAAAAAATTCATTAAATCTCAAAATAGTACAAGGCCCTGGTGAAGTGGGCCCACCACCTCCAAAAGACTAGGATGCTATACACCTCTATAGAATTGACCACCTTGCTGACTCTAGGTGATGTGGACAACAAGGTAAAAGATATGGGAAGACGAGGATAAAGATCATGTGACCATTAGACATCTCGGGAAAGCGGGGTCCACTGAGGTAAGTATGCCATGACAGAACACGGGGAAGGGTGGTGCCTCACAAATGGGTATAGTGCAGGGAAACCACCATTAGTCATCTAACAAGTATCCCACAACTCACATCAGTATCCGAAGACTCCGTGAGGTTCTTTTCTAGAGCCGCCAAACTGGGTGTCCGGCGAAACCGTAACTTGAGACTCTAGGGGGCAATCTTGAGCTTGCCCCTTGCTCCTTCTCACCTCCTTGTCCCACAGGACTAGGTGAGGAATAACTACTACAAATGCTGACATGTATAGCTGACCAGAAACCATGTGTGTTCATAAACACATTGCATGGATTTTACAATGAGTTTCATACTTAGCCCTTTTTGGCTAGATTTTGCATTTACAACATAGAGGCCTTTTTAGCATGATTTACATTTCATTTCTTCAAGTCTTCATTTCTTCATGGCCCACTTGGGCTACATACATATCTCAAAAGATATAAACATGGCACTCATACTGCAAAGGTAATGGGGGTGGGTAATACAAGCTTTGACGACAAGTGGGGAGCACCCGGTGAGGCTACACAATCCTAACTGCATTGCAACATCGGGGGAAACCGACAGGAGCAAATCCCAGGTCTAACCGTGTATCTCACACACTAAAGAGTCGAGGCACAATAAACAGGGAGTCATGGCAAACTCTGAGATCAGTGGGTCCTCGTGATCACAAATCAGAATCCAAGTCGGGGAAAAAGTGTCATGGATGAGTCAGATGGGTGGAGAAGGTGATAATGGTGCTAAAGTCAGCTATCGAGGGGCTAAGTGATCAAGTCTAAGCCAAGTATACAGGACATGACTCAACGTGCATATACATAAGTCTAACCGGAGGGGTGGACTGACATCACCAAAGGCCCAAACACATCATATCATAAGTAGATCACCAAATATATCATCTCATGCAAAGTTAGTGTACTAGCAAGTATAAAAGAGTCTAATCTACAACATGAGCAATAATCAATATATGCAATACCTGCTGCACCATATACCTGCTACTACTGAACCTGTATCTGAGTTGGATCTCTGCTGAATCCGGGCACATAATAAACCAGCACTGTACTATGACAATCTCGATCAGAACAAAACTAGGCAACTGTCTCAAATGGGCTTGTGTCAAAGCCTGGCAAGGAAAGGTAACCCTGTGGTAGATGGTAAGTCCAACTGCCTGTCCCCTCTGATAGGTCTGCTAGGGGCAATCTGAACAAAACTGCCTCATCTGAGGTGGCTGACCTCCTGATCTGGAAAAAAAGTACTGTGCGGTCCTCGGCCGCACAGTCTGCAATATGGAAGCTGCTGCCGACATATAATGTGATAACACCTACCTAGATTGAGCTCATTATCGGTCTACAAGAACCGCCTGTCCTACCTGGACTGAGCTCATTATCGGTCTACAAGGACCACCTATCCTACCTAGACTGAGCTCAATATCGGTCTACAAGGACCGCTTGTCCTACCTGGTCTGAGCTCATTATCGATCTATAAGGACCACCTGTACTAGACTAAGAGCACTCCCTCTCACTGAGGGAAGCATTCTCCAATACTCCAAGTCTTTCACGAATGTACGCAACTTCACTCTGGAAAGAGGCTTGGTGAGAATGTCTACAACCTGATCATCAGTCAGGATATACTGGAGCTGAACTGCTCCTCTCTGTACCATATCTCTGATATAGTGGTACTTGATCACCACATGCTTCGATCTGTCATGAGATTCGGGATTCACTGAAAGCTTCACATAGTTTTGATTATCACAGTGAATCACGGTAGGCTCAAGTGTCTGTCCGGACAATCCTGCAAAGAGCTTCCAAAGCCATATTGTTTCTCGTGCCGCAACACTTGCTGCAATATACTCTACTTCTGCAGTGCTCAATGCTACTGAGGATGGCTTCCTGTTGCACCAGGAAATCACTACAGAGCCTATTGTCCGCCAAACTGCACACTAGCAACAGAAATCTTTCGAAAGTTGTCTCCCTCACTGGAAAGTGGGGAGAGGTGTGGCCTTGGGGGCAAGCAATGAGCCAGGTACTGTCACCTGAATCCCAGCTCCTCCGTTTAGGCTAACTCCTAACAAAGCCAAGGGGGGTAGTCCCTACAAAGATTTGTCTAAGGCTCTTGTGTTTTAAAATGTTTTTTTGTTTGGGGTGATGCAGATGAGTGTTGTTTAGGAGTTTTTTGTATGATGATGAGAACACAATTAAACACGCAATCCACGTTGCAAATTTACAAGATACAATTTAGAAGATGAACAATATACTTTGACTTAGAATTAAAACAAAGCATCTACAAGATAAAAATCAAACAAATGACAAGGACATATGGTCCAGATTCAGAAGATACATAAGAGTTTTTAAAGACCAGTGCCAAATGGAGTCGAAAGAAATGCTTGTGATGCTGGAAAACATAAGTCTCAAAGTAACTATTTGTGAGATCGTTTTGAAATTGTTCTTGGTAAATTTTAAGTGTTTTAGGTGTTCTTGATTATTAGGCTAAAACCAAGGATATCAAGAGAGTGTCCAGAAAGACAGTATCAAGTGCCTCCGTTCAAGGACATGTCGGGCCACCCAGTGCTCTAGCCAAGTCGCGCAATGCTAACCAGCAAACTAGAGGCTGAACATGGAACCCCGACGCCCCCAACTAGGAGATTACCCACCGAACTTATCTTATCGCTCAACTCCGGATTGGTTGGTTATGGGGGTGAAAGTTTTATTAGTTATCACTTATGAGCTTAACAAGTCTTCCACCTTTCTGAGTACTAGCCCAACTGTTTCCAGTTGGCAGAGCATACGGGTGTTGGACAATCAACCAAAAATAAATTTATTAGGGGGAAATGTGGGTTGAAATATTTTATTAAGTTAAGAGCACCTGTTCAACCCTCCGACAGAGAGCGCTCTTGACTTAGTCTTAAGACCACAGTTCAAGAGACTTCCTACTTTAAAATGCCTAATGCAAGGAGAAAGTGCAAATCTACAATGCTCTCCGACAAAGAGTGCTCTTGACTTGGATTTGGCCAAGTTCAAGAGACTTTGTTTATTTTAAGAAACAAGAAGCAGTTGTGAAAACAGGATATTGAAACTTTGTAATATTAAAATCATGTGGTAGCCTAAGTCACCTGACACGGGGACACGAGACACGTAGGACACGAAAATACGAGAGTCCGACACGGACACGGTGACCCCCGGAATTAGGACACGTAGGACACGATTTATATACATATATATATTTTTTAAAAATATATTAAAATTTAAAAATATAGACATATAGATCCAAAAATATTTAGAAACTAGAACATTTACAAATATTCAATAGAAATTAGAATAAAAACACCTTAATGATTATGATTACACATTGTCATTCACAAATCACGATTCACGAATCACAACACATTTCACATTTGTCATTCACAAATCACAATGAGACATCAGACACATAGATGCATGTCGGAACCATATTTCTCATTAAGTCATCAAAATCAAAATGTATACATATATGTCGGAATGCCACTGGGCACTGGCAAATCAAAATGCCAAATAGACTAATAGTAAATACAAAAAGGGGTGGATCAAGATGGGAGAATCCCATATGTCAGAAGTCCTCCTCCATGCCTGAATCAACATACTCATCACTGCCACTGCCCTGATCCTCATCCTCATCCTCCTCCCCCTCCTCCTCTCTACCCATCTGACGATCTGAATCTGCTACTGTGGAGGATGACCCCTCTATACGATCACTATCATCAAAAGTGACCGGCTCTAGCACTGGATCATTAAGATCCATGTTTTCTAATGCCAACTCAATATTGTTGTCCAAACCCATATCATCAGGAAAGACATCCCACATCTTTGTCTTTCCCTTCACCCACTCCTCCCTCTTCCTGTAAATAAGACGAAGGTTGGAGTGCACATACACCATTGACTCTACCCTGGACTGCTCAAGCCTGCTCTTCTTCACACTGTACAAGTTTCCATATGTGCTCCAATTCCTCTCACAACAAGAGGATGATGTAACTTGAGAGATGACCCTGAAGGCTAACTTCTGTAGAATAGGGGATGTTGCCCCATGAGTTGCCCACCAAGCATAGGGTTTCTTACCCTCCCTATCTCTAAGCACATCATAGCCTCCAAATCTCCCAGTGCCAGTGGAAAAATCTACAAAGCCATCCTCCACCTCCTCAAGCATGTCTCTATCCTGAAATAGCCGTCTAAGTGCTATCTTCCTCCCATTTGCAATCTCTGCATCCATGTGAGGAGGGACTCTGTGTGAGGCCCCCAATCCACCAGTGAGCCACTCTTGAGTGTAGAACTTGGGGATCACGGAGTGGGCCAAGCAATGCAAAGGTGTGCAATTCTTATCCCACCTGGAGATAAGAATATCCCGAATAATGGTCCATAAGTTCTCTGTCGATGTCCCATACTCGGGACACTCATTCTCCATGACAATGGACCTCATGGACTCAATCATGGAATCCCACCCCTCATAAACCTCTGCTAGGATGGGCTGGTCCGTGTCTGCAAACCACAACAAAGAAATGATTGGCTCCATGATCTTAATAGTAAGATCCACCGTGTCCCACCAACCATCATTTAGCACCAAGTCCTTCACCTTTTGTGAAGCAACCTAATCCGTCTTTCTCCAAAAAGCCCAAAACTCTGAAATCACCATGGACCCAAGAGTGGTTTTGACCTCCCTCAACCTCTTGAGCATGATGAATGAGGAAGCAAACCGAGTATCTGCAATCTTCAGCAATGAAAGTTGTGTGTACTGTTTGTAGATGGTGAGGGCATTTGTGTGGTTTTGTACAAAGTTACGGATATGGCGTGCATCCTCAATAAGGTTGTCAATCCATGGCACATCCGAAGCAATGGCTTTCAGTGCTAAATTCAAGGAATGGACAATGCAAGGTGTCCAAAAAACCTGTAAGAGCAATAAAAGCATGTATCAATGACTCTACAACACTAACATTGCAATGACCAAATTCAAACAATGAGCAAATTAGAAATGAAAGGTGTCCAAAATGAACATACCTGTGGATATTTAGCTTCCACAATCATGCCAGCAGCCTTACAAACAGGTGCATTGTCCATGATGATTTGTACACACGACTCAACACCTACTTCTTCAATGGTTTTGATGAATAAATCACCCATAAAGTGTGCATCCTTGTATTCGCCAAGAGCATCCACCGCTTTCAAGAACACCGGTCCATTTTGGGAAGATACCATGAAATTGATGAGTGGATGGCGTGCGGGATCCGTCCATCCATCAGAAACAATACTCACACCGGATGAGGGCCATGTTGATCTAATTGGCTCAAGAATTTTATCTACCTCCTTCTTTGCTTTAACCAACAATGTGGTTCTAAGCTTCTCTGAACCAGGAGGCACATAACCATTTGGAGCTCGTTCCAAGATAGTTTTAACCGTCTCAAAATACAATGGTGACCGTGCAACATTGAATGAAATGAAGTTGAGGTAGAAGAAAAATGCAATAGTAAGGTCTACCTCTTCTCGCGCCTCTTTTTGGAAAATCCTATCCATTGGACCACCTATAGATTGCCTCTTTCTTGTTTGATAAGTATCCCCACGCCCACACCCATGAATGCTAGGTGGAAATGGAGGCTTGGTGCTAGAGGACTTCCTCAAGAATGGAAGAGGATCATCCTCTTTTTTCTTGCTTGCTGCTGCCACCTTCCCTAAGCCAACATGATCCTCTCTTTCCATATCCCTCCTTTGGTGAACAGTCACCGCTTTGCATGAAGAAATCCCACAAGAAGGAAGGGCCAACAAATGGCCCTTAACCCGGAAATATGTGCTCATGAACTCATGCTTGCAAAAATTGCATCTCCAAGACACATTGCCTCCCCCACCAAGCTTTGCCTCGGGTCCATCTTTCCTTGTCACATACTTCCACAAAGGGTATTTTTTTTCTTGGGCTTGTCTTGCTAAAACAGGGTTAAGTGGAGCCATAGAATGAGCTCCACTAGCAGCCGATGGAGCACTTGACGGAGGAGGAGAACCACTTGTGCTTGGTGGAATAGGAGGGGAGGCCCTAGATGGTGCATTTCTCCCTCTCCTTTGCCCCCTACCTCCTACCCTTGTTGATTGAGACATTCCTTTTCTTTTGTGATGGTTGAGCTTGCAATCCTCTCCACAAATCCACCGGAATGCACTTGGAATCGCTTGGAAACAATGGATAGCCTTCAAATCTCCTTCAAATCTCCTTCACCTGCACATACAACTCACTCTCAACCAAATGCTTCCTTGCAAATGACAAAAAGAAAGGCAAAATTCTGTTTTTAAGTGAACCCGGACGCCTTTTTCCGCGTTTTTCGAGTACGTGTCCGACAGTCGGGACACGTAAATTCGTGTCCGATTCGTTTTTAACACGTGTCCCGATTTCGGATTCGAAGTAAGGTCGAATCGGACACGAATTCATATCAAATCGTGTCCGACTCGACCGATTCGGGACACGGAGGGGGTTTCATACGAATCCGGTTTCTGAGGTGGTAGCTCAATAGATATGAAACACAACTAGCATGCTACTTGCAAAATAAAATGAAATAAATGAAGGATTTAGTGTTCTACCAAGCAATTTTACACTAAAGGTGGGATCAACCTCCGAACAAGGTCAACCGCTAGAACCGCCTGCACTTGAGAACCTCCAACTAGCTGAAAGCTCTACCAAGGAAACCGACGGGGAAGGAAGAGTAACCACAAATTATGTGGTCCTGCCCCTGGGATGGGATCCCAAGGATACAACTTCCGGTCGAAGGCTTGGAAGAGAAAGACAAGATGAAATAAAAACTACTCTAAAGCAAAAATGAAAGATCTAACCCAATCACAACACTCTTCCCCGAATGGGGAAGAAAACCAAAAAGTGGAGGCCTCCTCCACTTGAACTTTTATTAATTTTTTACATATGCCTTTGGGAATTTAACCCTTGGAAGGTCTTTTGAGAAAAGTAAACTTTGAAAGTAATGAGAAAACTCTTATGAGTTTGTACAAACGATAATAGCTTGTTTCAAAAGACATTCATGTTTTGGCTTTCCTCCTTGGTTCAAACTTCAAATGTTCTCTTCTTTCGTTTGTCTTTCCAACTTGGATTTGCTCTCTTTTTTTATGCTTCAAAGGTCTTTCCCAATAGTTCTCTTTCTCAAAAGAAGACCTATCACAATGTAACACTTTAAATATCCATTAGCATTATTAAATCAAAAAAATTAAAATTTGAAACTACTTGAACCTAGAATTGGAAAAAGAGGCCCTAAATGCAATGTGCATGAGATTTTGAATTAAAAATACAATTTTTATAAAACGGACCAGCAAGCTAAAATGCTCCAAATAATGATGGAAATGAGAATGCAACCACAAAACTTTACACTATTTTATATGCCAACTTATCTACCTTTGATATGAGACTAAGAAACTAGGAAAAAATATTGAAATGCAAGCTCTAAGTGACCTTCTAAGATGCCTAAACTTGACTCTTTCTAAAGCAAAATTAACCAACTTTGAATAAGACTAATTTTAACTTGTGTTTTTTGTTGATTTTGTGAAGATAGATGGTAGGAGGAAAAGGTGGAAGAGGAAGGGAGCGAATGGGAGAAGGGACAAGGAGGAGCTAGGATAGATGGTTGGAAGGTAAATGGAAGAGGAGAGCAGTGGACAGCCAATGAAGTGGACGAATGGACAGTTAACAGGTGGGTAATGGACAATCCACTATTTGGACAGTGGGTAGCCAAGAAAAATGGACAAATGGCAATCCAATAGCATGGACAGTGGGCTATCCAATAGCATAGACAGTGGGCTTAACAAAGTGAACAGTGGGCAGCATACAGTCCAAAAGAATGGACAGTCCAACAGTGGACAATAGGCAGCATTTGAAGGTGGACAGAGTGGAGAGCTAGAAGAGATAAGCCCAAGGAACCAAGTAACCAAAAAGTTTGCTTTGAAAGTAGTTGATGGTGAAGCAAGAGACTCCTCTTTTGCTAATGCTTAACAAGTGGAGAGATCTTTGGCCAAAAATTGGGAGTAAAGGAGAACCTGCAAAAGCTCACAAAACCATTAGCAATACCTGCAAATAACATATGATTTACGCGAATAGAGAAGATATACATGCATGTGCTAGATTGTTAGCCTTCTAAGCATATAAATCAAAACTAAATAATCATAAACACATGAAGAAATGACACAATATAACCTCAAGAGTGTGATGAAGCATGGCCACCAAGAGTCCCCAAGAATTTGACCTCCAAAGTCACAGCTTTATTAAATATAATTCACAATACAATTTGCTCAGAGTTTCTTTGCTCAAAAGACCATGAAGAATGAGGAGCCAAGCACCTCATTATATACAAAAACTAGAAGCTATCCTACCTAAATTCGAATTGGCACTAAGGAGAGCCAATAACACTTGACAAAATCTCAAATTTCAATCACAAACCAATAACATCTTGGCTTGGAGCTCATATCTACCATAAAACTCGAGTTTGCATTGAGTTAGGGTGGGGAGGTGGCAAGGCGCCCCCCATCCCTTCTTGTTAACTCCACCAAAGCTTTGGAATATACATCCACCAAATGAAGAGCTGCCACATCGCAAACTCGAGCTCCATATGAAGATTGACGTGAGTATGATGATACACGTGAGCCCTTCCAAGAGATAACGTATGAGTAATAATAGGGATCACGTTTGGTTGCATTGAAAGCCAAGCCATGAGGTGGCCTTGACTCAAGGAGGGCGCCTACCAAAACATTAATGTAACTCGACAACCCAATAATCATGTGCCAAGTCACCAATTCGTATTCCTTCATGAAGGAGCCATACGGTCATATAGCTCACGTCATCCTTTTCTCATAATTCATATATCCAAACTATGAATTGGCATGTGCATTATTACTTTAATATAGATGCCCACCACACTCACGATTTGAACCTTCACCCATACCTCATGCAATTTGATGGAGCCCATGTGAAGGAGGGGGCCGTACACCCAATTTAATCCAAAATTTGATTTTTTGACTTTATGACATATGAATTACTACTCCAATGTAGTCCTACATACCATAAAAATATAACCCAACCTTTTCCATGGTTAAAAAATTCAATTTTTGACTTATTTGAATTTTGTCCTTTGTGTTTTTGTCATTTTATGGCCACTAAATGCCAAAATAATGAAAAACTGCTCCCAGAGGCGATGTAATCGCCCAAAACCTTAGAAAAGTTGGCGCTAAGGTAAAAAGGACGCTCTGAGCATCAAAACAAGCTTTCCCACGCCTAATTCCGCCTCCGGATGAGGTTTTTATCATCTTTTGAAAAAATTTAATTAAACCATTAAAAAATGATCTAATTTATGAAAAAATTTATTTTTCTCGGAATCCAACGAAACTCCTAGGGGACCTAGTGCATGTTCATACAACTCAATCGATGTAGCTAACACGTAAAAAATCCTAGACACAAGACTCTAATAACCACCTTAGGTTTTGACCACCATGGGAAATACTCCAGCTTTGGAGGGTTGAGTGAAAAACTCAGGGATTATACGCCACTGATGAGTAGCGCATAATTCCTAAGGAAAAAACACTCTAGAGTATCCCCCAAATGGCTAAACCTGCGGATAGCCGAGTCTTTTATAAAAGGACCCCGTTTAGACCAACTTTTTACATTTTCCCCATGGGGGTATGAACATGCAGTCATTACAAATGGGGCAAAAATGCCCTGAAAATGACTTTTGAACTTCTGAACATTGACGATGAACATGAATCATGTTCATGGAACTGGCGGCTCACGAGAAATTTAGCTATTTGTACAAAATAGGTGATAACAGAGCCCAAACTGAAGCAACACTAGGAGGTGCTCTTCCTGTCCACAACACTTCCTGCTCAACCGGAATCTGTGTATCCATGCAATCTCATATCACTCCTAGAAGCATATCTCAGTCCATATCCCACAGTGCCACGTAAGTATATCAGCACATGCTTCGCAGGAACCCAATGTACCTGTCTTGGTTCACACATAAACTGACTGAGAGCACTTACTGCAAAGCAGATATCTGGTCTAGTGTTAACTAGATACATCAATGAACCGATCGACTATCTGTACATGGTGGGATCTATCAACTCTGACTCAGAAGCTAAGTCACGCAACTTCTTCAAGTTTGTCTCCATGGGTCTGTTCATGGACTTGCAGTCCAACATACCAAATCTCCTCAAGATATCAATGCTATATTTTCCTTGGCTCAAGAAAATCTCATCATGTCTGTTCCATACCTCCAAAACCAAGAAGTAATGCATTGGACCAAGATCCTTCATCTCGAACTGAAAGGCTAGCATCTTCTTGTTTCTCATCTCCTATGAGAAACAAATCATCAAAGTACAGTACTAGTATCAATGGTCTTCCTGTCCACAGCACTTCCTGCTCAATCGAAATCTATGTATCCATACAATCTCATATCACTCCTAGAAGCATATCTCAGTCCATATCCCACAGTGCCACGTAAATATTTCAGCAGATGCTTTGCAGCAACCCAATGTACATGTCTCGGTTCACACATAAACTGACTGAGAGCACTTACTGCAAAGCAGAAATCTTGTCTAGTGTTAACTAGATACATCAATGAACCGATCAATTGTCTGTACATGGTGAGATCTATCAACTCTGACTCGGAAGCTAAGTCACTCAACTTCTTCAAGTTTGTCTCCATGGGTGTGTTCATGGACTTGCAGTCCAACATACCAAATCTCCTCAAGATATCAATGGTATACTTTCCTTGGCTCAGGAAAATCTCATCTTGTCTCTGCCATACCTCCAACCCAAGAAGTAATGCATTGGACCAAGATCCTTCATGTCCAACTCAAAGGCTAGCATCTTCTTGCACCACTCGATAAGTTTCTCATCTCCTATGAGAAACAAATCATCAACGTACAATACTAGTATCAATGGTCTACCATCCTCAACCTTGTAGTAAAGGTTGGAATCTGCTTCACTCTTGGTGAATCCCAAGCTCACCAAGTATCCATCAATCCTGGCATACCATGCTTGTGTTGCTTGTTTGAGTCCATACAGGGCCTTCTTCAGTCTACACACATGAGATTCCTTCCCATGAATTTCAAAACCCTCTGGCTGCTCAATGTAGACTTCTTCCTCAATTACTTCATTGAGGGAAGCAGTTTTAACATCCATCTAATGTAACTTCCATCCCATAGCTGAAGCTAGAGCTATGATCGATCTGATGGTCATGTATCGTGCAACTGGAACAAATGTCTCGTCATAATCGACTCCCTCTTTCTGAGAGAATCCTCTAGCCACAAATCTCACTTTGTGTTTCTCAATGATCCCATCTGCTGCATGCTTAATCTTATAGATCCACTTGAAAGTCACCACTGACTTCCCTTCAGGTCTCGGCACAACTTCCCACACATCATTCTTCATGATGGATTGATATTCTTCCATCATGGCATATTTCCAAACCTGTTGGCTGGTAGCCTCCTCATATAGTTGGAAGGCTCGGAATCAATGATGTGGGACATCAATGCTACATCTCCTTAATATCTTTGAGGTTTCTTGCTCTCCCTGAATGTACCTGAGGGAGCAGCATGCTTCTCTGCATCCTCTAGAGTTTGTCGAGCCCAGACAGGCCTCTTCCGGCCAATAGCAAAATCTCTCGAAACGTCTGTTGGCTCTACTAGATCAACAAGATCCATTGGATCTACAGAATCAACTGGATCAGTCGGCTTCCTCTGAAATGTTGAAGAAGGAAGGGGTAATGACTCCATCTCATTTGGAGCTTCTTGTTCCTCACTGTCCATGGATGATCTTCTAGCCTTTCTAAAGGAAATCTCCTCTTCGAAGGAAACATCCCTACTGACTTCAATCTATCTTTGCCCTAGGATGTAGATCCGATATGCCTTCAATAATTCATTGTACCCAACAAATGTACCCTTCTTCCCTGAAGATTCTAGTTTTGTTCATTTTTCTTTGGGTACGTGAATGTATACTGGACAGCCAAATATTCACAAATGACCAACTTTTGCCTTCACACCTGTGAAGGCCTCTTCTAGAGTCATATTCTTCAATATCTTATGCAGACTTCTGTTATGAACATATACTGCAGTGCTTGAGGCTTCTGCCCATAGAAACACCAGTAGATTTTGACCATGGATCATGGCCTTGACTGCCTCAACTATAGATCTATTCTTTCTTTCTGCAACCCCATTTTGTTGAGAGTTGTAAGGGACGGTATACTCCCTCTTGATTCCTACTTCCTTAAAGAAATCACTGAACTCTGAGGAGTTGTATTCTCCTCCATTATCGTACCTTAGAACCTTTATCCTTTTCCGAGATAGGTTCTCAACTTGGGCCTTGAATTCCTTGAATTTCTTCAGAACTTCTTCAAATTCCTTGGACTTTAAGAAGTA
This sequence comes from Larix kaempferi, assembly GCA_027924585.1. NCBI lineage: Eukaryota > Viridiplantae > Streptophyta > Pinopsida > Pinales > Pinaceae > Larix > Larix kaempferi. The sequence goes on along the minus strand of BSBM01000407.1, from coordinate 14,076,561 downwards.
AATCCACGTCTTTTGGAAGTAGTCATCTATGAAGGTCACATAGTACCAAAATCCTCCCAATGATGCAACTGACATAGGTCCACATAAGTTTGAGTGCACCAACTCTAATATTCCATTGGACCTGATGTCACTATTAGGAAAAGATCCCTTGGCATTCTTGCCAAGTGCACATCCTCTGCAAATGCCATTGTGTTCAACTTGGAGTTCGGGAAGTCCTGTAACCATCTTCCTTAGAGGAGGAAGATCTCTATAGTGCAAGTGAGCAAGTCTTCTATGCCATAGCTCACTCAAACTGATAGAGTCATGTACGAGAGCCTGAACTGGCTGTATCGTCAATCTGTAAAAGCTTTCTTCATGAACACCAATTATTCTTGTTGAATCAATAGTGGAATTCTTTTTCCATGCAAGAACCTTCCCATCTGAGAATGCAACTTTATAACCTTTGTCTTCTAGTGCGGAGATAGAGACAAGATTTATTTTCATTCCTGGCACATATAGTACTTCTCCCAAATGTAGAGAATCACCAGAATCTAACTGGAAGGAAGTGGCCCCAGTTCCTTTCACAATATATCTAGCATCATCTCCAAGAACAACTCTTAGGTGTGATTCTCTCTCATCTAGATTTGAGAGAAACTCCTTATAACCTGTCATGTTTAGAAGCACCACTATCTAACAACCAAACATCATTACTAGTAGGAACAGTACCTAAGAGGGCTGACATGAAGAAGAATTCTTCTGCATTCTTTGATTTCTTTGGTTGAGTTTCTTCATCTACATCAGCTGTGGAGGCATGTTCTTTCCTCTTCTTTGATGTGCATTGATTCTTGTAGTGGCCAAACTTTCTGCACTTGAAGCATTGGACCTTTGAAAGGTCTTTCTTCTTCCTTTGATCAGGGGTTGGACTTGATCGTCTGTCTTTGTCTTTTCTTCCAAAGTTCTTCTTTCCCCTTTTCTTGGTATGTGTAATGAGGGCTTGATCTTCTTCATGAGGGGCACATACCTTTCCTCTGGCCACAAGTCTGGTCTCTTCTTGTGTACAATCTACCCACAATCTTTCAAAATTTGGTAGCTTAGATCTTCCCGTCATGCTTTGAATGAAGGGTTCCCAAGATTGAGGGAGGCCATTCAGAGTCATCATGACTAATTCCCTATCTACAATAATCTCACCAATTGTCCCCAATTGATCCTTGATCTCTGTGATCTTCATAAAATATGATGCAGTAGTATCGGATCTAGACATCTTGATGTTTGAGAGTTGTTGCCTCAGCAGAAGAGCCCTATTAATATTTGTGTTCTCAAACAACTTCTTCAAGGTGTCAAACATTGCCTTTGTTGTCTTCTTCTGAGAAATTTGAGGAATCAAGTGATCCTTGATTGAATCAATTAGGATCCTCCTTGTCTTGGCGTCTTTCTTCTTCCATTGAGTCTTCTTTGCTTCTTCTTCAGGTTCTGACACTCAATTCACAACAAAATTTAGTAGATCGTTTTCTTCTAGAGCAATAACCACTCTAGATTTCCATGAATGGAAATTTGAGACTCCATCAAGCCTATCTTCAACCTTAATGCTTGACATTTTGATTGAGAAGCAGAACTGTAGCCTGGATTAGAAACCCTAGTAGGAGCTAGATCAAAATGAATTTTGGATTCTTCGAAAACCAATTCCACAGATGAATTCGCCCTCCTAAGGCAAGCTGAATTATCCTCCTTTTCTTCCTGATCTATGGTTAGAACAATGAAAACCAGCAAACCCTAATTCTCAACTTACTGTAGTAACTGCAGTAATTAGGTCAAAAATTGAAAATTCATAATGGAATTTTGCGTGCACAAGAAGGTTCACCTTCCTAGGGCGAGCTCAGTGAAGCTAAGGGCAAACCAAATTTGTGGTTGAAAACTGAAGAAATGATAAACCCTAGTTTCGACAATAGTCCCCTTTAGTACTACTCTGAAACCATGTTAGAATATTGATTATAGCAATATAATTTTCATCTCTTTCAACTTATAAACAATATAGGATCACTGAAAGAACAACTACGCACAGAAACAATAGACACAAAAGTTTATCCTGGGAAAACCGAAACTCGGGAAAAACCCAGCAACTCTTTCCAACTCAAAGATTTAGTACAATAAAGATCAAAGTACAAGAAGAATAGATGCCCAAAGAAATCAGCTCCAAATGTCTTCTGCTACCCAAAAAAGTCGAACTTCTTCACTTGAGCGAACTTGCTTGAGATGAGTGACCAAATGAGGGGAGCGACACTTCTATTTATACATTACTTTTTGGTAAATTTCTAACTGGGCCGACTTGATAGTTTTACTGGGGCCAACTTGTCATTTTGAATTATAAAAATACATTTATTGTTTGATTTTATCTTGTAGGTCGGCTAGACTAGTGAGGAGACCTCACGTAGCTACATCATCAACAATCATAACAACCTGGTTAAGTTTGTAAGTGGGCATATGTAAAGGGATTCATGAAAGATCATGCATCCAACTTGAACACAAGTTATATTATTTCTATTGATTGATCGATATATCACCATTGACATGTTACTAATGTATAGTTGGCTAATAATAGGAATAAGAGAGAACCTTGCACCCCTTATGCATCGCACGATCATTCAGATTCCAGTTCAGTCATTAGTTTGGCTATCTTTGACTTGGTCAATCCAGGTCCCGAAGAATATGTGACTACAGTTGTTCGAGATTGCTTATTTGTCACCTATATGAGTCCAGTACACCATTCCATGTTTCAGTCGGTTATTATTGGCCATTATCCAGCATTATTATGGTTTATTATTATTATTATGGCCATATTTTTATTATCGCACATGGTGTTGGCTTCCAGATGCATATTCAGATGGATTCATGAGGTTCTGGTAGTCATTATTAGTGGATTTGAGGTAACTGAATCCATTGGCATACTGAGTTTGTTGATCTGGGCAAGGGAAATGAAATAATAGCACATTTATTCTACATCAATAAAATCAACATTTCAATTCATTAAAAAGGTGACCATGGCTACTCCAAGAATTCGATTTGGCTAGTGTATGGCTTGGGAGTGATGTGGGATGACTTGATATGATGTCTAGAGGCTCTATGGATCATTCTTCATGCTTTTATCTCAGCGATTGGGTCAACACTTATTTATTTGCTTGCCTAGGGAGGATGTCCTCCATGAGGGGCGCACTTCACCATGGCATCTTTTCATATTATTGGTATATCTTTGTTATTGTTATATGGGTAAAGCTCTAGGGTGAATTGAGCTCCTAGACACCTACTTACATCATGTACCACATGTTACAACTCACTATTATGATGTATTTTTCCTGGCTTGGGTGTTAGAGGCAAAAGTGCGCCCTCCTTTATGAGCTTGATCCATGTATCAATGTAAAATTAGATCTCCACCGTTGATGATGTTATAATCTCAACCGTCGGATGAAAATTAGTTAGAAAGTGGACACCACTCTTCTCCTATTTAATAGAGGTGATCCCCTCATTGTAAAGCATTGGGATTTTTGGCACCAGAACTAGTGAATAGAGATAAATCTTTTGTGATCCAAATACTTGTGTAATTGTGGATGAATGCTTGTGATGGTGATTGAAATTATCGTTTGCTTGCATTGAAAGATCTTGGTGAATAGTTCTCTCATACTTCGATCAATATTTTTATTGCAGGAAAGAGAGGCCAATTTGGGAGGGGCGCATTGGTTGAGGAGACTTGCTCTGTCTCTCTCTCAAATTTTGGTTTAACAGGGAGTGGTTTTATCTTAGTCATGAACCATTCTGTATCTTTTGCTTCTCATTTGCATTTACTCACTCTTTTTGTCAATCTAACTAATTGTATCTTGGCTCGGCGGGAAAGAAGGGTGCATTGGGTCATTAGGCAATTCATTTGGACGAGGGCTTCATCAAATCTCTCACTTGATCTATGCAAGGGTAGTCTTTATCATCTTGGCAATTATCTACAGTCAGCATGTAAGTGTTTCACATCTCTTTCCTCTGTTTTATTTTCCATCCACGAGTCACTCTCGACAAATAAACATTAAAACCCTCACTTAAAATTTACAGAAATTGTCTGGGTCACACTTCTTGGAATTCTGGCAAATCCTTTCTGGGTATTATTCCTTACCCCTGGACCTCACTAGCCTCCTTGAGGCGTCATCTTCTGGGACTCCATCTGCCCTGTAGCTCAGGCACTTGTCTTCAAGCTGTTCACCCTCCTAGGGTTTTGACCATTTTTCCTGTTATGTGACTCCTTCCTTATGCTTGTGAGCTTAGACATTTTCATATCTCTCTTCAAGCTAGTAATCTCAGGTCTTAGGAAAGTTTAATCTTCATTTAAATCATTATCTTGAGCATCTTTAAGATTCTACCATTTAAATCCCCCCAGGGTAGTGACTTAGTCATTTTCACCTAGCACCATCATCCTAAATCTTGTACCTTATTCTTTAGCTAACTAAATAATTTATTTGGATTGTCTTTTCACTTCTTAAAGCCTCATAATCCAAAGATTTTAATATCGATGGTTATATCTATTGGTCTAGGGTTTTATCAGCTAGATACCTTACGTACTCTATAGCCATAGTTTGATCTGGTGTCTTAGCTTTAGGTCTTTCCTTCTAGGTTAGATCAGGGCCTCCCCTCTTGTCACTCTGTTCTAAGTGGCATAAAGTGAAGAGAATCCTGATTGGCATGACAACCGATCCATTCTAGGGGTCAGGATCCTTTAAGATCACTTCTTTAGTTGCCTAGTTCCTTTACCGTCCTGAATAGAATCATCATCAAGGGGCAACTACAAGTTGCGTGATAACAGGGCTCACAGTGTGTTGTTTCCAATTACAGAATGTCAATGGGTTCACTTCCTGGGGAGTTTAAAGAAGAAGAGACTGTTCGTCAGTTGCCTGAAGATGTGGACATGGAAGGTATGAATCGGGATTCTCGACCTTCACCTGTAGATCAAAGAGGAAGATCACAGCAAGCATGTTTTTCATTAATCTAAAAAAAATTGGACATCCTCTGTGAATGATAGTAATGCCTTTTCTGTAGTTAATTTCCAGGTTTTTGTACAAATTCTGACTCGGACTGTGGGGCAGTACTCTTTTTGTTATTCTGACCAACGAGGCTACAGCCAGTTTCTAATTCAAAAATTAACCATTTTCGTTTTTTTTTTTAAGTATTTATTGTCTAATCCCATTGCTCCACATAGTCAGATGGCTTTTCTTGTATTATAAGATCCTACTGTTTCATGTATCCAATTTCAAAGTAATTCGAGCAAAGACATCTCTACAAAAGCAACTGGTAAGAAGAGAAATGGATAGCCTCAAGAGAGATGACAAGCATTCAAATTGAAGTATGAAACCACATAACCAAAGTATAATATGCAGTTGGATAAGGTTGGCATATCTTATAAAAAGAACCACTACTAGAGTAATAGGATGGGCCTGTGGTCCAATTTGTCTACTAGTTGCAATAAGTTTGCCTTAAGAAAACAGCAAATCTTACAAAGCACTGGTATGGCTCTGGACAGCTCTCCAACCATATAACAATAGTAAGTATAAAGCACTAAGTGCATACCATGTTTAATGCAACATCACTTTTATACTCAAGTTGTCATATAGCCTCAAGAGATATGACAATAATATCGTTGATGTCTTAAGACAGATTTGATGTCTTATAGTCTTTTATCACCAAATTGACACAATGTAAAAAGAAACAAAAAACACATAAAACGTGGTGATTGTTTAAGTATCCAAATTGACACATGACACCACATAACCCAAGTATAAATGCAGTCGGATAAGGTTGGTACATCTTATAAAACAAATGCTACTACAGTAACAGTATGAGCCTATGGTCTATTTTGTCTACTACTTATTGCAATAAATTTGCATTAAGAAAACAGAAAAATCTTACAAGGCACTGGTATGGCTTTGGATAGCTTCCCAACTATAACTAACAATCATAAGAATAAAGTACCAAGTGCGTACCATGTTTAATGCCACATCATTTTTATACTCAAGTTGTCGTATATCCTCCAATGTCAATCCATGCCAATCATCTATCCAAGAAAAGCATTGTCTATTACTTTCTTGAAATAGAGACCTCTCTGCCTGCATCACAACTAAAAATTTAAAATATACACATAATGATCTAATCTATTTCAAGTATCTTCCCAAATACATTGAAAAGGAGAAAAAACAAGAAAGAACTCAGATTATTTGAACAGTGAATTTCAGTGGAAAGAACAAATGAGTCCAAACATGAAGAAACTTCACCATGGTTAGCAGACCCACTTCTTGGAGGGGCAAATTGACAACCACAAATGTTGTAAGATATTTTGAGCTCTCACTTTATTTTTATCATGAAAGCTAAAGCCAATTTTGCAAGTGCAAACTCATCTTGCACTTACAATGCATAAGCAAAACCTTATTTAGCATTATAAGATGGTATTTCATATGAGTAAGAAGTTGTATCTCTTTGCTTATTACTATGATGATGATGCAATATTTATTTAATATTTTATATTCAATACATTGACCTGGACACAGTGGGGCTTCACAAGTTTTCAAACAATAGCACTGGGCCACTCATAACTTATTGTAGACAACTTCTTCATCTTGGTGAGTCACATGATTTGTTGCTTCTGAATGGTCTTCAGTGTTACTCAAACTCTGGAGATTCTACATGCTTACCACATGGGGGTGGGAACAATGTGGTTAACTATGTCATCACTAATCGAATGTTCCTCCCCCTTATCTGTCACTTCTTAGTATCCCCCCTCCACCTGGCAGATCATGCACTACCCCTTCTATTATGTAATGTCCCCTGGTTTAGCCCCTGTAAATATTATTATTGTTGTTATGTCGGATATTATGGCACAAGGTGCCTGGACTATGGTTCGCACATTATTATTATTATTTTTATTATGTTGGACATTATTAATTAATTAATAAAATAAAACAACCGGATCGACCGATGCCACAAAAGAGAGTATGAGGAACCATGATGTTACGAGCAAGGGGTTGTGGGAAATGTGTTACCTTTGTATTTGTGTCTATGTTGATGTTATACATCCTTCTTGTGGACTTGGTGGACCCTCTTCGTTGTGTACCCTCACGTGTTATGTTACTCCTTGGTTTCATTTATTCCGAGATTATATTTTATTAGTGTTAAGAGTCTCTCTTTCTCTCTCTCTCTCTCTCTCACACACACACACACACACTCACCTAGTGCGCCCTCTTGAGTTGGGTTAGTGTGTATCTTGATGTAGCCTCATGAAGTGTAACTCCTATTTGCTATTTTTGGAATGTAACTCATCCCTTGTGTGTCTCTCTCTCCCAATTCAAATTCCTCAGAAGGAATTCGATTTTTGCTTGTGTTGGGGGCTAGTCACTCTAGATGGATTGTGCAAGCTCTTGGCTCTTGTTTTTGCCTTGATACCTGTGAATTCGATTTTGCTACTCCTGGTATGATATTTTGCTGATTGGTGTTCCCTTGCTGAGCCTGTGTCCAAGTTGAGTTACTCTAGAGCCACTAGTAATTGTCCTGGAATTGCCTCTGGAGATCCCAGATTGGAAGTAATGTGGAATCCACTTGCCATTGGATTTGAGGTTGGATTGTTATATACCTGAAGTTTTTTGTTTTCGAACCACTGGAATTGCCCTAGAGTGGAAGTCAAGGAGGACTTTCCATTGGGTTGTGGTTGGACTAATTTTCTGAAAACTTTGCTTTGGAATTGCCACTAGAGATCCTGGATTGGAAGTGATGTGGAATCCACTTGCCAATGGATTTGTGGTTGGACTTACGTTATAGGATTGTGGTTGAGTGCACTCTTGCTTGTGGCATCATGGTTTTGGCTAGGGGGTGACCATTGCAAAGTCATACTTTGGCTTGCATTGTGTCTACGGCTGGGTGGAACGTGGCATGATCGACTTCGGTTGCGTGTTTTGCAAGATAAGTGCTCTATTTCATGTCTATTTCATTTCTTTGGGCTCTGATCTGATTTTTATATGGTTGCATATGAAATGTTTGACAAAATGCATGAGCTAAATGTGGAAGAAATCTCTCATGAATTTTAGTTAAATTGTGCTACTAATTTTGGAGAAAAATTAGATAGCTAGTTTTTGTAATTTGTGAGCAAGTTGTTCAAGTAAACGTTTATTTAGTACCTTTGCTGCAGATCTGATATTTTTTCCTTTGTTATTTATATTATAAGTATCTCTAATGTACAATAGCATTGGAAGGACCAAAAACACCTCTCTACAATGTTTCTAGCTTTTATTCGAATACTAACTTACTGGTTGAGTTGCTTTATCTAGTTTCGAGACTTGGCATGAGAAGTGTTTGTGAAAATGCCTGAGTGAGATATTCAATCTCAGATCTGATAATTACACTTGAAATGTATTAAGAAGTGTGTGGAAGAATTTCTAAATAATCCTTGGATTTGCTTATTGAAATTCTAGTTTAATTTCCAACCGCTAGTTCCTTTGAAAGAATTGTTTTCAGATGGATTTACGACTTTACATGAGAAGTGTTTGACGAAATGTCTACATGAGATGTAATTCTGATAAGACTGACAATATATGGTATTTAGAGTTGGAATGGCTTAAGAATGATTCTATGAATAGTCTATACATTTATCTTACTTATTTTCTCAATTTCTAGTCAATTCGGAGAAGTAGATCTAGCTAGTTGGTGAATTAAAAAGATGATTGTTTATGAGAAAAAAGCTACAACCATATGACTGTAGATGACCTCTAATATGCTGATCCTAACCATCGATCATCAGTTCCTTCTTGTTGAATTGCTTTTGAAAACTAGAATTGGAAACTAGCTTCGAAACAGTGAAATTGGTAACTAGTTTTTGGATTCGAATCTATGTTATTGGTAAAAGATGAATGTACAGCCATATGCTGTGTTTTTTGTACTTTATTTGTACTATAGAATGCTATTTTCCAGATCTGTACCTTCACATCTGTGTGCCTTGAAACTCAGTACGCTTGGTTTTATTGAATTCCTAGCATTGTTTATTAACTAGTTGTACTGATTAAACTTGAAAGATGCTTCGTTTATGTACTCAGATCAGATCTACAAATGTACTTTTATTTTGTTGTACATGCACGCTTATTTATGCACATAATGGCTGTAGGTTCACTTTTTGGATAGTTGGTATGGTTGTGCGTCGAAAATGCACAAGACTAGTTGTTTGCGTAATCAAACTAGTTGACTAGTCTTGGTATCTCATTTTCGTGTATATTATGTTTAATTATTTAAAATGGTTATTTGGCCATATTTACATGGTTGTAGGTGTTAATTAGCCATTGGGCTTGATAAATTGCATTAATTAGTTGAACAAATACTTTTATGCTAAGTATCGTCATTTGTAAATTGAGTGTCGTAATTAGTGCATTAATTACTTAATTAACTAGTTAATGACATATTGTTGGAGATGACCTTTTTGGGTGCAAGTAACTTGTGGTATGGCTTGGGATGGATGTATAATGATGTTAGACAATGTTGGATAAGCTTTCACAGCCTTGGTTCAATTGCTTGCTCAGATGTAAATTTTATTTTAATTAATTTGTGATTATCGATATTTGTTGTAATTAATTTGTGAAAATTGAAATAAAGTATTTATTTTATTTCTTTGTTGTGCTTAAACTTTGTAATTAGCCTCTTCGAGCTAATGATATGTCCCTAAGTACTTTTGATAGCCCCAAGGGACATTATAGGTGGTTTCAAAGCTATGGTTCCAACTTTGCTGTTGTTGGGCATGTTACAGAGTCATAATTTTATGTTTATATGCATTGGGAATTTATAAATGTGCTTTATGAAAGAATTTTAACCTCCCTTATGTTAATGGAATAATAAAAAGCCTCACTTCAGAGATCACTTTGTTGTATGCTTTAGAATTATTTAATATTGCATATTTATTGTTAAATAGATTGATTGGTAAGTACTATGTGATGCGTATCTAACAATCAAGTAGATTGATTGGTTGATGCATGTTCACCTTGCATTCTCTCTTTTATTGTTCAGTGATTTGATTAGTCGATGCTTGTGCATTGCCTTTTTTACTGTTTTAGTGATTTGATTGGTTGATGCTTATCCATTGCCTCTTTTACTGTTCAGTGACTTGATTGGTTGATGTGTGTGCATTGCCTCTTTTATTGTTCAGTGACTTGATTGGTCGATGCTTGTTCATCGTGCATTGCCTCTTTTACTTCTCATTGAATTGTTAATATTGAAATGCTTCATGTGGTATGATTTATTTACTGGTACATTATGATTATTAATTGATAAGTAAATAATTGTCATTATAATAGTCTGTAATATTGTACCATTATTAGTATTAATTTAATGTTCAGTTATTAAGATGATATAGTCTTATTATTATTAAATATTAATATGATTTATTAAGTGGCATTTATACCTTTTATGGATTTTGGATTTTCTAATGATGGTATGTTTTTATCAAAGTTACAAATATCGTGTCGGCGAATATATCGCCGAGGGTCCAAAAAGAAATTATCGGATTTATCGGCGAAAATGTCGGCAAACATTGGCAATATATCGGCAAATTTTAAAAAATACAAAAATATTCATTTTTTTTCAATTTTCTAAACATCTAAAGCAACAAGAACATCAAATAAACACATTGCCACATGCATATGGAAAGAAAACTTATATATAAGATGTATAAGACGTATTGCTAGACATCACACATCAAAAATGAATCGTGTCCTTCATTTTTTTTCAATTTTCTAAACATCTAAAACAACAAGAACATCAAATAAAGTTTAAACACATTGCCACATGCATATGGAAAGAAAACTGATATATAAGATGCATAAATAATAAGACGTATAGCTAGAGTCTAGACATCACACATAAAAAATGAATCGTGTCCTGGATCTTGAGTCCCTGACTCATGAATCAACAAAAAAATACAATCAATGTATCTCATAGAGTCAACTGTCATATGCAATAAAATCAACTAAATAAAGTAAACTATGGATTCCCTCTACCCCTTCTATGGGTAAAGGTAATCGCTCTAGTAATGGCTCTGCCTCTAGAGCTAGAAAGCCCAGGTGTTCGTGGGGGTCGTCGTGGACTATGGCGTCATCTGCCTCTAGAAGTGCCTGGTCTCTGATGTACTATAGAAGAACTAGAAGAATGACAAGGTACTAGGTCACCCTCATCAAGTCCTCTACCATTGCTACTGCTACCACTGCCCCTATATCTGGGTCCCTCTGGCTGAGACTGTGGCCGTGCAACCGGTGGCTGTGCTACTGGTGGCACACTCTCAAAGCCAAACCCCTCATCCTCCCATATCTCACTCTGGGGATCCTGTGTATCATGATCATCCTCTAACCAATCAGGGGTTGCCTCCATAATAGGTTCCTCAATCTCCACTCTCCACGCAGTAGTGGTGTCAATGTCATCCAATGAAATGGCCTCCACATCAGGTTTTTTCTGAAACTGCTTCACCCACAACCTGAGATTGTAGGAGACGTACACTAGATCATTCAGGCGTTGGGTATCCAACCTGTATGAGGACAGTAAATTTATTAAATTAGAATCTAGAATACATAAATTATAATTACCCATGGGACATAAATTACAATAGATAATGAATTTCGAATTTAATTTCAAATTCTCTAACCTATTGCGCTTCTTGGTGTGTATTTTTTCAAATACACTCCAGTTGCGCTCACAACCAGAAGAGCTGCATGTCTGGCTAAGGATCCGAACAGCAAGACTTTGGAGATGGGGTACTCGTGCGCCATAGGTTTCCCACCAATGATCTACAATGAATTGGAGAAAGTTAGAAACATAAGAGAAGACATTGAAAATTTAAAATTTAAAACAAAGAAATAAATAAATTGAATTTTTTTCATTCTTGAAAGTTGAACTTGAAACAAGGTGAAGCTTACTTGGCATTATGTTCTTCCTGTCATTGATAGCCATTGCAAACCCAAATGTTCCCACGGCCCTCTTATAGATTCCCAACTCTTTGGAAATCTCCGAACGATCATCTTCACTTGGCACCATCCTCTCGACACATTCCAAGAACCCATCCATTACCTCTCCATCAAACCGGAAGCCACATGAGTAAGAGAATGCGGGGTTGAGGAATAGCCCTGCAGCATGAATGGGGTGATGAACTGTGTTGTTCCATCGCTAATCAATCACCGCCCATATCAATTGTTGCTTCGGTTTCCTATCCTCTCCCCTGTCCTCACAGTAGGCACGAATGGCCTCTTTGGCCCTATCCATGGCCTCATATAGGTAGCCCATTGCGGGCTTGTCTTCATCAACCAAGCGAAGAACCCTTACCAAAGGTTCACAGATGGCACACACCTCCTTCACCCCATCCTAGAGGCTCTCCTGGTATGGCACTAGTCTGGATATGGCAAGTCCCTCCGGTTTAGTGCTAATCGATAAAGCACGCCACTCAGCTGAAAGGAACATAGTCTGCAAGTCCCACTTAGAAGTATGGAGAGACTGAAGAGAGATGAAACAAGTGGCAAAGCGAGTGATGGAGGGACGAACCAACTCCCTGTCATGAGTAAACTGCCTCATCAAGCTAAGCACAGAAGCATGATTGTATATAAATTTGGTGATGCTTCTTGCTGGATCAATGACATCCCTGATAAACTCAATCTTTCCCATATCCTCTAAGATCAAGTCGATACAGTGTGCAGCACAAGGGGTCCAAAACAAAGAAGGATACATGTCCATAAGCATCCTACCAGCTGCCACATAATTCGCAGCATTGTCCGTTATAACTTGGACAACATGTTGCGGTCCTATCTCCTGGATGAATCCATCCAACAACTCACATAGTAATGCTGCATCTTTGATATGTGCAGATGCATCCACATATTTTATAAACATTATGCCCCTGGGACAATGAACCAAGAAATTGAGAAGGGTCCTACCCTTCGTATCGGTCCAACCATCTGACATCACTGTGCATCCCGTGACCTCCCATGAACCTCGAAGCTCCTCCAACCTAGTAGTGCAATCAACCTTTTCATTATCAAGGAGGGGCCCTCTCAGCTCCTCATAAGTGGGGGGCTTATACCTCGGCCCAACAATAGCAATGGCATCAAACATAGGAACGTAGAATGGGTTCCTCGCAAAGTGGAATGGTATATCACTCCATAAAAGGCACCGACTCACAAGTTTGTTAGCTTCCTTTTTCTCATTTATCTTGTACATTGACTTTATACCTGGTTGTCCACCAGGCCCGGATCTCGGAACAAAGAAATTAGATGTTGTTGAAGGCATGGCGGAAGATGAGGAAAAGGTCTCACTCCCCACTCCCCCTAAAGTGTGTCCGGCTGTCCCGGATCCTAGTGACACTCTCATTCCAAGTTCCTGCCTGAGAGCTTTCCTTTCAACTTTCTTCTTGCCAATACTTTCAATTGCGAGTTTGGCCCTATGAATAATTTCAAGTGTGGAGTTTTTGCAAATATCCACCTCATGCCCTGAAAGTTGTGCGAGGTGGTATTTGAGCCTACTTATCCCCCCCGTCATCTCCTTCCCACACAAATTGCATTTTAGCTTTTGGCGATTTTGTGGATCAAGAGGCTCTGCGTAATCCTAAAATGAATCCAAAGTCTTCGGCATGTTTGTTGAAACTTGACACTTTGAACCTGCAGGCTGCAACATAAAAAAAAAGGTATTTTTAGCATATTTTTATTGCAAAAAATTGAAAAATAGCAAATCAGAGTTTCATTAATTAATTAACAGGGATACAAACTCTGATTTTTAATAATTAATTGCTCATTTTTAAATTTTAATTGCTGGTTTTTAGTGGCACATTAAGGAATGGGGGCCCGGGCAGACTGGCAGAGTATCCTGGTTACATTCGATGGAGAAATCAGAGAAATGAAAAAAACAATAAAAAAAAACAATGAGCAAGCTAAACAAATAAAAAATAAAACAGTTAGCAAGCTTCAATGCTGAATGCACAATGGCAGAGTATCCCGATTCGCTGGTTCCCGTTCTACTTTGATGGAGAAAAACGAAAATAAAAAAAATAAAAAAATAAAAAGTTAAAAGTTAAAACAGTGAGCAAGCAAGCTAAAAATAAAAACAGTGAGCAAGTGGCACTGTGGCACATACCTGGAGTTGGAATGCTGAATTGACGGCTCCTCAGCCACGCAGCCACGACTCACTCCAGAGTCCAAGAAGCACCCACGCAGACTCAACCCCGGCGACGACTTCACTCAGCACTCTCGACGGTGACTTCACTCAGCGAATCAGCACTCACGACTGTGGCGAACTCAACCCCGACGGCGTCACGAACTCATGACTGTCACGAACTCACAACTATGGCGAACTCTCGGCGGCCAATTTTCTCAGCACCCGTGCCCTAGCTCTCCCACTCCGGACTCACGACTGTGGCGGACTCTCGACGACAACTTTTCTCAGCACCCGTGCCCTAGCTCTCCGCTCGAATGATGAATGCAGCCCGAGTGAAAAAAACCAATAAAAAAATGTTGTTTTAAGTTGTTTTGACCCCGCGGAAAGCATCGACTCGCGATATATTGCAGAGAAATCGCGATTTTATCGCGATATATCGCCTAAAAAATCGCCCTAAAATATCGCCGCGATGTTTGGCGATAATATCGTCGTGGAGTTTGTCTCGCGATATCGGCGATATATCACCGATATTTGTAACCTTGGTTTTTATAGGCTTATTTATGCCACTTGGATGGTGGTGGTTACATTGATGAGTAACCCCTTGACTATTTTGGGGAAATAGGTCACTTGTCTTAATAGTGGTTCCATTTTCTTTTTTATTTTCAATGTATGTGAGTAACTCTTTGTCTATTTTTGGAGGAAATGAGCCACTTGTCTTTAATGGTTCATATTCTCTTCTATTTTATTTATGGAGTTGTAACTCCTTGTCTATTTTTGGAAGAAATGAGTCACTTGTCTTTAATGGTTCATATTCTCTTTTATTTTTTTTTATTTTTTTTTTTATGGGGATGTAACTCCTTGTCTATTTTTTGAGGAAATGAGCCATTTGTCATTAATGGTTCATATTCTCTTTTATTTTATTTATGGGGATGTAACTCGTCTATTTTTAGAAGAAATGAGTCACTTATCTTTAATGGTTCATATTCTCTTAATTTTGTTTCTTTTATTTTGTGTGTGTAAATAGGTAGTATAATAGTGTATGATAATGTTATATATATGACATAAATTCAAATATGTATTTAACATAATATGTGATCTAAGATAGATGAGGGGTATATGTGATCTAAGATAGATGAGGGGTATATGATATTGAATATAGCATAATATAAATGTTATATATTTAATATATAATATATATAATTGTATAATATGTGTCATATATATATAGTTGTTAAAAGTAAGTAAGTATATATATATATATATATATATATATGTATGTTTGTATACACTGTAATATGTATTTTAAAATATGCAACAATTATTAATATTACATGTATATGATATTGTATATATACTATATGTATAGATATGAAAGTATGTAATGAAGTAAGTGTAAAGTTTGGAAGCATTTGGGAGTGTTCGAAAGTATTTGGAAGTTTTTGGAAGTATTAAGAAGTATAGTGTGATCAAAAGTATTATGCTAGTATATATGTTATATGCGTATCTAATATGATAGTATTGGATTAAATAATTATACCATTGTAATTGTATGGATATTATAGTATAAAATAATAATTATAAGGGTGTATAAAATATTGGATATATAGGTTATATGACTAATATGATGTGTATATGATTAATAATAATATGATATATGAATGAAGAATTATAATATGTCTGTAGACAAACAGGTGTATGTATAGAAATAATACATAGTAATAGTAAGTATGGTGCATGGTATGAGTGTATGATGGTGTGTTGTATAGCTAATAATTATTTTATCACGGAATATTAGAAGATTTTGGTGGCAAGATGTTTGGTTGTTTGAGGTGACTATGTATTTACCTATGTTCCCCCAAGTTTCTGGGATGCGAGGACGCCGGAGCGGGGAAATGCAGAAACAACATATGTAGAAGTACCCCCCCAAATTTTAGGAAACATCGAAGGCTACGTCGGGATGTGAAACATAGGGGACCCCACCAGGAATACTACAAAATTTATATTATAATACATAAAAATTGAAAGTTGAGCATAAGTCATTAAAGTCTTTAATTTTATAATCTAAAGATTAAAACAAGTTTACAACATATATCAAGTGAAATAAAATGAAATACAACCATACATAAGCTATAGCAGATAAAACAAATTCGGAAATACCACCATATTGAATAGCGAAATGAAATCGAAGCTACTGAGAAGGAAAATAGTGGATGGCGTGGCCCTTTATCATTTAATTTTTTATCTTTTGGTAAAAAAACTTTCAAAGGAAACGCGGGGACGCCATTTTTAGGAGGGAAACGTTTCCCTTCCGTGTTTCCTTGAGTTTCCTTCAAACGGGGACGTGGATGGGACGTTTTCAATGGAGTTTCCAAGTTTCTGAGACATGCGGGAGTGTGGAAACGCATTTCCTACCTTTGGGGACGCGTACCCATGTAACACTGGTATTTACTTTGGTTGATAGTATAAGTAGTGTGCTACACGTAAATAATTAATAACATAACGTATGGTTAGTATATGGGTATTAGATGGGATTGCTGTCAATGTATAACATTGCTATCGATGGAGTATGTATGTAAACAAGATGTATGATTGTGTATGTGTTGAGTGTTTACATAAGTGCAGTATTAGTAGTGTTTGTGTGATGATGTCGGTTGTGTTATCACACAACTTCTAGTTGTCCCAAAAGGTGATTCTATCCAGGATGGAACAGGTATTGGGCAACTAAAGAGGTGACCTAAGATGGCTTCAATTCCCAAGGATAAATGGTTATCACACTAATCAAGGCACTCTTCACTTTAGATCAAGCTAATGCAAGACCAAGGGGGAGACTCTAGCTAGCTAATGAAGGCTAGCAAACCTACTCTAGACACTCTAGGAAGATGTGAAGTGGAAGAGAAAGAGAGATCAAGAGTAAGTAGATCTAGATCTAGGGAAGATGGATGGCAAATAGAGTTAGGGCTTGATTGAGGAGGCTTATGCAAGAGGTAAATGCTCAACCAAGGGATGAATATGCCACTAATGGAGTTAAACAAGTAGATCTAGATAGATGTAGTACTGATCGAAAAGACCCAAGTGAGATCCACCTATGATTTGGTCAAAATGGAGTGAGGTCACTTTTGCATGCAATCACTGAATGCTGACAGGTCATGCAAAAACTCATGCATGCAAAGGTCAATCTCCTCTGAAGCTCTGCATGCAACCCCCACTGAACTCATGCCACTGAGTAGAGTGCCTCTACTCCATCCTGATGCCTATGCAGCTAATGTACCTCCATGTAAGGCATCTGAACCATGGAAAACATCCCGAAGTTACCATAATCTAACATTTTATTTTCTACAAATTTAGTATTTTTTAGTATTTTTAATTAAATATTCCTCATTTATTAATTTTGAGAAAATATTTAATTAAGTGAATAATAATCATCAGAAACTTATGAAAAGTGGGTTTAGGGGTTTTATGGGTGCTCTGGGTTAGAAAATGAGCACCCACATGGCAGAAACAACCTCCTAACCCATCTTTTATCATTATTCATGATTTTTTAATTAAATCAAAAAAACCTCGGGAAGCGGGCAAAAATGTTTTTCTCAGAAAAGCTTAAAAAACCTAGGGGATCTAGTGCATGTCCACATGACTCAATATAGATGGCTAACATGTAATAATCCTAGACACAAGACTCTAACAACCACCTCAGGTTTTGACCACCATGGTAGATACTCCAGCTTTGGAGGAGTGAGTGAAAAACTCAAGAATTATACATGACTGAAGCGCAATGTATAATTCCTAAGGAAAAAACACTCTAGAGTATCACCCTGATAGTTAAACCTAAGGATAGCCGAGTCTTTTATAAAAGGACCCAGTTAGACCAACTTTTTACAATCCCCCCAAGGGGATGTGAACATGATTTTTATTACAAAAGAGGCAAAATTGCCCTAAAAAATGAACTCTGAACTTCTGAACTCTGAAGGTGAACATGTATCATGTTCAAAAACTAGTGGCTCAATAGAAGTTCAACTATTGTACAAAATAGTTGGTAACAAGGTCCACTATTGTGCCATTGTGATGAATGATAGTTTTATGAGGTGATATTGTGTTGATTAAGCATTTCATGTTTCATTTGTTTGGTAGCTCTAGCTTAGTAGTTCTAACAGTAAGCATTTACGGTTGTTAATTTGCTTACTTGTGTTTTGATTTCGTAATATTAGGGAGTAGCCAACTATACTCGGTTGTATTTAGGCTCTTTCTATTTTTCTTCTTCAAACACACTAGATCTAACTCATCTTGTACAAGTTTTTCTTATTAGTTGTGCAGATCACAAGCTTGAAGGGGGGCTAGAACTTGGTTGTCTCTTCTCCTCTCTTCGGCATATTTTTGAAGCTAATACTTTGTTTGCAGGGGTTTCCAAATCCAACACAAAAGATCAAGCTTGGGCTTGAGGAGTTCCATCTATCTCTCGAAACAAAACTTCTTCTCTTTTCCAATTTCTTTGTTTTAAAGTGCTAAAGGAGTAGATTTATTTTATTAAAGTTTACCATTTAGATCTATTTTAGTTTAGCATGAGTGAATAGCTAGATCTAAAGCACTTCAAAGGCCTTCTTTTTACTAGATCTAGACTAGAGAAATTTGTACTTACACTTAGCATTCTTTCCAAAAAGTTTCTAAGTATAAAATTTCAAAAAAAATATTTTTTTTATATGTGGTTGCCATCAGATTCTAATAAAGTTTGTTTGTTGTTTTTTGCAGAGATATGAAAGAGTAGAGAGACACTCTGACGAAATTTCGTTAGAAATAAGCCATCTAGGGCCCCGGAGACCCTTTTTCTTCATACTTTCGATTTCTAGCTTTGATAACCCTTGGATCCAAGTCTAAAAGGACCAAGTGGTACTTCTTTATGGCATTGTGAATATTTTATTAAAAGAGAGCAAGTGGGCTACATAGCACCCACAACCCATCCCCCCTAGGGGGATTCGTAGTCTCAATTTTTTGTGGAATATTTTTTTCTAACAAACACAAGCACACAACCACTTTTTTCATGCAAGATTGTATACTTTAAATTTTGTTCTTTAATAATTCGTTCTTTACATTTTTGCAAGTAGTTGAATAAAGCCAATTTCATCGCTACGAAGTACGCTCTCACCACCACCTAAAGGCATTGTCGATTAGTGGTGGTTGATCAGAAAGTGACGCATAAACTTGGTGATCTTTCTCTTTCCTTTTTGTAAGTTACTTTGTTAAGCACTTTGATTTCAAACACTTCAATCGAAATAAACATTTTGTTGTTTACTCGGAGTATGCTCTTTCCCTTTGCGGGAATTGACCTGGACCTGGGGAAATTAGAAAAGAATGCAACAACTTAAATTTTCACATCTAACTAAGAACTCACATTAATAAAATCAACAACCTCAAAACATAGTGAAAATCCGGCACTTGAACATTAAGTACTGTGTGGGGAAATTTCTCAGAAGAAGCGGGAACCACTGGAAAGTGACCTCAAGGCACCGTTCGGATACATCTTTGTTGGTGTAGTGTTGAACACGCTCTCGAGACTCCGTTCCAGCCCACATGTCTTCGTGAGGAGCCACTTTTGTCTAATTTCCGGACATTACTCCTTGTACCTCACAGTATATCTATATTTCTCATTTTCCCTTAATTAAATCCACCTTTAATCAATTCTAAAACTGACCAAGACACATTTGCAAAACATTTCCCTTTTTAGCAATAGCACTTTGTTTATCTGACTCCAAGGTACTAGTATGTCGTTTGATATATTTTACAAAGCTTTCATCATGTCAATGTTTTAATTTCATGTTGTTGTCTTTAAACTATTTTGCATAAGCTTGGACAATGAGATTGCACCACTTCAAAACTCCTAAAAACACTCATTTAATTAACTTTCTAAAACACTTAACGTCCTTAGAAACTTTTCGTAGGGACTACCCCCCTTGGCTTCGTTAGGAGTTAGCCTAAACGGAGGAGTCAGGATCAAGTGACAACCCTGACTCGAGACTTGCCCCCAAGGGCGCACCGAGCAGTATTGAGATTTCTGCTGCGTTAACCAGGTGCGCAATCTAGCGCCAACAAGTCACATGGACTACACCTCTTGAAGGTTTGGACCCAAGGATGACTTTCTACTATGAGCGTTTTCTAGAGTTAACAAATGGCCTTATTATCCAACCACAGTATGCACGCAAACACTGGATGCACGCTATCAAGATCCCTCTTGATCAATTTCACAGAAGTTTCCACAAACTTTGAGCTAAGACCGATCATTGCATGCAAGAGGCAAAGATGGATTTGCCAACTTTATCACATGCAAGAGGCAAAGATGGATGCGCATTTCATTTTCTATTTCCCCATCTATTAGTGAGATTATGGAGCATTATTATGCTCATTTCAAAACTCAAGGAACTTCCTCTCCACTTTCTTCTAGTTTCCTGACCAAAGGTGCCTTGCTCTTTACAGAAGAGAAGGTCTCAGTCTCGTATCTCAAACCCTAGGTACCCCACCCATGCAAGAGACTCTAAGAGCACCACCTCTTACTTTTTAGTTGTCCCATCTAATCAAGGTCACAAGCAACAAACAGAGGCCCATACTAATTTAGAAAGGGTTTGCTAGCTTTATCACATGCAAGAGACAAAGATGGATGAGCATTTCATTTTCTATTTTCCCATCTATTATGAGATTAAGGGGTTTTATTATGCTCATTTCAAGACTCAAGGAACTTCCTCTCCACTTTCTTCCAGTACCCTGACCAAAGGTGCCTTGCTCTTTACATAAGAGAAGGTCTTAGTCTCAAATCTCAAACCTTAGGTACCCCACCCATGCAAGAGACTCTAGGAGGACCACCTCTTACTTTTTAGTTGTCCCATCTAATCAAGGTCACAAGCAACAAACAGAGGCCCATAATAATTAAAACTCTAAAGCAGTGAGACCTCAAGTCTCTTCTTTTGCAACCCCCCAATTGAGAGATCGTCCTCTCTCCTAGAGACCAATGCAAAGCTACCACTCTAGACTATAGATTTCCCACCAGCGGTGTAATAGACAAACCAGATCTCGAAGGCACTAAAATTGGATGCCCTCTATCCTATGCATGCGCACATAGCTTCGCTCGAGTAGCCAGAACTTCATCTAGAGTTTATTCATTGTGGACATTGATGTTAGGAGAGCCAAACTTCCTCACGGCTATGCTTCCCCTAGGATCATACATGGCCCCACTATTCTCGATCACTCTCCTGGGATATCATGTCAGCTTTTGGGGTTACTCTGAAAGTGTTTACACTATGCTTGGGGGTGCTTCATATGATGCGGGGTTCATGGTGTGTTGATTACCCTTAGTTGTACTATGATGGACGTATGTATTGGAGTTAGCTTTCCCATGGATTGCGGCCTTGATTTGATGCTTAAATGGCACACTGCCTTAGGAGGTTGAAATACTATGTAGCTCAATGACTTCTTCATGAGAAGCACATGGAGTATGGTTTCTCACTTGGGAGGATGACTCACCTTGAAGGAGGAGCATTGGGCATCTTAAAGGAGGGCATTGAGACCTAGATGACATGGGGGCACTTGGTTGCTTGCATGGAGGCTTGTACTTGAATTGGGGACACTTGGGTTAGAAGTGATCATGTAGGTGTAGTGGAATCGGAAGTACACATGGCTTAGGAAGCAGCATTGGAGACCATTGGAGGAGAAGCATTGGACACATCTAGTGGAGTGTTCACCTTGGAACCATTGCTTATTAGACATACTTACATTGGATCTTGACATGTGTCACTTGGAGTTGGAGTGCTTCACACGTGGGCCTATCTATTGTTAAGTTAGGTTGCTTGTTGTGGACTAGGTCCACTTGTTATTGTTGGCCTTGTTACCTCCCATTTTTGCATGGGTGGTCACTTGATGACAGGGTAAGAAAAAGGCTACTGGGAGATAGTGCAGAAGGCAGGAAAACAGACCTCAAGAACGCATTAAATGAATTCAAAGGCATTCAAGGACCATACATTTGACAGAGGAAGAAAATGTTGGTGATTACAGTCAACACAGAGATTGATTTGGGAATCTTGTTTACACATCATCCGGGTTCCTTGATTTTGGTTTGCTTTTTTTTCGAATGGAGAAGAAACATAAGTTTTCCATGCTTTCATCTATGGTTACTCTAAGCGATGCGGCAAATGAAGGATGGCATTCCTAACATAAAGTTCAATAAGGTTACTATGGGTATGTCATCTAGTCCATACATAGATGCACAGGGGGAAAATATATCTTCCACATCAATCTCAAACTTCGGCATGCTGGCCAAATTTTCTGTGTTTGTACAGTTTTCATCGGTTTCAGTCCAGCTTTATTGGTCTGAGTGGCCTGCTAGCGAGCCCAGCACATCACCAACGTGGTTTGCAACAAACAGAGAAATTCTGGAAGCCAGGACGAGTAGCATTACGACAGTTGATGCTATTATAACGAATACGGGTACAATGCTTGCAGCTGGCTTTCCAAAAGTGAATCCATCAACAGTTATTGTTTGGGAGATTATTCCTGCCCATGGAAGCAAGCAATGCAGAACATTGTCGTGTAGATCAATCTACGCTTGTGAGTCAATGTTAAAAGTTGAAAGAGATAAAAATTATGCGAGTTGCCGGAGTTAAAACTCTTTGGAAATTGTCATAAGCTGAACACAGCTCCCCTTTCTCGGCAATTGATCGCATTTCCTAATTACAAAGGGGTTCCAAAAAAAAAAGATTTCTCCATCGAGTGTGTAAAGAGAGCTTTAGGTATCGTCTGCTTAGAGATCAAAGCAGTTACGACTGAGTGTGAAGTATACATGTATCCACGGAATGCCTCTGCACTTAAACTAAGTTTGAATACTGAGGAATCCGTCCACCATCGCGGGCTAAATTTCAGTATGTTGGCAGCAGTTTGATCAGTGCCAATAATTATGGCTCATCCTAACTGTCGTTTGGACGCAGTTTGTTGAGAATGAAGCAAGTATCATGCATTTGTTGACCGCCGATTACGCCAATACATGAAGTTTTGGAGCACCCGAGTCATCGCAACTATTTTCCCCAGATCATGTGCAGTCGAATGGGCAGTTTGGCAGTTCGAATCAAGGAGACGAGAGTTTCCACAGATGGCAGACAACATGATTTTCTTTTATCAAAGCAGAAAGCTCGAGATCACCATCGGATAAATTTTTGAGCGGTTGATTTAGTGAGAAAACTCACACAGTATGAGTATTTATTGTCAATCGTTGCCTTGGTGGTTTCACCGCTGCCACATGGAGCTTTGGGGCATTTATTTAACCACTTGTCATTTTTCTAAAATAGTCGGGCTTTTAAAAGCAGAGTTTGATATTATGAGCTAGGTGCTTGGCGTTGCTACGTGGAGTTTGGAAGTAGCGCGTGTCCACCTTTCCAAGAATGGATCGATCAGTAGATGGCTATTTTTAATAACTTAAAGTCCCTCGATTGGATGGGATAGTTAGGGATAGAGTTCCACGTTCTATAGCAGCGGAATGTTTCATGTGGCATCCCTTTTTGTCTCCATGCGTTATTGACGGCCGGTTTCTTTTGATATCTAAAGCAGCTAACACACAGATTAACAGCTATTACTCGGAGTTCCAGCTTCTTTTCTGCATGTATTCAGGGTTTCGTAAAGCTTCAGCAAATAGCCAGTATTAAAGTTTAATTCTTTTATGACATACACTTGGCGCTCCTAACTCCCATTCTGACTACAAGAAGATCTGAAGAGGACCAGTTATATGACATTTCGAGAAGCTCTTTGCCGGACAGGTCGACTTCTTTGGGCTATGTTCTGAGATCCTGAGGAAAATTTTGAGTCATCATTTGTGCAAGTGACATGTGTCACATCTCTGGTACCCTTTGCAAACCCTAATTAGGGCAACTGCATATTTTGCTCTACTTAAGCTAGCAGGCTTTCATTTGTAAAGAGGAAAAAACTTTGGGAGTTCTTCTCTTCCCTTGAGCATAATAGAAAAAAATATCATGGGCCTCTTTGGATAAACTCAGAACTCTCTCTCTCTTTGTATGCCATTTCTCTTTGTTTGCCATCTTTCATCTTGTCTGAGGCGATACCTCTCTTAGTTCATTTCTTTCGATTCTTAAGCTAGGATCATATGAATAGAAGGCTAACAATCTAGCACAACTTTATTTGACCCATGCTTTTCTCTTAAGTTTTGCAGCTTTCAGGTGTTCTCAGGTGCAAGAGCTCTTAGTTGGTCACTACATTCATCTGGCAGCAAGACCCATTTGAGCTCTCTTTTGACTCCATTCGCCCCTCTGATATACTGGCACTGGCCTTTCTTCGAGGACTGATCCTCCCATCTTTCCCATCACAATTTCAAAATACATCTTTTGTTACATTTGTTTCTCTAAGGAAGCCTCTTCATTTCACCTTGCCCGTTTACTGTACCTGCCTTAGCGATCCTATCTTAGGGATACCCCCCTAGAGTTGAAGGAGAGCCAACCTGAAGCGTAGAGGAGAGAAGTGTGGTGACATTGGCCTCTCTTCTGAGAGAGTTGTCATCCAGCTGGTGTGTTACATTTTGGGCTTCAACACACGCATGCCATTTTGGGAGACAACAAGCCTCCCTCACCTTTCATATAAATAAAGGAAGGAGAGAGGCTTTCCATCATATTCATTTTTGTTTACTCATGTACTCATATACTTGTGTTAGATATGTAAGCTAAAGCAAACTAGTCTCTTTGTACTCTCCTTCATTGCATTTTCTCTCTTTTGTCTTGAGCACTAGGGTTCTTGAGGGAATCCAAGGGAAGAATAGGGTTAGGGTTTTACCCTGGGAAGACAAGGGAAGCTAGGGTTTGGGAGAAACCCTAGAGGAGCAAAGGCAACACTTTATCTAGTAGATCTTGTGAGAGAAGACTAAAATTTTGTGGCATTTGGAAACCCTAGTACTACTTAGAGTGCTTGATGTGGAGAAGATTGGGGGAGAATATCTTGTAGACTTGTGTGACACAAATGATGGTGCCAAAGAGGACTTGTTATTGTGTTAGACTTGTTGTGGATCTTTGGTGGACTGACTAGCTTAGTTAGGAGAGATTCCTAGCTAGGAGAAGTTGGTGTCTATGTTTTATAATTTTGGTGGATGCCCTAGCTATGGTTTGGAGAGCTTGACTTATACCAAAATGTATTCATCTGTTGGTATGTACCCAGCGGTCCAAACTTTGTGTACTTGCAAACTTGAATTTAAGCTTATGTTATATTAATAATTGAGTAGTTTCTAGTGTTGATTATGCTTGCAGATTTGCAAAACATTGAACAAAATTTGCTAAGTGATTTAACAAACATCTAGAAGTGGAAGGGGTGGATTTACTACTGTAATAATCTGCTGTAATGTCATTTTCAGATCTGTAATTTGTTTAAGATCTGTAAGTACAATTGATTGGTATTTATCATAGTTACCAGAATCGCACTTTAAATCGCAATTTCCCAATTTAAATCTGGATCGGGCCCTAAACGAGTCGATTTAAACTGGGCCGACATTTACTCGAGTTGACCGATTTTGACCAATTCAACGTGATTTTGACTCGAGATTTAAACCTTTTCCGAAGTTTCAGTAGCGATTTTTTGGCCCACATGCAGCCCAAAAATTGATAAAACCCTGATTTTGACCGTGTTTTCTCATTTCTTCATTTGTTGTGGGTGTACTCGTCTACGTCCTGTGTTTTCTTCCAGCTGGTGTGAAGGAGCAGTGACCATCATCTTCATAGTGGGTTGTGGCTACCTACCTGCACAAGAGTTAACTCATTACTCAATTGTGAACTGTGCAGTGTGAGGCGTCACTGTGAACAATGTTGTGAGTCGTAATTGTGAACAATGTGAAGGGGTAGCCGACAATGACAAAGTTTGAAACTTGAAGTTTAAATGACGTAAGGGGAAAACCTGGGCAGTACTTAACTCACGGGTTAAGGGGTAGCAAAAGTCACATGTTAAGGGGCAACGATCATGGGCAAGAGTTAACTGAAGTTTGACACTCAGCCAGCTACTAAACTTCTGTGGATGAGAATTGATATATTTTGGACATCTATTGATATCTTTTCAACATCTATTGATAACTTGCAGTATATGGAGATGGGTATTTGAATATCTATGAAAATTGTTTTTTTAATTCAAAATATGTGTTTATATTTAATTTTTTGTATTTGCCGATTTTTTCCTGATCCAATTCAAACACTTCGCTCTTTTGCCTTGCCAATTTATTGTCGATTCCGATTCCGGTAACTCTTGTATTTATTTTCTTAGGCTGTTGTTGTAATCCAATATTTCAGATCTAAATTTGTTGCTGTAATCTAATATTTCAGATTCAGATTTGCTAATGTAATTTAATGTTTCAAATTCAACCTGTTGCCGCCTAATACACACCTGGGGGGAAAGCGGTAGGAAACCTTCAAGCCGCTCGGTGTGTCCTTGGGGGCAAGTCAGAGTCAATTGTTGTCACCTGATTACTCGACTCCTCTGTCTAGGCTTACTCCTAGCGAAGCCAAGGGGGGTGGTCCCTATAAAAATATTCTAAGGCTTTTTAACTATGAAAACAAGTAAAAAGCTAATCTGGGAGTTAATGTGATGGAAATGAAAAAATATAACAACTAAGCACAGTTTGCAATTATAATTTGATAAACACAACACAAAATATAAAGATATTCACGACATTTTATGATTTAAGTTAAGAAATTATATCGTATGATGACCAATGCCGAGAAAATAAATGCAAGTGCTTGATGTGAGTGTCGTGAAAGTATTACAAAGGCTTGTTGTATATTTTAGATTATTAATGAATATTATGGGAGTGGGTTAATTCTTGGTTTGGCACAAAAGAAACCTAACCTCTTGAACTGATGGCTATAGCGCCTTTACCAAGTGTCCAACAAGGCGAGGATGAACCTGCTTAAAGTAGCCTTCTAACTCTATGGTGTCCACCCATGCAACCTCTCGAGTTCTTAAAGTTGATTTCAATTGGATTTCCTATTAAAACTAAGAGCTCTACACCTTTTTCTGATTGACCCAACTGTTCAGACTAGGCTGCAACGATCAAGAGCATACTTCAGGCTTTGAGCGTTGGTTTATTTTATTAAAATATGAAGTGGATTGTTAAACTAAACTAAGCCCCAAGAGTCTCTTTTCCACACACCATAGAATGGTGCAGTACTTTGGGAAAGCAAGGGGAAAAATTATTAAGTTAATTTTAAGAACAATTGTTTGTAGTTGAAGCACAAAACATGAAATAGATAGATCGATGGAAATAGGTCCTTTGAGGACATTTGTGTGCTTTAGTGATGTTATTTAACTACTAAGAACTTAATGAAACTAATCTAAAACAAAAAATTTAAAAAAAATCAAAAAATCAAAACAAAAAAAACGCGAATCCCCCCTGGGGGGATGATAGGGGCAGGTGCTGGAATAGCCTGTTGAGCTCTTTTTATTTTTTGGTTACAATCAAGGAAATGGAGAACTACTGCTTTCCCTTTATCATTAGGGAACAAGTCAGTTTACAGTACAAAATAGAAAGTGAAAGTGCTTAAAAAGGGTTCTCTAGATGGTCCTAGAGGCTCTTGAATCCAACTTTTTTGAGTTTTTATTGTTCAAACCTGCTAAGCATGCAAGAAAAACCAGCGAGCTTAGTTTATCAAAAAAAGAAGCCAAAAACACTTTAAGAGTGTTTCTGGTAATACTACAAATCAGTATGAAATTTCTAGACAAACTAGCATATAAAAAGGGCTTTCCGGATGAACTCGGAAGCTTCTAAATCAAGTTTTTTTATTAATTTAAAAGTGCAAACCTGCTAAGCATGCAAAAATTTCCAGCGAGCTCTTTTTGTTAGGAAATGGCCAAAAAGTTAAAAACTCTTAGAAAACGATTTGGCCACACTTACAAAAATCTACAAAAAAATTTAAGTAGACTAACTACAAAAATGAAAAAATGAACTAAGTAAGGAAAGCTAGAAAGCTTCCCTTCTTAGGATCTTTGCTTGTCTCTTTAAGATATAGCAAGCAAATGTTAGGCACTAGATTGCTTGATAAAACTTTTGGAAATAAGAAAAATGCTCTATCTTGCCTTTTAGATCTACTTTAAAACTTTCAAAATAGAGAAATAGCAACCTAGATCTAGATTTAGCAAATGAAACTTTATGATTTTAGATTGCTACTATTCAGATCTACTTGTAAGAATAACTTTTCAATTGGGATCTAAATAAAAATAGGAATGGTAATCGAGAAAGAATAGAAGAAGTGGATCGAGAAGTTTGAACCCATGGGGGTTGAGCACTGAAGATGGGCAATGGAGTCTCTTTCCTGATGCACCAGTGGAATCGAGTGTCTTGATCGGATCTATTGGATGGAGTATAGAGCTAACATGCTCACCACATCCTCCAGCTTAAGCAACCTGCAGAATCACAACACAACTAGCAAAGAGGATTAAAAGCATATGTGTAAATGAACAATAGAAAACTTGAGAAATTATAGATTCAAACAAGATATCATACTACTTCTAGCATTCTAATATCATTGACAAAAGTAAGCAACCTATAAAGCACTACTCATTATTCCTTATGAAAGATAACTTCCCTTTAAAGGAAAAATGGATCCCAACAATTGCAAGCATGAAATAGAAGAGATACAAGTTACCTCATGTTATCAAAACACACCAAATCCGACCAAGGCCAAGAACAGGGTAAGCCTCCAAAGCCTTCTTATTAACTCAATGAAAAATATTACAATACTTTGCCAACAGGGGTTTCACCTTTCGATGCCAACAATGGAGCAAAAAGCCTCCTTTAAATAAGAAATCTCATTCAAACTAGGGCACAATTCCCAAGGAGGGGGCATCAGATGAGAGGGAGTTAACTAGATCTTCCTCGGCTTGATTGGAATCATCTAATCCGGAGCTCAGTTCATCCACAGTTGACTGTACAATCACTTTAGTTCATCCTCAGTTCAACTCCGAACACTTTCCTTTGATTTAGGAATTTGTCTTTTTATTTAATGTCTTTATTTTGACATTTATTTTGTCTTTTTTGGAGTATTTGAGTAAATATCAATTTTTTAGATAAATACTTACTCAAAACTTAGGAAAAGTGGGTTTATGGGTTAAACGGGTGCTTTGGCTTAGAAAACGAGCATCCATTTATCAAATTCCACCCACAAACCACGTAATTATTACATTTTGAATTTTTTCAATTAAACCATAGGAAAAATGGTTTAATTAATTGAAAAAATTAATCTTTTAATAAAACCAAAAAAATTGGTCCATGGCCGCGAAAATTTAAAAAAAAAAAAGTTGATTTTAACCACCTAGGGACCTAGTACATGACCATATGACTTTATCTTAGTGTCTAGCATGTTTATATATGTTATAGAATGGACTCTAATAACCCCCCAAGGCCTAACCACCATTTTGGGCATTCCAGCTTTGGACGTGTAGGATAAAAACTCATCGATTATACTCAGCTAAAGGCAACGCATAATTGACAAGGGAAAAAACTCCTTGGAATACCTTCTTTGGTTTTCAAGTCCTAGGGAACCGGGTCACTCAAAGACCACCATGCTCGCACACACTTTATTACAAACCCCGTGGGGCATGGTCATGTATAACAAAATTGAAAAAGGGGCCTTGAAAAGGCTTGATTTGGTACTTCTGAACACTGATATGCACAACCATTTGAGCAACACTGGAGGCTCTCTTGAAGTCCAATTGAGTGCAACTCAGGTGGTAACACAGCCCTAATGCTGAAACTTCACAGGAAATAGATTCAATAACCTCAAGGCTGTGGTGAAATTTCTAAAATTGCATTAACAGTAAAGGATCCAAAGTTTCTTTATATCATCCAACAAAGCACTGGTCATTTCACAGTGGTTGACGACATTGAGGTGGAGGATACTCTTCCACAATCCCCCCACTCTCACTTAGCAGCCAATTTCAACCCACCTTGACATTCTCCCTTGGCACAGCCATGTTGCATTGATCTCAGTTTCTATCACTTTACCATGTACTTTTTTATTCCTTCCTATATTTATAGTTCTTTCTACTTTTGTTCTATGAGATGCCTTTCTCACTCCCACATTGTACTTTTCTTCACAAGATATTATCCAGTTCCATTGACCTTCTGTTCTGGTCATTTCTTGTACATTAATAAAATCATCTCATCTTATCTAGATGCTCTACACTTGGTCATTTTTAACAATCCAGCTCACCAAAATAGACTTCACTATACTTATATTAGAGGCATCCTTCACTAAGTGGTGGAACTGTGTTGGTGTGGGCAATATGGAGTTCAGGGTGAATGATGTAGCCCTTTGCTCAACATTAAGGGGACAAGTAAATCTTGTGTTGTGCTAGCATTAATGGGAGACTTTAGGTGGAGACCGAGCACCAACTCAACCGGTCAAACAGGATTTGTTAGTTGTGCCCTATGTTGGCATTCTCCTTATCTTTCATTTTCTATCCTTTTACTTAAATTTTTAACATTACCATTAATTGTTTTAGGAAGTTTGAGAGTGGTTCCAACCTCATTGGACTTCAAATTCAAAAAGTAGAATTTTTTATCCCATTTAAAATTCAACAGGCTTGACGGTTTTTAGGATTTCAGGATTGAAATGTTTCCACTGGATTCTATCATGTAAGAGGGTATCGGATTGGCATTTAATCAAACACATCATCTCCTCTATGTACCTT
The DNA here is from genome assembly GCA_027924585.1 of Larix kaempferi. Classification (NCBI taxonomy): domain Eukaryota; kingdom Viridiplantae; phylum Streptophyta; class Pinopsida; order Pinales; family Pinaceae; genus Larix; species Larix kaempferi. The sequence continues at coordinate 14,045,709 of BSBM01000407.1, read as the reverse complement.
GATGTTGGTGGTGTTGATTGTTCAGATTGATGTTGGCGGCCTCAACACTAGTTTTTGAAGAATCCCTAGGATATAACCTATTTATTGATGTACTTTGGTTCAGATATGGATTGCACTTTGTGCTATTTTGGTTGTATGCACTCTTACTTGCTATATACATGAGAAACATCGCATATTTGTGTATAATGGTTTGAATTATGATGGATGCACATGTTTTTGTTGACATATGCATCAAAATATATAAAAAAACATATATAATATAAAAACACTTCCACACTGGAAGCTTTTGAAAATTTCGCTTTTCGCTCCCGCTCCCAAATAACATTGGTTGTGCCATCTTTGAAAGGTTGAGATAAAGATGCACTTCATCTTCCGCTACCCCATATACCACAATATATGTGGGAAGTGTTACCAACTAATTTGTACATTAGTTGGATTTCCTGTGAGCCGCCAGAGTTGTGAACATTTCCAATGTTCATCATCAGTGTTCAGAAGTCCAGAAGATATTTTCAGGGCCATTTTGCCCCCTTCGTAATAATTGCATGTTCATATCCCCTTGGAGGATAGTGTAAAAATGTACTAGCATGACAATCTTATGTAAAGAACTTGGCTTCCTAGGAGTTAGACATCAAAGGTGATCATTCTATGGTGTTTTTTCCTTGTCAATTATGCAATGTTGAATATGCGTTGTATAATCGACGAGTTTTTCACTCACTCCTCCAAAGCTGGAATGGTCATCTTGATGTTTAGGCCTTAGGACATTATTAAAGTTCATGTGTCAATGTTTATGAGCTTGCTCGACATATAATTGAGTCACTATGAACATGCACTAGGTCCCCTAGAAGTTTGAGTCAGTTCAGAGAAAAAAATAATTTCCCGTTTTATGGGCTTTTTTAATGATTTTAATTAAAAAACTAAAAATATAATAAAATGTGATCTAAGGGTTGTTTTTGCCATGGTGGTGGTCGTTTTCTAACCTGGAGCACCCACAAAACCCCAAAACCCACTTTTCCTAAGTTTTAAGTGATTATTTATCTCTTTAATAAAAAATTCTCTCCTAAATAATAAAAGAGAATTATTTAATTAAAAATAATGAGATAGGGAGAAAATCAATTTCTCTAAAATAAGGGAAATTTGTCCAAATAAAGTGCAAGTCCTAATGGAAATCAACACCAAAGGTGATTTCAATCAAGTCTTGGAGCTTTCAGTTAAGGATTGACTCACAACAAGAGAATCTCTCTTGGGAGTTACACCCTCCCTTCATGATAGGCGACTTTGCCTATTTGGAGACTCGTTATTGGATGGAGGAGATTACAATTGTTGAGATATTGTAACTTCAAAGAATATTATATCTGTACTTTATTATTCCGGAGATGTTTCATTCCTACGTACAGATCTTATTGTATATCCGGAGATGTTTGTTCCTCCGTCGGAATGTGGTAACTTGGGTTATTAGACTTCCCTAGTGGGGGTCGGCCCTGTATGTGTTATGTGGGTCAAAGGGTTGTTAGACCACCCTAGTGGGGTCGGCCCAGTCAGTTATAGTGGGGTGTTTAACCCAGTGGTAAAGTTGGGGCCGACCTAGTTAATATAAAGTACAAGTCGGAGATGTGTATAAATAGAGGAGGTATGTTCCTCATTATACACACACTTCCCTCACTTAGAATGTAGCGCACTTGTGGAGGAGAGGTCTGCTATGGTGGACGAGGAGATCATGTCTTTGGTTTGCATCTTTGTATATTGCTAGTCATCTATATTGAGGAAGCTTTGCTTGGTTTTCTACCCCATGAGGGTTTCCCAGGATAAATCTGTGTCTCTTGTGTTTATGCTGTGCTTGTTGTTTCTTCAGTGATCCTGTATATGCTATTATTGTGAAATGGAATGTAATGCTGCTACTTTCTGTCTTGGCATACTGAATCTTAACATGGTATCAGAGCTAACCTGAAGGAAGGCAATGTATGGCACTTACGACACTTGCTTCACTTGTGACAATTGCTTCACTTGCGACAATTTGAAGGTTTGGGTTTTACATAGCAAAAACCAGTCATCGTGGAACTTTCGCTATAAATCCATTTCTGCGAAGGTTCAGGATCTGAAAAGTTTACAGGTCGTAGATAACATCCCCAAGTACCTTGTGTCCAAAGGACACCCTCAGATTCGTTGTACTTGGTGAGTTATGATCCGTACAAGTTAGGGTTTCTGCCTCTTCCAGATCTCAGTCAAAATCAGGTGACCTTGGCAAAAAGGTCATAACTTGGGCTAGGAAGCTCCAAATGAAATTTCGTAAAAAGTGACAGGTAGTACACAGACTGTACTATTTCAGGAAACTTTTTTAGAGGCCGAAGTTGAACCAGTGACACGTGGCACGCTGTACAAGTTCACTCTCCTGTTTTATCCCATAAACAGGTCACGTTGCAACACTTGGCATAACTCTCTCTCAAAAAATCCAATTGAGGTAAGACCTGTCAGGATGGAAAGATGATAGGTCAGGCTACCACAGAAAACGTTTTCAGACCTTGTGGAGCGAAAAGTTTGGAGTTACAGTAGAAACAATCAGGTACATATTTCTGTCAAAACAGAATTATTTTTGGAGCACCTTTATTCATGGCTTCCGAAATTTAGGGTTTCGGAGAAAGTTAGAATTTTTGGAATCGGAATCCACGGCTGAATGCTACTCAGGAAAATCGAAATTTAGAGACCATGATCGAATTTTTTGGTTGGGTAGAAGACCGGGCTTGATCAAACCCCAGTTCGGGATTTTGATCGGAAAGATGGAAAATTTAGGGCTTCAGCAAAAGTTGGAATTTTTGAAGTCTGTAACCATGGCTGGAAGCTCCTCAAAAAAATAAGAATTAGAGCCTTGGATCGAACCTTTTGATTGGGCAGAAGGGTGGGCTTCATCAAACCCTAGTTCAAGATCCTGTCCAGAAGATCCAGAAGTTTCGAAGGCAAATTTTGAGGGGTCAAATTTTGGAGATTTCAAAATTGAAGTATGCTCAACTCAGGAAGACACATCCTTCCATCCATTCAGAAGTGTGAAAGTCAAAGATTGAATTTTTAGGGTTTCTCTAGCAAACCCTAATCAAACTCCAGATCCAGTTTCAGGGGGAGTTGAGGCTAAGACCTTACATAAGAAGACTACAAGAAGTCTCGACAGGTATGACTTAAGGAGGTTCAGGTATGTCTTGAAATCTGATTCCTGATTAAGTTCATAATGTGTTTGTCTTCATATTATTTATTAGTACAATCTTGATTAATGTTAGAATTATCTTATCACCCAAGTAACAGTATGAATGCATGTGAATGATCGAAGACATTCATTGATTAGGGCTATATGATTGTACTAATGCATTATGGTGTTGTATGAGGTTGATGTTGTCTGCTAACAAGATACAGGTACATCACGAAAGACAAATCAAGTTCCATGACCATGACAACATGAAGACAAAGACTCATCCATAATCTTTGTTCTACTTACAGGGTACATATTACTTTGTTATATTATGCTTAACCTATGAGATATGCAGGTTCTAGCACAGGATCTCTAAATCATTGAAGAGAACAAAGAAGATATTGTCTAGGTATGTTAGACATAACTAAGCAGGTATACTAATCCAGGTATGTTTTCCTATGTCAAGTTAGAATCTTACCTTGTGTTAGGATCCCTTATATAAGTATACTTGGTATGATTGGTTATGCTTATTCATAAAGTTAGTAATCAAGGGTTTATGCATATTATGTCTCTTATCTTGATGATTTAACTAACCAGAAGAGTACTATGATCAAACAAGATTATGCATGAGTAAAAGAAGACTTCCTTGAAACCCTGAATACTAATGATCATGACTATACATATTCAAGATTATTTAGAATTATAATGTTTTGATAATATTGAGAATATACTAATGAATGTATGTTTGTGCATGAGATCATGAGGATAACACTAGTGCACACTTGAGCATGCACAGTGGTACAGAATGAATAGAAGTTCAAAAGACATTTAGAAGATCAAGCGGGAGGCAACCACACAAACATAAAAGATAAGTATTTGAGTTGTTATTTGAAATAATAAATAGATTGTATGCATATTTGTATTCATGCTGAGTGTAAACATTCATAGAGCATTGAATAGTATACTACTAATATGCATATGATTGATAAGTTGGACAAAACATTCCATTGTAGCTTGTCTAGAATGAAACCTCTTTGCTAGCATGCTGAGAGCTGTGCACACTCTCGATAGTATGTTCTGGTAGAGATGGAAGGCATCTAGATAGCCACTGTATGCATACAGGATATGGAAAAGTGTTATGCCAATGTATTGGTCAAGATAGTTGCATAACTATGTAAATGATATTTGTATGCATAATAGGTTATCATGTCAACATGATTTCATGATTATGAAGTATTACTAATCATGTACTTAATTTTGATTTATAGGAAAGATCATGGAGAATGATGAACACCGCACAAGTGATGGATGTTCAACATGAATATTTACAAATCAAACATAATATAGAAGGCTCGTGGCTAAAATATTCTCTTAGAAAGAGGAAGAGAATCATGACGAGATGTTTGCTCCAAGTGACTAGATAAGACCATTCTCTTAATGATGTAATTAAAGAAGAAGTGTGAATCAAGTTCTGTATGGGTACCCAGGATCGATAGTAAATTGATGAGCTTAATGATCACCATTGGTGATGTGGATCTCAACCTTTGCTACAAGGTTGAATATGGTTTTTATACACAGATGCAAGAAGGAACTCACCACAGGATGAGCTTAATGATCACCATGGGTGATGTGGATCTCAACCTTTGCTACAAGGTTGAATATGGTTTCTATACACAGATGCAAGAAGGAACTCACCACAGAGTTCGAATGATGTTGAGGCTCATATCAGTAGACCCATCTGACGAGAGATGGCACAGATAGATGGCTGCAGAAATGAAATTGAAAGATCTCAAATTGATGCATTACTTTCTAGGTCTAGAAGTATGGAAAGGCTCATAAGGAATCTTTCTCAACCAGGGAAAGTATGCCGAGAAATATTAAAAGGACTTGATATGTTGGAATGGCCACTCTCATGGATTCCAACTTGAAGCTGTTAGTGAATGACTCATCAGAGTTAGTGTATATAACTCTGTACAGACATATTATTGGGTCGTTGATGTATCTGACAAATACCAGGCCAGATATATACCTTGCTGAGAACACCTTGAGTCAGTATCTAGTGGAAACTAGATATGTTCATCTGATAGTTGCAAAAGCATGTGATGAGGCATCTAAAGGATATGATAGACTTTGATCTATGCTATCTTGGAGATCATGACTTCAGATGGCTTCACAGATGTTGATTGAGCAGAAAGTGTATCAGACAGGAAGAGCACATCGAGAGGATGTTATTGTCTAGGATCAGCCATGATCTCGTGGTTTAGCAGGAAGCAGTCTAGTGTGGCTCTCAGCACAAGCGGAATATATGGATGCTTGCTCTGCTAGTTGTGAAGAAGTATGGCTTCAGGATTGTTTGACTTAGAGATAGACCCAACTGTGATCCTATGTGACAAACAGAGTTGTATCAAGATGACAGAGAATCCAATGTTCCATGATAAGTCAAAGCACATAGAGATTTGACATTTCTATATACAAGATATTGGCACAGAAAGGAACTATAAAGTTCAAATTTGTAACAGGTTACCGATGTACTAACCAAACCTCTACCTCAAGTGAACAAGTTGCCAATGTACTAACCAAACCTCTACCTCAAGTAAAAGTTTGAGTATTTCTGAGACAAGCTTGGTGTAGTTCAGAAGGACCCTCCTCGAAAGGGGGAGTGATATGGTCGATGATGAGGCCACCTGTTCCAACGATGAGGTTGATGATGAGGTTGCCTGTTCCGACGATGAGGTCGATGAAATGGTCCTTAGACTTTGTGGACGATAAGAGGATTGTATCATCCGTGGACTTCAGTCCTAAAGTGATCCGCAGACAGATGTCTCCGAGAGTAAGAGGATTGTATCATCCATGGACTTCAATCCTAAAGTGATCCGCAGACAGATGTCTCCGAGAGTAAGAGGATTGTATCATCCATGGACTTCAGTCCTAAAGTGATCCATAGACATATGTCTACGAGAAGTGGTCCTTAGTGGACGAGAGGGATTGTATCATCCCCGGACTTCGGTCCCTGAATTGATCCGTAGACTCTTGTCTTCGAGAAAGATGTTGGTGAATGATGTAATGTGCGCTCCTGGACTACTTAGCAGTGGGTGATCATTCACGAAACCTGTAATGATGTAATGTTCGCTCCTGGATTAACAGGTGATCATTCATAGGTTGTAAATCCTAGATTTAATCTAGGTCACACCCCAGTTGAAATAGTACTGGCTCTGTGGTTGATTGGAATGATGTAATGTTCGCTCCTGGATTGCTCAATGTAGCAACAGGTGATCATTCACAGGTCCTGTAATGATGTAATTTTCGCTCTTGGACTGCAGCAGGTGATCATTCACAGGTGATAAAATCCTAGGTTTAATCTAGGTCACATCCAGTATGAAAAAGGACTGGCACTGTGGTTGGGATTGCATCGTACCTGAATGCTTGGTTCAAAATGTACGTGACAGGATTGCATCGTCCTTGGACTCATGTCCTAAAGTGATAGGGATTGATCATCCCGTAAGCATATTAGGATTGCATCGTCCTTGGACTTATGTCCTAAAGTGATAAGGATTAATCATCCTGTAAGTAGATTGGGATTGCATCGTCCCTAGACATGGTGAGATGTCTTAAATTGATAAGGACTAATCATCCTGTAAGCTGATTCGGGATTGCATCGTCCCTAGACATGGTGAGATGTCTTAAAGTGATAAGGACTAATCATCCTGTAAGCTGATTCAAGATTGCATCATCCCTAGACATGGTGAGGTGTCTTCAAATGATAAGGATTGATCATCCTGTAAGTTGATCTGGATTGCATCATCCATAGACATGAGAGATGTCTTAAATTGAGAGGGACTGATCATCTCGTAAGCAAATCAGGATTGTATCATCCTTGGACCTATGTCCTAAAGTGAGAGGGATTGATCATCCCGTAATAGGATCTTGTGTGTTGCAGGGTATGCTGCTATTGTGTATACTTGTATTGATGAGGATACTTGTATTGATGATATGGATACTTGTATTGATGAGGATACTTGTATTGATGATATGGATACTTGTATTGATGAGGATACTTGTATTGATGATATGTATACTTGTATTGATGAGGATACTTGTATTAATGATATTTATACTTGTATTGATGATGTTGTTGATCGTGATGATCTAGATGACGATGCTATTGATCGTGTTGATCTAGATGACGATGATGTTGATCGTGATGATCTAGATGACGATGTTGCTGATCGTGATGATCTAGATGACGATGTTGATGATCGTGTGATGACGATGCTGATGATTGTGTGATGACGATGCTGATGATCATGTGATGACGATGCTGATGATCGTGTGATGACGACGCTGATGATCGTGAGGTTCCAGATGTTGCTGTTGTTGTAGTTGTTCGAGTGCTGCAGAAGATAAAGACTCGGTACTGAAGATGTTAATGTTCCAGTATTGAAGATGTTCTAGTAACTGCTTGAGTTACTGATGATGTTGAGAAAGCTTCCAATGATTTATAGATGTATCATGTATGATGTTGATGACTCCTTGCTCGTGCAGATGCTGTTATAATATCCTTTCTCGTTAAGGGGGAGTGTTGAGATATTGTAACTTCAAAGAATATTATATCTGTACTTATTATTCCGGAGATGTTTCATTCCTCCGTAAAAATCTTATTGTATATCCGGAGATGTTTATTCCTCCGTCGGAATGTGGTAACTTGGGTTATTAGACTTCCCTAGTGGGGGTCAGCCCTATATGTGTTATGTGGGTCAAAGGGTTGTTAGACCACCCTAGTGGGGTCGGCCCAGTCATTTATTGTGGGGTGTTTAACCCAGTGGTAAAGTTGGGGCCGACCTAGTTAATATAAAGTACAAGTCGGAGATGTGTATAAATAGAGGAGGTATGTTCCTCATTATACACACACTTCCCTCACTTAGTATGTAGCGCACTTGTGGAGGAGAGGTCTGCTATGGTGGAGGAGGAGATCATGTCTTTGGTTTGCATCTTTGTATATTGCTAGTCATCTATATTGAGGAAGCTTTGCTTGGTTTTCTACCCCATGAGGGTTTCCCAGGATAAATCTGTGTCTCTTGTGTTTATGTTGTGCTTGTTGTTTCTTCAGTGATCCTGTATATGCTATTATTGTGAAATGGAATGTAATGCTGCTATTTTCTGTCTTAGCATATTGAATCTTAACAACAATGTTTAGGAGGGGCGGCCCTCTCTTGAGGTGGCAGCCACCTCATCCTATCACGCCAACCAAGTGTTTGTTGAGGCCTAAATCAATGGAGATCACTCCCTCTTCAAGGTTGCGCCCTCTCTAGCCCTAGATTGCTCCACGATTTGCCCCCCCTCTCTCCATTCTTCTATAAAAGCAAGGCTTGCTCCATTGTTTGAGATGGATGCAAGTAACATCTGCTAGTTTTGTAATGTTATTCCTTTCTGCATCTATTTGAATAAAGTTGAGACTTTGGAGGTCAGACTGATGGTGCAAGAGCTCTTATTGTGGTGAATGTTTAGCTAATAAACTGAGGTGATATATTATGCTCAGTTCTTTTCCTTTTTATGCAAGTGTTGATTATATAGCTAAAGAAGATTATATGCTAATCCATAGAATAGACATTTGAAGGTTCAATTTGTTTAATTATGTGTAGTTATCTAAGATCTGAGAGTTGCATTTTGTAGTCAGTTATACTTGCGCACTTTTAATTTTGTTTAATCTACCATACTAGATTTAATCATTTGTTTGAAGGGTTTTCTAGCTTTGCAGATCATCAAGCATGGAGTAGAGATCGGAGCTTGGCTGCATCTTATCTTTCTCCACCACATTTTTTATGAATCTAATGCCTTCTTGTATTGCAGGCGCTTCATCTCTCGAACTTGTTCAAGCTTGGGCTTGAGTTCTTCCTTCTTCCTTCTTAAAATCTTAAAACAATCTTCCTTTTCCATCTTTTGTTTTAGAAAGAAGCAAGTAGATTTAGTCTTCAAGATTTCAAATTTTTAAAGTCTATTTGCATTTATCATAAGATCTAGGAAGCTTAAAGAAATATCATATATCTAGATCTACTTTTCTTAAGTACTTGAAGTATTACATTTTTCCTATCATTTGCAAGTATTAAGTTGTATTTTTCATGTGATTTAGCTAACAAATACTAACATCCTAATAAATTTGTTGTTTGCTGATTTTTGTCATTTTGTCATAGAAAAGCGAAGGAACAAAGCGATTTTGGGAACTTGAACCATTAAAGAACCTTCTTTTCTAATTCTTTGCATTTTCCAAGCCTTTTCAAGCTCCTTAAAGTCTCTTGAATCTCATTTTTACGGATCAAGAGCACTCTCTGTCGGAGAGTTAAAAATTTGTAATAATGTAATAAAAAGCAAGTGAGATAATGGCTCCCACACCCTTTTTCCCCCATTTGGGGGAAGGCTGTATTTGTCCCATTTATTTATTTGCTTTATACCTGCACTGCATTAGATTAGTTTTTTCTTGCTAGAGTAATTCTTTCATTTTTTGCAATTAGATCTAGATTTGCTTTTAAGTTTTTACTTTACTTTAATTTTAGCGAAACCAGATACTGACCCAACAGTGCTCTACCGAAGTACCCGAAAGGGGAAAAGATATTCACTGCTGTAGTAATTAGAAAACCCTTCCTTTCAGTTTTATTTTACTTTTTTTTGGAATTAACCCCCTTGCTCTCCCAAGTACGGTCTACTGACCTGAAAGAGATTCTTGGGTTTAATAATCAAGAAAAACATTGCTCCAAAATTTGTAAAATTTGGACTCCATTCTGTATGCTCTGCACCCCTGCGGTTCATCCGACCAGTAAGGTGCACCAAAAGGAATTGGAAGTGGCTAGTGTTTAGTTTAACAACATTTCAATTAAATTCCCGTAACAAAAATCCGGCGTTACTTCGATTTGATCGAAAGTGGGCAAATTTTGCAAAGGAAGCGGGAACTACTGGAAAGAGACCTCGGAGTCCCGTTAGGCTACATACTTGTTGGTGTAGTGTTGAACATCCCCTCGAGACTCCATTCCTGCCCACATGTTCTTGTGTGGAGCCACTTAGACCAAAACCCAGACATATTCCCCATACCACAAGGTATATCAAGAATTATGGTTTTTCCCTTTAAATCAACTCATCCTTTCATCTAATTTAAAATAAACCAAGTACACTTGCAAAACATCCCACAACAGCACTATTACAATTTGTGACTCCATCGACACTAATCTTTACTTTACAGCAACAATATTTTATTTGCTTATTATCATTCGCAATTGTTGTTTCATTTATGTTGCTGATTTGTTTAAACAATTTGCAATAAACTTGGTCATTATTTACAATTTCATCTAAAAACTCCTAAACAACACTCATTCCCATCTGTAACAATTAAACACAATCTAAAGAGCCTTAGAAAACTCTTTGATAGGGTCTACCCCCTTGGCTTCGGTTAGGAGTTTGCCTAAACGGAGGAGTCAGGATCAGGTGACAGCATGACTCGAGACTTGCCCCCAAGGATGCACCTAGCAGCTTCAAAAGATTTATGTTGCGTTTCCCCCAGGTGTGCTTTTCGGTGAAAACAGGAGGTACCATTGTCTTTTCAGGGAGTTATAGACCCTCTCTAGTTTCTTGAGGTACCACAACTAAACATGCTTGGCCTTATACATGCAAGAGGTGCCCTCAAGCTTCATTCCCATAATCTTCGACCACCTCCTAGACCAATCTCCACCTAGGAGATCACTTCCTTTTTATGGTGCTCCCATCTGCTAGGGGCACCAAGAGATAGATGGATAACGACTTTGGCATCGATTCCAGATCAATGTAGGTTCGTGGGTCTATCCCTACTTCCTAGAGGCCTATGTGGCATTGTTAGTCCATATCCCACCACAGTAGCCAGACGAGCTCACCTAGGACCCAGCAAAGGTCACGCTCTTTCACGCAGCAGTGCAATACGCAATCCAGATCCTCCTCTAGGTCCTCCTTCGGACAGTCTTCTATCTTGGTACATCCTCCTTTCAAATCTACTCTCCGCTTCCAGAGTTTTGTTCACATGCTTTAACTTATATCAACACTTTACTTTATGAATCTTGCTTCTCTTTATAGGAGTTGTCTTTGTGCTCCCATTTTGTATCGACATCCTTGTATTTGGCAATCTGCTTGACCTACTTCGGTGGTCATTAGTAGGAAATTAATAAAATTACCTTATCTTATCTTATCTTATCTTTGTGGCTCCTGGATCAACTTAAGAAGTGGCGGTGGAATTAATGGTGTAATCTGTATATGTGGCCATGGCAATCTCAAATTGTGCCATTAATGCATTTGGTTAAGCATTAACTATGGCTAAGGCCATCATTTATCGTAATATTGGGTTATGGTTAAGGCCAACCTAGTTAAGATTGACATGTAAGCTCAATAATCCACCTAGGATGTGTGCCCCACTAATGTAGGCCCATAACCCATCTTGAGAGGACACCCTACTTGAGTTGAATATAAATACACAACTCAAACCTCATTTGTAAACTATATTTTTTAATTGAGCTAAGGCTCTCTAATGCAAGTGTTTTAAGCCTACGGCCACTAAACCTTTGGTATTCTCTTGTAATTGGCATATTTTCTCTTTTAAGTGCATTTGTGCATCTTATGTGGACACTCATGCTTCGCAATTATCTTGTCTCTAGTGCACTTTGTTAAAGTTAATGCAACTGTGACAGCCATTCTCTGGGAGGATGGCACGCTAGTCAATTAACTAGGGTTCCTGGTCAGTTAACTAGGGTTCTTGGTCAATTAACATCTAGGGCCCCCAACATTCTACTGGGGTTCTTGGTCTGGGACCAAGCAGGTTAGAGCCATGGCAAAGTCCCTAACATGTGGCTAGGGCCCCTATCTGTCTCTAGGGAGTTCTGGTCAGGGACCAGACAGTTTCTTGGTCAAGAGGACCAAGCAGATCCAGCAGGCAGAGACAGGCATCTTGGTCTGGGACCAGGCAGATTCTTGATCTATGACCAAGCAGGTCCTGCAACTATATTCATGGTCAGTTAACCAAGTGGATCTTGGTCAGTAACCAAGATGATGATGTGTGATGTCCTCCTCTCAAGGTCCTCGAGATGGTTGAGCTAGGTTGTTTCCTCAAGGGACTGGCCACCCCTTGATGGAATCACTAGCATTTGACCTTAGGAGCAGTCAGGAGGAACAGAGGATCACATCATCCAGTGTGAAACTTCTTTATATGGTGATGATGAACTTTCAGTTATAGCTTGGGACATATGTGGACCACATACCCTAAGAGAGGGTTAGAAGGCTTGTCTTCTCACTTTGTTGTTACACCTTTGGTTTTGTTGGTAAAAGGGTTGTTTTCCCACCTTCTTGTTACACCTTTGGTATTGTGGGTAAAAGGGTTGTCTTCCCACCTTGTTGTGACACCTCTTGTTGACTTGTGGATAGCCTTCTGTTTGGCTTAGCTTTATGATGACCCCTTCTTTGTTAGAGCGTTCCCCCTTGAGTGTGGTAACTTACCCTTTGTCATGTCCTTGGTACCTGTTATCACACCATAGTAGCATGGCTACTATTCTTGCTTAGTAGATATATGCACATTCCAAAGCTTAGATTATTCAGAGCTTGGCTATGATGACTTTATATTTTGAGATCACTCATGATCAGAGCGGTGTATTATTCAGACTTATGTTAGACCTTGTGTCAAGGCTGAGCCTTGAGAGTTCAGATTTGATAACCAATGTGACCCTTTATTCCATACAGTTTCAGTTCAGTGACTAATGATGTATTACAGCAGTGTTTCAGATGATATATGATGATTATTCTTATGATGATGTATGACTGATCATTGACTGTGGATTATTATCTTGTTGCTTTAGTCATGTTCACAGCATTAGCTTGGTATATGATTCATGATGTGGCAAACTTTATAAACTTAAAATGGACTATCTTAATGATGAACTATAAAATGGACATTTTACCTACACATTTAGGTTGTCTGACAAAACTCATTGGTTTACTATCTTGCATAGATATGGTCTTTCTTGACACCAGTTGTCTGCTAGCTTAGGCTCCACTTTCACTTGACTACATCCATCCATGGCTTTCCTTATTTGGCTTTAACCCATGACTTGTCTTACTTGACTTTCTGATATTGAGGACTTCCCCATTTTCTACCTCTGTGTTTGGACCGCATCCCTGTATGTTTAGTGTCTCGGCTTTGAGTTGGTGACAAAACTTGCCTTTGGTAAGTTGGATTGTAGGCCTAAATCATTCTGGTCGGTTGTCCCGATGTTTGGCACTGGCTCGAACTCCCCCTAGTCACTTGAGATGTTGTTGGCTAAAACTGAAAGCTCATGTACTACTTATGGAAACTTATATAGATTCGCCCATGGAAACTAAAAAGGGCAAGAGCGATGAACTGCTAAAAAACTCCTCGAAGAGTATAAGAAAGGTCCAAAAAGCAATGGTTCTTAAATGCTATATCTAAACAATTGTTGAGCTTATATGTATATGTAAACATGCCCTGGATGCAAGCTGCGATTAGTTGTGCTTATCAACACACCTGAGATCCGAAGGGTTATGTAGGCCAAAAAGGCCATGAAATGAAATTGAATGATCCTAATGAACTTGGATCAGCTTGGCGTAGACATGATTCCTAAGTTGAATAAGCACTCTCTAAACAACTTACCCATTTGTGAGGCACAGCCATCCCCCGTGTTTATTTTGTCCAGCACAGAGTTTGTAGCTCCCCCTTTCTCCCAGTCCAAAGTGTCTTTTAGTTGAGTTTAGACAAGTCACCCCCTTTGCCCAACCTTGTTCCTAGCCTTCATCCTTAGCTAGCAGTTAGACCATGTCCAATGGGTGAGTTTGTCATTTACGCTATTGTGCAAGTGAATACAAATAACAACGGAATGAACAAATATGTTTAATGCCACTGAATGATGTTATACATTAAGTTAAGCTATGAGTATGATTAGAGGAACATGTCTTAGTCTATTAATATGATTTGTCCTTGGTTGTATATGGACCCAGTCAAACCTAGTTTGACTATGGTCATTTTTTGGGATCTGTGATGATGTGGGCCATGTATGCTTATGGATGATGATTGATGGTCCCACATACTCTTGATGATGATGCTATATGATGGCCATATGATTCAGATGATGATTGATGCAGTTCAGCAAGTTTTATTATTACTTCAGATCATCAGATTATACACTGTCCATATATGGTGGACCCTACAGCTAGCCCATCAGGGAAACCCATGGTGTATGAGTAGACATTCTTAGTAGATTTGGGTCTTCTAGATCCAATGAGACACTTATCGTTCAGTTTCGGGCACTTCTGACAGTGATAGATGCAGTTTTTCACTTGTTGACCAGATTTGGGGCTGATTTCCCAGCCTGAGCAGCAGGGGGCATGAGAGGCCAGTTCACCTAGGGCGCTATATGAGGAGGGGGTGGTCTAGCCACTTGATATTACCATTTACCCCCCCCCCCTTCTGGAGAGCCTGGTGGGATCAGTTTGATAGCGCAGGTGACCTAGGAGGCAGTTTCAGCACTTTCACAGTTACCGAGGCAGTCCAGAAATGGGATAAAAGGGTCACTAAGGAATTCGATTTGGGCAATTGAGGTAAGGTTTTGGCACTTGGTTTTCACAGAGGTCTTCCAGGGTAAACCCACTATCTTCCAGCCAGTTTTCATCACTTGGGTGGGTCCACAGACACCACAGGAGGCCTTTTACTACATGTCTGTCACGGATTTTGAGGACAGATTTGATCATTTGTATTTATCTTGGACATATTATATTATTTTATTGTTCCATGGGGATGAGCTAGCAAGGATTGATGCCTCCTAGCCCCACCATGTGATTCATGAGTCATGTCCTAGTCATATGAGGTGGGCCCATTGTATTTTGCCCCCTTTAGAGGATGACGTCACCCTCACTTTGTACCATTTAGCTGTGACGTCATCACCTTTTGAGTGATCCATGTGATATATTGTTATGGTTCATTATTAGCCATTTTATGTATTGAGATCTTTTAATCTCAACCACTCATTTTGTTGTAAAGTGGTTTTGAGATCTAGGGTTTTGGTGTTTATTATCCTATATAAGGAGGAGACTCCCTATTGAATAGCTCACCTTTGGAGCTCTAGAATATTGGAATAGAACACTTCTTTGTGGAGCATATTTCTCTTGTCTTGTGGATTCTCTTGCATCTTGAGTATACAGTATCTCTTCTATGTATCATTGTGGATTTTGGAGCTACATCTTGTTTTCTTGCAGGGAGGCCGAATTGGTGGAGAGGAGGACGATTTGAAGAGGATTATTGTCGGAGGGATCCACATATTTTCTCTTGGGTTGATCTTGGTGACAGGGAGTATCATTATTGTATCTTTGTGACATAGTTGATGCTTTCTATTACATCTTTCCATCATTTTCATAATCATCTTACTTGGCTTGTTTCACTTGATCTTGTCTTGTAGGAGGAGGACGATTTGGCATCTTGGAGGAGGACGTTTTGCTTGGAGCTCTTGGATCTCACTCTTGAATATACACATAGGAGAATGCTATCAATTTGCAAGGTGGCCATAAGCAATTGAGGTAAGTTCTACAAGGTATGTGCCTAGATCCATCCATTCTTCTTCATTGGTCACAAACCCTTAAAAGCCAAAACCCTCATTTTTTGTTTTTCTTAAATCTACTTGGATCTAGCCTAGCTTTTGGAAAGATATTGAAAACCCACCTATATAGTATCCACGGCAATTCGGATCTATAGTTTGGTGGTGATAAGGTTCCATTTGACACACTTTTCAAGGCAAAATAGTCCTCTTGAGGCAAATCGCACCCCTTGGGAGAAGCTAATTGGGTTAGATCCAACACATGGGTAGGTGAGATCCCACTTGATTCATACTCTCCTCACTTGATAACCTACCCCTAGTGTCTCACTTCATTGATTTTCGACGTGTGGACCCCATTCCTCATTTTGAGAGTTGTGCCCCACTTGGGTCAATTTGGTGATGCACTTTAAATCTCAAATCTATGGAGATCTAGCCATTGGATCACTTTGATTTTCTAGATCCACATTGATAATTGCCTAAACTACCCGAATCTAAAGTTTGGTGGCCATTGGACTTGATTTGACACACTTTTCCATGCATTTAGCCCTCCTTGGGCAAAGTCGCACTACTTGGGGGGTTTGAGTTTGTCCACTTCTAGGACATGGGTGGTTGAGATCCCATTGGATTTGAAACGAGCATCCCTTGAAACCTACCTCCAGTGTCTCACTTTGTGAAGTTCTGCCTTGGGGGTAGCATTCCTTGTTTTGGGGATTGTTGTCCACTTGGGTCACCTAGTGAAACATTAGATCTAGTAAGATCTACCCATCCAATCTACTTGATATTGAACAATACCCTTGATTTGGATCTTAGGTGTCCCGATCTACACTTTCACATCCTTTTGACTCCATTTGCCCATCCATTTCAAGACACTAGTCCACCTAAGGCAACTCGCAGTCCTTGGGAATAGTGTCTTTGCATACCCCTTGGTACCATTTGCACCCTTAACTTCACCTTGTGGGTCCCATTTGAACCATTCCCATATCCCAAGGAAGTGGGTCCCACATGTGTCTTTTATGGTACTAGATCTTGTTATCTAATTTCATTATGTGTCCTAAATCACTCATTGGTTGAAACACTAGTCCCTCCTTAAGCCTCTTTCAACCATACTTAAACTTCTAGGTCCACCTAACCTTGCATTGGTTTTCGTAACTCATCTTTCATATTTCCCTAGAAACCTTTGCTTTGGTCCAATCACCTTTGATTGGCTATAGGGTCTCCCCCTAGGCCTTGTTTCATCTTGATCTAAAGTGAAGAGTGCTTCGGTTGACGTGACTCCCAGCTTGCATTGGGAACTGTGGCATCTCTTAGATCACCTCTTTAGTTGTCCATCTCCTCTACCATCCCGGATGGGATACCATTAGGGACAACTACAAGTTGTGTGACAACAGTACCCACTCCTTAATACGTCCTTATAATAATTTATATTTTTGTATGGGGTACCTTCCTAAAAGATAAGACGTTTTGACCTAGTTTAAGTAACCCAAAAGAAAATAAAGAAATATAAGGAAGATCCTTCTAGAAGTCATTAACAGGTTATAAATAGAGTCTAACCCTTCATTATGAGAACATCTTGAAGTGGCAATTTAGATCTGATTTTTGTGTCACTAATCTAGGGTTTTTCAGCAGTCCTATTTGGGTGACGTATAGGGTTTCTACCCCCTCTATGCTTGGGCGCTCTCTTGTTTTCTGCTCTACTACTCACAGTTGTCCTGCTTGAAGCGTGATCTCTCCTCCTCTCCCTCACACGTCCAAGACATGGACTATTTTTGGACTGTTAAAGGAGGTCGTTGCTTGTGTGGACTGTCTTAGGGCTGCCCGCTGCCTATGTTGAATGTCTTGAGGGGGCCAAGGCCTACGCAGAGGCTATTGTTCATTGCTTAACTGATTTAGAGGAGGCCGAGTACTATTCTGAGACTGTTGATACTTGTTGTGAGTAGGTCGTTGTCTTGTTTAGGGTGTTGCTGCCTGGTTACTGTCTGTTAGGGCATCCGTCCCCCTTGTTGAAGTTGTCGTTGTCTGTCTGCTACATGTTAGGGCTGCCACTCCACTGCAATTGTTTGGTTGAGGTCTATTTTTTAGGGTTTTAAAGCTATCATTGCTTGTTGTGAAGGTGTTATCCTTGTTTTGAAGTTACAATCTGTTACCAACTATTTTGTACAATAGTTGAACTTCAATTGAGCCGCCAGTTTCATGAACATGATACATGTTCATCTTCAGAGTTCCGAAGTTCAGAAGTCATTTTCAAGGAAATTTTTGCCCCTTTTGGAATAAACTGCATGTTCATACCCCCTTGGGGGAATTGTAAAAAGTTGGTCTAAGCATGGTCCTTTTATAAAAGACTTGGCTTACCTTAGGTTTAATTATCAGGGTGATACTCTAGAGTGTTTTTTCCTTAGGAATTATGCATTATGCTTCAGTAGTGTATAATTCCTGAGTTTTTCACTCACACCTCCAAAGTTGGAGTATTCTCATGGTGGTCGAACCTAGGAAGGTTATTAAAGTCTCCGTGTCTAGGATTTTTTACATGCTAGCCATCTAAATTGAGTCGTATGGACATGCACTAGGTCCCCTAGGAGTTTCGTTTCATTCTGACAAAAACATTTTTTTCGTAAATTAGACCATTTTTAATGGTTTAAATGGAAAAATTCACAATGTAATAGAAGTGTCATCTGGAGGCGGATTTTGGCATGAGGAGTCTCGTTTTGACGCTCAAAGCATTGTCTTTACCTTAGTGCCCTCTTTCTTCAAGTTCTAGGGGATTACGTCATCTCTAGGAGCAATTTTGGCTAAAGATGCATCAAATTAGCATTTAATTGCTAAAAAAGAGTAAATTGCACCATGGACAAAAATTGAAAAAGTTAAAAAATGATTAAAAAATTATATGGAAAGGGGTGGCATGGGTTTCATAAGGTGTACGACCATCATGAATGATTAAAGCACATGTTGAAAATACTTTGGATAAGCGAATTGATTTTTTAAAAGCGTGGGTCTCTCCTCCTTCACGTGGGCATATACTAGCACGAGGATGGTGGGCGATGTATCCAAAGGTTGCAGGCATTGAAACCAATGGAGAGGGGTGCCTCTCTCATGAGATGGCAGCCACCTCATCCATCCCACCAACCAACTTCACTCTTCATGCCTACCTTATGCGTCAAGTCTCCACGAATGGTGCTCTCGCCCAATGTTGCACGACTCGGACTCGGCAAAGACTCATCTGGCATATGACTCGTAGACTCGGGAAAAACTCGGGGAAGACTCGGGACAGACTCAGGAAGACTCGGCAAATAGGAAAAAAAAACTGTTGTACATTTTTGGCACAACAAAGAGGTTAAAAGCATTTCCAATCCATATAAGATATAAAACTACTTTTTATTAACTTCTCCTAATGTTAAATTGTACACAATAAAATATTAAAAACAATACAAAAACATTATAAATTTTTTTAATATTTAATAAAACATTGAAAAAAACAAAATTAAAAAAGAAAAGAAATAACATGATTACAAAAACATTACATTTGGTTTTTTTAAATCTTTAATTTATTTGAAATTTAAATGTTGTTTAAAAAAATTTCAAAAACATTACAAAATAAATTTTTAATATTTAAAAAAACATTACAAATTTTAATATTTAATCAAAAACATTATAAATTTTAATATTTAATACCAAAATTTAAAAACATTACAAAAAAATAAATAAATAACAAAATTACATATTTAATAAAAAATTAAAAAACATTACAAAAAACAAAATAAAAAAATGAAATGGAAAAATTACATATTTAATAAAAAAATTTAATTAAAAAACATTAAAATAAAACAAAATAAAAAAATGAAATAACATTACATTTTTTTTTTTTAATATTTAATTTATTCAAAATTTAAACTTTAAAGTTTTTATGCCTTGTGGGCTGAGTATCGGGCCCGTGGGCTGCGATACTCAGCCCACAAGGCATAAAAAACACAACAAAAAAAAAAAATAATGAAATAACAAAATAAAAAAACAAGAAACCCGTGTTGGTCTGGTCTCCCTCAGAGCTCCTGTCGCAACCTTCCTCGCAGCTCCAATGGCAACGCTCCTTCGCGGGTTTTTTTTTCCTTTAGTCACAGCCCTCCAACCACAGCAGCTCCAGTCGCAACCCTCCAGTGCCGAGTCTACCCGAGTCTCTTGGTGAGTGTGTCGTAGGTTTGCCGAGTAGTGACGAGTCGTCTGAGTCAACGAGTTTGTGGCCGAGTTAGCAACAGTTACTCGCCCTGCAAGTCGACTCAGCCGTACTCGCGAGTATGGGCCGAGTGATGCTTCACTGCTCTCGCCCTCTCCTTCATGCATTCGTATCCTTTCATTGTAAATTGCTATATAATGAGGCTCTTGCTCCACCATTGAGGGTGGAAGTTTGTGCAAGGAACCTTTGCTCCTGTATTCTATTTTTGTTAATGAGAATTTGTTGAAGACTTTGGAGGTCAAAGAGGTATGCAAGATCTGTGTTATGGTGTGTGTTCATATCTAAGGTAATCTTGTATCTCATGTTTATGCATTTTCTATTTTGAATATTGTGGATGGTTTAGCTAGGAAGACCTTTGAGCCCGTAGAGGTATTCATTCATAGGCTTTGAGTTGAATGCTTTTGATATGTTATTAAGAGAATAGGGAGTAGTATGCGTAGTCAGATATACAAAATACTCTTCACATTTTCTTAGCAATTGATATCTTCTAGATTTAATCCACTTTTTCTTGCAAGTGTATGAATGTTTGATGCAGGATCTTTCAAGTTGGTTTGGAAGCGAACCTAAGTTGGATTCTCTCATCTTCAACAAGTGATCATTGTTATAATCTTGTCTTGCAGATCTCTACAAGCCTTCAGTTTATTCAACCTTGGGATTGGTTCCTTCTTTTCACCCTTTAAAATCAAAATCAACTTCCTTTTTCCCTTTTTGTTACTAAAGCGAATAGATCTAGTGTTAAAAGGTTCTATTTTTTAGTCTATTTGCTCCTCTTGAAGCGAAGTAGGTTTAAAGTTTAAAGTTCAAAGTTCTATCTTTCAAACCCTTTCGCTCTTCATAAGCTAATAGTTCAAGTTTCTAAAAGTATTATCTTTGTGATCTATTCGCTCTCCTCACCTAGATCTAAGAGCGAACCCTTCTTCTACCAAGTGTGAAGCTAGGGCGAGTCTCAAAGCATCCTAAGTACTAGATCTAGTTTAAACTTTGTGTACTTGAAATTTTTCTTGTTTAAATCTTTGTTCAAGTACATTAAAAGATTGTTTATTTGTTTATATACTAACTCTTTAACTAGTCTTTGTTTATAGCTCTTATCTACAGGAAGGCAAGAGTGCAAAGCAAAAGAATCCCAAAGGCTAGGGCAAAACCAAGAAGAGCAAGAGCACACCTTAAAGGCACGAAACTCTATTCCTCCCTCTTCTTCATTCCCACTTTTATCATTGTGCTTTCAAGGGAATTAACACCATTCTTTGTACAAAATATTAATACAAAGCAAGTGGGATAAAGGCTCCCACAACCTGCTTCACCCATTTGGGGGAAGCTTGTATCGTCTTGAGTACTTTATTTGCTTTATACCTGCAAGTAGAATAGGAAAGTTAGAGTAGTTTCACTTTGATAGGTTGCTAGATTTCTGAATTTGTAGCTTTAGTTTGATTTATTTTCAAGTTTTACTTAGTTTTTCATTTCATATAAAGTGCTAAAAAGAACATAAAGACTCTTGAATCTCACTGCAAAGTGGATCAAGAGCACTCTCTGTCGGAGTGCTTCTTATTTGTGTCTTGGTTGCTTAGTTTTCCATTTTATATAAATTGCTAAAGAGAACATAAAGACTCTTGAATCTCATTGTAAAGTAGATCAAGAGCACTCTCTGTCAGAGAGCTTTTTGCTTGAAGTTGTTTAGCTTGATTTTATTTTATTTTTAGCTTGTTCATAAATCTCTTGAATCTCGCCATAAGGCGGATCAAGAGTGCTCTCTATCGGAGAGTCAATGGTTCTTAATTTCAACAATTAAATAAAATTGGAACGAACGAATTTTACTACACTGTGTATGCTCTACCCACTTGCAGGATACCCAAAAGCAGTTGTAGATTGTTTAATTCCTCACATCTAATTCCACTTCAACATTAATAAAATACATTCCCGAGAAAACCAACAAAAATCTAGCGTTGATAGCTACAATCAAAAGTGGGCAAATAATGCCTAGGGACGCGGGAACCACTGGGACGAGACCTCAGAGCACCAGTTAGACTACATCCTTGCTGGTGTAGTGTTGAACACCGCTCTCGAGACTCCGGCCAGCCCACATGTCCTTGTACGGAACCACTTAGATTGCAATCCGGACATATCTCCTATACCGAAAGGTATATCTTGGAGATCCCCTTTCCCATAATGATCCATCTCACCCTAAAACTTACAATAAAATTTACCAAGAGACATTTGCAAAACATCCTCAAGTACGCCAAAGCATTTCAAGACATTGACTCCATTTTTCGCACTGGTCATTTACATAACAGCAACAATTGTTCAATATTCCATTTGCTTATTATCTATCTGGAAGTGGTTGTCATTTATTTAATTATATCATGTTGTGGATGTTTCTTTGAATCTATCATTTACAAGTTATCATCATATTGTGGATGTGATCTATCTTGCAAATATTTACTT
Source organism: Larix kaempferi (assembly GCA_027924585.1). Classification (NCBI taxonomy): domain Eukaryota; kingdom Viridiplantae; phylum Streptophyta; class Pinopsida; order Pinales; family Pinaceae; genus Larix; species Larix kaempferi. The sequence continues at coordinate 14,023,277 of BSBM01000407.1, read as the reverse complement.
GGATATAAATTTTGTTGCAAAGTACTCAAAAACTCCTAAAAAACACCCATCCTAATCCATTAAAATACTTTTAAAAACATTTAAGAGCCTTAGTAACTCTTTGTTAGGGTCTATCCCCCTTGGCTTCGTTAGGAGTTTGCCTAAACGGAGGAGTCGAGATCAGGTGACAGCACCTGACTCTTTGCTTGCCCCCAAGGCCACACATTCCCCAAAGCAGCTTTGAAAGATTTCTGCTGTTGTGTGCACATCGGCGAGCAACACAGTCCACTACTGAGACTTATGTGAAGGCTGATGTCCAATATGAGGGCTTTTGAGAGTGTCATTCTCTATTGAGCATGTGTTCACTGTCCTAATTAATGTTTTGGGGCTGATCTTGGTTGCTGTACCTATTACTGTACTTGTCTAACCCTAACCTACAGCACTTTATTTCCCTCTCTCAGGTATGTGCATCCCTCAGGTATGGGTCAGTTATTTGTTCCATTTGTTTACTTGCTTCTGAGAGGCAAAGTCTGATCTGAAAGTTAAATTCTGAATATAAGGAGGTCCAACTCATCAAGTTGGTTATCAAGCTTGTTTCTTTTGTGATTGTTAGTTAGATCTCTTACTGCTGCTTTATTTCAGTTTAATTGTAATTTTGTTTTGTTTATTAGTCTACTTTATTACTGTTGCTGTCCTACTGGTTATAATTTTATTTCTGCAGTACTTTTATTGTGTTGTTAATTTTCTGTTTCAAACCCTAACATAGTGAATTTTGTTTTGATTTCTTGCTAAAGTTGAAAGAGATGAAAATTATATCAAAATTTAACACACTTTTGGTTCAGCCCTAGCACACTTCTTTAGTACTGGTGTTTCTCTTTTTACTGCAGGTTTTTGGGTTGGCCTTTTGGTTCCATTTGATCCCTTCTTCCTGTTTGTGATCTCAACATTATTGTGAAGTGTGACTTATTTTCTTGAGACCTTGCAACAATACAAACAGATCTTTATAGTTATGTATCACTTTAACAAGATGGCTCTATATCTGGCTATAATAAAGCTTTTCCTTGAGATATTTTAATGTAGAGTGCTCTCAATGTATGGCAAAGCAGAGTTTGATTTTGTTATTCTTGTCTAGCCCATACAAAATCCAGGGTGCACAAAAAGGTTTATAATGATATATTCTGATCTGTAAGAATATGATCGCCAAAATGCAAATCATGAAATCAAAATATGCAAGAATATGCCTGGACAATTTTGTAGAAATCAGAATCACAGGTTGCAAGGCTATTATAAAACAATATATTCTAATTCTTCCATATTTCAGAAAAAATGACTAGAAAAACAAAATATATCAAGTATTTGGGCTCTAACTTAAAAGATGGCAGCTTGAAAGGGGAAGCATACCGCTAGAAGCACTTGTTCCAAGCGAGAACCAAAGCCCCAGTAAGGGGCATTCACTGTCACCAACTTGTATGCTGTCATAACTGGATTACATTTTTCCTATATCATTGCCACACAAAGTATTACTCAAACTTGCAACTTAAAAGCCTCAAAATTCTTTGTACTGAGTTAAGGAATGATGAACACAGAGAAAATGCTTCAAATAAAGGTCACACAAATAATGAAGCTACTAAAGTAAATCAAATTTCAGCATCGCAAGAATTCATACAATATGATCAAGCAATAAGGATTTAAAACTTACTATTGACTTCTAAATACTTCCCTTTTATCACTAGTAGACAATAAAAGCAAAATAAAGAAGCCGTAGTAGACAAATCTAAATACATGAACTTGCCTGATCATGCTTGTCTGTTTATTTCAATTTTCAATCTATAAGCTATCTGTGAAGGGAGCAATATCTTTTAAGATTGAAATATAAAATTTAAACCAATTTATACTAGGCATCATGGAAATATTTAAAAATCTAAGACTAAGTGATGCAAAACCTAATCCTACCCATAAACGTTGCAGATAACAAAAGACACTTTTATGAAAGACCATATTCTTAAACTCAAAAGTTATTCTTTACCAGAAATTTCGCAGTTTGTATAACATGCTTAAGTAACAAGAGAACCAGCTATACAAATCAAAATGTCAATACCTGTTTTGCTGTTCTACACAAAGTTGTACCATACTTATATAACATTTCAATTGGAAACAACCTTCAAGTTTAGCATTCTAAACACAAAAATAGCATCTTGAAAACAAACTAGTCTGAGCCTCGAGGATAATGGCAACATATTATGTAACTTGGAGAAGCAACTAACATTTGTTCCCCCATTTTTACAGGTTCCTCATTACTTCTTTGAGTAATCTAGTGAATGTTTGCATTCTGACTGAAGCTTGCCAATTCACATTCCTATGAAGAACCATGGAAAGTCACTAATTGCGTATAACCGGAACAAGTAATAGGTAGATATCTCTGCAGATCGGCATCTTTAGTTGAAGAGAACGATTTCTGCTAGAAACTCCTCCACTAGATCCACAATCTCCAAATGCTTTGATACATATCTCATATTGGGGTCAGTTACCCCTCAAAAATGCACATGCATTTTGGGGTTTCCAGAGATATTTTTCCAGCACATGAAGGAGCAAAGGCATAGGAATACTTGCAGAAGACGTGAAGGTCATTTCCAGAAGTAAACCATGGTTCTATAATGGTAGATGTTTTCAGTTTAAATTCTGTCCAATCTGGGTATGAACAGCAGGCATCGTTCCATCATCAAGCACCAGTGCGAAGGATTCCCAAGAAATTTGAAAGGGTTTCCTTTAAAGGATGATGGTGATGAATATGACTACCAGCAGGGATAGTTTCTTGTGACATATGATAAAGTTGTAACCATCATCATCTATTGGTTCTATCCAATCGCTTGAACTGAAGGAGGCCAGAGCATTGGAGGCAGGGGGTAGAATTTGATGAGTTTTCCTAAGTAGCAGCTTATGATGAAAAAAACCAGGTAAAAGAAAGCCAGCTTGACAGACGGTGGAGTGAGACTACACCAGATTTCATGTTTTTCTTTGGGAAACTTTACCGTTACCAACATGGTAACTTATTTGGAGAGGGTCATCCATGACCAGCTATTGCAAAGGTGGAATTACTTATGGTCTGTATCTGCCATCTTCAATCACAGTAATTGCTGATGAAGCTGCAAACACATTGGCTATAATACAAGCTACATCCCAAGCTGATCGTTCTGTAGGCCATATTGTGTGATTCCCATTACTGTGATCGAATGGCCATATGATCCATGTAGCTACAGTTGGCATTCATTAATCTGGAAATCCATTTGCAAACTTCTCAACATTCTTGCTGATATTGGAAATCAGTGGTTGTACTTGTAAGCAACTGGCTTATTAGTTTCTAATGATAAGGTTGGAAGAAAGACAGAGGCTGGTTCCTGGGAGAGGTTCTTTGTTATTTGGAATGAATCAGGGTAATGCATTATGCAAGCAACATCAGTTGGATTCTCTAGCAAGAAATCCCTCAATCATCCATCAAAGGAGGAGAAGCTTTGGAGAGGTCTGTTGATTATATTTTGACAGATGCTGTCTGTTTGCAGCTTGTATTTGCCCTTTGTATTGAACCAGGCTATGTTGTGTTTGATACCAAAGTTGCAGCAGTAGTAGAAGAACCTCCAAGAACACACTACATGCATTTGGTTGTGTCTGTAAGAGGTTTGGGCACAACAATTGGGCTTGCATCTCCTACATCAATGTTTGTTTTGGTATGTATTGCAGATGTGGAATGAATAAAACACTTCTGCCCAAAAAGACCAATATTCAGTGTGATCTGTAAAGAGCAGCTGAATATCAGAAAACTGCCCTCCTGCCATAATGATAGCATTTCATGCAGGCCAAGTTCTTGCCACTGCTGGATCAAGGAATAGCCCCCTGCCAATAATTTGAGGATGAGCATTTTTTTGTGCAAGAAGTCACCAAATGAACTGTCCAGCAAGCTCAACGACCATGATTGAACCCTCCATTTCTCAAGTCTCTGTGCTCCAGCTTGAATTAGCCCACCATTCCATCAAAAAACTGGAAAGATGATCAGCTCAAGACCAGAAAAGAACACCAAAGTCAGGGACGAGGCTACACAGAATGCACTTGCATTGAAGAAACATACAGAAATATGTGAAGAGTTGAGCAATTTCAGCATGATAGAGAGCAAGATCTTCACTCTGCTGTTCATCTGAGCTGCAGCGTTTGGTGCTAGTATTTATTCCTTCAGCTGGAAAACCTCACCTGATTTGGAACAGTTGCATCAGATCAAGGGAAGCTCATCCATCCCTTTACACATGGAGACGGTTGGAGGTGGGCCTATATTGGTTATTAATAGCTAATGCTTTGTCAAAAAGAGGCAATGTTCAAGCAGAATGAGTCAAAGGATTGGAAGTGGACCAAAGAGATTGTTAAAGCATCTATTTTGGGGAACATCCAAGATTTAAAAAGGTTGGTTTGTTTATGGAGGAAGATCTGGTCTAAGTACATGCATTCCAAGACTATCCTTAGAGCACTCCACCTTTTGGGGCACATATTTTGAGATCCTCCTGTTTTGAAGGGTTGTTCTAACAATCACGGGTCTGCTTCTTGCACATATCCTTATGAAGATCCACCTTTCAAGGGGTTTGTTAGTATCATTTGAGGAACGCTCCCCCTTGGAAGTATCAATCACATGGAGAGGATCAAAGGAGAAGAACGATCACATTTTGAGGGAGCACCCTCTTGCTGAAGTAGCCTGAGGCAGCGAGCACATCACCCAAGATTAGTTGAAGACCCCAAGAAGAACGCCCAGCTCTTAAGAAGACTGCGTAGTGGTTATGTAATTTAATACTCCTTAAATTATGGATCTAGAAGTAGCCAATATTTTATTTTTATCTTTTGGAGAAATTTGGGGATCTAGAAGCCACATATTATTAATTTATTGCAAGGAGACTGAGCTAGATATCTATATAAGGATTAGCTCACTCCATTGTTTTTCATGGTTGGATTTGTGAGGAGTTCCCCTCGACAGTTTAGTTGAACATCTTGTAGGAGGAACTCAAGGGGCAGGCATATGTGAGGTTTCCATTATTCTTCTCTTTTCTCTTGGATGATTAGGGTTTTATGCTAGAGTAGCCGTTGTTTCTTGCTGCTGGAAATAATCTCTATAGGGCAGTTTTGCACAATGAAAAAAGACTAGAGTTGAGGTTCTGAACCCTCCCTAGCCTTTGATGCAATCTTTAATAATGGGGGAATTTTCTGTTGTAATGACAGATTTAGTATGGCATGGCTTCTTTAATTAATCTTATGAGAATGCCTGTGGGGGGGCAGAGCCAGTGATAAAGATGAAAAGTTGTAAATGTTTGTAAATGGAAGGTCTCAAGTTCAAATCCCCCCCCTCCAAACTTACCCATGCGCCATGGTTCAGGCTCTGTGGATGCACCTAGGGAAATAGTGGAAGTGGGATTGGATCCTTTGACCCCGTGTCACGCGAGTACCAGCCCCGTCCTAGTTGTCGATTCCCCTAGTAAAGAAAGAAAAAAAAAATAATCTTACGAGAATGTATGTGAAGATGTGATATTTGGTTGGGTTGTTCATTCTTTGTAGGGTCGTCTTACTTATTCATTTTACTTATTATCTGACGTTATAGATTTTCCTTCATTATTTACGATTGCGCATTTTCTCTTGGCTGCCAATTCATGGTGATGATGGTGCATCTTGTAGAAGGACTCTTACATACTCTCATACAACATGAAAATCTACTTGGACTCATCATGGCAAATCAGTGTATGGCTTGACTATGGCTTCCCCATGTTAGAGATAGTGGTATCTCAAGATGTTCTCCATGATCAGGTGCCTAGCATGGAGGTGCATTTGCAGTATAGGCATCAGGATGGGGTAGAGGGTGAGATGCACTCTACCAGATGGCATGAATCCAACGATGGATGCATGCAAACCTTTCAGGGTGATTTGCCTCATGCATGCAACTTTTTGCATGCATACTTTTTAATTAAAAAGCATGCAAAAGCGGGATTTTTGCATGCATTCATATTAGGGTTTCGAAAACCCTAATTGATCAGTGAGTTATTATAAGGAGGCAGGAGGTCACCGAAAGAGGTTACTCAGCAGTTTCTCCAGAGAGAGAGGAGATTGAGGGTGAGGGTGACTTGTGCATGCACAGAGGGTGACTTCCAAAGAGAGGGGAGCGCATTTGCAGAGAGAGATAGTGAGGGGATCTGAGAGGGATCAATCCTTGCTAGATCAGAGACATCAGTTAGTCATTACCATGTGCTGAGAGAGCATTTGAGTGGAGACAGCTCAGAGTTTTGAGCTTGGGCGACTTTCCTGAGGTAGAGGGGCGCACTCCCTAAGGAGGGGAAGACGTGTTTATCTGGGGAGTTGTTCTGCTTGAGGCTAGGTGAGTCGAGACTATCAGGAGAGATCTTCTTCAGTGATTGAATAAGATCTGAGACGATCTCACCAAAGATTGATTGAGATCTGAGGAGAGGCGACCTTACAGCTGCAAAGAGAGGGCGCATTTCCCATGCAGAGGGGGCGCATTCTACATTGAGAGGTTGCAGACTTGCTTCATTGACAGAGCAGATTAGGGTAGAGGATTGAGAGAGGGGATACTACATCCTGAGATAAGCAGAGACAGTACTTCAGAGATACAGATCAGAGCAGACAGCAGGGGCGCATTTCCCAAGTGCATGCAGTAGCTACTGCATGTAGATCTAGGGTTTTATACCCATCAGGTTTTGTTAGATCTTCTGAAATTTTGTGTGTAATCATTCTCTTCTTTATTATATGCTTTGGGCTTGAGAAAGAAGAAATCCCCATCGAGGTTGGTTTTCCCCATTGGGGTTTCCAGGGTAAAACTGTGAGTCTTTGTGTGATTGCTCATTATTTTGTAAAGTGTTATGAGATCTATAGTGCTTTCAGTTATAAGTCTATTTTATATGTGTTCTTCTCTGGCATAGAGAAGCTAGGTTGTTTTGGCTTATGAAGACTCAAGGCCATTGAGATCTTAGGGTTCTCGAATCGAGTAGTGACATATGGGATAAAATTAACACTCCATAGCATTTCAAACCCTCTTATTTGCTTATTCCTTGACTCCATTGCCCTTTGGATTGGCACTAGTCTTGGTCGACCATCCCATCTCATTTAAAGGGTTATCTTACACTTTGCTTAGGCCTACTCCCCTGTGTTGGAGGAGAGCTAGACAAAAGTGAGAGGAAGAGATGTTGTGGTGATAGTGGGAAACCTTCCTTAGTTCCCCTAGGGTTGCACTTGTGTTTCAGAAATTTCTCACTTAGTGCAACTTTGAGTTGTAATATGGTCCATCCTAAAATAGTTTTTTGCCTTGGTTGGCAATATGATATCAAACAATGGTTAGTGTCATTTGGAGAATTCATTATCGAATATAGAAAATGCCCATTGCTTTCTTCCATTCCTCCATCTTTCTAAGTTCATTGGTGAATATAAAGCTATTTCAATTTCCCCATTCATGTTTACTATCAACTCTAGTGACTTCCTGGTTTAACAGGAAGCCATAAAGTTGACTCTATGAGATATATAATGAAGAATCCTAGCAAGAAATGAAATCAAAAGAAGATCATTTCTTCAGAGACCATATGGTTTCTACTTAGTGATCATAGGTTAGACACTTCCCACAACAAGCTTCTTGAAATTCTTAGGGACAACGGATCAAGACCAATGTTGAAAAAGTCGGACTCGGCAAAAAGTCGGCAAGGGTCCCGAAAACAATTTTTCGGCAACATCGGCGAAAAAATTGGAAAAAATCGGAAAAAGTCGGCAAACATTAAAAAATACAAAATACATTCATTTTTTTTCAGAATTTTAAACATATAAAGCAACAATAACATCAAATAAACACATTGGAACATAAATATGTAGAAAGCACTAATATATAGATGTAGTGGATGCAAATAACTTGGAGTGGTTTGATTTCAATGACTCAGACTGTTAAAAAATACATAAAATTTAACAATTTTAATGAAAAAATATATATTAAAGATTCCAAGCTATGATTCCAAACCATTAGAGACAAAATATTATCAAAATGGCACCAAGCGCAATACATATCTAAATCAAAATTGAAAAAACATAATCATCAAAATCATTGTCTATGTCGAGATCATATTCATCAATAGCACCATGTTCCCCCGCCTCTAGGCTCTAGACTTTGCCTCTGCTTCCAATCTCGAAGTTGATCCTCCAAGGACATCAATTAAAACCCTACAATTTTGTTCAAACTTCTTAATCCAAGCGTTAAAATAAGGTAGAAAGAGCTTCCCATGCTTAATAAGTGATTTTGCTTGACTGAAGGGTACATTTTTTTATTAAGGTCATGACAGTGGAATTCAAACAACTTTAACAATCAGGCATCGACACCACCAACATCAAGGTACATAGAGAGTTTGATGTACTTCATTAAATTCCAATCCCTTACCCACATACATGATAGAATCCACTAGAAACGTTGGAATCCTGAAATCCTGAAAACCATTAAGTCTGTTGAATTCTAAATGGGATCTAAAATCCTACTTTTTGCATATGAAGTCTGATGAGGTTGGAACCACTCTCAAACATCCTGAAACAATTAATGGTAATGTTACAAATTCTTAAACATTACCATTTAGTATTGTTGACATCAATGTTACATGTACAAAACTCATCAAATTTATTAAAAAAAAACCCGAGTTTTTAAAACTGTGAAAAACCCTGGGCGATTTTTCCCTTCGACTAACGATTTTTTGAAAAAGTCGGAAATTGCCGATTTTTTGAAAAAGTCGGAAATTGCCGATTTTTTGAAAAAGTTGGAAATCGCCGATTTTTTAAAAAATCACGATTTTTAAGCGCAGATTTTTCGGCAGAGGTAAAACCGCGCGATTTTTCGGCGATTTTTTCAACTCTGATCAAGACAATCCTAGTAATTATCGGATCATCATGGTTGAACACACTTTGGATAAGCTTTACGTCACAACACTAGATGACTATATTTTCAATTAGGTAGAGAAAAAGAAGCTTAGGGATAAAGGACAAGTTGATTTTAAGAGGAAACATCATTTTTGTGATCACATTTTCACTTTTCATTCATCACTGAAGAAACAAAGGTAAATAAGTGCAAGGTTTGTTGTTGTTATGTGGACTTTCACAAGGGTTTTGATGCAGTGCCACAAAACCTGCAATTTGACATACCTAAGACTTTGGGCCTTCCAAATCTAGTGATTTATTGGTTGTGAGAGACAATTGTTGGAAAAATACAAACGAAAATGAGAAATATTGATGGTATCTGTTATCACTCAGAATGAACTTCTCAAAAGTTCATCTTGATTGATTCAGCTTTGACAGTTCATGAGCTCTTTGACTAGACTTAGCACATGGTCATCGATCTTTATTCTCAGAGTTAAAGATAACAGCTCCACAACAATCCCAGGTATATTGTAGATCCCTCTAATGCAAGCAACATATGATCTTCACGAAAACTTCAAGGTATGGCAACGGAGTAATTCTTCAATGGAAATTTTGAATTAGATTGGCCATACGCCAGTCTGTCAACAAAGACCTCATTGTTCAAATAAACACTAAAAATTAATGAGTGTAACTAAAGGCCAGGTGAGACAGGGTGTGAAAAGAGCATGGAAAAAAGGCCAAATCAGAAACTAAGGTCTGATACCAATGAAATGAGCAAAAGTTCATATAAATATCCAACATAAGAAAGATAGAGAACAGAAATCCATATCGGACAAAAAATATAAGTAGTACTAAATAAGTATGAATGAAGAGATGAATGAATGATTTACAAAGACATAGGATGGTATGTTTATAATGTTATAAATATAAATATCCAACATAAGAAAGATAGAGAACAGAAATCCATATCGGACAAAAAATATAAGTAGTACTAAATAAGTATGAATGAATAGATGAATGAATGATTTACAAAGACATAGGATGGTATGTTTATAATGTTATATGCATCGACTAGTCACCATGGTTGATAGGTCTTGTCCTTTTATTAGGTCATGCCTTTTGGTTAAGATGTGTCCATTTCATTTAATTACATTTAATGTGTATGTGTATGGCTAAGGGGGAATAGAAGTGCCTTGGCAAGTATTGTTGGGATCAATATGAAATATGTTTATTACAAATTGATCCCAACCATACTTGCAAGGGCACTATTATTCCACTGAACCATACATGTACACTTTGTACCTATCATACCCACATCGTAATGACCTCCTTTACGAAGGAAATTTGTTTTGTCCCTGCACTTGTAGTTCAAAAAGATTCTATCTTTATTCTACCCATAACTACAATCGCACCTAGACATACCCCTGCAACATAAATATAACATAGGAGAGAGGACACTCTTGTTTGACTCTAATACTGCTCCTGATATAATTAGAAAGACCATGTGTCATCCAGAAGCAGTGCACTACTATATCATTAAGCCTCATAGGACCGAATCTAATACACCATTGTGAGGGTGCCTCTCAAAGGAAAAGTTCCTACACAAAGAATCAAAGGCCTTTCATGTTGATTTTTGTACCTAGGAAGTTGTTCCCCTGGTGACTTTGTGCCTAAGTCATTAAAAAGGGGGAAAATAACATGACCCTTGCATTAAATGACTTGAGATGAGCATTTATTTCACTTTAAAGATTAAAGTCACTTTTATGATATATTTAGGTGGTGGTTGAGTGAATTTAATTTATGGAGAGAATTAAAGTGCATTTATTCTCATCCATTGATCTAAACCATTATGGGCCCTTGGATTAGATGACCATTCAGCTACCCTAATGAGAATCATAAAAAGGCAAGGGAAAGGCATTTCTTCATTCTTCATGAGCATTTGGAGAGGGCAAGTCGAGTTTTTGGGAGAGAGAGAAAATAGCAGAGGGGCACAATTTCCTAGACTAAAACCATACAGTGGGGGCAGGATTTTCAAGAAAGGACTGGCACACACTTCGGGGAGGTACAACATTTATTGTTGTTAATTACCAGCACAAAAATTGAGGTACATCATTAATTAACCAGCACGTCGTTCGAGGAGATTCTAGGCATGCGGTTCAAGGAGAGCAGCATGAATTTTAAGGAGATTCCAGCTGTTTCTGAGCATTAAATTCCTGTTGAGGCCATACAGTGAGATACTGACCCTGGCACGAGTTTATAGGCTGTTCTGGGCTCATATTTCGAGCCAACCAGATCTGCACGGAGGCCATACAGGTTGTTTCTGTCAGTGGGCATGAGTTTCAATGCCAATTTCATGCCTGGTTGTGAGATAAGTTCACTGCTGCTAAATTGTTTTATTGATGTACATTTTCTCTTGAAGAAGAAAGAATAATAAATAATCTCTCTCAAATAGGTTTTCCCCTTGTGGGTTTTTCCTGGCCAAATTGGCAAAAATTCCTTAGTCTGAAATTTTCATGGTGTGAAATAATTTTACTTCTGCAATCTGCTCTTATTATTTGTTACATTCTCCTAGTGTTTCCTGCATAATTTGTTTATGAGTAAACAACTCAGTTGCAACTATCATGTTCATTGGGTTGGGCACTAAGCAATGAGAAAATTACTTGAGCCGGGTTGGGGTTTGAACAGTAAAAACTTTCATTTCAAATGTCCATGAATCAACAATAGACCTTAGAAGATCATTATCTAGCTTCCTCAATGATAGCTTAAGAAGTAAAAATGTGATCAGTAATCTAGTATTGCTTCCTGACATTGCTTGACCTCTAGCTCTAAAGTTGCCTCTTTCCAACTGCATTGATAAAAACATGCCAAGAATAGAGTGGCATTAAATTTGGTAAAAATTTTCTAGTCGTAGGTCCTGTAATTATTTGGAATAATATGATGGCCCCGTGAAGGTGAAAAACCCAAACAAAACACATCATTGAAGAGATTTGCAATACGTAAAGCAACAGAATCAACATCATGCTTGAGAAACTCAGCTTGAAACACCTCACAATCGATAGCTTTGCTATTGCTCAATTTTTTAATAGCTCTCTTAAAACGTCTAGGAGTACAAAAATAACAAGACACTAGAGGAGAGGAGACAATCATTGGGGACTAGTACCAAACATCATAAAATGACGTCTCGAGAGAAACTTATGCTTGGAGATAATCGTTCAAAGGGGGGCTTTCCTTAGGAGGGTATGCCAAAAGGTACTAGGGGAGGTGTAAAGGGGGGAAATAAGTTCAAACCTGTTAAAATGTTAACCAGGAAAATGTTTGAGAAGAAAATGCATGCAAGGGTTTGCATGCACCTACTTTTAGGTTTTTGGTAAACCTATTTTTTTAGTGAGTTGATACGAGGAAGAAGGTGTCTATCTACCTTACCGAGATAACTGATCTGAGATAGATCAGTTGAGAGGTGGGCGACTTTCCTTGGGAAGGAGGGCGCATTCTTTGAGGAGGGGGAATCTTGTATCGCATTCGGTTGAGCGTTTGAGAGTCTGTAACTTGCAGAGTATCTTCGTCTCAGTGATTGAGGAAGATCAGTGATGATCAGAGCTCAGATCCGCTGAGATCTGATTTTGTACAAGCTATTCTTGATTTGAGGGAGGGCACACTTGTGCATGCAGTGGAGGTCGCATTCTTCAGAGGGTTGTCTTCAGAGAGAGCAGATCAGAGCAGTGTGATACAGAGAGGCAGATCAATCAGAGGCTCCTGCAAAGATACTCAGATCCAGTTTACCAGTTAGGGCTTACTCTTCCAATGCATGCATCAGCTGATGCATGCAGTGGAGGTCACATTCTTCAGAGGGTTGTCTTCAGAGAGAGCAGATCAGAGCAGTGTGATACAGAGAGGCAAATTAGTTAGAGGCACCTGCAGAGATACTCAGATCCAGTTTACTAGTTAGAGCTTACTCTTCCAATGCATGCAAACTCAGATCCAGTTTACGAGTTAGGGCTTACTCTTTCAATGCATGTATCAGCTGATGCATGCAAATCTAGAGCATGCAAATCTAGAGTATGTCTAGTTTATGGATTGAGTTACCTTTGAGGTAATACTGTATTGTACTTGTCCATTTATATATATGCTCTAGGCTCGAGAGAGGAGATAGCCCCACAGATTGTTGGTTTTCCCCGGTTGGGGTTTCCAGGGTATATTTGGTGTTCTTTGTGTGATTGCATGTGTTTCAGTTTGGTAATGAGATCTAGCTATTGAGTTTATATTTATATGAGCATGTATTGATATCGAGACTCAAATTGCTTGAGATCTCAGGGTGATTCAGTGGGAGTAGTGATCTCTGAATCAAAGATTTACATGGTATCAGAGCCCCGGTAAGGGTCAGAAAGAGAAATCACACTCAGATCTGCAACTGCAATATCAGATCTACGACTACTAACTAGCATGGGGGAGGATCAAATTGTTTACACATCTTGCTCCGCTATAGATATTGATGAGTGTACTACCGATGGGAAGGGAGATGGCTCTTAACACCTGCCAATCATTGATGGCCTCCACTTCTAGTGTATGGTACATAGACAGTGAAGCTTCTAGTCATATGACGGGTGTTCGGGGATATTTTACTGACCTAGCAGAGGACGGAATAGATCTTGAGATTGTCCTAGGAGACAACTCTATAATCAAGGCAGTAGGACGAGGAACTGTGTCTTTCCAGAAAGATTCTGGAGAATAGATGAGAGTTCGTGATGTTCTATATGTTCTAGCTCTTAAGAAAAACTTGATCTTCGTATCTACTATTGAAGATCGAGGACTATGGGTGATGTTCAGAGATGGAAATGTACTAGTTCATCCCAAGGGATCCAGTGTTACCTCAGCTGAGAGGATTGGAATCCGCAGCGGGAAGCTATACAAATTGAACTTTCAACTTCATCATGCCCTAAGTCATAGTAGTCGAGATGAGGGTTGTGACACCTGTGAGCTTTGGCACAGGAGGATGGCTCATCTACACCATCCTGGCCTAAAGATTCTAAGGGAGATTGTGACAGGAGTAACTGAGTTCAGCACTGAGGACACTGATGTGTGCAAGGGGTGTGCTCTCAGGAAGTACGTCAAAACATCTTTCCAAAGAGTGATAACAGAGCTACAGGAGCTCTTGATATGATTCATTCTGACCTCTGTGGTCCGATGTCCACTACATCACTGAAAGGATACAAGTACTATGTATCTTTCATTAATGACTATTCCAGGAAAACCTGGATCTACTTCTTGAAAAGCAAAGAGTCAAGGGAAGTTTTACAGAAGTTTCAAGAGTTCAAGGCTCTAGTGGAAAAACAAACAGAAAGGAAGATTAAAATCTTCATATCAGATAATGGGGGAGAGTACACCTCCAATGAGTTCAATAGGTTTTGCACTCAGGAAGGCATCAAGAGGCAGTTGACTATACCTTATACACCTCAACAGAATGGGGTGGTTGAGAGGAAGAACAGGGCCATTGTTGGAGCTGCTAGATCCATGTTGCATGATTAGGGATTGCCATTTTTCCTTTGGGCTGAAGCATGCAACACTGCAGCTTACATACAGAACAGGAGCCCTCATAAGGCTTTGGGGGACAAAACCCCTGAGGAGGCCTTCTTTGGGAAGAAACCCGAAGTTGGGCACTTCATGATTTTTGGATGCCTTACATACTCTCATGTTCCTTCAGAGAAAAGGATAAAGCTGGAGCCCACAGCAGAAAGGGGAATTCTTGTTGGGTATGATGAGACTTCGAAATCCTATCGCATTTACATCCCTACTCTCAAGAAGACTGTTTTGAGGCGAGATGTGAAGTTTGAGGAGGATCGGGCCTTTCGAAAGTCTTGTGAGTCAGAGAAGGGTAAACAGCAGGTTGATGCATCCCTACATGACACAGGTCAAAGTACTGCTCAGCATCCAATAGGGTCCCAAGTGTCTGGAGTGATAGATGCACAGGTTGAGGGTTCCACAGGCACGGGATCTCAGGTTGGTGATCAATCTAGATCAGGGTCCCAGATTGCAGGTTCTTGAGCTATAGGATTGACAACTACGGGCACCTCTACTAGAGGTACTCATTTTCATACAGGTTATTAGGACGAGGATGAGGAGTTCTCCTCAGAGGATGTCACTTCAAGGAATAGGAAGCCCAAGTGGCTTCAAGATACCTTGAAGGACACTCAGGCAGTAGGAAATCCCAAGAAAGATGTAAGAGAAAGGAAGGCTCCAAATAGATTCTGCAGTTACTCAGCTCTAGTAAGTAGTATCAGTGAGTTTGAGCCATCCTCATATGAACAAGCAGCAGGTGAGCAGGCCTGGAGAGATGCCATGTTGGAAGAGTATGCTTCCATCATGAAGAATGATGTCTGGGATGTTGTACCCAGACTAGAGGGAAAGTCTGTGGTCACCTCCAGATGGCTCTACAAAATTAAATATGCTGCAGATGGCAGCATTGAGAAGTACAAAGCCAGATTTGTGGCTAGAGGATTCTCACAAATAGAGGGGGTTGACTATGATAAGACTTTTTCTCCTGTAGCCAGGTATTCTTCCATCAGAACTGTGATTTCTATTGCAGCAGAAATGGGATGGAAGATTCACCAGATGGATGTCAAGACAGCCTTCCTAAATGGACTCATAGAGGAGGAGGTATACATTGAGTAGCCAGAGGGGTTCGAGGTACTTGGGAGAGAGTCTCATGTATGCAGATTGAAGAAATCCCTATACAGATTAAAACAGGCACCCAGAGCTTGGTATTCTAGGATAGATACCTATTTGCAGCAGTTAGGGTTTCAGAAAAGTGAAGCAGATCCAAATCTCTACTTCAACATAGTAAAAGGGGATCCGCTCATCCTCGTGCTTTGTGTAGATGACCTGTTTATTACAGGGGCAGAGAAACTCATCAGTGATTGCAAGAAGGATCTTGCATCTGAGTTTGAGATGAAGGATATAGGATTGATGCATTACTTCCTAGGAATGGAAGTCTGGCAGGAGGATGGGTATATCTTCCTCAGTCAGGGCAAGTATGCAATGGACATGTTGAAGAGATTTCAGATGCAAGATTGCAAGCCCAGGAGTACCCCTATGACAACCAACTGGAAGAAGTAAGTGGCTTCTGAGAGTAAGTTGGTTGAACCCACCAGGTATCGACAGCTCATTGGTTCCTTGGTGTATTTGGTGAACACCAAACCTGATTTGAGTTTTGTAGTG
This sequence comes from Larix kaempferi, assembly GCA_027924585.1. NCBI lineage: Eukaryota > Viridiplantae > Streptophyta > Pinopsida > Pinales > Pinaceae > Larix > Larix kaempferi. Next base: position 14,007,173 of record BSBM01000407.1, on the reverse strand, counting down.
AACGCCTTGAGTCAGTACATGGTAGAACCCAGAGATGTGCATTGGGTGGTTGCAAAGCATGTGCTGAGGTACATCAATGGAACAACAGAGAATGGGCTGAACTATGTGAGGCAGGGAGAAATTCAGCTTGTTGGGTTCACAGATTCTGATTGGGCAGGTAACGCAGGTGAGAGGAAAAGCACCTCCGGGTATTGCTTCAGCTTAGGTTCGACAATTGTGTCATGGTTTAGCAGGAAGCAGAAGTCTGCTTCATTGAGTTCTGCTGAGGCAAAATACATGGCGGCTAGTTTAGCTAGCTGCGAAGCCATCTGGCTTCGCAAGATGTTGGCAAGTCTATTTGATCAGCAGTTGGAGCCTACGGTGATCCACTGTGATAATCAAAGTTGCATCAAGCTCTCTGAGAATCCAGTGTTTCATGATCAATCCAAACACATTGAGATCAAATATCACTTTATTTGTGATTATGTGCAGAAGGGAGCAGTTGAGCTCCAATACATTTCCACAGATGAGCAGGTTGCAAACATCTTGACAAAGTCCTTGATGAAGAATAAGTTCCGAGTACTTCAGGGAGAAGATGGGAGTTGTGCAGAACCCTTTTCTGGGTAAGAGGGAGTATTAAAATGTTAACCAGGAAAATGTTTGAGAAGTAAATGCATGCAAGGGTTTGCATGCATGTATGCAAAAGTGAGTTTTGCATGCACCTACTTTTAGGTTTTTGGTAAACATATTTTTTCAATGAGCTGATATAAGGAGGCAGAAGGTGTCTGTCTACCTTACCGAGATAACTGATCTGAGATAGATCAGTTGAGAGGTGGGCAACTTTCCTTGGGAAGGAGGGCGCATTCTTTGAGGAGGAGGAAGCTTGTACCGCATCCGGTTGAGCGTTTGAGAATCTGTAACTTGTAGAGTATTTTTGTCTCAGTGATTGAGGAAGATCAGTGACGATCAGAGCTCAGATCCGCTGAGATCTGATTTTGTACGAGCTATTCTTGATTTGAGGGAGGGCGCACTTGAGCATGCAGTGGAGGTCACATTCTTCAGAGGGTGGTCTTCAGAGAGAGAAGATCAGAGTAGTGTGATACAGAAAGGCAGATCAGTCAGAGGCACCTGCATAGATACTCAGATCCAGTTTACCAGTTAAGGCTTACTCTTCCAATGCATGCATCAGCTAATGCATGCAGATCTAGAGTCTGTCTGGTTCAGGGATTGAGTTACCTTTGAGGTAATATTGTATTGTACTTGTCCATTTATATATATGCTCTAGGCTCGAGAGAGAAGATAGCCCCACGGATTGTTGGTTTTCCCCGGTTGGGGTTTCCAGGGTATATTTGGTGTTCTTTGTGTGATTGCATGTTTTTCAGTTTGGTAATGAGATCTAGTTGTTGAGTTTATATTTATATGAGCATGTATTGATATCGAGACTGAAACTACTTGAGATCTCAGGGTGATTCAGAGGGAGTAGTGATCTCTGAATCAAAGACTTACAAAACCTTCTTGACACAAAAAACATTCCCTTCTGATGCCATGCAACTCAGTGACAATGTTATTAGAATTGATCGGTTCCAACCGATTTTTCCCTAAAACCAACCAAGCCAATGTACTAGACTGGCTTTGGAACAATTTGTGCCTAAACTAGTCAGTCCAAAGCTTTAACCATCCAAATCAGACATGAACTAGTTTGATTGGTCGATTCAGGAACCAATCCAAAGGCTAAAAAAATAAAACAAAAAGAAAACTCCCAACCCTCAAAGTAGAAGCCTAACCCCCTTCATCATCTAATCAATCACCTTCATCCTAGCCATTGCATCCAATCGACCTCCTTTTTGGAATTGTATTTAGCTTTCAATATTACCTTTAAAGTTAATGTTGACATTTATCTTTACTTATATTTTACTTAGCTCAATATCACTAATTGTATTTCTTCATCCCATTGACATATCATTTTGGTCATTTGATGGACAATGATATAATTCTCTTATCTTATTAAGTTTTAACATTAATAGTTAAAGTGGAACCCCCATTTCAAGATGTTTGGTGTCAAAAGGCCCATTGACCTATCATTTTGGTCATTTGTTAAACAATGATATAATTATCTTATCTTACTCACTTAGGTTTTAACATTAAAAGTTAAAGTGGGATCCCCATTTCAAGATGTCTGGTGATGGAATCAAACCCATCAGATCTCACACGAAGAAGATAAAAATTGGAGCATTTTTTATCTTTTAGCACACTTAAGTTTTAAAAAAAATATTCAGCATTTTAGCATATATGCAAACAAGGTTTTGTACCCCTTTCTCCTACACCCCTTGAGTTAGGAACTGTCGGATTCTAAGATTGAAACTCACAAGGGGAACAAGTTGTTTAGTGGTGCCAACTGATTGAAACCTACAGGCCACCCAATTGTGCCAACTGATTTAAAACATCAACTATCGATGGTTTTTGAAGCCATTCAACAAGAGAAAGCAAACTTCAAAATCCTAGAGAAGGTCGAGCTGGTCTAACGAGCCAAACTTCAAATGAGAGATGTACTCAATTTGATTACAGTATGATGATTTTTGTGCTCTAGAAGCCACTTAGAGCCTCAAAGCTTATGCATTTTCTCTCAGAACATTTATTTTTTAGTTTCTTTATAAACGCTTCATATATTACATCATGGAACAAAGAAAGTTGCAACAACCTAACTACAAAATGACAAATAAATCATCTCCTAAAAAATCTAGAAAAGCAAGCATAAGATCCTTTGCCCCAATTGGAATGGAGACAACACCCTTACAAAAAAAGTTGAAGTTCACTTTAACAAGCAAAGCCAACTCCTACTTAAAGAGCCTCATATCCCCTAGTCTAATAGGGGATGGCTCCTCATGAGAAGTAGCCTTACACCAATGTTTCCACAGAAATCCAAAACCATACAACCAAATTTTGTGCCATAAAGATTTGCATCTATCCCTAATCATCCAAGTGTTCCCTAAGAGAGGACCTTCCCAAGAAAGCAAAGCAATAAAAAAAACAATTAAATTTAGCATGAAACCATGCCCAAAGAATCTAATAGATGGGCATCTCCAAAAGACATGCTCAATCATGTCATCCCTACCACAAAGTGTGCATGCAACATTTGTAACACCAACTTTATGAAGTTTGGTCTTAATACCTGTCGCCGCTTGGATACACACCTGGGGGGAACACAGCAGAAATCTTCAAGCTGCTTAATGTGGCCTTGGGGGCAAGTCAGAGTCAAGTCCTATCACCTAAAAACTCGACTCCTTCATCTAGGCTTACTCCTAGTAAAGCCAAGGGGGGTGGTCCCTAAAATGAAAATCTAAGGTTGTTAATCTATGAAAACAAACACAATTGTTGCTAGGAGTTAAAAGTGATGAAATGATTACTGAAACATAAACTTCTCCAGTGAATTAAGCAACAGCATATAAATTTGAAAAACATTCACAACGTTGTAGATTTGGTTTAAATAAATGATTATTAAAGTATTGACCAGTGCCGAGAAGTGACAGTGATGTTGTAGTGTTGGGAATGTATTGCAGTTGTCTTGTTGTCAGTTTTAATTATTAATGCATGGATTAAGGAGTGGGTTCTTTCTTGGTTTTGCCTCCTTGAACTGAGCGCTAAAGCAGCTTTACCAAGTGTCCAACGGGGAGAGGACGAACCTCATTAATGAGTATCCCCTTGACTCTGTGGTAGTCACTCTTTTCGACCTCCCGAATTCTCAAAGATTAGTTTGTTTGGATTGTCATATTAAGACTAGATGCTCACATACCTTTCTGGTTTGACCAACTGGTCGGACAAGCCGCAAAGGTCCAAGCATACGGGGGAATGAACGTTGGTTCGTTTTAAGAAATTACCACTTGTGAGTTATTTAACTAATCTAAAGACTGAGAATCTCTTCTCCCATACCCGAGCAAGCTCTTCCGGTACTTCGGGAATGCACACATTAGAGGAAATTTGAGGTCTCAAATGGACCTTATAAAAAACTGTGCCATGGATGAGTTGGATTTCTCAAACTAATATAATTTCAATAACTTTGGTCAACCATTATGGTTGAGTTGGACATAAGAAGTTAAAGATGCTTATCTGTCATAATTTTATTTGACAATAGCTAACTTCATATAGCCCTCACCTTGGTTAAGATTTTGAAAAGTTCATCTCGAAATATGATAAATATACTTGAAATAATAAACATAGAATATTTTATATTATCACTACTTCTAATTTCGTTAAAAAATAAATCTCACATTAATTAAGATGATAGTGGAGTAATTTTGAAATAATAAATATAGAGTAATTTATAATTTTATATTATCACTACTTCTAAATTCTTTAAAATAAAAAGCTCACATTAACTAAGATGATAGTGGAGTAATTTTGAAATAATAAAAATATTTATCTAATTAATCTCTTAAAAATAAAAATAAATAATATTTAAAAAAGTATGATAAATAAAAAAATAGGAGAGATAAAATAAGATTTCTCTATTTTAGCGACAACTTTCTCATCCGAACTCGGAATTTGACGCTTTTGGTACCATTGGAAAGATCTCGATGGGACCTTTCGAATGGTATCAAAAGCGTCAAATTCTGAGTTCGAGAGAGAAAGTTATCACAAAAATAGGGAAAGTTTATTTTATCTCTCTCCTATTTTTTTGTTATGATACTTTTTTAAATTTATTTATTGTTATTTATAAAAGATTAATTTTATAAATGTTTTTATTATTTCAAAATTACTCCACTAGCATCTTAATTAATTTTATATTTGTATTTTAAAAGACTTTGAAGTAGTGATAATATAAAATAAAATAAAAATAGTGATTGTTTATTTTTAGTATTATTGCAATTATAATTTTAGTTTTTTTTAAGTTTTAGATTTTATTAAATAAATAAAAAGAAGTGGTACATTTACAAAAAAATTAAATAAATTATAATATAAATTTAACACATTTACCACTATATCATTTATTGTGTATGCATAAGAATCTAAACCTTTCATTATTATTTTCAAGCATCATCTCTTAACTCTACAGCAACCCAACATACTTGTCAACTACCATTAATGAGATATTATAGGTTGGCCTTCACTAAATAACACCTTTAACTTAGTGTGACATGGCTTTTTTTATTATTTTCCTTACGAGGCCCATTTTAGACCTCAAATTTCCTCTAATGGTCACAAGTTTTATTTGTAAATAAATAACTTGCAATAAATAAAACAAAGTACAAGAAATGTAAATGTGAACTAATTAAACTAACTACGAATCTCTTTTCCCATACTCGAGCAAGCCCTTTCGGTACTTCGAGAATGCGTAGTGGTTAGTTGTTTTGTTGCAAAAGCAAATTATTGTAAACAAGAAAAAAACATTAAACAAAATGTGTATGTGGCAAAGTGTTTTTAATCTATGATTAATCAATACACAGTAAAAACTAAATGAAAAAACTACCAAAAATCACACCACTCAAAACTACTCAGATCCCCCCTAGGGGGATGGGGTGTGGGCGCTGGGTAGCCCACTTGCTCTTTTTTTATTATTCAAGGTACAACTCTTTTTTGGGAATGCCTGTAGTTCTTTGTAGAATAGGACTATCAAGCTTACAAGTTTTTTGAATATTTAGATCAAACTAGGGGGATGGGGTGTGGGCGCTGGGTAGCCCACATGCTCTTTTTTTATTATTCAAGGTACAACTCTTTTTTGGGAATGCCTGTAGTCCTTTGTAGAATAGGACTATCAAGCTTACAAGTTTTTTGAATATTTAGATCAAACTAGCTGGAGAGGAAGAGGAAAGAGGCATTTAATCGTCTAAATCTTCAAACATTGAGCAGCACTTCCTTCTACCTATTTGACAAAAAGCTAAAAACATCAAAGAATAATTAATAAAAAATTCCCCAAAGCACTTTAAGAGTGTCATTGGGTGACCACCTAAAAACTTGAAAAAATGCCTAAGTTAAACTACACTAAGATTGCGTAAATGAACCAAGACAAGCTAAGCTTGTCTTCTTAGGATCTTTGCTTGCCCTTTTGGGGCAGCAAATAAGTGGCTCTAGATTAGCCCAATACAACTTTTAAATCCACAAGCAAACTAGCCTATCAAGCCTTTAAATTTTTAATGAAATAAACTTGAAAAGGAAACTTGCTTCTACTAGATCTAGATGTGAGATTTATAAACTTTGAATATTTAGATCTAATAAACAAAAATCAGACCTACTTATAATAGAACAAGATGTTATAGATCTGAGATAAACAAACCAAAGTAACCAAGAAAATTGAAGATTGAAGACAAGAAGGGTGAAGAGGAAAAGCCTTCGAATTCGGGCAGTGGGGTCCTCGAGGTAGGGATCGGAGGGACTAGTTCTTTGTAGATTTATCTGAAGACAAAGGGATGCAAACTTGCTCCACAAACTCTCCAGATTAGGCAACCCGCAATCTCACAAAACTCACACAAGAAGGATTAAAAGAACCTGGTGTAAACTACATTAGAGATTCAAAAACAAGCATTTAAACTAAAATGACATGTTAATCTAATATATCTATTGCAACTTGACAGAAAAGCAATGGATGCATAAATCACACTACTTTACCTTACTAAGAATTAGTTCTCCTTCAAAAGCTAGGATTTAACCAACAATCATAGTGAAAAAATGTAAATGACACAGATCTCACCTCATAAACAAATTAAAACATGATCATCCACACGCAAAAGAGCCTCACCACGATTTGCCTCCAAAGCCTTCATTCATTAAACAAAAACTCCTCACAAAGATTACAAAGCAAAAGAGCAGATGTTCCACCTTCTCATGAAGAATGATGAAGAAACCTCTCTCTTAAATAAATTTTTACAAGAAGGGGGGCGCTAATCCCAAGAGAGGGTGCATTTGCTTGTTTGGGAGTTTAACTGAGCATGATTGGATTTGATTTGAGTTGAATTGGAGTTAAACTCCATGAGGGATGCACCACCTCTTAAGAGGTAGACGCACCCTCCTCTTGTGATTTCCTCCAATCGTTAGATGGCTTCCATCTCACCAATTCACCCATCCCAAGAGAGATGCACCCCTCCTTTAGTGGGATCAACTCGAACTCATGAGATTTGATTGCCAATCAACCTTAGATCACTTGCCTTTAACTGTTGATGAACTCCTGATCACTGAGATCTTGTCCCCGGCATGTTCCCATCAATTTAGGAATGTCGATTTTGACTTTAATTTGTCTTATTTACCAATTACATATGTCTTTTTTTGGCTTTTTCGAGAGAACTCCAATTTTCATGAAAAATAATTGGAATTTTTCTCTCAAAAGTGGGTTTAGGGTTAAGTGAGTGCTCTGAGTTAGAAAACGTGCACCTCCATGGAAAATTCCAACCCCTAACCACTTTTTTATGACATTTTTTATTTTTTTTAATTAAAACATTAAAAAATCTTCGTTTTACAAGAAATTTTACTTTTTGCGAAACTGAAAAATAAACCTAGGGGAACCTAGCACATGTCCATATGACTCATTATTAGTGCCTAGCATGGTAATATACATTGACATCTAGACTTTAATAACCTCCCAAGGCCCAGGGACCAAGATGGGCATTCTAGCTTTGGAGGAGCAAGTGAAAAACTCGAAAATTATACCTTGCTGAAAAGCAAAGTATAATTAACAAGGGAAAAAACACCTTGGAATACCCGAATTGATGCCTATGTCTAGGGAAGCCAAGTCTTTTACCAAAATCCATCATGCTACAACACTTAATTACAAACCCCATGGGGCATGAACATGTGAAAAAAGTAGAAAAAAGGACCCTGAGAGGCCTAATGGACTTGAATAACATAGATGATGAACATGTAACATGTTCAAACATTGCTTGCTCGCTTGAAAGTCCAACTAAGTGCAACTTACCTAGTAACAATACCCAAGCCTTGGTGAAGCAAAAGCCACCCACAAACAACTCATTTGTAGAACTCTTACATAATGCTTTGGATTTACAATTATATGTGTGTGTGTGTGCGCGCACGCACGCTAAGTTACCGGAAACGCCGAGGAAAATTGGGGATACATCGTGTTACCACCTAAAGTTTCACTTCAGTTGGACTTCAGTGAGCCGCCGGTATTGCACAATTATTTGTGCTTATCAGAGTTCAGATAATCCAGCCTTGGCTTATTTTGGCTATCTTTTTCATTTTTGTTTTAAAATGACCATGCCCCACGGGATTTGTAATAAAGTGTGCTAGCATGGTGGTCTTTGAGTGACTCAGTCCCCTAGGACTTGACAACCAAACAAGGTATTTGTTACCAACTATTTTGTACAATAGGTGAACTTCTATTGAGCCGCCAGTTTTTTGAACATGATACATGTTCACCTTCAGAGTTCAAAAGTTCAGAGTTCATTTTTCAGGGCAATTTTGCCCCATTTGTAATAAAAGTCATGTTCACACCCCCTTGGGGGGTTTGTAAAAAGTTGGTCTAATTGGGTCCTTTTATAAAAGACTCGGCTATCCTTAGGTTTAACTATCACGGTGATACTCTAGAGTGTTTTTTCATTAGGAATTATGCATTGCACTTCAGTCGTGTATAATTCCTGAGTTTTTCACTCACTCCTCCAAAGCTAGAGTATTTACCATGGTGGTCAAAACCTAAGGTGGTTATTAGAGTCTTGTGTCTAGGATTTTTACAAGTTAGCCATCTATATAGAGTCATGTGGACATACACTAGGTCCCCTAGATTTTTTAAGCTTTTCTGAGAAAAACATTTTTGCCCGCTTCCCGAGGTTTTTTAATGATTTAATTAAAAAATCATGAATAATGATAAAAGATGGGTTAGGAGGTTGTTTCTGCCATGGGGGTGCTCATTTTCTAACCCAGAGCACCCATAAAACCCCTAAACCCACTTTTCCTAAGTTTCTGATGATTATTATTCACTTAATTAAATATTTTCTTAAAATTAATAAATGAGGAATATTTATTTAAAAATAATAATTTGGAGAAAATTAAAAACCCTCCCAAATAAACCAAAGTAAAGGGCTAAATGACATGGCATAAGGCATAAAGGAATATTCCAATCATCACCTACCTGATTGGAGTTAGCATCGGAGCACTGGAGATGATCTTGCCTTGGGATTTGTGCCCTCTCCTCAAGCTCTCACGACTTTCCTTGTTGGCACTTCTTTATTGGCTTGGCGATGTTTACAAGGATGAAGGGTGGGAGCCTTTCCTAGGTGGAAGCCACCTCACTCATTCACAACCACCAAAGGGCTCAGTTAACTCCAATCAAAGAGCTTGGCTCCTCCATCATTGGGATTTGTGCCCTCCTTAACCCTAGGTCTCTCCCTCATTCGCATTAGCTCTCTTTGAGCTCTCTTATTGTATAAATATGGGTCCTTGCTCTACCATTTGGGTGGAATTTTTGTGCAAGGAACCTTTGCTATTTTCTCATGTTGAATGCTTGATGCTATTTGGCATGCAAGTTGGAATAAAGTGAAGGCTTTGGAGGTCTAAACGTGTGCAAATCTCTCATGGCATGTGTTTGAAATCAATGTGAAATCTACCAAGTTCTTCAATTTTTATGCAAATGTTTATGATCTTAGCTTAAGAAGGTTACAATTCTAATCCAAAGAATAGATATTTGAGGCTTCAACTTATCTATTTATGCAAGGTTGTTCAAGATTTAGGAGTTGCATTTTGTAGTTGGTTATACTTGTGCACTCTTAGTTTTGCTTAGCTTACCATACTAAGATCTAATCATTTGTGTGAAGTTTGTTTGTCTTGGCAGATCATCATAAGGCAAAGTAAGATTGGGAGTTCAGTTGCTTCCCCTTCTTCTTTGTCATTTCTTATGCTAATGAGTTTTGTCATACAGGAAACCTCAAAGAGTTCACTTGTTCAAGCTTGGGCTTGAAGTTCTTGCTCATTCTTCACCCTTTAAACTCTTAAAAATTCAAGTTTTTCTTTTAAAGTTGGTTACAAGTATTGAGATCCATTGCTTAAAGTCTAAATCATTAAAAGGGTTCTTGTTTGCTTGAGTGAAGTAGGTTGTTGGTTTGCAAGATCTATCTCCCTTTGCTCTCGCCATCCTCTTCAAGTGCTCCTTTCGCCCTTGTCTTGAGGTCTCTCTTGCTCTCACTTTTCTTCCTTAGCTAATCTCCTTTAGCCTCCTTTCCTCCTCCCTCTTTAAGCTTGTTGCTGCCCTTTTTAACTTGCTACTGCCCTCTTTAATTTGCTGCTGTCATCTTTAGTTTACTGTTGCCCTCTTTTACAGCCCTCTTTCCATTGTTGGTTGCCTTCTTCCCTTTGTTTGCAGCTTCCTCATAGCCTCCTCCTTTTGTTGTTGCTCTCGCCCTTCCTTGAGCTCTTCTTCCTTTCGCTTCTCTCTTCTTGCTTTGCCTTTCTTCACTTTCTTCATTTGCTTATAGCTAGGATTTAGTTTAAGTACATCTAAGTTTGCATTTAATTAAAGTTTTTTCAAGTTTCAAAGCTTATTCTTGTTTGCATTTAGATCTTAAGTCAAAAGTTTTGCATCTTCACTTGCATATAGTTTGATCTCGAAGTTTTAAACTTTTTGAATCTAGTTTACACTTAGTTTAAATTTCAACTTTCTCTAAATCTAAGTTTCATTTTGTTGTTTATTTGACTACTTCTTAACAAAGTTTGTGTTCAAACCTATTATTTTCAGGGATATAAGAAGTACAAATCAAGAAAGCCCAAAGGCTAAAAGAAGCTAAACCAAAAGAGCAAGTCTTGAAAATCACAAAAAACTCTTATTCCCATCTTCTTCATCCCCATTCTAACCTGTGCTTTCAAGTGGATAAAAACACAAATACATTGTACAAAAGTTAATAAAGAGCAAGTGGGATAAAGGTTCCCGCACCCTACTTCCCCCATTTGGGGGAAGCTTGTATTGTCCCTTGTCCTTTTTGCAATTGTATTTGCTTTATACCTGCAAGTAGATTAGTCTTCAATTGTTAGAGTAGTTTCATTTTTTATAAATTGCTAGATCTTAGAAGTTGGTAGCTTAGCTTGTTTTGTTTTTATCAAGTTTTAACTTAGTTTCTATTTTATATAACTTGTTAAAAAGAACATAAAGACTCTTGAATCTCACTGAAAAGTGGATCAAGAGCACTCTCTGTCGAAGAGGTTTTGTTTGTTTGCTTAGATTAGATTTCATGTTTTACTATAAGCTGCTAATAAAAGGAACCAAAATCTCTTGAATCTCACCGAAAGGTGGATCAAGAGTGCTCTCTATTGGAGAGTTTTATGCTTTTAGTTGTTTAATCTTATTTCATTTTTAGCATTTTTATCTTGTTCATAAGTCTCTTGAATCTCGCCATAAGGCGGATCAAGAGCGCTCTTTGTCGGAGGGTCTATGGTTCTTGTTCAAAACCCATAATAAAATTGGAACAAATATTTACTACACTGCATATGCTCTACCCAGTTGTGGGATACTGAGAAACAGTGCAGATTGATTAATTCTTCATATTTAACTCCACTTCAATCTAATAAAATCAACTCCCAAGAGAACCAACGAAAATCCGGCGTTGATCGCTAATAGTCGAAAGTGGGCAAATTCTGCCTGGGAACACGGGAACCTCTGGACCGAGACCTTAAGGGCACCAATTAGGCTACATCCTTGTTGGTGTAGTGTTGAACACCGCTTAGGAGACACCGGCCATCCCACATGTCCTTGTACGAAGCCACTTAGACTATTATCCGGACATATCTCTAGTATCGCAAGGTATATCTTGGAGATCCCCATCCCCCTAATAATAAACTTCACCCCAAAATTTACAATAAAATTTACCAAGAGCATTTGCAAAACATTTTCAAGCACACCCAAGACATGTTTCAAGCATCCCAAGCACTACATTGACTCCATTTGGCACTAGTCATTCTATTCAGTATTTTATTTGCTTTCTATCTATCTAGAGTATTGCTTTATCTGCTTTAAAATAATCATGCCATGGATGCTTTGCTTATAAATTATCATTGGTTGTGTGTAATCTAAACTATTTTGCAAATACATGCTTGGACTTTATCTCTTATTGTAAATCATAAAAAATCCTAAAACAACACCCATCCTCATCACACAAAACATTTTAAAACCATAAGAGCCTTAGTAACTCTTTTGTAAGGTCTACCCCCCTTGGCTTCGTTAGGAGTTTGCCTAAGCGGAGGATTCGGGATCAGGTAACAGTACCTGACTCATTGCTTGCCCCCAAGGTCACACTTTTCCCCTTGGGAAACAGCTTTCGAAAGATTTTTGTTGCTAGTGTGCACATCGGCGAGCAACATTTATGGCGTCGTTGCCGGGGATCGAATTTTTTGTTCCTGGACGACTTTTTCCTTAGTTTTTACCTTCATCTTTTGATAGATTTTTAGTTTAAACAACTCTCTGAATTTAGAGTTGAATCCATCTGGCGACTCCACTATCAATAAACTTACCAAGGTATTCAACCAACGAAAGTCCAGCGTTGATCGCTAATAGTCGAAAGTGGGCAAATTCTACCTAGGGACGCAGGAACCTCTGGACCGAGACCTTAAGGGCACCAGTAGGCTACATCCTTGTTGTTGTAGTGTTGAACACCGATTTGAAGACTCCGGCCAACCCACATGTCCTTGTACGAAGCCACTTAGACATTTTATCCGAACATATCTCCTGTACCGCAAGGTATATCTTGGAGATCCCCATCCCCCTCATAATAAACTTCACCCCAAAATTTACAATAAAATTTACCAAGAGCATTTTCAAAACAGTTTCAAGCACACCTGAGACATGTTTTAAGCATCCCAAGCATTTCAAGACATTGACTCCATTTGGCACTGGTCATTTACACAAACAACACTACTATTCAATATTTCATTTGCTTTTTATCTATCTGAAGTATTGCTTTAATTATATCATCTTGTGGATGCTTTGCTCATAAGTTGTCATTCATAAAGATTGGTTGTGTATCATCTCTTTTTGCAAATACATGCTTGGATCTAATATATTATTGTAAATCATCATAAAAACTCCTAAGACAACACCCATCCTCATCACACATTTAAACACTTATAAAATCAAGAGCCTTAGAAACTCTTTGTAGGGTCTACCCCCCTTGGCTTCATTACGAGTTTGCCTAAACGGAGGAGTCGGGATCAGGGGACAACACCTGACTCTTTACTTGTCCCTAAGGCCACACTTTTTCCCCTTGGGAAACAACTTTCGAAAGATTTATGCTGCTAGTGTGCACATTAATGGGCAACATTTCTAGCGCCATTGCCAAGGACAAATTTTTTGTTCCTGGACAACTTTTTCCTTAGTTTTTATCTCGATCTTTTGATAAATTTTTAGTTCAAACAACTCTCTGAATTTAGACTTGAATCCATCTGGCGACTCCACTGTCATTAAACTTACCAAGGTATTCAACAAGAAGAAACTCTGTAGGCCTACTTGATTTCATCCCTGAACCTGAAAAGGTTTATCGGAGGAGGTTAAATAGGTTAGCTTCTCGTAGGATCCTTGAAGATTTAGGATCTGAGTCTGTTTCGGACATCCATTGTCTTTTTGTTGAGAATAATAATTGCTTGTCTGATCCAATGGGAGATTTTTTCAGTCCCCTTAACATCACTCAGATAGCAGGTCAACCACATGATCTACCAGACAAGACTATAGATAAACTTCCTAACTTCACTGGCACTGATGCCATCACTGCAGCTCATCATCTGAAAAGCTTCACCAAGTGTATTAGAGCCTATGTCAAGGATCCAACCAATAAACAGGAAGATGTTTACATGAAACTCTTTGCTCTATCCTTGGAAGGAGATGCTGGTGATTGGTTCATCAACTTACCTGATAACTCCTTTGCAACTTTTGCAACCTTTAAAACTGCTTTCACCAACAAGTTTGGAGATAAAAAAAGAGCCACGTCATCAGTTAGCTTCTTTAACCAACATCAAAAGAAGTGAGAATGAAACAATGGATGAATTCAATAAGAAGTTCAAAGACTTGACAAATGGCATCCATACAGACTACAAACCTACAGCTCAATCCATCTTAGTCTACTACATTGAAGCACTTAGAGGTGAAATGCAATATCAACTCAGAGATAAAGAGCACACCACTCTTTTGATGGCCCAAGAGATGGCTATTAAAATTGACAGGAATATGCAATCATCTGGTAAGTCCAACATTCCTAGATATTCAAGGGCCTTGACCCCCATGAAACCATCGAAACCTAAGGAAAAGGATTCTTCCTCCCAAAAGGATACCTATGAGAGAAAATTGTTGGACATAAATGAAAAAATGGAGAATATGGAAATGAAGTATCTTTCTCAAATTAAAGAAATGCAGAATAGGTTCATAACTATGGAAAGAGCACAAACTCATCCCATTCAAAGAAACTACCATCAGAAAACAAACTGGCAAAAGAAGGGTCTCAACCATGAAAAGAGGCCTCCCAACCCATTGGATGCTGCTAACATGGTTGAGAATTATACACCCTTTTGCAGGGCATGTAAAGATTTTCATGAAGAATCTACCTGTTACTTTGCATGCTATGTCCAAGAACATGGTTTTCAGGAGGGTAGTACCAGTGAGCAGGTTTCAAGCGAGCCTGATTTTGTCAACGTAGTAGGATATATTCATACCATTCCCAGGGAAAGTTGGACACAAGCCAGACAATATAGTCAAGATCTAGACAACTTGACTAAAAACTATAGAGAAAGGCCCTCTAATGAGCAGATTCACAACATGCAGAATTTCAAAGGGATCACTTATCAAAAAAAAGGAAATAATGGGCCCAACATGCAATATCCTCCAAAGGTAATAATTCCTGATAAATCTGATGAGTCCAATGATTTAAATTTTGATTGGAGTAACTGGTTTAACATTACTGAACTACCTGTACCTGTTACCGAATTATACAAGATTCCTGGACAAAAAGAGAAAGTTTTGAAAGTTTTAGATCCTCCTACTTTTACAAATCCCCCCACTCCTCTAAATCCTCCTACCCCTAAAAAGGTCACTTTTGCAAAAACTATAGAGCAACCTTCCACAAGTAATAACAACATCTCAGAAGATCCCCTAGTAATTCTACATACCAAGGACCCAAGAAGAGAAGATCATCCCCCTTTTTATGTATTATTGATGATAGGTGATCTTCTACATAACTGTATGCTAGATTAGGGGTCTTCTTCCAACATCATGACTAAAAAGGTCATGCACCAACTCAACCTTAAAACATCTAGACCACATCAAAATGTTTGTGCCATGGACTCTAGGCAGGTTGATGTGGCGGGTATCATCGAAAATCAGTCAGTAAGGTGAGCCAAATATCTGGATATCCATGCAACTATGGACATCCTTGTCATTGATGTTACGGATAAATGGTGGATGCTGCTTTCTAGGAAGTGGGTTGCCACTTTAGGAGGATGGATCCAAATGGATTGGTCTTATGCCACTGTGCCAACATCTGAGGACTCTTTAGTAAAATTGCATAATGAGAAAGAAAAGAAGTACCATGTGGAAAACCCCAAGAAGCCATTAAATCAATATGTTTATAATACTGATGATCTTGGGAGTTATGCAATTAACTCTACCTTTTTAGCCCCTATCCAAGAAAAGATTAAAGATGAAAAGGTAGATGAGATATTGAGGATGAACTTTGATGGTGCTCATTCAAAAGCTGGAAAAGGGGCAGGGATAATCATAACTTCACCGAGAGGAAAGACTTTCAACTTTGCTTTTAGATTGGAATTTGAGGCAACCAACAACGTAGCTGAGTATGAGGCACTTCTACTAGGCATTGAGCTAGCCAAGGACGTGGGGATTTAAAAGGTGACTCCAACCTAATAGTCCAACAAGTTAAAAACCAATTTGCATGCAAGTGTCAAAGGTTAAAAAGTATAGAAATACAATTTGGGACACCATGGAGTTTTTCGATGCCTTAAACATGGAAGCAATCCCTAGAGATCAGAATAGTGCAGCGGACAGATTGGCAGTTTCGGCATCAACTCTCCAACCTTCGGACGAAATGTTAAATGGTGACTGTACATTAGAAATCAACTTTAGACCATCAGTACCAGATAACATGGAACATTGGCAAGTATTTAAAGATGATGAACAAATTCTAAAATTCATTCATAATATAGATGAGTTCTCAAATTTTAAAGTCAATGAACAAGAAGAGGACAAAGAGTATCAGGGAGAAGGAAACCAGTTCAACAATCCTGTGCCACATGTATTTATAGCACTAGAAAACATTTTCGACGGGCGGGATAGAAGAAAGAATAGTATTGATTCCATGAAACTGGGGGACTACATTGAAATAAACATTGGGTCAGAAACAAATCCAAAAATGATAAAAATTGGAAAAGGCACCTCAGAAAAGGAAAGGAATGACTTGATCAATCTAGTTAAGGAATATAGGGATGTGTTTGCCTTCACATATGATGAATTAAAAGCATATCGAGAGGATGTGTTTCAACACACCATACCCCTTAAACAGGAAATTAAAGAAGTCAAGCCTTTCCGGCAAAAGTTAAGATAGATAAACCCTTAGTTAGCTCCTATTGTCAAGAAAGAACTTGAAAAAATGTTAGCAACAGGAATAATAGCACCCACTAGACATTCATCTTGGTGCTCTAACTTAGTGGTTGTTAGGAAGAAGAATGGGAGTATAAGGATATGCATCGATTTCCGAAACCTCAATATAGCTTGTCAAAAGGACAACTATCCTCTCCCAAACATGGAGACCCTCCTCCAATGGGTCACAGGTGCTAGCATGATGTCCATGCTAGATGGTTTTTCATGATATAATCAGGTGGTCATACAAAAGGAAGACAAGCACAAAACCACCTTCACAACCCCATCGGGCACCTTTGAATATCTGAGAATGCCTTTCGACCTTCTAAATGTTGGGGCTACTTTTCAAAGAGCCATGGATTATGCTTTTAAAGAACTAATTGGTAAAATCATTGAGATATATTAAGATGACTTAACTGTCTTTTCCAAGGAAAGATCGAACCATGTCAATCATCTAAAACAAGTCTTTGAAAGATGCAGGAAATATGGAATTTCCTTAAATCCGGCCAAGTCTGTCCTAGGAATTGACGAAGGAAAGCTTCTAGGACACATCATCTCTAAAGACGGGGTCAAAGTTGATCCTGAAAGGATTGAAGCTATCAAAACGATACCCTTACCGAAGAATGTAAAAGCCCTCCAATCTTTTAATTGACACATCAACTTCATTAGAAGCTTCATCCCCAATCTGGCTGAATTGATGAAACCCATGCAAAAACTACTTAAGAAAGATGTCAAGTTTGTATGGACTAGTGAGGGAAGGGAGGCTTTTTCCAGTATAAAAGATGCAATCACTATGTCACTTGTCTTAGTTAGCCCCGATTACACCAAGGATTTTATGATTTTTTCCTTTGCATCAGAAGACACTATTGTCGGGGTGTTGCTCCAAAAGGACCACGAAGGATTCGAGCAACCTATTGCCTTCATGAGTCGTGCTTTGCAGAACTCTGAGTTAAAGTACACCATAATGGAAAAACAGGCTTATGCCTTGGTTAAATCCCTCAATCATTTTAGAACATACATCAGGTATTCGAAAGTCATAGGGTATGTCCCCCATGCTGCAGTAAAAGACATCTTATCCCAACAAGATTGCTTAGGAAGAAGAGGCACATGGGTATCAAAGATTCAAGAATATGACTTAGAGATAAAACCAACCAAGCTTATAAAAGGACAAGGCCTTACTAAAATGTTAACCCAAAAAAATGAAGAGGCAATAGGTATGGTTTGTGAAAACAATAGGTCCGAACCGGCTATGACCCCATCATTGCAAAATCTTGACAACCATTGGTATTCGGACATCATCTACTTCCTGCTTTACTTCACTTGCCCGGATCACCTCAAGGGTCACAAAAGAAGGGCTTTAAGATTAAAAACTGCTAGGTATTTCCTTACTCAGGAAGGTTTGGGTTGGAGGAACCCAGATGGAATAATATTTAGATGTATAAATGAACAAGATTCCAAAAGAATCCTGACTGAGTTCCATTTAGGATTTTGTTGAGGCCACTTCGCAGCAAATACAACTGCCCACAAAATCCTCCGAGCTGGTTACTATTGGCCAACCATATTTGCAAACGTACATAAACATGTTAAGTGTTGCCAAGAGTGCCAACTCTTTATTGGGAAGCAGAAGTTGGCTGCTCTTCCCCTAACACTAGTAGTAGTCCTTACCCCCTTTCAACAATGGGACCTTGACTTCATCAGTAAATTCAAAGATAATTCAAGCAATGGATTCAGTTGGATCCTCATGGCTACCGATTATTTTACTAAGTGGGTAGAGGCCATACCCACCAAGACAGCCACCGAAAAAGTTGTGATCGATTTTCTCGAGGATAAAATCATCACAAGATTTGGTATACAACTGATAATGCCAAAGCCTTTAGCTCCATTGATATGACATATTTCTACTTCAGGTATGGCATTACCCTATCCCACTCACCCAATCACTACCCACAGGGAAATGGACTTGTTGAATCCACCAATAAGAACCTGATGAACATCCTCAAGAAAACTGTGGGTAACAATAAAAAGGCATGGGATAGTAAAATCAATTACGCACTTTGGGCTGATAGAATCACTAAGAGGAATTCTACTGGGAAGTCTCCTTTCGAACCGATATATGGTCTCACAACTGAGTTACCTGTCAGTATGCAAATACTATTTTTCAAAATGATCATGGAGTATGGTTCGGAAAGAGAAGAGATGGATCAGAGAATCAATCAGATTATCGAGCTTGATGAGAATAGGAGGGCATCCTTAGATAAGATCTTAAGACATCAGGAGATCGTGAAAGATACATTCGACAAACCAGCTAAACCAAGACCTTTCCAAATAGGGGACACAGTCCTCATGTGGGATAAGAGAAGGGAGAAGCCATGCAAGCATGGGAAATTCGACAGCCTCTGGAAGGGGCCTTTTCTTATTCACGACCTTGTCGACACAAACTCCTTTTTGCTCAACAGCATGGAAGGAGAAAGGATGAACCTGCCTATGAATGGACAGCATCTGAAGCTGTTCTATAGCAATAACATCTAAAAATGCCCATGAGGGCATTTCAAGGCTTTTCTAAACCCTCTCCTATTGTACTATTATTATTGTACTTCTATTTTTGTACCATTATTTTGTATATTATTTCATGTACATTAGTGCTTTATACTACATGTTATATACTAACATTGTACAATAGATTTCATTTTTATGTTGGTTTTTATTTGGCATATTTATCATGTATATGTAGGTTGATGCACTTATGTTTTCATGCAGGAACCAGAGATTCTAGGGTTCTCGAACACTGTTTTTTATTGAAGATCATACAAGTGCCCGTCCCGCAGTTGGAGCCGAATGTTACCAACTATTTTGTACAATAGGTGAACTTCTATTGAGCCGCCAGTTTTTTGAACATGATACATGTTCACCTTCAGAGTTCAAAGTTCATTTTTCAGGGCAATTTTACCCCATTTGTAATAAAAGTCATGTTCACACCCCCTTAGGGGGATTGTAAAAAGTTGGTCTAGCTGGGTCCTTTTATAAAAGACTTGGCTATCCTTAGGTTTAAATATCACGGTGATACTCTAGAGTGGTTTTTCCTTTGGAATTATGCATTGCACTTCAGTCGTGTATAATTCTTGAGTTTTTCACTCACTCCTCCAAAGCTGGAGTATTTACCATGGTGGTCAAAAACCTAAGGTGGTTATTAGAATCTTGTGTCTAGGATTTGTACATGTTAGCCATCTATATTGAGTCATGTGGACATGCACTAGGTCCCATAAGTTTTTTAATTTTTTTTGAGAAAAACATTTTTGCCCGCTTCCTGAGGTTTTTTAATGATTTAATTAAAAAATCATGAATAATGATAAAATATGGGTTAGAAGGTTGTTTATGCCATGGGGGTGCTCATTTTCTAACCCAAAGCACCCATAAAACCCCTAAACCCACTTTTCCTAAGTTTCTGATGATTCTAAGCTTTTAGTTGTTTAATCTCATTTCATTTTTAGCATTTTTATCTTTTTCACAAGTCTCTTGAATCTCGCCATAAGGTGGATCAAGAGCGCTCTCTGTCGGAGGGTCTATGGTTCTTGTTCAAAACCCATAATAAAATTGGAACAAATATTTACTACACTGCGTATGCTCTACCCACTTGTGGGATACTCAGAAATAGTGTAAATTGATTAATTCTTCATATTTAACTCCACTTCAATCTAATAAAATCAACTCCCAAGAGAACCAACGAAAATCCGGCATTGATCGCAAATAGTCGAAAGTGGGCAAATTCTGCCTGGGGACTCGGGAACCAGTTAGGCTACATCCTTGTTGGTGTAGTGTTGAATACCGCTCTGGAAACTCAGGCCAGCCCACATGTCCTTGTACGGAGCCACTTAGACTATTATTCTGACATATATCCAGTACCGCAAGGTATATCTTGGAGATCCCCATCTCCCTAATAATAAAGTTCACCCCAAAATTTACAATAAAATTTACCAAGAGCATTTGCAAAAAAATTTCAAGCACACCCAAGACACGTTTCAAGCATCCCAAGCACTACATTGTGTTGAAATTACAGGTTAGATACGTTTTATCACATATAAAAAGCTTGATACAAGAACATGTAAACAATTGTACTGCTTAATTAAATTTAAACTGAATTAAAACAGAAATAACATAATTCTCATCTCTTTCAACTTAATGCTCCAATTGGTCACTGCATTAATGTTGGTCCTCGAGAATCATCAAATGCTAAGTTCAGAATAAATCTCAAGACTCATTTACAGCAAAATAACCATGTACAGGAAAAACTTTATTTAAAGCATTATAACCAAGATTTGGATCCACCTTATACTCAGATAGTTCTGAGTTTGATCTTGTCACTGAAAGGACAAGTCAAACTGGTTAAACCATATGCGTTTCTTGAGAGAGAGAAAGATTAGGTAGAAATAAACAGACCTCAGGTTCTTCAGTCAATAAGCAAATGACAGGGTAAAAGAAACACACTGGTGCTGCAGACTTCGAAAGGCAAGCACGTAAGCAATCACCCACGCATAAGAATTCACACAGAGATCAATAGAGATCAGACTGCAAGCACTCACTCACCTACAGATCTCACACAAAGATCAAGCACAAAAAGAATCAGACACAAGTTCAAGAAAGAAACCGCAGAGATGAGAAGTGAACCCGTGAGGGAGCTGGCCATGAATAGAGTGAGCCGTGAACAAGCTAACGGTGAGATAGTAAACCGAGGACAGAGAACCGAACAGCAAACTCGTGCTGCTAGCCCAAGGCAAAAACAAAACATGGAATAGCTGAAATAAGGATGAAACCCGAGAAGGAGATCAGCTCGTGAGATCAAAGCCATGAGAGCAAACCCGTGAGACAAGTTGAGAATAAATGAGACAGTGAAGCAAGCTGTGAAGGGATGGACCCGTAACAGAGCAACCCGTGAAGCAAACTGTGAAACGGTCATGGAGAGATGAACCCGTGGATGAAGAAGCCATGAGAGAAGTGGGGTCGTGAATCAACCTATCAAACCTGTGAAGGAGAGAATGAAAAGCGGCTGGAGCATGCACGTAATTAGAGTATCGTGGGGCAAAAAAATAAACATGTGCACGCTTCGTCAAATTCGTAGAGGAGCAAACCAAAAACAAATGACCGGAGGAGAAGCGAACGTGTGAAGAGTAAGTTCACGGTTGGTTTTTATGGAGCCTTAGTTTAATAAAACATATATAGTTTTAGAGTTAGAAAACTTAGGATTAAGAAAAGGAATAAAGTAATAAATTAAAAAGAATAAGATAAATAAAATTAAAAAGGTCAAAAGATAAAGTACCGATTAGGATAAGACTTAAATGGTCCAATAATAAAATAAAAAAAACTTTATTAATAAACTCATAAAGTCTTTATTAATAAAATCATAAAGATTCTATTAATAAGATTAAAAAATAAATCTTTAATGAATTTATCATAAAGTGAAAGACCAAAGGGTCCAACATAAAGTAAATAGACCAAAGAAATAAGTGGGACAAGGGGCCTATAATAATACATGGTCCAAAGGTCTTTAATAAACCCTTAGGTAAAAAATGCTCCATAAAGTAGGAGTCATCATAGTCAAAGGTGCACACAAGTGAGAGTGCTAGGGCCAAGTAAGAATAGGACCATGAGTCAACAACCACAAGATCAAAGTGGACAAGCAAAATAGGACCAATAAGACCAAAGACTTTTCTCTCTCTCAAGATACATAGTTTATATATTTTGTCATCACTGTATGAGGGAGAAGATCCAAACGGATGGTACAATCCTTTTGTACTTAACGCTGCTCATAAGGGTTAGGTACTAGAGACATCGTCAAGGGGTGGCCAGTCCCTTGAGAAGCAACCTAGCAATAACCGATTAGGAGAGGGGACAACAATATCTTCCATTCTTAATGAATGGCTTTCAACCCAAGGCTGAGCCTCGGTCCTAGACTGGGACATGTTGATCAACCATCTGGTCCATGACCAGGATCTCCATTCCCCTAGAGAATGGTCCTCAACCTCAAGCTGAGCATTCAGTCCTAGACTGAATGTCGATCAACCATCTACAAGACCTAGGATGTCTTTGTCTCAACCTGCAGGATCTGCTTGGTCATCATGACCAAGAAACCGTCTAGTTCTAGACCAGAATACCCTAGAGACAAATAGGGGCACTAGCCACATGTTAAGGACTTTGCCATGGCATCAATCTGCTTGGTCCTCGACCAAGAACCCCAGGAGACAGCTGGGGGCCCTAGGGTACCTTCTAGGGTCTTACTCATACTCTACCTGGTTAACTTGACCAGGAACCTTAGTCAACTGACTAGGGTACCTGTTATCACACAACTTATAGTTGTCCCTAGAGGTATCCCATCAGGGATGGTAGAGGATATGGACAACTAAAGAGGTGACCCAAGAGATGCCACGGTTCCCAATGCAAGCTGGGAGTCACGTCAACCGAGGCACTCTTCACTTTAGATCAAGATGAAACAGGACCTAGGGGGAGACCCTATAGCCAATCAAAGGTGATTGGACCTATTGTCCTCCGAAATGGCATGCGTGTCGTTTGAAAGCCCAAAATGCAACACACCAACTGGAATGACAACTCTCTCAAGAGAGAGGCCAATGTCACCACACTCCTCTCCTCTTCGCTTCAGGTTGGATCTTCTCCAACACTAGGGGGGTATCCCCAAAATAGGGTCGCTAAGGCAGGTACAGTAACGAGCAAGGTGAATGGAAGAGGCTGCCTTAGAGAAACGGAAGTAACAAAAGATAGTTTTAGATGGGTGATGGAAAAGAAAGGAAGATCAATCCTCAGGGAAAGACCAGTGCCAAATAATAATAATCTGTAAAAGTGCTAAAAAGCACAAATCATCATCATAAGCCTGAAACCACTGCATGAGCCCACCATGGTGACTTGTACCAGACCATATATCATCTATATGTAACATCTGAGGTCTGCCACCTCATGTCCTGTGGTTAACTTTTGGTCAAAATGAGGTTTGACCAAGTCAACATGACCAAAATATAACTCAAACTGTCATCAAGCTGCTACAAGGTGTCCAAGGTTAAAACATGCTTTACAATCCATTCAATTAGCAATTATAACAAGAAGTAATCATTACTGGCGATCTAAGTCCAAATATAATAAGTCATAATTATTATTTATTACTCAAACAAGACTTTCAAGGTCATACTCACTTCATAGTTGTGATCAATTTGCTAGTGAAGGGTGAAGACTAAGGAATACATGGCTAGGTCTAAGGATGAATTACTGACTTAACACTGTGACACTTTGGAAATGTAAAAGGGAATAATCACCATAACATATAGTGGACAAGCAACAACACAGGGAATGGTGGTGTCTCGCAAATGGATAAGTTGTTCAAAGAGTGTTTATTCACCTTACACAGATGCGCACAATCCTTAATATAGCATTTAAGTTTCATTGCTTTTTGGGCCTAGAGTTTCCATAGCCTTTGATCTATGTGTGTTTACAAACACATTGCATAGATTTACATTTATTTAGGCTTCTTGCTGCAGGTGTGTTTTTAAGGCACTTGTTTACCTGAGCACTTCTAGGTGTGTCACAGACAGCTTGTTTACCTAGGTATTTTACATTTCACAAAAGATATAACATTTGATATTTCATAGCCATTTTCATTTGGCTTGCCTTTCATTCATGTGTGTTTAGAAACACATTGCATGAATGGGCTTTTCATACAAGATATAACATTTCATTTCCATACTTTGTATTCATGGCAGCACTAAAAGCTTCAGGTTTAGCTAACAACATCTTTAGTGACTAGGGGGAATTCACAAGGAAATCCAACTCACCAAAGGTAAGTTTTGTCACCAACTCAGAGCCGAGACACAATAAACAGGGAAGCTTATCCAATATAGAGGCTACAGTGGGGGAAAGTCTTCCATGCCACTAGTCAAGTAGTAAGTCAAGGTAATGAATCAACTGGGTAAGTCATGGATGGATGAAGACAGTGAATAATGAAACCGACACTAGCAAGCCGAAGTATGGCGGGAATGATCACCTATATTCTCCCTAGGGAGGGTAAAACCAATGAGTATAGGCCAAGAGCTTCTAAGTCTGAATAGAGACAAATATGATATATATAATACAACCAGGTCCACATATCTATATGATGGTCAGATCATGATACTAAATGCTAAGACATGCCAAGAGGATGGAAATAAAAGCAACATAACCACAACACCATAATATACCTGCTGAGTCATATACCTGAATGCTCATCATCTGTCCTCTGAAACTGCTACTGCAACTCTGGGCACTACTGACTGCTCTGTATAAATGGCTAAATAGCTACATCGGTCATCTCTCTGAGTGTCCTGAAACTCACTCATGGCATGGAGAATAAAACTACTGTCCAAAATCTGATAATGATCCATAGTAGATACTCATCTCAACATCTCAATGCAAGGGAACTAGCTGAATAGTGTACTAGAATCAGAAAAATAATGTATGGTAACCCGGCTACTATATATGTGATAACAGTGCCCTTTAGGATTTGTATATATACATGCCCTCTCATTTTATTGTATTCATCATTCTATTCATTACTCAATTATTTATTACAGTCCTATATGGATCATAACCAGCTGTCCTACTTAAATTGGATATTCAGTAAGTGAAATGTGTTCATATTTGAGAAACAAATATTGTTCGTTTCACTACCCCAAAGCCTCAAATAGCTAATGGGGTAGGAGAGGTCCAATGGTATCCAAAAAACTAGTGGAAAGAACATCCTGAAAAGTACTTAGTAGATCAAAATCTCGTGTGTCCCAATGAAGAAAATAAGATCATGCTTATAAAGAACATCTTGAAAGGTACTTGGAGAGGACCAAACCATGCCATTGCAATCCCAGCAAACAAAAGAGATACTTGCAGACTTCACTAAGACTAGTGAATACTATCATTTACATGACCAAGGACATGACCTCCGTGGGTAGGGGCAGACACAAACCACTACATTAATGTTCCAAATAAGTACCCATTTGTCGTCCTCTCTAGCTGCCACTACTTGTGCTCGAGCCTTCTTGGGCTCCTCAATTTGGAGCCTTTAAGATCCTCAACCAAATAAATCTTATTAGGGAGAGAGAAGAACCTCTTTTAGCCCTGAGTGCTCAAAGGTGATCCTTAGTCAGCCAAAAGCACACGATAAGTGCCTGATATCACCCCAAGCTCTGTGCAATCAAATATCTTTCATATCCAGAGTGTAAGGGGTTGAACGAGCAAAAGAGACCATGGAATTTGAGGTTAAGTTCCTTGGCATGTCCAGTCCTCTCTTCTTCAAATTTGGTCTGCACAGAAAATTCAACAACAGGTGGTGCCTTCTTCCCTTTAACAGCTTATGAACTATGTTCAGCAATTTGCTCTGAACGAATTGTTGTTGGGCTACAGCTTCCCGCTTAAAATGCTCCTGCTTAACAAGTATCTTGGTTTGCCCATTCTTTAGTTCTGGAATTTCCTTTTTTCTATGTTGGATCCCATCAACCAGGGGTGTATGTGACTGCTTGAGGTCTGAATTTTTTTCTTCTAGGATTGAAATCTTGTATTCCTGCACATAAATTTGAGATTTTAACTCTGTTATGAGACTACCTTTCTTATAAATCTGGTCTTCTAGCTTCTGAGGCTCTTGTAATGAATGTGGGGGGTCTTCATCCATGGCCGCTGAGGAGTCTCCACGGGGATTGACATCAGGCTCTAAAATATCTGCAGAAGTCTCAACACTGCAATTCATGGCCTACTACTATCACACTAACAGGGATTAGTTTCCAATGGAGAAAGAGATATAGGACCACTTATATAGAGGAGACCGTTAACTTCTGTTTTAAAGAAATATATGTATTTAAAGCTATACTGGCTGCAGAATTTTCATCTAGGTTGAGTATGTGTAGGAAACGTATACTCTTAAGATTTTGGTAACAAGGCAAACAGGTTGGCACTACTACATTGCTTTCAGAGTGTCATACTGGATGCCATACAGCTACCCCGTGATTCTTCTAATGTAATGATACCGTTTTCAGTGGAATACAAGATGCATGGTTTTCAAGAAAGGAAACAAAAACACTTGAACGTTTATTTATACCCCCAATTAAGCATTATAATGGTCAGGTAGGCTGACATATCATCCATCAACCCACCATGTTTATAAGAATACTGCCTAAAGACCTTACCATGTGCCACATGCTTACAACTATTGGGTCCCAGATGGGGTTTCCTATTCTCCAATTAGCATCACTATAAGTGTCTGGGCCAGCTCCTTGATGCTCTCTCCAACAATCTATTCTCTTAATCTTGCAGATTGTTGATAAGAAGTCAAATAGCATGATTAGACAGATTTCCTTATTTACAGAAAATGCAATAACCTTTAACAATGTAGACTTTCGTCTGCTGGTGTCATAAACAAAATGAACAAGGCATGTAAAGTCCATAAGCAACACAACAGATTCTAAAGTCCATTCTTCAGTTCTGAACTTTCTTTTTTTCTAAGTCGGATCCCATCAAACAGGCATGTCCATGACTGCTTGAGGTCTGAAATCTTCTGTTCTAGGCTTGAAATCTTCTATTTCTGCACTTAAATTTGAGATTTTAACTCTGTAATAAGACTATCTTTCTCAGAAACCTGGTCCTCTCACCTCTGAACGAGGGAAAAGAATTTCAAGCTTTTTCCAGCTTAATAATTCTGCAAGAGAATCTCTTGCAATGAATGTAGGGGGTCGACTCTTTATCCACGGCCACTGAGGAGTCTCCATGGGAATGCATAAGGCTTAGAAATATCTGCAAAAGTCTCAGCACTGAAACTCGTGGCCTACTACTATCAAGCTAACAGGGATTACTTTCCCATGGAGAAAGAGATATGGAACCACCTTCAGGGAGGAGACTGCTAACTTATGTTTTAAAGAAATATCTGTATTTAAAGCAAAATTGGATTCACAATTTTCAGCTAGGATGAGATTGTGTAGGAGACATATAGACTCTCTTGAGATTTTGATGATAAGGCAAACAGGTTGGCAGTGGGCACTACTACATTGCTTTCAGAGTGTCATCATAGATGCCAATATAGCTACCCCATGATTCTTCTAATGTAATGGTACTGTTTTCAGTGGAATTTAAGATTCATGGTTTTCAAGAAAGGAAACAAAACACTTGAGCCTTTGTTTATACTGCAGATTAGGCATTATAATGGTCAGGTAGGCTGACATATCATCCATCAACCCACTATGTTTATAAGAATACTGCCTAAGGACCTTAGCTTGTATCGCATGGTTTTAACTATTGGGTCCCAGATGGGGTTTCCTATCCTCCAATAGGCATCCCAAAAAGTGGCTGGGTTAGCTTCATGAGGCACCAAAAATAGTTCCAAGGTTAAATTGCATATATTAACACAGGAATTAACTCTTTTCCTTTGCTTGAAAGTTTGAAACCATGTTCACCTAGTTAATACGGTCTATAACATACCAAATATTATAGTTCGCTCCAACAATTTATTCTCTTAATTTTGAAGATTGCTGATGAGAAGTCAGATAGCATGATTAGACAGATTTCCTTACACACCAAAAATGCAATAGTCTCCAACAATATAGACTTCCTTTCTGCGGTTGTCAAAAACAAAATGAGCAAGATATGTTCACAACAGATTCTACTCGTAACGTTAATGAATTTCAGCATACAGAGAATGCATTTTCGTTGATAGTTGCAATGCATATAACAAAATCCATAAAAAACAATCAAGATCTATACCAAGTCAATTCTTGCTAGTTCATTCGGTTAAGGTGTGGGTCTCGTCAGCAAGGCGACCTAGGTTCAATTCTCCTTAGGGGTGAACTAGCTGGGAGGAGACACCCCAAAATCTAGCCAAGTTGACAGCTGGTGTGGTCCAGGCCAGGTGCGATCCCCGGGTGATTTTGACGGATTAGATGCCCTTGGATCATGGTTTCTCAGATTAAAGGCCACTCCTGCCAAGTGAGGGAGTTCAAGCAAACAAAAAAAATCAAGATCCATACCAAAGCCAATGTTTAGAGTCACCATGACTTCCGTTTGGAACTAAAATTCATAAAAGTATAAGAACTCGATTCAGTTTTCAGTCAAGGTTTAACTAACTAGCATAGCCACTTAACTTGTGGTCGGTGAACACCGATAGGCCACAAGTTAAGTACCATGAACAAGTTATATGTTACTTGTTCTCCTTGCGTAATTGTAATCACCCGTTGTCTATGCCTCAGCTACCTGTTATAACCTGCCTTCTTCTAGTTAAACGGGTTGTCTACCACTTCCCATTATACATGCATTAGCTACGAGTTATACATGCATCAGCTACCAGTTATTTTTTATATTCTTTTTTTATAACTGTTTATTTCAAATTTGGAACAATGCCCATTAAATCAATTTGGACAGTACACTTGTCTCATCCTCCTGCAATCTAGGAAATGCATACTTGCTACTCCACCCAAAATTCTAAATATAAACACCTATCGGTGTAATTACAAAACAATAATTCAAATAAAGAAGCAGAGTCATCCTTTTGTCAATAAATAATTCAGCATAGCATCGTATTCACCTGCCATCCAACCAAAAGGGGCCCTCGACCTGTTTTGCATGACTGAAATGTTGAAATGTCAATATTGGTGCCTCCAATCAGATAACTCCAATAATCTCTTGTAGTTGATGCTATGTCGATATTTTCTATCTTCCTTACAGCTAGCTTTTCCACACTTAAGTTATGTACCTGCAGGGCAAAGTATTCTATTTAACCATGTTCACTAGCTGTGTGAATTTCACAATAGTCTTATAAAGAGAAAAACATTGTATCCATCTTAAGTGAAAAGAAAAGTACATTGACATGGTAGTGCACATTCAAGATAGTTTAGCAAAGAGAATTAAACGGGTCCTTCTTAAGATAAAATTAAAGCACACTTACATTAAATATTCGCCCATTGTCTGCCACATGGATTGTCTCAACAGTCAGAGTAAACTTGGTAAAATATGGGCACTAAACAAAGCAAACTTTAGTAATTACTCTCATCTGTAATTGTATAGTAATCTTTGCATTTTATGCTACAAAACCAGAGAAAAATTACTGTTGTAAACTGGCAAAAGATTTGAGAAATAATGCACAAATGCAGCAGAAAACCATCATTCTAATTTATCTTCAGCGGCATACCTTGATCACTTGAAAAAAATTATGATCCATCGCCAGCATAACAAGGAAACGGTGGAAAGTTTAGTACAAAGTCCAGACTGTTGAATAATAATAAGTAATAATAAAGCTATAGGAGAAAATTAACAAGTGCACTGGAAACAACACAACTCAAAAGGTTGAAATACTGGAAAACCTGTTTTGCATTTTGGGAAAGCATTCCACGATTCCTCTTCAAGGTTGAGAGCATTTGCTGGAGCAAAACTTGTCAGCCACGAAGGAACTTTACTACAGGACATTTATGAAATCAATATAAATCTATCAGCTTGAGGTATATGCAAAGTAGAAATTGAAAAGGTGCCCAACAAGAAATTGAAAAGGTGCCCAACTAGAAACAAGAATTTAAACCAAACCGTCTGTATTCACTATTTACCCTCCTATATTCAGACTCCTAGAAGTGTAAGGATATGTAGAAATAAGGGAACTCAAGCCCAAAGAGGCCTAGTATAACAGGAGCTGTAAGACATGGAAGCAAGGGATGACAAAGGTCCTAGCACACAAGACATAGAAGCTGTAGCAGCATCCAGGGATGGCGAAAAGCTGTCAAACGGACTAGAAAGGCATGTATAATATATTAATCTTTGAAAAGCATACGCAGAGCTTGTTCAAGCTATGCACAAAAATGTAAAGTATATGTTTCCAAGCCAAGACAGAAATTGAAAGGTCTCTTTGTTGCAGACAGCTTGCAACATTTCATGTAGGGAATCTACTTTTAACAAGCAAATAGGATTTGCAAATGACCAAGTATAGATAGCGTAAATTTACAAAGAACTAGACAAGGTACATAAGCAAGTGCAAAAGCAGCCAAGCAATAGCATGCAATCATGTATTATTAAAGGAAAGCCACATATGAAACCACAAATGAAGTAGAAAAAAGTGGGAAACCTTCTTTATAGAATGAACAAGAGGGCCTAAACGTGCCACACTTAACCTTCAACTCTAGCTAGGGCAGCCCTCAAAGAAGAGTGATCAGACCTAACCAAGACATCACAGCAGCAAATATCCTTCAATAAACACAATGATTACAACAAGACAAAGGGAGGGTTTCACCTCAACCATAACATCCTATTGGAGCAAAACCGCCCCTCTACAAAGATAATTCCAGTTGATTTGTACTAGTAATTTCCATCCATCAAATCAACCCAAGAAAAGTAAAAGAAAGATGAAGAACCTCACGTTGAAATGCCCCTTAATTTCTTCCTCACAAAAGATCCTCAACTAAGCTTGGAGGGGAACTCCAACTCTTCCAACCACACCTCTAGTTAATGAAATCCTCCTCTATTTATAGGCTTCTATCCTCTCAACTTAGGGCTTGGTCCCTTTTAGGGTTTAGAGAGGGAAAATGATATTTTAATCAATATAAAGTGTCCTCCCACCTAGAGCAGACCTCCCTAGAGATTTTTCTTGTGCATTAAGGGCTCTTCAATCCCTAGCACTCCCCTTGTAGAGCTCATAAACCCTAGCACTCCTCTTCATGAGTGAAATTGATGCTACATTTGGTCCTTTAGTTTATAGGTCCAAGTTTGACTTGAAACCTCATTTTCTCTTTGCATAGGACCATAGGTCCACTTGACACATGTCATCATTCTAATTCCTTTAAGTATGCATTTGTTCTTTATTTAGGGGCTTGGATTGTGTCAAATGCCCCATCGCGGTTGTTTATGAAATGGACATTCCTCCAAATATGTAGAACATGCCTTGAACCAAGTGTCTTTGCCCCAAATGTCCCAATGGTAAAACATGCCTCCAAATACATCAAATGCAGCTCAGATAATGTGCAATGCCCCATTAATTCACTTTATCATGCTTTTAAATCCCTTTTTGCCCAAATGTCCTTCTTGCAAGGGTAGATTCATGATCAAGTCAACACAATGTTCCCTTGAAGCAAAATGTTCATCATCAAGTGAACTCCTTTTACCAAAACAATGCTCCAAGCTAGAGTGTTCCTCCATTAGGTCTTTCCTTTGTCACCTGTCATGCCCTACGCCTCCTCCAAGCTAGGGCATTTGCTATCCTTCATGCTCTTTACTTCCCATGTGTAGGGCGTTCATGTTCTAGGTTGTGTTTGACAAATCAACTCACCATAGATCATGTTCTAGACATCTCCTAAAGTAGGGCATTCCTTCCTCAACTTTGCCAAGTGTGTCAAAATGGAATCTCCCAATGCCATGTGCTTCCATCAACTTGTAATTGTGCTCGGTGAGAGAGAAAAGCCCCATGAAAATGCAAAATGAGGCATGTATTTTCAAGGGGTAACATATTACACCAGTGTCCGGTTTGACCACAACTTTTTCTAATAAAAAATCTACCCATTATTGTGAAAAATAAAAGAGAAGAACACTTATAGGTATACTCATAGAAGAACTAAGATAAGGTAAGAGATCAATGCTAATTTAGAAAAAGATAAGATAAGAATCATAATTGACATACAGTCAGATATTATTTTGGAGAACATGGATGGTAAGTGCGGAGGGGGGCACTTTGTGACCCTAGAGGAAATACAAAGGCTAAATACTTGTGGGGAGTAGGGATAGCATCAAACAATGAAGCAGACGCATATGCCCTATAACAAGGATTATTGTTCCTTTATTCCCTTCAAGTTAAAGAGGTAATGATATTTGGTGATTCACTTGTGATAGTGAAACTAGTCAAGAAAAAGAAATGCAAAAGGAGGGGTGAGACTAAGCAAAATAATCCAAAGGAATATCTAGCAATTAGACAACATATAAGAGGTAAATATCTTTCATATACATCATATGATCATTGTAATAATAAGAAAGGAGATCAAATGGAAAATAAGACCAATTGTCTGGACAAAGGGGTCCTCATCAAAAACCAAGAACCTCCAGGCATCAATTGGGTAGAATAATCTTCTTCCATGGCAAAAAACAATTGTGCAAAGGGACTTAGGTCCAAAGATCTACTTACAAGGATCAATCTAGAATTCATGTGGCACTCCACTAAACCTGAAGTACATGCAGACTTATCTCATCCACGCAAGGGAGGTTTTAAGTCACATAGCACACTTGATCCTCAACTCTATGGTGAGATATATTGGGTACAGGATTTTAAATCCCACTTATTTTGGTTCAATTGTGAAGGTGGGATATATCCCATGCAAGGAATGGCGATGTTTAGGGGTAGCTACAATTTCTTCAATGCATGCTCTTAGGGGGGTAATTGGACTCTACAATAGATGCATTGGGGACATCTGGACAGTGGTAGGTTCATCTCCTCCTTCTGGTTCACTTGCCTACATTTTGAGTCTACCTGGTTTGGTGTTAGTGGTAGCACAGCATGTATGCATGTCCCTAGCTAGATGTAACATGTTGAATATTGTCGAAACTTTCCTTTTTGTTGTTTGTTATTTGGGGGAAATCAAACCAGTTATAGGATGGAATGTCTTCTGTTATGCCAAAGAGGTAGATTGGGTAGGTTTATGTTGAATTTTCTTATAGCAGTAGTAAAACCAATTTTCAGATCTGATAGTTACTTCCTAATGATTTTCAAACAGTAATTTCATCCCACTGTTATCATTGAATAATTACACATTGAAAATTTCAAACTTAAATTGCAGTGGAAAAAAAAAGATCATAGAAACACAGCCATGCACAGTAGACAAAATTTACCCTAGGAAACCCAAACTTGGGAGAAAACCCAACCAACTTTTCTTAGAAGAAAGCAGTCCAATATTCCAAGTACATTACCAATATTGAAGAAACCCTAGCATAGATAGCAAACCTCCTTCATGACAAAACCCTAGCAAGGGTAGCGAACCTCCTTCATGAGGAAACCCTAACAAGATGGTGAACCTCCTTCATAAGGAAACACTAGCAAGGGTAGCAAACCCTAGAAGATAATGAGAACCCCAAAATTTTGCTCCTTGTGCTTTTGTTAGGCCTTCTTGAAAAGTGTGCATTAGCTGAGAAGTTGAATTGTGAAGTGATGATGAAAAGTGAAATGTTAGCTGCTCATTTATACACATCAAGTCACATTTTATTCCACTAGGGCCGACTTGCACGTTTTGTTTTCACTTTTCATTTTATCTCCAAGGTCGACTTGTCCTTTCTTCTTCTTCAATATTTCTTGGGCTTCTTCAATGCTTTTTGGGTCTTCTTCAATGGTTCAATGGCTTGACTTGTCTTATTGGTTATTTCTTCTTTACTAGAAAAGTTGTCTATGAGCCTTGTTGATGATCATCTCCTCACATGCATGTCTATTCACACATAGAGCTCTAATGTTGAATAGACCCACTAAGAAGTCCCGAACACTTCTTAGTACGTCAATTCAACATTAGACTAGACTTGTATATTCCACAAGGGGATGAAAGCCCCTATCAAATAAACAAGTCAAATCTGCTCTAATATAGAATAGATCACTCCATCATGGAGTAGGCAATTTGAGAGCACCTTGGGGCCAATCTCCCCACACCATATGACTCAAGATAATGGGAGAAGGACTGCCCCTACCTAGGCCATTCACCTCTAGCCATATGACTCATGCTCTGAGAGTGAATGTATCATCCTCCCTTGGTCAAATCAGCATGACCAATATAGGAGAATGTCTACCCGATGCTGCTAACTGGATAAACATCAACAGTTTATTAGCAGGTTTATTGGCATTGAGTAGATTGTCTATTGAGAAAAGAAGCACAGGAGACTCTGAGTAAACATTATAATGGCTAGTTACCCATGCTTTGGAGAATCTGGGACAAAAAAATTTTGACTTAAAGAAAATGTTAAGGAGGGTTCAGGAGCAGGTGGATGGCATGGAACAAGCCATCGGTTACTTAACCAACCAGCTTAAATTTCAAGAGAAAAAATTGGCAATGATAGAAACCAAAACTGAGGAGAATAGTGCTAGATTGATCAAAGTGGAGGAGGGAATTGACAAGCACTACAGCATGATCTTGGAATTTACCCAAGGAAACCAATCTGCAGCAAGATAGCCAATGTTTACAGAGGATTCAATAAGGGAGAAAGGCAAAGAAGCGGCCACAGTGCAGCAGACAGATCTTGCAATAATTGGTCAAGCCCAGTTCCAAATATAGGACAAGTACAAGCAGGAGGATGTCCAGATGGAGGAATCCCACAGCGGGCAACATTTTGCTTAAAGTGAGCCATGGCTTATTTTTGTATCTTAATTTTGGGTGTCTTTGTTCACCAGTACAGTTATAGAAGTAATAGGAAAGTGCAATGCCCATACTGCCTCGGAGACTTAGGCCTGAGTTGGCACCCATACCTTCTCAAAAAAGTTACTTTATCTGAAGTATTTGTTTGAAAAAAATTAATAATACAATTGAGTGTAAGAGTCTTTTTTCTAGTTTTTAAGTATTCTTCTCTTGGTGGACAACTTTTCAGATTTCTATTTACAAGTTCAGTTTTCTAATTTCAATCCAGAAAAATTCATGCTTTAGTTTCACTTGTAAGTGCTCCAATGTTTCAACTCAGATTTCAGTTACAGGTTCTTTTTTAGTTATAATAGCAACTATTCAAGATGGTTTATAAGTAGTTATCAGGTTAGGTTCATACCAGTGGTATCAGAGGCATTTTCTTGACCTCGTGACAGAAACCCAAGCAATGGAAGACTTATTTAGAAAGGTAGTCAGTTTTTCAGTCCTCAATGATGAATATCCAAGCTTATGGGAACTTATGGTAAAGAATCTCCTGAAGATATCTGACACAGACACTCCAGCTGCCAAAAAACTTTAGAACCCTTAAAAAACAAAGTAACAGATCTAACCAGGGGGAAAATAAGACAAGAGGACTCCAAATTGTCAGACATAGAAATTATAATAATGTTGAATAACCGGAATACATTTTCAACTAGATTAGATTGACAGGTAAAGGCATGTAGGACTTGTATTCACTCACAATCTCTTCTATTGGCTCACAGGCCTCAGATACTAAAACTCAAAACAAAAAAACAACAGGGCCACCCTACAAAAATACATCTTCAAATGCATAACCACTTCTTGTTAGCCAGGCTTAAGCTGGGCTCACCGACCGCCCCAATCTTTACCTTTCTTCCACAAGGGCGACCCTCTGTTTCCTCATTAAACACAAAAAACTTCCTCTGCACTACAGCAAAACCACTACTGAAATTACCAACGAAAAGCTCCCTCTCGCTATCCACCCAAGTCGGTCTTTTATCACTTGGGATTTCTGCTGAAACTTCTCCTAAAGGACGCAGAAGTGTTTCTGATCTACTCGACCAAACTCAACCGAAAGTCTGCGTGCCCCAAACTTGGATCCACATGTTCCAACTTCCTACTATCACTGATCAGCCAGATCCAAACTGAGAGTCAAGCAGAAGTTCTATTATGGAAGAGTCGTTATCCTCTGAAGTCCCAATGCTCTGCATCATCCTCCCCTTCTTTTAGAACTTCTGAGCCTACTGGTTCAAGGTCACCGGGTGTAACCTTTCAGCTGTACTTGACTGTAATTTTTGCTAAACTTGTTGATGTATTTCCCACATATTCTCTATAAAATCTGTAGCATCCGAGCTGATATATGAGTTTGCAGGCAGGTTAGCTAAGTCTACAATCCCTTTAGGATTGGCACCATAAACAATTTGAAATGTGAATTTACCCATAGAATTATAGGCAAATTCTGCTTGAGGTATTACCAAGTCCCATTGGCAAGGGTTGTCACCTACCAATCAACGTAATAAATTTCCCAAGCTTCTATTCACCACCTCTGTTGACCATCGGTTTGAGGGTGGTAGGCTAAACTGAATTGTAACCTGCTATCAAATTTTCTCCACAAGACTCTCCAAAAGTGGCCTAAGAATTTGGTGTCCCTGTCACTAGTTATAGTTTTTGGAATACCATGCAACCGTACAATTTCTTTAAAGAACAACTTTGTTATTTGACTTGCATCATTTGTCTTTTTACATGGTAGGAAATGGGCCATTTTGGAAAACCGGTCTACTACTACAAACACTGAGTTGTGATCCCTTTGGATTCGTGGCAACCCCAAGACAGAATCCATGGAAATATCAGTCCATGGTTCCTTTGGGACAAGAACGGGCATGTACAGGCCTGTATTTTGTTGTCCCCTTTTGCTACTTGGAACACCCTACAGGAAAAAACAAATTGGTTTACGTCCCACTTCATAGTAGGCCAAAAGAATTTTTCATTTACTAGTTCAAAAGTCTTATCTCTTCCAAAGTGTCCAGCCAACCCATTCGATTGCATATCTCTCACAAGCTTTCCTCGTCTTGAACCAAAGGGAATGCACAGTTGAGAACCTTTAAATAAAAAGCCATCTAACAATAAAATCAAAATGTCTTCAAATGGCCCCCCGGGGTGTAGATCAATTGGCAACCGCAAGTTGTAAAGACTATGGAGGTCATAGGTTCAAACCTCGACTTACCCGTGGCCCATGGTTGGGGGCTTTGTGGGTTCACTGGAAGGTTAGAGTGGTAGTGGACAAGATTCGGCCCCATGTCACACAAGCACGATATTGTCCCAACTCCACTATAATCATCCAACATTTAAAGTCAATTCTCGCTAGCTCAATTGGTCAAGGGACGGGTATTCGCCAAGGGTGACCCAAGTTCAAATCCCCTTCAGGCTATGCTGTTGGGAGCGGGAGCGAAGCGGGGAGCAGGAGCGGGAGCGAAAAGCAAAATTTTCGAAAGCTTCCGTTTCAGGAGTGTTATCACCTATTTTGTACAAATAGTTGAAACCTTATTGAGCCGCCAGTGTTGGAACACATCAGTGTTCACTTCCAGAGTATCTGGGTTTCAGAATGCAGCAGTTAGCCAGTTTTGGCTAGCCAGTGTTATTTTTGAGTCGACATGACCATGGCCCCATGGGGGTTTGTAATAAAGTGTGCTAGTAGGATCTGAGTGTCTCGGTTCCCCATGACTTGATTAAGCAACTAAGGTATTCCAGGGAGTTTTTTCCCTTGTCAATTATACTTTGCCTATAGCTGAGCTATAATCGATGAGGTTTTCTCCCGCTCCTCCAAAGCTGGAATGCCCGATTTTGAAAATTTTAGCCATGGGGGGTTATTAGAGTCCAACTAATGTATATAAGCCTACTAGACACTATTAGAAATAGGTTTTGGTCATGTCCCAAGTCTCTAGGACCCTCAGAAAAAATTTCGAAAAAAATTTACCGAGTCCATCGAATTTGGGTTTTTAATTATTTTTTAATTTTTAATAAATTTCTCTATAGTTTAAATAGAGAAATTTCAATTTGTAATATGTCAGTCGTCCGGGGTCCGGATTCAATGGTTGATGGCTTGTTTTATAAGCCAAAAATCACACATGACCTATGGACCAGCTAACCCTAAATTTCAGACAATTATTTGGTCTCATAATTAATATTTTCTCAAAAAATCAAAAAATGAGAAATATTAATTAAAATATTCAAAAAATAATAAATTGGAGATAATTTAAATCTCTCCAAAAAAGGCCAAATTGAATAAAGTAAAAGTCAAAATGACATGGCAAAAAGCATTTATGATGATTGGAATCTTCACCCACCTGATTCAGATCAGTTTCGGAGCACTGGGAGTTGATCTACAGTTGAGAAATTCACCCACCTTCATGCAAATTCGTTTTTGTGATTTGGCAATTGATTAATGGGTTGTTGGATTATGAAATCAATGCATGTGGGGCTCCTTCCTCAAATTATGGGCTCCAAACTCAAGTTTAAAGATGAGTTAAGACTCCAAGCTTGATTTGGTTAGTGTTGACATGGATTTGATTGGTTTTTTATGGAGTTTTTGGCTCTCTTCATCACCAATTCGAATTAGGGTTTTAGAATTGAGTTTTGTTATATAAGAGAGGCCATTTGGGCTTTCTCTTCATGGATCTTTTGGGCAAACTTACTCTACCAAATTGTAATCATGTTCTAGCTTTTTGCTATTGGAAATAAATCGACTTTGGAGGTCTATTGATGTGCACATTGGTCCATGAGAAATTGTTAAAGCTTCAATGAGGAGATGTTGTTTTATTAATGCTATTTCATATATAATTGTTTGATCATTCTAGCTTAGAAGTCCTTTTTATGTCCATGGAATGAATATTTGGGTTCAACTTATTCATTTATGCTTGGTTAATTAAGATCTAGAAGCAGCAAACAGTAATTTGTTATACTTATGCTCTTCTTGTCTTTTTTGGTTAATCATACTAGACTTGATCAAATCGTTGTTGAAGTGGCTTGGTTTTGCAGATCTCCTAAGTGCAAAGTGGGATCTTGAGCTTGGTTGCTTCTTCTTCCCCTTTGTCATCATTTTGCTAACTTTTGTGCATTTCAGGGGTCTTCAAAAGATCGATCCGTGCTTCAAGGTTGAGCTTGAGAAGTTCATAAAAAATCCATCCATTATTCAAAACTTCAAACTCGTTACTTTGGTCCTAAAGGCTCTCCTCTTCAAGCCATCATTTCTTCTCCTTGAATCTTTTCCCCTTGATCTGCTAGCCCATCTTCCTCTCGTCCTAGATCTCTCCTTGCCCTAGCTTCGTCCACCTTAGGTTAGTCTTCCCTTTCCCTTTCATCCCTCCTCCTTCTAGCTCCTTCCATTCCTTTCGTTTCCCCTTGGGTTTTGCCCCAAGTCTCCCTCTTGTCCACCTTCAAAAAGACCTAAAAAGACACATAAACACAAAAAACGAATTGAAGAAGTTAGCATTTGTTAAAGTTACTCATTCTTTTACTAGCTAGATCTCATTGTTTGGCTTTAGCATAGCTCATACTTGTTGGATTATTGTTTCCATTTAAAAGATAGAATTTTTCACATAAAATATTTCGAAATTTTTTATGATTTAGAACTCATTCCTAGCACATTCTAGGTATTTGTTGTTCACTGGTCCGTTTTATCATATTAGCATTTTCGAATTAAAATCTCATGCTTTTCATGTCTTAGGGTTTAATTTTCAAGTTAAGACTTAGTAGTTTTCAAGCTCATTTGGTTTTTTGACAAATGATGGGTGCCTTGTTGAGATGTTTTGAGCTTGTGTAGGTCATTTGAGAGAGAGATACTAGATAGATCTTGAAGCAAAGAAATCAAAGCAAAATCACATGAAGGCCATAAGGAGTGATTGAATATACAAAATCTTGTTATCCTTTGTAATAAGCTTATAAGAGCTAGCTTTGTTTTCCTAGTTACTTCTCTCAAAAGTCCTTCAAAGGTTTTAAACCCAAGGCATTTGTAATCGTTTAAATAAAAAGTTCAAGTGGAGGAGGCACTTTTTTGGGTTTCTTCCCCATTTGGGGAAGAGTGTTGTGCATGCTTAGTTTAGATCTCATCTTTTTCAAGTTCATAGATTAGTCTTTATTTTCGTACTTAGATTAATTTCTCTTCCAAGTCTTGACTAGAGTAAGCTAACTTTGGGATTGCATCCCAAAGGCCACATAGTTTTGTGGTAGCTTCTCGTTCCCCCATCAGCTTCTTGTGAACATCCAGCTAGCTGGAAGGTTTCCAAGACTGACGGTTCTAGTGGTTAACCTTGTTCGGAGGTTGATCCCACCTTTAGAGTAGAATTGCTTGGTAGAACACTAGATCTTTCAGTCATTTCATTTCATTTTGCAAGTCGCATGCTAGTTGTGTCATACTTTACTTGAGTTATCACTTGATTTAATTCCGCAAAGCTTCATATTTGTTTCCACTATTATTTCATTTTCTTGCAATAAAACGAACAAAGTCTCTTGAACTTGGCCAAATCCAAGTCAAGAGCACTCTTTGTCGGAGAGCATATAGACTTGCATGTTCCCCCTGCATTAGGCATTTTTAAATTAGGAAGTCTCTTGAACTGTGGTCATAAGATCAAGTCAAGAGCGCTCTCTGTCGGAGAGTTGAACAAGTGCTCTAAATAATAAAATATTTTAACCCACATTTTTCCCCTAATAAATTTACTTTTGGTTGATCGTCCAACACCCGTATGCTCTGCCAACCGGAAACGGTTGGGCTAGTACTCAGAAAGGTGGAAGACTTGTTAAATTCATAAGTGATAACTAATAAAACTTTCACCCCTATAACCAACCAACCCGGAGTTGAGCGATAAGATAAGTTCAGTGGGTAATCTCCTAGTGGGGGCGTTGGGATTCCATGTTCAGCCTCTAGTTTGCTGGTTAGCATTGCGCGACCTGGCTAGAGCACTGGGTGGCCCAACATGTCCTTGAACGGAGGCACTTGATACTGTCTTTTCCGGACTTTCTCTTGAATATCCTTGGTTTTATCCTAATAATCAAGACCATTAAAACTTTGAAATTTACCAAGATAATTTGCACAACGACCTCACGAACAGTTACTATCAATACTTATTTTTCAGCATCCCCCAGCACTACAATTCAATTATTTTGACTCCGTTACCCATTGGATAAGGCACTGGTCCTTTTATCATTTAATTTTTATCTGTGGATGCTTCTTAATTATCTCAAGTCTTTATATACTATTTCGCAACGTGGATTGCATCTTATCTTGTGTTTTATTTAAAAGTAAGTCGTGTGTCTTTCATCACTAAAAACTCCTAAACAACACCAATCCGCATCACCATACTTTTTTAACACTTAAAACATTGAGCCATAGACAACTCTTTGTAGGGACTACCCCCCTTGGCTTCGTTAGGAGTTAGCCTAAACAGAGGAGCTGGGATTCAGGTGACAGTCCCTGGCTCATTGCTTGCCCCCAAGGCCACACCTCTCTCACTTGTAGTGAAGAGACAGCTTTCGAAAGATTTCCGCTGCTAGTGTGCAATCTAGCGGACAACAAGGAGCGTTTTTTATATAATATATATTTTAATATATTTTGATGCATATAAATTAAAAAAAACATGTATTATGCCAAATTAGCTATAGAAAACATCAAAACATAGAATCTAGATATTCATATCAATGTTACAAATATCGTGTCGGCGAATATATCACCGAGGGTCCAAAAACAAAATATCGGATTTATCAGGGAAAATGTCGGCAAACATCGGCAATATATCGGCAAAATTAAAAAATACAAAAATATTAATTTTTTGACTCAGCCAATATTTTTTTGATATTTCCCGATTTTTGCCGATTTTTGCTGATATTTCTCGATTTTTTGCCAATATTTGCCGATTTGTTTGTCGATATTTGCCGATATTTGCCGATGTTTGCCGATATTTTCAAAAAATCGCGATATTTTCAAATGGCGATATTTTTGCCGATTTTTGCCAATATTATCGCCGAGCTGGAAACATCGTGATATATCGCGATGTTGGCGATATATCGCCGATATTTGTAACACTGATTCATATAACCATTTAGTACACATTGATATAACATTAATCATCTCACCTTCTAGATTCTAGGAGCTATAACTTATAACATTGTCATTAAATGATCATCATCAAATCATCAATCATCAATCATCAACAACATCAACCTTCAAATTTCAACATATAATATTTGCCATCAAACTAGGCCATAATGTTTACAAAATAGGCCAACCGCCAAAATAAACATGAAAATGAAATACAAACTACAAAGTACTATGAATCTACTAAGCTTTTCGCTTGCCACGAGTAACTTCCAATTTCTTTTCTCGCGTTCTAGGTGGAATAGGTGCTGGTGGAAGTGATCGTGGAACATGAGAAGAAGATGAATGGCCCTCGCGGGCTTAAATTGGACGTTGTGAAGCTAAAGGCAAAACTCCTACATCCGAAAAGTTGCTTATGCTTGGGGGTGGCATCTCTGTATGGGTAGTCTGAATTGGATCATCATGATCACCCAATAGTTCAGCCTCCAAGCGCTCTAATGCTATGGCTCCATCCTCCACATTAGCCTCCTCTGGATTGTTGTCCCAAGTCAAAAATGTTCTATCATTCTTGGTCGCCTCACAATAACGGGACAACAACCTCAAGTTGTAGTGCACATAAACCAAGCTTTCTGCGCGATCTACATTCAGACTGTTTCTCTTTACACTGTGGATTAAGTTGTAGGTGCTCCAACACCTCTCTGCAGAAGAGCTATTAACAACCTGTGATAGCACCCTCAGCGCCAATTTATGCAAATATGTGGCTTCAGAACCAAGCATGTTCCACCAATGGATAGGATCCAATCTGTCTCGATCTTTGGTTGCAAACAGGGAACCAAAGCGTCCATGCTCACTCATGTATATGCTCAATTCACTCCGTACTTGAGCACACTCTTCCTCATCAGGGACCAACTTCTCTAATGCTTGCATATACCCAACAGCAACCTCTGGATCTGTGTGGGGTTTTTTCCTGACTCCACCCCCAGGTGCAGGTTGGGCCAACCAAATTGGAGAATAGTATTTTGGGGTGAGGACATATGCAAGGGCATGGAGTGGAACATTTAGATTATCCCACCTTTTGACCACATGTTTATGAATATGGTCATACAAGACTGCATCTCTTTGCTCAACAATGTCTTTGATTTGACCAAGCATGCTATCCATATGCTCATATACCTCCCCAATCACCGACTGATCTGTATCTGCAAAACGAATCATGTTATAAAATGGCTTGGTGAACTACAGAACATACCTAACCTGTGACCAAAAATGACCTTCAAGAACGGTGTCCTCCACCTCCTGAAAGTCACTTCTATCTGATGCACTTGCAACTCTGTCTTTCAATTCCCGCCATGGATCACTTGAGACCATACTAGCCAATGCCTCTCTTACCTTCAAAAGCCTCTTGAAGGTGAGGTAGTAGCTAGCAAATCTAGTCTTTGCAATCTTCAATAGCTCCAACTTAGAGTGATTGCGAAAAATGTGGTGGGCCATGCTATGATTGGTAATAAATTTGATCATTTTCTTACCTCTCTTGTACAAAGCACCAATCCATCAGTAATTATTGTCCTTCATCTTAACAATATCATGCATCAAAAGGTTCAATGTGTGAACCAAACACCCTGACTAAAATATGTTGGGATACTTATCCATAATGATTGCTCCTGCTGCCTTACAATTAGCAGCATTATCAGTGATGACTTGAATGACATTGTAAGGCCCAATCTCCTGAATGGTTTTAAGTAAAGTTTGTGCAATATTAATAGCGGTCTTGTAGCGATCTGAGTAGTCATGGGCTGAAAGGAAGACCGCACCTCTAGCAGAAACGCCAAGAATATTTATCAACGGCTTGACTTAACATTTGTCCACCCATCAGATACAATGGATACCCCATAGTTGGACCAATCATTTGTGAACTTTCCAAGAGCACTATTGATTTT
This sequence comes from Larix kaempferi, assembly GCA_027924585.1. Classification (NCBI taxonomy): domain Eukaryota; kingdom Viridiplantae; phylum Streptophyta; class Pinopsida; order Pinales; family Pinaceae; genus Larix; species Larix kaempferi. Next base: position 13,963,235 of record BSBM01000407.1, on the reverse strand, counting down.
GGCTCTTTCCCTGTCAAGTCCCACGGTTCTAGCTTTGTCATACCCAGGGCTTCTGTATCCTTGAGGGCCACCATTGATGGCTTGTACCATTTCATGCCAATAGGGTGAGCGAAGAACATTGAATGGCACACCACATGCATAGAGAAACCTATAAACTTTTGAATCCACATCATCTCTACAACCTTGGTCAAGGAAATCGGATAATGTTCTTCGTATAGGCGAGACTCCATGGGGAGATGAAGCTCCCGATCGAGCCGATGATGATCCAACTCCACTACCAAACATTCTCTGTGGGGATTCAAAATCAACCCTCGATCTCTTGGAGTTGTTTTGAGCGACCTCTTCTTCCATTCTATATTTGCTTCTCTCTTTAGCTCCCACTTTGTCACAAGTTTTGACTCCATGAGACTTACCTACATCGCATGGCATAACCCCACACAAATGCTTTCTCACCCGGGTATATGAACCTATGTATGTTTTTCCACAATGGGGGCATGCAAACTTTGTGGTTCCACCCCCTCTCCCTCCCCCTTGCCTTGTCACATACTTCCACAAAGGTGTTGTGTCTTTTTGTTTTTGCCCCACATCACCCTCATCCTCATCATCATCACCCTCTTCCCCTTCCTCGTCTTCTCCTTGGTATGCATCACTCTCTACCTCTTCCCCCTCATCACTACCACCACCACATCTACTTCCCAACACCATCATAATGAGAAGAAGTGGAATGAAAAACCAAAACCACATACCCATCATGTTTCTTAATTCAAGATGAGAGTCACTTGTTCCTTGCAATAGAATGATGGAGAAGAAGCAATTGGAAAGAGTAGGAGAAGAGAACATTGCAAGTTTTCCATCTTTTAACATAGTGAAAAAAAATTGCAAAAACAAACAAAGATGAGTTTTTAGAGCCTACCTTTTGGCTCTTCAATGGTGGTTGAATGTCTCTATGGAAGCTTCAATCTCCCTTGCAATCTCTCCCCTTCAATCTCTCACTCAATGCTCAAAGCTCTCAAACAACTAGCAAACTCACTCCAAGCTCAAACTCTTCCCAATCAAGCAAATGAGTAATGGAATGAGTCCAAATGGACTCATTCACCCTTTATTGGCCCAAAGTGACCTATCCCACCAAAAAAAAATCCAAAAATCAAAAAAAAAAATTCAAAAATCCGCCCTGTCCACGAAATCGATTTAGGGTTCGATTTTAATGCCCGGGTTCGATGAGGGTTCGATTCGGGATCGACCCGGAAGCTACGATTCCGAATCGAATTGCAAAATGGCAGGGATCTTTTTTTTTTACCAATTCGCGAATTGCCAAATCGATTCCAGACGGAATCGATGAGGAATCGCGATTCTAGAATCGATTCCATCTGAAGCGCGATTTGGGATCGATTCGAGGGGGGGGGGGTCGATTCCCAGCAGCGTAGCGGCTTCAAGTGAGTTAGTTGGGCTGCGACAACCAAAAATCCAACACAGTTGAAGGTTGGTGTGGCCCAGGCCGGGTGCAATCCCCGGGTGATTTTGACGGCTTAGATGCCCCTGGGTCACGGTTTCTTTGCCAATGGTTGAAATGCACTGGCCCTGAGTGATAGGCATTTCTTATAAACAAAAAAAAATGTCTTCAAATGAATGTAAACCAGCATGGTCTTGTCCACTCAGGATTGCAATAATGTTGTCAAAGTAGGGGTCACTAGAATACTCAGTCTTCATTTCTTTAAAGCCAACCAGCACATTACTCATTACTACCAACAAATGTCACCTCCTACTCAAGGCATCAGCCACAACATTGGTTTTACCACTCCTATGTTGCGCAACAAAAGGTATAGGCTTGCAAAAATTAAGCCCGTTTGGCATGTTTGTTTGACAACTTACTCTGGGAATTTATGTATTTTAGGGCTTGATTATCAGCTAAGTTGCCAGGGTACTCGGGTACTGGGACGGGTACGGGTACGGGTACGCCACTTTTTGAAATAGGGCACTTGGGTACGTCGGGGTACTATAGACATATATATATATATATATATATATATATATATATATATATATATAATTTTCAAGTTTAAATTATATTTATAAATTATAATTAAAATAACACACATTGACATTGGTGTTGCTGCTTGCACATTAATTCAAATTACATATATGATATTCAATATTGATATTGATATGAATCATTAGCATAATAGAATGATATATGTCCATGACTCCATGACTCTATTGTCATACTACATCCAAAATTTTGGCAAATGGCATGCCTCATTTGCCATAGTTCCGAACATGAAATCAGAGATCTGGAATACAAAATAGCAAAATGAAAATAGTCAAATACTAAACATAAAGCAAGTAAACATCATAGTTGATTTGGCTTCCTCAAGCCATCTCTGCTAGGTCAGCAACATCTGCAACATCACTGTCATCTGCATCAGCATCAAGGAGGTCCTCGGTCAATAAGCCCTCCAGGTAAGTATCACAGAATTAGCATGGTTTTATAATTATTAATTTAATAAATTTATTGTTTGTAATTTGGATATTTGGCTAAAAATTTAAAATAAAATCTCAGAGATTAATGATTATTATAATTTTAAATTTATAATTAAAAATTAAAATTTAATAATTAATTTAATTTCAAACATCAAAGGATAATTGGGACAAAATGTCATTACAATCATTTTCTTTCCATCTCTCTGTCGAATTAATAACACTACATGTTCACACAGTTCTTTATTAGTTTTTATAATTTGGGTTTCCATTGGAATAGGCATACATGTAGAGTATTGTGGAAACCCTTGTTAATATTTCATTTCATGACAATGGATCTGCACTCATAGGAATTAAACCTGACAACTAAATCTGAAAAATTCTGAATCACCTATCAAAAAATCAGATCTGCAAAAGGAAAAATGCTGTATGGAAGATTCAAGAGTGTAGACATTCCATATCACGAGGTTAGATCATTCCGGCAGTTAACAGATGAAAGATCTTGAAAATGAAATCAGCATGTTAAAAATATGCAATCAGCCTACTCGAAAATAAATAACAGATCTATATGATAAATCAGATCAGCGCACTACCATCCCGGCAGTAAATACTAATTATAACTTTTAAATTTTTAAGTTTTGTTCTAATTCTGCAAAGTTGCAAACGTTGCTGATCAGTGATAATCCTCTTAGTGTTTCCTGTTAAGTCCATGAATTCTGAATTTCAAATTCATTTTATTTTTAACTTTGTAGCTAATTCTCATTTTTTTGTGTTTCCAGTCATTTCAAATCCTTTTTCTACTGTGTTCAAGAAAATCTCCTTTTCTGAACTAAACAAAACCATAAATACAGCTAAAATTCAACGTAAATATGACTACTAAGTACCAGTACACTGCCCTTTTTAAGTACTAGTACCCTAATTTCTTTGACCAAGTACCCGGTACTTGGGTGAAGTACCCGGTATTTTCACGGTACTCCCAGAGGTACCAGTCCCGGTACGGCGGTATGGGTACCCGGTACTGGTACGGGTGCCCAACCCCCCGGTACGGGTACCCTGGCAACTTAGATTATCAGTGATCAAAATGGATTCTCTATGCAGAAGGTAATGCCTCCAATATTTCAAGGCTTGTACTACTGCATAGAACTCCTTATCGTAAGTACTATACTTTTGTTTAGCTTCCTTCAGCTTCTCACTGAAAAAAGCTACAAGTCGGCCTTCTTGGATTAATACTCCTCAAATTGCAACTCCTGAAGCATCACATTCTACTGTAAAAAGTTTCTAAAAGTCTGGTAGGATGAGAATAGGGGCTTCCATAACTCTTCTCTTGATTTGTTCAAAACTTACTGCAGTTGCCTTTGTCCAATTAAAGATTTTCCCTCTTGTGCAATCAGTCAAGGGGGCACTTATCCCACTGAAATTTCTAATGAACCTGTTATCACACAACTTGTAGTTGTCCCTAAAGGTTATCCTATCCAGGACGATAGAGGTGTTAGACAAATAAAGAGGTGACCCAAGAGATGCCACGGTTCCCAATGCAAATTGGGTGTCATGTTAGCCAAGGCACTCTTCACTTTAGATCAATCCTAAGCAAAGACCAAGGGGGAGACCCTAGTTTAGCCAATGAAGGCTAGCTAACCCAATCAAGACCTCCTAGGGAAATGTGATGATGATAAAGTAGAAGATCAACATAGGATTAGATCTAGATCTAGAATGGATAAGTGGACCCAATGAGTTAGGGCTTGGTTGAAGAGACTTAAGGAAGGACAAATGTTCAACCAAGGATGAATGAGGGTTACTTGTAGGTTTAAACAAGTAGATCTAGATGGATCTAATGCCAAGTAAAATACCCAAGTGGGGCTCACCCTTAAAATATGGAAAATGGTCCAAATGGGGCCCACAAGGTCAAAATCAAGGTGAATTGGCACTAGGCGGTATGCTATGGTATGGATCTATGGATTTGAGAAGAAAAGAGCAATACCCACAAATGGGATCTAGCAAATGGCCACCTACCCAACAAGTGCAACCTCCCTTGGAGAGACCCAGTGCCTTAGATTGTGGGGGAAATGGAGTCGGATGTCCACCAAACTTTAGATCGGGAATGTTAAGATGATTATTAAGGTGGGTTTTAATTATTAAGCCCAAGTGATTGTTAGATCTCCATGGATCTGAAAAATAAAAATGCAAGGGTTTTGACTTTTAGGGTTGGAGATGATCAATGGATAAAAATGCTTGAAACAAACTACTAACCTTGTAGATCTTACCTCTAGAGCTTGAGAATACTTTGCAAAGTGATAACTTTCCCCTGTGTGTATATTCAAGAGTGAGATCCAAGCTACCCAAGTGAAATTGCTAGCTCTCCTAGCTCACACATGCGCCCTCCTCCTGCAAGAAAAGATCTGTATGAGAATCATTCCGGCATGAAAGAGAAAGCATCAACTATGTCACTAAGATACAATAATGATACTCCCTCAGACAAAAAGTAGATCAAATGTAAGATATGGGGTTTCCCCACAATAGCGTCCCCTTGAAACGTCCTCCTCTTCAACCCACACGGCCTCCTGTAAAGCAAACGTTTGGACAGATAGATCCACAATGATACACAGAGAAACAGTTGTATATTCAAGTTGCAAAGATACCCGTCAAGACAAAAGAAGTAGATTCACAAAAATAGTAATTTTATTCCAAGTTTCCAGAGCTCAAGAGATGCCTTTACAATAGGGGGGTCTCTTCCTTAAATAGGATGAGGGAGACCAAAACCCTAAACCACTTTTGAAATGAGTGGTTGAGATCAAAAGATAAAATAATACAATCAACGACTAAGATTAGCTAGTACAATATAACATGGATCACTCACATGAGGGGGGTGCACACTGGCTAAGAGATGCCCTAGGGGGGTGCGCACCACATAAAAGTGACAATAATACAAGTGTGCCATAAAAGATAACAAGGACAAGTGACTAGGAGCACATAATGGGGCTAGGAGGCATTACTTTCCTTCACTAACATCACCCCATGGCACAATAATATAACATATGACTCAATGACATGTCCAAGTGTACAAATGATCAAATTCTGGCCCCCTCAACTGAGAGAAGAATACACCAAAACACCTCCTGATGACTGTGTGGATCCCACTGAATGCTGCAAACTAACCTGGAAGGTGTGGGATACACCATAGATGACCTCAGAGAAGACCTCATGCCAAAACCTTGCCTCAGTTGCCAAAATCGAATTCCTAAATGACCTTTTTATTCCATTTTTATTACACCTGAAAAACCACCAAACTTCCCACAGCCCACTGTCTGGTGCCTAGGCACAAAATCTGACTGTACCATCATGTTCGGAAAGGGGGTAATATGGTAATGACAAGTGGTTGGACCACCCCCTTCCTCTGTAGCGCCCTAGGAAACGACTTGCCTCCAATGCACCAGTTGGACAGGCCACATCAACATGGCCAAACTGGTCAACAGGTGAAAAACTGCCCAAATCATCACTGACAATGTCTGAAACTAAAAAATAAGTGTCTCAATGAATCCAGAAGCCCAAAATCCCCTATGGATGAGTGCTCATACACCTAATGGTAACTTGTAAGATCATCTATAGCACCCACCATACCCGGACAAATAAAAATATGATGATCTGGAAATAATAATAATAAATAAGAACTGCATCAATCATCATCTGAAACCTGTGTCCATCATATGGAGTCATCAAAAGGTATATAAAAGACCGTAGATCAACATCATATAAAATAAATGGTCTATCTCATCACGGATCCCAAGGTTGACTTGGTCAAACTAGGTTTGACCAGGTCAAAACTGATCAAAATATGATCCAAGTTGGGAGAGCCTCCTGTTGCAAGTGTAAATGGTTAAGACATGCTCTTTTAATCATTTTCATAGCAAGACTTAAGGCATTAAGCATCATTTCAATGGTGGTTAATCATTTAATTATATCAATTTACAAACTTAAATAATAGTTTACTTGCAAAGAACCTCAAGAATATACTCATTATGTAACATGATCAATTTGCTAGCATAGGGTGAAGGCTAAGAATGCAAGGCTTAGGCTAAGGAAAGGACTTGACTGACTCAACACTGTGATACATTGGATAAGGGAAAGAGTGTTACACATTTAAGCATGTGTCGGATAAAGAACACATGGAATGGCAGAGTCTCACAAATGGATAAGTTGTTTAGAAGAGTGTTTATTCAACCTTGGCAAGAATGTCTACTACTAGAACCGCCATGGACTAGGTGTCAGGCCAACCGTAACTTAAGGTTCTAGGGGACACTTAGAATTAGTTACCCCTTGCTTTATTTGAGCCTTTCACTTCATTTCCTTGGCCAACAATCTTTAGATTTAGGATACATTTATCCATTGCTTTTTAGGCCATTTAGGACCCCTTTGGGATTTTGCATGTGCTTAGATTAGAAGCAAAACTAATTGCAGCTTACATCCGGGGTGCATTTCATTTCATTTCACAGCCTTGTTCACTGGGCTTTACAAAAGATATATATCAATAGTTTCCAAAGGTAGTACAATTTGCTTCAAGTTTTAGCCAACACAATTCAAGCAACAAGTTGCCAACTCAAAGCCGAGACACAATTCTAACATAGATGCTATCCAACGCAGAGGAAAAAACGGGGAGGTCCTCCATATCACGGGCTGAGGTGTAAGTCAAGGTAGAATCCAAAAGTAGGAAGGATAACGGATGGATGGAGAAAGTGAAAATGGTGCCTAAGCTAGCAAGCCATAATAGGTGGGAATGATCATGTCCACACTGCTAAGAGGGTAAAAACCAACGAGTATAATACTGGAGCTTCTAAGTGCAAGTAATACAACCATTTAGATAATCACTAACAACCAAATTTATTGTATATATATAGACTGCCAGATCATAAATACTATATACCAAGTCAAGCTATCAAAATGACCAAAACAGCAAGATAATAAAACCAATGCACATCATATACTTGTTGGGTCATATACTTGTATTTGTAATCTGGACCAACTATAACCACTAAGAACACTGCTGCTGAAACTCTACATTGCCCTGCACTTGCATGGAATAAAAGGTCATCTCGGTCATCAAATCTGAGGTCTTAAGGCTCATCCTTGGCATAAGGTCTACTGCATGTCTGATATAAGGTTGCTCTGATGTGTGAGTGATCAAAAACAATACTGCTCATCATAGTTGATATCATGAAATATGTGCAAAGGCAAAGCTCATAAAAGTGCAGATATCTGCTCTGCAAACATGGTAGCCCAGCTACTATGTATGTGATAACAAAACCTTTTATAAAAGTTTACCGACCAAGGGAAACTCTTCACCTCTGTGATACTTTGAGGGGAAGGACACTCAAGGATAGCCTTTACCTTTTCATCCATCATGGCATCCTTCCAAACCTACTGGCATGTTGCCTCCTCATAACTGGAAGGCTAGGAATTAATGATGTGACTTGTTGCCACCTGATACGCACCTCAAGGTTAGCGTGGCAGAAATCTTCAAGCCACTGGGTGCGACCTTGGGGGCAAGTCTCGAGTCAACTCTTGCCACCTGATACTTGACTCCTCCGTCTAAGCCAACTCCTAGCAAAGCCAAGGGGGGTGATCCCTAAGAAAAGTAACTAAGGCTTTTGACTTTTAAGTTATAGAATTAAGAATAATTTCTAGGAGTTTAGATGTTCAATACTGAAACACGAATTGCAAATACAACTTAGATAACCTCAACAACAAATAATAAGATATTCCATCAAACACATAAATTCACTTAAGTACGTTGTAATTGTTGAATGTAGACCAGTGCTAATGGAGTCAAATAGTGTTGTTGTGATGGGTAAGTATTGCAATTGTCTCGTTTGTCAATTTTAATTATTATTGATGAGTGGATTAAGGAATGGGTTAATTTGGAGATTGTAAATCAAAGTACAATACTGAAAATGAACTACTCTAAAGTTTGGCCCAAAAGAAACTTATTTCTTTGAACTAAGCGTTATTGCAACAATACCAAGTGTCCAATGGGGCAAGGCATAATCTGCTTAATGTAGCCCCCTGACTCTATGATAAGTCCAACACAACCTCTCGAGTTCTTGTAAATAAGCTATTATGGATTGCCCTATTAGACTAGTCACTTAGCTCCCTTTCTGATTGTCCAGATGGTCAAGCAAAGCCTGCAGACCAGAGCATACGGGGAAACTAAGTCTAGATTCGTTAAAATTATTGCAAATAAAAAAATAAACCTGAGAAAGCAACAAAATGTTTGTTAATTACTAATCTACGAATCTCTTTTTTTAATACCACCTACTCAAGCAAGCCCTTTCAATAGCACTGTACTTAGGGAAAGAGTGGGCAATGGTTCATTACTTTTAAAGCAAAAGGAAAAGTACTGAAAAGATGAGTAAATTAATCTAATCTAACAAAAGTATACTACCATGCAAATTAGTACTAAAATGAGAAAACTAAAACAAAGAAGAGAAAAAGAAACTAAAATACATGTCAACAACAGACGACACAAATCCCCCCAGGGGGGATGGGGTGTGACCACTTTGTAGCCCACTTGCTTGTCTTTTTTATTTTAATTGGTAAAATGATGGAATGCTTCCTGATCCTTTGTAAAATAGGATCCAGGAAAGCTTACAAAGTTTAGAAAATGTCTAAATATGAGGGAGGAAAGTTTTGGGTACTACAAATGGCTCAGATCTTCAAAAATCCGGCAACACTTTCTCTTACCTGCTCATAAAAAGACAAAAACCAGCAAGCAATCTTTAGTAGATAATTCCCAAAATCACTTTAAAAGTGATTTGAGCAAAGTTAGAAAATGACTAATAAAAAATCTAACTTAAACTAGATCTAAAAATGCAAGTAACTAAGAGAAGTGGGCTTGTGAAACCAACTCTCTTAGGATCTTGACTTGCCTTTATAGGGAAGTCAATAAGAAGCACTAAAATGCTTAGATTTAAACCTTGTAGCAGAAGGAAACTAACTATTGATTCAAGCCTTAAGATCAGTTAGAAGTGACTTGCAAAAATAAAAGTTTCCTGACTTGCCTTTATAGGGAAGTCAATAAGAAGCACTAAAATGCTTAGATTTAAACCTTGTAGCAGAAGGAAACTAACTATTGATTCAAGCCTTAAGATCAGTTAGAAGTGACTTGCAAAAATAAAAGTTTCCTATGCTAGATCTACTTGTGAAAGATAAAACCTTTGTAAAACATTAAGATCTAGGCATACAACACTTATAAATCAGATCTGAAAAGGATTTAAACTTTTAAACAAGCAGATCTAAAGAATAAGCAGCAGGTAACCAGTAACCAGAGAAAAAGATAGCTTTAGAAAGATAGAAAGTGAAAGAGAAGTGCCCTTGGAACTTGAGAAAAGGAGTTGTAATGGTGGCGTTGAGAGGGACTATGTCTTCCTCAACAAAGACTTTGGAGAATGAGATAAACAAACAAGATATCCCACTAATCCAAAGGAATCACCTATAGAATCCTTCACACTTGCCAAGAAACTCGTCAAATCTAGTAAAAACTTATGTTAAAGAAAAGAAGAGCATACATATAAGCAAACAGGCATGCAAATTCTAGATCTTGAACATAAATTGATTAAATGAGTAATAGAAACAACTTTACTCACTCCTGCCGATTAAACATAATCCTTCATGAGGCTAGTATTTGATAAGAAATAGCAAATGAAAAGAGAAACTCTACAGATACCTCAACATAAACACAAGACAATGATCATCCAACTTGAGCTCGAGACACCATGTAAGACCTCCAAAGCCTTGTATTCATAACAATATTCAACAATGAAATTACATACAAGGGCAGAGGTTCCACATTACATCCATAAGATGAAGAGAAGCCTTGCTTTTATAGCCAAAGAGAGGCACAGGGGAGCGCATCTCTAACTTGGAGTTGAGATCGAGTTCATGAGAGAATTATGGTATTTTATTCGAGAGTTAGCTTCATGGGATGGGCACCACCTCTCATGAGGTGTGCCCTCCCTCTTTGGGATTGACTCACATCTAATCACAAGCTGCCACATCAACAATTGCACCCTCTCTTTAGGAGATGCGCCACCCTCTCATGAAGTTAACTTGCCTTGAGTGGATTGATGCCAATCTCATATGATTTGGACTTTGAGTTAACTTAGATTTGATACCAATCACCTTTGCCACCTCAGAAACACGACAGGGACAAGCCTCCATGATTTATGGGAATTGATTTTTCACCATATTTTCTATTTTTTGGACCTTTTTGCCGATTTTTGAGAGAAAACTATTTTAAGTGATAAATAATCACTCAAATTATTTTCAAAGTGGGCTTAGGGGTATAGTGGGTGCTCTGAGTTAGAAAACGAGCATCCCCATGGAAAATTCCACCTCCTAACCTCTTTTTTATGACTTTTATTTTTTACATAAAAAACATTAAAAAGTTGATCCATTTTACAGGAAATTTTTTTGTTTGCAAAAAATTGAAATAAACCTAGGGGGACCTGGTGCATGTTCATGAGACTCAAAAAATGTTAACTAGCATGGTAATATCCATAGACACCTAGACTTTAATAACCTCCTAAGGCCTAACCACCAAGGCAAGTACTCCATCTTTGGAGGTGTGAGTGAAAAACTCGAAAATTATGCGTCGTTGAAAAGCAACATATAATAAACAAGGAAAAAACACTCTAGAGTATTGCCTTGATGTCTAAGTCCTAGGAAAGCCAAGTCTTTCATGCTACGTCAACTTATTACAATTTCCTTGCGGGGTGTGAACATGCAAAAACTAAAAAAGGTGCCAAAATGGCCTATAAGGACTTCTGAACTTTTGAACTTTTGATAATGAACTACTGACTTGTTCATTTCTTCATCAGCTCAATTGAATAGTTCATCCAAGTGCAACTTGGAGGTAACATGACTCATCAATGTCATATAGCTCAAGAACCTGTGAGGTCTTTTGCTCTCCCTGAGAGTACCACACTGGGAGCTGTATGCCTCTCTAATTCCTGCAATGTATCACAAAGCCATACTGGCCTCTTCTTGGTCACGGCAACATCTCTAGGTATATCCACTAGCTCTGTTGGCTCTACAGACTCCTCCTGATAGTTTGAAGGACGAATAACTAGACTAGAGGGATTTGTATCCTCATCTCTTGGAGCATCTTGATCCTCATCATCAATCTCCATGTGGGAGTCTTTGGACATTCTGAAGGCTACCTCCTCATCAAAAGTAACATCTCGACTAACCTCAATATGACGTTGTCCCAAAATGTAAATCCTGTAAGCTTTTGAAGTCTCGCTATATCCCATAAAAGTACCCTTCTTCCCAGAAGGTTCTAACTTCATCCTCTTCTCCTTTGGCACATGAATGTATACTGGACAACCAAAGATCCTCAAGTGTGTGACCTCTGGCTTCACTCCTGTGAATGCTTCCTCAGGAATTTTGTCCCCCAATATCTAGTGAGGACTCCTGTTATGAGCATAAACTGTGGTACTGGATGCCTCTGCCCATAAAAACATGGGTAGATCTTGATCCTTCGTTAATGAACCTATTTTGCAATGCATGACAAAATTGTCCACAAGAGTTAACCAGTACCAATTAAAAGGTTATGTTATTCATCAACAAAATATCAATAAATAAAACTCATTACTTAAAGCATTTAAATACTTATCTTTGTTGTTGACTCCCTCTCGATCCCTGCCTCCTTGCAAAAATCACTGAAGTCCTTGGAGGTATACTTTCCTCCAAAACCTTGATCTTTTTCTTTGTCAAGTTCTCTGCTTGAGCCTTGAACTCTTGAAACCTGATCTAAATGCACTATATCCAAGATCCCCTTCGATCTACCATCACTACTTGAGAAGATCCCTTGGCATTCTTACCAAGTGCACAATCCTTGCAATCACCTTTATGTTCTACCTGGAGCTCTGGAAGACCTCTTTATGAAGTGTGCCATGATGTCATAATTGGATTGCAAGTGTCAATCGGCAGACTTGTCTTCTTTGTCAAGACTTCTTCTTTCCTTAGCATCAAGTTTTGTCTTTTTCTGTGGTGGATGCTCATCAACATCAGTTGTTGAAGCATGTTGCTTTCCCTTCTTTTTCTTCTGAGGACATTTGTAGGCATAGTGACCAAATGCGTGGCAATTGTAGCACTTGATCCTTAAAAGGTTCTTCTTCTTCTGTTCTTGGACTGTAGTTGATCTTCCACCTATATTTTCTTTTTCAAAATTTCTTCTTCTATTTCCTTTCTTCTGAGGGCACTGATAAGCAAAGTGACCAAATTTTTGACAACTGAAGCATTTGAATTTTGAAAGATCCTTCCTTCTTCTTTTGTTCTTGAACGGGAGGTGATCTTCCACCTGTATTTTATTTTTCAAATTTCTTCTTTCATTTCCTTTCTTCTAAGGACACTGATAAGCAAAGTGACCAAATTTTTTACAACTGAAGCATTTGACTTTTGAAAGATCCATCTTTTGTTCTTGAACTGATGCTTGATTTTCTTCATTCTACAAATTGTTCTTGGACAACATTCTAAAACTAGAACTGGACACCATCTTATCAAAAAATATGAAATCTGATCCATAAACCCTAGTCCCAGCAAAAATTAGGTCAAAATTGAAATTTGACAAAATCAAAAATTGACTCCACAGATAGATGCACCCTTCTTAAGCGACCTCTAGAACACTAAGATCGAGCCAAAATGAGGTTGGAAGAGTCCAAACTTGGAAGCCCTAGTTTCCAAACTTAGGGCAAAAAGCTGCTCAATGGTTGTCTTTCAAAACTGCTCTGAAACCATGTTGAATTTTAATCTATTTTCAGATCTTGACAATTATTTCACAATGATTTCAAGCATTCATTTCATCCCACAGTTTTCATTGAATAATTGCACACTGAAAATATCAACTTAAATTGCAACAGAAACAAAGGATTATAGAAAGATAGCCATGCACAAGAGACACAAAGATTTTATCTTGGGAAACCCAATAGGGAGAAAAACCCAGCCAACTTTTCTTCGAAGAAATCAATCCAATTCAAGTACAATACCATTCATGAAGAGAAACCCTAGCACATAAGAGGTTCCCCCTCCTTCACAAGAAACCCTAGCAAGGGTAGCAAACTTCTAGAAGACGATAAGAACCCAAAATATTTGCTCTTTGCCTTTTGCTAAGCCTTCCTTTGAAAGTGCACACAAGTGGAGAAGAGAAGAAGAGATGTGTGATGATGAAAATGAAGAGTGTGAGCACTTTATTTATATTCTTTTGTTCACTTGAATTTTTCCTCTTGGGGCCGACTTGTCTTCTTTGCTGGGGTAAACTTGTTCTTTCTTCTAGGCCGACTTGTCTTCTTGCCTTCAATCTTCTCTGGAACTTCTTCAACGCTATCTAGGACTTCTCCAATGGTTGACTTGACTTGGTTCATCATACAAAAGTTGTCTTTGTTGATGTTCAACTCCTCGCATGCACGTCTATTCACTCATAGAGCTATAATGTTGATTTGACCCCACTCTAAGAAGTCTCTAACACTTCTTAGAGCCTATGTCAAATTCAACATTAGATTAGACTTTGTATATTTCTCAAGGGGATGAAATGCCCTATCAAATAAACAAGTCAACTCCCTCTCATATAAAATAGATCACTCCTCGAAGCACTCCTTCTAGGAGTATGCAATGTAACCTCTAGCCTCATTCACTCTTAGCCACTTCTCAGGACTAATTAAGGCTAAGCACCTCGAGCCTTATTAACTCTTAGTCACTTCTCATGACTAATCAAGGCTACGTCGGGGCCATCCTCCACTAGCCATTGGTCAATTCTCATGACCCCTCTGGGAGAATGTTTGCAAAATGCTGCCCAATGCTGCAACCTGGAGAAACATCAACACTCCATGGGGTCTGTAGCTCCGATCCTACCCTATGGAACTTCTGACTCCTCTTCAGACTCTTCATGAGGTAACTTAGACTCAATGGCCTCTAATCTTCGAAGCAGTTCTTCATCTATGGGTTCTCTCCGCCTAGCATTTCTCCTACCTCTTCTTCCCCAATTCAGATGGACTCCCCTCTAGGCCATCATGGTTTACTTTGATACCAATCTAACCCAGAGACTCCAGCTGCCAAAAACTTTAGAACCCTGAAAGAACAAAGTACTAAGTCTAACAAAGGAAAAAATAAGACGAGAGGACTCCAAACCACCAGACACAAAAATTATAATAATATTGAATAACCGAAATACATTTTCAACTAGATTAGCCTGACAAGTAAAGGCACGCAGGCCTCGTATTCACTCACAATCTCTTCTACTAGCTCACAGACCTCAATTACTAACACTCAAAACAAGAAAAACAATAGGGCTACCCTACGAAAAATACATCTTCAAATGCAGAACCACTTCTTGTTACCCTGATTGAATCTAGGCTCAGCGACCACCCCAGTCTCTACCTTTCTTCCATAGGGGCGACCCCCTATTTCCTCAACAAACGCAAAAATCTTCCTCTGCACGACAGCAAAACCACTACTGAAATTACCAATGAAAAACTCCCACTCACTATCCGCCCAGGTCGGTCTTTTATCACTTCGGATTTCCACCGAAACTTCTCCTAAAAGGACACGGAAGTGTTTCTGCTCTACCCGACCAAACTCAACCGAAAGTTTATGTGCCCCAAACTTGGATCCACATGTTCCTACTATCATTGATCAGCCAGATTCAAATTGAGAGTTAAGCCGAAGTTCTGTTATGGAAGAGTCATTATCCTCCGAAGTCCCGATGCTCCCCATCAATATCTCTTTTTCTAAATATGTTCAGCTCTATGAGGAAGATCAGAGGATGTGGGTATTGGAACTTAAGTATCCTACAAAAGCAACTTGTGCTATGAATCTATTGAAGGCAAACACTTCAAGAACAATTGGGTTATGCAGGCAGTGATGATTCTCAAATTTCTCTAATGTAGATAAGGTAACTTAAGGTAGAAAGTTATGGTCTCCAGCAACTCTTTAAAAATAATGACCCAAGAATAGA
This sequence comes from Larix kaempferi, assembly GCA_027924585.1. NCBI lineage: Eukaryota > Viridiplantae > Streptophyta > Pinopsida > Pinales > Pinaceae > Larix > Larix kaempferi. The sequence goes on along the minus strand of BSBM01000407.1, from coordinate 13,947,760 downwards.
ACAAATATTGATTCAAACACAAGATACCTCTGCTTCCAAAAATGTATTGATGTTGCATCAGCTATGGAGAGTTTTCTAGTGGAAGTGAGAGGCTGCTTACAGCCTCAAGGTAATCCAACAAAGGATAGGGATTATTTATATTGAAATAGAAAAGATAATACAGTATGTGAGAAAGTCTTTGTGGTACAAGATCATTCATGTTGCAGAATGCTAAGCTCCTTAAATGAAAGTTATTTTGAAATTGCATGTATATAGGCAAAAAAAAATGGTGAAAATTTGAAAAAATGATGGAAGGATATATACAATGGTGATCATATCCTCTTCCTCGGAGCAACAAGAGGTGACAAAAAATCAAAACACTCAGCTGGGTCCATAGAGCAGGAATCATTTATCAAAATAACTCCTTTGGCCAGAAGTTGATGGCAAACCTCATCCGGCCACATAGAACAAGACATATAATATAAGTGTATAGGCAATCGCCAGACAGTTATTCCTTGCAGCAAGCAAGATGCTCACCACCCAGTTTCAGAGAACAACCAAGTATTCATAACAAAATGCCTTCAATCATGCATCAAACACACCTTATGATCATTTGTCATGTTCGCTGAGTTCTAATATAGCAAAAGTAAAGCAGTCTGGGAACTGTTATCACCAAACTTGTAGTTGCCCCTAGAGATGGATCCAAGGTGGATGGCAGAGGGGATGGACAACCAAAGAGGTGCAACCAAGATGGCCTCGACTCCCAATGGATGGTTGTCACGCCAATCGAGGCAATCTTCACTTTATGTTATCTAGCCCAGGACAACAAAGGGGGAGACCCAGATCTACTCCCGATAGGAGAGATCAGACCAAGACACCAGATCAAATCAAGTATGGATGAAATACGTAAGGTGTATGGTAAACCCTAGATCTATGGATGAAGTCACGAGATGAGTAATGGATTGGACAAAAAGATTAAAGTAGTGTAAATTTAGTCCAACTTGGTTATGTGAGTGACTTATGAGATTTAAAACCAGACCTATAATCAGGGTACTAGTCAAAGATGAGAAAATCCACTACCTCGGGAACCCTGTCCAATGCAGGGTAGTTAAAGACCAAATTGGGGCTAACTAGTACCAAAGATAGGCTTGACAAATGGATATGACAAAGTTTAGGTGTTCAAGCAGTAAGACAAAGGTCAAACTACAAGCAAACTCAACAAACCAGGAAAGTCGTGAGGACTTGGAGAAAGATCAGTGCCTTGGGAAATGGGCCAAATGGAGTCGGATGTCCACCAAACTACAGATCAGGGATGTCAAGGTGTAAGGCTAGGTGGGTTTAAAAGATCAAGTTCATCCAATGGCTAGATCTCAGTAGATCTAAGATCTAAGATATATCACTAAGTGACCCAAGTGGGGCTCAACCCTCAAAATGAGGAATGGGGCCCACAAGGTGAAAATCACTAAAGTGACACACTAAGGGTAGGTTATCAACAATATAGATTAAGGATCAAGTGGGATCTCACCTACCCATGTGCTAGATCTAGCAACACTCACCCATCCAAGAAGTGTGACCTCACTTGGAGAGGCTAGTTTGCCTTGGGAAATGGGTCAAATGAAGGCCAATCCACACCAAACTATAGATCCGAATTTTCGTGGATGCTATAGAGGTGGCTTTTAAATATTTTACCCAAACGCCAAGTAGATCTAAGTAGATCTGAAAAAATGTAAAATGAGGGTTTTAACTTGTGAGGGTTTTCAGTTGCTTAGACAAATGGATAGATCATGGAATGAGAAATTTACCTTGAGATCATACCTGAGTGATGGATGAGGTTGCCTTGTTGTTGAGGAAGATTCCCACAGAGATCAAATGGGAGATCTTTGATTTGCCTTGCTTGAATTGATGCCCTAGCTCCACACGTGCGCCCTCCTCTACCTGTCAAAACAAGGAAAGTCGATTCAATCAGAATGATCAAGCATGGAGGAAATACAAGTATAAGTGAATGATAACATGAAGTAGAAGGTACAAAGACAGTAATACTCCATGTTATCGACGAAACAACCCAAAGAAGAAGCAGGGAGGGTCCTCCCCTACCAATGCGTCCTCCTTGAACCAAATCGGCCTCCACCTGTAGATGACAAAATCATGGAACAAAATTCATAGCAAGATAAATCTCCAATAACCCAGTGCAAAGGAAGAATCAACAAACGAACTCCAAAAGCATTCACCACAACACAACAGATAGATGCAATAGTATTTTTCTATTCCAATAATCCAGAGCCAAAAGTCCCCTTTACAATGAGAAGCTCTCTCCTTTAAATAGGATGGAGAGAGGCCAAAATCCTAACCACTTTTTGAATGAGTGGCTAAGATTTAAAGATCAAATGATCTAATCAATGGTTGAGATGAGCTCAACAATACAATACATGGATCACTAATAAAATAATACATCAATGGACCAAATCATCCTAGGAGAGGGGGTCCCACCAAAAGTGAATGATAGAACATAAGATCTAGCTCATGGTGGGTCCAAGGGGTAATTTCTAACACCCTTGGTCAATCCCCATGGCGCAATATCCAAGAATAATCAAGCTAGACACCAAATCGTGCCTCTCTGGGAAAGTCGTGAGCCTTTGGAGGCTCCAGAAAATCATATAAAATGTCAAAAGTAATGGGTGTGGGTCCCACTGAAAGCTGAAACTGCTGGAGAAGGTGTGGAAGACATCCCACTCATCATCACAAGTCATCCCATGCCATAACCTTGCCTCAGTAACCCAAATCGAATCCCTCAGTAGCTATTTTCACCATTTTTGAACTGCCTTGGGAAGTGTGAAACTGCCCAAACTGCCTCCTAGAGTGCCTGCGCTGTCAAGGTGAGACCACCAGGCTCTCAAAGAAGGGGGTAATATGGTAATATCAAGTGGTTGGACCACCCCCTCCATGCACAGCGCCCTAGGTGAACCAATCAAATCTCTGCTCTACTTTGACAGGGCCTCTGATAGGCCAAAACTGTACTAGGATAGCCAACTGAGGCTAATAATCACTGTAACTGCCCGGAACTGAAAACAAACTGTCCCATTGGACTCAGAAGGTCTAAATCCATCTACGATGTGTACTCATACACCATGTAGACCTCTGCATGGTCAAAAATAAATATCCATCATATTTGGCAGACCAAATAATAATAACCTGTAAAAGTGCTGAAAAGCACAAATCATCATCATAAGCCTGAAACCACTGCATAGAACCATCATGGTGACCTGTACCAGACCATATATCATATCTCTGTAACATCTGAGGTCTGTCACCTCATGTCCCGTGGTTGACTCGTGGTCAAACTGGGTTTGACCAAGTCAACAATGACCCAAAATATAACTCAAGCTATCAGCACAATGCTGCAAGGTGTCCAAGGTTAAAGCATGCTTTACAATCCATTCAAATAGCAATTATAACAAAAAGTAATCATTACTGGCGATCTAAATCCAAATATATAAAGTCATTAATTATTATTATTACTCAGATCAGACTTTCAAGACCATACTCACTTCATAGTTGTGATCAGTTTGTTAGTGAAGGGTGAAGGCTAAAAATGAAATGGCTAGGCCAAAGGATGACTTACTGACTTAACACTGTGACACTTTGGATATGGAAAAGGGAATACACACCATAGCATATAGTGGACGAGCAATAACACGGGGAATGGCGGTGTCTCACAAATGGGTAAGTTGTTTAAAGAGTGTTTATTCACCTTGGCAGATGCTCACAATCCATAATACAAATGAGGCCAGCAATCTTTTTGATATGGAATTTAAGTTCCATTGCTTTTTGGGCCTTTAGTTTCCATAGCCTTTGATCTATGTGTGTTTATAAACACATTGCATAGAATTACATTTTCATTAGGCTTCTTGCTGCAGGTGTGTTTTTTAAGGCACTTGTTTACCTGAGCACTTCCAGGTGTGTTTTTTAGACATCTTGTTTACCTGGGTATTACATTTCACAATAGATATAACATTTGATATTTCTTTGCCAGATTCATTTGGCTTTTCACAATAGATATAATATTTCCTTTTCACAATTTGCATTCATGGCAGTACTATCTGTTTCAGGTTTAGCCAACAACATCTTTAGTGACTAGGGGGACTAATCCAACTCACCAAAGGTAAGTTTTGTCACCAACTCAGAGCCGAGACACAATAAACAAGGAAGCTCATCCAATACAGAGGCTACAGCGGGGAAAGGTCCTCCATGCCACTAGTCAAGTAGTAAGTCAAGGTAATGAACAAACTGGGTAGGTCATGGATGAATAAAGATAGTGAATAATGAGACCAACACTAGCAAGCCAAAGTATGGTGGAAATGATCACCTCTATTCTCCCTAAGGAGGGTAAAACCAATGAATATATGTAGTGAACTTCTAAGTCTGAGTGGGGACAATAATATATATATAAAAGTACAACCAGGTCCACATATCTATATGATCACCAGATCATGATACTAAATGCTAAGACATGCTAAAAGAATGAATATAAAAGCAATATAACCACAACACCACAATATACCTGCTGAGTCATATACCTGAATGCTCATCATCTAAACCAACATCTGTCCTCTGAAACTGCTGCTGTAACTCTGGGCAACACTGACTGCTCTGTATAAATGGCTAAATGGCTACATCAGTCATCTCTCTGAGTGTCCTGAAACTCAGTCATGGCATGGGGAACAAAATGGATGTCCATAATCTGATAGTGATCCATAATAGATGCTCATCTCAGCATCTCAAGTGCAAGGGAACTGGCTGAATAGTGTACTGGAATCTGAAAAATAATGTATGGTAGCCCGGCTACTATATATGTGATAACAGGAACCCTGTAGGAAGAAATCTACACTCAGATGATACTGGAATCTCTCAAGCAAGAAGCTTGGAGAAGCATAGTCATTGTCAGGCATGCAATCCAAATGAGTCAAATAAAAGTGAAGACTGTTGTTACGTTGTAGCTATCATTCAATTGTGGGTAGACAAAGCTGAATTTAAGTTGTCGAGGGGTGCAGTTATTAATTGGCCAATAGAGGTTCTCTTGGTATATGAGCAAGCAGTGGGCTCTCTAAGGCTAGAGTGACAGAGTCGTATTATATGAAAATTTGTTGGATCCATTAGAATTGGCCTCGTCACTTGATACAGCCAATACCGTAACAAGGGCCAGATATCCTACAACATCCAGCTCTACAGTTGCTTTGGGTAAAGTAATTCAAGGAGGGGGCACTGTTATGATACCTAAGGGAAAATTACACTATTTCCAGCTCACAAGATGCTTAAAATAATACATTCTCGAGAATAATCTTCCATGGCTTTGATAAGCCTTAGCATCTCTAACTAGTGACTCCTACAATACCATTTCTTATCTTCTCTTCAGAAAATATTATTATCTTCTCTGAGTTAGCATCCTTATATTCTCCAAAATAGCATTTTACCTTATCTAATTTAGAATTATTATCTTCGTCTTTTTCTAATTTAGCATTCTTACCTTATCTTATCTCCTCTAGGAACATTCTTAGAATTGTTCTTACCTCATCCTAATGTTTTCTTGCGTAATTTGGGAGATATAGGAATCTATTTAAACACTAGTACTAGAATTTAGGGGAGGGTTTTAGAGAATCTGTTCTATGGGTAGTCTATGAGAGACTAATTCCCTGGTCAAGTGCAGTGCCCATATTTCCTTCGAGACTTAGGCCTGAGTTTGCGCCCATAGATCCTCGGGAAAGTTACTTTATCTCATGCAATTGTCTGCAATAATAAAAGTGACTGTATGTACTATAAATCTATTTTCATGTTTTTTTGCATCATTCTCTTGGCTGGAAATTTTTCATATTTCTGTTTAGAAATTCACTTCTCCAATTTCAGTCCAGAAAAAAATCATGTTTTAATTTCAGCTGTAATTTCTCCAATTTTCAGCTCAGATTTCAGTAACAGGTTTCTTTTTCAGTTATGACAGCAGCTTTTCCAGTCACTTTGTTGTCCATTATCAAGTTAGGTTCATAACAGAGTGCTCCATCAATAACTGCTACTTAGCATTAAATGAGCAAGTACAATTTAATTAATGGCAAATGTCAACTGTGTGCTTCCATGAAATCAATTAAACAGATCATGGAACTACAAAAGGGCTGGGAAGGATGATAGCTACCACGGTAGCATTTATCAGTGATCTTTATCAGCCGATTGAGATGGAAAACAACCTTACTGAGAGATATATATGTAGTTTACAAAGTCTGTATTTGGTTAAACATTTTTTTACAGGTAATTATCCCAGGGCAAATCCCTGGGCATTTCCCCTCAGTTTGAGGATGGTACCCACGGTAAACCCTAGATTCTTTAGGACACAAACCCAAATCAACAACAAGGCTCGAAACCATTACAACAATATACTCATTATGAGATCAACATGTCACTTATGAAAATAGAACCTGAGTGGGGAGGATAACATTCCATCCCACAACCACTTGGACTAGACCCAATTGAGTGTATTTGGTTAAACATTAGAGCAGTTTCTTTAACCCATTTCTGAAGAGGTAAATGAAAAAATTTGATAAGCAAGTCTTGCTTCTTATTCAATATCTTTGTGATAAATCTTCATTTTGACCTTTTGTTGCAGTTGAGAACAGTGCAACGGGACCTCCATGCAAGGGCAGATCAATCAGATAGCGGCATAAATGAATTAAAGACTGAAGTTGAGAAGGTGCAGTAAGACGTGGTGATTTCCAGGCAAAAAAGTGATGATCAAGGTTCAAGAAGGATTATAAATCCTGAAAGACACCTATTTCTAGCTTGACAATGCCAGCACCAACATTTAGAACCAGATTGAAGAAAATGGAAAGAAGATCGCATAACTAAGAGTGATTGTTAGCAAATGGACTGTCAGTGCAAGATCCCATCAAGGAACTTTTAAGATTAAATGAATTGAAGTGCGGGAGTACTGTGATCAATGACCCTGCTGCTGATATTGTCCATCATGGCATTCCAAGCAAACAATCAGCAATGATATTGTCCATCATGGCATTCCAAGCAAACAATCATGCAGAGAATCATCTTGTTGCAGGTGCCTCACATGGGTTTTTTTTAAATTCAATAGATTGGACTAATGCCAAATGGTGATTTGTCGGTCGGGTGCCCAGGTTTGATTCCCAGTGTTTTGGTGCTTCCACCTTCTCTCAACCACGAAGGAATCCCGAGACGTCCCAGGAAATTGACCCCACTCCAGCCAAAAGAAGGGAGAGTTTCTGTTTGGAAAGAAAAATGGTAACTCAATGTGTAGAGGCTTGGAAACAATATAGTTATGCGGACACTAGGAATTACGAGGATATGTGTGTGTAATGTAACCATATTGCTTCTGCATGTATAGCATCATAATTCTATTGAGAAAAAAATAGTTTTTTTTTAAAACAGCCTTTTGACTGTGAATCTGAAGAATTAGAAATTGCTATCAAATAGACCTCAATTCGATCTCAAATTGTAGGTACCTTTTCAGACGATAAACCTTATATGTGTATTGACCTTTCCCAAATTCATCATCTTCAAAGGGCCTGTTCTCTAATATTTCTACTCCTTCATCTCCTGTCGTGCTCTGTTGCTGCAGCTTCATGACCATGTGCGTCTGTCCTATTTGATACTGTGGATGATTTCCACAAAATCAAACAACAAAATGTCAGATTTCATGCCAAACCCATATGAAAATTAGGAATCTAATTCCATTTTATAGATGCGTCTTTGCAGAGAGAAACAAACTGACTGAAATGGCAGTCAATACCAACAACTTTTTATTGAAAACAGACACCACAACTATGAAACTATTCGCTTCCATGTAACAGAATGTGTGAGAAAACACAAACAGAAGAACCCTCCACTACTTACCTCTTCCAAAGATAAGGGCATCAACACTCGGCTGAAGTAATGTTTGCCAATTGGCATCCAGTCAAGGAATTTACAGGCTCAAATCCCTGAGAATACGTTCAGAATATAAAGACCACCATATCCTATATATCCATATTCATCTATGCTACATTCTCTGTCTGTTAAATATATGAGAGATGTTAATTCCCCCTTGGGTATCCATGAAATTCTTGTAGTTAATTTCCCGTTCACTACCAAAAATAACTGACTAAACTCAGATGAACATTAGATGAAAAATGAGCAGATGCAGAATTTGATTTCAACAAATGAGAATTGCCAGGAGAAGGATACAATTCTGTGATTTGAACCATGGCTGCTGCTGTGATGATTCCAATTCCTTCGACGACGAAACGGCTAAAAGGCCTCCTCTCTCCGAAAACCAAAAAAGGAACAAGCTGTCTGCCGAATCCCGATGATCAATGAATGAAAAGAAAAAATCACACCTACATGTCCTCGGATCGTCCATCCTTTGAATTTGTAGACTAGTTACGCGCCTTGCCTTTGTCCGTGAAACGGACGTAATTGACCTGTGTATAAGCGGTAGATTGTCAAGTCAAACCCAAGGACTCCTCTGCCTTACTCGTATTTTGCACTTTATGCAAATATAAAAATTAATTTGCATGCCGACCAAGCTTACGCAAATGACAAACATGGCTTCAAATTAAAAATAAATGTACCCCACACAAACATACATTCCCCACAAGTAACCAATGAAATGTACCCCACACAAACATACATTTCTACAAGTAATCAAAAGAAATGTGAATTTGGAATCGGTCATCATTAGTATTGTGTGGGATAAGTAATTGGTATGCCTAAGGGCAATGTGCATATGACGAAACAACATGTCAAAAGTTGTCATGGGCATTGTTATGTTCCTTTGCATTTTCTTAAATGGTAATTTTAATCCAAATTTCCAAACAAGTAGTGAAAACTTGTGCTATCATTTTACTTATTTTCCATCTTTATATTTTAAAAAGGAAATATACATTTTACATTGGATAAGGAGAGAGAAGAGAGATAAAATATTCAAAGCTCTCTCAATTGCATACAACAAAATTTTAAATTAATATTATCAAAATATTTCTAAAAAAGACTCATCTATCTAGAGACTTTTCTTATGTGAGTAAGTGCATTATATAATTTTCCAGATGCTATGGATATTGTGTGCTCTATCCGTAGAGTGTTTATATGCATGGATACCTCTTATTCTTTCAGTTGGTTATTGTTCTAACAACAGAACCATCATTCTTGCTATCTACCTTCAGAATCAGGCTTATATTCTTAACTTTTACAACAACTAACCATAGGATTCACAAATATATAGTCATCGCATCAACTTCATTTCCATCACGAAATTCCTTCATCACACACGTACCTAGTTGAAAAGTGAGAGCTTCTTTTGAAAACTCATTAGCTTTCATTTTGAGTTCCTAAAGACTATGTGTGAAAGAAGTCCACTAGAAGTTACGTAGATCCTCGCGGATTCCTTGAAGCGGATGCGCTACCCGTAGGTTTTCAATAATTGCCTTGTGGAGCGCCTAGTAGATGACAACTTTCAAGTCACACATTATTTGCAACTTGATAACTTGTCGAAGCTTAGCAATTTTAATTAGAGTCCACAGCCATGCAAGTTCACCCTTTGTGTTGGAGCCCCTTCTGGTCGTATATCTGACGTGACAAAATGAACGTTTGATAGGAACAAAACCATTCCAATTCCGCAATAGGGTGGCGCACCTTGGATTGCGCCATCGAAAAAACCCCACAAAAAAAATCTTCAAGAATGGGCATAACTGGAATTCTAAGCTTTTTCTACTTCAAATCTAGCTTATACTCTTTTGTAAGCTTCACGATCGAGCCAACAACTGCTTCTTGGTGTATTTTAGAGCCTTTAAGGTGGTGACATTCCTTGACACCATATTTTATACACATAGATACAAGGGAAAGCGACCCAACTTTTTAAACCTTTATCAGATAACCAAGATTGGAAGCTTTTGTCCAAAGTTCCAGTCCATGCTAAAGGAGCACCCATCAAGCTTCCATACTTGCACTGCATAAGGACAGGACAAAAACAAGTGAGAGACAGTTTCTTCACTTAAACCACATAAAATGCATCTATTTGGGTCTCACCATCCACATTTTAAGTCGTTGTCCCATGTTAATAATTTGTTATTCAGTGCCATTTGTAGAACCAGCTTACATTTTAAAGGACCGGGAATTTTCCACAATGTTTTCCACCACCAAAATTGAAGGTCATTGTGTGAGGATTCCATTAAATGAGTGTAGCCCAATTTCGCGGTAAAGAAGTCTGTAGTTAGGTTTTTTTACCTGATTAACCCATCGGGAGAGTCATATTGTAACCTAATGAAGTTGAGGCACGGAAGATTCATAGAAGACTGCCATTCGACCACTAGTGCATCGTTCAAAGCTAGATATTGAGAAAATTTCCACTCAAACCTACCCCAGTTCTGTGGGATAGAGGAAGTTGCATCGACCAAGGTGAACACTTGCTGCAACTCTAATGCAAGAGTCGTGGATTAGAGGGTCAGAAAGACGATAAGAGTCATCAACTCCTACCCATGGGTCTCTTCCTATACATACACTTTTGTCGTTCCCGACTTTCCATGTGACCGAATTTCCAATTAGTGGGAAAGCCTCCACCAAAGATCTCCAAACAATAGAACCTTTTTTTACTTGCGAGTTAATCAAATCCAGTCTACAAACATGCTCCCACCCAAGTATTTGGACTTGTACACTCTGCCCCATAATGATTCATTTTGGGAGAGACACCACAAGCTTCGTGCATCTAAAGCTTGACAAAAAGGGAGGAGGATCTTTAGACCCCAACATCCCAAATGCTTTAGGAGAGCCACTTTTTTTATAAGAAACAAAAGGAACCCCGTCTGAATGCCTTCCACCTGCTAGCCACAAATTTTTGAAACTAGCTTTTCTGATTCTGGTAATAATGCCCTTTGGGATTTTGGCTATTAACGCCCAAAAAATGGGTATGCTCCCAGACACTGACTTGAGGATAACTAAGTGACCTCTGTTAAATGTACAACATCACTTGAGTCATTCTCCAAGCCAATCTTGTGCAGCCAGAATTGGGCCTCATGTGTTGAGGTAGGGAGCCTGAGTTGGACTCAGGAACTTGGAGTAGATTCTTGAGTTGGACTCAAGAATGACTAAGCCTTTAGTTGTAAAAGGTTATTCCTCGTGTGTTGAGGTGAATGCTTTGATGTTTCAAAGATAGGATGTTGTAAAGTCTTGGTGGACAAGGCTCATGACTTGTGTGTCAAGTCAGATTCTCATGTGGACCTCCAATTATAGTAGGTACCCATGGGGTGGACCTCCAATTATAGAGGTAGATGCTTTGCATGTTGAAGAATTAATGTTGTGTGATGTATTACTAACCATGGTCATCGATTGCTATTAAGTCTCCTTTAGAGACTGGCCACCTCTAGAGTGAATTACTTTAGCATATGATCATTTTATGATCATTTGGTCTGAGATTAATATAATACGATCACAACATCTGACAAATCTTTTGAGTATAATCTAATATGATAGATAATTAAAGTTGACACATATTGACCATGCAGTAAAGAAAAGAGATAAAGATAAATGCATAGAGAAAAAGAGAATTTGAATTGGTCATGAGATGACTAAGTGAACTCAAATTGTTAAGCTTCAATTAAAGCCACAATGTATGCCTTAGTTAATTAAAGAACTCACAATGGTCACTACAAGTAAATCAATCAACATGATTTCAGTTAATAACAGTTAACTAAGTGATAACAAAGAAGATCTAGTTAACAAAGTGTTATTGCATGACGATACTTATGTGAAACTAAAAGACGACACTTATGTTAATCTAAAAGACGACACTTGAGTTGCGACATTTGCATGACGACACTTAAGTTAGCCACCTAACTAAGTGGGCAAGATTTCAGTTAAGGGGCGAGTTCATCATAAGACTCGGTTCAATGAGTTAATGCATTGCATGAGAAGTGGGGCGCTCTTCTTCATGCAAGACCGATACATCCAGATGGAGGGTGAGCTCTCAAGAATTCGGAAGATAAAAACAGAAGATGATGCATGTGAAGAATATATAAATATGTTATACATGATTGATGAATTTAATGTAAAGCGTATCTCTTCTTACTTGAAGGAAAGGTGCTTCTATTTGCACAGGATAATTCTCCAAGAAGGCAATTCGTAGTTTTTGCATGTGATGCACCATTACCCATGCAACCATTCGCTACAGCTTGCATGGCAGTGATTCTTGCTTGTTATTAATGTGTTGGGCACATGGCAAGTTGATATAGTTGATCTCTATTCTCTATTGCTCATTATTCTCTCTTATCTAGCACCTGGGGTGCCAAAAGCAATCTGTTATTTTGTAAAAGGCATTCTCTTCTATCTACCATAATTATACTCTGAAGATTTGCTAGGGTTTTTCATCCTCATTGTTTTGAGGATTTTCCATAGGGTACATCTTGTGTTATGGTTGAATGTTTCATGTGATTGAATGATTCATTGATTCAAGTATTCAGTATTTCCGCACTTAAAGTTTTAAAGTTCAAATCTCATCATATTTGCTCAAAAGCAACAACCTCCTCTCAACAATAAATGATTTGTCCAATGAGTAATTCATGATTCTATCTTATAATGGAGCCAAATCCAATATAAAAATCAGTATGAGCTTGGTTTTAACATGAACCCTATATATTTTAGACCTTCTTTGAATCCTTTTTTGGGAAATGGGAAAAGAACCCCGACTTGAATCTCTAAATCTAGAGGAAAAATATTTATTTGAAGGCTAGACTTGGTCGATGTATTGATTATCATTCCAGTTTTCGAGCTAAAGAGAGATAGGAAACTTCCATCTCAGTTAGAGTACCATGACTAAAGAGGATGACATCGTCTACAAACAACAGTTGAGTTAGGAATTCTCCTGGTGCCACTCTAATTCCTCTTAAGGTACCCCTACTGACTTCATCACGGATCAACCTACATAAACCATCAACAATTAACAAGAAGAGAAAGGGTGATAGTGGGAACCCTTGATGCAAGACTCAGTTTGCTCGAAAAAAATGGGATAAGGCTTTGTTGACCAATACTGCAAAAGATACAAACTGTAAACATCCCATTATCCAATTAGTCGCGTTTAGGGTAAATCCTACTCGAAGTAGACACAATTGTAGGAAGGTACAAATTCCACAATCGTAAGCTTTGGACAAATTTATTTTCAAAACCTTTGCTTTAAGGTTTTGGGTATGGATCGAATGCAAGGCCTCCTGGGTTAAGAAGACAACATCGTGGATCTGTCGATTTTCAAGAAACCCAAATTGTTCCTCTGATACAATTTTACTGAGAATTGACCTCATTCTCCACGCAATTAATTTCAAAATCACCTTATAGATGACATTACAACATGAAATAGAGCGATAGACATCCAAAGAAGAAGCATCTTGTTTCTTTGGGATCAACATTAAAAAGGTAGAATCGAATGCCCCTAGGATTTTTCTAGAGGACTACGACTCACATACTACTTTCAAAATATCATCTTTTACCAAATCATAAAATCCTACATAAAATTCAATTATGATACCATCAGGACCAGGGCTCTTACCTTTCTTAAGAGAATTTAAGGTTCATAGAACTTCTTCCTTTGTGCCTTTTTCCTCCATTAACTTCCTTTGCTCTTTGTTAACCATCCGGGACATTTTTTTATCACATTCAAAATATTTTGAATAGGAAAACTTGGAGGATATTTGAATAACGAGTTGAAATAATGCACCCCTTCGTCTACTTTATTAGAATGGGAGAGAAGTCTTTGTCCTTTTGGGTTAGTGAGGACCCATATTGAGTTGAGACTTTTACGATAATTGGCATAATGATGGAAGAACTCAATGTTACTATCGCCTTTTGATATTTAGACAACATGACTTTTTAGCCTCCACAAGGACTCTTCCTTAGCAAGGATCCTGCCTCTTGGCTTCTAAGGACCATAAAGACAATAATTCTTCATATGTAAGCAAACTTGTATAGGAACCCTCATATAATCATTCTATAGTCGTCTTCGTCTCCAAAAGTAGCTTTTGTGACCTAGCCTTGAAGGATTTTAACCAATGTTTGGTGACCTCCTTTACCCTTGATATGTTATTTGTGAATTGTTGCATAAAGGAGTATCTAAGATCAACCCTCAAAGGAATCCAAGTTTGATGAATCAACTCTTTGTAATCCTCTTCCTGAATCCAAGTTGGATTAAAATTTAAAGGGAGAAGTGACTTCTTTTCTTCATGCATGAATTGGAGAATAATTGGTAGATGGTCTGATAAACCACCAGTTTATACCCACAAATTGAACAACAGATCCCTGTTGAGAAATTGCGTCGAAACTAAAATTGGCCTAATATTTTGGCAATTGCATAATTATTTTTGTGCTTATTCCTACATGTTGGAATGAGTTTAATTAGCTATAAATCAACCAGTTGATTTTTGTCAAATAAATTAAGAAAGTAATCCTTCAAAATGTATTGGCGCAAGGAGGCCGACCATACTCCTTTGAAAGAAAGCGTGAAATTTAGGTCCCCTCCCAAAATTACTAGGTGTCTCGGCCCCAAAATTCCAGAGTCATCCAAAGAATCCCAAAATTCCTTTCAATTTGAGTAGGGGCATAAGCGTTAACTGAGTCCAATGTAATGTCCAATTCTTTTGAAAATAGTTATACCAAGGTAAAGGAGGACTAAGTAGAAGACAAGACAACTTCAAAATTCTTTCTCCATCCAGTTATTAATACACCCGACAGGTCATTTGAGTCGACTGTAGCAAATGTTCAATATTTTAAGCATGTCTCCAAAACCTCCCTCCCCTTCGATCTTGCTACCATGGTTTCCTGAATGAGCACTACGTCCGTTTTATAGGATCTAAGGAGCCTGAGTTGGACTCAGGAAACTTGGAGTAGATTCTTGAGTTGGACTCAAGAATGGAAAAGCTTTATGTGTAAAGGTTAAGCCTCGTGTGTTGAGGTAAATGCTTTGTATGTCAAAGTGATGATGTTGTACAATATTGCTTGTCAAGCCCAAGGTCTTGTATGTCAAGACAGATCCTCATGTGTTTAGGTAATGCTTTGCATGTCAAAGCATGAATGGTGTGTGATGTACTACTAACCATGGTTGAGCTATTAAGTCTCCTCTAGAGACTTGCCACCTCTGGAGTGAATTACTTTAGCATATGACCACTTGGAATGATAGTAGAACAAGATGATCACATCATTGGAAAAATATCCTTAGTATATTTGATATGATAAATATACTAAAGATGGCACAAGTGGATCATGTAGATAAGGCAAGAGATAGAGATAATATATGTTAAGTTAAGAGAGAACTCAAATTGTTCACTTCAGTGATGTTAACAAAAAAGACTTCAGTTAATTAGGAGAGAATTCAAACTGTTTACTTCAGTGATGTTAACAAAAAAGACTTCAGTTAATTAGGAGAGAATTCAAACTGTTTACTTCAGTGATGTTAACTAAGTGATAACAAAGAAGATCTAGTTAAGTGTTTGCATGACGACACTTTAGTTAACTAAGTATTTGTATGACGACAATTGAGTTAAACTAAAAGAAAACACTTGAGTGGTCTAGCATCCAGCTGAAGTGCGAGTTCATCTTGAAGTAGAAGATCTAATTAACTAAGTGTTTGCATTATGACATTTGAGTTAAACTAAAAGACGACACTTGAATTAGTAACCTAACTAAGTGATCTACCATCTATTTGGAAGGCGAGTTCATCTTGAAGTCAAAATGCTATAAAGTAAGCCAAGAATGAGTTGTATGATACACTTGTAATGTAGGATTTAATGAGATCAAGGTGAAGAGCGAATCTCTCTTGAAGGAAGTGTGCATGTGACCAAAACTAGGAATTGGTCTTAGTGCAGAATCAACTGCTAGGTTCTTCTATTATTCTCTCTTCTCTCTTGCTCTGTGATTGCACCAGGGGTGCTTGGTATTTCTCTCTGATAATGCACCATGAGTGCTTGATGTAATCTGTTCATTGTAAAGACATTCTCTTATATCTATAAATATTCTAAGGAATATTTTGCTTGGGTTTTCTCCCTCAAGTACTAGAGGGTTTCCCCAAGGAAAATACTGTGTCGCATGTGAATGCTTATGCTTTTTATTATTCATTGATTTCAATTTCTACTATAATTCTGCGTTAAGATAAAAAAAAAATCAACATGGTATCAGAGCTCAGGGCGTGAATGAGATAAGTCTTGCAATCAATCTTGAACCTACGTTGATCCTGAGTGGCAAAATCTGAGCACAGTACTTGAATAATAATGGGTTCTATCTCAGTAAGACCAGAAGACCGACTTGAAGGAACTTCAAACTTCAATACTTGGAAGGCCAGGATTCTGAATATCCTCGAAGAGCATGATCTAGATGGATACGTATCCAATGTTGTTGAAGAGCCTAATTCTAATGCTGGGCACATTGCTTTCAAGAAGAATCAATCCAAAGCAAAGAGAATCATTTATGATTTTGTGAAAGACAATTTGATGTCGGTGATTACTCCATTGAATACTGCAAAGGAGTGCTTCGACACCTTGAAAAATATTTATGGGAAGAAGCCTCCCAGTCCGAAGAGAGCCCTAAAGAACAAGCTTCGAAATCGGAAGATGGAGAAGGAAGAAACTATTGCTTCCGTCTTCACAAATATCTATCAAGTTAGAGATCGACTCATGACCATTAGAGTTGTTGTCGGTGATTATGATCTTATTAAGATTTCTCCCGATGTTCTTCCATCCTCATGGGAAACATTCTTGGTTGTTGTTAATGATCGAGAAGTGCAACCAAAATTTGAAAGATTGTGGCATGATTGCCTTCAAGAAGAAGGGCGAATTCAAAGCAAAAATGCTTCTTCAAAAGAAGAGAACCTTGCTCTTACGACAAGGACAAAGAGAGGAAAGAAATCCTTTTCTCAGAAGAAGTTTCCTCATCAAAAGGAAAATAAATACGACAAGAACTTTGATAAGTGTAAATTCAAATGCTTCAACTGCAATAAGAAGGGCCACTTTGCAAGAAACTGTCATGCAAAGCAAAGAGGAAATTTCAAGGGTAGATTTCATGCTTCTATTGCTACAAAAGATTAACCTACAAGAAATAATTCTTCCAATGATCAAGAGACAAGGAAAGAGTACTATCTTGTCTCAGCTCGAGCTGGATCCATTACCACTAGTGCTGAGACATGGCTGGTGGATAGTGGCGCATCAAAACACATGACTGGATATAGGAGCACTATCACAGGTCTAAAGGAAAATAAGTTCTTTTGTCAGGTGGAGCTTGGATATAATATCACATATCTGATCCAAGGAATTGGATCCACTTCCTTTCAGTTGAATTCAGGTGATGTACTCCATGTTGATGATATTATGTATTTTCTTGGTCTGTAGAAAAACCTCATGTCTATTTCAGTTCTAGAAGATAAAGGTTTCAGAGTAATCTTTATGGATGACAAAGCGCTCTTGTAGCCTAAGAATTCAGACTTGAATTCAGCAGCTGGGATTGAAGTTAGAGAGGGAGGTCTCTACAAAGTTTATGGAAATTTCATTAAAGCCATGATCCATGACACAGTTATTCCTTGTGAACTGTGGCATAGGAGGCTTGGTTATCTTCATTTCAAAGTGCTACATGGCTTACAGAAGATGGTAAAAGGTATGCATGTATTTCAATCTGATCATGATGTTATTTGTAGAGGTTGTGCTCTTGCTAAGAACATCAAGAAAATATTTCCAAAGAGTACTAAGAGATATAAATGGATCTTAGACTAGATCCATTCAGATCTATGTGGTCCCATGTCTACACCATCCTTGAGTGGTTATATGTACTATGTGCTTTTTATAGGTGACTTTTCTCGCAAGTCATGGATATATTTTCTGAAGGCAAAGAATGAAACTTTCAACAAGTTTCAAGAGATTAAAGCATTGGTTGAGAATCAGACTGGAAAGCGCATTCATGCTTTGAGATCTGATAATGGAGGAGATTTCGAGTCTCATGGGTTTATTCACTTCTGTCGAGAGGCATTGATAAGAAGACAACTGATTGTACCTTACAAACCCCAGCAAAATGGGGTGGCCGAAAGAAAGAATGGGACAATCCGTGAGGCTGCAAAAGCTACGATGTGTGATCAGGATCTACCCACCTCCTTGTGGGAAGAATCCTCCAGCACTACTATTTATATTCAAAACAGAAGCTCGCATGCTATCCTAGGAGAGAAGACTCTTGAAGAAGTTTTCATTGGTGAAAAATAGATGTTGGACACTTGAAGGATTTCGGTTGTCATGTCTACATTCGTGTTCCAAAATAGAAGAGGACAAATATGGAGCCATTCAGAAAGAAAGGAACATTTGTTGTGTATAGCAAATCCTCCAAAATCTATGTTCTAGGTCAAAGGCACATTGAAGTCAACATACATGTAACATTTCATGAAGAGGCTTCCCTCAAGCGCTCTAAAGAAATCCAATGTGATTCAGATATGGAGTAGCATGAGACTCCCATGATAGAGGATCCAGGTTTTGGTTCTCCTCTTCCATATGTTGAGAGGGAGAAGCCAAAAGAGTCCTTAGATCCGCTTGATCCTGAATAGCCAGTATAACTGGTAGAAAGGTCACTTGATGAACCTCCTACTAAGAGGAGATCTACCTGGTGTCGAGGCATTCTATAAGAGGCAGAAAAGCATGGATCACCATCAGGCACATCCAGAGAGCAAAGGAGACCTGAAAGATATCCAGGATATGTAGAATAGATGAGTCACATCAGTGATTCAGAACCCACCATATATGAGGAAGCTACTAAGAAACAAGTATGGAAAGATGCCATGGTGGAAGAATACAAATCCATCGTGAAGAATGATGTGTGGGAAGTGGTTCCTAAACCTGAAGGGAAGTCAATAGTAAATTCCAAGTGGCTTTATAAAATCAAACATACAGCTGATGGAAGTATTGAAAAATATAAAGCAAGATTTGTGGCTCGTGGTTTCTCACATAAAGAAGGAATAGACTATGATGACACATTCACTCTTGTGGCCACATACACTACTATTCTAGCCATGATTTCACTTTCCTCGGTTCTATGGTGGAAGCTTCACCATATGGATGTGAAGACTACCTTTCTCAATGGTGAAGTTGAGGAATAAGTATATATACAACAACCCAAGGGGTTTGTAGTTCATGGGAAGGAGTCCCATGTATGCAAACTTAAGAAAGCCTTGTATGGACTTGAGGACCCGAGGGCTTGGTATTCATGGATTGAAAACTATCTTCAGAGCTTGGGCTTCTCCAAAAGTGAAGTTGGCCCCAACCTATACTTCAAGGTTGTGAAGAACCAACCACTGATCTTGGTTCTCTAAGTTGATGACTTGTTCCTTACTGGACATGAACAACCGATAGCTCGGTGCAAGAGGGATCTCACTTATGAGTTCGAAATGAAAGAATTTGGTCTTACGCACCACTTTCTTGATCTGGAAGTTTGGAAAAGGAAATATGAAATCTTTATTTCACAAGGAAAGTACACAGTTGATGTGTTGCCCAGGTTGGGTATGATGTATTGTAAATCCATGTCTACACCAATGGTTTCTAATCTGAAGAAACTACATGAGTCAGATTCTGGATTGGATCTAGTGGATCCTACCATGTATAGACAACTCATTGGTTCCTTGATGTATTTGATACATAGTAGACCAGACATATGTTATGCAGTGAGTATCTTGAGTCATTTCATGTCTGATCCAAGACATGGACATTGGGTTACTACTAAGCATATTCTTAGATACCTTCGAGGTACTATTGCTTATGGACTCAGATATGCTTCCAGTGGAGGAGTGATGCTACTTGGTTGTGCTTACTCTAATTGGGGTGGTAGTATTGTGCACCGAAATAGTACATCCATATTTTGTTTTAGCTTGGGATCAACTATGATCTCTTGGTCTAGCAAGAGCAAAGCTCTATAGCCTAGAGTAGTACAAAATCAGAGTATATTGAAGCTAGTACCACCTGTCGAGAAGCTTTGTGGCTTAGGAAGCTACTTGATGGGTTGTTCAATGAGAAGCTTGAGACTACTGTCATTCGCTCTGACATTCAAAGCTGCATTAAGCTCTCAGAAAACCATGTGTTTCATGACAAATCGAAGCACATTTAGATGAAATACCACTACATTGGATACATGGTCTAGATAGGCTCCATAAGACTTCAGTAGATTGCTACTGATGAGCAGATAACAAATATGTTGACTAAGCTTATGTCCTTGATGAAGTATATGTACTTTCGAGACAATCTTGGTATGGCAAAGAATGCCTCCCTTGCTGAGAGGGAGCATTAAAGTTACAACATCATGAATCATTCTCCAAGTCAATCTTGTGCGCCAAGATTGAGCCTCGTGTGTCGAGGTAGTGCCTTAGGGAGCCTGAGTTGGAATCGGGAAACTTGGAGTATATTCTTGAGTTGGAATCAAGAATGACTAAGCCTTGTATGTAAAGGTTAAGCCTCACGTGTTGGGGTAAGTGCTTTGTATGTCAAAGTGATGATGTTGTACAATATTTCTTGTCAAGGATAAGGTCTTGTGTGTCAAGACAGATCCTCGTATATTGAGGTGGTGCCTCATGTGTTGAGGTAATGCTTTGCATGTCGAAGCATGAATGGTGTGTGATGTACTACTAACCAGGATTGAGCTATTAAGTCTCCTCTAGAGACTAGCCACCTCTAGAGTGAATTAATTTAGCATGTGACCACTTGGAACGATAGTAGAACAAGATGATCACATCATTGGAAAAGCCTCCTTAGTATATTTGATATGATAAATAAAGCAAAGATGGCACAAGTGGATCATGCATATAAGACAAGAGATAAATATAAGATATGTTAAGATAAGAGAGAACTTGAATTCTTCACTTTAGTGATGTTAACAAGAAAGACTTTAGTTAATTAAGAGAGAACTCAAATTGTTTACTTCAGTGATGTTAACAAGAAAGACTTCAGTTAAAAGAGTTAACTAAGTGATAACAAATGAGATATAGTTAAGTAGGTGTTTGCATGATGACACTTGAGTTAACTAAGTATTTGCGTGACGACAATTGAGTTAAACTAAAAGACAACACTTGAGTGGTCTAGCATCCGGTTGAAGGGTGAGTTCATACTGAAGTGGAAGATCTAATTAACTAAGTGTTTGCATGATGACACTTGAGTTAAACTAAAAGATGACATTTGAGTTACGACACTTGATCTAGTAACCTAACTAAGTGATCTAGCATCTAGTTGAAAGGCGAGTTCTTCCTGAAGTCATAAGGTTATAAATTAAGCCAAGAATGAGATGTATGATACACTTGTAATGGAAGATTTGATGATATCAAGGTGAAGAGTGAATCTCTCTTGAAGGAAGTGTGCATGTGACCAAAACTACGAATTGGTCTTAGTGTAGAATCAACTGCTAGGTTCTTCTATTATTCTCTCTTCTCTCTTGCTTTGTGATTGCACCAAGGGTGCTTGATATTTCTCTTTGATAATGCACCAAGGGTGTGTGATGTAATATCCTCATAGTAAATACATTCTCTACTATCTATCAATATTCTAAGGAATATTTTGTTGGGGTTTTCTCCCTTAAGTACTAGAGGGTTTCCCCAAGGCAAATACTGTGTCTCTTGTGAATGATTACGCGTTTGATTATTTATTGATTTCAAGTTCTACTATAATTCTGTATTAAGATAATAAAAAAATCCAACATAATCCACTTACCCACTAATAATTAACCCCTAACCCACTAACTAATATCCCTTAATCCTTGAGTGACTAACCCTTACCCACTACCATAGTAACCCTAACCACTAACTCTTAACCTTATTCCACTAACTTACATTCCCTAACCAATAACCCCTAAAACCCATACCACCAAGTAACTAACTTCTAATCCACTAACCCCCTTGCCTAAAATACACCAACCCACCAACCAATAACCCCTAATCCACTAATTTACTAATTAAACCATAATTCTACTACATTGACTACTAATACCTGATCCATTGACTATTGACCTACTAACCCCTAATATCTAACTCACTAACACCCTAAGTGATACTTCAATAACCCATAATCCATTCAACATTAATCACTGACCCCTAATCCATTCAACATTAATAAATAACACCTAATCCATTCGCCATCAACTATCAACTCCTAATCCCTAAGCCACTCACTCGATAACCCCTAAATAATAATACAATTAAACTGATTAGTATTTTTCACAATTATCCTGCTAACCCCTAGCCCATTCACTACTAACCACTCCCTCCTAACCTACTAACCCACTAAACCCTATATTATTGCCACTAATTGGACTATTTTAAGTCATTAATCCATTGACCCTTAACTCATTATACATAAATCGTAACCAATTAATTTATAACACCCTAATCCCTAATCCACAAACCTATTAACCATTAACCCCTGATCCACTAATATTTGACTCACCAATCTCTAACCCACTAACTCACTAATCCATGACCCACTCACCTATAACAATTAACCCCTAAACCACTCAACCACTAATCCTTAAACCCCTAGACCACTCACCCAATGACTATTTGACCCCTAAACCGTTAACCGCTAACCCAGTAATCACTAACCACTATATAACTAAACTTAACTATCAATCCATAACTCACTATCCTCTTAACTCCTAACCTATTACCTACCAGTGGACTAACTACTAACTATTATCCTACTAACCCTTAACCACTAACTCGTAACCCCCTAATCGACTGACCCACTTACACCTACTTCACTGATCCACTATCCCTTAACTATTAACCCATAAATCACTAACTTTTATCCCACGAGTACCTAACCACTAACCCCTGACCCATTAACCCATTAACGCATTAATTAGCAATTCCTAACCCACTAAGCCTTGACCCCTAACCCACTAACTCACTAATCTATTAAAACCTAATCACTAACTTACCAACCCACTAAAAATTTACTACCAACCACTAACTACTTACCCCTAACCACTAACCCATCAACCCTTGATCCAGTGACCCCTAACCCACTAACCCTTAATCTAGTGACCCCTAACCCACTAACCTTTATCCCACTCACCAATTAACCCTTAACTACTAATCATTAACCACTGACCATTACACCACTAATACATTAACCCACCAATGCGTTAACCCTTAATTGTTAACCCACTAACCATCAATCCACTAACTCTCTAAACATTAACACTTAGTTCATTTAAATCCATTAACCCCTAATCCACCGATCAACTAATCCCTAACT
Source organism: Larix kaempferi (assembly GCA_027924585.1). Taxonomy (NCBI): domain Eukaryota; kingdom Viridiplantae; phylum Streptophyta; class Pinopsida; order Pinales; family Pinaceae; genus Larix; species Larix kaempferi. The sequence continues at coordinate 13,924,505 of BSBM01000407.1, read as the reverse complement.
CACTAACCCATGAATTCCAACCATTGATCCACTAACTTATTAACCCTTAATTCACTAACTCACTATCCACTAACCCTAATTTGTAAACTCACTAAACATTAACCCTTTAATTACTCATGACTTGGTAACCCTTAACTCACTAATCAACTAATTGTTAACCCTTAACCAACTAATTGTTAACCACTACCCCCAACCCCCCAACACTTACCCCACTAAATTCCCAACCCACCAACCTATTGATCTGAATTTTAAGGGGCGTATGGTCTAAATTCGGATGTATAAGTCATAAAATCATTAAATGGAGAGGCCACCTTCTCCCACTCATCATAAACACATTAAATGGAGAGGCCGCCCACTCCCATTCATGGTTTTGGAATATTCCAAGCAACTCTAGAATCCCACAGTTTATAATATTTAATATCAAATACCATGCAATTTGACATATTCCATGCATAGATTGTTTTGAGTGTATCAAATACGAAGGTGAATGTAATGTTATATAAAGACTTTATGTCTTCTCAATAAGGCAATTTATTATTTATGGCATCTTACATTGGGTCTTATCATTATGTGTTAATAATGTGAGTTTTTCTTGTTAATCTATTTTAGTTGTTGTTATGAGAGGTGAGGCTCTCTGAGCCTCGCCCCTGATCTCGATTATGGATTAAATGGTACCAATTTCTAGGTTTAATCAGTTCCCCTTTTGGCATTCAAGCCTACTGGATCTTAGACCCCAAGATCCGGATCAATGGTATCAAAGTAGGTAAGCACTCCATTGGAACAAGGGTTTGAAGCATATTGCAGGTTCAAATATTTGCAGCAATCACCAAACTCCTTTTGATATTATTGAAATCCATTTGCTGGACCATACACTGTAAGCATCACGGTTGGTCCATACACTAGTACAAAATGAGAGATACATGACCAAAAAAACGACTAAAATCTGCATATAAATGACCACTTTTGAGTTGGCGACCATTGGTAGCAAATTAGCGGTCATTTATCACGTGACCAAAAATTTGGTCATATTTAGCTTGGTCATTTATAGCTTATCTTGTGGTCATATATTTGGTCATTAATTGTGACAATTAATGACCACATTTTTTGTCACGTGATAAATGACCGCTAATTTGCTACCAACGATCGCCAACTCAAAAGTGGTCATTTATATACATATTTTGGTCATTTTTTTGGTCACTTATCTCTCATGTTGTAGTGATGGTCGTTTATATGCAAATTTTGCTCATTTTTTTAGTCATTTGTCTCTTTTTAGCAGTTTCAAAATATATATAAGGAATGGAGGAATCGAACCACCAACCTCCTGCCTATAAGGTAGGTGCTCTACCATTGAGCTAGCACCCTTAAATAGAATTCCTTATGGATTGATATGAAGTTCACCAAATAAATATGCATGATGAAGTTTAGTAATGAAAGGGTACTGTCAATAGAGCCGTTATCACAGTATAGTTTATGTTGTACTATCACAACTTAAATGTAACTACTGCATCTTGCTTTCCCATTATTTCAATGAATATTTTATGTCTGCTCAGATTGTATATAGAACCTTTTTGTTCAAAGTAAACTCTACTCAAATAGAAGATGGCTTATTACCTCAATGCAAAAGCTAAAAGCTAGCTTGGTTATAAGAAGTAGAATCCAAAACATTGTGTACTTGGCAATTTACCAAATACGCTATTAAAAAGATACAAACATGAAAACATAACATAAAACACAATCTTAAAATCTCGTCTCAACCATAATAGTGCTTAAGTTCAAATACAATTGGCAATAAGATCGTAATGAAACCTACTTGAAAAGAGAGGAGAGACTCTCATGCGTCCCCCGTCCAACATACAATCATGGCTGCAAATGACCAAAAAAATATTTCTTTGAATGTTTTAAAATACTGCTACTACAGTAATGGAACTTGCATTCATTAACAAAGAACGCGACTTATTAACAAAGATGCACTAATAATACCGATTTTAATACTATACTATGACAACTGGTAATTTAAATTTATACGTTATCAAATTCAACAAAAGAATATTTTTTTCTCAAAGACCATAGGAGTTGATTTTCCCACGCTAAGAAAATATAATAAAATCACAGAAACATTGCAGAGCTAAATAATTTTCAGTAGGACATTAAAATTTAAAACTAAAGATCCAGTTTAATAACATTTGCACATGTTTCCACTATGTCATAACAGTACAAATGCACTGGTTTGACCTTTCAATGGACAACTTAAGCATGGGAAACATGAACATAACTGCCGCAAGTGCATTACGCAACAAATATATTGCAACGACCAAGATATACAATGAAGGGAAATTCCAACGGCTGGTCAACTTCTGGAAGGTTTGACAAGAACAATAGGATTCTCCTAGGTATGGACATAACAAGATGGAAGAATGATGACCCATGTAGCAACAACTACAGCCTTCAATATATATCTTAGGGTATGTCTGAATTTCATAGCTTTTCTTGCTTTCCAGCCGAAAATTATATAAAGAATTGCTGCAAAAAATGAAAATATATTAAATTAGAATAAGACTGCACACTCTGCAAGGTTAACGTACACTTAAGTTAAAATTACTCTACACAAAGTGCAAGGTTAACATATAGTTAAGTCACTTTCAAACACCACTTACTAAGATTCGTTTTATGCCATGGCTGCATATATTCAACCAATATTTATCAAAATGCAAGTACCAAGCAATGGAGCTTAGCTCTTCAAATAACCACAACAATAGAAAGCAATGCAATCTACATTGTGATTGCAATCCATCTTATAATGCGATGGTTGTTGCACCATAGGAAAATCTCATGCCATTCATATTTTTTTAATACTCATCTTCATGATCACCTTTGTAGGCTTAACCAATGGCCTTATCTGGAAGAATATATGCTATGAAGCTAAAGAGTCTCACACATTGAATACATTAGAAGTCACACTAGGATGAGGTTACACGTAAAGCTACAACAAATCATTGGGGCTTCACTAGAAGGAAATATAATATCACGTTCATTCATATTGCGGTATTAAATATTCATGAAAACCTAAAAATTATATTGCTTATATATTAAGGGGCAAAGGGTTTTTTTGTTTAATGTAACAATACAAAAATACTTTGGGGTCTTTTTTATATGGGTGGGTTGACAAATATCCACCAAATGGAGATGGAGGGATCACGGCCGGATGAGAAATCGAGTTGAGGCAAGGCTCGGGCTTACCAATACGTAGGAAAATCGTGTCTTGAGGCATGCTTGAGGGCAGGGATTTCGTGGTGAAGTGGGTTTCCAGTCGATCATAGTCGAGAGACAGTGGTCATTGACATCCAATTGTTACCAATAGCACTCAGCCAGTTGTTACCAATAGCATTGGGAGGCTCTAAGCCTCCAGGGCCTGTTATAGGCCCTCGATAGGCCTTGGGGGCTTGAATACCCAACCACTCGTGCCTATTACAGGTTGTGGGAGGTTTAGTCAGCCTCTTAGAGCTTGTTACAGGCCCTGGGGGCTTGGATACCTAGCCCACAACAGGCTTAGTCAGTGATTGGGGAACTGCAACTTTCAATCTAAATGTTGTACTATGTGCATTGGCTCTAGTGACATACAAGAAGTGATCTCCTGTCTCTTCACTAGACCATTAGATGTTGCAAATCATAATGATATGTGGTTGAGTAATTGCATTGTGGGTGAAGTAATGTGCATCCACAATATACATCGAAAGAAGCAAGGTGCATTGTAGAATGCATGTGGGGTCATAAGAGGGGTATCATATCAATATAATAGGTAGAAATATAAAGGGGTATAAAAAATGTTAATGAAAAAATTGATACATACAATATCTAGTGAAAATAGGTTTTTTTTTTTTAAAATTGGGAGGTTAAAAAAACGATTTTGGAAGGTATTTTCCAATATTTAGTGAAATTAGGGGTATTGTTTCATATGCCACGAATGAACATGATATGATAGCGGTTTATTGCGTGAAGCCCCCGTGCAACAAATAGTGTGCTACTTCAACGTTATTTGAATTATATTATATATAATATTATATTATGGGAATTCAATTTATATTACCTAAATGTGAGACCCGTAAGGAGAGTATAAGCTATCTTAAGCTAGACTACTGCCAGTAGTACATGCCAAGTTTAAATACCAGGTTTCCAATAAGTGCCAGGGCTCTTTTCCAAGTGTCGATCAAGCTAGGTGGCGACAATGCCGATAATTTATCCAAGTGTGTATCCATGATTCTCAGTACTCAATAAATTGGACAATTCCAATGGGGAATAATAAACATCCATTCCATAGAGACTAGCTTCACAGTCTATCGTAGATAAAAATAACTACGACAATAGTAGAATATATGCTATGAATATCAACAGACACTTAAAATCTAATAGAAAACTAGGTATCAATAAATTAGTTGTTTTAAATATATTTTCCCCAATATAGTCTATGTTGTTATACTGTCTATGTTGTACTATCAGTACTTAAATGTAACTGTTGCATACTTTCACATTTTTTCAATGAATATTTTCTGTCTACTTAGATTGTATATAGAGTCTTTTTGTTCAAAGTAAACTCTTTAGTCTTACCAAACAAGGTAACCCTTAAGAATAACATATTATCTTAAATATACCTACCTATAATATTATATTTTAATAATAATTTTTTTTATTCTTTTTTGTATAAATGTCCATTGGAAATAATACCTTTCTTTTCTAACATTAATAAACCATTTGATGCACCAAAACCTTTTTATTAACCATTTGATGCACAAAAAGGTTTGATGCACCAAAACCTTTTTAATTGGTAGTTATGTCATTGAATTTTTGGTATTTGATGTCATTGAATTTCATAACCAACCATCTTTTCAAGAGTATTGTTGATGTCAACAAATTTTATTACTAATCACTTTCTAATCACTTCATCATAATTTAATTTCTAACACTTATATACCAACTTACTCTATTAAATATCCATCTATAATTAAATATTTTACTCTTTATGTTTTTCAAACATAAAATATTAACAGTTATGTAATCATGTTAATATTTTATAAAATATTAACAGTTATGTAATCATGTTAATATTTTATAAAATATTAACAGTTATGTAATCATGTTAATATTTTATGTTTAAAAAATATAAAGAGTAAAATATTTAATTATAAATGGATATTTAATACAGTATATTGGTATATAAATGTTAGAAATTAAATTTTGATGAAGTGAGTAGAAAGTGATTAGTAATAAAATTTGATGACATCAATTGTGTTGGAAAGATGGTTGGTTATCAAATTCAATGACATAACTACCAATCAAAAAGGTTTTGGTGCATCAAATGGTTTCTTAGCTCGATGCGAACTAATACAAATAAGAAAAAATATATAGATCATTAGGTTGGGAACTCTATGCAAACAAATCTCGATAAAGATCTCAACTCAAAAGGAAACTCAAGCATAATTCACAGAGCTTTTCCCCTCTCGTAAGTTCACAATTACATGAAACAAACCCGTATGAAAGGGTTTCATGCCTCAATAACATAACGAAAGGGTTGATGCTCTCATATAGGGATAACCCATCTTTTAAATTCATGCAATGAAACTACCGTCACACAAAAGTATCCAAAGTGTACCGCTCCCCAAACTGAGCCTAAAAATAAAAAGAAATCAAAATCTACAATATGCAGTAGCTGCCAAAATAGAATCACTTCGCAAAATTAGCAAAAACAAGATCTATAATATGCAATAGTTGCCACAATAGAAATCGCTTCCCTCTGGCTCCCAAAACACATAAAAAAATAAGAGAATGGGTCAACATACAGGTCGCCCATCTCTTTATCAACCAAAGAAACTATGAATATACAGATGCGTATACGTTGGGATGACACTCTATAGAGAGGCCACCCACATTTAAGAGAATACACATAAATAATTAGAAGGGTCGGCTATGAGAGGCCACCCATTATCCTTCTGCAGAAAAACAAAGTAGAGGAGGGTCAATTCTCTTATATAGAGATCGCCCTTAAAAGGAAATCCATATAAGTTTAATCACAATTATAGTGCCAAACGATTCTCCCCAGAGAAATCGATAAGGAAATCCATATAAGTTTAATCACAATTATAGTGCCAAACGATTCTCCCCAGAGAAATCGAGTTTGATCACCCATAAACAAGATTAATGCAAGGATGTGATGTCAAGGGAACCCAAGCTTGATAAACACCTTTCCAACGAGTCATGCAATCAAAAGTAAGGAACAACCAACAACTGTTGGTTCTTTCTAGGAGAATGACTAAATGAAAACAAATATATTGCAAATAGTAGTTACCACAGGCTGTCCTGCAGAATATTAATAAATTGCATAAAATCTGAGCAAGCTGCATTGAGAATTCAGATTTTAATACTATACTATGATAGTTGTTTTTCCCAGGCTAAGAGAATATAATAAATTCACAGAAACATTGCAGAATCTTTAACTCTTTAAAATTTTATTTATCCACTCTACAAACTATGTTAAATCACATCCAATGAAAGTTTATTCCTGATTCATTTACCTGTTAGGAAGAGAATAATAAATATTAGAATCCATTTAATTATAATAAAGCTATCTTCAAGGGGGATTGGATACCTGTGTAGAGTTTTTGTTCTCGACGCGTTTCGAACTCCATAGTTGAGTCCATCTTCAGGAGAGAAGGTATATCATGCTATATCTTGTAATCTTAAGTAGAGCTTCAACTTTTCATGTGAGAAAGAAAATATGGTATCCAGAGCTAATGAGATGCTTGTACAGACCTATATTTGGATGCCTGTACAAACTTATATTTGGGTGCAAACATGGTGGAAGGGAATTCCACTGTATAAAAAGTCTGATTGCAAAAGATTTAGTTGTTTTCATCCACAAAAATTGACATCAAATATTTTAAGAAATAGAACTAGTAAAATTAATTTACCTTGTTGACAATTTTTTATATGTTCATTCTTTCTTGATTGAAAGAGCTTTACTAGAACTATGAATGCTATTTCAATATAACAGTAATACTACCAAGCTGCAAATATATTAGCACAAGTCATATCTGTCTTGCCAAGATATATATCAAAACGGAATGTGCTAATAGCAACATAGAGGTTGGAATTTAAGATTGAGATTTCATATAAGTTTGGCAGTTGGAATTTACATACCTTTAAGTAAAATATTTTTTTCATCAAGGTTTAAGATGTCTATTTGTTTTGTTGAATATATTAAAATGAGTATTGATATATTTGAACTTCTGGATTATTAGTATTGTTACTTAGGAGCATTTTTATATTTATATTTTAACTTCTATTGATTTTTTCATCACAATTTAATAATTTTCAGTAAGACATTAAAATTTAAAATTCACGATCCAGTTCAATAACATGTGCACCTGTTGCCACTATGTTAGAACTGTACAAATGCACCAATTTGACCTTCAATAGACGGCTTCAGCATGGGAAACATGAACCAAGTGCATTACGCAATAAATATATTGCAACATCCAAGATATACAATGAAGGGAAATTCCAACAGCTGGCCAAGTTTTGGAAGGTTTTGATAAGACCAATAGGATTCTCCCAGGTATGGACATAACAAGCTAGATCATCGATAGCCAGATATTAGGTTTAAGAGTCAGTTGCTGACATCACATTGGTGGTGAGAACAACATCTCGAGGTTCCATTAATATGTAAATGGTGATCCAAGTATGTTTCACCGTCCATCAGTCACACGCATGGTTGAATCTATCTAAATGACTGATAGTTACTTCCAATTGTGTAAAATGCATATTTTTAGTCGGCACTCTCCAGAATGTTTCCTTGCCAATTTTACTGGGTTTATATGAACATTTTCCTTATTTCCTTCGGGGGGATTTTTTATATAAGTAAAAACGCGCAAGCGGTTCCTTCTTGCCCCTTTTAACTGATCAGATCTATTAACTACGCTGCATATAGTTTATATGAACTACACATAGGAGTAAACCGCTGAAAATAAAATTAGATCCAGGGGCTTACCACTTCAGCAGTTGGAGAAACTTATGCCATGGAAATGCTACAACGACTTCCTTACTTGCTAAGGAACATCAATTTGGAAACGGTCTAAACGGGCAAGAGCAAGAGCTTACTCTGAATCACGAAAAGAGTAGTCGTGATCCAACCACCTATTTTGATCTCTTCTGTAAACTTGATGTAAATGTGAACTAATACATGGTGCTCTGCATATATGTGGTTATATGTGGATCTTGATAATCCAATCGATGCTTTTTGCTTTAGATCTATAAGTTTTGGGTGGTCGATGCACGTTTCACCCAATTGAAGGTCAAGTGGAGTTCACGAATCATGTGGAAATAGTGGTGAAACAATAACATAGGAACAAAACAAATCTATAACTGCTATATTTTGTATCCTTGCACATAGGAGGGCGTTGGTTACCGCTTGGATCGAACCCTGCAATGCAACTTTTGTCCCATATCTTGATGAGTATAGGCCCCATATCGTGACAATTATAGCGTAGAAACATTTAGAGGAAGCACATAACTCAGAGTTATTAAACTTTGATATACCCTACCATGATTAATGATATCTGTGTTCATTAGATCGTTTGACAGAGCGTTGACAACGCCTTGTAGTAGATCTTTCCTTCAACTGACTTAAGGTCGTTGCAGAAAATACGATCTCATCTTTTCAATAGTGTGACATTCATTCAATGGAACCCTGGAGTTACTACAATCCATAACTGCTGCTACAACCAAAACAATAGAGGGAAGCACCCTTGGTTCGTTTTGGTTTTGTTGAAAGGGTCAGAAAAGCCACAATACAGAGTCAAATAAAGAGTGAACAATGCCAGGCTATCTTCACACCATGAGATCGAAAATGGAGAGTCACGATCTATTGTGTCATGGCAGAAGAAAAAATTAGGATAAACACACAGTTAGCCTAAGCTTGCATCAAAGTAGAGTGGAATTCATTTGTATTTTTCCTACTCTCCGAGCAGACCGGCATACTCTACCCTATTCTATAATTCTGTATAAATCAAAAGCTGTAGTGGTGCCCATATAACTAGCTGTAGTTGTAGTTGTATGGTATTATTATGTATGGAGTCCAAATAGACACACAGGAAAAACCGTGCGACCTGTAGTTGCTGCATCACAACGAAAATGCAATCACCAACAACATCTAAGTCCGCAAATGCTGTAGGTGACACAGATCAAATTTAGTTCAGTAAGAAATAACAAATACTTAATCCCAACCAGGAATTGTTTATCCCATGAGGAATAGGAAAAAAGGGATCGTCAATGGCTTATCAGTAAGGAATATCTTCCATAAAACCTGCATACAAACAAAAGAATCCATATTCAGAATCCAGATTGTATGAAGTTGCAGAGATATTATGGAATTTAGTCTTTTGCTGAGTGGGTGGGAAGGGTGGGCATGAATATGGGGCTATCATTTGACTTATAAGTCTTTTCTGGGAGCATGCTCCTCCTTGAAGAAACAGATGGAAATCCCCTAACTTAAGCGGGGTTATTCAATTATGACCCAACCAAGTTAGTACATCTAATTTAGGCTAGTGCTTGTGCTTTTCCTACTTCAACAAGGAAGGTCAGCTTCTGCATCAATCGGATCTATAGATGCTACACCTGTCCTTGCTTATTATCGACAAACAACCAGCTCTAGAAGCAAACATACCACAAATCCCAAACTAGAGTAGTTAATTGATATTACAGGTGTGGAATAGGTCGATGCTTCATGGTGGGGAATAACCTCGTTACAAATCTCTTACTGGCAGAGATCAATATGTGCCATTAATTTGGTGAATCTATTCTGAATGGCTATAAACACCTCGCTTGGATTTCTCTGAAACCCTTACTGGACCCAATACTGATGTCTCGATCAAGTAAGACAAGAATGCCCAATTCATTCATTTTGGGTTGTTGTTTGAATTCTTCATGATTTTTCCTTTAATGGATGATAATGGCTAAACTATTAGAACGAATAAATAGTTAAACCTTTTTGTTTTAGCTGCAGATATGTGTACCTTTGGATGATTGAGGGGATGTTGTTGGAGACTGGGGTTTTCTCTTGGCTTCCATTCTCTTCCACGCTAAACCCAAGCTGTGAATAGTCTGCACCCATAGAGCCTGCAAAAAAATATGGAAAAATCAACATGGGATTCGAACAAGGGACCTTTTGACCTTGAAGACTAACTTACATTATCTGAAGCAAGGGCCTGCTGTCATATTGAAAATATTTTCATAGCCTTCATTGCAATGGCATCTGTAGCTGAACATGGATTCGAAGACACAAGTGCCCTATCCGCACACGGGCACTTGTGTCTTCGAATAGGGCACTTATGTCTTTGAATCCATGTTCAGCTACAGAGACACCAATATACGTGGTTCACCCAATCTGCGCTACTTCCACGAAGAAATTGGCACTCCTTTTATTAATCTATCCAACAAATGAAGGGATACAACCTGTAGCACATTCGCTGTAATTTTCTCTTCACTCTCTCATAGTCTCTCTTACACAATCATAGAGATCTTTACAATACTACAATATGCACAGGTGTATTACAATATATTCCTTTTAAAGAGAGATTACCATGGGAAAATACCAGGGGATATCTAATACCATGGGCCCGTAAATCACCCATTATTGACCAAGTCATGACTATGAAATTACAACATTTTGCAAGGCATTTTTTTCTGAAATTTTCGCTACGGGGGCGCTACCCTTGAACCCCCTCAAGGGGGGCCTCCCAAGATAGTCGGTGCTCACCCTGTGCCCCCCATGGTGACTGTAGTGGGGGGGAAGTACCCCCCACACCCCCCTGTCATGGGATGGGATCCAGACACGGCTGGAACATAACCTCTGAATCAGGAAGATCGGGCTCCACAACCAACACCACGCTCTCCCACTCATCATAAAAACATTAAATGGAGATGCCACCCACTCCCATTCATGGTTTTGGAATATTCCAGGCAATTTTAGAATCCCACAGTTTAGAATATTTAATATTAAATACCATGCATGTTGACATGTTCCATGCATAGTTTGTTTTGACCGTATCAAATACTAAGGTGAATGTAATGTTGTATAAAGGCTTTATGCCTTCTCAATAAAGTAATCTATTATTTATGGCATCTTACATTGGGTCTTATCATTGTGTGCTAATACCGTGAGTTTTTTTTGGTTAATCCATTTAATATGTTGTTCTGAGAGGTGGGGCTCTTTGAGCCTTACCTTCGATCTCGATCGTGGATGAAATGGTAGCAATCTGCAGGTTCAATCTCTTTCCCTCTTGGCATTCAGGCCTACTAGATCTTATCCCCCAAGATACAGATCACCTACTGAACCCTATGTGGCTCCTAACCCACTAACTAACTAACCCTTAATCCCTGACCCATAACTACTAACCCAATAACCATTAACCATCAACTCACTAACACCTAACTGACTAAGCCTATAACCTATAAACCCACTAACCCCATAACCTACTAACCCACTAACCCCCTAATCACTAACCCACCAAGGACACAACCTATTGATCCACTGACCCCATACCACAAACCCACCAAATCCTAGCTTAGTAACCCACTTACCCCTAACCCCTAACCTCTTAACCTCCAACCACTAACCCATAATCTGTTAGCCCACAACCATTAAGCACTAATCCAACTACCCACTAGGCATAAATCCATAACCCTTGTGTGTGACACGCTAAACCCCTAACCTTTATTCATTGACCCATTAACCCATGAAAAAAAAATCCCCAAACCCTAAGCACCAACCCACTAACTCTTTGACCCTTTTCCTACGAACCTATTAAATCCATCACCCATTAACCCTTTAATTTGTTGATTCCCTAACAACTAACCGTATAACCCACTAACCACCCATAACACACATTCTATTAACCACTAATTTCCACCAACACCACTAACCCCTAACCTATTAAACCCCTAACCACTAACCCTCTAACCCACTAACCACCCATAACACACATTCTATGAACCACTCAATCCCACCCACACACCACTAACCCCTAATTCCTAGTCACTAACACACTAATCCCCTCATCCCCTAACCCACTAATCTTGTTGTCATATAACCCTAACCCTGTAACCCACTAAATCACTAACCTTTTTGTCCTATAACCCTAAGCTACTAACATACTAACCACTAGCCCACTAACCCACTAATCCCTAACCATTATCCCAATAACCCACTAATCGCTAACTACTAACTCGTCAAGTCCCTAACCCATAATCTACTAATTACCGATTCATTAGCTTATTAATACTTTTCCTCTAATGCACTAATCATTAACCACTGACCCACTAACCCTTGACCCTTATCACACTAACCTCCAACTTATTATATCTAACCCACAACCATTAATCCCTTAACTCCTAACACATGAATAATGAAAATCTCATTTTGGAATGGGACATTTGCATTTGTTTTTTCCCCTTCATTGGTAAAGCTTGTGGACATCACAAGATAGTTATCTTGTAAATTATTCTCATTGACTTTAAAAAAAACTACAAGGCCATGGAGAGGATCGCATTAGAGGAAATTTGAGTTGAATTGACCCTTGTAGATGAGGTTGTCAATGTTTTTTGTCATCTATATTGTCAATGTTTTATGTAATAAAATAAATATATTATAAATAACATAAAATTAAAAATGTTAATTTATTTTTTTTTATTTTTTTTCAAATTATTGTAGAAGATCGGTCAAATATTGGGAGGTAGGTCGAATTTTCAACACAAGGTGTGGGTGTAAATTTTTTGAAGGTAAAACATTAGCTTCTAGATAAAGGATCGATTGATATTGAGTGTAGCTAATTGTTGCAATCAAATAATTGCTCAAGTTTTCTTTTTACATCTGGCTTTCAATTGAATTTTACAATTTATTTTTTATTAAAACATTTATGTAATTTTATTTTTTCACATATTTTATGAAAACACTTACGGATAATCAAAATATAAAAAACAAAACATAAGCAAATAAAAATTGAGTCCAAACTAAAACTAATAATAATAATAATATGGATTATCACTTAATAATAATAATATGGATAATCACCCTCTACCTTATAATAATAATATAGATTAAAACCACCCTCTACCTTATAATAATAATATAGATTAAAACCACCCTCTACCTTATAATAATAATATATATTAAAACCCTCAATCTGTTAATCTATATTATTATTATAAGGTAGAGGGTGAAAAGGCTAGATCAAATCCTCTTCAAAACTTTTTCAAATTTGTTTTAGCTGAATCTCAGTTAGTTGATATCTTGCCTCCGGTTATTGGCCCTACTTGGAGCAATGGTAGATTGGGGATTGAAGCCATTAGCAAACATTTGGATCGCTTCCTTGTGAGTGAGCAACTCTTTTCCTCTCTCCAAAAATATAGAACCTGGGACGTTAAAACTAGTATCTCTAATCATCTTCCAATTATATTTCAGATGGATGGCATTAAAAAGGGGACCTCTTATTCAACAATTCTTGGCTAACTGATCCTGATTTCTGCACTCTAGTCAAGGATCGCTGCACACATTTCCGAATTAATGATGGAACCTCCCCCATGGATTCCTTGGTCCTTAAACTTAAGCATTTAAAATCAAAAGTGACCAAGTGGGAAAAAGTAAAAAGCAGGAACATGATAGGGATTTGAAAGATATTGATCACAAGTTGAAGAAATTTTTTGAATATAACCCCAGCTGTCTTTTCCGTGAAGAAGAAAAAAAGGAGATTGACGAATTGAATAAAAGAAGGAATTATTTACTCCTACAGGAAGAAAATGAGTGGCGTTTAAAAAGTAGATCTCTGTGGTTGTCCTCAGGGGATTATAACACACGCTTTTTCCATAACTTTGCTACATATAGAAGAAATAACAATACTTTTTGGAGTATAAAGAGAGAGGATGGTAAGGAATTACACAATTCTAAAGATTTAAAATCTAATGCCATATATTTTTTTTCTAATCTCTTTAGAGAGCAGGGATGTACAAATATTATTGACACCCTTCAAGTTATTAAGCTTTTCCCTTCTTTTTTCAACAAGGAGGAAGGCGAAAAAATTGATGGTCCGGTTATTCTTCAGGAATTAGAGGATGTTCTTAAATATTTTGCTCATGAAAAGAGGCTGGGTCCGGATGGATGGACCGTTGAACTCTTTTTGGATTTTTTTTTACATTATGGGGAATGACCTTTTGGAGATGATTGAGCAATCTAGAACCGAGGGCTATGTTTCAAGAGCAGTTAACCAAACTTATATATCCCTTATCCCAAAAAAGAATAAACTTGACAAGTTTGTGTTGGAGTATTAAAAAAACCACCTATACCATTTTAGACTTAGGATAAATTAATTAGTCATTTATGATTAATTTCCTGAGTTTTGACTAGGTAAAATAGGTCAGTTTTATCTTTCAGTGGACCACATGCCATCCTAACTCACTAAAACGAATTTAGATGGATTCTGGATAATATTTTCTTGGATTCTGTTTGATTTTATTCTATTCCTGAATTAGAAAGACAGTTTCCCGATTTAGACAGCTTTATCATGTTTTTTTCTACTTTCTAGTGGATAAGGAAAAGCTAGTTGACTTGGAAACTCTTACCACTTGGGAAATTCGACCTCCACACCTTTTCTTCTCTCCTAAACCATCATTACATTCCATTTACCTCACTCATGAGTTTCCATACCATATTCAACCAATTCGTGTGCCTTTAGACTGTTTAGGAAACTGCTTTTGCCACCTAGGTTTTTTTTGTCTTTAGTAAGCCTTTACTTTTTGTCTTTTCCAACTTGCCTCTAAGGCATTCGATTTTCTCCATGGAATATGTATTATATATTGTTATCATATTGATGAATAAGATACAGAGTGATTTCCATAATTTATCTTCTCTATTCTTCTTCTCTCATTGTCAGAAATATTCCATGTGAAATTGTCTTATGAATCTAGATCTAAGCAATTGAAAATCTCACATGGTATCAGAGCTAGATTGATTCAAAACAATTTCAAAGATTGTTTTTTGCAGGTATTTCCATCACCAGAAGCGCATCAGTATGGATCAAAATCAAGCTAAAGCTGTGATTCTCACTCCCTTCAACTACTTTGACTGGAAGGTGCATATGATCATCCAAATTTGACGCAAAGGATTGTATAGAGTCACTATGGGGCTTGAAACTGAGCCGGGAGCTGTTGAATTAAAATCCAAATGGTTCAATAGGATTGATGAAGCTTATGGGCTACTTTGTCTCTCTGTATCTCTAGATCTTCTATTCCATATTGATTCTCTATCCACTCCAAATCAAGTGTGGACAAAGCTAGAGTCTCTCTTTGGAAAACAGGATGAGCTCAGAGGTCATTTATTGGAGATTGAGCTGATCTCACTTAGTCCAAGTAATTTCGATTCAATGGAAGAGTTCATCTCAAAATTCAAGAACCTGGTGCTTCAACTCAAGCAATGTGGCATAGATAAGAAGGATGAACAGTTAATCCTTACCATTTTGTCAAAACTGAGCTCTGAATACTCAATATTTGTGTCTACTTTTCGTTCTACAAGACTTGCAGTTCCCAAGTGGAAGATGCCAACCTTGAATGCATTCATTGATTCACTCACTTAGGAGAAGGAAAAGCTAGTCCAAATGAGGGATCTAAAACCCTCCAAGGAATTTGCAGTTGTTGCTCATGGAGCAAAGAGTTTCAAGAATGACAAATCCAAACAAAAGATATTGTCAGATGAAGAGGATTTTGATGGAGATTCCAAATCCAAGAAGATGGAGAAGGAGAAGCCCAAGTGTTCTTGTTGCTGCAAAGGCACTCATCCTGAGAAATCTTGCTTCAAAAATAAATTGGACATCATGGCCAAGATGCTTGAAGAGCATAACATATATGTTCTTGAATTTGCAAAGAAAGAACAATGCAAGCTTATTGTAGAACAAGAACACTGTTTCCAAGCTTCTCCCAAAGGTAATCATGCTTATGCTTTGAGTACTAGAGTGAAAGATAATTCTTATGTCTCTGATTTTGATTCACATTCTAATATATCAGAATCAGAATCCTCCACTTCTTCCTTGGTACAATCTTCAGTTAGTTCATCCAAGTCTACTCTCAAAACTAGTCATTTTTTACTAGCTTCTGACTTGTCTTATGAAAGGTCTTTCCACCTCCATTCAAATATTTTAGATTCTGATTTTGAAGATGATATAAAGTCTGATATATAGGTCATGACACCTCCCACACCATTTTCCCAACCATTGGATTAACAAAAGACCCTACAACCCCCAAGTTCTCCAGTTAAGAAACTACACAATTCCATGTTTTCCTACATTGTGTCACTTGCCTCTGTTGCTCTTATGTATTTCATATCCTTCATTGGTTGGATATCCATGTCTTTGGCCATAATTGGACTGATATTTCACACATCTAGACCTGAACCCATCACTCATGGTTCAAAATTCAAGTCCTCACACTCTCCAGGCTAGCTCAGCTGTCAGGGTGACCTAGTTTCTCACAATTTTCCTATTGAAACTCTATTTGATCATGGAGACTTCACATATTTATTGGTTGATGCTCCATATGACTCAAATTCTGATATTTCAGAGCTGCATGATCTCCTATAAAATATCAGAAAGGTCCTACATCAGTTTGAGAAGAAGGCACAAGAACTAGTGCACCACATTGCAACTACAAAAGAAATTGATCCTGTTGAGTTCATTGATTTTTCTTGGGAAGGAGTATGCATAGATATTCTTTCCATCATTGATTATGTTTTAAGATCTGATTATATATGTTACAACAACAATAAAAATTCTTTTGATGCTCCTCCATCATCAGAAGGAAGATGAGCTTCATGGAGCTTCTACACATGATTCTTGCCTACACAACATTGATGCACAGATGCATGATCATGACATCCACGATCTCTTCATCAAGTCTGTTACTCAGAAGCAACCCATTCAACTCCTCCAAATGAGAAATAATATAGTATGAATACATCCAAGCATGTCCATTTTTGAGGGAGGGTTTTGTTCCCATGAGGTTTTCCGTGTTTCCTCGTTTTGCATGGACTAGTTATTTTTGTATTGGGGTGACCATAAGCCTTGTTGCTTGGGCCTTATATTTCTGATATTTTTCTGTTTTTAATAACATAAAGTTAGTCTTAAGGGGGGGTGTTGGAGTATTAAAAAACCCACCTATACCATTTTAGACTTAGGATAAATTAATTAATCATTTATGATTAATTTCTTGAGTTTTGACTAGGTAAAATAGGCCAGTTTTGTCTTTTAGTGGACCACATGCCATCCTAACTCACCAAAACGAATTT
The DNA here is from genome assembly GCA_027924585.1 of Larix kaempferi. NCBI lineage: Eukaryota > Viridiplantae > Streptophyta > Pinopsida > Pinales > Pinaceae > Larix > Larix kaempferi. The sequence continues at coordinate 13,907,131 of BSBM01000407.1, read as the reverse complement.
GGATGGATTCAGGATAAGATTTCCCTGTATTTTGTCTGATTTTATTCCCGATTAGAAAGCTTTATCCGGTTCTTTCTAATTTTCTTGAATTAGAAAGACAATTCCCGATTTAGAAAGCTTTATCCTGTTTTTTCTACTTTCTAGTGGATAAGGAAAAGCTAGTTGACTTGGAAACTCTTACCACTTGGAAAATTCTACCTCCACACCTTTTCTTCTCTCCTAAAGCCACCATTACATTCCATTTACCTCACTCATGAGCTTCCATACCATATTCAACCAATTCGTGAGCCTTTAGACTGTTTAGGAAACTGCTTTTTCCACCTAGGGTTTTTTTGTCTTTAGTAAGCCTTTACTTTTTGTCTTTTCCAACTTGCCTCTAAGGCATTCGATTTTCTCCATGGAAGATGCATTATATATTGTTATCATATTAATGAATAAGATACAAAGTGATTTCCACAATTTATCTTCTCTATTCTTCTTCTCTCATTGTCAGAAATATTCCATGTGAAATTGTCTTATGAATCTAGATCTAAGCAATTGAAAATCTCACAGTTTGGTGACTTCAGGCCTATTGCTTTATGCAGTTTGATTTATAAGGCCATTACAAAGATCATAGCCAATAGGATCAGACCAAAATTAGCGGAATGGATGACAAAGGAACAATTTGGGTTTTTGGCCAACAGACAAATTCTAGATGCAGTGGGGGTGACTCAGGAATGCATTCATTCCATTAAATCAAAGAATTTAGATGTTGCTATTCTAAAAATGGATCTAGTTAAAGCCTATGATAGAATAAATTGGGATTATATGAGACTAATTCTTCTACAGATTGGTCTGCCACTTGAGGTGACTAATTGGATAATGGCTTGCGTAACAACTGTAAATTATTCTGTCTTCATAAATGGTTCACCTTCAAACTTCTTTCATGGCAATAGGGGCATTCAAAAAGGATGTCCTTTATCCCCTCTACTTTTCATTCTTGTTATTTAAGGATCAAGTAACCTTATACACAATGTTAGAAAGGAAGGTAAAATAAAAGGGATAAAAATTACATCTTCAGTTTTTATTACTCATATTCTTTTTGTGGATGATGTTATACTGTTCGGGAGGGGATCATTACAAGACTGGCAGTTTTTCGCAAGCATCAATAGGACAAAATCTACTTTCTTATGCCATAAGGTGGACTCTTCGGCAATGAGGGAGATAAAAGATATCCTTCCTTTTCAGGATGCAAATTTAGAGGAGGGTTTTAGATATTTGGGCTATTTCTTAAAGACTAACAACTACATGATAAAATATTGGGGTTGGTTGATCAAAAAAATTGAAAACATGATTTCAAATTGGATTTATAAACTTCTATCTCTGGGGGGAAGGCTGATACTTATGAATTCAATTTTAACTGGTATACCTGTCTACTGGTTTTCCCTGGTTGATATTCCAAACTCCATTATTAGGAATTTGCGGAAATTGATGTTTAATTTTCTTTGGGACGAGTCCATGTTTGAAAAAAAGTTCCATTTGGTTAGTTGGAATTGTTTATCGGTTCGAAAACATAATGGAGGTTGGGATATTAAGAACTTAGAATGGTTCATTTGTGCTCTAAGATTGAAATACTACTGGAGAGGACTCCGGGGTAATGGATTGTGGAGCCAAATATTACATGGAAAATATATCAAACAAGACATTTTTAAGTGGTTCCTATCAGACATTAAACATCCTAAGAAGATTTCAAATTTATGGAAAGGTTTTTTAAAATCCTTTCAGTGGATTGGTGATAATCTGGCTTGGGTAATAGAATCTGTATTGGCTATGACATGAATGCAGGTTTAGAGGAGAATTATCATATCTCAAAATAAATTAGGGTATATCTACATGACACTAGGTATAATTTTCTTACTTGGATTAGAAAACGTGGTGGAAAGATCAATGATGGAAGGTATTGGTACTCTACATACGATCTTGGTATTTCTGGGCATTACCAACATGAATGGGATCTGTATATTGACAGATTGAAGACTGTTGGAATTAGATTAACAAATTCCGAAGATAAGCTAATTTGGATTGGTAATAACAAAGATGGACAGGTTACTACGAAATCTTCCTATTTATTCATAGCAAATTGGAAAAATTATAATGTCCCGAATTGGTGGTATGAGAAAATCTGGAAATGGAAGATTCCGCAAAAAATAAAGTGTTTTTTTGTGGTTGTTATGGGAAAATGTCGTTCTTACTTGGGATAGTCTTCTACGTTGTGGCTGGAATGGTCCAAACAGATGTAGTCTGTGTTTTAAAGACGCTGAAAGTGTTCAACATATTTTTGTGCATTGCTCCTTTACAAGGAATTTATGGAATGAGGTTCGATCAACTTTGAATATCACCCAGGAGTGGAATATGTTTTCTCTTGACAAGAATATACATATGAATGGAAAAAGCTTCCAAGGAGCATAAATTGCTTCCAACAATTTTATTCTAGATAATATGGAGACAAAGGAATGAGGCTATATTTGAAGATATATCTCCAGTTGTAAAATCTAGTGTGATAAAATATTTAAAGTTATATAAAGATTTCATTTCGACTGAAAATTTAAAAGCAAAAATCAGAAATATAAATGCTTTGCCTACCATATTTGATGCCCATGGTTTCTTTGATGGAGTAGTTGTGGATGGAAAGCGTGATGCTCGTGTTCTCATTGTCCTAAATCAAGAGCATACTTTTAAGCTAAAAGTTAATATAGTGCAGGCACCAATATGAAAGCAGAACTCCTCGCTTTATGGTGTTTGCTAAAATTTGCAATTACTACTACCATTGATACAATTCAGATTTTTGGGGACTCCCTAATTGTTGTGAATTGGGAAAAATATATTGCAGATTTGAATACTACAACACTTCTACACTGGTGTAGCAGAATCAAGTCTACTTTCATAATTTTCCATAAATGGACAATCCAACATATTTTCAGGGAACTTAATGAGACTGCGAAAATTCTCTCCAAAGAGGCATTAGAACAAGATGAAGGTCTTCTCTACTGGTATGAGTACATTGAAGAAAATCTGGAGCATTCCGGGTTTCTTCCTTTCTTTGATGGTTAACTACTCATTTCAGTTTTGATTTCTGGCATTTAGTAGTTTAAATATTTTTGAACCTATTTTTGTTTTTTGATCTTTGGTTGAAGCTCTTTTAGCTATATCTGAGATCAGTATCTACGTATCCATATGTTTTGGACAGATCTGGAACTATCTTGTACTTTTTGATTCGATTGAATATCAAAAGTATGGTTTTTTTCTCCTTGAAAAAAAATCTAGATTACCACCCTCTACCTTATTATACCATACTATCGATAAAATATAGATTGTCACATGATCAGTGCAATGTTGCACATGTTAAGATACGGTGGAACTAAGGCAACACTATGCTAGAAATGAGACACATAAGATATCAAAAGTTTTCATAGTTGTACATGAGGAAAACATGTTGCATGACATACACAGAGATCATTTATGGGGTCCATGTTGGATTGTTGGATTACAGTCATGTTCCATCCTGGTTATGCACATGCCCAATACATCCAAAATATAAATGTTAGCATAGTGGAAATGATGCCTTGGATCCATCCCAAACAAGTGAAAAATACGAGAGAGAATATGTGACAAACTTGATTCTAGTTACAATGTATTTGATCCTCAATGTAAACTACATATTTTTTAGAATGCATAATTTGACATTATTGTTCAATGCATGATCAATAAAGTTACTAAAACTATATATTTTATTGTGGCATATAATGGATATTGTTGTGCATAACATATTAATGTTAAGATTAAGATGGAGATGTTCAATGTGCTATATATTTTGTGAATAACTTTCTTATAGTATTCAGGTTATTATGACGACATTTGTAAATTCCTTTGAGAGGATGAAAAAAATTGCTTTGTGGTGTTTTATCATGGTGATATGGAGTTCTATGATGAAAGTGTTACATGCTAGCCAAAGCATTGCCATAGGGGAGGCCTAAATTTATAATGCAAATTGATTTACGGAATTGGCCAAATATATTGTCAAAGTTCAAAGTTACGTTAAAAAAGGAACTCGCTACGCTTGAGTTGCTCAATGGATTTGAGCCATTCACATTCCTAAAGGTTAGTGTCCGCCTCGATTCACTAAAAATATTAGCCTCATGAGAGTTCATCTTCTGATTGTTGAAAATACCATATAATTGTGGTCATTTTTATGCTTAAGCATATTGGGGGATTTATGAGTAAGTTTGTGATGATGAATATATGTTTTTAATGCGGGTTCCTTGAGAATCAAATGAGTTGAATATTGGTTGAGAATTGGATGACCTGAATATTGGTGTCAAGAGGATAGTTTTACTTGCATCTACCTCGAGTCTACCAGTGAGTGACCTTCTACATGAGATAAGATCATATGATACACAATTCTCTAGAATTTAAGAAAGCGTGGTGCCATCTTTCTCCCATTTCTATAATGGATAGAAAATATGATGATGGAGTTAAAGTTTGGATGTTATGCACCTCATTAATAATTGTGTTATATATGCATGTAGAATGATATGATTACTACAAAAAAACCTTGCAGAAAAGGAGATAGCCCATATATATTTATGGTAGATATTAAATCATGGCATTTTTGCACTTTATATCAATTTAATAATCTTATTGACTATTACTTACATTACTCAATCATTTTCCTATAGGGAAGTAACATGGCATATCTGGTGTAACATGGTATTCTTGTAAATTTTGGAGATCTTCTTATTCATTGCTTTAGGGAATACTGTGGTGAGGATCCCTTATGGTTTTCACTTAGAGATTCTAATGATAAAACTAGGGTAGATTCCAGTCAATTTGGGGTGGAAAATGTGAAGTAATGCTTGCATATAGTTCCCTTGCCTTGAGGGGGGACTTCATGAAACATAATTATGGAGGTAATGAGAACTAGTTTGCTAGTGCCAAGCAAAACAAGGAAACCACGAAGAGCAAGGAGAAGAAGTATACTCCACTAGAACAAGAACTGTAGGGTTAAGCATAGATGGCCTTGGAGCATCCCCGAATGACAATAATGCTAGTTAGATCATGAACATGCTCCACTAGAATGAGGACCAAATTGCATGCAATAAGGAGGGTCATTCCTTGAGAGATGTTAAAGTAGTTCATTAAAATCCATTATTTATAACTAATATCGGATTAGATTGGAAATATTGAGGGATAGAGAGCATGCTTAGTACAGATGGCATGTGGTCATTTAGGTCAGTTTTCAAGTAGTGGTGACATTTATATCTTACAAGTCTTTTTGCGATTTATTTGAAGCTCAGGAAAAGTCAATTGTTGCAACGACAATCATATATTATTAATGTACTAGAAGCAATGAATGAATGCACATCAAATCCAAATAGAGATGGATGAAAAAGGTTAGAAGTATCAAATCAGAAACAAAGACATTAATGAACAAATAACATTGTTTAACTAATTTTGTTCTAGACGAATCTCTTGAAACCTTTTTTCACAATATAATTAGAAATTACACCAATTGGCTCAAAGGAACAATGTAAAAACAATGTGCTAGAATGTAATATGTACCGTGTTGATTATAAATAGAATCTGTGTGATATGTTTTAAAACAACAAAGCATTTTTTGTTTTGTTTTTGTAACTTTGTAGGACCTTGTGGTAGGATATGTCCACTAAAGGCTACCTTCCTTTTCCAACAACATGTGAGATTACTCCATTTTCATTTTTGACAAATAAGGAATGAATGGGTAGATGGGAGGATTAGCACATCCATTTGAGTAGCAAGATCAACATAATGTAGAATAGATGCATTGGTGGCGAAGTGAAGAAAAATACAATGCAGCAACCGTATCCAGTTGGACTTGAAGGGAAGAGCCGAAACCGAGCTCTGATAGCAAATGCAGCAACCGTATCCGGTTGGATGTTAATAGTCGAATTCGACTCTCATATTGAATGATAAAATGATAATATTATAGATAGATGATGAATGATTACAATTGGCGGCCACCTTTATATAAGGTGCGGGCAGCCATGAATGAGGAGACGCGCCCCTTAAACTAGTACCAATTAATATTTATTATTATTATTACATTTATACTTTATATTCGTTGCATTGCCACCCCCTTTAAGGGCAGCTTTGTCCTCAAAGCTGATTTTACTGTTATCAACTTGATTCTGGATCTGCGTTGAAGCGCTGAATGAGATGTATATTCTAGATTGGTTCCTTTCTTTGGATGTGAACCTGGACGTTCTTGTTGTAATCCTTTCTGTTTGAGTGGTGAGTTTTTGAAACAATAGACTTTGTAATTATTTGTTTTCCATATCACCTTTTGGATTCCAATTATGAGCAATTGTGGACCTCTTGTCACAATTGCTTTTGATATAGACAACTCTTTGATCATACCATCATCAGTGGTGTCTTGAAAATAACATTTCACTTCTTTCAAAACGACTATTTTTAAGGCTAAAAGTCTATGTTCGTGCTCTTCTTCTGTTGCATGTCTTCTCGTGGGTTTTTCAGGGTTCTTGACTACCTTGCATGATGATTCACTTGACGAGCCTATTTCGAGCACCACTTTGTGTGTATAATTAGAAGTACTCGCATCATCTTGCATTTGTTGTTGTTGGTCGTTGAGCTCAATGGAAAACGTTGCCACAATTGATACTAATAACATTTTTGATTCAATTGTTTCTAATCCTGAGAATGAAGTTTCTTCTTGCTCTTTATCATTTTTATGTTCTTTATCTGGTTTTTCTTCAGGACTTTGAAAATCATATTTATATTTAGTTTCAGAGTCTTTGTCTTCAGAGGCCTTCGAGTTGCTTTGTTGGCTTATTTTATTGAAGGTGTCGTCAATAGCTTTTTGAGCTGCTTTTACAACTGATTGTTCCATCCAATCAAACATTTCGTCCATTTTCCTATGAAATCGATTTGAGATCTCATCCCATTCGTCTTTAAATGACTTCATGGTTAATGTTAAGGTTGAGAGTCAATTATTAATAATTATTATAAAATAATAACTATTATAATTATTATTTTTATTAAAAATTATAATTTGAATAGTAATTTTTTTAATAAAAATAAATATTAACATAATAATAATTACGTAATATTTAATTTTTATGAAGGAATTAGGGTTTACGTGAAAGAGTGATGGAGTGTGGCAGGTTTGATGTGGACGGAGCGTGTTGGCCGGAGTGTTGAAGTGGGCGGTGGAATGTGCAGGTATGCAGGCTGGCTCGTGAAGGAGGTCATGCAGGTGGAGAGTGCCGGTGGAGAGAAAGGATGTAGCGTGGGAAACGAGGTGCGCAGTAGCGATGCGTGCAGGAGGGGGGGGAAGGAAGGTGGGAGGGATGGAGGAGTGCGCGGGTGAATGGGGAGAGGGGTGTTTCCAGCTGAAGCAGCGTGGGAGGTTGATGCACAGGGTTGGTGGATGCACGAGGGAGGGAGGCACAGGAGGGAGTGTGAGAGTTTTGCAGGGTGGTGGAGCATAGGAGTGAGCGAAGCGTGGTGTGTGAGAGGGAGTAGAGGTGCGATGGGGAGTGATGGGGGTCATGAGAGGAAGGAAATGGAGGGTTTTGGGAGGGATGGTAGAGAGTTGTCGGGATCCACAAGTGGAGAAAGGGGTGAGCAGGGAATTGGAGGGGTGGGGGAGTGGATGCGTGCAGGGAAGTGTGGAGGAGTGGGGACATGTGTGCGGTGGTGCGAGCAGGAGCGGAGGTGTGAATGGGGCGCAGTGCAAGTGAGGAGGACGGCGTTGCAGTGGTGGAGGAGCGTTGGGATTGGTGAGGGTATGCGTTGAGTGTGGAGTGCGAGTGAATGGGGTAGGTGTGCAGAAAATCGAAGGCAGAGTGTGATGGGAAGCAGTGCAAGTGAGGAGGACGACGGTGTAGTGGTGGAATGGAGCGAGTGATGCAGCGGAATGGAGGAATGAGCCGAGTCCGAGCTCACCTGATGGAGGAGAAAGTCCGCTCTGAGTGTGAGCCGAATCCGAGCTCAGACGGAGGAGCGTTTCGCTCTGATACCAAATGCAGCAACTGTATCCGGTTGGACTTGAAGGGAAGAGCCGAAACCGAGCTCTGAGACCAAATGCAGCAACCGTATCCGGTTGGATGTTAATAGTCGAATTCGACTCTCATATTGAATGATAAAATGATAATATTATAGATAGATGATGAATGATTACAATTGGCGGCCACCTTTATATACGGTGTGGGCAACCATGAATGAGGAGACTCACCCCTTAACCTAGGACTAATTATTATTTATTAATATTATTACATTTATAATTTATATTCGTTGCATTGCCACCCCCTTTAAGGACAACTTTGTCCTTAAGCTGCTTTTACTATTATCAACCTGATTTTGGATCTGCGTTGAAGCATTGAATGAGATGTATATTCTGGATTGGTTCCTTTCTTTGGATGTGAACCTGGACGTTCTTGTTGTAATCCTTTCTGTTTGATTGGTGAGTTTTTGAAACAATAGACTTTGTAATTATTTGTTTTCCATATCACCTTTTGGATTCCATTTATGAGAAATTGTGGACCTCTTGTCACAATTGCTTTTGATATGGACAACTCTTTGATCATACCATCATCAGTGGTGTCTTGAAAATAACATTTCACTTCTTTCAAAACGACTATTTTTAAGGCTAAAAGTCTATGTTCGTGCTCTTCTTCTGTTGCATGTCTTCTCGTGGGTTTTTCGGGGTTCTTGACTACCTTGCATGATGATTCACTTGACGAGCCTATTTCGAGCACCACTTTGTGTGTATAATTAGAAGTACTCGCATCATCTTGCGTTTGTTGTTGTTGGTCGTTGAGATCAATGGAAAACGTTGCCACAATTGAATCTAATAACATTTTTGATTCAATTGTTTCTAATCTTGAGAATGAAGTTTCTTCTTGCTCTTTATCATTTTTATGTTCTTTATCTGGTTTTTCTTCTGGACTTTGAAAATCATATTTATATTTAGTTTCAGAGTCTTTGTTTTCAGAGGCCTTTGGGTTGCTTTGTTGGCTTATTTTATTGAAGGTATCGTCAATAGCTTTTTGAGCCGCTTTTACAACTGATTGTTCCATCTAATCAAACATTTCGTCCATTTTCCTATGAAATCGATTCGAGATCTCATCCCATTAGTCTTTAAATGACTTCATGGTTAATGTTAAGGTTGAGAGTCAATTATTAATAATTATTATAAAATAATAACTATTATAATTATTATTTTTATTAAAAATTATAATTTGAATGGTAATTTTTTTAATAAAAATAAATATTAACATAATAATAATTACGTAATATTTAATTTTTATGAAGGAATTAGGGTTTACGTGAAAGAGTGATGGAGTGTGGCAGGTTTGATGTGGACGAAGCGTGTTGGCCGGAGTGTTGAAGTGGGCAGTGGAATGTGCAGGTATGCAGGCTGGCTCGTGAAGGAGGTCGCGCAGGTGGAGAGAAAGGATGTAGTGTGGGCAACAGGGTGCGCAGCAGGGATGCGTGCAGGAGGGGGGGAGCAGGTAGGCGGGAGGGATGGAGGAGTACGCGGGCGAATGGGGAGAGGGGTGTTTCCAGCTGAAGCAACGCGGGTACCTGAGACACGGGGTTGGTGGATGCACGAGGGAGGGAGACGCAGGAGGGAGTGTGAGAGTTTTGCAAGGTGGTGGAGCGTAGGAGTGAGCGAAGCGTGGCATGTGAGAGGGAATAGAGGTGCGATGGGGAGTGATGGGGGTCGTGAGGGGAAGGAAATGGAGGGTGTTGGGAGGGATGGCAAAGAGATGCCGGGACGCGCAAGTGGAGAAAGGGGTGAGAAGGGAATTGGAGGGGTGGTGTGAAGAACCTGCAATAATTAATTAATGCAAATACACGAGATATCAAAAATAACAGAACTCAAAATCACTTTTATATTGATCACGGGCCACTTCGAGGGGGCAGCCTCCTTTGATCAAGCTCAATACAATTAACTTCACGGTGCCTTCATAGGCCTCAACACACACTTATATACTAAGTCTAGGCGCCAATACCATGGGTCAATACTATGTGTCAATACAAACCATGGGCTAAGTCTAGGCGCCAATACTATGAGTCAAAACCATGGGACATATAATACTATGGGACGACTTACAAAGCATATGCGTCCAATACTATGGGTCAATACTATGGGCTAATATAAACTATGGATCAACAAATACTACGGGACGACTTACAAAGCATATGCACCCAACAACAATATACTAACAAAGTAAAGACATGGGTTCCTAACATCCCCTCTCCCTTAGAAAAAGCTTTGTCCTCAAAGCTTTAGACGTGGAAATTGATGCAGAATCTGAAGGAGTGGGTCCCCTGTAGCATCCTCGAGTTGCATTCCGAGCCACTGGCGCCTTTGGAGTTTCAGGGAGGATTGCATGGAAGGCTGTAGACGAAGAAGAACAATATTAGCGATGTGAAAAGTGTGCTCAGAACGGTGCTGATCGGCTTGTTGTTTCAGTCGAATTCTTGCCATGTGAAAATTGTCCTGCAGAATGAGAAGAAGCTGATCACAGTTTTGAAGAATTGAGTCAATTGCCTGAACTGGGGAGCTGCTAAAGGTGTATGGAAGAATAACTGGTGGTGCATGTACAAAGACTGCTTCATATGGTGTCCTTTGAGATGTGGTACTATACGACTGGAGCGCTTCTAGGAAATCCATAGAAATAGTTGTCCAAATCTGTGGAGGGATGGGTAAGGGTTCAAGCAGTCCTGAAAGGAGTGTCGTTTCACCCTTGTTGACCTGGAAAGTATCACAGTCAACCACCATCTGTTGAATTGTCCTTTTGAGTCTCTGCTAAAAGAAGTTACATTGTTCCTGGTCATACGTTTTGAGGAACCCAAAGTGTCCTATTGATGAAGAAGCATGGAGTTCATAGAAGAGATAGCCCCGTTGAACAGATTGCAACCAATTTGGAACAAGCAGAGAAATAGCTGTAAGAGAAATTGGGTCATCAAATGTGCGAGGAGGAGCATCTTCCACCATATTGTCCTTACCCTTCTGGTAAGTGGTCGCATAGTCATAACCCAGGAGTTGGATAACCCATGTCAGGTGTGTTGGGGAGGAGACCCGTTGTTCCAGGAAAGTTTCCAGACTCTGGAGATCAGTCTTGATGCAGAAATAATTCCCCAATAGGGATGGCTGCCACTTTTGTACTGTATGCAAAATAGTCATCATTTCCTGTTGAGAGGTAGATGAGGCTAAATTCTTACCGAAAATGTATCTTGAAGGCAACAAGCTCATTGGTTCAGCAAAGACACCTGCATATCTATCCAAGGAAGTAGTGGAGACTGTTGATGGGTGCATCTGAATGGAATGGAGCTGAGCGATGACACCATGTGAATTCTTCTTAAGTATTTTTTCCAGGCGATGTGAACTGATGATGCAGAGAGACCCTGGTTGTAAGCCCATAAATTTGTGTTGTGCCCCATTGACTGAAAACTGCATCCAAGGTTCAGCAAAATGCCATAAGATGGGGCCAAGTGTGCGTAACCATTGAACGCCCAAAACCACATCACATCCGCCTAATAATAAGGCAAACATGTGAGAGCGCAGGTTATAATATTCCATAGAGATACGCACATTGTGACACTTCCCCTTGCAAGGTAAGGTGCCCCCATTGGAAACCATGACTTCAAAGTTGGAGCAAGGATGGAAAAAACAATCAGCCTGTTTGGCAATCATAGGATCAATAAAGTTATGAGTGCTACGAGAATCAATGAGTATGGTAAGAGGGACCTTCTTGAAGTATCCCCTGACTTGCATTGTTTGTGGGGTGGTGACGCTGGTTACATCATGGAGAGTGATCTTGAGTGGGTCGTCTTGAGATGGGGTGTCAACAGGCGGGTGTTGAATGTCGACCTGATCATCTACTGTATCTGGAGCTTCTTCATCAAGTTCTGAGGCAGGCGAAGAATCCACATCCAAGAGATAGAGATTTTGTGGAACACATCTATGTCCCCGAGTGAATTTCTCATCACAATTATAACAAAGCCCTTTTTCTCGACGTGCCTGCATCTCTGTTTCAGACAATTGCTTGATAGGAGTTGGTTGAGGAGCAGGCGTGATGGGAGGTCTTTGGGAACCCATATTTCTAAAGGGAACAAAGGTGGTTTTGGAGCGTTGTTGAGCTGCGATCTTGTCCTCGGCCAGCTTAGCCAACCCTAGGACTTCCATCATTGTGTTGGGACAAAACATTTTGACCTCTGAGCGGATTTCATCCTTGAGACCACTGATAAAACAACTCCTGTAGAATTCATCAGACAATCCTTCTGTGTGATTGGCTAGTTTCTCAAATTCCATCTGATACTCTCTCACTATGCCAGTTTGGTGAAGTTTAGTGATTGCTCCTGCGAAGTCGTCAAAAGCACTAGGACCAAATCGTGGTAAAAGGAGTTGGCAAAAATCTGTCCAGTTTGGCTCGGGATGAGCTTTGATGTACCAACGGTACCATTGAAGGGCTTCCTGTTCCAAATGAAAGGATCCAAGTGGAACTTTCTGAACATCAAAAGTATTATGCAAACTGAAATATTGTTCTGCTCGGTATATCCATCCAGTTGGATCAGTACCATTGAAGCGAGGAAAATCAAGCTTCAGCCCACGAAAATTATTGGAAGAAGAGAACCCGGTGGCTGCAAAAGATTCTGGTTGTCGGTTATTGTTCATGGCTGAATGCTGAAGATGGAGGCTGATAAATTTTTCATCCAGATCTTGGAGTTTGGTTTGGATGGATGCAAGTGCTTCCTCCATGGTTTTTGCTCCTGTGCGAGTGACAACCATAACCAGGAATTTTTTTTTTTTTTTTTTTTGGTGGGGGGGGGGAATGGATAGAAAAACACAAACACAAGCTTATTTAATAAGGAGAAATTTGGATTTGGGAAAAACTTGAAGGGGTAATTGGGGTTTGACTAGGTTTTCGACACTTTTTGAGGGATAGGGAAGCAAAAAATGGGGATTTTCGAAGCGGGAACTCTATGGTAAAATTTGAAAGCAATCGGGTGAAAATTGAAGAAGTTATGGCAAACCCTAAAATAGACAAATGTGGGATTTCTGGTCTTGAGAAGTGGAATTTGGGATAGGGTCTTCAGGAATGAAATATGCAAAATGGGATTGCAGGGATGCCAGTGAAGTTTCAGGGAAAACAGAGTTGAAACAAGAGAGATATGGCCGAAAAACATTTTTATTTATTTATTTATTTATTTTTATTTTTATATTTTTTTTAATTTTAATTTTTAATTTTTTTTTTTAATTTTAATTTTAATTTTATTTATTTATTTTAATTTTTATTTATTTATTTATTTATTTATTTTCAGAAATGGATTGGCAACAACAGCGCAGAAGGGATCCGCAATAGATGGATCTGCAACGGTGCGGAAGAGATTGAAAACGGTTGTTTCTGAAACGACGACTGGATCTGGAACGACTTTCAGAATAAATCTGAAACGGCTGGATTTGGAGCGGAAGTGATCGGCAACAGTTCAACTGAAAATAGATATGGACCCCAGGTATGTACGACTTCCTAACAGTTCAGGTGTTTCACTCGGCCACCAATGCTGTCTGACGGCTTGCGTATTGGGGCAGTACCCCTCACTCCACGGCTCAGGTAAAATTCATAACCGCTTTGCCACAAATGATAGCTCTTGGTTTACCTCACGGGTGGGAACTAGTCAATCAGGTAGGGGTCGTTGCCATTTTCGCTGGCAGGTCCTCTCAATGGGCCAGCTACTTTGGGGTTCCTGTGGTACTCCTCACAATGAGTTTTAGGGCTTATGCCCAAGTACTGCCCATAGTTAAGCGGATAGGGATTATTCCCAAATCTGAAGTTGCAACAGATGCGAAAAAAAAAATTTTGGCAGAAATTCCACCCAACGAGCCCAAGAAAGTGCTCTGATACCAGATGTGAAGAACCTGCAATAATTAATTAATGCAAATACATGAGATATCAGAAATAACAGAACTCAGAATCACTTTTATATTGATCACGGGCCACTTCGAGGGGGCAACCTCCTTTGAGCAAGCTCAATACAATTAACTTCGTGGTGCCTTCATAAGCCTCAACACACACTTATATTCTAAGTCTAAGCGCCAATACCATGGTTCAATACTATGTGTCAATACAAACCATGGGCTAAGTCTAGGCGCCAATACTATGAGTCAAAACCATGGGACATATAATACTATGGGATGACTTACAAAGCATATGCGTCCAATACTATGGGTCAATACTATGGGCTAATATAAAATATGGATCAACAAATACTATGGGACGACTTACAAAGCATATGCGTCCAACAACAATATACTAACAAAGTAAAGACATGGGTTGCTAACAGGTGGGGGAGTGGATGCGTGCAGGGAAGTGTGGAGGAGTGGGGACAAGTGTGCGGTGGTGCGAGCAGTAGTGGAGGTGTGAATGGGGCGCAATGCAAGTGAGGAGGACGGCGATGCAGTGGTGGAGGAGCGTTGGGATTGGTGAGGGTATGCGTTGAGCGTGGAGTGCGAGTGAATGGGGTGGGTGTGCAGAAAATCGAAGGCAGAGTGTGATGGGACGCAGTGCAAGTGAGGAGGACGGTGGTGTAGTGGTGGAATGGAGCAGGTAATGCAACGAAATGGAGGAATGAGCCGAGTTCAAGCTCACATGATGGAGGAGCGAGTCCACTTTGAGTGTGAGCCGAATCCGAGCTCAGATGGAGGAGCGTTCTGCTCTGATACCAAATGCAGCAACCATATCCGGTTGGACTTGAAGGGAAGAGCCGAAACAGAGCTCTGATACCAAATGCAGCAACCGAATCCAGTTGGATGTTAATAGTCGAATTCGACTCTCATATTGAATGATAAAATGATAATATTATAGATAGATGATGAATGATTACAATTGGCGGCCACCTTTATATAAGGTGTGGGCAGCCATGAATGAGGAGACACGCCCCTTAACCTAGTACTAATTATTATTACATTTATACTTTATATTCGTTGCATTGCCACCCCCTTTAAGGGAAGCTTTGTCCTCAAAGCTGATTTTACTGTTATCAACCTGATTTTGGATCCGCGTTGAAGCACTGAATGAGATGTATATTCTGGATTGGTTCCTTTCTTTGGATGTGAACCTGGACGTTCTTGTTGTAATCCTTTCTGTTTGAGTGGTGAGTTTTTGAAACAATAGACTTTGTAATTATTTGTTTTCCATGTCACCTTTTGGATTCCATTTATGAGCAATTGGGGACCTCTTTTCACAATTGCTTTTGATATGGACAACTCTTTGATCATACCATCATCAGTGGTGTCTTGAAAATAACATTTCACTTCTTTCAAAACGACTATTTTTAAGGCTAAAAGTCTATGTTCGTGCTCTTCTTCTGTTGCATGTCTTCTCGTGGGTTTTTTGGGGTTCTTGACTACCTTGCA
This sequence comes from Larix kaempferi, assembly GCA_027924585.1. Classification (NCBI taxonomy): domain Eukaryota; kingdom Viridiplantae; phylum Streptophyta; class Pinopsida; order Pinales; family Pinaceae; genus Larix; species Larix kaempferi. The sequence goes on along the minus strand of BSBM01000407.1, from coordinate 13,891,671 downwards.
TGATGATTCACTTGATGAGCCTATTTTGAGCACCACTTTGTATGTATAATTAGAAGTACTCGCATAATCTTGCATTTGTTGTTGTTGGTCGTTGAGATCAATGGAAAACTTTGCCACAATTGATTCTAATAACATTTTTGATTCAATTGTTTCTAATCCCGAGAAAGAAGTTTCTTCTTACTCTTTATCATTTTTATGTTCTTTATTTGGTTTTTCTTCCAGACTTTGAAAATCATATTTATATTTAGTTTCAGAGTCTTTGTCTTCAGAGGCCTTCAGGTTGCTTTGTTGGCTTATTTTATCGAAGGTGTCGTCAATAGCTTTTTGAGCCGCTTTTACAACTGATTGTTCCATTTGATCAAACATTTCGTCCATTTTCCTATGAAATCGATTCGAGATCTCATCCCATTCGTCTTTAAATGACTTCATGGTTAATGTTAAGGTTGAGAGTCAATTATTAATAATTATTAAAATAATAACTATTATAATTATTATTTTTATTAAAAATTATAATTTGAATAGTATTTTTTTTAATAAAAATAAATATTAACATAATAATAATTACGTAATATTTATTTTTTATGAAGGAATTAGGGTTTACGTGAAAGAGTGATGGAGTGTGGCAGGTTTGATGTGGACGGAGCATGTTGGCCAGAGTGTTGAAGTGGGCGGTGGAATGTGCAGGTATGCAGGCTGGCTCGTGAAGGAGGTCGCGCAAGTTGAGAGGGCCGGAGAAGAGAAAGGATGTAGCGTGGGCAACGAGGTGCGCAACAGGGATGCATGTAGGAGGGGGGGGAGCATGCAGGTGGGAGGGATGGAGAAGTGCGCGGGTGAATGGGGAGAGGGGTGTTTCCAGCTGAAGCAGCGCGGGAGCCTGAGGCACGAGGTTGGTGGACACACGAGGGAGGGAGGCATAAGAGGGAGTGTGAGAGTTTTGCAGGGTGGTGGAGCGTAGGAGTGAGCGAAGCATGGCATGTGAGAGGGAGTAGAGGTGCGATGGGGAGTGATGGGGGTCATGAGGGGAAGGAAATGGAGGGTGTTGGGAGGGATGGTAGGGAGATGTCGGGATGCGCAAGTGGAGAAAGGGGTGAGCAGGGAATTGGAGGGGTGGGGGAGTGGAGGCGTGCAGGGAAGTGTGGAGGAGTGGGGACAGGTGTGTGGTGGTGCGAGAAAGAGCGGAGGTGTGAATGGGGCACAGTGCAAGTGAGGAGGACGACGGTATAGTGGTGGAGGAGCGTTGGGATTGGTGAGGGTATGCGTTGAGCGTGGAGTGCGAGTGAATGGGGTAGGTGTGCAGAAAATCGAAGGCAGAGTGTGATGGGAAGCAGTGCAAGTGAGGAGGACGGCGGTGTAGTGGTGCAATGGAGCGAGTGATGCAGCGGAATGGAGGAATGAGCCGAGTCCGAGCTCACCTGATGGAGGAGCGAGTTCGCTCTGAGTGTGAGCCGAATCCAAGCTCAGATGGAGGAGCGTTCTGCTCTGATACCAAATGCAGCAACTGTATCCGGTTGGACTTGAAGGGAAGAGCCGAAACCGAGCTCTGATACCAAATGCAGCAACCGTATCTGATTGGAGTTGAAGGGAAGAGCCGAAGCCGAGCTTTGATACCAAATGCAGCAACCGTATCCGGTTGGATGTTAATAGTCGAATTCGACTCTCATATTGAATGATAAAATGATAATATTATAGATAGATGATGAATGATTACAATTGGCGGCCACCTTCATATAAGGTGTGGGAAGCCATGAATGAGGAGACGTGCCTCTTAACCTAGTACTAATTATTATTTATTATTATTATTACATTTATACTTTATATTCGTTGCATACAACATGCCCACTAAATTATAGAGGAGAGAGTCGTGGTTTTGATTTTCCAAGGGAAATTCTATCTCAAGATAAAGAGTAACGTGAGAGTACAAGAGTACACTGCAATGCTAGTACACCACAAAATATGTGATGATGCAAAAATGACAATTATTGTAAGATTGATATGGAAAACAATTATTATCTTGGGAACACCATAAACATAATATTGATGAGCATGTCCAAAGGATTATATATCTAATGTGAGAAACATGGATATAAAGTATGGGGTTAAGACAAATTTTTGCTAACTTTTTATGCAAATATGTAAAAAGGATCTTTCCTAATTTCATCCATTGAACAAACAATTACATATCAATTTACATATGTTCATTGAGATTCTTTCTATTAACTAAGTTGATGATGCAACAAAATTGTGGAAACAACATCATGTTGAAAGAAATACTGAAATTAAATGTGCTAGATTTGATGCATGGTAGATGATTTTGTGAACAATTAAAGCAATATTATTGGTTAGCCCATTATTTATGCTTCCATAAATAATTGGTAATCAAGTGCCTCGCTTGCAATGTGTGTGAAAAAGAGGGTTGAAGGCCAGACTAGATGGTTCATGAAAGTACCATAATGAGAATGATCGACTTCCTGATACGAAGGTCTCTATTTTGAATCAATGCTATGACAAGGTATATATGCTATACGTCTTGTAGTACTTTTCAATCACTTTGTTGCTAATCTCTCTTCTCTTCTACTTACAATCTTTGTGTCAATAAGGAGGTAGTAGAGTAGGCAGGTTAAACAACATGATTGTGATTATTACCCTAATCGAGGAACAATAATATAGTTATAATTACACTCACTAAACATAAAATCATAACCCCGACATTGATTAAGAATATTTTTATGTAGACAATTAAAAAAATGTAATTAACATATTTGAAATGCGCATGCTTAATTATTAGAATTATATATTAGATTTTTTTTTTTATTTAGAAAAATATCCTTAACATGATAGAAACACATATGCTTTATATGTCATGGTCATATATAATTATACTTTTCTTTTGGTGATTGGCGAAATTGGAAACTATGCCAAGCTCGTACTTGGATGGCACTGTTTGAGTTCGACCACTACCAGTATAACCTCTAGGCATACCCATGCTACCCCACATACAACACACAAAGCTAATTGAAGTTTGAACCAGTGACGTTGGAAGGAGTACCTTAACAATGTACCTTATCGCCAATTGATCTACACCCCAAGGACTTATATAATTATACTATTTAAAAATAATATATGAATAAATAAAACTATTTTGATCAACATCTTTATATTTATATATAAATGTAGAATTTTCACAATATATTTAGTTTGATTTTTTATCTATTTTTTTAAAATAATACTTAGACTAAAAAATATTACAAAAGAAAAAATATGTATATAATTCGACATAGAAGAAATAAAAAGTAAATATATATAAGGACATGGTGTAAATATATAGCTATGTGGAGATGCAACTATTGCATAATTCAAAGTGTTAATGGAGATATGCAACCGCATTGCTAGAGCATAAAAAATTGGAGATATTATCTATGATGTGTAGATCAATTGATATGTGTTGGGTTTACTCTTCATTTATTGGTTCAAACTTCATAGAGAAGGGTCGAGGATGAGAGTTGTCACTATTTCACAAGGTGTTCTGTCCAACATTTAAATTGGTCCTGGTCTAGGTGAAAAAAAATTGGTTGAAAGAATTTCTTGGTCATAAAAAAATGCATAAAAAATTGATGTCAAACCAAGTATGTTGATCTTCATTCATAGTCTTAATATTTTTTTAATAATTTTGCATTTTAAATAAAAGTTTGTCCATGCTTAAAAATGTAAATGATGTTGAAAGGAGGGTTTTAAACAGGTTGAAGCTAGCATGTATAGTTAACTTTTTTAAAATGAAAAGTTGGTTATGTACTTTCAAATGAGGTTTTGGTTGCTATTATAAAAAACACAACTAAAACTTAGGTTAAAACGCTTTGTTTATTGTGTCAAACTATTACAATTCTAAGAAATTGATTCCTATAGTCCCGGCTACTCTACATACAGGGACTAATAAATAAAAAAAATGAAACCCATGCAAGTCATTAATGTGCTTGTATCACATGTACATAAGAGTTGAGTTGAGAGTTACACCATAGGCACTAAGGAATTTTTTTTAATGTGAAAAGATGTCACCAGGTTTGAAGAGCTCCACTTGATGTAGGTTGATCATTCTGCATTTTGTATCCCCACTCAAGTTGAGAACCGTTTGTTGGCATCCAATTTGAAACATAGGAACTATGCCATGTGCTCTATAAAAAAACATGGAATATACAAATAGGAACTATGCCACGTGTTCTATAAAAAACATGGAATATATGTGAGAAAATTGTAATATGAATCATCACGGTTTCACGCCTAGACATATCACATACAATGTGCTCTGTGTTTCATAAAAATCATGGAATATATGTGTGCAAACTGTAAAATGAATTACCATGGTTTTATGCTCAAACATACGACAATCATTCTCGTCTATAAGTATTCCAATTGCGAATCTACATAGATTATAAAATTTGAATTAATTTTAACTAAATTTTATTTACATAATAAACATAAAATTAAAAATATTTATTTAAATTAACATGTCAAAAAGCCAAACAATTTAGGTTGATGTTTTGGTGCAATTTTCAATATATATTATTTATATTAATTATGTTTATTACTAGCACAACTATTTAACTTATGGTTGGTGAACATTGATAAGTCATAAGTTAAGTCCCACGTACTGCCACGAACAAGTTAAGTGCCACAAACAAGTTATTTGTTACTACTCTCAAGATTTTACTAGAAAATATTAATGCATCTTTGCAACCATGGAGATTCGAACTTGGGTTTGTGCAGATGCATGGAAAATTCGTTTCTAGCATCCATAGTAGGGATGGCTCAGTTGGTAGAGCTTCATACTAAAGCTTTGAAAGTCATGTGTTTGATTTCACTCTCACAAATTGCTCTTCTTGTAAATTAGTTCCTATCATTTAAAAGAATATTTGATAAGTTATTATGCTCTACTATCAATGTCGACATATAATATCGTGATAATATCTTGCTCTACTACCAATCTAGACATGCAATGATCTAGGTGTTAATAATAATCTTGCAACATGGCAAATAAGTGGATTCATTAATAGTTGATTCATGAACAAACTAACAATGCATGTTATTGTGCATCACGAATCATACAATGATCTAGGTATCAATAACAATGAAGCAGCTTGACACTTGGGTGTTTGAGCATTAAGCGGAGCTCAGAACAAACTGACATGCATGCACCTTTGCATCTAAGTGAGAAGCGTCTGAGTCACCATCATTTGAATTGACAAACTAATAATGTGTGCCATTGTGCATTGGGAATGAACACACAATGGTCTAGGTATCAATAGAAATCTTACAACAATTGCTTCAAATGACCTAGGTATCGATATCAATCTTGCAACACGTGTTTCAAATGATCTAGGCATCAATAACAATCTTGCAACATGTGTTTTGAATGATATAGGTATCAATAGCATTCTTGCAGCACGTGTTTCGAATGAGCTAGGGATCAATAACAATCTCCCAACATGTGTTTCAAATTATAAATGGATTCATTAACAATCAACCATGAACAAACTAATAACATGTGCTATTGTGCCACAAGAATGAGACGATGTACTCTGTTTCTATTAATCCTAAGAAGAAATGCATAAGAAAAATATGATCAAAGGAGATGAGATGTATGTGATGTGGGATGATGCTCTTACTAATCTGCTTAGTCATGACTCGAACTCCTCTTTACAACTATGGAGATTTGGACCTAGGTTTGTGCAGATTTATGTGAAACTTGTTACCAATGGGTAGAGGAGAATTGATCCCCAAACCACCTAGGTAGATGACTAACGTAGAATTAGGAATCATCTCATGCCCATCAATAACTCTATAACTCTATAACATAAACATGTCATATCTTAAAACATAGATACCACAGAGAAACACCTTACAACATAAATATCTATCAACATAATTATGTCATTATGTACACAATTTCCTTCGTGGGATAAGATCTAGCGAGTACACCCTCAATTACCTATTTGAAGGATAATATTTTCTTAAATGGGAGGATATCCATCCAATACCACCTTACTTACTTATCTATAACGTATGTCTTTCATTGAGTGGGGCAACACGTCTCTATTATTTTTTCATAAAGGAATATGACATTCCCCTTTATGTATAATCATCAATGGAATACTTTCAAGTATTCATCAATGGAGATACTATTCGTCAAGCAATAATGATAATGGAGAGGGTGGAGAGTACAAGCAAGGTCTAGGCAACCAAGGGTTGGAAAAGGAAGGTATGGCAACCTATGGTTGTTGGTTTTTTTCCCCTATGATTGGTCGCTACTCGGATGATTCGGTGCTACTTGGATGCTATGTTATCTATCTACTAAACAATAGTTGACTATCCTAATTACAAAATCTCAAATTTTCGTATTGGCCTTTTTAATAATCCATGACTTTAGAATTTATGTAGATTTATTCTCATTTCAAGGACTTCATCTTTTTGTTTGTTAGCATGATCCATTGAATCTTTTTGTTTGTTAGCCATCCTTTACTTTGTGATATATTGATTGTGATTGATATTGAATACTATACTCCCAAGGAATGAACCTTACTCAAGTTCACTTATTATTATAATTGTTCATCTAGGTTTATTTCCTCACCATTTTCTTTTCACGTATGAATCATCGGTTATCAACCCTTATATATAAATAGAGAGAGAGTTATCCAATCATATATATACACATGCCCTAATTTTCTTCACATCTAAACCTTAATTCCTTAATTTTTCTTGGTCATAACTTTGTTCGCATATAAATCCTATTTTTTCTTCATTTTGTCATATTTGTGTTCACATTTAATTCTAAATTTTCTTTACTTTGTCATATCTTTGAATGTAGGTCGTATTCAATACTATACTTCGAGAGAAGAAAGCTTACTCAAGTTAACTTATTAGAGTCAATAAGCAAGAATTATATGCTTTACCCTTTTCTTCTTATATATAAATGTTCCTTATAAATGCAAAGAGAGTTGACTAAACATATAATATATTGATTGTAATTTTATTCTCATTTATTTTTTTATTATTATTATTTATAATTGCATTAATTTAATATTTAATTATATGTAAATAGAGTAAGTTAAAAAGTGATAATTTTTTTTCTTTCAATTTTAATATAAAATTTGTTGGAAGTTATAATTTCATTTGTTTGATGAAAACTTTGACCATGAAATTTTACCTTTAAGGATTTTAAACCATTTTACAAAGTTTCTTGCTTTTATGGAAAAACTTACATTGGTGAAATTGGTTCTTCAATAAAAAATTGTACCAAGAAACATGCAATTGATATCAACCATACTTAAATTAACACCTCCACTCTAGTTGATCATGTTAACAAGACCAAGCACCACATGTGTATTAAAGATATCGAAGTCCTAGCCAATATCGATCACTACTTAGAAAATGTAGGGAAGCTATTGAGATTGAAAAACACCCCAATAACATAAACCAAGATGACAATTAGAAGATTAGTAAGAATTGGATTCCGACCTTATGTCAATTAGATAAATCCTATAGACCTTATGTGGCTAATGTAATTTTGATAATATTAATTTTAAAATTAAAATTAAAATTAAAATTAATTTAATTAATAATCTTCTAATCCAAAAAAATATTTAATATCTATAATATTATCAATTTTTAGTCTGGTGGGTTAGCTCGAGTGGTTGAGATTTGTTCTTGTAAGCAGGAGGTCTTGAGGTCAAATCCTTGGGTGGCTATGCATAGATCGTAATAGGGCCTCACTTGATGTTCCCACTGGGTTACGACATATTAACTTATAGAAAGGATGAACTTCCCTATTCTTTTTATCAATTTTCAAAATTTTAATTAATTTTATATATATATATATATATATATATATATATATAAACACACACACATATATATATATAAACATAACAAAACTCATTGATAATATAAAAAATTCATTAATAATAAAATAAATTAATTAATCAATTATAAGTATATTTTGAGCATAAACTTAAAATAAGAATAAAATATTAAAATTAAATTAAAAAACACTTTAATATTAAAATTAAATTAAAAAACACTTTAATATTAAAATTATAGTCAAGGTCAAATCTTTGGGTGGCTATGCATAGAGTGTAATAGAGCATCACTTGATGTCTCCACTAGGTTATGATAGGTTAACTTGTAGAAAAAATGGGCTTCCCTATTCTTTTTATTAATTAATAAAAAATAAAAATATAAACCTAACAAAACTTATTGATAATATAAAAAATTCATTAATAATAAAATAAATAAATTAATCAATTATAAGTATATTCTAATCATAAACTTAAACTTAAAAATAAAAATAAATATTAAAATTAAATTAAAAAACACTTTAATATTAAAATTAAATTAAAAAAACACTTTAATATTAAAATTATATTTGAGTTTGAGCTCTCCATAAAAAAAGATTTGCCAACTCCTTTAATGTGAATTCTTGTTTTGATATTAATGGAATGATTTAAATATTTTATTTTTAATGTGAATTTTTGTTGAAATATTAATTTAATAATTTAAATTTTTATGTATATAAGAAAAAACGTTTTTTTACTTTTAAAAGGTTTGATAAATCAAAATTAGTCTTATATGCATTAATAACCATCACCACCACCATCATTAATATATATACTTCTATTATAATCATAAAATTGATTTTTACACCATCCCTTAAATTATTATTTTTTTTAAAATATTTTAAACATATTAAATTACAATAAAATAATATTTGAATTAATAAAAAATAAATTTAAATAACTAGTTTATATTAAAATATATAGTCCACATTAAAAAAAACTAATTAAAATATGTTTTCTTACCATTATTAATATAAATTTAGATTTGGATTTCCTCTTCATATTCATTTATTTCTTCCTAATGATGGAACAAGACATTGATGATGGAACACAATGATTTGGTTCGAAATCGAAACCCAAAAGATGGATGTAGTATCTCCAAAATGTTTTAATGAAACTCTCGCAATAAATCTAAAAAGACCTAAATCGTTAGAATTTCAAAAAAAAAAATGGATTAGAAGGAACTTTGCTTCACTAGAAAAACAAAATAAACTCACCGAAAAATTTGAATTTGTTTACTTTTTAACTCACTCCAAAAACAATTACTTCAATCATTATTAAGTGTCCACATATATTTCTACAAAAGATAGGTTTGTTGTTGCTAAATTTTCATTTTAAAAATATGATATAGTTGTTGTATGCCATATAATATGGAAGTAACCTTTGCTTAGGGAATGGGATTGGAAACTAATAACCAAGCAGAATAGTATGCTATATACATGGGGATGGAGATCATCACCTTCCTCAAGATGCAAAAATCCTTTATACTTGGAGAGTCTCTTCTTGTTATCAGGTAAGCAAGGAAAATAATATGTAAGGAAGGAACCATCAATGTCAGAGTCCATAAGAGAATTTTTGAAGACCCCAAGCAAGTCAAGGAGGCCAACCTTCTTCATATCAAAAGATATAATAACTAAATTGTTGATAGGCTTGCCAATGAATTGGTAACTTTGGACATAGGGGTTTGTATAAAAATTGGAGGCCATCCATTCTGGTGGTGGCTCCCCTAAGGATATTAAGATGTTATCTCTACGAAGATCACCCGATTCATAATTTAGTGGCCATTATAAACAAGGGCGTGTTTTACACCTACCATGCACTCTCTCTCATGGGTACAAGTGTATGTTCAAATTTAATCCAAGTGAGGGAGACTCTTCCCCCTTGTGGATCCCTCTTTTCCCTTGCTCCTTTACTGGTTATTTTGCCCTATATAGAGCTCAATTTGTGTTTGGGTAATTATGGTGGGAGATCTTTGCTAAGAGGTATATTTGACACATGGACTTGTGGTAAAGTTTGTACAACGACATCAAATGGAAGGAATTGGTAAGGTTCTATCTAGGGCACGTGGTTTTTTTTGAAAGGTAAGGGAATTGTTTGTCTTCCTATGGCTCTTGCCTTCCCTCTCAATTTTGCTCAAGTAGTTCACAAGTACAACGGAGAATAGGGTGAATATATTATCTCGTCTTGTATGCTTGTGTTTGTCTACAATTATGTTTCAAGGACTTCAATTTGGGGAAGGTCAAGAGACCTGGGAATCTTGAATCCCTCTTCAAGGATGAGTATGGCGCACTCTCGTAATTAGGATTGAGTTGTAGGGAGAGTGCAAAGTGATATCAATGAAATTTAAATTATGATGAGAAGAATCAATACACAATGAACAGTCTGAAAGGAGCAATGGATCAAATCTCTTCTCATATAGCACGTAAGGATTCAAGGTATGGTGATTTCGAGAAGATAGTTACTATGCAGGGGGTCAAATTAAGAAGATGATAAATGAGGCAAAAGCAAATTTCAATATTTTTCTAAGTTTAACACAAGGCAATCAATCCTAGAACAAATCTTTTGTTGGTACTAGGCAAATTGAGGAGGATTTAGTAAAGAAACTTATAATGCCCAATCTGGAACTTACAAACCCTTAGGGTCCAGCTAATGAGGAGAAATAAGAGGAAGAGGCACAAAACAATCATGAATTTTGTTAAAACTCTATTTTTATGTACTTTTTCTGTATCTTTTTGTTATGTCAATATGCAAGAATATTGTTTTGAGGAAATCTGAAGGTAGTGCTAGATAGAAAAGCTCAGATCATGATGGCTTGGTGAGGGAGATCGACAAATATGCAAATAAATGATTAAAAATATTCCTAAGAACTATCTTTTGATTTCAAAGAGTTTAGAGGTAGGGAGGGGAGAAAGAGCCTACATATTGAAGCATGACAGTTTGGTGGATTGGGATTTGTTGATCCTTCCGTGCTTGTTGCATTTGTATCTTCACCAAATGATTTGCACAAAATTAATAAACACCTTTATCATTTCCTCTTAACCATAAAACTAATTAATAACTTTGAAACTAAGATCTTATACATGAAATCAACTCATAGAGACAATGATAATGACATACATTCGGGGAAAATAAGATTCATTTGCATTAAATAGATGAATAATTACACTTGCAACCTTGGTTGCATTGACGGTTTCATCCTTCTTCCCTTTGCCTTTGATCACCAAGATCTATGGAAAACATAGATTGATTGCCCTTCCGAAAGTGTTCCAACTCTCTCAAATTCTCTCTAAAAAATTCCTCCTCTAGCCTCTACCCTAAAGGCTTCTTTTATAGCCTTAGATTAGGTCAAATAGGTGGTAATCCCAATGTGGGTGAAGATCCCAATGTTGCATATACCGTATTCATATTTTCTCCATAATTGAACTTTTTCACCTTTTAATTCAATTTTTCAAGGATTTTCCTTCATTTTAAGCTTGTAGTGACCTTTTTACCTTTGATTTACCAACTTGATGACCATAGTTTCCTCTTAAGTGTTGAATCTAGTAACCACTTGCACCTTTCTTCTAGGAAAGTAGTGATCATGCCATGGAAAAAAGTACTTTATCTCGGTGATTTTACTCAATCTTCATGTTGGAGTGGAATTAGTATGTGCTTTCGACCCTTACCATTGAGGGTGTTAAATATTGTGATAACGCATTTCTCCTAATGTGTGAGGTCAAAAGCGTAGTTGATGATTCAAATGCATTAACTAAATAACTAATAATATTGATTGAAGGGATAAGGAGAAGAACCATAGACGCAAGAGTTGGAAAGCACGTGTAAGAAAAACAAGGTAATTTATGAAATATATAATAATATTCCCGAGGAGGGTATACCCTACAGGTTCAGTGGTAAACAAGCATGGCCACAAACAATACATAGTGGATCCATGTCAAAAGTACAGCTTGAGAAAGTAAACATGCACTATGGTAAGTGCGACCTATCAATGCCTTCATTGTACTTCAACATGGTTGTTTAATCTTGCGCAACTCGAGAAACTAGCATTGATGAGTGATACTATTGTTTGTCCTAAGGTATTCAACCCAAACTAATGATAGTATGAGTTTATATCATGCGAATAAATGAACTATAGTCGAGCATAACAAGACACCATCTGATCATTGGTCATTGATGTATACCCTTGACCATGCGAGGGTGCCCATCAATAATGATGATGGATTCCAAGGTATCAAGTACAATCTAACAAGTGTGGATAGATGACTTGTGGTTGAACACTTGTATAATCAAACAATTAGGGGTCATTGATGTATACCCATTGTCATTTGTGAGGAAACCTGCCACTAATGACTATAAGATCCAAGGTACTTTGTGGTTCCTAGATCCACTTCTTAGAAAATGATTTGCCGTCGATAGGAAAAGATCCAACGAAAGAAGGGCCATAATGTATCCCACATCAACCAACATGAAACATATATCAAAGGTTTGATATAATCTAGTAGAGTTGATAAGATCTAACACTGTATACTGACACTAGGAAGGCCGACATGATTGGTCAAGAATATTTTAGGAATTTCCAACAACGTTTTAACTTCCCTTGAAAACAGAACACGACACATAGTGACACTTGGAAACATAAGGCTCAAGTAACTGACTTTAATAAAATCCACCAACACCAGATGCATTAAGGTATGCCCCATAATGATGGGAAGGATAACCCATTAGTGGAGTTTTGTTCATAATCATTGTACAATTTCTTAAGGAAAATGTGGATGAATTGGGTGCACTGATAATTGAAGCAAATATTTGTCGTGTTCAAGGGAGACAAGGACTGACTGTTGTAATTCTTCAAGTGTTGAATCCCCTAATCCACTTTTTGGATTTTATATTTTTCAATGTTTTTTTTCCTTTTTCATTTATAAGCTTGAAAAAGAATAAATAATGTTATAGTACTTTGGAGGAAATGAGTGTCTCAAGGATGTGCACCTACATTCCAATGGCACGAGTCAGGACAAGGAAAGGATAAATTTGCAAATAGGGGATAAGCTAGTTATATACACTCATAAAAATCCCTCCAGGGACAAAGTTCAATTGAACAAGAGCAATGGTTTATAGATGTCAAGTAGCAAAAAATGACTACAAAGGCAGTGAAGCAACATAAGAAACAAGAAACAAAGTAGTAGGCATAGATGCACAAGTGTGTATTTTAACAACTGCTAGTGTAAACTAACAAAAAATAGGGATCCATCAAGAATTGGCCAAAAAGTTATGAAAGAGAAATTTGTAGTCTCAAACTCCAAGTCATGATGGTACTAATAGGGCTCCCATGCCTATGAGAAAAACTTAGCATGGGCATCAAAATGGCAATAGGGTGCTGACTACAATGTCCCATGTTCAATAAGCTCTTCTATTGGAATGGTGGAAAATGAAGATAGGATGGGATGACACATCGACTTCCAATAGGTTCGACCCAAGGGGAAATTTGGGCGGCAAAATGTTCAAATGCATCGTAATGAATGGATAACCTAAACCTATATGTGAGGTTCTAAATATACATGATCAGATCAAGGAGCGTGTAAAGCATGCTCCTATACTTGGGTACTTTAAACTAAGTATTATCCCATTGAATCCATAAAATATACCCTTAGGTGGGTGTAACCAAATGTTCATAACTTCAAGGGTAGCTTCATATGAATATAAAATGTTATCCCATATGGGAAAAATGATCAGATCATATTCCTCCTGCAAGGAAAGACTTTAATTCAAATTTTCCGAAGCCATTTGAATAGCTTGGTATGAAAATTATACATCAGATAATGGTAAGCTTGGCTCAGATGCATCGCATTCCGAATAATTGGGCTCTAGCCCTTCATCATTTTCCATTAAAAACGTTATGTCGAGGTTACATGCAATGTGGTATAGGCATCCAATAGAATGGGTTTAGGAAAAAATGATAATGGGAAGTAGGCCACAGATGTTACGATGAACACTTGAGCAACTTGAATGGTGGGCATTGGTGGAGGGATAGTAAAAGTTCCTTGAGGGAAGAATTCTTAAACATTCCTACCCCAACATATTGAATTACCTTTTATGAATCCCCAATGAAAGTACATTTGAATGGACAATAGTGTCAGGCATGTAGTAATTTAATTGGTCGATTGTAACGATATTCCCTTGATGAGGGAAACAAATCACTCAGAAAACTGAATATACTACCGCCGTCATTGCATGTATCCAATTACATCCCAATAGAAGATTGTAATCTATGGGCGCATCCACTACCTTAAATTCAATTGTAACTGTCTTACCCACCAATTCAATTGGATATGCATCGATAAGACGGTGAGGTGGGAATGAATGTTTGAAAAATGCCTTGACCATAGTATGAGATGAGACTAAGGTGGGTGATCCTAACGCTTGCTAAAATTTTAATGACATAACACAAGTAGAGGCCCCTTCATCAACGACGGTTTGAAATATGTTCTTTCCATGAGATGCCACTTTAATATGAAAATCGATCTACGAAGGGAGAAGGCATGTCAAGTGGTCCAAGTCAAATGTGATCAAGTTAGTGTCAGATGGATCAACAACAATGATAGGAGATAATAGTGCATCTAATTTTGCATGACAACTCTGCAATACCTCCAAGTCCGACATGGCACAAGCTGCTTGAGCTAGGTCCTCAACAACATTGTAGTTGTTAGCAACTCGTGCATTAGGATTATGGGTTGTTCTATGTAGTGAACCTTTGCGAGGGCAAGGTACCATATCAATGGTTGGTTTCTCAATGGAGAGTAAACCACTTGACTATGATGACAATGAATTCAAAGGAATAGGAGGTGCATCGTAAAAGCGAGCCTTGATTTGGATATTATCCCCATGATTACACATGAATACACTAGCATTGGGAAAATTGACCCCTTGTAGGGGGTTAGCCTGGTTTCCTCCTTGTGAATGTACTAGTGTTGTAGCAACCATTTGTTGTTGCTGCTACGAGAAAGGTTGTGAAAAAACAATGGGTTCTTTTTTCCCACCGCATTGAGCCATTATGCGTTCAACTTCCTCCATATGAGGGCACCGATCAATATGATGATCTCCCTGAAAATATTGCAAGGGTACTTATATTTTCTTTTCTCTTGGGTACCCCCAGTTGGAGTGTTCATAATGGGTGTATCTCATGTCCTAGGATTCACATTTTGCTTTTTCTTTTGTTTCTTCTTCTTTCCTTTAGGTTTTGCGGATTGAACTGTAAGGACATACGAAGTCTGAGTAGGAGTTGCAGGTTTCTATTGTTCCTATACATCTATAGGTTGAGGGTTTTGAACATACAATATTTGTCCCATTTGTTGGGTAATCCGAACAAGTTGATTGAAAGAACCTATCACGCCATTGGCATGGGGGCCCTGAGGTGGCCTAGCTGTATTGGACGTAGGTCGTGCAACATGGGGTATCAAATCATAAAGTGTGCCAGATTGTGAATATATCAAGTCCATCTACTAGGCACTCTGAATGATTTGTTCCTCATTCATGGTTCTTGACATAGGCACATAATTTGCAAGACTAGTAAAAAATGATTTCACAAACCAATATGCTAAGAATGAATCTGGGATATTTTCTTTGATAAGTCTCTCATGCCTCTGCCACTGATGAATATGATCATATATATGAGTTGTAGTAGTTTGTCGAAGCAAAGTTAATAGTTGTGTACCTCTTTCATAGCAAATAGGTAGTTGAGAATGTGCCAAAAATACCATATCTAAGGAGGAAAAGTCCGTTAATGAGCCATGAGGTGATTCGATATACCATTTTGGAGTGCTTCCCATGAGTGTTTGCTGAAACAAATGCAGCCTGATACTATCATCAACTAGGGAGTTGGATGAACACCATAATTGGAATGTCATCACATAGTTAGATGAATCATCTCTTGTTCGCCCATCATACTTTGATATGTCCAATGGAATTCTGGTTGGTATTGTTGTCCACCCATTCAAATGTAGAACTAGATCATTAGTCAACCAGGATGACTTCAGTAGATTGAGAGTAGATAAAAATGGAGATCTAATTGGTGTAATTGTAGATTCTTGATGCATGGGTGGAGCTTAATGGCCCCATTTATTTTTTCCATGGAACTGGTTGGAATTCCAAGGTACATTACCTCCTTGCGGAGGTGGGCCCAAAAAATATTGGTTACTTCCTAGGACATGACCATTCCATTGCGGAATGGGGTTGATGTTGGGATTATTCCCCCATGGCATAGTACCTGTGGTGTAGGGATGATTACCCCCATGGATCGTGCTAGTATAAAGTGGAGGATGACCCCCCTAGGCATTACCACTCATCCATGGAGGATAATTCCAATTGGCATTCATTGTTGAAGCTTCGATGCTTCCTCTAGGAATATTAACATTCCAAGGAAAATAGTTACCCCCATAAGTAGGACATGGCAATGTATTTGGAATACCAAGAGTATTTTGATGCCATACTTGTGTGTGTGTTGTATGTGACTAACGATCCCAACCATATGGAACACCCACGTTCGGTTGAGTAGACTCACCAATGGGTATAACTGGAGATGAAGTAGACCTACTTCCGGGATTCAACCCCTGAACTATAACAACCGACACTGAAGTGCTAGTTGAAGTCATACTAGGAACATGCATGCTGGATGATTGGATCGATATAATGATAGATGGCATTCAAAGAGGAATAATACTTGGAGTAAAGGCGCATTGGTTGAAGTAGAAGCTTGATGACCTCCTGCAACCATCTGGGGTTCAGTGGGTGTGGATCCATGGAGTTTTGACGAAGACCTCAAATCAAATGGTGTTTATTTTGTGTGTCTCCAACATTCAAAAGAGACGCTAGATCTTCCGATGATTGACTAATAACCAGTACCACCGGATCGGTACTATCCGTTAAAGGAGGATTAGTGTAATCAAGTGAATGATCTTCTGGGGTTTCAATGTCGAATGGAGCGAGTTCATCAACTGTGTCTGAGTTTGATTCGTGATATGATAATGAAAGTATATACTAAGGTGGAATATATTATTCTCTAATGATATTGCATATGCAAATGGTTGGTTTCGGTTTTGAGTCACTTGAAATTGACTCTTGTATGCGTTTCTGCGTAGCAGTGGGGCCAACAAACTTTGGTGAATATCCTATTTGTCGCCTTGAATGACAGTTTAGGGGGTAAGACACTTTGAAAAATGGAGTGAGGATTGCTTTAATAATGTATAATCTACAAAAAATACAACCCTATGTCTGGCCAGACTTAATTAACTACCACAACAACACGCAACTACAAAAATGTCCTAAAATATTCAACAAGCAAACCACTTTTCCAAAAACCAAGGTTAGTGAAATGTTGAGATAGGATGCCTTCGAACACAATAGTTACCAAGGGATTTTAAGTCCTCAATAACCACTATACGAAGGTGCGAAAGAGACAATTATGGTAACCTTCCTACAATCAATCGCCAGGGGTGCAAGTACTTTCCTTTGACTAGCATCTTCCTAAGGAGTTGAAATGAAGAGTTTATGTCCGTATAAGGTATCACAAGTGTTTCCCACAAGCAATCACCTAGGTATAGTCCTAGGAAAATCAACTATGGTTACCACTTCACAAATCAACGACCGAGTGAAATAATCGACAGTCAGAATAAGGTGTTTGGGTAGGGAACGTGAGACGAATTTCCTAGACCCAAAATTTTGACAAAGTGATGTTACCCTGAGGATTTGTCACCTTGTTAAAACCCTGTTTACGTGTGAATCCCACTAACCAAGAAAAGAGGGGATACCACTTTATTTGTCTATATTAGACCTTGTGCTTGATGCGTGTGTTAGGCACACTTTCCCAACAAGCGTCTCTTGCTAGTGATGGATTTATCAATCAATAGTAATTGCTAGTTTCAAAGTTTCGTGGCCTTGGAGATGTTAAATATCCAATCCTATTCCAAGGCCCTATCCCTAAGCTTGTTGGTTTGCTCTCAAAATGAAGTCTTGATTAATTTTAAATTAAGTGCACTCATTTTATGGTAATTCAATTAGGTTTGAGAATTATGGCCTGCAACTGATATGGTGTCATATGACTCGATATGTGAAACCAATCAATGCATTGAATGATTACGAAATACTCTCTTCCTTTTGATGAACCTCTAATTATCAACAAAGGGAGAGGCTTCTATTCTTCTTTAAACCGTGCAATGTGAAATTAATCTAAAAATCCAATCAACTCTTTGTTTGAAAATAATTTTTTAAGGTAGAAGCACAACTTCAAACTTTCTTCTTTTCAACAAGCCCTCAAATCCAACAAAATGGTGAAAGAAGTTGATTATTTTTCTAATGTAAATTGCATGCAACACTTCTTGAAGTTGATATTGATGATTAAATTTCTTGAAAAGACTTGCAACACATGCGAATTCAAATCAAATTTACCACTTCCAAACAATTTTTCTTATGAGTTTCGATTGATAAAGGTTTTTCAAGAGCACGCAAACAAAGGCTGCTTTATACTAATCCTTTTAATCCAAAAGCAATATTTACCCAAGAATATTTATAGGAATCATACACCCTATGGAATGAAAGGAAATTTCAGATTGAAACCACGATCTCCCCGAATCAAAATGGCGTGGAAGCAAAAATCGACAAATCCTACTAAAAAACATCTAATTACTAAACATTTTTTTTATTATCAATTTTGGAGATGCAAACTTGAAACTTTTCAAACACAACGAGCTAAAATGATTTCAAATTGCTACAATATTGTCGCTAATGCTATCTAATGTGGTTCACAAGTCTATAATTAAAATATATCAAACAATCTATAGGCAATACAACTCATGAACACGCAACAAACAACAATTGTTGAAATTCAAAATTTTGAATAAAAGTGTGAATAAACCCCTAAAACATTCAAATCACTTGAAAAATAAAGCAATAGGGTAGTATATCATGACCTACAGTCTATAGATAATGCATGTCAAAGATTGAGGCACAATTTGAGCAAAAAATCAATTTTTCAAGTTGAAAAATGGCCTTTTCCACATCCAGTCGTCCTTGTTTGGCCCATAAGAGCGACTGGGAGGAGGCGAGTCGCTATTGTTTAGCCCATAAGAGTGACTTTGAGGTAATGTCACCACTATTTGGCAATCAAGAGCAAATATGGAGGCTGATTATCTCTTTTGAGGGCCTTAAAGGTGACCTACGATGCTCCAAATGGGTCCAAACTCTCCCAAATTAATCCTAGAGGTTGGATGAATGGATCTAAAGCACTAGAACATTCAAATATTAGGGAAAAATATGATCTAAAAAAATCATTTTAAAATGAAGTCCTTCCCCAATATAGTCGCCATTTCTATTTTGAGTAAATTTGAAGGCAGTGCTAGATAGCAAAGCTCAAATCTCCTGATGGCTTGGTGAGGGCCATCGACAGAGATGCAAATAAATGTTTAACAATATTACTAATATCTATATTTAGATTTCAAAGAGCTTAGAGGTAGGGAGAGGAGAAAGAGCCTACATCTTGTAGTGTGATTGTTTGGTAGATTGGGATTTGTTGATCCTTCCTTGCTCCTGTGTTCATATCTTCACGAAATGACCTGCACAAAATTAACAAAGACCTTTGTCATTTCCTCTTAACCACAAAGCTAATTAATAACATTGAAATTAAGATCGAATACATGAAATAAAATAATATACACAATGATAATGACATACATTGGGGGGAAATAGGATTGATTTGTATTAAATAGATGAAGAATTACACTTACAACCTTGATCAAACCAGTCTTCTTGCTCATCCAAGAACACTAGAAACACAACCCATAATGAGTTTAATGGATCAACTTGCACCATGATAAATGGCATGAATAAAGGCTAGTGGGTATAGGGTTCGATCCCATTTATAGTCTCTAGGTTCAACTCGCTCGCATGTATGCATGAATATTCACCTTCGCATTGACAGTGCCATCCTTCTCTAGAGTCCATGTTCTATCTCCTTTTCCCTTAGCCCTTGAACACCAAGATATATGGAAAACAATTATTGATTGCCTTCCGACAATGTTCTATCTCTCTCAAGTTCTCTCTCAAAAATTCCTTAGCCTCTACACAAAGGATTCTTTTATAGCCTTAGATTAGGTCAAACAGGTTGGAATCCCAATGTGGGTGAAGATCCCAATGTTGCATGCACCTTATTCACATAATTGAACTTTTTTTCACCTTTTAATTCACTTTTTCTTGGATTTTCCTTCATTTTAAGCTTGTAGTGACCTTTTTAGCTCCAATTTAGCAACTTGATAACCATAGATGCCTCTTAAGTGTTAAATCTAGTAACCACTTGCACCTTTCTTCTAGGAAAGTAGTGATTAGGCCCTAGAAAATGTAATTTATCTCAGTGATTTTACTCAATCTTCATGTTGGGGTGGACTTAGTATGTGCTTTCGAATCTTACCATTGAGGGTGTTAAATATTGTGATAACAAATATATAGCCATAATCTCTTTGTGAAGGATGTTGACACATATAGAGTTAACCTAGCTGACATTTTTTTATAATGTATATCCAATGGGATGGGACCAATTTTGGGGAACAAAGAAACATTAGGATTGTATGTAAATTTCTTGTTTTATTCCTCAACCTTTTAATACAAAATATTTAGTTGCTTCCATTTAAAAAAACATACATTCTTCAAATTATTAACAATAGTTCATTAGTCTATTATTGACTATCAAATGAACTTCTCTAATCATATTAAGATTTATCAAACAACATATTTGTTATAAGTACATGGGTTGGCATGAAGGAGTGGGATTGTATTTGATCCCAGAGTACGTACAATTTCTACCATATCATGTGGCTTGGGTATAACTCTCAACAATCAAGCTGAAATATATGCCTTATATATATGTCTGGAACATGCTTCAGAGTTGGGAATTCGTTATGTCGTGAGCTCCCCATGCAATCGTGGCTACCCTAATTATGTTTTTTATGCAAGAAAAAATCTTTGTTATAAATGCAATCCATTGCCATTTTGATGTGCATTGTATCGAGTGGTACGTCCCACAGGGTTCCTTTGATCAAAATTTAATTGTGAGTAGGCCTTATCATCCTTCACATGCATCAGTTCACTTGGAATCAAGAACTCTCTCAATCTGTCCGCCCCTCGGTGTTATTTTAGACTGAAGGTTCTTTATATAAGGTGGTACTCTACTCTGTTGATTTTTCCTGATAATGTTGGAGGGCTTCTATTTTATTTGGAATGCTTGAGTTTGTTTCCTGGAATTCTGTCACCTTCACTTGCCCCTCGGGGGATTGGCATGGGTGATTCTTAGATATTTATGGTGGGGAAGTTCTTAGTTTGTTAGTTTTTGGTGGAAGTACAAATATTACTCTTCTCTCGTGGACTTGGCATTTATGGGATTACATTGCCCTGATAAGTGCGATTTGTATCTTTTCCCTTGCAATTCATAGCTTCAGTGTTTTTCAACTCTCAATGCTGGTTAATTTTTGTCATGTTGGTCCATTCCTTTGGGTTGAGGTGGTGGGAATCCAAGTTGTTGTTGCTAATTTAGATTCTCAGAGTCATGATTGCTTATTCAATTCAATAGTCTTTGGATATAGTGGTCTTGTTGGGCTTCTTCTCAGTACCTATTATGTAGTTTATGAGAGCTATTTATATCCTACTATTGAGGTGAATTTACTTTCAATTTCAGGATACAATAACTGTGTTTGTATCCTTTCGACCCTTACCATTGAGGGTGTTAAATATTGTGATAACACATTCCCCCTAATGTGTGAGGTCAAAAGCGTAGTTGATGATCAAAATGCATTAACTAAATAACTAATAATATTGGTTGAAGGGATAAGGAGAAGAACCATAGATGCAAGAGTTGGAAAGCACATGCAAGCAAAACAAGGTAGTTTCCCAAATATATAATAATCTTCTCGAGGAGGGTATACCCTACATGGTCAGTGGTAAACAAACATGGCCACAAACAATACACAATGGATCCATGTAAAAAGTACAACTTGAGAAAGTAAACATGCACTATGGTAAGTGCGACCTATCAATGTCTTCATGGTACTTCAACATGGCAGTTTAATATTGCGCAACTCGAGAAAATAGCATTAATGAGTGATACTATTGTTTGTCCCAAGGTCTTCAACACAAACTAACAATAGTATGAGTTTATATCATGCGAATAAATGAACTATAGTCGAGCCTAACAAGACACCATCTGATCACTGGTCATTGATGTATATTATTGACCATGTGAGGGGGCCCACCAATAATGATGATGGACTCCAAGGTATTGAGTACAATCTAACAAGTGTGAATAGATGACTTGTGGTTTAACACTTGTAGAATCAAACAATTAGGGGTCATTGATGTATACCCACTGTCATTTGTGAGGAAACCTGCCACTAATGACTATAAGATCCAAGGTTTTCCGTGGTTCCTAGATCCACTTCCTAGAGAATGATTTGGCGTCTATAGGAAAAGATCCAACGGAAGAAGGGCCATAATGTATCCCACATCAACCAACATGAAACATTTTTTTTTTCCATGTGGTTCACTTTAATCGGCTTAGCCGACCGCTACATCCACGAAATAATTTCCGACGGACCCGCCCCGAAGGGGTTTCCGCCCTACGGCCGCTGCGTGCCTAACCCCAAGAGGGTCTATGAGGATGGATCCCGCGACCTCGCATGCTGGGAGGCCTAACTTCCAAGAACTCAACCGATCGAGCTAACTCTTGGGGCTTAACCAACATGAAACATATATCAAAGGTTTGATGTAATCTGGTAGAGCTGACAAGATCTAACACTATATACTGACACTAGGAAGGATGACATGATTGGTCAAGAATATTTTAGGAAAGACCAACAATGTTTTAACTTCCCTTGAAAACAGAACACGACACATAGTGACACTTGGAAACATAAAGCTCCAGTAAACGAATTTAATGAAATCCACCAACACCAGATGCATTAATGGATACCCCATAATGATGGAAAGGATAACCCATTAGTGGAGTTCTGTTCATAATCATGGTACAATTTATTAAGGAAAATGTGGATGAATTGGGTATACTGATAATTGAAGCAAATATTTGTCATGTTCAAGGGAGACAAGGACTGATTATTGTAATTCTTCGAGTGTTGAAATGGGAATGAATCCCCTAATCCCCTTTTGGATTTTATATTTTTCAATGTTTTTTTTCCTTTTTCATTTAGAACCTTGAAAAAGAATAAATAATGTTATAGTACTTTGGAGGAAATGCGTGTCTTAAGGACGTGCACATACATTCCAAGGGCACGAGTCGGGACAAGGAAGGATAAAGTTGCAAATAGGGGATAAGCTAGTTATGTACACTCATCATAATCCCTCCAGGGATAAAGGTCAATTGAACAAGATCAATGGTTTATAGATGTAAAGTAGCAAAAAATGACTGCAAAGGCAATGAAGCAACATAAGGAACAAGAAACAAAGTAGTAGGCATAGATGCACAAGCGTGTATTTTAACAAATGCTAATGTAAACTGACAAAAAATAGGGATCCCATCAAGAATTTTCCAAAAATGTATGAAAGAGAAATTTGTAGTCTCAAACTCCAAGTCATGATGGTACTAATAGGGCTCCCATGCCTATGAGAAAAACTTAGCATAGGCATCAAAATGGAAATAGGGTGCTGACTACAGTGTCCCATGTTCGGTAAGCTCTTCTATTGGAATGGTGAAAAATGAAGATAGGATGGGATGACACACCGACTTCCAACAGGTTCGACCCTAGGGGAAATTTGGGTGGAAAAAGGTTCAAACGCATCGTGATGAATGGATAACCTAAACCTATATGTGAGGTTCTAAATATACCTGATCATATCAAGGAGCTTGTAAAGCATGCTCCTATAATTGGGTACATTTAAACCATGTATTATCCCAATGACTCCACAAAATATTCCCTTAGGTTGGTGTAACCAAATGTTCATAACTTCAATGATAGCTTCATCTGAATATAAAATGTTATCCCATATGGGAAAAGTGATGGGATCATATTCCTCCTGCAAGGGAAGACTTTAATTCGAATCTGCCGAAGCCATTTGAAGAGCTTGGTATGAAACTTCTACATCATATAATGGTAAGCTTGGCTCGAATGCATCACATTTTGAATAATTGGGCTCTACCCCTTCATAATTTTCCATTAAAAAACGTTATGTCGAGGATACATGCAATGTGGTAGAGGAATCCACTAGAATGGGTTTAGGAAAAAATGATAATGGGAAGTAGGCCACAGATGTTACGATGAACACTTGAGCAAATTGAATGGTGTGCATTGGTGGAGGGATAGTAAAAGTTCCCTTGAGGGAAGAATCCTTAAACATTTCTACCCCAACATACTGAATTACATTTTGTGAATCCCCAATGAAAGTACATTCGAATGGACACTACTGTCAGGCATGTAGTAATTTAATTGGTCGATTGTAACGATATTCCCTTGATGAGGGACCGAATCACTCAGAAAATTGAATATACTACCACCATCGTTGCATGTATCCAATTACGTCCCAATAGAAGATTGTAATCTATGGGCACATCCACTACCTCAACTTTAACTGTAACTATCTTACCCCCCAATTCAATTGGATATGCATCGATAAGTCGGTGAGGTGGGAACAAATGTTCGACAAATGCCTTGAGCATAGTATGGGATGGGACTAAGGTGGGTGATCCTAACGCTTGCTAAAATTTTAATGACATAACACAAGTAGAGGCTCCTTAATCAACGATGATTTTAAATATGGTCTTTCCATGAGATGCCACTTTAATATGAAAATCGATTTATGAAGGGAGAAGGGATGTCGAGTGGTCCAAGTCAAATGTGATCAAGTTAGTGTCAGATGGATCAACAACAATGATAGGAGATAATAGTGCATCTAATTTTGCATGACAACTCTGCAATACCTCCAAGGCCGACATGGCACAAGCTGCTTGAGCTAGGTCCTCAACATTATTATAGTTGTCAGCAGCTCGTGCATTAGGATTATGGGTTGTTCTACATAGTGCGACTTTGGGAGGGAAAGGTACCATATCAATGGTTGGTTTCTCAATGGAGAGTAAAACACTTGACTGTGATGACAATGAATCCGAAGGACTAGGAGGTGCGTCGTAAAAATGAGCCCTCGTTTGGATATTATCCTCTTGATTACATGTGAAGACATTAGCGTTGGGAAAATTTCCCCCTTGTAAGGGGTTAACCTAGTTTCCTCCTTGAGAATGTACTAATGTTGTAGCAACCATTTGTTGTTGCTGTTATGAGAAAGGTTGCGACAAAACAATGGGTTGTTGTTGCCCACCGCATTGAGCCATTATGTGCTGAACTTCCTCCATACAAGGGCATTGATCAGTAGGATGATCTCCCTGAAAATATTGCAAGGGTACTTATATTTTATTTTCTCTTTGGTGCCCCCAGTTGGAGTGTTGATAATGGGTGTAACTCATGTCCTAGGATTATAATTTTTCTTTTTCTTTAGTTTCTTCTTCTTTCCTTTAGGGTTTTTGGATTGAACTGTAAGGACATCCGAAGTCTGAGTAGGCCGATTTGCAGGTTTCTATTGTGCCTGGACATCTATAGGTTGATGGTTTTGAACATACATTTGTCCCATTTGTTGGGTAAGCCGATCAAGTTGTTTGAAAGAACCTATCACACCATTGGCATGAGGGCCCTGAGGTGTCCTAGTTGGATTGGATGTAGGTCATGCAACATGGGGTATCAAATCATAAAGTGTGCCAGATTGTGAATATATCACGTCCATCTACTAGGCACTTTGAATGAGTTGTTCCTCATTCATGGCTCTTAACATAGGCGCATCATTTGCAAGACTAGGCAACAATGATTTCACAAACCAATATGCTAAGAATGCATCTGGGATATTTTCTTTGATAAGTCTCTGATGCCTCTGCCCCTCATGAATATGATCATATATATGAGTTGTGGTAGTTTGTCGAAGAAAATTCAATAGTTTTGTACCTCTTTCATAGAAAATAGGTAGTTGAAAATGTGTCAAAAATACCATATCTAAGGAGGCAAAGTCCATGAATGATCCATGAGGTGATTTGATATACCATTTTGGAGTGCTTCCCATGAGTTTTTGTTGAAACAAACACAACCTGATACTATCATCAACTAGGGAGTTGGATGAACACCATAATTGAACTGTCATCACATAGTTAGATGAATCATCTCTTGGTCGTCCATCATACTTTGATATATCCAATGGAATTCTGGTTGGTATTGTTGTCCACCCATTCAAATGTAGAACTAGATCATTAGTCAACCGAGATGAGTCCAGTAGATTGAGAGAAGCTAAAAATGGATATCTCATTGGCGTTGTCATAGATTCTTGATGCACGGGTGGAGCTTAATGGCCCCATTTAATTTTTCCCTGGAACTGGTTGGAATTCCAAGGTACATTACCCCCTTGCGAAGGTGGGCCCCAAAAATATTGGTTACTTCCTAGGACAGGACAATTCCATTGCAGAATGGGGTTGACGGTTGGATTATTTCCCGTTGTCATAGCACCTGTGGTGTAGGGATGATTACCCCCATGGATCGTGTTAGTATAAAGTGGATGATGACCCCCTATCCATTACTACACATCCATGGTGGACAATTCCATTTGGCATTCATTGTTGAAGCTCCGGTGCTTCCTCTAGGAACATTAACATTCCAAGGAAAATAGTTACCCCCAGAAGTAGGACATGGAAATGTATTGGGAATACTAAGAGTATTTTGATACCATCCTTGTGTGTGTGTCATATGTGACTAACCATCCCAACCATATGGAACACCCACGTTCAGTTGAGTAGACTCACCAGTGGGTATACCTGAAGATGAAGTAGACGTACTTCCAGGATTCAACCTCTGAACTATAACAACTGACACTGAAGTGCTAGTTGACATCATACTAGGAACATGCATGCTGGATGATTGGATTGGTATGCTGATAGATGGAATTCCAAGAGGAATAATACTTGGAATAAAGGTGCATTGGTTGAAGTGGAGGCTTGATGACCTCCTACAACCATCTGGGGTTGAATGGGTGTGAATCCGTGGAGTTTTAACGAAGACATGAAATCAAATGGTGTTTATTTTGTATGTCTCCAACATTCAAAAGAGACGCTAGATATCCCGATGATTGACTAAGAACCAGTACCACTAGATCGGTAATATCCGTTAAAGGAGGATTATTGTAATCAAGTGAATGATCTTCTAGGGTTTCAATGTCGAATGGAGTGAGGTCATCAACTATGTCCGAGTTTGATTCGTGAGATGACAATTAAAGTATAGACTAAGGTGGAAGATCTTCTTCTCTAATGATATTTCCTATGTAAATGGTTGGTTTCGGTTTTGAGTCACTTGAACTTGACTCTTGTATGCGTTTCTGCATAGCAGTGGGGCCAACAAAGTCTGGTGAATCTCCCTGTTGTCGCCTTGAATGGAATTTTAGGGGGTTAGCCACTTTGAAAAATGGAGCGAGGATTGCGTATAATAATGTATAATATACAAAACATAGAACCATATGGCTGGCTAGGCTTAATTAATTACCACAACAGTACGCAACTACAAAAATGTCCTAAAATATTCAGCAAGCAAACCACTTTTCCAAAAACCAAGGTTAGTGAAATGTTGATAATATAAGATGCCTTCGAAAACAATAGTTACCAAGGGATTTTAAGTCCTCAATAACCACTATACAAAGGTGTGAAAGAGACAATTATGCTGACCTTCCTACAATCAATCGCCAGGGGTGCAAGTACTTTCCTTTGACGATCATCCTCCTAAGGAGTTGAAATTAAGATTTTATGTCCGTCTAAGGTATCACAAGTGTTTCCCACAAGCAGTCAGCTAGGTATAGTCCTAGGCAAATCAACTATGGTTACCACTTCACATATCAACGACCGAGCGGAATAATCGATAGTCAGGATAAGTTGTATGGGTAGGGAATGTGGGACGAATGTCCTAGACCCAAAATTTTGACAAAGTGATGCCACCCCGAGGATTTGTCACCTTGGTAAAACCCTTTATACATGCCAATACCACTAACCAAGAAAAGAGGGGATACCAATTTACTTATCTATATTAGACCTTGTGCTTGATGCGTGTGTTAGGAACACTTTCCCAGCATGCGTCTCTTGATAGTGATGGATTTATCAATCGATAGGCTAGTTTCAAAGTTTCGTGGCCTTGGAGGTGTTAACTCTCCAATCCTATTCCAAGGCCCTATCCCTAAGATTATCGGTTTGCTCTCAAAACGAAGTCTTGATTAATTTTAAATTAAGCGCACTCATTTTATGGTAATTCAATTTGGTTTGAGAAGTATGGCCTGCAATTGATATGGTGTCACATGACTCGATAGGTGAAACCAATCAATGCATTAAATGATTATGAAATACTCTCTTCCTTTTGATGAACCTCTAATTATCAACAAAGGGAGAGGCTTCTATTCTTCTTTCAACCATGCAATGTGCAATTAATATAAAAATCCAATCAACTCTTCGTTTGAAAAGAAATTTTTAAGGTAGAAGCACAACTTCAAACTTTCTTCTTTTCAACAAGCACTCAAATCCAATGAAATGGTGAAAAAAGTTGATTATTTTTCTAATGTAAATTACATGCAACACTTCTTGAAGTTGAGATTGATGATTCAATTTATTTAAAAGACTTGCAACACATGCAAATTCAAATCAAATTTACCACTTCCAAACAATTTTTCTTATGAGTTTCGATTGATAAAGGTTTTTCAAGAGGATGCAAACAAAGGTTGCTCTATACTAATCCTTTTAATCCAAAAGCAATCTTTACCCAAGAATCTTTATAGGAAGCATACACCCTATGAAATGAAAGGAAATTTCAGATTGAAACCACAATCTCCCCGAATCAAAATGGTGTGAAAGCAAAAATTGACAAATCCTACTAAAAAACCACCTAATCACTAAACATTTTTTTATCAATTTCGGAGATGCAAACTTGAAAATTTTCAAACACAACGAGCCAAAATGATTTCAAATTGCTACAATATTGTCGCTAATGCTATCTAATGTGGTTCACAAGTTTATAATTAAAATATCTCAAACAATCTAAATGCAATACAACTCTGAACAAGCAACAACCAATAATTGTTGAAATTCAAAATTTTGAACAAAAGTGTGAATAAACCTCTAAAACATTCAATCTCCTTCGTATTTACAGTGCAATCCTTCTCCATAGTGCAAGTTCTATCTCCTTTTCCCTTAGACCTTGAACACCGAGATCTATGGAAAACAAATTTTAATTTCCTTTCGACAGTGTTCTAGCTCTTAAGTTCTCTCTCAAAAATTCCTCGTCTAGCCTCTACCCCAAAGGATTCTTTTATAGCCTTAGATTAGGTACAACAGGTTGGAATCCCAATGTGGTGAAGATCCCAATGTTGCATGCACCTTATTCACATTTTCTCCCTAATTGAGCTTTTTTCACCTTTTAATTCACTTTTTCTTGGATTTTCCTTCATTTTAAGCTTGTAGTGACCTTTTTAGCTGCAATTTAGCAACTTGATGACCATAGCTTCCTCTTAAGTGTTGAATCTAGTAACCAATTGCACCTTTATTTTAGGAAAGTAGTGATTAGGCCCTAGAAAATGTAATTTATCTCAGTGATTTTACTCAATCTTCATGTTGGGGTGGACTTAGTATGTGCTTCTGACTCTTACCATTGAGGGTGTTAAATATTGTGATAACAAATATATAGACATAAGCTCTTTGTGAAGGATGTTGACACATATAGAGTTAACTTAGTTGATGATTTTTTTTATAATGTAGATCCAATGGGATAGGATCAATTTTGGGGAACAAAGAAACATCAGGATTGTATGTAAATTTCTTGTTTTATTCCTCAACCTTTTAATACAAAATATTTAGTTGCTTCCATTTAAAAAAACATATATTCTTCAAAATATTAACAATAGTTTATTAGTCTATTATTGACTATAAAATGAACTTCTCTAATCATATTAAAATTTATCAAACAAAATATTTGTTATAAGTACATGGGTTGGCATGAGCGAGTGGGATTGTCTTTGATCCCAGAGGACGTATAGTTTCTACCATATCATGTGGCTTGGGTATAGATATCAACAATCAGGTCGAAAGATACACCTTATATATATATATATATGTCTGGAATGGGCTAAAGAGTTGGGAATTCATTATGTCGTGAAATCCCCATGCAATGGTGGCTACCCTAATTATGTTTTTTATGCAAGAAAAAATATTTGTTATAAATGCAATCCATTGCCATTTTGATGTGCATTCTATCGAGTGGTACATCCTATAGGGTTCCCTTGATTAAAATTTAATTGTGAGTAGGCCTTATCAGCCTTCACATGCGTCAATTCACTTGGAAGTTGGCATCAAGAACTCTTTAAATCTGTCTGCCCCTCGGTGTTATTTTAGTATGAAGGTTCTTTATATAAGATGGTACTCTACTCTTGTTAAATTTTCCAGATAGTGTTGGAGGGCTTCTATTTTCTTTGGAATGCTTGATCTTTTTTCCTGGAATTCCGTCACCTTCACCTGCCCCTCGGGGGACTGGCTTGGGTGAATCTTAGATATTTATGGTGGGGAAGTTCTTAGTTTGTTAGTTTTTGGTGGAAGTGGGAATATTACTCTTCTCTCATGGACTTGGCATTTGTGAGATTACATTTCCCTGATAAGTGCGATTTCAAGCTTTTCCCTTGCAATTCAGAGCTTCAGTGGTTTTAAACTCTCAATGCTGGTTAATTTTGGTCATACTGGTTCGTTCCTTTGGGTTGAGGTGGTGGGAAGCCAAGATGTTGTTTCTAATTTAGATTCTTAGATTCGTGATTGCTTATTCAGTTCAATAGTCTTTGGATATAGTGGTCTTGTTGGGATTCTTCAGAGTACTTGTTCTGTAGTTGATGAGAGCCATTGATATCTTTCTATTGAGGTGGATTTACTTTCAATTTCAGGATACAATAACTGTGTTTGTTCCTTTGATATGATCTCCAGTCGTTTTGTGGGAGATACCATGAATTTTGGCATTGTGGTTGTTGGTAGATGCTCTTGTTCTACTTATAAGTTTTTTTATTGGGTTTCTGTTTGAGGGAACTATATGTTATAAATTTTCCACAGTCTCAGACATGGGTAGGGATAATATGTTATGTGAGATGTATGAAGGAATTAAATAGACAAGGGCTGATATTAAGGACATGCACATCCAAATGCGTTGGATGAAATCCCATTTGGAGGGGCGTATTGGTTCAATTAGCAAGTCGTTGGGCTCTAAAATTGACAATTTTGGAGCAGGATATTACCAATCTAAACACTTTTACCTCCGTTTTGGAAATTTGTTTGGAATAAATTGAAGGTAATTATAAGGCTTGTGATGATCATTACACATAATTTCAGGACTTTATTCTTAAATCTTGATGAAGTGGAACAACAAGGAATCATAATTCAAGTCAAATTGCAAATATGGAGCCTCATTTGAAGGCTGTTGAGGAGGGGTTGGATGGTCAGAAGTAGAAGCAACCCTTTGTTCCAGTTAATATCTCTTGGGATCATGATGATCGTATGGAAGAAGTGAAGTCAGATGAGAATTTGACTGCTTGATTTTCTCATCTTTCTAGTTTCCTATGTGTTTCTTTTGCTTACTAGTACTATGCCAATATATTAGGATATATAGTGGTTTTTTTGTATGTTGTAAGATGCCTTTCTGCTTATATTTGGATTACTGTATATGGTCCTTTTAGCTATTTTCAGATATTTCATACATCCTACCTTTTTTTGGGACAGTCTTATTGTAATGGCTATTTTTTACGCTAATCCAGAATCAAACTATTAATATAATACAAATATCCATTTTTGTAAAAAAACATATTTGTTATAGGTGACATATATTCTTTAATGGATCATTAATCCATCGTCAACTGTGAAATGAAATTCTCTAGTAATCTTGATAACACATGTTAAGATTTCTCATGATACAATGGCGTGGAAATTGATTTTGAAATGTTTATTTTTTCTCATGATTACAATGTTCTAGGAAATATAATAAGATAAATAACACCTCATTTTTATCACTAAAATAACTATAACCTTTGAACAAGATCGTGTTTTTACTTGCATAATTTCATTCTTAGATATTTCAGTTTATATTATAATTTACAATTCATATTTGGTACGCGAATAATTTATTTGAGATAGAGATATTTCACTATGACATGTATCTGCAATGTGCAACATAACATTGTGTTTGCGCAATGTAAAAAGATTGGGGATTAACCTATATATATGTATGAATTTAAAACAAATTATAATTTCAAGATTTTAATAGTAGCCCAAAAATGTACATCACAATTATTTATATTTTTATATTATCAAATACTTATTTGTCTAGTCCCCAAATTGAGTGACGGGGAAGCAAGAACATGTGGCTCCATGGTCAATGAGGGATGTGAAAATTGTTTTGAAACCTCACGGTGTTGTTCCTAAGGCTATAGGTGGCAGTGCTAAAGATCATAGGTTGGTATGAGACACTCACCTTGGCATTCAATCTCATTCCTCAATGGGAATAAGGATGGGGTCTAGTCTGTATGAGAATCTCATTCCTCGATGGGAATGAGGACGAGGTCTAGTCTGTATGAACACATGATTGTCTCCATGATGAAATCCCTTGATGATATGATGGTCCTAATGGCCCTTTGGCAATTGATGGTAGCTGATATGATGCACATGATGGTTTTAGGTTGGGCTGAAATGAGTTATTATTTCGGAAACAACAAGATGATGATATAGTGTACTGACCCATGTTTGGTCTTTGAGAGCTAGAAGCTTCAGTCAAATTATAGTAAGTCCAAGTCAAGGGGTATTTACTAGTTCTTATTTCTTTTGAGTTCCTTTTTTGGTATTTAGGGGCTTCTGGGGAGAATTGGTTCATACGAGACAAAGCTTTGGTTTCTTTGCTCGTTCTTCGCTACCTAGTTGCGGGCTTGTCGATGGTTCATACTAGGAAAAGCTTGGCTTTCATTGCTCGTTCTCCACAACAAAAAATGAACCCACCTCTCCAGGGCATCCGCCTCTATTCAATTTCCAATAGTGTGGTCGAGAAAGGGAGTGGACATAGAATATGTAGAGGTGGAGGACAGAGCCACTTGCATTGAGTTATGTAGGAAGTTGAGATCTCTGCCTCGATTTATACAAGAATAATCCTCGCCCACATCCAATGGGATATTTATCAAGCGAAAGATTGGGTGAAGCTAGAACAAGATTTGGTCGATGATAAAGACATGGAGTGAGATGAAACCTTGGTTTCTTGACTCAGGAATTTCCCGTACTTATGACACCAAATACTTCAAAATCATTCTCCTCTATTGGAAATGAAATTTTTGTTAGGAAGGCTCTCATGGATAATAGGGAGGAGCATAAGGAGATTCTACTATAGATGGATGAGCTTCAGGGTCAGGTCAAACAACTTGATACAAAGATAAACCTTATTGCAAAGGACACCAATGGTTTCGAATTTGTAGCAAAGGAGTTAGCATCCAAGGAGCACTCATCTACCTAGGTTCAGGATACTCCTATGATATCTACTTATGACAATGAATAGAATCCATAATTTCTTTTCTATTGATGTTTACCATATTTTGATATCAAGTTATACTAGTTTTTATTTCAAAACATATAGATACCATTGGTTTACTATTATATTACAAAATATTAGAGACAAGGAAAGTAGAATAATGCCGATTCACAATTACAATCTACTATTTTGTAGTTGTTCAGGTTTCCCACATGGTACATCGATAAACTAATGGTTTATATATTCACCGTTGTTTAATATAATTAAATAGTCTATTTTACAAAAATATTTACTTATTTGTTTATGTAAAATGAATGTAACATTTGTTATGGGTTAATCTCCTTTGACCATTATGCATACCATTCATTTTTTGTTCAAACGTGTGGTACACATTTCACCTTAACACACCCATTCTTACTCGAAGTATTAATCCCTCCATGGAATATGGGGTTGACATTACGCATGGACTATATATATATATATATAACAATTGTAATCAATTTTCCTAATTTTATAATTTCCTCTATTCAATTTTTATTTGGTTTAGGTAATTGTGATGTGACCTCATTGTCCTGGTGTATGCTATTTTATTTTGTTATTTGTTAGGATTACAAAATAATTTAAAAACATAATATTATAAGTGGTCATTTTTAAGGTTTTGACATTGACATGCAGTGTCACTACAGTCCAAGTAGGGATGGTAGTCATGTTCATTGCATCGATGGCTTCCCTCCTCCTTTTCGTGTTGCCACTGCCACGACTATCCAATTGGAGTGCATGCATGCCAAAACCAGAACCCGTAGACATAGAATGCTTTGAGACAGACTCAATGTTGTTTTTTTCTCTTGAAGATGTCTATTAATGATGTAAAAACTATGAGCTCTCTATGAATTCGGTGAGTTCTTCAAACTTTATTTTGAAATATTTGTAATTCTCTTAAAACAAAATTTGTAAAAAAAATGAATTTTTAGTGACAATATGGCACCTAGAATCTCTTAAATAATTTTATATGGTAACAAGAGCCATGATGTTGACACAACGGCCATCGACAGGGGTTCAATTCGCATTATCGTCAACAAACCCAATCAAACACCCTTAAGCACCGGCCCTGAAAGGTTTTACCCTTTCCAGCAACACCCACGAAGCGAGAGAAGTCTCACCTGAGATGATTAAGGGGGCTGCAGGAACCAAGTTTCCGCAATGGGGAAAGGACATGCAAGCACTTCAACTCTATCACACTAGAAAACAGAGATTTAGATTCACACACATTTATACATTCATCATTCGCATATTCATCATTCACATATTCATCATATTCATCATTCACATATTCATCATTCACATAAATAATACATAATGGACATTTGCATCAACATAGTTATATTGATCATTCGCATCAACAATAATTACCAACCCACAGAGTCTTAAACATTTCGCAAAAAATAGCATTCATCATTCAACAGAAACAGAGACAAAAGATATGACCATAATCAAACATCTTCATGCATTCATCAAGCCTACGGTATAACCTTCGCAGAAATAGTTAAAACATCTTATCGCGGATAGAACACAGTTCAAAACATTTCATTATGCCATTCCACTATGATATGATGCCCTTACGACTACAATGATATTCCTATTTATATGAAACTAAATGGTTACAAAACAATCCACATTACCTATTTTAACTAACTAAAATACTTCCGCACTTTCGTCGGCTCCTTGTTCTCCACGAATGACCCTTTCTTACGTGGATAGCCCTCTTAGCAGCTGTCGACTTCCGCACTTCATGCGGACTAATCCCGTGCCAACAGGCCCCCAACACAAACTTGTGGCTCACCCTCGAGCCACCTCAGCTATAAACCTCTGGTGCGTTCACCTGCTGTTGGAAATCGTCATATTTGTTCTTGATCTGGTCGGCCGTTTCCCTTGCTGACATTCTGAGTTGCTTACATTCATCCACTTGCTAGTCCGTTGGGTGCTCACAAATTTTCTATTGTGCTTCCTCCAGTTGCTTCTTAACCTGTTTCATTGCCTCTGTTACCCGTACTTCGATAACTTTAGCTTTCGTTTGGAGCTCGTCCAAATGTGTGGCCCTGCATTGCTGTCTTTCGCGAGTCTTCGTTATGCGTTGCTGCATGCTTTTTAGTTCTACTGCCTTTGTCATTCGTATCATTGAGGGCATCGCTTTGATTGATCCCTTAAAGGACTCTAACTGTTCTTTCGCTTCGCGGAGTTGTTCCTTTAGCACGGTCAGCTAGTCATCTTCGACTACACTACCCCAAAACTCTATGACGCCCTTTGCAACTGCCTCAGCTACCTTCTCCATCTCCATGATCTCCGTCACAGCTTCCTCAATCGCATTCTTCCATTTCTGAACTTGTTCCGGTGGTGTGCTTGGCACCACTCTTGTCTCCAACTCTACTTTTTCCTTCCACAGTCGCTCGATAAACACACCCAAAAAGATGGATTTTGCTTTTGGGAGTATGTTCTATTCCACCTTAGGGATTTTCTCGCATACTATGGATAGCGCCTCTTCCAGCCACCTCCTATCCTCCATGGAATTCTCCTTGTCAGTTATTAATTGTGCTTTCTCTGCTTGAAAACGTTGTGCCTCTATCTCACTGATGTGCGCTTGTTGCTTGTACCGCACCATCTGGTCATGCATTTCGGCTTATCGTTCGCGGATTTCTGCACTTGCTGCGGTCTGAATTCTATGTAATGTCAACATTGGCAGTAAATTGAAATTTACCATAACTAAGTCGGACTTCCGTACCTCGAGGTCCACAACCTCATCACATGTTTTCATGGCATGTGATTCTATTTGTACTATCCATGGTTGTGTGCCGACTGCTACTTCAACTCTAGGAGTCGACAAATTCTACTGATTGTCCCTCTGCAATACGCTTGAATTTATTAGTGCATCTACTAGTGTGGATAGTAGTTTGCCTATCTGTTGGAAATGTTCGGTTGAGTGCTGGGTAAATTTCACACAATTGTCCACTATGACCTCTATAAGTGTATCCAGGAGCCTATTCTCGTGCTCCGCTGGAAGACCACCACTTGTGCTGCCTTCTCCACGGTCCATCCTCTGCTTTGTCCTTCTTTCCTCATACTGCGCATATAAGTGAGAATCTATCAGGTTTTTGGCTGTTGAGGCTCCATCATGGTTGGACCCTTCCGAATGATCTTTCATAGGGTCGTCTTGTCCTGTGCCTTCCTTCCGACTGGCAGAAGCTTTGTCTTCCCCGGACGGGTTTGGTCGAGTTGTTGCTTGTCCATTTGACATGTCCTTCTGATCAGCTGGGACTTTCTAGTCTTCTGTCCATTTGGCAATGATGGCGTCCATCTCCTCCTCGGTGAGCTTGTACTGTGTTGGTAGCCATTGCTTCGCCGGATCCGCTCGGGCTTGAAGAAAAATCGCCTGCACCTCAACCGATAGCCTTGCAATCGACCGATACTTTGTTGCTGCTTGTTCTGGTATTCGCGGTATCATCTACGCATCTATTTGCATCCTCTCCAACAATTCACATAAAATTGTAAAATGTTATCTTTCTGTCACTCTTTATCAGTGGTTTCCCATAAGTTCTGGTACCGCACTCCTTCGCGTACCTAGGCTTCTGCGATGTCCATACCCTGATAGTGGTCGGGTTCGCTCCATCCTACTAATGCGACTATCGTGATGAGCCATGAGTATGTAAATGTCTTTCTGTACTCCTATGCATCGTATTCATCGTCGACCAACTCATGTAGTACGAATTTGGACCAATTCATCCACTCTCCTGTGGCACACCATTTCGCTGAGGTGATGATCCACGAATTACATTCCTTGGGCCTGTTCTTCCACGCCACCTTAACTGCTAATATCTTTTCCCCGACCTCAACGACCTGGTGCTTGATTGTGTGGATTAGGTATCCTCTGGAATTTTTCTCCACCCCGTACTTTGTCTTTAACTATTATGCGTGCTTCTTGTTATTGTCCTTTCCATGGAAAAATTGGGAAGGGTCGGCTCCGTCTTTAGGCAACCTAATGATTCTTGCGATCAAGTCGACTGTGACGGGAATCTTCTCATGCAACCAGAGATACCCGCCATGAAAACACGCCAAAAATTTCTTGACTCATGCATTGACCTGTGCTAACCGCCCGAAGTGCGGTATCTGGGTGAGGCCTAACAACCCCGAACGCTCCAATCCCAACGTCCATGCCGCGGGTTCCTTCATAGTTGGGCCTCCTTCATGGGGAACACCAACGTAACCTTCTGTGTATTCGGGGAATTTCGCAAGGTCGTGTTCGGTATACTGCAGCTTCTGCAAATTTGCCACAATGTTCCCAACTTGAGGAACTCCCTGTGGTATCGACGACATCTCAATAGAATACCTTTCATTCTTGTTTACCCGCATCACTGGTGCCCCTTTCTGGCATGGCATAACATAATCTGATAGCATTTGGCCGTAATTCCCTTCTTGCAGTACTTCAGCGCCTGAAGTACTTGCATATTCGTCGGTGAACCGTGCTGAGGCCTGGGTCCCTTTCTTTGGCGCGCGGTCGCTATCTGGAGGCCGATTGGTGCCCCTCTTCTTCTTGACTGGGATGATGGACATGACATCTAGCTGCTCTTGCGTAAATGGCTTTGCTCTGGTCACTCGGTACTGGTGCTCGAAATATAAACTGCCATGCACTTTTCTGCAGATTCTTGCTTAACACACAATGTGTTGAGTTGCTCCCCTGCTCCATATTTATAGTGGTAAATTGCCGCATATGTCTGGTCCTAGACGATAATTACCAAATCCAGCACTAATTTCGTGAATCCTTCACATGCGTCGAGCATTAATTGTACCATTTTTTCATTTTTTCCGTTTGTTCTCGAGGTTTAACTGCTTCATTTATGACAGGATTTAACCATTTCCGCATCGTGGAAGCTTACGACTCACCAAAGTGTACCGCATCTTGGTGTGATGTGGATTATTATTATTATTACTTTATGTTACGATACCAGGCCTTTGCTGGATTCGCTCCCTGTTTCGCTTGTCGTGCTCCTGGAACCCTAGATTTAACTGATACGGTTTCTGTGATCTTAAGTCGACCTTGATTGTGACTTTGCCACTTTTCTTATCCTAGACCACCATCGAGCTTATCCACTTTGATTCCTCAACTGGTTCTATAATTCCTACTTCCAGCATCCTCTCAATCTCATCCTTCACCCGCTCCTTGTACCTTGGATTCAATCGGTAGGGCCGCTGCTTGACTAGCTTCGCATCGGGTTTCAGGGGGATTTTCATTTCGCCTAAGTCCCCAGAAATTTCTTTCATCTCTGAGAATTTCATTGGGAACAAGTCCTGAAACTCATGCAACATATTAGTCATCTTCGCAATAGTTGAATCATCCCAATAATCTCCAATACTTGCGGACTTCGGATTCTCCTCCGACCTAATGTTCACTTTCTTGATTTTCAACGGTTGCCAAAACTTGTCGGAAGGTATTTCTGGTGCCTTGACACTCTGACTTCCTTCTGATTCCGGTACATACATAGCCCTCGGATCATCCTCATCATCTGGTTCTCCTATGATATTGTAGCATTCCATTAACATTTTCGGTGTCACAGTCCATTGAATCCCCAGTGGTTGCTCTATCAGGACCGCTTCAAATACCTTCTCCCGAATCACTTGTAATGCACTATGGATGAAGGGGTTTTCGTAAGAGAAACTGAACGTTTGGCTAAAGCCAACTGTTAACTGTTCCCAAGAGATTGTTTCGCGTCACAGTTCTGTTGTGACATACCAAATCCGCAGTACTTCATCCAATGTGTGAATAAATGCATGGACCCATTCTTGTCTCCCTCGTAGTCCCCATTTGCTTTCACATTCAACCAAATGTGCCTTCGGATCGCTTCTTCCATCGAACTTCCTTCTGCTATATCCTTCCGCATCGCCGAACCTAATCTTCATTAGGTGGCAACATAGTGGCCAGGTAGTTATGGTGGACTTGTGCGCTGCCCATCATCACGTTGGTGTAGCCTTCAGGGCTTCTTCCAAGGCCAAGAGTCGCTGTGGTTTTGCCAATTTTTCTTCAAATTCAGTGAGAAATGTATCCAAATTGGGAAATCCATCGTATGTTGGTATCTCTCACTTTTCTGTAGCTACCCTTCGCAGCAGCTAAGTGATCCTTGCGCACCTCCTAAATGATACTTCATGCAGCTAGTTCTGCCAATTTTCAAGTGCTTCGTCCGAATTTGATGAGGCTGAACTGCTACTGCTCCACCCTAATTCTCCATCCATAGTAGGGTTAATATAATCTTCGAAAATGTTGTAGAGATTATCCCATCCCTTAGTGAACTCATCCCTCGACGACTCTACATACCTTTTCCCTTCCGTAGAGTCTAGAGGTGCGACATCCCTTATCTCCTGGTTCTTGAATGACATAATTCTTTTCTTGAAGTCGATAATAGCTATATTATCCATCGCCCAGTCTATCCCTAGTAGTGTTGGGTAGGGGCTGGTATTGTCCACAATTTCGATCACATCAAAATCTACATAAGTCTTGAGGCCCTCAATCTCAACAGGGACCTGGCATAGCCGATCGATCGGGGTGACCTTACTTTGGTTGGCTAGGCGCAGTTGCACTGGGGACCGGGTCAACTGCAGTTTCCCCATCGTTTCCCATGTATGTTTGGTCAGGATGTTCACGTCTGACCCCAAGTCCAAGATGATGTAGTCGACATCGAATGCTTCGATTTGTACAGACATCCATATCTCTCGTCCTGGTTTTCTCTTATGTATGCGATTGACCATCCGCGCCAGCCGTGCACCCTCCCGTCGATGCAACAGGTTGGATATCTCTGTCAATGAATCCTGATCTTTTTCCAGCTCCAGGAAACTCTCCAGGAAGGCCCGTAAGGTGTTCTCCTTTCTCTGCGGATTTGTTGTGTCGAATATCGGTGGCATGTCATATGTAACTTCTTCCTGCTGAAGAGATGCCTCTCTCAACTGCCTTAGTGCTTCCTGTGTTTTTAGAAAAATGTCCCTTTTTGCTTTCGCATCAAATGTGACTTGTTTCCTTATGGTTGGTCGGATGCTAGCCTGCGACCTATCAGCCCCTGTCGCAGCTCCTCCTCGAGTCACTATTCCGACAGTCGCACTTTGAATTCTAACTTCTGCTGAGATCTTCTGTACTGCTGGCGGATTTTGATTCCGATTTTTATT
The DNA here is from genome assembly GCA_027924585.1 of Larix kaempferi. NCBI lineage: Eukaryota > Viridiplantae > Streptophyta > Pinopsida > Pinales > Pinaceae > Larix > Larix kaempferi. The sequence goes on along the minus strand of BSBM01000407.1, from coordinate 13,850,957 downwards.
TTGCGGAGGTGGGGGCAGGTTCTTAGTTTGCCACTTCGTGATGAGCCGAGGACAATCTTTGACCCCATGGTCCACAATGCTGCAATAAGTGCACTATGGTGCTGGATTTGGGCAATCCCTCTGATAATGCCCCTGCTTCCCACAATTGTAACATATGATGGGTCCTCGACCTCGTCCAAGAGCTCCTCCTCGGCCGACACCAGTACCTCGGTCGCCGCGGAACCCCCCTTTGAATCCTCCTTGCAGTGACCCATATGGCGGGTACTGCGGTTGAGCATACTGCGACTGCGGATATTGCAGTTGATCGTATTGTGGTAGAGGATATGTCGGTTGGCCATACTACGACTGATTGTACTCCGACTGTTCATACTGCGGTTGCAGAATATATTGAGGCTGTGGTTGACTATACTGCTACTGTTGTGGTGCCGATGGCTACTCTTCTCCCTTCATGAAGTATGTATCCGCAGTCCTCTCTTGGAGTAGGTCATAAGATCTGCAGTCCTTCTCATCGTGACCAACTGATCGACAGAACTTACAATACAAGTTCGTTGGTTTCTACACCATCTTCTGCATGTACACACATTCTTTCAGCCGATGTCCTCGTGAGTGACAGATGCGATACGAGGGAAACCCTCCCTGACTGAGGGGATTCGATGCACCCGATTGCAAATATTCTCGAAACTCTGGGCACTGATCCTTGTGGTGTCCTTCCATCCCGCATCTAGTGCACCAGACATCTTTGCGAACCTCTTTTCCTTTCTTCATGTCTTGCAGTTGGATCGTTAAGTTTTCCAGCTGTGCTTGTATACGATCCATGCCCAAACCCATTTCTCCTATTGGTGAAGCCTCTTTCTTCATTGCGATCTCCAATGATTTTGCCTAAGTCGCTACCTTTTGTTGCATCAGTGGCCCACGAATGTGCGGCACCAACCCAGCGAAAAACCATTCTTTGTGCTACATATCATTCATCCCAAAACTCACTTTCGCCAATATTGTTTTATATTGCTGGTCGAAGTCCCATACTAACTCGTTGGGAAACTGTTTGATTTTTTTGAGCTCAATAATGTACTGCGACTCAGATTTTGGCTTTCTGAATTCATCGATCATCCTTGCTTTGATCTCTGGCAATGTTTTACCCGGAGTTTCGGTCGATACCTTGGTAAAATTCATATACCAATCTAGTGCACGACCTTTGAGGGTCGTCGCTATTTGTCCCTTCTTTATATCTTCATCTTGGACCTGCTTCACGGTCCATACTGCTTCGCACAAAACCCACTATTGTTCAGGATCCTCGGTCCCATTACCTTGGAAGGTTGGCATCTTTGCTTCGTCACCTGCTATTCTTGTATTTCTATTGTTATTGTTTACTGATGCGCTACTCTTACTACTGTTCTGGCACGTAAGACAACTCTGCGAATAGCTTGTGTTTTCTTTTGTCAAATGTTGAGTAGTGCGCGGAGTTGAAGGTACGTTGTAGCTTAGGGTCCGTCCTTCTCCTGCTTATGGGGTATCCTATTCACTTCCTTTTTCGTCACAATAAGGTCGCTTCCTCCCTTGTGGTCCTGTTTCGCAGTCTTCAGTTCTGGTCCTCTCAGGAGACTCTCTCTCAGTCCTCCTCTTCTTCTCAGGACACCGGAATATCACCCCACTCCTCAAGGTACCACACTCTTCGTCAGCTTCCCTTAAAAATTCGTCGTCGCTCATGTAAATCTACCTCGCATATTTCTACCGGACCTGCATCCACGCGGTACCCACAAATTCCACACACTGATCTTCTACTCGTCGGAGTTCATCCTTAATATGCCCTTTTCGTAGACGAGCATATTAATCCACAGTTTTAGCGACAACAGGAATATCCCCCTGGGTCGTTTCAAAAACTTCCTTTCTGCGTCGCAGTATGATTTGATTGTGTCCACAACAAACTCAGTGATGTATCCTTCTAAGATACTCTCCACCCAGAAGTCAACAGCTCGTGATACCTTATTATTGACCCGTTTTAGCTTTTGAATCAATTTTGGAGTCCAATGGTCTAGCTCAGTATTTTGGCAATGGTTCTTCTGAAACGTTAGTTGCGCTAACCAATCGTGCAACAGTACTGGGAATTCGCAGAAGAATATCTTATGGATATCCGAATAAATGTAATTCTGCAACCAACTGCTTACTGTCTATCCAGGGTTTTGCTTTTCTCCTTCCGTGAATTCTTCTGCTCTCTTGTCAAACCAATCTTGGATTTTCAGCTTCGTCGGGTGCCACAGCATGTCCTTATCTTTCTCCTTCAGGTCCCGACAACGGAACCATTTGTTGACACAACGGCTATCGACGGGGGTTCACTTCACACTGTCGTCAACAAACCCAATCAAACACCCTTAAGCATCGGCCCAGAAAGGTTTTACCCTTTCCAGCAACACCCGCGAAGCGAATGAAGTCTCACCTGAGATGATTAAGGGGGCTGCAGGAACCAAGTTTCCGCAGTGGGGAAAGGACATGCAAGCACTTCAACTTTATCGCACTAGAAACCAGAGATTTAGATTCGCATACATTTATACATTCATCATTCGCATATTCATCATTCACATAAATAATACATAATGGAAATTCGCATCAACATAGTTATACTGATCATTCGCATCAACAGTAATTACCAACCCACAGAGTCTTAAACATTTCACAAACACTAGCATTCATCATTCAACAGAAACAGAGACAAAAGATATGACCATAATCGAACATATTCATGCATTCATCAAGCCTACGGTATAACCTTCGCAGAAACAGTCAAAACATCTTATCGCGGAGCGGATACAACACAATTCAAAACATCTCATTATGCCATTCCACTATGATATGATGCCCTTAGGCTTACAATGATATTCCTATTTATATGAAACTAAATGTTTACAAAACGGTCCACATGACCTATTCTAACTAACTAAACTACTTCCGCACTTTCGTCGGCGCCTTATTCTCCGCAAATGACCCTTTCTTTCGTGGATGGTCCTCTTCGCAGTTGTTGGCTTCCACACTTCATGCAGACTAATTCCGTGCCAACACACAAGGTGGCAATGTCCTCGTAGTTGCTAATAGTAATAATAGCTATTTCTATAAGACAAAAGCTATAGAAATACGATACTCTTGCCACAAAATTGTAATAGGAAAAAAATTATTTTGTCACAAAAATACTTAACCATCAAACCTCAAGTTTTCTACAATGAATAAGATGATGAAACTTAAAATTTTATCATAATTTGATATATGATGTAAAGTTTGCTTCTTTTAAATCAATTTGTTAAAACATACAATTTGCACTTAAAAACTATCCCAAACACACTTTATTATTTTGCATATTTATACCATGTTATATTGGATTGAATTGAAATCAAATTAATTTTATATTGTGTTAGTGTTTTAAATTTTTTAAGTGGTTGATGTGATATTTATCATAACAATTTAATTTTTAAACTGTGATCTTACTAAGCATTGAATGATCATAACTAAAGTGTGAATTAATGTATGAAATTTTTGTGATTTAAAGAATCATCATCAAACTTCACAAATTTATAAAAATAAACTTAATAGTTGAAATATTTATTAACATTAAATTACACTTATAATATGGTTTAGCAGAGTGGAATATGTGTACACCCTTAAATGAGTAAAAGCATAGAAATTTGAAAGATGTCACTTGGATTATTGCATTTTCTATGATTGTTCACTTAGACTTTGTGAAGTTCCTCTCAGTGAGGAGATTTGGTTTGAGGGGTATTGTTATGTCAATCAGGATCAAGTTGTGGTTGAAATAGCATGCTTCCACAGGACCATGTTGTTAATCGCGTGGTATTGCTAGTTGTTTCACACGAAAATAAACATTGGCAAGAATCTTAAACCCCAAAATATTAAAAAGTGGCATTGCTAGGTTAGCATGGTCGACTGATGCTGCACTATAACGTCTAAGGATGAACATAACCCATCACCAACATTCGTGGTCACTAAAGCATGCATGCCTACTAAGCCTAATTAAATATCAACTAATCAGAGAGCATAAAGTGTTATCGTTACCACTAGCATGCATGTATAGTTGTCAATAATTAATTAGAATATTGGAACAAAAGCAAAAGCGAGATGATCGATAAACATAAAAAGACAACCACTCGTGTGACATGATGCCGGAGCTCTTAATTTAAATAGATGTGTATGGACAGTAGGAAACCCTAAAAATTTAAGAAAATATCTTTTTTAAAGTGCTTTGGTTCTAGTATTCTAATGTGAAATAGTAACAATTTTGCATTTTATTTATTCTGGAATTAGAAAATTATGAAATCAAAATAGGGTGTGGATTCAAAGTTGGAGGTGGGTAAAATCACACACAATAATTTTCCATGGTGAGAAGGGATCGAATTTGAAGGGTAAGGTCCCATTCCACTTTGAAGGCCTATGAGATATTGAATCCTTCAAATCCTTCAAAGTCAATATGTAAAAATATCAAAATTCCATTATTTGTTAAAAGCAATGTAATGGTGAGAATATTTGCAATGCTCAACTCTATAGATTTTAATAAGCAATGTTTATATTAGGTTGTTTGTTTCCAAAAAAATATGACGTCTATTCTCACAAAAATATAAGTATTTTTTGCTCTTCCAAACAATGCCAATGAAAATAGTTTTTTTTTTAACTCTGCCAAAATCACTTGAAATTGAGAAAATATCAAATACCATAAAAAAATACAATTACCATAACATAATATGGTATATAAAATACAAATGACAATGGAATATTGATTAGCCATATCAATATTAATGTAATTTTCCAAGTCATTTGGGAAAATAGCGATGTTAACATCCTTTCGTTGAATATTCCCTTTAAGCTTTAATAGTGTAAGAATATATTTTATGAAAGTGTAAGGGGAGTTCGGATATTTATCTCTCTTGATTCATTTCTTTTGTTCTACAAGTCATAATTGCCAAGGATTGGTTATTTCCGAAGCACTCACTGCTCCTATCTCCACTAGAAATAGAGGTGGGATAATTAATGCCTGGTTGACTAGCGAGCTATAAATAGATTGGGGTTGAGTCTATTTCTGAACAAACCAAAATGAGTGACGTCGTGTGAATCCATGAATCAATTGCTTAAAACTCTCCATCCGTGGGAGCTTGTCGAACCAGAGAGCTAATCAGAGGCTTTTGCACTAAAAAATGTGGCATTGAATTTAATAAACAAATGTTCAACACCTAGCAACTCCTCTAATGCAGAGCACTTCCTAACTTCTAGTCGTCAAAGACTTGTCAGTGGCGCCAATCCTTGTATGCTCTTCAACTTGATACAATTTGATGTAGCCATTCACTCCAAATATACCAATGTTTGAATACTTGGAAGCTCCTCCAATTCTATGCATTTGATAATGTTCAGCCTTCTAAGTTTTGAGAGACCACAAAGCCCTCCTACTTTCCTCAATGCACCACAACCCCTCAACTCTAGAGCTATCAGTTTTGTTGGAAATGCTCTAACCTCCACCAGACCATTACAATCCTCGATTTTGACATATTAAAGGTTGAGGAAAATGTCTTCAGGATAGGATACATTCGAAGCTACTCTTGAATCGGCTAAGGTTTCAATTTCCATACGACCATTTTTAAAAGGCGGTTCGCTTGGAAAACAATATCTAATGGAAAGGCATCATATTTAAGATGCCTTTAGTAGTCTCAATCACCAAGCACCAGCAGAGAATATGCCAATATGTGTATTATGGGCCCATCTATCAATCGGAATATATATCGCTACAGACACCTCGAAGAAAGATTATGGAGCTACAAGATGGAAGGATGACTGTGATCATGAAGGGTGACCAGAATCACCGAGGATGCATGCGAAAGGGATCTCATGCCGTACCCAGAATGAATAAGCCATGATCACTGAGGATGTGAGTTAATGGGCCTTTCCCGTATCCTTATTCCCTACCCCTACCTAGTCAGCCAGTATTTGGATATGGAATAGGTAATGGATCCGTAGAAAAATATAGATAGCCAGGTTTGGAATTGAAGTTGAAACATGTATGTCAGCCAGTGTGGGAAGGTGAAATGAAATACATATTGAGGGACCTGTATGATCAATAAGTCATATGGTTTGAAATTGTCTCATGCTCTTGCAATATAGAAAGAGTAAGCTGTTAAAATATCACATATAACCAATCTTATCACACAAATTTTTTACAGAACTTATACAGAGATAAAGTTTGGCAATAACTCATATGGTTTGAAACTGGAGTCGAAACGACATCAACTGCAGGACTTAGATAAACATGTTAGGTACATCCATGAGAAAATCCACACATTCAGACGTTGAGTACACCTCTGCAATGGAAGGGAAAACATTGAAATTGAGTGTCCGGAATAGATTATCCCAGTAAGCGGAAGGCTCAATCATTCATTTAATCAACACATCTGCATTTCTCCGAGTGGCCCACGCCATCACTCTGTCCCGAGGAGAGAATATGGCCTTCGATCCCTCCATCGACACCCGTGACTGAATTCAATATCTCAGGAGGGGTGTCTGCGTTTCCATCGATTGTGCAAATTCTTCAATACCTATGGGAGCCTTGGAGGTACTTCCATCTCCTAGCGTTCCTTCTTTCTGCAAAAGCTCTACTGTTATGATCCTATTATTGGCCACGTTGGTTTGACTGCCAGAGTTGCTTCTTGTATTTACTCAACACATCCGCATTTACTCCAGAGCATCACAATCTACCATGTTCAATAAATGAGAAACTAGATCCTCTGATCAAAACAATAGTACACTCTACACACCACGCTTACGTTAGCTTGCCGCCGAGGCCCGAGCACCGAAATTCGAGGTAGACGTAAGCAATTAATAACCAATGAAATTTGAAATAAATGTTTAAAAAAAAATACATTTAATATGAAAATTTATAACTTTACCATAAACTTATTAATGCAAAAATATTTTTGCCATGTACTGCCATATTAATTGGACGGATCGAAAAATATATAGTCCCCTGCGGTGACATAACAATATTAATGGCTAAGTTGTGCAAGGTACTTACTCATCATTTCGTTGACAAGTACGAGCTTGGCTATGAAGTATGTGAGTACTTCCTACTTTATTCTACAAGATTTGTAATTTCCTAAAAACAAAAGTGAAAAAATATGCAGTTCTAGTGACAATATGGCACCTAGCATCTATTAAATAATTTCATATGGCAATATTATTAATGGCCAAGTTCTATAGGGTACTTACTCATCATTCCGTTGGATTACATAGACATGTTGTGATGTGTTTCATTGTGTTCGAAATGGCTCACCCAAAAGGGCCTTTATTTGATTTTTCCATTAAATATGCTTTCTCTGAGATGCATATGGTCCTTGAGCTTGAATTTGAACAGAATCACCATGATTTGTCTGGTTCTATAGTGATCATTTAGTCTAGAAACTGTTTAAACTTTTTTATTATGTGGCTTTGCCAAATAATTTGCATGTTCAACTTTGGTTTTGAAATTCTACTTTTTGCTTTCCTTCAAACTACTTGTACCTTTATGGGGAGCTGGAGACCTGTGTGGAGTTTTTCTTCTGGACGCGTTTTAGACTCCAGAGTTGAGTCCATCTTCTAGAGAGATATATCTCAAATTAACTCCATGGATATACACTTAATATATATTATTTGTTTCTCATGAAATTTCGAAGGAACCGACTTATTAGGTTAGTAATTAGTATTAACATTTTATATTTAAAATTTTTATTTTTATTGAAGATCTTTATATTATTTTTAATTTGGTTATTTAGTATTTACATTAATGTGGTTATTCTTGAATAAGATCTGTTAAATATAAAGATATATTAAATTATAATATTTAAAATAAATCCAAGAAAACAACTCCCTTCCTTTTCTTGACGTCCTGATCATGAAGAAGGAAGACGACTCCCTAGCTCACCAAGTGTACCGAAAGAAGACCCATACAGACACATATGTACATGCTAATTCACACCATCACCCTTCACGAAAACTAGGAATTTTGCACACACTCGCTACAAGAGAAGTCAAAATATCTTTGTTATATCCATATCCAAGTATTCTCAATTAACTCAAAATAAACCCACAATTTCTGAAATAACCCACATTTTGATAGATATAAGATGATATATAATTAATGATTGAAAATTACAATGTTGTGGCCTTTATATAGGCCTGCTAGCTAATACCTTTTCATACCTTTTCATCGAAAGGTTACATCTTTTAATGTAAATGATTGAATTATTATTATTATTATTTACTATTATTGATTATTTAATATTATGTTTGTTACATTGCCTTCCCCTTAAGGGAAGCTTTGTCCTCAAAGCTTATTTAGTGAAGTACTTATTAGTTATTCGTGTTCGTAACATATTCTCATGGTCTTTTGAACTTCTAACTCTGATACTTGATGAAACAAGGCGATATAATTTTCGAATTCCTGAACTGGGTTGTCGCATTTCTTGGGAAGTGATCCATCCGAAATTTACCTTCATCGGAGTTGTTTTCTGGTTTGATGGAATATAATTTTATTTATTTATTTTTATTTTTATTTTTATTTATTTTATTTTATTTTCTGCTCCCCAACAATTTGGTGATTTTTTCTTTTCTCTCCTTCAAGGTAGTTAGTTTGTTTATAGGAGTAATGTTGTTTATTTTCGTGTTGATTTTGTCGACTTTTATGATTCAGATGTCGATAAGGGCTCTTTGTAACGTTACTTTTAATGTTCATAGTGTCTTCTTGCTTCAATTATTGTGTAGATCCTTCTTTAAATGGGAAGACGTCTTGAGCTACGACTCGAACCGAGTCTGTAAATGTGCCTTTTAACTTGTACTCTAACATTTTGTTATCATTGTGCATTTTTTTAATCATTTATTCTTGTGATTTCTTATCATCTTCGAACCTCTTAAGTTGTTCTATTAAATCTAAATTTTCTTCCTCTTTATCCAGTAGTTTTCCTTCGGTACCTTCATTTGATTGTTCTTCCCTCCTAGTACCTTTTAACTTCCTAATATTTCCAATTAATGTCTTGTTATGGTTTCTTACCCGATATATTTCTTCAGTGTTATTTGATAACGTGCTTTTGACTGCTGTAATCTCCAACTTGTGCGCCTTTTTAGTGTCGTTCTCTTTCTGCTGGAGTTATTTAATCTATTGCTGAAGGCAACAATTCTCTGCTTCTTGGCATCTTACTTTTTTTTTTTTTTCTGAATTTGTGTAATTTCGTCATCTTTGTCCTTGATGATTTTGTTTAAATGTTTGATTTCTTCTTCTAAATCGTTACTGCTTCTATAAGGTGATTCTTCGAAATTTTTTGAGTTTCTAATTTTGTCTTCAAGGTTTTGATTGTGGTTTTTTACATGTGATATTTTCTCATCCTTATCTAATAATATTTTCTGGAGCTCTTGCTTTTGATCTTTTAAGCTATGATTCTCCTATTCTGCTAAATGATTACGCAATTTTTGCATCATAATCTTGTTTTGAATATCATTATTAGTTGCTTTATATTGCTCTAACTCGTCCAATGCTGCTTGTAACTGTGACTTTATTACCGCATATGTGTTTTCCATTGTTTGCGATTACAACTTCTCTTTAACTTTGTTTTCTCTTCTTCGACAATAAAGGGTCTTCGAATTCTCTTCTTCTTAAAACTTCTTTAATACTTTAATACTTAAATTTTTTTAAATCTGGGATCTTTTATTTGATGAATTAGTGTTGCTGATGCAGAAAATCCACTACTTGGATCCAAATTATGACTGCACGAGTGACTCCGGCTCACAAAAATGGTGAAGAATGACTATACACACTGCCACCTTCGTCTCACTCTAGCCACAATAGTCTTTTCCTTTCTCTACATATAATGCAGGCTCACATAGAGAAAGTTATGCTCAAAAGGCACTTGGATCTCCACGTTGATGAACCTTTTGCTTTAGATTAACTTCTTTGTGTATTGTGTGTATATTAGGTGGTTGGGAAGCATGATTGTTACCCTCCCCACCCAAGTTCAGTTCTCACTTGCTCCTTGGTAGCCTTAATACTTCTTATGCACTTCTAACTTTTATATTATTTAATAAAGAGAATTAAAGACTAAACTCAAATTAATTAAGGTATAAGTTATTATTTAATATCCAATAACCTTTCAATAAGTAAATAACCTAATTAAGGTGCGAGTTGGTTTCTTGATAAAACCAAGGGCTAGTTTTATAAAACCAAGGATTGGTTTTATAAAAACCTATAATATGTGTGGTTTTATAAAACCTTCTTCTCTTTTTTTTTACTTCTTCCTTTTTTTCTTTCTTTCTTTTTCTTCTTTTACTTGGTCAAAGACCACAGTTTTAGAGAATCCCTAGGATAATGGTTAAAAACCCCAATATGGCCAAAGGCATGGATCGTGAACATAGCTCCGATACCAATGTTATATACATATCCGGATATTCTCAATTAACTCGGAATAACTCCACAATTTTTGAAATAACCCACATTTTGATAGATATAAGATGATACATAATTGATGATTGGAAATTACAATGTTGTGGCCTTTATATAGGCCTACTAATACCTTTTCATCGAAAGGTTATGTCTTTTAATGTAAATGATTTAATTATTATTATTATTATTATATTATTATTTATTTATTTTCCTTGTAAGAAGTCGTGGGGAAACCCTCAGGTACTTCCCCTCATTTCGAGGATGGTAACCAAGGTAAGCCACCGGCCCTGATTACGAGGCCTAACTCGATGGGGACATCTAGTGAGGCCCTTATATATCAATGCATAGCCACCCGAGGATTTGACCCCGAGACCTTCTTCTTACAACTCACAGCTCTCAACCACTTGAGCTAACCCACCGTGCTTATTATTTATATTACTATTATTGATTATTTAATATTATGTTTGTTACAATCTGATAAGGAACACCTTGATGATGAACTAAAGTACCTAGTAAAAACCCTCTGAAATAATGGTTACAAAAGAAAAGATATTAATAGAGCATTCAAAAGGGCAAAAGGCGTAGGGAATATAAATCGGAACAATGAACAAGAAAACTTGGGAAGGTATTTTCTCCCATATATCCAAGGAACGACAGACAAAATTGCTAAAGTGTTAAAAGAAGGCAAATCAAAACAATATTTTGCTCGCCTAGCTCCCTAAGAAATTTGTTAGACAAAGCAAAATACCCTATCGACCCAAAGCAGAGAAAAGGTATTTATTCAATCCCTTGCTCATGCAGAGATGTGTACATAGGTGAAACTGACCGTTCAATTTAGATAAGGTTGAAAGAGCATTGTGCGGACATTATTAATGGAAGAATTAAGAAGTCAGCCGGGGTTGAGCATTCATCGATGACAAACCACCATGTATGCATTGAAGAAGCAAAAGTCACAGGACTCGAAGAGCACTACAATAGGAGACACATACGTGAAGCAATTGAAATTGAGAAACACCGAAGAAACTTTAACATAGATGACAGCCTCACCCTGTGTGAAACCTGGAAACCAATCATTCATTCCCTTAGAAAAATTAAATAAAAATAGGAATTAACTAAAATATAATGATAATAAAAATATTAATAAAAGAAAAATTAAATACAAAATAGAAAATAAAATAAAATAAGAATTAATTAAACATAATAATAATAATGATAGATAAATTAGATAAGGATCGATTAATAAATTATAAATTATAAATTAAATTTATAATTTATAATTTATAATTTATTAATTTATAAATTGTAAATAAATGATTCGATTCAAAGGAGTACGTTTGGTTGCAAGACTGTTGGCGTGAGGTTGTGAATGGGCTCCAATACGAATCGACGGAGTACTTTTGGCTTGCTGTTGGAGGGATCCATGAGTGCGCAGGTATAAGGCAGAGAGCTTGTGCCAAGATAATGTGTAGGCCAGCCGATCCCCTTCAGACACTGGACTGATGCAAGGCGAGCTCGATTTACTGGAAATGGGTGTGGAGAACGTGCAGATCTGAAGACCTGGGCATACATTCGCTGGCATTGCTGAGCATTGACTGATTTGGAGCTGGAAGGCATACTGACGGGGTTAGCAGTGGGATTAGAACCTTGCTGTGGCCGATTCGGTGCTGATTGGGTGGGGGATTGGGCTCTGGAGACTCTTTACTGTCTGTCCTGTTGATCTGGGGTGTAATGGCAAGCAGTTATGAGCAGGAGGTGGACTACACCTCGGATGGAGAATGTGCCAGAGGGATTTTCGACCTTGGAACATACGCTGCAGTGGCTTCTGGGTCGAGGGCATCAACGGGATCACCCTTGCCTGGCAGGGAGACAGGGTTCTTTCCTGGGCCTGAGGATAATCGGCCAGACTTGGCGGACCTGTTAGGACGGACACTACAACCACGATTGGGGAATTTCACAAACTTCCCAACCTGCTCGGATTCCTTATGTGTGGAGGGGATGGACACTATGACTAGAAGTGGCAGACGGAGGAAGGAGCTGGGTGGTGGTGTGATATCAGATGGGAATTTGGCTCGGTCTGTGGAATCTGGTGATTCCGTTGACAGGGGACAGGGTAGGGGAGGATTGGGTTCCTCTTCCAGTGGACACATAGCGGGAGTAACTGGGGGTGGAGATGCCTCCATACTAGCTCCTCGTGCCGGGATTTCTTCGAAGACAGAATTACACAAACACTCTGCTAAGAAGGTCAAGGAACGGAAGCGGAAGGATAAGCTAGTGCTGGGCGTGGATGTATCGATTGAGGAGGCTGAAGATTTCTCAAAAATTGCAGTGGTTGGCCATGTCCGTGGTAAAAGACTTGGACAAGGTTCTCTCCAGCGTTGGGCAGCCAAGCAGTGGAAAGATATCGTGGCTACTGCACCTATTGTTCGGGTTTTAACGAAAGGATGGTTCTCCTTCATCCTTTCGAATATTGGGGAGGTCGATGCTGTCTTACGCCGACATTGGTCAATGTTGGGCGTACCTATTATCCTGAAACGTTGGTCTCCTTTCTTCGACTCCAAACAGGAGAAAATTGACAAAGAACCGTTATGGGTGAAGCTTCCGGGGTTTCCCATGCACCTATGGAATGAAACACGGTTTGCAGCGATTGGGAACTACCTTGGAGACTATGTATGCTCTGATTATTCCCATATTGAAACAGGCATTTACACAGTGGCAAAGATTCTGGTTAACATCGATCTTCGATTGGGATTAACAGCTGAGATCAATGTACAAACGAAGGATGGGGCTTTCGTTCAAATACTGGACTATGTGGGTGTACCGTTTAGGTGCCACCGCTGTCACACATTTGGACACTTGGTTGCCTGTTGCCCACTTTCATTTAGGGGCAGACCGAAGGTTATGGCAGCAGCTGCTGATTGCACTGATAAGGTGGTGCACACATCAGCGATGGGAGATGCAACTAACGAGCCTCCATCTGGCAATTGGACAGAATCTCCGGTGGTACCCGATGTACTGAGTGGGCAGCAGGGATCCAAGGAACTTTCTGCAAACAAGGGGTTGGATGTTCCTGGGAACATGGAAACCGCTGAAGCAGGGGCAAATATGGGTACCACGACACCATTGACGCGGGCAGCATCCAGAAAGCTCCAGGAGAAGCTAACTATCCGCCGGGGCTCATCTTCGAACAACTTGGGTTTGCCTCCTTTAACCTCTGCTGTTCCTTTAATTAATGACCCTATTGTTTTGAGGGAGGATTGTCTTGGGACATCTTCTCCGGATCAATCTGCTCATTGTACTGTTCTGGATAGTGTATACACATCGTCCATTGTTTCTACTAAACACTCTCCCAGCACTGGACGTAGTATCCGATATGCTCTCCGAAACAGGATGATCAATGCTGATGGCTCGGGGGGTAAGGGACTTGCTGAAATGGCTGGTAGTGTTGGGGGGAAAGGGCGGGGCAGAAAATCTCATTTGTCAATAGCTCAAGAGCGGGCAAAAGTTGATCTAGTCATGGGTACACAATCCACTATCGAATGGGCACTTAGAGCAGCGAAAACCCAGGAAGGGGGTTTCATATGAAATTATTATCTTTCAACTGTCGTGGGTTGGCGAGTCCCATTAAAAAATCGTCACTTCGGAGGTTGGTGGATTTAAATCAACCGGATGTCCTACTGTTACAAGAAACTTTGGGTGGCAGTGAGGAGGTTGTTAGGGCACTGGAACTATTGCTACCTGGTTGGAAGTTTGTTGGTGTGGATGCTCGTGGACGCTCTGGAGGGCTGGCCACAGGGTGGAAGATGAATAGCTGCAGAATTGATTGCTCTTGGGGCATTCCCTCTGGTATTGGATTGGAAGTTTGGGATGCATCGTTGGGGAGGAGGATCACAGTTCTCAATATCTATGGGCTCTATCTCAACAGGGTTGGATTCTGGGACTCTTTGTTTAGTATGGACATCTTTGCTGGAAGGGATGTGATATTGGGTGGGGATCTCAACCTTTCAATGGGGACTTCTGAAGTTTGGGGGCCTCGGGCTGCTTCGGATCCACTTGCAAATTATTTCATACAAGCCTTTGCAAGGCTGGACCTCCTTGACATACAACCTACCAGGATAACCCCTACATGGAGGAATAAGAGAACAGGGGATCAACGGGTGGCTAAGAGGCTGGATAGGTTTCTGGTAACTGATGTGTTGGCTTTGGGAGTTGATGTGGTCAAGCAATGGGTTGGGACTGGGGGGTTTCAGACCACTGCCCAATCCTGCTGGAATTACGAGGAGGCAGAGAAAAACCCCCCAGCCCATTCAAATTCAATCCTAGCTGGTTGAAGGATGCAGATTTTCTCAAATTAGTACAGGATCAGTGGGTTCATCGAACACCGGAGTCTCTGCGGCATGCGGGGGAACACTTTCAACACAATCTCAAGCGAATTAAAGAGGTCACCATTCTCTGGGCCTCTGAAAAACGAGGGAAGGATGAACAAAAGTTGAGGGAGGCTGAGATGAATATCGATAGACTACTACACTGCAGGGGCTTGGGTTATCTGGATGAAGTGCAGAAAGGTGAGCTGTTGAATTGGGAATGCTGCAGAAATGTGATTCTGTCTGATAGAGAAGAGATGTGGAGAATGAAGAGCAGGGCGCTCTGGCTACAGTGTGGGGACGAGAACACAAAATTTTTTCAAGCCTATGCAAAGGGGAGAAAAGATACCTATCCTCTTCTGAAGGGGAACTGATCTCCAGCTTTGATGGTCTGGCGGATATGGGAGTAAGACACTTTGGAGAATTATTCACAGCACAACCTGGGGCCTCTATTGCTGAGGTCATACGAATGGCTCAGCTCTTCCCTCGTTTTGTGGGAGAAGAGGAGAACATTATGTTGATGGCAGAGGTGTTGCCGGATGAGCTTTCGCAGGTTATGCACTCCTTCCAGAAAGATAAGAGCCCGGGGCCTGATGGGTGGCCTATTGAATTTTTCTTGGGTTTCTATGATTTGTTCGGGGAAGAACTTTTGGATGTGGTGGAAGAATCTAGAAAGGCTGGATTTATTCATGGACCCTTCAATTCGACCTTTTTAGCTCTCATACCCAAAACGGACAAGCCTGAAAGCTTTGATGCATTCAGACCTATTTCTCTCTGCAACTGCATCTATAAGATTATTTCAAAGGTTATGGCGAGGAGACTTAAGATTATCCTGTCTCAGCATATCTCTAGTGAACAGTTTGGGTTCTTGGAAGGCCGGCAAATTCACGAGGCCATTGGAGTTGCACAGGAAGGAATACACACTATGAAGGTGCAGAAGCAGAAGGGTGCTGTGATCAAAATTGATCTCTCCAAAGCATTTGATCGGGTTAGCTGGCTCTATATCCGTTTACTTCTAACACACCTGGGCTTCTGCTATGAATTTATACGATGGATTATGGCCTGCATCTCCACTGTGAGCTTTGCTGTTCTGATAAATGGTTCAGCGAGTCCATTCTTTCACGCTAGCAGGGGCCTACGACAAGGATGCCCACTGTCACCCGCTTTTATTTCTCCTTGTAGCTGAAGGACTCAGTCGATTTATTTTAAAAGCAAAAGCTGAAGGTTCTTTTCGTGGCATTTCCATCTCACAGGTGCTGTATATTACTCACCTCCTTTTCGTTGATGACATCCTGATTTTTTGTGATGGATCGAGACAGGATATCGATAAGGTTGCTGAAGGTCTCATTTTGCTTCAAAAGGCAGCGGGTATGTTAGTTAACAATGAAAAATCAACGATCTCGTGCTCTCATCTAACCGAGCTGGAGATTCACAGATTGGCATTGAGACTACCCTACAGGACTTTTGATTTTGACGCTGGTTTAAAGTACCTTGGCTTTCACTTAAAACCGAATGCATATTTGAAAGCTGACTGGCACTGGCTCATTGCTAAACTAGAACTGAGACTTCGTGGATGGAATCACAAATGGCTATCGAGGGCAGGGAGGCTGGTTTTGGTTAAATCAGTGTTGGAAGCGATTCCTGTGTATTGGATGTCACTCGCTTGGATTCCCAAAGGAGTCTTGGAGCTGATCCGGAGGTTGTGTTTTGCCTTTCTATGGAAGGGTAAGGGTGATAACCGTGCTTTGGTGTGGGTCAGATGGGATAAGATCGCGGTCCCTAAAGCACTGGGAGGATGGGGCCTAAAGAATATTTTCCTTTTTGCTAAAGCCTTGGGGGCTAAGGTGGCATGGCGTCTCATACAAACTCAGAGCCTCTGGACTAGAGTGGTGTACCATAAATATATTGCTCCATTAACTCTTCTCGAATGGATTCGGCAGGGCAATAAGACGCGGGCAAATTGCTCTTTGGTCTGGAAAGCGGTGGTGCAACATTTTCATCTGATTGGGTCTGGCTTAGTTTGGAGAATCGGCAATGGGAGATACACTCGAATTGGACTGGATCCCTGGGTAGGCTGTAGCGGTGGACATGTCCTACCGGAGGCTTTAAGGGATTTTCTGGCAGCCAGAGGTTGTCAATTTCTGGCTGATATTGAACAACCGGGATCATCCACCCTATGGCAACAGGGGTGGATCTCTGCACAGCAACTTGAGATTCCAGATGACTTGCTGGGTGCTTGGGAGAATTATATTCGGATTTTAAGATACACTAATATTCGCCTCACAAATCGGATTGATGAATTAATCTGGGAACACCATCCATCTGGTAAATACACTCCTAAACATGGATATATTCAGTTGAATGTGAATATACATAACAGGGATCTGGTGTGGTGGTGGAAACATCTGTGGACACTTAAGTGCCCGGGGAAAGCTAAACTACTCTCTTGGGCTATATTGGAAAATAAGGCACCGACATGGGACATTCTGCAGAAGAGATTCACTCAGGGGCCGGGGTTTTGTCCTCTTTGTAGGGAAGCAGAAGAGTCAAATTCACATATATTTGTTCACTGTAGTTTCACACAAGCTGTATGGGCTGCCACTTGCAAACATCTGGCGCTCAATGTGAGTTGGTGGGGTGTGGACTTTCCCGACGCCTTTCAACAGTGGTGGACATCTCTCAAGCATCCCACTTTTCGGGTTGTCCCCTGTATTCTCGCCTGGGGCATTTGGATCACTCGAAACAAGATCATTTTTCAGGATTGTCGAGTCCCTCTGGAGCAGGTTGTGGCACAAGCGGTGGCTGTTTTACTACACTTCAAGTCATCCATAAAAGCGATTAGCATTAGACCTGTGATCATGGAATTCATAGATAAATCCATGCCGTGGGCTTATTTTGATGGCTCATCTATAAACCAACAATCAGTGTGTGGTGGAGGTGGTGTTCTACACAAATCAGAATCCCATTATTTTCATATAATGGCTGGTTTGGGGAGTGGTTCAAATAACTACGCTGAACTTATGTCACTTAAACTACTGATGCTTTTCGCACTTGAACAAGGATGTCTAACACTCCAGATTTTTGGAGACTCTCTAATTGTTATCGAATGGGCCATGGAGCGCACACAATGTCATGTGATGATACTCTTACCAATATTGGAGGAGATATTACGGTTAAAACTGGCTTTTAACTGCATTACATTTACCCATGTCTATAGGGAGCGAAATGGGACGGCTGACCAGCTATCTAAAGAAGCACAATCTTTGATTTTTGGCACATGGAGGATCACGATTCATTCTACAGAAGGCATCTACAGCTATACCCACAGGCCCTTCTTTGGGGAAATTGTGGACCATATGGAGAATTAGACCAAATTTTGACAGCATTTAAACAACTGCTGATTGGATACTTTTTTGAGACAGAATATATTTTTGCTGTATTGACAGAAGTTAAATGCCTGCGGATTGGAGAAATATTTATGAGACAGTGATTGTGGACAGTATAAACTCTGCGAGCTGTAGTGGATACAGATATTGGACAGACATCAGTTTGGATTGTATCGTGTATGGACAGAATATTTTTGTTCTTTTGTGAGAGCGAGTTTATTTCTGTTGTATGAGTTTCATTTGTGAGCTTCTTTTGTGAGAATTTTTCTGTATTAGATTGGATACAGACAGTGTGACTGTAGCGAGATACTCAGATTTCTGCTGAGTTTCAGAGTTCTTTGAGAGCGATCTGCGGCTTATTGGTTGTAATGCTGATTGGATACAAACAGTGTGGACTGTAGCGAGATGTAATAACTCAGATACTGAGTGACTACTTTCAGATTTGTGATATTATAAGGGACAATTGACAGTCATTCGGTGGACTGATTGGCCTTATGGACAGTATATGTTGACAATGTAGGGATCTCTAAGATTCTATTACATGTGCAGAATGTAATTTTGTTCTCTAATGAAATAAAATTACGACTTTTTCCCAGGAAAAAAAAAAAAAATTGTAAATAAAATATTTTAATTTAATAGATCTTTATATTTAACAGATCTTATTCAAGAATAACCACATTAATGTAAATACTAAATAATGAAATTAAAAAGAATATAAAGATCTCCAATAAAAATGAAAATTTTAAATATAAAATGTTAATACTAATTACTAACCTAATAAGTCATCTCCTTCAAACTTTTATGATAAACAAATAGTATTTATTAAGTGTAGATCCGTGGAGTTCATTTGAGATATATTTCTCCTGAAGATGGACTCAACTCTGGAGTCTGAAATGCGTCGAGAAGAAAAACTCCACACAGGTCTCCAACTCCCCATAAAAATAACTGCAACTTGTGAAAGCCTTAACGATACTTTTACTTTTGCAACTCAATTAAGCTTCTCTTCAATAGTGGCTTTACTTATTGTTATAAATGTGTAGAGTTGAATGAGCTAGCAAGTCTCAACTAAAGCAATCAACATGTATTGATTCAATTATAGAAATAAATAATTGTATTTTTAAGAGGAACGAGACAAGATCTGCTTTAAAATTTAAATTACCTTTTCATCAATGTAATTTTTCTTATTTTCGAATCTCTGCAATTGACGAAATTAGTTCAACAATTGTTGAATTATGATGAAATAAACACAAATATTTGGTGATTCATTTAAAAACCTCAAGGTTATTGACGAGATCAAGAACATTAAAGCCAGGTGAATCCCACTTTTAAAGCTATAATATTCAGGATTTCTAAAATACCTAACCATCTCGTCTTCTTTGACATGATGAAATGAGTTATAAGGTAGAGGCTCAAGATAGTTTCCAACAATTCAAGCAATGTTGGAAGAAAACTTCATCCATAAAGTTCACGTAGGCTCCTCGCGTTTCTTTTTCATGTACGAACATTGAAACATGGCCCCTCATTCAGTAATTTACTTTCCCCCACACTATTAGAAGACCAAATTTATACTCCTCACATATTTTGTTTGAGTTCATGTTCAAGTTCTTAGCTTTATGCTAATTACCACAAGTTATGTTCAGTTTTGAGAAAAGTCTCTAGATTTTTGCATCATTTGTCGCCTTTCTCTATTTATTTTAAAGTTTAAATATATTTTTAAAATCTTATCCAAGATTTACTAGTTTGACACTCAGACTTCTTCTTCATGACCCATCTCCCCTATTTATAGGCATACATTCTACTAGATGTTTTTAATGTTGAGATTTTCCACAATAAATCACAGGAACAAAAGATTATCTCAAATTTTTAGGATAATAGTGAATTGATCTCTATTCTGTCGATATTACGAAACTTGGTAATTGTAAAATAATTTTTAATCTCAACCCTTGTGAAGTTGCGTGTTTCAAGATAAGAACCAGAATCAAAGAAGGATTGTTGCTATGCACCTTTTCTATATATGTTTCAATGGTAAAAGTCACCTAGAAAAATGTTGCACAATTGAAAATGAGATCCTCTTCAATTTATCACTTTCATTCCTCCTCTCTTTGACATCTATACATGCATTCACAAGCTTAAAAGATAAGGAGATAATAACTCAAATGATTCCAAGCAAAGGTGTATATTTCTCAAAAGTACAAGAAGCCATAAAGAATTAAGCGAGGTCATTAACTCCATTACATCCTCATCTCATAGTGCATTTCACCTATGTGGGTCTAGTTCTTATTTCTTAAAATTTTAACCAAAATACAAGTTTTTTTACCTCATTTGATGGACATGGTCTACCAAAGTAAAAATTTTGAGGTTTTGTGACACTCAACATAACATTACAAGAATATTTCATTGAAACTACATCATGTTTAGTACATTACTAGATTCCAAGTGCCCTATGGTAATTAGATGGTTGATGAGATCTCTCTCGATAGAAGTCGTCTTTATCTCATGCCAAGTCTTCCCGTTTGAAACCTTGACAATTGTACACCCCCTAACACTGAAGAATCAAGTTGATCAGAACCCAAAATGTCATAATAAGGAATTTGGGATGGGTTTTGGATCCCTAAAATGTCAGAGTAATGAATTTCAACACAAGAATCAACAATACATAGATACCCATTTTACAATAATTTAATTTTCAACATTAAATATTGTATTGTCATACACTATGTTGAAATGGTCTCTCCTCTTACATTGATTGAAGGGTTAACATTATCTCCTCACTATAAAAATCAAAATAAGCACAACTTTTCTATGTCCCATAATCATTTATGTGATATAAAAACAATTTTAAATTCGACGTATATATTAAAGTCAACCTAAGTTTAAGAAGGAAATTCCATGAGCATTAATGTAGGAGCATCCCTGGTTCAACAAGCTATCCTACACAATCGTAGGCTGTACATTGATGTTGTTACTTGTGTGGTTGTTGTTACAACAGTAGGGCGCTACTATGGGAGATGATACACATGGTGTCGCAGCAAGCTACTTCAGGTTCCACCGAAGAGAATATCATGTTGTTGTTACTCATGCCATTACTCATGAAGACATAAAGAAGATGGAGGCTTGGTGCGTTATATCTACAAGTGGAAATTCTATCCATAGTAAAATTGTTGAACTTGCGGAAACAAAAAATAGTTAATAATAAAGTTGTTAGCAATCGAGATGTCATTAATTAATTATGTGCTAATAAATGACATGTTGTTACTATGGTTTCTTTTAATAATACATTATATTTAGGTTTAGGTTTTATCATCCGTTAGAGATTAGAATAAAATAACTCTCATCCACCGATAACCAAATCAAATCGTTTCCAATTGCAAAACAACTCAGTGCGAGTTCAATGATTTGACTCTTCGTATTCCAATCTTTCTTATATCAATGGGCATGGGTCAGGGTAGTGGGAAAAGAAAGGAGTGCAAATAGAAGCGTGGAGGTAGAATCGTAGATACCCATCCTGGAATCCTTGGAATGCAGGAACGCTCAGAAGAGAGGAGGAAGTGTGGGAACGCTAGTCCAGAAAAAGAGTTGCAGCAAAGAAGAGTTGTAACAGAGGAGAGTTGCAATAGAGGAGAGTTGTAGCAGCCTGGAAGCGTGCAGATTGTGGGTGTGAGAGTGATTTCCCAAATATGGATGATACTCAAAGTTGAGTGTTGTAGATGATGAAGTCTGTAATACATATTTATGAGCATGAATAAAATTGTTGTATTAATTCCAGTTGATGAATGTGTGATGCAATTGTGGTTATCTGCTTGTTTACCATCTATTATTCTCTCTGTGGTTGGTTATCTGTTGTGCATTTTGAATTGCAGTTCCTGGATGCATAAAGCATTTCCTTGAACCAACATTGTAAAGTTGAGGATAAGCTAATATAATAAAATGGAATCCAAGTATGATTTATATTATATTGTTATTGTTTGTACACCACCATTTTCCATTTGCTAAAGGAAGGGTAGTTGTTGGATTATTAGTCTTCATCAATATCAAAAGTCTCACAATTGCCGAGGTAGAGGGAGAAGAGAGGAGTGCAGGTAGAAGCGTCCATAATTTCTATAAGAGTCCAAAATCCATTGCCAGGTATGTGAATGGTTTGAATTATGCTATACAAGATGAGTTCAATGTTTTTAATTTTCATTCAGTGGTAGAGGTTTACCAATCATCCTTGAGGATTGAGGAAAAATTGTTAAGGAAACAAAAAATGCAAAGAGAACCTCAGGAAATGGGAGAGGGTAGCAAAAGGAAAAGCAAGTTGAGGAAGGTGAAAGTAGTTCCAGCACAATGGAGGAGACTATTGGAAAAGGAATTGATGCAGATAGAGGATGCAGTCAAACAACAATATGTATAGGTAGAGGAGGCAAATCTGAAATCATTTGCTTCAGATGTGGGATGCCAGGTCATAGGGAATTTGAATGTCCAAAACTTGTTAAGGATGGAATATGGCAAGAAGGGAAAGCACATATTTTTGAAACTGAACCAACAACAACAACAAATGAGGTGGCTGAATTGCAATTAGAACTAGAGGAAAATTTGACGACGAGGAAAAAAATTTTGCAGTCTGAAGAGGAGGTGGAGAAGGAACCAAAACAAAGAAAGAAAATCTTCATAACAAAATGCAATATTGAAGGCAAGTGTTTTAATTTGATTATTGATGGTGGTATTTATGAAAATTTAGTGTCTACAAAGGTTGTTAAAAAATTGAGCCTAATATGTATCCCTCATCCAGAGGCGTGTAATGTGACATGATTACAAGATGGGAAAAGGGTCACTATAAGGGAGTAGTGCTTGATTACTTTTTATATTGGGAGCTATAGTGATAATATTTTGTTTGATTTTCTTCCCATGGATATATGTCACATTTTATTGGGAAGGCCTTGGCAGTTTGATAGAAGGGTTATGCATGATGGGAGAAAGAATACCTATCAATTTGAGAAAGATGGGAATAAATTCAATTTGCGTCCTTTAATTCCAAAAGACGAGAAGGAAGGAAAAGTGGTGATTTTTTCATATATGAAAGGAGTAGAGAAACAAGAAGATATGCAACAGTTGGTTGAGGAAAAGAAAGAACAAAGCGTGGGTGCTAAAATAAAGGCACTTTTGAAGGAAGAGCAGCTAGGAGTGTGTCATTCCCACAATGTTTTGTGTGAAGGTATGTTTGCAATTAATGCAACGGATGGTGTGGAAGATGTGGCTATGCAAAAGACTTCAACATGTGAAGTTGATAGAAATAAGAAAGGTTTATTTGTGCAATGGATGCAACATGAAATGATGCCTAAGGAAACGCACAATAAGGTAGTGGATGTCATTGAGATGACAAAAAGGGAAGAGTTGTTCAAGAATGGGGAAGATGTGGAATATTTTTGGGTCAGAATGTTAAAGGAAATGTTGTGGATGTTTGCAACAGAGATGGGAAGAGGATTATTTCCAAATATACACATGTTTTCACCTCCCTTTTGAGCAATGATGCTCAAATATTCAACCTCGGGTGTCTGATGCAGGAGAATACTTGGCTCAACAAGCTATCCTGCACAATCGTAGGCTGAACATTGATGATGTTACTTGTGTGGTTACTATTACAACAATAGGGCCCTACTATGAGAGATGATACACGTGGTGTTGCAGCAAGCTACTTCAAGTTCCACCGAAGAGAATGTAATGTTGTTGTTACTTGTGTTGGTACTCATGCCATTACTCATGATGATACTTGTATGAAGACAAAAAGAATATGGAGGCTTGGTGCGTTATATCTACAAGTGGCAGTTATGTCCATAGTAAAATTGTTGAACCTACATTAACAACAAATATTTAATAATAAAGTAGTTATCAATCTAGATTTCATTAATTAATAATGTGCTAATAAATTACATGATGTTACTATAGTTTCTTTTATTAATACATTAGATTTAGATTTAAGTTTTATGGTCAGTTAGAGATTGGAATAAAACGACTCTCATCCACTAATAACCAAATCAAATCTTTTCCAACTGCAAAATGACTCAGTGGGAGTTCAATGGTTTGACTCTTTATATTCCAATGTTGCTTATATCAATGGGAATGGTCCGGGGTAGAGGGAGAAGAGAGGAGCGCAAGTAGAACCATGGAGGTAGAAGCGTAGATACCCATCCTGGAAGTGGAACGCAGGAATTCCTAGAAGAGAGGAGGAAGTGTGGGAACGCTGGCCCAGAAAAAGAGTTTCAACAGAGAAGAGTTGCAGTAGAGGAGAGTTACAGCAAAGGAGAGTTGCAGCATCCTGGAAGCGTGCACGTTGTGGGTGTGAGAGTGATTTCCCAAATATGGCTGATACTCAAAGTTGAGTGCTTTAGATGATGAAGTATGTAGTAAATATTTCTATGCATGAATAAAATTGTTGTATTAATTCCAGTTGATGAATGTGTGATGCCATTGTGGTTATCTTCTTGTTTTCCCTCTATCATTCTCTCTGTGGTTGGCTATCTGTTGTGCATTCTAAATTGCAGTTCCAGGCTGCATCAAGTGGTATCAGAGCTATTTGAGTTTGCGTGTAGAGGATTAGAAGGATCGGTAGCAGATTGGCAGATTTGTGAATGCCGGTGAAGTGGGGAGCTCTCAAGAAGAGATCACATAGAAGAGTAATAGTGATGGCCCATAGAGGAAGAGGTCATGGAAGAGGTCGTGGTAGAAGGTAAGAAAATGCTGAAGATGTGAATGATCTTACAACAATGATGTCCATACGAGATGCCATTGAGGAAACCCATAGAAGAGGTATTACATAGGTGATAAGAGATGACAACGATGATGAGAAGAATTAGAGACCATCAGAGAAGAACAGGAAGAACAAATGACGATGGAAGAAAGAATGATCAGAGCTGTTAGCAGTATTGGAGGTAAACCTAAACTAGATACTCCTGTTTATTCTGGTAGTTTAAATCCTGAAGAATTAATATATTGGATAGGGGAAATGGAAAAATTCTTTAAGTTTGAATAGATTAGAGATCCCCAAAGAGTTATGTTTGCTAGTACAAAATTGAGAAGTCATGCTTCTTTATGGCGAGATAAGTTACAACTAAATAGAGAAAGTGGTGGTAGAGAGAAAATTAAGACTTGGGATAGGATGGTAATAGAAATGAAATGCAAATTTTTTCTTGTGGATTATGCTTTGAATTTGTTGAGGAGGTTGCATAATTTGAAGCAGATCAAAATTTCAGTAAAGGAGTACACATCGGAGTTTTACAGACTTTCTATAAGATCTGGACAGAATGGGGAGAGTCTAGAATCCAATTCCAGGTATGTGAATGGTTTGAATTATTCTATACAAGATGAGTTTAATGTTTTGAATTTTCATTTTGTGGCAGAGGCTTACCAATCAGCCTTGAGGATTGAGGAAAAATTGTTAAGGAAACAACAAAATGCAAAGAGAACCCCAAGAAATGGGAGAAGGCAACAAAAGGAAAAGCAAGTTGAGGAAGGTTAAAGTAGTTCCAACGCAATGGAGGAGACTATTGAAAAAGGACTTGATGCGAATAGAGGATGTGGTCGAACAAAAAGAGGTAGAGATAGAGGAGGAAAATCTGAAATCGTTTGATTCAGATGAGGGATGCCAGGTCATAGGGTATTTGAATGTCCAGAACTTGTGAAGGATGGAAGAGGACAAGAAGGGAGAGAAAATCTTGCTAAAACTGAACCAACAACAACATCAAATGAGGTGGTTGAACTGCGGTCAGAACTAGGGGAAAATTTGATGAATATGAAGATATTGTTGTAGTATGTAAAGGAGGTAGAGAAGGAACCAGAACAAAGAAATACACTCTTCAGAACAAAATGCAAGATTGAAGTCAAGTGTTGTAATTTGATTATTGATGGTGGTAGTTACGAAAATTTAATGTCTACAAAGGTTGTTAACAAATTGAATTAATGTGTACCCCTCATCCAGAGGCATACATGCTGTCATGGTTACAAGATGGGAAAATGGTCCCTGTAAGGGAGCAATGCTTGATTACTTTTAATATTGGGAGCTATAGTGATAATATTTTGTTTGATGTTCTGCCCATGGATGCATGTCATGTTTTATTGGGAAGGCCTTGGTAGTTTGATAGAAGGGTTATCCATGATGGGAGAAAGAATACCTATCAATTTGAGAAAGATGGGACAAAATTCAATTTGCATCCTTTAATTCCAGAAGACGAGAAGGAAGGAAAAGTGATGATTTTGTCATATGTGAAGGGAGTAGAGCAGCAGGAAGATATGCAACAATTGGTTGAGGAAAATAAAGAACAAAGTGTGGGTGCTACAATAAAGGCACTTTCGAAGGAAGAGTAGGTGGGAGTGTGTCATTCCCACAATTTTGTGTGAAGGTATGTTTGCAGGTAATGAAACAGATGGTGTGGAAGATGTGGCTATGCAAAAGACTTCAAAATGTGAAGTTGATAGAAACAAGAAAGGTGTGTTTGTGCAGTGGATGCAACATGCAACGATGCCTAAGGAAACGAACAATAAGACAACGAATGTAATTGAGATGATAGAAAGGGAAGAGTTGTGCAAGAATGGGGAAGATGTGGAATAATTTTGGGTTAGAATGTTAAAGAAAATGTTGTCGATGTTTGCAGTAGAGATGGGCAGAGGAGGATGTCCAAATCTACACATGTTTTCACCTCCCTTTTGAGTAATGATGCTCAAATTCTCAACCTCGGGTGTCTGATGCAGGAGCATACCTAGTTCAACAATCTATCTTGCACAATCGTAGGCTGGACGTTGATGCTGTTACTTGTGTGGTTTTTGTTACAACATTAGGGCGCTACTATGGGAGATGATACACATGGTGTTGCAGCAAGCTAGTTCAGGTTCCACCGAAGAGAATATCATGATGTTGTTACTCGTACTGGTACTCATGCCATTACTCATGATGATACTTATGTGAAGACAGAAAGAAGATGGAGGCTTGGTGCATTATATCTACAAGTGGCAATTATGTCCATAGTAAAACTGTTGAACCTGCAGTAACAATAAATAGTTAATAATAAAGTATTTATCAATCCATATGTCATTAATTAATAATGTGCTAATAAATGACACACTGCTACTATGGTTTGTTTTATTAATACATTAGATTTAGGTTTAGGTTTCATGGTCCGTTAGAACTTGGAATAAAATAACTCTCATCCACTGATAATCGAATCAAATCATTACCAACTACAAAACGGCTCAGTGGGAGTTCAACGGTTTGACTCTCATATTCCTTTATTGCTTATATAAATGGGCATGGCCCGGGGTAGAGGGAGAAGAGAGGAGCACATGTAGAAGCATGGAGGTATAATCGTATGGAGGTAGAAGCATAGATACCCATCCTGGAAGTGGAATGAAAGAACGCCTAGAAGAGAGGAGGAAGTGTGGGAATGCTGGTCCAAAAAAAGAGTTGCAACAGAGAAGAGTTGCAGCACAGGAGAGTTGCAACAAAGGAGCATTTTAGCAGCCTGGAACCGTGCACGTTGTGGGTGTGAGAGTGATTTCCCAAATATGGCTGATACTCAAAGCTAAGTGTTGTAGATGACGAATTTTGTAATACATATTTTTGTGCATGAATAAAATTGTTGTATTAATTCTAGTTGATGAATGTGTGATGCAATTGTGGCTATTTGCTTGTTTTCCATCTATTATTCTCTCTATGGTTTCCTATCTGCTGTGGAATTTGAATTGCAGTTCCTGGATGCATCAAGCATTTCCTTGAACTAACATTGTAAAGTTGAGGATAAGTTGATCTAATCAAATGGAATCCAACTATGATTTATATTATATTGTTGTTGTTTGTACACCACCATTTGCCATTTGCTAAAGGAAGAGTAGTTGTTGGATTGTTAGTCTTCATCCATATTAAAAGTCTCGCAATTTCTCATAAACCCATGAAACTTCATCATTTGAAACTGATGGCCAAGACGACCGAAGGGAGACTTGATTATGATTTCAAACATAAAAATTGACACTATATAGATAACCCATTTTACAACAATGTGATTTTCGACGTTAAATAGTGTACATATTGTCTTTCCTCCAACATTGATTGAAGGTTTAACATTCTCTGCTCATTGGAAAAAAGAAATTGCACTCCATAATTTGTACATGTAACAACGTCGGTAGTTGCATATGTTTCATATCAATGAACATATCAACGAATGTTTAATATGGTCTAAACACTTAATCTATCATTGCCATTTCACAATTTCAGACAAATATTTTTTTCAATTTCGTCATCTCATCACAAGTTCCATTGTGATAACTCCTCAAGCTTGAATGTGACCTCTAGTCATTTTCTCCATGTAGTTTCTCTTCCCTAGCCATTAGATATTATCTGTGATAATCCTTTTCCCAATCTTCAATCCTCAACCCTATATCTAGATGTTTACCAAGGAAAAACACATACGAGTATTGTTTCTACATTTGAAAATTCAATTGCTTTGACTCATAGCATGTTAAGGTATTTGTTGAAGAACCATAGCCAATTTAAGTGCCTTTCATCTAGATTCAAATCTATAGGCGTTTTTCCTAGTCTCACAACTTCATCGATTTATTAAGAACTAGGATCAGGGCTACTAATAACTAATCCGATAAGCATTTTTACTAGTCTCATCGCTTCACAGTTTATTAAGAACTTGGAACAAGTCCACTAACAACTGCTATAGTTCGCATAGTAAATATATCACCTAATTCAGTTACTAAACAATCTACGACTAATTAATTAGTAGGTAAGGACTAACCACTTTGTAACTTATTTCCTTGTCTATTGGTTTGGCATGAACATGGGAATGCCTTTAGGTTCGGGATTTTGATATGAATGTGTATGAAAGAAATTTTAAAAAACTAACAAAACTTAAGTTTGATTAAAGGTTATATGCTTTACATATCATATTATATAAATATATTTTGTAAATAATTACCAAATAGTCTTAGTTAGTTATAATGATTATATGGAAATTCACATGATATTACATATTTTCTTAAAGCTTTATCTAATAATATTATTTTGTTATAATGATTGTATGGAAATTCATATTATATTATATGTTTTATTTAAATTTTTTTACTTTATTTTATAAGTAAAGTTTTTATTTTTTAATTAAAAAAAAAATGAAATATTTAAAAAGTATTTGATATTTTTTTAATTTGAGAATAATATTTAAGGTAAATTGAAATTTAAAAAAGTTTAAAACTTTAATAATATAGGTTTCAAGGTCAATATAATAATTTATTTATAAAGAATAGGTTTCAAAGTCAATATAATAATTTATTTATAAAGAATAGGTTTCAAAGTCAATATAATAATTTATTTACAAAGAATAGGTTTCAAAGTCAATATAATAATTTATTTATAAAGAATTCATAATATTATTAGTTAAAATTAAATTTGAGTAGAGAAAACAACATTTTTCATATCTACTTAAATTAAATTAACTTTTTATTTATATTTATAAATATTAATTAAAAAAATAAATTAATAATTAAATTATAAATATACATTTTATTAATTAAAAATTAAATTATAAATATATTTTTTCAATAATAAAGAATTTGTAAATTCATTCCATCAAACTCTGAACATAATTGAATCTAATAAAATACTTGTTAATAGAATGCATGAAAAATTGGATAATGAGCATTTGAAATTTTTTATGTTTATAAATATTATTAAAAAATAATTAAAAAAATAAATTAATAATTAAATTATAAATATATATTTTATTAATAAGTAATTAAATTATAACTATATATTTTCAATAATAAAGAGTTTGTAAATTCATTCCATCAAATTCTGAACATAATTGAATTTAATAAAACACTTGTTAATAGAATGCATAAAAAAATTGGATAATGAGCATTCCTTTCTTAAACATATAGTAGTTTGAAAAGATTGGGTGGATATTGTGCTTTCTAACATAGTGGTGACATCTCACTTTACTCTTTCCTTAAAAGGAATATTCCTGGTTGTTGTATTATTTAATTTTTTTATTTGAAGATAATATGTTTTTTGTTAAATTATTGAAAACTTGGTTTTTTTTATTTGAAGAATATTCCATAAAAGGAATATTCTTGGTTGTTGTATTATTTAATTTTTTTATTTGAAGATAATATGTTTTTTGTTATATTACTGAAAACTTGGTTTTTTTATTTTATTTTATTTGGATATAAGATAATGTTTTTTTTGTGAAGTGGTTTAGCTATTTAAACAAGATTTTTGTATGATATTTTAAATAATAATAAGAACAAATTAGCTTTGTACTTAAATAAAAAAACACTTTTATAATATTTTAGACATATTATAAAATATGTATAAATATATACATGAAAGTATATAAAATGCTCTTTTAAAAACATAAAATTAAATTAAACTATAAATTTTATTTCTTAATAATTTTGTTATACAATCATCTATATAAAAGAAATCATAGTAACTTTACATAAAAATAAACCAACGTGTCAACAATAGCATCCATTTTTCCTTTGCCATTTTTTTTTGTATTTGCTCTCTTTTAATTGGAGAAGCCAATTATATATAGAATTGCAAATAACTCAAAGTTGTATGCTTGCCTCCTCTTCTTGTGACCCCAAGGTGCCTGTTGTTCAGGATTTCTACCTTATAGCGAGGAGAGGGACACTACCAACTTCTGGGGTGATAGGTAAATATATTGATCATATCACATAGGCTTCTATAAAAGGAAAGAGATCAAGATCTTAGAAGGCATACCTTATTAACGACGTTCAATCCTAGCTTTCGCTCACTCCTTCGATCAATCCTTCACTTGATCTTCTATTTGACGAACCTGTAATACAAAAGATACCTTCTTCAGCCTATCTTGACTGATATAACAATGATAAAATTGAAATACAATTTATACATCAAATACAATCAAACATTTAATCCAAACAAATATGCAATCCATTAGACATTTGATTGGGACAGGAAGGGTATTTCAACCTTTATTGTCAAAAGCGAATAACCAGTACAATTATACCTGATCATTCAGAGTGCTTGTGCAACCGGATTCTGGGCTCCTGCTCTTCACACTAACTTTGGAATTCCTCCAGCATAACAACCCTTAATGCATAGTTTCTCCTCCTAGTTCTTTAATTGAATCTAACTAGTTTGAGTCTCCTTTGAGTCTAGTTTCTCTCATGCATCCTCCTTGTATTTATGGGACAGGGTAGGCAGTTAGGATTGAGAGGTAGTTTGATTGGGAAGTTGCAAACCAACTTCAACTAATTCCAATTCATCAAACTAATATTTTTTTAATTCCATCTTAAGATGTGCATGAGTTTTCTCAATATATAGTAGCGCACAATATGCAACTTCAGTGCTTTACAACCAGTGTTTACAACTTTTTCTGAGGTGTGCATTACTTTCCATAAGGCAAAGTAGGGCATACTAGCTGGTGTGCGCGCTTTTCATGCTTGTAGAGTAGCGCACATGTCCTGATGTGCGCTAGTTTGTTATACAAAGAGTAGGGCACATGTCAAAATGTCAGATAAAACAGGGTTTTGTTAGCTACAGAGGAGTAATCCAGGTCCATACATCACCTAGGCCAATCTTGCTCTTCAATCCAAGTTGTCCTTTTGTGTGATCGACAGTTAAATGTGATCATGGATGGAGAAGTGCAGATTTGACCTATAACAGATGCCCCCTAATGTGTGAGGTCAAAGGGAAACGATGGCCGAAATACATTATAATTCCAAGTCAGAGGAGAAGCAAGAAACCGCAGAACCAAGTCACAAAAGTACCTGAAATAACGATCAAGGCTAGCGAGCAATTACAATCTTGACATCATATAGATGTGTAGCATGATAGAACATGATCTCCGATACATAACTAGGAGATGTATATGTAGCATGGCCACTGAAATACAAGCGTGGATCCATGTCGGAATGAGAGATCATAGCCATAACAACAAACTGGATCTATGTCTCATGGAGAGCCAAAATGAGTGAGGCTCAGTCTTGTGCAGCTTGGGTGATAACATAATGAGGTAATGCTATCAAAATCCCAAGGTCTTCATCCAAATAACCCAAGGTACAAACCCTAACCATGTGAAGAAATGAGCTGAAAGTCAAACATGGGGGGAATCGTTTGATTACCGGTCCTTGATGTATACCGTTAACAAACGCGAGGGCTTCCACCGATAATGATAATGGGGCCCAAGGTACCTAGTACGATCCAACAAGTGTGAATAAGAGGACTTGAAGTCGAACACCTGAGGAACCCGTCAAATAAAAGACATTAATGTATTCTCAGTATTCGACGATGAGGGAAACTGCCATTGATGACTGCAATCCCCGAGGTACTAACTGAAACTCTAAACTTCATTCCCAGAGAAAAATGAGTTGATTTCGATGGGAAGAAGCCCACTGGAAGGGAGGCCTTAATGCATCCTCCATCATCCAACACGAGGAACACTCAGAGGTATGAGCTGATGTGGAATAGTACAAGTAACAAGACTAACACTAGGATGGCCGACACATGAGGTCAAGATAAACTGCAGAATGGCCGACACAGGTTGTATCCTTGAACAGTGAGCACGACACAAAGTGACTTAGGCAGTATTCGACATGACGGGAAAGTGATATAAGCCTGCAATGTAAGAGAAATTAACAGACCCTCCATATGGTTGGAAGAATAACCAACCGGGGGAGTAAACAACTCGGAGATCAGGTTCACCCTAAGGTCAAAAACTAAACCCAACTAATATGATGGACTCAAGTGGATGTTGTGTTCAAGGATAGGACTGACTGAACTGCCTTTGAAACTGAAAAAAGTGATATACCCTTCTTATCCCTTATTCTTTTTAGATAAAAGAATACCTTTCTTGTTGTTTTAATGAGTCCAAGAAAGAATGAAAACTCAATAGATCCAACCATGTAAAGAGTTTAACGAGCCCATGGGAGGAAGACTCAGGACTTTCTTCATTGTTTATAGAGTTCGAAGAAGAGATAGAAGAATACTCTATAACATTGATCTCTGGATTTTAATATCGAGCCGAGATCTGTTCTTGCTTGCCTGTGTTTTCAATTTTAAGGAGTCTGAAAAACTTAAACAATAACTCCATACACCTACTCGTGGATTTTAATATCGAGCCCAAGTAGGTTAATGCTCGCCGGTGTTTTCCTATTTATAGAGTCTGAAAAACTTAAACAATCCTCGATATACCTTCTCGTGGATTTCACATCAAGGCCGAGTAGGTGAGTGCTCGTTGGTGTTTTCATGCTTTGAGAGCCTGAAAACCCTAAAAAAGGGTCCAAAAGGTCCTTTTTCCGTAAAGTTAGTCTTCTCCCCCGAAAAAGTGTAAAACAATGGAAGAAGAACTCTTCTAGCCATGGATGACTAGAGTATTCTTTTTTCGTAAGTAATCCGCAAAAGTCCGGAAAATGGTTAAACTTATACTTAAGCAGACGGGCCTTCAATTCCTTTAACGAGATTGAAGAGGACAAGCCTGCTCGGAAATCTTGTCATATTTAAAGAGTCTAACAAGAGCTTAGAGAGAAATCCATAAAAATCTTTTTCGTAAATTTTAATGAGCCCGAAAAAGTAAACTCGTGACCTCCTTACTGTTTTTAACGAGCTCAAAGGAGAGATGGAAGAATGCTCATAGCTTCCTTACTGTTTTTAACGAGCTTGAAGAAAAGGTGAAAGAATGCTCATAACCTCCTTACTGTTTTTAACGAGCTCGAAGGAAAGGTGGAAGATTACTCGTAACCTCCTTACTGTTTTTAACAAGCTCGAAGTGAAGGTGGAAGACTGCTCGTAACCTCCTTACTGTTTTTAACGAGCTCGAAGTGAAGGTGGAAGACTGCTCGTAGCCTCCTTATTGTTTTTAACGAGCTCAAAGAAAAGGTGGAAGAGTGCTCGTAGGTGGATCAATGTCCAAATGAATGGCAAACTGCATTATAGACTCTAGGAAAACTTCATAAGAGGGAAGTATATTATCCCAGATGGAACACATATCTAAACATTCAAATGGAGTCATCACCTGGTCAATTGTCGGGACCCAGTCCCAAGAAGGTAAGCACGAATTCAGAGGCTTATTCTCAGTAGCAATAGGACTCAAGGAACAATATGCCACATAATTTGATTGTGACATAGTAGTGCCTACTGACGGGGGACATACCTGGTCTATAGTTAGGTAATAAGAGGGATCGACAAATGTAAGTTGATCGATGGTGACAATGCTTTCGTTGTGAGGAAAATGCATCACACGAAAGAGCGTAGACACCACAGCCTGCATAGTATATACGTAATCATGCCCTAGGATCATATCAAAGTCCATAGGGTCCTTTAAAACCATAAAATCAACTAAGACTGTTTTTCCACCCAAAGTAACAGGTACTTGAAGGAGGAATCCCAACGGTTCACTAGGTCTTTTATCGAAAGTCAACGGCCAGTTAACAACTGGAACAAGGTTAGGAAAACCTAAATCTCTCCAAGCATAAGGGGATAAGATACTAACAGAGGCTCCTTCATCTATAATACATCGATGAACCGCATGGTTGCCGATATCAACCTTTATCTGAAAAGGTGTAGCAGAAGGAAGACGAGGCCCAATTAGACTATTCCAATCAAAGGAAATGATCCCAGAGCTTGGTAGGGGTTCAATCGGCATAGATGAAGTGCCCCCCACTTCTGAAACATCTGAACTGGTAATGCATAAGAATTTAGGGATAGGTGCATCAGTCTCTGAAGGACTAATGGGATCGGTCGAAGATTCCATCGATTCGATCACTTCACTCTCCAAAGGAAGAGTGGGGTTGACCAAAGATTGCATTGGTTCAACCACTTCATCAACCAAAGGTTTATCAGGCTGTTGGGAATCTATAGACAATTCA
This sequence comes from Larix kaempferi, assembly GCA_027924585.1. Taxonomy (NCBI): domain Eukaryota; kingdom Viridiplantae; phylum Streptophyta; class Pinopsida; order Pinales; family Pinaceae; genus Larix; species Larix kaempferi. The sequence goes on along the minus strand of BSBM01000407.1, from coordinate 13,815,882 downwards.
GGAGCAGAGGATCCTTCAGACATGGACCACACTCTTCGCACCTCTGGAATAGTAGGGCACCAGTGAGTAAGGTGATCTCCCTTACAAAGTTTACAAAGGAACTTTGGCTTGCATCCTATAAGCTTAGACTCTATAACAACAATAGTACTCTCATCATGACTAGCATTAGCTAACAACTTGCCCCTAGCGTGACTTGCATTGGCTGGTTGCTCAGAAGTAGAAGACTTTTGAACTATGGACCACACTCTTTACACCTCTAGAATAGCATGGCATTGGTGAGTATGATGGTCTCCCTCGCAAAACTTACAAGGGAACTTAAGCTTCTATTTATTAATTTTGTCGACCATGTCAACGTTCTCAGCATGACTTGCAGTGGCCAATTCAGTGTCTCCAGTATGACTCACAGCAACTGGTGACTTGTCATTAATATGACCAGCAGTGATCAATGACGTGTCCTCAAAATGAGAAACAGTGGTTGAAGACATGCTTTCAGTATAATTTGCATTGACTGAAAGTTTGCTCCTAGCATGACCTCCAGAGGCTGGGTAGGTGCCTCCAGCATGACTTCCAGAGGTAGGGTGGCAAGGTTCAGTATGATTTCCAATGACTGAGCGAGTTCTCCCGACATGACCACCAGAGGTTGGGTAGGTGCCCCCAGCATGACTTCCAAAGGCAGGGTGGAAAGGTTTAGTATGATTCACAGTGACTGAGTGTTTTTTCCCAGCATGACCTCCAAAGGCTGGGTAGGTGCCCCCATCATGACCTCCAGAGGTTGGGTGGGTGCCCCCAGCATGACTTCCATAGGCCGGGTGGCTGCCCCCTTGCTTTGGCATCTTCTTCCTATTCTTCCTCCGTCTATTCCTTTTAGACTGCTGGTTACTAGTATTACTACTTTCACCACATGAGGTAGGCGGAGGAGGAGAAGATGTTACTAGCGAAGCAGGCACAGAGTTTCGATGCTCTTGATGTGAAGTGCTTACTGGAGAAGCATCAGGAACATGCAAAGCGTTCAGAATGGAAAACAACCAAACCGGTAGCCCTATAGTGAATCCCAGAAGATTCAAGGTAGCCATTAAGGGAGTGCCAATGTTCCCAATGAATGGAAAAGCACAAGGATCCCCTTTAACAGGGGTCCCTTGATTGGTGCTCACTGCGATGCTATCCATATTTCTAACTCAATGGGCCAGAAATATCTAAGGCCAACTAAGGGCGAGAGGCACAAAGAGCACACCACTACAAAATCCTAAGTATCCAAAACTAGGAAAACAAGGATGGTGAATACTCTCAATAGAAAGTCTGGGATGATCAAGGCCCAGAACAAGCTAGTAGAGCATCGAAGAACAGTTATACGGCATCCAGTTCAGGTCCTCTGGGTGCAAGCATTTGAATCACCAAACCGCCCTCCCGGGATTACTGAAAAAGGGTTACCTTCCGTATTTGTCTTAGGTACAATGAAAATAGCCTTTCACTGCCACCTGTGTAAGAAGCCCTAAAGTCAAGATACTAAGGCTACCATTAACACAAAAGAAGCTCTGGGGACAGTCGCAGGTCTGACTAAAACGCATGAGCAGGGTAGCTAAGCTCGAAATCCAAAAAGGATCCTTGTACGTGAACCAGCTTGGTGTATGCTCCGAATGAAAAGTGAAGGGGTATCCTCACTATTTCACCTTCGCAAGACCTCGTGCTTAACTCCGGTTTCAGTGGAGCTTCCAGAACAACTTTGATGTAAATGGGTTTACCTAAAAACAGTCTCACTACGATTATTGAGTAATGAAAATGGTTTCGGATAGTTAAAGTGTGTTCTAATCCGAAACCCTAGCCTAAGTTTGTTGGTGTAGTGAAATCCCTAGAAAGAAAAGTTGCTAATAAATTTTATTAATTATTCTTTTTAAGGGTTTTTCTTTACTCAAAGGTTGCAGTGCATTGTGTGGCGTGGTTGTGACAGAAAGTAAAGTGCGTAAATGAAACAACTTTCAAAACAACAAAAGACTTTTTTTCTTTTTCCGTTTATGCTCTTTCCAAAATGAAAACTAAGCAAACCTAAAATAGGTTTCTTTTTTATTTTCTTTTCAAATTCAAAAGAAAGTAAACTACGCTACTTCGAAATGATTATAAGTCTCACTACTTTAAACTACCAAACTCATTTTTTTCCTTTTCTGATATATGTAAAAGAAAAAGAACTCGAAAATGGAAGCAAGTAGGACCTAAAAGAGAAATGTGAGTAAGGAAAAGCAACTCTTGTAAAATTAGTCACAGCAGATCTAATGAACAAGTAAATCAATCACAACAGATGAATATAGAAAATATGGTGTAAAACTGTGCAAAACATGCAGCAGTGCTCAATATCCCAGAAAGGGTGAATGAATTACAATAGAATACAATTATTTGTCAATGAGCAATTCGAATAGACTAAGTAGGCCATTCGAATCACTGAATGGAGTAGCTTGACTCCAACTAGGAGTCCTCATCATCAATCGGTGGTGGTCATCAATGCACAAGAACCAGTCATCCAGGTGTCAATCTGAGTCTAACTGAGTGTAATAAGTGTAACTGAAATGTGTAGCACTGATTAAGGAGAAGGAGGCTCAGTGGGGGCACATGGGAGGCTGAAGTCAGAACAAGTCATCTAGTCAATCTGGAGGTCCAACGGAAGTGAAACAGTCAGTCGGGAGTGAAACTAGCCTCAAATCAGGGAGAATCGGAGCTAACTGAATGTAACTGAAGTGGAACTGCAGTGGTAGGTGAACAAGTGCGCCCTTCTCTGGCAGTAGGTGAGAAGTGGGCGCCTTTCAGCCTAGGAGGGCTAAAACTCTGTAGTAAGTGGCTCCCGGGTGCTAGAATGAGGTGGCTAAGGTGCTGGAGGCATCAAACTGGTGACTGGGATGCATGCAAGTGCATGCAAACCCTAGATTCTGCATGCAAACCCTAATTGCATGCAAGATCCTGAAAAAGATGATGTGGATATCCGAACACCCCCCCTCAATCTAGACTATGATGTTCCAACAAAAATAATGTGGGGCCCTGGTAACTAAGACCAAAGGTCACCCCAATACAATAATCCAAAAAATGTTGAAAATAAACTAAGTGAGGAAAGAGGGAAAACCCAGTGGGAAGAAAGCCCCCCCTCAAGCTAAAGCATAATAATGAATCAATCTGTCTCCACCATGATGGAACTCACCCCCAACAGTGAACAGAGGTAAGATAACTTCTTCTCAGTGAAGCTCTTGGTGAAGATGTCTGCAATTTGCTCATCAGTAGGGCAATATTGTAGAATGATGGTGCGGTCATGCACCAACTGTCGAATGTAATGCATATGAATCTCAATGTGTTTGGTCCTCTGCCGCTGAACTGGATCTGTGGAGATTTTGATAGCACTTTGATTGTCACAAAATAGGACAGTCGAAGTAGTACCACCAAAACCAAACTCAGAAAGAATACCCTGCAACCAAACTGCCTGAATGCAGGCATTGACTGCACCTCGATACTCTGCCTCTGCTGAAAAAAGTGCAATGGCTGCTTGCTTTTTGCTGGACCAGCAAATAGCACCATGACCAATCATGAAAACATAACCGGAAGTGGACTTCCGATCAATGCTATCACCTGCCCAATCTGAATCAGTAAAACCAATGAAATCTAGCTCAGAATCTGCAGCATAATGTATGCCAAACTATCTCGTACCTTGCACATACTGCAAGATCCGCTTGGCTGCTCGCCAATGAAGCTCATGTGGCTGCTGCATATATCTTGACACGGCACTCACGGCATATGAGATATCAGGCCGTGAGTGTGTCAAATAAAGTAGTGAACCAATCAACTGTCGATACATACTGCAATCTGCAAGCGGTGTAGAATCTCCCTCCTCAAGACTGATTCTTGAGAGGAATGGGAATGGGGCTGCCTTAAATTCAGCCATATTAAACTTCAATAACAGGTCGGAAGCATATTTTTGCTGAGATATAGTGATCCCACCAAAATTTTGAGCTATCTCCAAGCCCAAAAAATGACTCAGCAAGCCCAAATCGCTCATGTCAAAAGCTAGATTTAAGGCAGATTTTAGCTTGTTCATTGAAGTAAGTGTGCTACCAGTAATAAGCAGATCATCAACATAAAGTACAATAACCAACAAATTACCTTTAACTCGCTGAAGATACACATTCGGATCAGATTTGCACCTTTGGAAATTCTGAGAAAGAAGGAAGGAGTCCATCTTTGCGTACCAAGCTCTTGGGGCCTGTTTTAACCCGTACAAAGATTTCTTCAATCTACAAACCAATGATGGATCTGATGTATAACCTTCTGGCTGTTGCATATAGACCTCTTCAGCAAGGTCTCCATGTAAAAATGCACTCTTCACATCCATGTGGTGCACTTCCCAGTGCTTCGATGCGGCAATAGCTAAAACAAGGCGGATGGAATCCATCTTTGCAACTGGTGCAAAGGTCTCAGTGTAGTCCACTCCTTGGACTTGGGAGAAACCTTTTGCCACCAACCTTGCTTTATATTTGCTGATAGTGCCATCAGCAGCAACTTTAGTACGGTAGACCCATTTACACTTCACTAATTTTCTTCCAGGTGGAAGAGAAACTAGCTCCCATGTGTTGTTCTTTTGAAGAGAACTGTACTCTTCATCCATGGCACTTTTCCATCTCGGATCTCGATGAGCAGAATAGTATGATGTAGGATCTGAACCAGCCATCAAATAACAAATCTCAGGAAGAAATGGATCAACAATAGAAAGAGCCATACCTGCTCTTTGAAAGTATCCTCTTGTTCATCTCGGATCAGCAGGATTTCCAAGATTCGAACCAGCAGAATGTAGAGTGTTTTGGGCCCACTTTGGTAACTGAGGAGGATCATAATGGTCGGATTTCGAACCTGATATGTCATGATAATCATATGCTGCTACAATATCAGAAATATCAGAACTCATACCTTCATTATCGCTGCTCGGATCTTCTTTTGGTGAAGGCAGTGAATCGGCAGTCTTCTCCTCGACTAGTTGCAATTCTTGAAGCGGTTCGTCAAATTGCACACTGCGCTCGATGAATATATTTTTAGATCTGATATCCATGAGTTTATATGCTTTTGATTCTTCCCCATATCCTATCAATATGCACTCGATACTTTGTGGATCCAAAGCTTGTCTCTTCTCAGAAGGAATTCTAGCCCATGCAGTAGAGCCAAAAACTCTCAAATTTGACACATCCGGTTTGTGACCAAAGAATGCTTCGAAAGGAGTCATACCTTTCATGGATGAATGTGGAACACGGTTCTATATATATGCAGAAACATTGATTGCTTCAGCCCAAAGATTTGCAGCCAAACCTTTTGATTCAATCATGCATGTAGCCATCTCTTTCAGTGACCGATTTTTCCTTTCCGCTACACCGTTCTGCTGGGGTGTGTAGGGAACTGTATGTTGGATCTTAATTCTGCTTTGGGCACAAAGTTGCAGCAACTTGGACTTGATATATTCCCCACCATTATCAGATCTAAGAGCTTTGATCTTGCTCTCAGTGGTGGTCTCAACAGAAGCCTTAAAATCCTTGAATTTTCCAAGCACTTCTGACTTGTTTTTGAGAAAGAATACCCATGTAAAGCGGGAAAAATCATCAATAAATGTCAAAACATACCTTGAACCATTTAATGACATATGGGGCAGCGGACCACTAATATCAGAATGGATCAATCCCAAAATAGTAGAAGCTCTGCTAGCTTTGCCGCGGTCGAATCTGTGCTCGGGGTGCTTCCCAATGATGCAACCAGTGCATATTCCCTTCGAGGAATGGAGTTGTGGAAGCCCATCTACCATGGATTTGTTTGATAACAGCAGCAAATATTATAATTAAGATGTCCAAATCTTTCATGCCAAAGCCTATTAACCTCATTACCATGTGTGCGAAGAGCAGTGGGCTTTGCAAGCGGAATAAAGTGTGAAAACTCATAGCATTTTGCAGTGTGATTTGCCTTTCCGACTGCAACTAGTCTTCCACTTTTGATATCAGAAATTTCAACTGTATTAGGGCTGAATGTAACTTGCTTTGGTTCACCAGTGTGTGTCATTTGATACACAGAAAGGAGATTTGAAGCCAAGGAAGGCACATAGAGAACATTCTGAAAGCTTCCATGTTCTACATGAATCGTACCTTTGCCCTTTGAAGAAATTTTTGAGTCATCTCCCAAATGGATGGGGATGGAGCTGTTTGGATCGAATGAGGAAAAAGAATCAATATTTGCAGCCATATGATTTGATGCACCCGAATCTATCAACAGAGTAGTGGGCTTCGAAACCGTTGCCATGAGTGCTTGTCCTCTTTCATGATCATCATTCCTATCCTTCTTCCTTGCACCGTCAGGAAGGGTTATGTTGTTATTTTCCAAAAGGAGGGCCATTTGATCTATAGTCTTCTTCATACATGAACTTTCGGGATGAAAGCCACGGTTACAATAAGTACATTTAGATTTTTGGTTACCTTCTTTGCCCTTTTGCTTGGATTTCGAACTGGATGGTGCATCCGTTTGCTTGCCTTTGTCTTTTTGCTTGTGAGGCTCGAATTTGGGCTTCTCCTTCTTTTGCTTTCCTTTACCATTCGAGATCTTGGGTCCTTGAACATATAGGGCTGAATCTTTGGAGCTTATGGACCCCATTTGAATCAACTTGTCATGCTCTTTTGTGACGGACTCAATGAAGGCATTCAAGGTAGGCATCTTCCAATTCGGGGTAGTTAGCCGACCGGAATTGAAAGTAGAGACAAATACCGAATAATATTTCCCAAGCTTGCTTAGAATGGAGAGGATCAATTGTTTATCCTCTTTGATAACTCCACTGTTCTTCAATTGCAAGTTCAAGTTCTTGAATTTTGTGAAGAATTCATTGATGGTCTCGAAATTCTCAGGATTAAGGCCAATCAATTCATTCTCTAATTGAAAAGCCCTAAGCTCATCCTGCTTGCCAAATAATGTTTCAAGTTGCTCCCATATAGCTTTTGGAGTCTTTAATCCGCTGAGATGGAAGTGAAGATCTTTGGAGATGGAGAGACAAAGAAGACCATAAGCTTCATCAAGCTTGTTGTAGTGTTTGGTTCGATCTGACACATTGTTTGGCTCCAATTCAAGACCAAGAGTGACTCAGTAGTAACCTTTTGAACGTAATATGATCTCCATATCATCTTTCCAATCAAAATAATTGAATGGGGTGAGGATAGGCTTTGAAGAAGAGTATTCCATTGCTAGGAGCGAGTCAAACTGATGTAGATGAGCTTGCATGCAGAGTGTAGCGAATGCAAAAGAGGATTTTGCATGCACAGTGTAGCGAATGCAAAAGAGGAGCTTGATAACCTGCAAATCACAATCAAACCAAGAACCGTAAGGTCGAACAATCCACCCTTTTAGAGTTGCATCACACCTGGGATTGGGGATCAAACAATGTTGAATGGTCCAAGGTATCAGATCCAGGAATTATGTGGCAACTCAAGCTTCTGGAGTGGTATTGGAAGTATTTTTAAGCTTTGCATGCACAGGAGCGAATGCCCTTGAGATATCTCATGCCAAAACTTTTTGCAATTTGAGCAATTCAGTCAAATCTTCTTGTACAAACACCTGTAGAAAAGAGATCTTGTCCCTGCAATGGCTCTGATACCATGTAAAATTAGTCACATCAGATCTAATGAACAAGTAAATCAATCACAACAGATGAATATAGAAAATATGGTGTAAAACTGTGCAAAACATGCAGCAGTGCTCAATATCCCAGAAAGGGTGAATGAATTACAATAGAATACAATTATTTGTCAATGAGCAATTCGAATTGACTAAGTAGGCCATTCGAATCACTGAATGGAGTAGCTTGACTCCAACTAGGAGTCCTCATCATCAATCGGTGGTGGTCATCAATGCACAAGAACCAGTCATCCAGGTGTCAATCTGAGTCTAACTGAGTGTAATAAGTGTAACTGAAGTGTGTAGCACTGATTAAGGAGAAGGAGGATCAGTGGGGGCGCATGGGAGGCTAACTGAAGTCAGAACAAGTCATCTAGTCAATCTGGAGGTCCAACGGAAGTGAAACAGTCAGTTGGGAGTGAAACTAGCCTCAAATCAGGGAGAATCGGAGCTAACTGAATGTAACTGAAGTGGAACTGCAGTGGTAGGTGAACAAGTGCGCCCTTCTCTGGCAGTAGGTGAGAAGTGGGCGCCTTTCAGCCTAGGAGGGCTAAAACTCTGTAGTAAGTGGCTCCCGGGTGCTAGAATGAGGTGGCTAAGGTGCTGGAGGCATCAAACTGGTGACTGGGATGCATGCAAGTGCATGCAAACCCTAGATTCTGCATGCAAACCCTAATTGCATGCAAGATCCTGAAAAAGATGATGTGGATATCCGAACAACTCTAAGGCTCACAACAATCAAATCGATGACTTGACAAAGACTTGTCCTACAAAGTTTTTCAAAGGAAAAAGCTTTGGGCTTGGAAACAAAGCGAAAAGAAAACGGGGATAAGAGATGCTTGTAACGGAAAGGCAAACCTCATAGGTTGCTCCAAAGCACAAAAAACCCTAAGAAAACACTAAGGCAAGCAAAAGGTAGGCAAGTGAACCAAAGATGACCTTACAATCACAAAGACTCGAAAAAAAGCAAACTAAAGGACTTCAACTTACTTGGGCCGAAACTGACAAAGCAATCAAAAAGTGTCTAGACTCAAAAAGCTTTTGAAAACCCCCTAAGGACTCCAACTTGGGGTCAAACCCTAAATCAAAGGCCAAGACACTGTCAAAGTGTGCTAGTGTTTCCAAAAACAACAAATGTTGTAAAACAAAGGTTTGTATACCTGCAACAAGCATCTAGGGTACAGGAGTGCAGCTATGTCCAACAAAGAATAATATATGGTCTTCAAAAAGAGTCACAAACAAGCAAGACACCTCAAAAGTACTCAAGCAAGCAAAGATGAGTTAAGGGACTTAGGAGAGGCTAACAAGACTCAAAAAAGGCTTACAAACCTCAAGGATCAGTTAAGAAGGCAAAGCAAGAGGCTGGAAATCAAACCAAACAAGTGGAAATCAAATCCCCACAGCAAACAGAGAGTTACAGGAATATGCCCTACTGTGCAGTGCATAAACCTGCGCACACTGGGAGATGTGCCCCACTGTACAGTAGTGAAAGTAGCGCTCATCATCAAGTATGCGCTACTGTGTATAAGGAAGACTAGCGCACATGCCAGAGGAGGTAAAAAACAGGCCTTGCAACATCAAACTGAGATGAGTCAAGCAAGCAGAAACAGGTAACAGTGACCTACAGGGCCTCTCAGAGGATAAACAAGACCAAAAAAGTACTGGAAGGAAAACTAATTAGGTCTCCTAGAGCAGAAAACAACTGGTTCCCCAGCGGAGTCACCAGTCTGTTGTTCAGGATTTCTACCTTATAGAGAGGAGAGGGACACTACCAACTTCTGGGGTGACAGATAAATACATTGATCATGTCACATAGGCTTCTACAAAAGGAAAGAGATCAAGATATTAGAAGGCATACCTTATTAACGACGTTCGATCCTAGCTTTCGCTCGCTCCTTCGATTAATCCTTCACTTGATCTCTCGTTTGATGAACCCGCAATACAAAAGATACCTTCTTCAGCGTATCTTGACTAATATAACAATGATGAAATTGAAATGCAATTTATACATCAAATACAATCAAGCATTTAATCCAAACAAATATGCAATCCATTAGACATTTGATTGGGACAGGAAGGGTATTTCAACCTTTATTGTGAAAAGCGAATAACCAGTACAATTATACATGATCATTCAGAGTGCTTGTGCAACCGGATTCTAGGCTCCTGCTCTTCACACTAACTTTGGAATTCCTCCAGCATAACAACCCTTAATGCATATTTTCTCCTCCTAGTTCTTTAATTGAGTCTAACTAGTTTGAGTCTCCTTTGAGTCTAGTTTCTCTCATGCATCCTCCTTGTATTTATGGGACATGGTAGGCAGTTAGGATCGAGAGGTAGTTTGATTGGGAAGTTGGGGAAGTTGCAAACCAACTTCAACTAATCCCAATTCGTCAAACTAATATATTTTTTAATTTCATCTTAAGATGTGCGCGAGTTTTCTCAATATATAGTAGCGCACAATATGCAACTTTAGTGCTTTACAACCAGTGTTTACAACTTTTTATGAGGTGTGCATTACTTTCCTTAAGGAAAAGTAGGGCATACTAGCTGGTGTGCACGCCTTTCATGCTTGTAGAGTAGCGCCATTGTCCTAATGTGCTCTAGTTTGCTATACAAAGAGTAGGGCACATGGAAAAATGTCAGATAAAACAGGGTTTTGTTAGTTGTTGAGGAGTAATCCAGGTCCATACATCACCTAGGCCAATCTTACTCTTCAATCCAAGTTGTCATTTTGTGTGATCAATAGCTAAATGTGATCATAGACGGAGAAGTGCAAATTTGACCTATAACAATGCCTAAATAAAGAAAAAAATGCTTATTTAGATAGTTCTTTATAAATATGAAAAAAATAAAATTTTGAAAAATTTCCTTTTAAATTATTTTATATTTACAATAATTGAGAAAAGTGCATATTATTTTCATTATTGATCCAATTTATAACAAGCTTGGAATTTCCTATAATCTAAATTTAGTAATGATTATTTTTTCAATTGCTATCCTAATCAACATCCACATTGCATTCAGTTCTACCCAATTATTTGTTCCAACACTGGAGTTGCTTTGAAAAATATTTTATATTATTTTGTAATAAAAAGGATGGCTCCGACCCCTCTTATCCTAGAATTTGAAACATTCCATTATTTGAATTTGAGATTCTTCAATTGTTAACCTCATCATCAACATCCATATTGCATTCAAAATTTTCCAATTATTTGTTCCAGCACTTCTTCTTGTTTTCAAAACTATTTTATATTATTTTTATTTTGTTATTAAAAGGACATATCCAACTCCTCTTATCCAAAAATTCCCAAACTTGCCCAATCAAAAAACACCCATGCATATGATTTATTTATTAATATTTGAACTTTATAACTTGGAGACTTTACCTTTCCTAGCTTCCACACATGTTTGATTTGATATATGATCTTAGTGGGCAACATATCCTTCCTTGCTAACCAACGTGGAGCCCAACTTGAATAACTATACATGGTAAAGTTTTGTGACCCTTAACACATTTCACTTTAAACTAGATGTCCAATCAACCCACTATAGAATTTCCTCTCCAATTACCTCTTCCACGTTTTAGCTTTATATAGCTTCCTCCCATATTGGAAAAAGTATCGATAAGTCAGATAAAGTCTCATCATCACTTTTATGAATAACGCATCTTCTTTAACCCATGCCATGCTCGCTTTTTACACTTATCGCATGTAAATTTTCAAGAAAATTAACCAAAGAAAAAACATTGTTTATAGAGGGGATTTTAGTTTCCATACAAGCTTCTAGTACCACTGTATTTTTTAGAATTATTTATTTCTTTATTCATAACTAAATGGATAATTACACCCGCCACTTTGTATTTTTTAGAATTATTTATTTCTTTATTCATAACTAAATGGATAATTACACTCGCCACTTTGTCAAAAAAAACTTGTTCATAATGAATGTTGTTCTAGACTTCATATTATTATATTACTTGAAGGAAATATAAATCCCCCACTTAAACATAATAATTTCATAACATGCATATAAATATATATTGTTACAGAAATGGATAAAGAACTTTAATATAAAATAAGAAACAGAGGTTGCATAGTTCTGAAAAAAGACTATTCCCAAAGGATGAAAATAACCATTGTACTCCTTGTTCATCTTTTACCAGTCTATACTTATCATGATACATGCTTATTTTATGGAGACTGTATCTCTTTACAAACTTCTCTAGAAGTAGAGAACAAAAGCAAAACATTGCAGATAAGGAGTGACATGTCGATCTTTCCAGAGAGATATCTAAACTACTGCTGCTAAATACAAGGTCAAAAAGAATCCTAAACTATACTTCAAATATAACTTACAGAAAGCCAAAATTGCTCCTAAAAACCAAAAAGACCCGAAACCAGAGCTGAAGAGCAGGCACTGGCAGTGTAGCTCGGATTACTTGTGGGAAGCATCTACCCGAGACCCTTCATTTCCTCCCGTCGATGCTCCATTGCCTTCATGCAAATCCAGGGTGCTTTGCTTGATTTCAGCTCTCATGCTGTCGATTTTTGCTTCCACAATCCTGACACTACTATGAACCGCAGTGATATTTGCATCCAAAATGGCAGAACCGGGACATCCCTTGTTGAAAGCTTCTGCCAGGCTGGCGGTCTTCCCATTGATTTTACTGCTGCAGATTCAGACCTCATAGTGCGTAACTTGAGCAAGGGTATCAAGATGAGAGATAACCCTTTTGAATTCAAAGTTTTCCCCACGAAGCAGACACATCTGATTCTCCATATCCTTCATATAATTTTTGACCTCGTCCGGGAGACTTTCAAACCCCTGCGCAGAGCCATTGCGTCCACCATCTTATCTGACAGAAGAAAAGAGCAAATTCTTTTCCAATCTCAAAGACAACCTTACAAGAATCATGAAGAGCAGGTAGAGAATTGACCAAACCTTCTTGAGCCAAAGCCTGGCAATCATCCTTTGCAGAGAGCATCTTCAAGGTGTCCACACTTGTAATTCCCCCAAGTTTTGTCATTGGCTTCCTGCAATGCAAACACTGAGTCGAGAAAGGGGCTGGAATGAAACAAGAATGCACAAAGTCGCCCATCTCTGCACTTGAAACCTCTGCTCTGTTCTCACGCGAATGCATCCGAACCAAGCTCGCAATGCAGAAGTTACTGCACCCACTCCCTGCATTTAAACCGCTTCTACCTCGAAAATCCACTGCATTGAAATGCTGCATGAAGGCCATGTGCCTCAATTGTGCGAGTTGCCCCCATTCAAATGAAATGACGCGATAGAGGATCGAGGTTATGAAGGTGACCTTGGCTTTGGCCATAGCCTTGATGCATATAAAATTCATAGTTGAGAGAATAATGATTATGAAGTTATGAGCACTCCAATCTAAGGAGGTAAGCCTCCTCTTATCTCTAGAAAACACTAAATGTCTCCCCATCATAAGCAAGATGAACACAATTAAGGAACCCAATTCTTCCCATAGGCCTTTTGATCGCAAACTAAGACTCCACAATCGAGTCCAACTCCTATGTTTTCCATTGTGTCCGCATGCTGGTTGTTAGATCTTAGCACATGAAGGAAGTTGATAGATTTATATTCATTGACAACGCATTTTAGGAGATGATGCATCTTGGTGGCTCGATTCTTGCGATTATTCGTCAGATTTCTTGCTTCCCTTACAACCATCATTGAGTCACCGAAAACCACCAGGTCCTCGATGCCTTCATTCCTTGCTAGCTCCAATCCTTTGATTAAAGCTAGCCATTCTACATTGTTATTTGTCCTCCTGCCAATTCCCCAGGCGTACTCTTTCAGCTTGTTTCCCTCAAAGTCGAAGAAGACTCCACCCGCACCTTCCAGCCCAGTTCTTAACATATATTTATTGAATGTTTAGTCTAATTGCTAAACTAAATACATAAACAAAAATAAAAACAACAAATTTATATATTACCACATAAAGAAAATCATATAACTCCGTCTTATGATTCTTATAGATCATCGAGAGACCATCTTCAACCTATTGGCCTTCCTTAGAGAGACAATTTGTGACTATATTGAGTTTTCTATATATATGGGTATGTATAATATCTTGATTAAAAGTGATGAATGCTAGACCCAAGTCTACTTTGGTTATGATGAAGTGATTATCAAAAGAAAAAAAATTAAAACCCCATCAACATTACAAAGATTTTGTGGTCCTTATTTGGCTCCATAGAAAGTCTCCATGGATATGTTTTTTTAATTAGCAATCCTCCTATTTGTCTTGAAGAATTTACCTTCATCTCCATCTTGGAGCCTTAGAATAAACCATATACCTATGAGAATACTTGGGAAGATTTGCTTCTATTTTCCTGATGGCTATGGTAAATGATATTATATCATTTATATTTACTATTCACATTCACTATAGGTGAATATGAAGAGTCATAAGGGAGTCTAAGAGAACTCTTGAGATTATGAAACCAAGGGTTATATCTTGATGTATTTATACATATACCATCTCAATAAAAATTGCAATTCACTTCTATCTTTGCTTGTCTAGCTTGTTAAGTGTTTTAACAGTGATATAGAGCACCCATAGAGCTAGGTGAGTTTAGCTATGGTTGCCTCATATTCTACCAAATCAAAATAATTTATTTATTTATTTTTTTTTCTTTTTTCTTTCTGACTCCATCTGTTGCTTGCATACATCCAAGTCATAATTTTGTTGTTGTTACATTATTGCTAAGTTTTTATCAAATAGTGATCATGCAGCTCATGATTTCCCATGGAAACATTTTAGCAAAGAAGGGAGTGACTCCACTATTCATTTATTAGATTGATATCATCTCTTTAGGGTTTTTGCTTGAACTTGATTTTTCTTTGAGTGAACTATAAATGAAATATCATCTATGGTTGTGAAGAAATTTAATGCGTCATGCAAATGCACCACGCACCATCCACATATGTTGTGTAAAATGGACCTGCAAGCCATGGCCACCATAGCCCTGGTCTCCTCTTTTGCATTCCAGAGAACCTTGTGCCGTCATCTTGGATAGGGATCTCGTGGAATGTTTTTGCATGCCTCACTCAATTTCGACCCTTTAATAAGGCTTATCTAGTGTGCAACTGTGGCAGTGACATTTAAAATTGCCTGTTTGATCATTCGAGATAATTAGGGTTTCAAGGTCTTTGTAAGAGGAAATTCTTGGCTCTACTGAGATGCTCTATTTCTTCACGGGTAAGGAAAGTGTTGGATCAAACAACCACAGAACATAATATGTAGCGGAAGCAATTAAAACAAGAAAGCAAATAATGACACACACATAAAATATACGCAGATATTTACGTGGTAAAACCCACTAGAGGGAAACATCCACGGAGCAATGGTATCGGTCATTTTATTATTCAGTAAATGAATATTACAATAGCTCTCAACTCTCTCAATACTTCTCTACGAGAATAGAAGAAATATATACATTTCTTACACGGTTACTCATAACTGTATAAACTTAGTTACTCGGTTAGACAGTTATACAGTCACCAAGAGAGCTGGTTGTCACCTGTTTCCAACAATCTCCACCTTGACAACAATTTACCTGATACCATTGCTCATTGCTCTATTCATCACCTTTCCTGCAATCCTAGAGAAGCTAAGCACCACTGTAGCTTCTCTAAAGTAACTAGCTTCGTGAACATGTTTGCACTATTCTTTTGAGTGTGGACCTTTTCAAGAACCACTCCACCTTCATCAACATGTCTAACAAAATGGTATTTTACAGGAATATGTTTTGTCTTACTGTGATAAGCTGGATTTTTAGCCAAATGAATAGCACTTTTACTATCACAGCAATTTTTTATAGTGTTCTGAACCTTTCCTAACTCACCCAGCAAACCTTTTAACCAGATTGCCTCTTTGCAAGCATGTGAAGTAGCTATATATTCTACTTCTGGAGTGGATAAAGCAACAATATTTTGAAGCTTTGACATCCAACTAATAGCTCCACCTACAAGAGTAAATACATAACCTGAAGTGGACCTCCTCTTGTCCAAATCACCTGCAAAATCAGAATCAACATAACCATAGACTTCATCACTACAATCATCAAAAGTGATACAATAGTCGCTTGTGCCTCTGAGATACTGAAGCACCTATTTCATTGCTGCCCAATGCTCTTTTCCTGGATTTGACATGTATCTACTGACGACACCGACTGCATGTGAAATATCTGGTCTTGTACTTATCATTGCATACATCAAACTTCCTACTGCATTAGCATATGGTACACGAGACATATACTACTTTTCTTCATCACTATTAGGACTCAAACCTGAAGAAAGCTTGAAATGAGAAGCTAAAGGGATATTAGCAGGTTTCACTTTATTCATACCGAATCTTTGAAGTATTTTCTCCACATACTTCTTTTGTGATAACCACAGCTTGCCATTTTTCCTGTCTCTGTGTATTTGCATGCCTAAGATTTAATTTGCTGCTCCTAGATCCTTCATATCAAACATCCTAGCCAACTGAGCTTTTAACCTGTTGATTTCAAACATGCTCTTGCTTGCTACAAGCATATCATCAACATATAATACCAAAATAATGAACATGTCATTTTCCAACTTTTTAAAGTACACACAATGATCATACTCACTCCTGGTAAAATTCTGGTTCACCATGAAAGAATCAAACTTCTTGTACCATTTCCTGGGTGACTGCCTCAGGCCATACAATGATTTTCTGAGCTTGCAAACAAACCTCTTGTTGCGATTATGAACAAACCTTTATGGTTTTTCCATGAAAATTTCCTCATCTAAATCTCCATGTAAGAAAGTTGTTTTGACATCTAGCTGCTCTAACTTCAAATCATATAAGGAAACTAGTGCTAACCAAATTTTTATAGAAACAAGTTTCACAACTGGTGAAAAAATCTAATGAAAGTCAATACCTGCTTTATGAGAAAACCCTTTTGCAACCAGTTTGGCCTTGTACTTTGAAACAGTATCATCGGCTCCTTTCTTCAGTCTATACACCCATTTGCAGCCAACCACTTTCCTACTCTCCTGAAGTTCCACAAGATCCCATGTTTTGTTCTTTGCCAAAGAATCCATTTCTTCTTTCATTGCAAGTTTCCATTTGTCACTGCCAGACACTTCTAATGCTTCCCGATAACTGTCAGGTTCTACTTCATTAGAAATTAAAGCAACAAATGTGACAAAATCATCATACCTCTTTGGAAAAGTTCTGTCCCATGTAGATCTCTGTAGAGTTTGTTTTGGTATTTCCTCGATTTCTGTCTGCTCATCCTCCCGAGGAGTGTCCTCATGAATATCCTCCTCCTGGACATCCTCATGATTCCTCCTCGTAGATGACAGAGTATCAAACTGAATTTGTTGTAACTGTGGTACATTAGCCTATTTCAAATCATTACTTACATCTAAATTTGATAAAGAAAGTTCATCAAATATTACATCTATGTTTATGATGATTTTGTGGACAGTAGGATTCCACAATCTATATCCCTTAACACCATCACCATATCCAACAAAGATCAATTTTCTTGACTTCGGATCTAGTTTGGAACTCTGATTTTTCAGAATAAGTGCATAGACTTCACAACTAAAGACTCTAAGGTTAGAATAATCACATGGTTGACCTGTCCATACCTCTTCTAGAATTTTGCAGTCAATTGCTATTGATGGTGATCGATTGACCAGGTAGCAAGCTGTAAGCAATGCCTCTCCCCACAATTCCTGCTGCAACTTTGCATTACTGAGCATACTCCTTGCTCTTTCAAGAAGAGTCTTGTTCATGCGTTCAGCAACACCATTCTGCTGCGGAGTGTAAACAATGGTCTTATGCCTCTCGATCCCATCCTTATTGCAATAATTATCAAACTCCTTAGAAGTAAATTCGGTTCCATTATTTGTTCTAAGACATTTAATGAACTTGCCAATGCTCTTTTCAACCAAAGCTCTAAACTGCTTAAATATATAAAAAACATCAGCTTTTCTCTTTAATAAATAGATCCAGACTTTCCTCGAGTAATCATCTATAAAATTGACGAAATATGATGATCCCCCGTAAGAAGTTTTAGGAGATGGGCCCCATAGATCAGAATGAACATAGTCTAGGATACCTTTACTAGCGTGTTTTCCATATTTAATTTTTTGTCTAGCTTGTTTACCATAAATACAATGCTCACAAAACTTCAAACCTACAGATTTAAACTAGGAAGCAACTTTCGATCAACAAGTACCTTCATTCCTCTTTCTCTGATATGACCTTACCATTGATGCCATAAACGAGTGAAGTCTGCTGCTGCACCAACTGATGCTACTGTTGCGTGATTGATTTCCGTCCTCCCTTCAATTTTATACAGGTTCCCGACTCTGTTTGCCTTCATAACAACCAAGATACCTTTCGATATCATTATAACTCCACCTTGAGCTATAAATTTGTAACCAACATCATCAAAAACTCCCATTGATATCAAGTTCTTCCTTAGTTCAAGTACATGTCTCACATCTGTTAGAGTCCTAACAGTCCCATCATACATTTTTATTCTGATACTCCCTATCCCAACAGTTTTACATGAAACATTGTTTCTCATATAAACTACCCCGTCATCTACAGATTGGTATGTGGAATACCAATTTCTATGAAGACACATGTGATAAGATGCTCCAGAATCAATTAACCAGTCATAATGGTATTGTGAGACAGTAGATGTAGATAATACCTCATCGATCATACCTGAATCATTCTCGGCTATGTTTTCCTCCTTTGTAGAGTCCTCCTCCTTAGAAGCTTGCTTCTGTTTCCAACAATCTTTATTAAGATGTCCTGCTTTATTGCAATACCAACACTTCAATTTACTCTTTTTGACCTTCAACTTCGACCTTGATGTACCCCTTGAATGTTGTCCTCTTTTACTGGTTCTTCCTCTGGCCACCATTACTTCTAATGTCAAGGTTTCAAGACTAGATTTCTTTCGAGTTTCCTTAGAAATTAAGGCTCCCACAACTTCATCGAAGGTAATAGACTCAGTAGAACTAAAACTGATAGAGGTTACAAAATGTGCCCAAGACTCAGGCAGAGAGCACAACAGTACAATCGCCTTGTCTTCAGATTTAATAATATCTTCCATACTATCCAATTGACAAATAAGAGTATTGAACGCATTCAAGTGATCAGAATTTTTTGTACCTTCTTTCATACGCAAGGTAAATAATTGCCGCTTCAGGAGGATTTTATTCGTCAAGGATTTAGTCATGTACAGAGTTTCCAATTTTTTCCAGAGACCTGCTGTTGTAGTTTCAGACACGATGTTAAATAAAACATCGTCGGCCAAGCACAAACGAATAGCACAAAGAGCTCTTTCATCCATCTCCCCCCAGTATTCATTTGAAATATCTGCGGGTTTCTTTGTCTTCCCTTCCAGTTCCTTCACCACTCCTTGCTGCACGAGCATATCCTGCATCTTGACCTTCCATAACTTGAAATTATTGCTCTCATTGAACTTCTCAATTTCAAATTTGACACTCTACATTTTCGCCATTTTCTCAAGAAACCGGGTCAAAAACTTTATAAGAGAAACCCTTTTCAAAATAGTGGAATAAAGGTTTTAATACTTATAAAAAACTCCAAACCTTTTAAAATATATATAATGGATACATAAAAGATTAATAGAAATAATCCCAAATTAAATGTTAAACAAATACCTTAAACCTCCCGCTTTAATCCTTTAAAAACAAATCTTATAAATAAGATATTCTTTATAACTTCCCTTTTATAACCATGGCTCCCATATATCCACTTTTAAATATATTAAAATTTAAATCATATGTACTATACCAACTTAAATCATTAAAGAGATAATCCCAAGAACATTTACGCCCAAACTTTACCACTAAGAATATTTAATATGAAATCACATTTTCAAAAGAAAAATGAATTTTTCGCGCTGCTCGATAGTTGAATGCCGCAAAAATTCTCACGGATTGTAATTTCGTAAGTGTGCCAGTAAATTTTGGCGTCCCACCAAGCTTGGGACCTACGAAAATCTCGAATTTTCGCCCCCTTCTCTCCTCAGGGAACTTTTGAACCGTAAGTCCGTAAAACAAATTCGAATTTTTCGAGTTCTCTTCAAGTAAGGGTGATGATCACTCTCAACATTCTTGTTCTCTGCGGCCTCCTATCAAGCTCTAATACCACTTGTTGGATCAAACAGTCACATAACATAATATGCAGCAAGCAAATAACGACACACACATAAAATATATGCAGAGATTTACGTGGTAAAACCCTCGAGAGGAAACATCCACAGAGTAATGGTATCGATCCTCTTATTATTCAGTAAATGAAGATTACAACAACTCTCAACTCTCTCAATACTTCTCTACCAAAATACAAGAAATATATACATTTCTTACACAATTACTCATAACTATATAAACTTAGTTACTCGGTTAAACAGTTAAACAATCACCGAAAAAACTGATTGTCACCCATTTCCAACAAAAAGCGTTTCATCTCGTTATTCACCGTGAATCTCCATGGATGGTTGCCCTAGCGTGAAACGAAACCTCGAGCCACTGACGTGGAGCCGATGGAGCCGATAAATAAATATATATATCTTCTTGTTTGTATTGAGGGTTTGGAATTTAGTAAAGAGATTGTGTTTGGAGATCCCAACCACATTAAGACCTTGAAATTTCAAATAAAAAAATATCCATGTACTCTACATTGATTCATCAAACACGCCAACGAGAATTTTCCTTCTAGATCACAAATTTGTATCCACGGTGTGAGAAGAGACGCATTCATTGTCTTATTATGATCAAATGTCAAGTTGGTCATGAAAATCATTTGAATACAAGATGCGTAAATTATCTTTTTCGTTTTCGTCATCCATATTGCAGGCCATCGCTTGGAGATTGCAGGAGGGAGATGACAACAAAAACTTTCTGTTGAAATCAACATTGTTGTAGAAGCTTGGGCTTGTGCTATGCATTTCTTCAGAAGTAGTCGTTGTTGTCTAATGGTGCATGTCTTTTCTTCTTTGCTCATGCCTGTAATTAATGTATTTTGATCCATTTCTTTCACCTTTAGCAGCCCCATCTTCTTACTTCTATCTTGCCAACTATCCTTTGAGATTTATTTTTTCACCGGCTTTGTCTTCCAGCTCTCGAACCACCGTTTTTTTTTTAAGTGTCCTTGTACTTTGGCATTTGCAATAGGTTTTTTTGTGAGTATCAAACCAAATTAAGTTGAACTTTATTGGGTGCCTTCTTGATAGAAAGCCACACCCATCCATTTTTTAAGTCTAAAATTTCAACTCTGGAGTCTTGTTGTCAAAGGGAAGAGTTGTAAGAAGCTGTCTTCTTTGTTGTAGACTTACCAGCAAAAGGAAGTCTCATTCAATCTTTAAAATGGCTTGAAGTGGAAAATTATTAGAGTTACTTAACACTTTAATATTCACTATTGTTGATGATATATTCACAATCAACAAATCAACTCTACAATATGTTCAAACTTGTTTGTGAGATTCATAAGTACAAGTAGAACTCCAAAATCATTCACAACTACAACATTATGAAATACAATGAAGGAATCACTGTTTTGAACTAGTGCTTCTTCAAAAAAACCCTCTTTTTGAGTTTGATAATGATTCCTAGAAGATGTTAAAATATGACCACTCATTGAAACAATATCAAATGCCGAAGATGATTCCTATCACGAACATGTTCATCATAATCTTTCCAAGCCCATCATGAGACCTTGGGAAGAACTTAGGAACAACAAACACATAATGAGTATCAAATATAAAAAGGGAGTGACCTTTCATATTCCAAATTATGCCAATCCAATTTCAAAGTTATGGACTCTTTCAAGAAGATTCATCTTCACTTGTTCTAGTTCAACATCAGTGCCAACATGGTCACCGAATTGGCCAAATGGAGGATTAGTGTTTTGATCTCCATCCTTGTCAACATTGTGGGAAGCATAAGCATTCTTTAGATAGATGTTCAAAACTCAATAAACTTGCAATACTAAAGATTCACAATGAGTGGATCAATTCTTGGTGATGATCATCAATAACCAAGATGATATATCATTCATATCAAAGAATCCAATATCTATTTTTTATAGATATTGCAGTAGAAAGTCTTCATGTTTCTCACCTTGTACTTGCCAAGGGGGAAACATTATGGATTTATAGTCATGCTTCAAGTTTCAAATCCCTATTAATTAGATAGATTGCTCACTTCTACAATACGGAGACAAGCGAGCCTGAGCCACACCCAGAACTAGATCCAACAACTAGAGCTAGAGAGAGAGTCGGACTTGCATCTAGGAGACAAAGATAGAACCACGGTCTAGATCATCTTGGTTTATGGTCATCCTAAAACCACCACTTGGTTTGTAGTCATCCAAAACCACCCATTTAGTAGAAGACATTAGCTTTTGCTAACCAAGTTTGTGGTCATCCTAAACCACCACCTTCCATCTAGTTTGTGGCTATCCTAAAACCTCCATTTAGGAGAAGACATCACTTTATGTTGCTTCTACTAACTAGGTTTTTGGTCATCCTAAACCACCATCTACTAGGTTTGTGGTCATCCTAAACCACCATCTATCTATTGGTTTGTGGTCATCCCAGAACCACCAACTCAAATACCACATCAGTGAGAGATACAACCCATGGTAGTTGTCCACTTCTAGATTTTAGCTCTCTTTGAGAAATTTCTTGGACTCACAAACACCCCTTCGGATTAAGGGGGGGGGGGATGTTGGAAACCTAATCCTTATGGCTATGGTAAATGGTATTATATTATCTATATCTACTACTCACATTCACTATTTGTGAATATGAAGAGTCATAGGGGAGTCTAAGAGACCTCTTGGTAATATGAACCAAAGGTCATATCTTGATGTATTTATACATGTACCATTTTAATGAAAATTGGAATTCATGTCTATATTTACTTGTCTATTTTGTTGAGTGTTTTAACACTCATTAAATATATTGTCGTTATGTGCAATCCATGCCCCACATAACTAACCAAGGTAATGCTTTGAATGATTTTAGCTCTTTCTTCTTAAGCTCTCCTTAATTGAAGAAGGGCACTTGATAATAAAATAATCAATGTATTCTTTTGGTCCTTGCATAATAATAGTAACTTGGTCCACGTTTACCCCTCTTTTGAATGAATTCCTAAGTGAAGACTCTATTTTTGAAAGATAACCATAAAACAAGCTTGGTTTTTTTAGGTGCTTTTAGTTTTGATATTGTGTCTGCATCCATGCCTCCAGTTGATCATCCCTTGAAATCATTACTTTGTGCTTCCACAACAACTTATGTTCACTTTCCTCTTCAAAAAGCATTGCTTTGTATCCTAATTGTGTAGCATATAATCTTAATGAGTTATTTTTTTACCAAACTATTTCATCCTCTTCATCCCTAATGCTAATTTCACTCTATTTCAATTTTTGCACATATTGAGTCGAAGTTTCTACATCCTTCCCTTGCAAAATCAATCTCTAATTATTAATTGTAATTCAAAATTTTCTATTTTGGAACTTCATTTTTTAACTTTATTTTATATTTTACTAGAATTATATCTCTTGGGGAAACCCACTAGACACTACCTCTCACTCTGAGGACGCATCAGGTGGTACAGATCTACAAATGAGATCTGACATTGGGAAACATATTGAAAAAAAAACTCAACAGAGAACTAGACCCAAAGTCACAAACCTAAATTTGTCATAAACTAGATTGAATTCCATGTCAATTCCACACCGAGAGCAAGTCAAGAAGTTGTTGGTGAATAGTTTTGATATAGAGGACTCGAAGTGATTTTGAAGTGAATTGAGTAAATAGGAAAGTCCACATTGGGAGTAAGTCGAGAAGATGCTGGTGAATAGTTCCAATAGAGCGGACCCTAAGTAAGTTTAAGTCAGATTGCATAACATTGTGAAGTCCACATTGATAGGATAATATCAAACAAGAGCGTTGGAAGATAAACATCAGGACAATTTTTAAAAGTTCTATTGAAGTGTTGAACTCGAGAAAAGTTGGAATAGAAGGATTAGAAGATAAACATCGGGATAAATTTCAAAATTTATGTTCAAGTGTTGTCGAAGTATTGAACCCGAGAAAAGTCGGAACATAAGCATTAGAAGATAAGCATCGGGATAGTTTTCAAAATTTCTCTTGAAGTGTTTCCAAAGTATTGAACCCAAAAATGTCGGAATATAAACGTTGGACATCGGTACAAAAACATCGAAATAGTGTTATCAGAACAGAGATATTAGAGCAGAGACATCAAAACAGTGACATAAGAATAGAGAAACTGGTACAGTGACATCAAACCACATACATTTGATATCGGAACAGTGACATCGAAACAAAAACATATCATAGTGTGGCGGGGTGGTTCAAGGAAAGAATTTGGAACTTCCTTTCAGTTGGTGCTGAAAAATCCAAGGGGTTGGTGCCTCTTTCTAGTTGGTGCTGGAGAATCCAAGGGAGTCAGAGCTTCCTTTTAATTGATGTTGAAGAATCTAGGGATTTGGTGCCACCTTCCAGTTGATGCTAGAGAATCATGGTAATAACCATCTATTAAAATAATATATTTCTACGGTTTTCTCCCTTATTAGGTTACCACGTTAAATATTTGTGTCTTATGTGTGATGATTGTTTTTGTTAAAATGTTAATATTTGTTGGAATATTTTATATTCATTGGAAGGTAATAATGTCTTTGTATTATGTCGGAAGATATCCACAATCTTATGTTAAAGAGTAATACATTATATCCCATATTCATTATGGTAAAGTATACTCTTGATATTCATTTTTTTTCCTCCGAAAAGTCATAATTTTATTTCAAAAAGATGAACAAAATTACATTCTACACATGTAATAGAATCACTGAGATCCCTACATTGTCACATATTTACTGTCCCATATTAACATCATATCCAATGTCCCATACATAAAAAAAACTAGGTATACTGCTGTCCATACAACCTGTATATATCCAAATACATATAAACAAATACTGTAACAGAAATGATAGAAAGAGTCCATCACTGGTCAACAGAAGCTGAGCTAATGCTCAAGTCGGTTCCTCAAAATCTTCATAAAAAGGTCTGTGGTAATAACTGTAGGTGCCATCAAGTGAGTGTATAGTAATCCTCCAAGTTCCAAGTGCTAAATGTTGCTGCGTCGCTTCTTTGGAACGTTGATCGGCCATCCCATTCCTCTCCCTGTAGACATGTGTAAAGATAATATGATTAAATGACTGCTTTAACCGAATCACCTCCTCTAGGATAGGTAATAGTACCATCACATAACACTGTGTTATCTCCTTTGCCCAATCGATAACTAACATGGAGTCGCCAAATATCTGTAAAGATAGACAGCCTTGTTCAAGTGCAAATAACATCAGCAATCTGAGGGACATAAGTTCAGCATAGTTATTAGATCCCCTCCCCAATCCAGCCACAATATGAAAGTAATGGGATTCATATTTAAAAAGGACTCCCCCCCTCCACACACCGATTGATGGTCTTGTGAAGCACCATCAAAATAAGCCCACGACATGGATTTATCTATCTATTCCACTCGCACAGGACGTGTTCTAATCGCATTGACCGGTGCCTTATATTGTTGAATAATTGCCACAGCTTGTGCCACTACAGTCTCCATCGGAACCCTGCAATCTTGAAATATGATCTTATTTCTGGTAATCCAAATGCCCCAGGCGAATATACAAGGGGAAGCCCGGATGGAAGAGGTCTTTTGTAATGTCCACCACCAAAGGAACGCTTCAAGAACGCTCTCTCCCCGCCACCTCACATTGAAATCCAGATATTTGCAAATATCAACCCAAACTGCCTGAGTAAACCGACAATGAACAAATAGATGTGAAATGGTCTCCTCCGCATCTCTACAAAGTGGACAGAACCCCAGACCCTGGAGGAAACGTTTTTGCAGAATGTCCCAGGTTGGAGCCTTATGTTCCAGAATAGCCTAGAAGAGTAATTTTGCTTTACCCGGGCACTTTAACTTCCACAGAAATTTCCACCACCACATCAATTCCCTGTTATGTACTTCCACATTCAGCTGGATACATCCATTTTTAGGGGAGTATATTCCAGAGGGATGATGATCCCAGATTAGTACATCATTCCTATTGGTCAGTCGAATATTTGACTGTCTTAAAATCCGCAGAAAATCCTCCCAAGCTCCGTGCAGTTCTACAGGAATCTCAAGATGCTGTGCAGTAATCCACCCCTGATGCCAAAGAGTAGATGATCCCGGATCCTCTACATCAGCCAGAAACTAACAACCTCTAGCTGCCAAAATAGTCCTCAAATCCATAGGAAGGACATGACCTCCCCTACAGCCAACCCAAGGGTCCAGCCCAATACGAATGAGTCGCCCATTTCCGATCCTCCACACTAATCCAAAACCTACCAAAGGAAAATGCTGCACCACCGCTTTCCAGACCACAGAGCAATTTGCCCTATATTTGTTGCCCAGTCTTATCCATTCGAGAAGAGTAAGAGGTGCAATATATTTATGGTATACCACTCTTGTCCAGAGACTGTGTGAATGGATAAGTCGCCACGACACTTTGGCCCCCAAGGCTTTTGCAAACAGAAAAATATTCTTTAACCCCCATCCTCCCAGTGCTTTTGGGACAACATTTTTTTCCCATCTGACCCACACCATAGCTCTATTATCACTCTTACCCTTCCAAAGAAAGGCAAAACATAACCTGCGGATCTGCTCCAAGACCCCTTTGGGTATCCAAGCTAGAGACATCCAAAACACCGAAATTGCTTCCAAAACAGATTTAACCAGAACCAGCCTCCCTGCGCGAGAGAGCCATTTATGACTCCATCCATGAAGGCGTTGTTCTAATTTTTCTATTAACCAACGCCAATCAGCCTTCAAATAAGCATTCGGTTTCAAGTGAAAGCCAAGTTATTTTAAGCCGTCATCAATATCCAAAGTCCTGTAAGGTAGTCTGTTAGCCATTCTAAGAATCTCCTGCTCAGATAAATTCGAGCATGTAATTGTAGATTTGTTAATATTCACTAACATACCCGCTGCAACTTGCACTAAATTGAGACCTTCAACCACCTTATCAATATCCTGTCTCGTGCCATCACAAAATATCAGGATGTCATCAACAAAAAGGAGGTGTGTAATATACAATACCTGAGTAATGGATATGCCTCGAAAGGAACCATCAACTTTTGCATTCAGAATAAAACGACTGAGGCCTTCCGCAACAAGGAGAAACAACAGTGGAGAGAGGGGACATCCCTGTCGAAGCCCCCTTCCGGCATGGAAGAATGGACTAGCAGAACCATTGATCAGTATAGCAAAGCTCACCGTAGTGATGCAAGCCATAATCCATCTAATAAATTCGTAGCAGAAACCCAGGTGAGTTAGAAGCATCCGGATATAGAGCCAACTAACCCTATCAAATGCTTTTGAGAGATCAATCTTAATTACGGCACCCTTCTACTTCTGCACTTTCAGAGTGTGTAAACCTTCCTGGGCAACTCCAATAACCTCGTGAATTTGACGACCTTCCAAGAAACCAAATTGCTCGCTAGAAATATGCTGAGACAAAATATACTTGAGTCTCTTCGCCATAACCTTAGATATGATCTTATAGATAGAGTTGCAGAGAGAGATAGGTATGAATTCATCAAAGCTATCAGGCTTGTCTATTTTTGGAATAAGAGCTAAAAAGGTAGAGTTGAAGGGGCCATGGACAAACCCAGCCTTTCGCGATTCTTCCACCACATTCAATAATTCCTCCCCGAAGAAGTCATAGAATCCTAAGAAGAATTCTATAGGCCAACCATCAGGCCCCGAGCTTTTATCTTTATGAAAGGAATGCATTACCAGCGAGAGTTCATTCGGCGACACCTCCTCCATCAACCTTCTATTATCATCCTCCCCCACAAAACAAGGGAATAGCTGAGTCACCCGAATAACCTCAGCAATGGAAGCCCCAGGTTGAGCAGTGAATAAATCTCCAAAATGTCTAACTCCCAACTCCGCCAATCCATCAAAGCTGGAGACCTGTTCCCCTTCGGCAAATGATAGTTCCCAAATAGAGTTGGTGAATTTTCTCCCCTTAGCATAAGCTTGAAAAAAATTTGTGTTCTCATCACCGCACTGAAGCCAAATCGCCCTACTTTTCAATCTCCACATCTCTTCTCTCTCACACAAAATCACATTCCTGCGACTTTCCCACTCCATCAGCTCTCCTTTTTGCTGATCATCCAGATATCCCATTCCCTGACTATTAAGAATCCAATCAATATTCAACTCAGTAGCCCGCAGATTCTGATCATCTTTCTCCCTTTTATCATGAGCCCATGTAATAGTGACCTCTTTAATACGCTTAAGATTATGATGAAAGTGTGCACCTGCATGCTCCTGAGAATTGTGAGGTCGATGAACCCACTGATCCTGAACCAACTTAAGAAAATCCTCCTCCTTCAGCCAGCTAGGATTGAATTTGAAAGGGCTTGGGGGTTTTTTCCTTCTACCTCTTAACTCCATAAATATAGGGCAGTGATCAGATATCCCACCTGACCCTACCCACTGCCGGACAACATCAACCCCCTGTGCCAACACATCGGCCACCAGAAACCTATCCAGTCTTTTAGCCACCCTTTGTTCCCCTGCTCTCTTATTCCTCCAAGTTGGAGATAACGTGGGTGGTGTAATGTCTAGAAGATCCTTCCTGGCAAAGGCTTGAATGAAAAAATTTGCTAATGTATCCGGAGTAGCCCTAGGCCCCCACACCTCAGAAGACCCCAGAGTAAGGTTGAAATCCCCACCCAAAATCACATCCCTTCCATCAAAGAGATCCATACTTAACAATGATTCCCAGAATCCAACCCTATTTAAATAGGGCCCGTAGATATTGAGAACCGTGATCATCCTACCAATCTCAGCATCCCAAAGTTCCAATCCGATACCTGAAGAGATTCCCCAAGAACTAGCATATCTACAACTCTTCACCTTCCACCCCGAGGCCAGGCCTCCAGAGCGCCCCCGAGCATCCACTCCAACAAAATTCCAACCAGGAAGCAAAGATTCTAAAGCCCGAACTACATCCTCACTACCACCCAATGTTTCTTGCAACAATAGAACATCCGGTTGATTTAATTCCACCAATCTCCTTAGCGACGATTTTTTAATGGGACTCGCCAACCCACGACAGTTGAGGGACAAAATTTTCATTAGGTACCCCCTTCCTGGGGTTTCACTGCTCTAAGTGCCCACTCAATTGTAGATTGTGTACCCATCACTAAATCCACTTTAGCCCGTTCTTGAGCTTTAGATAATAGGGATTTTCTGCCCCAACCTTTCCCCCCAACACTAAGAGCCAAATCAGGAAGTCCCTTCCCCCCCGATCCTTCAACTGTAATAGCCCTACTTCTAAGGGCATAACGGATACTTCGACCCTCAGAGATGGTAGAGTGTTTGGTGGATACAATGGACGGCGTGAACACACTTTCCACTTCTGGCAACAGACAAGGAGCTACCGAACATCTTAAGACTGTACAGGCAGGTGGAGGAGACCCAATACAACCCCCCCCCCAAATCATTAGTAACATCAAATAAGGAAACTGCAGGTGAAAAGAAATGAGACATACCCGAGGGATTCGCAGATGAACCCCGTCGAATAATGGACTGCTCCGGTAGCATGTTGGATGTGGCCCGAGTGGTAGGTGTCGCGGTACACAAAGAAGCCCCCACAGCACCTGGATCCGCACTCCCAATAATCTCCTGTCCATTGTTCGCCAAAGGTGGTAAATGTGCCTCTGATCCATTCATCCCACCGATGTCGAATGGTAACCTAGTATCAGAGATGACCCCCCTATCAATATCAGGCCCACAACCTTCAGCCACCACCGCCTGAGATATCACCTTCGACTTTGGATCAGCGCAGTCTGCGGCTACATCATCGATCAATGACTTACTAGCCCGAAACGGTAAAGGGCAACTGGCTACCAGATGACCATGAACGTGGCAACGGTGACACCTAAACGGCACACCCACATAATCCAGAGTTTGAACAAAGTCCCCATCCTTGGTTTGAACTTTTATCGCAGCAGAGAGCCCTAGCCGAAGGTCGATGTTTACCAAGATCTTAGCCACCGTGTATTTGCCAGTCTCATAATGGGAGTAATCAGCACACACATAATCTCCTAGAAAATTCCCAATCTCCACAAATCGAGTTTCATTCCACATATGCATGGGGAACCCTGGAAGCTTCGCCCACAATGGTTCTCTATCAGTTTTCTCCGTTTTTTAGTCGAAAAAGGGGGACCAACTTTTCAGAACGATAGGAACTCCCAACATCGACCATTGTCGACTTAAAACTGCATCTACCTCCCCTTTGTTATTTAGAATGAAGGAAAACCATCCTTTCGTCAAAACCCGGATTTCAGGTGCTGATGACACTAAATTCTTCCACTGCTCATCCGCCCAACGCTGAAGGAAACCACGACCAAATCGTTTTCCCCGAACATGTCCAACCACCGCAGTGAGAGAGAAATCCTCCACCTCTTCCATCGAAACATCCACCCCCAGCACTAACTTGTCCTTTCTCTTCCGTTCAATAACCGTCTTAGCGGGTTTTTTATGTGAGTCATCCTTCTCAGAAACCCCTGATCAAGGATCTGGCAGGGATTCAACTTCTGGTAATATGTCTCCCCCACCCGGGGCAGCCGCAACATGACCACTGGAAGAGAGGGGTATTTCCGGCCCTCCTCTACCCTGACCCAGGTCAGATCCACAATAAGCCCTTGAACCAACCAAATTTCCGACCGATGAGGAAACCAAACCGCCTCCCAGATCCGGCCGCCCTATCCTGCGCCCAAACAAAGGTTCGAAACCCTCCACACACTGATCATCTGTACTGACGGGGAAATTTGAGTATATCCCTTGTTGAGGTTGTAGATTCTGAACCAATATGCCAGCTAAGTCGGGCTTGTCAGCATCCAATCCATCATAGGACCGAAAGAACCCCAGATCCGCTTCTAAACCCTCCAGCCCCAGAGAAATAATCGGCGATGAAACCCTGGCAGAAGTAGGTAACTTGATAAGATGCCCATCCATGCCCAGCGCACCCTCGGGTCCAAACAAGACCTCTAGCCCCAAGGAAGGTCTAGACAAAACCCCCGACCAGGTCAGCTCAGCATTGACAGCTCCATCAGCAAAAATATCACATTCACTCACCCCTTCTGAGGTGTAAACCACATCCTCCGCCATGACACCCCCGACGGCCCTTCGAAACTTCCAGGTCACCAAACCCTAGCACCAAACCAGCTACAGCTCCACTGACAGGATGGAAACCCCAGCAATAAAAAAAACCCCAAAAGCAGAAAGGGATCGGCCCCCAATCCTCAAGTCCAAAAATTCAGCAATCATCACCACGCTATCCTCTGAGATCCCCAAATACATCCACGGCTAAGGGATCAAGACCATCCACCTACTAGCCCCATCAAACTCGCCACACTACACCAAGAATCTGCCCATAAATCAACTTGACAAGCCACCAAGATTTCAGAAACCCTCGGTCATCCTCCATAGATCAGAAACCCTCCTCGAAAATTCTCCAAGAATCGCCATCGCTCCAAGAAGTCTTTCCGCCCTTAAACTGTATTATTTACCAAGCCATTGTATTTTTCTCTATCTTCACTAAAGTATCTAGTAAGCCTCCTTCTTTAACAATTTCGTCTTTACTTGTTCCAACTTCGTCAATTCATTCCTTAAAGATCCATCAAACCCTCATTCAAAATCATGGGCATATATTCCTACTATGTGCTCTTCCATGCTTATTAAAACATGTTTGTCGCTTCTTACTCTTGATATTCATTATTATATAAAGAGACGTTATTATGGATAATTATATTATCCCACATGTAATATGTGAGAGTAATTCCTCCTCATCTCTGAGTATATAATAGCCAAGGGACTCACATCACATATCATGATCTTTACTTATTCACACAAGTATTGCTATATTGTATTGGGGTCATTGGCATTACTCTTTTGGAATCTTGAGGGAGATATTCTAGAGATAATAGAAGACTACCTTCCCGTGGACGTAGCCCAATTAGGTGAACCACGTATATTTGGTGTACTCTTTTCTCTTGTTCTCTTTCTGTGCTTATTGTTGATATATTATTGTTTTGCATAGATAGGTAAGCTAGTTTAGTTAGATCCATATCTCTGACAATATTTGAAAATTAAAAATTGTCCTATACTAATTTACCCCCCCTCTTAGTATAGTTGAATATTCCAACAGTTGGCCTATGAGTGGGAATAAATAGGAGGAACGTCATTGTTCAAGCACAAGGAATTAATATTGCCGGTGTATTTTTTATGATGAGAGGTTGGTTGTTAGGTCTAGGTGAAGGGTTATGGGTGGAAATAACCCAATTTATCCAAATTCATTGTGGCCATCAAAGATTTGATGGTCATCATCAAGCGAATACAAGTCACTACCATGATGAAACTCGAAATTGAACTCAAGAAGGTATGTGATTATCTTAAGGAGAGTTTGATTCTTCATGCCTTATGTCATTATATTTATCAAAATTGAGAGTATAAATGAAAAATGAAGATTTTTATGCCCAAGCTAATTAAAAACTAAGAAGAAACTCATAAATAAGTGGCTCAAGAGAAGTTTCTCAGGGTTTAAGGAGCCCAAGTTTTTTCCTTTTATTGAGATGTGCTTCAAGATACTGCAAAAATATAATTTTTTTGGCTTAGATGTCAAGATTGAAGGGTAACTTGTTTTATGCTTCTTCTAAAATTATAAACAAATATTTGGGGAATGATTTTTGGAAAACAAATAATCTTATAAGTTAACAGGAACACAAAAAAATTAGGACATGGAAGTAGAGTATATCTTTACTTGCAATATTACAAATTACAATTCAAAGAGGTATGAGTTTTTTATTCACTTGGAAAAGAACAATAAAATGCAATTGTAGAAGAAAATAGGTTTATTCAGACTTTCACAGGGAATCATTCTACATATTTTTTTATATGGGATACCTATGTAGCTTTATTCTACTCGGTTTACGTTTTGGACTCCAGGGTTGAGTCCATCATTAGGAATAAAACCTCATGGAAATTGAATATGGAAAGGTGCAATTAATAATAATGAGATTAAGCTAATTAAGGTCAATGGACATGTCGCTATACTCTTAATTAGTTAATAATCAATTATTATTATTCTTCTTTTTATTTATCAAGGTGTGAATCAATGGTTTCCAAGAATCGCTCGGAATGAGACCATCATCTCTATTAAGGTTTTTTAGATGTTTTTCTATCTCAACAGCTTATTGGATATGTCTCATGTTATCTTGATCTTCAGTAGCAATTACATGTGCTTCTTCAACACATATATGGTGTTTTCAAGCCTGAGCATGCTCGGCCAACGCTAACTTTTTTCCTCTATCATATGTGATATCGACATAGTGTTATTTTAGTCTAGTTTTTATTAAGCAAATGGTTCCTCTGATGTACACCTTACCACATCAGCATGGAGCTAAAAAATTATTCAATTCCATGCTCATGTGGTTAGGTGTACATCGGGGAAACTGGTCACTTAATAAAAACTAGACTAAAAGAACATTGTGCCGATATCACATATGATAGAGCCAAAAAGTCAATATTGGTTGAGCATGCTCAGGTTTCAAAAAACCATATATGTGTTGAAGAATCACGTATAATTGCCACTAAAGATCATTATAACATGAGACGTATCCGAGAATCCATTGAGATAAAAAAACATCTGCAAAACCTTAATAGAGATGATGGTCTCATTTGAAGCGATTCCTAGAAACCACTAATTTGCATCTTGATGAATAAAATGAACAATGATAATAATTGATTTATTAACTAATTAAGAGTCTAGACGACATGTTCAAGACATGATCAAATAAAGAGATAAGTGATTCATAATGGATTATAGTTCATTTGCAAGTGGAAAGGTATTGGTCGAAAAAAATTCTTAGATAAAGGACCTCCAATCATTGATAAGAAAATTCTAAACAAGTAATATGCCAACAAGGTAATGATTAACATGGCACCAACAAGAGAGTGCTTGACAGTAGGATTCCTGACAAAGTAATTATCGATGGGGAGTCCATTAACAAGGAAGTTATTGATCCAAGTGGCCATTGGGGGTTACCACCATCTCAAAAATAGTCTCGAACCTTGCTACATTTACAATAGTTTTGTAAGACATGGATTTTTTATGCATTTTTAAGTCCTTTCCCATGAGTTTTAGGTGATTTTTATGGCCTATTGATCTATGAAGGCTAGGATTATGAAATAATCAAATACGATTGGAATAAGATTTATAATTGTCCAAAGATTTCCAAAAACATAACTCTTGTGTGAATGTTATGGCCATGAGAAATTGAAGTACCAACTAATCTCCATGCGGTCCACATTCCTTTTGCCACCTCATCTACTATGGTAGGGTTTTTTCCTCTTGGGGATTAGTACTTTCAACCTCTTGCTATGGAATTTTTACAAATGAACATATCCACCACATATCTCCTTAGTTGTAGTTTCTATCTCTTGTTATGGGATTTTTACAATCGAACATAGCCACCACATCTCTCCTTAGAGACAAGTGACCACCATTCTATCCATTTTGTATTTGTATTTCTACGTATAACATTGTAGTGTTTTCCATCAATTGATTCATTAATATAATTTTATTTTAACTATAATACTCTTCTTCCAAGATTTTATATTGTGTTCTCTCTACAATATCACGTGTTCTTTCATGTCATTCTCAGTCTAATCTTTGATCAACTATTTCTTAGTATTTAAATGAGCATACATAATAATGAGAGAAAAACCATAATCATAACCATAGAAACAATAACATTGAACACAACCATTTACCCTGTAAAACCCCATGAGGGGAAAAAGCAACCAATGAAGATCTTCATTACCTTGTCCAAAACTAGCCAGTCAGACCAAGTGAGCTCACCCGCTCACCTCCAGGCCACATTAAAATGGAGTATGCCAAGCCCTTTATAGGATTCATTACATGCAATACCTTGGGCCAATACCATGGGCCACCAAATACCATTGGCCACCAAATACCATGGGACACCAAATACTATTGGCCACCAAATACTATTGGCCACCAAATACCATTTTCTTTGACCCAAACCAAGATTATCTCAATGACTCATTCACCGAGTCAAGGTTAACCTAACAATCCCCCCTTTAAACTTCACTTGGAGTAATGACAAACCCCCCTCATTGCCTCAAATTTTTTAATGAGGAATCTCACATGCCCCCCTTATCACCTAGGTATACATGACTTTACATGTGAGTTACTAGGGGTACACATGCCTAACTAGGTCTTACAATTGTATGCCCATTTACATGTAATACAATTTTCAACTCCATTATAATAATAATATTTTTTTGTTCATGTGTCTCATGGTCACATTTTACCATCACCATTTGTTGCTACATCCTGACACTTTTCCATGCTCTTCACCTTCCATGCCTCCTTTTGTATCTTCATACAAACTTTTCATTGACGTCCATATAAAAAAAATCCATCTACCGGATTATATGGGTCCTTAGCAGTTGTAACTGCCAATTCTCTAGGAATTCTCTTCAGCTACATGGTTCATCAATCTTGGTCCCAAAACCGAGATTAAACCATCTCACATTCCTCCCACGATTGAAGAATCAACCTCTATGATTTCACATCAAGATAGGCTACAAGTACACCTACCACCCTCGTACCTATCCCAGTGGTTCATTCCACAACTTGATGCCCCATCCCTTCTTTGCACATAAGAGGGATACAATGATTTTTGTTTTGTGCTTCTAAGAGCCCGAGGAAATCACATTCTACACAGGAACCAAAATTTGTTAGGGTGTCATGTACCACTGATCATGCACCCAAAAACATATTAATTAAAACTTAGGTACACAAAATCCGGCCTCAAGGATCACCAACAACAACATTGAACACAACCATTTACCCTGGAAAAATCCATGAGGGGAAAAACCAACCAATGAATATCTTCATTACCTTGCCCAAAACCAGCCAACCGGGCCAAGTGAGCTCACATGCTCACCTCCAAGCCAAATTACAATGGAGTATGCCAAGCCCTTTCTAGGCTTCATTACATGCAATGCCTTGGGCCAATACCATGGGACACCAAATACCATGGGCCACCAAATACCACGGGACACCAAATACCATTGGCCACCAAATACCATGGGACACCAAATACTATTGGCCACCAAATACCATTTTATTTGACCCAAACCAAGATTAGCTCAATGACTCGTTCACCTTGTCAAGTTTAACCTAACACTATTGACAAAGAAGATGATCTATGAGGTAGATGGTCAATGAGGAAGTCACCAACCATAAGAGTCATTAACATGAGACTCATTGACAAAAGCATTACTAAGATAGGCATGGTTGATGAGGCTTTGTCATTGGCCACAATGTGATTTCTCATAAGCCAATTGTGGACAACCACATTTGACAAGAAACTAGAGTGCTAGTTGAGCCTTGGAAGTACTAAAGGAAGGCTAACATACTATAACCAAATCTTGGATAAAGTTTTTCTAAGGAAAACATGAGACATTAAAAGGGGTCATTTCAAACAAGATGGATTCTAAGAACATATGATTGTGGGAGTTACAAGAATGGGGAGAGGATTGTTTCACATGGAAGGAAGAAGAGGTTTAGAAGGCCATATCCTACCTATAGTTGAACTACATTGTCCAAAACCTAGGTTGGGTGCACAAAGTCGATTCAAAGGAGATTGTGTACTAGGGAACTACAAGAGGTTTGAGGTTATGGCATCATAGTTACAACATTATAAGTACACAAAATCTAGTGAGAGTGTATTGTTATTAAATGTAACTCCATCAAGGTGCAAAATATATTGTTGTTCTTGAATGCTAGAGTTTTCCCGCATCAAGTTCTTGAATGATAGAGTTTTCCCGCATAAGGTTCTTGAATGCTAGAGTTTTCCATATGATTCAGATTCCGTTATCGTAGTCAGTTGTCAGCAAGAATGGCATAGTTTATGAATGTATGGGTATTGAAATGGATAGCAATATTAGTATTGTCAACTCCCACCTATAAATTTCTTGTATATTTTGTGATGATCCATGTGGTGGAATACCTAGACCAAACTACGAATCACTCTTTCCCACCTAAGAGGTCAACCCATTCTCTTTGATTGCTTACACAGTATGAGGAAATAGATTATAAACCCTTATTTTTATCGTTTTTCATTTGAATTTGGGTCAAAAGGGAAAGATAACAATTTACTTATGTTATGACATTATTTAAGCTTTCATAGCCATTAGGCTAGTTGAAAACCAAAAGTAAAGGGGCAAATAAACTAGTTTTACTTGTTTTCTTTCTCTATTTTTTTCTTGTATTTAGATAACTTAATTACTCATATATGAACTAGTAAAAAAAGATAAAATCAATCTTGCAACAACCATAGTTTCGCTAAATGGTTAATTTCTTATTAACTTAGTGAACCTTATCCATCCTCACTTCTTAGTTTTTCTAATTTTTCTAAAAAATCGAGTGGCAACTCCACTTGTTTAGACTAATCATCATATCTAGGTTAACATTCCTCAATAGGGAGATGGTTTGCTACCCTAGGGGTTATCCTTCCTCCTCATTGCCCCTCTCCTGGGGTTAGATTGCATCCTAAATCAAAATCTAATTGTCATACCCCCTCTGTCTAAGATAGGTATACCTATCTCCTTCTAACATATCTACATTTTAAATATTTTTGATGCAAAAAGTTAAAATATAATGGAACATAAACAAGTTGGTACAAGGCACACATAACACTTGTTGATATCTAATGATTACAGGCAACATCATGCATGATTTACTATTAATCATATTTGTAATGTTTAGCTTATCCATACTATAAGTTGTTGGTCAATGCCATTACTTTCCATTCTTACTTCTATGTATTATGTTTTAAATTACAGAATGGCATAACAACATAGTTAACATAATTAATTGTATGTAATGTTATTTGAGCTTCCTAATTAAGGACATTGTAAGAGATAATAATTTACACCAAACAATACCTTAATGAACTATATTGTATTGTTATTGAAAATAAAATTTGACTATCATGGGTAGGGTTGGAATTCCAAATGACCTTCATCTCCCTTTTTTTCATA
The DNA here is from genome assembly GCA_027924585.1 of Larix kaempferi. Classification (NCBI taxonomy): domain Eukaryota; kingdom Viridiplantae; phylum Streptophyta; class Pinopsida; order Pinales; family Pinaceae; genus Larix; species Larix kaempferi. The sequence goes on along the minus strand of BSBM01000407.1, from coordinate 13,777,935 downwards.
GAAAAAAAAGCAGTTACTCGATATTGCTTAGGAATCAAAGATAACTTTATACAATACACAATGTTTGAAAATTGATGTAAACAGTTTCTGTATGTGTCTCAAATCAAAATACTACCAGGACTACTTTATCAAGTCTCAACCAGGACTTGTGACCTTTTAGTTCAACAAATCAACTTTCCTATCAAAAAATACAATCTTACATGCATTACATAACCATTTGGGAAAGGAAAAAAACCCTTATATCAACTTTCAAAAGGGACTCAGTCATCTTAATATGCCTTGAGTTTACCACTAGACATCTTAGTGGAGTCCAAAAATTCTTAAAAATAAGGAGTACCCTCAAGGATCCGATAGCCCTCTTTCACAGTGTGTCTACCATGATATTGTATTGTCTATAAATATGCATTTAAATGAGAGAAAACTGAAAGATTTATGAAGATTCCTCAATTTAGAACACCATTGGTCCAACACAGCAACCTGTAGGTTGGATTTTCCTTGTGCCCAGTCAATAATAATTATGGAATCCCCCAAAACCTGTAGTGACAAAAAATTCTTGTTAGATACATTGATGGGTTTATTAGAAAATTCAAATGTATTAATCATTTTTATTAACTTTGACAACATGCATTATTATTATTTGAATTTATTTAATGGATACAATTATGATAAACATTTTGGCGAAGAAATTTATCCCCAATCATGGATTCCAATTAAATTACAAATTATACAGTTTTTCTATTAACTTTGACAACAACATATATTGTTATTATTTAATAGTAAAAATAATCATGACAAGCATTTTGACCATCAAATTTTATCCCTTATCATAAATAATAATTAAATTAATATCTGCACTCTTGGTAAAATAATATAATTACCAAACATGAAGAGATCAATGTTAATTGTAACTATATGTAATTGGTTGGTGAAATAATATAATGACTAAACATGAAGAGATCAATGTTAACTAGATGTAATTGGGTGTAATTGGTTGCAATGGAGAGTGTTATATACTTTTTGAAAATATCATTATGTCCCCCGTAGTGGGATATATATGGATCAATTAGAATAATAACTTTCGACCATACCTTAAACATTTTTTTACAAAATGTAAAGTTGATCAAAGTTTGGAAATTTAACTTATTAAATGGAAATTTTAAAAAATATTATTTAAACTTTGATTGGTTGTTGAATAATGACGTTATTCTTGGACTCTGTATTCCAAGAGGTCGCGGCGGGATGTGATCATTACTGTACACCTTACATTCAATTTTTCTTGCAGCAGTATTAACATCATTAACTGGAGCACATCCCATGTTAACGACATTGTTTAAAATTAATAGATTTCTAAATTTGTCTATGTGTAGCTACATTAGGTAGCTAAGGGACTCGGGACAAGAGTTGAGCCTTAATGTTTTGACCAACCATTTCATTCATCCAGACACTTCTTCTTTCCACCCAAGAGTTATGCTATGGAGATGAAGTGAAGGGTTACGCTCTGATGGAGGTTTTAAGGCCTGAATCCACCGCTCAAAACCATGATTGTAAACTCCTTCCAGGTAAACACATGTTTTATTTTTTGCTTGTGCATCGTTCTCATTTAGATTTGACTATAGCTCGAATAGTACGAGTCCATTAGCGTCAGCAGCTCGATAGCCAGCATCGCTTCAAGTTACATATCCATGTTTGGTTCCTATATAGCAACTTATCCTTTTCTTAAATTTGTCATCCCTTTCTTAGGAGTTCGACATAGTATCTTCAATTATAGAGGTTTTGAGGGTCGTTAATATTGCCTGGATTTGCCGCTATTTAGTGCCAGGTTTTAGCATTTTTTTTTCTTGGTGGGGATAAAGAAAGAGGAGGTAAATATAGAAGTGGAATATGACAAAGTTCTGTAGAGAAGTGGTGAAGGAAAGAAAGAAGAAGAGAGAAAAATCGACAACTGACATCGTATTAAGCATTCTCACGATAAATTTCTTCGGTGTTTCCACCTACCAGAAAATACCAAGGTGGAGGCGGTGAAGGCTACAATGGAAAACAATATGCTCACTATTATAGTGCCCAAGCATGCTCGGCCTAAACCTGAAGTCATATCCATTACAATTAATTCAAAGGCAAATGTTTGTATAAGGCGGTTGTGTATCTCAGAGGTCTGCCCATTATTGAGTGGTTGTCTCATTTTGGTTGTTTGCAAGGGTTTGGTTTTTAAATTCATAGTTGTATATCTGTAAATTTGTGTGGGGAAATTTGTTTGATGGGATTGGAAATACAGCGAGCAACATCCACAACACAGTAACGACGTAGCCACAAGTTTTGAACTGGGGTCGGCTAGATCTTGGTTCTTTTGATTTGCATTAGTGGCTTTCTCATAGTCATGGTGGCCACTTTTCTCTCTGCTTACATCTTCCTGGCTCTGTAACCCATTTTACGCCCTCATCACTCCTCGGAGCTGTACAATTTGTAGAGAAGTTAAGCTCTCATATTCGATAGGTATGAAGTTTGATTCCTTGATCCCACAAGTCCGTGATTTTAGATTATCTTCTTAACCAAAAGTGCTTACAGAACAAGGGGATTCTATTACTTTTAATTATGAGGTAGTTTTCATTATGATGAATGGATAATACTCCAATGTGCCACCACTGCAATTACTTACTGGAAAACATTAATGGAGAAGATTGATTACAAATAGAGAGTTTAAGGATTCAATCTTGGATTTTGGTTTTTGTATGACTTGAACCATTGGTTTTTAAGTGGTCTTCTTATGATGGAATTGGTAAGGGGATTTCGTTACTAGGTATGTGTTTTTGTAATATCTGTATCCAGATTTTCTCAAGGATTACTCAAGTGAATAATCAACTGGTAGAAAATAATATTGAATATGAATTGATATTGATAAGATGGTTATACATTTGCATATGTGGCATTTCTATACAAGCCATCGTACCTTTTCAATTGTAAGGTCATGTCTATTACATTAACTAATTAATCATATTTTATTAATTTTATTATTTATCATTTATTATTTATTATTTATTGTTTATTTAATATTATTTTGTGTTCATAACATTGCCTTCCTCTTTAGAAAGGCTTTGTCCTCAAAGCAATTTGAAAAACTCTTTATGTCTTTGCTCTGATCATCGCATCATTGATTTTTTGGTAGTACTAGATGACACAGGATGATATAGCTTGTTGAGTGATGAACAAAAATTCCGATATGTATAAGGATCAATCCATCCTAAATCGATTCAATGTTGAACATTGTGCTTCTATGATTAATTGACGTCATGATATTTGAGTGCACTAGTGTCAGTATCATTCGTTAGTGGTTCACGATTTTTAGGAAATATGCTTCTATGATTGGGATGTCGATAGGGATTCTTATAACGTTGTTTCTCTTGATAACATATGTAGTGTTGTCTGGTTTTAACCTTTTCATATGCTTTTCTTCAACTGAGTTAACATCTTGAGCGATGATCTGAACCGGATCTATAATGGTGTTTTTTTGTACAAATTGTATTTTTGAATATTTTGATGTCTTGTTCTGTATTTCATCTAATTTGTTTTCTAACAGCTCTTTTTCATTCAGAATCTTCTTAATCATCTCTTCTTACGACTTTTCTTCATCTTTGGACTTCTTAAGGTGTTCCTTAAGATATTCATTATGATTTTTGAGATGGAAATTTTCTTCTTGCTTCTCTAGAATCGTTCCTTCGATGTCTTCACTAGAGTGCTCTATCTTATGACTATTTTTCAATTTCTTGATTTTTGTAACTAACGTCTTATTATGCTTTCTTATCCAAAAAAGTTCTTATATATTGCTTGATAATGTGCTATTGAATTTTGTGATCTCTAACTCATGCGCCTTTTTAGTGTCATAATTTCTTTGCTGGAGTTCTTTAATTTGTTTCTAACGTTGGCATATCTCTGATTCTTGGCATTCTATTTTTTCATGGATTTTCGCAATTACTTCATCCTTGTTATTCAGGATTTTGTTTAAGTGCATTATTTATTCTTTATTATCGTCAAGTTCTTTCTTGATGTCTTGGTTTTGTAATCTCTTATTGAAATCTTTTTCATCCTTTAATTCGTCAATTTGCGCAGACATTTTTTCTATCTGATTTTTTTGGTTGGAAATTTTCTCTCCTCTATACTCTATTTGATATTTTTGTTGCTTAATCACCATTTCCAAATTTCATTAATGCCTTGATGACACCTTAATTTAGCTTCTAATTTTTCTATTTGTAACTGCAAACTAGTTTCCATAGTCTTCGACTTTTTCGGCAATATAGGGTCTTCCTTTTGACTTGACATCTTCAGGGATAAATGGTCACCCTTCGATCTTGACTTCTTCGACAATAATGCTTGTCCTTTGACTTTGAATTCTTGATTTCTTCCCCTTTTATAAAGTAATAATTATAATATTTACACTTATTAAATTATTATTATTATTATTATTATTATTAACAATAATAACAAATTTATATTTTGCGAAAGGAAGAGGTTTAGGGTTTAAAAATTATTATTATTTAAAATAATAATAATGTTATCATAAATTTGTTGGAGTGGAATTAAATTAGGGTTTAACAATAATAATAATATGTATATGAGATTAAAAACTTACAACTAACAATTGATGATTATAAATTTACATCTTGGTTTAATGTTACCACTATGTTTGATAAGGATGTTGACATCATTTTGGGCTCTCCCTGCATGGAAACCTTAGGATCTTTCATCTTGATGAACAATTTTTTTTTGACATTTCCTTATAAAAAGAAGAAAATCACATTTCAAGATGTTATAATGGAGACAGATTCAGATGTTGTGTCATCTGAAGACTTCAAAGATATCTCGAAGGTGATTTCGCAAGAAGACCATAAATCAATACAAAAGACACATAAAGAGCTCTAAAAATTTATCGCAAATAAAGAAGAAGAGATCTCTTGTCTAAGAGATCATAATCAGAAATTATTTCTTCAAGTTAAGAAGGCAAAGGATAAAGCAAAACGCAATCAAAAGTTAGAAGAGGAGAATCCAGATCTTCAAAAAGAATTATCAGGAAAGAACGAAGAAAGCTCTTACTTAAAAAAGGTTAATTAGGAATTGATAGAGCAAATGAAAAGCTTAAAATAAATAGAGCACAAAAATCAAGACAATCAAAATGAAGTCAACAAGTCAAACTCTAAGGAAGAACTCTTATGTTTAAGGAGACATAATCAAGACTTACTTACACAAATTAGAAAGCTAAAACCTAATAAGAAATCTTTACAAGAAGAATTAGGTCGCAAGAGATCATTAGCTAACAAGGAAATGATGACAGCCCCAATAGACAAGTCATCAAACACCCCAAAGAGGAACTGATACAGAGTCAAATGGTGCTCAAAATCATAAGAATTTTTATACTGAAAAATCACTACAAACATCAAGACAATATGGTTCTGAAGAACAATTACAAAAGATTATGATGCCTTATCATCATCCAAATAATAAGAATCGTTACAACCAACGACAAAGTCAATAGGAAAATAAACAATATTCTTCTTACAGACAACCCAACTACGACATTGAAAAAGAGCAAAGACAAAATCAAAAACTTTTATGGAAGCCTAGAATGAGAAGTTCTATCCCAACAGTCGATCATCAAATGGTTCCAATGAAAGTATATTTGGGGTGGATCAGTTCCCAGAAAATGCAACACGTCAGTTCTGGTATTTGAAGATTATATCGCCTTGTTTCATCGAGCATCACACTTACGACCTTAGAAGCTCATGAGACAAAGTCTCTCAAAAAATTATGCTTTAAGGACAAAGCATTTCTAAAGAGGAAGGAAACGTTACAAATATAAAATATATATAATAATAAATATATTTAAAATAATATAAAGAATAAATAATAAATAATAATAAATTAGGTCGCAACGCTTACGAAGAGTCACTATGTGCCCTTTTAACGATTATATATATGGGCCTTGTATATTTGTAAATCATCATTCACATTTTACTCATTTGTTTTTACTCCCTTATGGGTTTTACTTATTTAAACTATTCTTTGGATAGTTGGCGTGTGAACTAATTTAGCTCACAACAGGTTTATCAAAATAAATACTTATATCTACAAGGGAAAATGGTTTTTATTAAAATAAATACATGTATCCACAGGGAAAAATGGTGCAAGAAATAGGGTTTATCAAAATCAAAATTTTAGAGCAGGACAAGGGAAAATAGTTTTGATCAAAATAAATACTTGTATCTAGAGGGAAAATGGTACAAGAAATAGGGTTTATTAAAATAAAAAATTTAGAGTAGGATATTCATTTAATGCAATTTTTTTTCCAAACCCTGTAAAATAGTACCATAATCTTGCAATCTAGCTTAATGTCCTTCACAGAAAGAGGTGGAATTTGAGAAATTTGGTTCATAGAAAAAAGTTCTTTAAACATTTCTAGGGTTTATCAAAATAAGAATTTTAGAGTAAGATAATCATTTAATGTAATTTTTTTTTGTTCCAAACCCTGTAAAATAGTTGTAGAATTCTTGCAATGCTAACTTAATGTTATTCATGCGAGGAGCTCACATTTGAGAAATTTTGTTCATAAAAAAAAATCTTCTTTAGGCATTTTAAAGATTTATTTTGGCTCACAATGTATGTAGGATCCTTCATACTCAATAGGTGTGCGAAACGTTGTTCATAGTGGTCTAAGAACGCTGACCTTAATGCTTTTGACGAAAGATATTGTTGAATTAGTATTAGCAGAATGATTGCAATCGTTCTATGGAGTCATCTTTGGTGAAAATGTAATTGGTTGTTTTTTGCAATTATCAGACTAATATATTTTTCTATATTTATCTTGCTTTTGAAGTTGTTGTATATTTTGATTCGTATAACAGTGAGCTATGCTTTGAAGCTGAATTCTCTAGCAATATGAAAAAATGGGTTTTGTTTCTTTGTAATCCAAATTGCAACTATTACCATTTGACTTGTTAATCAACAGTTATATTAAGTTCTTTTATTAGTTTTTTTTTCCAATAGTGTATATCACTATTGCTAGTATTTAATCAGACTTCTACATCTGTTTAATTTGTGTTTTGTTTCTAATTTTCTTATGAAAGGATTTTTGTAGTATGATGTTGGAAGTTATAACTTTAAAAGTGCTCTTGGGTTGAATCACATATTCATGTTTTTGAGAGGAGCTTCAAGTATGATATTGTTGAGGAAGAGAGTATAATGAATTGATCATGAGAGAGGAAGCTTCATGTGTCACCATAGTCGAAGAAATGAGCAAAAGGTGGTTTGGTGTTCTAAATGTGATCTGTATCATGTCCAGGAAGCACAAGGCGGACAACAGTTCGACTGAATGAGTCGGCTCTGTTATGGCGGAAGCTTAATAAATAGAAAGAGCAAAACGCAATACACAAGTACACACAGACAATTTGCAGGAATGTGAACTGTTCTAGATTAATCAAGATGAAGATCTGATAAAATCCAATTAGCTCCAAAATTAGATGTATATTACAATAGTTTACATGCTTATAAAGAAATCTGAGACGCTTGGGTGCCTTCCCGTTACGTTCAGTTACAAAGAAGAAGTTAGAGCAGTTCAATTGTTCAACCGTTACAGTCGACTGGAAGACAGAAAGACAGTTTGTCGAGGTTCGACAGTCGTTGGTTGCATGTCGATGTCCCGAACTGTGAGGTCGCTGAACATGTCAAAGGTGCGAAGTTGTCGAAGTCTTGTTGCGTCAAAAACTTGTAGAAGTTGTATCAACTGCGAAGACTATTCAAGAATGTGTCGGAGTTAGCATTCGACACAATGCCAACTGCGATGTGGATCAGACCTCCTTCCTTAAGAAACAATGGACCCCATTGTTTGCTTGTGAAGGTGAGGAAACTTGTCGAACAGTTCAGTAGTAGAGTACCACTTTCCTTGAGATGGAATCTGGCCAGCTTTGGCAACCTGATACAAGGGAATTGTGTTCGTCCTCGTAAGGCGTACCCGTCGTCCCACAATGCTGTCATAAGGAAGAGGCTCCTAAATATATGGATTGATGTTTGCGGGATCTGCTATTGAGAAATCATTATGTTCCAACAAAGGTGCACGGTATGGTCGAAGTAAATCTACATTAAAGACTGGATGCAGACCCAGGCAAGCAGGAATGTTGAGCTAGAAAGCGTTCTCGCCAATCTATCGAAGAATACTGTAGGGACCATATCGTAAAGGTTTTAATTTCTTGAAAGGACCTGTGAAGCGCTCCTTCTTAAGATGTAGCCAGACCTTATCCCCAATGCAAAATGTATGAGGAATGCGATGTTTGTTGTGTCGGGCCTTAGCTTTCTCGTTTGATCTATGCAACATATCTTGTGCTTGTCGCTGAATGTCGCAAATTTGTTCTCGAAACTTGATTGCTTTATCAACTTCTCGCTGACTATGATCGGTGTCAGAGTTTGGCTGTGTCAAGGAGCTGATCAAGTCGATAGGCACTGAGGGTTGAAATCCATAACAGACTTCAAAGGGATGTTTGCCTGTAGAGCTGTGCTGAGCACGATTGTAGGTATGTTGAATGTATGGAAGACTATCATCCCATGTGCATCGATGCTAGTGATTGTACATGCGAAGCAGTTGTACTACCAAACGATTCACAACTTCCGTCTGTCCGTCGGTCTAAAGGTGCAAAGCTGTCGACAATGAGAGTCGTGTGTCGAGCTGTTGCCAAACAGTCTTCCAAAAGATGCTGACGAATCTGGCATCTCAGTCGGAAATGATGGTTTTGGTCAAACCAAAGTGCTTCCAAACATGTGTAAAGAAGAGCTGAGCAGTCTACTGCGCTGTCGGGGTCTTCTTACATGGTATGAGAATGGCCATCTTGGAGAATCGGTCGACTACTACTAATATCGCGTCATGTTGATGTTTGGTAGTAGGATAACCCGTCAAGTAGTCCATAGAAATAGATTCCCGTGGTCGACTAGGAACTGGCAGGGATGTGTACAATCCCTGTCGTCGATTAGGTGGCTTAGCAATGGCACAAACCACACATGATCGAATGTACTTGTTGACGTCATATTTAAGTGTAGGCCAAAAGAAATACTTCAGCAGAATAGCAAGTGTCTTTGCTACTCCAAAGTGTCCTGCGGTCTTGCTGTAATGCGCGTCCCAAATGAGCTGCTGTTATTGCTCACCGGTCGGTACACAAAGCTGTCCAAGCTTGTATAGCAAGGTGTCTTTCAGGAAATATTCAAAGTCTGAGGTCGACGGCTTATTAGTCTGTAACTGGCGGTAGACTGCGGAGAAGTCGTTGTCGTCCTCGTACAACTGTTGCCAAGTGGTTGTGTCGTAACCCTGCATACTCATCACTGTCAAGAGGAGAGTAATGTGTGGTCGACTAAGGCAATCTACAGCGGCATTAGCCTTGCCTTTTCGATACTTAATCACCAACTGAAATTGTTGAAGGTAATTAATCCACTTGAGTTGTCGATTTGTTTGCAACTTTGATTATGTCGAAGTGAACTGTAGAGGCTTGTGATCAATAAGAATGATCGTTTCCTTTCCAAGGATGTAATGCCTCCATTGCTTGAGAGCTTGCACGTGTTGGAGTATCGGTTATAACCGCCGCACCTCTGGGAATATAATGTGGACTAATCTCCCACACTGGGATCCTTGGACTTGTGCTTGGTTTCAAATGTTCATCAACATCTGCAGGTTTTGGTGTAACACCAAACCTTACATGGTATCAGAGCTGAGGTCCCAGGTTCAATTCCCCCGAGCTACACCGGAGGGGGGGTGTTGGAGTATCCGGTATAACCGTCGCACCTCTGGGAATATAATGTGGACTGATCTCCCACACTAGGATCCTTGGACTTGTGCTTGGTTTCAAATGTTCATCAACATCTGCAGGTTTTGGTGTAACACCAAACCTTACAGCACGATGGCATACAGTTCTTTTTCGTATGTCGAGTATCTTTTAACTGTGTCGCTAAAAGTCTCGGAATGAAAAGCGACTGGGTGACCAGACTGAGTGATCACTCCACCCAGTGCATAGTCCGATGCGTCCGTCTCAATCTCAAAGGGCTGATGTAAATCAGGTAACACAAGTACTGGTGCAGTGCAGAGCCTGTGTTTGAGCTGTTCAAAAGTTGCTTGATGATTTTTTGTCCATTGAAAGATAGTTTTCCCGTTTCCCTTCATTAACTGATTCAAGGGCTACGCTATGTGACTGAAGCCGAGTATGAATCGTCGATAGAAATTTGCCAAACCAAGAAAACTTCTTAGTTCTTGAATGCTTCTAGGAATGGGCCAATCTTTAAGGATCTTTACTTTTTCTGGATCGACGTGAATGCCTGCAGAGTCATTTACATACCCCAAATATTTGATGCTAGTCATTGCAAAAGAGCACTTGTCCATGTTCAAATAGAGCTGATGTTGTTGGAGAGTGTCAAGGACTTGTCGAAGATATCCGACATGTTCTTCCCATGATCGACTGAAAATCAATATGTCATCGAGATAGACAATAACCCATTTGTCGATGAAAGGTCGAAGAAGGTTATCCATATGTCGCATGAAGGTCGCAGGTGCATTGGTTAAGCCGAAAGCCATGACTAACCATTCAAACAATCATTCCTTGGTCTTGAAAGCAGTTTTCCACACATCTGAGGGCTTGATTGGAATCTGATGATATCCCGACTTGAGGTCGAGTTTAGTAAAGAGTTTAGCACCTTTCAAACAGTCGATAAGCTCGTCTATCCACCCTAGAGGGTACCGATTCTTCACTGATATTTTGTTGAGAGCTCTGTAGTCGATGCACATGCACCAAGTCTCGTCTTTCTTAGGAACTAGGACGACTGGACTTCCACAAGGAGAGGAGATGGGTCAGATATGACCTTTGTCGATTAATTCTTGGATTTTTTTGTGAATCTCTTCATTTTCGAGAATGGATCTTCTGTAAACAGATGCGTTAGGAAAAGAAGAACCAGGAACAAGTTCAATGGAGTGTTTTACCTGGCAATACTGAGGTACTCCGTCTGGAGCTTGAAAGAGGTTCTGGTACTCATTGAGAATATGATCAACTTGCTGCTTCTGTCGAGAGCTGCATTGGTTGGTGACTCGACTCGTTGCTGCGGTCTTCTTAGAATGTTGCAGCTTGATCATGATTAATGCAAATTTCTGAGCATGATGTTTGGCAGATATTAGTGCAACCGTCGGTGTAGGTTGTCGCTCTGGTATGCTGAACCATCAATTTCAGATTCTAACAATCACCTTCTGAGGCCGTGACTGATAACTTCCATGTCTATCCCAGAGGTAAGGTTTCCCAAACAGGGCGTTGGCTACGGAGAGTGGTGCCACGTCATAGAGTACTTCATCTTCAAAAGGTTTTATGAAGTAGGTGAGTTTGCATTGTCAAGTGATCCGTAGTTCTTGTCCATCCTTCATCCAACCGATGTTGTAAGGTTGAGGATGTGAAGTGGTGACAAGACCTAATTTCTTCACCAATTCTTCAGAAATGAAGTTCTTTTGGCTCCCGTTGTCCACAATCAGATGCAATGGGTTGCTCTGGACCCATATCCCTGTATGGAACAGGCGCTCTCGTTCCTCCTCGTCGACAATAGTCGAGGCCGTTTGAGTTGTCGAGGTCAAAAGGGTCGTCGCATCTGGATCATATTCTTCCATCGTCTTGTCGAACGCGTCGGAGGTCGACACTTTCTCCAAAAATGTCTTCCGAGCTTTGCATTCAGACGTATCATGCCAAGATGAGTGGTGGTAATCACACCATTTTCTGGTCGGTGATTGTTTGCTACGTTCCTTTTTATGAAAAGGCTTCTTACCGTCGTGAGGTTTTGGCGATGTCGGCTGAGAAGATCTCGACTTGTCGTGGTCGGCGGGTGTCCTTTTATCGAGTGGTCTTCCTGATGTCGGCTTCGTCGCGAAACGTGCTTTTCCTTTCTGCTTGGTTTCCAGTTTGCTGGCGTAGTGGAAAGCATCCGCAAGCGTATTGACAGTCAAAAATTCCATCTCCTGCTGGATGTACTGAGACAATCCACTGGTGTATTTCAGAACAAGCAATTTCTCTTCCTCTTGGATGCCAGGTCTTGGCATAAGTCGGTAGAACTTGACAGTGTAACTCTGTACTGATTGGTCTTTCCATTGCCTTAGCTGCTGCCACTTCTTATACTACTGCTCGAGGTATTTTGGTGGGTAAAATTCCTTCCGGATGTGTTCGACGAATTTATCCCATGTGTCAATGGGGTCTCCGTTTTTCTCCATCTTTGTCGAGAGGTTCTCCCACCAGCAGTGCACGGAGGTCGACATTTTTAAGGACGCAATGGTGACTTTTTCAGCTTCGGAGAGTTGATTTACGGCGTAATAGGATTCCAATTGTTGCACCCAATTATCGACGGATTCCACGTCAATCCTTCCTTCAAGATTCAGTATATCGTGATTCATTTGTACTTTGAAGGGGTTGATTTTATCGGAGTGAGTTTTCGTTGAGGATCCTCCAGATGTCGAGGCGAATCGCAAGAGAATCTCATTGAACTAGGCAAACATTTCAGTTCGTTGTCGAGCCAGAGCTTGCTCAATAAGCTGTGCTGTCTCGTCGGCTGCATGTCTATCATCTGTCATATCCAGAGATCGCGTCTGCTTGGATTGTTGAGATTGCAAGCGAGTTTGAACTGGCATAAGTCAGGTAACTTCGAGAGAAGTGTATACGCATAACTTAAGCAAGAAAACTGAGTATGCTCTGATACCAATGATCCGTATCGTGTCCAGGAAGCACAAGGGGGACAACAGTTCGACTGAATGAGTCGGCTCTGTTATGGCGGAAGCTTAATAAACAGAAGGAGAAAAACGCAATACACAAGTACACATAGACAATTTGCAGGAATGTGAACTATTCTAGATTAATCAAGATGAAGATCTGATAAAATCCGATTAGCTCCAAAATTAGATGTATATTACGATAGTTTACATGCGTATAAAGAAATCTGAGACGCTTGGGTGCCTGCCTGTTACGTTCAATTACAAAGAAAAAGTTAGAGCAGTTCAATTGCTCAACCGTTATAGTCGACTGGAAGACAGAAAGACAGTATGTCGAGGTTCGACAGTGGTTGGTCACATGTCGACGTTTTATGTCGATGTCGCGAACTGTGAGGTCACTGAACATGTCAAAGGTGCGAAGTTGTCAAAGTCTTGTTGCGTCAAAAACTTGTCGAAGTTGTATCAACTGCGAAGACTAGTCAAGAATGTGTCGGAGTTAGCATTTGACACAATGCCAACTACGATGTGGATCAAAATGTCCCAAGCATTACTATGTATGTTGCACCCAAATATGGTATGCATGCTAAATAACCCATTGGATTGAAAGTAACACAAACTACTAAAGTTTGTTGAGCTTCTTGTCAAAATCATAAATAAGCTCAACTTCTTCCTAAAATCATAAATAAGCTCATTTAATCTGGCATATTTAGCATACAATTGAAAAACATCACTACTGGCGTAAGAAGAAATTATGGCACGCTGATTACTTGTAATTTATGTCCAAACTAATTGGAACAAGCCAACAATGGGAAACTTTTATTTGTATCAAGTTTTTCAAAAACAAATTTCAATAAAGATGATGTATCTTTCCCTTTCAATGGAAATAACATCTTTGGATAAATTGTAAGTTCATTTATTTTGTTTTGAGATTTCAAATGAAAGCCATTTGATAGAAAATTTTGGGAGTGATTCGGGCAGAGAGGCTAGTCTTCCTTTTACTATGTTGTTTGTTTCATCATTCCCTCTTGAAATATCACCCCCCAACAAAACCTCCTGCTTCAAATCCGTATGCATAAATAGGATCCCAAGGCCCTTTTGAAGTGCTTTCCTGGAACTTCTTTTCTATAGTGTCTGATATTATGTCAACCCCGCAAAGCAATCATGTAGTTCATGTGTTGTTTGTTTCATCATTCCATCTTGAAATATGACCCCCAATCAAAACCTTGAAGTGCTGTCCTTGAACTCCTCTTCTATAGAGTCTGATATTCCGTCAACCCCGCAAAGCGATCATGTAGTTCCTATAGTATATATTGTCTTGCTAAAACCAATCTTGTAGTATATAGTTATTTCCACTTGCTACATCCCAATGCCTTGTGTTGATGATTATTGTTATTTAACATGCCATAACTTATTGTGCTATATTTCTTGAGTTCTTGCCACTGGATACCTCCCAGATCCTTTTGTTGATGCTTATGATTATTTTTTATAAGGCTTGTACCCACAGAGTATCAAACCGGTAACCTTACGCATAGAGTGCCTTAACCGTACACCCATTCACCGTCTATTCTACACCCCGTGAGATTGTTTATACTTCTAATTATTTAAAACCAGTTAATTTATTTAATGCATGTAGGTTGTACAAAGATCGAGACAATTGGTTCATTGATGCACTAGTACTTGGTATATAGTTCCTATCACCAAGCATCAAAGCACTCTCTACACCATGCATTACAGTGACTAGGTGTTGCCCTCTTACTGGAACTAGACCTTATCACTAATGTGAAGGCTCCTTTCTGATATACATTATTTCTTAAAAACATTGGTACTATTTTAGTCATTTAATACCTTCTGGTAATGAACATAGAATCATTGAATTGGTCCTTTCATTGACAATGGAACTCCAAACCTTCTGCTAAGCTCTTTTCCATTTCTCTACAAAATGATAACTCCATAAAACAACGGTTATTTTTAATCGATAATACATTTAGAGGCATTTGATTTGTTAAGAATACCAATGTCAATAGTGAATTTGATTCCATTTATCAAAATGGTGCATTGAAATTACTATCAATGTCTTTTTTATTGTCTTATTTTTGCATCATTGTCTTACTCGATGAAATATCTTCCTGTATGTACTATGTAGTAAAAGTAGGCCATGTACCTTTTATATATATATATTGTGAATTTACATACAAAGCCAATGTTATTCATACATTAATAACAAATGCCTATGTTAGGAAGTGCTACATTCTTGCTGAAAAATCACTTAAAATATAATGTATTGGTTTTTCATTTTTGATAGAATGAAACTACCATCCAAAGATCTATTCTATTTTTTTTTTAAATCTACAAATAATGATCATCTCCATAAGAGTCTAGTGTTTATACATTACGATAAAAAATGCATAAATTTGGGGCTTCAAGCATTCACCCTTTAAAATGTTTAAACTACAAATCTCTAATAAGCCTATAAGGTTGTTTATTTTAGTCATATTTATAGCAATGGCGATCAAGACAACAAAATGCAATAATGAGTTTAAGGTCACTCTCCTTGTTTAAGGGCACTCGGGATGGCCCTGGGAACTCCTCTTGTCCCGATAACAAGGGAAGTCGTCTTTGTTACCTTTCATGCCTGATGGATCACTCTTGCAGGAATTACAACATATACCATAGATTTGTGACATGCCTTTGGTCAAGGGGTCACCTTACATCTTCGATCGCACTCACTCTTGCAATGTATTTGTCCCCAAAATAGACACACAAAATGTCAAATACAGTATCAAAACCATTACCAGTAAAAATGATTTTATAGGTAGAAAGAGTTTATGTATGCCTGATATGGATTTGTACCTATCAATGGTGGAGGAGGTACAGGTGCATGTGAGCCAAGAACTGACATATCAACACTTCCAATATTTCCAATACCCCACACGTCTGTGCTAAGAACAACCTGTATAAAAAATGAATACAAACTTTCATAACAATATACAAGGGAATAATGCTCCCCACATTTTCCAGTGACTTGAATAATATTATAGCACTGACCTTCCATTCTATGGCTGCAATCAGGACCAACATAAGGCACAAATATACACAAACATTATACTTCCCCATCTTTTCTTAGTTAGGGAGATTGTTGAACCCTTGATAGACAAGAAATGGAGGCGGTGTGGATTTATAAAGGAGAGAAGCAGGGTGACTTGCACAAGTTGTTGAGAAATGTGTAATGTACCAACTGGAAATTCTCACGTGCATATATGTTCTAGTCCACATTATTGAATGCACAGTACCTCCATAATATAGATCATATGCATAGAAACCCTTTTTTTTGGAGATAGGTTAGAAATTTGGTCATAATTTCACTTGATTAATGGTTCACCTCTCTATATGCACGTAGGATAAAGACAAACCAAAGCGCCCCCTTATTCTAGACAATTTTTTTTTGAATCTGGTTAAAATGTTGTCTAGGAATTGCAGTTTTTGCAATATTGCGATTTCAGCAATCATCAATTTGTTTTTTAACAGAAACAGTTGAGGTTGTATTAGTTTGTGAAAAAATGGTTTTCTGGCGAGCCAGAATCTGAAAGTTACAAAATTAAAGAGGGTTGATGACCTCTAACAGTGTTGTCAGCCTTCTTGTGAATATATTAGGAGACAAATCCCACTTGCTTCTAGAACTTTTTCTAGAAAATGACAAAAATTGCTTACAAGAGTAAACTCTCACAAACTGTGAGCATAGAAGAATGCAGAAGCAGAACATTAATTAGAAGGGGAGGTGAAATGCCCCTTAATGAAAGGGTCCAACCGCGATTGAGAGCCCAAAGAAATGTTTTTGGCCGCTTCCTTTTCCCACCATTCTTTGTTAGACTTTGTCCCTCTTGTAAGGGGGGGAGACGAAGCTGAGAAGTCTTCGGGATCAGAGTTTCCCTCTAACCCAGAGGAGGGGACTAAGGCTGCTAGTCCTGCAAGAGATGAATTCTCATGATCTAAATTCCGAGCCTCTCTCTTGGAAGCTAAAGGGGCAAGGCTTGGAGAAGTTGGTTTTTCGGAGGCAACTGTCTCCAAGGGGTCAGAAGGACCGGGAAGGGTCTCGTCCTGCACAAGATCTTTCGCTGCTTCAGATTCTTGAACTTCGTCTTCCTGTAGAACTTCAAAGCTATTTTTGGTTGCCAATGGAATGGTTGCTACTGAAGGAGGATGAGAGTCTTGTGGTGCTGGATCCTTTTGCTGAGTAGCTTGGGGCTCCTTTCGCTGGGGGGCTCGGCGCCAATTGGAGACAGTCTGAAATTCTGCATCTGTAGTTGCAGGAGGTTTTGATGATTGTTGAGTTTCCAACAACTTGGCGAAGCTTTTGGCAAAGTGACCATAAACATGGCCAGAGTTGCATTTGAAAGGGATCTGTTCGTAATCCAGCTCTTGGATATGACTCCAATCTCCTAAATTTAGTTGTAGGGCTTCCGGTAGTCCTTTCTCCATATTTACTTCTACACAAATGCGGGCACAAGTAAACTGGCCCCTTTTGGGTCTGCACTATCCAGGTAGCGCCCTAGATTATTACTGATTTCCTCTAGAGAGATTTTCCCCCAAAGATGAAGAGGAAGGTGAGGCAGTCTTACCCAGACTAGGGCGGCTATAATCTCAGCATCTGGTTTAAAATCCAAAGTCCAAGGGGCTAAAAAAAGTCCTCTTGAGCCCATGAAGAAGGGGCCCAAGCGAAATACTAAATCTCGTTCATCTTTGCTCAGGAATCGAAAAACAAAGAATCCCCCACCAGCTGCGAAGAGAGAGACCTGTCCTTGCAAAATAGGGTTCTAGTGCTCTGCAATCCAAAGCTCCACCACCTTTGGACTAGGCCACAGACCTGTAAACTTTCCAATAAGGGATTTCTCCGAGAGAATGAGTGCTTTCAGGCACGGATCCGAGGGAGAGAGATCTAAAGAAGGGATCTCATCAAATTTTTTCACAAACTTGGAGGAAGACTGAATCGCTGCCTGAGGTTTGGTGGCCTGAACCAGGGCCTTGAAGGCCTGAAGCTGATCGCAGACCTCCATACGATAGCCCACGGACCGGTTACGGGAAAGAACCGCGACTACCTGCAAAAAATCAACCCCGCAGCAAGGATCTGCACAAAGAAGCCTGCAGACAACGGCCTGTCACCACCGGAGGAGAACACAGGCGGAGTGCGGCGGCTGGGGGAACCCTATTTGTGCTTCTAAGAGGCTTCGGAGCGGCATATTTCCCAGTCATAAAATCTCTGAATATGAGTGTATATATGAAGTTTCGGCAATCATCAATTTTTGTTCTAGGCTAAATGCAATATTTAAAAACTACCCAACTGATCTAAAATTCTATTTGAGCAATGAAAAATGCATTTTTAGCAATTCTTTGTTTACTAGATTCCGACAACTATGGGGCATTTTGGTTGTTTGATATACTGCTCCCTCTCTATGAATGCACTTACCTACCCATTTTCATTTCCTTCAGGAAGCTTCATCCATAGGTCATGGAAACACGCATACCAATATTTCGGTGCATACAGTTGTCAATGTGTACCTATAGATACTATTTGATGAGTTGCAACCCAAAATATCTGGACAAAATCACGTAGCAATAGTTGCAATGCAGTGGTTGTGTCCATGTGGTGATTCAAGAAACACATTTCTCAATACATGGCCATATAGAGTAGTACTCTATCAATTTCAATGTATACAGAGTATTATGGGGTCCAATCACAATGGGTTTCCATTAACTATTACCCTTTGTGTCAAGTAAGTCACAAGAAATTGCTACAACCCTTGTGGCAGCATTGTAGAAATTTTCCTCACTAATTCTTGGTTGCATTCGAAGATGTGGTAACTGCGAGATTTTGGCTTGATGAAGTTTTTAAGGTTTTTTTTAAAGGTATGAGGGTTTGATATTTAAGTTATTGTGTTGCATAGGCATTTTAGTTATTGTGTATTCCCTTCTCTATAGAGCTATTACAACGAAGTAGTAACTGAAATCGTTTATAGACTATAAAGAACTTAAGAGGTAGTCTCTCAACACTTGTCGTAAATATGACTCGGGTTTTAAATCCTTCCTTCACTGCTATGGCAAGGGTAAAGTAAGGTCCTAGTTATGCCAATCTTAGCGGTAGTATGGATGACCAAACTTGACAGCCCATGCCCTGAAAAAATTTGGGTGTCCATTGATATAGGGGACCTTGCAAGCTTCACGTATTTCAAGTCGATGTTCGTCAAGGAGAACATTGTGGGTAATCTCATTATACCAGAGTATTTCAGGCCAATGATCATTGTAATGATGCTCGTACCCATGATATATGGCCAACTCCAGTGATTCTCGAGAAGTCTTATCAAAGGGAGGCAAAGTCATACTCCTTTTCAAGGACCACAAAATAAATACATTCTTATATCTTTTCCATTTTGTTCTTGATGGAATTTACCATTGCAACTTTTGTTTCCTGGACCTTACACTTTATGTGTTGTTTTTACCATCCAAAGAAAGTAGATGACATGGTTTGTATTGAAACAATAGG
Source organism: Larix kaempferi (assembly GCA_027924585.1). Taxonomy (NCBI): domain Eukaryota; kingdom Viridiplantae; phylum Streptophyta; class Pinopsida; order Pinales; family Pinaceae; genus Larix; species Larix kaempferi. The sequence continues at coordinate 13,758,655 of BSBM01000407.1, read as the reverse complement.
TGTTTACTAGGTTCCATTCTAAAATTGGTATTGCATTGGAGGATTATGTAGTTACAAGTATAATTATTATTTTATACCATTTCATTATGTATTCATTTTTTGTTCAAATCTTTTAATAATAGGCCTAGGCAATGTCATTTAATGTAGGGTTTTGAGCAATGGGTTTCCAAATGAGAGACTACCTAGCATTGGGCATGCATCTTTTTATAGGTCAAGTCTTGTACTTACAAAACAAACAAGCTTTTAATAATAGTCTAGTCCATGTGTACTTTTTGTGTGTAGAATATTTTTTCTTGAATGAGCGTCATAAGAAACAAACAATATTTTTGTCTTGATGTTTTATATTTTAAATGTTGGGTTCTTAGGGTGGTGCTTATTACATTAGTGTAAAATTTTCAACTGAATTCTTATGCCCTTAGCTGGTCTTCACCTAATTCAATTAACCAATATACTTATGGATTGAAAACATGAGTCATTGTAATTATGGATTGAAAGCTACTTAAACCAAACTAAAACACGAAGAAATTCAATATTCTCACATTGCAGTACATGCATTTTGATATAAAATTGAATTTTGTTTATTTGTTTTGGGATTAGAATTAGACACAAGATGGAGGCAGTTTTAGTGGTTTTTTTTATGTTGGTTCTTCTTAGTTCAACATTTCTTCTCTTGGGGTTGTAATTTCATCAATTCAATTGAAAACAAAGTTAAATTAATAGACTTTCAAATATATTTTGCCATAGGCATACTAAATGGTGGTTTGTTTTTATCTTCGTCATGTTTTTAGCTTCATTTTTTGAAGCTATCATGGAAACAGTTTATTTTAATTCACTTTGTCGTTTTATGTGTTCAATTTAAGTAGATCTGGAGGGGATTAACATTATTCATCATTTTTCAGCTTAATATTGAAGCATTATAGAGATGGTCTTAAATTGACCTCGAGTATTTAACTAATCAATTTCAATATCGACCATTTTAGAGCGGGATTTCTTGTATTTGTCGAATGCTTTTTTGTTTTGTTTATTTAATGATTAATTTTTTTCACAGAAAAATTCAACTTACTATTAATATACGAAATAGTAAATATGTCCAACTGTCAGTCCAAACAAATTATACAATATGGTCAATAAAAACCCCGGAACAAACCGGTTATATCAGCAGAAAGTGTCAACAACAAGTTCTGAAAACTTCCATAAATAGTGCCACATGTCCCAAAAGAACCATATATCCAATCAAAAATAACTCCAATAGTCTAAACAATGACCATATGTCACAACAACAGAAATGTATAGTTCCAAAAAATAGGACCCAAGGATAAACAAACACATATGCCGAACATCAAAAGCATCTCCAGCTGGAATGAAGTAGCTCAAACCCCAGGGGAGTGTAATGCCGAGGATTCACCAGATCAATAGATACCAAAATAGCATCCGCAAATGCAGAAGTATAGGCCGCAAAAGTAATAAGAGTATATATAAATCCCAACAAGTAGTTGAACTCAGGATATTTTAAGCATCTGCACACATACACTAAAAGTCATATAAAATATACATACCGCATACATCAGTATAGAAAACATAAGCGAGCGAACAAAAAAGGTAACAATCATCATGTCCAATGAAGCTGTTGAGAACCATGTGAAAAAAGTATATCATCCCGCCATTCCTGCCACATGATGACCCCTTCCTGAGAGTAGAGAGCCCGCTTAGAGAGCATATCCGCCTCCAGATTCACCTCCCTATAGATATGTTCAAAATGAATGTGCTCAAATTCAAGAATGAGCTTCCTCGCCGCTTCTAGCCAATGTGAGAGTAGAAGAACATTGAGAGGAGAAGTGCCCCTAGCCCAAGAGATAATAGCCGAAGAGTCACCAAAAGTAACAAGAGAAGTGATCTTCCTATGACGGGCACAATACAGTAATAGCCAAAGGGCACATATCTCACTTCTAGTATTTGTTCCATTACCCAGATTTAACCAAAAGTGCACAGAGATAGAGTTGGAAATATGTAAGGTTGCGCCCGCCCCACCCGAGCCATTCTGGCACACAGCAGCCCCATCAAAAAAACCACAAGGAAAAACCAGGATTGGAGGAGTCAATCTGTTTTTCAGATTCCGTGACTTCTTACCCACAACAACACCAATAGTAGTTACATATTCCTTGTATGCAGCTATGGTCTTATAACATAAACCAGCTCGGTAAGGTTTCACATTTTCAAATATACAAGTATTGCGAGCTCTCCAAACCTCCCAGATCATAAAGTATGGGAGCTCCGCACAATCTGTGGTATGACGAGACCAAGCATCCAGACAATCACAAATAGAATGGAATCCCCAGCTAAATTGTACACCGGCATTATGTGCAATTTGTTCCCAAAGATCTCTTATGAATAGACAAGACGAAAATAGATGATCAACAGTCTCCTCCAGTGAGCAACAAAGGGGACACCAACCCAGACCATTGAAGCCACGTCGACATAGGTTGCCCCATGTGAGAACCCTGTTCGATAACGCAAGCCAGATAAAGCACTTTATCTTGAGGGGCATATTCAGCTTCTAGATAGCCTTTTTCCACCAGCTAACCTCAGAGTGGGACTCAGCAAACATTGCATCATATGCCAATTTCGCACTGACATTGCCACAAGACACATCCCACGACCAAGTCAGTCTGTCAGCCGAGTCTGATAATTGAAGGTTTGATTGATAAAAAGACCTGATATAACCATCCCATTCATTGCCCATAGAACCAAATAAACCCAGCTGTGAAGCTGTGATCCAAAGTGTTTGGCCATCCTTGTACTGATCAACCGCATGAGCCAGAGTACAATATCCATTAGATCTGAGATGAGTCCTCAGTTCCATCGAGAGGATATGTCCCGAAGGACCCCCCATGATCGGATCAAGTCCCAATTTGATGTCACGGCCATTGCCAGGATTCCAAGCAATCCATTGGGAAATAATATTGAACGATCACATCAATCCGTTCCAAAAGTTAGACACCCCCACTGTAACAGGCCGGTCCAGGCGAAGCCAGTTTGCAACAGAGGTATTTTTCAAGTACTTTGCCCTAATAATCCTACCCCAAACAGAATTATCGAAGAGAGCACGCCAAAGATTTTTAGCATGAAGGGCCTTTACAAATAGATCCAGCTCCTTTATATTCCATCCTCCCAATTTCCAGGGTTGGGCCAAACTAAACCATTTTATAAGATGAAATTTTGCATGTGTACCACCACCCGACCATAAAAAGTTATACAGCTTCCGGTGAATTAGACAAAGGATGGATCTTGGGATTTTGCATAGAGAGAACTAGTACACTCCTAAGTTTTGCAATACTGCTTTTGCCAACGTGAGTCTGCCTCCCAATGATAAATGACGGTAACTCCAGTGACTAATACGTCCTTCAAATCGTCTAATGAGCCAAGTCCAGTCATGCACCAGGTAATTAGCAGGCTTCAAGAAAAAGCCAAGATATTTTGTTCCGGCCTCCATCTCCATAAATTTTAATGGGAGAACAGAGCTAATCGCACATTCTACATCCATCTCAAGGGAGTATTTTAAAAACTGAGATTTTATGTAACTGATGATCATACCAGTTACTGAGCAGAACAAGTCAAGAATCCTCTTATATTGCACCCACTCAGTAAGGATACCTTTACCAAACAGCATAGCATCATCCACAAACAAAGAGTGTGTAACAGCTATATCTCTAGTAATCTTGATGCCTTCAATCAGCCCATCCCGCTTCGCCCTATGTATGGATAAACTCAGGCCTTCCATGACCAAAAGAAAGAGGAGCAGCGAGAGCGGACATCCCTGACGAAGGCCTCGGGAAGCCTTAAAGAATTCCGTGGGATGTCCATTAATCAATATAGCATAATTAACCGAGGTTGTACATGCCATAATCCATTTCATCACCTTCCATGGCAGACCAATCTGTATCAGAATTAATCTCAAAAAGTCCCAATTCACCCTATCATATGCTTTCACCAAATCCAGTTGTAGAATAAGGGCATCAAGTCGTTTCTGTTTTACTGTATGTAGTATTTCCTAAGCCACCCCCACCGCATCATGGATCTGACGACCCTGCAAGAACCCATACTGCTCCATTGAAATGTGTCTGGAAAGGAATGGTTTGATCCGGTCTACAATAATCTTATAAATAATCTTGTATACTAAATTGCAGAGGGCAATAGGTCTAAAATCATTATAGCTATTCGGGTGTGATGTTTTCGGAATAAGGGCCAAATATGTTGAGTTGAGTGCCCCTGAGACTGTGCCAAGTTTCCGGGATTCCTCCACAGCCAATCTGATATCCTCCCCCATAATATCAAAGAAGTGTATAAATAGTTCCACCGACCACCCATCCGGCCCAGGGGATTTATCTTTAGCAAACCCATGCAACGTGTTTTCCACATCCCTCAAAGTAACTTCCATAAATATATCGTCCCCCTCCTCATCATTGAATATTCGAGGATACTCCATAATAACCTTAAACTGTTCAGCCAGAGATGTGTTTTTTGGGTCACAATAGTATTCCTGGAAGTGACGGGTAGCCTCCCCCATCAATTCCTCCGCCCCCCAAATCCTCCGGCCACAGTGATCATTTAGGTCCCATATAGCATTATGCATCCTTCTAGAGTCCGCATACTGGTGAACGAATTTTGTGTTCTGGTCCCCAACTTTGAGCCATATAGCTCAACTCTTCAGCTGCCAAGTTTCCTCATGAATAAGAAGGATATTTAATTTGCGGCTCTCCATAGATGAGAGTTTTATCGCCTCTCCAGGATTTAACCCAGTCCCAATTGAACCCTGCATCAGAGCATTCATATCCTTCTCAATCTCATCAAGTTCTCTACCCATCATTGCTTTTTTGTTCTTTTCCCACATAATAGTATAGTCTTTGATAGCCTTAAGTTTCACCGCCAGCTTGTCCATTGCAGAACGTTCCCCCGAAACATCCAACAGTTGCCATTTAGTCCTCACACCCAGGGTGTAGTCCCCATCCGAGAGCCATGTTGAATTGAATTTGAAAGGATAGCTTTGTTGTGCAGCTTCTACATCAAATTGTAGGATAATAGGTAGATGATCACTGATTTTTATTTGATGGATCCAGGATCTGTAATTCTGAAGGCTACCCAGAAGTGATTCTGATATAAACGGTCGATTCGTTTCTGGATCATCATATCCCCCATTCGACCATTAGTCCAAGTTGGAGCCAATGGACGCGGAGCTACACCAACCAGGGAAAATTTTGTGAAGAGATTACTAAAGTAAGATCCCAGCGGGTCCCTCCGAGACACATTGCCCCAAACCTCCTCATCTCCCCAAGTGAAATTTAAATCCCCAGCTAGGATTAAGTTTTCCAATTCCAGTAGATGACCCGTGACAGCATTATCCCAGAATGTCATCTTGTTAGAGTATGGCCCATAACAGTTGATAATATTAATATTTTTCTCCACCCCCCTGATATTGCTGGATAATAATATACCCAGAGAGGTGATAGATGGACTAAGTCTTAAAACCAAGGGATTCCAAGCAGCTAAAAGACCACCAGAAAGTCCAACAGCATCCACGGTGCAAACCATCCAACCCGGCTTTATTTTGTTAAAAAAGGAGCGTGCCTTTTCACCGCAAACCATAGTTTCTTGGAGAAGTACCAAGTCAGGGTTTGTAATATGTAGAACTCGTTTGAGGGCCAATTGTTTGGGTAGACCCCCCACACCCTAGATATTTAAAGAGAATAAAATCATTTCCTAACCCTTGCTAGGGCTTTCATTCCTCTAAGAGCCCGGGTATCAGAAGATTTGGGGGAGTCCACACTGCACCGACCATCCACATCCCCCCCCATGGTGACCTTTTTGTTTTTCCTAGCACTCCTCGTTTTAAGAGGAGAGAAATCTGGGGCCAGTCCACCCCTATGGGCCCCCATTTGAACACAAATACCCCCCATTGTACCAGGAGGTAACATAGAGGAATTTTTATCGATCCCCACCCAAATAGGGGGTTTCAAGTCCAACGTGACTCCCTCATCCCTACCAGTTGTCACTGACTCATCAATCAACCAGTTTCTGAAGTAAGAAGGGATAGGCGTCCTCTTCACCATCTCCGAATAAGATAGAATAAGCAATATCTTCTCACAGGGATCCATAGATGAGTTCGGTCCTCTATCTAGACCATCAGATCTCGGCAGAGCCACATGTTTTTTTATCTCCGGGGCACCCAGATAAGTCATCAGCCACCAATTTGGATCCGACAGGGATCACCGCATCCCCCCCCACCCCACCATCATCTCAAGCCAAAATAGGGACCTCAGAGTCGCTGCATATAACAACAGTCGGGGAAGCTAAGATAGGAATCCCAGGGGTAACCGATATGACAGGGGAGGAGTCAGAAGGACGGAGCACATTCACATTCTCAATCGGCTCATGCTCGGAGACAGGGTCATCATCCCCAAATGATTCATTTGTTCCATGTTCAGTTCCAGAGGAGTTGGATGTCAAAGGTTGACGGCGACACATATAGTTTCCATCATTTCCATTGTTTATGTCTAATGTATTTATAAATGAAATATCCAACTCATTCAACGAATGGAAAAAGTTAGGGTCCTGTGATTCTAACTTATGGAACAACACCAAGTCTGGAGCATCAAGTGTGGTCACCCTGTTGGAGAAGCCGTCCATCGTGCCTATAGAGTCCAACTCGATATCGCTACCCTCGTCCGATGACCAGAAAGGGCCCCCATCCTTGAGACGACCGGAAGATGCCGGAGCACTGCATTGCCTCCACAAATGTCCCACCTCCTTACAGTTTGAGCAGCGAAATGGGATACCCCAATAATCAATGAGTTGAGTGAGATTATGACCACGCCAATTGATGTTTAGCACCTCAATTAGACCCAAAGATATGTCCACCTCCACGAGCACCCGACCCATCCGACGGTCAAATCCATTAAGGTGCCCCTCCTCAACATGTAAAAACCACCCAATGCAATTGCCAATGGCTTCGAAAGCCCCACGATTCCAGAGAGCAAGTGGGAGACCAGGTAAAAGTACCCATAAGTGCCGAAGACGCACCGAAGCTGTTTCAGGGTCGAAGTCAGTTTGCCATTTCTGTAACATTAAGCTACCAGAGCCATGGAGCCATAGTCTCTCCAAAATGCGGGTGCAATGTGCTTCATGTTCAAATTTGAATCCATACCACCCGCACGCCAATGCAAAGATTTGAGGGGTGTAATTCAGCAGAGGTCTCCACTTTGCCGCAACCCAGCTGACTATATCTCGCCGGTTCATAGCATGATATGAAAATTTTCCAACCAGCATTGTCATATTGTATTCCACGACCTCCTCAAGGCCAATGTCCCTACCCACCGTTAACCAGGCTTCACCAGGCCTGCGAAAATATTTACCATTCAGACGACGCGTTGCGCGGGAAGATGACCCAATATTTCCCCGGTTAGCCGCACCAGGAACCCCCCGGCCACTGCCGACAGATGGGTCCGATCCTACAGTTTCCACAGGTGTCCGCTTCCCATCCACATGGCCCCTATGTGCCTTGACACGAGGCACCACCTGTCTGCAAGATGTGTTAAGAGCCCGCTTCCCATTTAGCTGGTTCTTGAAGTGTGAGTCTGGCTTAAATAACCCAGCTTCTTCTATCATATAATCGGAAACACTTAAGTTGTTATCCGCCGGGAGGATGGATTCCGGCATCATTTCCCCCATTCCAGCCGCCATATAACAGATTCCAAATCCAAGACAACAGCAACAACAAAACGGAGCTCGATTCCCCTGACCCTTGTTATCTCCGTGAACGAATCCAAGGCGGTAGAGTAGAACACTAGTTACAGTGTTGTTAGTTGAACAAATGGTAAATAAATTAACAAATGTAACATGCTACCAACACGGAGACCAGATATCTCGGTGGTCCACACATCACCCACCCGCCGTTGTCGTCTGTGCCGGATAGCTAGTTCCAATGCACAGAAAATGTATAACACCAGTCGAAAACGGGGAGAAAACTCAATCTAGAAACAATCGTTTTAACGGCAGCTTGTCAGGCAGACTGTTATATCCATACCCACCTTATCCTCCGCACTGCCCGAGAAAAAACCGCGCACCGCCAAAGAAACCCTAGTTTCGCCATGGAAGCCCTAGCCGAAAACCCTCCTTCATTCATCCCCTCATGAACCATTACCTTTGTTTTTAACCAGAATAGGGTCCTTACCAGTCTTGTTGCAGCGGTGTTGTGGTCACTGCAGTGCCCAGGGTAAATAGTCTCAATAATCATCAAGGGTCGTCCAGAGGCAATGTGTTCTGCTGCAGCCAAGCCACCATCTGCAGCAGCAGCTGCAATGGCTTCATCTAAAATCCAGTCACCAATCAGAGTCAGGCGACACAGGTTATTCTCGAAGATTCTAACCATGGGATAATCATTGTTATCCACACTATCCCAATGATATTCTTCTTCTAGTGATGAAATATGGGCCTTTGGATTGGCAAATGCTCCAACATAAAATTTCCGGCAGCCTGCAAACAATTTGCCATTGCCATTGCCTGGGACTTGGTAATTTCTAGTACTAACGAACCCCAAATTTAATGATTAATTTGGTGTAAAGAAAAGTCTATCCTTCATACATGTGCTCAAATACCTACGCACTGTATTGAACAAGCCTCTTGGGAGATCCAAATAAAATCAGAAATTGCTTATCGCGCTCGTGCACTGGCAATATTGTGTGCAATTTAACCTTGATCAATTACTTTTCAACAAAGAAATCATTCATTGGGCTCTTTGTGTGTCTAATAAGGAAAACATTCTTACTGGACCCGACAAAAATTATTTAACACATAGAATTCATTGATACAACTAGAGTTGAAAAATCTATATTAGAAGTTTAAGGTTAAGACAAATGTATCTTCAATATTTGATCCAGAGGTAAGCTTTCAATACCTTAATCTCAGCAATTGAGTACAACCATTATGAGGTTTAATATCCATTATCATCGCTTCTTCATGGATTTGAAGAATCGAAATATTCACTAGCATTCGAGAGAACTTTTTAGTCTTGAGTCCACATATCATGCAATCTTAGAATATTTGAGATCATAGTAACTAAGCATCAATACTTTGAGCTAAAATTCATCTCTTTTCGAGGATATATTTATTATTGCTCAAAGATAGGATCTTAGAGATACAATCCCCCTGCACTTCAAGCTGAAATTCAATCTTTGGAGTCAATATTATTCAATTTTGTACTTTGAGCTAAATTTAATATTTGTTTCAGTTTCTTATCGGCAATGCTTCTTATTATTACCCTAAATATAGTACACATAGGAATATAAATGTACATCCTTAAAGTACTTAGAGCCAAAGTTCAGTCTTAGGAGCTTGAAAATGCTTTTTTTAAGCACAAAAGGATAATCTTTTGTTCTAAAATTTCAAAATTTGTTGAGATCGTCAAGTTTTAGAATCTGATGCTAAATTTATATAATAGGAACAAAGTATTTTACTATTTATGAGAAATTTTGGTACTCGGAGTGAACAGATTTGTGGAAAAAAATATTTTATTTGAAGTTAAATTTGTTTAAAATTTAGTCTTATTTGAGCAAATGGTAAGTTTTCAAGGTTGATGAGATAAATTTGTGGCATATGGAATGAATGACTGACTTGGGCTAAAATTTCAATTTTGTTGTAAGATTGCTTCCTTCTTGCATTGGTAGCTTTTTAGTCCTATACAAAAGCATCACTAGCAAATGCACAAATCACATGTATTCTCGACTACAACAATGGTGTTCCTTCCGATCATTACAGAGGGTCGTTGTCAGGCCGGTTTTTGCATTGATGATAGAATTCAACAATGGATTTTACCCTAATAGGATTTCAATGGTTACTATAAGATTTCTTGTGCATTTATTCTAAGATAGCATATTTAGGTTTGGCAAAACATTTTCACAATGGTCCAAAGCCATTAACCATTAAGCATATTTTTTTAGCACTCCATTATGATTTATTGAGAGTATCGTAATTGTAATATAAGTCATCTTTGTTTGTGGGAATTTACATTTTCAATTAAGCTTTTACTTTTTAAGATCAATCTTTGTTTAGGAAATTTTCATTTTCAGTTAAACTTTTACTTTCTAATATATAGGGTCACAATTTTCTTTGCAAATCACTTTTTACCATTTATCATTACGAAATGTTTAATTTTGGCCATGCCATACTTGTAATTTGGATATGCAATGGGTATATGGCATAGGAGTACAATATGCATGGGCAATTAATTGTAAAAGTTGATGTCTATAGCTTTAGCTTTCTTCTTCTAGAACTTATTACAACAAGCAAAAACACACACTAAGAGAGGATTAAGGGTTTCCTTCATATATGCCTATTTGTATTTGTCAATCTAGAAAATTGATTCGTTATTTTTATTGCCCATAATTCTTGTGCCTTGCAAGTTGCAGTTGTCCTCTAGTCTGCCAAGTTTAGTTTTTTTTTTTTTTTTTTTCTCGAATTTGCAGAGAAATTTGACAAACGTCACTTGGGTAAAACGTCTTTTGTGTTGTATGAATAGCATTTTTTTATGAATGATGTCTCCAAACTTCAAAAATAGTGTACAATTTGTTGCATTATTGTTTATTACTTATAATAATAAATACAAGGTGTTTAAATAATGATTATATAGTTTCTGATTTGTAGCAAGTCTCCAAATTTCAAGACAATATAAGTTATAAAAAGAGACTACAAAGAAAATGTACGGAGAGTTGAAAGTGAGCCTTATAATATAAAGCATTAAGTAACAACATGTCATATTCATGTTAGTTTAATGATGGAGAAATTATCAATATAAATGAAACTCAATTATAACATATTATTTATATTTATATGAGTTTTAACATGATGCCTAGTCATTACATGTATGTAGCAATGGATCTTTTTTGATGAATTTTGGAGCAGCCTCAGCGTGAGAGAGCGTTGTAGATTAGGGCTCATCCCCTTGCTGCTTTGATGAGCACCAATGGAGGCAAGGAGCCCCCCCCTCCTCCTCCCCCATCGCCCGACGAGGAAGCTTTTCGAAAACTATTCTCTGCACAAGGCAAGAAACCCATGATCCAGTCAATCCCGAAATTTATAAAGAAGTTAGATTCCATCCCTGTAATAGCATTGCCGCCAGAGCAACCGATCAAGATAGCTCTGTCAGATTGAGATAAAGACCCTTTTGGAATTTATTTCAAAATGCTTCGACTTTCTATTTACCTGTAGTCCTGAACAAAATATAAGTTAAATCAACTGCTCTATTTTCTCTTAGGGGGTTTGGAAATTCTGTTCCCAACAACTCTTCTTGCTTTAGCTGCAGACTGGGCCCGGACAATATTTTCCAACTGTTCATGGCAATCAACTTATCTATGGCACCATCATATATTAACATTGGAAAGCTTCATGGCTATGAAGATTCAAGCAAGTAAGTTTAAACGTCTCTATGACGATGAGATCCAAGAGGTGATGCTTTTACTCAATATTAAGTAAGCCAATAGGAGTCAGCACTTAGAACATTTGTCTGAACTTTAGAAGCTAGAAGGATTAATGAGGTAGAGGCCTGGTGGGTCAGTTTATGGAACTCTAGCCCTCCCCTAGAACCACCGACAATTGGATCCAAAGGAACTGGAGGCCCTTGATCAAGAACAGCGTTACCTGCTACTCAATTGGTAGAGGATTCTTCATTTTCGAGTTCATCTCCTAGGAAGATCGAGATCTTATTTTTCGAAGTGGCCCTTATTTCATGGGCTCCCAAGGTTTGTACCTGAACAGGTGGTCACCAGATTTCGATCCAGAAGTTGTTGTACCCAAAGAAGTTCCTGTATGGGTCAAGTTACCTAACCTTCTGGTCCATTGCTGGAACACTCTCCCGCTACAGACAATTGAGAACGGTCTTGGAAGGTATATCGATAGAGCAGACACTAAAGATCAATACTCTTGTGCCCGGATATGTGTTGAAATCAATCTAGAATCAAGTTTACCATAAGTTGTCAAACTAATGGTGGGAGAATGTCAACACTATCAAAAATTGGATTATGAGCAACTGCCCTTTAAGTGCAGGAGCTGCCATGAGTATGGTCACTTCCAAAGAAACTACCCAAAAAGCCAAGAACCAGAAAAGGAATCAGGTGAAGGATGGCAGCCTGTCAAGAAGACCAAATCCGTGAAGAGCCTGCAATAATTAATTAATGAAAACACACAAGATAGCAGAAATAACAGAACTCAGAATCACTTTTATATTGATCACAGGCCACTTCGAGGGGGCAACCTCCTTTGAGAAAGCTCAATACAAATAACTTCACGGTACCTTCATTGGTCTCAACACAAACTTATATACTAAGTCTAGGTGCCAATACCATGGGTCAATACCATGCGTCAATACAAACCATGGGCCAATAAAAAATATGGATCAACAATTACTACGGGATGACTTACAAAGCATATGCGTCCAACAACAATAATACGAACTATGGATCAACAAATACTATGGGACAACTTACAAAGCATATGAGTCCAACAACAATATACTAACAAAGTAAATAGAAGGGTTGACATGGGTTCCTAACATCCCCTCTCCCTTAGAAAAAGCTTTGTCCTCAAAGCTTTAGATGTGGAAATTGATGCAGAATCTGAAGGAGTGGTTCCCCTGTAGCATCCTCGGGTTGCATTCCGGCCCACTGATGCCTTTTGAGTTTTAGGGAGGATTGCTTGGAAGGATGTAGATGAAGAAGGACCATATCAGCTGCGTGAAAAGTGCGCTCAAAATGGTGTTGATCGGCTTGTTGTTTCAGTCAAATTCTTGCCATGTGAAGATTGTCCTACAGAATGAGAAGAATTTGATTGCGGTTTCGAAGAACCGAGTCAATTGCCTGAACTGGGGAGCTACTGAGTGTGTATGGAAGAAGAATTGGCGGTGCCTGTCCATAAACTGCTTCATATGGTGTCCTTTTCGATGTGGTATTATACCACTGGAGCGCTTCTAGGAAATCCATAGAAATAGTTGTCCACATCTGTGTAGGGACGGGAAAGGGTTCAAGCAGTCCCGAAAGGAGTGTCGTTTCACCCTTGTTGACCTGGAAAGTATCACAGTAAGCCACCATTTGTTGAATTGTCGTTTTCATTTCCTGCCAAAAGAAGTTACATTGTTCCCGGTCACACATTTTGAGGAACCTAGAGTGCCCTACTGATGAAAAACCATGGAGTTCATAGAAGAGATAGCCCTGTTGAACAGATTGCAACCAATTTGGAACAAGAGAAGAAATAACTGTAAGAGAAACTGGGTCATCAAATGGGCGAGAAGGAGCATAAGCCACCATATTGTCCTTACCCTTCTTGTAAGTGATCACATAGGAATAACCCATGAGTTGGATAACCCATTTCAGGTTTGTTGGGGAGGAGACCCATTATTCTAGGAAATTTTCCAGACTCTAGAGAGCAGTCTTGATGCAGAAATAATTCCCTAAAAGGTACGGCTGCCACTTCTGTACTGCATCCAAAATAGCCATCATTTCCTGCTGAGATGTAGATGCGGCTAAATTCATACCGGAAAGGTCTCTTGAAGGCGACAAGCCCACTCGTTCAGCAAGGACACCTGCATATCTATCCCAAGAAGTAGGGGAGACCGTTGATGGGTGCATATGAATGGAATGGAGTTGAGCAATGAAACCATGTGAATTCTTCTTAAGGATATTTTCCAGGCGATGTGAAATGATGATGTGGAGAGACCCTTGTTGTAAGCTCTTAAATTTGTGTTGTTTCCCATTCACTGAAAAACTGCATCCAAAGTTCAGCAAAATCCCATAAGATGGGGCCAAGTGTGCGTAACCATTGAACGCCCAAAACCACATCACATCCGCCTAGGGACAAGGCAAACATGTCAGAGCATAGGTTATAATCTTCCAGAGAGATACGCACATTGTGACACTTCCCCTTGCAAGGTAAGGTGCCCCCATTGGAAACCATGACTTCAAAGGTGGAGCAAGGATGGACAAAACAATCAGCATGTTTGGCGATCCGAGGGTCAATGAAGTTATGATTGCTACCAAAATCAATGAGTATTGTAAGAGGAAGCTTCTTGAAGTAACCCCTGACCCGCATTGTTTGGGGGGTGGTGACGCCGGATAAAGCATGGAGAGATATCTCTAGTTTTTCATCCTGAGATGGGGGGTCAATAGGCGGCTCCTGAATGTCGACCTGATCATCCAGTGTATCTCGAGTTTCTTGACCAATTGTAGAGGAAGGCAGAGAATCCATATCCAAGAGATAGAGCTTTTGTTGAACACATCTATGTCCCCAAGTGAATTTCTCATCGCAATTATAACAAAGCCCTTTTTCTCTGTGTGCCTGCATCTCTATTTCAGACAAATGCTTGATAGGAGTTGGTCAAGGAGCCGACGGGATGGGAGGTAGTTGAGAACCCATATTTCGGAAGGGAACAAAAGTGGGTTTGGAGGGTTGTTGGGCTGCAATCTTGTCTTCGACCAACTTAGCCAACCCGAGGACTTCCATCATTGTGTTGGGACGGAACATTTTAACCTATGACCGGATTTCATCCTTAAGACCACTAATAAAACAACTCCTTTAGAATTCATCAAACAATCCTTCTGTGTGATTAGCTAGTTTCTCAAAGCATGTCTGATACTCTCGCATAGTGCCACTTTGATGAAGTTTAGTGAGTGCTCCGGTGAAGTCATCAAAAGCACTAGGACCAAATCGTTGCAAAAGGAGTTAGCAAAAATCTGTCCATTTTGGCTTGTCCTGAGCCTTGATGTACCAACGGTACCATTGAAGGGCTTCCTGTTCCAAATGAAAGGATGCAAGTGGAACTTTTTGGACATCAAAAGTATTATGCAGACTGAAATACTGTTCTGCACGATAGACCCATCCAGTTGGATCAGTACCATTGAAGCAAGGAAATTCAAGCTTCCGACCACGGAAACTGTTGGAAGAAAAGAACCCATTGGCTGCCGAAGATTCTTGCTATCAGTTATTGTTCATGGCTGAGTGCTAAAGATGGAGGCTGAGAAATTTTTCATCCAGATCTTGGAGTTTGGTTTGGATGGTTGCAAGTGCTTCCTCCATGGTTGTTTCCCCTGCGCGGGTGACAACCATAACCAGGAGTTTTTTTTTTTTTTTTTTTTTTGGGGGGGGGGGGGGTGGATAGAAAAACGCAAACAAAAGCTTATTTAGTAAAGGGAAATTTGGATTTGGGAAAAACTCGGAGGGGTAGTTGGGGTTTGACTAGGTTTTAGACACTTTATAATGGACAGGGAAGCAAAAAATGAGGATTTCAGAAGCGGAGTGAAAGAATGAGAAAATTTGGCAGAGAGGGACAAAGAAGCAGAATTAGGAAAGGAACTCTGTGGTAAAATTTGAAGGCGATTGGGTGAAATCCGAAGAAGTTATGGCAAACCCTAAAAATAGACAAATCTGGGATTTTGGGCTTTGGGAAGTGGAATTTGGGATAGGGTCTTCAGGAATGAAATATGCAGAATGGGATTACCAGGGTGTCAAGGAAGTTTCAAGGGAAACGGAGTGAAAACAAGGGAGATATGGCCAAAAAACAAAATTTTATACTCGCATTTTTTTTTCCAGGAATGGATCTGCAACAGCACGAAAGGGATCTGAAATAGATAGATCTGCAACGGCGCGGAAGTGATTGGAAACCAAGGGATCGGAAATGGCGCCGACTGGGTCAAAAATGGCTGAATCTGGAACGGCTTTCAGAATGGATCTGAAACGATGCGGCAGTGATCAGCAACAGTTCAGCTGAAAATAGATATGGACCCCAGGTATGTGCGAATTCCTAACAGTTCAAGGGTTTCACTCGGCCACCAATGTCGTCTGACGGCTTGCGTATTGGGGCAGTACCCCTCACTCCACGGCTCAGGTAAAACTGATAACTGCTTTGCCACAAACGACATCTCTTGGTTTACCTCACGGGTGGGAACTAGTCAATCAGGTAGGGGTCATTGCCCTTTTCGCTGGCAGGTCCTCTCAATGGGCCAACTACTTTGGGGTTCCTGTGGTACTCCTCACAATGAGTTTTAGGGATTATGCCCAAGTACTTCTCACAATTAAGCGGATAGGGATTATTCCCAGATGCGAAGGTGCAACAGATGCGAAAAAAACTTTTGGCATAAAATTTCACCCAGCGAGCTCAAGAAAGTGCTCTGATACCAGATGTGAAGAACCTGCAATAATTAATTAATGAAAACACACAAGATAGCAGAAATAATAGAACTCAGAATCAATTTTATATTGATCACAGGCCACTTCGAGGGGGAAACCTCCTTTGAGTAAGCTTAATACAAATAACTTCACGGTACCTTCATTGGTCTCAACACAAACTTATATACTAAGTCTAGGCGCCAATACCATGGATCAATACCATGTGTCAATACAAACCATGGGCCAATACAAAATATGGATCAACAATTACTACGGGACGACTTACAAAGCATATGCATCCAACAACAATAATACGAACTATGGATCAACAAATACTATGGGACGACTTACAAAGCATATGCATCCAACAACAATATACTAACAAAGTAAATAGAAAGGTTGACATGGGTTCCTAACACCATGAGTACGGCCACTTCCAAAGAAATTGCCCAAAAAGCCAAGAACCAGAAAAGGAATCGGGTGAAGGATGGCAGCCTATCAAGAAGACCAAATCCAATCCCAAGCCGAAAGAAAAGAAAAATCCCAACCCACCTGGGAAAGCTACGGTAACCCATTCAGATCCAATAGTCACCAGTAACAGCTTTGCGACCCTGGGGGAAAATGATGAGGAACCAGAGAGTAAACGTACTGAAACGGAGGCCTCCACCCCACCTCTAATAGAAGAAATCGAGTTGAGGAAAGCAAATACAGAAACGCAAGCCAATCCAGCCTCTGACACAGAGGACCCTGCCTCAGAAAGTGAAGGAGCTGAAATTAGCAGCTCTCAAGCCACGCCGAGGAAAGCCACCCGTGGACGAAAGTCGAAAAAAGAAACAAGAGAGAAGGAGACGTACCTAGATATTTCTCCAAGGATCTCAGAAAACGATTAAGAATATGCTGCACCCTACAAGATCCACAAGACAGCATGGCCGAGATCCAAAGGGAGCCCACCTCAATCCCAATAGTAACTCATGAATCTCATCTCCTAGAATTGTAGGGGGTTTGGGTCCAAAGTAAAGGAAGAAGCACTCAAAGATCTGCTCAGAATGACTAACCCACAAATTCTACTAATCCAGGAGACCAAAATGGAGGAAGCTGACCTCCTCAAAGCTAGCCTTTCCTTTTGGAAAAAGGGACAAGGTAGGGCCATTAGTGCTCGAGGTGCCTCCGGCGGCATAGGCACCTTCTGGGACAATTCAATTTTTGATTTGATACATGACGAAAGTTGCACTCATTGGATCTTCACTCATCTCCTTCACAAAGACACGGGTCACCACATTAATCTTTTCAACCTCTATGTGCCTGTCCTCCTCTTGGAGAAATGAAATTGTTGGGATCAACTAAGAGCCTTTCTTAGCTCAACCCCTCTTGAAAATATTATTGTGGATGGAGATCTAAATGTCACCCCCTTGCTCAAGGAGAGAAGAAAGGCAGCTCCCTGGTAAGAGACCCGGCCAGGGAATGGGTGGAGGATCTCATTACGGAATGGGACTTGGAGGATATCAAACCTGCCAAAGGAAAATTTACATGGTCGAACAAAAGGTTGGGACCTGGTCACATAGCTGCCAGACTTGACAGGTTCTTGGTATAGAACTCTCTCCCACTTTATGGACTCTCTGCCTCTTCTAAAATTATGCCCCACAGCGTGTTAGACCACAAGCCTATACTATTGGAACTCTTCAAAGAAAAAACCCTGGGCCCCATCCCCTTCAGGTTCAGTCCAGCTTGGATCAACCGAGATGTATTTCAGGAAATTGTATCACATATCTGGAGTGACCTAGTCCGAGGCTCCCCCTTCTTCGTCTGGGAGGAAAAACTTAGATGTCTTAAAAGTGCCCTCAAAAAGTGGGCAAAATTGCTTAAATCTCCTGCCATCAAGAAAAAAGAAGCACAAAATCTGCTTAAGGAACATCAATTGTTGCTTGAAGATAGTTTAATCACCAATGAGCTACTTAGCCATGGAGCTAAGCTACAAGTATCATTCCACCAAGATTGTCGAGAGGAAGAAAACTATTGGAAACAAAAGTCAAGGATTCTTTGGCTCGAAGCAGGAGACAAAAACACTAGGTTTTTCCACAAGCAGGTTGAGGCTAGGAAATAGTACAAGACTGTCAAAGAAATCCACCATAAAGATCAAGACTTCCAGGACTTCGAAGGAATAAAGTAGGTTGCCCACTCTCATTTCAAACATCTTTATTCTGAAACTGCAATAAGCCGAATCAACATCTCCTCCCATCCCATCTCTTTGATTCCTCACCTAGTTCAAGATCAGACTAATTTGTGGCTTACAGCACTGGTGAAACTCCAATAAATTAGGGCAGCACTGGACCATATGGAAGCCAACAAGGCCCTAGGACCGGATGGCTTCACCAACCATTTCTTCCAAGCTTGTTGGTCTACCATCAAAGAAGATTTGCTCAAAATGGTCCTAAAATCCCAGCATACCAACAAAATAGGTGGAAGCACCAATTCAACCTTCTTGGCGCTCATCCCCAAAGAAAGAGGAGCAAAAAACTTCAGTAGGTTTCGTATGGTCATCAAATTAGAATTAGCAAATGCCTTTGACAGAGTCAACCATGATTTTCTCTTTAAAGTTATGAAGAACTTCGGATTTGCTCCTAGTTTTATAAGCTGGGTTAAGGCTTGTGTATGCTCTCCCTGGATTTCCCCCTGGTCAAAGGGCGTGCAGCTGGGTTCTTCAAAGTTTCCCAGGGCTTAAGGCAAGGATTCCCTCTGTCCCCTCTCCTTTATGCTATCCAAGCCTCTGTCCTAAGCTTTCAGCTTGATCACTGTCAGCAGCTCCAGTCTCTTTCGGGCCTCAGAATGGCGGTTGGAGTGAAAGACTTAAACCATGCCCAGTTCGCTGATGACACTTTGTTGTTGGCAGGTGCTAGTGTCCACACCACTCGAAATTTCAAAAGAGAACTAGACATCTACAATGAAGTCTCGGGAAACAAGATCAACTTCATGAAGAGCAAAGTATACGAGTGGAATTGCAACCCAAGGGAAATGATAGAAATTACTAGAGTCTATGGATGGCCTCATAATTTGGGACTCTTTCAAGTACCTGGGAGTACCTATCTTCAAAGCTTCCCCTAACTCCTATCACTGGCTTCCCCTGTTGGACAAACTGAAAACCAAAATTCACTCCTAGGGGGCTTTGTGGCTGAACTTGGTTGGCAAAGTGATTCTTCTCAAATCTATCCTCTCAAGCATTCCCATCTACCAATGCACCATGCTGCTTGCCCCGAAAATTATAGTCCTTAAGATCGAAGCCATGTTAAGATGGTTTCTGTGGGAAGGAGGAAACCACAATGAATGGAGGCTCCACCTAGTCGGATGCGGGAAAGTCATCAAGCCTCTCATGGAAGGAGGCCTCTAGCTTCGAGCGATTAGCATCCATAATCTTGCCCTTGGAGCCAAAATTCTCTGGAACCTAATTTCAGGCAAACTAACTTGGAGCAAATCAGTTATCTGGAAAAAGTATTTTCAGGGCCCTCACCTCCGTTGCCTAGATCGCCCCCCTAAAAGCCTCAAAGGGTCTCCGACCTTTGCGCTCTGTCAGAGATCCCTTGACTTCTTCAAATCTAACCTCTCGTGGATCCCTGGAAATGGTAAGCATATTAAAATTTGGGAGGATCCGATTCTGGGAGAACCCCCTTTAAGCGCTCAGGAAGGCATGGGAAACCTTAAAGTGTGGCTTTGGGCCAACAATAAAAAAACTCTTTGGGACATATCAACCTGGAACTCTGACAACAAGAAATCCTGGAAAGGATGGGATTTAAGTAACAGACTAGAGGAGTTAAATGAAGAAGCCTCGACCCTGCTCAACCTCCTTCAAGGGAAGTCGCTAATCACAGCTTGCTCCAAGGACAAAAGGGGCTGGGGATCTACTTCTGGAATTTATACTGCCGCAGCAGGCTACAAATCTCTCCTTGCAATTCCTCATGTCCCTCTGGATCCGACAATCTGGAAAGCAATCTAGTCTGCAAAGTCCTTACCAAAAATTAACTTGTTCATCTGGAAACTGGCTCACAATAGCATACTAACGAATGAAAACCTCAAAAAAAGGGGGATGGGAAGGGCCCTCACGTTTCCCCCTCTGCTATCTAATGGAAGAAACCATTGAGCACCTTCTGCTCCTCTGCCCCTACACACAGGAAGTTTGGAGGAAAGCTTTGGGTCTTGAATCCAACCTTGTCTTCCTTCCGCAGGATATCTCTGAGCTCTTAATCTCTTGGAAGTCCATTTGCCCTTTTCTTCTAACTCAAAAAGATCAGCTAAAACACTGTTGGATGATTCTCCCCAAATTTGTCTTATGGAAAATCTGGCTTGAAAGAAACAACCGACTGTTTCGAAACAAAAGTTGCACTCCCCCTCTGGTGGCAGTAAAAGCAAGAGCTCTACTGGAAGACACTCTCTCCTCGCTCCCTAAAGGTAATAACAACATCCCTCTTGATTCGGAAGAGCCTCTATGGATCAAGAATATAACTCCCTCTCTCCACATTCATGATGTAATCACCACCAAAAATTATGCCAACTGGGAAATTCGTTTGGATGAGCAAGCCTTCATGAAATGGAGAAACTCTCTAAGAAAGCACTGTCTATTCACGGACAGAGCTGCCAAAGGAAATCCAGGGGCTGCAGGTGGAGGTGGGATCCTTCTGGACCCTAATGAACACCTTGACTTATCCTTCGCTTGGGGATTAGGAACTAAATCAAATAACAGCGCAGAAGCATTGGCCCTTTGGCAAGGGCTCCGACAAGCTAATATCAAGAATATCAAGGATCTAGTTGTCTTCGGAGATTCAAGGATAGTAATAAAGGCTATCATCTCCCAAAAAATGCCTAGACATCTCAAGCTAAATCATATTTTTAAGAAAATCAATATCCAGGTGAACAAATTCAGCTCTATCAGATTTTATCACTTGTTAAGAAATCTTAACTCTCTAGCCGACGTCGAAGCGAATAAAGGGGTTCCCCTGAGCAAGGGGATTTTGCTGATTAATGGCAGCGAGAGCCTTGTCTTCATTCCCTAGGATCCACCATCTCGGAGGAGGAGATCATCACGAACTGAAGGGATCACCTTACATCACCTAGAGTTGGCGATTAATACTGGACATGATCATTCTCTATCATCGTTGGGAGAGAGATGAACCATGCACTCTGCCTCACGAGAAAGCTCCCTACCTTCTGATACTTTGTAAAAATAAGTGGAATCTTCAGATCACGGGTTGCAGGGTCTGGAAATTGACCATTTCTAAACATTCGCAGGCCTATTGGAGTTTAAAGGACAACGATTGGGGTCCCCCTTCACTGCATACGAACTATCGCTTAAAGAAATCCTCTGCAATGGATGGAGGAAATGATTCTCACAAAAGCAACAGAACTCCAGATCAGCAATCACGCCAGCTCTCAAAACTCATGTCAGAAGGTATCCAAGTTGATCCAGCAGGTTGAAAAGCTCTCTATGAATTGGAATGCTACCATTCAGCAGAAAATCGATAATGAAGGAAATGGAACCACGAGCATTTCCTTAATGAAACTACTCTCAATATTAACTTTCTGTCAATATCTCAGTTTCTTTCATTTTCTGTAAATTTACTTCTTTTTAGTGTCCTGCAAGCCAAACTTGATGAATAATGATAAGCAATCTCTGGACATTGCTTCATCCGTCGGTTGTAACTGCTCTAATGGATTGCCAGTGCCTTTATATTAATAAAAAAAAAAAAAAAACTTATCCGTTCTCGTCAAAAAAAGAAACATATTATTTATATTTCTCGTATTTTTTTGTTTTTTGTTTTTTAAATTTAATTATGAGAATATTTTAAATTACATCATGTTAAGTACATATACACAATATGTTTTTCCCAATTTTTAATATCAAATTTGTAATTAAATAAAATAATTTATAATTTATGCATGGTATTGAATTAACAAGTGCTTATGTTGTACATTTCATTGAAATCTTATTGATCCCATAGTTCTATGAGCACATAACGATCTATATTATGCGCATAGACCCTTATATATATATTGGTCGATCTCCTTCAATACTATGAACCTTTAGTTTTATAAAATGTGAACGATCGTGATATGTCAATGTCTTAATGCTTATGCATTGCACTAAATGGTCATCATGTCAATGTCTTAATGCTTATGCATTGCACTAAATGGTCATCATGTTATGCATGCCCTTAAAATCTGAGTGGTCCACGTAGTTCTTCAAGAGCATATAGATTTTTGTGTGTATTTTATTTTATATATTAATAATAATTAACTACTTCACGATACGACACTTCTAAAAAAGTATCATACATGTTACTTAGTTCAACAAAGATCACAATTCTTGTCAAGGATACGGTGGTCCATTGGTGGGGTTAGATGGATTTCATTCCATCCACCCAAGTTCAATTCCGTTGAGACATACTTTGGCTTGGATCACCGACTGACGGTTTGCTCGACCTACCATCCACGATATGTGAGGAAGTTTGTTGAGATTTCCCATGCGTTGTTAGCTTTCCTTGATTCCTTCAGAATAGCAGGAAGGAGGTGATTTTTCCGCTGAAAAAAAAAAGATCACAATTCTTTGATTGAGGGGAGCCTGGTGAGAGAAGGGGTGGTGAATTTCTTTGATTGAGATGAGGTCGGATCCTATTTGATCTTTGATCTCTTTATTGTAAATTTTGTTTATGTTTTTGTTAACGGTGAGGAAATATATGTTAGTAGTGCTTTATTTGCATGTAGTTGTTATGGTGTTCGCTTGTAGTTGTTAAGTAGTATTTTAGAACGATACTCAGTTTCCAATTTTGTCTTAGAGATGAACTATCTATGTAATGGCTCTTTTTTCCTTGATTCTAATTCAATAGCAAGAAAATATGTTTTTTTTATGGTGAAAAAAAAAATCACAATATGTAAGTAGTGAGTGCCTCAAAGAGTGTTGCTATATTGGATTCTTTTCCTCAATCACAAGTTATCAACAAGCAGAGACTTATAAGTGAAGAAGTTATCGACAAATCCATCAGTTGGTGTTTCTCTAATGGAGCTTCTCAAGGTTTGCCAGCGATCGCGGGGGGTGGGGGGGGGGGGGGCATGTGGCATTCTCTATGTATCTGAAGACCATTGCTACAACTTTGCAGCAGGGATTGGCATGGCTACCAACAATATGGTGGAGATGAAGGCTCTCAAACTTGTCCTTCAGTGGGCTTTATCTAAGAGAGTTCAACATCTACAAGTTTTTGGGGATTCCTTATTGGTGGTAGATTGGTTTAGGCTTAAAAAACCTCCTAAAAATATCATTATGAAGCCTATTTTTGAAGACATCATGAGATATATGTGGTTGTTCCAAAGGTGTCTTTTCATCATGTCTTCTGGGAGAGGAACCAGACCGCAGACTCTTTATCAAAGTCGGGGATCCATGTGGTTGAGAGTATGTGGCATACCTGGGATGGACATGGTGTTTCCGAGTCTGAGCATGGACTGCAAACTCAACCTATTTGAGGGTTATCTTTTTGTTTATTGTTCATTAGAACTCTGGTTCATGAATCTGTATTGTTCATCTTTTTGTTTTTTGTATGCTCAACCACTACTTATAGCATAGTTGTTTACTGATTTAGTTTTGAATGATCTTCCTTTTTCTTGATATTTTTTAGAGGGCTTCAAATGAAATTTATGTAAGATAAGCTACGACCATTTTGTACAATGTGGTTTATTTCATTATAGATTACACATTTTTTTGAGTAGAAAAAAAAGTGAGTACCCTTGTCACACTTTAACCAAAGAATTATTATTGAGTATCCAGTTACCAAAATATTACTTAACTCATTGTTTGAACTATATTTATTTTATTTTAAGTAATGTGTGATAAGTGAAGATCCTATTTTTAGGAAATTATTTCAATGGCAATTTTTTTATTACTTCTCTTCATTTGGAAAATAATATTTAGGATAAACCTCACATGTTACATCAAAATTGAAATATGTAAGTAATGAGTGCGCTCACCGTGCTTGAACCAATGATTCATTATTATCAAGTTGCTAAATTATTGCTTAGGCTATGGTTTGAACTTTATTAAAGTGAAAGTAATTTTTCTTTATATTTAAAAATCCCTTAGGTTAAAGTGAAAGTACTTTTTCTTTATATTTAAAAAGCCCTTACGTTGCTATATTTTTTTCTTAATGTATTTATTATTTTTATTTTAAATAACATTTGTGGTAATGTGTGGTAAGTGGAGATTCACATTTTTTTTTGTTTTGGTTTGTTTTTTTTTTCAATATTTTTAAGTAAATTATTATGGGTAAATTTATAGGTTTTTTTCTTATTTTAAGGAGAATAAAATTTGGATGGGGAGAATAACACTCCATATCACAATCACTCTAGCGTGACATCATATTTTGTTAAACACATGTCTCTCAAGAGATCGGATGTTCGAATCTGAAGGGGAGTAGGGTATGTACACCTCTGTAAACTTTAGCACTCAAATCGTTGCACAAAGGGGTTCCCTTGTGCCACAAACAATGGGGTCTCATACACCAATTAGGTGTTTAGTTTGGTCGCGACCTTAAAATTAGATTATTAGTATTATTATAAAATATAGTATATACTTATGTCACCATAGCCCCACAAAGCTCGTTTTCAAATCTTTATAAAATAGCAATTTTTTTGTTTATTTGTTTTTTAAATTGAAGGCATGGTTCTCTAGTAATCATAGAGGGCAAATCTACATATGATTTTAACTATTATCTTGAATTGATGAAGAATGCAATTACTTTATGGGTTTAAATACAAGAATGATGATTATATGTGTGTGTTTATTTTTCGGATAATTATTCTAAGGCAAATTCCAAGCACTTCCTCTCATTTTGAGGATGGTACTTAGGGTAAACATTATATTCTTTAAAATATAAAGTCAAATAAAAAACATGGTTTGAAATTGTTGCAACAATATACTTATTATAAACTTAACCTGCCACGTATGGAAATATAACTTATAATAATGAATATTAATTATAAAATATTCACATTTTTTTTAACAGAAACGGGTAAAGGACTTTTATATAAAATATAGAGCAGAGTTTACAAAATACTACAGCGAGGATGCTCTCTGAGGAGAATAAGAGACATCATTGCATGCTTGATTTCTGACACTCTAGAATGTTCATGATAAAACCCTATTCTATGAAGCTTGTAGCTCCTGACAAACTGGCCTAATAACAAAACGAAAGAACAGAGCATTGCTTAACCCGTGAACAAGTACAAAAAGGATCCAAATTGTCATCTAGCTTATACTTCTGAGGTGAGCTGAGGCATAGGAGTTGAGAGCAGAGTTCGAACTAATGATGAGAAAACTCCACACTTGTTCTTACCACGACTCCTTTGATATCCTTGCAGAGGTTTCTAATCTCTACGCGCATGCTGTCAATCTTAGCCTCCACCACATTGGCATTGTTATGAACTGTGGTGAGCCTAGCTTCCAAATTGACGGAACATGGGCATCCTTTTTCAAAATTTTCAACCAGGTTGTTAACCTGGCTAGTGATCTTGGAGTTGCTTCTTCAAACTTCAACATTGGTAATTTGAACTAGAGAGAATAGATGAGTGAAGGCATGCTTGAGCTCGTAATTTCCCCCCCGTAGGGTTCGAGTTTGTGCTTCCAAATCTTTAAGGTATGTTTGAACCTCATCAGGAAAACTGGAAAACCCTGTCGCAGAACTATTGTCGTCATCATTCATCTTACTGGAGAGAGCGTTGATTCCTTGCCCAAGAAATCTTGCCTTGCAGGGATTTGTCGGGTTGTGTTGCTCCATGCTCGTTCCTTCCTTAGTCCTGGCCTGGCCGGCTTCATTTGGATGCGGGTTCTTCAAATATTCATAGCTTATCCCTCCATGGGATGTTATTTTCTTCTTGTAGAGAATGCATTGGAGCGTAGAAAGACTAGAGACAGGGGAGTCTTCCTCCATAATAACACAGCTAAGAGGATTCGCGCACTCGAGATTCCGCTTGCCAGTGAACATTCTTCTACCTCTGTTCTTGCGAATGCACCAAATAGTGAGCTCGAATGAGTGTATAATGAAATCCCCTCCCTCCTTAAAAGCATAGATACCTAAAAAATTGGTCGGTATTAAACGTTGCATGGAGGCCATGTGGGTCGAGCATGCAAGTAGGTATGGAACCGTCAAGAGGACGCAAGAGGTGGCATCAAGAATTAAGTTGAAGTTGAAGTGTGGAATACCTGTTCTAGAATAGTGTAGACTTGAATTTTTAGGCAACCAACATTGCCACTTCCAAGTGTTTGAGGAGGTGCTATGTCTATTCATAAGGATCAAAAGAAGAACAAGTTACGGAACCCAAGCATACCCATGAGATTGTTGGTTGCAAAACAAAACGCCACACTCCAATCTAACTCCCATGTTGGCCATCATGTCCGCGTACTGGTTGTTAGATCTCAAGAGATGTAGGAAATTGATTGTTTTATATTCCTTGACAATGTTGTTCAGCAGGTGGTGCATCGTGGTGACAGGGATCTTTCTGCTCATGGATAAGCTTCTGGCTTCCCTAATGATCAGCATAGAATCACCGAAGACGACGATGTCCTCAATTCCGTCATTTTTTGCTAGTTCTAGACCCTTGATCAGGGCTAGCCATTCAACTCCATTATTATATCTTTTACCTATTCCCCATGCATAGTCTTTCATCTTGCTTCCTTTAGAGTCGAAGAGGACTCCTCCCGCACCTACTAGCCCTGGGTTTCCTTTCGAGTCACCATCGAAGAACAGAGTGCTGCAACCAAGATTTTCTTTCTAGGATTGGAAAGAATCTAGACTCATTCTGATGTGCCAATTCTGGGTCTTGGGATGCCTGTTGGCCTGAGTCTGGAAGTTGAAGAGATAGGGAGCCAAAAAATATGAAGCCCAAATTTTTTCTTCAATGGTCATAGTTTCTTTGTTGATATTATTCATACCTCTCACATTTAAGGCTTCTGTCCAGAGGGATTTGGCAGAGGCTAGAACTTTGCTCGGAGTGGACTTTTTTTCCTCAAAAATTTCCTTGTTTCTAGCGGTCCAAATTTTCCAACAAATGAACTTTGGTAGTGCTTCCCAAGCTCTTTTAAAGTCGGGTTTTTTTTACAATGATCCATTGCAATAATCCTTCCAACCAGCAAAGAGAATCTGTGGGAAAGATCAACTCGAAATGCAAATCATGATACGCATGGTGCCAGACTTCTTGTGAAAATTTGCACTCAAGGAAGAGGTGCTCGAGTGTTTCTTCAGAGTTTTTGCAAAGGATACACCTCGTGATCCAAGAGGATATTGGTGGCCACCCGCCTATTCCACTTGGACCCCCACCATTGTTTCTTCAGTTTTTCAATTTCCTTAATTGTAGCACAATTTACTATTTTTGGCAGTTTTCGAGTCCTAAACTTCTGGAGCCGTTTTGAGGCCCTAAACAACGTTTTTTCAACGTCGAATGTTGGGAAAATATGAGTCCATTTCGAAATTGATATTCGCTACATGTGGATGTAGTCCTTGAATAGATCTTTCAAACGATGTATCATGCGCGTCAAATGGAGGTAGCGTGCCAAAATTACGACCCCGGGAAATTGATGTACCAAGTTACCCAACGGGGCCCATATTCTAGCGTTTCACCTCCTAGGGTTAAGTTTTTGGATGTGTAGGGTTTCCATTGTTTCTCAATAATATATAGGCCTTCGAGCCTCATTGTAACACAGAGTTCATAGGCATCTAGCCGCCGCATCTCTTCTCAGAGATAAGCTACCAGCACTCTAGCTAGTATGTTTCCATCCTGTATGTAAACAAGTTTCAGTTCTTTGATTAATGTAATAAAGTGTTATTTCCGCTGCATCTTTGTTTTTATGGGTATTTGTGTATTATGTTCCGTTCCTACATAAATCCGGATCAGTGGTATCAGAGCAATATACTCTTTCTCGATCCTTCTTTTCATTCCCCCGGCGAGGGCGGGGTATAAGGAGTTAGGGCTCGATCTAGTTGAACATTTGCAAGATCAGCCTCGCAAACCCCGACGGCCGCCCATGGGGGACAAAAAAAAAGATGAGGGCGCAGAAGATCCTATCAAAATGTTGCTCGAGGAGGCCCTTGAAAAACAAAGGAACGCGATGATGGATAACTTCGCCCAGATCCTTCAACGACTTCCCACTGGCGACACATCTGCATCTAGCAGCCACTCTGGAGGCACAACCCCTTTTAAGGTACAAGTAAACTTTGACATTCCCATATTTGATGGCCGAATAGATGCAGACGCCATAGATAGATGGTTGAATCTATTAGAAGGATATTTCTCTGTTCATGACTTTTTCGACCGAGAAAAGATTACTTTTTCACTACTCAAAGCCACCCCCCATGTCAAGGACTGGTGGGAAACCTACTGTGATAGAAAGGACGAGGAGGAACCCTCTCTGTTCTCGGTCGTACCCACTTGGAATTCTTTTCGAGATGCCATAAAGGAACAATATTATCCCGTGGGGAGCTATGAGGACAAGTACATACAATGGACTACGCTGTGGCAACAAAGAGATCAAGATGTGCATGAGCTGACGAATCTGTTCCATACCCTGCGCACCAAGTTGGGTATCAAAGATTCAGAGAAACATTTGGTGTTGAAGTACCGTAGTTGTCTGCACAGATACATTCAGGATGAAATGGAGTTCCTCGACATCTCCTCGCTTGGTACGGCATACCAGTATGCTGCCAAAATTGAGCAAAAATTCAAATAGAAGAAGCGAGACTTTGGATCTGCGAATCAAAAGCAAGCGAAAGGTGCCCCCAAACCGCAGAACCAAGGACAAAGCCAAGGCATGGTGACTCAAGACAACTTGCCAAAGCCGCAAGCAAAGAGCAACACTGCGAAGCCGAAGAAGGAAGCGAGAAAGTGGTGTGAGTTCCATAAGAGCCCCACTCACAACACAAGTGAGTGTCGGGCCAAGCAGTCACTGGTGGCTGAGATAAAGGCTTCTGAATAAGATGCATACTCTGACACTGAATCAGAACCTGAGAAGGGGAATGACAGAGGGAAGAAGATTATCGATGCAGAGCCCAACGCCACCGTTGCCACCACGAAGGTCCAAAAGGAAGAACCGAAAGATTCAGAGGAGGAGAAGCGTCTCTTCCACTCCCAGATGTGGGTAAAGGGTTCCCCGCTACAGTTCATTGTCAACAGTGGGAGCCAAAAGAACCTCATTTTAGCAGAGGTCGTGAAGCGGTTGGGCTTGCCGACCATAGCACACCCACAGCCGTACACCATCGGGTGGCTTCACCAAGGACGGGATATCCGCGTCAGCCAGCAGTGTCACCTTCCCTACAGCATCCAGCCCTTCACCGATGAGGTATTATGTGACATTGCTCCTCTTGACGTTTGTGATATATTATTAGGCCAACCATACTTATGGAAGCTACATGTTGTGTATGAGTCTCGGCCTCACACTGTTATTATTACATTGGGAAATAAGTTGTACAGGATACCAGAGGTACCACCGCCTACCACTATCTCTTTGGTTACTGCAAAACAATGCAGTAAGCTCATTTCCAAAACTGGGAAATTTGTTTTCTTGATGATCCGCCCTAGGGGCAAGAAGAAGATCGTGGCCACGACCTCCAGACGGGGCTCCTCCGCCCAACAACAACAAATGGACAAGGTCGTGGTGGAGTACTGGGACATGTTCACCTCACCCACAGGGGTACCTCCGCACTGTCAGGTCAAGCACCCAATCAATCTGACCCCAAGTGCGTCACTGCCTAATGGACCGATCTATCGATGCTCTGTTCGGGGAGAACGATGAAATCAAGAGGCAGATCCAGGAGCTGCTGCAAAAGGGTCACATCCGGCCTAGTTCATTTCCCTGTGGGATCCCGATCGTGTTGGTACAGAAGAAGGATGGGACTTGGAGACTCTGTATTGACTATCGGGCGTTGAACAAGATCATTGTTTGGAATAGGTACCCGATCCCCCGGATTGATGACCTCCTGGACCAACTTAAAGGGGCAAAATATTTCAGCAAGATCGACTTAAAGTTCGAGTATCACCGGGTACCGATCGAACCGACCGATGTGTGGAAGACTACCTTCAAAGCCAAGGAGGGCCTTTTCAAATGGCTGGTCATGCCTTTCGGGCTGACGAATGCTCCCACAACCTTCATGAGACTAATGGACGACATCTTGCAGCCATTCACCAACTCATTTGTAGTAGTGTACTTGGATGACATCCTGATCTTCAGCCATACTTGGGAAGAGCACCTCCACCACATCCGACAGGTCCTCCAAACATTGCGAAAGCACAAGTTGTGTGCCAATTTGGACAAGTGCACTTTTGGCATGACCCAGGTTCAGTATCTGGGATACATTATTGATGAGAGTGGGGTGCATGTGGATCCAACCAAGATCCAAGTCATTCGGGATTGGCCAACCCCAACCACTCTAATAGAGCTTCGCAGCTTTCTGGGTCTTGCTAATTTCTACCGCAAGTTCGTGTTGGGATTCTCTCATATCACTTGGTCCTTGAGTCAAGTCACCAAGGGAGGAGAAAAAGCAAAATTCTTCTGGTTGGAAACTCAACAGAAGGCGTTCATAGAGTTGAAACATCGCCTCTGTTGTGCTCGAGTGCTCACATCACCAGACTTGCAACAACCATTCGAGATCGAGACATATGCCTCTGACTATGCTATTGGGGCAGTCCTTACTCAACAAGGGAATCCAGTGGCATATCACAGTGAGACACTATCTGACACAGTCCGCAAATATCCCACTTATGACAAAGAGATGTATTCCATTGTACATGCTTGCCGACAATGGAAGCATTACATTTTGGGGAAGGAAACGTTCATCCACACAGACCACCGACCCCTGCAGTTCATACAGACACAAGGGAAGTTACAGAACGATCGCCATCAGAAGTGGTCCACATATCTACAACAGTTTCATTTGAACATCAAGTACAAGAAGGGAAGCACCAATAATGTTGCAGACTGCCTCAGCCGACCACCGATCGTGGTGATAACCACCGTGCTCAACTCTTGTGGGCACAAGACTTCTGATTGGCCGCTTCTCTACGAGAGCGATCCAGAATTTAGCCACACATATAAGAGGCTCTTGGAGGGAAACCAAATTTTCACCTCCAGGATGCACTACTATGTCACATGGGACACCTTTGTGTTCCTTCAAGCAAGCGTGCCAAGATGATTTGGGAAGCGCACTATAGTCGGGTCGTTGGGCATTTCGGGGTCAAGAAAATAGTGGCAGTACTGCAGAAGTATTTCTATTGGCCGAACCTTCGATAGGACGTCGAGAAGTACATCCGATCCTGCACTGCCTGAGCCATTTCCAAACCGTCCATCAAGAAGCAAGGCCTCTATACTCCATTTCCTACTCCTAGTCGACCTTGGGAATCCATCTCCATGGATTACATGTCGGGGATTCCTTATACTAAGCACGGAAACGACTGTGTATTCGTGGTCGTCGACAGATTCTCAAAGATGGCCATAATGGCAGCCTGCAAGAAGAATATCACAGCAGAAGCCACTGCTAAACTCTTCTTTGAATGAGTGTGGGTACACTTTGGGATCCCACAGTCTATCATCTCAGATCGGGACAGCAGGTTCCTTAGTACATTCTTGTCCAGCCTAAGGTCAATGCTAGACACCAAGCTCACAAAGTCCACAGCTTTCCATCCCCAAACTGATGGCCAGACAGAGGTCGTCAACAGGATGATCGTCCAAATTTTGTGCATGTACAACTCAAAGCATCCACGCACATGGGATGAGAGCCTCCCCTGTGTACAACATAGCTATAATCGGGCCCTCCACCGCTCAACCGACCACAACCCCTTTCAGGTGGGCTTGGGATTCCAGCCACTATGTCCCATTGATGTAGCCATGCCATTTGTAGCTACTTAGACCGATTCGGCTCATGTCCAGTCTGAAGTTTCCAAGGCGAACAGCTTCATTGAGTGCATTCAACACATTTGCCAATAGGTTCTTGACATATTGGACAGATCGAATGCTAAGTACAAGCAGCAGCATGATCAGCATCAGGTGCAACACAACTTCCAGGTGGGTGACAAAGTGTGGCTACATTTGCAGAAGAGCGCCTCGCTGGACCCCACAGCAAGCTTCGCCCGCTCCGATATGGGACATACACCATCACCAAGGCTGTCGGGGACAATGCCTTCGAGCTCAGTATTCCACCATTCCTTGGTCTGCAGCCAATGTTCAATGTGGACTGCCTTCGACCCTACTTTCCACCTCTACTAGACACATCAGACGTGGCAGAACAACTCACACCAACAGAGTTAAACCCAGATTGCATGGAACAAGCCACAACTGATCAGATTATGGACACACAGATCAAGAACACCCGCCAGTAGAAGATACAGCTATATCGAGTTGTCAAAGCAGGCCAACTCCTTCACCAGGGAAAGTGGCTCACTAGGGACCAAGTTCAACAAAAGTTTCCTCATCTCATGGAGGGACTCAATGCAATGGGGACCATTGCTTCCTAAGGGAGGAGGAATGATCCAGGAGGATATTGGTGGCCACCCGCCTATTCCACTTGGACCCCACCATTATTTCTTCATTTTTTCAGTTTCCTTAATTGTAGCACAATTTACTATTTTTGGTAGTTTTCGAGTCCTAAACTTCCGGAGTTGTTTTGAGGCCCTAAATGACGTTTTTTCGGCATCGAATGCTCGAGAAAATATGAGTTCGTTCCGGACTCAATATTTGTTATTTATGGATGTAGTCCTTGAATAGATATTTCTAACGATGTATCATGCGCATCAAATGGAGGTAGCATGCCAAAGTTACAACCCCGGGAAATTGATGTACCAAGTTACCCAACGGGGCCCGTATTCTGGTGTTTCACCTCCTAGGGTTAGGTTTTTGGATGTGTAGGGTTTCCATTGTTTCTCAATAATATATAGGCCTTCGAGCCTCATTGTAACACAGATTTCAGAGGCATGTAGCCGCCGCATCTCTTCTCAGAGATAAGCTACCAGCACTCTAGCTAGTATGTTTCCATCCTGTATGTAAACAAGTTTCAGTTCTTTGATTAATGAAATGAAGTGTTATTTCCATTGCATCTTTATTTTTATGGGTATTTGTGTATTCTGTTGCGTTCGTGTATAAATCTGGATCACCTCGCTGGACCTTTGACTCCCCTCTTTCTTAGGTTCTCCATTGTAAGTGTTTTGCGTTGAGCAAGAATCCAGGTGAATGTGTTTATCTTCGGGAGCCCATCCTTGCCCCAAACGTTGCTCCATTTCTTATCCCTACTTCTGTTGTTGTTGTCGCCATCTACGATTCGATAACCTTCCTTGACGGTGTACTGACTTGAATTTCCCCATCCCCTTTTATCATTCAAATTGATATGAACGGGAGTCGCTTTGTGAAACAAAGAGAGGAGAATCTTGAAATCAGGGTATAGATGAGCCGGGGGCTCTAAGTCTTTCCAACCTACCCAACGTCTGCGGCTAGTCAAGGAGGACAAGTCAAACAAAGAGTGGAGGTTTTCACTATCCATCCAAAGTTTTAGATCTGAGAATGCCTGCGAGAAGTTGGCAGGAGGGGTTAGTCCAACTTTGTCATGCCAAATGTTGATATGTTTTCCAATTCTTGGGATCCAGTAGAGATGCTCCTGGATGATAAAAGCCACTTTTTTGCAGAGGTCCCAGATTGGCGATCCACTTTTGTTTTGCTCTATGACCTCCACACATCTTTTCCTGCTTCCATTCAAATACTTTTTGCAGAGGATTTCTTTCCACCAAGCCTTTTTACCTGAAATGGTTCTCCAAAGAATTTTGGCTCCTAGTGCAAGGTTCATGATTGACGGGTCTTTTACCCCAACCCCTTCATATAGTTTAGGCCTGCAGACCAATTCCCAATTCACCAAGTGAAATTTTTTGTTGCTATTAGACTTGCCTCCTTGCCACAAAAACGATCTGAATTCTTTTGTGACTTCTTTAATTACTGATATGGGGGATAAGGAAATTGAGCAATCATAGAGAGGATAAGCAACAAGGATAGAATTGATAAGTACTAGTTTCTCGGTAGGATTTAGCTACCTGGAGCCCCAAGAGATGATTTTTATTTTGATTTTATCGATCAGCCCTTTCTAATTAGCTATTTTTTTTCCCTTGAATATTGGGATCCCAAGATAATTGAAGGAATTCCAGATTGTTATCCCTTCAAAACCAAAGATTCTTGCAATTCGGGCCACGGTCCCTGGAGGGAAGTTCCAGCCGTAGACTTTGGATTTACCCGAGTTAACTTTACCATCAAAGGATTTTAAAAAATTATTCAAGGCAGTGTTGAATCTCTCGGTAATAATTGAGGAGGCACCCCCGAGCAAGATGGTATCATTGGCAAACTAGGCATGGTTGGAAGCTTTACCTCCTTAAGGAATTTTCAAACCTTTTAACTCGCCAAAATTTTGCAGAAGCTGAAGTTTCCTACTCAAAGACTCTGCCACCAATAGGTACAGGAAGGGAGACATGGGGAAACCTTGTCGTAATCCCCTGGAGACTTGGAAGAAGTTGGTGGGACTGCCATTGACAAGTGGGGAAATCCAAGGACTGTTAATGAAGGCTTTAACCCATCTAACGAATCTTGTAGAAAAAACAAATTTAACCATGATTTCAAACATAAAGGAATGATTTACTCTATCAAAGGCGTTGGCCATATCCAGTTTGACGGCCATACCTTGTTGGTTTTTTTGCATGCTTGAGTGGATTGCTTCCTGGACGATGATGATGTTGTCTAGAATCTAGAGTCCTGCAACGAAGCCTCCCTGTGAATCTGAGATGAGTCGGCTCATGATGCTTTTCATTCTAGTTGCCAGGATTTTAGACAGAATTTTGTAAGAGGTGTTCCGTCACTGTTGCAGAGTGAAATTGGCCTGGAACGGTCAATGGTGAGGGTTTTTTTTCCATTTGGGATCAAGGCCAGGAAGGAGGAATTGGTTTCCCCACCGATTTTGTCTTTCTTCCTGGTCCAATTGAGCATGTTTTTCAGATCATATTTTATTATACCCCACGTTGCTCTATAAAAATTTATAGTGAACCCATCTGGGCCAGGCATTTTGTCTGGTTGGATGGACCAAATTGCATTATGGATCTCATATTCCATAACAGGCTTGGAAAGTTCTATGTTTTCATCTTATGAGATGAGCGATGGGATGCCGAAAAGAAGGGTTGCTTGAGCCTCCACATCTGCTTCATCTTTGTGAGTGTAAAGGTCGTGAAAGTGGTTAAAGGCATGGATTTTCAACTCTTCTTGACCTACAATCTTACTCCCATTTATGTCTTTCAGTTCTTTGATAGTATTGTGGTTGAGCCGGACCTTAGTTTGCTTGTGAAAGTACTCGGTATTGTTGTCACCTCCTTTTAACCACATTTTCCTGGATTTCAGTCTCCACATTTCTTCCTCATGTCTCGTAGCAGTAAGAATTTTTAAGTTTAACTCCTTTTCTTGACAGAGTGAGAGGAGCATCACGGGTTCTAGCTCCATTCTGGAATGAAGGTTTGCAAGATCAGATTGGAGATTAAGCTTTAAGGTACTGGGGTTTTTGAATGAATACTTGGCCCATCCTTTGAGTGCATAACGGACAGTTCTGAGCTTGGTTTCCCAAACGAAGGTGGGCGAGCCGATGCAGTGATTGTTCCAGGAATTATGAACAAGGTCTAGAAAGTTGAAATATTGCATCCAAAGCAGATTAAAGCGGAAAGGAATGGGTCCAAGGTTGACCGGGGAGGAGAGAGACAAAGAGATTGGTTTATGATATGAAGCAGCCGAGGGAATGACAAATGAGGTGGGAAGGAGGTCTTTTTGAAGAAAGGAGGAGATTATCAGAAATATATCCAACCTTGCCGCAATGTGTCCTATTCTTGCCCTTCTGTTGTTCCAAGTAAACTTTCCATTCTTTAATGGGATATCCAACAGATCCAAATCAGAGATGAGGTCCTCCATCCTTTCGCCAAACGGGTCCCTGAACTTTGTACCTCCACGCTTTTCATTCTGCGAAATGGTTACATTGAAGTCTCCTGCAATTATCAAATCTTTGTCTCGTAGCTCCCCTTTTAACCTTGAGAGATCTTCCCAAAAGGAGGTCTTATCCCTATAATGAGTCGGCCCATACACGTTGCAAAGGTAGAGTGTGTTGGAACTGTTCATGTCCTAAATTTTGTTGAGGAGCCAGTGATGACTTTCTCTGGTAGACTTTATAAAGAAGTTGTTGGAGGTGAGTGTGGAAATACCCCCGGAGGCACCTCTGGAGCTAATTGCAGAAACATGGCAATCTCTCCAAATAATGCAGGAGAGAGCCCTGATCTCGTTATCCTGCGTTTTTGTCTCCTGGATAAGCACAAGGTATAGCTTCTCAGTTTTTTAACATGATTTTGAGTGCTTCAACTTTGTTCGAACCGCCCAGAACCCTGCAGTTCCAAGAGACTGTCTTCATTATTTTTTAGAAGAATGGGATCCTGCTCGGGATCTACTGTCTAACTTAGTCCCTCCTAGGATTTTTGGGATCTGAAGAAAGCTTTGTATCCTCCAAGATTTTTTGTCTACCCAACTCTAATTATCTTTCTGCCTCCATTTCTCTATGATATCTTTGGGACTTTATTCCTCTAGTGTTTGGTGGAGGAACTATATCATGCTCATCTAGAGTCTCGAGTGAAGGTGAGTTTTCTGGGGAAAGAAATATTCACATATTTTTTAATAATAATGAATATTCGTAATTTGTATCATCATATACCAATTATTTATCATGAGATTCTATTTCACTAGCATAATATTTTTACTCCCTCGATATCTCTCTCACACATATTTTAAATGGAGTGAATTCTTATGTTCACATATTTTGTAGGAATATATTTCAATACATCGTGCTAGAAGAAAAACAAAAATGAAACATTTTATACTTTTTAATCAAAGAAACTTAACTTAGTTTTCACGTCTTTTTTATTAGTATTTGCATTATGGGTGTTATGCATGGACTAGTCGTCGACAAAAGGCATCTTTCGGAAGGGACAACGCTCGCCTTTAATTGAATCAATCAATCAATAAGGAACAATACTTGCCCTGCGTAGTATTTACCCCTCCACTATCACTTATGTAATGAAGTGGTAGATAAGGGGCTATTATAAAGAGGTTCATTAAGTGTATTATATCATGTCATTTGTTTAGGGGCATGAGGAAGGGTGGGGTGAGCATCATCATTTTTTATATGAATGAATAATAACAATATCAAAAGACATGTTTCTCTATGAATGAATAACAACAATATCAAATGCATACATGTTTCTCTATTAATAATAGAGGGAAATTGTATATATGGTTTTGATTATCACGAAGGAGATGAATTATTGAAGATTACTATTACTTGACAAGGTCAACTAAGGGAATGATTATATATATTTTCACACAGAAATTATGGATTTCTGCTATTCAGGAAGAATCAAGGAATCATCGGTTACATAACATGTCACGTAGTGAGGAGTATAACAACATTCCTCCCAACCACCCGATCTACACTCAATTGACACAAATATATATATATATATATATATATGAAATAGGCATGATGGTGCTCTGCGGTGGAGGTTCTACACGAACGTGCGATGGAGTGCGAACATACGGCAGCAGGATTTTATCTTTTTAATTTTTTGATCATAATGTCCACTAATGAGATCCTTTCTAACTAAGATCTCACCGTTGAGAAGACTGGTTGGAAGTACTTAAGGCAGCTGATCATAAGTGCGAAGAGGTCAGGATGTACCTCGATGAAGTGGACTATGAAGAGGATCCACAGAGCGGTCTTGTTTTCTGCACGGATCAGGAAGTTCATAGTATGGGAGGTATGTTGGACACACGTGAGGAATTAGCGTCACAGAGGGAGACGCCGCCACCTGAAACAATAATGTTAGACAACATTCCAAAACATAATGCGAGTGACAGTTCCACGTTGAACCCTCATCCATAACAGAAGCCAAGGAAGGTAAAAGGAATTCATTGGGAGAAGGGATGTGCAGAATTAACAGTCATAAAAGATATTCAGATATAACAAATACCGACATATCTGAACCTGGCCCTAGTAGGAAGATTTTGTGGAAAGGTGACATGAAGAGTTCATTAAAAAAGTGGATGGATTGAAATTGGAATGCTTGCTTGGGATACGCTCTGGATTTCCATGTTCTTCTGCGTGGATGATTCTTAGTTAAGCTTCGACAGGAGGAGGATGGCCAAAATCTATTGAAGCGTAATTGGCAGTGGGGTCCGTTAGGATTAATTCTTCAAAAATGGAGGGTGGATTTCAATGCAAGGAAGGAACCGCATAATCAACAGTAGGTATGGGTCATTCTGCCAGGTTTACCAATGGTTTTTTGGTAGGAACCGATCCTGGAGGCTATTGGTAACAAGCTGGGAAGATTTGTTTCCTTAGAAGAGGAATGGGAAACCAAAATTGATCGTAGGTGTGCCAGAATACTAGTAGAAATGGATTTGAGAGAAGGCTTGTATGAAGAAATCACAATTGAAATGCACGGGAGCACCTAGACTCAGAAATTGGATTACTGGAAGCTACCGTTTAGATGTTTTAGTTGTCGAAGGGTGTGGCATCTACAAAAGGACTGCATTGTTCGAAAGGAAAATGTGTGCTTCAAAATGGTATGGGTAAAAAAGGATAGAACCGCCTCCCATGCCAAATCTATAGAAGATGGCATAATTGCGAAAGGTGGCGGAGAAACGGAACATATGAGGAACATAGAAGAAACATGCATGGAGAAGGGGAAGGATCAGTCATCGGATGACACTCCCAACTTTACGGGGGACTGCGCAGTAGAACAACCCCATAAAAATGCAGAAAGAGGGATGCAATATGACAATAGTCCACCCCAGGACAAAAAGGGTACTAACATTGTTCACCCTGTTGAAAATTCTGTTTTTCTAATAATAAAATTAAGGAAAATGAAGAGGTAGAAGGGAAGGTCTTGCCAAAGGCTTTTAATTCAACATCAAATACCTCTTCTCCACCTATAAGGACAAAATTGATACCTACAAAAAACCAAGCTACACAGAGAAAAGAATATGATCTAAGATCAAAAAGTGTGCAGAAGGAAGAAGAAGAACAGGTGTCCACGGGGGGATTAGCCCTCAATCCCCTTCAAAAGTCACAGGCCAGAAGGAAATCCTTGCTCTCCATGGCGCAAAAACAAGCGATGAAGGACATTAAACAAGGAAAACAGACAACAATCAGTCGGGCTCTTACAGTGGAAAAAGCCCCTAGCAAGGGCTCTTAATGCTAATTCTATCCTTTAATGCAAGGGGGCTAGGGAGGCCTCCAAGAAAAATGCCCTCAAGAGACTAATAAACAACATAAAAATGATGGTATTGTTAATCCAAGAGACAATGATGGAAGGGAAAAAAGCGGAAGAAGTGATAAGTGAATCCGTAAAAAACTGGAAAATGGAAAGCATTGATGCGGAAGGACACTCTGGTGGCCTAATCACGACATGGAGTCCAGAGATAAATCTACTTTCAGTATTGCATTATGACCCTGTTTTGGAGACTTTTTTGGAGGACGGGGAGATAGGACTCTCATTCACGAAAAATCTTATGGGTCGTTCTATGATAGAAGGGTTTTTTGGGAGTCTCTTGGAAATTCGGGTGCCCTGGAGCATTCAAATGTAATACTTGGGGGAGACCTAAATTTAACACTCTCTATGAACGAGGTTTGGGGGAAGAATGCGAGGAGTGATACTATGAGACATTTTTTCAACACTTTTTTAGCAAAAAGGATTGATAGACTTAGCGCCATTGAAAATGGAGCCAACCTAGAGAAACAGGAGAGGAGGAGATCAGGCAATCTCCAAAAGACTAGATTGTTTTCTAGTGGATGAAAAGCTAGTAAATGAACAACTGGTACTTCAATCAACGATTGAAACATGGGGGATTTCAGACCACCATCAAATAGCTTTAAAAGTAAAAGTCCCGAAGAAAAAAACCCCTTCCCCCTTCAAATTAAACCCCCTTTGTCTTGATGAGGAAGAATATAATACCCTGATACTGAACTCATGGCAACCCCTAAAGCAATCTCAAAGCCTCTCCTTCATGCAACAATTTGTAGATAATATGGCGAGGGCAACAAAAATTTCAAAGGAATGGGATAAGAAGCATAAAACCCTCTTTCAGGAAGAGCTGAAGGGGGTGGAAAAGAAAATCGAGGAGCTATATAAAAAGAATGAGAATGGAGTTTTTTCTACATAAGAAGTGGAGATCTTAAAGCAATTAGAAGGAAAAAAGGATTCTTTGCTAACAAAGGAGGAACAAAAGTGGAGATTAAAAAGTAGGGCATTATGGCTTGCAGAGGGAGACAGAAATACCAAAAAAATTCACAAATTTGCTTCACATCAAAGGAGCACAAACGCTATTACTGAAATCAAGGATGGACAAGGCAACTTAGTCCAGACATTTCAAGAAAAAGCGCAAGCAACTGTAGAACATTTTCATGATATTTTTACAGAAAATGATGGATGTCCAATAACTGAAATATTAGAGGTTTTAAGGCTCTTTCCTCAATTAATCTCAGAGGAAATGAATGACGATCTCACGAAAGAAATCACAGAAGAGGAGGTAATACAAGTTCTTCTTTCGTTTCAGAGGGGGAAGAGCCCATGACCGGATGGTTTTACTCTGGAGTTCTTTCTAGGGTTTATGATTTATTAAAGAATGATATACTAGAAGTAGTTAAGGAATCATAGAAGTTAGGGAAAGTTCTGGGAGTTATAAACTCAACTTTTATAACATTGATCCCAAAGAAACAGAAATCTGATTCCTATGATGATTTTCGACCAATATCATGTTGCAATATGATCTATAAGGTGATAGCTAAGATCATTGCCCAAAGATTAAATCCAATTTTCAGTGAGATTGTATCAGAAGAACAGTTCGATTTTCTGTTTAATAGACAGATACATGATGCAATCTCATTGGCACAAGAGGCCATACACTCTATTAAGAAGGAAAAGCAATGTGCCTTTGCAGTCAAGCTGGACCTTTCAAAATCCTATGACAGGGTGAACTGGATTTTTGTGAGGTTGGTGTTAATTCAAATTGGAATGTCCTTGGAGATGGTGGAATGGATAATGAGATGCATTCAATCAAATTCCTTTGCGGTAATGATAAATGGATCTCCATCTAGTTTTTTCCGCCCAACAAGAGGAATAAGGCAATGATGTCCCCTCTCTCCTTTCTTGTTTTTGCTGGTAGCTGAAGCGCTGAGTTGTTTAATACATAATGCCAAAGACACAAGGAAGATAGAAGGAGTCAAGGTATCTAGCACAAAAGAGATTACTCACACCCTCTTTGTAGATGATGTCCTTCTTTTTGGGAAAGGTACTGAAGGAAATCTCATAGTCTATGCCTCATTACTAGAAAAATACAAGAAGGCAACAGGAATGGTAATAAACCTAGAAAAATCAAGTCTAGGTCATGATGAATTTTCGGAAGACTTGATACAAATTACAAAAGAGATAATCCCTTTCCTAGCAGTATCATTCACATAAGAATTCAAATATTTAGGATTCTTCCTAAAACCTAACTATTATTCCTTTCAAGATTGGATTTGGCTATAAAAGAAAGTCGAAGCACGAATATCAGTATGGACAAATTGTTTTCTCTCTAGGGGAGGTAGATTAGTACTACTAAAAGTAGTATTACAAAGTATTCTGGTATACTGGGCATCCATTGCCTACATTCCTAAAGGGATACTAATGAAGATAAGGAAGAAGTGCTTCTCATTTCTATGGACAACCAGCAAGCAAACAAAAGGAATCCCTTTAGTAAAATGGTCCGCTCTATCTCTTCCAAAAGAACTTGGAGGATGGGGCATAAAATATCCTACCTTATTCTACAAAGCATTGGCAGCAAAATCGTTATGGAGACTAGCACAGAGCCCAGACACGCTATGGGGAAGGGTAACGAGCTCTAAGTATTGCCCTGATTCATCAATTGTTGAATGGTTCAGAGACCCTGTAAAAACCCACAAAAATAGGTCAATAGGGTGGAAAGCGTTGGTGCTGGCCTTTCCACCGATAGGCAATTGGTCTGCGTGGAGAATCGGGAATGGAAAAAGGGTCAGAATTGGTGAGGATTCGTTGGCAGGGGCAGGGGAATATTACAAGTTGACAGATACCTTAATCTTTCATTTCAGATCACAGAGGATTCATGTTTTAACTGATGCGCAAGCACAAAAACCCCAACAGAAAGGAAGAGCCAGATGGAAATCATTGCAGGACCTCAAACTAGTTGGAGCAGAAGAAGGGGAGTGGAATAGATACG
Source organism: Larix kaempferi (assembly GCA_027924585.1). NCBI lineage: Eukaryota > Viridiplantae > Streptophyta > Pinopsida > Pinales > Pinaceae > Larix > Larix kaempferi. The sequence continues at coordinate 13,716,096 of BSBM01000407.1, read as the reverse complement.
TTAGTAAACTTGTATTGAGATTCGTTCACTTAAATGAAGACACACATGATAAGTTAATATGGACCAAGAATGCAGTGAATGGGGAATTCACAGCAAAAAAAGGATATGGAGCTGCAAGTAAGGAACTGGCTAAGGAGAAAAAATTTGGTGGTGGGAGAAAATATGGAAAATCCACAGCCCATTGAAAACCATTATAACCTTGTGGCTGGCATTAAACGACAAATTGCTAACTTGGGAAATTATGGGGAAAAAAAAAAGAGGATTTCAAGGGCTAGGCATGTGTGTCTTATGTAAAGCACAGGAGGAATAGACCTCTCATTTGTTCAGCTCTTGTCCTTATGAAGGAGACGTCTGGGACTATGCCTTAAAGACCATTTACAACGACAGGACACCTGCAAGAAGCAATGCAACCTTGGAACAACGAACACAAAAATGGTGTAAAAATGATGGGGTACGTTGCTATGATACATTTCCTGCTCGTTTCGTATATAGTATATGAGAAGCTCGAAATAAAGCAATATTTCAAAATAGATGGGTTCCTTCTGACATCACCTCTGCGTTGATGATGCAAAAATTACAGGAGCATAAAACCATCCCCAAGCCAAGCAAGAGATGTGTGATAGTTTCCCCGGACATAAACAAGAGCCTTCCATGGGCTTTTTTCGACGGAGCAAGTCAAGGAAAACCATTACTTGGAGGAGCGGGAGGTGTCATGTATCTTTCATAAAATAAAATAAAACTATGCATGAAATTTGCCACGGGAAGAGCTACCAACAACAGAGCATAATTAACAATTTTATGGGAAGTTTTAAAGATCGCTAAGGAAAAACAAATTAAAAGGATACAAATTTATGTTGACTCTAAAATGGTGATAGGTTGGGCAAAAGATCAAAGCAATATAAGAGCACCGCATCTGCAATACTTGCTAAACAAAATCTGTTCAATAAGGGCCTCCTTCGAAATGATATCTTTCTCACATATATATACAGAACTCAACTCAAAGGCAGATATGCTATCCAAATTAGCATTAGCATTTCAACCAAGTCTTATTGAATTAGAGGAACATAGCAATGATCAAGTCACCAAGTCCTTTATTTTGTTGTAAGATGAATAAGGAGGCATGGAAAAACACTCTATAAGAAAGATGCTCAAGTTACAGAGAAGACAGTGTTTTGCAATAGTTTTTTGTAGTGATAAAGAACAACATTTTGCTTTGATGTAGCCTAAGAGGCAGTCCAAATGATGTAAGCTTAGTAGAGCAGTCTATGTTTATTCTATGAATAAAAAGATTTTTTTCTAAGGAAAAAAAAAACAATATATATATATATATATAGATAGATAGATAGATATAGATATAGATATCTTTTCAAATATTTGAATCTATAAACAAATAAGGTTATAGTTTAACTTTCATCATAAGCATATTGAGATTATAATATTCAATTTAAATAGCATAAACTTCTCTCTCTCTCTGTCAAACATATGTGTGTGTGCATGCGTGCAAAATGCATTGAGTTCACATATTCACGAATTTGTAAGAATATAGTTTAATAAACTATGTTAGCAAAAAAACAAAATATTTCACAATTTCAATAAAAAATGAACTTAACTTGGTTTCCACATCTTCCGAATTGGTATTTGCATCATGGATGTAATGCTTGGACTAACAATGAACAACATTGTCAAAGAGAATCTTGCCAGGGGGAGGTCCACAAATTTGACTAAGCAAGCAAGAAGATCTTGGGAAACATGAAGACTCACTTTTACTTCATTAATTTTGCTTATAAGAACACTAAGGGTGTCCAAAGTTTCCTTCTCCTAGTCTCTAAAACCTAGAATGTGCTCGATGGTTTCCACATAAAACCATTCTTCACTCTTACCAACTTCTACTTACTTGGAATTAGCATGCTCCCTCCATGCTAATGTCTACTCGATTACTTTGGTTAGTTTAAATTGCATGGCACTAATTGTTGTTGGAACAACGTTCAACACTCTTGTTAACCTCGTGCATGCCCCCAAACATCGTTGGATAGAAGGCACACATTTCCAATGTCTCCCAAAGCATAGAAAAATATGAGATGAAATGCTTATAAGCAGTTTGCAAAGGGCAAGCTCGTTTCCTCTCAATGAAAATGAGAAATGAGAAATGAAGCAAGGGAATCGAAAAATAGTCTATCTAATTTCCAAGTTAAGAAGGGGATGTGTCACTTAATGCAAATTCCTAATCAGATCGTATGGCAAGTATGGAGAGGATGATGAATTAACTCCTTCCAAGACATTGTAATGGATAAGAATTTCACATATGCTACCATTAATAACTTGGTTGTGGTGAGAAGACACTCCATTTGATTTGGCTGTTAATTATTTAGTAAACCACCCTTGCACTGTCTTATTTAGTGAGCCAAATGTCTCATGTTGCCAGGGAGAGGAGTTCCACCTTTCACACTTCCTCCCCTTCAACCTTTTTATTGATATTGATATTGAGGCATAGAGGGATATGTCCTCCCCCTCAATGCATACCTAGAGGGTTCTTTCATCTTCTAAAGCTCCTTGATTAGCCATCCAATCGACTTGGTGTATATTCTTTTAACCTAGAAAGTGGATTTTTTCAAATGCTATGGACAATAAGGCTATTTTATGATATATGCATACCGGTATCGATGAGGAGAGAGCTAATCCATATTTTAATAATCTCATGATCATGATGGAGCGTCCAACAATAACTACATCCCTTCATGCAATGCTTTTAAGAACCTCGACTTCTTGATACACTATTAATACGTATACCTTATTACTAATTTACTATATAAATTTTAGCTTTTAACCTTCTTTGTTATCCAAAATGATTTCCACACTTACCACTCCAAAAACATTGCGAATCGCTGCGATGTAACTTTGGAAAAAAATGCATGGGAGTTGACTAATTCGTTAAAGAAATGTATCAAAAGATTCTAAAACACAATCACAAAGGGAATCAAATAATAGATTTAGATATAATAAAACCACATGACGATATGATACGTTCGAAGAAGACCCTAGAATCGAATAGGATTAGTTCCATGTCATGTAGAATTTGTCAATCACATATAATAATTGCCTAAGTATCATTATAGAATCATGATAGAATTTGTCAATAACAAATAATAATTGCCTGAGTATCATTATAAAATCCAACGTGTGATTAGGTACCATTTCCCTAGTTATATTCCTATTTTGATAGAGAGCATTAAACTTTGTATATTATTAACTTACCCATGGGTCAAGTGGGCACTATTAGTTAGGGTTGGTTGATAGAGCTACTTTATAGATGCTTGGTTGAAAATTGCATTGGCCAAATCCATGGCTTGCCCAACATGTCTCCATTAAATTCTTGTAAGAATGATTGTGAAAACACTAAGAAAATTCCCATGAGAAGATTGTGAAAACACTCAGCAATTGGATTAACCGGTGCAAGGTATATATTCTTAATAATATTTTTAAAGTCAAGAAGGAATAACGTGGCCCATGGAAGTATCCCGACCCTTAGACTTGTCTTAGGTTGTTATTAAAATACCCTATGGTGGGGATGACAAAGAATTTTCTGACTATGTTGTTGCAAATTAAATTTTAATTAATTTTTAGAATACTTAGTGTTACCTTCCAACACGAATGAGAAAGAAAGAAAGTGTAGAATTGTATATAATAATATATATCAAGTTTTTTTTTTTTTTCAAAATTCTTTCACTTGGTGGGAGTGGCCGTTGGTCTGAGAAACCATGACCCAGGGACATCTATTTCGTCAAAATCATCCAAGAATCACGTCCGGCTTGGACCACACTAGTTGTCAACTTGGTTGGATTTTGGGGTGTCTCCTCCCAACTAGCTCACCTCTAAGGGGAATTGAACCCAGGTCGCTTTACTGACAAGACCCACACCTTAACCGAATGAGCTAGCAAAAATTGACAATAATATATATCAATTTTTTTTTGTAAGTTTGAATTTTATTAATCAGAGAATATAAAAGTGCAAGGAAATGCAGAATGAGTCTCCTCTGCTTCAGGTCATTGTGGTCATCAAGTCAGACTTCCATACCAGATTTCTACATCTACTGTTGAAACTATTCTAGACAAGTCTGATTGTTTTGGATCCCCCACAGGCTGGGGGTAATGGCCTGACTTGACAAAAAATTCAAAAATTAACATAGGTATGAAACTATTGTAATGTGACATCATATAAACCATAAAAAAGAGCTTAGTCCAGGATCTCCAGAGGTTTGGCAGTACCCTCCACCGTTGCAGGGGGGTTCACCTTTGCCTAAGCTCGGGAAACCGTGTCCGGGTCTTGACGGAAAACAAGCTGCTTGCCAACAAAAATTTTACCCGTCAAGTCTTTTGCCAGCACCTCCATGCGCTCCTACATCTGGCGAATACTCTTGTAGATGGCCACTTGGTTCTGTCCAAGCCTTCGCATATTGTCTTCCAATATGGCAAGTTGTCTATCGATTGTCAGTGGACAACCTTCAACTTGAATATGTCCTACCAAGCAATCCTCAAAATCCATGGATAATATAGTCTTCATGGCTCAAAAGTGGCCAAGGGTGCAAATGTGCCTGGTCTCCCTGGTGCTTGAAGCACCTAAGTCTTCAATGATATCATCGAATATTTGCTTGAGAGCCTGTGGGTTGGGGCATGGCCTTTCTCGACGCGCCCTCCTTTCCCAACGCTCGAGTCTATCCTTGGCTTACTGGATAACCTTTTTTCCCAAAGTATCCTTGTAATTTGGCGAGATCTTTTTCAACGCGAGGTGCATGGGAGCGACACGGGCCGGATTTGGTTCAACGCTGAGTGGTTTTGGTGCAAACCATTGTGTACAAGGTGTTGGGGATGGAATTGCAAGCAGTGGGAGAGCAGGCAGGTAGAACTCGGGCCGAATTGCAGGTAGCAAGACAACAGGCAGGGGGAGGTCCACAAGTTGCAGATCCCGCCAGCAGGAGCTCCAAGATGTAGTCGAGGAATGAGATGGTTGATGCGGGGTGTTGTCATTCCCTTTCATTAATACATAGTAAGTATCGCATGTGTTGCTGGACGTCCTCATGATGTAGCCACTCGACATTCAAAATCATAATGGAAATAGCAAACCAAAACTGGGGGTATTGTACCTTCATATGTATTTAGAGTAATTGTTGCAGGTGTGCTTGGATACACTCAGGCTTGGTCGTATCTTTCAAATGAACCGGAGGATGGGGTTGGGCCTGCTTGTCGTCCCCCTTATTCATGGAATCGAACATCCTCGTCATTATAGTTGGGCAGGTGGTTTTTTTTCAAGCTCCCATGTATTGACATATGTCTCAGACACGTGTTCGTCATGTGGTAGCTCTAGGCCTACCCTTGGTTGTGATGGGTTTCCCACTATGCTACACCCGTTGTGGGGGAGGCGATCTTGGTGGGCCATCATGGCACATTCTTCCCTTAGGGGAGATGGCACATCATCATTCCAGTCCTGCTGAAGTTCATTATTTGGGTGGTCAATTCCCCAATTGGTTAATTTGTCTTCGAGCTTGTTGGCATTTCTTCTAATGTGATGTGGAAGAAGAACTTGAGTTGGCTTGATCTGAGCAACAAGAGAGTCTAGTTTGGTGTCCAGTCTCCAACTCGGGTTGATTTTTCTTACACTAGAGCCATTTAGGAGTTGTTGAAGGATTTGAGTCATGAGCATTGAATCTCCTTCAACTATTAATTTATGGTGTCCCTTGCATTCTACAATTTGTATGCCTCTCATCATAGCAAAGAGCTCCGCCACATTATTACTTTCAGTCCCCAGATATCCTGAGTAGATACTGAGGATGTTACCTTTGTCATCACGAAGAACCCCTCCGAAGCCAGTTGGGCCCGAGTTTCCCTGACTTGCCCCATCAAAGTTTAGCTTAACAAATCCATTCTTGGGAGGGGTCCAGGTGTTGGGGCTATTGTTGCCAATGTGATTTCTGGGTCTGATGTGATATGCATCCGATATGTTGATGTCCCAGGCATGGAGAAATATTTGAGCTTGTGCTTGACTGTGCCAGTCCATTGGTTCCCATTGGGTTATGGCTATGATTTCTTTGATATTGGACTTAATTTTCTTCCACACTTGGTCTGTGTCCTGAATTTGGTCTTTGAAGATCCTTCTGTTTCTTTCTTTCCATATTTCCCATAGGGTGAAACCGGGGAAGAGTTGCCAAATTCTATTTACTATATTGTTTTCACTTATTCCCTTCCACCACTAAGATATTGTGTTTCTGATGGAGGATCTATTCCAATCGGATTGTCAGAAGATGCTTGCTCCCCTATCCCACAGTTGTTGAGCGAATGGGCATTGGTTGAGAATATGTTCCATTGTTTCTTCATATGAGTAGCAGAGGTAGCAAATCAATGGTCCTTGGAATCCTTGTTTGATAATTCGGTCCCATGTGAGAATCCTTTTCCAAGCGACCAACCAGAGAAAAGTGGATACCTTGGGCCAGAGGTTTTGTTTCCATATTTGATTCCATATCGTGTCTTGCGGAATTTTATGATTTTGAGTTAATATGCTGTAGGCTTCTTTTAGTGTGAAGGTTCCTTTGCTACTGTGACCCCATCGGAGAATGTCTTCGCTATGTTGTACTATTATCCTTCGAGATTGAAGTTCTTTTTCAATGAGCTCTCATTGTTTATCGGTAGGGTTTGGCTGCCAGTGTTGCCAGAGTTTCCAGGATCTCTAGTGGGAATTAGTTGTGTGGGGTTCCCAAAGCTGGGCCAAAAACTTCAAGTTGTTGATATTGGTGGCTTGTTGAAGTTGATGGGCTTGGTTGATGGTCCTAAGTTTTGATCTTTGTTGCCAGGCATCATCCCAGAATAGGGATGTGTTTCCATTATGGATTTCCCAAAAGGCGTGGTCCTGGATGAGATCTTTGCTTTGCCAGGTAGCTTTCCATATGATGGAGCCTCCTCTTGTGTCTTGGAGTCGAATGAGATATTTTACTGCACATCTGGAGCATATTTTTGGTGCCAAAGTTTTGCCCAAAGCAAATATGGGAATGTAATCCATCTCCACTAGAGTTTCACCGACATTGCTTGATTTTCTATTATTAGGTCCCGAAGTCCTGGCTCCCCCTTCAATTTATGCGAGAAGATTTTATCCCAAGAGAGAAAGGCCCATTTTCTTTTCCCTTTTTCCTTTGAGCCACCCCATAGGAACATCCTTTGAGAGATCTGATTGCATTTAGAAATTTTTTTGGGGCAACAAAGATTGAGAAGAGATAGGAACACATATTGCGAAGGACAGAGTTGAGTAAGACTAATTAGCCTAAAATGTTAAGAGAACGAAAGGTCTAATTGGTGAGGCGTTGTTCCATTTTTGCCAAGAGTTTGGGCCATCCATCATTTTGTGCAGCAGTGGATATAAGTGGAACACCCAGATATCTTGAAGGCAACGCACCTCTTTTGAAAGAAAGAAGTCTGGAGATCCTCAATTGAAGGTGCAGGTATGTGTTGAAGAAAAATATTTTCGATTTATCATTGTTGAGAGCAAGTCCAGAGGCTTCCATGAAGAGGGAAAGCAAGTTTCTAATGTTGCGGGTTTTTCTGATAGTTGTTGCAGCAAGTAGCATCGTGTCATCAACAAATTGGAGGTGTGAGGCTTTGAGGTTGTCCCCGGCTAGGATTAGACCAGAGAGGGTATTATTGTTGACAACATTTTTCAAAGTTTGTCCAAGGCCTTCCATTATTAGAATAAAGAGGAAGGGGGATAGAGGGTCCCCTTGACGGATTCCTCGAGAGGCGGTGAAGGTAGGCGAGGGGGAATCATTGACCAAGATGGAAACGAAGGCTGTGGAGGTGAGTGTCAAAATCCAATGGACCCAAAGCGGGGCAAAGCCAAAGGCCAAGAAAAGTTGTTGCATATATTTCCAGGATATCTTATCAAAAGCTTTTGAGAGGTCTAGCTTTATGAGCATTCCTACTTTTTTTTTAGTTCTGAGTGTGTGGATGGCTTCATGGGCTGTTAGGATGCCATCCAGGATTTGTCTGCCCTCCACGTAGCCTGATTGCTCCTCCGAAATGAGGTGGGGTAGGATGGGTTTTAATATGTTTACAATGATTTTGGTAATGAATTTGTAAATTACTTTGCATAGGGAGATGGGTCAGAACTTACTTGGCAAGATTGGCGAATCCTCTTTGGGGATGAGGGTGATGAAGGTAGCGTTCAGGGCTGGAAGGACATTCAACCTTTGTCTAGACTCTTCAACAGCTTCCCAAACATCTTGTTTTACAATGGTCCATCAATGTTGATAGAATTCAATGGTGAATCCATTTGGTCCTGGGGATTTTCCCTGTTACATTTCTTTGATAAACTTTGTGACTTCCTCTGGAGTTATAGGCCGAAGAAGGCTATCATTCTATTCCTGAGTGAGGAGCCTCATAATATTTTGAAGAATAGAATGGATTGCTTATTCCAGGTTTAGATTGTCCTCAGTTAGGATATTGTTGTGGAAGTCGACTAACTCTTTTGTAATATATGCTTGGGTGGTGAGACGTTGAACTTGGCTAGAGTGCAGAAGGGGAATTATGTTATTTGCCCGGCGTTGAATCATGGAGTCATGAAAGAATTTTGAGTTTCTTTCTCCTTCTTTTAGCCATCTTACTCTGGATTTTTGTTTCCAAAGAATTTCCTCTTGGTCCATGCGCTAGTTGAGAGCTAACTGTATGCGCTCTTCTTCTTTTAAGATTTGTTTGGTGTAGCCTTTTGTTATTGCGGTTTGCTGAAGCTCTTCCATTTCCTCTTCTAGTTTCCTTTTGGCTTCAAATATGTTTCCAAAAAATTATTTGTTCCAGGTCTTCAACTTACTCTTTACCCATTTGAGTTTTTGTTGAAGAATATACATTTTGGATCCCTCTTTTTTAGGAGTTGTTGACCACCATTGTGATAGATTATCCATGAATTCTAGATGATCTAGCCAGAATTTCTCAAATTTGAAGGGTCTATTGCATGGCTTATTGCTTTGATCAATTTCAAGGATTATTGGCCAATGGTCAGAGCTGACATTTGGAAGAATGAAGGAGTTTGCTTTAAATCCCAATCTTACCAGGTCCACTGAGAGGAGGAAGCGATCTAACATGGAGGCGACTTGATGGGAACCACCTCTTCTGATGTTCCAGGTGTAGGTGCCAGTTTTTAGGACCATGTCCACCATGTCGAATTTTTTTATCATTTTCCTAAAGGCTTTGCTGGCTGAGTCAAGTCGAGTAATGCCTCCCTTCTTATCCAGGGATGAGGAGATCATGTTGAAGTTACCTCCTAGGATCCAATTCCCATTTAGGGGTTTGATTTGATTTAGAGAGTCCAAGAAGGATTGTTTCATCGTTGGAGTAGCTGGTCCATATACATTGGTCATAGCTCCTGTGAGGTTGTTGCTTTTGATTTCATAAGATGTTGTTAAGGTGTTTCAATTTTAAAAGAAGTTGAATAGATGTATGGCGCTAGGGTCCCACAGAAGTGTTATGCCTCCTACTGTCCCAACTGTGTCGAGAGCCATTAGTTGGCAATCTTTCCAACAGAAGGAAGCCCATTTCTTCATTGTATCCATTGTGTATTTCGTTTCTTGGAGCATAACTATGGTTGGATTTTCTTGATGAATCTTAGATAATAGGGCTCTTCTTTTGCTTTTCCCTTCCAATCCTCGAATATTCCATGAAATGATCTTAATTGGGGGAACATATGAGTGGTTTGTAGGGATTGCATCCACTCAGAGAGTGGCCTGCAATTCCCTGATTCTATGAGTTCTCTCCCAGACCTGCTAGCCTCTATTGATTAGTGTTTCTGACTTTCTTGCTGGCTCCCAAATTGGTGTTTCCTTTTTGAGGATGATGGATTCCCAGGGTGTTGTTGTGTGGATTCTGTGGATCCTAAGGTGGGGTAGCCTTGCTAGTGGCCGCTTGAATGAATTTTGGATCAACACAATATGAGGCGTGGGGATTGTTGAGAGGTCACCCCGTTTACAGACTTCAATGATTTTTTGGATTTCATGATCTGTTATGTCTAGATCTTTTTCTTCCTCCCCATTACCTTGTTCCTCCACTTCTTCCATGGTTCTGTCCTCTTGAGGGTCTATTTTCCTTCGCTTGGCTTGATCTGCATCATTGTTTGCTTGATTTGTTGTCTCCCCTTGTGGTTTATTTGTTGCTTCTTCCTCAAGCTCCATTTCTGTTGTCTCTAAGATGACGAATTGATTAGTGTTGTTTGGATTTTTGGATAGGAGTTGGGTTTTTCCAGGGGCTTTTCCTTTGGATCTACAAGTGACAAGGGTGAAGTTTAAGTGGTCAGGCTAAGAGGGGGGAGGGGGTGGGGTTGGGGTTGGGGTAGAGGGTGGGGGGGTTTGGATTTCTGGGCAATCTCTATATAGGTGCCTGTATTCATGGCATTTACGACATCTAAAGGGAATGTGTTCATAGTCTAGGGTTTGGATCCATTCTTCATCTTGAAGCTTAGGCAGATTGCTTCTGGAAACGGTTTTGAGACATTCATGTGAACACATATTTAGGCAAAGGAAGTATATTTACCCTGCTTGGTTATATTAGAGCTTCTGATATATGTCCCTATGCTATTGCCAATGCCTGTCAGTATTTCTTCTTCCCAGTATTCTTGCTGGTGTGAGTGCATTCTATCCCAAACTAGGACTTATGTGAAGTCCTCCCGATCTGGGCCATAGTTTTCTTTCCAGTAACGCATGAACAACCCTGCATTGTTGAAGAAGTGGGGGCCTTGTTCTACAATTCGTTCTCTTTCTTTGGGTTCTGAGAATATTCCTGTAAAAAACCCTTTTGACCCGAGTTTCACATCGAAACCTCCCACATGTTTCCATTTGTGGTTGATCTAGCCTTGAAGGGATTTTTTCATTGGCTAGAAACCCATAAATTTACAGATCAATGCGTGATCACACATGTACTGCTTGTATTCGACCACTTTGTTGGAAGTAAATTCTAATGTAGGAATATCACTAGTTTTGGGGAAGCACTTACCTTTTGGCGTAGCCTAAGCATTTGCTGATTTAGCTTGACCTCCGTTACTTCCCTTGTTCAACGAGTTTCCTTTGTTTTGCTATTGGGTTTCCCTTGCTTGCTGCAGGGCATTTGTGTTAGGGTTCCAATTGCCATTAATATGTGCGGGATCTGAGCCAGTGGTTGAGGATCGAACTACATTGCGATAGGAGGGGTCGCCCCCTCAGGGAGTTTGTCCATTAGGCTTGCTCAACTTCGGGCCTGAATAGCAGAAAACCCTAGCAGGTTGAAAACCCTAAAATCGAAAGCGACGCTGCAGAGCCACTCGAGTTTCTATCTACTTAGTCCACCATTCATTTTGATTAGTTCCTTAATATATAGTAAATTACTCATAAGTTAAATTGTAATTTTTGTGAAGATTTTAACATCGTAATATATGGTAGATAATAATTACAAGTTGAAGAAAGTTCACAAACATGGCATTATAATAAGAAAATGCTATAACCTTATTTTGAGGAGTTCATAGCATAGCTTTCTCTTGCGTTAATAATTTTTTTAGTGTAATCAATATTTTATAGTTTTTTGTACATCACAATATAATGTATGCTTATTTACAACACAATAAAATAAATGTTAATATATATTTGTTTTTTACCTTATAATTTGTGTGATTATTTATAACACATAGTTAAATAAAACCAAAATAAGAATAACCCATAAATGTTAATGCATAGTTGTTTTTTGCACTTGAATCCATAAATGTTAAAGCATAGTTGTTTTTTTCACCTTGAATTTATATATGTAGTAAACAAATTTGACCATTTTCAATGAAGCATACTTAGAATACAACGAATTAGATCCAACCTAAAATATGTAGAGATCGTAATTTGCAATTTCAATGATTTGGTTTAGTCTAAAAGTTCCTCTTGTTCAAGTGAGAGTTTGTTATTCATTTTCACATTGAGACAAACCACCATATTCTTTTGGAGTACTATAATTATAATATTTGTTCCTTAAAGTTTGAGATCGAGGACCACTTTGTTTTCAAATGCTCTCCCTTTTATGAAATCAAAGGACGATTTTATCCTCTCTTCAGGAATTCACTTGTCTCTCTCCAGACTTCTATGGCTTATGAGGGCTAGAGATGCTCATCCCTCTTCCATAAGGAGAAATTCAACCATTCTCATCATATTTTGAGAGGCAAGTCCTCTAGTGGGGCAAGCAATAGGTTGATCACTTGTTTCTCTCGACACTCTTGCATTCTTAGGAAGAGATCCCATGGCCAACTTCCAAGCTCACATGGTAAGCATTTGAGGTGGCATAGGGCTAATGAGCCTCTTGATCTCGTGGCTATCACATAATTATTTTCGACCTTCAGTATTGAAATTGACTTCGTAGGGCAACATGCTATTCAAGGTAACTTTATCTTCATAAGCTTCCTCATTATTCTTCATCACATTAGGTTGACTCTTTTAAAATTCTTTATGTTTCTTCTTGAGGTTTATTTTCCTCCCTTTTATGTATTTATTTAGATGTGTCTTTTGTACTCCTCCTGTCTTCTTCCTATCCAATTAATGTAATTAATCCATTGGAATATAGGTTTTGTTTGTTTGCTACATAGGTAGGCTTTTTTTGTAAGCTAGGGTTTTTGTATTAAACTTAAACATGAAATTGCATCATAACCAGTGCAGGCTTGCCCCATGGGAAACAAGATCAAAGATAAAACTAGAGTTTATCAATTGCAACAAAAAGAGTTATGCAAGTTCTGAAGATGCTACTATTAAAAACTAGGTAACCTTGACAATAACTATGATAGCTATAAACCAAAAAGGAGTCCTGAAGCAGGACATGACTAGGTAGCAATATAATCATTAGACACATAAATAAAAGGTACCTTTGGCCCTAGGTTTGGGACGTCAACTTCATAGTCCTTGCCGATGGTGGCCTCAATGAGGTAATTCATCTTGGTGTTGAGTTCCTCCATTTGTAGTAAAATCTCATTTCGCTTGTCCTTGGTGTCTTGTAAGACTTTCCCCAACAAATATTTGGTGGTCTAGTGACGCGCCAACGTCTTGCATTGTTTTGTATATGTGGTTCTAGTATTCCCTAATTCTAAACCCACAATTCCATCTCAACTTCTATTTCCTCTGGCCAGGTATAATGTTGCTATTCTTTCATCCACGTCTCAGCTTGAGCCAATTAGGCCTGTATTTCCGACATAACCTCCCGATAATATGTTTCCCTAGCTTCCCCTGCTTCCAGTTGAGCCTTCGTTTGTGCCCAACTGCTGCTACCTTGCCTTAACCTTCTGTTTCATTCTCTACCCACCATGGAAAATAGATTTGCAAGGGCTATGCAGGTGAGGATAAAACCAACGAAGTCAGAAAGATCATCTAAGGGAAGACTCCTAGGTCGGAGTAGAATGGAGCTTATGTGCTTTGAAAAGTCCCAAGGGGGCACTGCTAGAGATAACTGCAGGAAGATTGGTCCGGGCCGTGGGTGCGATAACCATCTACTGCTCTAGCCTTCAATCTTGTTTTGGTTCATAATTGTCCCACAAGCTTGCTTTGCACTATCTTACCAGAGCCTAAACCTATTTGGAATCATCTTCGTTGGTACCGTCATTGACATTATCCTGAATGCTGTCATCGCCTTCATGTCCAAGCTCTACTAACAAGGGGGAGGCTTGCCTGCCATCCCATCCTGCCTTCCCTCATTTCACCCCGTGTGGGGTACTTAGTGGTGAGCACCCCATTGCGTGGAGCTCATGCATGGGGCATCCGTTGGGCTCCCTTCTCGTCCCTGCCACTCCATCCATGTATGTTACATAGGTAGGTTATTCCTAAAAAAAATGAAAATTAATGGAAAGTAGTTTAATTACAAGATTTTGACTTTTTTCTGTTATCATCATAATATTACTAAACAATTTTTAATCAAATTGTAATTTTTCATCATGTAATATTACTATATAATTTTTAGTCAAATTGTAATTTTTCAATCTTGAAATTATATTTTTGAATACATAAATAGACTCAAATCACTCACTAAGGTGCTGATCCTGTTACAAGTTTAACCTGCTAATTGGAGAGGTCAGTCGTTTAATTCTTGAGTTTGTTGGAATCAAGCTCCTCCACCAAAGGTAACTAATTCCTCTAGTATAAGTGCCGACAGGGTGAGGCCCTTCGGGTGGCCCCCACTCCTTCACCAAAGGTAACTAATTCCTGTGGTATAGGTGCCGACAAGGTGAACCCCCTTGGGGTGGCCCCCCTCGCTTTCTTCTCGTGGATTAAAAAACCTGTTGATTGGAAATGGAATCGTGGCTATTTGAAAGTTGAGTTATTCCTTCAAAAATTTATTTATGGAAAGAATAACTCAACTTTCAAGGTGTGTTATGGCATCAGCATGAGGTGGAGCAGGTGTGTACGGATGAAATGATGATTAAAATCTGCGAATATATTTCCAAGCGAATGGGAGCTGCGAAGGACCTCAGATTTCGCAGTAGTATCAGCAGCTTCAATGGAGTCCAGCCATTAAAGAAAGAAGAAGAGATAAGGAGTTGTGGGTCCTTCGATAAAAAATTTAAAATAATTTTTTTGAGACGATGCGGAAAGCCAGAGTGAAAAAGGAAGGGTTAACAAGAGTCATAGGTGTCATGGCAACAGAAGAAAACAAACAAAATGGACTGGGAGGCATGGATGGAGGAGACCGCCTTGTTCTCTCTAGGGCCTCTACAGTCCGTCGTTGCCCCTCCGCGTTCCCCAGCACCGTCGGCCTACATGTCGGACGGGGAAGGAGATCTGTCGTTGAGGAAGAGAATGATGCAGGCGCTGAGGTACATAAAGGATTCAGAGTCCACCGGGCAAAACGTGCTCGTTCAGGTGTGGTTGCCCGTCAAGCAGGGGGCTAAACACATGCTCACCACCTATGGGCAGCCCTTTGTTCTGGCCTTTCCCAACGGCGGCCTCTTCCAGTACCGCACTGTGTCCTCGACGTTTCTCTTCTCCGCCGGGGAAGAGGGGGACGATGAGGTTGAGGTTGGTGATGGGCACGGGCACTCCCACGCGCTTCTAGGCTTGCCTGGGAGGGTTTTTCGGCGGAAATTGCCCGAATGGACACCCAATGTGCAATACTATTCCATGAGTGAATACCCTCGTGTTACTCATGCTCAGCACTATAATGTTCGGGGGACCGTGGCTCTTCCGGTGTTTGAGCCCCGGGGCCAGTCTTGTGTCGGCGTAGTGGAGCTTATCATGACTGCGCAGAAGATCAACTATGCTCCCGAGGTTGACAAGGTTTGCAGAGCCCTCCAGGTATGTTATACGGTATTCATGTTTATATTTTCGATTTAGATGTCAGATCTCAAGGGGTAGCTATTCTGCCAAAATTGGAGGGACAGACCAAAGCCAAAGCGAAAGCGAAATTGGAGCCCCTAGTTGCATTGCACTCTACAGCACTCCACGCTGTATGTTTGAGATGTGTTACATCCTTAGCTATTCTGCCAAAATTGGAGGGACAGACCAAAGCCAAAGCGAAATTGGAACCCCTAGTTGCACTCTACAGCACTCCATGCTCTATGTTTGATATGCGTTACATTCTTTTTAATGCGAATAATCAAAATGAAAAAAAGTTGACCTCCATAAAAAGCGTATTATTAATTAATTACTAAAATGTTAAAACAATATCATAACAATTAATTAATTAAAATAGTATAGATCTATTTTAAGTTGTGAAAATTACAGTTCACCAGATCACAGCTACAATTTCAATCTTTTATATTAAGCCAGTAATTAAATTAACTCAGAGTAGCTACAATTTCAATCTTTTATATTAAGCCAATAATTAAATCAACTCAGAGTATTTAAATTACTGAAAAGATAAATACCACACATTGATAAGCAACTATTACAGAGAAAACCAAATTCAAGAGGTACCCTGAAAACCCCAATGGAAAAACCAGCCAACATTTTTGTCTTTTATTGCAGATTTGTTAATCAACACTTACAATGGCAGGATTCCGGATATGACTCACCGGATCTCAGATTCCTGACTCTCACTGTGTCCAAACCCTTGGTAAAAAAGGCAAACCCCAACAAGAGATATAACTCACTCCTGTAACTCACAAGAGATATGACTCACTCTTGTCCAACATGCAAGAGATATGACTCACTCCTGTCACTGTGTTATGATCACCACAAGAGATATGATTTACTCCTGTGACTGTGGTGCCCATACAACTCTCCATAGACTCTTTTATAATATTCACTTTATGTCAATACCATGGGCAATACCATGGGACACCACACACAATACCATGGACCCTCCAATACCATTGACTATACACTTTTTCAAGGCTGTCTAGAGAGTTTCAGTCAGCCTCTTCTACATTTCTAGACATCCCCAACATAGAAGTACCTGCCGAGCTACTACAAACTACATAAGTACAGTGCTTTTAACAATAGAAGGGTTTGCACATCATCTTGGATACCCTTGATACTTAATATTGTTATATAATAATAAAATAAACTAGTATATGTCCATCTTAAGTCCAAAATTTTTAAAAATATAGAAATTTGTGTTTGATATGTTTTGATGTTTAATAACTCTGATCATAATAGCTCTAGCCTTAAGATTAATCTTTAATCACAAATGGGCAACAATTATGTGACATCTGAATTTTTTGGAAGACTGAATAAACCAAAAGAATTGTCAATCCAAATATTGACTTTTAAAAAAATTATTGAATTGATGTAATAGCATCCTAAGTCACTCTAATGACTACTGATACTCTAGTCTACTCGAATCACATAGAGGTCCCTGTGTGCTTTGTGTATCCTTTTGCTTGTGATTGTCAAGTCCACTCTTCTATCTGGATGATGTTTGTCCCATTGACCTCACTGAAATTATGAATTATCTAGCCTACATAAACACAATAAGGACAAAGTTGTTGCTCTTTTCTGCTCTCCTTTTTAAGTGATGCTTGAAAATTACATAGAAAAAGTTACCAACAACAGTCTTCATGTTTGAAAATTACATAAAAAGAGTTACCAGTAGTCTTGGCCTTTCAAAAACAGTCAAGCTTACATAAGATGCTGCAACAAGGGATCACTGTGTCACCAAAGTTGCCCAGGACATGCACCTGGCCCCAACTGCACTACCGGGGTGTGGTGAGACTCTCCGTTGGTTGGAACTGGATGGATGGACCATGGTGTAACAAGTCCTCATCCTCAACCTTTAACCGACACTATATTGGCAGAATGCTGCCTTTTGATACTTGATTTCAGGAAATTCTTTAATTTCTATTATGCTTGGACTGAACATTTGAAAAAAACACCATTGCAGGCTGTTAATTTGAGAAGCTCTGAAATCTTGGACCACCCACAGGTGCAGGTAAATGGCTCATTCCTTTCAATGTTTTTTTTCCATGAATTATTTATTTATTTTTTGTGCTGCAATGAATGCCTCTTCTTGAAATGGATCTTGCCTGATGAAATATCCTGGGAGGATATATGTTTGACCAGATATGTAATGAGGGTCGCCAATCTGCACTAGCTGAGATTTTAGCTGTATTAACTGCAGTTTGTGAGGCACATAAATTTCCATTGGCTCAGACTTGGGTTCCATGCAGGCATCGAAATATCATCATTACTGGGGGTGGCAAGAAGAAAAACTGTGTGAGTTTTGATGGAAGTTGCATGGGACAAGTCTGTATGTCTACAATTAATTCAGCATTCTATGTAATTGATGCTGACATGTGGGGATTTCGAGATGCATGTACTGAGCACCATTTGCAGAAAGGGCAGGGTCTCCCTGGAAGGGCATTTGCATCCAATCAACCATGCTTTTCCAATGATATAAGTAGCTTCAGCAAAATGGAATATCCACTAGTGCACTACACTCGCTTGTTTAACTTAGCAGCCGCAGTTGCTATTCGTGTCCGAAGCACTCACACCGGCAATGATGACTATATATTGGAGTTCTTTTTGCCCACAGAATGCAAAGATAGTCAAAATCTACAAATGCAGTTGAAATCTTTATCTGTCACTATGAATCATGTTTGCCAAAGTTTACGGATGCTCACCGACAAGGAGCTGGAAGATGAAAAGCTACGAGAAGTTTCAAAAGAGTTTGAAAGCTTCGACAGTCAGAACGAGTTTCCAGAGTATGTGCAATGGAAAAGTTGTAATAATATTTCAAGGATATCTCCAGAATTGCAAATTTCTCCAGGGGCCGAGTTTGTTCAATGCCAAGAGAGGAAAGAAATAGTTAGGCAAGAGTCTTTCCAACAAGCTCTCCAGGTGGGGAGTGAGGGGGATCAGAATGAAATCCAGATGGGCCAACAGGTTGTTGCCTCATTACCTTTTGTTAGTTATCAGAAACAACAGCCAGAGCCTGAAGGATCGACTCTATCAGATTTGAAACATCACCGACATGAATCAGCTGAGGTCAATAATGAAATTCCAGCTGTTCTTGCTAATGATGATATTTTGTGTTCTGGTTCATTCCAAGAGCATACAAACATCATCAAGGGACTTGAGAAGAAGCGAGGTAAAATAGAGAAAACGATCAGCTTAGAAATTCTCCAGCAGTACTTTGCTGGAAGCCTGAAAGATGCTGCAAAGAATATTGGTGGTAAATACTTTATCCAAATCTATTGCAAATTTTGAGTTATTGGTTGTGTTTTGCATATTTCCATACCCTTTCATACATGATAGAATCCAGCAGAAATGTTGCAATCCTGAAATCTTGAAAATTGTTAAGCCTATTGAATTTTTAATGGGATTAAAATTCTATCTTTTGCACATGAAGTCTGATGAGGTTGGAACCACTCTCAAACATACTAAAACATTGTCAACCTATTGAGATAATAGGTTGTCCATTTTTGTCCAAATTATTTGGACAAAGTTGTGTCACAGTGGACTAAAGCCATTTGGAGAAATCTGAACTAGCTCATCATCCTCAACTTTGTCCCCGATTGCAACAATCTTATCTCTCAGCTCTGTTATCTTCATGAGATAGATTGTAACCATATCTATCTTGCTCATGCAGGTAGCGTTGAGCTTGTTCTTTAAGAACATTTTCCTGGATACATTCACATTTGGCACAAGTTTCTCAAGGCATCATACATCTGTTTGGCAGTGTTCTTCTTGGCAGTATGAGGGATCAAGTGATTCTTCACCGAATCCAACAGGATTCGCTTCACTGCCACTGCCTTCTTGTTGTGTTTTGCAAGATCTTGGGGATCTGTGAGTGGCACAACCACGTTCACCACAAGGTACCACAAGTCTGCCATTACTAGGAGGTTTAGCAATCTTAACTTCCATGGGACAAAGTTGGAGGCTCCCTCCAACAAGTGGCTCTCGCATACTGGAAATTGCCATTGCTGCCACTGTCTAGATCACGCTACAGTGTGCAATTGTTGAAATCGCAATGTCTTTTCTCCTTACAACCCTCAACTGGCTCATGTGTCAATCACTGGCACCATTATGCTCCAATGCTGAAGCTTGGACATGTTGTGCACTGAAATCTTCTGACAATCTCAACTCCACACGGTTTGTCTATCCATGCATGGAATATGAAAGATTTCAGGTGCTAAGCTCTGATACCATGTTAAAATTCCTCAACACTTGATAACAGTTAATTGATTTTTAACATACCTATTTAAGAAGGCAAAAAATTGAAATCTCTATCAAAACTGCAATCTGATTTTTACTAGGAACTGAAAGAACTGAAACACATCAAGCTGAAGAAAGTAGCAGGAAGCACACAGATCTGAAACTCAAATTACTTCACTGTTTATTAATCTTAAAAATGGGAATTATGCTGAAAGCTTCAAACTCTACCCTTCACCCACTGCTTCCTACTTTGATAACGGAATTAACAAATCTATACCTCTACCTTCTATTTTAGAGATTGGGAAGAATAGGTACAATGAATCTGAGGCATGCAAGCATACATCCTCCTTGAGGTCTGTGCCTTAACTACTAGGTTGCATGCACTTCACTAAACTGAGCTAGGCTGCATACACCTTACCTAACTGATGCATGCAAACTTAAATTAGAAACTTAATGCATGCAAATTCTAACTAAAGCAAAATCATAAATAGAACTGAACTGCTAAATATAAAAGGCATCTATACCGAAACTAAACCGAGGATGGCACATGCATACTTTTGGCATACATGCACCCTCTATCTCTCTCTATAAATGCTCCTGCACCCTCATTACTGTTGTACGGAATTGCTGAAGGGGGGCATGCATGCACACTCTATCTCTCTCGTCATAAATACTCCTGGCCCCTCATTACTGTTGTACGGAATTGCTGAAGGGGGAGGGTCGCCTTGATGTGGACAGACCTGCACATCTTTCACACATGCCTTCTCTGTGTGCAACCCGGTCTTCTCTGCTTGCTGTTGACGTTAATGGCACCCTGCCACACACTTGATGAGGTGCTAAAAATCCAACACAATAGGATGAAGAATGAACTCCTTGAGTAGAAGGTGTGCTGGTCCTATTGGAATACAAAGCAGATTCAGATTCAAGTCATCTCTAAGTGTATAGTCTAGGAAAGGGGTCAGATTAACCACTGTAGAATGTTGGATGGATTTCATAATGGAACCAAAGCATGGTTCAGTGGCATAAATGTCTTTCCATTCTTCATATTAGGAGTTTCCTTACTAAGTAGCAGTGCTGCCATTGATTGAGTGCTTGAAACAATGCATAGACCTCCTTGTCATAGATTCTGTAATTGAGCTTGGTTTGAGTCAAGATTACAGAATGGTATGCAGCTGGGTGTCCCCCTTGCTTAAGAACGGTGCCAATTGCATATTGAGTGGCATCAATCTCTATTTCAAATGGTTGTTGCGGATCAGGGAATGGAAGCATAGGTGCCAAACAAAGAGCATTCTTCAGCTTCCAGAATGTTCTATCTACTTCTAGAGTCCGTTGAGAGTCTTGATTGGAGGGGCGAGCTATATGGGAGTAATGGCAGATGATTTTCCTATAGAAATTCATGTCTCCTGGAAAACCTGAGATTCAAAATGGTACTAGGAGTAGGCCACTGGTTTAGAACCCTAACCTTTTCTAGATTTGTATGAACTCCTACTGCATCTATAACAAAACCCATGTATTAGCCAGAAGTCTTCCCAAAGAAAGACTTCATCATCTTGGCGTGCAGCTTGTGTTGGTGAAGAAGATCCAAGACTTTGTGGACGTGTTCCAAAATTTCTGCCCAGCTTTTGTTATATATCAGGATATCGTTAGAGTAGAACACAAACAAATTCTCCAAGGCGACATCAAAAAATGTCATTGATTATCCTCATGAAAATGGTAGGGGCAAAGGTGAGGTCAAAAGGCACGACCAACCACTTGTAGAGACCCAAGTTAAGTCTTGAAAGCTGTCTTCCATACATTGTTAGGCTCCATGTAAAATTGGTGAAACCCATGCATTAGCCAAAAGTCTTCCCAAAGAAAGACTTCATCATGTTGGCATGCAGCTTGTGTTGGTGAAGAAGATCCAGGACTGTGTGGATGTGCTCCAAATGTTCTGCCCAGCTTTTGTTATATACCAGGGTATCATTAAAGTAGAACACAAGCAAATTCTCCAAGGTGAGAGTAAAAAATGTCATTGATGATCTGCATAAAAGTGGTAGGGTCAAAGGTGAGGGCCAAAGGCATGACCAACCACTTGTAGACACCCAAGTTAAGATTTAAAAGCTGTCTTCCACCCAAGTTAAGATTTAAAAGCCGTCTTCCATACATTGTTAGGCTCCATGTGGAATTGGTGATGGCCAAAAGCTAGATCAATCTTGGTCAAGTGCCTCACTCAGTTGACTTGGTGAAGAAGCTTATCAATCCTTGAGAGTGGATACTGGTTTTTAAGGGGTAGCTTATGGCCTTGTAATTTGTGCAAAGTCTTCGCTCCTGTTCCTTTTTAGGGACGTTCAATGCAAGAGATCCACAGGGTGAGGTGCTAGGTCTGATTTTGTTGTCTTCCAATAGCTGCTTTATTTGTCATTCAATCTCTGGGCCTTTCACAAGTGTGGTTTGGTAGTGTTACGCCTTAGAGTGTCCAAAGCGTTCCTTCCAGATGTACTCGAGTGGGGTTTCTTTTTCTTTTGTAAAGGCCAAGTTTTGGGGCTATATTATGTAGAGTGTTGATTTTGGGGCTAAATACCCTTGATTAGGTCATGGCAGGTCCTCTTGGTTTTCATTCCAGGAAGTGTTGGCTTAGTGGCATTGTTGACTACCTCTTGATGGGCGGAAGTCCCCCTTCTTGTTGGGCCATTTGGGCCCTGGGTTGGTGTTCGGTGCTTCTTGGGATGGGTCCATTAGGACACATGGCCACACTCATATTCGCTTTGTAGATGTGATTGCGCGTGTAAAGGTTGTCATACCCGGTTTAACACACTTCATTTTACCCACTTGGACCTAATGTTTTGATGGTAAACCCCTTCTCCTAGTCTCCAAACCCATGACATCATTCCATAAAGAAGAAGCCGACATTGTTAAAAAAGAGGGTGTTGAGGGACAAGCATCTGTTGGGGTTAGTTGGGGCATTAAGTCCTCCTTTTGGCTCACCTTGCACTTGGTGGAGCCTAATTGCACATTTTTATTCTTATTTTATGTCATTGTATGGTTTAGTCCCCAAGTTTGTCGGTGCACTAACCTAAAATTTTATATTTTGTCATTAATTTGTAGGCTCAAATTTGTAAAAGGTTGAGGGTTTTCTCATATAAATAAGACAACCTCACCTCATTTGTAAATCATGGACAAGGGTTTAGATATGATATCTTTTCTTTTTTCTCTTGGTATATTGGTGTATTTGAAGCTATGCACACCTTTCTCGTGAAAGTATTTTTTGCTTGAAGGATGAATTGATGATGTTCTAGGGTTTGATTTTGCACATGACAAGTTGATGCTAGACTAGTTGTAATGCACACCTTTCTCTTGAAAGTATTTTTTGCTTGAAGGATGAATTGATGATGTTCTAGGGTTTGATTTTGCACATGACAAGTTGATGCTAGACTAGTTGTAATAACTCATGTTCAAGGGTGACCCAAGACGCACTATCTTGCTCATTCTTGATTAATGTTGGTAAGTTTATCCCCGAACCCTAGTTTAACGATGCTCTTGAAGTGCTTTGGACCGAGTTAGGGTTTGTTAGTTAGCATTTTATCAACTTGCTTGAGGATACCTTTCTACCAAGGAGCTCTCCATTGTTTTGTTGGGCCTTGGACTTCTCTGTTTGCCCTAATTAGGGTTTCACTACCTAAACCTTGAGGTTGCTATCTTAGCCCTAGTTGCAAGTATTGAATACCATCTCAAGAGGAGGGGCGTTAGCCTCGATCTCCCATAGCCCTAGGGTTTGAGTTAAGAATCCAATACTCAATCTATCAATCCTCTTTTTATCAATTTTTACATGTTTTATTTTATACATAAAAGTAAAGTATTTTACTACTGGAAAAACCCAAAAATCTAAATAAATTCAAAAAATAAAAAAAATAGTCGTGTTTTGGTATTTTTGGTCCACCCTAAAATTTTGCCCTAGGGTTTTATTCACAAACCCTAGAGGGTGTCCTCTTTTGAGGAAGTGCATTGGGATATGTGAAAACCTTCTAATTGGTGAATTGGAGTGTGTTTGGTATTTCTAGTCCAGCCTAAAATTTTGCCCTAGGGTTTTATACACAAACCCTAGAGGGTGTCCTCTTCTGAGGAAGTGCATTGGGATACGTGATACCCTCGTAATTGCTGAATTATAGGGTGTGTGGTATTGTTGGCTTGTCCTTTTTTTTTCCAAAAGAAAAAAACATAATTCTATTCATCCAAAGAGATCAGAATTACAATCTGTATTCACTGTATCAGTGAATTATCAAAAATTCCATACATATGGTTCGGTTGATGAGACTCTAGCATCTACTTTCAAAAAGCAAAATATGTTGCATTCCTATTTTTCCAAAATATACTGTTTCTGTCCCAACGGACTATCTTGTTCATACATCTTCAAAAATATTATAAATATAACCTCCATACCGATTATGTAATTCAGCACTTAAAACATAAACTAAAACTGTGTTTTTCAGATATATACTATCATTAATTACTGATTAATCGATGAATGGTCTGAGTGAGAACTCGGTTCTTTGGCCCTCCATCTCTTCGACTACTTTCCAGTTGCCGAAGTCCATGTTCTGCCCATCTTTGGAAGCCTGGTCCGCTTTTTGGTTACTCTCCCTGTACACATGCCGGCATATAAATGTGTCAAAGGATTGTTTTAGCATCTGGATAGTGTGTAGTATATTTGCAAGTCTGAGAACTCTGCATGCTTGTGTTTTATTGGTCCAATTTATGGCATTCATGGAATCACCATATACCGCCAGCCTAGAGATACCCCTTTCCGCAGCAAAGATGAGTAATAGCTTTAAACTCATGACTTCTGCAAAATTGTTGGATCCCAATCCAAGACCCATAGTGATAGTATAGAAATGTGAATTGGATAGATAAAGAACAGCACCCCCTCCGCATATCTCATTGCCGGCTGCTCCGTCAAAAAACCCCCATGGGTAAGTTCTGTCAATCTCCACTTCCAGGTTACGTCTCTGATGAGCTGTCCTGACATGTTCGGGGAATGCTAGATAACGACCCACCGCCAGTGTACAAATAATAGCCGGTGTACAAGATTTTTCCTGAAAAATTGCCCCATTTCTTGCCAGCCAAATCCCCCAAATGATCAACAGTGGTAGGATCTTCTGTTTCTTGTTGATTATCCGCCTCCACCAGCTCTCCCATGCAACTACCACAGAGGTTCCTTCCCATCTGCAATCAAAACCTACCAATCGAGTACATTCATGCCAGATAGCCATCGAGAACGGGCACGTGATGAAGAGATGTGTTACAGTTTCCAAATCCATTTTACATAAGGCACACCAGCCCGGGGCCTGGAAATTTCTTTTCTGTAGGATATCCCAGGTTGGGACCCGATTCTCCAGAGCACACCACATGAAAAGTCTGTTCTTTGAAGGGCATTTAAGTTTCCACAGAGATCTCCACCACCAAACCTCATCCCGATCAGCTGCTCCTGCACTGAGCACATGATATCCCATCTTAGGAGTATAGTTCCCCGCAGGATCAAGCTCCCAAGTCAGTACATCCTCCTGGTTCGAGAGGTGAATGCACGCCCGATTCAGACCACTGATATAATTATTCAGGAAAAATGCCTCCCGATCCCCCAAGCCCAAACTATCCGCAGTTTTCCAATGTTGTATCCACGGGTCATCAGGTCGCTGAACAGCCAGTTGATTAAGAGTGTTTATACCCCTATTTTCCAGAGTGTTCACAACATACTCAGGCAACAAATGTGACTGCTCACTCCCGATCCATGGATCTCTACCAACTCTCACCAATTCGCCATTACCCACATTCCACGCCAGATAATTCTCCACCAGTGAGAAGGATTTTACCACTGCCTTCCAAATCACAGATCCTCCAATGTGTGATTTCCGGGGGCTCCTTATCCATTCATCCAGGTTAGTGTCTGATAGATATTTCCCAATAATAACCCTGGTCCATAAACTGTTAGTCTTGAGAAGTCTCCAGCCACCCTTAGCTGCCAGCGCCTGAGCAAGCAGAAAAATGTTTTTTAATCCCCAGCCCCCGAGCCCTTTAGGGACAGCAATCCGCTTCCAATTGACCCATGGGGTGACCTGTCCTTCCTTCTTACCACTCCACAAGAATCTAAAGCATAACCGCCTGATATGTTCAAGGATTCCTTTGGGTATCCAGGACAGAGACATCCAATAAACAGGAATGGCTTCAAGGACGGCCTTAACCAAGACCAGCCTGCCCGCTCTCGACATCCACTTGTGACTCCATACATTCAATCTTTTCTCCACCTTACCGATTAACCACTGCCAATCCTTCTTAAGATATGTATTAGCTTTTAGAGAGAATCCCAGATATTTCAAACCCTCATCAAGTGTAGATAATTTAAAAGGGAAGTTTTCAACAAGTGCCCGTTCCTCTTCCGGTCGAAGCAAATGTGTAGTTAGAGTGGACTTGTCAGCATTTATATCCATCCCCGTCGCCCTAGAAAAAAGTTCCAGGATCTCCTTCAAAGTCCGAGTATCCCTTCGATCACCTGAACAGAAAATGATAATGTCGTCCACAAATAATAAGTGTGTAACAAATAACTGCTCCCCAATGCCAATGCCTTTAAACCTCCCCTGTAAATTTGCATCAATGATAGCCCTGCTCAGACCTTCTGCCACTAGCAAAAAGAGTAGCGGGGAAAGTGGGCAGCCTTGCCTAAGGCCTCTTTCCGCATGAAAAAAAGGAGTGGCAGCTCCATTCAATAACACAGAGAATGATACAGTAGTTATACAAGACATGATCCATCTAATAAAATTGATACCAAAACCCAAATGTGTTAGAAGAAGCCGGATATAAATCCAACTCACCTTGTCGTATGCTTTGGATAAATCAATTTTTAGAATAGCTCCTCTGATGTGTCTAGTCTTCATACTGTGTAGTCCTTCCTGTGCCACCCCTATAGCCTCGTGTATCTGACGTCCTTCAAGAAAGCCAAACTGTTCAGCTGAAATATGTTCAGAAAGTGTTACCTTGAGTCGTCGAGCAATGACCTTTGACACAATCTTGTAAATACAATTGCACAGAGAAATAGGTCTAAATTCTGAGAGGGTAGCAGGATTATCATTCTTTGGTATGAGGGCAATAAAGGTAGAGTTGAAACATGCAGGTATCCTTCCATTCAAGCGAGTATCTTCTACCACCTGTAGAAGATCTAATCCAATAATCTCATAGAGTGTGGTAAAAAATTCCACAGTCCATCCATCCGGCCCGGGGCTCTTGTCTTTCTGGAAGCTACCTAGGACCTCCTTCAGTTCCTCCTCAGTAACTGCTTGCATCAGTCTCCTATTATCCTCCTCCTCAGCAAACCGAGGGAATAATTGAGCGATCCTAATAACTTCTGCAATAGAGGCCTGTACAGGAGCTTTGAATAAATTCTGGAAATGTCCCACCCCGCACCGAGCTTTGCCTTCAAAATCGAAATGTTCATTACCTGCTTCATCTTTCAAGCTCCAAATAGTGTTGACCGCCTTCCTCCCCCTGGCATATGCATGGAAAAATTTAGTGTTCTCATCCCCACATTCCAGCCATATCGCCCTGCTCTTGAGTCTCCAGGTTTCCTCCTTTTCCAACAACAGGTTATTTCTTTTGCCTTCCAACCTGGCCATATCGGCCTTGGATTCCAAAGTCAGGAGACCCCCCCCATCCCCCTCATAGATTTGTAAAAGTTCATCCTCAATCAGTTTCAAATCAGCATCATCCCTCAATTTCTTTTCAAAAGCCCAAGTTTTAACAGCTCCTTTTAAACGATGAATGTTCTCAGCGAACTGAAATGCCCCTGTTCGAACATGATCCTCATCAAAAGACCTCCAGAGGTCCCGAAAGAGGGTTTTGAAAGAGTCATCACTAAGCCAATTCTTATTAAACTTAAGTGAGCTAGGTGGGTTATCAGGTCCTCTTCTGATCTCAAGAAAGATAGGGAAGTGGTCAGAATCCCCTCCACTCCCTACCCATTGCCTGATTTGAAAAAAGCTGTCCACCAGAGATTCAGCCACCAGGAAACGGTCCAGTCTTTTTGCCACCCTAGCCTCTCCACTCCTGTTATTCCTCCAAGTGGGTTTCATCTTGATAGGTTCAATATCCAACAAGTTCTTTTGAACCAACCTCTGTTGAAAATGTCCAGCCAAAGGATCCACATGTGCTTGTGGTCCCCAAACTTCTGAATGTCCTAAGGTGAAGTTTAAATCACCCCCCACCACAATCGATTCACCATCAAATATCGGATCTTGCAGTAGTGAATCCCAGAAAGGCGCTCTATTTACATAGGGCCCGTAGACATTAAGCACAGTGAAGCGTGTACTCAAGTCTACAGAGAGGAAATCAGCTCCCAGCACAGAAACCATCCCCCAAGCATTAATCAGTTGAATCGTACAATTCTTCCATCCCACAGCCAACCCACCTGAGCGACCCCTAACATCCAGAGTCACAAAGGTCCATCCAGCCAACCACTGTTCCAATTTCTCCTTAATTATAATACCTAAACCTAAGGTCTCTTGTAGCAGAATCATATCAGGGTGTTCAAGAGTAAGCACCCTCATGAAGGCTGATTTCTTTTTTGGCCCAGCCAGACCCCTACAATTGAAGGACATGATCTTCATATCCGAACCTTCGTCCGGGCATCCACTGCTCTAAGTGCCCTCTCGATAGAAACTTGTTTCCCATCCCGTAGGTCCAATCTGGCTCTGTTTTGTGCCTTAGATAAATGAGATCTGCGGCCTCTGCCCCTCCGGGCCTGCATCTTCATCTTTCCCAAGCCCCCCCCAGAATTCTTAGTGCATGAACGAAGATTATATCCTGATACAGATGATTCTGGGGAAGAGGGCTCAGAAAACACATCCACCAATCCAGGATCCGGTTCAATAGAAATCAGATTGTCCTCTAAAAGAAGAGGTGGCAAGTCGGGTTTGTGAACAACAGGTTTACCCACCGCGAAACCAAAACACCCACTAGAGGGCTTAACAACTGTGCGAGAAGGAGTCTCAGAAAGTCCCGACAGAGATAGATTCTTCAGTCCCTCAACCCAATCAATACCCCCCACAGAGCACTGATTGAAAAAAAGATGTACAGAAGGTATAAAAGAAAAAGAAGGAATACCCGGCAAGAGAGGTTCCGGCGCTACAACCACAACCTTTGAGGCGGATCCAAGTATGTCCTCTGTAGCAGCAATAACGTTTCCCTCATGTACGTCCCGAAACGTTACTGAAACCTGACCAGCAGTATCCAAATCCGCGGCAATCCGGTCCTCATCCGAGTCCATTCGTTCAGGCGAGGTCACAGTGTTCAAACCATCCATAGGTTCTTCCATAGAAGCCAAAACAGAAGGGTTTTGCCTCCCCCGATTCAGTGTTCGTGCCGATAGCTGACAATCTGATTCCGGGTGTCCATAGACGTGACACCGACGGCATCTGAATGGTACATTCTCATAATCCAGCAACTGTGAAATATTAACAGGCCCCCATTCCAAGTTTATGTGCTCCGGCAGTCCTTCACGGATATTTAAATTTACCAAGATTCGAGCAACTTGTTTATAATGTGTCTTCAAATAGGAGAGGTCAGCTTCCAGAAAATTTCCCAAAATATCCCCAATCTGTCGAAAATGGCGTATATCCCAGAATTGCAGAGGAAGTCCCGGTAATCGAACCCACACCGGAGACTTATCAATCCTCTCCCGACTAGCATCAAATAGAGGATGCCATGGCTTCAACAAAACCGGTGAATGTTTCAAGTGCCAATTCCTGTCAAGAATTTTGCGCACATCCTCCTCAGATTGTAGTACCACCGCAAACCACCCACGGAGCAGCATATCCACCTCAGGAGTGTATCCCAAAACCTCGCGCCAGTGGGAATCCACCCAAGCCATCACAGTGGGCCGTGCATACATTCTGCCCATAACCCTACCAACCAACGTCAAACCAGACATCTCAAGGACTCGTTCCCAGGCGATATCCTCGCCTACAGCGTAAGAGCCCACAATTCGGGTTTTTATCCAGCTTCTCTTTCGACGCCTACTGGGTCCTTTGTGTGCTGCCCCTGCCCTCCCAGCAGCCCCTTCTCGACCCTGCAGAGACCCACCAACCGCAATAGGGCTTTCACAGCCACGATGTTCATTAATCTCCAACGGCACTCTCACAAACCCTCCATCACCACCTTCAGCCGTCCCAGCCTGCTGCGGAGCCTGTCGAGCCCCATCCTCAACCTCATACTGTTCAAAACCGACCACATCTTCAATACCAGCATCTAAACCTGAAACCGGGAAACCCAGATTCTGTGCAAAGAATACCCCAGCCTCCCGCCAGCCCGGGCTACCCAACAAATCCACAGACCGTCCAAAGTTTTCCAGATTTTCCGGCAGCATATCACGAGGGGAGCATGTCGTATATGCCGAAGATGTTGAACCAAATTCCGACCTCGCCTGGCCCAAGCCGGTAGAAACAGTACCGGCAGGCCCCAGAAAAGGAAATCCCACCTGACCCTCCATCTGTCCTCCACCTGGCAACCCCCAGCCTTCATATTCTTCCATCTGTTCACCAGGAAATGCTTCCATGTCCACTGCTTCCACCAAAGCCACGAACCCCCGTGGACAGCAGTCCCTACCAAAACCCCAGCACGCCGACACAGGTTCCAAAATCCTGACGACACACGAAAAAACCCTGCAGCGGAATAAAAAATGAAACCCTTCCCCGAGAAAAAACCTCCTCCATCGTAGTCCAAATTATTCCATGAAAAAGTGACAGTGAAAGGTGTTGACCGCCCGCCCACTCCTCATCCGCGACCGTTAGCTTCCGTCAAGCCAAACCTCCACAGTTTCCAGGATAAACGCGGAAACAATCAGTTAAGGAGTGAAGCAAAAAACCCTTAAGGAAGAATAAACGCCGTCCACCAAGCCCGTGCAGTCCTCCTGACTGTGACAGAGATACGACGCCCCTGCCGCCTGCAGTTGGCTAGCTCGATCCTCCATCCATCCGAACCCTAACCTGCTCCTTGGATCACCTCGAAACTGATCACTCCTGCTCCATTGTTGGCTTGTCCTACAACTTAGCCCTAGTTTAATTGTCCTCTTTTCCTTGAGGGCGCACTTTTGGATTGGTTTCCTTGGGAAGTGTGACACTTCCTTGGGAGATGTGAAATTGCCTTGAAAGGCATGATATTATTTGGGATTTGTGATAAAGTGAATAACTCCATTTATATATGATTCTTGTGTCTTGATTTGATATTGTTTGACTCCGATAAGGCATTGATCATAGCTATTAAGGTTTCGTGGAAGGTATTTGTGGTTTTTTGGTGGTTGTAGGTATCTTTCATTGATTAGGGTCTCCCCTTGGGAAGTGTGACACTTCCTTGGGAGATGTGAAATTGCCTTGAAAGGCGTGATATTATTTGGGATTTGTGATCAAGTGAATAACTCCATTTATATATGATTCTTGTGTCTTGATTTGATATTGCTCGACTCCGATAAGGCATTGATCATAGCTATTAAGGTTTTGTGGAAGGTATTCGTGGTTTTTTGGTTGTTGCAGGTATCTTTCATTGATTAGGGTCTCCCCCTGGGTGTTGGAGTTACCCAAAGTGTTGAGAAGCTAGACTGTGGTGACATTGGATTTAACTCTCTCTCGAGCTTATTGTCACTAGCACTAGGTCTACAAAGCCTTGAGCCAGGTAAGTAGAATGCTAGTGACTCTAAAGGGAGGGAGCCCTTTGAATTCTTAAAAACATTGGTATATGAATCCACGAGCGCTTGAAGACCAGAGGGAGGGATCTTTCTTTGGTTGTCCTCCTTGCTTTGGTAGACCACAAGGAGGGTTATGCATTTGCTGAGGTTAACCTGCTTAATGGCTTGCCATCTAGTAAGTAGAGAATTACCAAAAAAAGAGGTGAGTTTGTAGGCCTTACCATCTTTGTGAACCCTGTAGGTGTTGTAATAGCCATCATAAACTTCTCTTTTGTCAAACTAGTAGGGTTTGACAAGAATCATGTTGTGTCAGTCTAATTGTGATCTGAATGGACCAATATATAATGTCATCTATTTTGGTGCTTTTCGGGTAGAAAAATTGGATGAATTGGCTTGTAGGGCCCATTTTAGGGGTAGGTCTTACTTTTTAGATTTGGGGTCCAAAACCTTCCAAGGCTTGTTTGAGGGCTTAAACGATATTTTTTGGGGTCAAAAGTTTGCGAGCATAGGATGTAACCCCTCAACGCTATTCTACACTTCGAAACCTTTCCAACGGTGCAAAAATCGCCTCAATCGGAGTTTGTATGAGGAAGTTATGCCTCCACAAGTTGACCTATCCAGTTGACCACCATAGTATTGAGTAGATTCCACATTTGCTCTCATTCCCCACACATGTGGAGTTAGTCACGTGTGAACTTTCAAGAACTTTCTAGAGGGTCCAAAACCCTAACCCTAATTGAGATTTGAGGCATCTACAAACCCTAAAATGTAAGCTATTGGGAGCGGGGAGAGGGAGTGGAGCGAAAAACGAAATTTTCAAAAGCTCATGTTTCAGGAGCGTTTTTTATATAGTATATATTTTAATATATTTTGATGGATTTATTTCTAAAAATATGTAGGATGTTGAATCAACTATAGAAAACATGGATTAAACAATATAACATCAATCATCAAGTGGTTATAACTTATAACATTGTCATCAAATGATCAACCATAACAACTTTTATAGGAGCTTGGCAAAGAAGGGAGATACCATAACATAGTCATCAAATTATCAACATATTATAGGAGCTTTTAGTATTGGAGAGGTAGGGAGTGCCTCGGGAGCGTCTCGAGAGCAAGCTTCTGAAGGGAGCGAAGGGTGGGGGTCGCTCCCACGCAGTAGAGCCTAAAACTAACCCTATACAACTATCGAGCTATGTTAAATGCCAGGACGATAGAGGAGAGGGGGTTCCATTCTGGTGATGTTATTGTATTGTTCCATAACTGAGCAATAGTAAGAGAGTGGATATAAGAGCAAAAATAGAGGAAGTATGAGTTCTTGTAGTAGCTTTGTGGGCCACAATGTCAGAGGTAACTCCATAGTGAGTACCACTTTCTCAGTATTTGCATTACATATTGGAGAATTAAAGAGCAAGGCACAATCCTCACTTATGGCTAGGTTTTTCCTCACAGTGATAGTGGGTTTCATTATTCTGTGGAATTAAGCTAACACAATGAATTAAGTTGTAAGATCTGTTGTGATGAACTGTTCCAGTAGAATATCCATGACAGTTTACGGATCATATTGGTATCCAAGCAATTTTCTTTTGGATTTTGTGGAAAATTGCCGGATCTAGGAGTTGGTGGAATAAAGAAAAAGTCTTCAAACCCTAGCCATGGTGGATGAGTCCGGTGAAGAATCGGGGGGCGAATATGAACAATGATTTATAAAGCTGGAAATACAAGTCATTAATATCTTGTGCAATATGTCAATCCTCATGGCGGTTTTGGAGAGCAAATTTGGACCTTTTGGTGATTTTGGAGGCTTTAACTCAGAGATCAGATCAAAGGGGAAATTGGGAGACAAAGGCGACCCAGAAAAGGAGCAGAGGAAAGAGCCAAGAAAGAGCAGCCAAGTTCTAGTGCCATTAGCACTTCCTAGCTATTATTTAAGATGGAAGTGAAAGTGGATATTAAACCCTACCAAGGTGAGATCAATGCTTTAAAGTTGAATAGTTGGTTGCAACAATTAGAGGTCTATTTTAGTATCCACAACATAGATAAGGAGCAAAAGATTGCATTTGCTTGATTGACATTAGAGGACCATGCATTAACCTGGTGGGAAAAGCTACATCAAGGCACTTAGGTTGGAGGTTGATCTGCCAGTAACTATATGGGAGGATTTCAAACCCCTCATAAAGTCCCAATTTAACCCTGTTGGGTATGTAGAAGACCAATGGATTTGTTGACATTACTTCAAGCAAAGGAAAGGGTAGAGTGTACAAGTAACAAGAGTATGCCACTGAATTCAAGAAGATGGCTATTATGTTGGGTATTTCACCCAGGAATCTAGATGTAGCCCTAAAGTATCTGGGGGGTCTACATAGTCATTTACAAAAGCAAGTGATGCTCTTCAACCCTAAGACAAATGATGAGGCCCGTGTCCAAGTATAGTACCTAGATAATATAAGCCACAAGAAAGGACAACCAAGTGGTTCCAAACAAAAAGAGAACCAAGACATTTAAAAGGAGGGGAAGAAGAAGTGGAAAGGAAAAGATAAGAAGACTACAACCATGACACATTAGTGAAAGGATCCAAAAAAACACTGTAATCATTGTAACATCGATGGTCACACTGAAGAAAAGTGTTGGAAATTGCATCCAGAGCCGAACCCTAAGAACCGCAGGAAGGATGCCAAGAAGAAGAACCTTCTAGCCATGGGTTCAAGCCAACAAGTAGAGAGCAACTTAGATGTGGATGAGAAGATTGTCCGTGTTTTCGTGAAGAAGGAGGTGAATCTGAGTAGCCTTCATCACAAGGAAGAGAAGGAGATGAAAAAAATATTCCATATCAAGATCCAAATCAAGAAGACCAAGGTAGATGCTTTATTTGATTGGTTCACAAGCCAACCTTATAGCAACTTTTCTGGTAAGCAAGCTTGGGTTAGAGGTTCATGATCATCCTAACCCCTATCCTTTGGGATGGGTAAACAAGGATACATAGATCAAGGTCACGAAACAGTGTAAGATCAAATTTGTTGTAAGTGCAAATTTTGTTGATGAAGTTGGGTTAGATGTAGTACCCCTTGACATGTGTGGTGTGGTGTTTGGAAGCCCCTACATGTATATGAGGGACACAATCTCCATGAGGAGAGAAAACTAGTACCATCTAATCAAGGGCGGGAAGTTGTTCATCATCAATGCACATAAAGGTAAATCAAAGATATCACTGGTAAGTGCTAACCAAGCCAAAAAGTTGATTAGTGTAAGTAAAAAATATGTTTTGCTTTTCTTATGAGAGAATCGGTCGGGTGATGAATCGGTAAGAGTAAAGGCATCCCTGGAGGGATGTACCAAAGAGCAAAAACATTAGTTGGAGGAGTTGCTACAAGCATACAAAGGAGTGTTACAGGAGCCTAAAGGGATATCACTTAAGAGGGAAGTAGAGCATGAGATACAATTGTTGCCTGACTCCCCATTACCAAATATTGGGCTGTATAGATAGTCTATTTTGGAAGCAGATGAAGTGAAGAAGTAGTTGCAACAATTGTTGAAGCAGGGGGTGATTCGACCAAGCACCTCACCTTGTGGGTCACCTATCATCATCGTACCCAAGAAGGATGGGACTTGGCGGATGTGTATTGACTATAGAGCTTTGAACAAGATTACACTTAAGAATTGGTACCCTTTGCGCAGGATTGACGATTTGTTAGACCAATTGTAGCATGCTAAGTACTTCACCAAGTTGGGTCTTGTTGCCAACTAAGTTGCACTTGGTTGGATTATCAAGCGAGCGGGCAGAATGGAACATGATACATGTTCAATTTTGGTGATTTGATGACCAGTTGGCCTTTTAAAGGGCCCCGTTTTTTATTTTTTTCCACATGTCCATGGCCCTGCGGGGTTTGTAATAAAACGTGCTAGCATGGTGTTTTGTAAAAGACTCGGTTCCTTAGGACTTTTTGGCCAAGTCAGGTATTCCAAGGAGTTTTTTCACCTATCTATTATGTCTTGCATTAGTGCATAGCATAATTAATTGGTTTTTCTCCTGCTCCTCCAAAGCTGGAATGCCTGGGGAGGCTGACGGGCCTTAGGGAGTTATTAGAGTCTATGGGTCAATGTATATGAACATGCTAGGCGTTATTTTTGAGTCATATGGACATGTGCTAAGTCCCCCTAGGTTGTTTTTTAATTTTCGGCAAGTTTTATTTTTTCCGTAAATTGGGCCATTTTTTAATGGTTCAATTAAAAAATTTGTAATTGGCCTATCTGGGGCGTCTGGAGGTATTTTTTGCCTTAGGGGTACTCGTTTTCTAACTCAGAGTACCCCCTAAACCCCTAAACCCACTTTTCCTAAGGTTTGGGTGCTTCAATATTTTCCTATGGCCAAAAAATCCAAAAAGGTCAAAAAGTCATGAAAAAATTGAAAAAAGTGAAAAAATGACTTAAAAAATTATTAAATTTTTGGAGTAATGACGGATCAGTTTTGGGTCAGCATCATTTATGAAGCATATTGGGCTGATTTGGAAGGTATTTGGCAGCCCCATATGTGGAGAGTTTCATGCCCTTTGAGGAGGGGCGCATTCACTATTGAGGAGGGGCGCATTTGTGTAGTGGGCAGCCCATAATTTAAGGGAGGAGCAGCACGTTGTATGCTGCTATGTTAGCACATTTGATGCTGCGTATGGGCAGCTAGGAAAGGGGAGTGGGCAGCCCATTCTCCTCCACCATCCATGCCACCACTCTTCCACCCATTTGGCAAGTGCGCCCTCCATCACTTGGGGATTTTTTTCTATATATTGAAGCACTCTCTCCATTGTTCACTAGTGAGAATTGGAGCAGCAGACTTATGATTGTAATATTTTTCTCATTTGAATAAAAGAAGACTTTGGAGGTCAGCTTGTGGTGTTTTGTCATATGTGGATGTAGTATCTTGATTCCTTTTCCAAGATGACTTGTGCATAAGTTTCATTCTTCAAGGGTGTGGTGTGCTCATCTATGAGATAAGTTGTTTTCAATTTGTTTATTGTAGCAGCTTAGTTTCTTGTGAGTATATATATCTACACTTAATATTTTGTTTGGTGAGATCTGTGATGTGCAGGTGTTTTCTTGAGTTGGCAAGAAGGAGGATCTTGTTTGTTTCCCTTTTTTACTAACCATTGTTTGCAGATATAGTCCCTTCAAACATCACTGAACCATCTTCAAAGCTTCGATTTTCAAAAAGGATTTGTTCCATCTCTCTCTCTCTCATTCAAGAAAAAATCAAATTTTATGGTTATCTAGTACTTTCTTTTCAAAAACTAGTTTAAGTTGTCAAAATCTTTCAAGTTTTTCTAAAGTAGTATTAGATCTGATTGCAAAGTATTATCTGGCTGTCCTAGAGCTTGAAATTTGCAGCCATTAAAGGCTAGCAGAGATCCCAGGTAGACAAGCCCCATAGCTTGTTTTACTTGGTTAGTTTTAGTCATTTTTACTTAGTTTTTAACTTAGAATTTTTTGGGTTTTTTAGGAGGTGTTCCAAAGACACTCTTAAAGTGTTTTTGGGCATCTTATACTAATTATTGCTTGCTGGTTTGCAGCAAAAGACGAACAGGTAGGAGGAAGTGCTGCCGAAATTTCGAGCATCCAGGCGATCCGGAGGACAAATTTCCATATTTTTCAAAACCGGTCATTTTCCTATAATTTTGTAAGCCACCAAGTCACTTAAAGTAGACTGGGGCACTTCTCTAAATCATTGTAAACAATTTTAAACGAGAGCAAGTGGGCTAGCCAGCGCCCATACCCCATCCCCCCAGGGGTGGCCTGTGTCGTCTCATTTTCATGGCGTGATTTTTAGAGTAGTTTATTTCTTTGTTTTCCGGCATTTAATAAAATCAATTAGGATTAAAATAAACCTTGTTGGTCCGTTCCACTGGCGGGCCACAAGTTCACTCATAACATAGTTTTTCACATTTTTTTTACAAACTCATAACGCCCCCCTTGCTTTCCCGAAGTAGGGCTTTTGTATGAGGGCTTGCCCGAAATACATGCCTGAAAAGAGACTCCTGGGGTTTTTAAAAAAAGATAAAATTTGGGTTCATAATTTTTTTTTATAAAAATACCAAGGTCTTCTCCCGTATGCTCTGTGGCCAACTTGCAGCTCAGTCTGATCCAGTTGGTACACACCAGAAAGGAGTGGATGACTAGTAATAGGATCTAACACCGCCCCAATAAAAATCCTTTTTGTGAAAATCCGGCACAACACGCATTTTGTTGTCGTGGGCAAATTTCCCAGAAGGCTTGGGATAACACTGAATAGTGACCTCTTGGAAACTGTTAGGCTTGCCCTCGTTGGTATAGCATCTGAACACCTCCTCGAGACTCCGATTCAGCCCAAAGCTTGAGAGGGAAGCCACGCTTCAAAATTCCGGACATGTTCCCCCGTACCTTGCGTATATCGGGAACCCACCTGCCTTAATAAAAAGATCACCATCACATTAATTTTTAAAATAAACCAAGAACACTCGCACAACATTTACTTTTCCTGCTTATGCATTTGTTTAATGACTCCATTATAAGGCACTGGTCTTGTTTCAATTTTATTTTCATATTATTGACTAATGTGCTGTTAAATGATGATTATTCTAAATGGGAGTAAATGATAAATGAAATTTTTATTTGACAAATGTATGTGTTGTTTATTCTTGGTTACCAAAAATATTTCCTAACTCCTAGATTAGACGCCTTAGTTTCTTTTTATCTTTAGGGTCCACCCCCCTTGGCTTCGCTAGGAAAGCCTAGACGGAGGAGTCGAGTCCCAAGTGACAGCACTTGACTCTGACTTGTCCCCAAGGCCACACTAGCAGCTTGAAGACTTCTGCTGCGTTTTCCCAGGTGTGGAACCAGGCGGCAACAGGTCTCAAGTTGGAAGACCACTAGGTACGTGTCAAAGAAGACACCTTGATGACCACCTTTAAGAAACGACAAGGTTTGTATGAATGGTTGGTCATGCCTTTTGATTTATGTAATGCGCCAACTACATTTATGAGACTGATGAATGATGTTTTGCACCCATATTTAGATTTGTTTGTTATAGTGTATTTGGATGATATACTAGTTTATAACTCTACCTGGGAGGAGCACATTTCACATCTCAAGTAGGTGTTTGAGACTTTGAAAAAACACCAACTGTTGGCTAATCTCAAGAAATGTGGGTTTGATCAGCAATCATTGGTGTATTTAGGGTATGTGATCGGTGGAGGGGAATTCAAGATAGACCCTGCAAAGATGGAGGCCATTATAAGATGGCCAATTCCTACTAATGTCACTGAAGTTAGGAGCTTTGTTGGGGTGGCACAGTACCTACGAAAGTTTATCACTTCCTTTTTAGTGGTGGCTGCACCACTCCACGCCATAACAACGAGCAATAACAGTTGCCAGTGGGGAAAGAATCAACATAAAGCTTTCAACGAGCTAAAACAAAAGATTAGTCAAGCACAAGTTCTCGCATTGCCTAACTTACAGAAGCCTTTCGAAGTGGAGACAAATGCAAGTGGGTATGCCATGGGAGCACCATGGGAGCAATTTTGATGCGAGGTAAGCTGGTATGTTATCATTATGAAATGTTTCATGGGGTAGTCCTAAATTACTCTACCTACGATAAGGAACTCCATGTTCTAGTTCAAGCTGTTAAGAAGTGGAAGCACTATTTGCTGAGCAAGGAAACCATTATCCACACATATCACTAGCCACTGTAGTAATTGCAGGTCCAAAGTAAGTTGTAGCAAACTAGACATTACAAGTGGATGGGGTTTTTGCAACAATTTCATTTAGTCATCAAGTATAAGAAGGACAACACTAATAAGTTGTCAGACATGCTTTCAAGGCTTCCCACATCCAAGATTACAACTTTGGGAGCTTTTATGAACATTGAACCTTTTGTCCATGATGCATACAAAGAGGGATACACAAAAGAGGAGGACTTCACAGAGGTGTTTCAACAGCTACAGGGCCAATTTCATGTAGAAGAAGGTGATGGTAAGGCTGACTATCATCTCCATAATGGGTTACTCTACAAGCTAGACAAGCTCTGTGTTTCTAAAGGTGAAAGATTGGAGCTTATCAGAGAGGTGCACACCTCCAAAGTTGCAGTGCATTTTGGAGTTGGGATTATCAATTGTTAACTTACAAATGTATGTGTATTGGACTAGAATGCAAGAAGATGTGGCATGGTATATTAGAGGATGCTTACTTTGTTGTACTAGCAAGCCCAATAATAGAAAGCAAGGTCTATACCATCCCTTACCTATACCCACTCGACCTTGGGAAAGCATTTCCATGGATTTTGTGGGTGGGTTACCAACCACTAGGAAGGGACATGACTATTTATTTATGGTAGTTGACATATTCAACAAGATGTGCATTCTTATGCCTTGTAAAAAGATCATCAAAGGACAAGAAGCAATGCACATGTTCTTTGAGTAGGTTTGGGTGCACTTTGGGATACCAAGGAGCATCATCTCAGATAGGGATACCAAATTTCTCAACACTTTTGTACTACACTTTGGGAGAAGATGGACACTGAGTTGAAGAGATCTACAACATTCCATCCACATACAAATGGGTTGACATAAGTAGTCAACAGGACTTTGGTGCAACTTTTGAGGGGTTATAGTCTGAAGCATCCAAAGACTTGGGACGGAAATCTGGTCTATATTCAACACTCTTATAATAGAGCAGTCCACACTTGCATTGGTAGGTCCCCTTTTGAAACTTGTTTTGGATATCTGCTACCTTCACCTCTAGATATTGTATATGGACAACAAAGGGGAGTGAGGGAAGATACAATAGCTGAAGCATTAAGAGCTGAAAAATTCATTGATAAGATTAGGGAAATCTATTTGCAACTACAGGAGACATTGAAGAAGTCACAGGAAAAGCACAAGGCTAGACATTACCAACACAAGGTTGAGAAATCAATCAAAGTGGGGGATAGAGTTTAGTTACAACTGAACAAGGAAATGCTACAAGGTTTTGGTAAGAAGATCAAGGCTCTGGAGTATGGCCCTTTTGAGGTATTGGAGAAGGTGGGGGATAACGCTTACAGACTACCCCAATACATGTGCATTTACTCAGTAGTGAATGTGGAAAATTTGAAACTCTATGTGCCATCATGTTAGATTAGGAGGAGTAGGTTCTACCTACCATAGAGGACCTAACACTTGATGCTCAGGCAGAGTTGGTAGAAGGCATAATTTTTGTAGAAGAAGTCCAGAACTACTAGACAAGGGTAGGATGACCTTTGGCAGATTGAGTTGAAAGGACAATTTCCACGGAAGGCTAAATGGTACTCCAGGGAGAAGGTAGATGAAAAATTTCCTCACCTCATCTAGTAAGAGCTTTTGTGGACCAAAAGCTTTCCGAAATGGGGATGTATGATCCGAAATGGATCAATATATAATTTTTCATCTATTTTGGTGCTTTCTGGGTGGAAAAATTGGAGAAATTGGCTTGTAGTGCTTATTTTAGGGGCAAGTCTTGCTTTGCAGATTTTTGGGTCCAAAATATTTTGAGGCTCGTTTGAGAGCTTAAACGATATTTTTTGGGGTCAAAAGTTTGTAAGCATAGCTTTCAACCCCTCGATGCTATTCTACACTTCAAGACCTTTCCAACGGTGCAAGAATCGCCTCAATCGGAGTTCGTATGAGGAAGTTATGCCTCTCGCAAGTTGACCTATCCAGATGACCACCATAGTATCGTGTAGATTCCATGTCAGCTCTCATTCCCCACACATGTGGAGCTAGTCACATGTGGACTTTCAAGAACATTCTAGAGGGTCCAAACCCTACCTCTAGTCGAGAGTTGAGGCATGTACACCATAAAACTAACCCTAGATGGCTATCAGGCTATGTTAAATATCGGGCCGATAGGAGGAGAGGGGTAGGAGGAGGGGTTTCCATTCTGATGATGTTATTGTATTGTTCCATAGCTGAGCAACAGTAAGAGAGTGGATGTTATTGTATTGTACCTGTAGTAGCCGTGCGGGCCATAGTGTCAGAGGTAACTTCATAATGAGTACCACTTTCTCTGTATTTGCATTATATATTGGGAAAGAAAAGAGCAAGCCATAGTCCTCACTTTTGGCTGGGTTTTTCCCCATAGTGGGTTTTCTCAGTCTATATCTTGTGTTATTCGTGTGGATGTGTTGTTTTGCTCTAGTTATTTTTCCTTAAGATCCGTTGTGATGAACTATTCCACTGGAATATCCACGGCAGTTTACAGATCAAGTTGAGTAAATCATAGTCCACCATCTCTTGGAAAGATCTGATAGCTAAGGTAACAGAACACTTTCAGCTGATCAGGGTGGGTTGCTTGACATCGTTGACCCATCCAAGCTGGTATGGCTTGGGGTGAGTTGAGGTTGGTAGTTTGAGCTCCTCTACCAATTGACGGGGCAGAAGGTTCTTTTGACTGTCAATTATCCACTATTATGCAGGCCAATCTATTTTTGATCTCAGTTCTGTGTGGATAGAGCGTCCGTCTTGTTGTTGAATAGTCCCTGGTCATCAAGATGAGTTGAGGATCAGTGTAGGTGGGTTTGGTGACATCAACCTCTGAATCCCCCAATTTCCAGTTGCTGTTTAGCAGGTAGGCCTTTGGCTTTCTTGGCTTCTTTTGCCTGCAAGGCACAACATTTGTCATTGGAATTATCAGGGTTCTTGTGATACTGGTAATTGTAGTATTTCTTCTTATTGTGGCCAATAAAGGAGGTGGAACTGGTGGCTCCTTTATTCTGTCCACTGCAGTTAGCCTGAGCCTTAGGGCGAGGAAGGAGAAGTAGTTTACTTTTGAGTGAACTGACCAAATATTTTTTTATTTTGATTTTAATAAAAAGATAAAGGTGCTTACTCAAAATCTGCTCAAGTATATTTCCTTTTTCAGAAAAGCATAGATTAAATGTCTGGTATAATTTTAGATGTTAGTACTTATATTGGTGTTTGACTAGAAAAACTGTTTTATATGATACCTTGTGAAATATGGTTAGGTTTAACTATGGCACAGATCACAATCATGCACAGGTGATTGTGGATCGTATGGAATCCCCTAGTTTTCCACTCTTACTGTTGATGCTGCACTATGCATCACAATCGAAATAAGAGGTGATCTGAAGCTAATTGATTTGGTATCTTCTGCTGCAGTCTAGTAGGCATGATGTTATGATTATTATTTTGAATAATGAAATCTACAGATGCATCTAGATTTTTTTTATATTCCAGGTAATATATCCCAGGGGAAACCTCTCAGGCTCTTGCCCATATTCCGAGGATGGTATCCAAGGTAAAGACCTAGATTCTTCAGGGCACAAGACCGGGTCAACAACTCATGAATAGATCATATGTATGGCTCATCAACAATCGGTTCAGTAAGAGCAAATATGTCAGAGTGGTATTTGAACCTGGGTGGGGAGGGTAGCAACTTTTCCTCAGAACTACTTGAGCTACACCCAATTGACAGATGTGTCTGGATTCTATATGTGATTATGAGTTGAACTGAAGGACGTGGAGATTTCCTCCAATCAGAACTAATTTCTTCATTTGCAAGTGTTGAGCATAAAAATGGGTTTTTAACAGAGCCAACACAACCCCAAAACCCCGAAAGGGATTGTCTCAACCTTAACAACAACATATTGGCAACTTGGTAAAACTATGTGTGGATGAGGCCAGGTGCAAGCCCCGGGTGATTTTGATGGCATAGAAACACCAACCCCTCATAGCATGGCAGCTTAGCCAAAGGGGCAGCTATAAGCAATATCCCCTCACCAAAAAAATAAGGAACCACGCATACACAGCCATAACAGTATGCTATACGAAACTTTACAAGAACATGATGCAGCAGTGCATGCCCAGAATGGAAACACAATTATCGTGTCACAAACAGAACATAAACATAACATTAACAGAACGAACGTGAAATAATTACAGCACGAAAACAGAGCACAGTAAAATGTGATCACATGTGTTTTATTAACAGTAAAATTCAGCTTGCCTACATGTGTGAATGTGTCATGAGAGATGAGCTGTACCTAGAAATGCACAGTGGCAACATTATTTCAGCTTTGTGGTTGTATCTTCAAGGACCACCGCAAGACAGAACTTCTTGAGGTCTTTAATAGCCTTCTATTCCATTAGTTCATATACTTAATGTTCTTCCAACTGTTGCAAAGTCAGCTGCACAGCCTTCTATGGATGCTTGTATCATGGCCCTTTAAAAAACCATATTAAAATATTATACGTTCAAGTTCACCCACAGTAAGTCTAACCAAACTGATATAATCACCTGATGGTCGTTGTTTAAAGTATTGTTGTTTACGCCCTAAATAAGGTTTACATTAATTATCCTAGAAATAATCCGTACAGTTTTGAATAATGAAAAGAGGCATAACTTTAAGGACGCTGAGTGAAGACTTGTTTGTATATTAAAAAAAGAGACTTTGAATAAAAGATAATTTGAAATCTAGAATAGTGAATTTTTATGTGTCGATAATTACACCAAGGAGCTTTACTGCATACTGTTGTCATAATTCATGACTTGGAAATTTTACGAACCACATTTTGATTTCTAAAGTCATGGAAATATGATTCAGTAGAAATGGTACATGCCAGATGCCATTTTTTTGGTTGTATCACTCATTTGTTTGTCTTTGATCTTGACAACATGTGATGAAAGAAAATTTGATGCCAACTGTGATGGCTTGCTTCATTGCTTCAAGTCTGTTATGAAAAACAATGTGATTAACAGACAGACAATTGCAAAAACTAGATTTACTGTCTTTCAATATTACTACTCCTTACTGCCTGCTTATACACACTTATGCTGGGTAACTTATTCAGATGCAACACTTGGTTCTAATATTTATAACTATTTACATTGACTTTGACCCAGTGACATACCCCACATTTGTCATATGGATCTAAATATTTTTTTTTTCTACATTTTTATAAAAATGATATATACCTTTTTTTTTAAAGATACTTCTTCTTATATGTACAGAAAATATTTTACATCAGGAACTGAATAAAAAGAAAAAGATATATACACAGAGCCTCATACCCTCTTCGTGAGAGCCTTTAAAACAGCTATAAAATCAGAGTAGGAATTCAGATCTAACAATTTGGCATCCTTAATCAGCAGAACTCCTTTGGGTAGGAGTTGCATAGGCACCTCATCATGCCATAATTGAGAAAACACATCCAATGGACTAACCTCATTATCAAAGACCTGCTTGCAGCGTAACTTCCAAATAGTATATAAAGCCGTAGCTCTCAAACAATGCCAAATGCCAGACAGTGAATTCCGAATCACAGATCTGGAGTCACCTAGCAGAACTGCACATCAATGAAGATAACCCTGCAGAATATCTGCCAGCTGGGCTTGAACCTGAGTCCAACAAGAACGAGCAAAAGAACATTCCCATAAAATATGCTTCACTGTCTCAGACCTCGAGCCTCGAGCAACTGGGCAAAGGCCATCTGAAAGACCATTTTTGGCTAGCCGGGCCTTAGAAGCGAGACCTTGATATATCACCAACCAAGCA
This sequence comes from Larix kaempferi, assembly GCA_027924585.1. Lineage (NCBI taxonomy): Eukaryota > Viridiplantae > Streptophyta > Pinopsida > Pinales > Pinaceae > Larix > Larix kaempferi. The sequence goes on along the minus strand of BSBM01000407.1, from coordinate 13,671,240 downwards.
AATACCCGGATCTTATAGGAAGCTCTAGTCGACCAGACACTATGCAACTGTCGAATCCACCAGCTCTCAGCATCGGTAGAGACTCATCAGGCAAAATAATATATACTTTCTGCAGTTATTTGTAATTTAGGGGATATACCTTGCACACTTTATTGCCATATTGGTAGTCAGTGAGAAAGCATGTACACTTTGCATGGTTGCGTATAATTCTCTGGTTAAAAGATTTTTCCATTTGGTATTGCAGTTTGCCCAACTACACTGAAAAGGATTTGCAGACAGCATGGAATTTCTAGGTGGCCATCTCGCAAGATAAACAAGGTGAACCGTTCGCTGAAGAAATTGCAGGGAGTTATTGAATCTGTAAAAGGTGTAGAAGGAGCATTTAAAATTGAAAATTTTACAACTGGTCTGGTCTCTTCAGCAATGGTACTAAATAAAGTAGTAAGTAGTAATCCGTCAGTCCAGGGTAAATCATCGCTTGCTGTTGTTCATGGTGCTGCTAATCATGTCCATGACATGGCTCCTCCGCCTACTAATGAAGAAGTTATAGGCATTAAAACTAGTCTTCCTGGGGAAGATTGCATCATGCCTGAGGATTTTTCATCTTCACAGTGCCAGGTGATCGCTACTTTGGGTACGAGTATTTCATCAAGATTACAGCCCATAAAGCCAGGGAACACTCGTATTTTTCAAGAATCATACTCAGTCGGCCATGCTGTACATGTGAAAGATGTTATGATAGATGGAAATGCTGATGGTAACCTGCATCAGATGGAAAGTAGACACGTCTCATTTGTGGATGGAGCAACCAAGGGCATTTCTGAATCAAGGAATAGCGAGTCACCTGAAGAAAGTATTGGGACGCCATCATCTCAAGCTTCTCATCCTAACCTCATTCAGAGCTATATCAATTCAATTGAAGATCACGTGGACCCACCTGCCATCCCTGCATTTTCTAGGCTACCGGCATCTCAGTGCCATGGAGGTGGAGAAAACTTAACGTCCCAATTGGAGTTCATTAACAATGGAGAAACTAGCTTGCACAAAAGACAAGCTACTTCAAGTATTCTAAAAAATACACCCATCGAAACAGCTGTCAATTACAAGCGCAAAAAAACACCTGTTCAATCCTCTAGCTACCGAAAGCCTACAGACTTCACTGGTCAGGGTGAATGTTTTTCCAAAGCTGTTCAGTCAAACTCCCGAAGCCTGTCTCCACAGCAGAGATGTGACTCTAGGATCTTAAATCTAGCAGGTTTGCGAAGAGACAGGATTATACAAGAGAGGAACGAATCAACAATATTCAAAGTAACATATAAACAAGACATTATTCGTTTTCGATTGCCTTTGAATGCAGGAGTTTCAGAACTGCATGATGAAGTCACAAAAAGGTTCAAATTAGAGGCAGGCATATTTGATCTGAAGTATTTAGATGATGATCATGAGTGGATTTTAGTAGCTTGTGATGCGGATTTACAAGAGTGCATTGCCATCTTAAATTTCTCCGGTGGAAAAGCAATTAAACTTGTAGTTGATGATATATCTTCAAATGTAGGTGTGAAAGTTCTGGAGAACTGTGACTTAAAAGATCCTGCAACCCTCTCGGCGGATGTTTCTAAAAATTTGAGTCAACGTTTGTAATTTGCCTTTCAAATTATGTAGTTTTACAGGCAAGCTTTTGTTAATTGCTTTTGCCTCGGATAGCTCTTGCTGTAATTTAGGTTGTTTTTTCCCTTAACACAATGAACTATATACATGCCATCTCTAGGCAGGGAACACTGTATATATTTAGTTTTTATAATCTGCGTCCCATTAATTTGATTTGAAAGTGATTTCAGATTAGGTTTAGTTAGACACGCTTTGATATATGTTTTCTTCCTCTGTGGTTATGTTACCAGGAATAGGAAAACCGGCAGGGGTTTGAGGGGTTACAGGAAACGGCATTATAACAATTTTAATAATTGGAAAATTATCACACATATATTTTAACACATATATTTTAAGAAAAATATTGTGAGAAACCTAAGAGATGCTTCTTTATATTTGTGGAATTTTAATAATTGCTTCTTTATATTTGTGGAATTTTAATAATTTTAATAATTGGAAAAATCTCACACATATTTTAACAAAAATATGCTTCTCTATATTTGTGGAATTTTAATAATTGGAAAAATCTCACATACATTTGGAATTTTAATAATTGGAAAAATCTCACATACATTTGGAATTTTAATAATTGGAAAAATCTCACATACATTTTAAGAAAAATAGTGTGAAACTCTAGATGTTTCTTTATATTTGTGAGTGTATATATCTTTAATATACCAAGTATATGTAATAAGAAGATTTGAATTAATATAAGAAGATTTGAATTAGATATTTATTTGCATGGAATGAACCAAATACCGGACCACATTGACAACAACTGGTCGATTTCATCCTCTAAACTTTGATAACAACTGATCGATCTAATCATCTAAATAAATATTGATGAGATTCACCCATACTTAATAAAAGAAACAAAATACACTATTTTTTCTCTAGACTTTGATAACAACTGATCGATCTAATCCTCTAAACATTGATGATGAGATTCACCCATACTTAATAAAAGAAACAAAATACACTATTTTTTTAAATAAAAGATGATAATTTAATATTGGAATCTGCTTGGAAAATATGGAAATACTTTCCAAACATTGGGAAACTTTGATTTTTTTTTTCTAGAATATTTGTGTCAGAACATTGAATGTATTAGGTGAATATGGATTCTTAACTATATGAAGGAACCTTTAACCTTTTGCTTGATTGGTAATTTAAGCAAGCTCACTAATTATTTATTTATGTAACAAAGAATTTTGGTCAATGATCTTCATCAAGTGCATTGAAAACTTCTTCAAAATGACCAACATTTATTAATATTTAATAAAATTTATTCTACTGGAATTCATTGCATTGAAAACTTCTTCAAAAGGATTAACATTCAATAGTATTTAATGAAATTTACTCCAATGGAATCCATTGCAGAGGCAAAATAAAAGAGCAATACATTAAATGAAAATGATTTAATGCATCTCTTATGCAAAGAGGTGCTCAAACATGCAAGTATGCAAGTGGACAATTTTTCTAAAACGAACATTTATAGGTTGTTGATATGCTTTTTATTTAACTTAAACTCTCAAGTAATTAATAATAAATATTTTGTAAAATTAATGATTCTTTATTTTATTTTTTAAATTTTAATCAATTCTTTTACTTACTAAAATATTTTTATTTTTATTTTTTTACAGTAATAATTGACAAAAATGAAACTACTTCATATATCAGAAAACACATTATTAACTTAGCTTACAAAGTGAACCTTGTACAATCCTACTAAACAGAAAGATTTGTAAAAAGTTTGTCATATGACAACATCCTTGTATGTTGTATTGTATTTTAAGTGGCGTATTTGAATGTTATCATCTTTCTTCACTTTCCATAATAGATTTATAATTGGTATTTAAGAAGGTTGATGTTTAATGAACATGATATTTTTGTAAAGTTTGTAAATGTCCGAATTTCTGCTTTGGTTTACTTTTGTCATCTACATATTTTAGCAAATTGTTGAGATTTTACTAACCAAGAAAAACCACATGCATTTTGCAAAAATAAAAATCAACATTATAATATATGTCTAGTGTTTTGTCTATCACATTTTACAACAAAACTTCGCAATTGTCCCTAATGGTGCATAGGGATGTCATAGAAAAATCCCTTGTATTAAAATGTAATCCGTATTATGGAAGAGGAATGTGTTTAGACCATCAATTTTTGTTTACGAGGCAACTAATAATAATTTTATTGATGTAATTAAGTCATTAACTCTAAATTGTATTAAGGGTAAGTGAATGTGTGCAATGTCCATAAGTTATCTAAGACCTCGAAGAAGCACAAACTGTCATCACAACCTTTAGAATTGAAAGTACATGTACATTTTTTTTCCATCTTCTAACTTCTTTTTATGATTTTTCTATCTTCTAACATTATTACATAAATTGTAATACATAATATTTCTTATTTATAGCATTATCACATAAGTTGTTGGGAATGTTTATTTAAAACAAAGACAAGCTCATGGCATGACTTGTTTGGGGCATACGCTTACCTTCCAAATCACATTCCCCATTAGAGAATGGCATTTCACTTCATATTTCCACGAATAGACCACTTCCCATAAGATTTTTTTGATTGCCGAATGGGTTTTCACTTGATATTGCAAAATGTCTTTCCAATCAAATTATTGTAAGGGAACGATCAACTAAACACAAAAAATTAAATGCCTTTGATTTGATTTGAACATCACTAAAATAATAAAAAATAAATATCCGTGATTTCCTTTATTGTCTCTAGTGAGAGTTCAAGTAGAGTTGTCTCTATTAATTAAGAGCCCTATTACTTCCCCCTTCAAATTGTAGCTAATATGAAATTGCTAAAATAAAGAAATACCTTAGTCATTCTAATGAAATTTAGTATAGCAATACTCAATGACTTTGAGAAAAACATAAATATAAACCTCAAATAAATCATTGTTGCAAACTAACATGAAATGGTTTTAGAAATGAAAAGCACCTTGCAAACAAATTCTTTTGATAGTGACATTCTTCATGTTTTGCTTTGAAATATTTCTTCATGTTTTTCTTTGAAAGTCTCTGCTTTAAAGAGATGAGAAAAATGTTGGAAAGTAACTCTTGGTCGTTTTGAAGCGCAAAGTTTTAGTTAAGTTGATAAAGTTTGGTAGCTTTTTGAAGTTTTATATTTCAATTTTGTTTGGTTGTTGGGTTACATTAGTGAATTAGTATATTATAATGGATGATGAATTCACCAATGAATATGATGAATTAATCACAAACTTTACTTTTGGGTTTTTGTTTTACTTTTTGGCGTTTGGTTGATGCATGACATGGAACACACCATCACATCATATGTAATGCACCTATTGATGATATTTTCTGTGTTGTGAATAACATATATGGTAACTTTTTTGTGTTTTGAACACTATTTATGGTATATATGTGTCATGATATAAACATATATTCAACACAAAAAAATGAGTGGAAAAACATATTACTAGTGTGAAAATGAACGAAACTTATGACTTCTAAACCCGGGCCTCAAAAAATTATATGAACAATAATTTTCATCTATAAATTTAATTTAATAATTATTTAATTTTATAAAATATATTTAAATTATAAAATTATTTATAAAAGTAATTATGGCACCTTAAACTCTTAAAGAGATAATAATCCAAATTAAATATTAGTCGAAAACATATACCAATAAGTTTAATCTTGATCATTTATTTATCTCTTCAGCTATCAATCATTATAACATTCAATGTTCTTTTCATCAATATCTCAAAACTTCAAAATCAAATTGTATTATTATAATTAAAACTTGTAGTAAAAATATAACATTTATTATTTTATGTCATGGTATGAACTTAAAATAAATTTATACAAATTAATGTCATCACATTCATTAAAATTTGGGAAGATGCATGTTAATTAAATTTGCCAAGAGTCCATCTCCAATTCTTGGAAATAACCAATAGTTTGCAAACACTCCATCTCCAACTCTTTGAAATAGATAGGAATTTCTCCACCCACATCTCTCCACCCATATCTCTCCATTATTTATAAACAATATTGCTAAAAACAAAAGAACCAATGCACCACTAAGACGGACCTATCACCATGAATTTTTCATTTCTACAAAGTTGTGATGCATCATCATGAATTTTGCATTTTTGCAAAGCTGTGTGAGGATCTTCTTTATCAATATCAAATTGTATAAATAGCCAATAGTTTCTCCAACCATGTCTCTCTAGCCATGTCTCTCCATTATGTATAAAAATATTGATGAAAGCAATAAAACCAATGTGCCACATCCAAGACTCTGACTTATCACCCTAAATGTTCCATAGCAACGTCTCTCCATTATGTATAAACAATATTGTTGAAAACAATACAACCAATATGCCATGTCCAAGACCCTGACCTATCATTATGATTTTTGCATTTCTTCAAAGCTTTGTGAGGATCATCTTTATTAATATAAAGCGACAATACTTCACTTTTTTTTCCAACAAAAAAATCGTACTTTCCATTCCTTCCATTAGAAAATACATTCTTCAGGTCCCTTGGGCATAATCCGAAAAATGTTGTTCAACAATAGAAATGTTCAGAAACATAGAGCTCTAGGAATAGTTCACAAATAAGTTAATTAATCGGAAGAAACTTAAAAAAATAGAGGATCATAGTGCAATAATTTGAGAAGAGACAAGTGTGCCTCTAAATTTTTCCAGATTCAGAAACCCAGGCTGCAGATTTAGACCCTTTTTGGAAAGATGGTCTATGATTGAGTTGCGTTCCTTGAAAATATGGTTAAAACTGATGACATGAAAATAGTTGATAATTGAGTTAATGTGGTTTGCAAGCTAAACCAAATCAATATCCTTGACTTCCACAAAGTTCTTCATCCAATTGATAACAAGGAGAGAATCACCAAATTCTTGTAAATGAGAGATCCCCCGCTCAATGGATTGACAAATAAGGAGGAATAGGGCCTGAAACTTGACCTAGTTGTTTGTTCCAACACCCAAAGCACCTTTTCCATAGAGAAAATGATTCTTCGATCAAAAGAGAGCAAAACCATCACCGCATGATCTACTCCCATCTTGACCCATGAAAAAAGGATCAGGGGAACCAAATGAGGAAGAAATTGCTCAATATGCCTTACTTTCAGAGGTTTGACAAAATGGTGATAATAACAGAACATAGCATATGCTTGAGCAATAAGATGAGTAGTTTGAGGGGTTGAGCCTTAAAAAACAACATGATTACCAGCCAACCAAATCCCCCAATAAACTAGAAATGGGAGTGATATGAATTATTTGAGATCCGCCAACGGAAAATAATTCCTTGAGCAGGAATCGATCGAGGGAACATTCAACAAATATTTCTTCTTGAAAGCCACTTCAACTTCCTTCCAAACTGATCTGGAAAAGGGACATTCAAGAGAAACATGGACATTTGATTCATCTGCCCCTTTGCATAACAAGCAAATACCTTTCCTGCTCATATTTAGTTTCTACAGATGGTCCAAAGTAAGTACACGATTTGATAACAAAATCCACAAATGGAGGATGCTTTAGGAGGAGTGAAAACCTTCCAAGCCTTCTCCTACCACCATTGCACAACTTGATTTTCACTCCGTAACATAGAATCATATCCTAGACGCACCGAGTAAACTCCACCCGTAGAATTATAGATCAAACCAAGAGAATCCTCTTCCTCCATTAGCCTAATATGGGATTGAATAAGAATTTGATGATAGGATCTCAATGTCTATTCCAAACTCCATCAATTCTTAAATCTTTAGTTGACAACCAACCTTAGTGCCATATGTCGGTATCTTGAGTTTTTGCAATTCTAACCAACGTCGTCCGCCCCTGAGACTGGAGGTGCTCAATCAACTTTGATGGAAGACAATACTTCATTCTACATCCCATAAGGGAATTAGATCCATAAACCATGTTAGAAATCTCACAAGTGGATGTCGGATATCTCCTATGCTCTGGTACTAGATTTATCAATAGATTTGGGTGTTGTATATTTTCATCTAATATTTTTATAGATCTTAGCTACCAGGTGGGCTTCCACTGTTCTGTATAGTCTTCCTAGCTCATCTCATTGTCTACATACTTGCATGAATCCGCTCCATCATACCATTATGTTATCATCATCATGCAGGTTGGCGTTGTGACTCCATAATTGGTATGTACGTGCTCTCTAGTAAAGAAATCTGCAATACAATTCTGAGTTCCTTTGATGCACTTGATCTCAAATTCATACTGAGAAAACATGGCTTCCCATTTGGCAAATTTAGCTTTTGCAGTAGAGTTTCTAATGGGATTTTCCAAAAGAAATTTAATGGATTGGCTGTCTGTTCGGATCAAGAACTTATTCATTAAATGAATTTCAAAATTCTATATAGCATTCAGACAAGCTTTGATTTCCTTATCGATGGTGTGGTACTTCTTTTGTACATCATTCCATATCCCTGAGGCACACCAGACTATTTCTTCATTAGTACCATCACAATTCTTCTAGCACTGTTTTAGTACCGCTGCCCATCCTTCTTCTGATGCATCTGTTTCTAAGATTTTTGTTAGGTTTTCATCTATGACATGTAGTACAGGTAGAGTTTTTACCTTGGTATTTATTCTCCGGACTGCTTCTATGTGCTTCTGCGACCAAGGAGGTGGGCTTGTTCCTAGCCTTTTATTTTGTAGCTTTCTGTCTTGTGCACAATTCTCATAGTAAGCTGCTACATAGTTTAGACATCCTAAAAACCTTTGTAACTGCTTTCTATCCAAAATTACATTTGGAAATTTGTCTGCAAAATCAACAACATGTTGCTGAAATTCTATCTTTCCTTTTTTTATCTTCTATCCCAGAAAATCAATCTCGGTTTGAAATAAATTCATTTTCTTTTCTGACAACACAAATCCATTCTTGTAGAGGACATGAAGCAAAATTCCGAGGTGCTTGATATGTTCTTCAATGGATTTAGAAAATACCAATATGCCATTAATATAAACCATGAGCCAATCCATTTAAGGTTCTAGAACATATTCCATAGTTCTTTGGAATTCAGAAGGGGCATTCTTCAATCCGAAGGGCATTACCTTCCATTCATACTGCCCATGTGGCACATTAAATGCTGTCTTGAACTGATATTCTGGCTTAATCCCAATCTGCCAGAATCCTGATTTTAAATCAAACCTGGAAAATATTTTAGCTCCTACAATTATTTTTATCAAATTTGATTTGTTTGGGATAGGATACCTTAGAGGCTTGTAATTGATTACCATCCTTGGTACTCCTCGTATATGTTCTGAATGTTTGTTCACATAGAAGGCTGAATAGGACCATGGACTCCTTGAGTTATGGATGAGTCCTTTGCTTAACAAGTCTTTAATATCTTTTCTGCAAAGGCTCCTGTATTCTTTATTCATGGGAATTGCCCTGCTTTTGCTTGGGTTGCCTCGATATCCTTCTTTGTATTTAAGGGCTACATAGAATTGCTTTCTATGCCAAAATGCATTTGGGGTGCTATGGCATACCTTGCTTGCATATTCTGTCCCAATCTCCTTGATCCTTTTCTGTTTCTCATGATTTTTTAATTCTTCTTCAATTTTGTGAAGGTTCTTTATCTTTTTTAAAGTCCTAATTTGTTCTCCCTTTTCTTTTATTTGGCTTTTCAAATGCTTTGCAAGATCATGCTCCAAATTCAATATGGAGTGTGTAATTTCCTCTGTCGAAACCAATGGGAGGAAAATATCCTTCTTCCTTATAGTGAAATGATAGACAATGTTCCCTTTATCATCATACTTTACTCCATGGGGAATAGTGGTGGACAGTAGGATTTTTCCTATTACACACTCGTGTGCAAAATCATCTTCGACCAGCAGAAAAATGCAATTTACACAAAAGTTGCTCAGGCATACCTTTCGATGATTGGTTTTGTATTCTATTGCCTTTCTTCCTCCGAAACCTCTGACTGGGGCCTGGCACGGTTCCCAGTAATTTGTATCGACATATTTTCTTTTTAGAAAACACATGTCCGCTCCTGCATCGATTAAAGCTACGGATGTTATTTCATCTTCATGCACCTTGATAATTATTTTCACTGCCGTCTTTTGATTGACGACCATCATAAGGTTCATTTCGTCGTGTTGATGTGGAGGTTCCCTTTGGGAAGATCCAGTTTCTTCTCTTAGTATTTCGACTGCATTTCAGAGTTCTTTAACTTGTACCAACTTCAGATGTTCCTTGTGTAGTGTTTCCAAGTCTATTCTTTGTGGCACTTGGTGCATTTTACTGAGTAGCGGATACACATTTTTATCCATGGTAGGGAGATCTATTGCCTTCCATTTCCACTTATTTTATTCTTTATCTGAATCATCTTGTTCTTCTTCAGAAGTTTGTACATACTTTCTTCTGAATTTTCCTTTGGGGCTTTCTTTGCCTTTTCCCTTCTTATCATCAAGAAATATTTTGTTATAGCTATTTACCAGCTCGTCCTTATCTTTTCATTATTTCATCTGGGCTATCTCCCATTTCATTAGGACCTTTGGATCTTCTTCTGTGTCAGCCATGAAGTAGTTTGCTTCTTCTGACTCTGTTTCTGAAGATGATCCATCTTTGTGATGTTGCTTGGTCCATGCAAAGAATAATCTTTGTTCATCAAAGTGGGGAGAGCTTCTTTATTCATATGTTTCTTGGTCTTCCTCGCATTCTTGGAAAGTTCCTCCACACTTGCATGGCTGATCGTACATTTGCTGGATATGCATAAGTTCAACATCTTCTGTAGAGCTAGTTTCATATTTAGGAATGTCAGAATATATTACCTCTGCATACATCAGGCCTTGGTGTCTAGGCCTCCCTCTTTTGGGGTGGCCTCTGAAGTTATCATCTGTTGGCTTGGATTTAGGGAACATCCTTTCCCTATTTGTCCATGTTCTTGCTCCCCTTTGCTTCCAGTGATAATATTGGGTTGTTTTATGACATTCTGTAGCAGTATGACCTTTTTTTCCACATTAGAAGCATCTAATTTTCCTTTTTTCCCGTTCTTTCCTATATTATGCTTCCTTCTTCTCATGAGATTGACCCTTTTGTTTGTAGTAGGCTTCTTCTATTTGCCACATATTGTTTTGTATTCTTTTGGATCTCTTGGGAAATGGTTTTCATTGTGCTGTCCACTTGGAATGGTGTTTGCTCTTTTTATGTGGAGGTTTTTACGGTTCTATTCCAAACATTCGAAAAACTTCCCTACCCCCACGAAAATAAGAGTTGTGGGTAAGATCCTTTTCAATTTATTTAGCTTCACAATATTGAAGAAATATTTTTTCGGCAGCAACACAGAACTGACCCTATTTATGTCGGGTGAGGTCCTCTTGAAATTTATCTCTAAGCTGTTCTCAGAATCCTGAGGGAAAACCTCCAAAATATTTTTCTTTAAAGAAATTTTCTTCAGTTCTTTCGAACTCAATTTGATAGATGCAACAGATCCATTGCTTGTGGTACCAATGGAATTGGGTAACCGATTTTATGCGGAGCTACAACAAAATCTGTTTATGTTTTTCAGCAATGGTGGCACCATAACCCCAAAATTCTGCAATGATTTTTGCTAAGAGAGCTCCAAGGATGTTGGGCTCATCGTTGCGTGTGCTGTTATGGATTTCCACCTTTTTAGGGGTTGGAAGATGAGTGTTCCACCAAACACCCAAATTTCCATTAAAACAAGAAACAATGATATTTACGGTTTCAACATGGTCATATTTTCCATTTGACATGTAGGATTTGAAACAAACCATCATCTTATTAACCATGTCAATAATTTCAGCTTCATTTTTGTCATCTAAATTCCAGGAATATAAATTCTTTGGGTTATAAGACTCTTGATATCCAGAGTCTTCTTTGTATAGGTCAGGAGGAACAAATTTTCTAGGTTTATTATAGTCCCATCCCGATTCAACAGCCATGAGGGCTACTTCTTTTCCTTAAGGACTGAGATTTGAAGGCCGAATGCTTAAGGAGCTTGTAGAGGGTAGTTCTCCATAACTACCAAGCTTTGATGGATCTATCTTGGGCTTGTTAACATCCTTTTGTATTTTTCCTAGTTTTCTTGTATTTTCATTTAGTTTATCTGCTATGTAGGAAAAGGCATCTCCTACATTTTTATCTAGATCAGAGATAGAATATGTGAGCTCATCATTGAGGGATTCACAAATGGATTTTACCTCTTCAGCAGAGACTGTGGGGTGTTCATGCTTTTGGCCTTCAATCCTGAGATGCTGGATTTCATCATGTATTCTTCTGCAAAGGATTTGCAGAGAGTCGACCTGGTTGGCCCGCGACATTTTATTCTGTAGTTCTATATTTTGGATTTCTAGACCTTTAAGAACCAAGTTTGACCAATTGGTATGTTATGCTTTTTCATTGTTGATTATGATAGTGTCCGTAGGTGCAACACCTTCTTCGTATTCTATCTTAATGGGTCTGAATGGTGGGAAATTGACTTTTGTATAAACTTCTTCTCCTGTTGGAGTCTTCCAGAGGTGTCCTTTTGAGATTCTTTCTCCGTTTGCTTCTAGACCTTTTGGCTCAGGTTGAGGACTAGACTGCATCATAGAAAGAGTCTACTGAAAATCTTTCTTCCATATATAAAAGTATATCCATTGATTTCGGAGGTCCATCTCAAAATTCCATATTTCTGACAATCTTCTTCTTTCTCCTTTGGGGAGGTCTTGATTCCAAAATTCTTCTACTTCTGGATGGGTATTCAGGTCCCAATAAAATAGGTTCTTCATTATCCTATCTTTGGGACCAAGGGATAGTATCCAAACGTGATGGTTTCAAAGATTTATTTCTGGGCCAAAGATGGTTCTTTGATATCTTTGACTGTGCAAAGCTTTAGTCTTAACGGGGGGAGAGCTAATCTTTGCTCTACTTTATATTCCTGCATATCCAACCTATAATGTTCAGCGTTTTCGCTTTCTTTGGCGGGCAGGTCAATCAATTTCTTTGTTTGACTAGACATGGGACAAAATCCAAGTCTTGTGCGATCTAGATGAGATTTTTGAATTGACAATATCTTTTCTAATTGAGATGCCGCATCCATCACCTCATCCTTTTGTATTTCTATTATAGAACTGGATGCTTTCCTGAAATTTTCTTCCCACCAACCAGGGGGAGAAGATGGCATCATCAGTTGTGTTTCATGTGGATATTAGATTAAGGGTGATGGCTCACAAGTTGGATTTGGATAGGGGTATCTTTGAGACATTTTATTTTCTGTGGATGATTCATGATTTGGATATTTTGGGGGTACCATGCATTGGAAGTCAGGACATATGATTGTAAAGGGATATTTAAAGGGACTTTTATATGCATGCAGTTAGGATCCTTAAGCATGGGTTATCTTAGAGAAATTGTTCTCGATAAAGGCTGTTCAGATGGGTTAGTATGGAGGGATCTAGAGCGTATTGGTAGAGTCCCACCACACTAGGCTGTGGATGTGGAAGGTGGAATATACGAAGGGAAAGAAATAACTGCAGAAGAGGATGTTTATCGAATGTCGGAGGTTGTGATGGTCTGGGATGGTGGTTGTTTAGGAGCATCAGTAACCCATTCATGAGTAAAGATGAGCTGATTCCAAGTTGTTTTGGAGGGTACAAGGGCACCGTTTCATGGATGACTTTTAACCAGGACAACAACAGTGTCCTGATCATGGGGTAAGAGTTGATTGATCAGGTTTTTTGTATTAGTGAAACACAGTTCCAGAGAATGATGAATGCGTAAATTGAGTGCACTAGGTTTCATAACAAAACTAGAAGTGAATATTTTGACTTCTAAAACTTTGTGGATCCATGGGTCATTGAGGGAGATATTAAAACCAGGTACGATATCAAGATATTAGATGCCATTGGACAAAGACATCTGCACACCACCTATGATTGCATTCATGAATTTATTATTGCAGTTACCTAGACATCAAACAAGTGCTGTAGCATTTATCCCAGGTCTAACTAAAGGCTCTACTCCAATAAGAGCTTGTCCCAAATTTACAATTTTTTTTCCATATTTCTTTTTATAATATTTGACTTCAGCAGGATCTAGCAGTACGATGGTTTGGCCTACGGAGCTTTTATTAACTGTGACTTCATTGATTCCTTCTCTGAATCTGAATAACTGTATGGATTTTAATTGAAACATAGACTTATCCTTATAGATTTGTTCAACATAAAGACGAGGAAGTTGAAAGGGTTTAGAGGGGTCATTATTTACAAACTCAGAGATTCCATGATTTACCCATTGTACATCTTTACTAGGAAATAATGCATCCATAGAAGAAGACGAATTAGAAGCTTCATTTTCAAATTTGAATTTTAAAGTATCATGGTAGGAAATATGAGAATCCATAATGAACCTAGAAATTCTAATGTCAAATTGATGGATATGATACCAATTTTCTATATAGGGGCCTCTACACCTAGTAGACTGGACGATGTCTCAGCGTTGGGCTTGCTTCTCTCTTTGTTTGAATATCTGCAACTCACGAGCCTGCTACCTTTCTTCGATCACTCCTTAAATTGTTGAACATGCGTGGTGACTCCTCCTTGAGAATTACTTTGCGTTTGAATTCTATTCATGACCAAAATGATGAATCTTGAGAGATAGCTAGGGAATTATAGATTCAGGATTTTGGGTGATACGGCTTAGACAGATTGGAAATAGACAATATTATAACTGGGAATGGTAACTAGAATTTTATTAATCTTTGTAGTGGAAATATTACATGGATTTCATACATAAGACTCAAAGTGTTTTCTAGTGCGATATTATACCTATGAAGGCAATTCACAGAGCATATTCACAACTCTCAGACTCGACCCATAATATTGGACTTTCTGATGCAATGTGTTCAGACTAGGATACACTTGCAGAGCATACTTGACCAAAACTCCTAAATACTCTAGGCTTCTCCTTTTCTCGGATGCAGATCCCAAATGAGAGGGAGAGTCCTTTATTTATAGATCTCAATGAGAGATCCTTCAAGAACATGAAAGCAAGGAATATTTATCAAATCATCCTTAAGATATGATTTTCCGTAATATTCATATGATATGTGGGTCAATCCGCACCAGATGTCGGGGAAGTGCCCTCAGTCTCAAGACAAATGTACGAAAAGAGGAATCTCAAGTCTTTTTAGTATCATACGAAGATCTAAGATCTGACTACAAATTGGATATTTCAGGGAATCCCACATAAACCAATATGAATCTTAAAACAAAGTGGATTTGACCACAAAGTGGAGATTCCAAGGAATCCCACGGAAACCATTATGACTCTTAAAACAAAGTGGAGATGTCAGGGAATCCCACAGAAACCATCATTCAAAGAAATTATAATTAGGACGGTCATATGGCCATTGGATCATATCATCATACGAATGTCCGAACCTCCGTTCATATGATGGGTCCCACATTTTTGTATATGTGCTCCTTACAATAATTCTTTGTCTTTGCCGTGTCTGCACTCAAATATTTATTTTTACTAGCCACTGAAATTTATTATACACAAATGTATGAAGTAGATGTGTATCATCACAAACTTCACTGGTATTCATGTCCTTGACCTTTGAGCATGGGATACAGAACCCGGCGTGCTCGTGCTGTATAATTGTAGGGTCCACTATGCTTTTGCTTAGTCCAAAATCATTCCAACAACAATGTGTCCACTCAGGGATGCCGCCCAACACATTAGTCCGTTGCAATCCAAACTTTATCCGTGTGAAGTACTCCTGGTCCCAGTTATATTTTTTCAGGAGTCGCCACCACAATTTCTTGTACTTCTCATAGTTCACATCAGTGAGGGGGAAATTGAAAGTGGGATTATTCCAGGGCTAGGAAGCTATAGTTCTCATGTGATTGATACCGTAATATTGCTATTGGACATGTTCTCCCACTGACTCAGTACTGACAAGTTTCAAGTATTGAAAATTAGTCTGCAACACATGGGAGGCATCAAAGTCCTGTCTGAGTTTTCGGCCATAAACCATGTTAGAAATCTCATAGGTGGATGTCGGATATCTCCTGTGCTCTGGTACTAGATTTATCAACATATTTGGGTGTTGTATATTTTCATCTAATATTTCTGTAGATCTTAGCTTCCAGGTGGGATTCCACTGTTCTGTATAGTCTTCCCATCTCATCTCAACATCTACATACCTGCATTAATACGCTCCATCGTATCATTATGTTATCATCATCATGCAGGTTGGGGCCGTGACTCCGTAATTGGTCTGTAGGTGCTCTCTAGAATATAAATCTGCAATACAATTCCTATTTCCTTTGATGTGCTTGATCTCAAATTCATACTGAGAAAACATGGCTTCCCATCTGACAAACTTAGCTTTTGTAGTAGAGTTTCTGATGGGATTTTCCAAAACAAATTTCATGGCTTGGCCGTCTATTTGGATCAGGAACTTCTTATTCATTAAACGAATTTCAAATTTATGTATAGCATTCATACAAGCTTTGATTTCCTTATCGATGGTGTGGTACTTCTTTTGTGCATCATTCCATAGCACCGATGCATACCAAACTATTTCTTCATCAGTACCATCACAATTCTTCCGAAAATGTTTTAGTACCGCTCCCCATCCTTCTTTTGATGCATCTGTTTCTAATATTTTTGTTAGGTTTTCATCTATGACATGCAATACAAGTAGATTTTTTACCTTGGTATTTATTATTCGGACTGCTTCTCTATGCTTTAGCGACCAAGGAGGTGGGCTTGTTCCTAGCCTTTTATTTAGCAGCTTTCTTTCTTGTGCACAATTCTCATAGTAAGATGCTACATAGTTTAGACATCCTAAAAAATTTGTAATTGCTTTTTATCCAGAATTACATTTGGAAATTTTTCTGCAAAATCAATAGCACATTGCTAAACTTCTATCTTTCCATTTTTTATATTCTATCCTAGAAAATCAATCTCAGTTTGGAATAACTTCATTTTCTTTTCTGACAACACAAATCCATTCTTGTAGAGGACATGAAGCAAAATTATGAGGTGCTTGATATGTTCTTCAATGGATTTAGAAAATACCAATATGTCATCAATATAAACCATGAGCCAATCCATATAAGATTCTAGAATAGATTCCATAATTATTTGGAATTCAGAAGGGGAATTCTTCAATTCGAAGGGCATTACCTTCCATTCATACATCCCATGTGGCTCATTAAATGTTGTCTTGAACTAATCTTCTGGATTAATCCCAATTTGCAGAATCCTGATTTTAAATAAAACTTGGAAAATATTTTAGCTCCTGTAATTCTTTTTATCAAATCTGATTTGTTTGGTATAGGATAGCTTACCCATTCCAAAGCATCATTTAGAGGCTTGTAATTAATTACCATCCTTGGTACTCCTCGTATCTGTTCTGAATGTTTGTTCACATAGAAGGATGAACAAGACCATGGACTCCTTGAGTTATGGATGGGTCCTTTGCTTAACAAGTCTTTAATATCTTTTCTGCAAAGGCTCTTGTATTCTTTATTCATGGGAATTGCCCTGCTTTTGCTTGGGTTTCCTTAGTATCCTTCTTTGTATTTAAGGCCTACTGAGAATTCCTTTCTATGCCAAAATGCATTTGGGGTGCTATGGAATACCTTGCTTGCATAAATTTCTATCCCAATCTCCTTGATCCTTTTCTGTTTCTTAGGAGTTTTTAATTCTTCTTCAATTTTGTGAAGGTGCTTATGTTTTTTATGGCCCTAATTTGTTCTCCCTTTTCTTTTATTTGGATTTTCAAATGATTTAAAGGATCATGCTCCAAATTCCATATGGAGAGTGTAATTTCCTCTGTTGAAACCAACGGGAGGAAAATATCCTTCTCCCTTATAGTGAAATGATAGACAACGTTCCCTTTATCATCATACTTTACTCCATGGGGAATAGTGGTGGAAAACAGGCTTGTTCCTATTACACACTTGTGTGCAAAATCATCTTCGACCAGCAACGAAAATGCAATTTACACAAAAGTTGCTCAGGCATACCTTTCGATGACTGGTTTTGTGTTCTACTACCTTTCTTCCTCCGAAACCTCTGATTGGGGTCTAGAATGGTTCAGAGTAATTTGTATCGACATATTTTCTTTTTAGAAAACACATGTCCACTCCTGAATCGATCAAATCTATGGCTGTTATTTCACCTTCAGGAACCTTGATATTTATTTTCCATACCGTCTTTTGATGGACGGTCATCATAAGGTGCATTTCGTCCTATTGAGGTGGCGGTTCCCTTTGGGAAGATCCAGTTTCTTCTCGTAGTCTTTTGACTGCATTTTGGAGTTGTTTAAATTCTTGTACTAGCTTCATATGTTCCTTGTGTAGTGTTTCCAAGTCTATTATTTGTGGCTCTTGGTGCATTTTCCCGAGTAGTGGATACACATTTTTCTCCATGGTAGGGAGATCTGTTGCTTTCCATTTCCACTTATTTTCTTCTTTATCTGAATCATCTTGTTCTTCTTCAAAATTCTGTACATACTTTCTTTTGAATTTTCCTTTGGGGATTTCTTTTCCTTTTCCATTCTTCACACCAAGAAATATTTTGTTAAAGTTGTTTACTAGCTCGTCCTTATCTTTTCCTTCTTTCATCTGAGGTATCACCCGTTTCATTAATCCCTTTGGATCTGCTTCTGTGTTAGCCATGAAGCAGTTTGCTTCTTCTTACTATGTTTCTGAAAATGATCCATCTTTGTGATGTTGCTTGGTCCATGCAGAGAATAATCTTTGTCCACCAGAGTGGGGAGAGCATCCTGATTCATATGTTTCTTGGTCTTCCTGGCATTGTTGGCAAGTTCCTCCACACTTGCATGGCCTATCGTAAATTTGTTGGATATGCATAAGTTCATCATCTTATGCAAAGCTAGATTCATATTTAAGAATGTCTGAATCTATTACCTCTGCCTACATAGGGCCTTGGTGTCTAGGATTCCCTCTTCTGGGGTGGCCTCTGAAGTTATCATCCATTGGCTCGGATTTAGGTAACATCCTTTCCCTATTTTTTCGTGTTCGTTCTCCCCTTTGCTTCTAGTGATAATCTTGGGTTTTTTATGACATTCTGGAGCAATATGACGTTTTCCACAGTATAAGCATCTGATTTTCCTTTTTTTTGGCTTCTTTCCTGTATTCTACTTCTTTCTTCTCATGAGATCGACCCTTTTGTTTGAAGTAGTTTTTTTTTCTGTTTACCACATATTGTTTTGTCTTGTTTTGGATATCTTGTGAAATGGTTTTCGTTGTGCTGTCCACTTGGAATGGTGTTTTCTCTTTTTATGTGGAGGTTTTTGCGGTTCTATTTCGAACATTCGACAAACTTCCCTACCCCCACGAAAAGAAGAGTTGTGGGTAATATCCTTTTTAATTTGTTTAACTTCACAATACTGAAGAAATATTTTTTCGGAAGCAACAAGGAACTGACCCCATGTATATTGGGTGAGTTCCTCTTGAAATTTATCTCTAAGCTGTTCTCGAAATCCTGAGGGAAGACCTGCAAAATATTTTTCTTTAAAGACCTTTTCTTCAGTTCTATTGAACTCAATTTGATAGATGCGGAAGATCCATTGCTTGTGGTACCAATGGAATTGAGAAACCGATTTTATGCAAAGCCGCAACAAAATTTGTTTATGTTTTTCAACAATGGTGGTGCCATAGCGACATAATTTTGCAATGAATTCTGCTAAGAGAGCTCCAAGGATGTTGGGATCATCGTTGCTTTTGTTGTTCTGGATTTACACCTTCTTAGGGGTTGGAAGATGAGTGTTCCACCAAACACCCAAATTGCCATTAAAACCAAAAACAATGATATTTACGACTTCAACATGGTCATATTTTCCAGTTGACATGTAGGCTTTGAAATAAACCATCATCTTATTAACCATGTCAAGAATTTCAGCTTCATTTTTGTCATCTAAATTCCAGGAATATAAATTCTTTGGGTTATAAGACTCTTGATATCCAGAGTCTTCTTTGTATAGGTCAGGAGGAACAAATTTTCTAGGTTTATTATAGTCCCATCCTGATTCAACAACCATGAGGGATACTTATTTTCCTTTAGGACTGGGATTTGAAGGTTGAATGCTCAAGCAGCTTGTAGAGGGTAGTTCTCCATAACTACCAAGCTTTGATGGATCTATCTTGGGCTTGTCAGCATCCTTTTTTATTTTTCCCAGTTTTCTTGTATTTTCATTTAGTTTATCTGCTATGTAGGAAAGGGCATCTACTACATTTTTATCTAGATCATAGATAAAATTTGTGAGTTCATATTTGAGGGATTCACAAATAGATTTTATGTCTTCAGTAGATACTAGGGGGTGTTCATGCTTTTGTCCTTCAATCCTGAGATGCTAGATTTCATCATGTATTCTTCTGCAAAGGATTTGCAAAGAGTTGACTTGGCTGACCCGCAAAATTTTATCCTGGATTTCTATATTTTGGATTGCTAGACCTTTAAGAGCCAAGTTTGACCAATTGGCCAGTTCTGCTTTGTCATTCTTGATTATGACAAGGGCTACAGGTGCAAAAAATTCTTCATATTCTATCATAATGGGACTGAATGGTGGGAAATTGAATTATGTATAAACTTCTTCTCCTGTTGGAGTCTTCCAGTGGTGTCCTTTTGAGGTTCTTTCTCCTTTTGCTTCTAGACGTTTTGGCTCAAGTTGAGGACTAGACTGCATCGTAGCAAGAGTCTGCTGGAGTTGTTTCTTCCATTCATAAAAGGATATCCATTGATTTCAA
This sequence comes from Larix kaempferi, assembly GCA_027924585.1. Taxonomy (NCBI): domain Eukaryota; kingdom Viridiplantae; phylum Streptophyta; class Pinopsida; order Pinales; family Pinaceae; genus Larix; species Larix kaempferi. The sequence goes on along the minus strand of BSBM01000407.1, from coordinate 13,650,821 downwards.
AGGTCCATCTCAAAATGCTATCTTTCTGATAGTATTCTTCTTTCTCCTTTGGGGAGATCTTGATTCCAGAATTCTTCTGCTTCTGGATGGGTATGCAGGTCCCAATAAAATAGTTTCTTCATTATCCTATCTTTAGGATCAAAGGGAGAGTATCCAAACTTGATGGTTTCAAATATTTCTTTCTGGGCCAATGATGGTTCTTTGATATCTTTGACTGTGCAAAGCTTTAGTCTTAACGAGAGGAGAGCTAAGCTTTTCTCTACTTTATATTGCTGGATAGCCAACCTATAATGTTCATCCTTTTCCCTTTCTTTGGCAGGAAGGTCAAACAATTGCTTTGTTTGGATAGACATGGGACATAATCCAAGTCCTATGCGATCTAGATGATATTTTTGAATTGACAAAATCTTGTCTAATTGAGATGTAGCATCCATCAACTCGTCCTTTTGTATTTCTATTATAGAACTGGATGCTTTCTTGAAATTTTATTCCCACCAACCAGGGGAAAAAGAGGCCATCATTAGTTGTGTTTCATGTGGATATTGGCTTAAGGGTGATGGCTCACAATCTGGATTTGGATAGGGGTATCCTTGAGACATTTTATTTTATGTGGATGATTCATGATTTGGATATTTTGGGGGGTACCATGCATTGACAATCAGGACATATGATTGTAAAGGGGATACTTACAAGGACTTTTATATGCATGCAGTTAGGATCCTTAAGCATGGTTTCTATGAGAGAAGTTGTTCTCGATAAAGGCTGTTCAAATGGGTTAGTATGGAGGGATCTGGAGCGTATTGGTAGAATCCTTGGTAGAGTCCCACCATGCTAGTTTGTGGATGTGGAACGTGGAACATACGAAGAGAAAGAAATAACTGCAGAGGAGGATGTTTCTCGAATGTCGGAGGTTGTGATGGTCTGGGATGGTGGTTGTTTAGGAGCGTCAATAACCCATTTAGGAGGAAAAGTGAGCTGATTCCAAGTTATTTTTGAGGGTACAAGGGAATCGTTTCATGGATCACTTTTAACCAGGACATCACCAATGCCCTGATCACGGTGTAAGAGCTGATTGATTGGGTTTTGTGTAATGGTGAAACACAATTCCAGATAATGATGAATGTGTAAATTGAGTGCACCGGGTTTCATATCAAAACCAGAAGTGAATATTTTGACTTATAAAACTTTGTGGATCCATGGGTCATTGAGGGGGATATTAAAACTGGGTACGATATCAATATATTGGATGCCATTGGGAAAAGGCATCTGCACACCACCTATGATTGCATCCATGAATTTATTATGGTGGTTATCTAGACAACAAAAAAGTTTTGTAGCATTTATCCCAGGTCTAACTAGAGGATCTACTCCAATAAGAGGTGGTCCCAAATTTACAATTTTTTTCCCATATTTCTTTTTGTAATATTTGACTTCAACAGGATCTAGAAGTCCGAGGGTTTGGACTAGTGAGATTGTATTAACTGTGACTTCACTGACTCCTCTGAATTTGAATAACTATTTGGATTTTAAATGAAACATGGACATATCGTTATAGATTTGTTCAACAGAAAGACGAGGAAGTTGAAAGGGTTAGAGGGGTCATTATTTACAAACTCATAGCTTCCATGATTTACCCACTGTACATCTTTACTAGGAAATAATGCATGCATAGAAGAAGAAGAAGTAGAAGCTTCTTTTTCGGATTTGAATTTTAAAGTATCATTGTAGAAAATATGAAAATCCATAATGAACCTGGAAATTCTGATGTCGAATTGATAGCTCTGATACCAATTTTCTATGCAGGGGCCTCTACACCTGGTTGACTGGATGATGTCTCAGCGCTGGTCTTGCTTCTCTCTTTGTCTGAATATCTACCACTCACAAGCCTGCTACCTTTCTTCGATAACTCCTTAAATTGTTGAACATGCGCGACGAATTCTCCTTGAGTCTTACTTTGCGACTAACTTCTATTCATGACCAAAATGATGAATCTCGCGAGATAGATAGGGAATTATAGATCCGAGATTTTGGGTGATACAGATTAGACAGACCAGAAATAGACAATCTCAAAACTCGAAATGGTACCCATAATTTTATTAATCTTTGCAGTGGAAATATTAGAGGGATTTCATACATAAGACTCATAGTGTTTTCTAGTGCGATATTATACCTATGAAGGCATTTCATAGAGCATATTCACAACTCTCAGACTTGAATCCTAATATTGGACTTTATGATGCAATGTGTTCAGACTAGGCTGCACTTGCAGAGCATACTTGACCAAAACTCCTAAAGACTCTAGGCTTCTCCTTCTCTCAGATGCCGATCCCAAATGAGAGCGAGATCCCTTTATTTATAGATCTGGATGAGAGATCCTTCAAGAAAACGAACGCAAGGAATCTTTATCAAATTTTCCTTAAGATCTGCTTTTTCGTAATATTCATCTGAGATGTGGGTCGATCCGCACCACATGTCGGGGAAGTGCCCCAAGTCTCAAGACAAATGTATGAAAAGAGGAATCTCAAGTCTTTTCAGTATCATACGAAGATCTCATATATGACCACAAAGTGGAGATTTCGGGGAATTCCACAGAAACCATTATGACTCTTAAAACAAAGTGGATCTGACCACAAAGTGGAGATTTCAAGGAATCCCACGGAAACCATTATGACTCTTATTTAAAAAAGTGGAGATTTAAGGGAATCCCACGAAAACCATCATTCAAAGAAATTATAATCAGGACGGCCATATGGCAAGTGGATCATATCATCATACGGATGTCCAAACCACCGTTCATATGATGGGTCCCATATTTTTGTATATGTGCTCCTTACATAAATTCTATGTCTTTGCCATGTCTGCACTCGAATCTTTATTTTTACTAGCCTATGTATGAATTAGATGTGTATCATCACAAACTTTGTTGGCATTCATGTCCCTGACCTTTGAGCATGGGATACATAACCTGGCGTGCTCATGATGTATAATTGTAGGGTCCACTCTGCTTCTTCTTATTTCAAAATCATTCCACCAACAGTGTGTCCACTCAGGGATGCCGCCCAACACATGAGTCCATTGCAATCCAAAATTTATCTGTGTGAAGTACTCCTGGTCCTGGTTATCATTTTTCAGGAATTGCCACCACAATTTCTTGTACTTCTCATAGTTCACTTCAGTGAGGGGTAAATTGAAAGTGGGATTATTCGCGGGCCAGGAAACTAAAGTTCACATGTGATTGATACAGTAATATTGTTGTTGGACCTATCCTCCCACTGAATATGTACTGATAAGTCTGAGATTCTGAAAATTAGTCAGCAACACATGGGAGGCATCAACGACCTGTCTAAGTTGTCGACCATAAACCATGTTAGGAATCTCACAGGTGGATGTCGATATCTCCTTTGCTCTGGTACTATATTTATCAACAGATTTGGGTGGATGTCGATATCTCCACTGTTCTGTATAGTCTTCAGAACTCATCTCATCATCTACATACCTGCATGAATCCGCTCCATCATACCATTATGTTACCATCATCATGCAGGTTGGGGCCGTGACTTCGTAATTGGTCTATAGGTACTTTATAGTAAGGAAATCTGCAATACAATTCCGAGTTCCTTTGATGTGCTTGATCTCAAACTCATACTGAGAAAACATGGCTTTCCATCTGGAAAAATTATCTTTTGCAGTAGAGTTTCTGATGGGATTTTCCAAAACAAATTTCATGGCTTGGTTGTTTGATCGGATCATGAAATTCTTATTCATTAAATGAATTTAAAATTTATTTATAGCATTCAGACAAGCTTTGATTTCCTTATCAATGGTGTGGTACTTTTTCTGTGCATCATTCCATAGCCCCAAGGAATACCAGACTATTTCTTCATCAGTACCATCACAATTCTTCTGGCACTGTTTTAGTACCGCTCCCCATCCTTCTTCTGATGCATCTGTTTCTAATATTTTTGTTAGCTTTTCATCTAGGACATGCAGTATAGGTAGAGTTTTTACCTTGGTCTTTATTCTTCGTACTGCTTCTATGTGCTTCTACGACCAAGGAGGTGGTCTTGTTCCTAGCCTTTTATTTAGCAACTTTTTGTCTTGTGCACAATTCTCATAGTAAGCTGCTACATAGTTTAGACATCCTAAAAGCCTTTGTAACTGCTTTTTATCCAGAATGACATCTGGAAATTTGTTTTCAAAATCAACAGCATGTTGTTGAACTTCTATCTTTCCATTTTTTATCTTCTGTCCCAGAAACTCAATCTCGGTTTGGAATAACTTCATTTTCTTTTCTGAGAACAAAAATCCATACTTGTAGAGGACATGAAGCAAAATTATGAGGTGCTTGATATGTTCTTCAATGGATTTAGAAAATACCAATATGCCATCAATATAAACCATGAGCCAATCCATATAAGGTTCTAGAACAGATTCCATAATTCTTTGGAATTTAGAAGGGGCATTCTTTAACCCGAAGGGAATTACCTTCCATTCATAATTCCCATGTGGCACATTAAATGATGTCTTGAACTGATATTCTGGCTTAATCCCAATCTGCTAGAATCTTGATTTTAAATCAAACTTGGAAAATATTTTAGCTCCTGCAATTCTTTTTATCAAATATGATTTGCTTGGGATAAGATACCTTACCCATTCCAAAGCGTCATTTAGAGGCTTGTAATTGATTACCATCCTTGTTACTCCTCGTATTTGTTCTTAATGTTTGTTCACATAAAAGGATGAACAAGACCATGGACTCCTTGAATTATGGATGAGTCCTTTGCTTAACAAGCATTTAATCTCTTTTCTGCAAAGGCTCCCGTATTCTTTATTCATGGGAATTTCCTTGCTTTTGCTTGGGTTGCCTCGATATCCTTCTTTGTATTTAAGGCCTACCCATAATTTCTTTCTATGCCAAAATGCATTTGGGGTGCTATGGAATACCTTGCTTGCATATTCTGTCCCAATCTCCCTGATCCTTTTCTGTTTCTCATGAGTTTTTAATTCTTCTTCAATTTTGTGAAGGTGCTTTATCTTTTTTATGGCCCTAATTTTTTCTCCCTTTTCTTTTATTTGGATTTTCAAATGCTTTGCAATATCATGCTCCAAATTCCATATGGAGAGTGTAATTTCCTTTGTCGAAACGAATGGGAGGAGAATCTATTTCTTCCTTATAGTGAAATGATAGCCAACGTTCCCTTTATCATCATACTTTACTCCATGGGGAATAGTGGTGGACAACAGGCTTGTTCCTATTACACACTCGTGTGCAAAATCATCTTCGACCAATAGAAAAAATGCAATTTATACAAAAGATGCTCATGCATACCTTTCCATGATTGGATTTGTATTCTACTGATTTTCTTCCTTCGAAACCTTTGACTAGGGCCTGACACAATTCCCAGTAATTTGGATCGACGTATTTTCTTTTTAGAAAACACATGTCCGCTCCTGAATTGGTCAAAGCTAGGGATTTTATTTCATCTTCATGCACCTTGATAGTTATTTTCATTACCGTCTTTTGATGGATGGCCATCATAAGGTGAATTTCGTCCTGTTGAGGTGGCAGTTCCCTTTGGGAAGATCCAGTTTCTTCTCTTAGTCTTTCGACTGCATTTCAGAGTTCTTTAACTTCTTGTACCAACTTCAGATGTTCCTTGTGTAGTGTTTCCAAGTATATTCTTTGTGGCTCTTGGTGCATTTTCCTGAGTAGTGGATACATATTTTTCTCCATGGTAGGGAGATCTACTGCTTTCCATTTCCACTTATTTTCTTCTATATCTGAATCATCTTGTTCTTCTTCAAAAGTCTATACATACTTTCTTTTGAATTTTCCTTTTGGGCTTTCTTTGCCTTTTCCCTTCTTATCATCAATAAATATTTTGTTAAAGCTATTTACCAACTCGTCCTTATCTTTTCCTTATTTCATTTGGGCTATCGCTCATTTCATTAGGACCTTTGGATCTTCTTATGTGTTAGCCATGCTGCAGATTGCTTCTTCTGACTATGTTTCTGAAGATGATCCATCTTTGTGATGTTGTTTGGTCCATGCAGAGAATAATCTTTGTTCATCAGAGTGGGGAGAGCTTCCTAATTCGTATGTTTCTTGGTCTTCCTAGCATTCTTGTAAAGTTCCTCCACACTTGCATGTCCTATCGTACATTTTATGGATATGCATAAGTTCAACATCTTCTGCAGAACTAGATTCATATTGAGGAATGTATGAATCTATTACCTCTGCATACATCAGGACCTAGTGTCTAGGATTCCGTCTTCTGGGGTGGCCTCTAAAGTTATCATCTATTGGCTCGGAATTAGGGAACATCCTTTCCCTATTTGTCCATGTTCTTGCTCCCCTTTGCTTCCTGTGATGATCTTGGGTTTTTTTATGACATTCTGGAGCAGTATGACCTTCTTTTCCACATTAGAAGCATCTGATTTTCCTTTTTTCCGGTTCTTTCCTGTATTTTTCTTCTTTCTTATCATGAGATGGACCCTTTTGTTTGTAGTAGGATTCTTCTGTTTCCCACATATTGTTTTGTCTTCTTTTGGATCTCTTGTGAAATGGTTTTCATTGTGATTTCCACTTGGAATGGTGTTTGCTCTTTTTATGTGGAGGTATTTGCGGTTCTATTTTGAACATTCGACAAACTTCCCTACCCCCACAAAAATAAGAGTTGTGGGTAAGATCCTTTTCAATTTGTTTAGTTGCAGAACACTGAAGAAATATTTTTTCGGCAGCAGCACCCAACTGACCCCATGTATGTTGGGTGAGGTCCTCTTGAAATTTATCTCTAAGTTGTTCTTAGAATCCTGAGAGCAGACCTGCAAAATATTTTTCTTTAAAGACATTTTCTTTAGTTCTATCGAACTCAATTTGATAGATGCGGCAGATCCATTGCTTGTGGTACCAATGGTATTGGGTAACCGATTTTAGGAGGAGCTAAGATAAAATTTGTTTATGTTTTTCAGCAATGGTGGCACCATAGCCACAAAATTCTGCAATGATTTCTGCTAAGAGATCTCCAAGGATGTTGGGCTCATCGTCACATGTGTTGTTATGGATTTCCACCTTTTGAGGGGTTGGAAGATGTGTGTTCCACCAAACACCAAAATTGAAATTAAAACCAGAAACAATGATATTTACGGCTTCAACATGGTCATATTTTCCAGTTGACATGTAGGCTTTGAAACAAACCATCATGTTATTAACTATGTCAATAATTTTAGCTTCATTTTTGTCATCTAAATTCCAGGAATAGAAATTATTTGGGTTATAAGACTCTTGATATCCAGAGTCTTCTTTGTATAGGTCAGGAGGACAAATTTTCTAGTTTTATTATAGTCCCATCTTGATTCAACAACCACGAGGGTTACTTCTTTTCCTTCAGGACTGGGATTTGAAGGCTGAATGATCAAGGTGCTTGCATAGGGTAGTTCTCCATAACTACCAAGATTTGATGGATCTATCTTGGGATTGTCAACATCCTTTTGTATTTTTCCCAGTTTTCTTGTAATTTCATTTAGTTTATCTACTATGTAGGAAAATGCATCTCCTACATTTTTATCTAGATCAGAGATAGAATCCGTGAGCTCATCTTTGAGGGATTCACAAATAGATTTTACCTCTTCAGTAGAGACTGGGGGGTGTTCATGATTTTGTCCTTCAATCCTGAGATGTTGGATTTCATCATGTATTCTTTTGCAAAGGATTCGTAGAGGGTCGACCTGGCTGACCCACGACATTTTATTCTGGAATTCTATATTTTGGATTGCTAGACCTTTAAGAGCCAAGTTTGACCAATTGCCCTGTTCTAATTTGTCATTGTTGATTATGACAAGGGCCGCAGGTGCAACACCTTCTTTGTATTCTAGCTTAATGGGTGTGAATGGTGGGAAATTGACTTTTTTATGAACTTCTTCTCCTGTTGGAGTCTTCCAGAGGTGTCCTTTTGAGGTTCTTTCTCCTTTTAATTCTAGACGTTTTAGCTCAGGTTGAGGACTAGACTGCATCATAGAAAGAGTCTGCTGGAACTCTTTGGCTTCCACTCATAAAAGGATATCCATTGATTTCGGAGGTCCGTCTCAAAATTCCATCTTTCTGACAGTCTTCTTCTTTCTTCTTTGGGGAGGTCTTGATTCCAGAATTCTTCTGCTTCTGGATGGGTATGCAGGTCCCAATAAAATTGGTTCTTTATTATCCTATCTTTGGGATCAAAGGGAGAGTATCCAAACTTGATGGTTTCAAAGATTTCTTTCTGGGCCAAAGATGGTTCCTTGATATATTTGACTGTGCAAAGATTTAGTCTTGATGAGGGGAGAGCTAATCTTTGCTCTACTTTATATTGCTGCATAGCCAACCTATAATGTTTAGCCTTTTCGCTTTCTTTGGCGGGAAGGTCAAGCAATTGCTTTGTTTGGATAGACATGGGACATAATCCAATTCTTGTGCGATCTAGATGAGATTTTTGAATTGACAGGATCTTGTCTAATTGAGATGTAGCATCCATCACCTCGTCCTTTTGTATTTCTATTATAGAACTGGATGCTTTATTGAAATTTTCTTCTCACTATCTAGGGGGAGAAGAGGCCATCATTAATTGTGTTTCATGTGGATATTGGCTTAAGGGTGATGGATCACAATCTGGATTTGGACATGGGTATCTTTAAGACATTTTAATTTCTTTGGATGATTCATGATTTGGATATTTTGGGGGGTACCATGTATTGGCAGTCATGACATATGATTGTAATGGGATATTTATAGGGACTTTTATATGATGCAGTTAGGATCCTTAAGCATGGGTTCTCTGAGAGAAGTTGTTCTAGATAAAGGTTGTTCAGATGTGTTAGTATGGAGGGATCTAGAGCGTATTAGTAGATTCACTGGTAGAGTCCCACCACGCTGGGCTGTGGATGTGGAAGGTGGAACATACAAAGTTAAATAAATAATTGCAGAGGAGGATGTTTCTCGAATGTCAGAGGTTGTGATGATCTGTGATGGTGGTTGTTTAGGAGCATCAATAACCCATTCAAGAAAAAATATGAGCCGATTCCAAGTTAATTTGGGGGATACAAGGGCACCATTTCATGGATCACTTTTAACTAGGAAATCAACAGTGTCCTGATCACGAGGTAAGAGCTAATTGATCGAGTTTTCTGCATTGGTGAAACGTAGTGCCAGAGAATGATGAATTCAAAAATTGAGTGCACAGGGTTTCATATCAAAACAAGAAGTGAAGATTTTGACTTCTATAACTTTGTGGATCCATGTGTCATTGAGGGAGATATTAAAACCGGGTACGCTATCAAGATATTGGATGCCATTGGACAAAGGAATTTGCACACCACCTATGATTGCATCCATGAATTTATTATGGCGGTTATCTAGACAACAAACAAGTGCTTTAGCATTTATCCCAGGTCTAACTAAAGGCTCTACTCCAATAAGAGCTCGTCCCAAATTTACAATTTTTTTTCCATATTTCTTTTTTCAATATTTGACTTCAGCAGGATCTAGAAGTCCGAGGGTTTGGCCTACTGAGCTTGTATTAACTGTGACTTCACTGACTCCTTCTCTAACTCTGAATAACTGTCTGAATTTTAAATAAAACATAGAGATATCCTTATAGATTTGTTCAGTAGAAAGACAAGGAAGTTGAAAGGGTTTAGAGGGGTCATTATTTACAAACTTAGAGCTTCCATGATTTACCCATTGTACATCTTTACTAGGAAATAATGCATCCATAGAAGAAGAAGCAGAAGCTTCATTTTCAGATTTGAATTTTAAAGTATCATTGTAGGAAATATGAGAATCCATAATGAACCTGGAAATTCTGATGTTGAATTGATGGCTCTGACATCATAGATTTTCCATTGCAAACTTTTTAGGCAAGGCAGCGACCAATCATAGGAAGCACTTTGGTCATAGCTTTCCAATGGTTGGAAAGTTGGAGAATAGGATTGGAATGTTGTCTAATCCAGTCGATGATGGAACCATGGGCAATGTACATATCCACCATAATGGATTTCTACAAACCCTCATGAGACATAAAATTCCACAAAGATTTATCTACGAGAACTTGATTAAAAATTAGGATATGTTTTAGTCCCCAACCTCCACATGATTTAGGGATAGCAATCTGTTTCCATTTCACTAGGCAGAACCCTTAATACTCACTTTGACCACGCCACAAGAAATTAATACATAGCTTCCGAATACGGTCAAGGATTGCTTTAGGAATATGATCCATAAGGTGCCAATAAATAAGAATGGCCTCCAAAACATATTTGATCAACACAAGTCTGCCACCCCTAGAAATCCATTTGTTGCACCACAAGTTTTTCATGGCTTTGATTCTGACGACAGACATCGTTGAATATTGCACAAAAAATTGACATGCTAGATAACATTGTTATATGCATGGTTGAGAAAGAAGTGTAAATCCGTACTCAACAGGGAGCTAACATATTACACTTTTTTATTTCTTCAAAAAACATTATTTTATATTTCCAACAAAAAATTTAAAGACATTCTTTAACGATCACATATCATATGAATCTGTAGGATCATTTAGTAGAAATAAAAAATATTTCACTGCCTAAATGCTTCTTCCACCAGATCTTCACTAATTTCTTAAAAAGATCTAAAAAATGGAGTTTTGTCCACCCAAAAAGATATAGAAAACACATTACATAATAGCCTGTAGAAAACACAAACTATAAAACTTTAAATATCATGGAACGATAAATACTTGGTTATAAACAGAATCCCTCCCCTTACTTCATCTTTAGAAACCTGATAAAGAGGAGGCTAGATAAATCTTCTTTGAAAAGTGAATCTGCATGCTCATTAAACTGCTTGTAAATATGCACAAATGAGATTGAATGGAAAAGGCTAAAAAGTTCTCTTATATGCAAAGCCAGATTATAAAGTCCATATCTTTGGATCTAGTTCTCTCCATTCATCCAAGGTATATCAAGTTTTGAGTCTCCAAGTACTTGCAATGTATGGATTCCTTTACATATGTTAGCCTTTACATATAACTTTCCTATATTATTTGACCCTCCTCCTAAGAAAACCTTTCCAACAAAATATTCATTATTAGATAAATGTAGGACATAACCAACACCACATTTAATAAAATAAGAAAATATTAAGTAAATACAATTTTTCCAATATCAACTCTAATCTAAAATTAAAAACCAAAAAGATATATCTTACAATTAATTCAAACAAAAAAAATAATGAAACTTGGATTAAGTTGCCATGCATTTGAGAGGTAAGCCATTATTAAACTAAGGAAAATTTTAGGGGCAAAATTTAGCCCATGAGCTAATTTTAGGGTTTTTGTTTTGTTTTGTTTGTTTCTTTGTTTGTTTTTCCGAAAAAAGATTCACCAATTTCCATTTTTTTTCTAAAGGGATTTGCCCAAATTCCATGGGATAAAATTATTTTACTCTAAAAATTGCCAAAATTTCCCCAAAAGTATTTAAAATCCTTAGAAATTTGAATTTTTTTTTCAAAAATTGCCAAACAATTTATGTTTGGAATTGTAAGAATTAGTAAGATTCGTCAAAGTTTCAGCACTTTTAAAAATTATGGATCCTTAAAATTTTCCCTGCATTAAACTAGGTATTTTCATACAATGGATTTGAAGTTTGAACACATACTAAGGATTAACATATTAAATCTATATAGATCCATCTTAACTCTACCAAACGAATTAAGGGATCAAATCCCTTGAGGTGCAAGATTCTTTGTTGTATTTATGGTAGCAAGGCCACACCTGCTTTGTATATGAGGTTCCAACCATTTCCCGGACACTTGTTGTAACTTGTTCACTTAATAAAGACTTGACGGGTGCCTGGTTTGGGAACTTGCACAATATCTTCTGTTGTGGTTTGGTCTCTTGTTTAACTGTTGAATTATCTAGGTAAGTTCACACACACATAATAATCTAAGTCCAAATGAAGGTTGGTAAGGTTGTTGAGCACGGTTGGCTCAAGCAATAGGTCGTTCATAGTTCACCGGAGAGTAACCTCGGGTAACCAAGTCCTCAGGACGGAACTCAGGTCATGCCACATGATCACCGAAGTTCAACACTAAATATTTGGGGTTATGATAGATGGTATCAGAGTTGAAACAACTTGGGAGCAAGCCCATTGAATATTTTGGCACCAATAAGCAAAGGGTGTGAAACAAAACATTGCACTGGGATGAATTTGGGCATATGAAGCGTTCAACAGCAAAAGTGTGCACACAAAACAACGCACCCATGATGCAGCATGTTGTGAGAGGTGCGCCCAATAAAAAGTGTGCTCGAGACATAGCATGTCGGGAGAGGTTCTCTTGGAACAAAACGAGGTTGGGACTCAGTGCGCATAGGAAGAAGCATGCTCAGAACACAACACGTCTATAACATAACGCACCTAGGAAGAAGCGTGCATAGGAGAAAGTGCACTAGGGAGGAATTGCACACAAGAGACAACGCATGTAGGTAGAGATGCACCCATTGGAAAAACAACACATTGGTAGAGATGTTTTCATCGACAAAGAAGCATGCATCCATTTAGAGCAGTGCCCCAAAAATAAGGACTAAGGGTGCTTGAAGTTATAGGTGATGGATCGATCGATAGAAAAGTCTTTGAATGTGCTTGGGAGGTTTGAACCATTTCCTGGTTGTGGAATGGATGGCGTCGAATATTCTTGGAAGACCAAGATGGAAGATGTAGTCAAGGAACGAGAATGCTAACATTGGAAGATGCTCGAGTTTTTCCTTGTGAATATGAGGAAATTAGAGAAGAATAGAGTGAAGGTCAAAGTATTATCCAAGAAAGTGTAGGCTTTGATAGAAAGGTTGGAGTCATTCGACAAAGAGAAGACCAACTTCGCAATAGCAATGCAACCAAAACCCAAGGGTAAGTTGATTGCATGTTTCCTTTGTTCATAGAATCACTTTGCTAGAGATCGTCCTTTGAAGCTAGGGTTGGAGAAGTGCTTAGGAAAAGCATGACCAACACTAGTTGCGAAGTTCAAAGACTTGGGAGGATCTCAAGTGCAAGAGACTTCGAAGGAAATGACGCAGGTTCTGGGTTCCTTGATTGTGGGTCTTAGCAAGTTTGTTGGAGTTCATTGGCATGCTTTGCAAGAAAACATCCCAAACAAGCAGAGTTTTATGTATGCAACCATGTGTGGATTTAATCTACCATCTTTGATTGACACCGATGTGACACAAAATTTTGTGAATGAATGAATCATGAAAACACTTCACCATAAGCCTGAGGAAATCTCGAATGTGTTCAAGGTAGTGAAATCATCCATGAAGTTGGTAGAAGGGGTATATACAGTATAAAATTTGGACCAATTTTTCGACGAAAACTGTCGGTTGTCACACACCATGTCGTGGTATAACCAACGAATCTAGGGTACTTAAACCGTCGATTGAGAAAGCGTCGGTTATCCGAGGGATTTACTTTTCGTGTGAAGATCGACAAAAATGATGACACGTGTCAACCCGAAGGTCAATGTGTCAAATTACACAATTGTCGGTCGATCGACACAGGGATGTCGGTTGACCTGCATAGGTTTGTCGATTGACCGAGACACTTACATCGGTTGTTGGACACATGTCCGTCAGTGGACATACATTCACCTTTGGCCAACACAACATTTTTGTCGATGGATTGAGATACTTACATTGTTTCACCGAGACAACATCGTTGGTTGATCGACACATAATTTTACACTTTTTAATTGGCATCAGTTAACCACCATTTAATTGTCGGTTACTCGACCGTATTCCATGGGAGGACTGACAACAACTTTTGGCAAACCGGATTTGGGCCGTTGGTAGACCAAGATAATATGTCGTTTTACCCGCTCAAACTATTGGATTCATTTTAATGTGGTGTCGCTACACGACCACATTTCCCTCCTTGGACCAACACAAGTCCGTCGTTAGATTGAGTGGAACCATTTTCACACTCTTATGCTTGTCTCGGTAGACCGACACTACATCGTTCGTCGACTGATGAAAGTCCATTGATAGACCATCGTATGATTTGGTACACAGTCACATTACTGTCATTATACTGAAATGTTTTCGTCGGTTTACCATATAAAGTCAAACGTTTGATAGCAATTTTCGACGGTTTGGCCACACGTTCGACAACTTTCCGTTACATATTTTGTTCCAAGTTGTTGGTAGATGAAGACATTGCCGTTGGTCTATTGACGAAAATCTCTAATTAAAAAAAATAGTATTATTCTAACGTTTTTAAAGGACTTCATATACCTAATTGGCACTTGGTCTATGACTTCAACATTGTTTCAGAAACGATGTGGCAGTGGAAGCCAAGTGACCCTCATGTACGTGTTTATTGCCAAATGATCTTGGTACATAAGTACATAATCCACTACCCCAATCTTTGTGAACACTTATTCCACCCATCATGTTTAAGTTGATGTTTTGTGCACCTACATGATGTATGTCAGAGAAGGCCATGCAGGAAATCACTACCATATGTGCCTGGTATGTCACTGAAAATGGAACCTACATAAGAATATTTGGGGCTATAAACAACCCACATAAGGCTCCCAAAGTTTATTCCATACAAGTTAGTGTTGGAAGAGATTTCATATCAAACTTTAATCAATGGAGTAGGAGTAATACTCTTAGAAGCCAATTAGGCATTGTGGGTTCCTATGCCAATTCTTGTAGGTCCATACAACATATTGAAGATTAAGGGACCCAAGGAAGGAGTAGAGGCTCTTGAAGTCTTCCATTTTGGAGAAGAAAGGTTCAAGAGACGTAATCCTCAAAATGTAGTCTATTTGCATTTTTGGGCCTACAAGTGTAGATGGCCAAATTAGAATGAGACCTGGAAAGAAGATGAGTATTATAAGAGATATTCTTCACTAGATGAAGTAGCATTGAGAATGAGAAACAAAGGTAGAGGTTATGCTACCATGAAGTGTGAGCACTTGGAGAAGGAAGCTACGGCCCATCTGCGTGTCGCCTAACTTCCAGATAACCCCCACAAATGATTCCATGTTTCGGTATTCATCAGGCTAGAAGGATCCAAGAATTGACTCATTTCATGACTTATATGTTTTCACTTAGATGCGATTCCCTCTATAAGATGTATTCTTCCCTTCAGAGATGCACCCTCTATAGATTTTTCCCGAAAGGTGAAACATTCCATGATGGAGTATATTTTTGAACTGGTTATTTTCAACTGAGTGACGCAGCCGGCCCCATAAGAGAAACAATCATCACAGCACGATGTTCTATATGCTTCTAGTCATCAAGTATGTGATGATTGTGCATGGATGTTCATCCTACAGGTTGTGGACTCCTTTTATGGTTGCAATGAGATTGTGGGAAAACAGGTGGCTGGAAACTATTTTCAGATTTGAAAGAAGATCAAGTTTGATCTCCAAAAAAGGCTACTCAAGCTGTGTCTAAACGCATCCTCGCTTCATGAGTCTAATTTTTAAGGATAAAATAGGGCTTCCCAAAATAATGTTATTTTGTTGCTCTTTTACTACACACAATCCTGCATCTCATTCAAAGGCGTGGCTCCAACATTGTGCCCAAACTGTCGTTCAAACTCAACCAACTTAGTGGATTGGTGCAATAATTATCAAATTTGAAGAATGTTATTGTTTTGCCGCATGCATTGCTCTACAGTTTGCCATTTTTTAGGGTTCCAGAGTCATACAAATCACAAAGATGGCAGATTCCTGGTTATTTTACTTCAAAAGCATGTTCACCAAACAATCATTTGATCATGCTCCTCAATGTTGATAATTCCTTCCTTTCACTTGTATTAAATGCATCTCTATCCACCTATATAGACAACCCAAAACAAGTGTAGACCTGCTAATTAGCTCCCTTACTGTTCAGGTGCATGCTACATGACTGTTGACTTTTTTGAGGCTCAGAACTGCTGTTAAATTCCCAGATCTGTTCATTTACTGTCATAAAGATACCTATACCATGAGTCTACCCAGAATCACTGTCCCAAATCTGAGAGAAATCTTCCCATAGTCCTTCACTCCTGCTGCTGTTCATGATATAAGCCTACTGGAATGTATCAAGATTGCCACACAGAACTCTGAGTTAGGGCACACCCATGGAAAAATGGGTGTAATTGGAGTACCCAAATCAATGCCACTACGAACACACAAAACATTTATACAGACTTTTATAGTTATGAATGTTTAGTGCGAGCATGTATCGATACAGGAAACGTAACATAGGGTAAGTGGTTGCATACCCATATGATTGAACCTGGATTTATGCCTACAATTTTCCAAGGAAACCGCCTTGTTAACATTTATGCCAAACATAAAATAATTGAAGATGCACTCCAAGTGTTACAGAATGCCTGAACGAGATGAATTCACATGGAATACCATGATTGCTGGGTATGCCAAATGTGGACTGATGGACGATGCATGCAATCCGTTTCATAAAATGCTTGAAATAATTTCGATATCTTTATCTTCATTGATAATAGGGTATGCCTGCCATGGGTATGGGAAGGAGGCCCTGTACTTGTTTCGAAAAATGTAACAGGAAAACATGATTCCGAACCAGTATACTTTCGGTACTATTTTCAAAGCTTTTGCTAGTTGTTTCGCTCTTGCAGAGTGAGAAAAAACCATGGCCGTATCATTAAAACTAGAATTCCTTTGTTGCCAGTGCTCTTGTGCACATGTATTCCAAATACAAAAGAATTGAGGGTGCACGAAAATTGTTTGACATAATGCATGAATGGAATGCAATATTGTGGACTGCCATGATTTCAGGGTATGTGCAGAATGGGGATGGAGAGGAGGCCCTCAAATTCTTTCGAGACATGCATCGGGAAGGTTTGAATGTATGAAAATTAATGGTTTGATTGTTTCATGTCTCTTTTATTTAGGCCCTTTGAACTAGGGATATAGGGATACACCACCTGCATTGTTTCACTTGCATGCTATTGAATTTTGTGGCTTGATTTCTTTATTGCATATCATTTGTGACTAATATAAAAGCAAAATAATTAGATGGGTAAACTATTGCACATGAAAGAAAGCAACTGTTATTTTTGTCATTGCATTTCATTTATGTTTCTTCTCCCGGGAAGGTATTGTAATGTTTAGTTACCCTATGGCATACTTTTACCTGTCAGATCTATCTTATTGAATCCCTTTGGACAGGGGCTATAGAGACAACACCATCAATAGGATTTTCACTTGCATTCTATGAAACTTTGTGGTTCAATTGCTTTGTTACAGATCATTTGTGACAGATTTGAAAACTAAATTTTAGATGGGTAAACTATTGCATGTTGAAGAATTTGTGATTGGATTTCATTATTTTCTGACATGTTATAGCCTTAGCGTGGATGCTATGTGTAACACACTTTGTCTGTGCTTGTTAAGAACCGAGGTACCATTGTTTTTATACCTAAGCCATTGACACAGCTTTTACACACTTCTGAAGTTCTCGAGCATTTCATCTTCCAAGATTTCCTTCTCTATCACATTTTCAATCTCAAATTTCTTTGGTGGCTTTGGAAAAGATTTGCTGCACAGGAGTTTCCACATCCTACACAAATCCACAAGGAATCCCATCCCACAGGTAACAAAACAAATCTTTAAAATTTAGAGATCCTCTTCCACTAATTTATCATCACCTTGGGAGATAATTATTGTATGATAAGGACAGCACTGTACATGAAAACATAAAATCCACTTATTGTTAGTCACTGTTAAGCTCAGTATTTTCCAGCTAACTAATTCTCCTTTTGCTGATCCACTGTCCCATGTTTTGAAATTTACACACCCTATAGTTATAGTGATCAATTTGCTTGGGTTCAAAGCATATTAAATGTCAACACATGGTACAAAACTTCCAGATCTCCTTTGCAACCGTTAGAACATCATAATTATCTGAAAAGATTGCCCAGATTGACAAATTATTGCTACCAAACTTAATACTTAAGGCTTTTCATGCCTTTTTACTTGCATAGACTACTCAGGAACAAGGATACATTGATATTTACCCACAGGTCCATACCGGTATGAGGATTTAGCTCTCTTACAAGTGCCTTTACACACGAAATGGCTGCGTCGATATTGTTTTACCAATGGCACACCCAAATAAACCAAGAAATACATTTTATGCATAGATATGTCCTCCAATCTAACCCAAATTTTACCTTTAGGTTTGGTTACACCTTATATTATGAGGAAAAGTGCCTAGAACTTCATCACATTGCTGCTCTTGTCCAAATTCATGCCCAGAATTGACTAAAGGTCTGTTCTCTGCTGTTGGGGGACATGGATAGTCCTAAACTATGCCCAAAATTGAAAATGAAGATTAGTAGGGGGTTGTCTCATGCTTAGATTCATGTCCAATTTTAGGAGAAGATGACATTTTTTGATGCATGTTAAAAAAGTTTCTAAGAGATCTTACGTTTACAAATATTCAGCAGTAAGGGGGATTTACGTCAAGTCACAACACTTGTGGTAGGATGGATTTAATTTTTTTATTTTTATTTTTAATTAGGGGAATCAGCAATTGGGGACTAGGCTGGTACTCGCATGACACGGGGTCCAGGGATCCAATCCCGCTACCACTATACCCCTAGGTGCCCCACAACCGCCCGCAAGCATGGGACACAGGTAAGCCCGAGTGTGATTTGAAGTCGTGACCTCTATTACAACATGTGACTTCATATCCAGCGAATCGCCAATGAGCCACACCTGTGCAGGCGTAGGATGGATTTAATTAATAAGGTTGACACTATTAAAAATATTTTTCAAGCTCATTTATTATAGGAAGATATTAAATTGTTTTTTATTTGAATCAAGGATTTCATTTTGCAACCGATGAGTGCCTTCCCTTGGCTCTACCAACTAAATTTATTATTATTATTATTATTATTTTATTTATTTATTTATTTTATTTTTTTTTCTGGCTCCACCAACTAAACTTTTTAAAATGATCAGGAGCTTAATCCAGATAGATGGTTGACCAGGAAGAAAGCCTCAATAGTCAATTGTCATATTTTTGTTATTATCATCCAATCGATATTTTATTACTTTGGAAATGATGTGTTTTTTATTAGCTCTCTCTCAATTTAGAACCTCATCATGACCCAGTGCCTTGACTAATAGTTCCTCATCCATTCGATCTCTTAACAAAGGTTTGTGGCCCTGCCTTCATTATGGAATTTGAAGCATGGTTTGTCATAATTTAATGGTAAACTTCAATTGGTCCACTTCATGACATATTTATGTGGAATTTGGAAATTTGGGAATCTTCTTGTTGTTGTCCTAATTTGGGGATTCTTCTTGTAGTTGTCCAAATTTGGCAATTTGAGGAAGAATGGATCACTGGAACAAAGGTTTCCATTAGAAGTTATAATGTTGAAAACACCATATTAGAGTAAACGAGTGGATTCGTATGAAATTTACACACGTAGTACATGGATAACCAAAACCAATGTTGTCATCAAACAGTGTTCCTAGGCATGCTTTAACCTAAAATATTATAAGAGGATAGGGAAGTGTATTTTCTAGTTGTTTAGTATAATCTCATATTGTGCAAAAATCTTCCACTCATATTATGGAAAAATCTTCCAAGGCTCCCTTGAAGATATGTAAGTATCCACTATGATACCACAAACACACTTAGTCATTGGATAAAGTAACAATGCCAAGTCAATATGGCTTAGACAATCTAATGGGGATCAAATAACTAGGAAAGAGAAGTGTTTATTAAAACTAATTCAAGATTTTGTGTCCAAGGCCCAACATGAGGATGTAATTGCACATGTTTGGTAGTGGCAACATGATAATGGCACATGTTTGGTAGTGGAAACATTATGATCTGCACCATTGGTAAAGTGAACAACATGTTGGAGTTTTCTAATTCATTGCACTGTTCTTGAATCAATTATTCAACATTTCCAAGTCCTCAACCTATGTGAAAGTTGATGCTAGATGAAGATGAAGGGCGTTGTGGATAGGAGACAACAAATATGTTCCCGAGTATTTTCTTAGATCATAAATATAGGAACTTGTACCCATAGAAATGATTGTGGTTATTGATTAGTTATCCTTTAAGCATTTCAGTGTCTTTCTCATCCCGCAAACAAAAGAATAATAGATGTATATTTACCATGTTGGAAAATGCATAAATGTAAAATAGATTGATGTCCACTTCTCTACCTACATGATTCCCTTGAAGGAGGTTCCTATCCCACTCAATCACATCACCTAAAAAGATGGATGTCCTACACAAATTTGTATAATTTCAGTGTTGATGAAATTTATACCTATGACAAAACTAGTGTAATAATGTTGGTATTTTAGTCTGAATACAGATGCATATAGGACAAGAAACTATCTTTTTTCTACTGGAAGATTGATACCATATTTTGATATGGTGTACTTTGTATACTATTTCTAATAAATAAACAAAACTTGTACCTTTCCTTCCTTTGAATGCAAAACTTGTACAAAATATTTTGTTAACATAAAGTTCTATATTACAGTGACAGGGCAATATGAACTTGTAGAATACATTTTGAAGTCATATATACATGCATGCATGCAAATATCAAGGTCTAAAGTAATATGCATTATCCAAAAGGAATTTATTTAATCAAAATGCAAAATACTTCATAAACTTAAGTCTATGCTTATTAGCCACCTATCCTCTCATTGTGGCTTGAGAGCTCCACCTTGGTTGTGATTACTTTAGTGGATGTTTCCACACAATGTCCTATGTGATGCTACTGTCCCAAATCACTTGCTATCAATAATCATGATTCATTGTGTTGTTTTCTTTCATGTTTTGAACTTCATTAATAAATTGCTCTCTTACAACTATGGAGGAAACTTTTATAAAACATGACAATTGAATTTCATATTTGGATAGCGACTGGGGACTTGAGAGGTGTTGTGTAACCAAAAGGATGAAGGAGACGGTGGAATATCCACTTAATTGTAGGGAAAATATGAGACACTCTAGGAGAGAAAGGAAGAGGCTAAGGGAATAGCCCACTAGATTAATTAGGGTTTTACCCTTAATTATTTAGGGATATATAATAATTAGGGTATTTGATCAAGGTTTCTAGCTAGCAAATAACATGAAATTAACAAAGGGAATCAAACTAACCTAGGATTAATTTACCAATCTATGTTGGAGAGTTAATGAATTTAAGTGTTAGAAATGAAAGAGAGGATAAATTTAAACAAGGCTTAATTTACCAATCTCTTGTTAAGTTTAGCATAAAATTCACAACAAGAGCATAATAAGGATCATTGAAAGAAACACAACTAGACACAGATTTATCCTGGAAACCCTCATGGGGTAGAAAACCCAGCAAAGCTTTCCTCAATATAGATGACCAACAAATATAAAGATGTAAACCCAAAACAAGATCTCCTTCTCCTCCTTCGCAAATCTCTCTCTCTCTCCTATGCACAATTCACAAGTGAGTGTGATAAATGAGGAACACACATCCTCTATTTATACTTTACTTCACTTGACTTTTAACCCTAATTGGGCCAACTACTCCTAGGAGTCTAATAACCCCTAAACACTTAACTCAGGGCCGACCCCACTAGGGAAGTCTAATAATCCTAGTTACAACATCCTAACAGAGGAATAAACATCTCCGGATATATAATAATGTCCTGACAGAGGAATGAAACATCTCCAGATAAAGTGCAAAAAGAATATTCTTAGAAGTTACAATATTTCAACACTCCCCCTTAATGAGAAGGATATTCTAACAACATTTGCAGGAGCAAGGAGTCATCAACATCATACATGATACATCTATAAATCATTGGAAGCTTTCTTCAATCATCATCAGTAACTCAAACAGTTACTGGAACATAATCAATACTGGAACATCAACATCGTTAGTACTGAGTCTTCACCTTCTGCAACACTCAATCAACTACAATAGCATCATCATCTGGATCTTCCGATCAACAACATCATATGGATCTCTCGATCAACAACATCATCTGGATCTCTCGATCAACAGCCTCATCGTCTGGATCTCCCGATCAACAACATCATCTGGATCTCTCGATCAACAACCTCATCGTCTGGATCTCCTGATCAACAACATCATAATCTGCAACACACATGATCCTTCCTTTCAGAATTACGGGATTCTAGTCCAACAACTTTGGTGATCCTTTCAAAATTACGGGATCATGGACAATCCTTCATTTCAGAATTACGGGATTCTAGTCCATCAACTCTGGTGATCCTTCCTTTTGGAATTACGGGATCATGGACAATCCTTCCTTTCAGAATTACGGGATTCTATCCCATCAACTCTGGTGATCCTTCCTTTCTGAATTACGGGATCATGGACAATCCTTCCTTTTGGAATTACGGGACTCTAGTCCATCAACTCTGGTGATCCTTCATTTCGGAATTACGGGATCATAGACAGTCCTTCCTTTCGGAATTACGGGACTCTAGTCCATCAACATTGGTGGTGCTCAGACAATCCTTCCTTTCGGAATTACGGGACCCAGTCTTTACGGAGATATCACACTTGGACAATCCTTCCTTTCGGAATTACGGGATCCTTGTCCACTACTCACATCTTAGACAATCCTTCCTTTAGGAATTACGAGATTCTAGTCTAAGGATCAATATTTAAGACTATTTTTCCTTTCGGAATTACAGGATCACTGTCTAGGGATGATCAATCCCACCACAATCCAAGGATCAACATTTAAGACTATCCTTCCTTTCGGAATTATGGGATCATTGTCTAAGGATGATAAATCTCACCAGTCCTCTTAGACAAATTCTAAGTACCACTTCATCGACCTCATCGTCGGTACAGGTATCCTCATCATCGACCTCATCGTCGGTACGGGTATCCTCATCATCGACCTCATCGTCGGAACAGGTAACCTTATCATCGATACAGGTAACCTTATCATCGATACAGGTATCCTTATCATCGATACAAGTATCCACATCATCAATACAAGTATCCTCATCATCAACCTCATCGTCGAAACAGGAAACATCATCATCGATACAGGTATCCATATCAATACCAGTATCCAAATATCATCATCGACCACATCACTCCCCCTTTCGAGGAGGGTCCTTCTGAACTACACCAAGCTTGTCTCGGAAATACTCAAACTTTACTCGAGACAGAGATTTGGTCAATACATCAGCAACTTGCTCATCAATTCTCACATACTCGAGCTTTATAGCTCCTTTCTGCACCATATCCTGTATATAGAAATATCAGATCTCTATGTGCTTTGACTTATCATGGAACACTGGATTCTCTGTCATCTTGATACAACTCTGGTTGTCACACAAGATCACAGTGGGGTCCATCTCTAAGTCAAATAGTCCCGATAACAACTTCCGAAGCCATATGGCTTCACAACTAGCAGAGCAAGTTGTTATATATTCCGCTTCAGCTGTGCTAAGAGCCACACTGGACTGCTTCCTGCTAAACCACGAGATCATAGCAGATCCC
The DNA here is from genome assembly GCA_027924585.1 of Larix kaempferi. Classification (NCBI taxonomy): domain Eukaryota; kingdom Viridiplantae; phylum Streptophyta; class Pinopsida; order Pinales; family Pinaceae; genus Larix; species Larix kaempferi. The sequence continues at coordinate 13,627,274 of BSBM01000407.1, read as the reverse complement.
AGACAATAACATCCACCCGATGTGCTCTTTCTGTCTCATACACTTCCAGCCCAATCTACATCTGTATAACCATACAATCTGAAATCATTATCTCCAAGATAATATATACCAAAGTCTATTATACCTTTTAGGTACCTCATCACATGATTTGCAGCTATCAGGTGAACACGTCTAGGCTCAACTAGATACTGACTCAGGGTGTTCACAACAAAGCATATATCTGGCCTGGTATTCGTGAGATACATCAACGACCCCATAATTTATCTGTACTGAGTCATATCTAGTAATTCTAACGATTCATCAGCCAACAACTTCAAGTTGGTATCCATGGGAGTGGCCATGGCCTTACATTCCAACATATCAAATATTTTCAAGATTTCCACAACATAATTTCCCTGGTTGAGAAATATTCCTTCTGGGCCTTGCCATACTTCCAGACCTAGGAAGTAATGCATCAATCTAAGATCTTTCATCTCAAATTATGTAGCTAGCTTCTTCTTGCTTTCCATGATCTGTTTCTCATTTCCTGTCAGAAATAGATCATCCACATATAATAATAGTATGACAGGTTCATCATCCATAACCTTAAGGTAAAGGTTAGGATCAACTTTACTTTTGGTAAAGCCCAAGCTTGTCAAGAAGCTATCAATTCTTCCGTACCAAGCTCTAGGAGCTTGTTTCAACTCGTACAAAACTTTCTTCAACTTACATACATGAGTTTTTGTATCTTCAACCTCAAATCCGTGTGGTTGTTCTATGTACACTTCTTCATCAATCACACCATTCAGGAAGGCTGTCTTCACATCCATTTGGTGCAATCTCCACTTCATCATGGATGCAAGTGCCGTGATGGTTCTAATGGAAGTGTACCTTGCAACTAGTGCAAATGTTTCTTCATAGTCAATTCCCTCTTTCTGAGAGAATCCTCTGGCCACAAACCTTGCCTTATACTTTTCAATGCTACCATCTGCATCATGCTTTATCTTGTATATCCACTTGGAGGATACCACACTTTTGTCTTTTGGTTTGGGAACTACATCCCAAACATCATTCTTCATTATTGACTGGTATTCCTCTGTCATTGCTTCTACCCATTCATTCTTATGAACTGCTTCTTCATAACTGGTAGGTTCTTGATCTATAAGATCACACATCAAAGCCACATATATGGAAAATGGCTTTGGTTTCTTTCTTTCTCTAGTGGAGCCTTCTGGAGCTCCATATCTTTCTTCTTCTTGTATAATTTCTCTTGCCCATGCTGGATTTCTCTTCCGTGATATGTTCATAGGTGGGGGTTCTTGAGGTTCTATCATATCATGGTCTTCTGGTGTTTCTTCTTCAGGAAAGGAAACTGCTTCTGTATTTCTAGGAGGTATATATTCTTCATATACTTCTTCACACTGCTCTTTCTAAATCTTTTGAGAGAAACTTCTTCATCAAATGTTACATCTCTGCTAATTTCCATGTGATGGAATCCTGGGATGTATATTCTAAATGCTTTGGATGCTTCACAATACCCAACAAATATTCCCTTCTTTCTGGAAGGGTCTAGCTTATTTCTCTTCTCTTTTGGTATGTGAACATATATAGGGAACCCAAATATTTTGAGGTGGCTTACCTCAGGCTTCTTCCCTGTGAACATTTCCTCTGGAGTCTTGAATCCAAGGGCACTATGAGACAATCTATTTTGGACATAGACTACGGTCCTTGCTGCTTCATCCCATAGATGCATAGGAATATCTTGATTATGTATCATTGTCTTCACTGCTTCCATGATGGTTCTATTCTTTCTTTTCGCAACACCATTTTGTTGAGGTTTCTAGGGAGTGGTTAGTTTCCTCTTGATTCCAGCTTCTTTACAAAAGACTTCAAAATCCTTTGAAGTATATTCTCCACCATTATCTGTGCCGAGTGTCTTGATTTTCTTTTCTAAGTGAATTTATACCAAGGCTTTGAATTCCTTGAATTTTTCAAAGACTTCATCTTTTCCTTTCAGGAAATATATCCAAGTCTTTCTTGAATAGTCATCAATAAATGTAAGGTAGTATTCATATCCACTCAAGGATGTGGAGGGAATTGGACCACATACATCTGAATGAATAAATTCCAAAGTACTTTTAGTCTTTGTTTCACTCTTTGGAAATGGATTCTTGATATTCTTCCCTTTTGCACATTCCTTGCAAGTGCCTTCATGATCAACCTTCAAATCTGGTAATCCTGTTACTACTTTGCTCACATAGGGTAATGATTTGTAGTTGATGTGAGCAAGCCTTCTATGCCATAGCTCACTTGGGCTAGTGGCTTCATGAACAAGGGTTGCTTTTGAATGTCCCTTGAGTTTATATAGCCCTCCTTCCTCTTCACCAATAACAATTGCATCCTCAATTGATTTTCCTTTGGGCCACATGAGTACTTGTCCATCTATGAATGTAACCCTATATCCTTTCTTATCTAATGTTGGGATAGAAAGTAGGTTCTTCTTCAAACCTGGTACATATAAAACTTCCTTCATCTTCATGGGGGTTCCAGAATCAAGCTTGTAGATTGCTTCACCAATTCCTTTGATAGGATATTGATAGTCATCTCCTAATGATACTTTCTGTGGAGATGTCTTCTCTTCAAGTCTTGAAAGAGTTTTCTTTTGTCCCGTCATGTGCTTTTAAGCACCACTATCAATAAGCCATGTGTCTTCTCTAGGTGTTACAGACCCAGAGAGTGCAGCGAATAGAACATACTCTTCTGCATATTCTTCTTTTACTTTAGCTCTTTTCCTTTGAGGTCTTTACTCCTCTTCATCTTCACTATCATCTTCTGCTATATGTGCTTGATGTCTTTTGTGGTGGAAACTCTTCTTCTTCCTTGAAGGACAATCCCTAGCAATGTGTCCTATTTTGTGACAAATGAAACATTGGAATGAAGAGTAATTTCTTTATGGAGTGGTTCTTCTTTTATTTTGAAACCTTTGTGGAGGTTGAGACTCCTCGTGACTTTCCTTCTTGAAGTTGGATTGATTCCTTCTTCTTTTGGTATGGGTGGCTAATGATTGATTATCTTCTTTGAGTAGTGTCTCTCTATTGGCTAATCTATCCTCTTCTTGATTGCAAGCCTCCCATACAATATCAAACTTCATTCTTTCCTTTCTGGCACACATGGTCTGGATGAATGAATCCCAAGATCTAGTGAGACCATTGAGAGCAGTCATGACTAGTTCATCTTCATCAAGCTTGTCTCCAATGGATTCTAGTTGTTCCTTGAACTGGGAGACCCTTATGAAGTAATCTTGAATAGATTCTCCTCGACTCATCTTAGTGCTCTTCAATTGAGCTTTTAGGTTCATCTTCCTATTGATGTTCCTCCCTTCATACATTCTGTCTAGGGAATCATACATTTCCTTCGGGGTCTTATTGGATGACACTTGGGGAATCAAGTGGTCTTTGATATAATCAACAATGATTCTCTTTTCCCTAATCATATCCTTCTTGTATCTCTCTTTAGCTTCATCTTCTGTTGGTTCTGCAACTTCATCTTTGATGTATTGGGCAAGATCATTCTCTTCAAGAATGAGACCAATCCTATATTTCCATGCCCGAAAATTCTCTATACCCTCTAGCTTTTCCTCAAGCTTAGTGCTCGGGGCCATCTTATCTAGGAGGTCACCAAAAATTGAAAATTATTAAAATGAAAAACTGACCTTACCGGGAGATGTGCTTGACTGAGTTGAGATGACTGGTGTACTTGATTTATGAAAACTTCAACTTTTCACCCTTCAAACTTGACCAGCGAAATTCGGATCTACAACAGATTTTCTGGTTTACTGGTGGGCAACTTTTCTGGTTTACTGGTGCACAGTTTCACAGCTTTTCTGGTTCACTGGTGCACAGGTTTGCAGTTTTTCTGGTTTTTTGGTCCAGAAGTCAAACTAGGGTTTGACTTTCCTAGAGATCTACCCACTCAAAAATTTCGATCTAGGGCTCAAAATTTCTCTTTTGAGGAGGAGCATCTAGCCATGCTCTCAGATTCCAAAAAATCCAACTTTTGCAGAAACCCTAATTTTCACCGGAGGAGGAGAGACAGGTATTTTCACCTTGTGAAATATGTCCTATTCAGGCTAGCTTTGATACCACGTTAAGTTTAGCATAAAATTCACAACAAGAGCATAATAAGGATCACTGAAAGAAACACAATCACAAGATAGACACCGATTTATCCTGGGAAACCCTCATGGGGTAGAAAACCCGGCAAAGCTTTCCTCAATATAGATGACCAACAAATACAAAGATGTAAACCCCAAACAAGAGCTCCTTCTACTCCTTCACAGATATCTGTCTCTCCTATGCGCAATTCACAAGTGAGTGAATGAGTGAGTGAGTGTGATAAATGAGGAACACACATCCTTTATTTATACTTTACTTCACTTGACTTTCAACCCTAACTGGGCCGACTTCTCCTAGGAGAGTCTAATAACCCCTAAACACTTAAATCAGGGCCGACCCCACTAGGGAAGTCTAATAACCCTAGTTACAACACCCCGATGGAGAAATAAACATCTCCGGATATATAATAATGTCTCAACGGAGGAATGAAACATCTCTGGATAAAGTACAAATAGAATATTCTTAGAATTTACAATATTTCAACATCTCTTTTGGTGAGTTAATGAATTTCAATGTTAGAAATGATAAGAGGAGACATTTAAACAACTCATCGAGAAGAATGTTGTTGTAGGCACTAAAATTATCTGCACTAAATATGAGTTGTCACTAGGGCTCTAAGAGAGTACTCTACCTCCTAAACAAACCTACACACACAACTCAATCCTTTTGCAAAATACTTCTACCCAATATTTAACACATTGCAATATATAACGCTAGATCTACCATGCGAAAAATGTAGTGATGAAGCATTGAATTGTGACTAAAGTACCCTCGTGAGTGTTGATGCATGCCCTGCCTTAGTCATATTGGAACCTCCCTTGAGGTTGTAGACTTGAATCAAGCATAGTATGAGAAAAGATAAATTTGATGAAAATGCCACATGACTTAAATAACAAGCATTGAAATTTGGAGCCCAACTAACAATAAGAGATTCTCGTTGAGGTTTTGGAGATGACATGATCAAGTAGTGCAAGAGCATGGAAGAGGGGTTAGGAAGTTGAATTAGTATCCAATGCCAATTCAAGTGTGTACCTATAGGATATTTTCAAAAAAGGAAAAGGAATCAAAGAGGCTTTACAGGGAGAGGACTAATATAAATAGGCAAAGGAACAACCTAAAAGCGCAAGTGGATGTTAAGTTAATTGTTGGAAATAGTGAATTGTATAGAAAAGACATGGCATGGGATTTGACCTTAAATTGCAAGTTTGGCAATATGTACCATGGGTGTTTTCCCTAAAACATGCTCTTTGTTCAATATGTTGTGACTTACAATGTTAATATGGCTTGAGGACTCATGATTTGATATCTGCCAAAAGAATAGGAAGGGTTAAGGAGGGTTTAGCCAAGTAGACCCCCACTTAAGTGACCCAAAACGTTCTTTTGATGACTTGAAATGAGGAATCAGAAACAGTGGGTCATTTCCCCAATGAGTTCCCTGAAGGATCTAACATAGCCAAACCAACAACCAAGGGTGAAAGAGGAGGAGGAGAAAAATAGTAAAACACCCTACCTAAGCACTTGACCTCCTTAAGAGGTTACATATCTAAACTAAGGGAACTCAAGGAAGGTGGTCCAATGTAGAAGGATGGGAAAGAAATATCAATGCTATCATTAGATGGATTGTGCATATATACAACACAGAAGTAGGCCACAATGCAATCCCTATAATAGGTAGGCATATGTGAGTCCTAAAATGCAAAATTTGTACCACTAGAGGAATGTACAATATTTGCGTTATTGCTTAATAATTTTTTTGATGTTCATTAAATTGATCCTTACCCTAAAATTGATAAATCTATACTTAATGAGAAGTACATTCCATCTCCTATTTCGAGATAACAATATGTAACATCATAATGGAATGAGTTAATGTAGAGTTTCTATTAAAGCCACAATTTACTAGAGGAAATGCCAAATATTGTTGGAAATCTACTATAGAAATGTGCTTGGCACTGTAACTCAAGGGGATAACAACATGCTGCCAATAAAAATGATAAAAACACCTTGTTCTTGTCTCAAAAATAGAAATCATAGGATTCTAATATTATCTAAATCTGTTGATCCCATGACTTGGTTTTTTTAAATGCCAATAAATTTCTTACAAAGATCATAGAATATAAGCTGGTAAATATGTTTAGTATAAATCTGAAAATTCCCCTCCATTTCAACTAATCTCGTTGAGTATGCCACTAATAACACGTATTATTCCTTTCCCTAAAGGACCGAAGGAAATGGAGTTTGGTTGGTTCTAGATTGTAATTTCCCTCTTCTATTTTTTTCAAACACTTTGACAGAGTCTTACTAAGATTTGCTTCTTGTTGCTGCTATAGTTTTAATGTCACATCTGATCATGTAATTGCTTGTGTTTGAATGTTTTAACAAAACTATCCACCAACGTAAGTATTTCCATTTCCATACAAAATTCACAAACTCTTCCTTATGATTTCAAATGACAATGAACATTCAACGACAATAGATTTCAGGTAATAAATGCTAAGACAAACCAAGAAATAGCAAATACACGTTCCCCAGATCCTAACCTTTATCATTTATATGATAAAATCATAAATATGATAGATACTTGTCTTGGTTCAATATGAATATGTCTTGCTTCTTACAGATAGTTATGAGAATATCATTGCATGGTGTAAGAAGTTGGCCAATGGATTTGATATGAAGGAAATCCTCCTTATTTATTATTTTATGGGTCTTGAGGTTTGGCAGGGAGCAGGTGAGGTCTTTCTTGGTCAATGTATGAGCCCCCTAATGTATGAGGTCAAAGGGAAACAATGGACGAAATGAATTACGATCCAGGAAGAGGAGGATCAAAGATACCACGAGATGAGGTCACAAACAGTACCTGCAAGAGAAACAAGGTCGGAGAGCAATTGAAATCTTGATATCAGGAGATGTTCAGAATGGTAGAACATGATCTCCAATACATAACAGAAATATGTATATAGCATGGCCATTGAAATACAAGTGTGGATCCATGTCAAAATATGAGATCATCTCCATACAACAAACCGGATCTATGTCTCATCAAGAGCCAAAAATGGGTGTGGCTCAACCTTGCGTAGCTTGGGAAATAACAAAATATGGTGATGCTATTACAGGACTAAGGTCTTCATCCAAACCGTTTCAAGGTACGAGTCCTAACCATGCGAATAAAGGATTTGAGTCGAACATGGAGGACACCGTTTGATTATAGGCCGTTTGATTATAGGCCGTTTGATTATAGTACATTCTAACAAGTGTGAATAAGGGGTCTTGAAGTCAAACACTTGAGGAATCCATCGAGCAGGACACATTGATGTATTCCCACTACTCAATAGCGAGGGAAATCGCCACTGATGACTGCAATCCCCAAGGTACTACCAAAAACTCTAAACTTCATTCCCAGAGGAAGATGAGTTGAATTCGATGGGAAGAAGTCCGTTGGAAGGGAGGCTTAAGGAATCCTCCATCATCCAACATGAGATATAATCAAAAGGTTGATATGATCTGGAGTAGGACTGATTACATGATGAAACATACTGATATAAAGGAATGGATGACACATGAGGTCAAGGCAACTTCAGAATGGCCGACACAGGTTGTATCCTTGAACAGTGAGCACGACGCAAGAGTGACTTAGGCAGCTTTGAAGACAAAGGGACCATGATATAAATATGCAATGTAGGAGACATTAACAGATTCTCCATATGATTGGAAGAGTAACCAATCAGAGGAGTAAAAACTCTAAGATCAGGTTTATCCTAAGGCCAAAACTAGAACACAACTGGTTTGATGGGCTCAAAAGGGTGCTTTGTTCAAGGACATAATTGACTTGCTGCCATTATATTGAAATATAACTAACATTATTCCCTTCCATTTTCTCTTTTTTTTAAAGAATGTCTTTTCTTAATTTTAACGAGCATGAAAAGATTGAAAAGAGAGCTCAATAGTATCCTTCTGATTGATTTTAATGAGTCCAAGAAAGCAAACTCAATAGTCCTTCTTCATTTTTGAAACAAGCTCGTAGAGGGGGGAGAAGAATGCTTGGTATAAGTCCAACCCTGTGTAATTTAATGAGTCCATGAGAGGGAAACTCAAGACCTTCTTCATGTTTTAACGAGTTTGAAGAAGAGATAGATTAATACTCGATAGTTTACGGATCCGTGGAATTTAATATCGAGCCTGGATTTGTTTGTTCTCACAAGTGTTTTCATATTTAAGGAGTCTGAAAAAATTAAACAATAAATCCATACACTTACTCGTGGATTTTAATATCGAGCCCGAGTTGGTATATGCTTGTCGGTGTTTTCATATTTAGGGAGTTCGAAAAACTTAAACAATAACTCCATACTGTACTTTTTTCGGAAAGTTAGCCTCCTCTCCCAAAAAAGTGTAAAAGCGTACGAGAGAGGACTCTTCTAGCGAAGTATGACTAGAGTATACATTTTTTGTAAGTAGTCTACAAAGGTCCGGAAAAGGGGTAAACTTATACCTAATTGGATATCTGTTCAAGTCCTTTAACGAGTTTGAACAAGACAAGTATGCTCGACAATCTTGTTAATTTTCAAGAGTCTAACAAGAGCATGAAAAAGACTCCATCGGAACAGGGAACTTAATATTAGGTAAAAAAGATGTACAATGTATAAGTTCCTTGATATGTCAAATGGCAGACGGACTGTAGATAGTATCAACATCAACAGATTAGCAGAAAATGATAGTTAAGGATGAACAAAGGAGATTTCAAAATGAGATGAGATGGCATAAAATATATAATGTGTTGAACTAAACTGACATGCCAAAAAGAAAACAAACCTTTGTATTAGTCACCTTTTGCAACTGATAGTGAGAATGCACCTTTTAAAACTTTACCTAATAAAAAACAACTCAAAAAAGGGTCATTAGGATTAAATAAAATTAAAAAGGGAATTTGAAACTATATGAAGTGGGTACAAAATTTGAAATAATTTATATAAATAGTGTCAAATTGAAAACATAACTCACAAAATCATTTTCATTGGAGAAAAGGAGAAAAAAACCCCTTACTTCAACCGTCGATAGCGATCAATCCGAGACACGAAATCAACTTCCGTCATTTGCAGGTAAGCTATCTCTGCCTTGTCTATCAATTCAATCCATTCTTTTAAGTTTTTAATGGTGTTTTTTGGTTTTAATCAAATCTAAAACCTAGGGCTTTGTACCCGCGACTCTGCCTATGTAAAAGTCGCGGTCACGTGGAAAGTGCGCGGGTTTACTATAGACAGACTCGCGGGTACCCGCCTCTATTGTAGAGGTGAAGCCGTGGGTACCGCAATTCACATGAAAAAACCAAAAACTAAAGTATGCAATGGGAATGGTTGATGCATGATGGTTCTGACTTGGAGAGAGATAGGGAGCATGAGGCTATGGACAGGGATTCCATGGGAGATCCACTTACATTAAATGCATTACGGAGGTGCAGGCTCTTGAATTTTTTCTGAACTACGAACATGTGTGCACAAACCATTTGCTCCAAATGCTCGTGGGATACTGGGATTCCGATCATGGCATGTTTAACCTTGAGGGAGAGATGTTGGACATCACTAATGAGGATATATACTTCATAACAGGTCTATCCCAACGAGGTGAGGTGGTAAACCTCAAAGGCACATTTAGAGGAGTGGGTGCATTGTCCATTCAAGATTATATCAACATCTACTGTGTAGCTGGGACCGATAAAAGCGGAAGCCAAGTTCTAATTGGGTGGATTGCAAGCTTCCCACTAAAGGTAATCTTGAGTACAATCAACCATATTGGGGGAAGTGCAGCGCAACACTTAGCCTCACAGAACTATATGCAAATAGGCGCAGAATGCCTACGCAATGTCATCTTTGACTGGTGTTCAGGGTTTCTAGTGAACATGAAACATCAGCTGACAGAGTGTAAGACGGGGAAGAAAAAGAAATTTGGATACAAAAGTATCTTATGTATCTTCTTCTTCGAGCGAGTCCCCGCTCTTAGTTTGGGGATGGCCCTACTAGTGTTGGACCCCCGCGAGCCACTGATGACTCGGTGGGGTGATATCTTCTTGCGTTAAGGTGGTGGTGAAACCAGCTTATCATATGCTGACGAGGATTATCTAGGGTGGTGGAGCTGCCAAGTACCAGCGCTAGAACAGTTTCCATATGCAGGCATGGATTTTTGAGGAGATCACGAGCTTATGCTACCTCCAGGAGCATCCTCGGGAGAGATAGGTACCAAAGTGTTTTTTGTTTTTTGAAAAAATTATTTAAATTATTTATGTTTTTTGTATATATTATTCTTATAATGAGTATGAGTACTGACAAAACATAAATTATGCAGATGTGGGGCCTGTGAGACTTGTTGGGCATCCTAAAGTGTTCGTCTGACCAACCGAGCCAGGTGTTGTGGATGCGATGCTGAGGAGCATTGAGGGGAAGATGAGTCATTTTACTCATGATATCCCGACCTACAAGATAGATCGAATGTCGCTCGATATGCAGGAGCATGTAGTGGGGGTTCCCCCAGCTTGGATCCGACTTCTTAGTAAAGTAGCTAGGCTAGTCATCTATTATAGGGAGGCTGAAGCAGATCTATATGAGGCTGATCGAATGCCGCTCAATATGCAGGGGCATGTAGTGGGGGTTCCCCCAACTTGGATCCGACTTCTTAGGAAAGTTGCTAGGCTAGTCATCTGTTATAGGGAGGCTGTAGTAGAGCTATATGAGGCTCCTCCCTCTCCATAGGGAGAGTGGCATATTTTTTTTGAGGCTGTTTATGCCCACTTTGTATATTTTGACAGTGGTTAACTCAAACTCATATGTATTTTTTGGACCAGATATATATATACAGTACCGATTATATACATGTTATCTTATGTGCTTTAAATGTTATTGTGTATGATACAAATTCCAATCAAGAACATAGTTTGCATATGCATCAGCTAGTGTATTAAAATTCCTTGAAATGTGTTGATATGTAATGTAATCAAAATGTCTTTCAAGCAGTCTAACTCGCAAAAAATGATGCAACAAAGAAGGATCTCTAACTCTATATTCACCCGTCAACTGGAGTATTATTAACTGCGAATCGAGTCTTACCTCCAAACATGAAATGTTGTGATGAATAACATCTTAGAGTAATTTGATATCCGCACTATATTCAGCTACGTTGTTCGTCGTAGGGACCAAACAAGCACCTCCCGAAGAAACAAGTTGGTTGGAGGGTGAGTAAATAACCCAAGCCGCTGAAGCCAACTGACGAGTGTGGCGACTAGCGCCATCGACGAATCCTATGAAGCACTCGGTTGTCATCTGAAACCATAATCCAGAAGACACATAAGATGATAAATCCAAAAAATACTAACTCTACAACAATGTACAACTATAGTACAAGAAAAAGCATGTAGTCCTGAGCGTAATACTTTTTCAAGTAGAACCCATTTTTAGGCTCAGGTGGAAAAGGGGTCTATGCATGGATTCTCCTCGTAAGATCGGGCATAAACGTCATGGAGTTCCTTAAATAAATTGGTGTACAAAGTGATCTCCTGTGGAAAACAATTTGCTCCAATGAAGATGTTTTCCACAACATTAGGTTTGGTGGAAATATCGATCGGTATAGTCTCCGAAATGTTATCCATATTACCTTCAACATAAATCTTTTGTTTCGTGAAAGGAGTGATGGACAAATCAATATTCCCACTGGGTCTCAATGAAAACTCTCCATTCTCAAATTTGTTCAGATATGAAAGAAAATAGGATCTGTGATGCATGTGTTCCCATGGATGATCCAGACCTACCATAGTGTGAGGAACCTACAACAATTAATTAATGAAAATGCACAAGATAGAAGAAATAACATAACTCGGAATAAATTTATTGAGCGCGAGCCACTTCGAGGGGGAAACCTCCTTGAAAAGTGCTCTTAGAACGGTGTTGGTCAATTTGTTGTTGCATTTGAATTCTTTCCATGTGAATATTGTCCTGCAAAATACGAAGAATCTGATCACGGTTTCGAAGAACCGAGTCAATTTCCTGAACTAGTGAACTACGGAGGGTGTATGGAAGAAGAACTGGCGGTGCCTGACCATGGATTAATTCGTACGGAGGCAGTTTAGATGCAGTATTGTACCACCGGAGCCCTTCAATGAAATCCATAGAAATATCTGTCCAAATCCGTGTAGAGATGGTAAACGGTTCAAGCAATCCCGGAAGGAGTGTCGTTTCACCCTTGTTGACCTGGAAAGTATCACATTCGGCCACCATCTATTGAATTGTCCTTTTCATTCATTTCCAAAAGAAGTTACACTATGCCTGCTCATACGTTTTGAGGAACCCAAAGTGACTTGCTGACGGATAAGCATGGAGCTCATAGAATACATAGCCATGTTGAACAGATTGTAACCAATTTAGAACAGGCATAGAAATAGCTGAAAGAGAAACTTGGTCATCAAATGTGTGAGAAAGATCATTTTCCGCCCGATTGTCCTTATCCTGCTTTTAAGTGATCTCATAACCCATGGGTTTGATAACCCATTTCAGTTGTGCTGGGGAGGAGACCCGCTGTTCCAGGAATTTTTTTAGACTCTACTGATCAATCTTGATGTAGAAATAATTCCCTAATAGGTATGGCTGCCACTTGTGTACTACATGCAAAATAGCCATCATTTCCTTCTCAGATGTAGAGGCAGCTAAATTCTTACCATAAAGGGCTCTTGAAGGTGGCAATCCCACTAGTTCAGCAAATACACCTGCATATCTATCCAAAATGTGTTGTAGATCCAAGGGAGTAGTGGAGACCGTTGATGGGTGCAACTGGATGGAATGGAGCTGAGTGATGACACCATGTGAATTCTTCTTAAGGATCTTTTCCAGGCGATGTGAACTGATGATGCAGAGAGACACTAATTGTAAGCCCGTAAATGTGTATTTTTTCCCATTGACTGAAAACTGCATCCAAAGTTCATCAAAATCCCATAAGATGGGGCCAAGTGTGCATAACCATTGAGCACCCAAAACAACATCACATCCGCATAAGGACAAGGCAAACATGTCAGAGCACATGTTATAATATTCTATAGAGATATGCACATTGTGACACTTCCCCTTGCAAGGTAAGGTGCCCCCATTGGCAATCATGACTTCAGAGTTATAGTAAGGATGGAAAAAACAATCAACCAGTTTGGCGATCCGAGGGTCAATGAAGTTATGAGTGATACTCGGATCAATGAGTATTGTAAGAGGGAGCTTCTTGAAGTAACCCCTGACCCGCATTGTTTGTGGGGTGGTGACTACGACTAAAGCATGGAGAGATATATCTAGTGGGTCATCCGGAAATGGAGGGTCAACAGGAGGTTGTTGAATGTCGACCTGATCATCTAGTGTATCTGGAGCTTCTTCACCAAGTTCAGAGGCAGGCGGAGAATCCACATCCAAGAGATAGAGCTGTTGCTCAACACATCTATGTCTTCGAGTGAATTTCTCATCACAATTATAACAAATTCCTTTTTCTCTACGTGCCCGCATCTCTGCTTTAGAAAAATTCTTTATAGGAGTTGGTCGAGGAGCTGGCGTGATGGGAGATCGTTGGGAAAACATATTTTTGAATGAAACAAAAGTGGATTTGGAGCGTTTTTGGGCTGTGATCTTGTCCTCCGCCAACTTAGCCAACCCTAGGACTTCCATCATTGTGTTGGGACATAACATTTTAACCTCTAAGCGGATTTCAACCTTGAGACCACTGATGAAACAAATCCTGTAGAATTCATCAGACGATGCTTCTGTGTAATTGGCCAATTTCTCAAATTTTGTCACATACTCTTACACAATGCCAATTTGGAGAAGTTTAGTGAGTGCTCCTATGAATTCATCAAAATCACTAAGACCAAATCGTTGCAAATAAGTTGGAAAAAATATGTCCATTTTTTGCTCATCATGAGCCTTGATGTACCAACGATACCATTGAAGGGCTTCATGTTCCAAATGAAAGGATGCAAGTGGAACTTTGTGGAAATCAAAAGTATTATGCAGACTAAAATATTGTTCTGTCTGGTATATCCATCTAGTCAGATCATTACCATTGAAGCGAGAAAAATCAAGCTTCGGCCCACGGAAATTGTTGGAAGAAGAGAACCCAGTGTTTGCAGAAGATTCTGGCTATCGTTTATTGTTCATGGCTGAATGTTGAAGATGGAGGCTGAGAAATTTTTCATCCAGATCTTGGAGTTTGGTTTTGAGGGCTGCAAGTTCTTCCTCCATGTTGTGCTCCTACGTGGGTGACAACCATAACCAGGAGTTTTCTTTTTTGTGGATGGGTAAAAAAGAAAAACAAAAGCTTCTTTAGTAAATGGAAATTTGGATTTGGAAAAAACTCTGATGAGTAATTGGGGTTTGACTAGGTTTTTGACACTTTCTAATGAACAAGGAAGCAGAAAATGGGGATTTCAGAAGCGGGTTGAAAGAATGGGAAAAATTTTCAAAGAGGGACTAAGAAGCATAAATAGGAAATGAACACTGTTGGATCCCTCTCTACGATTTATATACTTTTCCTTTTATTTATGTATAGTTTGGATGTTGACAAGTCTTGTACAAAGGCTCGCATGAGCCGATGATTCACTGTTATGTATAAATAATGCTTCATTTGGATACTTGTAAAGTTTGTGCACATTTGTTATATGGTTAAAGAGAATATTTTATTTCAGCACTGTAATCTAGCACTAAAGTGTTAATATGATTATAAATGTTCTTTGTGACAGAAATTACTTATGTGCGTGATATTGGTACCTTTGAAAAGTGAATGATACTCAGACTAATACTTTCTTCTTCTTGTTGTTCATGGTTATTTACTTGATTATGATACTAAGTGGATGGTTTCCCATATATTTTTGTTTGACTTTGTTAAGCTTATGGTTTTTAAGTATATGGAAGAACACAATGTTATTTATTTCCATAACGTGCCCTTGCTTGAGTTCGTTTTCTAAGTATAAGTGTATTAAAGTTTAACAATAATAATAGCATTTAACTCTATTATTTAGATATTAGATGATATTTGTAAATATAGGGAAGGTTTTATGATACTACTATTTATTCGATTTTGCTTAACTTAAACATTATGTTATGTGATTAAGTAAGTATATACTTTGTATGGATAAGATATGAAAAATAGACTTTATTGCTTGTTACATACTGCACAATAACTATTAGTCAACCTTAGATACTATCTATCTACAACAATAATAGAAAGCAGTTTCAGTAATAATACAAAGCTAACTAATACTAACTTAAACATAAAATATTTCCTTAACTGCTAACCATTTTAGATATAATTGACCCGTTTCAATATCTACTTAGTGTATCATTGCAGAATAAAAAGGACTATTCTTATGCTCAAGGGAAACATACAATATTCATAAGTAAAACATATAAACATACACATATGAACAAATAGGAAACAAATAATGATAATGCTTAGTTGATTTGCAATAGTTGTGGAACAACAGCTGGGATGGCCACATACCTACTAGTCATAGACTTTGAGCAGCCAAAAATTCTTGCTCAATTCACCCCCAAGTATGCACCATGACTCCATAAGGACGAACACATTTATATATCCAACATAGTTCAGTCACATAACTCTCTTATCCCAAAATATTCAACTCAGTTCACTCACATAACTTTACACAGATGTTTCCTAACACTCTTCAAGTGCTCACACAACAATAATTCTCAACATACTTGGTAGCGTCTTGCCTCCTCTCATATGCTCATATATAGATTGATTTCCTAGGTATTACTTCCAAGGGATTCCCTCTCCTTGGGAAATTCATATCCTTGGATTCACCCCTATATTTTAGGGTGTTAGTTCAATATTTTTGTCTCATGACACTTGTAATATCTCCCCTAGATAGTAGGATTGTGTTCCCCACTCATGGAGTCATAGGCATCTCTATTCATGGTCATTCCAACTACTATTTTTGGTCATTAATAATATTTATAAAATTTAATTTACAATATTCATTACCTAAGGACAAGTGTAAAGAACCTTGTTACGCACTTTTCAGTTTTAACATAACAACATATTTCTACTCAAAATCATAATTTGAATTTTAGACTAAGTAAATATTTACTCAAACTAGGGGATATCACATGATAAGCTTGCCGATTGTCTAAAGCAACATTGGTTTTGTGTAAAATTATGCCTATGTCACCCATTGTTGATGCTTCCTACAGATTGTAAACTATTTTGGCATTTTTGTTCAAATTTGGGCAATTTTGGAACATGTGTGGTTCACCACACCCCCAACACTTTATCGGTTCTCTGACTGTCTCATTAGTCTTTTTATCCTCAAAATTTATTGATTTTGTACGACCAAGTGTTGGCTCATTGAAATTTATGTTGAATTATTTCCAGTAAAGCCCTCATTCATATTTTTGAAACGTGGTGGTTTGAAGCCTTTTCATTTTTGATTGTATCTTTCCCATATCATGTCTTTCCATACTTTGCGAATTTCATTTTGTTGTTTATATTGGTCATTGCACAATCTTTCCTTCCCCATGTCCTCTTCCAAGGTCTTGGGATCATCAAACTCTATCATATCTTTATAGGCCATGGGTAGACAAGTTAAGAACTGTTGTATCTTTGTTTTTTCTTCCTTGATATATGGTACATATCGAAACATCTCTAGGAATTTATTTATCATGTCATCATTGACATGGTTGTTGAGATATTGTAACTTCTAAGAATATTATATTTGTACTTTATTATTCCGGAGATGTTTCATTCCTCTGTGGAGACCCTATTGTATATCCGGAGATGTTTATTCCTCCGAGAGAATGTGGTAACTAGGGTTATTAGATTTCCCATGTGGATTCGGCCCTGAGTTAGCTGTTTAGGGGTTATTAGATTCTCCTAGGTGAAGTCAACCTTGTTAGGGTGAAAAGTCAGTTAGGAGTTGAGTATAAATGGAGGAGGTGTGTTCCTCATTTAAATCACTCATTCACTCACTTGTGATTTGCGCATAGGAGAGAGAGAGGTCTGCATAGGAGGAGAAGGAGCTCTTGTTTGAGACTACATCTTTGTATTGGTTGATTATCTATATTGAGGAAAGCTTTGCTGGGTTTTATACCCCATGAGGGTTTCCCAGGGTAAATCTTTGTCTATCTTGTGATTTTTTTTTCAGTCATCTTGCTTGTGAAATTAGGCTAAACTTAACATGGTATTAGAGATAGCCTGATTAGGACATCTTTCACAAGGTGAAAATACCTCTCTCTCCTCCTCCGGTGAAAATTAGGGTTTCTGCAAAAGTTGGAATTTTTGGATTCTGAGAGCATGGTTGGATGATCCTCCTAAAAATAAAAATTATGAGCCCTAGATCGAACTTTTTGAGTGGGTAGAACCCCGGGCTTTGTCAAACCCTAGTTTGACTTCTAGACCAAAAAACCAGTAAACTAGAAAAACTACGCACCTGTGCACCAGAAAACCAGAAAAACTGTGAACCAGAAAACCAGATATTCTGTTGCAGATCCGAAAGTTGTTGATCAGATTTGAAGGGTGAAAAGTTGAAGTTTCCAGAAGCAGAGTTCACCAGTCATCTCAATTCTATGTTTTGAGAAACTTCAATTTCTGTGTCTTCATAGAAGGTATAGAGAATTTCTGGGCATGGAAATATAGGATTGGTCTCATTCTTGAAGAGAATGATCTTGCTCAATATGTCAAAGATGAGGTTGTAGAACCTGCGGAAGATGAATCCAAAGAGAAGTATAAGAAGGACTTGATTAGGGAAAAGATAATCATTTTTTATTCTATCAAGGACCACTTGATTCCCCAAGTGGCATCCAAGAAGACCCCAAAGGAAATGTATGATGCCCTAGGCGGAATGTATGAAGGAAGGAACATCAACAGAAAGATGAATTTGAGAACTCAATTGAAGAATACCAAAATGAATAAAGGATAACCTATTCAAGATTATTTTACAAGGGTCTCCTAGTTCAAGGAACAACTAGAAGCCATTGGAGACACCCTTGATGAAGATGAACTAGTCATGATTGCTCTCAATGGTCTCACTAGACCTTGGGAGTCATTCATCCAAACCATGTGTGCAAGAAAATAAAGCATGAAGTTTGATGTAGTATGGGAGGATTGCATTTAAGAAGAGGCTAGGGTAGCCAATAGAGAAGCCTTGTTCAAAGAAGATGACCAATCTTTGGCCACTCACACCTGAAGAAGAAGGAGTCATTTCAACTCCAAGAAGAACGACCCTAAAATCTCTCATCCTCCACATAGATTTCGAAAGAAAGAAGGAGTAAGTTCAGAAAGAGACCTCTCCTCAGTTAAATGTTACAGTTGTCACAAACCATGACACTTTGCTAGAAATTGTCCTTCAAAGAAGAAGAAGAATCTTCACAAAAGACATCATGCACATCTAGCAGAAGATGATAGTGAAGAAGAAGAAGAGTAAAGGCCTAAAAGGAAGAGAGAAAGTAGAAGAAGAAGATGTAGAATAGTATGTTCTATTCTCTGCACTCTCTGGGTTTGTAACACCTGGAGAAGATACATCGCTCATTGATAGTGGTGCTTCAAAGCACATGACATGACAAAAGAAGACTCTCTCAAGTCTGGAAGAAAAGACCTCTCCACAAAAGGTATCTGTGGGAGATGACTATCAATATCCCATTAAGGGAATTGGTGAAGCAAGCTACAAGCATGATTCTGGAACTCCACTGGATATGGAGGAAATCCTATATGTACCAAGTTTGAAGAAGAACTTACTTTCTATCTCAGCATTGGATAAGAAAGGTTACAGGGTTGCATTCATAGATGGACAAGTACTCATGTGGTCCAAAGGAAAATCAATTGAGGATGCAATTGTCATTGGTGAAGAGGAAGGGGGACTATATAAACTCAACGGTCATCCAGAAGCTACCCTTGTTCATGAGTCCACTAGCCCTAGTGAGCTATGGCATAGGAGGCTTGCTCACATTAACTACAAAGCATTACCTCATGTGAGAAAGGTAGTTATAGGACTACCAGATTTGAAAAATGATCATAAAGGCACAGGTAAAGGATGTGCAAAAGGAAAGAATATCAAGAACCCATTTCCAAAGAGTGAGATAAAGACTAAAAGTACTTTGGAGTTGATCCATTCAGATGTATGTGGACTAATTCCCTTCACATCCTTAAGTGGATTTGAATATTACCTTACATTCATCGATGACTACTCAAGGAAGACTTGGATATATTTCCTAAAAGGAAAAGATGAAGTCTTTGGGAAGTTCAAGGAATTCAAAGCCTTGATAGAAAATATTTTTGAAAAGAAGATCAAAATACTCAAGATAGATAATGGTGGAGAATACACTTCAAAGGATTTTGAAGTTTTTTGTAAAGAAGCTAGAATCAAGAGGGAACTAACCACTCCCTACAACCCTCAACAAAATGGTGTTGCGGAAAGAAAGAATAGAACCATTATAGAAGCAGTAAAGACAATGATACATGATCAATACCTACCTATGTATCTATGGGCTGAAGCAGCTAGGACAACAGTCTATGTGCATAATAGACTATCTCATAGTGCTCTTGATTTCAAGACCCCAGAAGAAGTGTTCACGGGAAAGAAGCTTGAGGTAAATCACCTCCTGATATTTGGATGCCCAGTATACATTCACATTCCAAAAGAAAAGAGAACCAAACTGGATCCTTTTGGGAAGAAGGGAATATTTGTTGGATATTGTGAAGCATCCAAAGCATTCAGAATATACATCCCAGGATTCCATCATATGGAGATAAGTAGGGGTGTGACATTTGATGAAGAGGCAGCTCTTAAGAGATCTAGGAAGTGCCAGGATGAAGAAGTATATGAGGAAGTTGCACCTCCCAGAATTACAGAAGCTACACCCACCCATGAAGATATAACACTTGAAGATCACAACATGATGGAACCACAAGAACCCCCTGCCACAAACATATCAAGAAAGAGAAAGCCAGCATGGGCAAGAGACATTATACTAGGAGTATAAAAGTATGGAGCTCCTGAAGGCTTCACTAGAGTGAGTAGGAAACCAAAGTCATTCTCTAACTATATGTCTTTGATGTGTGATCTTGTAGACCAAGAACCTACTAGTTATGAAGAGGCATCTCATAAGAAAGAGTGGGTAGAGGCAATGATAGAGGAATACCAATCAATAATGAAGAATGATGTTTGGGATATAGTCCCCAAACCAAAGAACAAGAGTGTGGTATCCTCCAAATGGATATACAAGATAAACCATGTTGCGGATGGTAGCATTGAAAAGTATAAGGAAAAGTTTGTGGCCAGAGCATTCTCTCAGAAAGAGGGAATTGACTATGAAGAGACATTTGCACCAGTTGCAAGGTACACTTCTATTAGAACCATCATGGCACTTGCATCCATGATGAAGTGGGAATTACACCAGATGGATGTGAAGACAACCTTCCTGAATGGTGTGATTGAGGAGGAAGTATACATAGAACAACCACAAGGATTTGAGGTTGAAGATAGAAGAACCCATGTATGCAAACTAAAGAAGGCTCTGTATGGGTTGAAACAAGCTCCTAGAGCTTGGTATGGAAGAATTGACAATTTCTTGACAAGCTTGGGCTTTACCAAAAGTAAAGTTGGTCCTAATCTTTATCTCAAGGTTATGGATGATGAACTTGCCATATTGTTGTTATATGTGGATGATCTATTTCTAACGGGGAATGAGAAAAAGATTATCGAGTGCAAGAATAAGCTCTCTTCAAAGTTTGAGATGAAAGATCTTGGATTGATGCACTACTTCCTAGATTTGATATGTTGGAATGAAAAGCCACGGCCCCTCCCATGGATTCCAACCTGAAGCTGTTAGCAGATGACTCGTCAAAGTTAGTGGATGTGACTCTGTACAGACAGATTATTGGGTCACTGATGTATCTAACGAATACCAGGACAAATATATGATTTGTTGTCAACACCTTGAGTTAGTATCTAGTAGAACCTAGACGTGTTCACCTGATAGCTGCAAAGCATGTGATGAGGTACCTAAAGGGTACGATAGACTTTGGTCTATGTTATCTTATAGCTCATGATTTCAGATTGTATGGCTACACATATGCTGATTGGGCAGGAACTGTATCAGACAGGAAGAGCACATCGGGAGGATGTTATTGTTTGGGATATGCCATGATCTCATGGTTTAGAAGGAATCAGTCTAGTGTGGCTCTTAGCACAGCTGAAGCGGAATATATTGTTGCTTGCTCTACTAGCTGTGAAGCAATCTGGCTTCGGAAGTTGTTATCATGATTATTTGACTTAGAGATGGAACCAACCGTGATCCCGTGTGACAACCAAAGTTGTATCAAGATTACAGAGAACCTAGTATTCCATGATAAGTCAAAGCACATAGAAATCCGATATTTCTATATACGGGATATGGTGCAGAAAGGAGCTATAAAGCTAGATTATGTGAGCAGTGACGTACAAGTTGCTGATATATTGACCAAACCTCTGTCTCGAGTAAAGTTTGAGTATTTCCGAGACAAGCTTGGTGTAGTTCAGAAGGACCCTCCTCGAAAGGGGCAGTGATATGGTCGTTGATGATGAGATTGCCTGCATCGACGATAAGGTCGATGATGTGGATACATGTATTGATGAAAATACTGACGAGGTTACTTGTTCTGACGATGAGGTCGATGATGAGGCTATCTGGTCCGACAATGAGGTCGATGATGAGGCTATCTATTCCGACGATGAGGTCGATGATGAGGTTACATGTTCCGATGGCTAAGTCAACGTATGGTTCTTAGACTTTGTCTAAGTGGATGATAGGACTGCATCGTCCCTGAACAGTTAGTTCAAAATGAACGTGATAGGACTGCATCGTCCCTGAACAGTTAGTTCAAAATGTACGTGATAGGACTACATCTTCCCTGAACAGTTAGTTCAAAATGTACGTGATAGGACTGCATTGTCCTTGAACAATTAGTTCAAAATGTGCGTGATAGGACTGCATCGTCCTTAGACATGAGATGTGTCTTAAATGGATCAAGGACTGCATCTTCCCTAGACATGAGAGGTGTCTTAAATGGATCAAGGACTGCATTGTACCTAGACATGAGAGGTGTCTTAAATGGATCAAGGACTGCATCGTCCCTAGACATGAGAGGTGTCTTAAATGGATCAAGGATTGCATCGTCCCTAGCCATGAGAGGTGTCTTAAATGGATCAAGGATTGCATCGTCCTTAAACATGAGAGGTGTCTTAAATGGATCAGGATTGATCATCTTGTAAGTAGATTTGGATTGCATCGTCCATAGACATGAGAGGTGTCTTAAAGTGACAGGGATTGATCATCCTGTAATTGGATCATGTGTATTGCAGAGTATGCTACTATGATGATACTGTTGATTGAGATGATCCAGATGATGATGATCGAGATGATTGAGATGATGATACTGTTGATCGAGATGATCCAGATGATGATGATCAAGATGATCCAGAGGATGATACTATTGATCGAGATGATCTAGATGATCTACATGATGATACTATTGATCGAGATGATGATACTGTGATCGAGATGATGATGTTGACCGAGATGATCTAGATGATGTTGTTGATTGAGATGATACAGATGATATTGTCGATCGAGAAGATCTAGATGATGATCTTGCTGTAGCTGCTTTGATGCTGTAGAAGATGAAGACTCAATATTGAAGATGTTCCAGTATTGAATATTTGAAGATGTTCCAGTAACTGGTTGAGTTACTAATGATGTTAAAGAAAGATTCCAATGATTTATAGAGGTATCATGTATCATGTAGTTGATGACTCCTTGCTCCTGCAGATGTTATAATATCCTTCTCGTTAAGGGGGAGTGTTGAGATATTGTAACTTCTAAGAATATTATATTTGTAATTTATTATTTCGGAGATGTTTCATTCCTCCGTGGAGACCCTATTGTATATCCGGAGATGTTTATTCCTCCGAGAGAATGTGGTAATTAGGTTTATTAGATCTCCCATCTGGGTTCGGCCCTGAGTTAGCTGTTTAGGGGTTATTAGACTCTCCTAGGAGAAGTTGGCCCTGTTAGGGTGAAAATTCAGTTAGGAGTTGAGTATAAATACAGGAGGTGTGTTCCTCATTTAACTCACTCATTCACTTCCTTGTGATTGGCGCATATGAGAGAGAGAAGTATGCATAGGAGGAGAATGAGCTCTTGTTTGAGACTACATCTTTGTATTGGTTGATTATCTATATTGAGGAAATCTTTGTTGGGTTTTCTACCCCATGAGGGTTTCCCAGGGTAAATCTTTGTCTATCTTGTGATTGTGTTTCTTTCAGTGATCTTGCTTGTGAAATTAGGCTAAACTTAACAATGGTTCCAAGCTTTAGTTCATAAAAATATTTTGTTTTCCTTCATAATACCGCTCTAAGAAGTACTATATTTGTTTTCTCATCATTTTTTTTCTTTTTGGTTGGAAGAATTATCATTATTAGTCGTTTCATTATTACAAAGTTGTATATCAATATTCTATTTTATTTATGTTTCGTGAAAGGTCTGATCTCTGTGTCTTTTTATACTAGACGGGTTTTGTAACAACACTTCGTTTATTTCTTGTTTTTCCTCATGATCTTTTAATAGTTTTTCATTATTAGTTTTGTAACTCCTTATATATGTGATAAGACTCCTCATGGTTTCTAATACTTCTAAAGGTGTGCTCTCCACTGTTTGCATTAAGATCTATGACTATATTGGCTTTTGGTGTATGTTGATTTGTATATTTCGGTTGAATATGCTCTCCCTCCATGTATAAAAGCTATGTTTTATAAATTGTTGTTTTGAGATTATAAGTATATATCTACTTGTGACAAACAGGATGTTATTTTGTTAGTTTAATTGTTGTGTTGAAATTTTTGTAGTGCCCATGTAGGCCTAAGTGTTGTAACTTCATCTCTTATACAGTACGTAACATCCCTCAATTTTACTACATTATATATATATATATATATATATATATATATATATATATATATATATATATATATATTGCAGCTCCTGGATTGTTGTCATCACTAATAAGACACTTATTATGTTAATGCCACTCTCGTGGTTGATAGTTATTCTTACACGCTTTCTCATGTGCTAACTTTAAATGTGCTTGTTACTCCAAACTTGTCCATGTTTCAAGTTAATCTACCTTACCTTTAATGAATAGAATATACTTAACATAAGTGGTTGCGTCTAGTGTTGTCCCATTTCTCTTCTCCTTCCCTCTCCATCGCCATATTACAGATTTTTTTTTTCAACCGAAAAAAAATAAAAAACAAAATCTTGCTATTCAAAGTATGAATCAAAGAAACTACATAGTTAACCTATCCTCCTGGATAGTTTTCAAATATTAAGTCATTACATATAATTCAAAATACTACTCTAAGTCTTAAAACAAAACTATCTATCTAATAGTTCTTTCTAGTTACATTCATACATGTCATATCTTCTATGACACTCCATATACCATGGGTTCATTCAAAAGGAGAAATAAAATATAAATACTATTTCTAATAGATACGATATGTTCCTGCCTGATGTAATACAAAATTGTCAAAATAGGAGAAATGGAATTCCCCTTCATCACATCCCAAACCTCGTTTGGATAAGATATATGCCTGCTGATTATAGAACCTTGGAACATGTCCAAATGTAAGAGAATATAAGTTCTCCCGGATATGTTCAATCTTGCATTTCCAATAATGAAGTGAGGCTACCTGGAGTTACTTATTCCCTCGGATACATTCAATAATAACTGAAGAGTCACCATAAATCAGTAATTCTTTCAATCCAATTGAGTTAGCAAAGAACAGAAATCCCCATAAAGAAAGTAACTCGGCCCTTGTATTATTGCCTTTGCGACATCCAAAGAAACCTTCATAATAATTGCCTCTTGTTATATTGATATGGAATCCTGCCCCACAGGAAAGTTGTGCTGCACCATCAAAATAACCCACCGGTATTGCAAACTCAGTAATAGGGGGTGTAAAAGTTTTACTCACCTATACCTTTACCTTCAATGAAGGGGCATTGCTAAATATGTCTAAATAGGAACATGCTCGAGTAATGAGTGGGAAATCCTCAAATAGAATAAGATTTCTTAAACGTTAGATACCCCAAATAAAACTGAGTGGGAAAATGGAATGCTTTCTCTTCACTTCAAACCATCTCAAGAGTGCTAAGTCAAGTGACGGATGGTGACAATCAAAATGAATATCCCACCTGACAGAGGTATCTTCCCATATATTCCTTGTGACATTGCATACTGTCAATAGGTGGTCAATAGATTCGGGATCCCGATAGAAAAGAGGATATCCAGTCGGTCCTCTCCCCCCACGCCTAATATACTTATCCCCAGTGAGTAACTTGTTGTTCAGTGCCAACCATGAGAAGATAATAATTTTGAGTGGATCCTTCCACTTCCATAACCTGTGTTCCCACCAACAGTTCAGAGTCTTAGTATGAAGTGAAGCGATCGCCAAATAAGCCACAGAAGTGGTAATATCCCCACAAGAATCACCCCAAGACCAAACAAGTCTGTCTGATATATTCTCAAGAGTGATCCAGGAGTGATTCACCCCCAACACATATGAATCCCAATCAGTAACCGCCTCCCCTCGAAGTCCAATGTCTAAAGCAGCTAGCCATCATTGACCCCTATCAAAAGGATTCAAATAACTCACTTGGTTTAAATAAAATTAACCCCTGTCATGTAATAGATTATGGGTGTGTACCGGGATAGTAGAGAAGGCACCCACAATGGATTACATCCCTATTCGAACTTGAAACCCATCACCAACTTGTCAGTAAGTCCATCGCCGAAGAAAAGGAACCACTTCAATAAAACTGCTCCAAATATTAGAAAAACCCGAGTTGGGTTTATGAGTCTGCTTGATCCATTCAGAAATAGTGAGTGACTTCAAATACTTATCTTGAACAATAATCCCCCATAGTCCTGGATGAGTTAATTCCCTGCACAAGCTATTTAAATGAAGGGTCGAGTATGTCCAAAAAATGTTCCTTATACCCCACCCACAAGCCTCCTTAGGACATGTTAGTGTCTCCCAAGCAACCAGGTGAATCCCCACCTTACCTAGGATAGAAGACCATAGAAAAGAAAAGATGATACACCTGATCTGTAAAATGATGCTCTTAGGAACCTTTGCTAAGGTAAACCAATACACTGGAAAATTGGACAGAACAGACATAATAAGTGTCACTCGTCCTCCAATTGATCATTTCTGATGATACCAACAGTTAATCCTCTCCTCAAACTTCTTAACCAACCAAACCCGATATGTACTATGATAATCATTCGGCTTCAGGTAGTATCCCAGATACTTAAATCCACCTTCCAGCTTGCTAATCTCAAAGGGTAAAAGTAAACTAATAGGTTCCAGCATATCAATATCCAAATTAAAATGCAACAGATTAGATTTCAAATTATTTATTTCCATACCTAATGCATGGCAGAACAGTTCCAGAATCTTCTTAAATTATTTCCAGCCTAACAGATCTCCAACGCCAAACAAGAGGACATCATCTACAAATAGTAGATGAGTTATGTGATGATGCTTCGAGACTTTAATGCCCTTAATATTTCCCTCCATTCTAGCCCGACTCAATAACCGGCTCAAACCTTCAATAATCAGAAGGAAAAGTAGTTGGGAGAGTGGGCACCCCTGCCGCAGTCCCCGACCACTTTTAAAAAAGGAAGTAGGACATCCATTGACTAGAACAACGAAATTGGTAGAGCTAAGCATCCCATTATCCACTGAGTAACATCAAAGGTAAGGCCATCATCAATAAGGATGAGTCTAAGAAAGGAACGATCCATTAAATCATAAGCTTTGACCAATTCAATCTTAAGCACTAGCGACTTATGCTTCAGCATCTTAGTCGAGTGAATAGTTTCCTGTGCAAGTCCAACTACATCAAAAATATGTCATGGATGTAGAAAGGCAAATTGTTCTTTTGAAATCCTCCTTGATAATCCTTGTTTCACCTGATTTGCTAATACCTTCGAGATAATCTTGTACATAATATTACATAGTGAAATCGACCTAAAGTACTAGAAAGTGTTGGGCTTTGATACTTTCGGAATAAATGAAATGAAGGTAGCATTTAACCCTCCATTAACCTTGCCATGGATGCGAGATTCTTCAACCAATCTAGTGATCTCTGCGCCTAACAAGTCAAAAAATTGCAAATAAAATTCAACCGTCCATCCATCTGGCCCAGGACTCTTTTCCTTGGCCATATGCTTCAAAAAATCCTCAATCTCCTGAACTGTAACAGGTCGGTCAATCTGAGTACAATATTCCTCTATGAATATCTTCAGTAAAGAAAGCAAAACCTCCAGTTGAGATTCCATATTGTTGACAGAAGCCTTAGAATAAAGACTACTAAAATGTTTAGTTGCAGCCTCCTAAATACCAGATTGTGTCTCCACCATATTACCCTTCGAATCTGAAATCTCCCAGATAGTATTGTGAGCCCGGCGTTGATTAGCAAAAGCTTGAAAAAAATTAGTATTTTTATCTCCAAGAGTGATCCAAAGGGCTCGACTCTTCAATCTCCAAATTTCTTCTTCAATGCCAAGAATCTCATCTTTTTCCTTATGCAAATCCTTAATAACCGCAGAATGTTGCTCTGCAATATATCCAAGTATCGGATCCTAGTTGAAGGACTCAATCTCATTTTCAATAAATAAAAGCCTTTCTCTTAGTGCTAATCTTTTTGTCCTGAACCAAGGAGCTATAATCGATTTCAAAGACTTAAGAAAAGCAGGCAGTCGAATCATCGTCGAGCCTTGATTATGACTCATAAAATTAAACCAGTGTTCATGTACCAGTGTAACAAAAGTATGTTCTGTCGACCAAACCGGGCAGTATTTGAATGGTAAAGGTGAAAACTGGGGTCTTGAGCCAATCCTCAAGTAAATCGGTTGATGATAAGAAATATTTTCCAATTCAATATGAGAGGTAATCATATCAACTGAGCCGATAAGTGACTATTTGACCAAAAATCGATCAAGTTGTTTAGAAATGAAATCCTCCTCATTCCTCCCATTATGCCATGTAGGAGTAAAAAACTCAGGAGCAATGTCTACCATATTGTTTTCCTCAAATAGGTCTCGAAACCAGCCCAGTAATGGGTCAATTCTAGTTTGAGCACCCCAAGTTTCACATAAGATCATTGTCAGATTGAGGTCACCCACAACAATAAGACCGGGTATGTTTAGCAGTCCACAAGCCTCTAAGGAGGACCAATACGTCTGTCGGTCTGAATACAAACCACAACAATTAAAAATATTTAGACCAGAACTTTGTTCACCACAACCCCCAGATAATAAAATGCCACCCCGAACAAGAAAATCCTGAAATCGAGCCAGCTTAGGATTCCATGCTGAGATAAGTCCCCCTGACAAACCAGTCGATTCCACTGAAACACAATCCCAAGTAGGAAGTAGTCTCCCCACTAGTGCCCTAGCTCTGTCACCTGTAACCATAATCTCTTGAAAAAGTATCACATCCGGTTTAACCACATCTAGTAACCTTCTGAGGGCTCGTTGTTTTAGGGCACCCCCAATCCCTCTCACATTAAGAGAGAGTGGGATCATCATGTAACCAGGGTCAGGGCCTGCACCGCTCTAAGTGGCCCAAAAGTATTCGAAAGTGAGGGACTGGAAATCTATTGAATCACAGAGTAATCAATCGAAGTTTCTGTATTAGCCAATCTAGGGTTACCAATAGAAGCTCTAGCTAGATCTTTCGGACGTCTACCCCCCTGCTTTTTACGTATCGTAACATTAGAGTTTGTGGTGTCCAAAGTGGGACGAGTAGAATCAACAACTTTAAACATTGTCAAAGGATCATAAAAAATTCCCACCTTAGGAGAAATGAGTGCAACCAGAGAAGTCTTTTCCTTAATAGGGTACCCAATGAGTCTAAGAGGATTCTTTCATCCTCTAAGAGTTGTGCGTCGGAAAAGTAAATGTTGTCTTCCAGGGTAACAAAAGTAGAAGGAGCATTAGGGTTTGAACACCCAATCACAATAAAAGAAGAAACCCCTGGAGTCAGTGAAAAATATTTCGAGTCTGTAACCTTAGAAATGTGTTTATTAGGCACAGAATTACAGTAGGAGTCTGTATTCAACTTCCCCGGAAAGGTACAAAACACCCACCCAAGTGGGTCTAATTCAACAACTGTCTTGGATAGAGCCTCTACATCTTGAGACGGAAGCAGCATGTCATCATCCCCTTTCAATCTAGTGTCAGCCAATTTCAGTCCTGAGCGTTTTGATGGAGAACTTGCTTTTAAGTGCCCAACAACCCCGCAGAGGTGGCACCGGAATGGAACCCGCCAATAATCCAGTGGCTGTAGAAAAACCTTATCACCCCAACGAACCTTGATTTCTTTGGGAAGGCCCAATTCCACATCCATCTCAATCAAAACCCGTGCAGTTTTCTTGTCCTCGTGATATAGGGACTTATCTTTGAAATAGATCAAACATCCAATGCAGTTGGGTAAGGAGACAAATATCTCTCTTGACCACAACTCCAGAGGGAAACCTTTCAGAAGTACCCAGAAGTGGGTGGATTTTTTGTAGTACCTTCGTCCTCGGGTTAAAATCCAAGTGCCAACGCATGAGATAGAGTGATCCGCATCCAATAACCCATGGCCTGGAAAGTGTTTACTCCACATGTTCCTCGCCAATAAAATGGAAAACGATCCAGTTGTTCACAAGAATGTGAATCCTCGGGCAATAGTGTAAAATGGGTTTCCAGTAATCTGAGACCCACTTTATGAGTATTGAATGTGAGACACCAGTAAAACATACCTTCCCCACAACCACCCGCTTAGACAGACTTAAAACCCTACCAACCTGCACATCCTTCACGGCCGTCATCTCAAGTACATTAGCCCGTCTCTTGTACACTTTCTGTTGACGATGGCACTTCACCTTCTCCCCGGCACTACGAGAGAGACCACCGCCCTTTCTCGATAGGTTTTCAAGAATAAATTCCTCTGAAATTTCCGCCCATTCCACTGCAAATTGATAAAAACCCAACTCAAATGGGAAAAGTAAAGGATCTTTCGGATATATCACACTTTCTCTCGCAGTACTAGTGTCACCAGACCCACAAAGTTCACTAAACCCACCCATTGGTCACCCAGAAGACCCGACAGGTGCCAGAGTCAAGAAAGGAATGATGAGGTGCACAAAGCTCCAAAACAAACAGTCAACTCCGACAAGACCGCAAAACGAAGGAGCGAAAGAGATGACAGAATTCGGGTTGGTCAGTGCCAGTAATAAGCACATCCACCGAGAGGAAAAAAACAACTAAATACTAACACCTACCCAGGATCATCACGGACAATGTCACCAAGAGCCCATACTCAGCCTCAGCCCACCAAAACACAAAAAACCACCATGAGACGTGTAAACCCTAACCCCAACCCTCTCCATCCTCAATTTTCCGGTTTATGCTGAAGTTACTCGACTGTCGATTGCATGCTCCCATTAAATGCAGTGCTTCGAGTATTATCCAAGCTAATCGTCGGTATAATAGTTGTGAAGGGTCGAGAACCTTAGCTAGATCCTCCCTATGGCCATGCTCAAATCGACAAAGAACCTATACATTACGGACTTCTTGTGAAAGTCTTCATGCTATTCGAATCTTACCTTAAAAATATAGGGTAGTACCTTAATACTTTTATCCTCTTCCCTTATCATCGACGGTATTAATTTCTAGTCTCAAAGCTATTAAAGTTATGCCTCACACGTATTGGTTTAATGGAGGCTCAATAACATAAGGTTATTGCATGAGGAGGGGGATGGGTTGTTCACCTGCATGCTTATATATATTGTGTTACCATAGTCATGTCTCATGTTGTTTGCACGTTGTTTGGCCAACGCAGCTAGCAACCTAACTATTTGCATTAATGAGGGGGTTCCGCTTTGTTGACATAGTCATGTTGTATAGGACTGGGATTTCACAACGTTGTATCACCATCCATCCTTGGTTTAACTTTATAAATATGATCCTCCTGGGGATTCCACAACAAGGTGAATAGAGGAGCGAGAAATCCCTTGGTGGAACCGTAGTCATTTCATGCATGCACACTAATCATTATTCTTAATGAGGAGCTTTGTCGAGTCTTTCACAATCTCCTCAAATATCTCATGGCACTCAAATTATGCAATTTTCATAGCTAATATATATGTGATTCTAAGATTTTTTAAAGATTTATAATAAGAATAAGAACAAAATTAGTCAAAAAATATGCTCAGAAAAAATTGTTTGGTATGCTACAGATTTTTGCACCAATAAACTTACCAGGGTGGGCTCCTCTATGTTTTGACCACCCTTTGCACTCTTCCAGGTATCTACGGATCATACTCTCAGCATTAGGGTTTGATTGTTGTAATGCTTGGTGTTGGTGTTGTTGAATGATTCATTCTCTTGCTTGGGAGTTTTTCTTTGCATAGCAACGATTTTGTGAACATTGCTTATAATCTAATGCTACGATGAACCCATCATCTTGGTTGGTTTCAATCATTCTAATAGCATCCTCATCGTACAGGTAGATAATCTCTCAAAGATACAGTGAGTTTAACATTCTCAACATTGTTTCATGGGGGTTATTAACTATTGGTGCTTGGTTGGCGGGTTGGAGGATCGTTCTATGAACTAGCACACTCCTTGGTTGGGTTTTCCCTCAACCCTTCTGGTGCCCTTCTGCAACAGGTAAAATGCTATCCTGCTTTACTTGCTTAGCAATTACATAGTTATCGTTGTAATTATTGTTTCCATTATTTTTTTTTGGTAGTCCCATACATCTACATGGTTTTTTATTCCAGGGTTGTCTAGTGGTGGTGAGTGAAGCCCTTCGGGAAAGGTACTTTGGTTTCTCTTAAGATATTGGCATGGGGTTGTCTCCTAGTGTGGCCAAAAGGAAATGGCGTTCATAGATGTGTAGTAAAGCCTCTTAGGGTAGGCCCCTAAATGTTCTCGTCTCGCTCTCAGACTTATCATTGTATAATGCAACTTCCTCTTTATTGGGTTCTCTTTTAGTATAGATTACTTTAGCTCCTTGGATCTGTTAAGAAGTTATTTAGTCCCACTGTGTTTTATCATCTTTTAATAGCTCCATTGTGTTTGTATTCACAAGGTTTAGACCCTTAGCTCATGCAATGCTTGGGTTGGTTTACTGTAGGATTAATTTGTTAAAGTTTTTAAAATGAATGCCAAAGCTTGGTTATCTATGCATGTATTTGTTGATGGGTCGGGGCTTGGCTACAGATTGTGTATTTAATTGCAAACGTCCTGTCGAGCTCCTCCACGATATCATCACTGCTTGTTTGCATAATTACTTACTTTCCTGCAGGCTTATATATATCTTTGTTACATTTCAGAATTGATAGGTCGAAGCCTCTATGTGTTTCACTTTGTATTGTTTTAAATCTCTTTATAAGTTTGGAGTTTATTTCTGCTTATTTATCAAAGATGCAATGATGTAATTGGATTGAGTTTTATCCAGGGTTTAAGATAGCTCGATGTTTTTACTATCACGGAATCTACCAAGCGTCTATATGGATAGATCAAAACTCTCAAAAGTGTAAAGTCTTTTTTAGATTGGAAATATTGACGAAGTGTGTAATATTATGGTTTTAATTTATATATATGCCTTCTTCTTCTCCTACTGAGTTGTAGAAGGCGCCTCTTGAACGCAATAACTTCTGCTGAGACCTGACACAGAACCCTAAGTTTCACTTGATTTCTTTCTTGCATCTGTTTATAAATCCCTGGCAATGTATCTATGCATCTTGCTCCAGTTCGGTCCTCTTCGGCTTGTTTATATGAATGGATTACCTTCAGTTTTGAACTTGGGTTTGTGAATTTTGATACCTCGTTGCAGACAGCTTGAGAGCTGGGCTTGGCTAACGTGCACTACATTTTGGGCTTAAGAACTTATTTAATGTGCTTTTGGTAGTTCAAATATTTGTATATATGACTAAATCGGGTGCCAAGTGCTTAACCTTGGCCTGTTACTAGTTACCCCAACTCTCAAGGGTCGCGATTTTAACTAGATATTATTGAGCATGAGAGCCGACACTTCCTCAGGTCTTCTCTTGTTGGCATAAAGTGAACGATTGCCTACTCTCTGTCTCAACATATTATAGTGTTAATATGTTACCATTGTTTGGTTTATGATTAAATGGCTTCTACAATCGTTCTTGCTGATGAATAGGTTTATGAGTTGTATTCTGTGCATTGTAATCATATTTTTCCAATCTGATAATAACTTATGTATATCATTTTTACTCTATTTTAGAACTGGTAGATGATATTGAATATGTATAATTGCAAGATAGAAAGCATTTTAAGATAATAAATAAATAAATTCTTAATTTATTTACTAAATAATAATTATGAACAACTCTTAACAATTTAGTAGTTTTCTTAATGCAATCAATTAAATCTACATAGAAAAATAGACAACTTCCTAATATGCATTTAGAGCTGAAATTCATATAAATATTTAGACAGAAACAAAATAGGATATAGATAATTACTTTAGATATATATCTGAATTGTCATGATCATAGACTAAAACATAGTTGAAACATCCACGTTCCACCTAACCCAACCGTACTAGGTAGCCTCCTACCCTAACACATATATGCATATAAATAATTATTTGCCAAGGTTTTACCCAATGGTTTTCCACCTATGAGGTCATGGTTCAAAAGTGTTTAACATTGCATTTTACATCTACATAAGGCCTAAAAGTGTTTAACATTGCATTTTACATCTGCCTTTTATTGGTAAATTGTTAACTTGTCTAAATTAAAAAATAATAATAACATATTTTTCACTTAGTTTTAGAATTTTCAACCTTAGTATAATAAAAATCAAAACATAAGAATATTACATTAATATAGTTTCCAACCTTACAAAAAAATTGTTTACATATGTTAAATATTTTTAAGAGAGAAAATTAAAAACTTTATATAAAGCTCAAAAATTAAAATTATTTTTACAAAATTTATAAACAATTTTATAATTTAATTAAATTTATTAAAATCATAAAAATTAAAATTCTTAATAAATTTAAAATATTATCTTATACAAATAAAAATTTGTAAATAAATGTATATACATAATTTTTTAACCATTAGAATTACTCAAATTATGCAGTCTTCTTATACCACAAAAGAACTATATTCAAATTATGCATAATCTTCTTATACCACAAAATAACTATAAACACAAAAATATGGTCTGCTAAGATTCCATTACTCATGAAATTTCTGAACTTACAAAGCAAAAAATGGGGATACGACAATCCCTTAGAAACTGCACCTTTTGTTTTGTTTATTTCGTCACTGCACCGACCGAAAAATCTGTTGCTTCCCAGCGTTTATAAAACCTTAGGGTGGATTTTGTTTTACTGTCCAGTGTTGGAGTAAAGACATAACATATATGATATATATGGGCAACTGAAATGATCTCATTTCCAGCATATGACTTTATAGAGGAACAAAACTTTACCATAAAGTTTTCAATAATGAAGTAGAACAATGATTTTCTACATAGTTCTTATTAAATTTAGTTTAAATTTGAATTATAATAACAATATCATTTTGTAGAATTTAGAATTCCAAATTAATGTAAGAACTATAAGAACTCATATTAATGTCACAAGTAACTTGTTACTAATAAGTTAGGCTTGTTTTCCATACTTAGTTGTACCAATTATATGTTATCTATCCATCAGCTACTAGTTATTCATACATCAACTAACTATCAATTATTCATACATAGTTACCCGTTATTATTATTTATTTCGAATTTGAAACTTTTGCCATAAAATCAACATGACAGTCCACTTGTCTCATCTTCTTACAAGCTTGGAAAAACATAAACTCTAATCCACCCCAAATTTTAAAATATAAACACCTATCAATATAAAGATTTTATAATTTCCATTTAATAGGAAGGCAGCAGGCCGGATAGAGGTTGGATCTCAAACAAGTTGAGATTCAACTACCAACTGACCTGCTACTGCAACATTAAATAACCTACAGCAAGCTGAATAATATTCGCCTTCCTTTATACCACAACAATTATTAATCAGCATAAGCCATGCTACGTCGACCGTTAACCGTTAGCAAAACACCGGCTAGCAATATAATTAGATTGGGTGGCCTGACTTTCTTAATTCTAAATTCTAATAACGATGAGCCCCATCATTTATCGCCATTGAAAAGCTTTTGAAGCTCGTGGATCATAAGCCTCCTTGTGAGAGGCTTGTGACTTAGAATCAAAGTACAAACTGTCCTCACAGCAGTCCACACATGCCCCACAGAACTCCAATAAATTAGTCATTCGTTGCGGGCATCAAACTAACTTAGAATTGCGCTGACAGTAGGCCGGGTTGGGAACGATGGCCAATTTAATAATTACAAAGCCATTGTCATTAATTCGGAGCACTGTTCTATTCTCAGTCCTCGTAGCTGCCTACTTCATTCTTTCAAGCATTAATGGAGGGGATTGCGCGCAGCTCAAATCTCATGCGCAGTTCCTCAAGGCCCACTACAATGGCGGCCGTTTTGTTGGCTGTGCAAGGAACGCCAGCATATGCTCGGATACTGTGAAGAATCCCAATAGCGGATCTACCTGCTGCTTCCAGACCTTCTGCAAAGATCTCACCAGCGATTCATTGAACTGTGGGAAATGCGGCCACTCCTGCTCCTATGGATTGGCCTGTTGCTCAGGCTTTTGCGTTGACATAAAAAATGACAATATGCATTGTGGGAATTGCTTCTACGAGTGCCCTCAACACGAAAAATGTATGTATGGTATGTGCGGTTATTGACCAACGCCACCATCCAGTACCATTTAGTTTACTTTATCAGAAATTTATATCACAGGTTTGGGCTTTAGCTTAGGATCCATGTCCTGGGTTTGGAATGCTTTGTCACAATAAGATTATCATGATCATTATTATTATAGGCTGAATAAATGTGGCTATGCTACGGCTGAAGAAATGGATGGAAATGCTCTCTTCAAAGAGTGAAATAGTCTGCAAAATCATAGTTGTAAATTCTGAATTGTTGCATTTCATGAAGTATTTCAATTATACAGCCTTGGGATCACTGTTGATAATCTATACTGCATTTCTTCAATTTGTCCAATTTTGTATTATTATTATTCCTCCTTGGGATCGCTGTTGATAATCTATAGTGCATTTCTTCAATTTTTGTCCTAAGAATTCAGATTTAAGAAATTAATATAAAGATATTTTTTATCTTGCTGTCACCATTTAGCTTACCAAACATCTCTACCGTTTTCCCCTCACTATACAAAAGATAAAACGCTTCTGCAGCAATTCTTTCTCACTGTGCGAGAGGCCCTTCCTCATTCATACCTTGAGAATGCACCCTTTCTTCACAATCCCGATCATGGAGGTAATGTCACTTATTTTTCTGAGCTTCGGCGGATTCGACCCTCTTACAGAGTTCCAATGGCATCAGACCATATGATTAAAATTTAAGACAGCTACATAATAAAATGCCAAACTCATCTATAGACAAGCTTATCATGCACATTTAGAAGATTTTGGAATTCAAAGGTAAGGGGATTGATATTACAATTTAATTATTATGTGTAAATTTTAAATCCATTTTAACTTTAGATTTATAGATTTATGATATAATAGTATAAAAAAATTCAGTTTTGAAATAAAGAGTAAGTGGGTATAAAATATGTTATGATTAGAAATACATAATAAACATAATCATTAGATTAAACATATAAATATAATGAAAATAAGGATTACTCTTGAAATTTAATAGAGAAAACCAGTCATAATGCATCTATCGATTCCATTCTTCCTAACCAATGGGTATAGTCAATTTTGTTAAGTTTTTACTTTGATTAGCATAATAACATTAAACAATAGAATCATAACGGAAAATCCGGCAAAACTTCCTCAATATAGAATTCACCAATACAAGATAAAACCCCAAGACAAAAACAACTATGTCTCCAGCGAGCTTCTCTCTCTCTCTCTTATGCGAACTTGCTCAAGTGAGTGAGTGATGCAAATGACAAACTCTGCTCAAGTGAGTGAGTGATGCAAATGACAAACTCAACCTATCTATTTATATTGTTCAGTTGGGTGACTTTTTACCCCAACTGGGCCAACCTCTCCTAGTTTACTGGGCCGACTTTCAATTACTTAACAAAATATATTTTCTTGGATTCTTCTAAGTCGACACAACTTCTAGGGTTTACATTGACTCTTACTTGACCAATTACATCAATGACATCTCCCGAAGGAGGAAGGATAATAATACAATAAACAAATACAATTAGAATATCTTCCGCAGTTTCATTTCTTTAACACTCCCTTTTAACTAGGAAGGTATTCTACAAGCATCATCATCAACATCAATAGTTGTACAATTGACTGGTGAAACTCTGTATGTCATAGGAAGTTTTCGAACATCATCATCATCATCATCAAAATAGAACTTCTAGATCATCATCATCATCATGGAATTGTTGGAGCATCATCAACATCGTCGTCGTCATCAACAAGGAAATGTTGGAACATCATCAACATCGTCGTCATCATCACCAAGGAACTACTGGAACATCATCAACATCATCGTCAGTATGTGAATATTGGAACAACAACATCATCATCTTCATCAGTATGTAAATACTGGAACAACAACATCATGAATCATCAGTACATAA
The DNA here is from genome assembly GCA_027924585.1 of Larix kaempferi. Lineage (NCBI taxonomy): Eukaryota > Viridiplantae > Streptophyta > Pinopsida > Pinales > Pinaceae > Larix > Larix kaempferi. The sequence goes on along the minus strand of BSBM01000407.1, from coordinate 13,589,307 downwards.
ATACTATAATCAACAACAACATCAACATCAATATATAAGTACTCGAACATCATCATCATCATCATCAGCATGTAAATGTTGGAACAACATCATCATCATCATCGACATGTAAATGTTGGAACAACATCATCATCATTAGCATGTAAATGTTGGAACAACATCATCAGCAACAACATGTAAATATTAGAACAACAACATCATCATCATACATCTGGAATCTGCACTTCGATAGATGATGTTGACTTACTAATCCTTTCGGACCAAACAAGCCTAGTCATACATACCAATCTACCTGGGGACCAAACAAGCCTTGTCTGTCTTACTAATCCTTTTGGACCAAACAACCCCAGTCAGACATACCAATCCCCCTAAGATCAAACAGGCCTTTCTAGACTGACATACCAATCCTTTCGGATCAACCATGCCTTGTCAGACTAACATACCAATCCTAGACTAAGCTGCCACACCAAGGCTCCAGGAAACTACTCCCTCTTTCGAGGGAGGTCCTTTCGGACCACACCAAGCTTGTCTCGAAAGTATTCAAACTTTACACGAAACAGAGGGTTAGTCAATACATCAGAAACTTGTTCCAAGGTAGGAACATACTTGATATTTACATCTCCTTTCTGCACCATGTCCCGGATGTAGTGATACTTGATTTTGATATATCATGAAACACCGGGTTCTCTGACATCTTGATACAACTCTAATTATCGCAAAGCATATCAATCACATATATCTCTGTATCAAACAATCCTGCCAACATCTTGCGAAGCCAAACTGCTTCACTACAAGTTGAACACGCTGCAATGTATTCAGCTTTCGTCGTACTAAGAGCAACATTGCTTTGCTTTCTACTAAGCCATGATATCATACCTGATCCCAAACCGAAAAAACATCCTGAAGTGCTCTTTCTATCTCTAGCACTTCCCGCCCAATCTGAATCTATAAAAACGTGCAATCTGAACTCATTGTATGATCCATATCTAAGTCCATAATCCAAAGTACCCTTTAGGTACCTCACACATGTTTTGCTGCAACCAAGTGAACATTTCTAGGCTCCACCATATATTGACTCAAAGTGTTCACAGCACAACATATATTTGGTCTTGTGTTTTTTAAATACATCAGTGAGCCAATAATCTTTGTGAACGGTGTAACATCTATTGTCTTTGATGAAGCATCATTCAAGACCTTCAAGTTTGTTACCATCAAAGTAGGCATGGCCTTACAGTCTAACATCCCAAATCTCTTTAGGATTTCAACAGCATATTTTCCTTGATTTAGGAAAATCTCATCTGGAAACTGCCACACCTCAAGACCTAGAAAGTAATGCATCATTCCAAGGTCTTTCATCTCAAATTCTGCAGCAAGCTTCTTCTTACATTCAATGATGGGCTTGTCTTCTCCTGTAAAAAATAGATCATCCACATACAGTAATAATATCATGGGCTCATCATCTACAACCTTATAATAAAGGTTGGAATCTACTTTACTCTTGGTAAATCCCAAGCTCATCAAGAAACCATCTATTCTTCCATACCACGCTCTAGGTGCTTGTTTCAACCCATATAAATCCTTCTTCAATCTACATACATGTGTCTTACTGTCATTTGTTTCAAAACCTTCTGGTTGCTCGATGTATACCTCTTCTTCTATCTTTCCATTAAGGAAATTTGTCTTTACATCTATCTGATGTAACTTCCATTTCATCTTAGCTGACAAGGCAAGGATGGTTCTAATTGAAGTATATATAGCCACATGAGAAAATGTCTCCTCATAATCAATTCCTTCCTTTTGAGAGAACCCCCGGGCTATGAATCTTTCCTTCTACTTTTCAATGCTTCCATCTGCTGAATGTTTTGTTCTGAAAATCCATTTTGACGATACTATTGACTTGTCCTTCGGCCTTGGTACCACATCCCAAACATCATTCTTTATGATGGATCGGTACTCTTCAATCATGGAATCTAACCATTCCTTCTTCTTTGTTGCTTCTTCGAAACATGTGGGTTCTTCTTCAACAAGGCTACACATCAAGGCTACATAACTGGAGTATGGCCTAGGTTTCTTTCTTTCTCTATTTGTTCCTTATGGGGCACCATATTTTTTTGCATCTTGGATTATTTCTCGTGCACAAGATGGCCTTCTTTTTCGTAAAATTATCTCATGAGGTGGCTCCTCAGGTCTTTGAGGTGAATTGTCATGTCATGATCCTCTGGTATATGTTCTTCTTCAACATTTCTTACTAGAGTGTTGTTAATTTCTGTAACTCTAGGAGCTTCATGATCCTCTTCATCCTCATGAGTCTTTTTAGACTTGTAGAAAGTTGCATCCTCATCAAATGTAACATCTCTTCTAATTTCAATCTGACGATATCCTGGGATGTAGATTCGCTAAGCCTTTGATTGCTCATTGAAGCCCACAAATATCCCCTTCCTTCCTTAAGGTTCCAACTTTGATCTCTTCTCCTTGGGAATGTGTATGAATACTGAACAACCAAATATCTTCAGGTGACTGACTTTAGGCTTCTCACCAGTAAACATCTCTTCTGGTGTTTTGTTCCCAAGAGCACTGTGGGAGATTCTGTTATGCACATAGACTGCGGTTCTAGCTGGTTCATCCCATAAATGCATGGGTAGATCTTGATCATGGATCATGGATTTTACTGCTTCCATGATAGATCTATTCTTCCTTTCAGCTATACCATTTTGTTGTGGATTATAGGGAATGGTAAGCTCCATCTTAATCCTAGCTTCTTTACAGAAGTCTTTGAATTCACCTTATGTATATTCTCCTCCATTATCTGACCTTAATATCTTGATTTTATTTTTAGAGAGGTTTTCCGCAAGATCCTTAAACTCCTTAAATTTTTCAAATACTTCTCCTTTATTCTTTAAGAAATAAATCCATGTTTTGCGGGAATAATCATTAATAAAAGAGGTATAATAAACATACCCGCTTAAAGAATTAGTTGACATTGGTCCACAAAAGTCTGAATGAACAATGTCTAATATGCCTTTAGCTTTGTTATCACTGCTTGGAGATGGATTCTTTGTATTCTTTCCTTGTGCACATCCTTTGCACACTCCTTCATGATCAACCTGGATTTATGGTAATCCTATCACCACTTTGCTCACTATTGGTAATGCTTTGTAGTGTACATGAGCTAGTCTTCTATGCCATAATTCACAAGGATTCATGGTACTAGCTATTAGAGTTGAATCTGCATGTCCCTTTAATTTATAGAGTCCTCCCTCTTCAATTCCAATAACAACTGCATCATTTATTGTCTTTCCTTTTGGCCACATGATAACTTCACCATCTACAAAATCAACTTTGAGACCTTTCTTATCTAAAGCTGAAATAAAAAGGAGATTATTTTTCAAACCTGGGACATATAGTACTTCCTTCATCTTCATGGCCTTTCCTGATTTCAACTTGTAAGAATTTTCTCCCATTCCTTTGATAAGATAGTGGTAATCATCTCCAAGCTTTACTTTGTGTGAAGAATCTTTCTGCACAAGATGTGAGAGGGAATCTTTGTAACCTGTCATGTGTTTGGAGGCTCCACTATCCACTAACCAAGTGTCACTTCCATGAGATATTGAACCAGTGAGGGATGAAATTAGAACATATTCTTCATTGGAATCTTCATCTTCTCTAGTCTTCTTTTCGTCATCATGTTCATTGCCTTTGGTTGCATGGGCATGAAATCTTTTATTCTACTTGTTGAATTGTTCAGCTCTTAGAGGACAATTTCTTGCAATGTGTCCCATCTTGTGACAAGAAAAACATTCAAAGGAAGAGAAGTCTTTCTTGATCCTTTTGTTCTTTCCTTTGGCATGGGTTTCCAAGGCTTGGTCTTCATTGTCATTTAACTTGTCTTCTCTAACTGCTATCCTTTCTTCTTCTTGTACACACTCTTCCCATAGTTGTCTGAAGTTGATCAATTTCTCTCTAGATAATATACCACGAACGAAGGGTTCTCAATCTCTTGGAAGACCATTCAAGGCGGTCATCACAATTTCTGCATCTTCTACCATATCACCAATAGCTTCTAATTGATCTTTGATCTGGGACACTCTAGTGAAGTATGACTACATAGTGTCTGACTTCTGAATCTTCACACCCATGAGTTGATTTCTCAAGGTCATCTTTCTATTGATGTTCTTTCCTTCAAATAGATTGGACAAGGCATCAAACATTTCCTTTGGGATCTTCTTTGAAGACACTTAAAGAATCAAGTGATCTTTAATAGAGTCAGTTATGATCCTCTTGGCCTTGATCATACTCTTCTTGTGTTTTGCTTTGGCCTCATCTCCTTCTCGTTCTACAACTTCCTCCTTTATGAAGCCTTCTAGGTCATGTTCTTCAAGGATAGCATGACTCTATATTTCCATGCTGTGGAGTTCTTAGCTCCCCCAAGCTTCTAATCAAGCTTGGTAGTGTATGTCATTTTGATAAAATGAGAACCTCAAACAGAAATAGAATAGAGATAGTACTTACCAGAGACATTGCTTCTCCAAGAACTGCTTTTGACTTAACCTAGGGTTTGATAGGGAAACCCTAATTTTTCAACTTTGAGATCTTGGGAAAATGAATGGAGGAGTAGATGTGCCTCCCTAAGGTGAGTTAGGAAAAGTACCCATTTTTGCAGATCTGAGAACAGATCCTCCAAAAACTTGATGCCCTAGTTCTCGAGGTTGTAGTGGAGGACCCAAAAATGAAAATTATCGGAATTGAATTATGCTTCACAGAAATATGCGCCCTGGTGAGGCGAGTTGACTCCAACCTCTTTTTTTGTTGATCAGTGGAAAGAGCTCTTGGAAATATAAACCCTAGATACTGCAGTTGCAACAGCTGCACAATGTTTTCTTTCAGGGCTGCTCTGATACCATGTTAAGTTTTTACTTTGTTTAGCATAATAACATTAAACAATACGATAATTGAAATAAAGACAAGCATAGCAACACAAGAACACAAAATTTCTCTTGGGAAAACCACAAGGGAGAAACCCCGGCAAAACTTCCTCAATATAGAATTCACCAATACAAGATAAAACCCCAAGACAAAAATAAATACTTCTTCTCTCCAAGAAGCTTCTCTCTCTCTCTCTTATGTGAACTTGCTCAAGTGAGTGAGTGATGCAAATGACAAACTCGACCTCTCTATTTATATTGTTCAATTGGGTGACTTTTTACACCAACTGAGCCAACCTCTCCTAGTTTACTGGGTCGACCTCTCAATTACATAACAAAATATCATTTTTTTTTTTCTGGATTCTTCCAGAGTCGACACAAATTCTAGGGTTTATATTGACTCTTTCAATGACACTTATTTGACCAATTACATCAATGACATCTCCCGAAAGAGGAATAATAATAATACAATAAACAAATACAATTAGAATATCTTCAACAGTTACATTTCTTTAACAAATTTAGCCATCAAGGACCACACAAAAGCCAACATGTGCCTCCACCATGGGTGAATCCCATGGGCTACCAATTACCATGAACCTGGAAACCATAAATTATAAACATACATTTGACTAAATTTACCTAAGAGAATCAAAATAATTAACAAAGTCTTTCATTTTTCTTTTTAAAGATGAAAAAATATCATCTTATCATGGAAAGGGAGCTCAACAATATTAATAGACTTCACAAAGCTTCATCAACTTAAAAGGAAGTTGCTCTATTATGGAATAAATGATGGTGTATTAGGAAGTTGCACTATGATGAATAAATGATGGTGTGTATTAAAAGTCCTTCATAATTTCATAGTCATGAGTAATTAGAGAGTATAATAAATGTTCAAAACTTTTCTCTTTTAAAAAGTGAATTATAATTTTAACTTTTCTTTATTAAGAGTGAATTATAATTTTTTTTGGGAAATCAAGTTAAATTTGAAATTCCTATAAATAATATATACTTAAATACTTAAAATATAATAAGAATTTTCAATATAAAAGATATAGTTAGAATGTAACAAGGATTTTCAATATTGCTGAGTGAAATATGCAATGAAATGTCCCCATTGTTTACTGGTTGAAACTTCATTGATGCCAGGTTCCAACACCACACTAAAATTAAGAAAGATTTAGATAAGGTATACAGTAAAATTAAGAAAGATTTAGATAAGGTATACACCAATCTACGGAACAAAATGGATTTTTAAGTTATCAAGAACCGAAGGTAAACGTTCTCTCCATTCAACCCAAAATATATTTACCTAGTTTCCGGATTTACATGTTAAATAGTTATGAATACTCTGTTAAATAGTTATAACTACTACAGTATAAAAACTATACAAGATATAAGGTTTGAATTTTGAAAATATAAGCAAATTACAAATTAAGGTCAACATAAACCTTTTAATGCATTGTAGATTTCTTATTTAACTTGTTTTTTAACCAGTTTAAAGAGTGAAAAAGAAGAACAAATGTTTTTACTTTTTAAAAAATCTAATATTAATCTTAATCTTCATTTTATACTCTTTGTAATCTCTCCATCTATATCAAATCAATATATAATGAATAATCTCTTTATATAACAAATCAATATAGATAATCTTAATCTTAATCTTCATTTTATACTATGTGTAATCTCTCAATATATATCAAGTCAATATATAATGAATAATCTCTTTATATAAAGAATTTTAATCTTCATTACATCATCATGACGTTTTTTAAGTATTCCTTGTTTTTGGGGCAGTGGGGTCCATCAAAAATATGCAGCATGGGTACTCGTTGGATGCGGAATTAAATTCCGCATCCAACGAGTGGTCCCACCCGAAATTGCATTTTTTTATTTGAAATTCACACTTTTCAAATGAGAAATTGCATTTGTTGATTTGAAATTCACACTTTTCAAAGCACAATTTGTATTTTTTGACTTGAAATTCACACATTTGAAATTAGAGAGAGAGAGAGAGAGAGAGATTCACTATTAGGGTTTTAGACAAAGAGATATTGGAGGTTTGGGGTGGGGTTATTTGTTTAGAGAGAGACAGAAATAATGGGGTTTATGCATTTAGAGAGAGAAAGTTACTCAAATTTTAAGCGGGAGGACTCGTTGAATGCATAATTAAATTATGCATCCAACGAGTACCCATATTGCATACTTTTAACAACATCCACACCATGAAAAATTGAAAATACATTTAAAAACGTATTTCTAGTATAAAGAATCTTAATCTTCATTTTATACTATGTGTAATCTCTCAATATATATATATTGAATTGATATATAATGAATAATCTCTTTATATAACAAAATCAATATAAAGAGTAATCTCGTATCCTATTTACATGTTTATTAAGGAAAAAGTATTTTTTTTTTTCATATGTATGTAAACTATTTAAAATACTAACAATCTCCTCTTTTATTACATAATTATATAATGAATAATCTCTTTATATAACAAATCAATATAAGGAATTTGAATCTTAATCTTCATTTTATACTATGTGTAATCTCTCAATATATATCAAATTGATATACAATGAATAATCTCTTTATATAATGAAATCAGTATAAGGAGTAATCTCTTATCCTATTTACATGCATATTAAGGAAAAAGTAATTTTTTTTCTTTCCATATTTAAAATACTAACAATCTCTTCTTATATTACATATTTATTTATATAAATGAATGTCAATATTAATGCGTGTATCAATGTTAATATTAATATTAGCATTAACAACATTAATAATAACATTACTAACAATTATATTAACAACATTAATAATGTTATTATTAATGTTCTATAATATTAATGATAACAATGTTAGGATATTTAGACACTTAAGAGTTAGTTAAGATCAACTTGTGTAATATATCCATTAGGAAAAATGTGTTTTTTTAGTATGCATTTGTAAATACTTAATCCGACAGTCACGATATGTTTCCGACAAAGAGTGATCCGACAACTCAACTTCTCTTAGATTATACCTACCCTTGATCCGTGGCTTAACACCCAATTGGTCCATGATCTCTATTTAAAGAGCATGGAGGGTCATTGAAAAGTTGATCGATTATGAGAAGTTCATTTGTAACTTTCTTTCTTTGCATAATAAATTGTCCCGTAGAAGCTATTTGGCCGGGGCCGTGGAGTGTTTCCCTCACGAGGGTTTAAACCACGTCAAAACATCAGTGTATCGATCTGTGATCTATTTGTGTGAAGTGGTTGCTCTAGGTGTTCGGTCTTTTGGGAGTACCCTGTGTACCCGAACATGGTATCAGAGCTTTTATGAAGAGCCGCTTCCGGTTATGATCTAGATCTTGAACTGTTGTTGTCGAAACTCGAAAGGGTTTCTAGTTCTGCTATTTCTGTGCATTTCTAGGCTGTGGGAGGTGTCCCATTGCGTTCGGAGCGTCGTTTCCATTGGTAAATAGTTTTCGTTTGATCGAAAACGGTTCCTGGTTGCTTCATAAACGCGCATTTCATCAAATCTGAAGGTATAATGTTACAGTAACGAATTTTTTTATTTTCTGTTTTAAAAGAAAAAAATGTCTCATATTTTATCAGTTTTTAATATTATATTTTTTTTTAGTTTTTTAGTTTTGAATTGTTGTTTTCCCTGTCTGCGTATGCTCTTTGCTGTGCACTTTGCGCGATCTTGGCAAATCAGAAACAGAAAGGGAAAGGGTTTTTCTCGACTACGTATGCTCTTTGTCGTGCACCTCGTGCGATCTCGGCAAATCAGAAACAGAGAGAAAACGCAGACTTTCCGGACAAGCTAACGAGATCTAACTCCACGAGCGTGGAAAAAGTTTTTTTTGTTTTGGTTTATTGTGTGATTTGCAAGAAAAAAAACAAGCACGGAAACCGAGCAAAAAGAGAAAAAAAAACTCAATTCCTCATTCTCATATTTTACATTCATTTTAATCTAACTCACTTGGTTCAAAGTTGCTTTATTCCTTAATAGGTCTTGAGTTCAAGTCTTAGGAAGTTACTTTTAAAAGAAAAAGTGCATGCAATTTCTATTTTCAAATTACTTTATTGTAAAAGTGCATCTCACTTAAATAATAAAAAGTGAGTCACTTAAGTTCTTTTATATTGTTGCACTATTTAAAAGTAACATCATTGTAAAAATGAAATAACTTCTTTTATAAAAGTGATTCACTTAAAGCAATTTTCTTGTAAAGTGATTGTCAAAGGTTCATCTTGGGAAGAGGGGGGTCAATTTTTTAGCTGGTCATTCTCTATGTGCCACGTCACTATTGGGGACATCTTCAGCATTTTCTTTGTTCAAGCATAACTTCATCATTCGAAGTCAGTTTTCAATGCCGTTTTTTTTTAAATTGTCTAATTTTTCGAGCTCTTCGCATCCAGACTATTGGTTTCTTCTTTTACATCCATTCATTTACAAATATGACCGCCCCTTGTGATATTCTACTTACCAATTCCAATTATTTCTCATGGAAATCTCATATGGAGGATGTTCTACGAAGTAGGGGACTTTTCAGAATTACCTCAGAGAAAGAAACAGAACTCACTGATGATGATAAGAAAATCAAATGGGAAAATAGATGTGACGAAGCTCATGGATTAATTGGGATGTCAATCTCTACTGATTTGCGATTCCACATATCTGGAATTGATGAACCTGATGCTGCTTGGGACAAGTTGGAATCTGTGTTTGGTAAACACAATGAAATTCGAGGTCACCAACTCGAAAATGAGTTGATTTCTTTAAATCCAAGTGATTTTTCATGCATTCAAGATTATTTATCTAAGTACAAAACTCTTAAACTCTTATGTGCAGAATGTAAAATTAAGAGGGAAGACAAACAATGCATTTATCATATTCTTTCCAAACTTGGCCCTGCATATTTTGTTTTTGTATCTACATTTTACTCCATGAAAGAATTCTTGAATGCAGCTAGATATCAAGAGCCTAGTCTTGAATCCTTTTGTGATTCATTGATTAGAGAGCAAGATAAGCTCATCCATCTTAAAATAATTAACAATGCAGATACATCTGGAAAAACCTTATTGTCCCAACAGAAAGAAAAGTCCAAGCCTCCTGAGAGACAAAATTTTCGCAATAATAAGTCAAACAAGGGTCCCAAACCCTCTCAGTCAGCTCCTTCTTTAAAAAATGACAAAGGATCCAAGCCAAAAGGCAAGAAGACTGAGCGTCATTGCAACTATTGCGGGAAAGATAATCATGATGAATCTAAGTGTTTCAAAAAGATGGCAGCCTTGGAAGCAGCAATGAAGAAGCACCACATCAACTTAGATTTGCCTTCAGAATCTCATGGACATGCACTTTGTGCTTCTGGTTATTCTTATAATACATCTTCTTCTTCTACTTCAAATGAATGGCTCATTGATTCTGAAGCATCTTATCATATGGCTAAGGATCAAGCCATCTTTTCTACTATGCATGAATGTAACACCAAACAAATATTTGTTGGTGATGATAGATCTCTAAGTGTTGTAGGAGCTGTAACAGTTCTAGTAGATAATGGTCATTTCAGTGATGTACTATGTGTTCCAAGAAATTCCTACAATTTGTTATCAGTCTATCAAATCACTCATTTTGGTGAAGGTAATACTGTGACGTTCACACCTCACCAAGTTGTAATCAAGGATTTTAAAGATCCTCAACAGGTACTAGCTACTGAAATTGTTGATGATATTACGAGGTTGTACAAATTTAACAACTTTGGGTCATCACATTTTCCTTCAATTTTTGTTGCTCATAGTAATAACTTGAGCAAACTTTGGCATAAGCGATTTGGTCACTTAAATTATCGTTCATTGCAACAACTATGTAAAGACAATATGGTGACAGGTCTTCCAATGGTATCTTGTAGGGATGGTGTTTGTTCTGGTTGTGTACTCGGAAAATATCATCAGGACAATTTTGACAAAAGTGCCTCTTGGCACGCCTCGGTTCCCTAGGAGCTTGTGCATAATGACTTGGGTGGTCCTCTTCCATCTGCTTCATTTTCTGGTTTCAAATATTTCTTAACTTTCATTGATTATTACACCAGACGCACTTGGGTTTATTTCCTAAAACTTAAGAGCGAAGTATCTAACATGTTCTTGGCCTACAAGGCCCTTGTTGAAAAACAATCTGGTCATCAAATTATTAGGTGAAGATCTGACAATAGAGGAGAATATGTTAACAAAAAGTTCACTACTTTCTGCACTGAACAAGGCATCCAACAATAGCACATTGTTCCACATACACCACAACAAAATGGTGTAGCTGAGCGGAAGAACCGCACTATAAAAGAAATGGCTAATTGTATGATCCAATATAAGGGACTAAGTCTTCAATTTTGGGCTGAAGCCATTAATTGTGCAAATTACATTGTTAATCGCACCCCCACTAAAGCATTACAAGGTATCACACCGGAAGAAGCATGGAGTAAAACTAAACCTGATGTAAGTCACTTCCATGTGTTTGGTAGTGAAGCATGGGCTCACATTCCAGATGAAAAACGGAAAGCATTGCAGCCTAAAAGTGAAAAGTGCATATTTGTTGGATATTCTAAAGATGTAAAAAGTTATAGACTTCTTCAACCACATTCTCATGATGTAATCATTAGAAGAGATGTTAAATTTGATGAAAATATCTTGGCCTGCGAGCCCAACTTGGTAATTGTGCCATCTTTGGCCTGCGAGCCTGATTCAGCGATTGTGCCTTCTTCTTCTTCTTCCAACTTCCTTAACAGGTTTCCAACTCCATTTTTTTATGATGACAGTGAGGATGAAAATCCACCACCGCCTACTCATGTTCCTCCAGTTGCACTAGCACAAGTGCTTCCTCAATGGGTCCGTTCAACATGTGAAGCAGCTGGTGATCTTGCTGGTGATCCTAGAGATCAACGTCGAACACGTTCTCAGTTTCAGCGAGCCTCTTCTCTTTTGGCTCAAGTTTCCGAGAATCATGATCCAGAAACCTTTGCAGAAGCTTCAGGAAATCTAGATTGGGATGCAGCTATGGATGAAGAATATCGTTCCTTAATGGCGAACGATACTTGGGATCTTGTACCTCTTCCAAAATGAAGAAAACTTGTCAGATGTAAATGGGTCTACAGAACTAAGTATGCATCAGATGGAACTGTTGAAAGACTTAAGGCAAGGTTAGTTTCCAAAGGTTTTTCCCAAGTTGAAGGGATTGACTACAATGAAACCTTTGGTCCTGTCGCAAAAATGAACTCCATCTGCCTTGTTCTTTCCCTTGCAACCTTACACAACTGGGAATTCCATCAAATGGATGTCAAGTCTGCCTTCTTACATGGTGATTTACAAGAGGAAATTTACATGAACAACCTCCTAGATATGTTCAAAATAACTCTAGTCTTGTATGTTGCCTTAAGAAATCCTTATATGGCCTTAAGCAAGCTCCTAGAGCTTGGTATGCCAAAATGGATAGCTTTATCCTTGACACTGGTTTTTCTAGATGTCATTCTAACCCCAATGTATATACCAAGAAAGTAGGAAACCATCTCATCATACTTGTTCTATATGTTGATGACCTTATTCTTACTGGTAGTGACCATAAGCTTATAACCCATGTGAAATCCAGTCTTAAGCAAAATTTTGAAATGTCATACTTAGGACATTTGCATTATTTTCTTGGTCTCCAAGTCTTGCAAACCAAAGAAGGAATCTTTCTTTCTCAGTCTAAGTATGCTTGTGACCTTCTTCGTCGCTTCCACATGGAAGATTGTACACCAACCCCTTCTCCCTTCCAGTCTGGAGTCAAACTTTATGCCACTTGTCCTTCACCTGAAGTAGATGTCACCTTGTATCGTCAGCTTGTTGGTAGTCTCTTATACTTGACTCATTCATGTCCTGACCTTTCCTTTGTCATTGGTCGTGTTGCCCGTTATATGCAAACACCTCATGAAAGTCACTGGAAAGCAGCTAAAAGAATACTTCAATATATTCGAGGCACAATTCAGTTCAGGATTCATTATAGTACAGGGGGGAAACCTTTGTTGGTTGGTTTCACTGATTCAGATTGGGTCGGGGATCTTGATGATCGAAAGTCTACTGCAGGTTATGTTTTCAGTCTCGGATCTGGACCTATTACTTAGGCTTGTGAGAAACAACAAGTTCTTGCTCTTTCTTCAGCAGAGGCAGAATATTGAGCCGTAGTTAATGCCAGTCATGAAGCTTTATAGCTTCAACAGATCCTTTCAGAGTTTGGATTCGAACAGCAGCAGCCTACTCCACTTTTGTGCGACAATCAAAGAGACATCAAGCTTTCCAAATATCCAGTCCTACATCAACGCAGCAAACACATTGAGCTTCATATGCACTTCATCAGAAATCTTGTTCATGATTGTGTTCTTGAAGTTCTCTTTTGTCCTACAGATGATCAAGTTGCAGACATCTTCACCAAGTCTCTTATAGAAGCGAATTTTTCTAAACTTCTATCTATGTTAGGAGTTCATGAACTTGTCATTAAGGGGAGATAGGCTCTAATGCCTCCTTCCTTCTCCTAATAGTGTCACTTTTGTAAATCCTTCAATCATATCCCAAGTTGTTCTTAAGGGGGGATGTTAGGATATTTAAACACTTAAGAGTTAGTTAAGATCAACTTGTGTAATATATCCGTTAGGAAAAGTGTGTTTCTTCAGTATGTATTTGTAAATACTTAATCCGACGGTCAGGATATGTTTCTGACATAGAGTGATCTGACGGCTCAACTTCTCTTAGATCATACCTATCCTTGATCTGTGGCTTAAAACCCAATTGGTCCATGATCTCTATTTAAAGAGCATGGAGGGCCATTGGAAAGTTGATCGATTATGAGAAGCTCATTTGTAACTTTCTTTCTTTGCATAATAAATTGTCTCGTAGAAGCTATTTGGCCGGGACCGTGGAGTGTTTCCCTCACGAGGGTTTAAACCACGTCAAAACATCAGTGTATCGATCTGTGATCTGTTTGTGTGAAGTGATTTCTCTAGGTGTTTGGTCTTTTGGGAGTACCCTGTGTACCCGAACAAACAATAATATTAATATTAGGAAACATTAATATCAAAAATAACATTTATATTAATGGGCTGGTGCAAACTACTGAGGTGTCTATTTTGATAAGTTGGATGACATCCCTTAACTTATATGGATATTATGAGATACTTACACAATAAATAATGTAAGAAATTGAATCACATTTCAGAATATATATTTTTTATCCATTGAAAATGTTCATAACTATTTCAAGTTTCATATTTTCTAAGGGTTCCATTTTTTTTTTTTTTGCAAATGATAAGGTATATATCTTTTTGGATCTTTCCTTTGAGTGCCTAAATGATGGAATCAACCTAAAAAAATTGGTAGACATATAGAGAGCAAATAGTACTAGTATGGCACTATTTTTCCAAAATAGATTTAGTAATTTTTTATTTTTTAATTATCTAAGTGCCCAAACCTCGAAAACAATACGTGTGGGTCCCACTTTTGAAATCTTCAATGCAATGATCATGACATGGTTTTTTATAACATGTAGAGGTTGGTGTCTAATAATGCAACATATAATTTTGTTTTCAAAATGCTTGAGAAACTAAAAAGTTTCGGAAGAAACACTAAGAGTGTGTTTTTTGAGTTAAGGAGTAATGACACAAGAAAACTAGAAACAAATTGAAACAAATAATATTTATAAAAAATAAAAAATAAAGAACATATTTGCAATCTACAAAAAAATGCTATCTGGATCTAAAATTTCATCAAAAATGATTGTGTGTAGCATGCTGTAACAAGTGGAAAAACACAAGCATATTGAGAAAACGGATGAAATGCCCAATTAGCTATGGTTTACCATATTCCATAGCACTAGTGATGAGATCTTGGGTGACGCTCGACTAAAAGTTCCTCCCACTCATATCGACGTTACAAATAGTGATATCTCAAGTAATTGTTCTATACTTGTCAATGTTCCCGGCTTCAATAAGGTCCATGTATTGAAGGATCATATCCAAGGAGGTAACAAGGTTGTCCTAAGAACTAAGATCAATTCAGGAATCCTAAATGCTTCAGTGGACAAGAAGAATGAAAGAAAAGGTCTGTGAAATCCAAAGGAAAACATGTTAGGTCGATGCTCAAAGACTACATGAAATTAAATGAAGTGATCAATATGATAGAAATGACATTGGTAGGTAGTCAATTCATGGAAGGCAATATAAGGAGACTGTTGTCGCCTAGTTCCACACCTGGGAAAACGCAACAGAAGTCTTCAAGCTGCTGGTGTGGCCTTGGGGGCAAGTCAGAGTCAAGTGCTGCCACCTAAAACTCGACTCCTCCGTCTAGGCTTTCCTAGCGAAGCCAAGGGGGGTGGACCATAAAAAATGAAAATAAACTATGGTGTCTAATCTACGAAAGACAAAGCATCTAAACTAAGAGTTAGAATATTTTTTGTAAAACAAGACAATGCAGCATATATATATATATGTAAAGCAAATACCATTCATCATCGTTTCATTTGCAAACATTCATCATTAATTTGAAATATTGAAAGATAAACTAGTGCCAATAAATGGAGTCAAAATAGATGCTTGAACTGAAAAACAAATGTTGTGCGATTGTTCTTGGTTTATTTTATTTTTGAATGTGGTAATGATCTTTTTCTTAGGGCTGGTGGATTCCCGATATACATGAAGGTACAGGGAATATGTCTGGAATTCAGCTGTTTGGTTTCTCACTCGGACTTGGGCTGGATCGAAGTCTCAAGGAGGTGTTCAGATGCTATACCAACGAGGGCAAGCCTAATGATTTACAAGAGGTCACTACCCAGTGTTGTCCCAAGTCCTTTGAAAAATTTGCCCACAACAAAAGAATGTTCGCTTTGTGCCGGATTTTCACAAGTAGGTTTGTTTATTCGGGTGTGTTAAAACCTATTACTAGTCATCTTCCCCTTTACGATGCGTACCAACATGTTCAGACTAAGCTGCAAGTTGGCCACAAAGCATACGGGAGAAGACCTTGGAAATTTTTAAGTTTTTTAGGAACAAAAATTTTATCTTTTTAAAGCCCCAAGAATCTCTTTTCAGGCCAGTACTCGGGCAAGCCCTTGTCCTGAAACCCTACTTCGTGAAAGCAAGGAGGTGTTTTTTTTTAATTGTAAAAAAAGAGAAAATCTAAGTCCTAAGTGAACTCGTGGCCCACCAATGGAATGGACCAATGAGGTAAATTTTAGTCCTAGTTAAATTTATTTAATGCTGAAATGAAAGAAATAAAACTAATCTAACAATCACGCCATGAAAATTGAGACGACACAAACCACCCCTGGGGGGATGGGGTGTGGGCGCTGGTTAGCCCACTTGCTCTCATTTGATATTCTTTACAATAAATAGAGAAGTGCCTCAGTCTCTTTAAAATGACTTTGTGGCTTACAATACTGAAGAGAAAAGTAACCGGTTTTGTAAAAAAATTAGTTTTGGTACTCCGGATGACCTGGATCCTCGATTTTTGGCCAACACTTCCTCTTGTCTGATCATCTTCTGTTGCAAACCAGCAAGCACAATTTAGTACAAGATGCCCAAAAACACTTTAAGAGTATCTTTGGAACACCTCCTAAAAACCCAAAAAAATATAAGTGTAAAACTAAAAGTCTGGAGCATTGAATTTGTTTGAAGAGCTTGCACACGCATTCACCCGCTCGCGGCGCGATCAACCATCAAGGGTACTCCGGAGTATAGAATTTATTCTTCGGCTTTATCCAGGTTCAACTTTAAGTTTATTTCTTCTATTATTTCTGTCATGGATTTTTTCAACAGCATCAGTTTTTACTTTCCTGAATCTGCTTCATCAAAGAAAGAGAAACACACAAAGCAATGGTCATGGCTAAATAAATATTTGAACAAAACTGAGTCAGATACTTTGTATGATACTCGTGTTGTGTCTCAGGAATACGAAACACAACCTAACTGGTCATTACCTAAAATAGATGTCAATAAAATTTATGATCTTCCTATGTTCAAGTTTCGTGCAGCCCATTTATTTCGTTTCACATCTGTGAATATACCCATATATGTTGGTCAGTCTGTATACCAGATTCCGTTAATCAAATCTGAAGATATAGCTTGGGGTTTGGAGCATGAATATAAATATATCCATATTGGTTTAATATAGTTCGGTATCAATCCTCTTGTTCGTCCCAGATTGGATACTTCATGTTTATCATGTGTGTTAGATTCCAGGCTAAACAAGTTTGAAGATTCCTTGTTAGGAGTCTTTCAGAGTCCGTTAAATAATGGCCCTGCGTGGTCTTCCCTGGTTCCCAGATATCAGGTGTCTCTCATGGACCCCTATATCAATGAATTTTTACAAGCATATATACAATTTTCTGGTTTTTATGTAGCTCCACAATCCCAAATTGCTCAGTTGCATTGTTTTATGTGTATCCGGTTTGTTTCTACTACTATGCCTGCAATTAATCCTAAGTTGCAGAAGAGAGTGCTCCAGGAAGGAGTTGTTATTGATCCGGGAAACACTACTCCCCTCCAACTCGGATGTTCTCAGGTAACCTTACCTAAAGAATAGAATAGCACATACCAACCACTTTCTCATAGATATCCAGAACTCCATGATGCTTCCTCCAAACAACTTCGTGTTGTCCAGCATCCCGATGGTAACACTTCTCTTAGATTTGCTCCTGCACAATCATTTCCTCCACCATCACCTGCAATTAGTAGATCTGTTTCCCATTCTCAGTATTTACCCCACAAGTTAAAAACCCCCATTACATTCATCTGCACATATGCAACCATATGATTCTTAGCTACACCAATATATGGTTAACCACAGTCAGTTTCCTTCTGCATCCTGCAAATTTCATAAAGAAAAACATACCCCACAAAAACAAAAAACATTTCAGTCTATTAATTCACCCTCTTCATCCTCTTCCTCTGTTGATCATAAAGGTCAGCATACTGATTGTTCTTCTTTGTTTCGAGATATTAAAAGTTTGTCTCTCCCTCGAGAAAAATCTGGAAACTTGTCCCATATTTCAGCAAGAAGATTAGATTCTGGCAATTCCAGTCCTTTTAAGGATGGTAGTTTACAGTCAGATTTTTAATTTGAGAAGCCCGAGTGATCCTAAACCTGCAGAACAAATCCAGTTACAGAATTATGCTAACTTCCGGTCTGTATGTATAGCTCAAAACCTGGATGATGTTGCTAGAGATGTTCTTGAGCTCAAGGCTCATCTGCAGACACTGCATGGATCTTTAAATCATATTTCGGATACTATTGACTCTTTGGTTAAGAACCAAAAAGAGCAGACAGCTAGGCTGTCAGATATTGAAGCTGGTCTCGATGTTATTACAAGATCTGTAGAAAATCTACAGTCAGCACTTCCAGCTCCTTCTTCTCCTCCTGACTATAGTCAAATCAACCAAGAAGGCTATAAGTTCAAATATCATTCTGGTAGCTCAAGCCCCCAAAAATTCCTGAAACAGTTAAGTCCACATAGACTACAAAGTATTCAGCATGGCGCTGAATTGGCTAGAGAAAAGTATGAATTGTTGAAACAAAGAGTTCTCTCACTTGGTTGCCATGACATTAAAATGGAATCATCCACTATCTCTATGGATTCTGAGATAGGTGAAGCCTCTAGCAACCCAAAAAGAAACAGAGCTCAGTCACATTTCTTCCAAGATCAAGCTAGAAGAGTTTCAGGTCAAGATGTCAGCCACAATAAGTTTCGCAGTCCATTCAGCAAATGGACAAATGAATTAAAAAATGTAGATATCAAGATTGATTCCAAAGATCTGTCCAAAGGCTTTGGTGACACACTGATTATTAATTTTGATTGCTTGGAAAATGATCAGATTCTAAATCTGTTCCAAAAGATCAATGCATGGGCATTCCAGAGAAAAGCAGAAACTAAAGCATCCTAGAAAGAGATAGTTACGCAGCTTACTTGAGCATTTACAGGAATAGCAAAGCTATGGTGGGAAAAACTTTTAGAAGAAGAAAAATAACATTTACTAGAGAATGATGATCCTTTAAAAGCTTTGTTTCAAGCCCTTTCTCATGAATTTCTTGGTGCATTTCCTCCTAATGCATCTCATACTGCTCAATTGTACATGTCCCAGAAATTATGTGATATCAATCTTCTTTAAGAATATTTTTGTACGATGCAGACCATGTTGTACAAAATTACAGATCATCAGAATGTTGTCTACCTTCGCCATTATCTTGCCTCTCTTTCCGGAAAAATCCCAGTTCTTGTAAATACCTATTTGTCAGATCATCAAGTCAAGATTGAAGAGTTATCTCTTGTTGGTTTAAATCAGCATGTTCTCACAGCCCTCCAAAAAGAATGTGTCGCCATGAAGACACAGAAAAATCTCAAAAAATAAATTTTTGTTTCTCAGTCAGCCTGTCAGCAATTTCTTGAAACTGCTAATTATGGTTCTTTCAAGCCTTGTCCACATAAAACATCTGCATGCACCTGCCATTCCAAAAAGTCTGGTGAATCCAGTTCTCGATCCCATCCCAGATTCCGGTCTTCCTCAAAAAGAATCTCAAAGTATCTGAAGAAACATTTTTTTCAAAATAGAAAGAATAGGTTTGTCTTTAAGAAAAGGACCCAGCCGCTTCGAAAGTCTACCTGTTACATCTGTGGCAAGCAAGGCCATTGGGAAAACAAGTGTCCAAAGAAGAAGACAAAGTTTTAAAATAAAATCTGCGAGTACAATCCTGCTGAGTGGGATGTAGTCCCTGAGTTACAATCAAAAGATGAAGGATTCTCCATTCATGAGTTTGCAGATGACTCTGAATATAATTCTAGTTCTTATGAGTTATATCTCCATAAGCTTTCCATTCATTCTTTGGATAGCTCTGATGACCAAACCTTTATCAGTAATTGTTTTATGTTTTCTTTTGCTTCTCTCAAAAGTCAGATAGAAGAGTTAGAAGAAAAAAAGGCTATTCTTTCTCCAGGCCTGGTCATAATCAGAAGAAGACTACAAGAAAATATTGATGAGTTGACAAAAAAGTTTCCAGAACCTTCACAATGTGTCCCTACATATGAAGGGTCAGGTCCAAGCGAGGCAGATCTTCTCAGAAAAATTGTTTTCTTTGAAAACAAAGTAAAGAGAGAGAGAGAACAGTTAGCTAACTTAGCTACAAGTATACAAGGATCTCTACATCAGCTCGATGAACTGAACTCTGAATATATCTAGCTAACAATGAGAAAAGCTCACAACTTTACCCCAGCTCCAGAAACAGCAGAAGAACCAGTTCCTGAACAAAAGAGTTTAGGAGATCGGATGGTTGTACCTATCCAGATCAAAACAGAAGGGTATAAAGCTTACGACTTGGATGCACAAGTAGGTACAGGCGCCATGAATAGTTGTTGTAAATACAAAGCCATTCTAGAATATTTTTGGCAGCCTATCTCTATTCACTTCAGAGCAGTTAACAAGGCACTCATCAAGGTAAATTTTATTGCTCCAGATTTTCCTATTTTGTTAGGAAAAAACAAAACATATGTTACTTTATATTGTTTAGACGCAGGAGCTGACATATTACTAGGACGAGATTTTGTCAAGAAACACCTGCCAATGTCAGTTAGAGAATATTCAGTTGATTTCACAGTCCAAGGAACTGTGACTTCCATTCCAGTAAAGTCTGCTTTCACTATCAGAATTTCTCCTGAAAAGCCAGACATTGTCGAAGAATCAGTCAAGGATTTGGAAAAAATAAAAAATATTGTCAAACATGCAAACCTACATGGTCAAGACATCCTTGCATAAATAACTCAGAAGTTACAAAAGGAATGTACTTATGATCATCCAGATGCCTTCTGGAAAAGAGAAAAATACTATGTCACTTTGCCATACAAACAGAATACAGAAATAAAACCTCAGAAAGCCTCAGCAAATAATATGAATCCTACGAAGCAGCAAGCATGCAAAGAAGAAATCCAACAATTGTTGGATAGGAAGCTGATAGAACCTTGCAAAAGTGCTTGGGCTTGCCCAGCATTTTATGTCAATAAGCATTCTGAGTAGAAAAGAGGAAAGAAAAGATTAGTAGTTAATTATGGAGAATTGAACAAAGCTTTAGAACCAATTAGGTATCATCTGCCTCATAAAGATTTAATTCTGTCAAAAATAGCAAAAGCCAATGTCTTTAGTAAGTTTGATCTTAAGAGTGGTTTTTGGCAAATCGGCATAGCACCAGAAGACAGGTACAAGACTGCATTCATAGTCCCTCATGGGCAATATCAGTGGACAGTAATTCCTTTTGGCTTGAAGAATGCTCCATCAGAGTTCCAAAAAAGGATGGAAGACATTTTTTGTTCTTTAGACTTTGTTATTGTATATATTGATGATTTGCTCATTTTTAGCAAAGATATAGCTGAGCATAAGATCCATTTAGAACAATTTCATAAAAAAAATTTAAGCATGGGATTGCACTTTCGTCATCCCCAGATAAGTTTGTTATTGCCAAGACTTCCATTGAATTCTTGGGCCTTCAGATTTCACAAGGAAGAATAATTCTGTAGCCACATGTTTTGCAGAAACTCTTAGAGTTTCCTGACAGATTGCAAGATACTAAACAGGTTCAGCGATTCCTCGGCTGCTTGAATTATATCAGACAGTTTTATCAAGCACAGGCAAAAGACACAAAGTTGTTACAGAAAAGATTAAATCCTGGCACAGAATGGATATCATCTATGACTGACATAGTCAGAAGAATCAAAGAAAACATCCAGAAGCTTCCTCCCCTTGCTCTTCCAGTCCTAGATCTAGTTAAAAGTGCCAAAAATTAACCAAGTAAGACAAGCAATGGGGCTTGTTTACTTGGGATATTTGTAAGCTTTAAGAGCTGCAAATTCTATGCTCTTGGATAGCCAAATAAAACTTTTAAAATCAGACTTAACACTACTCCTCAAAACTTTTCAAAATTTAACCATTTTTTGCAAGTTTGGAAAAGTAAAATGCTAGATGAAGGAAAGATCTAATCTGTCAAAAATATGAGCTTCGTAAACAAACTAAACTAGACTTCTTGCAAGTAATTTCTGATCTACTTAGGATATGAATATCAGTATATAAATCAGAAATACTTTGCATAAGTAACCAGTAACCAGAATTTTAGTAAAAGTATAAGGAGGAAGAGATGGAGAGTTTTTTTTTTATCAAAATTTTCTTGAAGAAAGCTTTGGATCATTTCTGGTGGTGAGCTGAGGGACTGTATCTGCATAAGAGATTAGATATGGAGAAGAAAAAAACAAGTTCTCCCACCTATCCACTTGAGTCAACCTGTAAAAACAGAATAACTTGCAACAAAAAGATCAAATCTAGATAAAACACATAGTAGAAATTAAAAGGACATGTTCATAAGCAAATGATACATTTGAATCTGATCCCTACATATGCATAAAATAAAAGACTATGCAATAAACAAATTACTTAACCTCCCTCATAAACCAATACTGATCTTTCCCAAAGCTAGATTTGATCTTAGAGAAACAAAAAGCACTCATACAAGATACCTCATGTTAAACCAATACATTCATCCACTCACAAAGCCCAACACCATGAGTGACCTCCAAAGCATTTTTATTAATCAAAGTGACAAGTACAACGATGTGTCATGCTCCAACTCCAATTAACCCAAAAAGGAGAGAGTGAGTGCCAATTTATAGAAATGATCAAGAGAAGGAGTGCGCGCAAGCTAGAGGAGATGGTGGGGGAAATCGTGGCACAAGTGATGGAGTAAAATGGGATGCCCCTCCCACTAAACCAGTTGCTAAAACGCAACACTATAGATGCTAACATAGCAGCACTAAACATTCTGCAACTTCCCCAATTTGTGGGCACTCCCACACAACAAATGCGCCCAAGCCTTAAGGAGAATGCGCCCAGCTATAAAGATGGGAGTCATACCCATGTATTGGGCTGCCCCATTGTCATAAAACTCAGATCAATGGAATAGTGCTGATCCAAATCAGTCCCTCAAATCACTCAAAAAGTATTTAATTTTTTTAAGTCATTTTTCACTTCCTTTTTTTATTTTTTTATGACTTTTTCACTTTTTTTTTGTTTTTTCTCTAAAAGTGAAAAATTAAAGACCAAAACATTATAAAAAATGGGTTCTGAGGTAATTTGGGTGCTTCGAGTTGGAAAACGAGCACCCCCAAGGAAAAAAAGACCCCTAGATGACATTTTTATGCCATTTACAAAAAATTTAATTGAACCATTAAAAAATGGCTCAATTTACGAAGAAGAAAAAAAAAATCGCCTAAAATTAAAAAACAACCTTGGGGGACTTATCACATGTCCATATGACTCAAAAACAATGTCTAGCATGTTCATATGCATTGACCCATGGACTATAATAATCTCCTAAGGCCCGTTAACCTCACCAGGCATTCCAGCTTTGGAGGAGCAAGAGAAAAACCCAAACATTATGTTATGCACTAATGCAAGACATAATTAGTAGGTGAAAAAACTCCTTGGAATACCTAACTTAGTCAAAAAGTCTTAGGGAACCAAGTCCTTTACAAAACATCATGCTAGTACATTTTATTACAAACCCCGCAGGGCCATGGACATGTGGAAAATAAAAAATAAAAAGGGGTCCTTAAAAAGGCCACTTGATCATCAAACCATCGAAAATGAACATTAACATGTTCAACTTTGCCCACTCGCTTGATAATCCAACTAAGTACATCTTAGCTGGCAACATTTGGCTCCAACTGCGGGACGTGTGCTCAATCTGGTCTTCAGGCAAGGAGAGCATACAAGAACACCAGAATCTTCGGTTTCTATGACCTGTAAAAACATCTCAGCTTGACAAGAAAACCTTTCAGTAGCACAAGTTCTTATAAGAGGCAAATGAACCATAAGTTGTATTATTCAAAAACTAAACAATTATAAATATAAAAAAGTAAAGTACTGAAAAAGAAATGCTGAAATTAAATGCTCACTTGATGAACTTATTTTCCTACTCTAAGCATAACAAAATAAAATGCTAAGTAAAATGATAAATCCAATGCAACCATCTTAACATTTTATCAATATAAAAACTTTTAACCTTGTGTTTGGTTACCAGCCAAAACAAGGTACCCTTGTTTAGAAAATGCAAACTTGCATGATAATTCTGGATTGAAAGATTGGATGGTAGATCATAGGTGTATGATAAATCTTTGAAGTGCTTGCCCAAATGGTAAGTCCTCATGCAGGCCTCTTCTACCCATGACTGGATAGGGCTGAGAAAAAACTCGGAATGATAAGGTAGACCAACTACCTCATCATATTGATCTGAAGGACTCTTCTGATAGTTCATTTATGTGAAAGTATAAGCCCCAAGCTACTCCAAATCATAAGGAACCTCAGAATGTGTTGATGATGGTTGAAACTGACATTCCACTGATTTCATCATATCCAACTCTTTGTTATACTGTTGATCCAAGTCTCCATTACTAATACTTATGCATGGCTTTGATTTATCATAAGAAGTATCTGTATGCTCCTCTTCCATATCAAGTCTCGAGGTCTCAACACTCCCTTCACTGGTTATGTCATAAATGGGATTCTCAACAAGATTTCCAAAAATCTCATAGATTGGATTTTCAATAGAAGTCAAATATTCATCATTCCCATCTATGTCAGATATGAGAGAGCCTTCATCGTTGTCACCGCATCTCTAGCTATACCCATCCTCCTCATCTTTGAAAAGAGTGCTTTCAAAGATATCACAAGGAAGCCAACTTTCACAATTTTCATGAGCATGATACTCATCCTCAGAAGGCTTGGTTTGAAAGATATTACAAGGTGTAAAGATGTCCAAGACTTCACCATTATGTGGAGAAAATGGAGGAGTGTCATCATAAACCTTACAAAATTCATTACAAATTTCTTTAGAGGCTTTTGTAAAGGTTTCTTCCTCAGGTGAATCTGAAGTACTAACATCATCATTTTCACTGAAGTAATCCCGAGATCCCAAAGCTTCAATGGAAAATTGAGGGAGCTCTTCTGAAAAATCTTCAATTGGAGACCCTTCATGAATTTCTTTGTCAACTTCTATAATGCCTTCCTCTTTAGGTAAATAAGGAATACATATGTGATCATCTTCATAGGTGTGGGAACACTCCATATCTTCTATATTTTCAGTTATGTTGACAAGAGGATGGTTTACAACAAAATCTTCAGTCGAGGGAGCTTCATGGAACTCTTCAATAGATGACTCCTCATGGACCTCCTCTTTAGATTCATGGTGTGCTCTAGGGAGGAAAACACGCTTTTCTTTGATAAGCTGTCTAATTTTCACTTCACTGAAATAAGTTAGAGGCATCTTCATATATTGAGTCTCATCAACCATGATGATATGAGGCAGTTCAATGTTTATAATAGAATTTTTAGTCAAGATTTCTCCATGATTCTCATAATGGGGAGGATTTTCAACATCTTCACTCAAGGGGACTTCATGAACTTCTTCAAGAGGATCACTTGGGATGGGTTCCTCAGTAGTGGAAGTCATGGACTCATCCAGCCTTGCCAGGTTATTTAGGTATGTGAAATCTCTTTCCATGACACTTACCATATCACCATCACCATCATACCATGTCTGGAAAAACATAGCAAAGAAATTTTCTAGGGAGGTAATGCATCCATTTGAAAGACCAAAATACCACCTCCATGCATCTCCTTTTAGGGACTTAGCAAACATCAACATCTTATTATCCTCGTGACAAATATTGAGATCACCCAACAATGAAACAAAAGATATGATGTGAAATACAGGTGAATCACCATTTCCATGAAAAATCGGAGCCTCAACATATCCATCAATTGGGAGATATGGCTCATAGTTAGGAAAACCCGGAATGTGTGAGAAGTCGATGAGAGGAAATGCACTGGAAACCTGAATACCATACTCTTTTCTTTCATCATCCATATCAGAAATCAAACAATGTTATTCTGAAGTAATCATGGAGAAAATATGGTAACTGGATTAGTGGAGTTGTCACAAGGTGAGCTTTATAGATTTTACTATATTGCGCGGGCTCATCTACACACAAACAGTCTCAACAAATTTTATGAGATACAAGGGTTTTATCCCTTCAATGGAGTCGTCATGTGAGAACAAAAATATGCATATGAAATAATCTCACAAATAATTCTATTTTTGTTTTTCTTTGAAATTTTATAAAAGAAAAAAAAAGTTAGTGGAGTCGCCAGATGAAAAATTAAAAATCTAATATAAAGATTCATCAAACAAAGCAAAACAATAAGGAAAACTCAAAAGTCGTATTCCGGGAATAAAAATATTTATCCCCGACAACGGCGCCAAAATGTTGTCGCATGGTTCCACACCTGGGAAAACGCAGCAGAAGTCTTCAAGCTGCTGGTGTGGCCTTGGGGGAAAGTCATAGTCAAGTGTTGTCACCTGAAACTCGACTCCCCCGTCTAGGCTTTCCTAGCAAATCCAAGGGGGGTGGACCATAAAAAATGAAAATAAACTATGGTGTATAATCTACGAAAGACAAAGCATCTAAACTAGGAGTTAGAATATTTTTTTAAACCAAGACAATGCAGCATATATATAAGTAAAGCAAATACCATTCATCATCATTTCATTTGCAAACATTCATCATTAATTTGAAATATAGCAAGATAAACCAGTGCCAATAAATGGATTCAAATTAGATGCTTGAATTGAAAAGCAAATGTTGTGCGATTTTTCTTGGTTTATTTTATTTTTGAATGTGATAATGATATTTTTCTTAAGGCTGGTGGATTCCCGATATACATGAAGGTACAGGGAATATGTCTGGAATTCAGCTGTGTGGTTTCTCACTTAGACTTGGGCTGGATCGGAGTCTCAAGGAGGTGTTCACATGCTATACCAACGAGGGCAAGCCTAACGGTTTCCAAGAGGTCACTACCCAGTGTTGTCCCAAGTCCTTTGAAAAATTTGTCCACAACAAAAGAATGTTCGCTTTGTGCCGGATTTTCACAAGTAGGTTTGTTTATTCGGGTGTGTTAAAACCTATTACTAGTCATCTTCCCCTTTATGATGTGTACCAACATGTTCAGACTGAGCTGGAAGTTGGCATCAGAGCATATGGGAGAAGACCTTGGAAATTCTTAAGTTTTTTAGGAACAAAATTTTTATCTTTTTATAGCCCCAAGAATCTTTTTTCAGGCCAGTACTCGGGTAATCCCTTGTCTTGAAACCCTACTTTGGGAAAGCAAGGGGGTGTTTTTTTTTTTTAAATTGTAAAAAAATGAGAAAATCTAAGTCCTGAGTGAACTCGTGGCCCACCAATGGAATGGACCAACGAGGTAAATTTTAGCCCTAGTTAATTTTATTTAATGCCGAAATGAAAGAAATAAAATTAATCTAACAATCACGCCATGAAAATTGAGACGACACAGACCACCCCTGGGGGGATGGGGTGTGGGCGCTGGTTAGCCCACTTGCTCTCGTTTGATATTCTATACAATAAATAGAGAAGTGCCCTAGTCTCTTTAGAATGACTTGGTGGCTTACGATACTGAAGAGAAAAGTAACTGATTTTGTAAAAAATTAAGTTTTGGTACTCCGGATGGCCTGGATCCTCGATTTTTTGCCAACACTTCCTCTTGTCTGATCGTCTTCTGCTGCAAACCAGCCAGCAAACTTTAGTACAAGATTCCCAAAAACACTTTAAGAGTGTCTTTGGAACACCTCCTAAAAACCCAAAAAAAATCTAAGTGTAAAACTAGTTAAAAATGCCAAAAATTAACCAAGACAAGCAATGGGGCTTGTTTACTTGGGATCTTTGCAAGCTTTAAGAGCTCCAAATTCTATGCTCTTGGACAGCCAAATAAAACTTTTAAAATCAGACCTAACACTACTCCTCAAAACGTTTCAAAATTTAACAATTTTTTGCAAGTTTGGAAAAACAAAATGCTAGATGAAGGAAAGATCTAATATGTCAAAGATATGAGCTTCGTAAACAAACTAGACTAGACTTCTTGCAAATTATTTATGATCTATTAATTAGGATATGAATATCAGTATATAAATCAGAAATACTTTTCGTAAGTAACCAGTAACCAGTAACCAGAATTTTAATAAAAGTATGAGGAAGAGATGGAGAGTATTTTTTTTTATCAAAATTTTCTTGAAGAAAGCTTTGGATCCTTTCCGATGGTGAGCTGAGGGACTGTATATACACAAGAGATTAGATATGTAGAAGAAAAAAACAAGTTCTCCCACCTATCCACTTGAGTCAACTTGTAAAAACACAACAACTTGCAACAAAAAGATCAAATCCAGATAAAACACATAGTAGAAATTAAAAGGAAATGTTCATAAGCAAATGATACATTTGAATCTGATCCCTACATATGCATAAAATAAAATATTAAGCAATAAACAAATTACTTAACCTCCCTCATAAACTAATATTGATCTTTCCCAAAGCTAGATTTGATCTTAGAGAAACAAAAAGCACTCATACAAGTTACCTCATGTTAAACCAATACATTCATCCACTCACAAAGCCCAACACCATGAGTGACCTCCAAAGCCTTTTTATTAATCAAAATGACAAGTACAACAATGTGTCATGCTCCAACTCCAATTAACCCAAAAAGGAGAGAGTGAGTGCCAATTTATAGAAATGATCAAGAGGAGTGCGCCCAAGCTAAAGGAGATGGTGGGGGGAATCGTGGCACAAGTGATGGAGTAAAATGGGATGCCCCTCCCACTAAACCAACTGCTAAAACACAGCACTATAGGTGCTAACATAGCAGCACTAAACATTCTGCAACCCCCCCAATTCGTGGGCACTCCCACACAACAAATGCGCCCAAGCCTTAAGGAGAATGCGCCCAACTATAAAGATGGGAGTCATACCCATGTATTGGGCTGCCCCATTGTCATAAAACTCAGCTCAATGTGCTCCCCAAATAGTGTTGATCCAAATCAGTCCTTCAAATCACTCAAAAAATATTTATTTTTTTTAAGTCACTTTTTTTTTATGACTTTTTCACTTTTTTTATTTTCTCTATAAGTGAAAAATTAAAGACCAAAACATTATAAAAAGTGAGTTATGGGGTAATGTGGGTGCTCCGAGTTGGAAAACGAGCACCCCCAAGACAAAAAAAACCCCTAGATGACATTTTTATGCCATTTACAAAAAATTTAATTGAACCATTAGAAAATGGTCCAATTTACGGAAAAAAAATAAAAATAAAAAATAAAAAAAACTTCGTCGAAAATTAAAAAACAACTTAGAGGGACTTAGCACATGTCCATATGACTCAAAAACAATGTCTAGCATATTCATATGCATTGACCCATGGACTTTAATAATCCCCTAAGGCCCGTTAACCTCACCAGGCATTCCAGCTTTGGAGGAGCACGAGAAAAACCCAAAAATTATGTTATGCACTAATGCAAGACATAATTAGTAGGTGAAAAAACTCCTTGGAATACCTGACTTAGTCAAAAAGTCCTAGGAAACCAAGTCCTTTACAAAACATCATGCTAGTACATTTTATTACAAACCCCGCAGGGCCCTGGACATGTGGAAAATAAAAAATAAAAAGGGGCCTTTAGAAAGGCCAGTTGATCATCAAATCATCGAAAATGAACATTGACATGTTCAACTTTGTTCGCTCGCTTGATAATCCAACTAAGTACAACTTAGCTGGCAACAGAGACCAACATAATATGTTGGATGGATAAGATGTGGGCACCATTCCTTGGTTATATCCCAAGGTTTTCCTTTCTTGCAAGAGGATGGATGGCCTTTACGTTCAAAACAAATTCGGATGTTGAAAAGGTTTTTTCAACTGTCTATATGTGGAACCACTCTCCTTTCATGTTAAATAAGTGGTCACCTTCCTTTTATGTCCAAGATAAGAGAATGGAGAAAATTCCCTTTTGGGTGAAACTTCTTGGCCTAACCATTGAATTCTAGTCGAAGGGGGTTTTATGGAAATTGGAAACTCTTTGGGATGTTTTCTGAAGGATGACTTGAGTTTCATAAAATGAAAAAGTATGATTGTAGCAAGGATTCTTGTTGAATTGGATATTCGGGATGGTTTAGCAGTAGAGATTGTCATACAAAGAGGTCCCTACTCGTTCTCGCAAGCTCTCAACTACTGTGGTGTACCTTTTTGGTGCTTTATATGTCATAAGGTCGGCCACTTTGTGGAGGATTGTGAACTCCCCTGCAGCAATCAACATTGGGTCAAGAAACATTATGTTTTGAACTCGCGCAAGGAGTTATCTCAGGAAGTGAAATCCTTTCCTCGCGAGACTAGAATTTCAAATATAGGGGTTCAAAATCCTTAGATCAGTATTGAGGTCAGAAATTTGAAGGAATAGGTTGTCGATAAGAGTTTTCGCAATCCTTGTGACCTTGTGGGATATGAGCTGTGAAGAAAATTATTGGTATATGGAGCCTTCACCAAACTAAGGTATGTCCATTTCTAAGCTAGCAGCCCTAAATTTTAGTTCTAAATATATCAAGGGAGTGAAGCATTATTGGGTCTGTTTAAATGAGTCTATCCTTACTCTATCAAGTGAGGAAACCCTTACCAAATCACAAGAGAAAAAGAACCCATCACTCAGATCTCTGTGTTAGAGTTGAATCCTCCTATTGAAAACTCGGGGGTTACGGGTGATCTATCCCCTTTGCAAGTTGGCAGTGATCACGAGAATAAAAGAGCCACTTCTAAGAGAGAGAATCGATACAATTTGAGGTCTCGAATTTCCTCATATCAATCGGTGAAAGGGGAGATAAAGGGTGGTATTTCTTTGAATCCCAAAAAAGAGGGAAGAATAGGTCGTGAGCGACATTCATTTTTATCTTAGGCTCAAGAAAAAGCGGCTACCGAAGTTAAGTCAAACAAACAATCTTCAATCTTTACTATTTAGGGCACATAGAGCAAATGGCCCTATAGAAAAGGGTTATCCATGATTGTGTTATCCCTCAACTATAGAGGGTTAGGAAGCTCCCCAAAATAGCTTTCCTTGAAGAGATTGATTGAAGTTAATAAGCTTAGTATTTTCTTGTTACAAAAAACTATGGGAGAGAATGAGAAATTGGTATCAAACACAAGAAAAATGTTTGATGGATGGAAGTTTTCTTATTTGGATGCTCGAGGAAGGTCTGGAGTTTTGATCATTGGTTGGCATACTGGTTCAATCTTTATGACTAACTCGTGGTTTGTCTTTCCAAGACTTGCTATTGAACTTTACTCACAAGATCTAGGTAGGGAGATAACTATGTTGAATCTATATGGGCCATATATTGATCGGGTACATTACTGGGATATACTTTTTAGGATAGACATATTAAGCTGGCTTGACATTATATTAGGAGGAGACCTTAATTTCTCTTTGGGGACAAGCTACTCAAGTTGACCCTTTAACTGATTACTTTATTTAGAGATTGGAGGGTTGTAGACTACTTGATGTGGACCCTATAAAGTTGTCCCCTACCCAGAGAAACAAACAAGTTGGGGCTGACAAAATCGCCAAAAGAATTGACAGATTTATTATTTATGAATATTTAATCAAGGTCGGATCAGAATCAGACAATGGGTAGGCACATGTGGTGACTCGGCCACCCAATCCCATCAAATTTAATCCTACTTGGTTTGACGAAGATGATTTTATGGCTTTGATTAAGGAGACTTGGACGCCTTTCAATGACTGTAGACCAAAATTAGCATCCATTCAATTTGTGGAAAATCTGTATTAAAAAAAAAGCAAGCTACTAGCAATTGCACCCATGAGAAAAAGGTGAAAAATAATAAGGAGTCATTGGAAGTTGAGTCAAGACCGGAGGCGATGTATTCCAACTACTTGGTTGGTTACTCTTTTGATGAGGCAAAGAAGGAAATTATTATCTTGGAGGAGAGAAGGAGGAAGATAGTTGAGGACAGAGAAGTTGCCTGGAGGTTGAAGAGCAAAGCCATATGGCTCCAAAAAAGTGACAAAAAAACTGAGTTCTTTCACCAATACGCAAATCATCAAAGAAATATCAATAGCATCTGGAAGATGAGGGAGAGGAATGGGGACAAATCTACCATCTTTGAATATTTGGCTAGAATTGGAAAGGAATATTTTGAAGGTGTTTAGAAGAATGACAATAGGGTGAACATTGCAAATAATAGACACATGACATCTTTCTTCCCAAGATTCGTCTCGAAAGAGGATAACAAGGGATTGATGAAAGTGGTTTCCAAATCTGAAGTATATGAGTTTTACACGGTTTCAAGAAGGATAAATGTCCAAGCACGGACAGGTGATCGGTAGAGTTCTTTTTGGGGTTCTATGAAATCATTGATGACGATTTACTTCGGGTTATTGAGGAATCAAGGGTCAATGGGTGAGTATTAGAGACTTTTAACACAACCTTCATTGCTTTAATCCCAAAATCTAATAACCCTCAATCCTTCGAAGAATTCAAGCCTATACCATTGTGTGCAATTGTATATATAAAATCATTGCCAAGAACTTAGCACATAGTGTGAAATCCATCCTCTCTAAATCTATTTCTAACAAACAATTCAGATTCCTATATGGTTGACAGATTCATGAAGTGATTAGTGTCGTGCATGAGGGATTACATTTGATAAAATCCAAGATGTCAACAATGGTGATCAAAACTAATATTACCAAAGCATATGATAGGGTTAAATGGGACTATCTTAGACTTATGTTGATTCACTTTGGATTTGGCGTTTAATTTGTAATCTGGCTAATGTATTGCATAACTTGTGTTTATTTCGCCATACTGAGAAATGGTTTTTCTATGGGTTTCTTTAGACCAGGAAGGGGTCTACAACACGGTTGTCTACTATCCCCTCTATTATTCTTAATCGTGGTAGAAGGAATCAGTAGGGAAATAATAAATGCAAAAAGATCAAGAGCTCTAAAAGGCATCAAGAATGGATCGCCCAATCTAACTCGCTTTTTGTTGATGACATACTTTTGTTCTATGGCGGCCTGTGAAGGGATGCTACAAAACCGAAGGAAGTACTTGATCTATATTGTTCGGCTACTCACATGTTTGTGAATGTGAGAAAACCAACAATTTCCTTTGTCGGAATGGATGAAGAGAAGCAGCACATTTTTGGTCTTTTTCCCTTCTATCTTATAAATTTGCAGCAGGGATTAATATACTTATGTTTTCTTACAAGCCTAATGATTATGTTAAAAAGGATTCGGAATGGATCATTCTATAAATTGGGAAGAAACTAATGAACTGGTGCAATTGTTGGATGTCACGAGGTGGACACCTAATATTGTTAAAATTGATGCTTGAAGCCATACCAATTTACTAAGCCATACCATTTACTCGATGACTGGTTTTTATCCTGAAAGGCATATTGGAAAAAATTCAAAGAACTTGCTTCAAATTTTTATGGGCGGGTAGGATGGATAAAAGAGGAATACCACTTGTCACGTGGCAAAAACTAGATGTTTTGAAGGAGTGTGGGGGATGGTGATTGAAGGATATCTTTCACTTTGCTACGTCTATGTTGGAGAAAAGTGTTTGGAGGCTAATGTCGAGAAAGGGTCTTTGTTGTCAAATTGCAGTCCTCCTATTTATAAAGATTGGGTCAAATGTTCTATAAAAACTTTTCAAAATGGGTCATTAATTTGGAAAGCCACATTGAAGGCTTTCCCTCTCGTTGGTAATTGGCTTGCATGGAAGCTAGTGTTGGACATCACATACATATAGGTGAATCCATGGGTCTGTTGTAGAGGATCCTATAGACTCTTAGGAAACTTAATTGCTTCTCTCAGGGAAAAGGGGCTTTTTACCTTGGAACGGGATACTGACATTGATTCATCTTCTTCTATATGGAGTCGGGAATGGAAACATGCAGATCATGTTGGGTTGTTTAATGATGAACTTGTTCAGTGGGAGGAGTACTTAGTCATTTTGAAGGCCAGACATGTATGAATCAAGTAGGCAAAGGATGAAGTAAGCTGGACAAAAATTACAATCATATGCAGTTACTCCCCCAAGTTGGGCTATAAGGTGTTGTTTGAGGGTGAAACTAGGGAGGAGCATGTTTGGTGGTGATGGATATGAAAACACCCCTTAAAAAATCAAATCTTAATGTGGTTATTGTTACATAACAAGGTGTTCACTTGGGACAACCTCCAAAAAGGGAATAAGATTGGCCCTGGTTAGTGTACACTTTGCAAAGAAATGCGGAATTAAACATTGCTTGAGCCAAAATATTCATCGCATTGAGACTGAAATAACAGCTTTGAAAGGAATGCCATCAACACTATGCAAGCTGCAATTGCTGCTATTATATATGCCACAATACCCATATTACAGACGCTGTGGATCGACCTCGGATTGCGAAGTTCGTCACCACATTTATCACTCTGGCGTCACCACATTTATCACTCTGGACTTATGCCTAAGCACAATGTCTTGGGTCCTTTTAGATTTCACTACTTCCCGAAGGCATGTAGCTAATTTCAGGCTCCTGGGAGTCCCAAGATATGCTTACTAGCATACCCTCACTTACAGACTTTGACAGAGGGAGTCTTCACCTTTCTGGTGCAATGTTATACCCAAACGGGCAACTTGCAGAGCATACGGGTTCGGCTCTTACAGACACAAATTTTTTACAGAACGAGTCTTTGCCTTTCTGGTGCAATGTTATACCCAAACGGGCAACTTGCAGAGCATACGGGCTCGGCTCTCACACACCTAGACACTGCCGAGCGGACTACTTGCTCAGACGACTCTCTAACTTGCAGAGCGGACTACTTGCTCATGCAGACTCCAAGACTTCTGATATCCCAAATGAGCTCGCAGGCCTCATATTTATAATCTCCTAGCCAGTATACCGGTGACTAATGACTTACACTAACCAGTAAAAGGCTTTGATTCCCGGGGCATGGTGGGACCACACCATGTTATCTCGTCCCTTAAAGGCAGCGCCATATGGGGACCCGGTACTCAGACTGACAATCTTCTTGACAGGAAAAGATTCTAATGGCCGACAAACATGGCCCATTACTATTACATCAGTCATTATTACAAAATATCGGGGAATAAAGCATCCCAAATGATAACATGAGAATCGAACATGGTCGACAGCATAAAACAAGGAGAGGCCCACCAACGGCTTCCTTAAAAGCTATGTACAGAGAAAATATTCTTTAGACGGACCGGCAGCTTCAATCCCGGAGAAACTCGACGGGTCTTCAGGATGTATCATAACCGGAACCACACACGCAAACAGTTGTTCCTTCAGGACCAGGAACACCACCGCACACACAGTCAAGTACACCTTGTTCATAAAGATGCTCTTCGAGTTCCCTTCGTGCTAACTCATCCTCAATATAATTTGGCTGGGATTCTGTGAATCGCCAATATTCATTTTCCGGGAACTCATCAGCCATATCAGGGTACAGGAGGTCACCAAAACATTGTTCAACATCAGAACCATGAAGAAACTCATTTGGACCAAAAACAAACTCTGAGGCGAATTGAGATTCAACCCTATAGTTTAAAGGCAGGGTCCTCCGGTGAACTTTGGTATCCAACCTCTTACCTTGGTCATCACGTTTAATAAACTTTTGAGTGACAGTTACAATATGCTGCAATGGGGTATACCTGCCACCATGATGCCTTAACTTAAATTTGAACCACTGATTGTGTTGATCAGCGGCTTGCATATCAGCTTCTAAGTGCAGAATGAAATTAGCCCTTCTCTGCACCCAATCTGACCTTGGACAGAACTTATCCAAGAAAATTTATGTCCATCCGGACCATTTCCTGTGCTTCAAATTTGCTGGATCAGCACAAATTATTATGGAAGTTTGTTCACGACAAAACTGCAGAATTAAATTGTAGGTAGTCCATGTGAGATCTCCTTCACCAAGATCTACATACCAAATTGGACCTTCTGCTTCTTCATTACAATCAACCCAAACTTCTTTACATTGTCGCAGCTTTTCTTCGGCATTTCTGAGACCATTAAAAGCACCCTTTTCCCAACGTTCGAGAATTTGCAGCTTACAAGGGCTTTCTTGAATTTGCTTAATTAGGGTAAGACTCAGAAATTTATCAGCTTCCTGCCGATCAGCATAATCTAATAACTGCTGGCGTTCTTCTTGTGAAATATCTTTATCCCATGGAGCTAGGAATAAAGATCCTGGAGGTGCTCTGAGTGCTTCATCTTCCTCTTGCATAGGAGTTTTGCCTTTATCAGCAACTATCCTGTCTTTCATGAAATTAAAATGTTGACGTGGGCCAGGTCCAGATCCAGAACCCGATCCAGAGGAAAACATCATTAACTGTGGAATATCTTTCTGCACAGTCTCACGAGTCAACATATCAGCAAGACAATTTAGATACCCTGGTTTATAAACAATATCATAATCAAAGTTACTTAACCAGAGAAACCATTTTAATATTCGACTGCTGTTTTCAGCCATCAGATTTTCATTCTTAAAAATACCTGGCATAATCTTTAAATCTGTTCTAATAACAAATCTGACAGGTTTTAAATAAAGAATAAAATGGCTAACTGTTCTTTTGACTGCCAAAATTTCCTTATGGCTACTTGGATAGTTTAATTCGGCTCCTTTGAATGAACCAGATGCAAAACCACAGATATTAGTTTTTCCTTCGATCTCTTCTAGTAGAACACCACCCCAGGTGGTACTAGATGCATCTGTCTCAATTATCAATTTTCCAACTCCGTGGGGAAGGCTGAGAGCTGGTAGGGTTTTTACTTTGGTCTTTATCTGCTGAACCGCCAAAGTCATTTCTTCAGACCAGGGAATAGGCTTCTTCTTAAGCCTTTGCTGCAGGCAATGGATATCAGCAGCTTGTCCTTTGTAAAATGGCCTGATATAATTTAAACACCCTAAAAATCTCTGCAACTAGGTTTTCTCAATTATCTTGTCAGGGAAATGTTCAAAAGACTGAAGTACATGTTTCTGCAAAACAACCTGACCTGCTTTGATGTGTAAACCCAGAAATTCAATATCTGTTCTGCCTACTTCCATTTTACTTTCAGACAGAACCAACCCATGCTTAAAAACCATTTCATAAAACTGCTGCAAATGTTTTAGATGCTCTTGAAGATTCTTGGAACAAATTAGGATATCATCTATAAACACTGCTAACCATGGAATGTCTCTAAATATATCTTCCATTCTCTTTTGAAATTCGGAAGGAGCATTATTAATTCCAAAAGGAAGAACTTTCCATTGGTATTGGCCATGGGGTACCACAAAAGCAGTTTTAAACCTATCTTTTGCCTCGATTCCAATCTGGTAAAAGCCTGACTTTAAATCAAACTTACTGAAGATAGTGCAACCAGTAATTTTCTGAAGCAAACTAGCTTTATCCGGCAAGGGATATCTAATTTGCTGGAGCACTGCATTTAAGGGCTTAAAATTTACTACCAGGCGAGGCTTACCTCTCTTCTGCTCTGAATGTTTATTCACCACAAAGGCTCTGCATGCCCATGGGCTTTTAGATGGCTCAATTAAACCTTTAGCCAACAATTCTTTTATTTCATTGGAGCAGAATTCTCTTTCGCTAGGGCTCATGAGCTGAGCCGAAGCTTTCATTGGCTTTATCTTTTGCAAAGGATCAAAAGGTAGTGAAACAAAATACTTTTCTCTTGTCCAGAAAGCATTTGGGCTTTCTGAGCAGCAATCCTTTTTCAACCTTTCAGTAATCCCTGCAAGAAACTTGTCAGCGTGTACTTCTGCAAAAGAAATACATCTTTCCATCTTTCCTAATGAAACTTTGGACTGAGGAGGAGAAGACTGGGTTATTGGTTTACAACGCTGTACAAAAGTATGACTCAAAGGTAAAGAAACTGACTGGTTATTTATTGTACAGGAAAATATTAACTTTTGTGTGTCAATAGAAAATGGACTCAGTGGTTAAAAATTCTGACCCTAAAACACAATCTTCTTTGACTTCATCTAAACGAAATAAAGATATAGAGCTTTTTACAGAGGATAGAGAAATAGGGAAATTTTCAACTCTACCAGTTAAATATACAGGAGAACCTTCAATTGCAGATCCAAACTCTTTAGTTTTTTCCCAATAAAATTGGGGAATGGCATTACCCCTTGCTAAATTAAATTGACATCCTGAATCAATTAAGCATTGGACTGGGTAGGATTTGAATTCATCAGGACAAAACTGTAAGGTAATGAACAGCTTAGGACCAGACACTGCACCTAACAAGCTGATACTTTGAGATTTAGGGGTAGGAGAACTATCAGGAGAGGGAGTTCTTTCAGGTGATCTTTCAGGAGAATCTTTCTTAGTGCCACAAACCCTTTCTATCTCATTTGACAATTCATCCTCTGATGACTGGTCTTTTTCTATCAGCAGAACTGTCAATGCACTTTTTATTTCATCAGCTTCTTTGACTAGAGCTCTTATTTGTTGTTGCTTTTCTTTTAACTTTATTTTCAGCAATCTTTCTCTATCGACTCTATGTGCCTGTCTATCTGAATGTCCACTGGGATAATCACAATATAGATCTGCAGGATTAGAAATCAAAGATAATTTCTCTTTTCCTTTTTCTTTTGTTAAAGCCTGCAACTGAGCTTGCAGTGCTTTCTTTTCTTCTCTTAACTCAGTTCTCTCATGGTGTCTAAAAATCGGAATAGTAGACAACTGTAAATCAATAGAAGCAATCTTCTTTTCTAACTGTCCTGGAGAAACTGAAGTAGAAAACATATATAAGTTATAATCAAATTCTGGCAACTCACACCCCCCGAAATGTGGGACACTGGCTGAATCAGACTCAGAAGAGGATGAGGAGGATGGACCACATTTAGCTAAAGTAGGAGGATCTTCTTCAAAATCAGAATCTGTACATGAAGAAGATTCAGAATTAGGTAAATAAATAATCTCATCGGAAGGATGAGGGGAATTAGAGGAAACTTTGTATAAATCCCACCAAGCAGGATCCAAGGTAGTGCAGAGAGCTGCAAGCCTTGGACGGGATTTTTTGTCTGGACATTTGCTTGCCCAATGACCTTTCTTTCCACAAATGAAACATGTATCACCAGATCCTTTTTCTTTTCTTCTTTTCACAAATCTTTTGCTGGAACGCTTGTATTCTTTAGAAAACTTGTGAGATTTGTGTCTATAGTGCTTGTGCTTGTAAGGTTTATCTAGGTGATATCTTCCGGCAGAGGTAAAAAAATTCTTTTTCTTTTTCTTACCTTCACAATGGCAATCTCCTTTGCCAAGGTGACCTCTGTTATGAGCACCACATCCCCAATCTGGCATTTTTGCAACTTGCTTGCAGAAGGAAGCAGAAAACATTTCTTGATGCCTTTTAAAGTCCTTATCAACCCTCTTTTGTAGGCAATGTTCTTGCCATGTTTCAAGAATATGATTATGCAGTTGTGCTAAAGAAAGGGACCTTAACGGGATGTTTTTATCCTTTAATGTTTTTTCAACAGCATCTGGAACATGTCCAGGGAAGCTACGGAGATAGTGCTTTAAATAGGCTGGATCGCCTGACTTTCCTGAGGATATAATTAATTTCTGCATATAGCAGAAATATTCTTCTGACTTACTAAGATTGCACAGCCGTGCAGACATGAATAATGAAGCCATGTGGTCGTAATCTTCTTGATCTTCAGGACCATAAAATTCTCTCCCAAGGGCAGAGAGAATTTGCTCATCGGAGTCATTAGCAGCTAATAACTCATTTCTTGCATCTTGTGGCAACCATCGCCACCATTCGTATGCCAAACCTGATAAACCAGCAACTAACTGAGCACCAATCATCTGTCCAGTTTAATTGTGGTGTTGTATCAAATAGGGAAAAAGTCTCTTGAAGAATCTTCCTCTCCTGTACAAAATAATTCTGTAAATACTGAGTCTTATTCTGGTCTTTCTCAGTTTGAACATAGAGGTCAGCATGCAGATTGCCCTGCCTGCAAAAAGATAAAAACAAAATTAATACAAAAAGAGAAACAAAAGTCTTTACATGAGTTTCCTAGCCTAGGAATGTTTTCCTCACTTCCTAGATCAAATGCTTCTGCCGAAGGAATAAATTCTTTAGGACAAAAATCCTTTTATCCTGGTCGAAATCTTCCAGAAACTGGTTTTCGGCAATATGCTACAGATGGTTCGACTAAAAGAGAATTTATTTCAGCCAAGTCAACACCTTCTGATCAGACAGTGTCAGATGAAATAAAATTAGCTAATTGGGGTAATATGCAGCAAATGTGTATTGCCCACAATCTTGATGATATGGCTTTTGATATCTTGCAGTTGAAATCTAGTTGTGATGCTCAGAAAGAACAATTAGATAAAGTTATCACCAAACTTGAGCTCCTGGATCATCTTTTGCATGATACCACAGAGATAGAGAGAGCAATTTCTGTAGCCTCTGATAAGTTACAAAAAAGAATGGATGTTTTAGCAAATCTGACTGTTAAAACACAAGAGTTAAAAAAGAAGGAATATGTTGTTCCTGATCATGTTCTCAGATTAGCTAAGAAAGGTCATTCTAAGGCAGCCTCTCTAGGAGTTCTCAGATCTACCCCTGATGAAGATAAACCAGAATGGGATTTTGGTGAATCTGATTTGATAAAGCAAGATATTCAAGAATGGATCGATGCTTTCAAAAATTATAAACCTATTTTAGATCCAAAGTATATTGGTGATTTGAATATGATGGCAGAATCCTCTAACCGAAGAATCGGTTATGAAAGACAAACCCAGCATGAAGGTTTTGATACCCATATGCCAGATGCACAAGCTGTGTCTGTTGCTCCTAAAGTCATGTCTTTTGGTATCAATAATCTAAACAATTTGATTTCACAAATGCCAGAGCAGCCTGTTTTAAACATTCAGTGTCAATCTAGAGATGAGATTAAAAATGCAATTCAGTTGCTAACTCACTGGATATTATACAAAAAGCAACAAGACCACAATTTAACTGGACAGATGATTGGTGCTCAGTTAGTTGCTGGTTTATCAGGTTGGGATCTGAAAGAGGATGAAGCTTCATCAAAGACTAAGGGCTTTGGATTCATTGTAGCTCTGACTCTTTCTTGGTGTCTTAGCTCTGTGTATTTCATTTCCCAAGCTTGAGGATACTTTATACCAGTCCAGTTAAAGGTAATAGGAGTGGCATTTTTGGATTTAGATTTGGACAAGCGGGGATTTTCTGCAGTTTCCACCACGCTGCAGTCTGCAGACATCTGATGGACATGGGAACGGAGCTGGGGCAAAGTGTCATTACCAAAACGAACACAGACACCACCTTTTAATTGGATGATCTTAGAACCAGATTGCATATCAAATCCTTTAGGGAGGATATAAGCTTTTAGAATATTATATATATGGGGATCTTCCAAACTAACAAAGAAACGAGGATAAACAGTACCAAAAGCAGGACCATCATGTAAAGGAGCTGTGAAGCCTCCGATGACGGCATCAGAAAACTTATTATGACGGGTATCAACAATACAACATAATGAAGAAATAGCAAGACGCGGACGGACTAAGGGACCGAGACCGAGCTTAACAGCACCAAAATGTGCATATTTGAAATGACATTTTTTAGCCCAATCAATTTGTGCTTTATCAAGAAGAGTGATGTGAATAGGTTCTTGATTGTCTGTAAAAGAAACATTGTTCCTATACTTAACAAGTTTGGAAGGAGTTGGATGTGTAGTTGGGCATTAACGATTTGGGGAATGGTGATACTATTGAAGGCTACCTAAAATACTGGGATGGAAATATCAACGTCAAGGCGTATTAGGCACTGTCGTTCATCGTTGCTTGGGGAGTATTGTTATCAAGGAACCAAAGTCTATTTGAGGATTGTAGGA
The DNA here is from genome assembly GCA_027924585.1 of Larix kaempferi. Classification (NCBI taxonomy): domain Eukaryota; kingdom Viridiplantae; phylum Streptophyta; class Pinopsida; order Pinales; family Pinaceae; genus Larix; species Larix kaempferi. The sequence goes on along the minus strand of BSBM01000407.1, from coordinate 13,547,483 downwards.
TCACTCCTTTACATTGTGCCTTACAATCTGTGAATATACTTAAAATTTGTAATCAATGCGATACTATAAAGAATCCTAGAATACTTGTTGAAGGTCATCGATAAGTCAAAGACCTAGATATATTCCGATGGTGCAACTCAAGGAAATACATCTATTTGTGATGCAAGTGGAGCTGTGTATTTATTGGATAACCATTGGTTAAAATTTAAGTCAAGGATTGGCACCAACTAGAACAATTTTATCGAGCTAATGGCACTTAAATTAGCATCGAAACTAGCCTAGGGACGTGGTGCTCTTAAGCTACATGTGTTTGGGAATTCCTAAATCGTCATTAAATGGATGAAAGGCAAGTGTGATTGTTATAATATTAAATATTAACATGAATCTTGCTTATAATGAAATTAGCAAACAGAAAAATGTCTTGCACTCGATCACATTTCAGCATATATACAAGGAATAGAATGTGCAAGCTAATGAGCTACCAAAAAAGGGACTAAGAATGAGTCTTGGATGCTAGCAAATTTGGGAAGAGCACAATGGAATTATATTTGATTTCTCAAATTCTACCTCTTTGTTGTGATCATATTGATATGGTGCATGCTTATTTTGGAACACAATCTATTAATCTTTTTGTTATTCTTAGATTTTGGAATGACCCTGTGAGGATGCATATTCAAATACTATAAGGGATATTCCACAAGTTGATACAGTCTTATGTACATATGCAATCTCTGTTTGATTTTACAGCGTGCGAGTACTTTCATCTCACTACTTGATGAAATTATTACCAAGCATCTGTCGAATGTAATTGTATTTACTTCATAAAATTGCAAATTTTTTTCCAAGGGAAAAAAGGGGGAGAGCTCCCCAAATCCAACTATAAGAAATACATTAATAACTATGTTGGAACCTTGCAAAATAATCAAAGTGCTAGGGTGTTTCATCTCCATGAATATTTGTCATATTAGAACCTTAGAAACCATAACAAAGTTCCTTTTAATTTATCATCACATACACAAGTCAGTTATCAACACGAAACCTAAGAAGACCCTAAGTTGATGGGTTCCCAATCCATCAAATGATCCAAGTGTTAAATAATTGTTACAATGCTAAGCACCAAAACACTTCAAACATGTCAATACTACCCAAGAGGGAGGGTACACCACATCATCAAGAGTTTTATATCACTAGGCATATGCTAAGTAATCAATTAAATATCTCATCCCACCCTTAAAAGCAAGCATCATAGCATCAAATCCACCACCAAATTGCATCACCTCTAAGCCAAAACACAAATTAATGCACCCCCTATCCATCAAAATATCTAGTAATGTGCTCCTGCAAGATCATTCCTTGTGACAACAAATCACAAGTGTTCTTATGAAACTCACAAGTGCAACCCTTATGCAACATGAGAGGGGTCACCCCTCATATTGTATGAGGAGTAAACTTGTGATGTTTTGTCACATTGATGGAGATTTACATGTAGTACCTTTGGGGCATCGGATTGACTTGGGGGCATACTTCTTCATGGAGCCTTACCCCTCTTGGCATTTGATGGGGATCTTTAGTGGAGGGGACTCACTTGTTTTTAATTATCATGTTGGGTGGAGGTTGCTTTAGTTGCATCATATGAAACATTCTTCAAGTTGGTTCAGTGATTAGGGAAATCTCCTTGTGCTTTAGTAACTACTTTCACTTGGGTGTTGCATGGTTAGTTCATGTCTTGTTCTTAGTTGTTAGTGTCTTCTAGCACGGTGATGCATTTGCCTAGTGTTTTCCTAGTATCATTTAGATTTTCATCACATTTCCATCATTTTACCGAGGTAATTTGCTCATTTCATCATATTTGTACTTCTTACCTAGGTAAAATCCATACTAAACTTACTAGCATGGTGATGCATTTGCCTAGTGTTTTCCTAGTATCAATTAGATTTTCATCACATTTCCATCATTTTACCAAGGTAATTTGCTCATTTCATCATAGTTTTACTTCTTACCTAGGTAAAATCCGTACTAAACTTACACTTCATCCACACTAAACTTGCACTTCATCATTTTCCCTTTCCTAGAGGGTGCATGGCACATATTGATTTCGTTTCCCTAGTTTCATTTCATATTAACCCTTCACTTTTCCATATTTCTACTCTTAAGCATTTTCGGTCTGAATCTAGTATGGGATATTCTTCTTTACAGATTAATTAAACCCAAACACAAGGTTGTGCACTGCATTATTTTTTCTAAATTTGTCATTAGGCTTTTTAACCCCATTTCCTAATTTCAATTCAATCAATTACCAAGGGGTGCAACTTTAAGACATATCTCACTACAGTTATCCTTAACACAAAAAATGAATCACGACAATGATATAGAACCCTTAAACTTCATAAATAAACACAAATCCATCCACAAAAAGAATAACAGCAAGATATAGCTATAACCCTTAAGGTAGGGTAACACCATTAATTACTCCTTAAGGAAGGAATCACACCACAAGCCATTCTTGCTGCAAACCAATTCATCCAACATGTATATCTATACTTTCTCATGCATATTGCTAAGGGGCTATGCCAACTACCCCTTATTATTTTATTATTTCATCTAACTACATAATGGGCCTATTTATTACCCAACCAACTACCTAGTGGGCCTATACCATGATTATGGCCACATTCCCCTAGGTACCTCCCTAGGTACATTACACTCCACCCACCTTCACATGTTTTGTCCTCAAAACATGGGAAGAAGTCATACATAATATGATCTACTAAACAATGTAGTCAACTAATACCAAAAGCATGGGCATCCATCCATCCTACTGAAATGTGGACATTAGGCCCACTTTTTCATGTGCCACCTTGATCTTGATTATGGCTGTGCCTCTTGTTCCATGTTGTTGTGTTATTCAAATATATTCATGCATTGCTTTTAGTCCTCCATGTTCCTCCATATTGGTTCCCTTTTTGGTTCCACATTTGCTAATGCTCCTAACCTTGACATGGTGACTGTTGTTTCTCATGGTATTGTGGGTGTCGATAGATTGCGACCTTCATTGTTGGTTCTTCTTTCTTTGACTCTTGAACCTGTTGTTCCATGGGCTCTTATAGCTCATTAGCTTCTTCCTTTTATCTCCTTCCTGGGGCTTTTCTTCATGTGCTTCTATAGTTTTTTCATCTTCTAATTCAACCTCGAACTCTTCATCTGCAATATCTATAGATACTTCAACTATTTGACCTACAAGGACTTCTTCATGTACCTCCTTCTGCCTTTCTTGTTTAGTAAGAGAAATATCCTACAATGTAATTTTCTTCTTCTTATACCAAAGCTTCAAGAACTTCTTTTGCACATTAATATTAACAATACCAATTGAGTCCATCCAAGGATATCCCAAAACAATATCCACATCATCCATATTGATAACATGAAAATATGAGTGACACATTTATCCATGGTAATCTTCAAATCTTTAAAACTTTGAACATTTTCACCCTCAACATATGTGCTTTGAATATGTTTTGTGGGGACTTGCATCCCTTTGGCCAAATTGATATTGATGAGATTATACTAGCTAGTAGGGTTTACAGAAATAACAACATTTTCTTGTGGAATACATCCATAAACCTATAATGGAAAGTTTGAGCATGAAATTAAACACTCATTACTTTCTTTATCATTCTTCACAGCATGAGACCACCCATCTAAAAATACATTTTCAAATTCTTAATATAGAAGTTTTGACATCTTGTCATGGTTAAGCAAATGCCACTATCTAATGGCATCTTTTGATTTCCAATTCCCTTTCCACCATAACATTTGCTTACTTATGTACTCTTCAATACTAAGTTGATCAAATTTTTCTATAGAAGACATATGACTTACCATAACTCCAAAAATAGAACTAGGATTTTGAAAAAAGCACTTGCATTTGAGATAGCAAATTTAAAATGAGCATAACTCCCTCAATATTTTTCGTAATCTCTATTATGACCACAATTATGAAATGTCATGGTCATTGCATCTGCTAGAGTTGGTTTGATGGAAATACGATCACTATCAAAAGATATTAGATCTACAGTCCATGCAGTCGTCACCAAAAAAAACCAAAGGAAAAAACATGATTTTAAATCAATGATAACTTCAATTCCCGAATTTCATTTTAAACTTTTTTTTTGAAATAGTGTCTAGAGGAGAGGAACTCAGATCTGCGACCAAATTCTTCGCATTATGCATAAAAAGTATCAAAAATCAAGTAGAATACTATCATCCTCTTTTATACTTCAAAAATCTGGCCAAAAAAAATCTAATTTTTTTGCCCAAGAAACTGCTATGATACCACTTGTGATGATCCTCACCCAAAAATTGAATCACAACAATGATATAGAACCCTTAAAAAAATCATCCACAACAAGAATAACACCAAGATATAGAGATAACCCTTAAGGTAGGGTAACACCATCAATTACTACTTAAGGAGAGAATCACTACACAATTCACCCAACATATCTAATACAATACTCATGTATGTTTATACTTTCTCATGAGTATTCCTAAGGGGCATGTGCCAACTACCTGTTATTATTATATTATTTCCTCTAACCACCAAGTGGGCCTATTTATTACCCACCAACTACCAAATGGGCCTATTCCTTAATTATGGCCACATTATTCCCTTGGGTGCCTCCCTAAGTACCATATATTATCCTCCCTAGATACATTAGGGTCACACATTTGAGATAGTGCCCCCCCCCCCTTTTTGGCACAGAATTTGAGGCAAAATAACTAAAATAATAATATTTACATGTGCATCTCTTTACAAATTCATATTCAAACATACCATTCCATGCATTCATCCATTTGCACATTCCCCTACAGCATTAGGTGGTGCATTCATCTAGGAGGTCCACTTGCATCTTTGAATGGGTCTTGTTCACACCTTACACATCAAGTGAAGCAATTGAAGGTTGGTTAAATCTCTTTCTTGGAAGGCAGACCTATGAAGGTTATAACTACCTCAATATTATATTATTTATTGATTCAGATCTTGGAGGTGGTTATTTCGAGAAAACATTATTTTATTTTACCATGTCGAAGCATCTTGGAGGGTGCACGAGGAGGATATTGTTTATTGAAGCTTTGACTTGGTAAAAGGGGCCTTTTTTTGCTTATGCACCCTCACTCTTGGAGATTCCATTGTATTATTTTATTAATTCTTTTAGTGAAGCAAATTCTCCTTGAGGAAGTGAAGATCTTTGACTTAGCAAAGGCCTAACCAACTCCATTTTTATTGTTGTTGGGCTTGTCAAGGAGTTAGTTAGAAAAATAATCATATTTTATTGTAAAAGGGATCTAACTCCAATACAAAGGAGTTTTATCACCATTCATTTGTCATGGATGGTTTTTCAGAGTTCTCTTCCATCTGGAGCTTAACTAACATATCTCTTCTTGGTGCAAATCAGAGAGTAAGGTTTTCTTCTCCTATCTCTGTGTGGCTTAATGTTCCCATGCTTTAATGTTGCTAATGAATTGTACAATAAAACTTGTTTCATTAGGGCCAATTAAAAGGGTAACTCACTTCATCAAATGGGTTTTGTGTAAGAAGTAATTCCTCCAATTCACTTTGATTATTTATACATGAATAAATTAACATTGCTTCCATCATCATTTAGAGATGTTGCTTTCTAATATTCCATTGCATAAGTCACACCCTAGCTAGCAATGTTTTAATGTGTCACCATTCAGGCCCTCCTAGTTTAATTTCTACTATCATTTTTCAACATGTTAAAGTTTCTTGTGGCATGTCTAGCTTCCTTAAACGTCATTGAACTTGCCCTCTTGCACTGGATCCCTTGACTTCATTCGCCCTTGTTGGATTGGCACTAGTCTCTTGGTTATTCCATCACCCTTCTATTTTTTATGCTACAAAGACAAAATTGTTTTATTAAGCTATCTCTTCACATCACCTTGTCCTTCATTGCCATAGCCTAGCAATCATATCCTAGCGAATCCCCCCCTTGAGTTAGCGAACAACCTAAAGTGTCAAGAGGGAATTACTAAGGTGATAGTGGATAACCCCTCTAGGTTGTCTTTGTGTTAGGAATGTTTCTTTTGAGCTTCAACCACATACTAGTTAGGGAGGTAACGTTTTTGCATCATTGCCAAGGATAAATTCCATTCCTCAGAAAATATGAAGACTACGCTTCATGATATTTTTTGAGAGATTCTTATTGTAAATTTTTCTTCTCACATGGAAACTCCATGAAGGGACGTAGCCCTTGTTCCTTGCATATTTTTGAAGAGTTGTTGTTTGTGGAGTGAAACAAGCAACATTATGAAGGCACTTGAAGATTCACCTCGGTGACTCTATTTTGGCTTTTGGTATGATGTATGCTTATATGCATTTTCAGATTTGGTAGCCTTCATTTGAAGAATTAAAACTGAAGAAAAACAGCATTCCCTCCATGGTTGGTCAATTGGTATGCTCTTCTTGATTTCTCAAGTATCCCAAGGTTTCCTAACAAGCTGCCAAAGGATGTTTTTTATTCTATTCCAAGATTTCATGGTTGTATTAATTCAACCACCTTGCACATTTTTATGCAACACATTCCAAATTTTGGTGTTATTCGTGAAGATGTCTTGATGAGATTGTTTTCAAGTAGCTTGAAAGGGCATGCAAGTGGATGGTTTCAAGATCTTGGTAGAGGACAAATATCATCTTTTGCAGATTTGATTGGGGCATTTTACAAGTATTTGAGCCATGTGCATCATGAGAAATGGATGCCCTATGTTGAATGTCTCATGGAAGCATATGAGGGCCTTATTGATAAAGAGGAGATATCTCATATTTCCATTGAAGACAGAAGGCATATTGAAAAAAACATCGAAGCATGCATTTCTTCTCCACATCAAGACAAGGATTTGGTAATGTATAACCCCTTTCAAATTTCAGAATTTGATCTTGCAAACAAACCCTTGTTTGATGATCAGATGACAAGTAAATGTATCCCTTCATTTCATGAAAATTTAGATGTTACATTTCAGATTGATGGTCATAGTAGGGACATGGATTCTATAGGAAATTTTGGGGATCCTATCTATGACACTTGCAGCGATGCATCTAGTGAGAAAATCATCGATTTGGAGTATTTCAAACAGCCAAACATAGTAGAGGATTTGCATCCATATGGCCCCCTTGATAATATTGATTTTGTGTATCATAGTTGGCATATTTTTGTTGATTTGTTTCAGCCATCTCCTCTACATTTCAGGGCTGATTTGTGGCAGATTTTTCAGAGTAGTTTCCAGCCATAGTGAGTTTTAATGCATATTTTTCCAGCCATAAAAAATGATTTAGGAGCTGAAAATTGTATGGTAAATCATGATTAAAATTGCTTTTATAATCTATTCACTTTGATGATTTATGCATGATTGTATTAGCATTGCTTCTATCATTGTTGAGAATTGTTTCTTTCTAATGCTTCATTGCATAAGTCACACCCTATTTAGCAATGTTTGGATGTGGCACCTTTTGAGCCCTCCTAGTTTAATTTCTACTATCATTTTTCAGCATGATAAATTTTCTTGTGGCATGTGTATGCATCCCTAGTTTCCTTAACCATCCTTGAACTTGCCCTCTTGGACTAGATCCCTCGACTCCATTCACCCTTATTGTATTGGCACTATCTCTTGGTCCTTCCATCACCCCTTTTAATTTTTTATGCTACAAAGACAACCATTTTTCTAAGCCATCTCATCACATCACTTTGTCCTTCATTCTCATAGCCAAACAATCCTACCCTAGGGAAGCCCCCATTAAGTTGGAGAAGAGCCAACCTAAATTGTAGGGCGAGAGTTATAGTGGTGACAGTGGGTAACCCCTCTACATTGCCTTTGCGCTAGCAATGTTTCTTTTGGGCTTTAACCGCACATGCTAGTTTGAGAGGTAACAAGGGGTAGCAATACCTAAGTTCATACATGAACATTTGGGCTTAGTAAAACTGCCCACGTCATCCTAAGAAAACAATCACTTTGGGCGCCTTACAGAGACAAGAATTCACCCTTTACAAGCCTAATAAGTAGTCAAGACAAACTATTGAGCTTGAGATCAAATTCACAACCCATATGGCATCATCATCCAAGTGCCATATAGGGGCAAAAAAATTAAGGGTTGGAAATGAAGTGATTCGCAACCACCTATGAAGAAGTGTACATAGATGAATGGAGCGAATGATAGGCCTTTAATGAAGAGTTCAAATATACCCAAAGCCTCTACAATGACGACCATAGTTTGAGGTAAAGAACTTAGCATCAATCTATGCATTCAAAGGAAGGCAACCTAAAGATTACAACTGCCCTTCTTTGAATGGGTGCATTGTCTTCACTCTCGTCTTAAATAAAGGCATTTCAAGGCATCTATATAATTGAAAAAGACATTATCTTTCTCACTAGTGGTCGTCTTTCTTGATTGGTGAAGAGTAGCCTAGACTTAATTTAACGGTTGGTTTACAAAGTCCCAAAAGTTTCAAGGTGGCCACACTATCCTTTGGAGTAAGTGGCCTACTTCCTAAATCTAACTTTTGTTATGATTATTCCATTACTTTCACCTTTGTATAAGGTACATTGATTTTTATGTAACCAATCTGCATTATTTCCGCTCATATACTATGAAGTTCGTATGTGTGAGAATTGCCCATGTTTACCTCTGTTTTCAGAAGAGCAATGTCTAGTTTTTCCTGTTGATTTGGGGCAATGTTCAAGTCTAATTTTGGAAGTCTAAGGTTGAATCTTCTAGTTGATTTGGGGCAAAGATTTAAATTGGTTTAGGCAGAGTCTAGGGTTAATGTTTTCTAGATGATTTTATGGCCAAGTGTGCACTTGATGCCTAGTATGGAGCTGGTTTTGAGCCAAATATGCAATTGGTTTCAGGTTGATTCCATGGCCAATTATTGACTAAATCTAAAGGCTCATTTCATAGACTAATTTCCTCGATCACCAATCTCTTGGTAATTTCAACCCATCTCTTTTGCATGATCTTTAGATAGTATAAGTTTCTGCTCTGACTATAACTTTGAACCCAATAGACGATGGATTTCATGGCCATGAGTGAATGCCTTTGTCAAGCATTATAGTATTTCCTCACTGCAAGAAGCATACAGTATAGTTAAATTTTTATTGCACGATGACTATGGTTCTAACTATAGCAGTCTATAAGGGAAAGGGAGGAGCAACCAAGATATGTGCACATGAGATTGGTCCAGACTCAACCCTAATGCAATCAAGGCAAGAGAACAACACAATATTTCCTCGAGGTGCCAACACAGGTCTAAAAATAAAGTAAAGGAGTCGCTAAGGCCTTCAACCAAGTTTGCATAATTGAAACAATCAAACAAGCATTGTAATGAAATTAAAGCAAATTAAGACAAGATAAACATCCCATAAAAACACACTACAATCACCATGAATGTAAACACACATCTCATGCACTTCAAAAGCTAACTGTCAAATCTTAATACATGATAGGCAGATCTGCACTCATTGAATCAATTCCTACAGCTAACTGAAAATGAGGAAACACCTATCAAAATAGCAAATCTGCTTAGCCAAAGCAATGTAAGAAAAACTTGAGAGAGTAAACACTGCATATCAGGAGGTTAGATCAAACCTGCAGAAAACTCAAGGTCAGATCTAGATAGACAGCACTCTGGAAATTCCAGGTCAGAATACTAAAAATCTGCAGCAGCAACCAAATTCCTTGCTGTCATCTATGGAAAAGAGAGAAATCAAATAGCTTGGTATCACACACAAGCTTCTTCACTTAAAAACCATACTATCACACACACTAGCAGAATCACTCTACTTCACTAGCTCAGTCTCTAGCAGAATCCCTTTACTAAGACTGATTGAACTACAACAACTGTTGATGTGACACACAGTCTGCCATGAAAGCAAAACTACATGCTCTAACTGTGCCATGAAAGCAAAACTACACGCTCTAACTCATCTAAAAACACACCAAAATCAAAAGCCACAGCACAGCAATCTCTGCTGCTAATACTTCTTGTAAACCACGCTGACTCCTCTTCTCTGACCTCTCTGCTGCATAATTGAAACAATCAAACATGCATTGTAATGAAATTAAAGCAAATTAAGCTAAGACAAACATCCCATAAGAACACACTACAATCACCGTGAAAGTAAACACACATCCCATGCACTTAAATAGCTAGTTGTCAAATATTAATACATGATAGGCAGATCTGCACCCGTTGAATCAATTCCTACAGCTAACAGCTGAAAATGAGGAAACGCCTATTAAACCAACAGATCTGCTTAAACAAAACACTATACGGAAAACACAAGAGTGTGGACACTGCATATCAAGAGGTTTGATCAAACCAGTGGAAAACTAAACACCACATCTACGTACACAGCAATCTAGAAATTCAGGACAGCATACTAGAGATCTGTAGCAGCAATCAACTTCCTTGGTATCACACACAAGCTTCTCACTCAAAAACACTACCATCACACACTCGCAGAATCACTCTACTCCCCTGACTCACTCTCTAGAAGAATCACTCTACTAAGACTGAATGAACCATAACCGCTGTTGATGTAACGTGCAGTCTGCCCACACAAAAGCAAAATTTCACTATAACTCATTTAAAACACACCAAAAAGAACAGCTATAGCACAGCAATCTCTACTGCTAATACTTCTTGTGAATCACACTGACTTCTCTTCTCTGAGCTATCTAACTCAGTGTTACAGACATCACAATATATTGTGGTGTGTCTTAGCCAGTGAAAATATTGCCTACAAAAATCATGATATTTTCCGCTGTGGAAAATATCGGGATATAATTGGGGCGGCAGGAGCAGGCGGGATCATCTTCGATCCTGGAGGATTGCTGAAGTCTAAATTTGCCCGGAGAGTAGGAAATGGAACTAATAATATGACGGAGCTCCTCACCCTATTTCAAGGAGTTGAAATCTTGGCAGAAAATGGTATGAAAAATCCAATTATTTGTGGCGACTCTAGAATTATCATTCAGGCCTTTGTCTCAGCCAAGCCTCCAGGGGTCCTCAGATGGGCCAGAATCTATACCAGAACTAAGAAGATCTTGGATACTTTAGGAAATTACCAGTTCTTTCATGTACTGCAGGAGAACAACAAAGAGGCTGACTCCCTGGAAAACGTAGCATCCGTTCTGCCGGAGGGATCTCTTATAGTTGCTAATGAGTTGGAAAAATTCTCAGCAATCCCCTAGCCTAGCAAAGAGGCCTTGGGGAGCCTCTAAGGAAAAGGATCTAGAAAGGATAGGCAAAGGTCTTATGGAGCTGGCATATGACCAAAGTCAAGGGCCCAAGAATACACCATGCCAAGGGAGAGAAGACCCCGCACACCATGTATGGGGTAAAGATGTCAAGTCAAGCTCGCGAAGGTGGACAGATGGAGGAGGTCTAGCGAACACAAGGCAAGTCAGGATCGTGTTAAATATGCTGAGGATGCATTTCGTTTCAGTCTGGAAGCTCATTATGGAAACCGGTGGCTTGAAGGATCGAAAGGACATCCAAAGCATTTCGCAGCAGTCCTTGCATGCCCAGAAGCTTGGGAGAATTATGAAGAAAGCTGGAAAATATAATGTGATATGTGGTAAGATCTGAGGAGCAGGTACCAATCTCATGTTAAAACACAGGCAGGAGTCATGGATTTGGATGATAGACTTGAAAGGAATTACGGCACCCAAGAGTGGAGTTCAAGGCCATCCATGTAGAGCATGGGATTTACCCAAGGAACTGAAAGGAAGCTCTGCAATTCACCAAGAACCAGTGGGAGACAATAGGCCAGACGCAATGGATCAAGAAGCATGGAACGAGGAAGAGTGTTGTGTACCACACAGCCTATGCAGGCTAAAAAGAAGCCACCGAAGCCTGAAAAGAAAGGTTCACAACTGAATCAGGATCTGAAGTCAATGGATAGGCACTTGGAGCAGAGGCACCAGGCAAAGAAGCAGGAACGTTTGGTGAAAAGGGGAAATGGTCATTGCCAGATTGCCATATTGAGCAATGAAGTGGAGAACCAACAGATACAGATAGAATCAATGGAGACTCGTCTCACCCAAGCAGAAGCGGCAGCAGTTAGAAGTGAGGCCCTGGAACTTAAAGTCTCCCAATTGAAAGCGGCCCTGCTCCACCTGCAAATAAAGTGACCGGGAAAGAACCAGCAGAAAGCTCAGCCTCTCTTCATCCCGCTGTGAAGAAGGAATGCCAGGTGCCTGGGGCCCAAGTTTAAATATTTTGTATGGGTTTTCGCTGTAGTTTTTTGCTTCTTCAGTTCATTAGGATTTACAGTCATCAGTTTAGGAGTATCCAGATTTATAGTAGACAGAGGAATCAAAAGGCAGTAGTTTTGATTGTAGTTTTGTCATGCATGCAAACGTTGATATCTCGGGCCAAGGGCGACGTATCTGGAGGGATTTCTCCCTGCCCTTTTATAAATAAAAATTCTATCCGTTTTCATCCAAAAATATATCCGGATATATTCCAAAAATCTCCATTTTTACGGTAAACATCATGAGTCGATGGAAAATATTGCCGACGCTGCGGACAGTCCGCTATATAACCCAAAATTTGATTTTCTTATCTCGTTTTCTGAACAGAGTGAAGGAGTTTGAGAGCAAAGGAGGTCCCCAACATTTTTCTTTGAGCTAAGGACCAAAAATAGAATGTGTTCCCTTGCCATCAACATTTTATCGTGGATTGGGAATTGATTCCCATCAGTTGTTTCATATTTGCAGGTATGTGTAACAATTTCTACATGGTTTTTGTTTATTTTTTGAAATTTTTGATAGGTTTTGCAATGTCCATCAGTTTTCCCTCTTCTTGCCGATTTTTAATGGGAGATCTACCACTTATTGAGATTTGATTTTTTTATTTGCAGCATTCTTGTATTTTGAATACTAATTTCCATTTTTCTTTCCCTAGGTTTAATAATTGCTATCTGAAAATGCCGAAAGCTTTGGACCCTATGTGGGAATATGGTGAGCCCGCAAAGGGCAATAAGCGACAAAAGTTGAATTGCAAGTTGTGTGGGAAGGAAATGGTGAGCAATCATGGTTGAAATACCACCTTGCACAAATTCAGGGCATGAAGTGGGAATTTGTCAAAAGGAAACCCCGAAATCATTCATATTGCCAATAAATCACTTTAAGATATGGGTAAAAAAAGAGATGAGAAGAAAACTGTGAAAGATGAGCTTGTAACTTGGAGTAGTTGCCAGATCCAAGGTGACAGGAAGCGAGAACTTTTCCTCAGCCTCACCTTCCAAAATGCCCTCAACGTCCTCACTTTTCCTTGTTCCAAGAACCACAACTCGTGCATAACCTTCTATTAGGTCAACGGTTAAAATAAAAGAGAAGCAAGAAGCACACAAACTTGTGGGTGCGTATTGTCTATGGAGTAACATTCCTTTCAGCATTGCCAAGAACAACACGTTCTACCAATTTATGTTTGATGTTGTTGCTTTATTGGCAAGAGGTACAAGGCCCCTACTATGACAAGTTGAGAGCCTATCCTTCAAAATGAAAAGCATGATTGCACTTGCAGATTGGAGGAGCTTAAGGGATCATGGGAAATCACTAGATGCACCATAATGTTAGACAATTGTACTTATCTGAAAGGTAGGACCCTTCTTAATTTTTTGGTTAATTGTCCCAGGGGAAAATGTTTATTACATTCGTCAATGCATCCACAAACATTAAAGATACGGCATTATTATGTGAGTTGTTGGATGGGTTCATCCAAGAGATAGGTCCACAGAATGTTGTCCAAGTCATAATGGATAACACTGCTAATTATGTGGTTGTAGGCAAGTTTCTTATGCTGTGGTATTCGACCTTGTTTTGGATTCCTTGTGCCATGCAGTGAATTGATTTGAGTTTAGAGGATATGGGCAAAATCACTTATATCAAGGATAATGTTGAATCGGCTAGGAGCATCACAAAATTTATATATAATCATACATCTATGCTTAGCTTAATGAGACAATTCACAAATAACGAGTTGATGCATTCTGCAATCACACATTTTGCCACTACCTTTGTTTCACTTCAATCCATCCTAAATTGTATGTGAGGTGAAGAAAATGTTCCTTTCAAATGAGTAGCATGCTTTGTCATTTAGCACTAAACTGGAGGGGCAAGCCATATTCAAGCTCGTCATACCAAGAGAGTTTTTGGGCAACAGTGGAGGAGGTGTATGCTATTAGCAAACCTGTGTTAAAGTTTCTTCGTTTGGTTGATGGAGACAAGCTCGTAATGGGCTACTTGTAAGAGGCCCTTGATAGGGCCAAAGAATCCATATGTGCTTATTAACAGGACAAGGGGGGTGAGGGATATGAGAAACAATTAATGATGTGTAGGGTGATTGATAAGCAATGGAACAATACACTCCATCCTCCCATTCATGTTGCAAGGATCTACCTTAACCCTGCATTCTCCCACTCTTATGGTTTAGGTTTGATGCCAAGCTTATGGATAGATTCCTAACTTGTGTTCAAAAAATGGTGCCAAGTCCATAAGAACATGTGAAGATTTCTACAGAAATGGAAATATATAGGATGGTCACTGGAACATTTTCCTTTGACATGATTGTTTGGGACAGGATGATCAAAATGCCAGGTAAGCTTCGTTTTGTTTCAAATTTCAATGTCTCTTCTTCGTCTATTTCAAATTTCAATGTTATTTTTATGTTTCTCTTATTCGTTGTAGATGCTTGGTGGACAAGCTATGGCTCAAGAGTAGCCAATAGATAAAAACTTGCAATTCAAGTGCCTATCCAAACATGTAGCTCTTTAGGATGCAAATGCACCTGGAGTGTGTTTACAAAATACAAAGCAAGAATTGCAATAGGTTAAAAAAATTAAATTAAATTTTGAATTCTTTATAAATTATAATATTATGCCCCATCACCCTCTAAGTTATGTATTATAATTTAAAATTAATGGCACTCGTATAGGTTGGAATCCCGACACATTAATGACATGGTCTACATCTAATGCATTGTAAAATTGTGGGTGTGACAACCTTATAAAACACTTGACATGGAGGCCATTTACTTGATGGGATTGACACCACTATTGCATGTAGGGTGGAGACTGAGAGGCATATCATGCACTCAACCCCTGATTGGTTACAGAAGGAAGTGTAAAGGAGGTGGCAGGGAAGAGTGTGGTGGAGGACGATGTTCCGAAGAAAACACCTTTACAAGAGGTGGTTATTGACACAAGAGTGCACCACCACCTTTACAAATATAGACACAGCAAGTTGGACCTAGCAGTAGCATTCGCATGAGACATCAAAATCTAGCTTATCCTCCTCCTTGTAGAGGACATCAATGTCTAGCTTCTCCTCCTTTTAGAGCACAACAAAGTCCAATGCTAGCCCCAAGACCTTCATCTAGAGGAAGAGCCATTACATATGCCCAAAAAAGGGGTAGAGGGAGTCACCAATTTATTTATTTGATTTCATTGTAGATAACTCATTATGATGAGATACATTTATTATATTTTTTGATGATATTTTGAGGCTCACGAGTCGAGACTCGAGAAACAATTTAGCATTGAAGTGTGATGTATCACTAAACATCTTATGCATCTTATATATCAGTTTTCTTTTCAAATTTATGTGGTAATGTGTTTATATGATGTTGTTGTTGCTTTATATGTTTAAAAAATTGATAAAAAATGATTTTTTTTCTATTTTTTAAGTTTGTCAATATTTTCCGATATTTTCCCCGATGTTGTCGATAAGTTGTTTTTCAAAATCTCAAAGATATATTCATTGAAACAATGTTTGCAACATTGACCTAATTGGTGCACCCTCCTCTCCTTTGTACAAGATTAGAAAGAGGAGGTTACAAACAAGCTAAGAATAACCTCAAGAGTGGTGTGCCTAACATGTTAATGCATGCAATGTAACTCCTAAAGTAACTGTACCTTGCATGGGGAAATCTCTTCAAGAATAGTATGCCACATGCAAGAGGGAATCTCTCTAAGAACAAATCACCATGCATAAGAAGCAAGATGAATCTAAACCTATACATAAAGACCACCTTGAATGGAGATTTGTTACTAATAATCTTGTATGTTGATCATTTGATCGTAACAAGAAGCAATGAACCCGAAACTCAGACAGTGAAGGAAAGCATACTGAAGACATTTGATACAATGAACATTGAAGATGTAGTATGATTGCAATACCCATAGGAAAAACATGGATAGTATCTGTCATGGGAACACATGGCGCCCAACCTTACTTAGTCGTCCCAGGGATCCGTGCGGCACTGCCTGGTGTCTTGTCGAGGGTCTACCTAACCCGGTAGACAACCAACAGACTACGCCTACCTTCTACAGAAGCTTACACTTAAACTTATTTACACAATTTATTTTTGTTACACTTATCTTTTGTTAATACTTAGCCATATTTGCAATTAACCAGAATAAACAAGCATGCCACAAAAGTAACACAAGGTGTGGTTGGGCGCCCAAACCGACGTGCCCAAATATTTTATAAAGATAAAGAAGAGATTACAAAGAGTTGCAAGGGAGGTGGCTGCAGCCTAAACCCTCTTGCGGAGCGCCCAACAAGCTGCCCCAGAAGAACCCACAAGTTTGTCTTGCTGCGTCTTCCTTTCTCTACCAACCGAATCTACCTTGTACAAGTGTTGTGCTTCCCCTGAGGTAGGTTTGTGCCCCTGCGGCTAGCTCCTGCAAATGGGTCGCACTTTGCCTCAGCACACCTAGTCTTTCTTGTCCAACCTTGGATGATTCTCAATCCTGTCTCGCGGGTCTTACTTATAGTCGTCGCTTGGCATAAGGGTGCGCCCAAGGCATGCCTTGTGGCACCCCTTAGCCAACACGCTAATTGTGCCACCTTCTTGCTTGCACTACACGCTTGTCTGCCCGACGTGCTCTTGATCCACTTGTCAGGTGCACGCCCTTCTCAATGTTCTCCAACCCGGTCTCTTGCCACATGCCGACGCGCTTTTTGTTGAGACATGCCAACCAACACGCTCCATGCTTATGTTGTGCTTGCCACGCAAAGGCATTTTAGAGTGGGTGCACACCCCCAGCTCAAGGTGTGCCCCACTTGGCGCAGCGCCTGGGTTGGCTCGTTACATCCTCCCCCACACGATTTGTTGCCGACTCAGCAATGGTTCCGCTCCTACTTGTTGCGTCTAGGAAGAAGCCCATGTTTCTCCTGGAATGCCCGAATTTTGTCCTCTGCCTCCTTCCACAACGACTCCTTTCATTCCCAGTTGTTTTCTTCTTCGGGCAAGTTCTCCCATTTGACAAAGTATTCCAGTCGACTCATTGGACCATGCTTCACATACTTGTGAGCCAACATTTCCTCTACTTCGGGTCTTGGACGATCCACCACCATGGCGGAGCCTACTTGGCAAGTTTCTCCCCGGTTCACTTCAATCAAACTCACATGCCTTAAGTTGGCTAACATGGAACACTAGATGAAATGAGATTAAGTGTTCCGGGAGCTTGAGTCGGTAAGCCACCTTGCTTATCTTCTCAGTTATCTCGAACGATCTGTCATACCTTCGCATCAGTGCACCTGCCATGCTTGTCGATGGGTTGATGTGTTCCTTGCTCAACTTGAGAAGTACTTTGTTCCCTACTTGGAACTCCACTTCACGCCTTCCGCAATCTACCCACTTCTTCATCCTATCAGTTGTTTTTCCCATCTGGATGCAGCTAACTCCAACCGATCTTTCCAACTCTTCATGAAGCTTGTCGCTACCAGATTCTGCCCAAAAGAACCTACCGCGACAACTTGCAGTGTCAACGGTTGTTGCACTGTTGCCAACTCGAACAGGCTAAACCCAGTTGAATAACTTGTTTGCATATTGTAGCTAAACTGCGTCGAATCCAAAAAGTCCAACCAATTCTATTGATATGCTTGAACATAGTGCCTCAAGTAGTCCTCCAACAGTGCGTTGATTCACTTGGTTTGCCCATTTGTCTGCGGATGGTAGCTAGAGCTAGTTAACAGCTCGGTCCCAACTAAACCAAACAATTGCTGCCAAAACTTACACGTGAAGCGTGTCTCCGACATAATGCTTAGCAACAATCCCCAATGCTTATTAACATGCTTGAAGAACATCTGCACAACGTCTTCTGCCTTGCACGGCACCTTAGTAGGCACGAACGTTGCATACTTGGAATACCTGTCCACCACAACAAATGTCCCATTGTATCCCTTCGATAACGGCAACTATGTTATGATGGGGACACACTTGCACAAGCCTTCTCCAGAATAGGCAATGGCTGAAGCATGCCTGGCTTCATCATGGAGCTCGCCTTATCCAGTTCACAATAAGACAAGTTTTCACATACTCCTCTACATCTTGCCGCATTCGTTCCTAGTAGTAACCTCTCTCCAAAAGAGCTAAGGTGCGGTGTTGACCGGGATGTCCATCCCAAGCTGAATCATGACATTCCCGCAGCAGCTCCCTCCTAAGGTCCACTGACTTCGGCACATAAAGGCGTACTCCAAGGAAGAGCAACCCAAAACCTTCTTGTTTTGCCTTCCCGCACTTACTTCAAAATGTTCTTGGTAGCCAGATCCTTGCCCAATCCATCACGAATTCTCTTCTGCAAGTCTGAGACAACTGGACCACTATCATGCTACTCCTCCAAAATAGCAAGCTGAGCTTTTCTACTTAATGCATCCACAATCGTGTTAAGCCTACCCAGTCTATACTCGATAGTCATGCCAAACTCCGCCAAGAAGTCTTTCCAACGGGCTTGCTTGGGAGATAACTTCTGCTATGAGGCAAAGTAGCTAGTGGCTACGTTATCCGTCTTCACCACGAAAGGATTGCCAAGCAAATAGTGTCTCCAAACGCTCGAGCAATGAACGACCATTGTCATTTCCTTCTCATGCACAGGATATATGCGTTCCCTTTCCTGCAATTTCTTGTTCTCATAGGCCACTGGATGACCTTCTTGCATCAGTACACTGCCTATGGCATAATCCGATGCATCTGTTTGCATCTCGAATGGTTTCTAGAGCTCTAGCAGCTTCAACACGGGTGCCATGACAAGCCTGCACTTCAACTCGCATAATGCTTCTTGGCACTGTGGTGACCACTTCCATGACTTGTTATTTTTCAGCAGCTCCCTAAGAAGGGCAGCTATCCGAGAGTAACCTTCAACAAACCTACGGTAATAGTCAACCAATCCCAAGAAGTTCTGCACTTCCTGTACCATCTGCGGCTCCTCCCAATCTGTTAGGGATTCAACCTTCTTGTTGTCCATCCGGATACGTCCTTAATCGACCCAATGGCCCAAGAACGAGATCTTTGTCTGCCCAAACGAACACTTAGACTTCTTCAAGTACAGATGATTCTTTCGCAGCGCATCAAAGACCTCCTCTAAGTGTCGCTTGTGTTCCTCTATGTTCTCGCTGAAAACCATAATGTCATCAAGGTACACTACCACTGACTTGTCCATAAACGATCTCAAGACATCATTCATACGCAAGGTTGCGGGGGCATTGCACAACCTAAACGGCATCCCCAAGAACTCAAAACTGCCATACCTTGTCAAGCATGTCGTCTTGTGTTCATCACCTTCAACAATCCGCACTTGGTAATAACCCTGCCTCAAATCCAACTTTGAGAACACTCTTGCCTTGGCCAACTTGTCAAAGCAATCCACTGCCAACAGAAGTGGGTACCAATTTTTCACTGTTTGCTTGTTCAACGCTCTATAGCAGCACAATCGTAACTCTGGTGTATCTTTCTTCTGTTGGAACAGCACTAGTGCACCACAAGGCGACCTTGAAGGCTTTATGAAGCCAACATCTGTGAGCTCCGTCAGTTGCCTCTTCAATTCCTCTAACTTTGGTCCCAATAAACGTACGGTGCCTTAGCCACAAGCGTCGACCTAGGCTCAAGTTCAATTTGGTGATCAACGATCCTCCGTGGTGGGAGCATCTTTGGCAGGCTCTCCGGCATCAAATCCCTGTTTGCTTGAGCAAGTTGGCAAGCTCAGGAGGAACAGGCGTCCCTGCACCTCCCGCAGTTGCTTCACCAAGCATTGTTGCAACAAACATCCATGAATCTGCCCTTCGAGCATCCCTCTTCATGCTAAATGAAGACACTACTTGCGCCCTTCCTTCTACCCTTTTTGACGGAGTAGGAACCACAACCAACTTTTCCCCGTCTAAAATCACCATCTTGTCTGTGAATGGTATGAGAACAGCCCGAGCCCTCCGTAAGAAATCTTGCCCAAGGATCATTTCAAAGTCATCCAAAGGCATTACTGTGAAGTCAACTCTCCCTTGCCAATCTCCAATTCTGATATGGAATTTCTTTGCCACTCCCGCAATAGCCTTGGGTGCAGAATTGACTGCCTTCACCTCTATGTTGCAAGGCATCCTCCGCAACCCAATCTCACTTGCAAGCTCTTTTCTCACATAATTGTGAGAGGCCCCGGTGTCCACCAAGGCTCTTACTTGGCGACCATTCACAATGGCTTCAATAAAACTTAACTGGTGCAAGTTCGAGCTGCCATGTACGGCGCCCACCTGTTGCACGTTCTCTACTTGACGAGGCAGCACCCTCGTCACCGGAACGCCTTCTTCGGCCTTCTGTCTACTAGCCACTTCAAGAACCGACGGCACCAAGAGTGCGTCCTCCTCTGCACTCTACTGTCACAACAATCCAACCTTGGAGCGCTCAAGCAAGCCAGCCACAGGCCTCCTCGGCACGACTTCATCTTCAGCGAACTTCACGGCTACACCGCAGCCACGCGAGTCGGCAAGCAGTCTTTCCAACCGCTAACTTTCTCTGCAATCTCTTCGAGAGGCACCGCACCCTTGCCTAGCATCCTCATCCAACCATCTAACCAATCCAAGTGTCAAGTCACCTGCGCATCCTTTGGTCTGTTGGGTGGACAGGCTAACAAGAACCTCCATAACCTTCGAAGTCGTCTCAGCATAGAACCGAAGTATGTTTGTTCACACCGTCTTGTAACGAGCTATGATACCAACTGCCACGGGCACGACTGGCGCCCAACCTTACTCAATCATCCCAGGGGTCCGTGCGGCACTGCCTGGTGTCTTGTCGGGGATCTGCCCAACCCGGTAGACAACTAGCAGACTATGCCTACCTTCTGCGGAAGCTTACACTTAAACTTATTTACACAAGTTATCTTGGTTACACTTATCTTTTGTTAACGGTTAGCCATATTTGCAATTAACTAAGCATAAACAAGCATGCCACAAAGAACAAGTAACACAAGATGTCGGTGGCTGCCCAAACCAGCGCACCCAAATATTTTATAATGATAAAGAACAGATTACACAGAGTTGCAAGGGAGGTGGCCGCAACCTAAACTCTCCAGCGAAGCGCCCAACAAGCTGCCCCAAAAGAACCCACCAGTCCATCCTGCCGCATGTTCCTTTCTCTACTATCGAATCTGCCTTGCCCAAGTGTTGTGCTTCCCTTGAGCTAGGTTCCCGCCCCTACGGCCTGCTCCTACTGATGGGTCACACTTTGCCTCAACACACTTAGTCTTTCCTATCCAACCTTGGATGATTCTCCAACCTGCCTCGTGAGTCTTACTTATAATCGTCGCTTGGAGTAAGGGTGTGCCTAAGGCATGCCTTGTGCCACCCCTTAGCCAACACGCTAAATGTGTCACCTTCTTGCTTGCACTACATACCTGTCCGTCCAACGTGCTCTTCGTCCACTTGTTGGGCGCATGCCCTTCTCGACATGCTCCAACCCGGTCTCTTGCCACATGTTGATGTGCTTTCCATTGAGAGGGCACCCAGCCAACACGCTCCACGCTTATGTTGTGCTTGCCTTGCTTGCCACGCAAAGGCGTTTTAGAGTGGGCGCACACCCCCAACTCAAGGTGCGCCCCACTTGACACGGCTCCTCATACCGACGCTCGGGATGGGTCGTTACAGTATCCCTATATGATATATGTTAAAATTATTAAACCATCGTAGGTAGATTCTGCACACAACTATAAATTCTAAATACACTAATCTACTAACACATCATACTGAAAATATAGGACAGAAAGTACAAAATGAACTTTCAAACCTGCAAACAAGGTTTCATTAAATCTGAAAAATAATACACTACCATAGCTCAAAAATAATCTACTAATCAACTAGCACACAACTTAATCCCACACAGAAAAAACATTGAAAAATTAACCACATCCACCCTGTCTTCTTTTTAGATGAGGAAGGCTAAAGGAGAAGACAAAAACATCGCATCCCTATGGAGCCAAAATTAGAAAATCAAAATCCTAATCTAATTTTGTCTAGTGAAGTGCACCCTCCCTAAAACTGGAAGTTTCCCTAGCTCATGTGCTTAAGCTAACTAAAGATAAATGCAGCCTACTTCTAAATCTAGAAATTAAACTCCAAAAGAAGAAGAGCATCTATTCTAAAACTGGAATGCTAAATCTGAATCAACAGTTATAAAACTGGAAGTGGATGAGGCTGGGTGCCCTCTCAATCTCTCTCACATATAACCACAACACAGTACCCCAGACAACCTAGAGGTGTGCCTTCATTCTCCTCAGATGTGCTCTCATCATGACTACACAAGTACCCTACACAGGAATGCAAATCATTGATGCTAGTGGTGTGCCTCTGCTACTAAAGAAGACTATTGCGTCACTGTGGGATAGAACAATGTTCAATGCAATAATATATACATGTTCATTGTTAACCCATTACAAATTTACATAAATGCATATAGGATTGTGATACCGGATGAACTAGCAGGGCTAGTGTCTGATGAACAAATGTCTAGAAGATGTGACCACTGTCACCTTAGTCACACATCCAACTTCCTTGTAGTGTCGTAACCTCCAAGGGGAGAGCCCTTTGATGCTCTGCAAGACACTTAAGACAAGAGACTATGTCTTCTAGATGACAATGTTAGTGACCAGTGCCTTTTAATCAATCAATCTTGATGAATGAAGAAGACATGCTAGATAGAGAAGGTGCTTGTAGGTGCTAGTATAAATGTGTCCAAGTCAATGTATTCAATCCAAGGTGTAAGGGATTAGTAGCAACGTCATTCAATAGCACTTTAGCATACAAGAGACCATTCACCAACAGTAATAAATATTAACCATGTAACCATATACCATTCAATGTAAGCAATGACAACAGTATATAATCAAACAATCACTTCTAATGATAAGTAATGAACTGATACAATAATAACAGTATGACAGTCCCTTTATGGCAATTAGAGCAGCACTTAAGTAACCAAAAGAACTGGGTATAATATATAATTTATGCATTCAATGTAATCACCCTACTTCAATCTTTTATCACCAATCTTAGCAACATATGATAGTCATGAAAAGTAGGTTTCAGACTTGTATGTCAACAGTAATAAATATGATTTTCAAACCTTAATTCACCAACAATAAGATATCCTTTAATCATTAGCATGTCTCAATTAATGACTGACTTTGACTTTGTATTTTGTGTTGATGTAGCAAGATGGGAGGACTGTCAAATATGACAGTCTACAGCTTGTGACAGACTTAGGACAGCAGTTGTTAAGAGGTTGCTAAACGTTGTTTCAGCGCTAGTTAGGGCAGCCCAAAGGAGACCGAGTGAGGGGAGGCTTCTTGGGAGCTAGGCTGAGGCAAAGGGGGAGTGTTTGGGGCTAGGCCGAGCCCTTAGTATGGCAGGTCAAAGGTAGGAAAGGCCCCAAAAAGGGAGACCGAACCCTAATGGAGGTGGCAGAGGGTAAGGTAAGAGGAAAGGGAAGGAAAGAAGGAGAAAGGGAGAAGAAAAGGGAGGAAGAGAAAAAAAGGAGAAGAGAAGAGGAGGGCAAGGGTAGAAGAGAGGAGAGTGAACCCTAGGGAGGAAGGAAAGGTAGGCCACTAGGGCAAACTAGGTCTGGCCTAGGGTTAGGTACAGGTCTGATTTTAGGGTTAGGTTTTTAGTTTTAGGGTTTTAATTTAGACTGTTTCTATGTATAAAAGAGAAAAATAAACTAATTACAACAAATAAACAAAAATACAAGTCTAAAATTAATATTTACACATATACAAACTAGGGTTTTTAGGTAAAAGAATGACAACTCAAGGTTTTTATGGACATTACCCTTAAACCCTAGCCTTAGAGAAAGGTGATCAGCCTTCCTCTTAGAGTTATTTCTCCTTGTCTACTAAATTAGGGCTTTTTGTAACAACCTCTAGGGTTTGTTACAAGAGCCTAATCTAGGGTAAAGTTGGAGATCCAAGGCTAAAATTCGTAAAAACCTCCTCTAGGGAGCATTTTCAGTATGCAAAGAGGATGGAAGGTAGATAAAAGGCCCTATTCAGAAAAAATGTAGCCCTAGGGCCACCATTCAATCATTCAAGAAGCAAAAATTCACCTACCATTCACCAAACAAGACTAAAATGGACTAGACTTACTTCAGCATGTGTTCTTCCAACAATTCTAGCATCCACCAAGTATTAGCAAAGCAAGAGAAAATCCAACTTTCATCGAAAAGAGCAAGAAGACATCCCTCCAAGAGGTGCGCATCACTTCACAAGGCTATCTTGGGTAAAAAAGTAACATTGTGAATTTTGTCCCATGAGTTATCCTTTGAAAATGAAGTGAGGGGAGTTTATTTATAGCCTCTCACACTCACTTTTACAA
This sequence comes from Larix kaempferi, assembly GCA_027924585.1. Taxonomy (NCBI): domain Eukaryota; kingdom Viridiplantae; phylum Streptophyta; class Pinopsida; order Pinales; family Pinaceae; genus Larix; species Larix kaempferi. Next base: position 13,522,771 of record BSBM01000407.1, on the reverse strand, counting down.
AATAACCAGGCCGACATGCCATTAAAATGTCAATTTAAAAATATAACATGTCAACTTAAAATATAACATGAAATAATATAAAATAATCATATATGTGGGTAACTTGGGGCATTTTCCCCATAGTTTACCCAAAAATGAGTAAACTAGCTAAAAATGAGCAAATTACTCCGAGTTGAACAATGGAGTAAGTAGGGGGGGGGCGTCATGCCCCATCTAACCCCATCAATGCTGATAATCCCTCAACGCCTCCCCCAAAACAAGCAATACGACCTGGATGGTAAGATGACGTCATCACTGGAACTGGCCCAAGGAGAGAGAGCGTTATGCTGAAAAGGAAACAAGAAGGGTGTGTCAAGTGACCGAAAGGGGAGGCAAGAGCCTCATAGCTGGAAGAGCTATCACCAAAGTAGAAAACAAGTGGGGGATCATGTGACCCGGTGACCCACCCCTGGAGACCCGAACACCAACCTCAGGGTTACAAGTCCTATAATGAGGCAGTCAGCAATGCCACTAAGCCATAGTACTCCTAAGAGAAGGACCAAAGGGTCTGGCCATAACCACCACTCAGAAAATGTTGGATAGCACCCATCATGGTCCTGAAAAAAACCGACCCTCTCCTCCTAGGCACATATCTGAATGTGTGCTAGTACAAGTATAACGTAACAGATTGATTGCACGACTTATGATTATACATATAGGTTGTGGAGACTTTCAAGAAGTTGTATGGGTAATGGCAAAATTCCAATTAGGGTTTAGGAAGAACCTCTAGATCTATTATATTTCCATACTATTAAGGTGAGGAAAACTCAGATACACTAAGAATAGTTGTCAATATCATGTGCTTCCACCCATATGATGTAGTTTTTAGAGTTGATAACAAGCTACTACCACATATGGAGCAATGATGACCACTTGTGACACAATGGCCATAGAAGTGGGGTCTCTTATGGGAAGTTTGTGATGACTATAATTCCCTGTCTAATAGTGCAAGTTAATGGAGTCATGATGAAAAGCTTAATATCCACATACCTTAATCAATTGAGTGGGATTGCATTGCACACTAACTATATATCTTTATCTCTTGTATTTGTATGATCCAAGTGTAGAGGGAAGGGATGATTAATAGGCTTATGGGGATAGAAAGAAGTCATTTGCTTGCATTACTAATTAATAGGCAAACAAAGGAAGTAATATAGCTCTGTAAAAACATTGGTCAAACATCATACTCTTCTCGCATTTAAGCTCCTATTACAAGCATTAATCACATGTGCAAATATACACTGTCACACTGAGTTACTGGCATTCCCAAATCCATCAGAGTTAAACTGTCTAAATTGCTGACCTGTGATAGTTTACTATAACTCCGATTCTGTTCTCCACAAACCATTAGTTTCTGTCATTTCCTATTTATAGGGAATTTCTATTTTTAGTAATTCTATTTACACTAGAGTTGATTGGTTGACTAGTGATTACTGATTAGCCATCAATGAGTTATTTGCATTTAAATTTTAAATAATCAGTTGAATGGTTGACATGTGTTGGTGATTGTTCATCAATAAAGAAGTGTCCAGTTTGTTTCGGTGTGTGGCCACCATTAGGAGGAGTGTGTTTGGCATGTGGCCACCACATGGAGGAGTGTTTTCTTATTCTTGGCACATGTAGGGCACATTACTTGGAGTTACACTCTTCTATTCTTTGACATTTTTTGCATGCATGGACCTCTCTATTATCCTATAAAAGAGATGGAAGGTGCATTATAACACAAGTAGTCATTGTAATTATTCTTTCAGTGAGTTATGTGAAGATTGCTACATATTTGTAGCATGCTGTTTCGATTTGCAGATTTAGTAGTTCTCAGATATACACTCTCCATCTCTTGCCAAATTGACATGAAATTCTGATATGCAATGTCTACACCCCTGATCATACTCCGATGCTTTTAGTTTCCAAAAATCATGAGTTTTAATTGGTTTTCTTAACATTTTCAATTTCAGTTGGTGCAAGCCTGCTATCAGGAATTACAAAGTTTAACATGGTATCATATTAGTATTGCTAAAATGCTTTCATTCAATGAATGGAGATGGAAACTACTTGTGAGAGGGAATTGACAACGGAATATTTCAGTGCATGTGATGCCCATGTCTAAGAAAGGCACAAGAACTTCTGAAAGGGTGAACTATTTTTTATGCATGTGAAGGGCAAAGTGAACCTGTGATAAGTTGTTGATTTTGGCTGAACCGTTTTTTGTTTGAGCTGGGATCCAAGGGTTGCAAGAATGTTGAACTTTGGAATATCAGGTCTCAGAAAGTGTGCCCAATTAGAAGGAACCTCCAATATAACCCCTAAAAGTGCAGGCTGCAAATGCTTATGGGGGAGATTAATCTATGGGGCATAGTCTGGAGCAAAGTTACAATTCATACCAATCCTCAATAGTGATCTCAGCACGAGGAATAGGGTTGCTAAGGTAAAGGAAATTATTTGGACTCCGTGAAGGACCACCTAATTCCTAACATCGCAACGAAATTGGTCAAGAAATGTCAATGCATTGACAACTCTCTATCAAGTGTCAATATCTCCAAGATGATTCCCTTGAAGAACAAGCTCAGTTAAACATGCATGAGTAATTTAGACACCATGGTGAATTACCTTATGAAGATCACCACGCTTAAAGATCAGCACTTTGCTATAGTTATGAAGGTCAAAGATGAAGAACTAGTGCCCATTGCACTCAACTGTTTCTCCCTATTTGGGAAGCCATTGATCAGGGTATGTGTGCTCAAGAAAACCTCCCAATTACAAAAATATTTGGGGCATCTTTTGTGGAAATTTCTGAACCTCAAGGTTTTAATACAAAACAGAAATTTCACCTCTTAACGAGAGGTTACCCCGATCTTAACCCTATAAATTTTCATCCGTAGGGCTGCTATGAAATATAAACAAAATAGCAATGGTGATGGACATTATTTAAATCCTTAACAACTCCAAACTTCTAGGAAAATTTAAAACCAAGAGAAAAGATACCAAGTGTTCGAATAAGTTTCAGCCCTCTAGGTTATTATGCATGAACCAGATCTGAAAACTCTTATTTGCAGCAATAAAACAGCACTTATCTTCTTCCATTATAGTGTTATAACACCTAACATAATTACCCTAACTTATGTCAAATCAGCAAGACATATATAGTTAGAAATTACAAACCATGAAGGGCATAGATGGCTGAAAATCAAATCTGTAATTTACACAAGTATTGGACAAAACAGAAATTTCACCTCTTAACAAGAAGTTACCCTAGCTAGGGAAAACCACGAAAACCCTATCTCAACCGAGGAGATAGAACAAGCATGAATCACTCAAGCAAGTCCTCCAGGATAAGAAGTCTCCCCTTCTCTTCTCCAAGTAAAACCTAGGGTTTCACCTCAAAACCCTAATATCCAAGGGATGAAACCTAACCCTGGTTTTCAAGATGCTCCAACAAGCTCAAGAAACCCTAACAACTCCAATAGAGATAGAGAGAGAGAGAGAGAGATCAAGTACATAAGAAGATATACAAGAGAGGGGAGATGTGGTGCACTGCTTGTCGTCACATCTCTAACACAAGTGTGATAATAATGATGATATGAATGAATGAAAAGCTCTCTCCTTCCTCTATATTTATGGGAGGTAAGGGAGGCGAACAATACATATATGAGCCAATGCCCTCACAAGCAACCTACAATAAGGTTATAAACACATGTAGGCTCACACAAGTGGAGTACTACACTTCAAGGGTACACCTGTAAAGCTCCAAGGTGATGTCGTACACAATAAGACTCGAATGTAATGTAGCTACACAAGAAATGCCCACACACCTCTACCACAAGCCCATACAGACTCCATCACTCCTCTGAAGCCATGTGCTCCACTAGGTCCACTCCCCCTTGCATGAACACTATTGCAACCTAGGTGTCCCTAAGCCAACACCAAGCCCCCATACACGAAAACAAGATGCCAGGTGTTGTCTGGGGCCTAATGCCCTCCTCCAAGATTCAAAATGTTCCTCCTCCTAAGTAGGGCGTTCTCCAAGCAAGCAACGCTCTCCATGTGGAAATCATGAAGGATGTCACCCAAGCTATCAAGAGAACTCCAACACTGTAGGGAAGAATGTCGAGCAAGCAACCACCAAGTAAGCCATCTCCAATGTGCCAGTCCATCATAGCCCATCGACCATGTGTAAATCCATCCTCAACCATCCAAGGGCTGAACATACACCATGTAGCCCAAATCTCATGAAGCACCCGCAAACATGTTGTAAACACTTTTAGAGTAACCCAAAAGTTAACACTCCCTCTTTACAAAGAAAGTGTTTACACAAAAACCTATTAACCCCCTCTATAACTCTACCAAACCTGCTATATGCAAATCCATAAATGTTGTAGTCCAGAAATCAACCACTATCTCATGTAAAGAAACTATCACACATGTTATCACAACATCTCGATCCCCCATAGAATGCTAACCACTAGTCATCTAAAGAAGCATAACCCTAGAACATTAGCAACTTGCCAAACTCCAAAATCCTCTAAGTCAACATCACAGGCCAAATTCAACAAACGATGTATCATGAGTTGTCCAAGACATCCTGCAAAGAATTTATTATCTCCATACAAGACCAAGACATGTGGATCACATCTATCAAAGTCACAAAAATAGAAATTTGCACAAGTAAAATCATCGATCCTATAATACCAAGCTCGTGGCCATTCACGACCTCTCAACATGAGAATCCCTCTCATGCACCTCAAATCTCTGACACATGAGATAAGAGGCATCATCGCTAAGGTCCACACTCATTCCTCCCTCTTACTCCTAAATCCTAGTGAATCAAGACCTATCATATGCCGTTTGTCTCAAAGCTCCACTGCATGCATACCATCCAACACTAGACAATGTTAGAAGACAAACAAGAATCCATGGAAAATGTAGTCTCAAACTGAGAGTTAACCTCCTATACACTTGCTACAATCCTAGTTGCAACATGTTTCATACTCTTTCCCTTCTTCTTCAAGGGTCACAAGTTGGCATAATGTCCCATCTCATAACATCCGAAACACATCACCTTACTCAAGTCCTTTCTTGTATTCATACCTTCCTTCTTCGTGTAGCCTTTCTTGCTACTCTTCTTCATCTTCTTGACAAGACCAATAGCATCTACTTCCCCTTGTTGCTTTGAATAAGACTGCAAGCCAATTTCTTCCTACACAAGATCAACCAAAGCTTTGGAAACTTTGGCAAGGCCACTTGAGCACAAAGACCCTAAACAAAAGGCATCCAAGAAGGAGCAAGTCCTTTTAAGGTGATGGACACCAACTCCTCATCCTCCAACGTTGTTCGATGGTCCTAATCAAGTAGCACAACATAGTGTATGCCTTGCTCATGTGAACGATTGAAAGGTAGTTTTGTAAGAACATCTATCAAGAAGCACAAGAGTTTTGAAACAACTCAAACAAAACATCATAAATTTTCTTACCTATCTTCTTATTTGCAATGTGTGAGATGAAATGAGCCTTTACAAAATCAAGAATGATTCTCCACTTATGCTTCCTTCTTCCAATGAGCAACCAACTGTGCTGGATTAATAGGTTGTAGAATCTCTTTCTCAACATGTTCCTAAAGATTGGCTTTGTCCATAAGTATCTGAAGCATGAGCATCCATGGAACAAAATTGAAAGCTCCATTCAACTTGTCACTATCTCTAAGATCGAGAGTCAACTTATCTTGAACAAGTCTCGAGTGCACAAAATCAGCAGCATATGAAATAGGCAAACCATCTAAAGGGTTCAAATGCTTCTCCCAAGCAACCTAAGGTCCACACCCAACAACCTCAAACAAGTTCGATCACCTCTCCCAAGTATTATCTAGTTGAAATACAAGCTCCCTCTTCCACCAAGAGTGATCTCAATTACAAAAGCTTAAAAAATTTGAACCTCAAGGTTTTAATGCAAAACATAAATTTCACCTCTTAACAAAAGGCTTCCCACATCTTAAACCTATGAATTTTTAGTCTTATGGCTGCTATGAAATATAAACAAAACAACAACAGCAAACCATATCTCAATCCTGAACAACCCCATACTTCTAGGCAATCGAAGAGAAAAGATACCAAAGTGCTCTGATAAATTTCAATCCTCTAGGGCAATCTTATGCATAAACCAAATCTAAAAACTCTTATCTATAAGAGTAAAATAGTAGGTATCTTCTTCAATTGTAATGTTAAATCTTATTTTAACATAAGTACCCTTATTTATGTCAAATCAGCAAGAGATGCATAGCTAGAAATTACAAACCATGAAGGAGATAGATGGTTGCAAATCAAATATGCAACTTACATAGTATTAGACATCTAAAAAATTCATTAATATGCATAAGATGAAGTTCATGTACATACCATAGCCTTATCATGAGGGTAGTACAATCCACTACCTCTCCAAAACCCTAGCTAGGGGAAACCAAGAAAACCCTAGCTCAACCAAGGAGATCCAACAAGCATGAATCTCTCAAGAAGTCCTCCAAGGTAAGACATCTTATCTTCTTCTTCTCTTTTCCACGTACAATTTAGGGTTTCATCTCAAAACCCTAATCTCCAAATCTCCAAGGGATGAAATAATAATCGTAGGCTTCAGGATGCTCCAACAAGCTCAAGAAACCCTGGCGACTCCAAGACAAAGAGAGAGACAAAGATCAAGTACATAAGAAGATATACAACAGAAAGGAGAAGCAATGTACTCCTTCTAGTCACATCTCTAACACAAGTGTGATGATCATGATGAGTGATATGAATGAATGAAGGACTATCTCCTTGCTCAATGTATATAGGAGGTAAGGGAGGCCAATGATACATACATAGGCCAATGCCCTTACAAGCAACCTAAAATAAACATGTATAGGCTCACATAAGTGGAGCACTACACTCCAAGGGTACACCTGCAAAGATCAAGGTGATGTCATACATAGTAAGGAGTCCAAGGTGATGTATCTAAACAAGATGTGTCCACACACCTCCACCACAAACCCATATGGACTCCATCGCTCCTCCTAAGCCTTGTACTCCATCAGGTCCACTTCCCTTTACATGAACATTGTCACAACTCAGGTGTCCCTAAGCCAACTCCAAGCCTCCATACACATATCCAAGCTACCTTGTGTTGTCTAGGGCCTGATGCCCTCCTCCAAGATGGAAAACACTCCTCCTAACTAGGGTGTTCTCTATGCAAGAAACCCTCTCCATGCGGCCATCATGAAGGATGTCACCTATTACCGCTCAAACTAGCACCCTTGATTAAGGTCACGAATCTCGGTGCTATGAAGGGTAAGCACGGGAGACGTTAGCGCCCAATGTAACCACAGCCCAGCTTCTCAACACTTTAGGTCAACTCCTAAGACCAAGGGGGAGTCCCTTCTTCAATGAAGGATATCTACAAATCACTCAAAATACAAGACAAATACCTTTCACATGCAACCTCTTGACTAAGACCAGCGTTTTATAGGGTCAAAACAATGAAGCATAAATACAACACCTCAAGAGGATAGGAGTTATAACACTTTATTATGAATTTCAAGATCAACAACTTCAATATCTTACTGCTGTTATGATAGAACAGCAGCCACTAAAACTTCAGAAATAGATGTAAAACCAACCAAACATCACCAATTTATCATACAAGATGTTCCCCTTAGGGGTAGGGTAAAGAATATATTGTAAAGGTAAAGGGAGGCTCTAAATCAGATCTGAAAGTGCTTAACCAGATCTGGTTAAGCCCTTACCAACCCTCGAAATGGATGGTGGACCTGCTTAAACTACTCCAATAGATGTTCAAATCCCCCAGGGGTCAAACCTAGGCCCTTTCCTTGCTTTTTCTAGCCTTCAAACCCACTGGTTTACTGTTGTACATGTTATATCAAATCTGAAAAATACCAGCAAACTACCACAACAACGGTATATCTCACAAATCAGCCCTCGAAGAGGGGCGCCCTAAGAGATTCACCAAGAAACCTAGGAGGGCTCACTTTTCCAGCGGAACAGAATCTTCAACGTTGCAATATTTTTCGAGATATAATTTTTCTATATTTTAGGGTTTTCATAATATTATATTTTTTGTATTTTCAAGGATATAAATGACAAAAATTTGATAAAAGATTGAAGAAGAGAAGAGATTAGACCTTAGTCTTTACCCTAGAGCAACAAGAGATCAAGGTTAGTGTCCCTTCTCAATTTGGCAATTAACTATTTATAAACTAGGTCTAGGACTGGGGAGGCAGGTGTGGGTGGGATCATTTTTGATCCCGGCAGAAATAGAGTCACAACTTTCTCTTGGGGAATAGGAAAGAAAACAAACAATGAAGCAGAATGGTTGGCATTGCTCCATTCTCTGGAAATTGTTGCTTCTCTTAATGTTTGTAAGCTCAAGGTCTTCGGTGACTCACGGCATGTTATTCAATGTATGAGATCCGGATCTAAAACTCAACGCTCAAAAAGCCACAAAATTCATAGAAGAATCCTCACCCTCTCCCTCCCCAAAGACATCCTCTTCTTCCATATTCTTCAGGGAAATAACTCTCAAGCTGACAAAGTAGCCAACAAAGGGGTCACCTTGGATTTAGGCCAGGTCTTATATAATAATGAAAATTTGGGGTTTTTACCTATTCCCTAACTCCTCCATGCACCCTCGCTACCTTTGGTTTCGTCCCACCCTTGTCCTTTCGCAGCTGGCGTGTGGTCTCTCACGTGGCCAGACCTCCCTCCGTCAGTTCCTTCGTGCCTGCCTTAATTGCTCATCCCCCTCCTCGACCCTTATCCTTCACAATGGCTCGTCTCTACGCTATTACCTTGCTCTCATCTGAACTCGACAGTCTCTCCATCAACATGCCTTTGAACTGCGAAAACCCCCCCTTAGTGATTGTCTTGCAGCTCTCCCTCCTTCAGTTCCGTCCAGCTTCTCCATGGGCGGGGTTAAGGCAGCCTTGGCAGCAATACATTTCACCATGGAGGACATCAAACTCCACCTTCGCAAAGCCTACGAGGCGATATGCACCAGTATAAAGCAAAATGATGAATTGGCTACCGAAGTTCGTTACAACTCCACTCAGCTTTCTTGCCAGGATACCAGGATCGATGATCTGGAGAGAAATCTTTTCGAGCTAATAGGGAAGGTGGACAGAATCCAGGAAGATGTTTCAAGCTTCATCAGCAATACCCAAGGCAGCTATTTCCAAGCAGCCCCAATAGTGAATCGAGAAATGACTGACGTTGCCTCTGTGCAGCAGCAGAATGTCGGATAACTCCCCTCTATTTGCAGGTTTTCCATTTTTGCAACAGTCTTTGAATTTTTTTTGCACTATATTATGCGGCCAATATGTAAGGATTTACTCCACCACCAGTATAGAAAGACATAGAAAGTATCAGAATTGGAAATCCATAGTTAAAATCAGCACTATTCTCTGCAATCTACAGCTCTCTCCTTTTGGAAAACTTTCTCTATTTTGTAATGTATGGTTGTGCACAACCTTTTAATTATATAATTCTATACTTTGTTTCTGTCAAAAAAAAACTAGGCCTACGACTAGTAACCCTAGCTAGGTCAAAGTAGTCCTAGGTCTAGTCAAGGCAAATAGTAAATTCCAAAGCCCACCTAGGAGAGTTCCTTCAAGGGGAAGGTCTCCTCAAACAAGATTGACAAGATGCAAGTAAAAAACCTAATTTACCTTGCTTAGGTGCACTAGGGCAATGTCAAACAAGAAAATCAAAATACCTTACCAACATCCACAAAGAAAGAAGCAAGAGAAATCTTAAGTCCTTCCTTAGCCTTGAGTTATCACAACCATTCTTAGATCAACCTTGCATGAGATAGAAAAAACCTAGAAATCACCACCCATCCCTCATCACAAGAGATACATGCAAAAAAGAGAAGTGTGCTAGCCTTAGAGACTCATGTAAACCAAGAGAAAAAGTAATAAGATCATGCTTGAACTTTGAACCCTTCATATGGAGCAACCTAGCCTCCTAGCCTCTTTAATTTTAGAGCATACCTTACTAAAAGAGGGAGGTGTTCTTTATTCATATGGAGCAACCTAGCCTCTTTAATTTTAGAGCCTACCTTACTAAAAGATAAAATATTTCAAAATTAGGGTAAGAAGGATTGATCAGGACATTACTGTCTAGCTGGGTCGACCAGGGCCAAACTTTCATTAGAAGGGTTGATAAGGGCCTTATGAGACCTATCTCTAAGGACCTTACCTAGCTGCTCCATGGTTGACCAGCGCATGACAAACCCAACCGAGTGAGACTGGCACAGGACCTTACCGGATTGTTCCAGGGTTGACCAGGCGCAGTATGAGAATTATAAGGAATAAACCATGTTCCCACAAATGATGGAAACTCTAAGATGAAACATTTTCAGTTCCTTTTCAGATGTTACAAGTAATTGTTTTTCTTCGGAGTAGATGCATTCAAATATCAAACTATGACATGTAACGATCATGTCCAGGAAAGATCTCTATATATATTCTTAAACAAGTTAACAATTATACAACTGTCGAGAATGAACCACATATTCTCTTTTGGCAGGAAATGCTCAAAAATACATTATTACCTGGAATCGAAACCAGGTCGTTTGAGGCAAAAAATACAATGTAAGCAAGGATTCTTACATCTCTTCTCATTACATTACTGTAGATTGCAGAGGATAGTAATCAATTAATCATATAATGAACGAATCGATCCTATTCTAAAAAGCTGACCCGCTGGATTTGGTTTTTCCCAGCATAACATCTTTGGCTTCATTTACTTTGGACGCGAGGTAATCGCTGCCACCTGCATCTGGATGATTGGCTACCATCACCTTTCTATGAGCCTCCTTTACTTTCTCAGCTGTTGCACCTTCCCTGTTGGCAACCATTCTCAAATTGATTAAGCGAATTTACCAAAAGAATTCAAAAACTGAGCATCATATGCTGATAAAATAATAAACAGCCATTGTCAAATAGATTTAGTAAATTTACTAAGAGAATTCAAAAACTGAGCATCATGTGCTGATAAAATAATAACTGTCTATTGCTGGTATCTGACAATAATAATTGTCTATTGGACTGTTGTTCGGTGGGAATTTAACACAATTAGTCCAGGTTCGATGACACATTCCTGGATAGGTTCTCCCTGAGAATCCCAAAGGCGACATGTCCAAGGAGTTTCGATCCCCTCCGGCCAAAAATTGAGTGGTTTCTACAATTAAAATAAACGAATAGGCTTCTATAATTTTTAAAATTATAATAATAATACCTGAGTCCAAGAATGAGTGCAGCTTCCCTCCTGGTCATGGTGGGTTGAAACCCTCCTTCGTAGAATTTGCGGAGACGTGGAGTCGGAGGGCGGGCTTTGAATGCTTGCCAGGCCTGAATGCCGTATCTGCCTGCCAGCGCAGCCGCGGCTACTGCCGCCCCTACAATCAATGGCGTTGCCTGCAATCAAAAACAAGGACAATGTATATGAAATTTATCGTTGTCTTCATCGACCCCTCTTTCATGGTTAGGGTTTTACAGCGACGTTGCAAGGATTTTGTTGGATGCCAATGGTTAAATTTTGCCAATCTGCACAGAGGAAAAAAAAATTGCAGTTTGCTTCTACTGACCATTTCTGGAAAAACCAAATCAGAGGGAGAAGAGACTCCGCCCGCTTTCGATCATGCTACACACTTTGTCGGCGACTTCCAGAAGGAGCTGAGGGCGCACGGGGTTGAATCGGCTAACATAGAGAAATCACTCTCCCCACTCGTAAATACAAATGAATAACCTCGCATTGATTAACTAGAGTAAATTCATGGTAATAACCAGTGTAGCTAGATTCATCTAAATTAGGATTTTACATTGTAAAACATTTCCTTAATTTTTCTTGTAGATAGCAATTACAATATAAAAATGTAATTTTTTCTTAATGTTATTATTTACCTTTCGGGTGCCAAGTGTGGGTCCTTTATTGCCTTAATAGAAAGTTAGAATTGATTCACATTGGAAGATTCAAAAGGACAACCATTGATAAAAGGAAATTTAGAATTGATACACATTTTTAATTAAGTAGAAATCCATGTTAGTTTTAAGGGTTAGTTCAATTGGTATGAGTGCGTATACTTTTTTGGTTCGAGGGAGGTCATGAGTTTGAGTCTTGAGTCATTTGGGGTCAAGTCTTCTCTTAAGAAGGTTTGATAGGTTTCTAGTCAATTTTATTGATTAAAAAAAAAAAAAAAGTAGAAATCCATGTTCTTTACCATGGAATCTCAAATCCATATTCCTTACCTTGGAATCTCTCTACTATTCTAGATTGATCAAAATAGTGATGATTTTTGGATTTTCCTCCATAATCATTGAATTTTCCATAAAGGAAAGAGAGATATTAGTGGATGAGCTCTATTTTGAATGTTATAAAGAATATATGTTCTTCTTGCCTCATTCAATTCAATTCACTTATTCCACATTCGAAGGGCAAATAATACTAATGTAGACCTTATGGCCAATCAAGCAACATATTTGTAGCTCTGCACCAAAGTATGGAGAAAGACGAGGTAACTTCTTCCATTTTTTTTTTTAACTAAAACGATTATTTTATTGATATTGAGAAACGGTTGGGCTAACCCAAAGTTGCCATTATTACAAAGAGTCAAGGTCCAGCAAAACCCAACAAACTTTCCTTATGTAACAAATATGAATCTTAGGGGATAGGGGACCAAGAGAGATCTTCATTATTTAGTCTGTAAGCTCCTTGTGGCAGAAGACATCCCAAATTAGCTTCAGCATCTGCTTCCTTATTCGATTCACGTAAAATGTGGAAATAGAGGGAGGAGGAAAACCCAAGCAGCAGGTACCTCAGCCTTTGCAATGTGTTATTGAGAGAGGGATTGTTGAATTAATCATTTGAATTTAGGATTTTTATCAAGATTTCAGAATCTCCGAAAATTTGTATTTCTTTGTAGCCAATGTCCCGAGCTATCTGACAGGCTTTCAACAGCCCGAGAATTTCTGCCTTGTTATTTGTTCTCTGTCCAAGACCCCAACTGAAACTGTCTTTTCTTATGACTTCCGGGGAATATATTACTCCACCAGCTCCGGTAATCCCGGGGTTCCCTTTAGAAGCGCCATCAAAAAAAATTGAAGCTTTACCCTGCTTCCTCCACCAATCCTGAAAAAATTCTCAGTATTTCGAAGTTTCCAAACAGGAGTGTCAGTGGGTTTGGTCACGTTCATATTTTTGTATCTGAAAGTGTAAGTTCCAATCCATTTTTTTTTTTTCTGAAGGAAGAAGAATGTAGTCTTTCTTAAAAGACTGATGTGCCACGGTTTCAAGAAGAAGGGATTTGGCTTTGATAGCAACCTTTGAAGGAAGACACAAAACACTGTTAAAAATCCTGTCATTTCTGGCCAGCCAAAGTTTCCAGCAAACAAACTTTGGGATGGCCTGCCAAATTCGAGCCCACAAGGAGTTGTTGGGGATCGCAAGAGGGTATCTCTCTCTCCAGGATGAAAATAAGGCAACCATAGAAACATGAGATGGCCTTGCTGCATTAAGACCCTGCAAGCAATGGTTCCAGACATCTTGGGCAAAAGGGCAGTCCACGAACAAATGATCCATGGTTTCAAGAGCATTACAACAAAAAACACAGCGATGAGGACCATAGAAACCTTTTTTAATTAGATTGTCACCAGTCAGAGTTTTCCTGTGCATTAATGTCCAAAAAAAGAAGTTGATTTTGGGTAAGCCAAGAGGGTCCCAGACCTGTTTCCAAAAAGATGGAGGAAGAGAGGACGCAAAGTGAGATTGTAGAGAAAAGAACCCTTGCGCAGAGGTGTAAAAGCCAGTCTTTCCCCATCCCCATGAATCTTTAACCTGTTGATGCACAGGAGCAATGGCCGTCAACTCAAGTAATAGAGAGTTTTGCTGAAGATGTAAGTGCTCCGGAACACTAGGGAAGGACCACGATTTCCAAATTCCAGAGTTATCCCATGAAGAAATGTCAGCAAGCGTGTGGATGTCATTTAGCATCAGCCATTGTTGAATGTCTTTGATTTCTTCAGAATTGATGAGAGAGAGGGGCTTGGCCCATAATACTATCGTGCCACAAAGAAATTATGTTACCATTACCAGGAATGCGATATAAGTATTTATGAAAGAAGTCAAGACTCTTGTGGCAGAGGTTCCATGTCATTGATCCTTTGGGAGTATTTTTAGACTGAATATTTCTCAGTGAAGCACCATTAAGATATTTTTTCATAAGGATTTGGCTGACAGGATGTTTTCTGTTGGTGTACATCTGCCATAGAATTTTGCTACCCAACGCTAGATTAACCAGCCCGGGATCTCGAATTTGCAAACCGCCTTCAACCAACGGGAGTTTAATTGTGTCCCATTTTACAAGATGAGGTTTCTTTTCATTACCTTTTCCACCATTCCATAAAAAGTCTCTTATTAGCTTTGAGATCTGCTCAGTGATGGAGATAGCCGCCAAAAGAAAAGATGCCTGGTAAATAGGAAGCGAGGAGAGCACCGATTTGATGAGAATGACTTTCCCAGCTATTGTGAGCCACTGTCCCCCCCAGGAAACGATTTTTGACTTGATTTTTCTCAGCACATCCATCCACAACAATGATTTATTAACTCCCAGAGTTAAGGGGAGGCCGAGATAATTGATCTTTTCCCATTTAACACGCCCAAAGAAACCCATGAAATGAGCAATTTTTCTGAATGGTTTGATGGCATGAGTTCCACCCGTAAATAGCACATTTCCTTTTGTTGATGAGGGCTCCCGAAATAGAGCAGTAGTTTTGAAGAATGTCTTTAAAAGCCTTCGCAATTTTTAAGGAGGCTCCACCCAACAAAAGCGAATCGTCAGCAAATAAGGCATGATTGATGGGCGCAATACCTTTCATTGGACTTACACCTGGGACAGACCCTGCCTGTTGCTCTGAGACCAGCTTCCGACTCAAAGAATCATCCATCAGGATATACAGGAAGGGGGAGAGAGGGCATCCTTGCCTTAGACCCCTCGTAGCTTGAAAATAATTTGCAAGTCTCCCATTCACAAGAGGAGCTATCCAAGGCTTGCTCGTGCAAGCTCTGATCAAATTGACAAATTCAGTATTGAAACTGAAAGATAGAAGAACTCTGTAGAGGAAGGAAAGATTGACCCTGTCAAAGGCATTAGCCATGTCGAGCTTTATGAGCATCCCTTGCTCCTTCCGGTGGTAGCTGGAGTGCATGACTTCTTGCACCTGGTTGACATTATCCAGGATGTATCTCCCTTTGACAAAACCACCTTGGGAGGAGGAAATGAGCTTCCCAAGCAATGGTTTAATTCTATTAGCCATTATCTTGGATATAATTTTGTACGAGACATCACACAAAGATATTGGTCTGAATCTATCAAAGGAGCTCGGGCTGGCATCTTTTGGAATTAAGGCCAAGAAAGTGGAGTTGATACTGCCTCCAACTTTAGCTCTGTGTTGGAAGGCTTTGACCATTCTCAAGAGTTCAAATTTTATATTGTCCCAGCAGGTTCTATAAAATTGGATTGAAAAACCATCAGGCCTAGGGGCACTGTCCGGCTCCATAGACCAAATTACTTCGTTGATTTCCGCTTCAATGATCGTCTTCATGAGAGTTGTATTATCATCCATGCTTACTAATGATGGGATGTTAGATAAGAAATCTGAAGTTGTCTCCTCACAGTCTATTTCATCTGCAGTGTATAGATTTTGAAAGTGGGCTGTTGCAGCCATTTTAAGCTGATCACTGCCTTTGTGGACCTTACCTTCTGTAGAAATGATTTCAGAGAGGTGATTTTGAAAGAGACGAGCTCTATATTGCCTATGGAAATAAGATGTATTTTGATCTCCAGCTTTGAGCCACAAGCTGCGAGATTTTAATCTCCAATAATCTTCTTCACAACGAAAGGAATGATAGGTATTGATCTGAGCAAAATGTTCCTTTTCTAAATCAATTATGCTTACAACTTTGCTTTCCATATCTGCCTGCACCTCTACTAACTGATGAACAACCTGGATTCGCAGACTAGTAGGGTTGTTGTTGGGAAGTTTTATCCAAGATTTCAGAGCAAGCTTGGTGGCCTTAATCTTCTGCTCCCACACAAAGCTAGGAGAGCCTGAAATTGAGATAGACCAGGCCTTCTTCACTACATCTATGAAGCCTTCTTTTTCAGTCCAGAGAGGGTTGTAGCGAAAGGGAATAAGGCCCAGATTTTCTTCATCTTCTAAGAGCAAGAGAATGGGCTTGTGATCAGAGGTGAGTTTAGGAAGAATTTTGGAGGAGATGAGCCTCTTATCCAGCAGGAATGAGCTCTGGACCAGGAATCTATCAAGGCGGGCAGAGATGTGATCCACTCCTATTCTATTGTTAGTCCAAGTATACAGGCCTTTCAGGGGTTTAAAGTCAAGAAGATCCCATTGCTGGATAAGATCCTCCACTATGGGAAGCATATGGTCTCTTCTACAATTACCTCCTCTCTTTTCCTTCGAATCAAGGACAATATTGAGATCTCCAGCTAAGATAATGTTTGAGAGAGAGGAGGTTTCGGAAAAACTGACAGGAAGTGCTAGCAATCTTTCTTTTCGGAAGCGAGGACAGGAACATAAAGGTTGAAGAGAAAAAAGATGAGCTTACTTGAAGAATGTCAAAGTTCAGTGTAAATCCAGTGTTGAGTTTCAAAATAACTCTCAAGATGAAACATATCCTCCGACCACAGGGTGGCCAGACCGTCGGAGGTACCTCGAGCACTAATGGCCTTTCCAGCATTCTTATTCCATTTCGATTTGCTGATATTAAGAAGGGTATCCCCTCCGATTTTAGTCTCTTGGAGCATAAGGATCGTGGGAGTCTCAGCTTTCAAAAGGTCTTTAACTGCTTCAGCTTTCGAGGGATTCCCTAGACCTCTACAGTTCCAAGAGACTAAACGCATTATTTACCAGGATTGGAGAGGGTAGACCCTCCCTTGGGATTTATGTTTCTGGTGTTCCTCCCACTAGACATTTCAATAGTAGGTTGGGTCCCTTGCATTTTTTGCGTCTCTACTTCCTCTTCGCGAGCTTCCTTATGAGATTTCCTTCCTGCTTTTTTCAGAGGCCTGTCAAAGGATTAATCCTCAGAGGACCCAGAGATTTCAGGTTGCTTTTTCCTTGTCATTTCTGCATAGGAAGGGGAATAGGGGGTTACCAAAGAAGCACCAGAGACCTCTGCTTGTCCTTTCTCCACTGGTTGAGAAGCATTTTGCTGTTCGACTTCTTCATGAACATGTTCTGAAACTTCTGTGATATTATTAAGAGATTCAAATTGATTTTTTACAGCTGCTGCCAACGGAGGGTAAGAGCCCCCTTCTCCCTGGGACAACTTAGGATTAGAAGCATTAATCCCCGGTGTCACCCTTTTATCGTTAATTCTGCTATTTTGTTTAGGCAGTGTTGTTTTCTGTACCTGAGTCCATTGCTCTCGTGTGGAGTTCTCAACATCTTCTTCTATCTTCTTTTCGTAGTTTCTGACGAAATGGCCATATCCGTGACAGTGTCTACATTTAAATGGGAATTGTTCGTAGTCCAGTTCTTGGATATGAACCCAATCAGCCACTGTAAGCTTAATGGCTTCCGATAACCCCACTTCCAAGTCCACTTCAATGCATATTCTTGCGCAGGAATACTGGTCCTTTTTCTTAGCACGGTCGATGTATCTCCCAAGGGCGTTTCCAATGGAATCTAGGGACTTCGGATTCCAGCAGTGCAGAGGTAAATGGGGGAGGCGGACCCATACTGGAACAGTCGAGGGCACGTCTTGTGTAGGGTCAAAGTCTGGAGTCCAGTTGTTTAAATAAAGACCTTGGGGACCCATGAAGCACAGGCCATTTCTAAAAATGAGACTTCGATCATCTACATTATCAAAGACGAAGACAAAGAAACCCTTACCAATAAGATAACTTCTGATGTCTGCAGTGACAAGAGGGCACCAATTTCTCTACACCCAAGATTCCACGGCTCTGGGAGAGGGACAAAGGCCAGTGAATTGCCTGATGAGACCTCGTTCTGTAAGATTCAAGGCATCCCGACAGGATTCTTCAACAGGTAGAGCAACCGTGGGAATGCTGGCAAGTTTCTTGGTGAATTTCTGTTGTGCTTCGGTTGCTGGTCGTTTGGAGCCGACGGCAACAAGTTTCCTGAAAGCAATGATCGCCGGAGGAGTTGGGGGAGGGGCCTTAGGGCCCCCTCCAGAGCCCATTTCAAGAGCAGGGGCGTCGAGCTCTGTACAGGTCCAGACAGGTCGCAAAAGCTGATTGAGGAGAAGGGTAAAGGGAGCTTCAGAACCAGCGCCCGCGTCCAATATTCAAAATCTTCTTAGAGTGAAAAATCTTCTTGGAGCCTCGTTTTTGAAATCCCAGAGTGGACATTTTGGTTTCTGTAACTTCTTCCATTTTGAGTCAGGAGAAGGATTTGAATTTAAAAATTTTAAATTTTGTCAGGCAAGAGGAAGAGGTATGGAGGATGAAGTCCAGGCAGCTCTGGTTAAAAGGAGGAGACAATAACACTGAGTATTTTCATAAGCAGGCTAAAATTCGGCTTAGCCACAATGCCATCAAGGAGCTGAATGATAAAAACGGGAACAAGATTGTTGGTCAAGAGGATCTGAAGAATCTCGCCTTCAAACACTTCCGCGACCTCTACACCAACAAGTACGAGATTGACCCGAATGCACAAGAAGAACTACTTTCAGGTATTCCGTTACTCGTTTCTAATCATGATAATAGAAACCTAGATAAACTAATTATGGAAGATGAGATAAAAAAATGCAATTTGGTCGCTTCACGTCGACAAGGCACCCGGGCCAGACGGGTTTACTATAAATTTATATAGAGCAGCTTGGGAAATCATAAAAGATGACTTGAAAAGAATGCTCAATTGGACTGGGAAAAAAGACAAAATAGGTGGGGCCACCAACTCATCGTTCTTGGCCTTAATCCCTAAATACAATAATCCCCGCTCTCTTGATAGATTGAGGCCTATTTATCTCTGTAACACCTCCTGCAAAATCCTCTCGAAAATCCTTGCCACTATAATGAAAAACATTATGGGTCGTCTCATCTCAGATTCCCAAGGAGGTTTTATTGCAGGGCGTCAGATTTTAGATAACATCATCATAGTACAGGAGGCCATACACTCCAGCATGGAACGTAAGCAACAAGGAATGGCAATAAAATTGGATATGGCCAATGCTTTTGACATAGTCAATCCTTTCTTCCTTTCAGAAATTATGAAAAAATTTGGTTTCTCCACAAGATTTGTAAGATGGGTCAAATCTTGCATTGGCAACCCATGGATTGCCCCATTAGTAAATGGCAGGCCTACAGTTTTTTTCCAAGCTTCTAGAGGTCTTAGACAAGGCTGCCCCATGTCCCCCTTCCTTTATCTGCTAGTGGTTGAATCAATGAGTAGGAAGCTTCAACATATACAAGGGTCTGGTGAATTAAAAGGCTTGAGGATTGCTAGAGGAGTGAAAATTGCAAATCATGCCCATTTTTCCGACGACACAATTATGCTTGGAGGAGCGTCTACTATCATTGCTGAGAGATTCAACTTTGCACTGTCCACCTTCCTTAAAGCCTCAGATGGAAAAGTGAACACTGACAAATCTAAATTTTATGCCTCGAACTGCCCGGCAGGAACATTGGCAAGAATAACTCGGACTCTTGGTTTTGAAGGAAACTCTACATGGAACTCTTTTAACTACTTAGGGAACCCAATCTTCAAAGGGAAAAAAAGAGTCGTTGACTGGCAAGGTCTCGTTGACAAAATTAAAAATAAAATCTCCTCATGGGGAACAAGATGGCTTAACTTGGTTGGCAAGCTTGTCCTTATCAACTCAGTTCTTTCAGCATATCCAATATACGCATGTTCGATCTCCCTAGCACCCAAAAAAGTAATGCAAGAAATCTCGAAAGAAATCAGAGGATTCTTGTGGCAAGGAGGAAAAACAAACAACTCTAAAAAGTTTCATTTGTTAAAATGGGAAACAGTATGCAGGTCGAAAATATGTGGAGGAGTTGGGATAAAAGATCATATGACTATGAATCTTGCTTTAGGAGCCAAAATACTTTGGAGAGTTGTCTTTGGGAAAAAAGCATGGTGGAAGGAGATACTTAAAAAAAAATATATGAACGGAGACAGAAGAAGGTGTGTGGAGGAAATAGCACAGGATAAAATTGGCTCACCAATCTGGAACCTCTGCAAAAGGGCAGCGTTCATCATCCAAGATCAGCTCCATTGGAGCCCTGGCAATGGAAAACAGGTAAATATTTGGCCTGATAAAATCGATGCTACTTCCCCCATAAATTTTCCGCAAGCTTTCACGGACTTAAAGAATTGGAATGGGTCGCTCTGGAGATTTTGGGATTCCTTGTTCCGGATTATAATGCCCTCCTCTCTCTACTCCATGGATCGTCCCCAGTCCACATAAACATGAATGATCGAAGAGGATGGGGCAAGTTGGGGACTTATTTTGTCAAAGAAGGATACTGCGTGGTGGATGAAGCCAACAACAGCATAAGTAAGGACAAAAAATGGATTAAAGTTTGGAGAAAATATGGAATCCCAAATATTAGCGCCTTCATTTGGATCCTAGCACGCAGGAAAACTCTCATTGCGTAGAATCTGAGGAAAAGAGGTATAGAAGGCCCCGCGAGATGCATTTTATGCAAAGACTCGGACGAAACAATAGAGCATCTTTTCCTAGAATGCAAATACTCTCAAGAAGTCTGGCACAGAGATTACATGGACCTAAAATTTGGACTGATTCTGCCAACCAACTGGAATGACCTCTTTGCTTGCTGGAGTGATTATTATCATGGAACTCTTCTCAACAAACCCGATTTCAAAAGAGCGTGGGAAGCTTTCCCCAAGTATATTTGTTGGAATATATGGACATCCAGGAACAAAGAAATTTTTGATGAAAAAAGAACCACTCTGGGCAAATTAATAGTCTTTGCAAAGGATCTTTGGGTTGAATATTTACTCACACAAGGAATGAATAACATCAACAAGGAGCCTCTGACTGTAGAAGGAAAAGTATGGGTCTCCGATCTCCTAGATCCAAAATTCTCAATTTGATCGATTCAACAGTCCAAGAATTCAAATACTCACAACTGGCATTTGAGAATGAGTGCAAAAGACTTCCAGAGATGGAGAGAAACAATAGGCTGTAACATGTTGTTTTTCGACGGAGCCTCAAAAGGAAATCCAGGGTTGGCTGGTGTGGGGGGAGTCTACTTTGACTCGGAAGGAAACAAATTGAAATATTATGCATGGGGTATCGGAAGAAGGACCAATAATGATGCAGAGTGGTTAGCACTAATCAAAGGATTGGAGTTAGCCAGGAGCAATGGCCTCGAAGAATTAGTGGTGCTTGGAGACTCGATTTTAGTTATAAGAGAAGCAATAAGTTTGATCAAGAATCGCAAGAACCCTGTCGCGAAGATTCATCATCTCTTCAAGTGTATAGTCAACAAATACAAAGTCATCAACTTCCTTCATTTGTTGCGATCAAATAATTCAATGGCGGATGGTATGGAAAATATAGGGGCAGGTCTCAACTGTGGAACAATAGTTTGCAATCAGAATGCGTATGAGAAGTCTTGGGTCCCATAGTATCACCCACTTTGTTATTATGATCAGAAAAAATTTGGTTCCTAGCCTTGTGAAGGGTCCATCCCCCTTGAATAGGAATGGCTTCACATCCTCAAACTTAAGTTATACCCAAATGGACAATGTTGAGACAGGTTATGGAGGCTTGAGCCTGATCTGCGCCTTGGACTGGGAGCTACTCGCACGTCGGATTCGCATGGCCAACATGCAGAGAGTTAATGGTTGGGGAAACCGATATGGAAGAGGCATAAATGTCAGCAGCGGCCTCATGAAACTTCATTATGTAAACCTGATCACCTTGAATTTAAGAAGCAGAAACATTGAGAATCAGAGAGTAAGGATGAGTGATTTTCCCCCTATTTTGGGTCCCTCCCTGTAACATTGCTTGCTCTGCAGACAACCGATTACATGCACAGGGGGAATCGAGAGCATGGAATCCTTGAAGACGGGCCATGCGAAAGCAAATGGCCAGACTTATGCCCCAGGTGGCTCAGGTAAGTTCGACTTCCAGCATTTCAATTATGTTAAGGAAGAAGGCAACTGCACATGTTTCACGCATGAGTCTGTCAACATTCCGGAGGAGGTTAAGAAATACATGAGGGACATGGAGATTCAAATTCGCTTGATTTGGGGAGAAAATTATGAACTCAAGAGATCGTTGTCCCATATGTACACCCTTGTGCAGGTAACAAATTATGAGTTGCGTAACAGAAGCACCAAGATAAACGAGAAGGTTGAAAGTTTAGCTGAAGTTCTTGATAAGGGTTGCCCTTATTCTACAATTCTGGACGCCAAGATCACTTTTGTTCATTGCTGCGCTAGAATAGTAGAAGCAAAAATTGATAGCATGCGCGCAACTATCAGGAAAATCACTCAGGACTTGCAAAAAGATGTTGGTGGTTCGGATGGTGGAAATGCAGGAATTCAGTAGTTCCTCAGTCCGGTGCGCGTTTCAGGGTTTTTGCTTCTCAACACATTTTTGGGTACTTCAATGATACGCCAGAATCATAATATAGCAGTAATTTTGGATTGGAAACTTGCGGTTTAAACTCAATAAAACTTTAGGTTATTGGTCCTTAAAAATTCCAAATGTTTTGCTTTTGTTCCCTGTTATTAGGACAGTATGTTAGGAGATACAGTATTTCCAGTATAGGATCTTACATTGTAAGGCACAGGCCTGAAAAAAAAGATAAAATTGGGGTAATGGCTGCTCTTCTCTTTTTGGAACAGCTTCCTATCGGAACTATGTAACCTGTGTTTTTTTTCTCTTTTATATATAAAAGCTTCACCCGTTTTTGTCAAAAAAAAATCAAGCAACATATTTGGATAAGGGGGATTTGATTAAAAATGGGGAAACTTCAGAGATATATTTGCTACCTTAGCAATATCACTAGTGTGGTAGTGAATTCAAATTCTTATTACGGTATTATGATGTTAGAACCCATAGGATAATCTTGGTTGAAGCAACCTGTATTAGCATTTTGCTTGGGATCGATGTGAGGCGATTTGTGTCCAAGAACCGTTTACTCGTTCGAAGCTTTCTTGGTGTGAGGATTGTGGTTACTAATGATTATTTTATGGGAGAAGAATCATTTGACAAGGGACCAAGAGGGTCATTCATAGGAGGAATTGGTTGATGCTATATGTTCGATAAGGGAAAGAGGTTTGGTTTTTCAAAATCCAATTATGTTCTAACTCCAATTCTATTTCACATTGCCTTTGAAAAGGTGTTATGTTACAACTCTATTTGGTTTAAATTCACGGTAGTAATATCTCATGGTCATCATACCAATTTGGATATTGTTTGAATTTCAGGTCATTTGAAATCAACAGACATTTACCCTGCCATGGCTCGTGACCCTATGCTTGGAGGAAATTATGGGGAAGGGTTGTAAGAGATTAAGAAAGCGTTGAGGCACATGGACAATCAACTGAAAGTTATGCACAAGGTGTTTGGATACATAAACATGCAATTGGAGAAACAAATGCTAAAGCAGGAGGAATCAGAATCTTGAATTAGTGAACAGAGGAAAAAATATGATAAAATAGCTAGTGACTTGGAGATGCAGTATAATATCATTTGGGGATTTGCAAGAACTCACAATCCCTGGTGGGACCCCCTCCTGTTTCTATTGGATATGTAAAGGAGCAAGGAGTTGATGAGGACACAATGCAACAATTTGAAGTGGTACTAAAGGGACAACAATGGACATTTGGAGAACCTAGTGTTGGAATGGGAGACGTTTCCATGGAGGAAGCCCATAGTGGGCACATCTTTGCCAAAGAATAATTTCCTATGTGAAGTGCACTTGTATTTTTCTCTCTAGGTAGTTTTTCAAACAATATAGTTATAGATTCAATAGAACATATCTAGAATTTATATGTAATAGGTATAATAGTATGATATTTGGGTAGATTATAGTATTATGGTTTTAATATATATATATATATATATAACATTGCTTTGCATATACTCTAAATCTTTTGTAATTATGATTGTTTGGTTTCTCCACACACACCCACCCACACACACACATATATTTGTTTTACTTTGTAAGTAGTAAGTACATAATTATAACCATGTACACATACATGTATATATATATGGAGGAGGAATAAGTAGACTATTTGGAGGACGAAGAGGATGTAATTTTGAACTCTATATGTGTGTGTGTACATAGTTATAAGTATGTACCTACTACTTACAAAATAAAACAAATTATATATATGGAGGAGGAATAAGTAGACTATTTGGAGTATAGAGATGAGCTAATTTTGAACTTTATCTTTAGTACTAGGGATGCACTAATTGAGAATTGGAATGCATCTAGGGCTTATGATGAAGAATGAATTGAGGGTTAAAGGGTGGAGGCAAACCCTCAAAACACTTAAGTGGATCAAATAATTTGGTAGGTGAACAAGGGCGGTTGAAACATTGAACCTTAATTATATGGCGAGACAAAAGGACATTGGATGATGTCAAAAAGATCTAACTCATAATCCATCCAAATTATGTAGAACGGGATGGCAAGGAGGGAGTAAGTGTTGATGGGCTCAAGTAGATATTATTATTATTGTTGCAAACCATAGAAGAAATAAGAATAATTGAGAATAATGAAGAATGGAGATCTCAAAGCTCTAGGAGAGTGCATGTTGTTTATCGAGGTTATGGTTGAGGACAAGGATTTGAATCCTTATCCCTAGCCAAACTAATAGGTAAAGGCGAAAAAGCATCCAAGAGGAAAAGAAACCCCTCTAATCTAAGGTCCACGAAGAATGAAAAGAAAAGGAAATGTCTCATAATGCACAAGGACAATGTTTGCTTGGTATTAGGGGATGATATCATTATGGAGGATATAATAGACCTTTAGAAGAAAACCTTAATGGGGAATTTTTATAGGGAAGAAAGTAAAATAGGGTTCCTTAAGGTTGTGGATGGAAAAGGCCTAGCTAGGCACTTAGGGCATCTTCCAAAATTCCGCATTCTAATATGTGAGTGGATGGCCTTTGAATTTCAGTTGAGAATAGATGTAGAAAGAATTTTGTCTAAATATGGTATTGGGGCCCTTTGTTGCTTGATTTAAGGAATTGGAGACCAAGCTTCAACTTAAGGAAGGAAACATTTTTTATCCAACTAGTATGGGTAAAAATTCCCAAACTACCAATGGAGTTCTAAAACTTGGAAGTGTTGAAGGCTTTGGGGAATATGCTTGACAGGTTTATAGACCTTAAGGTATAATTTCACTCAAAAGTATACATGAAGGTAATCAAAATACTGGTGGAAATGGATCTTATACGTGAAGCTTTGTTGGAGGAAATAAAGATAATTAGGGGCAAGTACAAAATTATTCAAGGGATTTGAATTGTTTATTCTTAGTTATCCTTTTAGGGTCTAAAACTAGGGTTTAAAGATCAAAGTCGATAATGACTTCATTTCAATACGTTCTCATTTTCTTATCATCAAATCACATCATTGGTTTAATGATTGGAATGGGTCAAGAACCACCACAAAGGTCAAAGAATTGACTTGTAGCTCACTTAATGAGTATTAATATATTTCTTTGTTTTATGGTTCATTGGAGGAGGGCTTTTGGAAAAGTGAACAACCCGTATTTACAATGATTGAAGAGCCATCTTTGATTATCGATAATGCTCTTCGTAGCGACTACTTTGGATAGGTCATGGCTTGAACAAATCGCGATGAGTAATTGGATCTTCTATCCTTCGCCCACATAATTAGGGTTTCTCATATCACTTGAGAAAAAAATAGGGCTTCCTCTATTGGCACAACGAGGTAGGATAAGTTTCTTAGGGAACGCAATTAGGTTCTAGGTCGTATCTATGGTGAATTAGGATTCCAGTAGGTAAATCATGGTTCTTTCTTTCCTTGGATTTGAAGTGAGGGTTTTGGGGCTTTGATCAACATAGATTTTAAAGGACATATTTTTCTCGAGACATCAACTAGTCCCTTGATTTTTATTCATGTTCAGGGTTTAACCACACCAAATCTACCTTCATTTTTTGAAGAAAAATGTTTGATGGTTTGAGTTGATTGATTGATTTGGTTACTTATTGAAGGAACGAATGTGCAAGGAAGAAGGATGACACAATTTTCAACTCAAATTTGAGTTGATCAAATCCTTATGCATGGGAATACTTTAGGAAGAGAAGGCATGATTTTTTGTAGAGGCATAGCATAATAATATATGGTTCCATATCTCTAAGCAGATAAAAGATAACTCTAACTATGACATCAAGCAAATATGAATTGAATGGATCTACAAGAGTCATCATTTGACGTCAACTCAAATATCAAGAATTTGGAATACATATCAAAGAAGCTTCATGGGAACAATGAATAATGTTTGATACCAATCAAATTAGATAAATTACACCAAGATGTTGGCAATGAATTACAACCATGTAGTTCATTCAAGAGTAATATGGGTTGTGTTGTAACGATCACTTACGGAATGGTTAAGTCATGACTCTTCAATTGACAATGTGTTGGGTATGGATTGATAAAATGAAGTCCTAGACTACTCGGATGACGGGCTGGAGCAAATATAAAACATTCATTAACCTTATGACTATTGGGATTTGTAGAAATTATATGGCGAAGGGAATCAATCATAGTTATAAAACAGGATATGACCTTAGCATGCAAATGGGGACCTTGGATATCTCACTCAAGTGTCCAAATAATATTTGGAAAGTGGATCCGCAAGATAACATTTATTGTTAGGCAGGTTGCAATACTACTTACTCAAGGGTTTGTCAAGCCTTGACGGAGACGGAGGCCACTCTATTTTTTTATTTTATTTTTTAACTAGGGGAATCGACAACTGGGAAGGGGTTGGTACTCGCGTGACACGGGGTCCAGGGATCCAATCCCGTCCGCTACCACTATACCCCTAGGTGCACCCACACATCTCACAAGCATGGGGCACGGGTAAGCCGGGGTGATTTGAACTTGTGACCTCCATTTACAACATTTCCTTCATATCAAGAGAATCGTCGGTCGAGCTACACCCCTATGGGCGACGGAGGCCATTCTATTGGATCAAAAGCAAAAGAAGATTTTGGAGGATGTGGGCGCACCTATCAAGGAGGTCCTCTATCAAGCTTCAAATATTGAGACTCATTGTGGTAGTTGTGATGCCTTAACTACTTCCCACTATCACAATCAAGCTCAATAAAACCTTGTAATTCCTCTTTTGAAGCATTTGGAGAATGGGTTTGGTTGTACAGGATCTAATGATTTTAGTGATTCTATGGGACCATCATTGAAATGGAAGAGTATGGAAAAGAGTTTAGATAGTATAAATGGTGGAGGTAGCACTCGTGGAAATAACATTATTTATGTTTAGGATGACCAACTAGTTTAGCATCCTAGTGTGGTGCTTGTAGAGGATTCTACAGTGAAGAAGGGGATCCTTGGGTGAAGAACAAATTAAGGGCAATGATCCACAATTAATTGGGAAGAAAGTTCTCAAATATTTGGAGCTTCCTTTATCACCCCCCTGGTGCTTCATATCTCAACAAGGAATAAGGATCAAAGGATATGGATCACAACAATGGAAAGAACATTCCAATGAAAGAGCCTGGTGTTGGAGGTTGGAATGGGAGAGGATTCAAGAAGAAAATTAGGAGGATCAAATACATCAAGTAGAAGTGCAATCATGCAAGGTCGGCACTAGGAAATGATATAAAATAGAATGATTTCGTCAACGTGGTTACTCAAACTTTAGTGGGGATATTATTTGGTAGACAATTTAGTGAAATAAGCATTGAAGAGAGCCCTTTATTGGATATGTTTCAAGAGTGGATTTTATTGGGAGAGCCTAGTTGGATTCACGTTAAGATCAACCCTGGATGAAGAGAAAGTTCTGTCATCTCTTTGCTAGTGGGATTATCCACCTCTCATGCTAAAAAATGTGGTCACCCTCTTTTGACACACGTTCAAAAGATTGGATAGAGTCTCACTATGGGTGAAACTATCGGGCCTTCCTATCAAATATTGGTCTATTGATGTATTCAAGGAAATTGGTAACTCCTTAGGGAAGTTCTTGAAGTTAGACATGAACTTTATTCATACCAATAAAATACACTAGCTAGGATTATAGTTGGAATTGACCTTAGAGACAACTTGGCCTCTAAAATTGTTATTCATAAAGGCACTTCTTTTATTATTATAGACCTTGATTATTGTGGAGTGTCATTTAGGTGCTTTAGATGTCACAAACTTGGGAAATTAGTAGAGGATTGTGTGGTACGATTCAATAAAAACATTCTGTCAAGAAATCCAGACATAAGTATTCAAAAAAGGTAGACTCACGTGGATTATGGTAAAGCCATAAGGGACTATTGAGGAGAAGGTTGATATGATGGATCATGATGACAATATTGCTAAGAGATTAGTGGATGAGCTTGCTCTTAAGAAGAGTGAAGACAAGACTAGTATTGAAGGTGTAGCTCCTAAGGTGGGTACAAATCCGCTACTAGTTGTTTGCCTTGTGGAGGTTTCATAGTTCTTGGAGTCTCCACTAGATAAATGTATGTTTATTTGTGAGCTTGCTTCCTTGCATATTGTTGGACTAACCGCCGCATCTCTGGGAATTGATCTTGTGGACTAATTGCCAGTATAGGAACATGAGACCAACCGCCCACTCAAGGTTATGTACTTGGTTTGGAAGTTTACTGTTGGGTATGTTATATCTCTTCACATGGTCGCTGCGTGTACAACACGATCCCTACGGAGGGGGCCGTTAGGCCCCCAGAGTCCGCGCGGAGTGCAAAATTTTTTGGGTTGCTTTTTTGCTTTTTCGCGATTTTCAACCCATTGTACTTTATCTAATTCTGGTAAAAGGAATTAGGGTTGTAACCTAATTCGGGTAAACGAATTAGGGTTTTAGATGCTGCGGAATACCATTTATTGTATTGTACATGGTTAAATAAACATATAATGAAAAGGAGCTGTGCGGCTCTAAGTTTTGCTGGTTTTTTCCCAGTTAAGGGTTTCCAGGTGAAAATCTCTGTGTAATGTGTGTGCCATTGTGTATTTTTTGTTAATGCTTAAGAATCGATATAAGTTTGTACTTCACTGTTAAGGTTTAAAACTTACATTTACTAACATCTATAGGTTTTGGTGTAATGACAAG
Source organism: Larix kaempferi (assembly GCA_027924585.1). Taxonomy (NCBI): domain Eukaryota; kingdom Viridiplantae; phylum Streptophyta; class Pinopsida; order Pinales; family Pinaceae; genus Larix; species Larix kaempferi. Next base: position 13,493,399 of record BSBM01000407.1, on the reverse strand, counting down.
CCTTCACTTGGTATCAAATCTTTGACCTAGGTTCAATTCCTTTCTAAATACATCAGAGTGGGGGTGTTGGACTAACCATCAGACCCATGGGAATTAATCTTGTGGACTAACTGCCATCATGGGAATATAGGACTAACCTCCCACTCAAGGTTATGTGTTTGGTTTGGAAGTTTACTAACATCTACAGGTTTTGGTGTATCAACAAACCTTCACATATGTCTCTTGATGGATATAAGGGGGACATTTGACTTTTTAGGCTCTAATAAAGGATACACAATCGAGTTTATCTAGTGATATATCCTTTGGTATGGAGAATCAATATGGAAAAGACTTATCTCTTAAGTCTTTGTTTTTTTTGCATGACATGATTGAAGGGGTAAGTCTTGTAGATATACCATGGGGGTTAGTAGTGGACTAGCTATGAACTCGAGGAGAGAGATAAAATGCTAGAATGGGGGAGGAGATATTTCATATCTCAAGCTCAATAAAAGGAAACATCAAAGGTTCGGTCTAGTAAATAAACTTCACTATTAAGGGTTCTTAGAGTAAATGGCCCTCTTGATGATGGTTACCCATGATTTGTTTATCCTTTTCTTTTAGAGGTTCAAGAAGCTCCACTAAAAAGATCGCATTGGATAGAATTGTTGAAATTCATAAACTTGGTATTATTATGTTATAAGAGACTTTAGGGGGAGGTGGGAAATTGGTTACAAAGTTGGGGAAATTACTCTCTAGATGGGACTTCTCCTTCTTGGATGTTTGTGGTCGTTCGGGCTAGTTAATTACAAGGTGGTATTTAGGTTTTTTTTTGTAGTACGAATTCATTGTTTATAGTTTAGGTCTAGCTATCGTACTTCATTCATAGGAGTTGGGAAAATTCACAACACTTAATTTATACTGGCCTTATGGATAGAGGGTGTCTTATTATGAAAATTTGTTCAAGATGGATATTCCGAAACAAAATAATCTTATTGTAGGAGGTGAATTAAATTTCTCTTTGTTGAGACCATAAATCTGGGGCCAAGCTACTGAGGTTGATCCCTTAACTGTTTTTTTATTCAAAGATTGGAGGACAGTGGGCTACTTGACGTAGAGCCTATTAAACTTCAGATTGCCTAGAGGAACAAGTGGGTAGGTGCACACATGACAATAAAAAGACTGGATAGATTTCTAATTTCTATGAGACTTCTTAATGACCATAGGTTAGCTCAAGGGGAGACACTAATCATTTTCCCATCTTTATGAAATGACCAAGGTAGTAATCAAGCTTCCTTGTCCATTCAAATGCAGTCCTATTTGGTTTGAATATGAAGACTTTGTAACCTTGATAAAGGATAATTGGTCTCCCTTTGAAGATACTATAATTAAATTGAACTCACTTCAATTTGTGGAAAATCTTTAAAAGGCAAAATAAGCAATTGTCTCTTAGATGCATGAGAAAAAATTGAAGGATAATAAGAAACTCAAGGCGGTAGAGACCCAATTAGAGCTAATGTGTACCTAGGATTTGACTAGTTATTCTTCTAATGAGGCTAAAAAGAAGATAAATTCCTTGTAGAAAAGAAAGAAGAAAGTGTTAAAGGACAAAAAGGTAGCCTGGAGTTTAAAAAACAAAGCCATCTTTATGCAAAGGGGTGATGAAAATACATTTTTCTTTCCATCGACTTGCTAGTCATCAAGGAAATGTTAATACCATTTAGAAGTTAAGGAATAATAATGGTGAGGATGCTTCCAGCTTTAAAGACTTGGCCAAAGTTGGGATATAACATTTTGAAGGGGTGTATAAAGATGACAACATGGTGAATATTGCAAAAATTGTTTAAATGACTTCCTATTTCCAAGTTTTGTTTCAGATGAAGATAATGGAAGTTTGATGGATGAGGCTATAAAGGATAAGGTAGAGGAAGTCCTTCATAGATTCAAAAAGGATAAAAGTCATGGCCCATATGGATGGTCACTTGAATTCTTCCTTGGTTTTTAAGAGGTAGTTGAGGGTTATAGAGGAATCAACTGTTAATGAATTAATGTTGGTAACCTTCAACTCAACCTTTATTGCCTTAATACCAAAATTTGATCATCCACTATAATTTAAACACTAACCCTAGCAGATAAGACACAAAAAATGATATTTATAACACCCACAAGTCAGTATCTCATAACACTGACCCATACAACTGTCACTGTATTTCATTCCTTTAGTTAGAAAACGTTTTGAACCTCAAAAGTTTTACATTTTTAGTTCTCTTCTTTAGAATTGAACTACATAGCAATATAACTAAGAGTTGTAGGAGCCCGTTTGGTAATAATGGATACAACTATGTTATTGGTTTTCTAATCTCAAGGTTAGAACATACATTGAACTACACATCCAAATATTCTTGTCCTTCGACAATTTCTATAAGCTCGTGCACACATTCCACGAGAGCCTTTTCACCAAAGATGTCTGTCCTTCAACAATTTCTATAATCTTGCACACGTTCCGTTGGAGCCTTTTTAGCAAATATGTTTAGACTCTTTAGAAAGTCTATAAACTTCTTGAATTGTGCACCAGTGACATCTTGCAAATTATATAAAAACAAAAATAAAATATGTTAGAAATGAAACATCATAAATTGTTCTTTTAAACATGCAAAAAGTCTACAGCTACCAAGAAAACAAGTATAATTAATACAAGCTAAATTGTTTCAAGAAAATCATCCTATTGAGGACTATGCTTTGACACTAATTGTTAGGCTGCTCTTAGTTATGATTAAAATAAACAAGTTCAACAAACTCCCAAGAAGTAATAACAAGGTTTTAAAGCTTTACCCTTCTAGAAAAGAAATTCTACAGTTAGAAAACAAAAAAGAGGTTTGGGGAGGAATGCAAGGATAAAAAATGAAAATTTTCTACAATCATTGACCAAGTGCTTAAATAATCTTAGCAAACATCAAGGTTAAATACTTGGGAACATATTTCACATGGTCAACATACCGCGTAGGATAAAGAACCACTAAAATGCCCTGTTTTTCCGGGGGTTCTAGAACCAAAAACTTACCTGAAAATTGCAAGATTTACAAATATGTAATTTTAGTAATCAGAAAACTGTGATCTAGACTAAATGATGGATTTTATAACTACCCAAATCATCGAAATTGCGATTTGAGCAGTGTAAATTACGATTTGAGCAATTGTTTCTCTACCAGATTCCGACAAACAGGGGCATTTTGGTTGTTCGTTATACAGCTCCATCAACATACATGTTATACATAGTAATATTTCCCAAAGAGCATAATTGTCCACAACGCTTCCACATGCAACATTCATATAACTGAAATCAAACCCACAAACATTTTGCTAAAATAAAACTTAAATACAATCCATGTTCTATTTATTACAAAACAACTAATTTTCTTGACCAGATTAGCTACATGCCTTTCCATTTCCTCTAGTGGTTTCAATAACTCAGCTTTTAGAGGAAACACCTAATTTTAACAAAGTAGAAGCACAATTATATCACTGTAAAAAAGCTTTACATGTCCAAACTACTAAAAAACAGTGGCACATAGCGAGAACAACATCTCCCTAGTGCATACCAAAAGAAACAAATACAATAATCAACTGAATACCCATGGAGGAGTAAACATATGCCCTTCACAAGAAAATTCCTTCCCACCTGACAACCATGAGCTAAATATAATCATCCCATACCAATAGACATACTCAAGAGCATTTCAAGACAAGATAACATAAGTATTATTTATCCAAAATGTTCTCAAATCAAAATTTGAATAGAATACAACAAAATAGATTTGTGCAAACAAAAATGCAAACATTTTCATATTAGTCATTAAAAACAACTTCCTAACACAAGGAAATCCCATAATTTGATGGACAATACTCCAATACTAATCACGGGGATTGGCAAATGGGTAAGCATTGAGGAGAAGTTCTGCGTTCCTAATTAACAATGCATATTACCAAATATATCTATCCTACCAATCAACAAAATTAGAATTATGTTTTAACCACCTTGTACTTGACAAAATTCAGTACTCTCTCACGAATGTTCTCATTAGAACTCTCAATGTGCCTGAAGAGAGCTATTAAAGATGATGTCAGTCAAACATAGCAAATTTTATTATCCATATGGCATAACATTGTTAGACAAAAGGACAACTAGAATGCTTAACATTAAAAGAATTTCATCAATGCATATTACAACCCATAAAAGGCACCAAGCCAGTCATTATACATAAAATAAATCCACATAAAAAATAATGACTTTGAAATCACAGTTTGAAGGTCTTGCAGGCATATCAAAAGAGTATAAGTGTATGTATTTTTAGAAGGGCATCTATTGTAATTCATTGATTCAAATATCTCATATTTCTGTTCCCCTGAAACTCAAGGGTTACATAATGCACTTGTATACACATGATTGCTCATTTATTTATTGTGGAGTTGCAAGGTCGCTATAGTTTGTGATAGATTTGAGCATGAAAGTTGTTCCATTCTTCTACAAATACCATGCATGTTTAGAACCACTCATTCTAATGACATTCAATATTAAATGGATTGTGTAAAAATGTTGTCAACAGTGCACAGGATAGAGCACAACCAAGGCATGAAACACATGGATATAGAGATAAGTATGGAAGCTTATAATCAATGAAGGAGCCAACATATAGCTTTATTTTAATCCCATAGTCTACAAAGTTTAATATGAGCATTATGACATTTACCTTCACCCCAATTTGGGTGCTCTCAAACCTACCCATCCACCTTTGTGTAGAGGAAGTCTTGGGACAAATCATAAATACCCAGAGAGGTCAAATTTCGTGACATAGAAGTTTAGATAAGTCTTTGAATTTTTGTGTGTGTCAGATCTAGATTCTTGACATGGGTTCCCTTCTGTGAAGCTATGGCTCTGCTAGAAAGTAGATTCTTTTTGCCTCAGTGCTTTAAGCACCCATTGAATGAAAGAGTGGTTCTAGATGTAACTTAACCTATTAGGCCAATATGCACATTTACCAAGCTTGAGTTTGCATATTTTAATTTTTGGTTTCATTTAGACATTCTTACAAACACTTGGAATACAATCCGTAAAACACCTAGTTTAGAGATCCCAAAAATAAACATGACATAAAAATGGTGAAATTTGGTTTAAATAGGTTTTCCCCCTACCTGTTTTGGTGCCATGTCTCCTTTTGCAGGTAATTTTGGGCTCGCAACTGTTCAAGATATGTCGATAGGTGGGAAAGGTTCCCCCATCACATCATCTATGTGTTGCTTCAATATTTTGAACATTACAAGCTGAAGAAATTTGTTTATATGCCAATATAAAATAACAAAAGCCTAGCTAAGAATCTTACTTGTGCTTGATGGATTTCTCCCCTTCCTTGATGCGATTCTCATCCTTGTCCTTAGCAATTGACATCGTGTTTTCCAAAATGTCATAGGACCCCCTTTCGCATAAGCATTAGGGTTCATATTTACAAGTTCTCTCGGCTCCTTGACCACCGATATAGATCTACCCTGCCATTTAAGTTTGATGGGAATCCTCGACGCTTCTTGTCGAACCTCAATCTCAATCACAATCTAGGCAATGCTCATTGACAAAAAAAATTATCCCCAACAACATGGTTTCTATTGTTGGATTTATTAACCACCAAAATCTTATTATCAGGGTTATAAAAGGATTGCACATTTGATTAATAGAAGGCTTCTAATCCCAAATGTCTATAGACATATTCCTTATCTTGTGTATATCCCAAATTTTCCTCCATCTTCTACAACCCTTGCCTCAACATAAAATCTCATTATGACACTATTACATATAAGCTACCAAATTATAAAAAGACTAATAAAAATAGGTGGTCGTTACCAATTGGTGATGTTAGAGAAGTGGATGAACAAACAACGATGAAATTGCTTACCTAAAATCACAAAGGGGAAGGGCAGTATCATAAGTCATATGCTTGAACATAGCCCAACATCTTTAGTTCTTCCATATTCTAAATTGTGCAAGATTGATCACTTAAGAATCCCATGACCCTCATAATTATTTCGTTGTTGACGTTCCTTTCAAATGGAAAGAGTAAGTAGTCTCTATACTAATTAGGTTTAAATGAAAGAGTTACATGCATATGCTGTGTATTTTCTATATCGATTAAATCAAAATGACAAATCGTGAAAAAGATGCATACCGCTCAACCACTGATGGTTAATTAGAATGTGGATTTGTTTGTGTGGATTCATATACTTTAAGCTATCACTTCATGAATAAATCTCCCTCCCACCAACCGATCGACATAGGAGCAATTGCCACAAAAAAAACAGTACAACAGGTGTTTTGTTGCTTCGAAGGCTAATCCCTCAAATAATTTTGTAGGAAAGAGGGCGTTCTCTTATAGCTATAAAAATATTATTGAGGCCTATTTGAAGAGGATGATGGGTTTGATGGGTTTCCCTCTCCAACCATCTACTGTGAATTAAAACAAAATCCTTCTCCCTAGTGAAAACTAGAAGAAAAACTAGAAAACCCCTTGCCAATTCACAATTACAACCTCACCTCAATTGATTGACATGCATTTTCCCACCAAAGCCTTGAACTCTCCCCAACATGGAACTAAAAAACTCTTTTTCAATTAGTTTGGGGGTTTCATGGGCAAATCATAGGAGAATGAAAGGGTTGTATTGGAGTCTCGTTTTTGGTTTCTTAGTTTTGTATTTCCATATAGTTTTTTTTTTTAAGTTTTTGTAGATATTATGTTATATTATAATTAGTAGTATATATTATAACTAATATATAATTATAATAAGTTGGATTTCAGCATGCATAAGAGGACCCTGGATCGCCCCTTTAGTAAATGGACGTTCCTCTGATTTCTTCCAAGCCACGTGTGGAATCCGACAAGGATGTCCCTTGTCCTCCTTTTTGTACATTCTTCTAGCAGACTCCCTCAGCCGAAAGCTGAACTCAGACCTGAACACAGGCTCTCTACCGGGTCTCAATTTAACCTTTGACTCCATGCCTCTCAATCACACACTCTTTGCCGATGATTCCCTCTTATTGGGTGGAGTCTCTTCCATCATTGCTCGAAGATTCAAACGAAATCTTATTTGGTATTCCAATGCCTCAAGAGGCAAGATCAACCTCCACAAGAGCGTTGTCTATGGTTGGAATCTGAACAATGCTTCTCTAGCTAACATCGGCAGAATCCTTGGTATCAAAGTTCATAAACACTGGGACAAATTCATTTATTTGGGCCTCCCAATTACACAAGGACAATCAAAATCTGGAATTTGGGAAGAAACGATAAGCAAAATCAACTCCAAAACAAGAATATGGGGAGGACATTGGCTCAACAAAGATGGAAAGATGATCCTAGTAAAAGTCGTTTTATTAGCATTACCAATTTACCAATCTTCCATCCTTCTAGCGCCTAAAGGAGCGTCAGAACAGATCAACAAACTTCTGAGAGATTTTCTATGGACGGGAAGAAAAAACATGAAGAACAAAATCCATTTAGTGAATTGGAGCGTTATAAAACAACCAAAGCTCTTGAGTGGCCTCCAAATCCGCAATCCTTTCCAGGCAAACTTGGAAATGGGAGGCAAATTACTTTGGAAAATATTGCACAACAGACAACATCGCGTTAGTCAAGTGTTAAGAAATAAATATCTAATGGGAAATAATATGAGATGTCTTGACAACAAGCCTACTTCCAAAGGATCCTCGATCTGGTCTTTGTGTAGAGCCGCATGGGAATTCTTCTCTCAAGAAATTTACTAGGTTCCTGGAGATGGAAGAAAAATAAACATCTTTACAGATAAAATAATGGGAAACAGACCGCTTCAGAATATTCAAGAGCTCCACGATATAGCACAATGGTTTGCTCATCAAGGAATCAAAACATTTAATGATTTCAGTTCCCGGGACGCCTTCGACACATGGAAGAGTTGGAAAAATGTATCAATCCCAGCCAATCTTGAACCCTCCAGAATCCTCCTCATTGACAATTTGAATGGTTACGCTCCTACTCATCTTCAGGATAAAGATGAACGTGGATGGGGTTCAAAAGGAAACTACACTACAGTCCTAGGTTTTAACGCTCTCCAAAACCATGAAGCAACAAGAAAAATATTATGGAAATTAGTATGGAATCCTTTTGGACTCCCCAAGATAAATTTCTTCATCTGGACACTTGTTCACTGAAAGGTGCTTACTGGAGACAACCTCATCAAAAGAGGAATCATCGGGCCACATTGGTTCCCTCTATGTCGTAGGAATTCTGAAACTCTAGATCATTTATTCCTGGAATGCCACTTTACAAAACATGTTTGGAATCACATGCTCCATGAACTTAATATAATCATGCCAACGTTCAATACCATCACCTGCCTATTCAAGGAGTGGAAATCCATCTATCCCCTCCCCCTCTCCAAAAAAAAGCTCTGGTTCCAAATCTGGATAACCATTCCCAAATTCACTTGTTGGAAAATATGGATTGCCGGGAACAAAGCCATTTTCCATGAAACTCACTATACCCCCCTGCAAGTCGCTAGACAAGCCAAACGATTGCTTATAGAATGCCTGAAACTCCCCAATTTTAGGACAGATACAAACCTCAGCATTAATGAAATGAATTGGATTGGAACTACTCCCTGTTCCACCTCAAATTGTCACACTGTGTACCATTGAGAGTCTTCATGTCATATCACCATGAGAAACATGATGTTTATGCCTCCTAAGGGTGTTAGGACCCTTCATTCTAATGTTGGTCCCTTCCCTAATCACACTTGGAAGCAAATCCAACAAGCAAGGGGTCGAAACCCACCTTAACCACCTCCCAAAATTACCACTTACTGGAATTTTCGCACCTTGCATGCCTATGGGGGAGCGAAAATTTCAATATTTTCGCGCTTTGCTCAGTTATAGGGGCGTGCAAATCCCTGAATATCCATTTGCCTTAGATCTTGGATTTTGGATCTCGAGGAGATTTTCACGGGATGAGGTTCCCCTTTGAATCCTCTCTCACATTCCCTCCTTGGCATGTTTGATATCCTTGATCCACATGTTCCTCACTTAGATCCACAATATCCTCTTAGTGGTTGGCATTCCAAATCCTATAAGAAGAAGGCCATCCATGAGCTATGGGGGGGTGATCTTGGAAACACCAAACCTATGGTCCTGTAATTCTTGGAGAACACTCATGAGGAGGTCATCTTGATCATAAGAGTCTTGCAAGGTGATGGAGGAGAGCTTGGAAGGAGATGTTATCATCTTGGAAATCAAGGTATAACATTGTAATCAACTTCTTTGGATTTCTTAATGATAACTTGGCCTATTCTCCCATGTCTTATCTCTTGTTATATTGATGCATGATATGTTGTAGATTAGATATAGATTAATACATCTACTTGCTTGGAAGTTTTGGTCCTTCTTCTTGTTTAACAAGTTCAAGCCTCGAAGATCAAACTTGGAACTAAAGCTAGGACAACCTACAAGTTGGAGGTAAGTTTTACTTCTTCATTTCTTCTTCCATGTTCAATAGCTTATGTATGGTGCTAGATCTAGGAGAATAGATCACCATTTGTTTTGTTTCTGTCATGGATTAAGTATCTAGGGTCTTAGTTATGTCCACGAGAGAGTTTAACTATTTGTAGGAAGAATTCTCTACCACACTTCCCCAAGCCCCAGCAAAAAAATATATTCTCAATCTCGATACTTACCGCCATGGCAAATCAGACTTTCCAATTCTGATTTTCAAGATTGGAGGAACAAGTAGACTATGGACAGTTTACATTTTGATGGTGCATCCAAAATAAATCCTGGAGCAGCAGGAGCAAGGGGGGTTCTGTGGTCTATCGGAGGATTGCCGAGAATAAGATACAGATGGGGATTGGGAATATGCTCAAACAACTTAGCATAAGCTTTAGCTCTGGTAAAAGGATGTCAGATTTCCAAAGAACAAAGAATTGAAAGATTACAGGTGTTTGGGGATTCTCTTGTAATCATCAAAGCTCTCAACTCGGATACAGATTTCAACAATTTAGCGCTAAAACGGATTGTCCACCGAATTCAATAAATTGCAAACACATTCATCCAATTCAAAGCATTCCATATTATGAGAAATCTAAACCATGAAGCAAATTTGGAAGTAGAGGCTGGAACTAGTCTTAAGTCCGAGAAAATTGAATTCTCCAATAATGAAATTAGCCACCACCACATCCCCTGAGCGATTATGCAGCGAATGAAGGATATGAAGCGATCGATTCAAATTTGCAGACTATGATTGAAGGAGTCGATCAATTAAAAATAATGCAGCAAAGGTTTCAAGACCCTTTGGCATGGTGGAGGACATATGGCAATAGAGGATACCAAGCTAACTCGCAGGCTTATGAACACTTAGAGGGAATCTGGCAATTTGTAGTGAGACACTGAGCTAACACGCAATTGATCCAAGGATTAATTCAACTTCAATTCTGAAAATGAAGCTGCAAACTTCTAATCAAATGCAATGAGTGTAAACGCAGACAATATAATTCATAAGCTCGATGGAAGATCAACAATTGGACGTTGAAAGTGAATCCAATCAGTGAGAGAAATCGTAGTCAACATAATTCATAAGAGAAAACGCAGTCAGCAGAAAGCAATATGGTAACTAATTCGATGGAAGATTAACAATTTGGATTTTGAAAGTGAATTCAATCAATGACAGAATTTTAGTTCTTAAAGAAAAATGTAGCTCGAAATTATGGATATTGTAATTAGCCGGATTTGGCTTCAACCACGACTAAGCATTTTTTTATTTTTTAATATTAATTATCCGTTTTAGTTAAAAAAAATATAATTATATATTACAAATAACATTTTTTTTTGTGGTTCACAGAACACCCTCTTTTTTTTGGTGCCCTGCTATGTCCACGTTAACCTCCTCGGTGTCCGGAGACATAGGAAGGGTGGTTAATTGGATAATAGAGCTCCTAAAGAGCTCAACGGCTCACTTAAGAACAAGTGTCACTGGCGGGACTTGAACCTAGGTGGAGTGGATAACAATCTGATAACTCAACCACTCGAGCTAAACCCAATTGACACAAATAACACACACACACACACACACACATATATATATATAAATAAACAAGCAAATAACAATAATATCAATGCACTAGATCATTTTACCTATAAATCTTACTCTTGCAGGTAAACCACAAGGCAATAACAACTTCTAATTTTATTATTAATATGCAAAACTTCTTACATTGCTTTTGCATACATAATGCATGGATTCACCCCCCCTTTCATATATACATCACTTTTACAAATCTCATCCTTAAAGGTCGTGTACGACCGTGATGGTGATCGTACTCCCGTTGATTACGTCATGTCCAACATTAAGCCTCCTCGGGCCATGGGTTTGGTATCCAGGTGGCGCAGTCGACAATGCTCATTGGGCTATTTGGAGAGTCTTATTTTGTATAATTTATTAAATATATGTTAGAAAAATATAAAAATAAACAAGCAAATAACAATAATAGCAATGCACTAGATCATTTTACCTAGAAATCTTGCTCTTGCAGGTAAACCACAAGGCAATAACAACTTCTAATTTTATTATTACTCTGCAAAAATTCTTACATTGATTTTGCATACATAATGCATGGAGTCACCCCCCTTTCATATATACATCGCTTTCACATATATAATACATTGGTCACAAATTGGGCTAGTTATATGTATAATATACTAATATCTTCATATATGTGCAATTTTTTTAAAGATCTATGTCAAACAACATCGTCATGAAATTGGGTCGGGTATCAACATTATATAACATCGATTTGAATACTAAAGCATGATGGGCACATTCGTGTTGGATAATGAAAAATTGAATTCAACCTTAAAAATCCTAATCATGAACATGATAAAGCACACTAAAATGACCACTAAAACTCAATTTATACATTAAGTAAGAAATACTACTAATTTGTATCCACGTAGTTGTTGTCTAGTCACATTTGTTTATTTATTGACTAAATTAGTAGTTCATGTTAGTCATTTTTAGTTGTGTCACTAAAAATTGCTCAAATTTGGTAGTGTTTAGCTAATAAAAAGTGTCATGACTAACGTTTTTGGTCACTTAGTCACTAATTAGCCATTTTGTACTAGTGAAATTTAGGAGGTCAATGATGTCATTTGTCTCTTCTAATAATAATGATACCAAGATGCAATTTTTTGATCTTATACTACCAATGAGGCTAAATTTTCCTTTCAAGGTCATTACTAGACACCCTAGAAGGCCTGGTGTACCAACACATTCATAGTTCCAATCTGGGAGGGATTTTTTTAGTGAAAAAGAGCACCTTTGCTCCAAGATCATGGATTCATGCAAGAAAAAAAGAATATTAGGCTTGTGAACAAAAATGAGACATTCAAGGGATAACATCCTGGGGGTGGATCCTAGACCCCTATTATTGATGGTCAATTCATTTTGAAACCTCCCAAGGGGCTTCCAATGATCTAAGCATTCTAGTAATAGTTTGTTGTGTTCCCTATTGTACTTCAATATTAGCTTGGGATATAGCTTTGGTAGTATTCAAAATATGCCCAATCTTTTTATTTTCAAATGCACCATAATGAATCATTTCCGATCCTCTTATAGAAGTGAGTGATGAAGTGTTTTGAAGGGGCTTTGCTTTAGACCGAGTGTAGTATCTATGCCTTGAGCACCTAGATGTCGAGAAAGAGGATGTATCTGAGTGGTAGGGGGTTGTGAAGTCGTCGTGAATATCAAGAGGGTCAACTCCCTCTTTGTTAATCTGTACGTGAATGGGAGAGGAATCAGTGGTTGTAGGCATGGGAGATGTGGGATGGAAGGAGGTTATTTTGGGGAAGACAAGATAGTGAGGTGGGGAGGAGAATTTAAGGGGGAGGGGGGAGGTTTAGAAATGTCAAGGAGAATATATGCAAGAGTAACCAATTCCAAAATTAGTGCATTTTAGGTGGGTGACTCCTTCCGTCTCTTCAAAGATCTATAGAATTCTTCCAATGAGCTTGATCTAAGAGAGAATGGGAGAGAAGAGGGAGTACTAGATGAGATGAGGGATTTTCCCTTTGCCTAAGATGAAACGATAGGGGTATCATAAGGAAGAGAAAGTATGCCTTACCAGTAATGCACTCCTCCTCTTCAAGCTCCTCCAGTCTTTTGCCTACCACGACCCTTTGTAGGCAAATATATTAAAGTTGTCCAATTTCCTAGCAGTAATGATATCGAAAATGGATGTTGATGAAATCCATACGCTACGAATGAGTGATATTGTTGTAATTCAACCCAATACCTTCTGGAAGTCCTTCATTGAGTTCCCTTTCCACTCAAATCTTTGCAACCAAGAGATTGTCCATTTCCAATGTTTGGTCATCTATTTTGATGTGCTTACCAATGGTATCCCCAATTTATTTTAGAATCCATGGAGGTTAGAATTCTTAAGGAAGATTTGAAATCTTAGTCCGAAACAAGATCACTACGATAAGTTTCTTCGTTGGATCAAAGCTCAAGATCCAATCATGAATGTACAAACAAGTTGTATTGTGGAAATGAGGACCTGCTTCCTTAATCTTATCTCGACCCCTCTAATTTTTGAACAAAAAAGGGATAAAATATTTGGAACAGAAATGTAGCTTGGGAGCATAACTTATGAGTTTGGCCATTTAGCTCCCACCCAACCTTTGAGATTTTTTTTTGACATATTCCCTCCCCCACTGAACTTTCTTGTAAACGTATGCTATGGGTATCGAAGGATAGTTTTGCTTACCTCTAGTTCTAGTACCTCTAGGTTTATGGTGCTAGTCCACAATTTAATGCATTTTAATTTTTTGTGTTGTGTAAGAGGGATTTTTGAATCTTTCTCACCACCCAATTTCGTTCGATTTGAGCAAGTGGTTGCAAAGGGAGAATCCTAGTTGGGCAATGCATTAACCAAGTCTTTAGGGAGGAATTCTAGGAGGGTCCGAGCGAGAGTATGATGAGCTTTGGTGTTGGATGATTCAACATTACTAACCCCTGAGCGATTAGGTATTTGCATGGCATAGTCCTCAAAACCCTAAATTGGTTGATGCTCGTTTAAATGAGGGAGGGTTAGGTAGAAAGGTTGTGCAATCATTGCCATTAGTGGTAATCAGAGGATGTGATAGATCTACTATGTAAGGGGTGTCAGAGGTAAAAGGAAAAGGACCACAAGATGACATGATAGGCAGGGTTGAGGCAGGATTGCATGCCATTTCCAATGATTTCACCATGATATCTTATAATGGGAATATTAGATAGGAGGTCTACCACGATCAAATTCCATGCTAGATCTGTCTCAAGCTCCCACCATACACTACAATGATCACATGTTCCATAATCCCTCGAATGTCCTCCCAGTTAGTACCCATGGCTATAGAATCTGATCCATGTGGATATCAGTGGCGGCCCACCTCTTCCTACTGGCTCAAAACAGTCTTCTGGCAATTTTGGCAAATTACTATTTTTAGCATTTTTTCGGCTCTTAAACTTCCGGAGCCGTTTTGAGGCCCTAAACGATGTTTTTTCGGCATCGAATGGTCGAGTAAATATGAGTACTCCGCGTCTACCCCTTTCACGTGTTGGAATCGATATTTGCAACCCTTTTTGTAATCATTGAATAGATCTTTCCAATGAGCTATTGTGTGCCCCAAATGGATATCATCAACAAAAGTTACGACCCCGGGAAGTTGATGTACTAACTTACCCAAACGGGGCCCACATGAATTTTGGCGCTTCATCTCCTAGGGTTAGGTTTTTGGATGTTTGGGATTCTTTCCCTCGTGCTTATGATAAATAGGCCCTTTCGGCCTCTCTTTGTATTCATCTTGGCATGAATGAGCATAACGGCCACATCTCTTCTCAGAGATAGCTACCACCATTCTAGCTATTGTATTTTACAGTCTGTTCTATTTCCGCTATTTAATAGAATATGTGTTTATTGTATCACTGTGTCATTTGCAATATATATCTGTATTTGATCTGCAAATGCTCTTTTATTTCATTCCCACATAAATCCGGATCATAATCTCAACAAAAAGGTTATAGGGGATCAAAGTTTGAGCAATCTGTCTTAGCTTTTTGTATAGATTTTATAGACATATGTAATTTTCTGATTTTCGTTGTCTTCTACTAGACATTGTGATTTTCAACTATGTTTATGCTTGTGATATATGAAACTCTAATGTTCTATGTATATTCATGGAATGTGGAATACAAGTGCTATTAATTACATATATGTCTTATCATCTCAACATAGGATTTTGTATATCTTAGTCATTTTTAAAAAGACAAATGATTTCTCTTTGTTCTAGTATTCAACAAGGAGGGCTTGTTCTAGCATTCAATGAAAATGGATTCTCTTTTTGCATCTTGAAAAATCAAGAGGATCAAAGTTATCATTTGAAAGGGTTTTGGCACATGTTGATGATTTTCTAAGTTATAGCTATATTTTTTAGATTTGCTACCAGTTTATGGCATCTCTACTATGATTTTATGTTCTTATTTCAAATTCTATGTTCTTCACATATCGACTTAGAATTTGTTTTTGAGATAGTGACTTATCGCTATGTTGTAGCCTAAACATTTGACGATTTCGCCCGTTCTCGATGGCATTTCCAGCATGAATCCGATAAAAAAATTGAGATTTTGAATAACAATGTTTAAATTTGCTTAAGTTGGGTGCCTTTGGGTATATGAGAGCACTAAAGCCATTTATGCATTCATAAACATAACTTAAACAACATAGACTCGAGAATTAAAAAAAAAAAATTCATCAAATTCCAGTGAAAATCTTATGGAGGAGCAAAATCATTAAATGTTTAAACTCTTATTACTACAAGTTCATAACATTGGGTTGTGATTTTAGGTACTTAATTAAAAATTCTGGTCAAATTTGAAACCTAGTTCCCCTTAAATATTGATATGATTGTGCATAATCTATATTTACAATTGAAATTATGCAACAATTTTGATGCATGTAAACTAAAAATCATCAAATTCCAGTGACAAACTTATGGAGGAGCAAAATCGTCAAATGTTTAAACTCTTATTACTACAAGTTCATAACATTGGGTTGTGATTTTAGGTACTTAATTAAAAATTCTGGTCAAATTTGAAACCTAGTTCCCCTTAAATATTGATATGATAGTGCATAATCTATATTTACAATTGAAATTATGCAACAATTTTGATGCATGTAAACTAAATTTTCCTTATAAGAATTCAAATTAAAAGGCAAAGATCTCGTGCTCCACACCTCCCCCGCGGGAATCGAAACTCCATCAGACCCCAACAATGCCCCTGCGCGGTTGCACCCCCACCCCTCTATCTGGTATTGCATATTTTCAACTTGATTACGCCGTAGGCGTTTCACCACGGAGGTCCATAAACTCCACATCGGCTAGATTTCTCTCTCATGGAACGAATGGAATCCTGCCACATGGAGGTTTCTCTCGGTCCGTTGGATCAACTGCTCGCGAGCCGACCGTCGATTTAGTCTTCTCCGGGTTTTTCTTGGTTTTGCCTGATTCCCTCTGGCAGCTTGGTCTAGCTTCGAGGTTTTTTGTTAGCCACATTGATGCTCGACTAGAGAGCCACGGACCTATCGCCATGATTTCCTATGATGTAGGCCTGCACACCCTGCGCGTTCACGTCCAGAAAACCTCCAGACTTGCCCGTCGTTGCGGAAAAGATACACGGACTTGCCTGCCGTTGCGGAAAAGATACGTGGACTTTCTCGCCTTTGCGAAAACATGAAACGGAAGGGAGGGGAATTGACGACCAAATGGTTCCGCCGTTGTGGGAAAGATACTCGGGCTTGCCCGCCGTTGCGGGAAAGATACGTGGGCTTTCCCACCTTTGCGGAAAGAGAACCCAAGTTTGCCCGCCATGGATAGGCGCGAAAGCGTAAGCCGGGAAATTTAGCCAAATGGTTCTGCCGTTGTGGAAAAGATACTCGGACTTGCCCTCCTTTGCAGAAAGAGAATTCAATTTTTCCCGCCATGGAGAGGCGCGAAAGCGTAAAGCGGGAAATTTAGCTGAGTTTTATCCGCTTTTGTGGAAAAGATAAGCGATTTTTTTTCGAGCCTACGGGCGATTTTACCTAACTGAAGCGAAACAATTAATCATAGAAGAAGGAAAGGTTCATTTGTGGAAAGATAATTCAAGTTTACCCGCCGTGGACAGGCACGAAAGCGTAAAGCGGAAAATTTAGCCGAGTTTTATCCGCTTTTGTGGAAAAGATAAGCGAATTTTTCCGAGCCTGTGGGCGATTTTACGTAACTTAATCGAAACAATTTATCAGAGAAGAAGGAAAGTTTCATCTGCCCTTTTGTGGAAGAGTTGATCGAATATGTCCGCCTTTGTGGAAAAAATAGGCGAGTTCCTCCGGGCATGTGATTCGATCCGGCGACCGAATGAACAAACCCCCCCTGCACATAAAAATGCAGTTTTGTTTTGGTTTTCTGAGATGGGCCTCTGCATTGCTTCGATTGAATCATCCATCTCCCGTAGATCAAATACTTTTTCTATGTATTTAGTTTTCAAAAATAATCATATTCCCAGTGTAAAGCTTCGATCCATCTCTGCATGGCAAAAGCTTACTAGGTATAAATTTTCTTTTTCTAAACTTGAGCATTCAATTACGGATTGGACATGGAACAACCTTCTATAAGGTTTCCCACATCAACATTTATTTCCTTGGGTTTAATCCATCACGAAGTTATGAATATCGCTTGAGTCGTACAGATCTTTTCCTATTGACGCAGACCAAAAGTTGACAGATTGGACCTGCTGTACATTGTATCTTCTGCAAATACAAGAACAGATTTCAATGCAAGAATGCTTAAATGTGCTCAGACACCAATGCACCACCGCCTTTCCTCGTAATCCTTTATAAAATTCAATGGGTCAAGCCTCTGTGATTGTATTGTTGTTTGCTACTGTTATTGTGACATCAGCTCACTTATTCGAATCCCCATCAATTTACGAAGCAACGGTCCTCTTCAGGAGGCAAAGCTTTTTGTTTTCTATTCAAAATCAAGGTTTTCCTCTCAAACCAAACTCATATTTTTTGTTATAACAACCAAGAAGGTACTTTTTTTTTTTTTTTTGGAAGGTATAGGATGTTACTCGTTCACTTGTATGTTCAACTTTTAAATTTAGAATTTAATCATGTATGTGATTTGTTTACTAGCTTCACATGCAACCGTGCTTGATTGATATATATTCAATTCCTTGTGTTTACCAATATATGTTTCTACTAACTTGGGCAAATATACTTGTACTACAATACATTTTGTCTCCTACAAAAGTTGCCACTTTTGAAAAGTTGATCTTTTATTTCTCAGAATTTTCTTGTTTCCTGGTTCTGCAATAACCTATTCGTGCTACTCACCCCCTGTTGAAATTCCTTGTTGGTTCTGTTCCTTTTGTCCTGTTTGCTTCAAATTTATTTTTCACATCTTTTGTTCTGCACCACATATTATTTTTACCAAGATACTCTTTACTCGTTCCAACTTCATTTAAACCTGCTTCTTATAACTTTCTATCATCTGGATCAAGTTGTTTTCCCACATTTGCAGCTTTACCGAGATAAAAAAAACCATATATGCAGTAGCTTTATATTTGATGCAACAACCACAAGTGCTTGAACTTCTATTGAGCTGCCACTACAACAGAGTCAAAAGGTGTTGTAGTTCCTATGCACACACCCAGATTGTTCTTAGTTTCTTCAACTATGCATATTTTTTTTTCTTTCATTCTGCATTCTCAAATCATAAATATGAATATCAGATTAGATACCTACACTGCACATTAGAACATGTTTCCAAGCAGAGCATATTTTGTAACACAATATAGAATATATAAAATACATCAATTGTACATTGTTACCAGCTTACTAACAAGGCCTAGGTTCCAAGCAAAGAGCATCAAGTATTGCTCCCAAGTCACTACTCAACTGTTACTCATATGTTTCAAAACTACAAGGCCCCAAGATATATCACAAAACAAGACCTAGAAAGATATCTAGATATAACAGCTGCCACCTTTCTATGGAAGCAGCTACCCTTCCATTTCAAGAGTGTTTACTTTCATGTTCCCCACTGTTAGTTAACTTGCCATCTTGTAAAAAAAATTGCCTTAGTGCGATACATGACCACTAAAGATTGTTCCTATCAGTCAAAGATCCTAAAAGGATCCATCTATTTCCATCAAGCAATGAAGGATACCACTACAACCAAATTAAATACGAGGTTGATTGCCTTGCCATCAAAGTCAATTGTTCTGATTTTCTGTTCACCATACCAAGTATTCTATGTAAACTCTGTAACTCTATTTTCAAAAGATATTTGTTCTAAGAATGAAAAAGGCATTTCAAAGCACAGGTTTCCGCTTCATTGATTCACAAGAGATGTGTTTGCTACATATGTATACCCTGTTTCATTTTCAGCAGATTCGTTCCAAGTTTGGTTAAAGTGCGATACTGTTAGAACAAATTGTCATAGATTTTTATATGAGAATTCCCAAGACTGTAATTCACATTCTACACCATCAAACTGATATTTCTATCTATTGTGCCCTTTTTCTTATGTTCTTAAACTGCTAACTTGAACCCAACACCTTTTCTTCTTCTTTTTACATGCCAACTACTCTTCTAACCTTCTACCAAATCTTAAGTCTTTCAATAATGTACAGTTTAAGTTTCAGAATTAACTCAATAATCTATGATGTTGTTTCTACTTGTTTCCTTATTACTCGAATAGAAACATTCATTGCTGATAGCAATCTTTCCCTTTTCCAGGTTGCTTTTGTAGTGCAACTATTTTCAGTACACTGGTATGGAGACTCTATCAACTGAAAACGCTATTTCACTTTTGATGAATGGTGTTGTTGACCTCTTCCCGCTTGTACAAGTTGTTGCTCTCAAACAAGTCAACTCTCTTCACTCAACAACTGCCCACTTCCGAATTTGTATCTCTGATGGAATTCATTGCCACAATACATTACTTCCAACTAGCTACAACAGTGCTGTGGAAAACCACCAACTCCAACCAGGTTCAATCATCAAAGTCATCAAATGTACATGCAACAAATTGCACAATACCATGTATGATTTGATTTCTACCTCTTGTTTTAACTTGTTTTAGGTTGCACTCCCAATCAATCTACAGTTTTTTAAATTATACTTACTTAGCTTAATGCTTATTGCCAGGATTGTCGCATTGGACACATTTGAAATTGTCACTTCGGAAGCAGCAATAGTCGGAGACCCATCACCTTTCAACTTTACCCCCAGCTTTACCTCCCCTAGCAGTTCATCTGTTCCAGAAATGAACACCATTGATCCCCAAAACCCTTCACTTGACATGCCTTGCTCGCAAAACGCAACCACAAACCCTATTTCACCTTCTCTTCAATTCACATCGCTCAACCCTTCCAACAAAAGTTGGTCGATTCAAGGTCGCGTTACTGCAAAGACTAGTATGACAACCTACACCAATCAAAAAGGGCCTGGTCAACTCTTTGGCTTTGACCTTGTTAGTGCTATCAAAGATGAGATTCATATCTATGCTTTCAATGAACTAGCCACCTCATTATATGAAAAAATACAAGTTGGCATAGTCTACACTATCTCAAATGGCACAGTTAAAGTAGTCAACCCAACATACAACCATTTGACAATTTCTTTTGAGGTTTTTCTTACTCCCTCCTCAACCATTGAACCATGTTTGGAAGAGTACCCATTAATCCCTTTTCATTGCTTCCACTTTAAATCTATCCATGACATCAAAACTACACCTATCAATTCCATGGTTGACCTTGTTGGAATTGTGATTTCCTTTTCCCCTGCATCAACTATACGCAAAAGGGATGGCTCTGAAACCATTCGCCGAACAATTGGATTGAGGGACATGTCGGGGTATAGCATAGACGTAACACTTTGGAATGATCACTGCACAATCGAGGTTTCCCACTTTGGAAGCCTTCGAGGTTTGCCTACTCCCCCTATCCTTGCAATTAAAGGTGGCCGTGTTACAGACTTCAATAGAAAAACCATTGGCACCCTCTCGAACACCAACCTCATTATAAACCCAAATATTGAAGAAGCTCATCTTCTCCAAACATGGTTTAATGGCAATGGCTTTCGTTCAGCCTTGCCATCTTTGAGCAGAAAATCAACCTCACCTTCTTCTAGCTCTTGCAAACGCATTTCCATCTCTGCGCTTCAATCTCTACAACCCTCTGAAAAAACAACTTGGTATTCACTTATTGCTACAATCAACCATATTAACATCGATGACTTCTATTTCCTTGCATGTCCTCTATTTGTCAATGGAATACAATGCATGAAAAAAATTTCCCACAAAGTTGGTAATGTATGGCATTGTGCAAAATGTGATGGGGAGTTTATAGAATGTGCTTATCGATACATACTAAAACTTGATCTACTTGATCCCATTGGACAAATGTACGGTGTCATAGCTTTCAATGATTTTGCGCAACAACTCATGGGCATATCTGAACAGGATTTATGCCTTCTCTCAAGTGATCCAACATCTATGTCAGAAATTGTTCAACATGTTTGTGCTCGCAAATACCTTCTAACCTTATCGGTGAAGAGAGAGAATTTTAATTCAAATGCTCGCTTGAAGGTGCTTCTTGTTATGTCTGAAGACGCTTCATCGTCATCATCACCTGTTGCTTCAGTTGATCCAAACAAAGCTATTGTGCTTAATACACGCTCAATTGTTCGCAGGCTTTGAACACTACCTTTGATAATCCTTTGTCACACAATTTTGTGCAATTCAAATGTAGCTTTTTTCTCTTCCTGCTTGATACTTATCCACTACATACTTTTTGTATAGACAATGCTATGTAATTAATACTTGTAACCATCAATGAGCAGCCTTCAATATTACATAATTTAGTTTTGTTGTAACATTTTGTCAAATTACATATTCATTGCAACTTATCTTGCCACTTTCAAATTTATACTTTTAATAAAGATTACTTTGTCAACTTTATACTTCTTTGTTTATAAACAAATTTTTACTTAAAATGAACATTGTTTAACTACTACTTGTAACCATAAATCAACAATTTTAAATATTATATGATTTACTTTTGTTGTAACATTTTGTCAGAGTACATATTCATTGGAACCTATCTTTCCAATTTCACATTTATACTTAAAATGATGCTAACTTTGTCAACTTTATACTTCTTGCAATAACTTGGCATATATTATCCATGCTCCATTTATCTTTTACACTCTATCTTTGTTTAGTTATTCAATTATTCAATATATACTATGTTTGTCTTGCAACAAAGGCACAATAAAGTTGATAACCACCAAACAATTTTTTTTGTAGCCATGTCAACCAATGATGTCAATGATCAAATCAATGCATGTAGAAGAATTGTTTATGCTGAAAAGAAAAAACAAAACAACAAACGTCAACGCCTTCTATATAGAGTTGCTCGCCAATTTGTTCACATCCCTTCTCCTTTTCACGTTGTTCAAGCTTCCTTACCACCCTCAACACCATGCACAACCACCCCAACACATCCAACAAATATCCACCTAGATAGTGCGCAACATCAATTCTGTAAAAGGGTTGACAAATTATCTAGCATGGATGTATGCTCTATATGCATGGAGTCTTATTGTGGAATTAAAACAAAGCACTCTTCTAGTGCATCTGCATGCTCTCGTTGTATTGCAGAAAAAAAATGTTCATCGCTACTCCTTAGCAAACAACATGGACCTAGGGATACAACCAACTTTGCTAGCTATCCTTACTCAAGTTGAAGAAATGTTCATTTCTCGTGTTAACCCAATTTTACAGGTCACTCATGCTTGTGGGGGTCAATATACATATTCTGGACACACTATTAGCTTCCCGCAAAACATTTCAAGCATTGCCAATTTCCTCCCTCGCTTAATCTCAGACATTGACATCCTAATTGTTTGTAAATCCAATCCTAACAAGAAGCCTTATGAATTCTTTGTCAGCCAAACACGTGTTCTTGCTGCTCTTGAATACAAGCTTTCAAATGACCCCTACTACAAGGATGTTCAAGTTAACTCAATTGCATTGTCTTGTTTTCCTCTTGAACCAACTAACATTTCCTCCCTACTTAGGAATGTCAGAGCCGAAGAAACCCCACTTGTTGCCAATGCCTCAAATGCTGCTATTCAATCACTCGCCTTCCTTGAACCCCATGAAGAACAATCCTCCTCATTTATATCTACACAAACAAATTGTAGAAATGAGGTTGATGAAATCAAATGCTTCTTAAGCACAAGCAATGCACCCACTCCACCTTGCATTGACTAGCCCCCAATAGATACTTCCCCTATCAATGAATACAACACAATTGGCCTCCTCTCAATGGCCTTCCCAACCTTGTTTCCCATTGGAGTTGCAATGCTTAAACAACCACACATTCAAGACGTTGGTATCGACGATTATGCACTACACCTACTTCGATACCACGACAATAGATTCGGCCAACATCCTCATTTTCGTTATTACATATATCACATCATGATGCGCCACCGTAGCCATGCTACTGCTTCCGTGTTTGTAAAACGTAACATTGAAGATACGTTGCCTCCGACAGTCGCAGAACTTCAACAGCAATTACAAGTTGTGCCCAATGCTAAAATAGCTGAGCAGGTCATGCGTTTTGGCTCCACCATCCGCGGGACGCGCTCATACTGGAACAAAAGCAGAGGTGAACTAACTGACATGATCGCACAACAAGGGACACCAACATTCTTCTTCACACTCAGCGCAACTGACACAAAGTGGCCAGACTTGCACTCTTTGATGCCTGGACAAGCTCCAGTTAATTCACATCAACAATACCAATGGAGAATTCGCAACCTTATATCCAATCCACACATTGCATCTCAATACATGGACAAACGATTCAAAATATTCCTAGAAGAAGTTCTTCAAAAAGGCCTTTCTACAAAAGACTATTGGTGCAGGTTGATAACAAACCATAGTCTGATGGATTTTCAATATATTCAAAACCTCAAATATTTGTTCCTAACACTTGTATTTTCCATGCAGGTATGAATGGCAACATAGGGGATCAACACATATACATGGCTTCCTATGGTTGGACAATGCACCAAATATGGACACGTTAGATTAGGAAAATGTTGCAAAGGTTGAAGATGCAAAACAATACTTTGACAAGTTTGTTACAACATGGAATCCTCGCGTCAACCATTGCCAAACGCCATATTTGCAAGCCTCTGCTATAAATGATCCATGCGCCATTGCATCAGACTCCATACTTGCAACCAATCACCTCAATGACTATGAAGAACTTGTTAATTGTGTCCAAAGGCACACAAAATGTTCTGAATCTTCTTACCTCCGCAAAAAAGGATCATCTCTTCAATGTTGTTACGGATTTCCATTTGAGCTACAACCTACCTCTTCATTATTCATTGATGCAAATGGGCGAAAAACATACAACCCTGCAAGGAACAATTCCCTCCTAAATATTCACAACCCTGCCATGCTCTCAATTTGGCGAGCTAATGTTGATTTCCAACTGTTCTCTCTAGACATGCTGTACTCAAATATATTTCAAAATATGCAGCAAAGGCAGAGCCGAAATCAGAAAGCTACCATGCACTTCTTTATCATCTTGCACATGCAAGTCCACATGATGCACCAATCCTTCAACCAATAAGACACTTCCTATCTGAAACTGTTGCAGATCAAGACATTGGCGCACAAGAGACTTGCCACATGCTCCAAAAGCTCCCTCTTTGTCTTTGCAGCCGTTCCTTTTTATCCTTGAACATTAGACAAAGTGTTTTCCGACGTATTTCCAATGACTCTCTCGAAACCCCACCAACACCAACCTTCATTTTTGCATACATGCAACGACCCACTGCACTCGAACATCTTACCCTTCTTGAAGCTGCACGTTCTTGGTCATACTCGTCTCGTAGAAAGCATTCCCAATGGAAACCAAACATCCCTGCCAAAATTGTTCGTGTCTTTCCTCGCTTCACTACCATTCCACCCTTTACTACAGATTCCTTTGTTTCCTTTTGTTGGAGTGAGCTCCTCTTATACAAACCATTTCGCAACCTCCACAATGACATTGATTCCACAGAATTGGCCATAACTTCTAATTGGCTTCGCATTAAAGACACATACACTGCATGGCCTGTTGATCGTTTTCTAGAAACCCCCAACACACCTCCCTCTGATGATTCTACTTCTGCTTCCAACCACATTCCCTTAGTGCTTACCATGGATGAATGGGAACTCCTTTCTCAACTTCGCCCTGGAAACAACCTCTTTGTTGATGACCTTGACATGCTTGGCCATCGTGACTTTGATAAAGAACATAATTGGTCTAAAAACCATATTCCCTCACACATGCATGCAACAACCATATCATTCATTGATCATGCGCGATTGTCCTCCCAAATACCCCAAGACAACTTCTCAACTTTGTGTTCTTCTGCTTCTTTGTCTCCCACACAACGCATGGCCTTTGACCTTATCCTTGCACACTCCACAAACGCTACAAATCTCCCCTCACTCAAAATGGTTATTCAAGGAACAACAGGAACATGAAAGTCTTTTTTGATTTCTTACCTTCGATCCGCACTCCAACATCTCGCGAGCAACAACCCTTCCCCCTTACTCCTCCTTGCTCCCACTGGTATTGCTGCCTTTAACATAAATGCGCTGACAATACACGCTGCCCTTCGCATACACATTGTTGACATGCATCCTCTTGAAGGCCAGTCCCTTTCAACTTTCCAAGAACAATTGCGCCATATCCGATACATCATCATTGACGAAATGAGTTTTGTTGGCCCAAAAATGCTATTCCAAATTGACTCTCATTTACGTCAAGCCTTCCCTTCGCAATGTACAACCCCCTTTGGTGGTTGCTCCATCATCTTCCTTTGTGATTTTGGACAACTACCCCCTGTAAAGGACATCCCCATGTATGCTGGCACATCTCAAGGCAATGCTCTTTGGCGCACATTTGACACTTTTGTCACTCTTTCAACCATCTTTCGACAACAAGGCAACAACCCTTCTCAAGTTTCCTTCCGTCAACTCCTATTCAATCTCCGAAATGCAACACCAACTCTTGAAGATTGGGCCCTCCTCATGTCAAGGACAACGTCATCCCTTTCACATGAAGAGAATAATGCATTTGACAGTTCCACTCATTTGTATGCAACTAATAGCTCTGTTGAGTTGCACAACAAGCAAATGCTGAAAGACCTAAACATGCCAATTGCACATTGCTTTGCAAAGCAAAAGAAACAACATGTGCAAACCTCAATAGATGATGAACTACTTCCATTGAAGGTTCTACTAGCAATTGGTCAAGAAGTCATGTTGACATCCAACTTGTGTGTATCTGCAGGACTTGTAAACGGCTCAGTTGGGAAAGTTATTGCAATTGTCTACAACTCCAATGATCAACCTCCTAGATTACCATCTTATGTTGTGATCGACTTTCTACACTACAAAGGACCCCCGTGGGATTCTTCCAATCCAAATTATGTCCCCATCCCTCCTATCACAAGGGGTACATGGAGGCAAGTACCACTTCGAATGGCATGGGGTTCGACAATCCATAAAGCACAAGGGATGACTTTGCAAAATGCAACAATAGACATTGGCAACATTGACTGCCAAGGCCTTACATTCACTGCAATATCAAGAGTTAAATCTTTGTCGGGGCTTCGCATATGTCCACCTTTTTCCTTTTGTAGGTATTCACAGATGAAAGATATTCCATATGTGCACCGCATAATACAAGAAGAGACTTTGCTTTTTTCCAAGTCTTTGTAGCCACATAATTCATAAAGTTGCATCCTACTCCTTTGCTTAAGACAAGCTGCAATAGGGTTTATGGTTACGTTTTGCGAGCAATGCATAACAAGTGAAGGGTTTTGGGGATCAATGGTGTTCATTTCTGGAACAAATGAACTGCTAGGGGAGGTCAAGCTGGGGGTAAAGTTGAAAGGTGATGGGTCTCCGACTATTGCTGCTTCCGAAGTGACAATTTCAAATGTGTCCAATGCGACAATCCTAGCAAAACGCATTAAGCTAGGTAAGTATAGGTAAAAGAACTGTAGATTGATTGGGAGTACAATCTAAAACAAGTTAAAACAAGAGGTAGAAATCAAATCATACATGGTATTGTGCAATATGTTGCATGTACATTTAATCACTTTGATGATTGAACCTGCTTGGAGTAGTTGGCATGTAAAAAGAAGAAAAAAAGGTATTGGGTTCAAGTTAGCAGTTTAAGAACATAAGAAAAAGGGCACAATAGATAGAAATATCAGTTTGATGGTGTAGAATGTGAATTACAGTCTTGGGAATTCTCATATAAAAATCTATGACAATTTGTTCTAACAGTATCACACTTTAACCGAACTTGGAACGAATTTGCTGAAAATCAAACAGGGTATGCATATGTAGCAAACACATCTCTTGTGAATCAATGAAGCGGAAACCTGTGCTTTGAAATGCCTTTTTCATTCTTAGAACAAATATCTTTTGAAAATAGAGTTACAGAGTTTACATAGAATACTTGGTATGGTGAACAGAAAATCAGAACAATTGACTTTGATGGAAAGCCAATCAACCTTGTATTTAATTTGGCTGTACTGGTATCCTTCATTGCTTGATGGAAATAGATGGATCCTTTTAGGATCTTTGACTGATAGGAACAATCTCCAGTGGTCATGTATCGCACTAAGGCAGTTTTTTTTTACAAGATGGCAAGTCAACTGACAGTGCGGAACATGAAAGTAAGCACTCTTGAAATGGAAGGGTAGCTGCTTCCATAGAAAGGTGGCAGTTGTTATAGCTAGATATCTTTCTAGGTCTTGTTTTGTGATATATCTTGGGAACTTGTAATTTTGAAACAGATGACTAACAATTGAGTAGTGACTTGGGAGCAATACTTGATGCTCTTTGCTTGGAACCTCGGCCTTGTTAGTAAGCTGGTAACAATGTACAATTGATGTATATTCTATATTGTGTTACAAAATATGCTCTGTTTCAAAACATGTTCTAATGTGCAGTGTAGGTACCCAATCTGATATTCATATTTATGATTTGAGAATGCAGAATGAAAGAAAAAAACATATGCATAATTGAAGAAACTAAGAACAATCTGGGTGTGTGCATAGGAACTACAACACCTTTTGACTATGTTGTAGTGGCAGCTCAATAGAAGTTCAAGCACCTGTGGTTGTTGCAGCAAATATAAAGCTAATGCATATATGGTTTTTTTTTCATCTCGGTAAAGCTGCAAATGTGGGAAAACAACTTGATCCAGATGATAGAAAGTTATAAGAAGCAGGTTTAAATGAAGTTGGAACGAGTAAAGAGTATCTTGGTAAAAATAATATGTGGTGTAGAACAGAAGATGTGAAAAATAAATTTGAAGCAAATAGGACAAAAGGAACAGAACCAACAAGGAATTTCAACAGGGGATCAGTAGCACGAATAGGTTATTGCAGAACCAGGAAACAAGAAAATTCTGAGAAATATAAGATCAACTTTTCAAAAGTGGCAACTTTTGTAGGAGACAAAATGTATTGCAGTGCAAGTATATTTGCCCAAGTTAGTAGAAACATATATTGGTAAACACAAGGAACTGAATATATATCAATCAAGCACGGTTGCATGTGAAACCAGTAAACAAATCACATACATGATTAAATTCCAAATTTAAAAGTTGAACATACAAGTGAATGAGTAAATAAATTACAGTGCAGTGACACGAACATCCTATACCTTCCAGAAAAAAACAAAAAAAAATATAGTAGAACCTTCTTGGTTGTTATAACAACAAATATGAGTTTGGTTTGAGAGGAAAACCTTGATTTTGAATACAAAACAAAAAGCTTTGCCTCCTGAAGAGGACTGTTGCTTCGTAAATTAATGCGGATTCGAATAGTTAAGGTTCTTTTCTCCACGGAAGAGTTAAGGTTCTTTTCCCGAAAAAGCAAAGAAACTCGCCTATGTTTACCGCAACAACGGACATTTCCCATCAACCCTTCCGCAAAAGGGCATCTAAACCTTTCCCGCCTTACCCTTTCGCGCCTTTCCATGGTGGAAAAACTCCGGTTCTCTTTCCGCAAATACGAGCAAGTCCACCTATATTTTCCGCAACTGCCGAACCATTTGGCCTTATCTTTCCGTTTTGACGGTCGCATTTAATAGTGAAAGAATCGATTTTACTTGAGCTGCAACGCCGAAAGGTTTAAAACATTATGTCCGCTTTGTCAGAGGAAATAGATTAAACGTCTCCGAAATCACGGAAAGTTTCCCATAAAGTCCTCCGCAACAGCGGAGGATCTCGGGTAAGTCAACAGCAACAGCCTTTCGGACGAACAAATCTTGCCAAACGGAAAAGTTAACGTTCTCTTCCCGAAACATTGGAGGAACTCGCCTATCTTTCCCGCAACGGCGGTCATTTCCAATCAACCCTTCCACAAAAGAACAGATGAACCTTTCCTTCATCTAACATGAATTGTTTCGCTTAAGTTACATAAAATCGCCCGCAACACCGACTAATTTCGGTTATCTTTTCTGCCATTGCGGAAAGAGAACCCAAGTTTGCCCGTCGTGGAAAGGCGCGAAAGCGTAAGGCGGGAAATTTAGCTAACTGGTTCTGCCGTTGCGGAAAAGATACGCAGACTTGCCCGCCGTTGCGGAAAAGATACGCGAACTTGCCCGCCTTTGCGGAAACATGAAACAGAAGAGCGAGGAATCGACGGCCAAATGGTTCCGCCGTTGTGGAAAGGATACATGGACTTGCTCGCTGTTGCGGAAAAGATATGCGAACTTGCCCGCCGTTGCGGAAAAGCTACACGGACTTGCCCGCCTTTGCGGAAAGAGAACCCAAGTTTGCCCGCCGTGGACAGGCGCGAAAGCGTAAGGCAAAAAATTTAACCAACTCGTTCCGCTATTGCGGAAAAAATATGCGTACTTGCCCGTGTTGCGTTCACTTTCCGCAGAGGCGTCATTTTGTAAATAATTCAGATATTTATCCTTTTTTGTAAAATAGCCATTTTGTAAAGCTATATATAGCTAGGTTAGCAAGAAGGACTTTTGGCAAATGAAATAATCTTCCTCTTATGTAAAAGAACTACTTGCACTTCATGAATGGAGAAAACAATTTTGGCCTGTGAATGCTGATACATTCTTTTGTATGGAGTTATCATGCATGTTTTTGGAACTATTTCAGCAATTTTCATCTATATTCTATGCTGTGAATCATTTCATTTTCTTTGGAAAAATGTCTATGCCTCATGAGTAATGAAATACTGTAATTAAAATCAAAGTTATCAAAGCTCTGCTCCTTTCAACAATAGGTTTATTTAAGTTAAATAGCTTAGAACATATTGTTTAATTGCATGCATTTAGATTAAAGCACTTGCATAGCATTCTTTAATACAAAAATTACATAAACATTGGATCGGCCAGCAACTGATAAAATAAACAAATCTTTAAAGCTTACATGGTGGCTGGACCGTTCACCAGTCGGATTCCTCACAACAAACAATGAGCAATCTAATTGGGATTGCTTCTCGAGAAGAATCCCTTGCTACTTGATGCTAGGCATTTCAAGGCATCGAAGAACATCATCTTCTACCACAACCTATTTTCAACATAAACATAAACATAAACACAAAAGGCAATAGCATTACAATACAATCAACCCTAAACCTTCATTTGACTTTCATACCTTTGGCGTTTATTTTGACCCTCCAGGAGCAAATGCTAGTTATAATCGAGGAGCAAATGCTAGTTATAATTGAAACTGTGGTTGCATACTTTTAACTTAACTATATTGCTTTCAGTTGACTCGTGAAATGCCCATTATTTGAAGTGGACTTCAACTTTTTACTTGAAAAGACTTATAACAACTTGTGACATTGATCGAGCTTCTTCCGTTGAAGGATATTGAATTCTGAGGTTCAGGAGGAGGGACTTGTAACCAAGTTTAGTACCAAGCTAGTGATAGAAACCATCCTATACAACGAGCGACTTCTAACAACTTGCATTCATCAAGCATTCTATTGAATTTTGCTGTCTGTGAAGAGCACTTATAACCAATCACTGAAAAAAATTGACATGAAACCAAAACGATCCGCCAGAACCGTCAGAGCGAATCTGTGAAGTTTGAAAGGAAACGTCTGTGGAGATGATGCGATTCTGATAAACCTCTTACTCTCACAGGCACTACAATGGAACATCCATTAACTTTCAGCACACGGACGGATGATAGGCGTCTACATCAGTATATTCTGATGGAAAATGATCATACAGAATAGATTATCCCTCGTAATACTTAAAAGACCGAGCGCTAGTTTGATTCCGCCTATGTTATATGGGAAGAAACCAGGTGAAATCATTATGTCTCCATGCTTTAATAGAGTTGCCTGCGATTTCCATGACTGTGTTCCGGCGTTTTCTGCTCTTCATTTCTCACTTGTCTTTCTGCTGATGCTCATGGCCGTAACTCTACCGTGCGATGGCCTTTCCATGGAGGGGAGAATTCTTTACCAAATCAAGGAAACGCAATGGATTGACAAACTCGGCTTGCTCAGTAACTGGAATGAATCTGACGAAGATCCGTGCCTCTGGAATGGAGTACATTGCATGGAATTTTCTAATTTTAGCAAGATGGTCACACAAGTGAATCTCACTCGAACGTTCATCAGTGGAAACCTGACTTCTGTCATTTGTGGGCTTCAGAATCTGAGGACATTGATACTCAGATGGAACAAATTTGGAGGACCGTTTCCAGATGGGCTATTGGAGTGCAGGCGTTTAGAGATGCTTGATTTGTCTCACAATCAATTCGTGGGTGTCTTGCCGAATCGCATATTTGAATTGCGTGAGTTGAAGCATTTGGACCTGAGCAGAACCCACTTCTCGGGTCGAATTCCTCCCGGTTTTGGCATGTTAAGCAAGATTGAGGTACTGCATTTGGGGTTTAATTTGCTAGACGGTACGATTCCTGCGTTCCTTGGGAATTTGACGAGTCTGGTAAGTTTGAAAATGATGAAAAATCCGTTTGCTCCTGGGAAGATACCAGAGGAATTGGGTAATTTACAGAGCCTAAGGGAATTGTTGTTATGGTCATGCAATCTGGTTGGAAAAATTCCGTTAAGCCTTGGTAATTTATCTGAGATGAGCTATATGGATCTCAGCGATAACATGCTCTCAGGAAATATTCCCGAAAGTTTGATGGCTCTGCCCAGAATGTGGCAATTAGTGCTCACATGTAACACTCTTTCTGGATCAATTCCGTCCAATGTTGGAGAGCTTAAGAGCATAAAGATTCTGGATCTGTCACGGAATAAGCTCAGCGGAAGAATCCCGGAGGGGATTGGCAATTTGACATATTTGGAGGATTTGCTGCTATTTCGAAATCAGCTCTCGGGGCCCATTCCTCCTCAGCTTGACCAGCTTCGATATCTGAAAAATTTGCGGATTTTTGAAAACAAGCTCACTGGATTGTTGCCGCAGAATCTGGGAACGAATTCGATGCTTTTGGGCGTAGACGCTTCATCCAACAATCTATGGGGACCTATACCGCAGAATCTCTGCAGGGGCAGGATGTTTGTAGCTTTGTATGTTTTGTCCAATAATTTGATTGGGACCCTTCCCTCGTCTCTGGCATCTTGCACAAGTTTGGTGGCACTGGGTGCTTCTGAGAATCGGCTGAGCGGTGAAGTGCCGCTAGGCTTATGGAGTTCTCCAAATCTAACATTCCTTCAGCTTTTTGACAATAGTTTTGAAGGCCGAATTCCTCCGCAAATTGCAAATTCAAATCTTTCGTGCTTGGATATTGCCAAAAATCGATTCAGCGGAAGCATTCCTGGAGAAATTGGACAGCTTCAGTTTCTGAGTATTTTGAAGGCGTCCAATAATAGACTGTCTGGAAGTATTCCGGAGGAGCTAACAGGGTTGAATTTCCTGAGCATACTATTACTCGATGATAACTTGTTGTCTCTGGAAATACCACAAAATAACATATCATGGCAATCGCTTTATGAGCTGAACCTTTCAAACAATCAGCTTACAGGTTCGATCCCTGCGACCTTGGGATCCCTTTCGAATCTGAAGATCCTGGATCTCTCTAGCAATCTATTCCGTGGGAGGATTCCCTCAGAGTTGGGAAATCTAAGCCCATCTGTTCTTAATCTATCTGGGAACCAGTTGTCTGGTGCTGTTCCGGTTAGTCTTAACAATGTGGCCTACAACTATAGTTTTCTTGATAATCAAGAGCTGTGTGGCGGTGGAGCTCTGGGATTACCAGATTGCCATGGGAAAGTTAGAGAAACTTCGCATTTGTGGAATGTTTTCACAGGATTTCTGGTCCCTGCAACTATAATCTGCACGATTCTATTATTCCGGTTGTATAATCTCGCGCAGGCCAGATTATCCGAGGAAAAGTCCACCACGCCATGGAATCAAGTATCGTTCCACGGGCTGAGGTTCGACGAGTCAGAGATCATTAAAAAGCTCACAGAGAACAATGTGATTGGTTTTGGAGGCAGCGGAATAGTATACAGGGTAACGCTGGAGAGTGGAGAAGTGGTTGCTGTGAAGAAAATCTGCAGCAACCGACGAGGAAAGCTGGGGGACCTGGGAGAAAAGGAATTCAATGCAGAGATGGAGATATTAGGAAGTAGAACGAGGCATAAGAACGTGGTGAAGCTCCTGTGCTGTATTTCAAGAGATGAATTGAAGCTATTGGTGTTCGAATACATGCCCATGGGCAACTTATTGGATTGTCTGAATGGGAATGGGACGTCCAGAGAATTGTTGCAGTGGCCTGTTCGTCATAAGATTGCAATGACTGCAGCCCGTGGGTTGTGCTACATACAGCACGATTGCTCCCCTCCCATACTACACAGAGATATCAAATCTGCAAACATCTTGTTGGATGCAGAATTCGAAGCCAAGATCGCTGATTTTGGTCTGGCGAGGAATTTTCAGAAATTGGGCCAGAAGGAGGATTCCTTGTCCGTGGTGGCTGGCTCTTATGGGTATATAGCTCCAGGTAATTATTAAATCTTAAGTTCATAATCTGCATAGAGTTCAACTGAATTGTTTGTGATTTTGGACTGGTATGTATTGAATGCAATGCAGAGTATGCATACAGCATGAAAGTGAACGAGAAGAGCGATATATACAGCTTCGGGGTTGTGCTGTTGGAGCTTGTTACTGGCAAAAACCCCACTCAGATCACACCCGAATTGGATCTTGTTGCGTGGATTAGGAAGCAAAGTTGCAGCGACAAGGGAATGCAGATGGTGCTGGACAGCCGAATGGATGAGCGCTACAGAGCAGATATGGTGCGTGTGTTAAGAATTGGCCTGCTATGCACCGTCACTCACCCAGCTCGCAGGCCTTCAATGAGGGAAGTAGTAGATTTGTTGGCAATGTGCAGTCTAGAAGAAGTTGGCCAGCATATCATCTCCACCGCAAACAAGCGCCTGCCATCTTTAAAATTGAAAGAGGTAACTAATTAAAATTCCTATGCCGATTCCTCACCGGAGATGAGAGGGGTGAAGAATTTATAATTTAATAATACAACAAATAATATTCCTTCATCCAAGTATTATTTCTCCCCAATTTGTCCTTTCATGGTTTTTAAGCTAGAGCGTAAAGTTGTCAATTGGATGGTGGTTGGGAGGAATTTGTTACCTTCCTATTTAGGTTTAATTTAGGTTTAATTTTTGTAAGTGACATGATATTCTTGGAGTCCCTATGTAATGAATGTAATTCTAACCATACCTTGATTTTACGGTAAGGTATTTCTCCTTTAAATCTTATAATATGATTTTTTCAATGCAAATATCAAATTAATTTCCATAAACCTCTTTGAAGGCAATTTATATATAAGCATGAAGCTTAGTTATATTAACATGGAGAATTGAAGAAATAAGCATGAGCACAAGCATGAAGAATTCATAGTATTTATACACAAGTATGAAAGTTTAAATATATTTGTGCACAATGTAAATCTTTATAAATATGAAGGATTTAGTAAACAAGCATGAATGCTTCAAACACACAAGCAATTCTACCCATAACTTAGAAATCACCTTTTTCACCTTCCAATGCATCATATAACGTTATAGATTTTGGTATGAGAAATGCAATAAATTCATGCTACCAAGATTTGAATGCACACACTATAACCGGGAAAACACCTTATATAGTGAAGGTTTTGTGAAACCTCTGAAAAAATTCTTTGTTGTCTATTGATAACGGAAGTGGGTGACCAAAGGGTTTAATGAAGGTTTTCCAGTTGGTGCACTTAAATTGTACAAGTCACACCGATGTGTCCATATATATAGTGCATTGGTGTGTTTATAACCAGGCACCCCAATAGTGGTTATAACTAGTTTGTAGGAAAAATTGATTTTATTTTAATTTTAAACAAAGTCCAAGCAGTGTGGTAAACTTATAATCACGCCAGTGTGTTACAATCCACAATGCACTGCATAAGCTTATACATTTTGCTATGCAACATTGAATTTTATTTAAAATTAGAAAAAAAATGTATTACTTCACACGCATAGAAGGCACCCTGGCACATTACTTATATAGGTGCATCAAATAATATTTTTATTGTTTTAAATTGTTGGAAACCTAATCCGTAAGGATTGGTTCCATATGTAAAATATTGTAAAGACTTAGTTTTCGGTTATTGAAAAATAAGTTGAAGAGTCATTGAGAAATCCAAAGGACTTCTTGGAAGATGAAATCCAACGGACCTCTTGAGTTATTTTGAAAACTTATATAAGACCAATTGCCATGTTGAAGATGAATTTTATGATGTGTATATTCCTTTTTCTTTTTCCTTCCATCAAGCACAATCAATAATTAGCCTTGTGTGCGCTAAGGACCACTTATTTTACGTGCTAAGTTTTTTAATTCACACTAATTTTTCCATAAGGTCTAAGTGGTAGTGTCTTTTATGATTTTTCGCAAAGTATTCATAAGATTTAGAGTAGATCATTGTCGAGGGGCTATAACTCAAATTATGAGGAGGTAAGTTTTGCACTCTCCCCATTCGGGTTCAAATCACCAATGAGACATTGACCTGTTGTGATAAAGCTAAAAGGGTAGGTGCTCCCTTTAGTGAGACACCCTCTTGGGTGTGGCTTTGGCCATCTCTACCCTTGCTAAGTCATAAGTTTCCTACTAGGCATTGGCTTGTGGGTTGTTGACACTAGCCTATGGTTTATAGTGGCAACCAATTATATTTGAACATGGGCCTTGGCCAAGAAATCCTATCTAGTTATTGATTCTCCTAGATCTAAAAAATCATTTAGAGTATTGTCGAGGGGCAATAGTTTGAATGTTTGGGAGGTAAGTTCCACACTCTCCCCACTTGGGTTCAAATCCCCAATGAGACATTGGTTCGTTGTTTCATAGTTGAAGGATCAATGCTCCCATTTGGGACATCTCAACCCTAGGTTGAGGCTCAAGTTTTTTGTTAGGTGTGGCTTGTAGGTTGTTGCACCTACCCTAGGATTTATAGTGGTAGATAGTTCAATTTGAACCGTTGCCTTGCCTAGATAATCACAACTAGTTCCCCATACTACTACATCTAGAATAAACATTTATAGTACCCAAGTTCTTGGCATACACATGGTTCAAAATTTTAGTATGCATACAACTTATCATTTTGTATGCACGCCCCAATAGTCTATGTACACACACTTCAACACATTGCACACACCTTCAATTGCCATGTGTACCTCCACTTATTATATACTCCCTTATTCATCATGCATGCTTTTGTGTACCGTGTAGTGCACCTACAACATAAGGGAAAACATTATCCTCCATGTGGATTTTATATCCATTATAAGGCAATTGAAGTTGTCCCCGTCCAATGTATGGCATCATTAAATCTAACTATTCAAGCTCAACTACATAGTGTTTGCCTAACATAAATGTGTTGCACAACAGTTCTATATGGTATACATGGTATGTGAGAGAAACAAACAACCATTTTCAATAAATACAAAACTCAAATACCTTCAATAATAATAATAATAAAAACCTTTTAACTCAAATTCATATATACAAAATAATATACACATAAAAAACAATCATCCTTTCATTTTCAAACTCTCCTTATCATACAACCATACATAAATCTTTTACACACTGATCAAATTTTCTTTATACCTATTGTTTATTTTTTTTCCTAATAACTTAATCAAACTTTATTATTTAAAACATAATCTAATTTGCTTCCTCAATTAAAAACATTTCTTATCGACGAAAGGAAGTGCACAAAACTCCACTAAAGATATATCCCACATATGTGTGGTGCTTATTGAGTGTATAAGGGTATGTTACATATACTTGGTGCAAACATGGAAACATGTATAGGTTCAAAAGGGTAGATGAAAACTAGTTCTAGATGGTGGTAGGTTATTTTTTAAAAGAGATGTGTCGGCCAAAAAGGTATTTTAACATAAAGCATCAATGAGAAAATCTTAAAGATAAAAAACCCTAACCTCAAGAGATGAAATTCCAAAAGGTTTGTGGGCCCTAATGTGGTTAGTTGATACGTCAACTTCCTGGGGGTGCAACTTTTGCATTTTATTTTCGTTTGGGGTGCTTGATATCCCGTCAGAAAGGTCTAGCCGAGAAGGACTCTGTGTTGTCTTCCCAATAAATGCATTTTATTATCTATTGGGTGCTTTCGAGCCAAAAAAATGTCGTTTATGGCTTCAAAAATGACCCCAGAAGTTCACGACCCAAAAAATCGTAAAAAAATTCCCAAAATGGAAAACTGTGCTTTGAGCCAGTGGTGGGTAGCCACCAATGTCCATCTAGATTAGTCCTCCTCCCTTAGCAATCAATTGTATCCATTGCATCAAGATCCCTCATCAGAAGGGGAAACTTCTATTGAATATGACTCGTGGTGATCCATTTGCCTTGGTGAAGAAGTTGCCCTGCTTTGATGACTCGATAGAGTTGAATGTTTTGTTGGCGGTTTCCCTTCATTTGTGTGTCCATGATCCGATCCACTGTATATTATTCAAGGCAGTATGGATTGAGTTTTGTAGGGTCCAAATGCTCAGCCACCTCTAAGGTGTCCAAGAGAGGTGGAAAATATGGTCGAAGCAATTCCACATTAAACACTGAGTGCAAGCCAAGGAAAGGGGGAATATTTAATTCAAAAGCATTCTCACCCACATCCTTCGTGATGGTGTAAGGCCCATATTAGAGTGGCCTAAGATTTTTGCGGGGGCTTGTTAGGTGCTCCTTCTGCAAATGAAACCACACCTTATCCCCAACTTGAAACTTGTGTAGAAACCGTTGTTGGTCATGTCGTTGTTTGTATTTGCATTGGATTTATGCATGATATCATGAACATGTTGTTGGATGTGTTGGATCCGTTCAATGAATTTGGTTGCTTTATATGCCTTGTCTTGAGCATGGGAGGACTTGTCTTGTGTAGATGTGATGGGTATAGCTACCTCATTCGGGGCCAATGGTTGGAACCCCAAGCACATCTGAAAGGGGTTGTGGTCAATAGAGTTGTGGAGGCCTCTGATTCAGAATAATTGTTACGTTGAACATATGGAAGGTTCTCATTCAGAGTAATTGTTAGGGGCGAAATTTAGCCAATTAGTTTTTTTTTCAAAAAATAAATTCGCTATTTAATCATTTTTACTCTCTAATATCGCCTATATTTACATAAAATGTGTTTTTATCATAATATTCACCAAAATTTACATGTTTCACTAGCAAATTGTATGTTTCATATTTAATATTCGTCTACCTATCTATTTATATGATTGTTTGAATCCAAAACAATCACCTAGAATAATATACTCAAGTATACTATTAGAATCTTTAAAAAATACCCTGCTCTCATTCCATGTGTGTGGATGTTTGAAGTTGTAAATGCGCATGGTATGCATAATCATCATGTTGATCACTTCTGTCTGCCCATCCATTTGGGGGTGGAAGGCATTCGATTTGGTCAGCTTGTTGCATTAGAGACCATAAGCAGGGCCAAAACGTGTTGAGCAACCTACTATCCCAATCTAAAATAATGGTCCATGACAGCAAAAAATGAACCCAAACACGCTCAAGGAAGAGCTTAGTAGTGGATTTAACTGTGATACTCTTCTTACATGGTGCTAGAATGGCCATCTTAGAGAATCAATTACAACCACAAAAAACACAATTGTGACCAAGCTTGGTGGAGGGAAAACCTGACATGTAATCAATCGAGACTAACTCCCAAGCCTTGTCTGGTGTAGGCAGAGGAGTGTACAACCCTTGCTTATTGATGGTAAGTTTAGCGATGGCTCAATGCAATATTGGATATACTTGATGACATCTTATCGAAGTTTTGTCCAATATAAATACTTCTAAAGTAATGCTATTATCTTCTCCACGCCGAAGCATTCAACCACCCAACTGTAGTGTGCTTCCTAAATTAGCTTTGCATGCTCGCTTGATGGAACACAAAGATGTCCTAGATAGCACAAAATTGCATCTAGGAGGTGAAAATATGGAACTTGTTTACCTTCACTCAGTGCCTAATATGTAGTAGTGAAGTCAAGGTCACTACTGTATAATTGGGGCCACACAGAGGTCTTGTGCTCACAGGAGTTAAGGACCACGTTTAGTGCCATGACTGAGGGTCAGATGAAGCAGTATGCAACATGGTTCATGCTACCCTTCTTGTACTTAATGTTCAAATAAAATTGTTGCAAGTACATGGACCACTTCTGATGGCGGTCATGATTTTGGTTGTCCTTGCTTTCACCTTTGTTTTGTGAGTTAGGGTAGCCTTTCCAGGCTTATGCTACATATTTTTTGCAAACCCAAACTCTCGCTTATTCTTTTGCTTAAAATTTTGCTCGATCTTGACAACATATCAATAAGCAGCTCCTCGTGAGGAGATGTCCAGGAAATCCATATTTCTATAAATGTACCTATGCAAGCCACTGCAGTACTTTAGGGCCAAGTGTCATTCAAAGTCTCTAATACCCATATTTGAGCAAAAGGTATGGAATATATTGGTGAACTTCGACACCGTTTGGCCTCTCTCCTGGTGCAAAGTCATCCACGTTGTGTATTGGTCGTCATTGTTTTCAATAGGGTATAATTCCTCTTTGACGATAACGATAAAATCCTCCAAAGTGGTTTATGTCCTGTATATTTCAGACTCATCTCTTGCATGCCTCTCGCAGTAACCGTCCCACCAATGTTTAACATTGGGGAGGGACTTAAGGAGCGCAAAGGTGATCTTTTCATTGTTGGAAAAAATTTGAACAAAGAAGTAACCGTCTAACAAATTTAACCATTTCTCCAAAGCATCTACATCTATTTGGCCTTGAAATAAGTGGATGTCAAAGTTAACTTGTACCTTGAAGGGAGTTGCACCTTCGAAATTGATGCTCATTGAAGTTACATTCAGTGTCTTAGGCATTCCTTGAAGGATGTGGGCGAAATTATCTACCATCTCGTTCCTTTGTCGCACGAGGGATTTCTCGAGCAACAACTTAATAGGATCTCTTGCTCCCTCATCTCTCTATTCTTCTCCCACCATGTGACGCTTCTTGGGTCGACGAGAGTGGTTTTCCCCTAGCTTAACTAGTTTGAGACCCAACTCTCGATATTCAGATCTCATTAGGGACATGCACTGAGAAACAACAAGAGCATATTGGTCTGATAGCACTGATTTGGATTATTTCGAGAACGAAAT
The DNA here is from genome assembly GCA_027924585.1 of Larix kaempferi. NCBI lineage: Eukaryota > Viridiplantae > Streptophyta > Pinopsida > Pinales > Pinaceae > Larix > Larix kaempferi. The sequence goes on along the minus strand of BSBM01000407.1, from coordinate 13,452,534 downwards.
GAAGGCAGTAATATAAAATAGAAACACATACGAATATTTTGTAGAAAACATAGTAGTACATAAAACCCAAATTCTATTAATGAATGGAATAGAAAAACACTGTAATTTGCAAAGTGATACAAACTAGCTCTAGATGGTGGTAGCTTATCTTTAAAAATAGATGTGTTAGTTATGCTCATCCACAAGAATTCATTTACAATGAGGCTATAAATGCCTTTTAACATAAAGCATCAATGAGAAAACCCTAAACATAAAAACCATAACCCTGGGAGATGAAACACCAAAAGGTTTGTGGGCCCCGATGTGGTTAGTTGATATGTTAACTTCTTGGGGACGCAACTTTTGCATACTACTATGTTTGAGGTGCTCTATATCCCGTCTAAAAGGTATGGCCAAGAAGGACTCCATGTTGTTGGCCTAGTATATGCGTTCTATTTTCTAATGGGCACTGCCGAGCCCAAAAAATGTCATTTAGGGCCTCAAAACGACCCCAGAAGTTCAAGACCCAAAAAATCGTAAAAAAAACTGCCAAAATGGAAAATTGTGCTTTGAGCCAGTGGACTCGGTGGGTGGCCACTGATTTCCATCTAGATCATAGTCCCTCGAGGCTCTATCATTCTCATTGCTCCTTCCTTTACAGATTGTCTTGCGTGCTCAACTCACACTAGTGGGATATCTCTGGTAAGAGATATTCGAAGTGCAACAAATTTGGGGATAGTCACAGATACAATGTCTTGTGGGTGGAACTCTCGCAGCTTTTCTTAGACATTCTAGAGCATTTTGGAAGAGTTTTTTCAGAGGTAAGGGACATGCTCATCTTTCTCTGTGCTTGTCATGTCATTTTGAATATGTTTAAGAGTAAATCAAATTTATCCTTGGTGAAGACTAGGATGAAGACATGCAAGTGCTTTGTTTCTTTGCGTATGAGTTTAAATCTATGTTTGGGTTTAAGAATTAATGTTGGTTAGGGGGAGCTATTTAATCCCTCTATGAGGTTGAGCATGGCTATCCCTTCAAATTGGGAACTGATGGAGGGGATGCACTCAATGAAATTCAAGATCTTAAAAGAATGATGAAAAGGCTCAATTCCCAAATTGGGGGTTTGAAAGGAATAATTGATCAAATTTATGCTCAAATGGATCGCCAAGATGCTAAACATGATGACTTGGAGAGCACGATAAAAGAATTGGGGGTCAAATTGAAAAATTGATTAATACTTAGATGCACTTCAACATTCAGTTACGTTTATCACATGGGAATCAATCCTAGCACAATCAATCTATTGGTTAAATTTTTTTTGAAGATGAGGTCGGTGTTGGCACGGGATTAGTCCGCATGAAGTGTGGAAGCCGACAGCTGCGAAGAAGGACCATTTGTGGAAGAAAGGGTCATTCGCGGAGAATGAGGAAGCACAAGATTAGTTTAGGTTGTTAGAAAGGGTCATGTGGACTGTTTTGTAACCATTTAGTTTCATATAAATAGGAGTATGATTGTAAGCCTAAGGGCATCATAGTTGAATCGAAGAATGAGCTGTTTTGAACTGTGTTGTATCCGCGATAAGATGTTTTGACTGTTTCTGCGAAGGTTATGCCACAGGTTTTGATGAATGCATGAAGATGTTTGATTATGGTTATATATTTTGTCTTTGTTTATGTTAAATGATGAATGCAAGTGTTTGCGAAATGTTTAAGACTCTATGGTTTGGCAATTGTCGTTAATGCGAATGATTGGTTTAACCATGTTGATGCGAATGTCCATTATGTATTGAATCTGCGAATGGTGAATATGCGAATGATGAATGTATGAATGTATGAGAATCTAAATCTCTGGTTTCTAGTGCGGTAGAGTTGAAGTGGTTGCATGTCCTTTCCCCACTGCGAAAACTTGGTTCCTGCAGCCCCCTTAATCATCTTAGGTGAGACTTCACTCGCTTCGCGGGTGTTGCTGGAAAGGGGAAAGCCTTTCTGGGCCGGTGCTTAAGGGTGTTTGGTTGGGTTTGTTGATGACAGTGCGAAGTGAACCCCTGTTGATAGCCGCTGTGTCAACAGTCGGACAACAAACAACTATGGTAAATCGAGAAATGCTAAGTTCTCAAGGCCCAACTATGGAGGAGTGGCAAATGGATGAAGCACACAGTAGCCATGTTTTACATTAAGTATTGTTTACATGTTCTATTTTGTGTTGTTTTGTTAGGGCGGTTCATAAGGATATATAGTTTAAAGTTCTTTGTGAAGAATGTAAACACAACAATAGTCTTACTTGCTAAGGATAATTTTTGTCTTGTATCCCTATTGGGATTCAACCACTTTTGGAAGACTTTAGGACTGCATTTGTATATATTCGATTCCTTTTTAAATGCTCGTCCTAGTTTTAAAAAAAACTACAAGAAGCGAGGGTGCACATGGGCGACAGGTGTTGGGGAATCCTTATTGATCCTAGAGGAACTCATAAAATCAATTATGCTTGGGGTCTAGGAATGACATTGAACAATCAAGCAAATGTCCATGCTCTTCTCAAAGGAGTCATGGAGGCATCCTCGACTAGAATTAGGAAATTAATAGTATTTGGGGATTCCACAATCATCATACAACTTATGAACAACAACCCATCTCCTAAATATATCAAACTTTCTTGAATCACCACCGTAATCGAAAAGGAAAGCCAAAGTTTTGATGAGAACGATTATCATCACATCCTCAAATAGTTAAATCATGAATCAGATCTCCTTTCCAATTAACCCTCAATATTAGAAGAGGGTAAACTATGCAAAAAAAGAGATATTGTTTCCCACCCCATAGATGTTTTTTATATGCCTCCATTTGCAATGGAGGAGCCACATTGAAAAACATTTTTGTCACTTGAGGAAGGGATGACACCTTAATAGGCGTCCTACCCTCACACATACCACTGCCTTGGTACTAATCAAATCTTAAAGTCGTGGACTACATCTCCATGAGTACATTTACAATTTTGGCAGCGTTAAGGAATTGGATTTGGATTGGCTCAGGTGCTTGCAATCTCCAAGTAAGTTCTGTTTGGTTTCTTTTTGCTATCAATACTTGTGGGCTATGTGGATTAGGACCTAGGCTCACCTTTCACCTCGTGCATTTGCTATGCTCTGTTTCTAGGATCAATTTGGGATTTTGTTTGTATAAATCCTACTATAGTTTGATTGTGGTCCCCTTTGGATTTCAACCATAAACCTCAACCCCCAGGTTTGTCAATTATAGATGCAATGTCCATCTTAGTTAGGGGATTTTAAAGGGGACTTTTTAGTTTAATTATATGGTGTCTCATGGGATTGAACTTTGGAACTTCCACTTAGGGTTTTGTTCTTTTACCTTGGATTTCCTTAACTCAATTGAGCCCAAGTCTTCTTGGTATAGGGATCCCCTTTCGTGTCTTGATTTTGATTGGGGTTTTACAACAAAGGTGGCACCTTCTCTTATATAAAAAAATGGACAATAGCCAATTTGCTTACCAAGGTGACATTAAAGAAATCAGAAGGTTCCTATGATAATAAGAGGATCTCATCAATGGAAGGAGAACATCAATTTTCTTGATCACTACTAAAACCTACGAACTATAGCATCAATAGATTTCCCAAAATGAAATAATCATGAACAATTTGGTCCAACAAAAAACGAATATGGACATAGAGGAGAAATGTGTGAATTTGAAAGTCATGGTTACAACTCTCAGGAAAGGCTGCACTTCCTCAACATCCAACATGAATGCTTTAGTGGTTTCCTTTCCCATGGAATTCAAAGAAGAAGAAATGGTTCACCAACTATAGGAATATATGGACGTGGACAGAACAAAATCACTCCCCCCTAATCATACCTAGGATGAAACTTTAAGTAAATGTATATTTCCTTAATCATGTAATAGATTATGTATTGCAGAGTATCACACTAAGCCAGAGCTATGAGAGTTATGCACACAACCAACCGATGCACGCAACCAACCAATGCACGCAACCAACCTGATGCACGCATCCAAATCTAGTTATGAACGCAACCAAATCTAGTTATGCATGCAGCCTTTTCGTCAACAAGTAGCCGAGCCTCCAATCCCTAGGCCACAGGCCACAGACCCTCCTGGTCGCTTCTCCTCCCTAGACGCACACTCCTAAACAGGCTGCGCTTCAGCTTCGAAGGGATCCATCTTGGATCTCCTTCCCTCTATCCCTCCATGTCCGCTTGCTGTCCCTCACCCATGGATTGCTCCCTCTACCTCTAATGGCTTCGAGAGATGAAAGCCTTCCCCATGACCTTGTTAACTTCTCAAAATTATTAGTTGCTCATGGAAAGAAGCCTCTTTCCTCATCCCAACAGAAATTCGTGAAGAAACTCAACAAGATCGCGACTGTAGCATTATCGGTTGAGCTACCATGCAAGACAACCCTCAACCTGTCAAAACGTGGAATGATTGGCCAATTCACAAGCCTATGGCCTTCTCCGAAAACTACCGAAAATTGGGTGCAAAAAAATTGGAGACCCCTGATCTCGGAAGATGTTAAATCCTTCTTCCTGGGTGCTAGGATTCTTTGCATTCGTTTTTGAAAGCAAACAGGATCACAAGCTTATCTTCAGGAACGAGCCTTACTTTATGGGACCACAAGGACTCTTTATGAACAAATGGACTCTGAACTTCGATCCATCCCTTGGCATCCCCTCTATAGTCCTGGTCTGGGTGAGACTCCCACATCTACCTCTTCACTGCTGGAATTATGAATCTCTAGAAGCCATCGAAAATGCCTTGGGAAAATACATTGACAAAGTTGATCGAAAAGATCAATATTCATGTGCGAGAATCTGCGTTGAAGCAGATCTGGAACATGGCCTCCCGAAAGCAATATACCTTACCATGGCAGATTGGTCTCATATACAAGAATTAGACTATGAACAAATCCCCTTTAAATGCATTTTTTTCCATGAATACAAACACTTCGCTCGATCATGCAAGAAGAAGCCTGCGGATCCAGGATCAGATAGGAAAAAAGAACAATGGACGACCGTCCAAAAAAATACCAAATCGGGAATGAAACCCCACTCAAAAAGTCTAAATATAAAGAAATCAGATCATCAACACCAAGATCCGATGGCTTCGAACAACAGGAACATATTCAAAGCCCTATAAGCACCTGACATCCAAGACATCCCTGAGGTTGAAGAAGAAGGAGAAATACGCGAACAACAAGACCCTCAAGCAGCTCCTCTCGCCCATGAAGATCCGAAGAATCCCCTACCCCAGAGCACCCCCAGCCCCACCAGATCTAACTTGACCAATGATACTCCTTCCTACACTGAAATCACCATATTTAGACCTCCCAAATCCCCTACCTCCTTGGAAGAACCCATTGATAAATCTTCCAAAAAGCCAGGTTGAAAATCAACCAAAGATCTAAGGGAAGAAGAAGCTGAGCGAGAGAAAGTCCAAGGATCCCAAGCCACAATAGATATGGTATTCAGCAGAAACACAAGAGCCAGAATAGCAGGAAAGAAATCTGGAGACCCAGTAGGAGGAACGCCCTCCTCCATCTACAATCCTAAATGATGAAGTTGGTCTCTTGGAGTTGCAGAGGTTTAGGCAATCCCAACAAGCTCGAAGCAGTAAAAGATCTCCAAAGAATTGATATGCCTGATCTACTTCTACTTCAAGAGACCAAACTCGATGAAAGTGCAGTCTTAGCTATTGGAAAATATAAATGGAAGAAAAATACAGTTTACGTAGTCAGCGCCAGAGAGGCCTCCGGAGGCCTGGAAACCTTATGGTCCTCTGAAAAATTCCACCTTCAAATCTCCTTCGCTATGCAACACTGGATATACATTGAGCTCACTCATATACAAAGCAACAAGCATATTGCTCTTTTTAACATGTATGTACCTAACCTCTACTCTGAAAAAAAAGATTGTTGGAATCTACTCGAAGAATTTATGGATGCATATGCTCCTTAGAACATCATTCTTGCCGACGACATGAATATCACCCTAACCAATTCTGAAAAAGGGGAGGAATCATTGGAAAGGACTTCTTCGAAACTCAGGTCAAATCTCTCCTCCAAACTTGGGATCTCATCGACATCAAACCAAAAAAATGGAAATACACCTGGTCCAATAAGCGTCTTGGCAAGGGGAACAATATGGCCAGACTGGACAGATTTCTCGTCCAAAGCAGCCTCATGACTAATACCCAAACCATCTCCTCCAGCATTCTGGCCAATCTGGCATCGAATCATAAACCCATCCAACTCCATTTTAAGGACAATGAGGATCTTGGCCCTATCCCTTTCAAGTTCATCCCCCAATGGATTGACCACACTAGCTTCTAGAACACTCTAGAAAAAGCGTGGGGAATCCCCATCTCTGGATCCCCTTGTTACATTTGGGAACAGAAGCTCAAAAACACCAAGAACGCACTCAAGAATTGGGCCAAATCCAACTTCCCATCCCCCTCTAATCCTAAAAAGATTGTTGTGGCCGATTTAGAAGAATTCCAATTCACTATGGAAGACCACCCTGTCGAAGCAAACACGCTGCATGAAGAATTCATACAACAATCCAATGTCTACCATGCATTTCGAACTGAAGAGGAATAATGGAGGTTGAAGTCTCAGAGCACCTGGCTCAAATTTGGTGACAGAAACACCAATTAATTCCACAAGCATTATGAGGTCAGACACTCATCCAACCACATCGCTGAAATCAAATTGGAGAATGGCACGACAATCATTGGGAACACGAGTATAAAAAATGCAGCTCACACTCACTTTTCCAAGCTATTCGCAGAAGGTGACAACGTTGAAGGAGACGACGAGCTTATACTCCTGGAGCACATCCCTATGAGTATCACGTCTGAAGATAACATTCATATTCACAAACCATTCACGGAGCAAGAAGTTCTCAATACAATTCACTCCTTCGAATCTGACAGAGCACCTGACCCATGTGGCTATTCGATGCACTTCTACAAAGCATGTTAGCGGTACATTAAAAAATATTTCATGAGAATGATCAGGAACTTTCACTCAAAGGCAAACATCGGTGGCTGCACAAACTCCACTTTCCTGTCTGTCATCCCAAAAGAGACTAATCCCAGCTCCTTCAACATATTTTGACTGATTTCCTTATGCAACTCCTCTTATAAGATTATCTCCAAGATGCTAGCGACGTGAATGAAGCCCTTGCTTAACAAAATTATTTCTGACAACCAAGGCAGCTTCCTGGAAGGGAGGAAAATACTTGACAACGTCATCCTCGTACAAGAAGCAATCCACTCCAGCAAATCTCGAAAAGAAAAATGTATGCTAATCAAGCTTGATATGGCCAATGCATTTGACCGTGTCATACACTTCTTCCTCTTTAAAATCATGAAATGATTTGGATTCGGGGAAACCTTCATCAGTTGGATCTCAACGTGCATAAGCAAACCCTGGATCGCACCCTTAATTAATGGTCACCCCACTGACTTTTTCCAAGCCACACGTGGCATTAGACAAGGATGCCCCTTGTCCTCTTTCTTGTACATCATCCTGGCTGAATCCCTCAGTCGGAAACTGAATTCTGATTTGATTTCAGGCTCCCTACCAGGTCTCCACTTAACCTCCAACTCCCTCCCCCTCAATCATACCCTTTTTTTCGACGATACTCTTTTACTGGGCGGAGCCTCAACCATCATATCCCGAAATTTCAAGCACAACCTGAATTGGTACTGCAATGCCTCCGGAGGCAAGATCAACTTACTCAAAAGTATAGTGTACTGCTGGAATCTCAACAACAATGTTGCAGCCAAAATTAGCAGAATTATTGGAATCAAATTCCACAACCACTGGGACAAATTCACTTACCTTGGCCTCCCAATCACACAAGGTCACTCAAAATCAGGAATTTGGGATGACACGATAAACAAAATAAAAAGCAAAATAAGAATATGGGGAGGGCATTGGCTCAACAAAGTCGGAAAACTGATCTTAGTGAACTCCGTCCTCTCTGCACTACCTATCTACCAATTCTCCATCCTCCTAGCTCCAAAAGGAGTGTCAGATCAGATTAGTAAATTGCTGAGAGATTTTCTTTGGTCTGGCGGAAAAAATAACAAAAACAAAATGCACTTAGTGAATTGGGAAACCATAAAGCAGCCAAAATCTTCGGGAGGTCTTCAAATCCGTGATCCATTCCAAGAAAACTTGGCATTGGGTGCCAAACTTCTTTGGCAAATTCTGCATAATAAGCATCATCGAGTTAGCCAAGTGTTCAAAAATAAATATTTACATGGGGACAATCTAAGATGTCTCGATTGAAAGCCAATCTCTAAAGGTTCCAACATTTGGTCACTATGCAAGGCAGCTTGGGAGTTATTTTCAAAATATATTTATTGGGTACCTGGTAATGGCAGCAAAATAAACATCTTCAAAGACAAGATCATGGACAACAAAGCTCTTCAAATCAATCAAGATTTACAGAATATCGCAGCTTGGCTCAATCAATAGGGATCATAACTCTGAAGGATTTAAGCTCCTGGGACACTTTTGGCAACTGGAAAAGTTGGAAAAACACACACTTCCATACCAATCTTGTTTTTTCCAAAACCATTCTCATCGACAATCTGAAAGGACGTGCTCCCATTCACCTGCTGGCCAAAGATGAACGGGGTTGGCACCCTAAAAGATGCTATACCTCTGTTCTCGGATACAAAGCCCTTCAAACTCATGATGATGCAAGAAAAGACTTATGGATATTTGTATGGGATCCGTTTGGAGTCCCCAAAATCAATTTTTTTATCTGGACCTTAATCCACTGCAAAGTGCTTACTGGTGACAACCTTATCAAGACAGGATTCCACGGGCCATTTTGGTGTTCTCTCTGTCGCAGCAATCATGAAACTCTAAACCATCTTTTTATGGACTGTCATTTTACCAAACAAGTTTGAAAATACATACTCCTTAACCTCAATATCATCATGCCATCCTTCAACTCCACCACCCATCTCTTTAAGGTCTGGAAATCTACTTATCCCTCTCCCCTCTCCAAAAAGAAACTCTGGCGTCAAATTTGGATTTCCATTCCCAAATACACATGCTGGAAAATTTGGATTGCTAAAAACAACGCCATCTTTCATGAAACGCACCACACCCCGTTGCAAATAGCAGGCCAAGCCAAAGGATTACTGATCAAATGTCTCAATTCTTCCAAATACAAGTCTGATGCAAACCTCAACATAAAACAATTGAACTGGATTGGAGCCATTCCCCCTACTCCGAGCAAAAAGCTTCGACCGCAACAACTCCCAACATGGCAAATCAGGCTTTTTGGTTCCAATTTTCAAGACTGGAGAAATAATCAGGCTATGGACAGTTTACAATTCGATGGTGCCTCCAAAAGAAATCCTGGCGTAGTAGGAGCAGGGGGATTTTTGTGGCTCAGTGGAGGAACACTGAGATTGAACTACAAATGGGGTTTGGGGATTTGCTCAAATAATACAGCAGAGGATTTAGCCTTGTTGAAAGGCTTCTAGATTGCCAAAGACCATATGATCGACAATTTACAAGTGTTCGGAGACTCTATGATATTATCAGAGCCCTCAATTCAAAAGCTAACCTCAACAATCTAGCTCTAAATCGACTCATCCAACGTATTCAGCATATCGTGAACACATTTGCACACTTCACAGCTTTCCACATCTTAAGGAACTTAAACAAAGAAGCTGATATGGAAGCAAATGTTGGCACCAGCCTCAGCTATGGGATACTTAGCCTCTCCAACAAAGACAGTGAATACCACCAAATTCCCTGATTCTCCAACAAAGACAGTCACACCAGCCTCTTCTACGGGATACCCCGCCTCTCCAACAACGACAGTGAATACATATAACTGCTAGAAGAGAGCACTCAGACTTCAGGAAGATGCCCATCGTCGCCAACATACGAGAACCCCTCGTCGGCTTCATGATTTCCTCTTCACATCAGTCGTCCACCGCCCCAAGCACATGAGATCATTCACACATTCATCAGTAATCACATGAAAGACTACGATCTCACGCAACACCTTCTCATCCATTTTGGCATTTTAGAAATCCTCTTCCAGCATTTGCTCTCAACAATGTCCTTTTAATATGTAACCAGTCATGACCGCGGGCACTTTGCTTTGGCTGTGGGCCTCATGCGAGCATTCTGCGGGCTTGACTGTGGGCACTTTCTGCGGGCAACCTACGGGTATTTTGCGGGCTTGACTGCGGGCATTCTCCTATAAAATAGGCTGCGGGCATTCTCCAATTTCATCATTTATTTAAATAGAACAAGCAGCGGCATTCTCCTCAGGATGCGGGTTTCCTCTTAACGTCCTCTTGGCTCTTGCGGGCAACTTAAATTCAAACCAACATTTTTTAGGATCAACATTCTGAAATCTGAAGATTATCATATCTGCAATTTGGCTCCATTTAAGAAATTTGAACTATGTAATGAACCTGATTGGCTCAACCATGGTTCCTCATTATTCTTCCTTTTTTTTTTCTTAATGCATCTTATCCACTTTTGTGAAAAAAAAAATTATGTATTGCAAATGTGATATGTTTTTGGGAGTCTTTTTCACGATATAATCTACTAGCATGCCTTCTATGTGCTTAGTCTGTAAAGATAATGAGACACATAGGTTATTGTTTTACAGTCATGACAGAGCAACGACTTGTTTGATACACATGTGCTCTATATTTGGTATGAACTCACTGTCCAACTAGGCTGCAACATCTTTTATACAATTTTAATCCATATATGTTTAAAACAAATAAAAAATAAGTGAGGGTACACATTTTTCAATAATTAATTTATAAAGAGAAAATATGTCATAAATGGGATTTTAACCTAAGTGGAGATGATAACAACTCTCCTCTCCACCACTTGAGTTGGACCCAATTAATGATGAATACCTATTGACTAGCACCACCACTTAACTTGTGGCTGGTGAACACCGATAGGCCACAAGTTAAGTGCCATTAATAAGTCACATGTTACTTGTTCTCTCCCTTTTCTAGTTAAACTCTACCACGAACTGCCCGTTATCCATGCATCACGAAGTGACTGTTATCCATGCATCATCTAAGAGTTATCCATGTATCAACTACCGATTATTTTTTATATTCGTTTTTTTATAATTGTTTATTTTGAATTTGGAATGACTGCCATATAATCAATTTAGATAGTACACTTGTCTCATCCTTGTGTAATATAGGAAAAGCTTAGGTTCTAGTCCACCCCAAATTCTAAAACTAGCACATCCACTTAACCTGTGCCTATGAACACCGATAGGCCACAAGTTAAGTGCCATGAATAAGTTATATGTTACTTGCTCTCTCCTTTTTCTAATTAAACTCTGCCACGAACTACTCGTTATCCATGCATCACGAAGTGACCCTTATCCATGCATCAACTACCAACTATTTTTTGAATTTGGAACAATTGCCATGGAATCAATCTAAACATGAGACTTATCTCATCCTCGTGCAATCTAGGAAAAGCACAGGTGCTAGTCCACTCGAAATTCTAAAATAAAAACACCTATCGATGTAAATATAATTTTTTTATAAGAAACTCTCATGGAAAACCTAAGGGTACCCCACAGTTGTTGATGACATCCCTAGTAAACTCATCAACACATACTAGTGTGCCTCACCAAAAAAAATTCAACCAAACACCTGTTAGCACAAAACTAGCCAAATACACAATAACATTGATAACAACTGATTAAACTAACCTCTTTAATTATATAAATATAATACTACATAAAAATTAAGTAATTATTATATGAATGTAAGGAAAACCCTCAAACATGATACATAATAAGAGATACATAATAAGAGTTAGGAAATTAGGCAATTAGTATATTAATATAATATAAAAGGAACTACAAAACCCAAGGCATTATAAGATAAATGATGGGCAACCCGTTGCTCAATTCATAAAATTATAGGCTGGACAATTTGTTGCTAATTTGCTCCATGTCAACTTTTGTGATCTCCTCTTTGAAACCACATATAAAAAAATGTTCAATTTTAACGTAAATTTCTAGCACTAGTGCTCAACATTCTAAGCAAAATCGTGACTTAGTTTTGTGTGTAATTTAAAGAGCACGCGAGGAGGGTTATTATTATTATATTTTTTGTTTGGTTGACTAGAATAACTGCATTGAACACGAATAATGGGGAAATATCAAAGTGAGATATATACTATGGTAGAAGTGTCTCACATGTTATAGAGCATCTCTTAAGCTTTACTTATTATGCCAACATCCCCTAATACTTGCACTTAACCCTATGCTTTCATTCTTAAGTTATCACATGCAGACATTGAACTTAACTTTCAATTGGATATTTTACAGTGGAACTTGCGGGAGGTAAGTGGGGATATCGAAACTGGATTGGCATATATGGTCATTGTTGAACAACAACAACTCGGTCCATCCATGTGGTGCTACAGATACTTATGGTGTTGGAATGTCCCTCTAAAATTATGTTGCTTTGTTTGGCTCACCCTTTATAACAAGGTTCTTACTGCTGACAATTTTATTAGAAGGGGGGCTATGGTCCCAATGTATGCTCCTTGTGTCTTCAGGATGCCGAGACTGTACAACACTTATTTACTGCCTGTTCGATTACTCTCCAACTTTGGACAACTGGATCAGACTTATGGGGTGTGGATTTCAGCTGGAATCTTGGCTCCATTGAAGAGATTCTTCATAGGTGGTATCAAACGCATCCGAACTTCATCTCCTTTCCCTTATTCTTCATTTGGGTAATCTGGAAATTGCGGAATCGCATTTTGTTTGATGGTTATGTTTGTAACTTTAACCGCTCTCTTCAATTCATATTGCAGATCCTTTCGGGTGCTATGCTAAAGAGAGATAAATACAAGAGCAAATCCATGTGTGGTCCTCTTATTTCAGATATTGGTCCATATGGTTTTTTCAACGGTGCTGAACAAAATGGTAGCTGCGGGGCTAGAGGTATCTTTGTTATATCCAAAACTGAATATTTTGAATTGTCCCTTGGCTGTGGATTTGGTAGTAACACCCATGCAGAGCTCTTGGCACTCTGGTGTCTCTTCATTTTATTTGTCCTTTCCATTTATCCAATGTTCAGCTCTTTGGAGATTGCTCTGTTATCATTGGATGGACGATGGACTCTAATGATCTCAAGGTGGCCTCTCTTGAACAGTGGAAGAGGAAAATTAGACTTCTCATGGTTTAGTTTGTTAATCTCAACATCAAACACGTCTCCAGATTTTTCAATTCTAGGGCTGATGGTCTGTCAAAAAAAGGGCTTACACTGAAAGATGGTACTCTTCGGATTACGCACTATAATGAGTTGAGGCCTCCGGAATCTAAGATTGTTTTTATCTATTAGTTTCTACTTTTAATATTTATGCACTTCTTTTGTACTGGATAGAATTGGATTGAATCCATTTTTAATATGGTACTCAGGGATTATGGCAACATCAGAAATACTGTTTAAATTGATTAGTGGTAGTTATTATGGTATGAAAGACTTAACTGAATGCTTGAATTCTATCCTTGGGATATGATACACTGTAAATTTCTTTGATTCACCCTTATGAATAACAAGAATTTTTTTTTTTTTTTTTGAAAAAAAAAACCCTATCCACGTACGTAGGTACTAACAAAATGAGGCAAGCACAAACACACATACATTATTGGAAAAATTCACGTGTTATAGAGCATCTCTTGAGCTATACTTATTATGCCAAAATCCCCTAATACTTGCACTTGATCCTATCCACATACGCAGGTGCTAACAAAATGAAGCAAGCACAAACACATATATATTATTGGAAAAATTTAAATATCGATGGATGCAATATCAATACCAAGTTCATTACACCATTAACATCATATTTATAATTTTGCTTTTTCTTCCTAAAAATTCACAATAATGGTGTGTTATATGTACACGTTAATGGTTGGAATAGGTTATTGTAACTTAGTTTTGTATCGGTATTCAATTTGAGCATTTCAAAACTATAAAGTATGTGTCTCATAATATCTAGTATTTTTTTTATTTGTTAGAATATTTCTTATATTTATAAGGATATATCTACAGTGACACTTACAAAGGGTTTTGAACCCGAGTCTCTACGCTAATACAAGCTTAATAACCTACTTGCTTACCATGAGACCACACTCCTTTGAGCACAATCTAATATTTTTCGATTTTGCTATTCTGAAAATTTATATAAAACCATCCCCTTGTTGAAGATGAATTTGATGATATGCATTTTTTTTCTCTTTCCTTCCATAATTCAATGGAGGACAACCAATGCTTAGCTTTGTGTGCATAAAGGATCACCTATTTTACGTGCTAAGTTTTTTAATTCATACTACTTTTGCCATAAGGTCTAAGTGGAAATGTCTTTTATGAATTTTATAAAGCCTTCATAATATTTAGAGTATCATTGTCGAGGGATTAATATGGCTCATTGTAGGAATAACTCTTGTGATAATTTTATTGATGTGAACTGCCTTATTTATACGACAAAGAGGTGACCTTTGACTTTCACCTTCCAAGGGTAAACGACTCCTCATTTTCCATAACCAACGATTATTTATAACGGATATTAACCCGTAGGGTTAGATGTCCAACACTCAAATTGTGAGGAGGTAAGTTTTGCACTCTCCCTATTTGAGTTCAAATCCCCAATGAGACAATGACCTGTTGTGATAAACTGGAAATTAGGTGTCCTCTTGAGTGAGACCCCTTCTTAGGCGTGTCTTTGGATGTTTCGGACCTTGTTAAGTCATAAGTTTCCTACTAGGTGTTGGCTTGTGGGTTGTTGACAATAGCCTAGGATTAATAGAGGCAACCAATTGGATTTGAACATGGGTATGCTCAGGAAATTCGAGCCAGTTGTCGATTCCCCTAGATCTAATAAATAAATTAGAGTATTGTTGGGGGGCAATAGTTTGAATGGTTGGGAGGTATTTTTCACACTCTCCCCACTCAAGTTCAAATCCCCAATTAGACATTTGTTTGTTATGTCTTGGTTGAAAGTGTAGGTGTGCTCCCATTTGGGACATCTTGGCTATATGTTGAGGCCCAAGTTTTTTTTAGGTGTGTCTTGTAGGTTGTTGCACTTGGCCTTGGGTTTATAGTAGCAATCAACTAGATTTGAACTTGGGGGTATTGCCTAGATAATCATGACCAGTAACCGATAGCGCTAGATCTAGAAAAAACATTTAGAGTACCAAAATATTGTTAGACGTGCCAGGATCTTTGCATACACATACCCACTTTGGTAATCTATGAGTTCAACATTTAGTGTGCACACCCAATAGTCTATGTGTGCACACTTCAACACATTTTGGACACTTCAACATATTGGACACACCTTTAATCGCCATGTGTACCTCCACCCATTACATACTCCCTTATCCATTACACATGCTTTTGTCTACCATACACACCAATAAGATAAGGGAAAATACTATATGCCAGGTAGAGTTTGCATGTGTTTTAAGGCAGTTGAAGTTGTCGTTGTCTCATGTCTAGCATTAACAAATCTAACCATTCAAGCTCACTAACTAGAACTTGTGCAAATCCACATGACAAATAATGATCGCCCAACATAAATGTGTTGCACAATAATACTACATGATATGTGAGAAAAATAAACAACTATTTTCAATTACAAAACTCAAACACCTTCCATAATAATAAAAAACCACTTTTCTCAAAATCATATATACAAAATAATATACACATTCAGAAAATCAATCATCCTTTCATTTTCAAAAAAAGCATACCATTGATATTCAATATTTTTAAATCAAACAGTACAACGATGAATCCGTTAAAAAGACAAGTCATAACATATAAACATAGTGTTATCTCCTAATACTCCTTGTATCGAACCTTATAAACTTACTTTTTTTCCCTAGTAATAGTAACTTAATCGATTCTTTGTTATTTAAATTATTACCTAATTTGCTTCCTCAATAAAAAATATTTTTCATTGCACAAAGGAAGTGCACGGAACTCTACTAAAGATATATCCCACATTGGTATGGTGCTTATCGAGTCTATAGGGGATTTTACATATACTTGGTGCGAACAAGGAAATAATTACAGGTTCAAAAGGGTAGATGATGAGAGGTAAGCCCTCGCATTTATGCGAGAGGGGTGTCCGCCCCAATATTACCTTGTTACGCTTAATGGGCGCCCCCCTTTTACTATTCTGATATCCCTCAGGATCCTATCTTCAGTCCAACGTTTCTGTGTATCGATTGCAATGCTGCTGTGTTTGTTCAGTTTTGCTTTGTTGTAGTAATATCTCAAAGGAATGGAAGCTTCTTTCAGTTTTTACCTAGTTTTGCTTTACTGTAGCTGCAAGGGTTTATAGCAATATCTTCTGCTATGTTATTTGCTAACTGGTGCAGTGATTTCTTTGCATTGTTTCCTTTTCTCAGTCGATCGGCGTCGGTTCTCTGGTAATCGTATGTTTTTGTATCCGAATCTGTTTATCTCTGTTCTAAAATCAGGTGGAAGCGGCTGCGGAAGAGTTAATATATATTTTATAGCTAGCTTTAATGAAGTCCGTAAAATATGGGTTGCTGGGGTTGCAGTTTGTGAGAGCAATGGCCACCTCAGGCACACTGATTATTGCCTCCTCAGCAGTAGTTTGAATCTGACCTTAACCCAAGTAGTTAGCAGCTGATTTTTGACTTCTCAGCAGTAGCTTGAATCTGACCCTAACCCAACTAGTTAGCAAGCGTTGACATGGAGTTTCAGGTAATTTATCTTTTTCTTTCTGTAGAGAGCAAGGCTGGTGTCCACCTCAACATTTTCATGTTATGATTAATGGACGCTACCATCTCTAATCTGCATGATCCCACCTCTAATCTGTCTGGTCCGGGTAGGGAAGCCGCTGCAATGCATCATGTTTTCAGTGTCTGATCCCGGTAGAGAAGTGTTTGCAATGCATCACGTGATCAGTGGCTCTGCTACCATTTTGTGTTGTTTTACACATTCTTTTTACATTGACTTGCATGGTTTGGTTTAACACTGATCTAAGTGGATATTGATCTAAGTGGATATTTGGTTTGGTTTAACACTGATCTAAGTGGATATTGATCTAAGTGGATATTTCACTAGAATAGTTCGTCACAATAGAGCTTGTAATTTAAAACTTAGTTGTGTACTGTTTTTTGAAAATTAGTTGTGATGAATGCAACCCTTTCTTCTAGTGCCTCAATGTTAAACAATAAGGCCTTAATAGCCATCTAAGATTATTTGTAAGGATTTTGTATGCCTTGTCTCTTGATTTATAGGTTGTTTGTATGTTGTGATGAATGCAACCCTTTCTTCTAGTGTCCCAATGTTAAACAATAAGGCCTTAATAGCCATCTAGGATTATTTGTAAGGATTTTGTATGCCTTGTCTCTTGATTATGATTATTTATAGGGTGTTTGTATGTCTTGACTCTTAATTAGGGTTAGGGTTTTTGGCCATAAAATGTTATTAGGGTTAGGGTTTTTGACCATAAAATGTTATTGAAAGAACAATTTCTAAAATCATTGTTTCCACTCTTAAATGAGCCTCTAAATTCGCATAAGCTTGTCTTAAAATAGGTTTTACAAGTTATTTCATTCAATTTTTTTTATGAAGCAATCGTGATTGTGTCAAAGATGGTGAATTTTTGGCCAAATTACACCTGGTCAAAAAATACACACCATAAAGAACCAATTAACTAGTCAGAAACAACAACCGTTATACGTTTGTTAAACAAAAACACAAAACCGTTATACGTTTGTTAAACAAAAACACAAAAGTAAGATGTATCTCAAAAGCTAATGAGAAGGTGATCTTGGGTCTTGCTACCTGAACCAGCAGAAAACAAAAAACCGAGCTGGCTAAATCCAGCAAGGAAAGGAATACAGGCCTGCATGCTTGAAATGACTTCACCGTTCACAAAAGCAGTCATGAACCGATGTCAAGGAAGTATCACAACCAACTTAGAAAAAAGCCAAGGAAGACTGATTTAGAAAGAGATTATCACCCTACTCCAAATAAATGGTGCCTTTCGCAGACATAATTGAACTGATGTCAAGGAAGTACCACAACCAACTCAGAAAAAAGCCAAGGAAGGCTGATCCAGTAAGAGATTAATCACCCCACTCCTCCAAATTGTTAAACAAAAACACAAAAGTAAGATGTATCTCAAAAGCTAACGAGGGTCTTGCTACCTTGTACCAACAGAACAAAAAACCAAGCTAGCTAAATCCAAACCAGCTTTAAAAAAAGCCAAGGAAGACTGATTCAGTAAGAGATTATCACCCCACTCCTCCAAATAAATGCTGCCTTTTCGCAGACATAATTGAATCGACGTCAAGGAATTACCAGAACCAACTTAGAAAAAAGCCAAGGAAGGCTGATCCAGTAACTCCTTCTGTATTCATCTTATAGCTCACAAATGTCCTTTATAAAAAGTGATACTCAATTAGTTAAAATATTTAAAATAACATATAAAAAACTATCTTCTTTTATCCCCTTACGAGATAGATTTATGTTGGTAGATGATAAATCATATATTGATGCATTTGATGTTTCCAAATCAATCCATATAATTTTTGTTTAATTTATTTATTTATAAAATTCTTAAATTTCAAATTAATCTATTTCATTATTTATCTTATTTTAATTTAATTTATTTATATATAAAATTTTATAATTAAATAAAATATCTTTAATAAATTGGAAATTAATTCATTTAATTGCCACTCTAATAACTTTTAAATATAAAAAATCTTAATTTTAAAATCAAAGATCCATATTCTTCATAACAGGAAATTTTATAATCTTAAAATGAAAATGTCATGGACTAAAAACAACTACTATGATGATAACCTTAAAATATTATAACTCCTATTTAATACAAATAATCTAAAATGATAACTCGTAATTCTAATTAATCTGTCCCATCCTCTACCAAAAAATATGAGATACTTCTTATGTAAAATGCCTATATTTTTGGGATTGGTAATTTTACCTTTTCTTTGAAATTCTTATAAAATTTGACACAAAATTTACTTCAAAAACATTTTTATAAAACAGAGTAATATTAACATGGTCATGATGGAGATGGCAATCGAGAATTTGGTGGTTATAGGGGACTCTTTAATTGTCATTAGAGACACTAGAAATATAGCCAACAATCCGAAGAGTCGTTCCACTAAGATGCACTCTCTCCTAAACAACATTAACAAGGAATTCAAAGATGTATGATTTCTCCATATCCTGAGAGATCTAAATCGGCAAATGGATTGTATGGCCAACAAAGGCATTGGGCTCACTTATAGATCTCTCGAATGTGACCATGCCATTTTTGACAACACTTGGATCCCCTAGCCTCTGTTCTTATCCTAGAACGGGGTCTTCACCTTGCAATGGCTTTTCTAATCTATAGCTGGCAGGCACAATTTTTTTTTGGAACTATAAACACACCTACTGCTTGCCATCCGGATTCGCACTGGATCCTCACACACTCCTCTATTAAATGCTGTCGGATAGTATGCCAGATGGAAGGCATGCAAAACCTTGACATTAGTTTAATACTTGACTGGATGGCCATTGTTTGCATCAGCCCTTGCTCTGCTCGCTCTCGACCTCACTTCGTTGGAATTTCTTGTTTTCGAGCCCACTCTTTTTGGTGTGGGGGTTACTGTATTGCCATGGAGCACCTTATCTTTGGGTCTTCTCCACAGGATGGCTATGAGGTTTATGCAAATTGTCTGCGCTACAACAAACCCATTAGAAGCCCTCTCGGCACCTGCAAATGGGCTCTTCCGTTGGTTGAAGGAGATAATTGCATTCCGATGGACGACGAGCAGATCAACTCTCCCGTGCTTGGTCTTTGCCATGGTTAGGTCAGGTCTGGACGGTCTCATGGGCATGAACAAAGGCAAGGTAATAAGCATGATTCAGGGGAAATCATGAAGCACATTCAGGATCTGGAAATTCAAATTCGTCTGGTAAGAAATGAGAACTTGGAGTTTAAGAGAACTCTAACCTGACTCTTCTCCCTGGCTCAAGCAACCCACACGAAGGTCAAGCTCCAAAACAATAAATTTGCTGAGAAGGTGGAGCATCTGGAAGAAACTTTGGGTCTTTGTTATCCCCACAAGGTTCGCAAGAATTCAAATTCTGATGTTATGAACAATAAAATTGAGGAACTGGACAGGAAGATGGACAAGCTTAAGAAGGTTATGGCACACTCTGGCACTCACGTTGACCTCAACAATGAAAAGAATTGGACTGTAGAATCTGAAGGCACGGTCATGGACATTGGTCTACACCCTTAGCAGCTTGACGATTGGCTTCTTAATGTTTTGGTTACGTTATGCTTCTACCTCTGTTTTTTGGGTTTCTCTGCTGTTTTTTTGGATACTACAGACTGGGAACACTGTGAATGTTTAGCACTCTTTTAGAAATTTCCAATTTCTAGCTCTTTTTGTATAAGATAGTTCTCTAGTTATGTTTTATTTCTACATACTCCTACTTGGACAGTTTGTAAGGTGTTATAGTCTTCATAGAACTGAGAAATTTCATTACAGCTATAAACTTTAGAAGGATGAACAAGGAGTGATGGATGCTACTCTTCTATGGGAGCAATCTTATCTATTTTCGCTCTAATCTCTGTTTTTTATATAATCAAAGCTACTCAATCGTTTATGTTAAAAAAAACCAGAGTAATATTAAAAAAACAATTAAATTTAGAAACATAACCTGACATTAAGCATCTTGCAAAATTAAAAATTAAATGTTTGACATTATTTTATTGAGATTGGTATAATAAAATGGAGATCTCATAGCTAAAGTGTCCTAAAGTTTTTTTTGATATTTGTATTTAGAAATGCAAAGTGGAGATCTTATTTGTTGTATTGTTTTATAAATAATTTTGAAACAAATTGAGATCTTTCATTCGTTTATTTTATTCAAAATGAATAGTAAAAATATTTTTATTTTATTTTATTTTTGAAATTTATATAAATAAAATTGAACAAAGTTTAGAATTTATTAACATGGTAGAATTTGTCGTTGTGTACATTAAAAGGATTGGAGATGAAAATCACTTTGTATTATATCTCTCACATGTTTAAAATTTGTGAATTTTGATTTTTTTTTTACAAAATAAATGACTTTTTTATAAAGTAATTCTATATATTGATTGAGAGATGTAACATATAAAAATATGTAAGCTTTCATAACATTAAAAGGATTGGAGATGAAAATCACTTTTTCTTCCAATGTACTATCTCTCATATTTTTAAAATTTGTGAATTTTGATTTTTTTTTTTTACAAAATAAATGTCTTTTTTATAAAGTAATTCTATATTGATTGAGAGATGTAACTTATAAAAATATATGCTTCCATAGCATTAAAATGATTGGAGATGAAAATCACTTTCTTTTTTTAGAATGTACTATCTCTCAAATTGTAAGAAAAAAATATCCAGTAAAATTAAGTTATTGAATATAATTATTTTTTAATAAAAATAAAAGTAAGAATAAATGTCATTTCCTCTAAAAGTAAAGAGGTTTTTATGTTGAATATTTATTAAATAAAATGAAAATCTTAATCACATTTATATAAAAATGATTGTAATTTTTTAATAATAATTTTTTTTATCTTAATTCTAACTCAATTAGTAAAATTCAATGTGAACTTATAATAAATCCATACCCTTTATATTAAGGTATTTAAGTTCATCTTCATTTCATGTTTTAAGTTATTTTATGATGAATATTCATAAAAGAAAAAATTGAAAGTTTGAATATTCATTAAAAATGAATATCTTAATCACACTTGTATAAAAATGGTTGTAATTTTTTTATTATCTTAATTCTAACTCATCAACTAAAATTCAATGTGATATTTATAATAAATCCATACCTTTTATATGAAGGTATTTAAGTTCATTTTCATTTCATGTTGTTTTTCCTTTTTATGTGATGTTTTTTTCATCCTTTTAAATATGATAGTATTTGTTGTTGTAATTGTAATTTTGGAAGATATTATTCTATTTATTATTATTCTATTATTATTGTATTTGTTGTACCTCCGTCGGAGATGTTTTTCCTCTGTTTGGGGATATCATTATTATTTCTAGTCATGCAAGGTCATTGAGGTAAAACATCCTTTGTAAGTCTGGGCAATAGATCTCCTAGAGTCAAATGTAAAAGGGATTATCGAGTCTCCCTAGAGAAGTCGACCTAGTCAGTTTTAGTGAGGCCGACCTAGTTAGGTAAAATGTCAAGTCAAAAGTAAATAATATATAGAGAGCCTTGCTCTCTCATTTGGACACACTACTCACTCACACAAGTTCGCATAGCAAGGGAGAGAAACCAAGTCCGTTGGAGGAGAAAGAGAGAGAGCCGTAGAAGACATATTTTAAGTTTTCCACTTTTGGCTTGATATTGTATTAGTGACAAATCTATCTTTGAGGAAGTTGCGGGGTTTTATCCTTTATGGTTTCCTAGATAATATTGAATTAAAGTACAAACATTAACATCATTTAAAATTCTTAAAGCAAATAACCCTTACACCTACCACCCCTTTGTTAAGGATAACCATTAACATATAAATATAATGTTACTTATAAATTGAATATAGCACAAGAGTTTAACAATTAATTTCTTAACATAACATAAGGGAAAGCATTAAAACCTAAAAGAGAAGATGGGAGCAAATGATGATCAAACCCTTGTGGCACAAGATGGGAAGAGTGTACTCAAGAAGAAGCTCGACTTGTGGCACAAGAAAAGAAGACGGGAGCAAATGATGATCAAGCTCTCATAGTTCACGCTATAAGAAATCACGACAAGAGGTAGCACCACCACCACAATCAGAGGGAGAACCACCACCAAAATAAGAGGACGAACTGCGATAGACAAAGAAGACCCATAAGAGATCTATCCAACATTAGATGTTATACATGTGATGAGAAGGGACACTACTCCAGAGATTGTACCAAAAACATAGGTCCCTCCAAGAAGAGACATCATGCTCACACCGCAAAAGATGAAGAACCTGTAAGGAAAAGAACTAGAGAAGAAGAAAGAGATGATTCTTCAAGTGATGAAGAATATGTCATGATCTTAGCACTCATGGGCACTGTTACACATGGGAGCAATGATTGGCTTGTAGATAGTGGAGCTTTCAAGCACATGACGAGATACAAAGGATCATTCATAAATCTACCTGAGCATGAGTCACCTCATAAGGTGAAACTTGGGGATGATTACCAACACCCCATAAAAGGAAGTGGAGAAGCTTCCTACAAGCTAGACTCCGACAAATCTCTGAAGATGAAATATGTAATATATGTTCCATGACTAAAGAAGAACCTTCTCTCGATATAAGCACTAGATGCTAAAGGAATGAGGGCTCCATTTGTCGATGGCCAAGTCCTAATGTGGCCAAAAGGAAAGACAATATATGATGCAACCATGATTGGAGAGCAAGAGGGAGGTTTATACAAGTTGAAGGGCCAACCTGAACAAGCATTGGTTCATGACTCTATGGAACCAAGTGAACTATGGCATAAAGGCTTGCACATGTGCACTATAGAGCACTACTTATTGCAAGCAAAGCAGTTTCAGGACTTCCAGAAATCCAAAGAAGACATGAAGGCATTTGCAAGGGATATGCGCAGGGAAAGAGTGTAAAGAAGGTGTTTCCCAGCAGTGAAAGCAAAACGAAAGGAATATTGGAAATAATCCACTCCGATGTATGCGCTCCCATGTCATCCAACTCACTTAGCGGGTATGTTTATTATGTTTCATTTATAGATGACTTTTCTCGTAAAACTTGGATTTACTTCTTGAAAAATAAAGATGAGGTATTTAGTAAGTTCAAGGAATTCAAATCCTTGATTGAGAATCACACAGAGAAGAAGATCAAGACCCTACGATCAGATAATGGTGGAGAATTTACTTCGGAAGAAATTAAGAATCTTTGCAAAGAATCCGTGATTAAGAGGGAGTTGAGCACTCCCTACAATCCTCAACAAAATGGCCCTGGAGAATGAAAGAACATAATGATAATGGAAGCAACAAAAGCAATGCTACATGACCAAGATCTTCCGATGCACTTATGGGCAGAAGCTATGAGGAAAACGGTGTATGTACAAAACCGTACTCCCCATCGAGTACTAGATAACAAGACTCCAGAAGAAGTTTTCTCCGGTGAGAAACCAGAAGTCAACCATCTTAGAATATTTGGTTTCCCAGTGTACATACACATTCCGAAGGAGAAGAGGACGAAGCTAGATCCCTCAGTAAACAAATTTAATAACAAATATAAAATTAAAAAAATACAAAATAAAATTGAAAACCATATGAAAAAAACTAAAACAATATATAAAAAGATTAACAAAATTAAAGAACATTTAAAAAAATAAAAAATAAAAACATTTTAAATAACAATTAAAAAAAATATGAAAATCCTAACCTAAGCCACCCACACCCTCCCATCCCCCCTCCTTCTCCCGCAACCCCCACCCTCACCTCCCTCCATTGCGCGACCTGTTGGAGAGGTGCTTTTGGCACCCAAAGGGGGCCCGGGGGAGGAGAGGAGGGGAACGGTGGTGTGGGTGAGGGGAGGGGGGGGGGTGAGGTGGGGAGAGGTGAGGCGAGGGAGGTGGCGTGGGGAGGGGAGGGAGGTGAGGGCGAGGGGCATGGGAGAGGGATCTGAGATGGGCAGAGTGCAGGGGAGGGTGTGGATGGCTTAGGTTAGGTTTTGCATTTTTTTTTAAATTGTTATTTAAAATGTTTTGTTTGTTTTGTTTATCTTTTTATAGATTGTTTAAAAGTTTTTCCTTATGTTTTGCAATTTTATTTTGTATTTTTAATTTTTTTTTTTTTTAGTTTTTAAATTTGTTATTAAATTTGTTTTTTAAATTTTTTATTTTTTAAAAGTTTTGTTTTGTTTTTTTTGCTTTTTATTTTTTCCTTTAAATTTTTGTATTGTTAGGGCGGCGTTGTGGTCGCCCAAAGGGGGCACGAGGGGAGCTGCGAAGCTCCTCCCTTGTGCGCCCAAAGGGGCGTGCCCTAGGGTTGGCCCTTTGGGCACATGAGGGAGGATCTCCGCTCCTCCCATGTCGTTGAGGAAAATGTCAAACTTGACAAAATTTTGATAAGATATTTTTGTAATGTTTCGACTTTAAGATTTTATTTTGAGAATAAATATTATGTTTTTAATATGTTATTTACAAATATATGGTATACTTTTTGTTGAGTTTATGTCAATCATCACTTTATGGAAAATAATGCTAAATAGTATCATTTTTATACATAAAATAGTTGAAAAAGCGTTAAAAATGGTTTGAAATGTCTTTATTTTCTCATTTTTTTACAAATTTACCCATAAAAATGACTTATTTAAGAGAAAATTTTACAGAAAAAACTTCCAAAATGTATATATATGTTTCATTCTTACTAGCTTCTAAAAGTTTAAAAAAATCGAAAAGGTATATATTTTTTCATTATAATTAGGTACTAAATGTATATTTTTTTGTAAAATTTGAAAATAATCATTTGTTAATAAAATTATACTTTTTTATGACCAAGAAGATTCAAAATCGCAAAAATATGGCTAAAAATGAAAAACGGTGCTACCAATATACACACTTTCTGAAATGGAGGTAAAAATAGCTACTAAAATTGACCCCTCCAAAAACGAGAACAATGTCGGGTTCTAGTCAAGTTGTATAACTTGTAAAAGCTATGTGTTAACCTTTGCCACCTCTTTGTCAATTTTTGTTAGTGTCTTCTTTAACCCTTCTATCTCCTCTTCGACATCCTGAAATTTCCTCTTTCCTTTTTGGTCCAGCTCAAATGACTCAACCCCAAAATTAGATGGACTCATCACTGATTGTGTGCCTCCAATTTTGTAAGTCGCTTTCAAAAAAGGGTAAGTGATCTGGAGGTGGCCATGCGATTTACAGTTATTGCAGTGGAAAGGGACATTCTTGTAGTCCAACGATTGCATATAATGATTTTCACTGACTTCTAACATTATAACACCTGAGAGCCCCTGGGATGTATCTATCTCTACACATATCGATGCCACCGACATCTTTGTCTGTTACTTTGTTTTAGGGGCAACCCTCATAAACTTCCCCAAGGTATCACCTATTATTTTGAATATGGGGTTAGTCCAGAATTCTAGTGGAAGAAAAGCCATTTTTACCCATAAGGTGAGCGTATGAATTCTTTCTCTTATAGTGTCAAAGCTCTCGTGCCACCGAAACATAGTAAGTGTTGCGTTCCCCCTGAACCACGACCCCTGCCTAGCAATATTTTGATGATCTTCTGCAGTGTTGAAAACAAAGGTGATATATCCTCATGCACCCGCGTGGGTGAGGGGTGAGTATCCGAGGATGTGCTCCCATGTGTAGTGCATCCACCGTTTAAGACTGTTTTCTGTAAATATACGTGCATGGAACCTTCCAATTAGGGCATGCTCAATATATAAAACCACATTTTCTTTGAAAAGACTAGGGTCAATAGTACTGCCTTAATGGGCTCTATGGATTTCTTGATACACCTGGGCCTGCACCGACGCTCGTGGAGTAGGGAGCTAGGGGTCCACGGAGGGAGAGGGCACATGTGGAGCAAGAGCATGGAGAGGTGGGACAGTGGTTGGAGGAGGAAATGAAGATGTGGAGGGAAGAACACATAGGATTGGAGATAATGAGTAGGGAGGAGGATGGCTTTGAGGTGATGATTTGTCATGGTGGTTGAAGGTATAAGAGAATGAGAGGGTGAGGAACCCACAACGGGTCGACTTTTGGCAACATTATTTTGAGCAGATGTGTCAGATCGTGGAGCAGGAAGAGCGAAAAAAGTTGCAGGGAGGGAGGCCTTCGATACTTGGAGCTCCATTCAACCAATAATATATATATAATTCAATTGATATTAAAAATATATAAATTTATTATTTAAAAATATTTTATAAATAAAAAAACATAAATATTAAACAAAAATGTATTATAATAATAATATTTTATTTAAAAATATTTTATAAATAAAAAAACATAAATATTAAATGAAAATGTATTATAATAATAATATATTATTTTAAAAAATATAACTTAGTAAGAGATATGAAATTTATTTGTTTTTTAATTTTATTTAAATAATATTATTAAATAATTTTAATAATTAATTGAATTTATTTAACAGATTTATTGATAAAAAACATACATTCAAATCATATTATATAAATAATCACGTGATAATAATTTTAAAATTATAAATTCAAGAGAATTTTAAAAAAATATAAATATGACATCTTAAATTATAAATCTAAAATAAAATATTAAATTTATTTATTTAAAAATATAAAACATGAAAATAAATACAATCACGAAAGAAACATGAAGAATTAATGTTAAGGATATGGTGGTTTGTTGGTGGGGATTGATGGATTTCATTCCATCTAGCCAAATTCAATTCCGTTGAAACATCTTTTGACTTGGATAACTGATCGATTGACGATGCACTTTCTTCTTTAACATTTATATTAAAAATAAAAAAATTAAAAAAAAACGATTTAAAATTTTAAAAATATATTCATATAAAACTTTCAATAAATAATATAATGGTTGCATATGAGTATTATTGTTAACCAATGAGTTTATACTTATTAACCATAAACTCATTAACCTTGATGATGATTCAAATTTGTTAAAGAAGTCATAGTTGATCGTGAAATTAGTAAAAAGTTATGCATCAAATTTCTTGAGTTTGGTATCGTAAAATTAATTATTTCAAAAGTATCTTTATGTATGAAATGAGGTCACCCACATGGTTTCCAAAGTAAATTTGAAACCTTCATAATTCAAAATAATAATTTGCTGTAAAGAGTAAATTGCTCTTACAATAATAATTTGTTTTAACGAGGAAATTGCTCTTACAATAATAATTTGCTATTTTGCTTTAAAGAGTAAATTGCTCTTCCAATAATGTGAATTTTGTGTAAGCAAAGTAAGATCAATAATAATGTAAAATAAATGTTAATAATTATGCTTGTCTCCACAAAGTATTGAGATGGTTTATAAATGGATCATTTATGTAAATTTCATACGAGTAAAGTAAGACTAATAGCAATGTAGAATAAATGTTT
Organism: Larix kaempferi; assembly: GCA_027924585.1. Classification (NCBI taxonomy): domain Eukaryota; kingdom Viridiplantae; phylum Streptophyta; class Pinopsida; order Pinales; family Pinaceae; genus Larix; species Larix kaempferi. The sequence continues at coordinate 13,424,342 of BSBM01000407.1, read as the reverse complement.
ATAATTATGTTAATAGTTATATTGGAACAAAAAGAGTGCTGCCAAATCTTGTTAGCATAGTTGGTTTGGACGGGTCTCATTCTGAATGGCTACCTAAGTTCGAACTTTGTAAGGTAGCATGGGAGAGACACTTTAAAATCCAGAAATGGATCGCAAGGGATTCTACTAGTATCCGACATAGGTGTGGTGCCTATAGAGAGTCTCAGAGGTTCAATGTTTTTGCATTGTTGTAGCATTTGAATGGAAGGTTTTGTTATTTCAATAATCACAATTGGAAATAGATGTGGATATTTAGTTCAATGTTTTTGTTTCTGCAATGTTGTAGCATTTGCATGGAAGGTTATACGATTTCAATCATTAAAATTGGTAATAGATGTGGATGTGAAGCACTGTTGATGCAAGTGGAATGATGATGTTTTACAAGATTTCAAGAATAAAATGTTACATCAAAGACCTTGAATTTCTTTACATCAAGGATAACCACATCAAAGTTTTAAGGATAACATGTTACAAGGCTTCAAAGCATCTAAGTTACAAGGCATGGAGCGAAAGTGAACAAGGTTTCAAGGCAAGTGTTTATGCCAAGTTTACCCTAATTTATATAAATTATATTTTTTCTTCTTGAGCAACTTATGTTTTGCTTTTCATATTTTTTGACTTTCTATAAAAGACACAACATAATGCTTGCTATCCAGACGACAATTCTCATTTATGCAACAATATATAATTATGTATTTGTTTAGTTAAGGCACAATGGTGATAAAGTACATGTATATTTTATCTTATTATTCTATTTACAAATTGTGTGATTGAAAATTGGTAAGTTATATCCTTATAACCAAGTAGATAACCTCACATTCTTCCTTGGAAGATTATACATTTATTATTTTTTCGTTTTAAAAACTTTGTGTCTAAAGGTCAAATTGTTGTGTGAAGGGGGTTCCTTGTCCCACAAACAACAAACCCGATCGCCGACTAAAATGTGTCCACTTTGGGTCCTCGGATTTGAATTCTATGGACAAATATAACCAAACCTATTTATAAATGATCCTTCTAGGATCGATCTATCGTGGGATTGTGGATATCGCCACATACCGGATCATGGCTTATTATTCTTAAGTGTTGTAATGGTGTCTTTAGACACCACTGCTCTCTTGGAATCTCTATTATTAACTTTTGTTGTTTATTTTCCTGTCCCAACATGGTATTAGAGCTAGTTGGTTCGTGATTAAGGGTTTTGCAGAATGAATGAGTTCCATTAGATGCTGGTGATTTGATGAGCTGCATTTTGTTGTTGGGTTGAGGAAAATGGTGAATCACTAAATTTGACCATTGTACCCTACATTTGGTGGTGATATAAATTCTTTGGGTATTTCAGGTTCAGTAGGTTGCTATTGGCATATCTGAAGTGGTCACTGATCTGGGTGAGCCAACTTCTATGGGCATTAATATGCAACCCTTGGGTGGATTATTGTTCTTGGAAGGATGGATGTGGTGTGCCCTAGATGATGAGATCTGAAAATGTATTGAGTTTTATTTTTCCAAAATTATAATGCCCTAGCTTGTTTGGAGAAGCATTGTTATTTGATTGGGTGTGTTATTGGTTACCTTGATTACTATGCTCAGCTTTTGAGGCATATCGACTTGTGGTTGACTTGTATTAGTGGACAGAGTATCGACCGATGGCAATTTGTTCAATTGGAGATGATCAAATAGCTACCTTGAGGTGTGACCGACTGGAGGTCAAGGCATTGATATAGCTTGTGTTTCCTTAGTAAATTCTTTTGGTTGACTTCTGAAGCCATCGACTAGAGGGTTCAATTGGATGGTGAAGCAACTAGATGACCAACTTGCATCTTGGAGTTGTTGACTTGATGAATTCGTAAAGGCCATCGATTGGTGTTTGTTTGATCAACTAACACTTGGCTTGTCCATCGCCTGGTTTCCTTTGGGTGATTGACTTATTGATCCATTGAACTATTCTGGAATTTGGTCAATTAAGTATTGAATGACATAATAATTATTCTTTTTGTGCATTGGACCTGAAGATACTTATTTGGTTGCAAAAGGACTAAAGGCATCCTCGATATTGTTGTTGTTGCATTATTGTGCATTGTCTGTGAAACTTTGAAAGTCTATTAAAGATGGGTGCCTTTGATGAAGATAATGATAAGCAAGATTGTCATTGATGATAAACCATTAATGACAAAGGAATAATTAGAGTTGATGAATTGGTATAAAGGAGTGACAAGTTTTGATGACATGGCAAGAAGGACATGGGTTTTTGGGCATTGGACCACCAAATGGGCCAAATGACCCATTCTGTGGTCATTTGTGATAGGTGTTAAATTTGCAAATGGTCTATGCTACCACTCCTGAAAAAGGTGTCGTTGGACCTAGTGCTTGTGGCACCTTGGACCATGAAGACTTGATGATGTGTGAAGGGTTGAAACGATGCTGTGTTAAAGAAGATAAACAATCTATACTTGAAGAAGATAACGTGGAGATTACGTGATGAAGTCGGCTCAGTTTTAGATGATCTTGGAATATTTTCATAAATATAAATAGGTCCACCTGATAAGCCTTTTTACAAGTCGGCTTCAAGTCAAAATAAATATAAAATATATTTAAGACAAGTCGGCTCCATAAAATTATATTGGAAAACGAGTATAAATAGAGCTCTTATGATCTTATTTCATAGGGGATTTTTTTGTAGAGATATAGCTATGAAATTTTCGGGTATTTAGCTGAGGTAGGCACAGAGAGATGGTGGAGAAATGGCAAGAAGTTTTTAGGTCTTCTCTTATTCTGAAATTGGGTGTATATTTGCCATGATAGATTCGGTGGTGGAGGTTGACTGTAATTTTCAGGTTAAAGTCTGAAGCAGACGCAGACATAAAAAAAAGGGTTTGTGTAAAAGATGTGGAGATGAAGTCGTTGTAAGATGACAGAGGCAATAGCTTGATGGAATCTCAGTATGAAGGGCAGCAGATATGCTAATGGACAAACTGAGAAATAACACCTGAATAGTGCATGATAAAGGTTGAGATAGCTTTAAGATATGAGTATGGTTTAAAGTCATGAGCAGAGATGATCAGATTGAAGGCAATGACAAGTTTCTAAGCAGAGGACAAGTCTGTGTATTCTGAATGAGTTATTTGACAAGTGACATGATGACATTATTGATTTAATGGCAGTTGATAGACTAGTGCGAAAAGTGAGATGCATTTTGATGTGTGTCTGAAGAAGGGAGAAGTGTGAGAAATAAAGATCAGTGAAGAAGATTGGAGCCCTGAGCTGCAGTAAAGGTCTTAATAAGCAAAGGACAAAATTGTTAACATGATAGAGTTATTAGTTTGATGACATTGAAGACATGAATGTAGCCAGAATGATGACACGGGTAAATGACAAAGTTGAGAATTGATATGCAGTAAGACATTGACAAGCAGATGATGATGACTTCCAGATGATTGAATTGGTGATAGTAATCTAATTTGTACTTACAAGTAGGGTCTTGTATCTCTTTCTTGGCTAGGACTGAGAAAAATTAGGTTGGGTCCTAGATGATGAGTTGGTGCTCATTGTTTCAGTTGTAGCTGAATTACCTCACGGTTGTAGCCGTTGAACCAAATACAAAAAAAATTACAATTATATCGTGTGTCTCTTACTCAAGGTGTTGATGATGTTGTGTTTTTAATTGATGAATGATAGGTGATTAGTTAATTACTAATATATAATTCATTGATGACTATGATGCTGAAGTGAATGTGAAATAATTGGTAGAAAAAGTTAAATTTGCAATTGAGCCCTAGCTCACTGATTCACCCCCCCCTCTCAGTGAGCATTGTGTCTAACAGATAAAGCCTTGATATTGTTGATGTATTATCCCCTTCCATATATTTGACTAATAGAGGGGGACATTAACTAAATCAGGTCCTCTAAAATTTTCCCATATACATAATTATGAATTTATAACATATAAATGCATGTGCATATATGTAAATAAGAACACGGAGCAGAAATAAATTCAATCCACACACACACAACATGCAATTACAAGCATGATAATTACATGCATCAAGTAAAGCATTGCAGATTCAATACAAAATAATACTTATATTTAAACAAAGAAGATCCAGGCATCTAACTATGTAAGAGCGATTTTCCACCCAACCATTGACTCTCTGTCCAACATATACTATTTATACGGATAGGCCACCCCAAAGCCGGGCTATGAGGCCACTAGGGTGAAGGAAACACCTACATGATTCTCTTTCTCATCCCACAACCCATTCTATTCTTTATGCTTAGCAAAAATATCACCTAGAGCTCTACTAGGATCTCACTAAGCCATCACAACCATGGCACTCCTTCCAAATTCCCCACACAACACAAGGAAGGCATTTCTATTCACTGATCACAGTTCCCTCATGAAATCCAACCTTTACAATGCTTACCAGTGTGTGTAGTAAGAGTACAACCTGTTGTATGCTATTGGAGAACCTCCTGCAACATTAATTCATTTGAGGCTTCGCAAGCATCCAAAAGTAGTAGAACTCAATGGCTAAGGGTTCCTAGCTTTCCCAATCTCTATGCTTCCCTACAACCATCTATTTTCCCATTAAATTTGCAGATATATCTCCAAATTCAAATTTATGGGTTAAACACAATCTGGTTATGGTCATGAAGAGAAATAGGGAACTCTACGTAGTGTGGAAATTTGCACGAGAGAGTGATGGAATGAGTGTTGAATCCAAGGGTTATGAGATAATGGTAAAAATAAAATTGACATAGCTTCTGACCATAGAAGAAATGATTCTTGGAAGCTGACATAACTATCACAACTCCCATGCCTCAATAACTGCATGTGTGAGGTTGGTGGAACTGCATGAAGTCACTTTTCCCACCAACCTCACACATGCATTCAATGACTAGGTTTAATAATCAAGAGAAGGTAATTGGCTCATTTAAAGCACATGGAAACAATTATATGAGTCCTAAGGTTGACACATGGAAACAAAGGATTTGGTTTCCCATAGACCCCCTTTCCTCTTTCCCTTTGGTGGAACCATAGCCCCTCTAGTGCTCTTTGACACAACCATCTTGGACCATTTTATTTATTTATAGCATAATATTTACATATATTTCGAATTGGAATCATAATTCAAACACATGGTCCAAATAAAAATATTTACATCATATATGTGTAGCCATTCACTAGTCAGGCCTTGGCCTTGAGCTCCGCACTAGGAATCCATACTAGCATATTTACATCATTTACATAATTTTGATTAAATATATTCCAAGTCAAAATTGGGGGTATTACAATCCCCCCCCTTGGAATAATAGCTTCCTTTTTCATGGTATTCTCCAACTCCCACATAGCCTCATCGAGACTGAAGTGCTTCCATTGTACCTTTACTTGTCTGATGGCTCGGTTCTAGAACAATGTTACCTTCCTGTCTAGGATGCATAATGGCTCAGTTTGGAACTCTCCCTCGGGTTCCACCTGAATCACATCCCAATCTATCATATGGTTAGGATCATGTACATATTTATTAAGCAAAAAAACATGAAAAACATTATGATCTCTAGTATTAGCAGGCAATGCAATTCTATATGCAACTGGCCCTATCCTTTCAAGCACTTCAAATGGCCCACAATATCTTGGGGACGTCTTGGCACAAATTCCAGGATTTAAGGAAATCTTCCTTGGTCCCACTCTAAGGTAAACATGATCCCCAAAACTAAACTCCCTATGCACTCTGTTCTTATTTGCTTAACTTTTCTATCTACCTTGGGATGCCTTTAAATTCTGCCTAATTTTTGAAACCTCCCGTTTCATTTCCTTAAGCAATTATGGACTAAGTACAATTCTATTTACTAGATTATTCGCATGTCATTAGTGTCCTGCACTTTCTTCCATACAAATATTCAAATGGACTCATGCCCGACGAAGCTTGCTTGCTCCCCATTGATATATGCAAACTCCACAAAGAGTAAATAATATTCCCACTTGGATGGTTTGTCCATCACATACATGCGAAGCAAGTCTTTAAGAAATTGGTTTACTCTTTTGGTTTTTCCATTTGTTTGTGGATGGCAAGAAGTGCTAAAATTCAGCTACGTACCCAAATCTGCAAAAATAATTTTCCATAAATTTGATGTAAATTTGGTATCCTTGTCTGAAATTAGTGGCTTTGACAATCCATGCAATCTAAAAATTTCCTTCATAAAAATATTTGTAATGGCATCTGTTTTAGATGTGGATTTGATTGGAATAAAATGTTCTGCCTTAGACAATTTATCCACCAAAACCATGATGGAATCATGCCGTCTCACATTCATTTGTAAAACATGTAATAAAATCCATGGAAATTACCTCCCATTTCCATTCCAGAATTGTAATACCCCCATTTTGACCCTTGAAATTATTGGCTTGATATGTAAATATTATAAATATGCGGTGTATGAGTCCTAGTGTGGAGCTCAAAGCTAAGGCCCTGCTAGTGAATACTCGGCTTATAAATTCAAGTATTTTATATTTTGTGGACATGTGCTGGTCAGCCATGGAAAATGTAAAAACAATCTAAATATTTATAATGTAAATAAAATTTCAAGAGCTGGCTATGGAGGAAACTAAAATCAGGGGGTTGTGTGTATACACTAGGGAGAGGAGAGGGTTTGTGGTATCACATCCTTTGTTTCCAAGTTCCATCCTAAGAACCCATGTGCCATAAATAATAAGCAACTATCCAAGTGGACTTCCTTGTTGATATTTATTTCTATTGTAAGAAGGCAGCTAGAAAAATCAGCTCAGGAATTTAATGGAGCATGGGTTGAGCCCAAACCATCATATGGCTGAGTATGGACTCCGTTTTTGGTACCCATAAGTCAATTTCCCTCATGGGAATTCATTTCCATTGATTCACATTCCATGGTTGGGAAACCAGACTCCAATTTTCAACAAGCTATGCATTCCCAGTAAGAAAAATAATTGAAATTGTAACCTGATAAAAAACTGCGTTTTAGAGTGTAAACAACACCCGAAAATTCGTGTGGGTTGTGGAATCTAGTGGGGAATCCATATATGTCAACCCTGGGGAAATTTTAGAGCGTCAAAATCCCTAAAATACGTGGGAGAACCCAGATTTGGAAGCCTGTAATTTGAAATTCTTGGCTGCAAATTAGTGTGGCCAGAAAGCAGAGAATCCAAGAGACAATTGAAGTTTGAGAGGGATAAGAGGATGGAATTGCTTTATAAACCAAGTGTAGGTAGAAATATCTACATCTTTAGCAGCTTGGACCTTTCTATGCCCACCCTGAATAACATTGGAGGGGAAGGGGTGCCCGATGGACTATACAATAGAGAAGGGGACCTTCCTTGTGTTGGGTGCTGTAGGTATTGTGTGTGCCAAAGTTGGTTGAAACCAATTGAGATTCCTATAGCTCTATGGTTGAGCTAACTAGCTTAACATTCTCTATTCTTGTCTCCATGCATGCTTGATAAACCCAATTGTGCACTGGCTTAGCATGAGTGTGTGTTCCTATGGTTGTGAGTGAGTCTCTGTAGTTCCTCCTTAGTGGATACATAGCCCATCTCGGGGGTGGCCTCTCAGCAGAGATATAAAGTGATGGACATAGTAACTACGGTTGGGTGGAACGTTACTCTCCCATAGCCAATTGCTTGGGAAATTTCATTGAAAAGATAAGTGTTTAATTGTTAATTTATTGCTATGCTTGAATGTGCATAATTATTATTATTATTATTATGCTTGTGATGAATATGTTGATATATGCATGTTGTGTGTGTGGAGTGAATTTATCTTCCGCTGTGTATTTTATTATGCATTTGCACATGCATTTAAATTCGTATGAATTTCATCATATGACTGTGAGGGTGAAATTTAGAACCCCATAATTCGTTCATGTCCCCTCCGTTGGTCGGATTGATGAGCAGGGACATGACATGAAGTGACAAAGGATGCAACAAACTTGATGGGTGTCGATGCTCAAATTTCACTTATTGGCATTTCATACACCTAGAGATATACTCAACAATATCATTTTTCATCCCCTGCCAAAAATATTGTTTCCTCGCTATAGCAATTGTTTTTTGATATCTTGGGTGACCATAATATGAAATTTTATGGATTTCATCCATAGAAAAATTCCTCAAATATACCACATTCAGAATATAAACTCTATTTTTATATGCAAGAAATCCACCATCTTCTAAATGATACCCTTCATACCTCTTTTCAAAATTCCACTGTTGTAATTTATGTTTTATTTGCACATATAATTAATCTTAATCAAGATATTTAACAATCTACTTCCTTAAATATGTTTGGAAAATACCAATGGATGCCACATGCATTTCATGCATCTTCCTGCTGAGTGCATCGACTACTTTATTTTATTTTCCTTCTATGTGTTTGATTTCAAAATCAAACTCACAAAAAAATTCTAGCCATCTAGCTTGCCTGGCATTTAATGTTGGTTGCTCAAATAAATATTTCATACCACAATGGTCTCTCCTAAGTTCAAATTTTCTGCCCATTAGATAGTGCCTCCACATTTTTAAAGCGTGCACTATGGCTGTAAGCTCCAATTCATGGTTAGCATAATTCTTTTCATCCTCCTTCAACTTCCTTGACTCATAACATACCACATGATTGTCTTGCATAAGAACTATTCCAAGTCCCCGTGTACATGCATATGCACACACCACAAAGTATTTTTCTATGTTTGCAATTTTCAGAATTGGAGCACTTGTGAGAAGATTCTTCAATAGTTGGAATGTTTCTTCACATTTTTGTGTCCATTTGAATTATGTTCCCTTCTTTTGCACGGAAGTGATTAGGTGTGCAACCTTGGAGAATCCTTCAATGAATCTCCTATAATAACTAGCAAGGACCATTAAAGATCTCACATCTATCATATTCTTCGGAGTTGGGAAATTGATAATGGCTTCAATCTTTTTCGGATCCACTGATATTCCTTCCTTCGAAATAATGTGACCTAATTAATGAATTTCATTTTTATAGAAATCACATTTGCTTAGGTTTGCATACAACTTATGCTCCCTTAGAAATTGCAAAGCCATTCTCAAATGTCCTTCATTCTCCTCTTCATTCTTAGAGTAAACAATAATGTCATCTAGAAAAACAAGCTCAAACTTGTCCAAAGACTTGCTGAAAACGCTAATCATGAGACGCATGAAGGTAGTTGGTGCATTAGTGAGACCAAATGGCACCACTACAAATTCACAGTGTCCATACCTTGTTCTAAAGGCTGTCTTGTGAATATATTCTTCCTTTATTCTTACTTGATGGTATCCAGACCTCAAGTCAATCTTTGAAAATACCTTTGCCTCTCTCAATTGATAAAAAAATCTTCAATTCAAGGAAATGGGTACTTGTTTTTCACTGTCATTTTATTCAGCTGCCTTTAATAAATACATAACTTGAGTGTTCCATTTTTCTTTTTCACAAATAGTATGGGTGCTCACAATGGATACACACTTGGCCTTATGTACTTTTTTTTCCAATAATTCTTGCAATTGCATTTTTAGCTCTAATTATTCCAGTGTACTCATTTTGTAAGGTGTCTTAAACACTGGTGCATCTCCCAGCACAAGATCAATTGTAAAATATATGTCCCACTTTAGAGGAAGTCCTGGAAATTCATCAGGAAACACGACCTAAATTCTTGTAGAACATGATAGTCCTTCAACCCGTGAACTTCATTTTCTATTTTATTTAAAACATACGTTGCATACAATTGACAATTTTTCCTACAAAAATTCTTTAGCTGCATGGATTTTCCTAACAAAAACTACCTTTGGAATTCCTTTTACAACCCTTGGGTTTCCTTCCTCATCAATGCACTCAAAAGTCTTGTTTTAATAGTCAAGTTTAACTCTATGTGCTTCCAACCAATCCATTCCAATGATAATATCATAGGAACCAAGTGGAAAAATATTAATATTTGCACAAGTGAACAACCCATCCATTTCTAATGGATATTTCTCCACCATTTCACTGACTTTTCTCTTGGTTCTTGTGGCTAGTTCGACCAACCATGATTTAATATGCTTGGTTTTCTTAAAAGCACAAATCTCAACAATTTTAGGGGTGATATAACTGTGAGTAGATCCAAGGTAAATTGAAATAGAAATAGATTGCTTAGAAATATTACCTTCAACCTCAACCATAATTGATTGATGGTCTCCTTGGTGGTCCTCTAGTGAATCACACATTCTAGGGATAGTCCTTGCCACTTGACCCACAGTTTCATCCTCTTGGATGTTGTGAACTTGCTTTGCACTCCCATTTCGATGTGTATAGTTTCTAAGCAAATTTTCCTCTTCACATCACCAACATTGAAGTGGATCTCTTGGCTCTCTTGGCTTGTTCTCATCATCCTATCTGGATTTGTCACATCATGTGATGTCTACCTTAGCTGATTTATGAAATGAGGAGGCTTGAACCCCTTCTCCCCCTTTGATCAAAATTCTCATTCTTCTTGTCCTTACATGCTCTATGGAAATCCGGCTTACTTTTGGCTTGATCATAACAATACTTGGCCTTTCTTATGGTATCATCTAGAGTTTGAGGTTCATCAAACTCAATTATGTCCTTGTAGGACAGAGGCAACCCACTTAGAAAATGTTGGATTTTCACTTTGTCATCCTTGATATACTTGACATATCTCATCAGCTCCAAGAATTTATTTGCATATTCCTCCATAGTCATTTGACCCAATTTCAGTTCATGGAATTCTTTAATTTTTCCATCATAGTACCTATCAAAGAGGTACTTTTGCTTGAAGTATTTCTCGAATTGGTTCCACATAATATTCCTTTCATTGATCTTTTTTATTTTCCTAAGGTGATCATGCCATACAGATTCTATTCCATTCAGATTGAATATAGCGACCCTTGCCTTCATGTTCCTGAGAAGTCTTGGACTTGGAAATACTTCCTCATCCCAAGAAGCCAAGCCTCAGCTTCTTGACTATATTTTATTTCACCACCAAAAGTAGGAGGTTTGACCTTGCTAAATTCTCCAGCTAAGTTGTTCTTGGAATACCTCTTCCTCTTCTTCCTATGAGATGAAGAGCTTGATCCTTTGGTGGAATCCTTAGAGTCATATGACTCACTAGAAAATATTTATGCAGTATATGTCCTTTCTCTAGAAACTCTTCTTGAACTATGAGATCTCTTGTGGAAATGCCTCCTTGAGCTACTCCCACTCTTTTCTTGATTTTTAAAGTGATGTCCATAATTAATCTTCCTTTGAATGTCTATCAAACTCTGAAGCATATATGCATTTAGCTAATTCTGTTCTTCTTGAGCTCTAATCAGCCTTTCATTGTTTGCTCTACAACTCTACAGTTCCACCCTTAGGCTCCTCATGGTTTCTACAATGTACGGGGGAGTCACTTGGTTTCTCCTATCATTGGATTTTTTCTTTGCATTATCAACCTATATGATTCCTCCCATTGCATCTGTCTCAACTTCATAGGGATCCTGTGCATCATCCACGATGATGATTCTCTTGGACCAATCAAGAAGGTTTCCAAACTGAACTATATTGAATGGTAACCTTAACTATCTCTGATATAATTCCGAATCTGTAAAATTTTTCATATAAAAACATTTGTTAGTTTTATTACATCCTCATAAAATCAAAAATCAATTTTCATGTATTCTGGAAAATATCCATATTGATAACTTTTGTCAAATTATGGCTACAAACACTTTTCTGATTAAGTTATAGAAACATATGAATGACCAATTTAGAATTTGACTCTACACAACTGTTCTCCTATGGATAAGCTTTCCAACGACTATACGTATATTCAATTATGATTTATGAGCATAAAGTTACAACCTTCAAAAAACGCCAAATTTGCCCAATTTCTACACTTTTCATGTAGGTTCATTTAACTCCCGAGTCCAATTTCAAAAACCTATAGGAGACCATCTATGGAGAACCAAGACAAATTCTCTATTGACCCACATAATAAATATTACCAGGATTACTCATCAATTTTCATTTTCCTCATCGGATGCTCCAGTCACTTTTTATAAAATTATTGAATTCACTACTTTAATCTTTTTCCACTCTCTCCATACTTAGAAATTTATGCAGTTATATAACACCCCCTCATAATCCACAATTTGCTTAAATTTATACTATTTTAGTAGCTGTGGTTAAAATCCATAGCTAACTTTGTTGATTTAAAAAAAAAGAATGGGGGTCAAGGGGGCTTGTCGTGTCCTGACAAGTGCTACTTGTCCTACCTGTCACCTTGTGGCGCGACCATGTCACCCTCCACCAGCTGAAAAATCACCATACCACCTGGCCTTGGGAACGAATGCGTCGACGATTTTCCTGTTACAAAAAGTGGTAAAGACTCTCCACGAAATCGGTTTTGGAAAATATCGTAGGGATGCGTTATCAATAAAAAGATGACATATTCCTTGGGTGGTTTTGGTACAACGGCTCGTACACCCATTATTAATCACCGTGCACATTGTCCAACGGCTCATCCACCCATTATTAATCACCGTGCACATTATGATCCCTGACTGTTGATCTCCCTCATCATCTAATGGTCATATCTCGTCCGCCTACTATTAACCATCACATTAGTTTCTCATGCACTATCAACTGCAATCGTTGATCTGCCTGTCTGCCAACGGTTAGATCTCCATATTCCAAGCCCTTGACTCCTTGCCTTAAATTATTACTAGCCCCTAGGTTAGATTTTAGTGCTCAGGTGCTAATGTGGCTGGTCCATATCATACCTCCAACCTACGTGGCTCCTCCACGTCATCCATCCACATGGCATGGGTGGGGTCCACCTTAAAATTTATATTTTTTTTTCAAAATTTCAAAATTGTACAAAATTCTAATTCAAAAATAAGGGTATTACGACAAAATTAACTTTGGACCCTTATACGTCAATTAACATAACCCGATATCCACAAACATTTTCTATTTTATTCCTATAACTGTGCATTCTGACCCATGCAACTCCGGTGTTACAACCACAAGCTCTAATACCACTCTGTAACGTCCCCTTCCATCTATTTGACGACTAGAGGGGGAAATTAATTAAATCAAAGCCTCTAAATTTTACCCATAACAATAATTACTAATTTATAACATATAAAATGCATGTGCATATATGTAAATAAGAACACAGAGCGAAAATAAATTCAATCCACACACACATCATGCAATTACAAGTGTAATCATTACAGGAATCAAGTAAAACATTGCAGATTCAATACAAAAGAATACTTATCTTTAAACAAAGAAGATCCAGGAAAATGGATGTGTAAGAGCGATTTTTCACACAACCCAGGCGCTCTGTCCATCATATAAGCTCGGTTATGAGGCCACCACGACAAAGGAAACACCTATAGGATTCTCTTTCTCAACCCACAACCCATTTTGTTCTTTATGCTTAGCCAAAATCTCACCTAGATCTCTACAGGGATCTCACTAAGCCATTACAACCATGGCACTCCTTCCAACTACCCCACACAACACAAGGAGGGAATTTCCCTTCATTGCTCACAGTTCCCCCAGGAAATCCAACCTTTACAATGCTTACCAATGTGTTCAATAAGAGTCCAACTTGCTGTATGCTATTGGAGAACCTCTTGCAACATTAATTCAGGGCTTATCAAGCATCCAAAAGTAACATAACTCAATGGTTAAGGGTTCATATCTTTACCAATCTCTACAATCACTTGTAACCATCTATTTTCCCTTTAAATATGCAACTCTATCTCCAAATTCGAATTTACAGGTTAAACATAGTTTGGTTATGGTCATGAACAACAATAGGGAACTCTATGTACTGTGGAAATCTGCATGAGAGAATGATGGAATGAGTATTGACTTGAAGGGTTATGAGATAATTGCGAAGATACAACTGACATAGCTTCTGACTATAGAAGAAAGGACTCCTGGCAGCTGACATAATTGTTGATGAGTCATGTAATTGGTACGTCTTTGAACACCCCTTTCATCATCCTAACTCGCTTAATTATCTCTACAAAACCTATGCATACATATTTTTGTGCCTTTTACCTATACTTGTGGTTATGATATGAAATAAGGTTTATTTCTACATGATTTGCTTAACATGGAATGTATGAGTGATTGATTGCATAAATTTGATCCTTGCTGGTGGTTTTTGATCCTTCAATTTAGCAACAATTATCATCTTCAGGGAGTTGTGGATCCTTTGTAAATCTACATGACTGATCCAACAACTGCATAAGTGATGTCATAATCTGGCTTGAGCTACAGAACCAAGCACAGTGGTTCTGCAGCTCGCGTCATAGCCCAGTTTTGTGCTTGGATTTAGCCAATCGCGCATCAGATGGAGGAGTTAGTTCTTATTGCTCAGATCAAAGCTATTATTGGATTATTGATTATTGTACTTGTGACTTCGATCTATTCGGATCCATGTAATAGAAGATCAAGATTTAGGCTATGATTAGTATAGTTCTGTTATGTTAATAATTGTTCCTCCTTCATACTCGACGCTCTTTTGATTATGTGCAAGAATTAGAATTTTTGTATATGTATAAAAATGGATTGAACTCCTCTAGCATGGTTGGCAATATTTTTCTAAATTGATGTATTTTTTTACATAGATTATCTTTTTATAAAATAAATTGCTGATGTTGGTTCCTAATGTGCTGAGTGATACTGTGTGACTGATTGGCTTGCTCAACCCCTGTCTCTGAAGGCAGGGCCCCCTTCTACAGACAGGTGTTGTTGTAGATTAGTATTTCTTTTCCTTTCTGCAATTTTAATAAAAGTATTGGTGTGGATGTTTTGCTTCAGTTATAGAGATTCAATTGAGTAATTTTCCATTGGTGTTTTCTACAATCATTGTTGCTTTAGCTTGGGTGTGTAATGTCAAAAGAGTGTTGAGGGTTGGATATGAGATTGGAGACAAGAACTTTCCCGGTCAATTGAGTTGAATAGTTATTTGCCTGTTATTATAGTTTAGTTGCAGATCCCATAACATAATTGTTTTATTGTAGGTTTGATCCATTATTACTGAATAGAGATGTTGTTGCGGTTCCTTTACATATTCCTCTGGTTCATTTGTTTTCTGCAATTGGTTTGAGTAAGCATCAGAACATATTGGTTAAGTTTTCCTTTGAAGATAGTTACAATTGATTTGTTGATTCCACTGTTGGTAGCCAAGATAATTCATGAGTACATCCTTAGAGTGTGGAATTATTTCCTTCTTTCTTGAAGAATAGCTGGTCAAAGGTAATTTTCTACCAGGATTGTTAGTGGTTTCTTGCTTTCAGTTCCAACCCATTTCAATGAATTACTCTATTTTCTAGAACCCATTAAATTGTAGTGTCTAGCATAAATTTTGCATGGTGGCTCATAAGGAATTTTAAATAACCCTGGTTGATAATTAATGTACAAACTTCCATCCCTTTTTGAGTTAATTAGAAGGTGATAGAAAAGCTCGTCAACTGTCACAACCCCCATGCCTCAATAAATACATGAAGTGAGTTTTCCCACCAACCTCACACATGCATTCAATGATTGGGTTTAATAGTCAAGAGAAGGTAATTGGCTCATTTAAAGCACATGGCATCAATTATATGAGTTCTAAGGTTGACACATGGAAAAAAAGGATTTGGTTTCCCATAGACCCCCTTTCCTCTTCCCCTTTGGTGGAATCATAGCCTCTTTAGTGCTATTTTACACAACCATATTGGACCATTTTATTAATTTCTAGCATAATATTTACATATATTTTGAATTGGCATGATAAGCCACACACACCATCCAAACAAAAATGCTTACATCATATATGCATAACCATTCACTAGTTAGTCGGGCCTTGGCCTTGAGCTTCGCACTAAGAATCTATCATTAGAGAAATTTCGAGGTAAAAAATGGGCCTCAAAACAAAAGGAATGTACTATAAAAATCAACCAATAAAATTCAAGGTGATGATGTCAACCACGGGGGATGAATAACCATTTTTGCGTAAAAAGGTAAAAAGGTCAAAGTGAAAAACTACTTCTTCAATTCGTATTTTCAACTTATCTCCCTGTATATTCACTCAAATTTTGATCACGAGTAGCCGCTGGATGGGGAATTCAATTCTGCATCCAATGAGTACCCACTCGGCATACTTTTGATGGGGAATTCATGAATTTCTTGTTTTTGGGGCAGCATGGTCTATTAAAAGTATGCCAAGTGGGTATTCGTTGGATGCAGAATTGAATTCCCCATCCAACGACTGCTTGTGATCGAAATTTGAGTGAATATACAAGGAGATAAGTTGAAAATACGAATTGAAGAAGCAATTTTTCTTTTTTCCTCCAAAATTTGATGAGGTATGCTAATATTATTTTATTATTTCCACTATTATTTTATAATTTTCCTTAGGAGGCCCATTTTAGACCTCAAAATTTCTCTAATGACTATTGTATTTACATCATTTACATAATTTTGATTAAATATATTCCAAGTCAAAATTGGGGGTATTACAATTGAGATTAAAGGAGGTTCATGAGAAGAAAGTTGTTGCTTTACATGCATCCCATGATTGACTTCAACAAGAAGTTGTTTCTTGCAAAGTATCATTTCCTTGTTGTAGACAGAGAATGAAGGAATCAAGAATCAATTGATTACCACTCATTCTTTGGTTGAAGATGAAGCTTCTCTTTTCCAGATGATTGTTTTATAGAGAGTGGATGAGAAATCCAGGAAGATTGTCTCCCTTGAGAACACCATGAAAAATATTTCCAAAATCTTGTGGATAAATTTGGAGACAAGACCAATCTCATTGATGACCAGGAGGTCGAGTTTACATATGTTTCTCATACAAAAAATGTTGTCTTGAAGGAGAAGATTTGTAGACTAGAGGAAGATAATACCCAACTAGCTAATGAGGCTACCCATTTGCAGGCCTCTGTCGTTGAGCTTCTTCAAGAAGTTTATCCTCTTCAAGAAGATAATAACTACGTGTTTGATGAGTATCAAGCATTGAAAGAATATTATGATGCCTTGATGCCTTGCCTTGTCTGAAAGAAGTCGAGTAGAGGATTAGAGAGGAAAGAAGAGAATAACATAAGAAAGGAGAATATAGTAGTAGGCTCTGTAGAGAGGAACAAAGTAGACCATGAGGAGAAGAGAGCATATATGGAGGAAGAAAGAGGTTGTGCATGAGAAAAATTGACATCCAAGCAAAAGT
The DNA here is from genome assembly GCA_027924585.1 of Larix kaempferi. Taxonomy (NCBI): domain Eukaryota; kingdom Viridiplantae; phylum Streptophyta; class Pinopsida; order Pinales; family Pinaceae; genus Larix; species Larix kaempferi. The sequence goes on along the minus strand of BSBM01000407.1, from coordinate 13,407,071 downwards.
AAACGGTTGATTTTCATAATGAATTGAGTGAGGTGATTGTAATGCCTATCTAAAACTTAGATCAACATGATAAGAAGTTGAGTGATGAGAGCTTGGAGGGTCTAATAACCCAATTGTAAATTGAGTGATGAAGAAGATCCTTTAAGGTCCTATTTGTAAATTTGATTTGAATAGAGTGAATAGTCCTGTTGATCTTGTTTTTAAAAGTGAGATTTCTATGGTGTTTTATCCATTGCTTAGTATTGTTCAGAACTAGTTGTGTCCTTGTCTTGTGTTTGTGGTTGTGTATTGTTGTTTCTATGGGAGATACCTATAGAGGGTCCCTTATTGGAACCCCGCCCGCATCGCTAAACATGCATGTTATTCATGGCGATTTTTTAGAACAATATATTTCACAATAAGATATGTACTAGAGGTCGAGAAGATGGTAAGGCATCATTTGCTTGGAGCAATCTTGGTCTTGAGAAGTTTTTTGAAGCTTGGGATTCAAAAGGAAAATGAATAGAAATTGGCATTAATTTATTGATTAAGGCCTTAGGGGCTCTCAATTGTATTGATTGAGAGGTTGGTTGGAAGGAGAATTGTCCACCTCACTTGATTGTTGGTTGGATGTTGTTGGCAAGAGCGAGTGGCTAAAGCGCTACTGGTCCCTTCTAATCAAATTTGTATGTGGGTACCTTCCAAATCTTTAGGTATGACTCTCACAATACACCACCTTTATGTTTAATGTACACATTAAGTACTTGGATGATGTTATTGCTTATGGATTTTATTTAAATATTCATGCTAATATGAATTCACTTTATGTTCACATTTATATTCACACCAGATTATCAATGTTAATGAGTTGAGTTTATTTTAAAGTAGTTTATATGTGAGGCCTTACATAATATACTACATCCATATATATTTGTATTCATGACGAGTGCATGTATGAGGTTTGGCATGCATTTTAAATAGCCATGGCATAATGTTTTGGATACCCCATTTTATATAGAATTAATGTTGAAGCAAACAATGGACATTTTGAACACTCACTATGCATTCTATCTTGGATGACGTGGCATGTTAGCCTTGCTTCTTGACCCTTCACACTTGTATTGTATTTTTAGGGGAGTGTGTACATTTTATTGAGTTTGTATAGTTAATAGTATCTATGTGCATGCTGTAATTAACTAAATTTGTAATTTAACTTGTAGTTCAAATGAGGAATTCCTCATATGCACAATAGGATTAAGTTTCTCATAACGTAGGAATCACAATTAAGGTAGTTTTCTAAATCATAGATTTAAATAGCATAAGGAGTATGACAATCAATGTCAATACATCCAGAATTACAAAAACATATATCTCAAGGAAATTAACAAAATGTTTGTCATCTTCATATATAATAAGGGAAATAGCTGCAAAGCAGCTAGTCCCTGTTTTAAATTTACATTTATAATTGAGATATAATATATGTTTATTGAAAAAGAAAATATTTATGATATGTTTATTTGTTATTAAAATTTTTTGTAAAAAGAATTAATAAAAGTAATTTATATCTTTGGTTTTAATAAAATTAGTAATTTAGCATATACAAAATAGGTTGTATTTTTTTATTATTAAAAATATATTTTATATCTAATATATAATTTGTTAGTTTATAAGTTTCATATATATTATATAATTTATTTGCCTATTATTTTTTTTAATATATATATATGATATTATTTTTGTATAGTGTGTAATTATATCTCATTTGTTGATGAAAAATGAAACAAATATTACTTTTTGAATTGTTAATTGGACTGATAAGTTAAAAACCCACTATATCACAAAAAAGAGTATTGTATACTGTTTTAAAAACCCATCAATAATGTCTCACACAAAAACATTGAAAAAAACGGATGCCTTTGGATATCTATTATAATATTATAGAATGTTAACCGTAAACACCTTCCAACTCAAAAACATTTAATGTTGTATGGGTAAGGTATGTATACCATGAGATCTTATATTTAATGTTGACTGCTCACAACATATAGAATCCTAGCGGTCATGGTGATCAATCAATATGGAATGTAATTTGATCATAGCTTTTGTTTAAAAAATTATCCCGCCATTAAAACATGGTTAAAATATTGAAAAATAATTTGATCATAGTTTTTGTTTAAAAAATTATTTTGTCATTAAAATATTGAAAAATAATTTGAATAGAAGGTTTATTAACCATAATATATTGAAAAATAATTTGATCATAGTCTTTCACAATTATTATGTGTTCTACTAGTTGTTGATGTACATACCATCCACAATTAATGTGTACTACTAGTTGTTGCTTTGGTATTTGTAAAATAATTATTATATGTACTACTTATGACTATGTGTCAATTTGAGAAAAAAATTTAAATAAAATATTTTTTTAATATTTTTTTAAAAACTAATTGTCACCTCCAACCAGGGGAATTTTGTCAAATCAAACCTTACAACCAATAACAAAATAGTATTTTCTAATTTCAAAAATTAAAAAACATTTTATTATTTAAAAAAAATTAAAATTAAAAATTATTTTTTACATTTAACATTGTAAAATAACTTTTAAATTGATAAAATTAATAAAATGTCAATTTAGTTTTGACAATAAACCCATTGCTATAATCCCTGCCTTGGCAGGGACTAATAATAACAAATTCTTAACAAAAATAACTTTTGCATAAAGGATTGTTGTTTACAACTTCAATTTCAATTGGGATACTCTTGTCCTCAACCTTATTCATAACAGTCATGCACGATATCCTATTGGTGGGATTCCATAAAGATATGTACAAACACACATAGTTCTATGTTATTGTACAAATAATAGAATTTGGAATTTTATGCCACTCGTCATTTACTGATAAGTTGTGATTGCTAACTTCATTTTGAATTTGGTTGGAACCAATTCAGAAATGTTTGCCACATAGAGAAAAATACCTCAAGATTTTCACATCCTTCCACAATGTTATCCTATGCACTGTTATTCTTCACAATCCCTAGATGTATAGAATGCACAATAATAATTTCTAAAGTCATCACCCAAATTTATTTTGAACATGGAATATCCAATATATGTCACTATGTATTGTACTATGTGATTTTAGGTGATTGTGGAATATTCAATAGATGTCACTATGTATTGTACTATGTGATTTTAGGTGATTGTAAACTATATGAGATAAGCTAAATGTTGTGACAATGTTCTTGGCGTGGTTGCAAAATTCCAAAACAAGAAACGCCTATTGCATCCTTCAATATTCTCTAGAGATGGATAATCTCACAGCAACACCTTCATTATCGCCCATTTGTTTCAACTACTAGAAATGTTGTATGATCTATAATATTCATGGCAGGAAAACAACAAAAGAATGATTCTCCATTTCAAGCGATTGGTGATCATCTATTAATGTTGTTCTTAGTAAAGAAAACATTGACATACTTATAATGAATAATGATAAAATTAATATCACACATGGTCAATAACATTTCATATCATAAATAATAATTAATAAAAAATTAAAGTATTGAGAAATGCATACCATTAATGATATCTACTGGTAATGAAAATGCTCGTGATGCATAAAACACCCCTTGCTAATGCAAATTCACATATGTTAGGATTCAGTGGTCTCTACTAATAACGTCCTCTTTAATTTTGTTCTCACACAAAAGAATTTTTACCTAAGGATTCATCGACTAAACAATCCATAATAGATGTGGACATGCATTCTTGACTTTATGGTTAGAACAAATGCATTTGTGGTACACACGACAAGCCCGTGTTGTGTACAACTCAATGTGCATTTTTCTAAGATACTTGAGATTGATGCAATACTCCACCTCAAACCTTGAATTCATTTTGTGTCAATTTATATCAGGTTGTATGATATATCTTAACATTGCATTATGATAAGTAGGCCTATTAGTAATACATAAGTGTCAAAATAAACATAGACTAGACATAAAATCATTCACATAAGAGATAGTAATATTTGGTTTTCTTCTTTTTCTCAAGATAAAAAAATGCTATCATTGCTTTCTTGATGAGAATAGATCTAGCTTATATGCAAGCTCTTTTGAGCATTCCCATCCTCTCATGTTATACACAAGATCCCCTTATATGTTGCTTGCACTTTGCAATGGTAGAAGTTGAAAACACAGTTCCTGCAAACACAATTGTAGAAATTGAAACACTAATGCCACCAATTACATGTTGGTCTACACTAAAGCACAAGTTTTTGAAGCTTACAAAACTATTGGAAAATGTAGTCATGTTCTCTTATTGAGTCCTAAGTGATGGAACCTGCAATCCTTCGATTCAAAGTTTTAGTGAGATAGAGAAGGCATGAGAGAAACAAATGATTTTGAATAAATTACCGTAAACAAAAAAAATTCCCAAGAAAGATGCCTTGGGGGATAGAAAATTCTAACTACCAATTTCAATTGGAAACATTTTTTGACTACAAGTCCAACCACAAATTTTCATTGAAGAATGACCTTAATCAAAGAGTTTTCAAGCATGTAAAAGTTAACTCTAGGTTGTTTGAAAATTATTTACTTGTGAAGGAAGTCCAGTTTCATGCATTGTCGTATGGAACACTATCACTGGAAAAAAAACTCATTCTACATTCCTAAATTTTAGGATGCTAATTTGACTTTTTTATAAAGGTATACTGAGAATCACAATGGAAGTCGTCCTACTAAATCGATGTCATACAATTTTGTGAAGAAATAAACTAAGGTGTATTAACCTTTTCACAATGGGAAATTTTGTTTAACAATTTTAAGATCATATCGTCTTATTTCTTCAACCATGAAAACATAAAAAACAAAACATCAAGTAAAAGCCTTACCAACCAGAACAAATTAATAACCTTCTCCAAACTATACTTTAAGGACAAAGCATCCTTGAAAGGGGAAGCAATGTAAAATGCATAAAATATGTCTAAACTACATACTAATACATTATGATAATTATCATAAAATAAACAATAAACAAACAATAATAAATAATTTATACTAAACACTTGTAACATTAATCAAGAATTCAAATACAATTATTATATATTTATCTATATGGATTTCATCGGTTATCATTTCAATGTTAAATACTATCCATTCAATAAATAATTGTTTATTACATTGCATGTGATATGCAATACTTGGCATATGCATGGGAAGAAGAGAGTTTCACAAAGGTTATCATTTCAATGTTAAATACTATCCAATCAATAAATAATTGTTCATTACATTGCATGTGATATGCAATACTTGGCATATGCATGGGAAGAAGAGAGTTTCACAAAGGTAATATTAATAATTGTTCATTACATTGCATGTGATATGCAATACTTGGCATATGCATGGGAGGAAGAGAGTTTCACAAAGGTAATGTTAATATTTCCAAGATTTGTTCATTTGGGATTTTTTTTGAAAATTGATCATATATATGGATACTTTTTATTTGCTCAAATTTTGATGATCATTAAATTTAGTGCATAATTAGGGTTTTTATCTTAGAAAATTCTCTCTCTCTATATATAGATGGAATCATGTGGTGATCATGGAGAATAAAACAAGGATTCTTTAAGTGATTTCGAGAAAGTGAAAAATTATGGATTTTGTCCTCAATTCCAAAAATAGTAGTAACCCAGGGATTTCTTTTCTATCACTGAAGATGGCTTTCAATTTCCAAAGGATTCTAAGCACTTTGTTATTTTATATGCAAGTCTTTATTTGACACGAGAGGAGAACCCCTATTCTATCTTTGGCTTGAGATTTCTCAAGAGGATTTTCTTTGAATATTTTTGGAATCTTATCCAATGTTATACTTTTGGATCTTATCTTGTCTACTGTAAGCTAGAGAGAGTGTGCCCATTAAACAACATTATCTTTGACTTTTATTTATTCATATTAAATTGTACTCCAAGTAATTATTTAGGTGACTTGTACTCTAATTATGTTTTTTCCATGCTAACTTGTACTCCAATAAAAAAACAATAATAAATAATAATAAATAATTCATATTAAACACTTGTAACATTAATCAAGAATTCATATACAATAATTATATATTTATCCATATGGATTTCATCTCTTATCATTTCAATATTGAATACTATCCAATCAATAAATAATTGTTCATTACATTACATGTGATATGCAATAGTTGACATATGCATGGGAAGAAGAGAGTTTCAAAAGGGTAATGTTTTCCAAGGTCTTTTTGAAAATTGATCACAAATATGGATAATTTTTATTTTCTCAAATTTTGATGATCATTAAATTTAGTGTATAATTAGGGTTTTTCTTCTTATAAAATCTTATATATATAGATGGACTCATGTGGTGATCATGGAGAATAAAATAAGAAATCCTCAAATGATTTCTGAGAAAGTGAAAAATCATGAATTTTGTACTCAATTCCAAAAATAGTAGTAACCTAAGGATTTCTTTTCTAATAGTGAAGATGGCTTTTGATTTCCAAAGGATTCTAAGCACTTTGTTATTTTATATGCAAGTCTTTATTTGGCACGAGAGGAGCATCCCTATTCTATCTTTGGCCTGAGATTTTTCAAAAGGATTTTCTTTGAATATTTTTGGAATCTTATCCAATGTTATACTTTTGGATCTTATCTTGTCTACTGTATGTAAGCTAGAGGGAGTGTGCTCATCAAACAACATTATCTTTGACTTTTATTTATCCATGTTAAATTGTACTCCAAGTAAGCTCTTATTTAGGTGACTTGTACTCTAAGCAAGTTTTTTCCATGCTAACTTGTACTACAATAAATATTTTTGGATTTCCTTTTAGATGCAAGGAGCGTTAGCACAAGAATTTCATTATCAGTGTCTTTATCCTTCCATCTCATGTCTTCAAACTTAGAGTTTTTGAAAAACAATTGATGATATTGTACTTGTTGAATTTCTCGCATTATCTACCGTTAGTTGAACCTTGAGTGGTGTGAAGAGACTGTAAAAATATTTCACTAATTCTTGTTATCCCCCAAGAACCTTGAGCGTGTGGACTTGCATCAATTTTGTTCATATTTTTGTTCTTTCTACAACTTTTGAGTAATGAAGATCAAATCAACATCAATTATCAACCAATATGAGAGCATAGTTGTGTCTGAATTATATTTAGTACTTACATGTTTTAAAGTTATATCGATGAAGTTCTTGAACTTATTAGATTTGTATATTATATTTTTCCTTGCAAGCTTTCTTTTGATTTCACTCCATTATTCAAGGAAGAGGCTTCGGTCATCAAACTCAGTGGATTTTCAAGTGGTTTCAAGGAAGATTTCATAAATGATCATTGTTAGTTTTCAAACTTAGTTGTACATTTATATTGAGTGTATCTTATATCAACAACAAAATGTCAGCTTGAAGTGTTTTTTTGTGTGTTTTGGTTATTTTTTTCCATTGTTTTACAACCTTTATTACTTAAACAAGAGATATTGTTGCATATTTATGAATTTTATGTTATTTTGACAAATCTAATCATAAGTATGAATTATATCACTAATTATTTAAAGAAGAAAAGTGCATATTTTGAGTATTTCACTACAGATCAACATATTCATTACAAATTTTAATAGCTACTTCCCCTAAGGCATGTAGGTTGAAGTCTCAAATCATCTAGGGAGAGTGGTCCCCTCAAATTGGTATGCACCAATTTGTTAGTGAGGAGAAGTTATATCATTGATTTTTTTTGAAATAATAATTTTTATATTCACTTATATATATTTACATCAACAAAGTGTTAGGAACTCATGTCAACCCTTCTCTTTACTTTGTTAGTATATTGTTGTTGGACGTATATGCTTTGTAAGTCGTCCCGTAGTATTTGTTGATCCATAGTTTGTATTATTGTTGTTGGACGCATATGCTTTGTAATTCATCCCGTATTATTTGTTGATCCATAGTTTGTACTGGCCCATGGTTTTGACCCATAGTATTGGCGCCTAGACTTAGTATATAAGTTGGTGTTGAGGCCAATGAAGGCACCGTGAAGTTATTTGTATTGAGCTTGCTCGAAGGAGGTTGCCCCCTCGAAGTGGCCTGCGATCAATAAAATATTCCGTGAGCTCATATATTGTGCATTTTATCAATTAATTGTTGCAGGTTCCTCACATCTGGTATCAGATCACTTTCTTGGGCTCATTGGGTAATTTTTGCCAATTTTTTTTTCCGCATCTGTTGCAGGTTTGGATCCGGGAATACTCCCTATCTGCTTAATTGTGGGAAGTACTTGGGCATAAGCCCTAAAAATCATTGTGAAGAGTACCACAGGAACCCCGAAGTAGATGGCTCATTGAGAGGACCTGCTAGCGAAAATGGCAACAACCCCTATCTGATTGACTAGTTCCCACCCATGAGGTAAACCAAGAGCTGTCGTTTGTGGCAAAGCGGCTATCAGTTTTACTTGAGCCATGGAGTGAGGGGTACTTCCCCAATACGAAAGCCTTCAGACAACATTGGTGGCCGAGTGAATCCCCTGAACTGTTAGGAAGCAGAACATACCTAGGGTCCATATCTATTTTCAGCTGCAAAATCGCAGATTTCCTCTGTCCAGAACTGTTGCCGATCACTTCTGCGTCATTGCAGATCCATCTATTACCGATAATTTCCGCACCGTTGCAGATTCCTCTGTTTCTGATCACTTCCGCACCGTTGCAGATCCATTCCTAAAAAAAATAAAAAAAATTCAACTCCATTTTTTTGCCATATCTCCCTTGTTTTCACTTCGTTTTCCTTGAAACTTCCCTGACACCCCTGTAATCCCATTATGCATATTTCATTCCTGAGGACCCTATCCCAAATTCCACTTCCCAAATCCATAAATCCCACATTTGTATATTTTTAGGGTTTTCCATAACTCTTCGACTTTCACCCAATCGCCTTCAAATTTTACCACAGAGTTCCTTTCCTAATTCTGCTTCTTTGTCCCTCTCTGCCAAATTTTCTCATTCTTTCACCCCGCTTCTGAAATCCTCTTTTTTTGCTTCCCTGTCCATTCGACAATGTTCAAAACCCAGTTAAACCCAAATTACCCTTCAGATTTTTTCCCAAATCCAGATTTTCCTTTACTGAAACAGTTTATGTTTTTGTTTTTCTATCCACTCAAAAAAAAAAACTCCTGGTTATGGTTGTCACCCGTGCAGGAGCAAAAACCATGGAGGAAGCACTTGCAGCCATCCAAACCAAAATCCAAGATCTGGATGAAAAATTTCTCGGCCTCCATCTTGAGCATTCAACCATGAACAACAAATGACAGTCCGAGTATTCATCAGACAATGGGTTCTCTTTTTCCAACAATTTTCATGGTCTGAAGCTTGATTTTCCTTGCTTCAATGGTATTGATTCGACTAGATGGATCTATCGTGCAGAACAATATTTCAGCCTGCATACTACTTTTGATGTCAACAAAGTTCCACTTGCATCCTTTGATTTGGAACAAGAAGCTCTTCAATGGTACCGTTGGTACATTAAGGCTCATGAAGAGCCAAAATGGCCAGATTTTTGCCAGCTCCTTTTGCAATGATTTGGTCCTAGTGCTTTTGATGACTTCACAGGAGCCCTCACTAAACTTCGCCAAATTGGCACTGTGACAGAGTATCAAACTGAATTTGAGAAACTAGCCAACCACACCGAAGGATTGCATGATGACTTCTACCAGAGTTGTTTTATCAGTGGTCTAAAGGATGCAATTCGCTCTGAGGTCAAAATGTTTTGTCCCAACACAATGATGGAAGCCCTGGGGTTGGCTAAGTTGGCAGAAGACAAGATTGCATCCCAACAACGCTCCAAACCCACTTTTGTTCCCTTCTGAAATATGGGTTTTCAACAACCTCCTATCCCACTAGCTCCTCGACCAACTCCTATCAAGCATTTGTTTGAAACAGAGATGCAGGCATGCCGAGAAAAAGGGCTTTGCTATAATTGTGATGAGAAATTCATTCGGGGACATAATGTGTTCATCAAAATCTCTATCTCTTGGATGTGGATTCTCCGCCTGCCTCTAAAATTGGTGAAGAAGCTCTAGATATAATGGATGCTCAGGTCGACATTCAGGAGCCACCTATTAACCCTCCGTCTCAGGACGACTAGCCAGAGATATCTCTCCATGCTTTAGCTAGAATCACCACCCCCCAAATAATGCGGGTCAGGGGTTACTTCAAGAAGCTTCCTCTTACAATACTCATTGATTCTGGTAGCACTCATAATTTCATTGACCCTTAGATCGCCAAACAAGCTGATTGTTTTATCCATCCTTGTTCCAACTTTGAAGTCATGGTTGCCAATGGGGGCACCTTACCTTGCAAAGGGAAGTGTCGTAATGTGCGTATCTCTATGGGAGATTATAACTTGCGCTCTGACATGTTTGCTGTGACCTTAGGTGGATGTGATGTGGTTTTAGGCGCTCAATGGCTACGCACACTTGGCCCCATCTTATGGGATTTTGCTGAACTTTGGATGCAGTTTCCCCCCAAATGGACAAAAACACACATTGACAGGATTACAACTAGGGTCTCTTAGCATTATGGAAAAAATCCTTAAGAAGAATTCATATGGTGTCATCGCTAAGATCCATTCCATTCAGATGCAACCATCAGCGGTCTCCACTACTCCTTTGGATCTACAACAAATTATGGATCGATATACAGGTGTCTTTGCTGAACCTGTGGGATTTCCACTTTCAAGGCTAGAGGACCATTGTATTCAGCTCCTTCCTGGAAGCGTTCCTCCCAACATCATGCCCTATCGCTATCCATTTCACCAAAAAATAGAGATTGAAATGCTCGTTCGGAACTTACTGAAGCAAGGTATTATTCGCCCAAGCACTAGTTCCTTTTCTTCACCAGTTCTTCTTGTCCGCAAAAATGATGGGTCATGGCGCCTCTGCATTGACTTCTGAGCACTTAATCACCTCACCATCAAGGATAAGTTTCCAATTCCTGTTGTTGATGAGCTTCATGGTGCTAAATTTTTTTCCAAGTTGGATCTTTGTTCTAGGTATCATCAAATTCATGTTCATGAGGATGATATCCCTAAAACAGCTTTCCGCACACTTGATGGCCACTATGAGTTTTTGGTCATGCCCTTTGGCCTCACTAATGCTCCTTCCACCTTCCAGGCCTTGATGAATAAAATATTCCGGCCCTACTTGCGGAAATTCATTCTGGTATTCTTTGATGATATCCTCATCTACAGTAAAACATGGGCTGAACATCTCCAACATCTGGATCTTGTAATGTAACTTTTCTCTGACCATCATCTCCATGCCAAATAGTATAAATGTGTTTTTGGACAGAAGTAAGTCGAGTACCTCGGGCACATTATCTCAGCACAAGGGGTTTGCGTGGATCTTGCCAAAATCGCTACTATGAACAATTGGCCGCATCCTCAAACACTTAAGAGCCTTCGTGGTTTTTTGGGGTTGACTGGCTACTACCGCAAGTTTGTCAAGGATTATGGGAAGATTACAGCTCCATTAACTTCTCTATTGAAAAATGATGCCTTTACATGGACACATGCTACTGAGTGTGCATTTGACAAACTGAAACAAGCTATGTGTACTACACCTGTTCTAGCTATGCCCGATTTTTCCAAGCTCTTCACTATTGAGAGTGATGCTTGCGGAAATGGACTTGGTGTTGTTCTCCTTCAAGATGAACACCCCATTGCGTTCACCAGCAAAGCCCTTTCAGGTAAGAATTTAGTTGCCTCTACATATGAGAAGGAAATGATGGCTATTTTGCATGCAGTACAGAAGTGGCGACCATACCTATTATGGAATCATTTATGCATCAAGATTGATCACTAGAGTCTAAAATATTTCCTGGAACGTGTATCCTCCCCAACACAATAGAAATGGGTTAGCAAACTCATGGGTTATGACTATGATATCACTTAAAAGAAGGGTAAGGACAGTATTGTGGCGAATGCTCTTTCTCGCACATTTGATGACCAAGGTTCTCTTTCAGCTATTTCTATGCCTGTTCCAAATTGGTTGCAATCTGTTCAACAGGGATATGTCAATGACTCTTCATTATATCAAATCATCCAACGCTTGGCCAACAACCCTTCTGCTGTACCACATTACTCTTGGGATGGTGCTTCCCTGAGATACAAGGGTCATCTAGTGCTTCCCCAGAGCATAGATCTTCAACAAGCTGTCTTCTATGAACTCCTTGCTTCTCGATCGGAAGGGCACTCTGGGTTCCTCAAAACATATGAGCATGCACAACGTAACTTCTTTTGGCAGGGCATGAAAGGGACAATTCAACAGATGGTGGCTGAATGTGATACCTACCAGCGCAATAATAGTGAAATGAACCTCCTTCTGGGATTGCTCGAACCCTTTCCCACACCTACACGGATTTGGACAAATATTTTTATGGATTTCATTGAAGGTCTCCCTAAATATGGAGGAAAAACAATGATTTTGGTTGTGGTTGATCACCTCTCCAAATATAGTCATTTTTGTGCTCTTCGCCATCCCTATACAGCCTCCTCAGTCGCTCAAATTTTCCTGGACTAGATCTTTCGTCTTCATGGAATCCCTTCTTCCATTATCTCGGATCGTGATGTGAATTTCACCAGTCATTTTTGGACAGAACTATTTCGCCACACTGACACCAAATTGAAGATGAGTTTAGGGTATCACCCACAAACAGATGGTCAGACTGAAATTATCAATAAATGCTTGGAAACTTATCTTCGTTGCTTCACCTCTGAACAACAACATCAGTGGAAAGTGGCTCCTTCTCGCTGAATGGTGGTACAATACCTATTACCACACTGCCTCTAAAATGACTCCATATGAAGCAGTTTATGGTCAGGCTCCGCCAGTTCTTCTTCCATACACCCCCAATAGTTCACAAGTTCAGGCAGTTGACACGGTCCTTCGAAACCGCGATCAGATTATTCGCATTTTGCGGGAAAATCTTCACATGGCAAGAAATCTCATGAAGCAACAAGCCGATCAACACCGTTCTAAGCGTACTTTTGAAACAGGTGATATGGTTTTTCTTCATCTCCAGGCTTACAAGAAATCCTCCCTGAAACTCAAAGGGCGTCATAAGCTCGCTCCAAAGTTCTATGGGCCATATAGGATTCTTCAGAAGATTGGGTCCGTTGCTTATAAATTGGAACTTCCTCATTCTTTCCGCATTCATCCAGTATTTCATGTCTCTTGTCTGAAGAAAGTTCTTGGCATCAACATCAGAGGACAAACTATTTTACCAGAATTGGATAATGAAGGATCCATCCTTTTGGAGCTGGAGGCCATCCTCAATAAGCGCTCTCGTCAGCTTCGCTCTCGCTCTATCACATAGGTATTAATTCAGTGGCACAGAATGCAACCATAGGATGCTACATGGGAACCACTCCTTCAGATTCAACAACAATTTCCATATCTAAAGCTTTGAAGGACAAAGCTTTTTCTAAGGGGGAGGGGATGTTAGGAACCCATGTCAACTCTTCTCTTTACTTTGTTAGTATATTGTTGTTGGACGCATATGCTTTGTAAGTCGTCCTGTAGTATTTGTTGATCCATAATTTGTATTATTGTTGTTGGATGCATATGCTTTGTAAGTCGTCCCGTAGTATTTGTTGATCCATAGTTTGTATTGGCCCATGGTTTTGACCCATAGTATTGGCGCCTAGACTTAGTATATAAGTTGGTGTTGAGGCCAATGAAGGCACCGTGAAGTTATTTGTATTGAGCTTGCTCAAAGGAGGTTGCCCCCTTGAAGTGGCCTGCGATCAATAAAATATTCCGTGATCTCATATATTGTGCATTTTATCAATTAATTGTTGCAGGTTTCTCACAGAAAGACAAAAGGGTATATAAATAACACTTATATCCTCTTCCTTAATGCCACCAAATCATAAATAAAATTTGAATATGCATCAATATCTAACAAATTGGAATCTTTGATAAGAAAAAAAAAAAAAAACCTTTAACCAATCGTTGTATGTGTACCTCATTCCTCCACATATGACAAAAAGTTGACAAAGCGCTGACTTCATTCTCAAAAACGCACTTACAACAAATTTTCCAAAGGACAAGAGTGGGACAAACAAAGCAAAGTTTCTCATATAGTGCCAAATTACATTGAAAGAAGAGTGGATTAAGCACCTAAAATCACCAACCAAAATTGCACACCATTGCTCTCTCCCCCAATGCATACCTGCTTGATAGTTATCTAAACAATTTTTGGTTCTTTGGTTCAAAGGTATTTCCGAGTGATAACAAGAAACATGCTAACAAATAAATTTTAAAAACTCTACTATTTTTTCTCATTTTGGTTTCTCAAGCTTAACAAGGAGTCATTAAGATGTTTCTACTATTTTATATGGTTCCTCTTAAGGACGATTCTCAGATTTAGTTTTATTTTCTTAAGCCTCAACAAAAAGATTGAATATTTTGGCAATAAGATAGTTTTTGCTTGTGAGGAGGCTTTTATTTTAACAAGTGTATTGTAGGTTGTTATGATGTATTGGTTTTCTTTGGAATTTATTCCAAAGAAGAATATTAAAACTTCGAGCAAATCTTTCAAAAAAATTATATGGAAATGTCCTTCGATGGAAAAATGTTTCCTTTTAGTACCTTGGAACAAGATAACTAAGTGTAACAATATTGAGGTTGGACGATTATTATAATATATTTTTTTGGGAAAGCATTTGCTGCCAAAGAAGCTTTGATAGTTATGAACAAAAAAATCTTGTGGTACACTATAATCTATCAAAAATACATTCTTCTTGTCAATTTGGTAGATTGGATTAGATCTCCAAACAACAAGGTCATGCATTGTTCTATCATTTTGGAAGTTGTGGTTTCCTCCTTTGCATTGATAATTTCCTTGTCATTTTTAGGTTGAAGATGGGTGTTCAATCAAGATTGGTTTTGGTGCATAGGTTGGATTGTATGGAGAAAGGGTTTTAGCACATGAGCTCAAATATTTTCCACATAATAAGTGCTTTTAGTATCTAGCGAATATTTTGAAAGGTGGTCATTCTTTAGTTGTAGGCTCTTGGTTAGCTACAAGGGAACTTGAGTTGCCCCAACATCTATCAAGTTAGTCTGTGTGTTTAATTCAATAAATAAACAGAGAAAAACTAATAATTAAAGCTAACCAAATCGAGGGAGGAAAATAGAACTCCCGACTGTCCTTTTTTTTATTATAGAAAAGATCAAGATGTATTATAACGCTATTCACTAAAAGTAAGGGCTCGCGCCTTTCTCCCTGTACTTGAATACAACGGAGACAATCAACACAACAGGTGAGGACATGGATGTTAAACAAACGAAAAAGGGGTGCGGGAAAAAGAAGCTACGCCTCCCCTCCTCGACGCACTAGAGAAAACGATTAAAAGACTTTATCTGGGAAGATCTCTCTCCCCGTATTACCCTCAAGGCGACTCTCAACGATGGAGAAATCAGTTTCCAAAAAAAAATGCTTGAACTCTAACTGTTGCCGACTTATGATAAATCCAAGGCCCCGGGGTGAAACCCTAATGGTAACTATTGTGTTCGATTGCCTTTGACTTTCTCTTAATTTATCTTTGAATTTGCATATTTGTGCATATATCCTATACTTTTTGACATTGCTGATAAATTTATCCAATAATTATTTAATTCCATATTATTTAACTGAAATGTTATTGGCTCAAACTTTGAACCGTTATTGCCGCACTGGCTGGTGGCATAGCTCTTGGCAATACGGGTGGTTAATTAATGTATAATTTAATGTTGGTGTTTATGTGTAAGGTGTAGCACAACTTTCAAGATTTCCACCGTTTGTTGCACGCCCTTCCCCGTTCATCATCACTGCCATCGCTACCCCTTCACCGTTCACTGCCACTGCTTCATTGCCTCTCCTTTCATCCTCGATTTGCTTCTAAATTCCAAATTTCAATTGCACTATGGTTGCTGGTGGCAAGAACCTTAATGAAAGCATTCACAGGTTGGTCTACAATGTTGAGTCAATGAAGCCGCACACACAGCTAAGTGCCTCTTTTCCCGAAGTATGGTTGCTGGTGGCAAGAACCTTAATGAAAGCATTCACAGGTTGGTCTACAATGTTGAGCCAATGAAGCCGCACACACAGCTAAGTGCCTCTTTTCCCGAAGGACATCGTCCACTTGGAGCATATATTGCACCTTCACGACATGAGCTTGCATCACGACATGAGCTTGCAGCATATATTGCACCTTCACGACATGACCTTGCAGCAGGAGCTACATACGATGTTGCATACAAATCAAAATTCTATGAGCATCACTCAAAGCTCTTAATGCATCCATATATTAATTGTTACTTATTTGATAGAAATAAAATGAGAATTGTAATCACGATACAAAGTAACAATAACCAATGCATTCAGAAGGTGAACAAAAATGAGTATTAAGAACAAAGCACATCAGTGAAATTTTTTTTGAGGTCCAACATTGTCACTTCTGGCAAACCAATCATTTGACACTATGTACTACACACATTTTTAGTCTCTACCTGTGTTACTGTTAGATAAGTCAGGGAAAAAAGGCAGGCTAGGTTTCTTTGAAATATGGGAACTGCAACAGGAAACGTGAACCTCAACAAGGTGCAAGAAAAAACGCTTGCCTCTATAGTTTCATGTAGGTGAGTAATATTAGGATGGTCAATATATCGATCTCTGACAGAAGACTCTCCTGCAACTTTTTGTTAAGCCTGGGAGTTGCAATTTCCTTGATAGTGACATCACAACCCTTCAATATGTTCTTTGCATACCATACGATCGAGAATGATCCATATCTGACCTGCTCAATGACAGAGTAGTCCCCTATCTCCACGGGATAATTTCCATAAATTCCCACCTTTTAAAAGAGTAGAAGCTGAAGGCGCAGAAGCTTAGCTTAGCAGTAGTGCTAAATTCGAGTTTTAACAACGCAGTGGCATCGAACGATGAAGGGGTGGCGTACTTCACCTGTCTGTACCAAATCTTGAACTTAGCTGTTACCAACTGCACAATATTGATGTGTATAGCAATATAAATATTCGAGTAAATAGAAATATAAATACCATGAACCTCAATCACTTACAGAGAATGAATGTGCTTATTTTTTTCCCTGTGCTTCTCAGCACCAATACCAAGCAGGCCTAGATTACTTGCCTGTCTTTTAAAATTCATGTGCCAGACAACATGCCACTGCTGGAAATATTTCTCACCTCGTCAATGCTGCAAATGCATGCATTTCAAGCCTCAGGAAAATTAGAATTATAACCTGACTTGTTTCCTAAGACAACCTCAAGATGTATGTCTTTGTCTATACACATGATATCCAACCTACAACAATGGCCGCAAATCTAACCTGTTAACACTCTTGCTGTCTGTATTTGATTTTCTATGGCACATTTATCTACTGGTGCAAATAAGAGGCACTATATCAAAAAGGGGAAACCACAAGTATTCCGTCCAATACTTCAAACTCTTGTTTATATTGTAAATCGCCATGATTTGTCTGGCATTCCTTGCAATTGCGAAGGAGAATGTGAAACTTCACTTCTTGAAACAAATATCAGCTGGGAATCTCGTGCAGGACATTGGTAGGCAAAACTGCTTTCCATCATGCTCCCTGGCGGATTAAGGATGATAGATCCAGGAAGCCAAATGTAACACATGCACATAGAGCATTGCCAGTTGTAATCCTTGGGGTTAATGCTTTTACTGGGATACAACATAGCCCGCGCACTACTAGTTCATCAATTTTTTAGTTTTACGTCTTTCCATTTTGGAATTTGAATTTCGTGGAACAACTACAAATGTTCCATACCTGATGCAATACCATGGGATAAAAAACATGATTTGGCCACATTACCTAATACATGTTGATTTATATATGCATTTGGTTGTTCCTTGAATTCCCACGCTGGCTATGGATGCTCCTGCGAGTTGCAACTCTCCCAAGTGACAAACAAACATTTGAGATATCCATAGTTTCTTGGATTCAATGCTGGTGGCTTTGGCAATTCTAGCCCAAGGAATGGGTTTCTGAGATAACAATATTTCTACTAAGGTCGGCTCCTCTTCAGGATGTTGCAAGGCATATCATCCCTCTGCTGCCTCTCTGCCTGAACAATATGATCATATCCATTCTGCTCCGAACTGTCGAAGGTAGGAGAAACTGCGATCTTAACAAAATAGACATTTGGCAAACCATGCACGACATACAATGCATGAACAAGGTCCTCTGCTGCCTTTGTCTATCATCCACCTATTCCAGCAAGCAAACCACTTGCCGCCCACTAATAAAGGAGAGACTGAATACCTTCTGTCTAATCCGATTAAAGGTAGCGAAAGCTAGTAAAGCAAGCTTCCCTCACATAAACAAAAGGAGAAAGAAAGTGCTTTCCCTCCATTCAAAGAGAAATAAAAGTAGTTTATCGTGAAAAAGCATAGCTCCCGGATCAAGGTCAGATCCATTCTGCTCTGAACTGTCGAAGGTAGGAGAAACTGTGACTTAAAAAAAAATAGACATTTGGCAAATCATGCACGACAAACAATGCATGAACATTTGGCCTTTCCATGCAATTAAAGGATTACAACTTGTCCAGACGGGCTTTCTTCAAACATATTTCCGTATCCATTCACACGGTCTACTAAACCCTTCACCGTGTGCCCAATACATGATGACGGTAGGCTTGTTATATGTTAACTTTTTAGTTTAATCGTCGGTCTTTTTAATCAATAATATTATAGGAGATCCATGGATAGAGTCACGTGGAATATGCTATTAAGTTAGCAAATTCATGCATCAAATCTAACATCAAAGGCACAAAGTCTCAGCGGCATGTTCCTGTTTCAACACTTTGAATTGTAAAAGAACGCTTTTTTTTAAAAAGAAAGCCATCTAAGTGTATGACAATGATTTTTCCTTGAATAAATTAGTAATTGAATAAAATTCAAATTCATTTTGACTAATTTTTTGATTATATAAAATAATTATGATACACGTAGTTCCAATTTTTATTATAAATTTGATTTTGAACCATTTTAAATGACAATCATATCTTTAACCGATGTATCACGCATTTCATAAACTTTGTATGACGGGCGTATGTTTATGAATTTGGGAGCATCATTTATTTCATATGCATTAAGGATTATATATAAAAAGGGATCGAATTGAACCAAGTTGTACCTGCACCAATTGCCCTACCCTATATTAGTGACTTTACCTCGCTACACATACCATACAATACCACCTCATATAATGCATTTCTACAAGCTCTTCTTGTTAGCAAAACATTTTTATTATTAAAATTAATATATATTGTACAAATCCAAATATATATTCGGTTATTTATTTTTTCATATACCATACAATACCACCTCATATAATGCATTTCTACAAGCTCTTCTTGTTAGCAAAACATTTTTATTATTAAAATTAATATATATTGTACAAATCCAAATACATATTCGGTTATTTATTTTTTCACCTATTTGTGATACTAAAATTCAAGTATGACAAACAAAAAGCAGAGTACACAAAGTATATCAGATTCTTCACATTGTGTCTACTTGTTTGTAATTGCTACCTAAGACTACATTTGGCTATATGGTGGAGCATGTAGATGCCACACTCTTGATCGATTCAATATATCTGGATGCGTTAGATCCATTCTCGTCAACTGTGTACCATTGTAAGTTAGAGAGCAACATCGGCGTTGATGTCATTGTAGTAAAGACATGTTCTAGCTTAGTTATAATGTTAATGTTTACTATCAATATAACAAATTCAATTTTTTCATTGCGGCAGGGACATCGCCATCCCATGGCACTTGTTTTATTTGTATGGTTAGACACTTTTTTTTGTCTTTTTAATATAATTCTTCTTTTGGCATATACAATATATGTATATGATAGATTATTGTATATTTACTGTGTATCAAAATTTATAATTATTAGTTCTACATAATAGTCAAAGTTATTCTTTAACTTGATAGTTCATAGAAATGTATTTTGGTTATTATAATGATTATGATACATCACAACACAATTTCACTGTAAAGAATTATGCAATAATAGTAACACCATGATCCATTTGGATGGCAAGGTTGCCATATTTACTTTCGTATAAAGAAATCTTTCCAATATAAATATATATAAATATATACTTCTCATTTTAATATTACCTCTTCATAATACTAAATGGCATAACTCGCTATTGTTATAACAATAATAATTATAATAATATGTATTAATACCTTCAAAGATAAGTTAATAATACTTTTAGCTTCTCTTTTAGGTTGATAGTAGATCATAGATCATTTGCTTTGTTGGTGAATTGACACACTTAGGACTAATTGTTAACTTAAGACGATCTTTATAAACTTTTGAGGTCATCAAGTGAACATCACAATTCACTTTTCTTCAAGTGCTTGTGGCACCAAGATGACACTTGTCATCTAACTCACAGTTTTCAGTCATTCAACCGCTCCCCCTAGTGGATTCAGGCCCCTATCGTTTAGTTGCGTCAAGCCTTTTAGTCTCATAAGTCTACAATTCAAACTTTAAAACAACTTAGGAAATGAAAACATTACTTATATAGTTTACTAGCGGGGCTTTGGCCTTGAGCTCCTCACCAAGAACTGATACATTGTACGCTTACATTTACGTTTTCGTTATAGAAAAAGCAAGGCCATTGTTATAACATCTTCTGCCACAGTTTATCCCAAGATGCTACCATGGCTGATCTTACCCTTATTCCTAGTTGTAGACGTCCCTTTTCCTTGAGCATTTATGGACATTTTCCTATTTCTGAGACATAACTTTAAAAACCTTTATTTCTCAGCATATATGTGGGTGACTTGTGTCTCACCTGTGTATAAGCAGGTGACCTATGCTTCACTCTCGTATGTGTCCGCAAGAGGGTAAAAATAAAAAAATAAAAGGAATAAGTTACTTTCACGGGTTAGTTTTCGGTCTCAAACCGTTCCCTAACTCCCAAATTCCGTGAATAACTTCCAGTAACTCCCTAACTGCTCTCTTTAAAGATATAAAAGAGCATAAGTGAAAAGTTTTTTAGGGTTCCACATACACATAGAAATACATAGAGATAAATATACAACCACCTTGCCCAAGTTCTTTGTGAGCTTGTCCATGAAAAGAAACCCTTGCTCATATTTGCACAACCCCTTTTCCTCAAGTCTGCAACTCCCTTGTCCCTTTGTATGGAACTTTACTTTTCATTCTTTCCACCACAAACCCTGTTATTCTAGAGTTTTGCCTTCAAAATCTCTTGAACATATTGTGTTTGAAAAAACCTTAAGGCAAGTTCATACTGTAGGTGGTTAAGTCTAGCACATGTTTTTGGGCACATGGTTTATTGTAGCCCATGGTATTGCATGTAATGAAGCCTATAAAAGGCTTGGCATACTCCATTGTAAAGTGACAGTGGGTGAGCTCACTTGGCTTAGATGGCCAATTTTGACCATGTAATGAAGATCTTCATTGGATGTTGGTTTTTCCCACATGAAATTTCGAGAGTAAATTATGTGTCTATATGAATGGTTTCTTTCTTATTGCTAATTTTCTCTTGCATATCATTTATTATGCTTGTTTTAATCATAATAAGTGGTATCGAAGCCATGGTTTGGCGTGTTGCTCGTTGGTTTGTCCTATGAGTGTTAAGGAAGGCGTAAAGGTGTGAGAACGCACCAAAGTAAGACCTGCGTGGAGAGCTCCTTACGCATCAATTGATCGTCGAGGGCCAAGTGAAAGGCTGTGTGCTAAAAGAGAGCTTAGTCGTAGCCTGATCGTATCTAGCAAAAGAAGCAACGAGCAACGATACCGCTGAGAAAAAAAATTGCACGGTGTTATTAGACCTAGATCCGCCATTGCTCGGGAAATTCGCTAAGGAAGGACACTCAGATTGAATGCGATGGTAGTGACATCGCCTGTAGAAGCCCCTGAAGAATGAAAATCTGAGCAAGGGTGCATGGGATTGTTGAATTAGCATGTGAACCTGGAGGCCACGTGTGCAAGAGAGTGAGATCCTGCATCTCAACTAGAAATCGACGTTGTGCAAAAGAGAAGAAACCTTCGAAATGAGTTGAGGAAGAGATCAGATATGCTGGTGGGCGTGAAGTCTTGATATCAAAAGAAGACGTTGAGGATTTGAGAGAACCAATTTTTTAGAGAGAGAGCTTTGGAGTCTATATTTTATCCATAAAACATCACAGATGGGATCGATCAAATGAGGTGCCGAGTTGGAGGACGAACTCTGGATCCAGAGAAGAGTTGCCGCGCATGAGAAGGTCGTAGAGGAAGACCTGCATTTCCTTGAATGTTGCAGAGGAGCATTGTGAGGGAATATCGCTCCAAACATATAGTAGAGTGTGCATCTTGTGCAGGGGATTACCACTCCATGGAAAGTACTGTTCATGGCCACCATGCTCAAAGACGAACCACAGACTAGAAACCCTAGATCGTTGGCTTTGCTATGAAAAAGCTGAGTAAGTTTTGTTGTTGAGTGATTGCTCTGGATTGGGTAATCAATGTCTCATGTTGGTTGAGGTTTATTGTAAAGGATCTGCCCCCCATAGCTATGAGAGAGAAGCTTCTGCATGAAAATCAGTTTGCCAGAGTCATGAATGCATGTATGCAATCAGCCGAGAGCAGAATGTCTCGAGGATACCTTAGCATGAAGAGAAGCCACTTTCTGCGTTAAAAAGAAAAAATTCACATGGATAAATATGGAGGAACCATAAATGGTGAAAGTATTTAAATAAAGAATGGAGTATATAAAAGATTTTAAAAAGAAAGGTTTAGTGCCATGTCATTTTAAGAAAAAAATTGGAATGAGATGTTTGTGAAAGATTTATAAAAAGGAAGGTTCTATGGAAGACTTTTGAAATTCCATGTTTAAAGTTTTTATCTGAGCTTTTTATTAAAAGTGGTTAAGAGGATTTTAAAATGAATGTATGTGGCATTGGTGGGATCTGTCATATTGTTGAGGCTTGAGTTTGCAAAAGAAGTATGGTAGAAAATGAGCAAGAAAGCGAGCATGGAAAAGCGAGAGGATGAAGCAATCGATGGTGGTGGTGTAATCACCATGAAGACACTTGAAACAAAAATCTAATGGAGCAATTTGCATGTAAAAGGGTATATGGCTGTAAGACCTGGTATGGCATGCATACCCCTGGTAACTTAGGGGTAAAGTCCGGAGAAAGACCCAGGTGATATGGGTTGTATGTGATATTCCTCGGTTAAAAATTTGAGGGGGGCTGGTGATTACTCCAAGTCAAGTTTAAAGGGGGGATTGTTAGGGTTAACCTTGACTCGAGTTTGAGTCAAAGGTGGTTAGGTCTAGCACATGTTTTTGGGCACATGGTTTATTGTAGCCCATGTTATTGGCTCAAGTTATTGCATGTAATGAAGCCTATAAAAGGCTTGGCATACTCCATTGTAAAGTGGCATGGAGGTGAGCGGGTGAGCTCACTTGGCCCGGATGGTCGATTTTGGCCATGTAATAAAGATCTTCATTGGATGTTGGTTTTCCCGCATGGGGTTTCCACGGTAAATTATGTGTCTATATGAATGGTTGCTTGTTTATTGTTAATTTTCTCTATACTGGTTTTAATCCTAATAATTATCAGGTTTATCTGTTTCATGTACTTATTACTATATATATATATATATATGAATGAACTATTTCATGTCCAATTCTTTATGTTGTTTGCATATTAATGGTTGTAAATGATTATTTATATTGATTTAGGAATGTATAATTATGTAATTGTTCTTTCATGATTTGTTGGTTATTATTATTGCTTTCACTTCTTGTTGTTTACATTTAAGGGTTTGCAACGAAGCGACTAAGCTAAGGAGAAAAGCTCAAGACCAGAGGAATCATCTTCATTATCTTTGACTTTATGTATGCCAATTGTTTGATTAAATAAACTTCTTGATTGTTTAAAGAATTTAGTTCATTTATATTTTTGCTCTGCAATAGTTGAACCCAAACAATTATTGGGGAATTTTTCCCATAACAAAACTGGCGACTTCGTTGGTGTTCTTTTAAAATTTTGGGTATTTTTTGTTAGGGTTGTTTTGTGGTGTAAATTTCTTTTCATGAGTCTCTGCTTGTTTGAATTGCTAAGTGGTGTAGATTTCAATTAAGAAAGCACTTTCTACTTCCAATCCTTTATAAATTTGCAAATATGAGTTTATAGCACAGTGAGTGTTTTTTTTTTTTTTACTGTCCACAGCTTCATACGCTACCTATGCATACACATAGTCGTGTATTACTCCTATAGGATAACCTATTTTTAAATTTCTTTGTGTCTTTGCACATACACGAGTGACACATTGCTCACCCACGTATACGCGAGTGAAAGTGTTAACAGTCACATATACATGGAAAATACATATTCTATAGTGTAGAAAGCCATGTATTTACTGGAAATACGTGGGTGATAGTGGTCAAAGTCATGTATGTGTCCTGGTTGACCAAAAAATAGGGAAAAATATTTCAAAAAATTTAAAAAACATTATTGGTTTTTTAGGTTTATTGGGTCTATTGGGGATCTGGGTATTTCTTAGATTTTACAAATTATGATTTTTAAGCCTTCAAAATCATGTTTTTGTGTGTTTTGTTTATTAGACCCTGAAAGAAAATGAAAACTGAATTTTGCAAAAAATCATAATTTGCTTCCAGTTCATTTAGGAATCTTTTGGGCAGTTTGATGTTTTCGGAAGTGTTTGCATAAAAAAAATGTTGCATTGCTTTCATTTGCATCATATAATAGAAATAAAAAAGAGTTGCTTGCTTTTGTTACAGTAATTTCTTTAAAAAATTGCATCTTGCTTATGAATTTGAAAGGTTATGCTTGTTTTTTCTTTCTATTTGAAAGT
Source organism: Larix kaempferi (assembly GCA_027924585.1). Lineage (NCBI taxonomy): Eukaryota > Viridiplantae > Streptophyta > Pinopsida > Pinales > Pinaceae > Larix > Larix kaempferi. The sequence continues at coordinate 13,382,142 of BSBM01000407.1, read as the reverse complement.
TCGTTTTAATCAAGTAAATTTTTAAAAGATTAAGTGGTAGTTTCTATTTGCAAGCAGTTTCTTTTTTCATTTATCTTCAATCAAAGAACACCACCAGTTTCACATCTACATCCCTTGAGTAATAAAGACACTTAAAATGAATGCTTAAACGAAAACTTATTAGAAATTTATTGCTTATAGGGTTCACCAATATAGTGTAAGCATAGGATCTTGGACTAGGGTGGTTGTAAATTATCCAAGATCACTCAGATTTTTAAACATAGTGGTTCTTTTCAAGAGGATAGGAAAATCCATTCGTGTATGAAGTGTGGCCAGCAAGCTCCTCTCAAACATGATTTAAGCACGAGTTCGTGTGAGGCTAAGTTGCAGAGAGATCCCTCCAATACTTAATCGAGAATCAACAAGGAGTTTTACGTGTACGAGGACTTTCTTCAGCACGGAGTATTGTTGTAGAGTTTCAGGCTAAGTTACCTTGCCCATACTTACGACTCTGGCCTGTGATTGTTCCCTTGGATGCTGACTATAGATTGGTAGCCTTAGTATCTTGTCCCTAGGTTCATGCATAGGTGCTAGCATAGGATTTTCTGTGATCACCTTGGGAAAAATTTGCGTGTAGAGCATTAGTACCCTTGGAGGGTGTTTTCCATATTTATTTGATAAAACGCTTGCACCAAGAAGGGAAACACACCTGGACTTAATAATTGCTTTCAACATTTTCTGTTTTAACAGTGGGACTTAATCAACCCACACTGATACTTCAGAAGGCTTATCTGTTTTCTTGGTTTGATATCCTAGGACTCTTTTCTAGCAATGTGCTCTTTGTGCTTCTTGCCCTTAGTTGGCCTTAGATATTTCTTGCTTGTTGAATCAAACACTTATGGCTTGTATTCCTGTGGAAAGAAACCAATGGACCCCTGTGCAAGGGGCTCCTTGTGCTTTTCCATTTGTTGGGAACGTTGGTGCTCCTTTGATGGCCACTTTGAATCTTCCTGGATTCACCATGGGGCTGTCAGTTTAGTTTTTTTCCACTTCAAATGTTCTGAATTCTCCTTATGCTTCTCAAGCAAGCACCTTATATAAAAGACATCAAAACTATGTTCGTTATTCACCAGTACCATCTTCTCTTCCTCTTTCTACCTCATGTGGTAAAGTTTTGATACTAGTAACCAACAGTCTAAAAGGAATAGGAGGAATATTAGGAAGAAGATGTGAAAATGATGAGGAAACCCGTCACCAACCTCTGCAAGTCATGCTAGGGGAACCTATCCAATCACTGCTAGTCATACTAGCAACCCGTCATCAGCCTCTGCAAGTCATGCTTGGGGCACTTATCCAGTCACTGCTAGCACTAACACATTTGACCATTTTTGCCATGCAACTTCGTTGCTATAGCAACACCTTTTCGTGGCTATAGCAACGAACAGGATTCTCATTTTTGTCGCACTAATTTTGTGGCTATAGAGACATGTCAAAACTACCGTTGCTATAGCCACGAGATATGGACAACACATGTTGGCTGCATATGTACTTTCAAAAGACTCGAAGTTGTCGCTCTAGTGACACTTTGTGGTGGCTATAGCGATGCCCATTCTTGAGCTTTTTTGATGCTATTGCTAAGGAACCATTGCAATAGCGACACACAACCATCACTATAGAGACACTCCAACGTCGCTATAGAAACGAACATACTTATGCTTTTTCCTTTGTTTTTCTAAGGAAGCGTCACTATAGAGACGCATAGCGGTCGCTATAGCCACGCAAATATATTTGCTTGTTTCGTTTTGTTGCTAAGAAAGGGTCTCTCTAGCGACACAGCCTAACAATGTGGTGTCGCTATAGCAACAGTTGGCCTAGCAAATGGCGACAAATTTGCTATACTAGCGATGGAATTCACTATGAAATCTCCGTCGCTAGTATAGCAAATTCGTCACCATTTGCTAGGCCATTTGTCGCTATAGAGATGGCCATCTCTATTTTTTTAAAAAATTAATAAATGAAAATGGTGGTTGACTGGTATAAAACTTGGTTACCATCAATGACAGCTTCAAGATAGCACATCATAGATTCCCAGATGTCTTTTCAGCCAAATATGGGCATCAAATACTTCCAATAATACCACTGTGTCAATGTATCATTTGCATTCAACAATAACTTTGAAAAATGTCCAGAAATCATCAGTTCATTCAGTCGCAGTTTCTCAAGAAAAACATTGTTTTTTCGGATTGCTTTGGAAATATCCGAAAATCGTCAGTTCCGTATTCCTAATTCTCCCTTTTATATTATTATGCCAGCTAAGATTCAGAGTTTCCCAGGAGCAATTAGCCCGACATGACAGACTGACAGTGCCAAAACCAATAGTGAAAGCGAGCTCTCATCTATGTAGTTAAAATGAATGGACCATTAACCAAGTATCTATTTTTGATTAGTATTCTGAAGATAGCATCAATATAGCCTAACATCAAATGAAATAACAATCACTTATAATAATTGCTCAATAGATCAACAATGAAATGAGCGAAGCATTAGATCTTTACTGAATCACATGATAAGTAATTGTATAAGATCAATGTAATGAACTATAAGATGCCAATACGTGTAGCAAATCCTATTATCACAATGACACTATGTCTTAGTACCAAGAGATATTGCTTATGCATAAGATGAAATTCATTCATATCATGGATATCTTTAATGACATAACTCAAACTTTAGTGATTAGAGGTATCACACTTGTATGGCTCTTAACATAATCAACACATTTGCCATCATAAATCCTTACTGCATTCACTTATAGTAAAAGAAATATTACCCATCAAATATTCCCATCTAGTGTTACTTGTAGCTTATAGCATTTAGCTTTGATTTTTATTATCAATAACATTTCAAGGAATCCAATCAATACTTATGAGGAAACTTCACAATAGCATTAGGTCTGTATCAATTCGTCAAGGTAAAGAGCCATACCTAGATAGTCAAATACTGCAAAATTGCAAATCAAATCCCTTATGCCTGCGTAATTCATATGACAGTGAAATCCATCCCACAAATGTGAATTGATCAATTAATTTGAGCTCCTATAAGTGCGAATTAACTGAAGTATTAGGCTACAAGCAATGAAATCCAAGTACTAGAAAATGATCCAACTTTGAAGATTAAATAAAAGAGATTTAGTTTGTAGTTAATATCACCATAAATTACCTTTAAGATACTTTGGATGTTTTACTAGTTTTAATGTCACAAATGTACCATCAGGCTAGTAATCTAAAATATCTATAACAGTGAACAAAAGTGAGCAATGATCCCACCAGTTTATGATTCTAATAACCAATGTATGATCAACAAATTACAATGTTTATGGAATTAAATGATGATAATAGTGACTAGCAATAAGATCCTACTCAAACCCTCTTACTATGTATCACATTTGAAGTATATAACAGTCCTAGTAACAACATTAATTTGGTCTTAGTTATGTAATTTAGGGTCTGTAGGATTATGTAACATCAAGTGGTATAGGACAGCCAACAAGACAATGAATACAGTGATCAATTAATCCACAAACAAGTGTGCTAAATACTTATTTGATCCTGCAAATTGTTCAACGATTGTAATGTGAAGTTGATTGATGGACTGTCATATATTATGCCGATAAGATAGTGATTTAGGGCTGTGTATAGGAGGTCTTATGACAGCCAACAAAACAATGATAACATTGATCACTTAGTCCACAAAACGAACTACCCTCATTACCGATTTGATCTCAATAGAACATCAATGAATGTATGAGCAGTATGAGGGGACAAAATAGTGATGAAGATGACCAACAGAGTGTGGTTTTTGCAGCAATATAACAGTGTATATGTTGATGGTCGACATTCCTTGTAGCAGAGTATATTAGCAGCCCCAACAACAGAGATGATTAACGATCAATACAAATCAATACACATAGCCATAGATTAAGAGAGAAACAAGACCTAGCTCTTAGCACATAAATATGTAAGCATAAATTAGAGATTTAGGGGCAAATTGAAGTTGATTTAGTGCTGAGTATTAGGTGTTTTACCAACCATAGTAAGCACCTAGACTAGTGCCTTGAGGGAAACAACTAGTTGGGCCAATGGGGTCAAGAATGAGATGAGTAATGGATGTAATATTCAAGGGAGAGTGGAGGATAACATAGTCCCTCTCCTTTTCTAGTTGAAGTAACCAAGCAAATCCTCTACTCCAAGTAACTCATAGAAAACCTGTGATTGTCAAGAAGTAAAAACCCTAGTGAATGAAGCTTAAAATTGAACAAAGGAGGTTGTAGCAATCAATTGAAACAAATTTAAACCTCAAACATAAAGGAGAAGGTTGCAACAATTTTGCAATACCTTATTAGACCTAAGTAGCCCCAATGCAAGATTACCTCAAATTAGTGAAGATAAGATCCACCATCACATCAATATTGATCCATAAAACTTCAACAAGAAGAGCCCAAGTACCCATAGTAAGAGCAAGAGCAAGAGTTCTTTATTGCATTGCCAAAATTTCAGAGGAGACACCCTAACCTACAGGTTTGTTTCATCATTAGAGATAGGGTGCACCTATTCTCAGCCCTAGGAGTACCAGGAAGTGATATTGACATCAGGAGGAGGATTTTCTTGCTTGTTTTGGATTCCTGTAGCAACTGCCTCTATCATTAGTAACTATGCCCTAATCATGGAGCAACATCCACTCCTCAAGTTTGCTCAAGAAACCAGCCTCCTATCAAGAAGTTCATTCCCACAGCCTTGGATGTTAGGAGAGTTGATTTACCTCATTCTTGTGCTCCCCCTAAGATCAGACAGTTATGCCCTCTCTTTCACAACCATTACTCCAAGGGACATTGACCCCCTCTACAACTATCGACAATTCCAATGAGGACCATGTATTGCGACCCCCTAACCTACAGGTTTGTTTCATCATTAGAGATATGGTGCACCTATTCTCATCCCTAGGAGTACCGGGAAGTGATATCGACATCAGGAGGAGGATTTTCTAGCTTGTTTTGGATTCCTATAGCAGCTGATTTTTGGATTCCTGTAGCAACTGAAAGGGATTCCTTGTTGTTGTAAAACATGGGTCACGGCCTCTCAAGGCCATCTAGGCAAATAATTAGTTGAAAAGACAAAAGTTAATGCAAGGAACATGCAACAGATCTCAGACCTTGCACCATTACCAAAACCCTAACTCTTTTTGTTCAGTGGGATGGATGTCTTCAGTCCTGGGTGTTTTAGGTAGCATAGATACACTCCTCATAGTGCAGCATCTTAAGAAAAGGGATTCTATTTGAAGTATTTCCCAGAACAAAATAAAATAAAAGAAAAAGAAAAAAAAAAAACTTGAGACTACATAGCTGAATACCCTCCAACAATTTTACTCATCATTCTGCACCATCTACAAAATTTGACACCCACATGCCCCTGAGTTCCTCATTCCACATTTGAATCATGGGGCTGGTATCATTTTCCTGAGACAAAAGCTTTGTAACAATTTAAAACTCTGATTTTATGCATCAACCCAAGTGGAAAGGTTAACTGTTAGTGAAGTAGAAAAATTACAAGTTTCCCGGGTATTTTGGAAAGATTGTAGTCACCACTTACGGAAGTAGTAAGTGTGGCAATGATTTTCTACTCATTACCAATTAATTGAATAAGAGAATTTTATTAAATTAATCAACATGTGCCGCAGCTCCACTAGTCAAGCCCTTTTATATAATTGCAAACCCCAGTTAAATTCTGTAAAATTATGGAAATTACTCAAAATTTCAGAGGAGACACCCTAACCTATAGGTTTGTTTCATCATTAGAGATAGGGTGCACCTATTCTTAGCCCTAGGAGTACCGAGAAGTGATATTGACATCAGGAGGAGGATTTTCGAGCTTGTTTTGGATTCCTGTAGCAGCTGATTTTTGGATTCATGTAGTAGCCGATTTTTGGATCCCTGTAGCAGCTTGTTTTGGATTCCTGTAGCAGAAGATTTTCTAGCTTGTTTTTGGATTCCTTAAAAAAACTATACTAAAGTGGGGGGAATCCTACAAGCTTTTTTTTCTTGGGAAAAAAGTAATAAGAGGAGGATTTGAGTTATCAAAAGCAATATTGTACATTGGCAAAGGAAATATTGTATATTGGCTGTCAAGTTTGGGTCTAGATAATTAAACACATTTTAATACCCAAAAAAAATGTTTGAGGATTGCAGCCTCATAAAGGAGAAGGATGAGGAGAAGCAGAATGTTGCTTTTGGAAGGTAAGTTCATGTTGTCTTCCTAACAAACCTAGATTATATGAAAACTTTGCCCACTTCTATTATGGGAAAAATTTTGCACAAGAGAGAACGATTTGCGTTAGGAGGTGAATATCATTCATAGCATAGTTGTGAGACTCATGTAAGACTCACCAGTCTTCACGACTTTTGACAACTCATTACGAGGGCGGATACTCACCCAAGACTCACCAATTGGTCAAAACTTTCCAAACTCAACCGGAAACGTGCCAATTGCCACACATTCCCTTTAAGACAAATTATAGCTGCCTAACTTAAAATCAGAAGGATTTCTTTCAAAATTGAGTCATCAGAAGCTACTCAGTTCCATTGAAGAAAACAATGATAAAAATTTGCTCTAAAGGGCTTCAAGAAATTATGCGAACAGAGTACCAGATTGAAAATTATATGGCAGATGCTAACTTATTCTTTTTGCAAACACATTTCTAAAATTGATCTTTCTCCCTAAACTAAAGCTACATGAGCTTTCCATTGCTAGTTTGGCTATTTAGATTAGAATGAATCTGTATATTTGTGTGACCACTCTGTTATTGTTCCCCTTACACCATCATAATGTTTGTTCCCCTTACAAACTATGTTATGGACTGCCTGTGTTGTGAGAAATAGTCCATAGCATAGTTTGTAAGCCACCTCAGATATGCTAAGAATTTTAGTGCTCACTTGCATTTGGTTATTCCTCAGAAGAGTCTCATAACTTTAGGGACACACTCTTCCTCAGTCTGAAATATGCCTTGTCTCATGAAAAATTTCAGAGGAGCCACCCTAGCCTACAGGTTTGTTTCATCATTAGAGATAGGGTGCACCTATTCTCAGCCCTAGGAGTACCAGGAAGTAATATCGAACATCAGGAGGAGGATTTTCTAGCTTGTTTTGGATTCCTGTAGCAACTGATTTTTGGATTCCTGTAGCAGCTTGTTTTGGATTCCTGTAGCAGAGGATTTTCTAGCTTGTTTTTGGATTCCTTAAAACAACTATACTAAAGTGGGGGAATCCTACAAGCTTTTTTTTCTTGGGAAAAAAGTAATAAGAGGAGGATTTGAGTTATCACAAGCAATATTGTACATTGGCAAAGGGAATATTGTATATTGGCTGTCAAGTTTGGGTCTAGATAATTAAACACATTTTAATACCCAAAAAAAACGTTTGAGGAATGCAGTCTCATAAAGGAGAAGGATGAGGAGAAGCAGAATGTTGCTTTTGGAAGGTAAGTTCATGTTGTCTTCCTAACAAACCTAGATTATATGAAAACTTTGCCCACTTCTATTATGGGAAAAATTTTGCACAAGAGAGAACGATTTGCGTTAGGAGGTGAATATCATTCACAGCATAGTTATGAGACTCACAAGCATAGTTGTGAGACTCATGTAAGACTCACCAGTCTTCACGGCTTTTGACAACTCATTCCGAGGACGGATACTCACCCAAGACTCACCAATTGGTCAAAACTTGCCAAACTCAACCAAAAACGTGCCAATTGCCACACATGCCCTTTAAGACAAATTATGGCTGTCGAACTTAAAATTAGAAGGATTTCTTTCAAAATTGAGTCATTAGAAGCTACTCAATTCCACTAAAGAAAACAATGATAAAAATTTGCTCTAAAGGGCTTCAAGAACTTATGCAAACAGAGTACCAGATTGAAAATTATATGGCAGAGGCTAACTTATTCTTTTTGCAAACACATTTCTAAAACTGATATTTCTCCCTAAACTAAAGCTACATGAGCTTTCCATTGCTAGTTTGGCTATTTAGATTAGAATGAATCTGTATATTTGTGTGACCACTTTGTTATTGTTCCCCTTACACCATCATAATGTTTGTTCCCCTTACAAACTATGTTATGGACTACCTGTGTTGTGAGAAATAGTCCATAGCATAGTTTGTAAGCCACCTTATATATGCTAAGAATTTTAGTGCCCACTTGCATTTGGTTATTCCTCAGAAGAGTCTCATAACTTTAGGGACACACTCTTCCTCAGTCTGAAATATGCCTTGTCTGATGAAAAATTTTAGAGGAGCCACCCTAACCTATAGGTTTGTTTCATCATTAGAGATAGGGTGCACCTATTCTCAGCCTTAGGAGTACCGGGAAGTGATATCGACATCAGGAGGAGGATTTTCTAGCTTGTTTTGGATTCCTGTAGCAGCTACCTCTATCATTAGTAACTATGCCCTAATCATGGAGCAGCATCGAGTATATGAACAAATCCAGGAAGATATTCCATATCCTCCACATGTGCATGTTGTCATAGACAATGGAAATAGTTAGTTGAAGCAATTCAATCCTATTTCAGTACATATTAATTCAATACCAACCATTTCTTAAAGTTTAATTTCTAAAAAATAGAATAAATTCAACATCGAATGGGGATGCAAAACATTAAGAAGCACCCAAACTAAACACACCCACACACAGAAATAGTAACAATCTTTTGTAACAAATAACGAATAATCTAGTAAAGTTCGGTTGCGAACAATCTTCACTATATGCATAATATTGATTGTAGCAGACGTTTGAAGAATGGTATGCGTGATGAAAACCTAGTTTTTGTTTTCCTTTTCCATTTTAAGGAGACAAAACATTGTATTTTGTTATTATATTGTGTTCGCTGCTGCTATTTACAATTTCAGTATGTATAGCCCCATAGGAAAACTGTATTTGGTCAAACTTGAAATATCTACATGGACAAACTTGCAAGGAAATTTATCATGGTTCTACTCTTACCAAATTTCTGTTGTCCATGGTCGTCAAATTCAGAAAACACACAAACCATGTGACATAGCATCCTTCCTTGTGCTTCATTTTTTTCATCATGAAATCTAATTCTAGAAAAAACTAAAGAACACATCATTCACAGCCTTTGCAAGCATATGCAAAAAATGGATATTGCAAAAGGTTTACCGAAATAAAGTCAATTAAAAATGAGTGATACTACAAGGAAATATATATTGGACACAAACAGTAGAAAGCAAACTGCAGAGAGCTAGGAGGAAATTTAGGGCCATTTTTATTAAAATTCAAATAGCCAAATCTATTGGCCTTATAACAAAATCAGTGCTGAATTTGGAGAGGTCTCAGTCTCTATATACACGAATTCGCTCTTCAGAAGGTACAAAACTGATAAAAAACTGAGTGGCCTTGACTAGATCAAAAAACTTGTTACAAAACTGAAAAGAGTTCATGGATTCACTCAGTTAAATAAAAATCTTAAAAGTTTAAAACTACATTTTTGTTTTGTTTTGTTTTTTTTCTCATAAATTGTAAGAGGGTGACTTCATCTTCTGGGTCTTGCCCCATTGTAGTGGTTGTGCCCTCTTTTTCCATTGATTGTGTCGATAAGCACTCCCGCACTTTACTTCTGGTACGTTGATTAGTAGGGGATGGAGGTGGATGGACAGGGGCATCATATGCAAAAACCATTACAATTATATAGATATAAGTGCGTAGTTATTATTGATATATATTTTTCATTATTTTCAATTTCATTACAATTATCTTTACCTGTTGGCTGACTAGCCGAGTCAATTGGAGTGTTCATTGCCTCTGCCATTTGTTCCTCTCCCGACTGAGCATGAGAAGGTACATGCTCTGCCATTCATAGAAAAATTTTAATTAGTAAATGTCATCATATTGAATACATCTGTTTTATAGCATACATACCTAAATGGCTAGGCAGCTCACCACCATCTTGTGGTATCGGTTTGGTACTGCCAGCCTCGCTGCTTTTGTTGGTCTCACACTGAAAACAAAAAAAGACACTCATTTTTCGATGTAATCATTCATGGATAGATTACGCAAGTTCATTTTAATGATGTTCTTATTGATTTTATTTACCTCAGAGTCAATCAATGGGGAAATTGGTGTTTGCCTCATGCTTTTTCGACGTTCCAGCACATGGTGATAACCGTACTTGAAGCCGAGCTTCAAGTCTTCCTTAGTGGCTTCATCAAAGAAAGAATTTCCCTGCAATGCATAACACCATGTAAAGTGCTTGTTAGAAAAATCAATTAATTGTTGGCTACAGATAATGATCAAATGATTCTTACAATTCGTGCTCTTAGCTTTTGATATCCACCCTGGCCCAATTTGTGCTGCCCATGTTTTTCCATTATTTCCTTTGTTGCTTTAGATGTGTCGGGGAGCCTATGAAAGGTTGCAAATACGTTAGATATTGCAACTTAAATATATTTGGAAGTTTAAAAAAAATATGATATGTGCCATACCTTCTTGAACCGATTGGCTTAGTCTTTCCTTGTTTTCTCGCTGCCTGCTCCTTTGCATCCTCCATGAGCGCCTTCCACTCATTTTCTGGAACCATCGGAGGATGCTCATACTTGTGGTTAGTTTGCAGATTGTCCCTGTAATCTGCCCTGACATATTTCAAATTTAAGCCAGCTGCTACAGTGACACCTTTTTTGTTGAAGGTTTCACCAAACAAGCTGACCATGTGGTTCAGCAAATCATCTTTCAATTTGTCATTTTGGGCATTCCATGTGTACGAATGGTGGGCCCAAAAATATCTAAATCCTTTTCATGCAGGTTCTTATAAAAGACATTATTTTCTGCAAAAAACATATGATCATTAATTAAAACTAGGTTGAGTAATGTGGCTTAGAATTACATGAATAAAAAACACATAATAAATTAAATAATACCTGCAATCTTTGGTATCTTGATTGGAATACACTCGCCGTCCACCAAGAATCTAACGGGCAATGATCCCTTGCTAACCACATGCATTGAGCCAGGATAGAAACTATCACAATCGGTGCTACGGTCCTCTCTATCATCATGTGGAGTAGTGGTGTTTGAAGGGCCATCTTCACCTCCAACATCCGTTGAGGTTGTGGCATCTAAAGTGCGCTCTTCTGTAGGAGTGGAAAACAGCCTCGTTGGTATGGTAGATCTACTAAGTGTTGAAGCATCGCTACTAACTATACCACCCTCTGCAGTATGTTCTTCACACACTTGTTTTGGATCCAAATAACTCTAAGGAATCCAACTTCAATTGATTTGAACATATGTAAAAAAGAGGACTAAAATATCATAAATGAATATATGTAGTTCGTAAAAACTTTCAAAGATGCCACTTACCACGTATTTTTTTATTATTTTTTTCTCCAATTCATCAATTTTTGCTTGTATTTCTTCAGTCATTGGATCGATTAAAATCAGTTCAAGAAGTTCGTCATTACACTTATTCAAAGCCATTTTCACAGTGAGCATTGGGTCGGTTGAATAACGTATCCCTACTTCATCACCTTGACGTGGTGTGGTCTGCGAACGTCAATTAAAAAATATCGTAAAAAATATATAATGCATATAATAACAAAAAAAGGTACTATAATCATGTTTAGGTACTATTACGCTATCATTTACCTGATGTGACGACATTGGTGCCTTCCCACGATCACCCTGCCACAATACAATAAGCAAGACATATTAATATCAATAACTAAAAATTAAACCATGTATAATAAAAAAATTTAATATAAACAAACTTTATTGTTACTATGAGAGTCAACTTTACCTGTCATGAAGCTCTAGGTGTGCACATAGTACCGACCACCTGCCACAATACAATAAGAGTGATATCATATTGAAATTTTGAGCTCAATATAAAAAAAAATTGTCGAATGTTAACAAATGCAATATAATCATGAGTTGTGGTTACTATTACATTGATGCTATTAGGTACTATTAAACTAACATTTACCTCATCCGTCACCATTGGTGACTTTCCACGGCCAGCTTGTGGCATATGGCCACGATCACCCTTCCACAATATAAGAATTAAGACATTAAAAATGAAAATTACATATATAACAATCTATGTTAAACGTGATTAATGAAAAGCATGACATATAATTAACCATGTGCATATTATAAAAAGCATTACATATAATTAACCATGTGTATATTATAAAAAGCATGACATATAATTAACCATGTGTATATTATAAAAAGCATGACATAAATAAACTTGATGCAAGAGAAAAATAATAAGTCATCAATCAAAGGTTGAGTTAAATGTTGTATCAGAAACTTACCCCCATAATAGCAACCCCCGCATCTGCTTGATTCAAACCGTAATCGATCAACAACTCTTCACCTGCAGCTATTGATTTTGTTGCACATACGAATACACGATTTCCTTCACACCCCTCAAATAAGCAATTGGGTAGCTTATGTGTTGACCTTGGTCGTGTGCTATTTATAAACCCTGCGATATTCCCTAAAGCTTTTGGCCTTCCATCAATATACGCAGTTGCTCCTTTGTGCAAACTGTTGTCCAGTAGTTGACAATAATTGGCTGCCACTCCGTATGTCCGCATACTTCTTGTATATCAGACCAACAGCAACCAGTCATTGTATTTGTAGCATGGACCGACATACTCCATCAATTCAATTTCACTGCCATATGACACCTTTATGCCATCCATGGAAAATAGCCCTAGTCCATGTAAAGAGGATGGAGCAATGCAATAAGTCCTCCCATTAAGGAAGAAATCAATGTCCACTTGGGGTAGCTCCTTGGGTAGGCATCGTTTGACAAGATGTATATACCTCAGGGGCAACTCAATGTCACCTATGCACTCGTTATCATAACCACATGATCCTCCTTCATAAACAAAAAGTTCCATGCGTCTACGAAATTTTCTCCTTACCTTTTCACCTCTAGTTGATCTTGACCTGTTAGATCTTGTATTAGACGTCTCACTTTCAACCTCTTCTAGTCTATCTTCCTCACTTGATGAAGATAGATCTGACAAGTACCTATTTGGTGGTACCTACAATCATTGAAATGATACAACGTGTTGTAATTGAATTTTCAATACCGAAAACATCATTCATGGGTCATGGTTTCTAGCAAGCATGGTTTCAATACTTGGAACGCAATCATGCAACTTTCTTTCCCTGGTAATGCATATAGATCTTTTAGATGGCTATAACTAGGTCATACAATTTTGGAATGGGGCCAATGAGGTATCGGGAGTGGATTGTTGATTATGTAGCTAGTCAACACATGAAAAACATAAACACATTATAGCAAGAGTGGATTGTTGGTTCATGGCTGCTTGCGCTAACCCTTGAGGATAATCATTGACATTTGTTAATGAAAGGAAACAAGTGGATTTTTTGAACCTTGGAGGACAATTATTGAGAATTATAGAAAAGAGAAAAGAGAAGCATTGATGAGGCAAGCTAATGAAGAAAACAACCAAGAAGGGGAATCAAAAAGTCAAGTGGGTCATTTGAACAATTAAGAAGGGGAGCCAAAGTGATTCTTAAACCCTAGCTAAGTGATTAGTATAGGTCCACATTTTATTGTTAGAATTATGGTTGCATTTAGGATTTGGATATTTGTAATTTAAAATCATTTATCTTTTAGCAATCGGGTCAACATACTGGAGAAGTTTTGTATCCCAAAAAGAGAAGAGTTTAATTGGGCCTTAAGTTTCCTTGAGTTGGTTATATTTTCTTTTCTCTTTGTTATAAGAGTTGGAGGTTATATTTACTTTGTTCTTTGCTCTAAGAGTTAGAGAATCTTTTCCCCTTCTTGTTCTACCACTAATCTCCAGCCCCAAACTCCTCTTACCATTCTATCAAAAAATCTACTCAAACTTGACGACATAACAATAACTAACTCCTCTTACCCCTATTTATGATCCTACAATATTCTGGTATGTACTGTTACAATGGGATTCATGTACTTGCTCCCAAGTCAAAAGATTTGTTATCTTCTCCTAGTTAGGACGAGGCATACAGCTGTATGCAGAATTTTATTTTCAATCATGTTCCTGGAAATGACTCGGTGAGGGTCATAGGGCCATTTTTCTACCTCCTCCAGATTCAATTGCTTCAACAAATTTTCTTTATAAGAGAGGGCACCTATGGCCTTTACCAAGAAAGTTCCTACATATTTGGGGAGCTTGAAAGTGATGGGGTGTTTATACTTCACAAAGTGTAACTGATCAGAGGGAAATCTATGTCTGGCATACTCCATAGCGAACACCCTTGGGGTAAAAAAAACAAGTAGCTTATAAGGATCCTCTTCAAATCCATACACCCTCAAGACAATATATTCTTCATGCAAAAACTAATCTCCAACTCTAGTATCAGGACTTAGGTGTAAAAGCAATTGGTATTCAGGGAGAACCATGGGTGGAGATTCATCATGTAGAAGGGAGTGTGCCACTGCCATAAAACCTGTTTGTAAATTCATGAGAGTTCTGATTTCCTGACCTTATAAGGATCAATTTAGTCCATGTGTACATAGGTAATTGATTTCCTGTTTGATTTCTAGCCTTCATATCGATATATTTGAAATGTTCAAAGTTCTAATATACAAACATGAAGAATAGGTAGGAGGGATACCTAAAACACTCAAGGGAAAGGAATTCTGCTAATTGATTATGAATTGCTTCAGCTATATACTTTCAAAGGTCAAATATGGGGGGCATAACCCTTGCTACTAGACTTAGGAGAGATAGGAATCCTAATATAGCTTCATCTACATTTTTTTCATCATTTGAAACCTTGTATAATGCAAATTAAGGTTATGACCTTCTTTGAAGGTTCTAAGAAGTCAAAAGTTGCATATGGAGAGGGGATGGCAAGGAATAGAAAACCTTATTTCAAGTGATGAGCCAAGAAGTAATTTCTTTCAGTAGGCTTCATGTCTTGGTAGGATGAGGGTAGGGTTTCCTTGTCAAGGAATTTCAATGTTGGAAGGCCTGGGAAACATAACATATTTTCCAAGGCATCATTGTATATTATGCATAGAGGTCTGTATTGATCTAGAGATAAGATGACCCGCTTTTCTAGTGAGTATCGGATGGAGAAACAATTGTTAAATTCATGGAAAATAACTATTTTGGGACATACTATGCATGATAAGTTTGTTTCCCACAAGTGGCAAGGGTCTTGCTAACAAAACCTTAGAAAAAAATAACATAAAATGCAAGATCCCTAACCCTAGCATGAATAGGGTTGAGAGGGAATGCTACACTAGATGAACTCGAGATATATATAAAAAAAGAGAGGACCCTTATCAAGATAAAAAATAAAAATAAAAATAATCACTCTATGCTCATCTTGGGTCTTCTTTAGCTCGTTGGAAAGAACATTTGTATACTAAGTTGGGTTACCATCTTTCTGCATGACTATCCCCAAAAGTACATATGCAGCGGCAAAAAAATTGTGACAAAGAAATTTTTGTTATCAAGGCCATTTTCCAGATGGACTCAGATGGCCATATGGTCCAGTGGATGTATTTACCAAGGGAGAGGTGCTTGCTAGATTTATATGGGACTTCAACCAAAAGTTCAACTCATGAAAATCTCTTGACATGATGTAGAGATGTACAAAGACAGCCATGAGGTGGCCAAATAGTTGGCCTATGACATAAGGATGCATAAATAATATGTACCTATCCATTATAGCAATGATTTGGTGGTTGAATTGCTATTTCTTATCTACTATAGTGATTATGGATATGACCTAGTTACCTTGATTTAGCATAATGAATGGACAAACTTGGGAGCTGATGATCCAACATTTCTCTACTAGGATGAGGTTAGTGGGGAAGTATTAGCTTCCTTCCCTTCACGCCACTAAGCATAATAACCTCATGCAATTAATTTAGGTAGGACATGTTGACTAGGGATCCCAAAGTTAGATACTTCTAAGGACAATGTGGAGTAGTGTGGAGACAACTAAGGGTAGTTGTTTCTCTAACCATGAGCGATTTTTTGTTGTTGTCATTTCCTTTATCTTGGCATGAACTAATGATTTTGTAGTTAACAAATATGGTTGGGCATGCCTTGGTCACCTAAGCTCAGTGCAACATTGAGATGGACCATATCAAGTTGACAAGGAAGGTAGTTTGGGATGGACAATCAACAAGTTGAGGTATGCAAGTTATTTGACTTTTTTGTGTTTTTTGGACATGTATGTATAGCACCTTGGGTGTTGCAATTGGATGAACTTTAACTAGATGAGATGTACCATGAATGAAAATAGTAGTTATGCTAGCACTGGATGAAGTGTTTTGCACTATACATGTGTTGAATTTTCTAGTGTCATTGTTTCACTTGAAAATTAGCTTTCATGAGTTCTGGGCCAAATTTGAATGTTAAATTTCATTTCTAGGCATAGGCAGCAGTGGTAAGATTCTTGAATTCTCAATTGCATGTTGTTTAGGACAGTCTGGGTGTATTGTGTGCCCTCAAACAACAATATAGTTATACAAAACTGATTTAGTCTTTGAAAGTCAATTTATATTAATGAAATGGTGAATAACACTAAATATCCATAGCAACACACTATGACTAGAAAGATGGTATCTCAAGTCTAAGAAAAGATGTTGTAGCTATGCTCATTCACATATTCCCCATAAAAAGACATTGAAACTACATTTATAATGTTGCTAACAAAACCTTAGAAAAAAATAACATAAAATGCAAGATCCCTAACCCTAGCATTAATAGGGTTGAGAGGGAATGCTACACTAGATGAACTCGAGATATATATAAAAAAAGAGAGGACCCTTATCAAGATAAAAAATAAAAATAAAAATAATCACTCTATGCTCATTTTGGGTCTTCTTTGGCTCGTTGGAAAGAACATTTGTATACTAAGTTGGGTTACCATCTTTCTGCATGACTATCCCCAAAAATACATATGGAGCAGCAAAGAAATTGTTGGTATCAAGGCCATTTTCCAGATGAAGTTAGATGGCCATATGGACCGGAGGATGTATTTACCAAGGGAGAGGTGCATGCTATATTTATATGGGACTTCAACCAAAAGTTCAACTCATGAAAATCTCTTGACATGATGTAGAGATGTACAAAGACAACCATGAGGTGGCCAAATAGTTGGCCTATGACATAAGGATGCATAAATAATATGTACCTATCCATTATACCAATGATTTGGTGGTTGAATTGCTATTTCCTATCTACTATAGTGATTATGGATATGACCTAGTTACCTTGATTTAATAGCGCAATGAATGGACAAACTTGGGAGCTAGATGATCCAACATTTCTCTACTAGGATGAGGTTAGTGGGGAAGTATTAGCTTCCTTCCCTTCACGCCACTAAGCATAATAATCTAGGTTTCCAATTAATAGAAGAAAACCAAGATGAATTCAAACCTAGGTTTCTAATTCACAGAAGAAAACAAAGATGAATTCAAACCTAGGTTTCCAATTCACAGAAGAAAACCAAATCATGTTTTTATTGAAAAGAATGCCAAATAGAGGAAGAGGGTATGGCTTACCAAAGACATCGTGCCCCTTTTATGTCTCTGTCAGTATCCTCACAATCTTCTCTATAATCCCTTATGGTCGTTGCTCCTCGCAGTGTGCTCTCCGCAACTAACTCTGTCAAATCCCTGTGCTCCTTGCGGCGTCTTTGCTCCTCGCGGCACTATGATTTTCGTATACCAGAGAATGTGGGTGCTCTGGAAATACCTCCAAGTCTACTCCTCGTGGCACTATGCTCTCTGTATACCAAATCCGAAAGCGAATGTGGTTCTACTCCTCGCAGTCCTCAGCCGAAAGAGAATGTGGATCTACTGCTCACAGTCTACTGCTCAGAGGGTCACAATGAATGGTGGCTTCACATGACGATGGCTCTACTTACCATAGTGGTACTGGTGGCCATGACTTGCTCTGAGCTATCTCCCACAATGCGGCTCGAGCTATCTCCCACAATGTCAACAAACACCCTCACGATTTCTTTAATTCATGGATAGGATTTGACTTTCCCTTTTTATCTGCTATCAAGTTTTGTGTAATATCATAAGGTCTTAGTGCACCTTAGAATGGGAATGAACTCGAATCATCCTTTACCCTTTTTTTAATACTATAGCAAGTACTATGGAAATTAACTCATATTGGTAGGTAAATTTATGCGGAAAACTTTTTAGGGGGATAATTGGTAGGTAATTACATAATATTGGCATTTATGTTATATTGCAAATCATGATATAGTATAGTGCTACTAATGGATTCAAGGTCAAATCAATACCTTATTATAGTTATAAAATAAATTGTTAAAATATGGTTTGATAAAACATATGTAGGTGACAAATACTTCTAGGTGGTAGACCTGTTCCTGAAGTGGGATAAACTACCTGAATTGAAAGGAAAACATATAACATAACCTTGTAAGCTATTTAAGGCACTACTTCACAAAACTTCTTGATTAAAATATTTTGTGGGGCATCTAATAAAACACCACTTTGATTTGAATGAGCATAAGTACTAATTAAAGTATTATATATACTCACAAAATAAATCCTTTTAAACTTGGATCTAGTCTTTTAAAAAAATGCATATTCAAATCAAATTAGCCTTGATATTCGTAAAAGGAAATTGCCTTGCTTAAATATGCAAAAAACAGTAACCAAAAGATATTGATTTTAAGAGTGAAGGAAGGAGAAGAAAAGTGAGCCCTTGGGAAAACTTGGGCAATGGAGTCTTGTATAGTGGAACTCAGAAGGACTACATTCTTTTGTAGATCTTGAAGACGAGGAAGATGCTTACTCGCTTAACCCCTTCTTCAAGCAAGGCAACCTGCAACTTGGAAATACTTGCAAAGAAAATGGTTAAATACTTAGTGCCACTTGCAACATAAATTTAGAAAGCATGAAAATTAACTGAAATTAGCATGCACCTCTAAGAGATCTAGAGCAAATGAACAATAAAAACTAGCTTTCTTATCTTACCCTATTGGGAGATAGCTCCCCTTCAAATTCCAAACTCAACCACATAAAATGAAAGGAAAAACGCAATACATATTACCTCATAAGAATGCAACAATGACCATCCACACATGAAAGAGCTAAAAATCTTGTGACCTCCAAATCCTTTATTCCAAAATACGATAGCAAAAAATTACAACAAAGCTCAAGCAGAGGTTCCACCTTCCATCCCAATGATGAGGTTTAAGCTTGCTTAAATAGAGAAACGAGCGAATTGGCATGAGAGTGGAGAATTGCCTCCTAGAGAGGAGAGGTCGAGTTCTTTGAGTGATTAGAGGGATTGAGTTGGAGTTCAACTCAAGATAAAGGCACCACCTCTTAAGAGGTAGGCACCCTCTCTCAAGAATGCACCACCTCTACAAGAGAATGTGCCCTCATCCATGGACATGCCCCCCTCTTCCTTGTGAAGTTGCCACATCTCAAGATCAAGATCTCAACCACGATTCTCAACCTCAGTTAACTCGATTTTGATTACCAATCAAATCAACACCATTACAGAGGATTGAAACATGTCCCAGACAAGTTCCCTTGATTTATGGGATGTTGATTTTCCCATTATTTTGTCTTTTTTAATTCATTTTTTAAGAGAAAATAAAATTAAGGAAAATAAATAAATAATTTTACATAGGTAAAGTGGGTGCTCCGAGTTAGAAAATGAGCACCCCCATGGAAAATCACGCCTCTTAGTACCACATTTATGACTTAGTGAATTCTTACAATTAAAATATCTCCTTTTTACGGGAAATTTTTTATTTAACGGAAAATTAAAAAATCCTAGGGGGACTTAGCGCATGTTGATAAGACTAAAAAATAATGACTAGCATGGTAATATACATTAGACACTAGGCTTTAATAACCTCCTAAGGTCTAATCACCAGGACAATTTCTCCAGCTTTGGAGAAGTGAAAAACTCAAAAATTATAAGTCGTTGAAAAGCAATATATAATTAACAAGGAAAAAACACTCTAGAGTAATTGCACTGAGGGCCAAGTCTTTCACAAAACGTCATCATGCTACGTCATCTTATTACAATTCCCCATGGGGGTATGAACATGCATGAAAGAGAAAAATGGGCCAAAAAATGGCCCGCTGGACTTCTGAACTTCTAATAATGAACAAGTAAGTTGTTCAATCTCTGGTGGCTCAACTGCAAGTCCACCCAAGTGCAACTTGGTGGTAACAATGAGCGGGATGCAAAAAAAGTAGAAGGGTTGCAATCTTCAAGGGTTATTCCAATAACAGAACATATTTCCAACATGAATTAGGAGCGAACAAAATAAGAATAAATGTGACTGTGAAACTACCTAGAAACAAATTTTATTGCTGGGAAATATTTGAGCTTGAGGACTATGTGAGCATGGATGGACACGCTGCTTTTGCAATTGGGATGAACACACAAGAGTGGGGAGTGCGTTGGGCGGCTGTTATTTCTTCTTTAGTGGAGCGAGCTAAGAGGATGGGCCCAACAAAAGAGATGGTGTAAAATTTATGCTTGGTTGTTACTAGTTGAAAGTTGATATCTGCACAGATAGAGCTTAAAATCGCTAGGGTGCAAATCCAAGGGAGAAATCGAAAAAAGAGACATGTTGAATAAGCAAAGCATTGAATGCGTTGCTATAGATGTACGCTCGATCTTAAAATGAGATGTGTGCCTCGATATGTATGGCTTTGTTGTCGTAAGGGAGCTTGTCCCCAGTGAAAACATAAGTTGTATATAGAGGGGATTAAGCCCTCTTTCTTTCCTTGGATGCAGAAGTCAGGAGCGCAATGTTAAAGTTTGAACACAGTAAAGGATGGAACACAAGTGGGCATATTCATTGCCTTCTCATTATTAATCAGAAGCATATATATAGGATTACATAGAAGCACATACCATGGGACAATACCATGGAACAAATAATACTATGGGACAACAAAGTGTCCTACCAACTAACTCAATCACTCAACTAATTAATGCACTAATGACCGGTGAGATTACAATTCTTAACACGCACCCTTAATCTCAAATGGGACAATATTCTTAGCACTATCAATTCCTAAGTGCTTTCTTTGAAACTCAAGTGCAAGTGTTCCCAAAGGTTTGGTAAACATGTCAGCCAATTGCTCCTTAGAGCCACAAAACAGTGAAGTGATATCTCCAATATTGACTAACTCACGAATGAAATGATAATGAGTGTCAATATGTTTACTCTTTCTGTGAAAGACATTATGCTTGGAAAATGTCAATGCAGAACTATTGTCACAAAAAATAGGAGTTGATCTTTTACTGTGTGTCCCATTTCCTCTAAAATTCTTCTCAGCCAAACTGCGTGGAATGTTGTTGTAGTTGTTGCTACATACTTTGCTTCTACAGAAGAAATGTTGAAAATGGGTTGTTTCTGAGAGGCCCGTGATATAATATTGGTACTCAAATGGAAAGCATAACCAGATGTGCTTTTCCTATCATCAATACTGCCTGCAAAATCACTGTCAGTGTACCCTGTGAGAGTATTGTCTGGTGAATGAGAGTACCAAAGTCCATATCCAACTATACTTGCAACATATCTCAGAATTCTTTTACCAACTTTCCAGTGAGAGTCTTTGGGATACTCCATAAACCTAGAGATCAAGTTGAAAGCATACATCAAATCAGGTCTAGTTGCAGTCAAATACATTAAACTGCTTACCATTCTTTTATAGATTGTAGAGTTCACTGTTGGTCCATCATAATTCTTACTAAACTTGGTGCTTGTAGCAATGGGGGTTTCTACTGGTTTGCATTTATCCATTCTTAATCTCTGCAGAATGCCCATAGCATACTTATGCTAACAGATGAAGATGCCATGTTCACTTTGGTTAACTTCTAGACCAAGGAAGTACCTCATAAGGCCTAGATCAGTCATTTCAAACTCCTTTTTCATGACTGTCTTAAATTGTTCTAGCATCATATTTCTAGTATAAATCATATCATCAACATAAAGACATACAATCAAAATGTTAGCTTGTTGATCTGTTTTGACATAGAGAGTGGGCTCGTTGTTTCTCCCGTTGAACCCATTGTTGATGAGGTAGGAATCAATTATGTTGTACCAAGCTCAAGGAGCTTGTTTCAAGCCTTTTTCAACTTGCACACTTTGTGTTCTTGACCTTTGATTGAATATCCAAGTGGATGGTCTACATAGACTTCTTCAAGTATGCCATTGAGAAAGGAATATTTCACATCCATTTGATAAACATGCCAATGATTTTGAGTTGCTATTACAAGTACAACTCTGATGGTGTCCATCCTTGCTACTAGAGAAAAAGTTTCATCATAATCCACACCATATTGTTGAGCAAATCCTTTTATAACCAACTTGGATTTGTGCTTCTCTATATCTGCTTTTTCATTTAGTTTGGTCTTATAGACCCATTTGACTCCAATATTGCTTTTCTCTGATGGGAGATAAACAAGATCCCAAGTCCGATTTCTTTCTATAGCATCAATCTCTTCATTCATTGCTTGTACCCACTGTGCATCCTTTACTGCTTCATCAAAAGATGCGGGCTTACAGGAAAATAGAGCATACTGTAGTTGCTCATCAATAACAGGAGTCTGCCAATATATCTTAGTCAAACTTCTAGTTTTTTGGTTCTGCGATGGATTGTCTGCTGGTGTTTTTTTCTTGCTACTATTGTTGTACTTCCAATCTTGGCATTCTGAGTGGCAGATCTAGCAGATCTGAACTTTCTTTCTGTTGAATATCCGCTGAATCATTTCGAGGATCACTCCAACATTTGTATTCAAGAAACTTGACATCTCTGCTCACCACAACCTTTTTGGTGACAGGATTATACAGCTTGTAACCAGTGAAGATACATTTCTCACTCTTTTTATCCAAAAATTTTCTCAATTCTTCGGGTACATGTGCAAATGCCACACATCCTAAAACTCTGAGATGTGAGACACTAATCTTAGTGCCACTCCAAGATTATTCAGGAATCTTGTCTTTAATACTCACGGTAGGAGATATTTTCAGTAAGTAAATTGAACATGCAACAACTTCAACCCAATAATCATCTGATAGCTTCTTATATGACAACATGCTTCGAGCCATGTTCATGATGGTCTGGTCCTTCTGTTTAGCAACTCCATTATGTTGTGGAGTGTATCTGGTAGTGAATTGGTGTTGGATGCCATGCTGTTTGCGGAGCTCTGTAAAATAATGTGAATCATATTCACCTCCACCATCTGACATGAGCACTTTGATAGATTTACCAGAAAGCAGGAAGCAATCCAGTGTTGCTCTCAGCACTACAAAAGCAGAGTATATTGCAGCTTGTTCTGCTAGTTGTGAAGCTATATGGCTTTGTAAGTTGTTATCAGGTTTATTTGATCTGGAGTTAGATACCACAGTGATTCTATGTGATAAACAGAGTTGTATAAAGATGACAGAGAACCCTGTGTTCCATGATAAATCAAAACACATAGAAATATGGTATTTCTACATCCGTGATATGGTGCAGAAGGGAGCTATAAAACTCCAATATGTGACTACGGATGAGCAGATTGCAGATGTGTTGACTAAGCCTCTGTCTCGTGTGAAGTTTGAGAAATTTTGTGACAAGCTTAGTGTAGTCCGTAAGAACTTCCCTCGAAAGGGGGAGTAGTGCTAATGATATTGTGGTGCAGTGGGATTGATCATCCCTAGATAGTGATCCTATAATTCTGAAAGGAAGGATAGTCTTAAATGTTGATCCTGATTTGTGCAGTGGGATTGATCACCCCTAGACAGTGATCTCATAATTCCGAAAGGAAGGATAGTCTTAAATGTTGATCCTGAGTTGTGTAGTGGGATTGATCATCCCTAGACAGTGATCCCGTAATTCCGAAAGGAATGATAGCGTTAAATGTTGATCCTGAGTTGTGATGGAATTGATCATCCCTAGACAGTGATCCCGTAATTCTGAAAGGAAGGATAGTCTTAAATATTGATCCTTAGACTGAATCCCTAGTTCCGAAAGGAAGGATTGTCTAAGATATGAGTGTTGGACTTAATCCCGAGTTCCGAAAGGAAGTATTGTCCATGATCCCTAGTTCTGAAAGGAAGGATCACCAATGTTGTTGGAATGAATCCCTGGTTCCGAAAGGAAGGATTGTCCATGATCCCTAGTTCCGAAAGGAAGGATCGCCAGTGTTGTTGGATTGAATCCATGGTTCCGAAAGAAAGGATTGTCCATGATCCCTACTTCCGAAAGGAAGGATCACCAGAGTTGTTGGACTGAATTCTGAGTTCCGAAAGGAAGGATCACCAGAGTTGTTGGACTGAATTCTGAGTTCTGAAAGGAAGGATTGTCCATGATCCCAATTCTGAAAGGAAGGATCACCTAAGTTGTTGGACTGAATCCCGAGTACCGAAAGGAAGGATTGTCCATGATCGACATTATGAAAGGAAGGATCACTAGAGTTGTTGGACTGAATCCCGAGTTCTGAAAGGAAGGATTTTCCAGGATCCCTAGTTCCAAAAGGAAGGATCATGTGTGTTATAGGTGATGATGCTCCTAATGATATTCCAGTACTGTAAATGAGGATGCTCCAGTGTTGCAGATGATGATGTTCCAGGATGCTCCAGTGTTGCAGATGATGATGTTCCAGGATGCTCCAGTACTGCAAATAATGGTGTTCCAATACTGAATATGAGGATGCTCCAGTACTGCAGATGTTCCAGTGTTGAAGATGAGGATGCTCCAGTGCTGAAGAAGATGATGATCCAGTGTTGAATATGAGGATGCTCCAGTGTTGAAGAAGATGATGATCCAGTGTTGAAGATGAGGATACTCCAGTGCTGCAAATGATGATGTTCCAATGTTGAAGATGAGGATGCTCCAGTACTACAGATGTTCCAGTGTTGAAGATGAGGATGCTCCAGTACTGCAGATGTTCCAATGCTGAAGATGAGGATGCTCCAGTGCTGAAGAAGATGATGATCCAGTGCTGAAGATGAGGATGCTCCAGTGCTGAAGAAGATGATGATCCGGTGTTGAAAATGAGGATGCTCCAGTGTTGTAGAAGATGATGCTCCAGTGCTGAAGATGAGGATGCTCTAGTACTGAAGATGATGATACTTTAGCTCTATATTGAAGATGATGATGTTGTTGAAGAACTTCCAATGATTTATAGATGTATCAACCAATGTTCCAGATGATGTTGATAATGCCCCTCCTCCCTCTGATGTTGTTGTGTAGAGTTACACATGCATATGTTGTTGTCAATAGAATACCCTTCTTGTTAAGGGAAAGTGTTAAATTAATGTAACTTCAAAGAATATTCTACTCGTATTTTATTATTGTAACTCCATCAGGGATGTTTTACCTCCATTCGAGGATGTCATTATTATATATGGTCATGTAAAAGTAATGAGGTAAAACCTCCATAGTAATTTGGGTCGTTAGTACCCAAAAGAATGTAATATAATATTATTTGACTCTTTCGTGGAGAGGTCGGCCCAGTCAGTTAAAGTGAGGCTGACCTAGTCGGGATAAAAGTCAAGTAAAAGGTAAAGTATAAATAGAGAGTGAGTTCCTCTCATTTGTACCATCATTCACTTGTGCAATTCACATTAGAGGAGAGAGAGATATTTGCGAAGGAGGAGGAGGATTGGCTTGGGTCCAGAGTTTGGATTTGTCTCTCTTATTTGTGAGACCTATTTTGGGCATTGTACTTTGATCATCTATATTGAGGAAGTTCTTGCTAGGTTTTCTTCCCCTTGAGGGTTTCCCAGGGTATATTGTTTTGTGCTTTGTGATTGTGTATCTTTCAGAGATCCTTATTATGCTACTATTGTGAATAATGTATTGAATGCTAATGAAATTGGAATCTAGTCTATAGTAGAATATAATCTTAACACTGTTCAGATTGAATTTTAGATTAGGAGCATAGAATACATCATGTATAAGCTTCTTCTCATGCTGTTTAGTAAGAACAAGAAAAATTCCTTTGCCTTGATTAGGAACAAGATAATGATCGCCAAGCTTGATTTTTGTATTGACAGAGGAATCTAATTCAGAAAATAACAATTTGTTACCTGTCATATGATTGTTGCAGCCATTGTCTAGCAATCATACATCTGAGTGATACTCTTCTTCAGTTACTTGACATGAGAGAAACATGCCTTCTAATGAGCCTTCTTTAACATTGGACTACAAAAGCAGAGTATATTGCAGCTTGTTCTGCTAGTTGTGAAGCTATATGGCTTTGTAAGTTGTTATCAGGTTTATTTGATCTGGAGTTAGATACCACAGTGATTCTATGTGATAAACAAAGTTGTATAAAGATGACAGAGAACCCTGTGTTCCATGATAAATCAAAACACATAGAAATATGGTATTTCTACATCCGTGATATGGTGCAGAAGGGAGCTATAAAACTCCAATATGTGACTACGGATGAGCAGATTGCAGATGTGTTGACTAAGCCTCTGTCTCGTGTGAAGTTTGAGAAATTTTGTGACAAGCTTAGTGTAGTCCGTAAGAACTTCCCTCGAAAGGGGGAGTAGTGCTAATGATATTGTGGTGCAGTGGGATTGATCATCCCTAGATAGTGATCCTATAATTCTGAAAGGAAGGATAGTCTTAAATGTTGATCCTGATTTGTGCAGTGGGATTGATCACCCCTAGACAGTGATCTCATAATTCCGAAAGGAAGGATAGTCTTAAATGTTGATCCTGAGTTGTGTAGTGGGATTGATCATCCCTAGACAGTGATCCCGTAATTCCGAAAGGAATGATAGCGTTAAATGTTGATCCTGAGTTGTGATGGAATTGATCATCCCTAGACAGTGATCCCGTAATTCTGAAAGGAAGGATAGTCTTAAATATTGATCCTTAGACTGAATCCCTAGTTCCGAAAGGAAGGATTGTCTAAGATATGAGTGTTGGACTTAATCCCGAGTTCCGAAAGGAAGTATTGTCCATGATCCCTAGTTCTGAAAGGAAGGATCACCAATGTTGTTGGAATGAATCCCTGGTTCCGAAAGGAAGGATTGTCCATGATCCCTAGTTCCGAAAGGAAGGATCGCCAGTGTTGTTGGATTGAATCCATGGTTCCGAAAGAAAGGATTGTCCATGATCCCTACTTCCGAAAGGAAGGATCACCAGAGTTGTTGGACTGAATTCTGAGTTCCGAAAGGAAGGATCACCAGAGTTGTTGGACTGAATTCTGAGTTCTGAAAGGAAGGATTGTCCATGATCCCAATTCTGAAAGGAAGGATCACCTAAGTTGTTGGACTGAATCCCGAGTACCGAAAGGAAGGATTGTCCATGATCGACATTATGAAAGGAAGGATCACCAGAGTTGTTGGACTGAATCCCGAGTTCTGAAAGGAAGGATTTTCCAGGATCCCTAGTTCCAAAAGGAAGGATCATGTGTGTTATAGGTGATGATGCTCCTAATGATATTCCAGTACTGTAAATGAGGATGCTCCAGTGTTGCAGATGATGATGTTCCAGGATGCTCCAGTGTTGCAGATGATGATGTTCCAGGATGCTCCAGTACTGCAAATAATGGTGTTCCAATACTGAATATGAGGATGCTCCAGTACTGCAGATGTTCTAGTGTTGAAGATGAGGATGCTCCAGTGCTGAAGAAGATGATGATCCAGTGTTGAATATGAGGATGCTCCAGTGTTGAAGAAGATGATGATCCAGTGTTGAAGATGAGGATACTCCAGTGCTGCAAATGATGATGTTCCAATGTTGAAGATGAGGATGCTCCAGTACTACAGATGTTCCAGTGTTGAAGATGAGGATGCTCCAGTACTGCAGATGTTCCAATGCTGAAGATGAGGATGCTCCAGTGCTGAAGAAGATGATGATCCAGTGCTGAAGATGAGGATGCTCCAGTGCTGAAGAAGATGATGATCCGGTGTTGAAGATGAGGATGCTCCAGTGTTGTAGAAGATGATGCTCCAGTGCTGAAGATGAGGATGCTCTAGTACTGAAGATGATGATACTTTAGCTCTATATTGAAGATGATGATGTTGTTGAAGAACTTCCAATGATTTATAGATGTATCAACCAATGTTCCAGATGATGTTGATAATGCCCCTCCTCCCTCTGATGTTGTTGTGTAGAGTTACACATGCATATGTTGTTGTCGATAGAATACCCTTCTTGTTAAGGGAAAGTGTTAAATTAATGTAACTTCAAAGAATATTCTACTCGTATTTTATTATTGTAACTCCATCAGGGATGTTTTACCTCCATTCGAGGATGTCATTATTATATATGGTCATGTAAAAGTAATGAGGTAAAACCTCCATAGTAATTTGGGTCGTTAGTACCCAAAAGAATGTAATATAATATTATTTGACTCTTTCGTGGAGAGGTCGGCCCAGTCAGTTAAAGTGAGGCTGACCTAGTCGGGATAAAAGTCAAGTAAAAGGTAAAGTATAAATAGAGAGTGAGTTCCTCTCATTTGTACCATCATTCACTTGTGCAATTCGCATTAGAGGAGAGAGAGATATTTGCGAAGGAGGAGGAGGATTGGCTTGGGTCCAGAGTTTGGATTTGTCTCTCTTATTTGTGAGACCTATTTTGGGCATTGTACTTTGATCATCTATATTGAGGAAGTTCTTGCTAGGTTTTCTTCCCCTTGAGGGTTTCCCAGGGTATATTGTTTTGTGCTTTGTGATTGTGTATCTTTCAGAGATCCTTATTATGCTACTATTGTGAATAATGTATTGAATGCTAATGAAATTGGAATCTAGTCTATAGTAGAATATAATCTTAACACTGTTCAGATTGAATTTTAGATTAGGAGCATAGAATACATCATGTATAAGCTTCTTCTCATGCTGTTTAGTAAGAACAAGAAAAATTCCTTTGCCTTGATTAGGAACAAGATAATGATCGCCAAGCTTGATTTTTGTATTGACAGAGGAATCTAAGTCAGAAAATAACAATTTGTTACCTGTCATATGATTGTTGCAGCCATTGTCTAGCAATCATACATCTGAGTGATACTCTTCTTCAGTTACTTGACATGAGAGAAACATGACTTCTAATGAGCCTTCTTTAACATTGGAGACATGGGCTCTGCCATTGTTCTGATCTGCTTGCTTCTTTATGCAGTCTCGTTCATAATGGGAATACTTCTTGCTATAGTTGCACTGAATGTTGGATTTATTAGTCCATCTCTTGCCTCTCCCCCTGCGGTTCTCATATTGACCTGAATGCTCATGAGTGGTTCTATCTTCTGTAGAATGAGAACCTCTTCCTCTTTTGCCTCGTCCTATACCTCCTCTGCCTCGACCTCTGTTGAGGGAATCCTGAGTGTTGAATGCATTTGTCAAAGACTCTTCTTCTTGACTGAGTCGAGCTTCACGGGACAGAAGGGACCCTGTTAACTCTTCTAGGGTAAACTTGGACAGATTTTTAGATTCTCCTATAACAATTACAACCATAGAAAACTTCTTAGTGAGACATATGAGAATATTTTGGACAACAACCTTTTGTTCCAAAGCTTCATCATAGGTCTGGAATTGAGTCACAATGCCTGAAACCCGAGTCATAAAATGATCTACAGTTTTCGTTTCCTTCATTTTAAGACTTTCAAACTGAAGTCGAAGGGTTTGGAGTCTTACCATTTTCACTCTGTCTGTTCCTTTGCATGCAAATGCAAGGATATTCCGGGCTTGATACGCGATGGTGGCTCCTAAGATCCGCGGGAAAATGGACTCCTCAATGTAGCTCTGGATCAACCATTTTGCAGTGAGATTTATTTCTCGACTTTCTTCAAGGGCCTTCTTCTGAGCATTAGACATAGCATCTAGAGCGGCTACATCTGGTTCTTTGAACTCGTTTTCAACCATATCCCAATATTTGTTGAGTTGGAGAAACGTCTGCATCTTGATTGACCCGAATTCATAGTTGGTACCGGTCAACATTGGTCCGGAGATCTGCTTCATACTGGTACTAGCCATTTTTTATGACTATCTTTTAACCACGGTGCTGCACGATGTAGATCTAGCAGTGTGTCACAGGGCGCGTTGAGCAAAATGCGTGCAAGTGAACATTGATCACCGCACTTTCCCTTAACAATAGGTGCATCAGCGACGCGCTTAGTCTGTGCAGAGAGTGCAGCAACGCGCTTTTCCTGAGCAACAGGTGCGTCGGTGAAAGGGTGACACAAATCTCGATAGGGACAGGGTGCGTCGGCGCTTCTAAAGGGGAAAAAAAAAGATATGGCATGACCCAATGCTGTCAAGAAACGTCACTCCTCTACACTGATGTGTTCCTGTCTCTGTCCACAACCTCCAAGATGTGAGATTGGATCTGTGTATGTGTGTGCTTTATGTTGATGAAATTTTCATTGATGCCAACATGGACTTGCAGTGGCCCCACAGGTAATCATTGATGCCACCAATTCCCTCTTGTAGTGCACAGGTATGGATGATCCCAGTACCCTCACATCCAGTGCCTTGGAGCCCACATAGAGATGGTTTGTGCTTTGGAGCACCTTGTAACCAGTTGACAAGGTCCTTGTACCCACAAGGATGGATCTTGGAGCCACCACCTTGTTGGTGATGTTGAAGACCCTGTTGATGATGATGAAGAGCGTGGTTATAATGCTAAAGCCATTGTTAGACGATGGAGAAGCCCTTGATGGGTTGAAGAAGTATTAATGACCCATTTTGTGGTCATTTATGATTTGATGGGGTCATGGTACCCTAGGAGGAGGCTTGGCATCTTACTCTTGGTGGTCATGATTTGATCATGGTTCTTTTTCTTTGGAGGTTTGGGCCTTGAAGCCCCACACACATGGCACTTGTACATGACGTTGAAATCTTTACTTGTTCGATATAATGATCATGGTTACATGGGAACCCATACACATGGTGTTTGGACCACTTAATGAATCTTCGACCCACTTACGCATTCTTGAGGAGCCCTTGGACATGGTT
The DNA here is from genome assembly GCA_027924585.1 of Larix kaempferi. NCBI lineage: Eukaryota > Viridiplantae > Streptophyta > Pinopsida > Pinales > Pinaceae > Larix > Larix kaempferi. Next base: position 13,351,138 of record BSBM01000407.1, on the reverse strand, counting down.
TGAAGTTTGGAGACCACACTCTTGTTGAATGGAGCCCACAAGGTTGATTGGATGATGATACCATTGCTTGTGGTAACTTGGACCATATTGCATGATGATGGAGCTCTTGTGGAGCCCTTGGTTGTTAAGAAGCCCGTGCCTATGTTTGTGGATCCCATGAGGTATCCCCTAGATGGAGCCCATATGGTCGTTGAAGGTCCTAGTGGATGAACCCTTTACTTATACTTTGATGAATTCCTTACAAGGTTTGTTGAAGACCTTATGGTGATAAATAAAACCCTTGCTTCCCCCTTGCTTATGGAAGAAACAAACAACCCTTGTTTGTGGCCCCTTGTCAGCGTGGATGAGACATGGCAAATATAAAAGGACAAATCCCTAAAATATGGATGCTTGCTGCCCCTACTTCTTGACATGGCAGTGATAGTGTGGCAATGAAGAAATATTTGAAGGATGACGTGGATGAAGGATAGCCCAAACAAAATGGATTAAATCATATGCTAGCACGTGAATTGTTGCTTAAATTATGGATTGAAACTTTTAAAACAAAAATTATTGTTATGACAAGTCGGCCCGACCTTGAAAGATATTCTTAATTAATAAAAAAATGATATATTTGTTAAGAGGTCGGCTCCATAAAAAATCCAAATGAATTTTAAATTTAAAAAAAAAAAAATTAGCAGGTCAACTCAGTTTGAAATTAAATTTTGGATATATATAAATACACCTTCATTCCATTCATTTTATACACACTTTTAAGAATTCTTCTCTGATTTTCGGATTAGTTTCTAAGGCAGCTACAATTGAGGTTTCATCTTTGTATTTTGGGAAGCCACACATGAAATATTCTACCTCTGGAATTCGACCACTTCTGAGGCAATTACTGAGGAAATTCGGGACTGAGGCAGCCGCAATAAAGGTCATTTTCAAGTCTGAAAATTTCGTGTGACAGCTCTGATTTTAGTTTTTGGACTGAGGAATTTCGGGTACACAGTCTGAGGCAGCGAATTTTGACAGTTTGAGGCAGCCTCATTTTAGGAGACAAAAACTTGTTTGAAGGACTGTTTTTCCCTAAGAAAATCTCAGCCTGCTAAGGAAAGAAACAAGGCACTAGCAGCAACATATTTGGGGATGTTTGACTGAGGATATTCGTTGGTTTGAGAACAAGGAATTCATTGACTGAGGGAGTGAGCAGTTGAGCAACAAAGGAGAGATACCCAAATTTTCACAGAGATTTGTTTTCCTTTTCAAGGTATGATTTGGTAACTCTCATCACAAAACAATGCAACTTTTGAACTAAGGTCTCTTCGTTGATTTGAGGAAGAGAACTCGTGAAACCAGCAGCAGAACAATCTATCCACAGAGACATAATTTTTGGTTCAAAACAGTGAACAATCCAACCACAGACCCGAGTTTGTAATGATTGTTTTGAGAGTAGCTACAGTCCCAAATTGAAGTGTGTATACAGTCTGATTTGGAAGAGTGAACAGTCCTAGTTTCAACAATGTTTGATTGGAGTTTTGCTGCTGATTTCAAGGTCATCTACACAGTCCGAATTTTTCTTCAGTCTTGGAAGTCTACTTCAACACATCCTAATGTCTAGGGATGGTCTTCTACAGTGACATGCTCAGATCTTCTGCATTGACAAGGTATGAGTGAACATTGAAGTGTACAAATATATGAACAGTATATAAGTGTACAAGTATGTGTATGTACAGTAGAATGTAAGTGTATACAGTGGTGTATGTACAAGTGTATGAGTGTACAAGTGTATGTACAGTAGTATACAAGAGTGTCCAGTAATGTACATACAGTGGTATGTCAAGTGATATGAGTGTTTGCACTAGTGTACAGTGAAGTGTGAAGTTGTGATCTATGTGATGATGCATGCTACACTATGCACTCCATGATACAGACTATGATGTATACTTGATGTTGATGATGCATACACGGTACACACTATGATGATGGCTATCTTATGTTCAGTGAAAGAAGAGAAGAACTACTTGTTCAATGATTGTGTAAGACGAGGTGTACAAGGATGTACTTGAGCAGATGACCAGCAGTATTGATGAGCAGATTGACAAGCAAAGAGTGATGACCAGATTGACAAGAGTGATGTCCAGAGATTAACCAGCAGTATTGATGAGCAGATTGACAAGCAGAGGTTGATTGAGCAACAAAGGTATATGATTGCAGCAGATTGATGACAATCAGGGATTGGCATCAAGCTTGCAAGTAGAATCTTGCACTTAAGGATTGGACTCCTCAACCCTTTCTTAGTTGGAGCTAAGAAAACCAGGTTGGGTCCTGTTACAAGAGTTGGTGCTCTTTTTATCAGTTGGTGTTGATTGTAATCGCGAAGATTGAAGTCTTCCATTACCATAAATAAAGCTTACATTACATATATTGTTGTCTCTCTTTGATGTGATTATTGTGCTTATGATGAATATGATGTTGTAATTGATAACATAATGCTAGATAAACTCTGATTGATTAATTGAAGGTGAAAAAGTTTAAATTGCTCTCACACTGATTCATCCCCCCTCTCAGTGTGGCCATTGTGTCCAACAATTGGTATTAGAGCAGGCCTTCGTCACAAGCCTTGCAAGCTTGAAGGAGATCTGTGGACACAGAATGGAAGCAAAAGCAGAGTCATCAAGCAATGATGTGCTCGTACTTGATGTGACAGATTACTTCCGGTGGAGGAGAAAAATGAAAGCGTATCTGAAGAAGTTTGGTGTTTGGGAGATTGTGATCAATCCACCCACTCCATCCAATAAGAAGGGCAAGGCAATTGCACAGAAAGAAGCAAAGAAGAACAATACTACAGCCTTGAATTTCCTCATGGATGGACTTCCCAGCTCAATGAAAGAAAGTGTAGGAGAGTACACTTCAGCTAAAGACCCATTGGTTCAAGTTGGAAAGCGAGTATCAAAAGGGAAGACTAGACACTGAAAAGATGGATCAGGAATCAGAAGACAAGCCCCCAAAAGAGGTCAATCAAGAAGAAGAAAAGCAAGAAGTGGACTCCAGCGAAGGTATGGATTCTTTTGATTGTAATGATAGCATGTGTGATGAAATTGAGAAGGGTCTTGCAGAAGATGATGAAGACCTTCCAAAAGCTACACAGGAGATACATCTCACCTTGTTGAATATTGATCTCTGAGCAGATTGGGTCTTGAACACAGTAAATCTGAACCATAGTGAATTCACAAGGTTCAAAAGGAGAATCTTGGTTCTTTGAATGAATATCAGCAGAAGACCATGACAATGAGAATATTGCTTGTAAATCTCAAACACAAGGATAAAGAGTTGCGGGATCAGCTGAAAGACAAGGATGTTGAAGTTGAACAACTAAAGACATAATTGATCAGTCAAAAGAAAGAACAAGAAGAGTCTAGTGAAGACTCAAAAGAGCTTGAAGAAACTAGAAAGGCCAATCTTGATTTGAAGACTCAATTGGAGGAAGCCAAGAGGATAGAAGAAATCTTGAAGAATCAGTTGGAAGAAAAGGAGCAGACAATCCAAAAGCTGGAGATGGAGGTAGTTGGTCTCAGGAAGAAAGGTGAAAAAACCGATGCCTTTGTCAAGTTCAAGGACAGTTCAGTTGTCCTAGATAATATCTTGGATTGCCAAAAATCTCCATTAAACAAGTCTGGCCTTGGTTACAAGAAGAAAGCAGAAAAATCTGAAGATGGCACTTAGTCTCCCAAGACTCCAGAAGCAGGTCCATCATCGTCCAAAGCTACTCCCCATGCACCTGCACATGACAACAAAGACTTTGAAAGTTCAAGAATGCAACAAGGAGTTAGGTCTATTCCTCAAAGCAAGCTCAGAAAAGAAACAACTCTAAGATGGAACCAAGGTTTCAAGTATGAAAGTGGATTTAATGGTTATTGTTATTTTTGTTCTAACTTTGGTCATAAGGCTATGGATTGTAGACTCTACAGCAGAAGAAGTGATGGAAGCTCAAATAACAAAGTTAAATGTTGGACATGTAACCAAGCTGGACATATTGCGGCCACTTGTCACACATTGAGATGCTACACCTGTAGTGGGTTTGGTCACAAAGCCCAAGAATGTGCAAGTCAAAGAAGTCAACCTAGGAGGAGTCCTTCATACACATCAGCAAGAAGAGCCAGTGAACCTTGGAAGAAGACCAATGCAGGAAGATTTGAAGATTAGAAGACAAAGGCCTACAGTCAAGGACACTCTCAGGCATGGAGACATGAAGTTGATCAAAGAAGTGTTGGAAGTTCCAACAGCTCATTCAGGTGTTGGACATGCAACCATGTTGGTCACATTGTTGCATATTGTCGTACGATGAGATGTTATAGTTGCAATGGATTTGGACACAAAGCTCAAGACTGTTGGAGTACACAGAAACAACCCATGAGAAGTCTCTTATACAGCTCATCAAGGAAAGCCAATACAGATGAAGGAACAAATGTTGAAAGAACAAATGCCAAGAAGCAAGTATGGATGAAGAAGAACGAGTAGTTACAAATAGGAGAGTTTGATCAGAGCAGGGAGGATGGTTGCCACATGGCAAGCCAAGCTTGAGGTCTCTCAAAGACCTTGGCACACCTTGAGTTCATGAGGATGGAGGATGAACTCAAAGGAGAAAGGATAGCTACTCCAAGCATACAGACAAGTCCTAGGATCGTGCATATTGACAGGGGGATCAGTGATCAGTGATCAGTGACTTCGGATGCAGATATGTGGACACCCTTTTCCATTGATGCCAAAGGGGGAGAGATGAAGACAAAAGGGGAGCATGCTCGCAGGGGGAGCATGAGTTGTTGTCATCAATAACAAAGGGGAAGATTGTTGATGAAATTGTCATTGATGCCAACATGGACTTGCAGTGGCCCCACAGGTAGTCATTGATGCCACCAAGTCCCTCTTGCAGTGCACATATATGGATGATCCCAGTACCCTCACATCCAATGCCTTGGAGCCCACACAAAGATGGTTTTTGCTTTGGAGCAACTTGTACCCAGTTGACAAGGTCCTTGTACCCACAAGGATGGATCTTGGAGCCACCACCTTGTTGGTGATGTTGAAGGCCCTGTTGGTGATGATGAAGAGTGTGGTGATGTTGAAGGCCCTTGTTAGACGATGGAGAAGCCCTTGATGGGTTGAAGAAGTATTAATGACCCATTTTGTGGTCATTTATGATTTGATGGGGTCATGGTACCCTAGGAGGAGGCTTGGAATCTTACTCTTGGTGGTCATGATTTGATCATGGTTCTTTTTCTTTGGAGGTTTGGGCCTTGAAGCCCCACACACATGGCACTTGTACATGACATTGAAATCTTTACTTGCTTGATATGATGATCATGGTTACATGGGAACCCATACACATGGTGTTTGGACCACTTAATGAATCTTCGACCCACTTACGCATTCTTGAGGAGCCCTTGGACATGGTTTGAAGTTTGGAGACCACACTCTTGTTGAATGGAGCCCACAAGGTTGATTGGATGATGGTACCATTGCTTGTGGTAACTTGGACCATATTGCATGATGATGGAGCTCTTGTGGAGCCCTTGGTTGTTGAGAAGCCCATGCCTATGTTTGTGGATCCCATGAGGTATCCCCTAGATGGAGCCCATATGGTCATTGAAGGTCCTAGTGGATGAACCCTTTACTTATGCTTTGATTAAGTCCTTACAAGGTTTGTTGAAGACCTTATGGTAATAAAGAAAACCCTTGCTGCCCCCTTGCTTATGGAAGAAACGAACAACCCTTGTTTGTGGCCGCTTGTGAGCGTGGATGAGACATGGCAAATATAAAAGGACAAATCCCTAAAATATGGATGCTTGCTGCCCCTAGTTCTTGACATGGCAATGATAGTGTGGCAATGAAGAAATATTTTAAGGATGGCGTGGATGAAGGACAACCCAAACAAAAGGGATTAAATCATATGCTAGCACGTGAGCTGCTGCTTAAATCATGGATTGAAACTTTTAAAACAAAAATTATTATTATGACAAGTCGGCCTAGCCTTGAAAGATATTTTTAATTAATAAAAAAATGATATATTTGTAAGAGGTCGGCTCCATAAAATAATCCAAATGAATTTTAAATTTAAAAATAAAAATAAAAATAGCAGGTCGGCTCAGTTTGAAATTAAATTTTGGATCTATATAAATACACCTTCATTCCATTAATTTCATACACTTTTAAGAATTCTTCTCTGATTTTCGGATTAGTTTCTGAGGCAGCTACAATGGAGGTTTCATCTTTGTATTTTGGGCAGCCACACATGAAATATTCTACCTCTAGAATTCGACCACTTCTGAGGCAATTACTGAGGAAATTCGGGACTGAGGCAGCCGCAGTAAAGGTCATTGTCAAGTCTGAAAATTTCATGTGACAGCTCTAATTTTGTATTTTGGACTGAGGAAGTTCGGGTACACAGTCTAGGCAGCGAATTTTGACAATCTGAGGCAGCCTCATTTTAGGAGACAAAAACTTGTTTGAAGGATTGTTTTTCCCTAAGAAAATCTCAACCTGCTGAGGAAAGAAACAAGGCACCAGCAACAACATATTTGGGGGTGTTTGACTGAGAATATTCGCTGGTTTGAGAACAAGGAATTCGCTGACTGAGGGAGTGAACAGTTGAGCAACAAAGGAGAAATACTTGAATTTCCACAGAGATTTGTTTTCCTTTTCAGGGTATGATTTGGTAACTCTCATCACAAAACAATGCAACTTTTGAACTAAGGTCTCTTCGTTGATTTGAGGAAGAGAACTCGTGAAAGCAACAGCAGAACAATCTATCCACAGAGACATAATTTTTGGTTCAAAACAGTGAACAGTTCAACCACAGACCCAAGTTTTTGATGACTATTTGGAGAGTAACTACAGTCCCGAATTGAAGTGTGTATACAGTCTGATTTGGAAGAGTGAACAGTCCTAGTTTCAACAATGTTTGATTGGAGTTTTACTGCTGATTTCAAGGTCATCTACACAATCGAATTTTTTTTCAGTCTTGGAAGTCTACTTCACCACATCCTAAAGTCTAGGGATGGTCTTCTACAGTGACATGCTCAAATCTTCTGCATTGACAAGGTATGAGTGAACAATGAAGTGTACAAATACATGAACAGTATATATATAAGTGTACAATTATGTGTATGTACAGTAAAATATAAGTGTATACAATGACTATAAGTGTATATAGTGGTGTATGTACAAGTGTATGTACAGTAGTATACAAGAGTGTACAATAATGTACATACAGTGGTATGTTAAGTGATGAGTGTATGTACTAGTGTACAGTGAAGTGTGAAGGTGTGATCTATGTGATGATGCATGCTACACTATGCACTCCATGATACAGACTACGATGTATACTTGATGTTGATGATGCATACACGGTACACACTATGATGATGCCTATCTTATGTTCAATGAAAGAAGAGCATAACTACTTGTTCAGTGATTGTGTATGACGAGATGTACAAGGATGTACTTGAGCAAATGACCAGCAGTATTGATGAGCAGATTGACAAGCAAAGAGTGATGAGCAGATTGACAAGAGTGATGAGCAGATTGACAAGCAGAGGTTGATTGAGCAGTAGAGGTATATGATTGCAACAAATTGATGACAATCAGGGATTGGCATCAAGCTTGCAAGTAGAATCTTGCACTGGAGGATTGGACTCCTCAACCCTTTCTTAGTTGGAGCTAAGAAAACCAGATTGGGTCCTGTTACAAGAATTGGTGCTCTTTTCATCAGTTGGTGCTGATTGTAATCGCGAAGATTGAATTCTTCCATTACCATAAATAAAGCTTACATTACATATATTGTTGTGTCTCTCTTTGATGTGATTATTGTGCTTATGATGGATATGATGTTGTAATTGATAACATAATGCTAGATAAACTCTAATTGATTAATTGAAGGTGAAAAAGTTTAAATTGCTCACACACGGATTCACCCCCCTCTTAGTGTGGCCATTGTGTCCAACACTTTCCACTTTGTGAAAAGGCTTACCCCAAATCAACAATTATGGATTAAGCCATGCATCTTTGATAACATGTTAAAGTTTGAATATAGTAAAGGATGGAACACAAGTGGACATATTCATTGCCTTCTCATTATTAATCAGAAATATATATAGGATTACATGGCAGAAAATACCATGGGACAATACCATGGAACATAAAATACTATGGGACAGCAAAGTGTCCTACCAACCAACTCAATCACTCAACTAATTAATGCACTAATGACCAGTGAGATTACAATTCTTAACACACAAGTTATCATATCAATTGGTATAAAATAGAAATACAAAATACCATGAGACCAAAAGTGCCCAAAAGAAGCACACTTAACAATGATCAAAATTGAAATTGTCAGAGTGAAATAAAATAATGCATGTTCAAAAGTGCCCAAAGGAAGCACACTTAACAATGATCAAAATTGAAATTGTCAAAGTGATATAAAATAATGCACGTTCAAAACCTAATGGCGAACTAACTCTCCATCTCTATCTAGATTAGAGTAAATATGAATGTTTATCATTAATATGAAATATCTAACAACTAAACTAACTCTACGAGCACAGAATGTTATCATGAATCCAATAAAGGAGGATGGGCCTAGATGGCTGTATCAAAGAAATGTATTGTGACTATGTAGTTTGTTTGCAGATTCACTAGATTACAATTTGCCATATCAAAGAAATGTATTGTCACTATGATGTAGTTTGTTTGCAGATTCACTAGATTACAATTTGCCATAGTATTTATAGTGAAATTTAAAATAAAATTCCAAAACTGCGCATGAACCAAAGGATCAAATAATTGCAAAGGACTGAAACCCTGCCTCCATAATTTTGGTTATAAAATGCACAGGATAAATTTGTAAAATGAGAAAATTCATATAACATATAAATTACATCTGATATTGTTTCACCCAATCTGTAAAATGAAGCACATAAATAGATAAATAAATTGTATAATACCAAAGCCCTCAATATGTGTCTTCCAGTTACATGACCTTATGGCCTCAATTTTTATCAAGTGGCTACTAAACAGCCATTATTTCCCCTCCTGAGACAGAAGTTTAACTCTTGGACATACATCTGAAAACGAACAATATTGGCATTTCCAGCTTTCATCTTCGGGTACATAGTCTGCTGCTCTTTTGCCTAGCCAGTACTGCAAATGCCAACGAAGTCGTTTCTCCATCCAACTTGCTTCGAAACAAAATTCATCTTCTCCCAGAAGGGACCTGTCAGCTTGCAACTCATACCTACGAGAAGACAACAAAACATGAAGAACCTACATAAACCCCAAAGCCCAAGCAGAAAATTGATAAAAGTATGTAAGAATGCTTACAAGCAACAAATATTCCCACTTCATGAATTTGAAACTACAAAGAGAAACTATGGGTTCCGCTTACCTGATCAAAAGTGGCCCATGTGCTAAAGGAAGTGATTTGCATGTTCTTTTAAAGAGTTTGATTAAGTCATTTAGTGATTGCACCTGTTGACAAATAAAAATAAAATTATACTAACGAATAGTATAATCGATTGTAAAGAAAATAATAGAGCATATGACACAATGAGAAAGGAATTGAAATAGTCTGCATGCATCTTTTAACTTTAATAACTGCCAAACAAACGAAAATAAATTATTGTCCGGCAATTAATCTAATCTGCTTGGTTATAAATTTATAAATTTGCATGAGACATGTGAACAACCACTTTTAAAGGGAGTTGGTTAATGGTTTTTGGATTTTCTGTACATTTTTATTGGAATCTTTGTTAAAATGACAATTTTTCATTTTTCAAATTGAATTTTTTAATTGTAGAAATAGATTCAGCACCATCAAAAATCATAAATACTCCAATTATGCAATTTCAACAATGTATATTTACAATTTTAACTATTCCAACCAGATTTTAAAAAAAATCACCAAATCCAAAACTTAGAACATTTAATTTACACCCTTTTAAAGTCTCAATTTCTCAAAGAATACACAAAGCAACCATATAATAGAAACATTCCACCATTTCCCGTATGTATCTAAAATATTTCCCAAACCTGCATTACCCAGGGACACAGTCACTAAACCATAGCAGCCAAGTGATTTGGGAATACTGCAGAACAAGAGGCTAATCCTGAGATTTATACCATTAATATAGTGCAGCATCCATTTATGGCGTAGTAAAAGCAGATTAAGCAATGAAAAGTTATATTAGAGGAGTGAAGAAGTTATTACTAGTTCAATGTGCAAGAACCAATGATAATGATCAATGTGTAGGATATAATATTTTATTTGGGTAACTAACGCAAACATTCAACATCGCACCTCCAAGTGCATGTCGTCGAGCTCACCCATGGCTCCGCTGATAAATCTTGACTGCCATACTCACGTAAACACCATGAACTGCCACATTGGGTAAGGGGAAACTTCTTGCAATAAGAAAAATAACTTATTACAACCTTACTAACCCAAAAATATTCCTGGTTTCAGATACCTGAGTAAAAATATTCGGATTGAGTTAATTTAAAGGGAATATAAGCTCTTAATATTTGTATTTTGAGGACCCGGTATGCCACACCATGAACTGCCACATTAAGGTAAAGGGAAACCTCCTGCAATTCCAAAAATAACTTATTACAACCTTCCTAACCCAAAAATATTTATGGTTTCAGATACATGAGTAAAAGTATTCTGATTGGATTCATTGAAATCCTAAATAACATATTCTCAAACCGGGAGCAGAGGTCTGCAACTAGGGTTAGGGTTTTGATTGGCGGCCACTGATGAAGGATTGGCGGCCATGGCTCCTTCCATGGCCGCCTTACTCTTCTCTTCTGAGTTCTGCTTCCGTCAATGGCCGACTCAGGCTTTTTATTCCGCTCTGAGATGTTTGACAGCGGCTTAGCGTGGCGACCCATTGGGCAGCTGGTTCAGCGGCTCCCCAGTGGCGGCGACGGTGGCTCTGCATTTTCGGTCGCGATTGGTGGCTTCTGGAGACGGTTCTTTCTGTAGATTAGCCGGCGGCGGTGTGGAATGTCGAGCTCGTGCTCCAGTCCCTCGTTGGTGTGGCGGATTTGCAGAGGAGGACGCGCTGGGAGATTCCCCTGCTTCGATGATGGTAGGCGAGCTTCTCGGCGGGCTCTTGAGGACGGGAGCCGCAGAGGAATATGCGCGGAGCTTATGGCGGATGGCTGCAAGACAGATGCAAGATCCTTTCGGTGGTTTCTCTTGGGTGGTCGAGGAGAGGCCTTGTTTTTTGGCCAATGAATGCAGATGCTAGTGGATCTGTTCTTTCTTCTGGAGTTTTTGGAATCGTCTTTCTCTCTGTATCATTTTCCCTTCTTCTTCGGCATCTTGCTGCTGGTTCTTGTAGTGCCATGGTTGCACGGGTGAAGGTTTCTAGCAGTAGTATTTTTTCTGAGTTTTCATTAAAACAGTTTGTTAATGTGTATGAAGCGGGAAAGCTTGTAGTCTATACAAATTTTCTCGGTACTGCTTCGCAGTATAGACACTCTTCAAGAGTGACGCAGATCAATGTAATTTTGTACTCGCAAGATGAAATAAAATTACGCTTTTTTTTCGAGGAAAAAAAAAAAGTATTCTGATTGGGTTAATTTAAAGGAAATATAAGCTCCTAATATTTGCATTTTGAAGACGCGATATGCCAGTGATTTCTACACCCAATCTTTAAAATATTTCAGGAAGACCATTTTCCCTTATTGGGTTAAGTTAAGGGAATATTGTATTTTTATTGGTAAATGCAAAAATCCATACTAAAAATAATAGTAAAAGTTTCTATTAAATGTCAATTGGATTTAGCTTTAATAGTTGAGAGGAACATTATCTTCCTTAAGTTTCAATTCTCACAATTCTTTAAGTTTCAATTCCCATAATTGATATGTTGAATTTAAATTTTTAATGAGTATATTGTTAATAAAGCTTAAAGCCTCTACATATTCATATTCCAGTTTATCCTGGATACCAATAGATTTTTATAAAATATTTATATATTTCAATAAGTTTATTTTTTGCTTTTTAATTATAACTTAATTTGGATTTATTTTTATTTGAAAATTTGTTTAAATATTTTTCCCAAATTAATAAAAATATTTCTATAAATTTCCATCGAGTCTTGTAAAATATTTGCATTTCAATAATTATTTTTTTCGTTTTAGAGTTATGTTTATTTGAAGATTTGTAAAATACTCTTTTACCAAATTTGATGATGAATTTCATCATATTTTTGGTAATGGTCGATATTTTTGGTCTTTCAATGTACTTAGTTAGAAGGCAAATATTAACCAAGTGACTTAATTTGCATATGGAAGTTTTCGCATACAGCTAAGGTTTGGCTCATAAATACAAGGACTTCAAATGAAAGGTTGATTTACTATGGTTGAGAATAATTATAATTAAGGTTAATATGGCATAAAAAACTGTAGTAAATGATAATTTAGATAGGGCTCATGAGTCTGCAAAAGGCAACACCATATTTACATGTCTAACGGCCCCATTGGCCATGCTACTTAATATAGTTGCAAGCAACATGGCCCTATACCTATAGGGGGTGTTAACTTATAATTGCAACTTGCATGTAGGCTAGGCGGTTATAATTGCAACTTGCATGTAAGACTAGGCGGCGGAGGAGAAATACAATGCATACCTTCGTATTTCCCTTAGTTATTGTTATTATTTATTCATATTGTATTTTAATGGTGTCATTGGTCTTCGTAAGGTAACCAACCTCCTCTTCTCTATTGAATTTCATTTATGATGAAATTGTTAAATCGTTATAATGCAATGGATGCAAACCACCATAACACTCTCTCTTAATTATTTTTCATGTGTGGAGAACCATAACTGTCTTTTTTTTATGTTACAAATATGGTGAACAAGTCCTTAATAATGGTATCAGACCTAGACCTAGGATTATAGTTTTCCATGCTCAACGAAACATGTGTTGCCTTTAATTTGTGTTTAGAAAGTTCCAACACTCTCTCTTAATTATTTTTCATGTGTGGAGAACCATAACTGTCTTTTTTTTATGTTACAAATATGGTGAACAAGTCCTTAATAATGGTATCAGACCTAGACCTAGGATTATAGTTTTCCATGCTCAACGAAACATGTGTTGCCTTTAATTTGTGTTTAGAAAGTTCCAAATGCGAAGGCAAAGATGGTGGTAAAATGGTGTATTTTGCTATATAGATATATCCATTGTTTTTTTCTGTTAAAACTTTAAAAGTGATATTTTCATTAAAGTGCTTTCATGTTCTATTAAAATTTTATTTTGAGGTCTGGTTATACTTCTTTAATTACAACTTTGAACGAACCCTACCTGTCTGTAAATTTGTCCAAAGCATAAGATATAAACATCAAATGTGAGTGCCCCGATTGATCTAAATTTGTCCAAAGCATAAGATATAAACATCAAATGTGAGTGCCCCGATTGATCTATGCATTGGTGTTGTTAGCTTTTGGTCTTTTTTTCTAGGAAACGTCTAGGTAAGGTTCAAAACAATTTTGTCATTCATGCAATTTTGTTGGAAGGATGAAGATGTGGTGCTTCTTGTTAAGATATTGAGAATTAAGCAGCAGATAATATGTAGCAAAAATTTATTATCAGAATAAGAGAACACACTCCATTCTACAGGGCTGTGTATGCTTTATGACAGAGTGTGGATACTCTCTACATCTTACACGTACAACTGTTTTCATTATAGCAAACACACACTCAACATGTTTACTCTAAGTTGACAACACACTCACTCACTCAGCTGAACGTAACTGTAAGTGGATGTTGGATGTCATTTCTAATGCCCTCCTACAGCAAAGCATCCACCATCTTAACAAATGGGAACACCTCTGCTCTATAGAGACCGAAAGCCCCTCTCCTCCTCCATCACCTGCCTTGGAGACATGCCAAGTAACATATATTTTCCTCTGTCAACATCCATTCTCTTTAATGTGCTTTGATCCCAACACATCTAGCAGTTATTAAAATAGTTGGATAACTTCAACATTGGCCTCGTCAATAGAGTCATCAACGAAGTGCGATTCTTCACCATCATTGTTCAACTCCTTTTAAGGTCAGCTGTCTTTTTACCAGTCCCAGGCAATGTGTCCGTGTTGCCACAGTAGAATTGATTGCCTTTATTTTTGCTTGCACCAAAACTTGATTCACTAGGATTCGCCCACTTGGAACAAAATACATGAGGATTATATATTGCATTGCCAACGCTGCTCTTTAATCATGTTTCTTCTTCAAAGAACTGTCGTAATCATGCTCCCTAGAGTTTGGGATGGTAGATTCCCAAGAGTGAATGCCATGTTGTTGAACATCGGTGACATGCAGACTACCTTCGCACCATCTTCATCTACAGGTTCTTCAATACCCGTGCGTTGAGTCATCAAAGACCGGTTAAGTTTTTAAACATGATCTTTAATGCTCTCACATTGTGACATTATTAAGTCAAAGGTCGTTGCATCAATAGCACTTTGGCATTATGTGTCTTTGAACCAAACAAATTTCCTACATCTCCCACACTTCTTTTGATGTCTTGGGAAAATCCATTAAATGTACTTGTGAATCTGATAAGCCCAATATGATGAAAGATTTGGCTCTGCTGCACTTATTTTCCTACTTAGCTATCACTAAAGCAGGTCCAGTAGGTTTCAATTGAACCCATGAAGACCATTATTTTAGTGAATGAATGTGCAGATCCATTAAATGTACTTGTGAATCTGATAAGCCCAATACGATGAAAGATTTGGCTCTGCTGCCCTTATTTTCCTACTTACCTATCACTAAAGCAGGTCCAATAGGTTTCAATTGAGTCCATGAAGACCATTATTTTAGTGAATGAATGTGCAAATCCATTAAATGTACTTGTGAATCTGATAAGCCCAATATGATGAAACATTTGGCTCTGCTACCCTTATTTCCTACTTAGCTATCACTAAAGCAGCTCCAATAGGTTTCAATTGAATCCATGAAGACCACTATTTTAGTGAAAGAATGTGCCAAGTATACATCAATGGTAATTTCAGATACATGAGTAAAAATTTTCGGACTGGATTAATTTAAAGGGAATATAAGCTCCTAATATCTGTATTTTGAAGACTCGATATGCCAGTGATTTCTAGACCCAATCTTTAAAATATTTCAGGAAGACCTGTTACCAACTATTTTGTATATTAGTTGGATTTCTTGTGAGCCGCCAGAGCTGTGAACATTCCAAATGTTCATCATCAGTTTTCAGAAGTCCAAAAGTCATTTTCAGGGCCAATTTTGGCCCCTTTGTAATAATTGCATGTTCATACCCCTTGGGGATATTGTAAAAATGTGCTAGCATGACAGTCTTATGTGAATAACTTGGCCTCCTAGGACTTATCCATCAAAGATGATCATTCCATGGTGTTTTTTCCTTGTCAATTATGCAATATTGAATAAGCGTTGTATAAACGACGAGTTTTTCATCCACTCCTCCAAAGCTGGAATGGTCGTCCTGATTTTTAAGCCTTAGGACGTTATTAAAGTTCATGTGTCAATGTTTATGAGCTTGCTAGACATGTAATTGAGTCACTATGAACATGCACTAGGTCCCCTATAAGTTTGAGTCAGTTCGGACAAAATTATTTTTTCCCGTTTTACGACTTTTTTAATGATTTTAATTAAAAAATCAAAAATATGATAAAAGTGTGGTCTAGGGTTGTTTTTTCCTTGGAGGTGCTCATTTTCTAACCCGGAGCACCCACAAAACCCAAAAACCCACTTTTCCTAAGTTTTGAGTGAATATTATTCACTTTAATAAAAATTCTCTCCAAAATAATAAAAGAGAATTATTTAATAAAAATAATGGGATATGAGAAAAATCATTTTCTCTAAAAAAGAGGGAAAAGAGCCAAATAAAGGGCCAGTCCAATTGACAATCAATATCGGAGATGATTCCAATCAAATCCAGGAGCTTTCAGTCAAGGCTTGGAGCACTGCAGGTGATCTCTCATCAAGAATTGCACCCTCCTTCTTAGCTTCGGCGACTTTCCTATTTGGAGACTTGTTATTGGATGGAGGAGACTACAGTGTTAAGGAGGGGTGCCCCTCTCTTGAGGTGGCAGCCACCTCATCATATTACGCCAACCAAGGCTTAGTTGATAGACAATTCAAGCTTGAATCTCTCTTCCGATGAGAGTTGCGCCCTCCAAGCTTTAGAAGCCTCTAGAATGCGCCCTCTCTCTTCTCTTCTTCTATTTAAGCAAGGTCAAGCTCCATCATTCCGTGTGGATTAGCATCGAACCTTTGCTCTTGTATTGTATGAGTTTTTCAATTAATATAATCAGTTGAGGCTTTGGAGGTCCATGAGTTTGCATGACCTACGATTGTGATGCATGCATTTTGAGGTATAACCTAGCTTAGTTTATTTACTTTTGCATTGAATATTCGTGGATCAATCTAGCTTAGAATGCCTTTGAGGCCATAGGAGCAAGTATTCATAGGCTTTGATTTACTTGTTTTTAATATGTTAGTCAAAGGTTAAGAAGTAGCAAGTGTACTCATATCTACTAATGATCTTCATTTCTTTTTATTGGTATATTTTCTAGATTTTATCCCTCTTGTTCTTGTAAGTGTATTGAAGCTGTGCAAGATAAAGGTTGATTAGGAAGCGGACCTTAGTTGGATCTTCTTCCTTTCCAACAACTCGGATTTATTGTTTATTGTTAACAAGTTGGTTTTGCAGGCATTCAAGGATTTCCATTGTTTTCAAGCTTGGGCTTGGTTCCATCTTTCTCACCCTTTCAAACTTAAAACAATCTTCATTTTTCCCTTTTGTTCAAAAAGAAGGAAATAGATCTAATTTCAAAAATTTAAATTTTTAAAAGTCTATTTGCATTCATCATAGATCTAGGAAGCTTAATGATAAATCATAGATCTAGATCTCGTCTTAATACTTGAAGTAGTTAAATTTTTCCCATCATTTGCAAGTATTAAATTGTAAATTTTTATGTAATTTAGCTAACATACTAACACTTTAATCAAGTTTGCTATTGGTTGGTTTTTTACCTTTGCATGTCTCAAGAAAGCGAAGCAATGAAGCGATTTGGGGAGCTTGAATCTTTAAAAATCCTTCTTCTTTAATTCATTTGTTTATACTTAGCTTTTCAAGCTTTGAAAGTCTCTTGAATTTCATTTTTATGGATCAAGAGCTCTTTCTGTCGGAGGGTTATGATTGTAATAACTTAATAAAAAAGCAAGTGGGATTATGGCTCCCACACCCTTCTTCCCCCATTTGGGGCAAGCCTGTATCTGTCCATCTATTCATTTGCTTTATACCTGCATTGCATTAGAGTAGTATTTTGTTAAATTAGTTTCATTTTTTGCAATTAGAGTTGGATCAAATTTCTTTCAAGTTGTTTACTTTGTTTATCTGGAAAAAATTGAATACTAACGCCCTTGATGTCCCGAGTACGGTCTTCAGACGTGAAAGAGATTCTTGGGTAGATAGTTAGATTAGTTTCTTTTCATGTTAGAGATTCTACCGAAGTACCCGAAATGGGAAAAGATATTCACTACCATAGTAATTACAAAATATTTTCCATTTTAGTTTGTAACAAATAAAATATTAAAATAATAATGAATAATATAAATAATAAAATAAAACATAATGCTAATTATATTTAACTAAGGGACATAACCTTTGGTGAGTAGTCACCATATAAATCCTATATATGCGACCACGTCCTTGTTGTAAATCATCATTATTTATCTTATCAATTATATATTCTATTATTTGACCATTTATGAATCCTTTGTATTATTTGCATTGGTTATTTGTATAAGAAATGATTTTATCATTTCATTGGTATCAGAGCCCCTTCTTGGGCTTGATTCTGGCCTTTAGCCACAAACCGTTCTCAGAGCTTCTCTGATTAAGGATCTTTGATCCACATTGGGTTTTGGCCATCATTTTTTGAGTTTCTCAAAAATCTAGGACCTTGTCCAAAAGTAGGCTTTTGGCCCAAAGAAGATTCAATCGCAACTTTGAAGCAAATGAAGTTAATCAAAATATATATTATTCCACTGCAAAATTCAAAGACAACCGTGAAAACAATACAAGGGAAATTAAAAAAAAATAATAATAATTATTTCAGTTGCAAATAAGAAGAAAAGAACAAGAAGAAAGAAAAAAAATATATTACAAAGAAGTGGAAAGAAAATAATTATCCGCAAGGAAAAAAAAAAGAAAAAAATGAGTAAAAAAAAAAAATTAAATAGCATTCATGAAACCGCACATGGTTTTATGAAACTGCACATGGTTTACTTAGTATATTAAAATTGTAAACGAATTTTATAAGGTATATACAAAGAAAGATGTGATCTTCATCACTAATGCTTTGAGGACAAAGCATTCTGAAGAGGAAGGCCATGTAACAAATAAAATAATATATAACATATCAATAAACAAATAATTAAATAATAAAAGAAAAGTAATTAAACAAATATTAAATAAAATTGATATGTAATTAATCGAATAGATAAAGACGTACATTTCCATTGAAAAGGCACATAAGACATTTATTTATTATTAAAAGGAATTAAATGTGCAATTAATGATGACCCTTTAGATCTTTTAATCCTAGCCATTCATTGAGGAAGTTAGGGTTATTAAAGGTAGTTAGGGTTTATGAGGGGTTTAAGTGATTATTTAAACACTTTGAAAGAAGAAGAGAAGACATCAAGAGAGAAGAGAGTGAGAGGGAGATAAATTATTTTTTTTATTTCTGAGCTAAGTTGCCAGGGTACCCGTACCGGGGGGTTGAGCACCCGTACCAATACCGGGTACCCGTACCGCCGTACCGGGTACCAGAACTAGTACCTCTAGGAGTACCGCGTAAGTACCGGGTACTTCACCCAAGTACCGGGTACTTGGTCACGGATTTTAGGGTACTTCCGGGCATGAAATTGAAACGCAGACTGGAAATTTCACGGTTATTAGTATTACTTATTACTTATTAACTTATTTTATTACTAATTACTAATTACTAATACACTATACAGTAATGTAATACTGTAATACTAATAGTCTAATTTAAATTTTAAATTTTCTGTTTCATTGTTTTAAAGTTTTTCAATTTTAAATTTTTTCGTATTAATAATTATTAATTTTAATTTAGCTTAATTTTTCAGTTTTATTAATTATATTTTAATTTGGCTCATAGCCTCAAACAATAAAGTTAAAACTTAAAAGTTAAGCTATAAGTGTAATGTATAATGATAATCATTAATGTTAAAAATTAAAAATTAAAATTAAATTATCAGTATAAACTATAAACTATAAAGATTGCATTTTGATAGTATCAAGAGTATAATTCTGGGTTTTAATGTCATGACAGCTAGCCTATAAATTTAAAATTTATAATTCAAATTAAACAGTAAACTTATCCAACTGTTAAAAAATTAAAAATTCAACAATGAACAAACTGTCAAACAGAGTTTTCAGTTTCTGTTGGGCGTTAATGGAAGGATGATCACGATTTTTTAATATTGGGCGTTAATGGACCTCCTTGATGCTGATGCAGATGACAGTGATGTTGACCTAGCAGAGATGGCTTGAGGAAGCCAAATCAACTATTTTCATTTTGCTATTTTGTATTTCATGTTCAGAACTATGGCAAGTGAGGCATGCCATTTGCCAAATTTTGGATGTAGTATGACAATGGACTCATGCAGTCATGGACATATATCATATTATCATTCTATTATGCTAAATTATCATGCTATTATGCTAATGATTCAAATTTCATATCAATATCAATGACAATATCATATATGTAATTTGAATTAATGTGCAAGAAGCAATACCAATGTCAAATGTGTGTTACTGGTTGAAAACTTATTAACTTAATAATAAAATTATAAATATATTAATATAATTATTAATTATAAATTTATAAAATTATATATATATATATATGTTTACAGTACCCCGACGTACCCAAGTACCCTATTTCAAAAAGTGGCGTACCCGTACCCGTACCCGTCCCAGTACCCAAGTACCCTGGCAACTTAGTTTCTGAGAGCACATTTCCCAAGGAAAACCATTGGCACAGTTCCCAAGATCATTTCTGCAAACAGTCCGTACATCTTTTGCTGGCACAGAATCGAGGTGGTCCGTATAGTTCGTACTCCTCTACTGGCACAATTTTCGAGGCATTCTGCTAGCACAAAAACCAAGGCAGTCCATACACAGTTTGTACACTTATGTTGGCAAATTTTTCGAGGTAGTTGTTTACACAGTTTTCGAGGCAGACTGTACACCGTACAACAATCAAAAAACTGTACAATCCGTACAGTAAATTGATGGCACACAGTTTGAGGCAGTCAGTACCCTGTCTATACAACAATCTGATTTTTGCAAAGATAAATAGGTTTATTTGCATTTATGATTTTTCTTGTTGAAGGAAAGAATTTCTAAGTTGTGAGAAATTCCAGTTTTGTTCTCATTTAATAAAAAGATATCTCTCTGGGTTTTCCTCTTGTGAGGTTTTTCCCTGGGCTTGGCCCTAAATTCATGTGTTCACAGTCTACAGTATTTGAGTATTTCATTCATTGAAGTATTTCTTGTTCAAGTTAGTTATTATCCTAAATAACTCAAAGTAGCATTAAATCATTTATGGAGCAAAGTGTTTGAAGAAATGTTTGAATGAGGGTTTAGCACATTTTCTTTAAATTTTTACAGCTATAACATTATCATCATTTGCCATCAACAAACTCTAACAAATAACATCAACCACAATGAAATAGAGCATTATATTCATTACCAAAGAATTGCAACATTTAATCAGCAATTCAAACTTCAAATATAGGTTCAAACTTCAAACTGACCATCAAGAATAAACCTAACTTGTGCCCAAAACTAACCATCAAGAATAGTGTCCTCCACCTCTTGAAATTCATGTCCAGCAAATGTCGATGCAACATTGTCTTTCAAACCCTGCCATGAATCACTTGAGACCATACTAGCCAATGACTCGTTTACTTCAAAAGGTGCCTGAAGGTGAGGTAGTAGCTAGCGAATATGGTCTTTGCAATCTTAAGTAGCTTCAACCTAGAGTGATTGTGAAAAAAGTGGTGGGCCATGCTATGATTGGTAATAAATTTTATCATTTTCTTCCCTCTTTTACAATGCACCATTCTATTTATAACTAGGGTCCTTCATCTTAATAATATCACGCACAAAAGGTTCGGTGTGAACCGAACACCCTGATGAAAATATGTTAGGGTACATATCCTCAATGATTGCTCTTGCTACCTTACAATTAGTAGCGTTATCAACGATGACTTGAATGACATTGTTTAACCCAATCTCTTGAATGGTTTTAAATAAAGGTTGTGCAATATTAATACTAGTCTTGTAACATAGTAGTCATGGGCTAAAAGGAAGACCGCACCACTAGAAAACACAGCAAGAATATTTATCAATGGCATGCCACTACATTTGTCCAAGCACCAAATACAATGTGAATGGATACTAGTACACCATATTTAGTCCAATCATTTGTAAAATGTCCTAGACCATTATGGATTTTGGCCCTTTCCCTATTAAGCCCATGATTTTAGCTTTGTCATACTCGAGGCTCTTGTATCCTTTAGGGGTACTATTGATGGCTTGTACCATTTCATGCCAAGGGTGAATGAAGAGCATTGAATGGTGCACCACATGCATAGATAAACCTGAAAAATTTTGCATCCACTTCATCCTTGCAACTTCCGTAAAGGGAATCTAATATTGTTTCAAGCATAGGTGAGAATCCACTACCATGAGTGGATGGGGATTGACCACCATACATTCTATGTGAGCTTGAAGTCTTAGATTCAACCCTTGATTTTTTGGATTTGTTTTGCACAACCTCCTCTTCTTGTATTTGTTTCTTCTTTCACTGGCACACGGTCACATGTTTTGAATCCTATAGTCTTACCTTCATCCCATGGCATAATGCCATATAGATGCTTTCTCACATGGGTATATGAACTTGTGTAAGTTTTATTATAATAGGGGGCATATAAACTTTGTTTGTGCTTCCAACCTATTTTCCTCACCCAAGCCTTGTCACATACTTCCACAAGGGTGTTAAAGTCTCTTTGTGCTTTTTCCCATCATCATTGTTAGCCTCATTATCAACATCCCCTTCCATTTCTTCCTTCTCTCAACGGTATGTGCCACTGCTTACTTCTTCCTCCTCAACATTGGTATTTTAGCTTCCCAACACCACAATCATAATAAAAAATGGAACCAACAGGAAAAACCACATAGCCATCATGCTTCTTGACCCAAGATGAGAATAACTTGCTACCTCCAATAGAATAACGGAGAACGAGAAATGGGAAAGAGTAGAAGAGAAAACTCAAGATTCAACATAGTGGAATTTAAAAAAACAAACAAACAAAGAGTGGGTTTTAGAGCCTACCTCTTCAGCTCTCCAACAGTGATTGAATGTAACTATGGAAGCCTTCAATCTCCCTTCCAAGATCTCACAAACAACAACCTTCAATCTACCTTCCAAGCTCTCACGAATTTGCTCATTAACACTAGCTAACATCCCACTCAAAACCCTAGAAAAGAGGAATAACACGAGTGAAATGATAAATAGAATGAGAGAAAATGAAGTGAGTGAGTGTTTTAATCAACTAAAGGAACCCCTAGTCATGCATAGACCAATGACTGAATCCTTGTCTTGGTTCACACAAGCAAGAGAGAAAAAAGAAGTGCCTCTAACTGGCGGGAGCTAAGTGGGAGCACTGAGGAAGCGTTTTTTTGTCTCTTGGGAGCACTGAGGGAGCGACCTGGGAGTGTCGACGGAGCGATCCGGAAGCGTTGAGGAAGCATTGAGGGAGCGAAGCTCCCTGTTTTGGCAAGGAGTGTTTTTTTTTCCCAGGGAGCGCGCTCCCAAAAAATGCTCCTAGAAGGGAGCGATCAAGAAGCATGCTTCCTAATCGCTCCCTCTAGGAGCGCGCTTCGGAAGAAAAGCGTCGAGGGGGGTTTATCTCTATCACACCATCTCTAGGAGAATCACTAGTTGAGCAACAAGTATGAATTCTAACACTCCCTCTTTGCAAGGGATGTGTTCTCCACTGATCCAAATCTCTCCATGAATATCTCGAACTTCCCTTTGCCAGGGTTTAGTCAAGATATCAACAACTTACTGATCTGCCAGAGACTCAGAACATACTCTAGAGCAACTGCTCCCTTCTAAACTATGTCCCTGTGGAAATGATACCTCATGTCAATTTGCCTGGTGCACTCATGGAATATACTAGACTCTCAAAGAGTTTTACACAACTTTGATTGCCACAGTGGACCACAGTAGGCTCCAACATCTCAACTATCATCTTTGTTATCAACATGCAAAGCCAGATGGCTTCACAACTCGCAATGCTAGCTGCGATGTACTCTGCCTCTCCTAAAATCAATGCTATAAACCTTGCTTGCACTGTGAATTACATAACAATTGTCTTGAGCATGAACATTTTTAATATTCAATATTCTTCATAGAAAATACCCAAGCTAAGGTTATTTACCTCGGGCATAATCCGGGCTGCAAGATCTTTCATTTTGGGTGACTTATGCTTATGTAACTGTGCAAAAATTAAAATACATGCATAACACGAATTCCCTAACAGCCATCCACTTTACTGCAATTCTAAAACAGAAAGATGCTGATGCTGGCTGCTTCAGAATATCCCGGTAAGAGAAATGGAGCTAAGGACTATTTCATGCTTGTATCCAGGCTGCAAGATAGTCTTAGATGAGGATTAATCACAAGAGAAGCTTTCGTATATTCAATATCCACATGTTACTGCACAAAAGATTTCAAGAAGATAGACAACTACAAGTAATAGTAGCCCTCTTTACACAACATCTTTGCACTTGGAGCACATTCTTCAATGGAATTTCTATAATAGAAATACATTTCCATTTTATACAATTTGACAATTACCTCTGTTTTCTTGCATAGTTCAACAGTCTTTATAATAATTTGTTTGATGGTTCAAAATGCTTACCTTCGTCCCAATCCCAGAATCAACAATGTGTTTCCTTATATCCTTCGATAAGGACCGTTGTGGACGCAACCCAAAATATTGAAAGAAGGAGCTTGATGGAAATTCACTTGTTACAATATTGTCCCAAAGAAATTTGTAGCACATTAACTGAAGCCTGCTCAATTAACAATACCAAACTTTAGAATAGTCCATATCTAAACCACACCTGTAGTCTAGCTGACAATGAATTCAACTATCCTGGAAAAAAATGGACCAAGCAATGTTCTACTGAATAAACCTGCAGAAAATGCAATTATCAAAACAACTGCTTTCCCACAAATATATTTTTAAATCATATTCAGATACACACTTTTGGAAAGACCAAGAATTTTAAAAATCTGCATTTTGTACGCAGTAGGACTGTTTTGCCGATCACAAGTTACCAACTGGTGACATTTCACAAAAGGATATAAATATTATGTCAAAGTTGCTACGACAGCGTCCAAATGAAGTATAGAAAACATAAACGACATGAGTTTAAGATGAACAAACTCCCAAACATGAAAATGAGATATGGATAGAAAACAGCTAAAAGGGAACACCCACCTCACCTCCCCTCCCATAAGCACCAGATCTACTATCACGAATGAAAACTTGTGCCTAGAAGAAGTAGAGAAACTATCAGCTATTCTTCAATTGAGCTACTGTACCTAGCATACATCCTCAATACAACCAGCACTTCATACTTGTTTCAATGTTCAAATTCATACTAGTTTGTTGTTCTGTAGCACTTATTTCCAGTGCTAGTCTGACAAAAGAAAAATCAAAATTAAGTTTGAGATTGTCAACTATAGAACAGCACTCTCAAGGAGCAATAGTTTCTATTTATCATGATGGAGCCACAGGACTTATGAACAGCCATCCAAAATTCTTTAAGAGCCATAGAAAACCTTAATAGTTCGTTTTCATATGCCATGTTAGTACATACCAATGCATCATGTACACCCTGTTACCCCTCTTTCAGCAAGGGGTAAATGTTGATCAGTTGTCCCTAGATGAAATCTGTAGTTGCAGTGTTGCACTATAGATCATTGGTCAGAGATTCATCCAGCAGCACCAGATGGTCCATGGTCCCTGATATTTTTTTTCCCCGAAAAAAAAGCATAATTTCATTTCATCCTTAAGAGTACGAAATTACATTGAACGTCAACACTCAGTATGAGTGGAAGAAGAAGCCACTAAATCTAGCTTTTAACTTTTAAGCTTTTGTCTGAAAATAGCAGTGATGTTCTCACCACGTGAGCAATAACATCTATTACAAAGGAGTGTTAAGATCCTGAAGAATATCGGTGTTATCAACTGTATCTGTACAATAGTTGAAACCTCATTGAGCCGCCAATGTTGGAACACATCAGTGTTCACTTCCAGAGTATCTAGGTTTCAGATATTTGGGTCTAGCCAGTTTTGGCTAGCCAATATTGTTTTTGAGTCGACATGACCATGGCCCCATGGGGGTTTGTAACAAAGTGTGCTAGTAGGGTCTGAGTGGCTCGGTTCCCCATGACTTGATTAAGCAACTAAGGTATTCCAGGGAGTTTTTTCCCTTGTCAATTATACTTTGCTTAAGGCGATGTATAATCGATGAGGTTTTCTCCCGCTCCTCCAAAGCTGGAATGCCCGATTTTGAAAATCTGAGCCGTGGGGGGTTATTAGAGTCCAACTAATATGTATAAACCTACTAGACACTATTAGAATAGGTTTTGGTCGTGTCCTAAGTCTCTAGGACCCCCAGAAAAAATTTCGAAAAATTTTTACCGGACGCGTTGGATTTGGGGTTTTTAATTTTTTAATTATTTTTAAATTTTAATTAAATTTCTCTATAGTTTAAATAGAGAAATTTGAGTCTGTAATATGTCAGTCATCCGGGGTCCAAATTTAGTGATTGATGGCTCATTTCATAAGCCAAAAATCACACATGACCCATGGACCAGCTAAACCCAACTTTCGGGTGTCAATTCAACCTCATAATTAATATTTTCTCTAAAAAACCATTTACGGAGAAATTATTAATTAAATTAATAAATTTGAATATTTTGGAGAAATCCAAAACTCTCCAAAATAATCAAAAATGAATAAAATAAAAGGCTAATTGACATGGCACTGGACATTAATGAAGATTCCAATCATCTCAGTCATCAACCAGACCACTATCCAGTCACCAGCAAGAGATCTCCTCAAGCTAATTCGCCCTCTTCCATGCAAAACTCGATTTAGTGAGTTGTCAAGTGTTAAATGGGTTGGTTGATATGCATTTAAGCCTAGGGTAGGCGCCCTCATGACTCATCAAATCACCATAGCTTGGCTCCTTTACAAATTCGAGTTAGTACCTACCACATCTCCACTTGTCACCCACCAACCCACTCGCCTCCCTCATGAAGCTCACGCATCCTACCTAACTCCCCACGTGTATCCTAGTTGGAGTTTGCCCATTGGATGGGTGGACTTTCTCATGCAACCACCAAAGTCGAGCTTGCCACTTCACCACTTCTCCAAGCCTTTGATTGAGTTTAGATTGGAATTTGACTTCATGTCTATTGTCATTGGCTCTCACTCATGCCAAATTCGACCTAGGGTTTTAGCTATTGGTTCTACTATAAAGAGAGGCCCATTTGGGTTATTATCTCATGGAGAATTTTGGGCAAACTTACTCTGCCAGATTGTAGATGTGTTATAGCTTTTGCTAATTGAAATAAAGTGACTTTGGAGGTCCATATGGTGTGTTGATCTTGTTCATGGGAATTGCTTCAAGTTAATCAAGGTGATCTTGTTCCATGTTTTTGCTTACATTTTCATTGTTTTGATCAAATTTGTTAAAGCTTAGAAGACTTTTTAAGTCCGTAGGATGGGCATTTGAGTTCAATTTGTCCATTGATGTTGGGTTGTTTGTGATTTGGAAGTAGTGAATTGTAGTCGGAAATACTAACACTCTTCTAATCTCTTTCAATTTTGCATACTAGATTTGATCAAAACTTGTTTGTAAGTGATACATTTTGCAGATCTCATAGGTTTGGAGAGGAGTTGGAACTCGGTTGTCTCCTCCATCTCTTCAAAGGACCCATTTTTTCCTAACATTCGTGCATTGCAGGATCTCCCAAAGTCGATCTCATAACATCAAAAATTTGGCAAGAAGTGTTAGATTCAAGGATCCATCCATTATTCAAAAAAACTCTTAAATTGGTTACTTTGTTCCTAAGGCTAACTTCCTCAAGCCTCTCTTGTCTTCTCCTTGAATCCCTTTGCATTGATTTGCTAGCCCTTTCTTCCCTTGCCCTAGTCTAGCCCTACCATCCATCTTCTCTTCTTCTCCATTCGTCCTATCTCTTTCTCCCTAAGCTTGCCTTCGTCCTACCTTATTATTCCCCTCTCCCTTTCGTTTTTGCCCTCTCTCTTTGCTCTTGTCTACCCTAGAAAAGCCTTCAAACCCTTCCTCTCGTCCCCCTTCAAGCCTTTCCTCTTCATTCCATTCGCCCCACTCCTCCTTTCTCCTCCATCCTTTCATCCACCTCCATTTACTAGCTCCTTCACCTCTTCATTTTGCCCTTAGGTTTGCTCCTCTTCCCCTTCTCGTCCATCCCCATTTAGGCCCTAAAACACATCAAAACAAACAAATTGTTAGTAGTGGTTTGTTAAGAGTTGTTAGTAATTAGATCTCATACCTTGCTTTTACTTTGTCTAGGATCTAGTTTTATTTTAGTTTAGTGGCTTGCATTTCATTTGATAGTTAGATCTTGCATTACACTTCTCATATTTAGTATTTGCATCTAGATCTCTTCACATAGTTGCATTTCATCCTAAATAGCTAGACTTTATTGTCTAGTTTCATTTTTGTAAGCATTAGATCTAGTTTTAATTTCAAAGTTTGTTTTATTTTCCAATGATAATGGGTGCATGAGTTTTTTGGATTTTTGTTTTGTTTTTGAGAAGAGAACAAGCTATTGAAAAGAGAAGCAAGAAGAAATTTTAAACCAAAATTACTTGGAGATTACCCAAAGAAGAAGGAGTTTTGAACCAAGAAGACTCAAGCTTGTTGGGATTTTGAACCAAAGTGCCAATCATTCTCCTTTTTGTAAAAAGCCACTAAGGCTTGTTTCATTTTATTTTTTCAAGTTTCGTCAAAAGGTTGAAATCCCTAAATATTGTACTTGTTTAATAAAATCTCTGATTTGTGGGGTCTTTAATCCCCCACCCCCAACTTCTCCATTTGGGGAAGTTTTGTAGTGTCTTTGATTGGTTTGAGTTTCTAGCTTAGATCTCTGATATGCTCTTAGATTAGTTTCTATTTCAATAAACTGTTTAAAGTAGAAATCTTTTGAATCTCACCGATAGTGGATCAAGAGAGCTCTCTATCGGAGAGTTGTTTTTCTTTTTATATTTCCAATTTACTTACCCCCATGCTCTCCCGAGTACGGTCTTTGACCTGAAAGAGATTCTTGGGTAGATTAGACTTTATTTTCTGTTCAGTATTTTATTTTTCATCTTGTCGCTTCTCTTCCAAACCTTGACTAGAGTAAGCTAACTTTGGGATTGCATCCCAAAGGCCACATAACTTTGTGGTAGCTTCTCGCTCCCCCATCAACTTCTTGTGGACATCCAGCTAGCTGGAAGGTTTCCAAGAATGGTGG
Organism: Larix kaempferi; assembly: GCA_027924585.1. Classification (NCBI taxonomy): domain Eukaryota; kingdom Viridiplantae; phylum Streptophyta; class Pinopsida; order Pinales; family Pinaceae; genus Larix; species Larix kaempferi. Next base: position 13,322,406 of record BSBM01000407.1, on the reverse strand, counting down.
CTTCTAGTGGTTGACCTTGTTCGGAGGTTGATCCCACCTTTAGATTAGGATTTGTTTGGTAGAACACTAGATCTTTCAGTTTTCTCATTTTATTTGGCAAGTAGCATATTAGCAATATTTCATATCTTTCCGATCTATCACATGATTTAAGCATTTTAAAGTTGAAGTATCTTGCTATCACAACTACTATTTGCTTCTTAAAACGAACTAAAGTCTCTTGAACTTGGCCAAATCCAAGTCAAGAGCACTCTCTATCAGAGAGCATTATTAGTCTTGCATCGTTCCTTGCATTAGGCATTTTTTAATTAGCAAGTCTCTTGAACTGTGGTCATAAGATCAAGTCAAGAGCGCTCTCTGTCGGAGAGTTGAACAAGTGCTCTAATAATAAAACTTTTCAACCCATACTTCCCTTTTAATTAATTTATCTTGGTCTTTGTCCTACACCCGTATGCTCTGCCAACCGGAAACGGTTGGGCTAGTACTCAGAAAGGTGGAAGACTTGTTAATTTCATAAGTGATAACATTAATTAAAACTTTACCCAAAAACCCAACCAAGACAAAATCACTGAGTACTTCCTGAAACAGGTGGTGCCGGGAATCCGCTGTCAGACTCGAGGGCGGTCAAGCCGTAAGAACACTTGTTCTCTGAATCTAGGTGCTCCCGACCTATCATCTAAAAGGTTGCCAGTGTTTTTTCTCGGTTAAGGCTCCACTTCTTGAATACCCTTGGTTTTAGCCTTAATAATCAAGACCACTAAAATCTTTAATTTACCAAGATAAGCTGCAAAACGATCTCACGAACATTTCTCTCGAAACACTTGTATCAAAGAAATTCAATCACTCAGACATTTTTGACTCCATAAGGCACTGGTCCTTAATCACATATTTATTTGCTTATTATCAATTTGGAGTACTTGTGTTAATTTTCGTATAAAGAGTGATTCATATCTGATTCAGTGTATCTCTTATCTTCTCTTGCAACGTGGATTGCGTTATCTTGGTTTTATTTAAAGTATTATTGTGTCTCTCACTTTCAAAACTCCTAAACAACACCCATCCGCATCACAACACTTAAAAAACATTTTAAACACACAAGAGCCTTAGACAACTCTTTTTTTAGGGACTACCCCCCTTGGCTTCGTTAGGAGTTAGCCTAAACGGAGGAGCTGGGATTCAGGTGACAGTACCTGGCTCATTTGCTTGCCCCCAAGGCCACACCTCTCTCACTTGTAGTGAAGAGACAGCTTTCGAAAGATTTCCGCTGCTGGTGTGCAATCTGGCGGACAACAATCGGAATAGTTTACAAAAATGTTTTAAGCCAGCCTGTACATGTCTTTTAGGTGCAAAAAACCGAGAGTGTAAATATTTACATTAACTTACTATTCTGCTGAATTCAATAGAAGTTCATCAAGCTTCCAAAATTACAAAAAATTCTAAAGATCATTCAATAAAAGGTCTGTGGTCATGGTCCCTGATATGCCTAGCTAGAGACAGAGCATCACCCCCTATTGTTGTGATATCTCTAACCCTCATCTTTACTTAGCATGTTTTCTGGCATGATGGTATGTTAGCATGAGATATTACATTTACACTTTCATGATGACTCACACACTTTGATTATTGCTTGTCTTAGTCTAACCTTGGTGTTTCTCTTTCTACTTAATAAGTGTGTTATTCGATGTTAATATGTACTTTGGTGAACTAAGTCAATGTGATTTCTCCATCTCATAATATATTTCCTAGCCATTTCATTCTACAAAGCCAATTCGCCCGTCTCCTTCACTTTCCCCTTTGTGAAAGATCTATTATTAGTAACCACATATGGTCTCGCTACTATTCCAATGTATGAAAATCAAAGTCAAAAGTGTCGTATACTCTCAAAAAAGGAAGATTCTAATAAATTAAATGCAAAGGAAAATATCATGGCAAATACTCCCATCGCAAAAGCTAGGTTCCCTTGTCCCAAGTTGTATAAGACACATCTAAAGGAAAAGGGACTAAGCCAATGAAAGGGCTACGCAAAATGTGCAAATGAAAAAGCACCAAAGTCAAAGTAATAAAGAAAAAATAAAAAGAGATCGCAGTATGAAGGCGTGGGGATGGATGACCCATGACAGCTCTTCCTAGGCACACATGTGGAAAAAAAATCTAAAAAATCCTAACTCTTGAAAGTGAAGGATAAATCAAACACTCCTATGTTGCTATGATAGTTACTTCACAAAGACCCCCTTCCCTATGTACGTAATTCACACCACATACCCTCACTTGACTTACGTAAATTAAACTTTGCATGTTAATTTAGGGTCTCACATGTAAAAGAGTTCTAAGGGTTACACCAATGTTAGATTTGATATGTAAACATTATTAATTAATAAGTTACTTAGAGAAAGTGTGTTTGTAATGTACATCTTGAGTAGTATTATCATGTTAGACTAACATTACCTAAGTTTTGATGTTTGTTTATTATTGTTTCATTAGAGGGGATTTATTACACATGTACTTTGATGTTGGACATTATTGATGGCTAGTAGGCATTATTTGATGAGGGACCACACTTGGAAGACATTGCATGTTGCCACATGGAGAAGACACCCATGTGAGAGAGGGGTGCTTCTCTAAATGATATATTCGCTCAACCCAATGATTTGACATTTACAACACATGCCTTATGATTTAATTAAGTCGCCCATCATAAGAGATCATATGCCAACTCATTTGGCACATGTTTATTTCCCTTTTTTATATATATATTTTTTTGATATTTGGGTCATTTTGTCAAATCGTTAGCATTTCTCTACCATTTTGTCGCTCCAATAAGAAGAAATGCTCTAAGTGATGATTTAATCACTCGGAACATAGGAAAAGTTGGCTCTGGGGTAAAGAGGAAGTCTGGGCATGAAAACGAACATCCCTGCGCCAAATTCCGCCTCCGGATCACATTTTTATCACAATTTGAAATTTTCCAATTAAACCATTAAAAAATGGCCTAATTTTACAGAAAAATTTTATTTTCTCGAAATTGACTCAAACTCTTAGGGTCCCTAATGTATGTCCATATGACTCATTATTGATGGCTAGCATGTAAAAATACATAGACACTTAGGCTTTAATAACCTCCCAAGGTTTAACCACCAAGGTAAATACTCCAGCTTTGGAGGTGTGAGTGAAAAACTCAAGAATTATACGTCACTGAAGCGCAACACATAATTCCTAAGGGAAAAACACTCTAGAGTATCCCCTTGACAGATGAACCTAAGGTAAGCCAAGCCTGTTATAAAAATACCATGCTTAGACCAACTTATTACAATTCCCCATGGGGATATGGACATGCAAAAAATAAAAAAAGGGCCCTGAAAAAGACCTGATGGACTTTTGTATCACTAAAAAAGAACATGTAACATGTTCATCTTTGACACGCTCGCTTGAAAGTCCAACTGAGTGCAACTCAGGTAGTAACAAGGATCAAGAGGGAGTCAACAACAAAGATAACTATTTAATGCTTTAAGTAATGAGTTTAATTTACTTAAGTTGAATTGATATATTATTGACAAATAGCATAACTATTTGATTAGTACCGGTTAACTCTTGTGGACAAATTTTGTATTGTAGGGCAAGTTCATTATGAAGGTTGTCAAAGCAATGATCCATGATCAAGATTTACCCATGTTCTTATGGAAAGAGGCATCCACTACGACAATTTATGCTCACAAGAGTGAGTCATATCTCTTGTGAATAACAAAAGTGAGTCATATCTTCTGTAAGTCAAGAGTGAGTCATATCTCTTGTAAGTGACAGAAGTGAGTCATATCTTCTGTAAATCAAGAGTGAGGCATATCTCTTGTAAGTGACAGAAGTGAGTCATATCTTTTCCAAGACAAGAGTGAGTTATATCTCTTGTGGTGGTCAATACACAATGAGCCATGAGTCTGAGATCTGGACAGTCATATCCGGAGGAGTGTACAGATGCAAAGAGTGCAGGATATTCAAATGCAGAGGAAGCAGAGTGTCCAGATGCAAAGGGAGCAGGATATTGAGGTCAGATGGAGCAAGGTGCTTCAGCATAGAGGGAGTTGACCTTTGAGTTCGAGATGAACAATCTTGGCCAGATGCATTATTTCTTGGGATTGGGCAGAGACCAGGAGAGATCTTCCTCAGTCAGGGGAAGTACACAGTTGATATCTTGAGAGATTCGAGATGATGGACTGCAAATCCATGGATACACCTATGATGACAAATCTAAAGAAGCTGAGTGATTTCGCTTCAAGTTCGGATTTGATGGATCCAAGTAAGTTAAATCTCTCTCTCTCTCTTTGTTTTCTCTACATTCCATAGTCAGCATTAATAAAATAACCAAAACCCTCACTAAGTAAAAATTTATAAAAATTCATTGGTCACATCACTTAGGATCTCAGAAAACTGACACTTGGGTATGTCTTGCCATCCCTCAAAACCCTAAAATGCCCTAAGGAGTCTTTGTTGGACTCCATTTTCCCATCCAGAGAAGGCACTCATCCCTCTAGTAGATTCGCACCCCTAGCCTAGAGGTTGTTTTTCTGGTTTGTGACTATGTTGTTTGCTTGTGGCCTCTTCCATTGTTTTAGCTTTCATCCAAGCAATCAAGTTGAGTATTAGGCATCCTTAAATTGTTATTCAATTAGTTATCTTGGGCATTTCAATAATCTAAAAGCTAAATCCCCCTAGGGTAGTGATTTGATCATTTACACCTAGCACTCCAAACCTAGATCACCATAATTCATCCAACTATTGAAAAATAATTATCCAGGGTTGTATTTCAACATCTATAAACACTTACCAATCCAAAATACATCACACTTAGTAGTTCTTGCTTTGATCTAGGGGTGTCTTACGTTAAATTGTTATATTGATATCTGGTACCCTGTCATCAAGTCTTTCCCACGAGGTTAGGCTAGGGTCTCCCCCTTAGCTCTCTTAGGGCTTAAAGTGAAGAGAATCATGTTCGGTGTGACAATTGATTCTTATTTGGGGAGTAGAATCCTCTATAATCACCTCTTTGGTTGTCTTTCCCCTCTACTGTCCTGGATAGGATATCTTTTGGGGTAGCTACAAGTTGTGTGATAACATGGACCAAGACTAAATAGCCATTCAACCACATGCCTTGCCTTGGTAGATGCAAAAGCCTTCATCGTAACATCTTCATGGACAATATTAAAATGTGCAAGGAACTCAATGAAGGATGTAACATGTTGTGAGGCAAGATGAGGATCTTCAAGACCCGGGGATAAAGTCCAATTCTTAGGTCTTGAAGATATGCTTCATTGTGTTGATGAGCTTTATGTTAAAGTTGTGTTATAAAATCTCATCTAGTGACTCCACAAGAAGAAAGTATAATTAGAAGGTACTCTACCAGGAGTACATCCCAAGGACTTGTTCCGAGCTTTATTGATCCAAAAAAAGTATACAAAAGAAAACTGAACAACATTTCCAAAGCGTCTATCAAGAGAAACCTATATATTATTGAAGATATAAGAGGATTATTCACTAATCCAGGAGAGCAAATTTCCACTCCAATCATGGCTTCCAAGAGAAGTGACCTTTTCAAGCCTTTGTATAATTGTGATATTTAAATGTCAGACTCAGAATCGGAATTGACCAAGGGTCAATTTGGACTCAGACTCGGAATCGGAATCGACCAAGGGTCAATTTGGACTCAGACTCGGACTCGGCCATGATTCGAACCGATTTGAATTTAATAAATCAATTAAAATATTAAAATTTTAATTGAAAATTTTATTTTAAAGATTCCAAACCATTAGAGACAAAATGTGCAAAGTATGCTCATGTATATACCACGTAAGGGTGAATATATGAAAATGGCACCAAGTGCAATACATAATTGAAACAAAATACATGACCAACAAGGATCTAAATGCATGTAGAATCTAAAAAACAACACCTGCAAGATCAGCATGATTAATCATCAATGATCAAACTTATCACCACCATTAGAAATGAGATCCTCGACATCAACATCTAGCTCAAACTCATTCGAGTCCTCAACCTCATCAAAATGCTCAAGGACATCTACAAGAACAATCCTAAAACTAGTAGAAGCACAACTACGTCAGATAGTACCTGGCATGCTTGGATCTATCGTTGCATCACCTACCATTGCTAGATCCAGATCCAAATCAACCCACCCCAAGTTTTATGAATCAAAATCATGATCAGGTTCAAACGTTGTCTGTAATGTCCCCATTTTTGGATTTCCTTGCTCGGCAAGAGGAGATGGCCTTGGGGGTTTGCGTCAACCCAATTCAAGGAGGTTCATTAATTATTAATGTCACTAAGTCATAAAGTGACTATTGAAAAAATCACTTTATTAAAAGAAGGTCATAAGTGTTGGACGGTATTGGATGTTTCAGGTATTGCCCATGGTATGGGGTTTCAGAAAAAGATTAAAAGAGGAGCAACGTCTCATTGGAAGGGGCTTGATTTGGACATTGATTTCTTGTGACAGTCTAGGGGTTTTTCCAGAGTTTTCTTTGGGGTTTGGAAAAATCCATCCCATTTCTTGTTTAGTTTCGATAGTGAGACATCTACCCTAGCTAAACCACAAGGGAAATCCACTCAGGGTTTCCACTATAGTTTTTGATTGTCACTTCAAGATTTGCACCGTGCTTGAGCCCATTCATCTTGTGGTAGCCAAATTGGTCTACGGAGGGTGATCTTCATTGAAGAAGCCAAATTTCATGTTAAGGCCGAATTGCCATTAATGAGGATCGATCCTAACCCAAGAGGGAGGCCAAATTCAGTGGTGAGTTGACTGTATTCAGAAGTCTGATTCTTATTCGTGGGCGGATTGTGGAAAGAGGTCAAGCAATTTGGAGGGTCAGGTCTCTTGCATAGAGCGTCGCATTTGTTATAGCAAGGCTGACTCTAGTGGAGGAATACCTGTGGAAGGAACCCAATAAGATGGCATCATCTCTATAGAGCCCGAACACAAGTGTGCCAAATCGCTTGAGGGAAGTTGACTGTTGAGGATCGAGTTGCTCGGGATTAGTTTTGGATGTGGACAAATTTCTGAGAGGCCTAAACCCTTTTTTGGAGCAGAGCAGTGAGGCCAATTTTCTTGGTCGAGCTTCAATTTTGGAGGTCGTTTTTGTGGAAGTCATGCCAGCTTGTGGAGGGCCAAATGTCCTTTGGGATCCATGTTTCTAGATCAAGGGAGGTGCGTGCAATCCGGTCACCATCAAAGACCCAATTGAGAGACCATCGCAACATACATTGGCGGCCATCATAACAGGTTCTTTGAGTTGTGTTTTGAAACATAATATAGCTGCCATAGCATCCAATAGTCACTGTTCTAATCGTTATCTATTTCATAATAAAGCCAATGTGTTCTCTATTTCATTGTGTAGTTTGCAAGTGTTTGATGAAATGCGCATTGCTTTAGAAAGTTATAAATCAATGTAATGCAAACTGTTTGACATAAGCACTCAATCAACACACATAAACATTAACAAATATTGCAACATATCTTGTCTATCTCACTTGGGGACATCACACTGTCGGGTGAGACTCCTCTACCCATTCTAAGGTTGGATCAATATCATCCAACACAATGGGATCTATATCAGGCCTTATTTTCAGTAACTAGTTGTGCCTTAGTCAGGCATTGTACTGCACAAAGACAATATCATTGAACTGTTTTTGTGTCAAATGATTTCTCTTCTTCATGTGAATCCACTCAAAGACAAACCAATTGCACTCAAACCCAGATGCATTGCAAGTCTGACTCAAGACTCGAATTGCAAACTTTTGCAATTGAGGACATTGGCTACCAAATGACTCCCACCAATGTGTTGCAGAGACAAAGTTAGTTCAAGAAATTAGATTGTGAATTTGGCTAAAAGTTCAAGTATTTAACGATTAATCATTAAACAACTGAACTTAGTAAGACTTTGGAATTGTTTACCTGGTTGGTCCACATCTCTTGCAATATTTTCTAGGCTTTTGCAAAATGTACCCGTGGCTATAGTGAAAGCATTGATCTATCGATGTATTTCTAGTTGCTCACTCTCATTAGGGACCACGCACTCTAGGCACTTGTATAATCCATCTTGACCTCCCCGGTTTGATCTTCTCCCAACTAATCTCTATAATTATACATTGGGTTCCAGGAAATGCCCAATTGCATGTATATGGCAATGGAGTTTATTATTTCATCTATTATCAGTGATCGCCCATACTTAACTACTCTATCCTTGTAAGTTTCCCTTATCTACTCCTTTGCCTGATCCATAGCCTCATATATGTAACCCATGGTCAATTTTTCCCCAGCCACCAACCACAACACCTTAACAAGGGGTTCAACAATCTTCACAACCTTTGTTGCTTTCTTCCAAAATGTAGTCTCAAAAACATTCTTTTTGGTGTCTATTGCGTCTTGTTTGCAAGCCCTCCAAGATGCATTCCATTCATCACTCCAGAACAACTTTTGCAAGTTTTGTGGTTGGGAAAGAAGAGATCATAATGTGGGGAAGTGAGTTGCAAATCTTGTGATGACAAGCCTAACAAGTTCCCTTCCCCCAATATTTTTCCTCATTAGGTTCAATACCCATGAGTGGTTGTAGTTGTATTTTGCAATGCTCGTAGCATGATCAACAATATTTTTGATCCAATCATGTTTGCCTAAATCCTCAAGCATGAGGTCTATTGAATGTGAAGCACATGGGATCCAAAAAATGGTTGTGTATTTGCTCTCTAACATCTTATCAGCAAGAACACAATTAGAGGCATTATTTGTGATGATCTAAACAATATTTGCCACCACCAACTCCATAACAATCTCATCCAAAAGTTGAAATAACAAGTTTGCATCTTTCACCTCACCAGATGCATCAACTGATTTCAAAAACATGGTTCCTTGTGGGCAAGAGACAAGGAAATTTATTATAGTACAGTTCCTTCCATCAATCCATCCATCTAACATGATGGTACATCCCATTCTAACCTATGATTCCTTAAATCCCTTCAAGTATTCATCTATGGACAAAACTTCTTTGTGCAAAATAGATCCCCTCAGGTCATGCATACTAGGGCCTTTGAAGCCCCTATCAGCAACAATAATGGAATCCCACATAGGTTGGTAATAAGGTGAGTGAGCAGCAGTGAAGTGGATATATGCCATACTACCATCTAGTTATTTATCCATAACCAACTTCTTTGTATTGATCCTTCCAATGGTTATCTAAGGTGGGTTGAGTTTGACTCGGTTGAGAGGCACTAGTACAGGTGGGGGAAGGTGTACAAAAATAACTTTGAATTGTCTTCTTATTCTTTTTAGGCTGGTTATCATGAGTGGGAGAAAAATAACGAAAGGGGTCCCTAACATCATGATGTTTGAATGGGATCCCCTCATCATGGTGATACATACTATGATCAACAACATAAGCATGGATCCATGCAGGGTTTTTCACTCTTGGAGATATGGTAAATGCAAAGTTCAACAAATCTGCAAAATTTAAATGCAAAATGTGCAAACCCTGTCTTAATTTTTTTGCAGCAAAGCCTAAAACTATTACTAAATACTAAAAGGCAGATTTCAGGTCTGTTTTAAAAAATTTATGAGAGAAAATAGCAGCAACCGACTGCTGTAAACACACCTAGACAGTGCAAAACAGTTCAATGGGCACAATAAAATGGACAGCAACTCCTCCAAGCTTGAAGATGGACTGTAGCCTCCTCACTAAGATGCCAACTCCACTGCAAACAGCCCAAGAAGACTGCCCAACAAGCTCCAAAAACTCCAAATGCCCACAATCTGCTGCTCCAAAAGCTCTAAATGCTCAATGAAGATGGTGTGAGGCAAATAGAGGGTGGGGTTCTCTTTATGGCAGTTAAGAGTGTTAGGGTTTAGGTATTTAGGTTATTTTAAAAATTAAAAAAATGACTTTTAGTGGTCAAGTGTGTGCTTGTCAGGTCCCACACCGACTTGGACGAGTCAGTACGGACTCAGCCAAGTTGACTGGTTTGGTACTGAATCGGCCAAGTCAGACCTTGACTCAACCAGTTCAGTACCAAAACGGTCACCCGAACCGGTTTTGGTGCTGAGTAGATTCAATCGCAAGTCAACTTGACTAAGTCTGAGTGTGGGTTTACCATTTTTTAAAACATTGTTGTATATGTCGGCTATCTGGGGCACACCCCATAGCATGCCTAAAAAATATAGTAAATGGCTGCCCAAATTCTCAAGAGACAGTGTAGTTACTGGAAAGGACAGTGTGAAAAGACTTACAAAGAAATTACAAGAATATGAGGTCGAAGATGACCAAGAAGATATGGCCATGAAATTATTTACCTTGCTAGTGTGTCACTACATGAAGATGCGAGGATGAGGCTCAAAAGCTTAGATGATGGAATCATGGAAGTATTAAAACATGGGAACAATTAAAAAAAGCTTTCATGGAAAAATGGGAAGTGAAGAAGGATGAAAGGTGCCTAATAAATTAGCTTCATGAAATTAAGAAAAAGGAGAATGAAATGATCAGGTAATTTAATCTCAGATTCCAGAAAATGTTGGAGAAAACACCTGAGGATATAGCTATAACTATAAATCAATATGATGACATACAAATGAGACCTTGAGTTGTGTATTTAAAGAGACACGTCCCTTCAAGATGGGAGGCATCCCTTCAAGAGGGGGTTATTGGTCCACATAACAAGGGCACACATCCAAGAGGGTGACTAGACCGACCCTAGTCAAATATATATATAATACAATAAAGAGGGTGCTCTACCATAAATGACCACATGTGAATATTACCATCAATCCAACAGTTGTATCTCTGAAGTGCTTCCATACAGGCTAATCACTGCAACTACTTGTTTTTAGCTTTTTAGGGGCTTCTGAGCAAAACACCATTTTTACCTCTCAATAAAATGTGACGTTTTCTGGGTACAAGTGTGGATAAGTGTGCAAAATTACTTTATCTCAATATTCCTGTTCAAATCAGGCATTCAGCAAAAAATACACATCAAATTAGTTGAATCATTCAACTCAATTAAGATCTTATGGATGAACTAGTGATTTCAGTACAAACTTCTACAGATGAAAATATAATATTCTAACTCTGAATTAGGTCCCAGGAATTACTATTTTCAGTAGAAATCATGGATTGCCCTCAATTATCAGTCAAAGAAAGATATCTTACCAGAACAAGGAAGATATTTTGGAGATGAGCTAAAACATAAGAAAAAGAATATACCTTGCATTTCTTTTTTGAGGTTCAGAAGGAAGTGCAGATCGAGAACGAGTTTTTGTGTCAACCAAAAGTGGTCGTTTCATTCCACTTTGTTCACACATGCGAATCTCATCTATAATCCCAATCAGCCACACACCTTCAACTAGCCCTACCCTGTAAAGACAATACCTTAAATTTGCTTCAACAATGACATACAATCAACTTTTGAAAAGTCCTATTTAAAATCATTTCATCCATTTTCCAAGCATATTTCCCCCCAGTTCAATTGTGTTTCCATTGTAGTCAAAATTATTATGCAACAATCCCAGATAAAGCCAGGTAGCAAGATAAGAAACTATCAACTGCACATGTAACAGCAATCAATATTTACACCTCACAATTTGATGCAGCAACAAATTGCTCTACGTATATTCTTTGAGATATCATGAAAGCCATGTTGCCAAGTTGAGATACAAAGATAACATCAAATGTTGTATTTGCAGTTGCAATATGCCAGTGCCAAGGAAAGAAGGGTGAAAAAGTTGATCAAGCAATGCAATTCCTAATCCAAATAAACTACAAAACACAGTATATCTAATCATGTTGAAAATGATGATTTCTAAGAAAAGTGGGCCTATTACATTATGAGGGGAATACCATCTAGAAGATATATCCAGACTCATCAAATCAAAAGTGCTTCAAATTATCTGACCAAAAACATAACAAACCAATGAGACCTGATAAAATATCTTGACACTGCCAACTTAGTATATGTTTGTTTCCACATACGGAAGACCAAAGCATTGATCACGCTGTAACATCAATGTTGACCACCCATGGTGAGTTGAACACTTATAGGCTTATAGCCCAATCTAATAAGATTCTGCATGTTATAGGTTTCAATTAGGAAAAAATTGGATTATGTAATCATGATTCAATCTCCCGATTGCCATTGCAATCTGATTTTTACATATTAAAGTCTTCCATACACAATATTTGGTGGACAGTAGCAAAATTCAGCTGTATTTGTTTTATGGAAATTTAGTCGTTATACAGAATTCGCTGAAAATTCGTATGGGTGTGTGCATGGTATGGTATTCAAATGGTTTTTCTCCTGTGGTATCTATGCAGCCGCCGGCGTAAATGGTTTTTCTACTGTGGCATATGTCTATGTGCCATGGCTGATGGGCATCAGTTTCAGAGCCTCAGCGTTCGTGGTCAATGTGCCATGGATATTGGCTTGGTGATTAATAGTCTTTCAACACCTCAAATCTTAATATATTTGTCATGTTTTCCTTGGATTATACTCATATCTACTTAAGAACTCCTCATTTCCTTTTCTACCACATGGAAAATTTGTGTTAAATAGTCTTCTCTGAGAGATAACATCCTCTATGGTGTCAACTTTTGAAAAATTCTACTATTATGATTTTATGTATAATGAGCATTGCCTGTTCCATTGTAAGATCCCAACTCAAATTTGATATTAATTTACTTCACTGTTGGTTTACTTCTGCCTGATCTAGTAGGTAACTTGTTGAGTTATTGGCAATATTTTGTGAGAGTAATTATTGTTCAGTATTGTTTGCATTTCCCATTCAATTAATACCACAGCATGAACCCAATAGTAATAATATTGAGAATAGAATTACTTCCAAATATTCAATGATAACCATACATCATAAGTGGGACAGATCTGACCTTAAACAGTGTGGAGAGTGAACTGTTGATGGCAGTAACAGCTGCTATAAAGATCTGAGTAGTGCTGAAGGTTACAATCTAACATGAAATCCGACTTCTGGCCACTTTGAGTGTTGTGTTTGGTTGGAGCATTTAAACAAACATTTGAACCCTTTTTACTGTGGCTGACTGCCAATGATCAGACCGTTGGAAACATTGTAATGTACTCATATGTTCTTGTTTGAAGTTGTGGTTCCAAGCGGAAAGGAGTTATATTCATTACTTATAATATTAATGCTCCACAATAGCAAATCCAATCATAAATATCAGATTCAAATAAACAAACTCAGATCTGTATATTTCATAAATTAAAGTGTTTGCATGCCTGGAAGATGACGTCAAGAATATTCGAGTTGTGCAGACCCAGATGCCCTGACTGTTGTAATAATGGATGTGCCTTCAGTTGATAAAGAACAGTGTAATATGGCAGTCACGCTTTGCTTGAAGCCTTGGGACAGTCCACGTGCTTCTATGAAAGCAAGCCTTGTTGCCGCCGGATCGCGCACCTGGTTAACGCAGCATAAATCTATGCTACTGCTCGGTGCGCCCTTGGGGGAAAGTCTCAAGTCAAGGCTGCCACCTGATCTTGACTCCTCTGTTTAGGCCAACTCCTAACCGAAGCCAAGGGGGGTAGTCCCTATGGAATGTTTCTAAGGTTAATTAGAATGTTTCAGAAAATTTATTATGGATTTTTTTAGAAGTTTTAGGGGGTTTGATTACAATAGTCCAAGTTCGTTTGCAAAACTGTTTTAAAGAAATGCTTTCAACAGTAGAAAATGCAAGACCACCAATATATAAAGATACAACAACAGTTTACTGGTATTAAGCAAAATATGAAATGATTGTTGTTGTGGACCAGTGCCAAATGGAGTCAATACATAAAAGCTGCTGCTGAAAGGGAAAGTTTTGCAAATGTCTCTTGATTGATTTTAAATTATTAAAGGTTCGAAGTTTGTTAAGGGAAAAGGGGAAACTCCAAAGATACCGTGAGGTACAAGGAGCAATGTCTAGAAATTGAATGGAGGTGGCTCCTCACGAAGATGTGTGGGCTGGAATGGAGTCTCTAGGGCGGTGTTCAACACTACACCAACAAGGGTGTAGCCTAACTGTGCCCTGAGGTCGCCTCTCAGTTGTTCCCGCTTCTTCTAAGAAATTTGCCCACGCAAAACTCAATAAACTTAGTGCCAAATTTTCACTATGTGAGGGGTTGTTGCTTTTATTAATATGAGTTATTAATTAAAATGTGAAAACTTAGAGAATGGTTACAACTCTTTCTGATTTCCCACAGGGCCAGGCAAATGCCCATAAGGGGAAAGAGCATACTTTGAGTTGTAGACCAAATATTTATTCCGATTTACTTGTAAAAGGTAAACAAATGAAAACATAAATGTTATACTAATTACTACGGGCAAAGAGTCTCTTTTCTGATTATCCAATCACGTACTCAGGCGAAGCCCTTTATGTGATGGCGAGAGCATACTTTGAGAAAGCAATGCCAATTTATTTCCTTTAATCTAATTTGCAAAAATGAAAATAAAATAAAAGGCATAAATGAATTATTTGTAAGTATACAACCCTGCAGTTAAACGTGTTTTGTGTGTTTGTGCTCTGTCAAAAAAAATCACACCACAAAAATCGACACTGCAAATTCCCCCAGGGGGGATGGGGTGTGGGCGCTATGTAGCCCACTTGCTCTTGTTTAAAAGATGTTACAATGCCTACTCAAAGAAGTGCCACTTAGTCCATTTAACTTGGATCTAAAGGCTTACAAAGTTCTAGAAATAAAGCTTGAAGAAAGAGGGTCCACAGAATGTCTTTTTGGCACTTTCTGGCGAAAAAACGGCCAAAACTTCCTTCTCTTTTTCCTTGGACTTGCTAAAAACCAGCAAGCCAATATGATTAGAATATGATGGGAAAGATGAAGCAAAAATAATAAAAAATTGTACTAAGAAAATATTTTTAAAAAAAATTGAATACAAGTACAAAATTTAGCTTAGATCTAGTGATAGGAAAAAGCTTCTTGAGATTGCTAAGATCTAACTATTTTAAATATGCTAAAGATAAGTAGATATGAAATAATATGCATAAATGACATAGATCTACTTCTTAAGCAATTAACAAAACAAAAATTGAAAGAGAAGGGAAGAAATTTTGTTTGAGAAGATGGATGAAGATCTTAAGCCAAAGCTAGATCCTTGCAATTGTTCTTGGAAAACCTTTGTAAGCAAAATGTTGGCAAAAGAAAGGTGCCCAAAGAGAAGAAGACACAACCGAGTTCCAATCCTCTTTGTAGCCTGTGATCTACAGCTTAAGAAACAAAACTTGCAACAAGAAATGTGAGATCCAGTGTGTTAGAATGAAAAGAAATCAAAAGAGCCTAAATATAATCGAATATTGTTGGCTACTTCTAGATCTCTTTACATCTAAACACAAAAAAGCAAGTTGGCAACCACAAATGCTTATTTCTATAGCACATAAACTAGATCATACATGTAATTGAAAACAAGAATGAAAAAACAAGACACAATATCACCTCATAAGCTCAATATCCAACACCAATGCACAAGATGGACCTCCAAAGCCTTTCTAAGTATATTCAAAGTAGCAGCAATTACAATTTAGCAGAGGTTCAATGCATCCATCTAAACAATGGAGCAATGGCCTCGCTTTTATAGATTATGAGGAAGAGAGGGGGGCACATGGGAGAGGGAGGGCGAATGCTATATCAAAGGAGTGATCCATGCGAGTGATTGATACGATTTAGATCCACTTGAAGGAGGGTGCGCCACCTCTCATGAGGTAGGCGACTCCCTTCTTGTTTGTATCACCCCTCAATTGTGGGCTGCCACATACACTAATGCACTTTACACATGAGATATGCGTCCCTCTACAATCACGTGGAGTTGAGCGCATCCTTCAACTTATGTCATTTAACTCCATGTCATATGATATTAAAAAAATATGCTTTATTACCTTACCTAAGTCGCATTCCATATTGGACCAAATGCCAACTCAATTGGTACATGCAAATTGCCTTTTTTTAATATTTTTTTTATTTTATGGTGCAATTTGTCACGTCGTTAGCATTTACTTCCTATTATGTCGCCTCTTTAGGAAAAAATGCTCCACGTGATGATTTAATCACTCAAAACATAGGAAATGAGGGTCCCAAGGTAAAGAGGATGCTCTGAGTGTGAAAACAAACATCCCCATGCCAAAATCCGCCTCTAGACCATACTTTTATTACAATTTGAAATTTTTCATTTAAACCATTAAAAGCAATGTTCGGAAATTGAATGGAGTGAGGGTGAATGCTAAATCAAAGGAGTGATCCATGCAAGTGATTGATACGATTTAGATCCACTTGAAGGAGGGTGCACCACCTCTCATGAGGTAGGCAACTCCCTTCTTGTTTGTATCACCCCTCAATTGTGGGCTGCCACATACACTAATGCGCTTTACACATGAGATATGCGCCCCTCTACGATCACGTGGAGTTGAGCGCATCCTTCAACTTATGTCATTTGACTTCCATGTCATATGATATTAAAAACATATGCTTTATTACCTTACCTAAGTCACCTTCCATATTGGACCAAATGCCAACTCAATTGGCACATGCAAATTGCTTTTTTTAATATTTTTTTTTTATTTTATGGTGCAATTTGTCGCGTCATTAGCATTTACTTGCTATTATGTCGCCTCATTAGGAAAAAATGCTCTGAGCGATGATTTAATCACTCAAAACATAAGAAAAGAGGGTCCCAGGGTAAAGAGGATGCTATGAGTGTGAAGACGAGCATCCCCACGCCAAAATCCGCCTCCAGACCATACTTTTATTACAATTTGAAATTTTCCATTTAAACCATTAAAAGCAATGTTCGGAAATTGAATGGAGGTGGCTCCTCACGATGACGTGTGGGATGGAATGGAGTCTCTGGAGTTTCCCCTTCTCCCTTAACAAACTTCGAACCTTTAATAATTTAAAATCAACCAAGAGACATTTCCAAAACTTTCCCTTTCAGCAGCAGCTTTTATGTATGGACTCCATTTGGCACTGGTCCACAACAATCATTTCATATTTTGCTTAATACCAATAAACTGTTGTTGTATCTTTATATATTGGTGGTCTTGTATTTTCTACTATTGAAAGCATCTCTTTAAAACATTTTTGCAAACGAACTTGGACTATTGTAATCAAACCCCCTAAAACTCCTAAAAAACATCCATAATAAATTTTATGAAACATTCTAATTAACCTTAGAAACATTCCATAGGGACTACACCCCGTGGCTTTGGTTAGGAGTTGGCCTAAACAGAGGAGTCAAGATCAGGTGGCGGCCTTAACTCGAGACTTGCCCCCAAGGGCGCACCAAGCAGTAGCATAGATTTTCGTTGCGTTAACCAGGTGCGCGATCCGACGGCAACAAGCCCTAGAAGGAGATGACGCCTTCTTTGAAGTTAATTGTTGGTCTCTCATGCCGTGTCCTTACACACCTTTTACACCCTTGCCCACGTGGATGATTGTGGCCCTCTTCTCTGTGCTAGGGCACGAGTGTTCAACAATTAGGTCGCAGTTGTGGTGAAGGAGATCATGTTGCCTCAAGGAAGAAGGTATGCATGAGGTCCACGCACTCTAGGGCAACTCCAACAGGATTGTTATTTTATGAAACCACTAACAACATATGACCTGCTCTATTGTTCTCACGTGAGGGATAAGGTCAGCCTTTAATGCTCACGACTTTCCAAAGATTCCACGCAATTGAGAGAGAGAGAGAGAGATTGTTAATAATTGTCACGCCCTCAACAAGAGATCACGCGGCTACTAGAAAGAGGTTGGTTGTTCTAAACCTGTGAGGAATGCGCCCTTGTTCATGAGGAGAATTGTTGTCCCAAAATCAATGAATGTACCCAATTGTCCAGGAATTCAATGATTCCCACAACTTCATAAATACACAAGCAGTAGATGGAAGAATAGTGCGTCCCCTACTAGATAAATGTGCCCTATTTGCAATGATCTCAGCCTCTGCTCCAAACTCCAACAATCTTGTCTTCTTGTAGCACGGATGATAGATCTGAATGATCTATCCAAGAAATTGACTAGGATAGATAGATTTCACCGTCGAAACCAATGTTGGCTAGGGCAGTGTGCCCTAAACCCTAAATGGCTCTCAGAGCTCTTTAACACGAATCTCAATGATCAATAATAACAATGGATACCGATTAACTCACTTTATTCTTCTTTTATAACTTTGACATTGCATGCCCTAACTTTTGTATACCTAAGTCACTTTTCTCTTCTATTTTTCAGTTGAGTTGCATGGATCTCACTTTTTGCATGCATGCTTGCATGCTTGCATGCTTTCAAGCTATGGCTCGCATGCTCTGCATGTCAGTTGTTCCAGGTTTATCAAAACGAATCATTACATCCATAGAGGAGGCATTCAAATTTTATGGTAGCAATCTGTTTATTATTATAACTCGACATATGTGTTGCATTTATAGAATGAATATAGAAATTAAATTCAAATTCGTGTAGCATCATTCTCCATGATTACATTGTCCCATTAAATGACAGTAAACGCAAAGAAGAGATCCCAGAAGAATTGAATGGCAGTAAATACAAGGAAGAGATCACAGAATAGGGATACCGTAATCATGGAGAACGATGTTATACTTGTCTGAATTTAATCCCTCATATTTATTCTATAAATGCGACATATATGTCTAGTTGTATATTGTAATAAATAAGCAGATCACTGCCATAGAATTTGAATATCTCCTCTATGGAACAAATAATGCTCATTATGCATAAAATCGTAATAGTAGAGTTTCCCAATAGTTATCAGCACAGAGGACATTATCCCACAAAGTCCACTAATTCAACACAAACTTCCCATATGGTAGAAAAGGAAACGAGGAGCTTTCATGATGATATAAGCTTGTCAGCAGGACATTATGCAAATACATTAATATTTGAGGTGCTAAATTTTAGTAACAAAATTATAATGAGAATTGGTTTCAATGCTATAAAATTTAAAATAAAATGCATGTTTCCTCTAAAATTTAAAATAAACCACATATTTTCATGTTGCCCAAGGCAATAATGATCATTATTCACCATCCCACGAAATAGACTAAGTTGCACCAATATAAGGTATTGATAAAGTATAAACCCTCCAAATACTTCTCCATGATTTATAAATAGTTAATGGGGTAAACCAAGGACCCTGACTACAGAACCTAACCTCAAGGGGATAAAGAGTGTCAAATACATGACCTCCCCAATTTTGGGGAGAGATGTCTCGCTTTTGACTCATGACCACTTGAACTAACACTCAAGGCTAAACTAATATTGTTATAGCATATTTTGCCATACTCTTGCATTTAAGTTACCAGAAAAGGCCAAGGAGCCTTGTTGAAACGTCGTTCCCCGTTTTGGATCCTGAAATGGAGGAGATATGGCCTTGAAACGTCACTGATACGTATCAAATTAGTACGGATACGTTTCTAGGGTTTTGGATACGTTTCAGCCTAGAGGTGATTCGTTTCAGGGAAATGGTAATATTAAATTCTTAAATTTCATTCTCCTTAAAAGAAACATTCTCCTTATATTTCATTTTCTATCATTTTACTTAAATTTTTAACATTACCATTAATTGTTTCGGGATATTTGAGAGTGGTTCCTGTTGCCGCTGGAACACGCACCCGAGGGTTATCGCAGCATAAATCTTCAAGCTGCTTAGGTGCGTTCCTTGGGTGGCAAGTTTCAAGTTGAGATACTGTCACTCAACACTCAACTCCTCCGTTTAGGAAGAACTCCTAACAAAGCCAAGGGGGGTAGTCCCTATGAGTTACTAAGGCTGATTAAGCTTTAGGTTTATGATTGGGTAAGTTGTTTAGGAGTTTTGAAATAGATTGACTGAAAGCAAAATTCACTTGCAAAATTAAAATCAACAGTGTAACATAATCATATAACAAATGAGATCTGATTCAAGGATTGAAATAAATATAAACAAGATCAGTGCCAATAATGGAGTCGAAATAGCGTGTTGTTTTATTGTAAATGTTTTGCGAGTGCTTCTTGATCAGTTTTAAATTATTATGAGATGGGATTTGATTACGAGAAGGGGGGAACTCCAGATATACCATAAGGTACAA
Organism: Larix kaempferi; assembly: GCA_027924585.1. Lineage (NCBI taxonomy): Eukaryota > Viridiplantae > Streptophyta > Pinopsida > Pinales > Pinaceae > Larix > Larix kaempferi. The sequence goes on along the minus strand of BSBM01000407.1, from coordinate 13,302,280 downwards.
GGAGTAATGTCCCGAAGTTAATTAATGGTGGCTCCTCACAAAGACATGTGGACTGGAATGGAGTCTCAAGGGCAGTGTTCAACACTACACCAACAAGGGTGTAGTCTAACTATGCCCTGAGGTCGCCTCCCAGTGGTTCTCGCTTCTCCTGAGAAATTTCCCCACACAATAATCAAGCTCTTAGTGTCGGATTTTCACTATGTTCAAGGTAGTTGATTTTATTAGGATGAGTTTTTGTTAGATGTGAAGAATTCTGGAGTAGTTGCAACTCTCTTTCTGATTTCCCACAAGCCCAGGCAAATGCCCGCAAGGCGAAAGAGCATACTTTGAGTTGCAAACTAAATATTTGTTCGGTTTTGATTGCAGAAAAGATAAATATCTAAAGTAAAATGTTATGCTAATTACTACAGGCAAAGAGTCTCTTTTCCGATCATCCGATCACGTACTCAGGAAAAGCCCTTTATGTGACGGCGAGAGCATACTTCGGGAAAGCAATGCCAAGTTCGTTACTTTGAGAAATTCAAAGACTGAAAGTAAAATGTTGGACTAATTACTACACCACGAATACCTTTTCCCTTTTGGTACTTCGGTAGAGCGTGGTGGGTTAGTATTGATTTTCTTGGCAAAATACTTTGAAAAAATGAGATCTACTTGATATATAAAGTATACTGCCTGCAAAAAATAGAAAATAAGTGTTCCTATGTCCTGAGTGAGTTTGAAGGCCGATATTTGGATCGGACACTTCAAACGTTAAATTTTAGCACTAGATTGATTTATTAAAATAGAAAATGAAACTATTAGAAAAAATCACTCCACGAAAATTTTGTGAATCCCCCCAGGGGGGATGGGGTATGGGTGTTGGGTAGCCCACTTGCACTTCTTTTATTAATGATTTACAATGAATTTTGGAATCAAGAAACGCTTTGGATCTTTATATATTTAGATCCGTAAGCTTACAAAATTGTAAGCATAAGTTTCCCAGCGAAACTTGGAAGCTCCGAGAAGCTTTGGTTTGGCCTCAAACTTGATTTTTTGCCACTAAAGTCCAAAAACCTGCTAAAAAAATTTAGGACAGTGAACAAATTAGTGTTAGAAAATGCCCAAAATCACTTTTAAAAGTGTTTTGGGCAACTACAAGAAATTTATGGAAAGATCTAAGATTCTAAGCTAATCTATTGTAAAAAAATGACTCAAAAGGACAAGTCCTTTTGAGGATCTTGGCTTGCTTTTGAGGGCATCCAACGAAGCACTTTTAACTTGCCAAATAACACTTTTAAAAGTCCTTTTGAGGATCTTGGCTTGCTTTTGAGGGCATCCAACGAAGCACTTTTAACTTGCCAAATAACACTTTTAAAAGCACAAACTAACTTCTACTTCAAGCCTTGAACTTTTGCTATGAAATGACTTGCATAAAGTGAAGCTAGTTAAGTTAGATCTAGTAGAATGAAGCTTTAAAATGCAAGATCTAAACAATATATCAGATCTAATAGAAAATATAACTTTTGGAATAATAGATCTGAGAGTAACTAAGAAAAATTTGTGTTTGTTGAAGGAGAGATAGGCACGATGCCGGATGAGAATAACTATAGAAGCCTTCAGTGGAATGCTATTGGACTAAGCAACATGAATATTCTTGGAGAGAGGGTGAACAATCTTGTTCAAACTCCTATCCAATAGTTACCTGCAGCTATTCATAAGACACTTGCAAAAAAGGTTTGTGAGATCTAGTTACTCATGCATAAAAAAAACTAGAGAAGCATAATAATAACCTTATTAAAATGTCAAATCTATATCTTTAAACATGTATGAGCAAAAAGAAAGCAAATAATAAACTTATTAGATACCTTCTTCCTATCAATTGAGAACAACCCTACCAAGGCTAGATCCACAACACAAGAGTGCAAGAAAACATTAATCACATATAGATTACCTCAAACATGCGAGGCCATGATCATCCAAAAACACACTACACCAATGAGCCTCCAAAGCTTTTGTTTTTATTCCAACAATACAGAAATGAAAATATTACAATGACAAGCCCCACTCATGCAACTCGAACTAGTTTGAAGGAGGAGAGGAGGCTTGGTTTTATAGCAAATGGGAGAAGGGGCGAATAGCTCAAGAGACAGCAATGGCGCATGATGGGAGAGATTAGGGGGATTGACATCCCATTGATGAGAAATAAGTGGGAGTGTGATGAGGTGGGTGCCACCTCTACAAGAGGTGCGCCCCCTCTCCTTGGAACGATCACACATCCAACGAGTTAGTGCCAAATTGTGAGCTGCGTCATCTTCATGGGGAAGGCACATATCTTCGTTTGACATGATTCGTATATCCTTGATTTGATATTTCCACATGTGCCTTTATCTCTAAAATGAGTCGCCTTTCATGTAGGTGGCATGCCAAGTCATTTGGCACATGCCTTTGACCTTTTTTTTATTTTTTATTTTTTGACTATGGTGCAATTTGGGTTTTTTAGCAATTATTTGTCAAACTGTGGCATCCTTAAGGAAAAATGCTCCCATAGGCGATGTAGTCACCCGAAACATGGGGAAAGTAGGTACTAGGGTAAAGAGGACGCTCTGAGCGTCAAAACAAGCATCCCCACGCCGAATTATGCCTCCGGACCACACTTTTATTACAATTTGAATTTTTCCATTTAAACCATTAAAAAATGGCCTAAGTTTACAGAAAAAAATTATTTTCTTCGGAAATTAAAAAAAAACTTAGGGCGGCCTAGCACATGTCCATACGACTCAATTTTAATATCTAGCATGGTAATATACATTGACACCTGAACTCTAATAACCTCCTAAGATCGATAAATCATGCCAACCACCCCAACTTTGGAAGTGTGAGTGAAAAACTCAAAAATTATATGTCGTTTATTCAACAACATATAATTGACAAGGGAAAAAACACTTTGGGGTAGTCGGACTGATAACTGTCTTAGGAAAGCCAAGTGCTTTACAAAACCATCATGCTATGACATTTTTTACAATTTCCCCGCAGGGCATGGACATGTGAATTTATTAAAAAAAGGGCCAAGGTGGCCTGCTCAGACTTCTGGTCTTCTAATTATGAACAAGTAAACTTGTTCTATCTGTTGTCCGCCAAACTGCACACCAACAGCAAAAATCTTTTGAAAGCTATCTCTTCACTATAAGTGAGAAAGGTGTGGCCTTGGGGGCAAGCAATGAGCCAGGTACTGTCACCTGAATCCCAGCTCCTCCATTTAGGCTAACTCCTAACGAAGGCAAGGGGGGTAGTCCCTACAAAGAGTTGTCTAAGGCTCTTATGTTTTAAAATGTTTTTAAGTGTAGGGTGATGCGGATGGGTGTTGTTTAGGAGTTTTCTTGTGATGAGACCAAAAATATGTAAAGATGAACAACAAATAAAAAGCAATCCACATTGCGAGATAAGAAAACAAGATGGCAGTATGATTCAAGATTTGACAAATCACTAAAGCATTCACAATATGAAATAAACACAAGGACAAATGGTCCTAATCAACATATAAACTTTTAGATAACCAGTGCCTTATGGAGTTAAAGAAAAGAAAAGATTGTGACGCTGAAAGTGTGAGTCTTGAAAAAATGTCGTTCGTGAGATCGTTATGCAGATTATCTTTGTAAATTGAAGATTTTAGTGGTCTTAATTATTAGGATAAAACCAAGGATATCAAGAGTGTTCGGAAAGATAGTATCAAGTGCCTCCGTTCAAGGACATGTCGGACCACCTAGTGCTCTAGTCAAGTCGCGCAATGCTAACCAGCAAACTAGACGCTGAACATGGCAACCCGGCGCCCCCAACTAGGAGATTACCCACTGAACTTATCTTATCGCTCAACCCCATGGGGGAAATTGTAATAAGTTGGTCTAAGCATGATACTTTTGTAAAAGGCTTGGCCTGCCTTAGGTTTAGCGATCAAGGGGATACTCTAGAGTGTTTTTTCCTTAGGAATTATGCATTGCGCTCCAGTGGCGTATAATTCCTGAGTTTTTCACTCACACCTCCAAAGCTGGAGTATTTTCCATGGTGGTCGAACCTAGGGAGGTTATTAACGCCTATGCGTCTATGTATTTTTCACATGTTAGCCATCAGTATTGAGTTATATGGACATGCACTAGGTCCCCTAGGATTTTCAATTAATTCAGACAAAAATATTTTTTCCTATTTAACAAGCTTTTTTAATAATGTAATTAAAAAAATCAAAAAAGTGATAAAAGTATGGTTAGGAGGTGAAATTTTCCATGGGGGTGCTCGTTTTCTAACCTAGAGCACCCACAAAACCCTTAAACCCACTTTTCCTAAGTTCTAAGTGAATATTATTCACTTAAATAAATATTCTCTCAAAATTATTTTTGGGAAATTATTTAATTAAAAAAATAAAGATAGAGATAAAATCAAATTCCTAAATCAATGGAATTTGTCCCAGTTAGAGGCCCAGTTGAGTTGGCAGTGGCATTTAAGGAATATCTCATGCAATATTGTGTGGATCCAATCAAATATATGGAGAAGGCAATTGTCTTCCTTTCATGTAGTGCGCCCTCCTCCACTTGGGCGACTTTCCTTAGGTGGCAGCCCTCTTATGGATGAAGGAGTTTACAGTGATGGAGAGGAAGGCTCCCTCCTTATGTGGCAGCCACATCATTGCTCTTCCCTTCATTTATGGATTGGATTGAGAGCAAGTCACTCCTCTAATTGAGGGAGGCGCCCTCCTCAAGGATTGGCCCCCCTACCTCTCTCATTTGCTATATAAGCAGGGTCTTGCTCCATTGTTTACATGGATGCATAGAACCTCTGTCATTTTGTAACTTGATACCATTTGAATACATGTTGAAAGGCTTTGGAGGTCCATCTTGTGCATTGGTGCTGGATATTGAGCTCATGAGGTGATATTGTGTCTTATTTTTTCTCTCTTGCTTTCAATTATATACATGATCTAGCTTGATTGATATAGAGTAAACATTTGCAGTTGCCAACTTATTTATTTGTGCTTAGATTTACAAAGATCTAGAAGTAGCCAACAATATTCGGTTATATTTAGGCTCTTTTGTTTTCTTTTCATTCTAACACGCTAGATCTTATATTTTTGTTGCAAGTTTTGTCTCATACGCTGCAGATCACAAGGCTACAAAGAGGATTGGAACTCGGTTGTGTCTTCTTCTCTTTGGGCACTTTTATTTTGCTAACACTTCATTTGTAGGAGATTCCAAGAAAGATTACAAGGATCGAGCTTTAGCTTGACTCCTTGAGAGCTTCATCCATCTTCTCAGACAAAATTTCTCCCTCTCTTTCAATTTTTGTTTTGTTCAATGCTTGAGAAGTAGATCTATATCATTCATGCTTATTATTTAAATCTATCTATCTTTAGCATACTTAAAATAGTTAGATCTTATTACTTTTAAGAAGCTTTACCTCTCATTAGATCTAAGCTAAAATATTGTACTTACACTCAATAATTTTTCAAATATTTTCTAAGTACAATTTTTTCAAATTTTTTTATTTTGTTTCATCTTTCCCATCAAATTCTAACATATTAGCTTGCTAGTTTTTAGCAGGTCCAAGGAAAAAGAAAAGGAAGTTCTGGACATTTCGTGGACCCTCTTTCACCTAGCTTTCATTCTATAAATTTGTAAGCCCTTAGATCCAATTATAAATGGACTAAGAGGCAATTTCTTTGAGAAAATGTTGTAACAACTATTAAACGAGAACAAGTGGGCTACACAACGCCCACACCCCATCCCCCTGGGGGGATTTGCAGTGTCAAATTTTGTGGTGTGAATTTTTCTGACAAAACACAAACACACAAACCACATTTTACTACAGGATTGTATACTTATAATATTTCTTTTTTTTTTCATTTTTTTTCGCCAAAGTAAATTAGAAATAGCATCGATCTCATTGCCACGAAGTATGCTCTCACCACCACATAAAGGAATTGTCGATTAGTGGTGGTTGATCAGAAAGTAACACATAGATCCGGTGATCTATCTTTCCACTTTTCTTATTTTCAGCATTTGTTTTATTATTTTTTCAAATTTAATTTGAAAATACATTTTGCTATTGCTCAAAGTATGCTCTTTCCCCTTGCGGGCATTTGCTTGGTCCTGGGGAAATCAGAAAGAGTTGTAGCAACTTATTAATTCTCACATTTTAATTAAAAACTCATCTTAATAAAAGTAACAACCCCATACATAGTGAAAATCCGGCACTTAGAACATTGAGTTTTGTGTGGGTAAATTCCTTAGAAGAAGCGAAAACAACTGGGAGGCAACCTCAGGGCACAGTTAGGCTACACCCTTGTTGGTGTAGTGTTGAACACCGCCCTAGAGACTCCATTCCAACCCACACGTCTTCGTGAGGAGACACCTTCACTCAATTTCCGGACATTGCTCCTTGTACCTCACAGTATATCTAGAGTTTCCCCTTTTCCCATAACAAAATTCAATCTTTAATAATTTAAAACCAACCAAGATACACTTGCAAAACTTTCCCTTTCAGTAGCAACTATTATATATATTGACTCCATTGGCATCGGTCTCCATCAACTACATATTTTACATTTGCTTAATATCATATCAGTAAATCGTTGCTTAATCTTTCTTTATGCTAGTGGTGGTTGTTTATTTTTTGCTATTGAAAGCATTCTCTTAAGTCTTTTGCAACAAACTTGGACAGTTTAATCATACCCCCTAAAAAATTCCTAAAAACAATATTTAATTAACTTTCCATTAACCTTAGAAACATTCCATAGGGACTAACCCCCTTGGCTTCGGTTAGGATTTGGCCTAAACAAAGGAGTCAAGATCAGGTGACAGCCTTGACTCGAGACTTTGTAATATTCCAACATAATTTATGTCTGTTTATGGAGTTTATGATGATGTTATTGCTTCCTAGTAGTCTTTATGGCTCAATACTTGAAGGAAACATGAATGCATGTACTGTACTATGCTTGCATGAGCATGCATGCAAATGCATGGGTTTTCCAACCCCTAAATAACACAGATAATAAGAAATGCTATAAAGTAGGGATAGAAAGATGCATGTGCGTACCAATAGTATCAGCAGTTGATGTAGATCAATATAAGCTAAGCATGCAAGCCATGCATGAAGAAATTGCTGAGATATGAGTTGTCCTCTCTCCAATAATGCGCCCTTGGTATGAATGCGCCTTCTTCAATATGTGGATGGATGCATGAGTGCTCAAACGATGTCAGATTGCTCCCGGATGAAGGTATTAGGGTTATAATGCCCTCTTGGTAGATATGGAAGCCGCATGCAAATCATGCATGAACTCTAGGTCAAAGGGCGAATATCTTCCTCAAGGAAAGGTGCGCTTCTGAATGATGGAATGGCGAGATCTCTCTTCTGAAGCTGAATAAGAAGCCTGTATTCAGTAACTAGGCTAATAGTGGTGCTCTTGGAAGGATAGAAGCAACATGCAGACTGAATAGTGATTGTCTGTGAAGATATGAGTTATCCTCCTTTGTCCAATTCACCCATGCAAGAGAGGGCAAATCCTCCTTCTCCAAGATGTAGCTGGAATCCTGTTGAATGCTGAAGAATCATGTATGATGATAGTAATAATGTTGAATCTGGATGATCCAACCTTGATAGTGACAAGGGCAGCTAGATTTCACTGTCAAAATACACTTGATGGTTGAGTGGTGCCCTCAACCCGAAACTGGCTCTCTGAGCTCTCCAAGTCGACTTCTCAAATCAATAATCAATAAGTTGCCCTATTCATTCACTTTATCCTTCTTTTATAACTTTGACAGTGCATGACCTAACTTTTGCATGCCTAGGTTGCTTTTCTCTTCTAATTCTCAGTTGACTTGCATGCATTGATTTTTGTGTGCATGAAGGCTTAATAAAGGTATTTATGTGCATGCATCATGAAATATGGCCCGCATGTAATGGATGTGGGTGGCCCCTAGTTCCTGCCGCCCTCTTTTATCTACTGATGATCTAATAACCATGATTAAGATATTCTTTTGGTTTGAATGGTATCAATCCTCAGTCAATTCCACTATATGTTAAAAAGGGAACATTACAAACTTGCCCCCAAGGGCACACTGAGCAGTAGCAAGATTTCTGCTGCGTTAACCAGGTGCATGATCTGGTGGCAACAAGGCCAAATAAAGGCCCAGTTGACATGGCAATCACCATCGAAGATGAATCCAATCAACTCATATCACATTCAGTCAGCACTTGGAGCACTGCAATCTCTTCTCTCTTGGGATTCGAGCCCTCCTCTCATGATGGTCGACTTCTCCTATTTGGAGGCTTGTGATTGGATTGAAGGCATTTCCAAAGCTAGGAGGGGCACCCCTCTCATGAGGTGGCAGCCACCTCATCCTAAGGCACCTCATCAGCGCCCTCTTGGTCCATTAATGCACCCCCCTCTCTCATTCTTGCTATATAAGAAGGCTCTTGCAACCTCATTCAGATGGGATGTAAGGAACCTCTGCTTAATCTATATTGTAATGCTCGTTGCCTTTGTGCAACCATTTGAATAAAGTTGAAGGCTTTGGAGGCTCATTAGGTGTGATCCATTGATGCATGTGCTTGGTATATGAGGTGATACAATTTCAAATTTTTTCATGCTTTGTTGATCTAAATGGTTTGATTAGTCTATGCTTTATAGGGCTCTTTCAAGCACATAAGAGTAGATATTTGTAGTCTCAAGTTATCTACTTACTTCTTTACTTCTAGAGATTTGAAAGAGCATTGTCATATTCAGTTATATTTCATGCTTTTGTGGTTTCAATTAGTAGAAAGTACTAGATCTAATATCTGTGTTACAAGTGTGATAGGATTTGTTTGCAGATCACCTTCCCAAGTAAAAGGTTGAGCTAAGTTGCATCTCCTTTTCTTGGAGCCAAATACAAGTGTTTCTCTCATTTACCAAGTGAAATCCAATGCTCTTTAAAGGAGATTCAAGATTGGGGAGCCACTTCTTCTTCCATCTTTGAAATTCAAAATTCTCCCTCTCTTTACCTTGTTCTTACTCTATTTTGCTTAACAAAATTATATCTACATAGTTTCATTTTTAAATCTGATTTGTGATGCAAAATTTATAGATCTAAAAGTACTTTAAAACCTTATTTCAAGCTTAGATCTAGTTGTAAATTGTCAATATTTGAAGTACCAATTTTTTCCTATCATTCACAAATATTGTCTTGTAATTTTTATGTGATTTAGCTAACCATACTAACATCTTAATAAAAAAATTTGTTTGCTGGTTTTTGTATTTGTTTTACAGGATAGTGAGGAAAAGAGGCAAATTCCAAGATTTTGAACCATAAATTTCCCCTTTCTTCATTCCCTCGCTTCCCCTTAGCTTGTCTCAAAGCTCAAAGTCTCTTGAATCTCTCTTTTAGCAGATCAAGAGCACTTTCTATCGGAGAGTTAATAAAAATTGTAAATTATTAATAAAAGAAGCAAGTGGGATTACGGCTCCCACACCCCTCTTCCCCCATTTGGGGGAAGCCTGTATCTGTTCCCTATTTGCTTATTGTTTTGCATATTTCATACTTAGATTAAAATCATGCTAAATTAGTTTTCATTTTTTGCAAAAGTTATCATTAAAATCAAAAGAATTACTTAGAAGTTTTCCTTTTGCATTAGCTAGTCTTTTCTGAAAAGTTTACTTTTGCATAAGTTCCTAAGAATTCTACTTTTGCATAGATCCGTCTTTCTTCAAAAAGCTTTCCCTTTCGTAGAAGATCCAAAGATTTTAGTGAAAGATTTGTATTTTTGCATAAGTTCTTAAAAGTTTACTTTTGCATTTATTCTCATAAAAGTTTACTCTTGCATTTATTCTCATAAAAGTTTATTTTTGCATAGTTCTCTCAAAGTTTCACTATTTTGCAAAAGTATCAAATCCCTGAAAGTTTCTTTTTTGCAAGTTAGCTAGTTTCAATTTTTGTTCATTTAAATCTTGGTATCCTTTTCCATTTTGTTAAAGTTTTAAGGATTCATCAAATTGTCTTGAATCTCGCCATTTGCGGATCAAGAGTGCTCTTTGTCGGAGAGTCTTTTTTCATTCTTTTTGCATGCTAAATCACTATACTAACCCCCTTACTTTCCCGAGTACAGTCTTTGACCTGAAAGAGACTTTTGGGTAGTAATTAGATAACTTCAAATTTTGCTTCTTTTCCATTATGTATCTTTGCATCTATATTTCTTTTTTGTTAAGTCTTAAGACTCTTTAAAAATCTTTTGAATCTCGCCATTTGCGGATCAAGAGTGCTCTCTATCGGAGAGTTAAAATTGGAACTAACATTTTGTAAGCATCGTGTATGCTCTACCCATCGCAGGCTAGTCTGAGATTTGGGATATCAAAAATGGTTGTTTGCACTCTTCAATTTCTCAGATTAATTAATCCATTCACATTAATAAAACCAAGTCCCCAATAAACTAACGAAAATCCGACGTTGACAATAACTGATCAAGTGGACAAATTTTAATTAAGGACGCGAGAACAACTAGGAGGCGACCTCACGGCACAGTTAGACTACACCCTTGTTGGTGTAGTGTTGAACACTGCTCTCGAGACTCCATTCCAATCCACATGTCTTTGTACGAAGCCACTTAGATCATAATCCGGACATATTCCCCATACCGCAAGGTATATCGGGAATCCCCCTTTTTTCCCTCGTTAATCCACTCATTCTCTTAAAATCATTAATAAAATAAACCAAGAGCACTTGCATAACAGTTTCAATACAGCACTCCAACAATCAGTGACTCCATTAGCACTTGCAATCATACTTCTATCTTTAATTTCGCAAGTTATTGTTTATTTTATGATTATGTCATGATGTGGATGTATTTCAATTTATGTGCAATGATACTTGGTTGAACTTTGTTAATTCATCTCATAAACTCCTAAATGACATTCTTCCCATCACTAAACACAAAACTTAAAAAGACTTAGTAACCTTTTTTTAGTAGGGTCTACCCCCCTTGGCTTCAATTAGGAGTTTGCCTAAACGGAGGAGTCAGGATCAGGTGACAACACCTGACTCGAGACTTGCCCCTAGGGCCACACCGAGCAGCTTCAAAAGATTTCTGCTGCACTTCCACCCCAGGTGTGTATTTCGGTGGCAACACTATCCTTGTGCGCGATGATGGCATATGCTTTCCCATCCTTGACAAGCCTATATTGGTTTGCCCTCCTTCTAAAGATAGCATCTCTCACATACAAGTATGGGATTCCCAAGATGACCCCACAAACATCCAATGGAACCACATATGCTACTACTTCGTCCACAAAGTTTTGGTTGATGACAAACTTGAACTTGCATTGCTTGTTTACCTTCAGCTCTACGTCTGTCTCACCCAACCTAGGAGATATGGTCGTGGATGGTCTTGACTCTCTAGACCAAGCTTCTCAACCAACTCTACAGAGATCAAGTTGGATTGATGCTACTACTTCGTCCACAAAGTTTTGGTTGATGGCAAACTTGAACTTGCATTGCTTGTTTACCTTCAGCTCTACGTCTGTCTCGCCCAACCTAGGAGATATGGCCGTGGATGGTCTTGAGTCTCTAGACCAAGCTTCTCAACCAACTCTACAAAGATCAAGTTGGATTGCGAGACAGGATCTACCAAGCAATCCATTGTACTCAATTTCATGTGGATTTTGATTCTGAACAACTCTGTCATCTCCTTGTCTTCTTTGTGACTGTAACCAACCATTGCTACTTCCCTCTGAAGAGTAGTGTAGCTTACCTTTTCTTCCAAGTCTAAGGTATCATCCACTTTTTCCTCGGCATCAAGGCCTTCTTCTTCTTTATACTTTGAAAGTTTTTGGGGCATTTTTCAGGGTGTATTTTCCAACAATACCCGTTTGTATGCCCTTTCTTTTCACAAGCTTTACATTGTTTGAAAGAAGGATTGGCCTCTTGTGCCACTGCTGCAATCTTCTTGCCATTCTACCGCTTCTTGTTCTTCCCTTTCTTTTGTCCCTGAGATTCTGCTTGCTTGTGTGTACCTGTTGCTTTCTTCCACTTATCTCCCTCAAGGTACTATGCCTAAAGACTAGCTTCATCAATTGTCTTAGGCCAAAACAACATTAACTGATGTCAAATTTGTGGTAGAAATGCTCCCAGATATTTAATCAACATTTCTGGACTCTTCCGAGATACCCTTAGCTGAACAGCTCTCTTCCTGAACTCAATAGTGAACTCTTGTACCGATTGTCGTTGTCTTTGCCTAAAGTAGTGTCATACAGTTTGTTGATGTTCCTCATACCTTATTGGATACAACTGTGCCTTTATCATGTCCTTGAACACTTTCCAATCAGTCATTGGTGGCTCATTTTTCAATGCTCTACTTGTTGCATCGCTCTCCTACCATGTCAGAGCATGGCCTTCAAGCTTCAATCAGGCAAATGAGATTCTTTGCCTTCCGGTGACCTCATGTATGCTGCAATATACTTCCATCTGTTGTAGCCAATGATTCAGCTTGATGGCATTTTATTCTCAGAACCTCCTACTGTACTGTTTCGGTTTGCTGGAATAGACCTTTTCCTCCTATTTTGGGGGCTTTTCCTCACAAATTTGCTGTTCGGTATCCTTAATCTTTGTTTCTGATTCTCTTTTTCGCCTCCAACGCCCTTAGACTAATTATTTTTCAAGTGAACTAGCTGCCAGGTGAGCTGCAATATTTAATTTGTTGACAGGATTGTTTTTTTTCTGAAGGTTAAACTGCTACTTAGAGATTTGTGTTTTGTTGTTTAGGGCTTGTTTTACTGGGCCAGATCACTGTGCTTGTCACGCTGCAACCCATAAAACTCTCTTGAATCCCATTATTAGGTGAGGACATGTTTGACACAACAGCCAACGCTACAGGAAGCTGTCCAGGCCACAATTTCTTTGGCCCTTTCCCTTCACTTATCAAGTATTACAGGCACAAAAAAATCCCAAAAGCTGAGTTCTGTGCATAAAAACCCTTAAAATCTGTACCTGGACAGTTTTATCATTGTTTCTTGACTAACACTATACCTAATATACTGATGCCTCAGGTTCATTATCCACTATTCCCCTTGATATTCATATGCTGCTCCTCTGTGTTGACAATCTGTTGATACGAAATCACTTCTATGCTTTGTCAAACAAAGACATTAATGATTATATCAAAGGAAATGATTCGGCCTTTTCTGCGTGTACGTCCAGCCTTATTCAATGTGGGGCCTCTTTGTTTGGCAAGATCATTTATAATGATAAATAGGGACTATTGTCTGCCGAGATGCACACCAGCAACAGAAATATTCCGAAAGCTTTTCCCTCACTACAAGTGGGGAAGGTGTGGCCTTGGGGGGCAAGCAATGAGCCAGGTACTGTCACCTGAATCCCAGCTCCTCCGTTTAGGCTAACTCCTAACGAAGCCAAGGGGGGTTGTCTCTACAAAGAGTTTAACTATGGCTCAATGTGTTTTTTAGTGTTTTTAATGTATGGTGATGCGGATGGGTGTTGTTTAAGAGTTTTGAAGATGAGAGACACAATAACACTTTGAATAAGACACAAGATAAGGCAATCCACGTTGCAAGATATAGATCACAACAGAATATGAAGACTTGGAAATTTTAAATAACATCCACAATATGATTCAAGATATATTGATCAACAGTTCGAATTAAGGTAATACATATAAGTTTTGAAGACCAGTGCCGAATGGAATCAAACAAATATAGTACTTGGGGATGCTAAATTGTAAGTCTCAATAGTAGTTGTTTGTGAGATCGTTGTGCGAATTATCTTGGTAAATTAAAAGTTTTAGTGGTCTTGATTATTAGGATAAGGTCAACAAGGCAGGAAAAGAGACCGGAAAGTTATACTTTCAGTGGCTATTCACGGTGATCTGACGGACCGTCCAGTTATCAAGAGGATAAGTGTCCAATGTTTAAACCACCCTCGAAGTCTGAACAACGGCACTCCAGCTCCACCTCCCAGAATAGCACTTTAAGTATTTATCGAAAGCAACGCCGGTTCGTTGGTTGTGGGGTGAAAATTTTATTATGTTATAGAAGTTTATCAAATCTAACACCTTTCTAAGTACTAGCCCAACCTTTTCAGGTTGGCAGAGCATACGGGTGTTAAATAGTAACCAAGATAAATTATTATGGGGATGTGAGTTGAAAGTTTGTATTATTACTTAAGCACACAGTTCAGCTCTCCGACAAAGAGTGCTCTTGACTTTGTCTTATGACAAGGTTCAAAAGACTTATTTAATCTATATGCCTAATGCAAAGGGAAATGCAAACTAAATATGCTCTCCGACAGAGAGTGCTCTTGACTTGGATTACTGCAAGTTCAAGAGGCTTTGTTGTTTATTAGAATAGAAGCAGCTTGCATGTGAAGAAAAGTACACTTTCTAAAGTAAACAAATGAAAGATAATAACAAATGTACGCTTTCTAAGGCCAAAATTAACAACTAATTAAGAAATAAACAACAAGGTGGGATCAACCTCCGAGCAAGGTGATCACTAGAACCGCTAGTCCCGAAAACCTTCCAGCTAGTTGGGATGTTCGCAAGGATGCTAACGAGGAAAGAGGAGCTGCCACAAAACAATGAGGCCCTTGGGATGAAATCCCAAGGTTGCTATCTCAAGTCAAGACTTGCAAGAAAGCTAATCTAAGTACAAAAAAATGAACTTTAATCTAGAAAACTTGAAGTAAAACCAACTAAAGCATGCATGAAACAAACTTCCCTAAATGGGGAAGGAGAAACAATGTGTGGGAGGCCTTATCCCACCTAGCCTTTTTATTCACTGAGTTACAACTCCCTTTGGAAATTAAACCCTTGAAAGGTCTTTTTGAGAAAAGTAAAACAACTTATTGAAACAAAACTTGAAAGCCCTTGATGGCTAATACAAAAGGAGAGTGGTTTTGATTCTTTGATTTGGTTTAAGTCTTCTCCTTGGATATAACTTTGATCCTCTTTCAATCTTGTCTTCACAAGTATTTCTTCTCTTCTCAAGAAACCTACACAAGCTTAACGAATCCTCAACAAGCACCCATTAAGTGTTAATGAAAATTAAATGAACTTGAAACTAGGTGCAAAGAACTAAGATCTAATCTATATGCAAACAACTTTTTAAATGCAAGCTTTTGAGATTTATAAAATGAGATCTAAGCTACAAACTTTGATGAACAAATGCCAAATTTGAAACTTTAAAACAATATCAAACTATTGCAAGACGTAAGATCTAAAATATGAAACACTTCTAACACTTAACAATCTTACTCTTTGCTTTTTATTTGTGTTTTGTAGGTGGACGAAGGGAAGAAGGGGAAGACAAGATGAGAAGGGATGGAGAGGAGGAACGAATGCAAAGAGGGGAGAAGACTAGGGGAGACGGAGAAAGAAGAGGAGGACGAGAGGAGAAAGAAGAACAAAGACGAGAGGAGAGGAGGAGCAAATGGAAGAAGGGATATGAGGAGCAAATGGAAGAAGAGAAGAGGAGGACGAGAACTAGAAGGGGAGGAAAAGATGGATTTGAAGAGGAAAACAAGAAGGGCAAAGGTCAAGCAAGCCGAAAATCAAAGGCAAGCTAGACACTGATCTCAAACTTGGAGAAGAAAATAGCTTTGGAATTCCACAGTTTGGATAGGTAGATCTAGTAATTGTTTTAGGAGTTTGTTGAAAGTTTGATGGAGGAAGCAAGGACTCCTTGTTTCTTGAACTTATAAAGCTTGAGATTCTTTGGCCACATGTAGAGTGAAGATGAACCTACAAAAGACCTTGTACTTTGGAAGATACCTGCAAAACCAATATGCTCAAGCGAAAAGTATAGATTTATAGTTGCATGTGCTAGATTGTTAGCCTTCTTGAAATATAAATCTAAAACTTGAAATTCCTAAGCACATAAGCAATACACAATATCACCTTGTTACAAGATGAAGTATGGTCACCAAGAGCCTCCACAATTTGACCTCCAAAGTCACAACTTTATTAAATGATAAACAGGTTACAAATCCTCCAGAGTTTCTTTGCTAAAAAGTCCATGAGGAATGAGGAGAAAAGCCCTCATTATATAACAAACTATAGCCACACTCTACCCTAATTCGAATTGGCATAGAATGGAGCCAATAGCACCTAACACAAATTCGAATTGCCAATCTAAATCTCAATCAACACCAAATCAAGCCAAGCTTTGGAGTTAACTCCACCAAACAAGTCGAGTTGCATTGAATGAGATGAGGAGGTGGCCTCCACCTTGGCAAGGCACCCCTCATCTCCACTTTGGAAGTATCACCATGCAATAAGCGAATGCCACATGTAAAACTCGAGCTCCAAGTAGAGGTTGACGTGAATCCTTGGATGGTGAGCTTGGAGTGTAGTGGATGAAGGTAACACGAGTTATGGAAGGAGCCAATGCTTGTGATTGCACAAATCAAGGAGGGCACCTACCATAACCTTTAATGTAACCAACAACCCAATAATCATGTGCCAACACACCAAATCGAATTCTTGAGGAAGGAGGGCGAATTCACTTGATGGAGATCTCTTGCAGTGACTGGATACTGAACTGAATGACAACTGACTTGATTGGAATCTTCATAAATGCCAAGTGCCATGTCAATTAGCCTTTTATTTTAATCCATTTGGATTATTTTGGAGAGATTTGGATTATCTCCAAATATTCAACCTTTAATATTTTAATTAATAATTTCTCTGTAAATGGCTTTTTTGAGAAATTATTAATTATGAGGCTAAATTGACATCCGAAACTTAGGATAAACTGATCTGGGGATCATGAATGATTTTTGGCTTAAGGTTGGAGCCTTCAATCACTGAATTCGGA
The DNA here is from genome assembly GCA_027924585.1 of Larix kaempferi. NCBI lineage: Eukaryota > Viridiplantae > Streptophyta > Pinopsida > Pinales > Pinaceae > Larix > Larix kaempferi. Next base: position 13,285,458 of record BSBM01000407.1, on the reverse strand, counting down.
TCCCGGATGATTGACATATTACAAATTGAAATTTTCCCATTTAAACTATGGAAAAATTTATTAAAAATTAAAAAATAATTAAAAACCTGAATCCAACGCGTCCGGTAAAAAAATTTCGAAATTTTTTCTGAGGGTCCTAGGGACCTAGGACATGACCAAAACCTATTCTAATAGTGTCTAGTAGGCTTATATGCATGAGTTGGACTCTAATAACCCCCCATAGCTAAAATTTTCAAAATCGGCCATTCCAGCGTTGGAGGAAGCAAAAGAAAACCTCATCGATTATAGCACGGCTATAGGCAAAGTATAATTGACAAGGGAAAAAACTCCCTGGAATACCTTAGTTGCTTAATCAAGTCATGGGGAACCGAGCCACTCAGAATTCTACTAGCACACTTTATTACAAACCCCGTGGGGCCATGGTCATGTCGACTGAAAAACAAAACTGACTAGCCAAAATTGGCTAGGCAAAAATGATGGATCATCTGATACACTGGAGTACAAACATTCATCATGTTTGTCAAATGGCGGCTCTTCAGCTAATCCAACTATGGTACAAAATAGGTGATAACAAGGACCAAAAGGCATCCATTTCATAACCATAGACCACTCATTTGTCAAATCAGAAAGTGTGTCATATTAGGCTCTAAAGTTGGCAATGTCAGCGAGGATGACAGGATTAGTATAGGCAAGTGAATCCAATTTTACTTATGACAAAATTTGCATGGCTAACCACACGGTGGTTACTTCAAATACCAAATATACCCACTGAAAATTTATGAATATTTTCCAAACTGTCATCAAGAAAGAGCACTTTAACTGCTCAGATACTGTTCTTATTCAACACTCTTCTCGACCAAACTTTCGACCACCATCCTCATCACTTGCTTGAAGATCTGACATTGAACCTGAACCTGTCACATAAAGCAAACGATAATAACCATAGACATGCCCAAAGAAAGCAAAATTAAAGGCAGATAAGCAGTCTCATTTGGACTTGTTTCTTTACAAAAACCAGCATGCATGAATATCCATGTCATGTGGCCCTCCTGATCGACATACATGAATATCCATGCCATGTGGCCCTCCTGATAAACATACCTGCCTGGATCACTAACAATGTGACCAGCCTGATGGAATCTAGCTAGACATTAACCCTCCAGTAGCGCAAAGCACAATTGGGGATTAACAATACCCAAGAGAAGGATACTTTGTAAAGCTAGTAGCCACGCACAAATAAAAAAATCACAGTTATTAAAATAAAGTGAATTACAATTTATCAACCGTCTGAGAATGTACACAGGTTATTATTTTTTATTATTTTCCATGTGCACTGGCTATGAATTGCTAGCTTCATTGCATATTGCCCTTTGTCTTAGATAACTTAGTAGCTTGCAAACCTCCTCCAAAAGTATATAAATTATTTTTGCATTATGGGCATAAAAAAGTGAATGAGAAATAAGCACATCCCAAACAATCAGAGAGGTTTTGACTGTCATGATGACATGTATCCTCCCAACTGAAACAACTTGAGATAATATTTTACTAAATGTGCAATGATTTTGCAGGAAACTAAATCATTGATGACAGAAGTGAACAGGAATTTTGAAGGAGCATGGACCAGCAAATTACAGCAAAGCCAACATACACTGGAAGCTCACGTGTCATCCCATCAAATAATAATTGATTCACCCCAACAATGAAATTCACCAACCGAACAGCCCATGAATCTTCCTTTGATCGAATGTCAAGCTCCACACGTACTAGCACCTGCATTTTAGGGATCCATCTATCATTATCATCTCTTAGATAATTCTGTTGATGATTCAAAAAAATTAGCATGAGAAATTCAGACCATTAATACTTGCGATTTTACCAGACAATCAGAAACATGGGAGGAAGAAAACCATTGGGATTCTTTAGAATGTACCTTTAAGTACGGTCTACTGCCAAAATTCCATCACTGGATACAACAATAGACTCTAAGATGAGGAGACATGGACTGCACATTAGTTGTGAAGGTAATCCAAACACTTGAAACCAAAACATGCAGGAATCCAAACACTTGAAACCTTTAAGTACGGTCTACTGCCAAAATTCCATCAATAGATACAACAATAGACTCTAAGATAAGGAGACATGGACTGCACATTAGTTGTGAATGTAATCCAAACACTTGAAACCAAAACATGCAGGAATCACAACTATTATTTTCATCGGTGTGAACTGATTGCATTCATTGAGTGTACAAGTTATTTCATCTCTTAGGAGCAAAAATTTGGAGGCTGCTGCTACTAAATGTGCAACAAAATGAACAACATAGTGGTCAAAGGAGTTCTTAGAACAAACTTGACAGAAGAATAACTAAATTTTAGAACACGCCATTAAATTTTGATGTCATTCAGACACTAGGTAGTTTCCACATGCTTTTATCCAAGAATGAAACAGTAGCAGCATAAAGGCCAAATTTAAAAACTACAGTAAAGATAATCCAAAGTTTGATACACTAGCTAAATTTTAAATAATCATTAAACCTGTGAGGTCAAAACAAAAAGATACATAGTGTATACAACTGACATAGATCCATCTTAACCCTAAATCTACTAACTGTCGAGAGGGATCAAAAAATTTGAAGTGCAAACCTCAATGATTTTTCACACTCAAATACCATCTAATAAACCTTGCAGTTTGCACCTTGAATTCTTTTATCCTCTTTTATCCTCTCAAAACATGATACATCCAAGGTTAAGATGGAATGATAGTTTTTATAGTAGTTGTTTAAATATGGCAATATGTCAGTTCTTTGTTATCTATTCATGGGCATTGGCTCTTTCCTTTTCATATTTTAAGTTACACAACACGGAGTAATGTAGATCTCCACCTGGACTGCAGCACACCTTATTTCTCTCAATACAATTGGAGTTCAACAAGCTAAAAGATGAAAAGCATTCAACTTATTCTGTCTGCCAAAAATAAAGGCAACAAAGAAATAGAACAGTTATACAAAGTCATCTTGGAGCACAGTTTACAACGAAGTAATACCAATCTACCTGCTTCTAGGTAAGGAAAGGGTAGAGTCGTAGACAACCATTGATTTCAGGAAACCAATGGTTATGGCAGAAGTACCGTTGATCAGCAAAGAGTTGCATGAGATTATTCCATGTAGTCATTCAAGAGACAAAAGAAATAGAAGATAGACTTATATCTGTAAAAGTGTATGAATCCCTTACAATGTACAAAGAGTAGCAACTGTAGGATGGTACATATGCACCAAAGTCTTCAAACACACTGTAAGGCGAGCCATGTGATACAGTATCAGATCCTATCTAATATTTCCCAACTAAGAGATAGAAGGACTCTGGAGCTCAAAGCTCATATTAATACAATTAGATCTACAAATATCAATGCCCTAATGTAGTTGTCAAGAGGACCTTAACAGTGTCCTCGGGCATTGAAAGTCAACTTTGATCATTAGATGTGGCACTTTGGAGAGTGCGTTTATTGAAGATATGTGTTTAAACTTTAAATCAAGACCTTTATGTTTTAATTAACTCCACACAGCATAGAAGGATATACAGAAATGCTCCCATAAAAAATATATCAATAATTCCAACTGTTCATGTTGATAATACAATGTATCATTACAATGGGTGCTACACCCAATTAAAATGAAATATATAAGGGGTCATGACCTTTTGCTAACACCCTATATATATTAGAATTTAGTATATTAATATAATATATACTATATATAACCCTAAGGGATAGCTCGGTTGGTTTGACCCTTTCTATTACATAATGTACAAGGAGGTCACAGGGTCCGTTCGCACAAAGTCCTACTAGGTTACCATCAAATATTACCGCTTGTGGTTATTACTGCCCATCATCTGAAAGCTAGTGTACGTGGAATGACACTGGCAAGGTACCAACTTCCTCATTCTATAATAAACAAAATATATATAATCTATACATATAAATAATAAGTTAATAATTAATCTTCAATAATCAAATATGTAATGAAGAGACACCTTATTGTCAAAAGGTCACACCTCTTATGAAAGGGCACCACGTATGGGTATATATACAAGCCTATATTTGTAATTTCTCATCATCTCATCATTTTACTTGTAATATATATTTCCTATATGGATTTATGTTCTCTATCTTATTTACAGTGGATATTTCTTTAGAACAAACTTTGTTCGTCTCATTTGGTATCAGAGCTTCGTTCCTGATCCGACTTTTGGCCCTCATTTCAGAGTTTCTTTGATTTGGTCTTTGACCATAAACTTGGTCGTTGACCATTTTTTCAAAATTACATTGAAGAAGATAAACCCCCTTTCATTCCTCTCTGCGACCTGCACACCACCATTTTGTTCATCCCTCTCCATTGCACACTCCCTCCAGCGCATTCCTATTCCTCCAATAACCCTCATCTCCCACTTTTCCCCAAACCTCCATGCCATTGCCTTCACTCCCATCTAGCACGCAGCCCACGAGCCACCTCTGTGGCTTTTGTGCTTCCCCAATTCACGCCCACCTCCCTCTCTACACCAGCCTCCTCACCCACTACGCATCTTTCCCATCCACCCTCTGCTCTATGCGCCTTACCCTCCGCGCTACCTCCACACTCTCCTCAACGCTGCACTCCATCTCTTCACATCCCACGTCTAACGCCCTTACAGCTCCGCCCCTCCACCACTGCATCTTACACCCTTTTTTAAATCTTTTCAATTGAACTTTATCACCCTTATGCTTTTAAGGGTGTAACTTTAGCAAGAGAATCAAGATACTAAAAATGAAATCGACAAGTTAGATTACAAGGAAGAACTCTTATGCTTGAGGAGACATAATCAAGACTTACTTATACAAGTTAGGAAGCTAAAGCATGATAAGAAATCATTACATGAAGAGTTAGATTGCAAAGGACCATTAGTCGACTAGGAAACCATGACTAGCCCAATAGAGAAGTCATCAGACGCTCAAAATCAAACACCAAAAGAGGGAACTAATAGAAAGTCAATCAGCGTTCAAATTCAGAAGAATGCTTATATTGACAAATCACTAACGTCAGTAGAAGATGGTTCCGAAGAACAATCACAACAAACTAGGATGCCTTATCGTCATCCAAATCACAAGAATCGATATGACCAATGACATGGTCCAAAGGAACATAAACAGATGAGTTGTGATTTTAAAAAACAATGGAGACAAAATCAACAAACTAAGTGGAAGCAAAAAATGAGAAGTTCCATCCAACAAATCAATAAGCAAAAGGTCCCAATGAAGGTTAACTTGGGATGCACCACTTCACAAATGATGCAACATTTTTATTTGGGCATTTGTAACTCATATCGTCTCGTTTTGTCAAGTGTTGCAGCCCCCAGCACAGAAGATCACAAGAAGACAACATGAGCAAAAACAAAGGATAAAGTCTTCCATGACAATGCTTTGAGGACAAAGCATTTCTAAGGGAGAGCCAATGTAATAAACAAAATATAGATAATGTAAATATTTGATACAGAGATCACTACTCCCTCTATATCAGTCTGAGACTCCAAGTGATATGAATCTCTATGTCAGTACATACTCATAAAACATAGATCCAAATAACTAGGCCTGCATCTACCAACTAACACATAAAGCAATCATATAGACAACAGATATACCCTGGAACCCTTTCGGGAGAAACCAGCTAACTATGGGGCTATCTTCTCAATCTCGAGCCCAGAGCATAAAGAAGAATAAAGAAGCAGTACAATACAGAGTTACCTCAACCGGTAGCTCAATCCCTCTGACTAGGGCAAACCCTAATTTGCATGCATCCAGCTGATGCATGCACTGATGGAATGTGCCCTAACTGCCAATCTGGATCTAAGTGCTCTAACGGTGCCTCTGATGGATCTTCCCTCTACTGATCACCCTGCTATGATCTGCTCTCTCTGAAGATTGCCCACTGATGAAATCGGCCCTCTCTGCATGCACAAGTGCGCCCTCCTCCTCTGGATGTCAAATGCTCGTACTGCTCCAGATCTCAACAGATCTGAGTACCGATCGTCTCTAACCTTTCTGAAATCTCAAGGCGAGGCTATCCTGAAAATCTCGGACTCCAACTCAATCAATCCAGCTCACAACGAGCTTCTCCTCCTCAAGAAAAACATCCTCCTCCAAGCAAACTCGGCCTCCTCTAAAATAATCAGTAATCACACTGTGAAGCTCTCTCAGCTCACAGTCCTGGAGATCTGGTCTCTCTGGAACTGAAGGTCACTGATCTAGCTCAGATCTGACCTTCCTAGCTCCTGCAGCAGCTCCTCCCTATCTCAGAAAGTCGCCCCACATGGACAGATTCGTCCTCCTCACTCTGGCAGTATCTCTCTCAGATAATGCAACTGAGTAACCCCATCTGGGGAACCCCTGCCTCTATAAATAATCTCACCGATGAATTAGGTTTGCCAAAATCCTAATTCCCGGTGCATGCAAAAAGTCACTTTTGCATGCATTCACTGAATGTTGGCAAGTCATGCAAAACTCATGCATGCATAGGTCAATCTCCCTTGAAGCTCTCAATGCAGCCCCTGCTGGGCTCATGCCCCTGAGTAGAGTGCATCTCACTCTCTACTCCATCCTGATGCCTATGGTACTAATGTCCCTCCATGCAAGGCATCTGAGTCATGGAGGACATCCCGAAGTTACCATAATCTAATGCATGCAAAAGGTCACTTTTGCATGCATTCACTGAATGCTGGTAGGTCATGCAAAACTCATGCATGCATAGGTCAATCTCCCTTGAAGCTCCGCATGCAGCCCTTGCTGGGCTCATGCCACTGAGTAGAGTGCATCTCACTCTCTACTCCATCCTGATGCCTATGGTACTAATGTCCCTCCATGCAAGGCATCTGAGTCATGGGGGACATCCCGAAGTTATCATAATCTAACAGATAATGTATACATATAAATAATAAGTTAATAATTAATCTTCAATAATCGAATATGAAATGAAGAGACACCTTATTGTCAAAAGGTCACACCTCTTATGAAAGGGCACCCTACATGGGTATATATGCAAGCCTATATTTGTAATTTGTCATCATCTCATCATTTTACTTTTAATATATATTTCCTATATGGATTTTTGTTCTTTGTCTTATTTACAGTTGATATTTCTTTAGAACAAACTTTGTTCGTCTCACATTCTTTGCTCAAGTGCCGAAGGCTTGTGGGAATTATTTCTTTACAAAAATTATAGTAATAAAAGTAAAAATCAAAATATATCTTTTCCGAGGAAAGTATCAAGGGATCCCTCCACTTCTTTGAAATATCTGAATGGAGGGAAGCTCAACCACCACAATAACAATTGGTAACCCAATAGGACACAATGGGACTTGAAACTGCACCTGACTAGAACTGAACAACTCACAACGAACTTCACCTTGAAACAATTTATATAATCATGGGGGGGTAGCTTAACTGATTATCGCCAATTTTCTTAGGTGTTTGGCTAGTTCTATGCCAATAACTGCCCAGTTCAACCCCCTGCATTAGGCACACTAGTCTACACCAACAAGTTTACTAGGGATGCCATCACGAATGTTAGTATTATGCCACATTCTGCAGGAATACTATTTTCTAGACTTATTTTTGCTTTTGAGTATTTGCATTCGAAAGTATTGAAGCCAAACTTTGTTGCTCCTAGGTCCCCCTTTCATGAGATGATGTGATGTGATGATCATGTGATATATGCCATGTTTCAATTGCTATGACATGTTATGGTGATATATGATGATGATTATGTACTATATGTTGTTACTACCACCATATGAGACATAATTATTATCTGATGAGTATAGTTAGTAGTATCACACTTTCAAGTTGACGAGGGTAGTAGATTCTTGAATTACTTATGTACCATTGAACCTAGATGATTCTTAGTACTTTGCAAGGACCTTTACCCCTTTTTTGGGTGCACCTTATGATCATTCATCCATCATCCATTCCACTTTGTACCTTGGTCTACATCCTCTAGTTAAAAATTGATCGGTTGACTATTGACATCCCCTTTGTGACCCCTTCACCATGATGGCCTCGCAATTATCTTATTTCTCGGGCATGTTTGTGTTGCAACAATATTTGTGACAATATAGGAGGCTCACTTGTAAAACCCTAGGGTTGGCAATTGTTGCCGCCTAACACACCTCGGGAGACGTGGCAGAAATCTTCAAGGCACTATGTGTGAGCATATAACATGCCATATGTTTCATCATGACAATTTACAAGTATCAAAACAAGTTGCGATAAGAAATCCTCCGCCTTTATTTCAGCCCTTATGCAGAATTCACAGTGTGCATCTTGTTCTTGTCATCATATGTACTTCTCAAGTGCTCAATAGCATCATCATATCATTCAATAGCACAATCTAGATCACAATCTTAGATATAAGAAGTTAGCTCATAATAATTTCATGCATGGGTGGACACTAAACTTCTTTGCACTTGTATATTTAGATCACAATGACAGAAGACTCCTAGAAGGTACCATGATCATGTAAGTTCATGATTACTAAAGATCAGGTCATATAAAGATTTAGGTTGGCTCCTTACTAACCTCAGAAATACATACCTGAGATAAACCTTCTAGGAATGTTGGTCATACTTGACATACTTCTTTTAAAGAAGCAAGTTCACAGCCTGGTAATTTCATCATTTTTTTTCTATTGTCATATGGATTAGCAGCTTTACTGCCACATCTTTCATTTCCAGCCAATAATACTTCTATGTGTCCATTCAATTATGATTCTCTGATTTCTCTAATATTCAAACCCTTCTTGCCAATTTGATGAACTCTTGCCAAGAACCTTTTGAAGTCAAGTTGGTTAGTATTCAAAACCCTATCTTAGGATCTATGTAGACTCTGATAGCCTGCAAAACAGAGTTAGCTACAAGCCCTAAGCTCTGATACCATGTTAAATTTTGGTTAGGGTTAGGGTTTGATGCAGAGAAATCAAATTTTACATACTTTAATGCAAAAATTAAATGCAACAAACAAAAAAGTACAGCAGTAACTCAACAGTATGATTTAAAACATAATTTTCATCTCTTTCAACTTTAACACTACCAACTGGATCCCTGTGTTAAAGTGTAATCACCAGTAGTAGTATAACTAATCAAAAACACTAACAATTACATAAATAAAAGAGTCATACTTACCTCGAATGTGGGACCCTTCCTAATTTATACTCAGAAGAAATTACTTTCAGAACAGACTGTGCCTCTAAGAGGCCAGTCAAACACCAAGAACAATCTGACCCTTAGAGGGTAAGTACAAACCAAAGAGAGAGAGATGATAGGTTGTAGACAGCAGACAGTCAAATCACAGTGGAAGTCCCAAACATGACTCAGTACAAACAAAAAAACTAACTCACAGCATATAGGTCTGACCCCAAACAAAGAACTCAACACATATAGCAGACCTAAACAAGATCTCAGCATAGAAGATCAGACCTCAATAAGGCCTTAGCAAAAAAAACTCTGTCCAACAGGACTCACAGCCTCTCAGCAGGCTACAACAGATTCACCAAGGCTCGCGGCCTCTACAATTGTGATCTGGGTAGACAGGTCAAGCCCAATAAGGCTCACGGCCTTCACAAATATTCACTCTTCACGATAGATCAAATCTCTAGGGCTTACTGCCTTCACACTTATGCACTCGGCAGGCTACAACCTAACCAATTTGGGCTCAAGATAACTTTAACAAGTCACAATAAGGCAGATCGGTCTCCAACAAACCCCAACAGGCAGATTACTTAGCAGATCGGACCTCAACTATGCCTCAACAAGCAAACAGATGTCAGATCGGTCCTCTATAATGGCTTCAACAGCAAATCAGATCTCATGGCAGATTACAACAATCAGATCGAATTCCAAATAGACTATGGCAGTGCTCAACAATACCCTCACAGCAGATCGAGCCTCAGTAAAAACCTCAATTGTCTCATGGTTAAGCTTTCTAGGGCAGGCGGCCTCCAAATCAGACAAAGAACAGCCAACAATTAATTGTTAGGGCATGTGACCTTCACAAGTGGGCTCTCAGTAACCTAGAATGGATCAACAGCAGACAAAATATTGCATGGCATCAACCTACAGCAGTCTGACCAGATTTGAGATGAAAAACTTCAACAGTTGGACGGCCAAGACAAGCAGCAGCAACAGTCCTTAAAAAAATCAGAGTTGAGATGAGAGATTGATAAGGATGGATGATTAAATGCTAAAAAGAAGACTTCAATATATAGGCTTAGGATCTTCTAGAAAGATCATTAATTAACTTTTTAGAGTTCTATAGAATTAGGAAAGTACCACTTTAAAAATAAAATCATAAAATATAAATAAAAGAGTCACAGTTAATAACATAAAACATAAGTAGGGTACTAGGGTCAATTAGGTGAGGGTACAAGGACTAATACATGACCCAATATAACAAACGTGTGGGTACATGACCGATAACCCCTAGGACCAAGGGTATACCTTAGACATGATCAAACAACCATAGTACCCATAAGACCAAAAACATAAAAGATAATACAAATCAAAAGATAACTCAAGGTGGGTAAATGACCCTATTAAAGACAAGGTACCACAAGACAAATAATCAACAAGGTGTAAGGACCAAAAGTCAATCAATCAAGGTGGGGCACAACCAATCATCTCTCTCTCAAATGTACAAGTGTTCCAAATAACCTGAAAGTTCATCATCACTGTATAAGGAAGGTCCACACTGTATGATGTGATCATGCGGTCCTCTAGATTGCTCCATAGGTCAAATGCTAGTGACTCCATCAAGGGGTGGCCAGTCCCTTGAGATGACCATCTATCCCAACCATCTCGAGGACCTAGGAGAAGAGGACATCACACATCACCATCTTGGTAACTGACCAAAAACCTCCATTATCAAGGAATGGCTCTCATCCCAAGGCTGAGCTTCAGTCCCAGATTGAATCATGTTGATCAACCACCTAGTCCTTGACTAGGTTCTTCAGCCCCAGGCTGAAGGTTGACCGAAGTCAACATCTTGGTAACTGACCAAGTGCTTCCATTCGTAAAAAATAGCTCTTAGCCCCCTGGCTGAGCTTTCACTCCTAGACTGAATGTTGATCAAACATCTGCAGGACCTACTTGGTCCTTGACCAAGAATCTGCCTGGTCCTAGACCAGGATGTCTCTGTCTCAACCTGCAGGATAGGCTTGGTCCTCACGACCAAGAGACTGTTTGGTCCCAAACCATAATACCCTAGAGACAAATACGGGCCCTAGCCACATGATAGGGACTTTTCCATGGCATCAACTTGCTTGGTCCCCGACCAAGAACCCCAGGAGACAGTTGGGGGCCCTAGGGTACTTTCTAGGGTCTTACTCTCTACTATGCTAGTTAACATGACCAGGAACCCTAGTTAACTGATTAGGGTACCATCCTCTCTAAGAATGGGTCTCGCAGCTACACTAAAAATTAACACTTTTTAGGTTGGAAGTGTAGCAACAGCCAGGTGAGATTTTACTTCTATCAGAGTTGTTATATCTATTGCTTCAAAGATGGGGTGGAGGATACATCCAATGGATGTGAAGACGGCCTAACTCAACGAAGTGATTGAGGAAGATGTGTACATCGGGAAACCTCAGGGCTTTGAAGTGCATGGGAGAGATTCTCATGTGTGCAGGTTGAAGAAGGCATTATACGGACTCAAGCAGGTATCGAGGACATGGTACTTGAGGATTTATGGGTATCCGTTGGCTATGGGCTTCATCAAGAGTGAGGCGGATCCCAACTTGTATTATACACTTGTTGGAGATGATCCACTCATCTTGGTACTTTATGTTGATGACTTGTTCCTTACCGAGTTAAAGAAGCTCATTGAAATGTGTAAGAGATATCTAGCTTCGGAGTTCGAGATGAAGGACATCGACATGATGCACTACTTTTTAGGTTGGAGGTGTGGCAGCAGACAGGTGAGAATTTTCTGCGACAAGGAAAATATGCAGTCAATATTTTGAGGAGATTCGAGATGGAGGATTGCAAGCATATGTCTACACCTATGATCACCAATCTAAAGAAGTTGGATGCTTCTTCGTCAAAGTTGGTGGATCCTATATTGTATAGGCAATTGATTGGTTCGTTGATGTATCTGGTCAACACTAGGCCAGATATATGCTTTGTTGTGAACACCCTAAGCCAGTTTATGGTTGAGCCGAGGAAGGTACATTGGGTTGCAGCAAAGCATGTGCTCAGGTATCTACGAGGTACAATGGAGTATGGACAGAGGTATGTTAGGAGTGGTGGAGTGCAATTACAAGGCTACACAGACTCAGACTGGGCAAGCAGTGTAGTGGACAAGAAAAGCAACTCTGGGTGCTACTTCAACTTGGGATCAGCAATGATTTCATGATTTAGTAGGAAGCAGACATCAGTGGCACTTAGTTCAGTAGAGGCCAAGTACATGGAAGCGAGTTTGGCAAGTTGTGAGGCCATTTGGCTTCGCAAGATGCTCACGGGTTTATTTGGTCAGGAGTTGGATCCTACGGTGATCCATTGTGATAATCAGAGTTGCATAAAACTCTCAAAGAATACAGTGTTTCATGACAAGTCCAAACACAGAGATCATATATCACTTCATCAAGGACAAAGTTTAGAGAGGAGCTATGAAACTTCAATGTATTTCCACAAATGAGCGGGTTGCAAATATTCTCACCAAGGCTTTGATAAAGGGCAAGTTTGTTTACTTCAAGGATAAACTTGGAGTGGTGCAGAATACCTTCCTCGCTAGGAAGGAGTGTTGATGATTATAGCTCAGATAGGTGCTTCTGTTGAAATATTGTAACTTCTAAGAATATTATATTGTGTAACTTATTATTCCGGAGATGTTTCATTCCTCCGACGGGACCTTGTTGTGTATCCGGAGATGTTTATTCCTCCGTGAAGATTGTGGTAACTTGGGTTATTAGACTTCCCTAGTGGGGGTCGGCCCTGTATGTGTTATGTGGGTTAAAGGGTTATTAGACCACCCTAGAGGGGTCAGCCCAGTCAGCATTATGTAAAGTAGTTAAGTTGGGGCCGACCTAGTTTGTGTAAAAGACAAGTCGAAGTTGTGTATAAATAGAGGAGGTGTGTTCCTCATTTAACACACATTCACTCACTTGTGATTAGCACATAAGTGAGAGAGAGATCTGCTATGGAGGAGAAGGAGCTCACGGTTGAGGATTACATCTTTGTATTTGCTGGTCATATATATTGAGGAAGCTTTGCTGGGTTTTCTACCCCTTGAGGGTTTCCCAGGATAAATCTTTGTCTCTTGTGTTTATACTGTGCTTGTTGTTCTTTCAGTGATCCTGTAGATGCTATTGTTGTGAAATGGAATGTAATGCTGATATTTTATGTCTTAGCATATTAAATCTTAACAGCTTCTACATAGGCTAAGTGCCAAGCATGCAAAAGTTGTCCATTACCTCTCTAGGTAGTTGCTCAATTTATTGAGTAAGTGACTTTTATATCTCTTTCCTAAGTCTAACTTAGGAAAAGCACATTATTTAACTTAATGTTGGCTAATGACTAAAAGTGAACTTAAGATTAAGTCACAACCATTGATCTTAAGTGACGCTTGACATTTAATCTCAACTATCCATGACTTTGGAGAATAGGGGTTAGGGTTTTGGTCATTGAGATGTTATAAAAGAGAGCCTAACGAGAAGAGTGAGAGACTTAGCGGCTAAGGAGAAGAGGGAAGAAAATTGCAACAAGAGGAATATCCGGGAGAAAAGATAAGGGATCGATTTCACTGTGAGAGAGAGAGGTCGATCTAGTAGTCGTCATACTATTAGCTTTTATAGATCCAGACCCAATCTTTAGTCCTGAATAATTACTTAAATTATTAACTGAAAATACACTAAAACCCTAACAAACTCACACAACCGAAAAACAAAGAAAATCATTCATACATTTGACACTTAGATTTACCATGGAAACCCCAACTGGGGAAAAACCAGAAACGAATGATCTTTATTAACTATAAAAATCAGGGGATCCCGTCCTGGGATAATGGCCCACTTAGTAATAACGCAATCACAGCAAGATATCATAGCTTATCACCTGGTTGCTACCTTCTCTACTGCACCTTGCTCCTTTCCTCGACCCTGCCCTCAACACTTGGATGGAAGTCTTCCTCCATCCAATGAGATGTCACTCATTCTGTGTGTCTATTGTTGTGTTTGCTCCTCTCACCTAGGCTGACTTTTATAACATTACAATATGCAAATACCTAGGACCAATACCATGGACTACCAAATACCATGGGCCCTCTAAATTTACATAAAGTAATAACAAAAGTACATTCACTTTAATAGTTCACTTAATTAAAGTGAAACTCCTAAGTTTGAGAGGTCTTCTGGACGACTCCTACATGCCATACATTTGGCCTATGCAAAAGTACATGTCCGATGCTACAAAAATCAACACTCCCTCTTAGCAAGGAAGGTGCTTCTCCAAGATCCACCTATAACTGGTTCTCCCTCTGACCCTGGCACACTATTGCGCACATCATCTTGTACACTGGCATCCCTCCAACCCTGTTGGTCAGCTGCTCCCTGATCACTGGAAGTCATGGAATTGATGACACTACACATTAGTGCCATGAAGTTTTGAACCTTCATCAAAGACCTACTCTCCCTCAATGTGCTCCTAGGAGCTTGTTCCTGCTCCTAAGCATCCATCAATGTCATCTTGTACCAACTGTCTTCTGGCAGAACTGGAAGGGGATAACTCCCTCTTCCCCTCTGAGGGTCTACTCCCCACACTGGAAGTCTGTGAACTCTGCTCACCCTTCATAGTCTTCTGCTCCATGACCTTTGTCACTAACATCGATCCTTGATCCAAGATCCCCTTGGACCCACATACAAGCTGACCCAGCAACCTATACAACTTACCATGTCTGACACCAAGCATCATTGCTACATATTGGGTAGCTCCCTCTAACCATATGAGTACCTGTCCATCCTGGAACACAACTCCACACCCGTGGTCCTCTAGAGCTGAGACTAAGAGCAAGTCATCTTCGGCTCTGGAACATGCATCACTCTTACCACCTCCAGAGATCCTCCTGACTCTAGCTGGAATATCACTGTCCCAACCCCCTTTACTGCATGTATGGTGTCGACCCCACAAGTCACATAGCAGTCAAATGAGATTTCGACCCCCTTTACATTGCAAACTATGTGACTTGTGTTCTTTCTTTATTTTTTTTCGTAAATCCTTGTCAAACAAGATTTCCCGCTCAAAGCGAAACTGGCTCTAATACCATGTTGGCTTTTACAGATCCAAACCCGATCTTCAGTCCCAAATAATTACTTAAATTATTATCTGAAAATGTGTTGAAATCCTAACAAACTCATGCTGCGGAAAAACATAGGAAATCATTCATACAGTTGACACTTAGATTTACCCTAGAAAACCCCAACTGGGGAAAAAACAGCAACAGATGATTTTTATTAACTATAAAAATCAAGGGCTCCTATCTTGGGATAATGACCCATTGAGTAATAATACAATCACGGCAAGATAGCCTAGCTTATCAACCGGTTGCTACCTTCTCTACTGCACCTTGCTCCTTTCCTCAGCCCTTGCCCTCCACACTTGGATGGAAGTCCTTCTCCATCCACTCAATGCGATCTCACTCACTCATTCTGTGTGTCTATTGGTGTGTCTCCTCCTCTCACCTAGGTTGACTTTTATACCATTACAATATGCAAATAACTAAGGCCAATACCATGGACTACCAAATACCATGGGCCCTCTAACTTTACATAAAGTAATAACAAAAGTACATTCACTTTAATAGTTGGCTTAATTAAAGTGAAACTCCTAAGTCTGAGAGGTCTTGTGGACGACCCCTGCATGCCAGACACTTGGCCTATGTAGAAGTACCTGTCTGATGCTACAAAAATCAACATGTACTAGCTAAACGAGCAGAGGACCAATCCGTACCAGCCGCAAAAGGGACCTTGCGATCCGTACGGTTGACATAAGCTGGCGCAGGGCCAATTCAGGGGGTTGATTTGAGTGTGCCGATTTCTCTTCAGTGTGCAATTTTTTCTCCAAGGACCGATTCAGTCAGAGAAGCCAATTTTCTTTGAGGGACTGAGTTACATGTTCCATTGTTTTAATTTCCGATTTTCTCTGTGAGCCAAGATAATAAAAGAAACACTGATTGCTGGTTTTCCAGGGTAAATACTGTGTCAAATGTGTGAATGATTTCCAGTTTATTCCGCTGCATTATTGGTTAAAACTTAAGAATATCAAGTATTTCCGTTTATAATTTCTGAGTATAAAAATTATTGAGAACAGAAATCAGAATTTGGTATTGAGTAAAATTTAACATCTCTTATCCATGGTAAGTTGACTAATGAGGTCACACCATTTGTCAATTCTTTATATAGTTTGCAATGTAAGAAGCCATCAATTTATGGCCTTGTGTCATTTATCAATCTTCAAACCTGGTCAATGCCCCTGTGATTGCACTTTCTGTAATCCATTCTCGCAATACATATGGAGAGGCCAAAAGAACTGCAATAGTAGAGAAGCTAGCTATGACTTCTTGTGTTGGATGCTCAAATCACTCTCTACTTTGAAAAAATGTATCATTGTTTTAAGTCTAGGGTTTTTTTCTTCAATTTGGGTTTGCTCTTTGCTTGGATGATGAAGTATGTGTCTATTTTCAATTTTCTTTGTATTGTGAAAGTTGACAAGCAGAGCAAAATTTTAAAACATGAAAACATTCTGCTGCTGACCTCAGTTTCAAGCTCTGTGTGGCGAGCACTTCCTACTTTCATAGCTGCTGTCTTTTCTGGTCTTCCACGGATCAGCATGAATTCCATTTGCTTTTCACACCATTCCTGCAACAAAAAATTATTTTCCCAAATTATCTTACCATGAAAATGATTTGGGGCTGTGAGCAAAAAAAACATAAATAGTGCCACTTATTAGGCTTCACTGTTTCTGCCACAAACTTCAAGGGTATTTACTATTTATGTCCCAATAGAGAAACATGCAGTTTGCTTATAGCAGTACAAAACATATTATAAATTAAACTTGAATTATAGGTATAAATAAGCTATGCAAATGACCTGGAATGCTAATAATCAAAGGTTAGCTATACTTTGGTGGGAGCTATAGTAACCAAGGGAGAGCAAACCCCCTTGTAGATTGTTCTGGAAATATGTCCTTGGAGTTTTCATTTTTTACCTTCTCGCAGTTTGTGAAAAGAAATTAAAGAGAAAATTGAATCTCAGACCACACTGTCTTCTCTCAAAAACACAAAACTTACTGGAATTGGAGATCTTTGAGACGCAACAATGGAAGTTCACCCAAGAGAAGCAGCAAAGTAAATCCTAAAAGGAAGAGAGTTTATCAGATATACAGGAGAAGATGAATAATCAATTCATGGTATCATGTAGCAGAAATGTTGGATCAGCAGATCCATAGAAAAACCAACACTGCTGTACCAAAAGAACATGGCAAAAAAAGAGATAATACACAAACAATATTCAGTTAAATGGTTTCAAGAAAATACAGGAAAAAGGAAACTCAACTTATCATCTTCATATTGCATCAGAGCAGATTAATTTCCACATTACAAAGCTATTCCATTTAAGCATTTGCCTCCCTATCTGTGGAAGTTTATATTTTAATGGTATGTGTCCTACACAGATGAGCATATCATGCAGACTAAGGCAGTCAAATATCATTCCTGGCCATTTTCCAATAGTTAGGACAACCGTCCTGTTTGTATCAAGCTAGTGCCACAGAGTAAAATAATTCTCAATAACTAGGATATAATGAAACTAAGTACAACTACCTACCCCAAAACTATGACAACTGCCAGTGCTAGTTACAACAGAGACTAACTAATACTGTTTATACAATATAATCAATATTGGCATGAATTTGTGATATACTATCCTACCTTATGATGCTTTGACTCATAGAACATAGTATATGGGATAAAAGAAGAAAACTTGAAAAGAAGTCCACAAATTTCCATGGTGTTTTGAACTAGCATAAATGAAAAGCCCTACTGATTCCTTGATAACTTGACATTTCTAGCAATCGTCTTTATTTAGTATTTGTGAAACTCAAACCTAATTCATATGAGACAGACTTCTGACATGGAGCTTGTATCTCTACAAAAAATGTTTCCAGTATGAAAACATTATAGAAACTCTTGGGAAACTCCCTCCACTCTTTTTCCCATGAAGCAATATATGATGCATTTCTCAAAATAATAAAAAACTCTTGGGAAACATCTGGGAAGTGCTTCCTAGAAGTTTCCTGCAGTGACACGTCTGGGAAACTACTGATAAAGGATAGCTGACAAATTCTCTGCAGGTGTACTGGAAACCACCCAGAGAAGAACGTCAAGTAAAATTGAACTTTTACTGAGCTCGGAAGGGAAACCGAACAAAGGCAGGAAGTAGAGTGTTGTTATGAACCTAACTGTCAGGGTACTGTTGCAAAACTCAGCATCAGCAAAAATCTGCGGGGTCATCAACTCAGGAAATTGACAAAACCAGGGAAAAACTCAGCAAGCAACAACTCGGACCTGAAAATTTCGGAAAACTCAGAAAAAATAGGAAAAAACAAGAGAAACCTGGGAGTTTTGCAACACAGGTTACACAAGAGTTGAGTATTGTAATTTACAACACAGGATACAGCAGAGATGACTATCGTAATTTAACAGCCAAACTTAGCACTATATAATACTATAACAACAATGTGAGCTAAAAATAGATCGCGGGGTCGTCAACTCAGGAATTTGACAAAACCAGGGAAAATCTCAGCAAACAAAATCTCATACCTGAAAAACTCGGAAATCTTGGAAAAATAAGAAAATTCAAGAGAAATCTGGGAGTTTTGCAATACAGGTTACACAAGAGTTGAGTATTGTAATTTACAACACAGGATACAGCAGAGATGACTATCGTAATTTAACAGCCAAACTTAGCACTATATAATACTATAACAACAATGTGAGCTAAAAATAGATCGCGGGGTCGTCAACTCAGGAATTTGACAAAACCAGGGAAAATCTCAGCAAACAAAATCTCATACCTGAAAAACTCGGAAATCTTGGAAAAATAAGAAAATTCAAGAGAAATCTCGGAGTTTTGCAACACAGGTTTCAGCAGAGTTGACTATTGTAATTTACAACACAGGATACAGCAGAGATGACTATTGTAATTTAACAGCCAAACTTAGCACTATAATACTATAATAACAGTGTGAGCTAAAAATAGATCTAAGCTAAACTGCATAGTGGAAATGAAAAACAGAGATAAACTGGGCAACAACATAGATATTATATTATTTATGCTGGAAATATCTTGAGTTTTGACAGTACACAGAAAGAAACATGGCTTAATAGAACCAAACAGAACATATAGTACTTTCCTGAGAAGGTATGGGCGTGAAGCTCAGGAAAATACTCTAAGCAAGATATGATTTCTGTTAGAGTTTGTACTTTAATTCAATTTAACTAGGATATTTAACTGAAAGAATAACAAGCACAGCAAAACCCTAAAGGGAAACCATAAAGGAGAAAACCTTGCAACTTCCTCAAAGATAGATTCGTCACTAATACAATATCACAAAATGGAAAACCCAAAAATAAGAAGTCTTCTGCAGCGCTCTCTCTTTCTCCTCCAGCGAACTTGTCTTCTCTCTCTTGCTTATGCGAACTTGAGTGAGTGAGTGGTGTGTCCAAATGAGAGAGCAAGCTCTCTATTTATACTTTATGTTTGGGTGACCTTTTTCCTAATTAGTTCGGTTTGACTATCTTGACTGGGCCGAACTGTCCTAGGGAGACTCAATAATACATTTTACATTTATTCTTTGGGGTGCTATTGCCCCGACTTACAATGGAGGTTTTACCTCAATGACCTAGCATGACCAATCATAATAATGACATCCCTGAACGAAGGAAAAACATCTCCGTCGGAGGTACAAGTAAAAAATACAATAATAATATAAATATAAAATACAAATGAATATCTTCCGAAGTTACATTTACAACAACAATTTCCAAGCTGGCCTAGGAGTTAGTCTCTCAAATACATTTCCTGTCACAGATAGTCCAAAAAACATGCCTGCATTGAGGACTGGGGGCCCCAGCCTGCTTAAAGTTTGCATTTCCAACTTACCATTTTTCTTTTGCATGTGGGATAAATGGGTTTCTCACTGACTTAAAATAAAGTTGGGTTTCTCACTGACTTAAAATAAACTCTAATAACCAATAGAAATGCTAGCAACTAGTGACTAACATAACAGTCTGATATTTAAAAGAGAAACGACCAATGACTAAAGGGTCGTGTTATGCTACATTCTGCAGGCACACTATATTCCAGACTTATTTTTGCTTTTTGAGCAATTGCATTCCAGAGTATTGGGGCCCATCTTTGCTGCTCTTAGGTCCCCCTTTTTCATGAGATGATGTGATGTGATGATCATGTATAAGCTATGTTTATACTGCTATGCCATGCCATGATGATGTATGATGTTGATGATGTACTATATGATGTTACTGCCACCATATGAGATCTATTGATTATCTGATGAGTATAGTTATTAGTATCACACTTTCAAGTTGATGAGGGTAGTAGATTCTTGATTTACTTATGTACCATTGAACCTAGTTGAAATTCCCTACATTTTTGCTAATGGAATTCCTTTCCATGTTATTCAATCTCCTTATTATAAGGAAATAGTCCAATCAATTGCAGCTATGGGACCCCCATATGTACCCCCTAGTGAACAGAAACTAAGAATAACAATTTTAGAAAGGCAAGTACCAACTACCAACTATTAATATGCAAAAGGAGCAGTTGAAACAAACATGGATAAGGGTAGGGTACCCTATTTTTATGGATGGATGTAAAGACATTAGTAAACACCCACTCATTAACATCATAGTGGCATGTCACTGACATCTATAGCAGGTCCATTCTTTCTTGGAGCTATTGACTGCTCTGGAAAGCGCAAGCATGCAACTTTTCAATTTGAACTTCTTCAAGATGCTATAGAGGATGTTGGGGTTGACAATGTCGTGCAAGTTGTGATTGATGTGGCAGCAATTTGTAGATTCGATGAGTTAATAATTCCAAGAAAATATAAGCATATTTAATAGACTCAATGTTGTGTGCATGCACTCAACAATGCACTCAAGGACACTGGCAAAAGTCAATGGGTATCGGACTTGGTGACAGCTTCTAAAGATGTGCTGATGTTTATCTACAACCACCACACCTCCTTAGCCATGTATAGGGATCGCACAAGGTAGGAATTCCTCAAGCCCAGTGATACTAGATACGCTTGCCGCTAACTATTTTCTCTTGTTGGAGATGATGTTGGAGGTACAACCACCACTACAGTCATTGGTTCAAGGTGGTTGAAATCCAAGACAGACTCGGGGATGAAGGTTAGGCTTCTGCTGTTGGACAATGATTGGTGGGTAGATTGTGGTTATGTGGTGTCATTCCCAACCCCTACTGTTGAGGTCATATACTACACTCATTCGGATGGTCCTAGTCTTGGAGAAATCTATGAGACTTCTAATAGCATGTTGAGTCATGCGAGGGCAGCCATTCACCAAAGGAAGCCCTCATTAGGGTTCTATTACTATATGACCCAACTTCAACCCATCATTCAACATAGATGGGACCGTATGAAGACACCTTTGCACATGGCAGCATATGCACATAACCCAAAATGGTATGTGGAAAGACCTGGAAGAGTTACTCCCATTGATGATCCTGAGGTAAAGAAAGGTTTTCAAGATGCAATTGCAAATATGTACAATGAGGATGAAGAGGCAAAACATCAAAGACAATTTATTGAGTTTGCAGATCTCAGTGGCCCCTTCAACAAGCCTTGTGTTAAGGCAGATCGCATCAATCTAGATCGGGATAACACGATTGGTTGATGGACGATGCATGGGGATGGACCTCCATAGTTTAAACACCTTGCTATTCGCTTGTTGTCTCAAATTGCAAGTTCCTCTCCTGTAGAGAGGAATTGGTCTAGATCTAGCTTCATCCACTCTATCAAGAGAAATAGACTTACCTCTAGAAGAGTGCATAGTGCCCTATGTCTTGAGGAAGATACTTGAGTAATTGGAAGGGCCAGCAACATGGTGGGATGTCGATTCGGAGGATGATGCACAAATAGATGAGGAGGAGGGACATGATGAGACACAACTTGGGTTGGTCAAGGTGCCATTGAGAATGACTAAGAATGCAAATGGTTCTGATTCAGATAGCAACATTCCCATGGTTGATCCTGATTCCTTCATGCAGCAGCTGGATGCAAAGGCTAGTGGGGCACTGCCTTGAGCAACAATGGTTATTTGTCATTTGACACGTTCTACTTCTTTCTACTTTTAGTTTGCTTTTTTTATAGATTTGACTCTTTAAGTCCTCAGACATTTAAAATTTTGAATCTTGATGTATCAGATTGAGAGATCACAAATTTCATTTCAGCATGATTGTATTTTGTTTTCTTCACTTAATGTATGTTGTGTTAACCTTCAGAATGCAGATGCATTTTGAGAAGCAGTTTGGAGTCTGGACAGTGTTACCCCCACATTTGCATAGGGTGTTCACCTTAAGATTTTCATGAGGAGTTCTGGACTGATTCCTGAGTTTTCTGGGCCAATTTGAACCTTCTTGCAGCAGTAAGACACTTCATATCCAACCTTGAGCCATCCTGTGCATGATAGGTAGCAGTCAGAAACAACCTCATGAAGTCAACAGCATCAGTTTGATTTCTAGGCAGGTCTGTGCATAAGAAACAAGAAATAAAAGTCAAATCTGGGTATCAAATTTGGAGGTTTTACTGTAGCATAAGATGAGGCTAACAGGTTGCCCATTATGCTTCATGGATGATGAGGCCTTAGATGATGAGTTGTAGCTATAGAATGTGGCTTTGATGATGTTAGTTGAGGCCACTTGCACTTGTGGCTCCTTGATGGCGTGGACCAGCATTATGATAAAGCACTCTAGGGAATGGTGCTAATACTTTGAGATGACTTTGGATTATCATGCTAGATGGTTCCTTCATATAGCCATGCCTTTTATGATAGTAACCAAACCCCTGCGTTAATGATAAGATATTGTCCTTGTGTTCACTGTCCTGTACTAGCTGACTTCTGCAAAGAGTCGATGCCAGGGTGTGGTTAAACATATATGCAGTGTGGCAAAACCAAACTCATATTCATAAGCAATTGTGGCAAAGTAGACAAGTAGCACTAAACCTCTGAATAAAGACATCTAACTCCATTTTAGTGCTGTTTGAGTTGGTACATAAGAAGCAGAGTAAATGAAGAATGGGGTTCAAATCTCAGATCCATTTCTGGAGCACCAAAATATAGTCCTGAAGTAGCCCTGTCACATTAAGCTAGCCAATCAGAGGACATTCCAGATATCTCATAAATAGCATGCAGGTGGCTGTAAGTTGGTTTGCTAATCAGCAGAATGAGGTAGTTCTTACCATCTATCCTCAGTTTGTTCAGTCAAACAGCCAACAATCATGGGCAAAGTTGGGTACTTGTTACCACCTAGTTTGCACTAGGATGATCACGAAGAATGAAGACGAAGATGATCACCTGAAAGACTAGCAGGGCCAGGGCCTTACCAAGCATTACTCTCTTCACCTGAAAGACTAGCAGGGCCTTACCAAGCATTACTCTCTTCTTCTTATTCTGCCTCTTCTTGGTTCCCTGTATCTCTTTTGCTCATGGTCAAAAGATGACAACTGTAAAATGACATGACATCTAGATTCTATATTATATGTGTAAAAGGTCTAACCCAACTATGACAGTTATAGTAAAAGGTGCTCTCGAGTGTTTTTTTACCAAGATCAATATAGATACTAGTGATCTATATCATCAAAGTTTTTTCACTCAATCATGCCTCCAAAGCCATGAGCATCCTTACTGCATCTAACATAGGTTGTTGTCTTAATCCTTGGTCTTTTGTCGTGCATTACTAAGTCTGTCACCATGATTTGGTATTTTTGGTTAGTTTAGGTCTCTTGAGGGGGTAAATGTTGTAAAATTCTATTAAAATAATTAAAGGGGGTGTCAAACACCTTAGTATACATCATTCACCCCCTTTAGACCCCCTCATTTAGCCCAACACACCCCTTGGAGACAATTTTTCTAGAACGTGATTTTTGCATGTTCTAGACAAATTCAAGTGATTTTAGGAGGTTGATAAAAGGGAATATTCCCCAATTCACCCTCCTTAAGTGAGGTGTCATTTCTGATTGGATTTGGTCTCAATCAATCCCTATTTGTCCCCTCCTTGTCTCCTAGGTGGCACATGAGGAGCCCTTAAGCTCTAGTTAAATTCATGAGGTGCCAAATTCCACTCTAATTAACTGCATTGGGTGTCATATGACACTCTAATTCACTCCACTTCATGAAATTCGCCCCTCTTCATATTTTCTATTTAAGCAAGCTCTCCCCTCTCTTTTAAGTTTTCTTTGTTGGTTGTCAGTTGATGCTTATGTACAAATCTTATTGTACTCTTTGAGGATTGGAATTGAATAAAGTGAAGACTTTGGAGGTCACATGAGGAGTTGCTTGCTAATGTGTGGATGTTATTATTTTGTTCTTCATATATGAGTTAATCTGTGTTGGTTTAATTGCTTGTAATTATTTCTTCATCATTGGCCTTTGAAAGGGTATTACTACCTAGTAGGATAGGATCTATTAAGTTGCTTACTTGTCAAATCTTATTGTAGTCTACCAAAGAGGATCTTAATTTAAACATTATTTCAATTGTATCTATGTTTTATTAACCGTCTCTTGTAGGTTGTACTGGAAGAAGTTTGGAAATGAGATCCAATCTCCTTTATAGTTGTTTAACTATTTTGCAGGTCCTCATCAATCAAGAAGGTCATGGTTAGCCTAGCGCAACCCATTCAGCTTGTTGGTTTTACGTGGACAAGACCCTCTTTGCAATTCTTTGATGACTCCATAGTCCAACTTGAAAGGCATTCCTTTCTCTTCTTGCAACCCTCCTCTTCTATAAAGCAAGATTTTCAACTTGGTTACAGCAAGCAATATAGGATCTATAATTTTAAAGTCAAATAATCAGCAGATCTATAGTTGCATGTTTTAGATCTACTTTGCATCAAGTTATGTCATTAAGTAATAAGTAGATCTCTTTAAAAGGTATTTATAAGTGCATGCATAAAGGCTAGATCAATTCACACTTAGATCTATAATTTTTATGTATAAAGGCAGCTTCATTTGAGTGGATTTAAGTTATTTAGCTCACCACCCGCTGTCCTAACAGCGCATAAACAGCAAAAGAAAGTCCATTTACATCGTTGTTTATTTGTTTCTTTAACCCCCTTGACACTCTATGTTTAGTTGTGCTTTTGACAGGACAACTTGACCGTTCATTTGCAAGCTTAGGTGGCAGCTAAGTGGCAGCATCGAGTGAACTTTTAGGCACTGTCCAAAGCATTCTTTACGCAGGTTTGACAGCAAGGAGGCAGCCCCGTTCCCGAAAGAATTGTGGTTAAACCGGCAGCCCATTCCTTCACAAATTTGACCTCTTTGGTCCTATTGTCCTTCCCTCCACTTGTATGGAACCCCCATGATCCTTGCTATATTCACTCCCCTCCTTCCTTTCTGATTTATCCATTACTCTAGTTTGTCAATGTGGAGTCCAAACAACATGGGAAAAAGCAGGTACCCCTGTTTCACACATGTGTCACTACTGAAACATTCCAATGGCCCTTCTTTGCTTCTGATTTTTCCTTTACTAGCTCGTATAGGCTGTGGATAGCTTCCATCCACTGTCTGGTACCCCCATCTCTAATAGCCTTTCCTGTAGGTTCATCTTGGCACTGTATCAAACACTTTCTTGAAATCTATGAAGCAATAGCATAGCTCATCATCCTTGTTGTCCCAACTTTTCTCTATCATGTGGCTCAGAGTGAGGTAGCGATCTATGGTAGAGTGTTTCGAACGAAATCTTGTTTGACCCTCAGCTCTCTTTCCCTCTTACTCTGCCCCTTTGTTGATCTTCGTTTCTAATATCCTCCAGGGAGTTTAGCAAATATTGGGCTGATCATGATGAGTCCTGTAGTTTCCTGGGTCATTCCTCTCACCCCTTCCGAGGAAGGGAATAGTAATACATGTCTAAGTGTCCAGCTATGATTCAAAAGTGCTCTATATGTTGGTTAGGGGCGGTATGAATTTTTTATGACTGGAAGAGAGAGAGAGAGAAGTTAAGAAAGGGAATATGAATTGTGAATTTTTTACGACTGGGAGCAAGACTGGACAACTTGGAGGAAAGATTGGATGATGGAGCTGAGTCCTTTCCGAGAAAGTGAGGAATGGCTAGCCAGCAGTTGGAAATCTTGAAGTACATGTGGTAGCTCAAAATTGGAAGATTTTGAAACGCCCAATGAAAGCTCTGAAGATGGACTGGAAGGAGGAGGACCTCAGTATAGAAAACTACAGCAGCTATGACGAGAGAGGAAGTCGATAAGATAAAAGCCTTGTAAACGTTAATAATTTCTATGGTGTCTTTGCCATATAACTGATGTTATCTACAATCCAAGTACAGATATTTTGGGTTTGTGAAGTGGAAACAAAGCCAGTTCACCCTCAATTTGTAGAATATTAAACTTAAGGTGGTTATAGTCTAACTCATAGACATTTGGACTCAGTTTCAAAAGTCATGAGGAAATTGCCCCTCAAATAAATCAGGTGCAAATGTATTCAAAGGAAAACAAAAACACCTGAACAGAGTATATATCGAGAAAAATATGGGGGTTGTCTCAGCGTATGGCCTAGGCATGTAATCCATTTCTCTTAAGCCATTTGCTGCTCTTATTTTGCTTATCAGGATCAGGAAAAGGTAAAAGAGAAAACATACTTACTGAAGCTGTGATGTCAGTCACGGAGAGGGCTCTTCGCTGGCGGTGTAGATGCAGAGGAGAATCCTCTATATCTATGTCAACGCCCTTTGAACTAACTATCTCGCTCTCATTCGCAGTAGTGTCCAACATCGTCTTTTGGATCGGTGGCGGCTGGGAAGAAGCAGCCGAAGAATTAGAATTGGAATGGGAACCAGAAAATGAGAGTGCAGCTTCAATCCATGCCATCTCCTCTTCGCTAATAATTTCTAATGGAACGACGCAGGATTCCAGATTTTCCATCTTTCCCTTCTCCTGGAGAGCCATCTTTCAAAACACCCCTTTAAACATTTTCATATTCGTCTCCTTAGAGCGCGCGCAATGCTCATTGGTCAAACGAAACTCCACTAAGAAGACTGGACTTTAATATTAACTCGGTTGATTTGTTTTCCGACAAGGGTGTCGTCAATAATGTGAGTTAATGGTTTGGGTTTTAAAACATATATGATGGTGCTTATTAATGTGTACTTAAACCAAATTTGATTTTAAAACAAAATTTTGATTCGGAATTGAAAATTATTAGATCACCATAGTTGTGATTAAAAGCTTAAGAAGATTAGTTTTGTAACAAATATTTTGAAATTGTGCTTAAAATGTGAGTGTACTTAAGATATTTTATGAAAAAGTAATTTTTATCTTCAATCCTCTCTTAGTGTCATAAAAATGACAAACTCTTTCATCCCATGATGTTTTAGGAATTGTTTAGTGCTATGTTTCACTATGGAGCTCATAAGAGTTTGTTTTTATTTTAACAATATTGATTTTCTTCTTTACGCTAATTAAAACAAAGATATACTTTTAATCTTATAAATTAGGGTTGATCACCTCCTTATAGTATATTAACTTTCTTCTATCCTTTAGTTTTTTGTCCACCACAACTTCTCATTAAATTTAGATGTAATAATACTTTAATATTATCATTATTCGGGTGATCCTAGCAGGCTCTCCCTGGCCGTGCCCCTGGCCCTCCTGACTCCCTTCTCGCCCTTGTCCACCTTCTAAGTTACTGTCGTGAAGGATCCTGGGATCCCTTCCCTCCTCCCTCCCCGCCCGCCTCACTGAACCCTTTGCCTCCAATGGCATCGGATGCCGAAAGCCCTCCCCCTGATCTTGCTAACTTCTTAAAGCTTTTAGTCGTACAAGGTAAGAAGCCTCTCTCCTCCTCTCAACAAAAGTTCGTGAGGAAGCTCGATGAGATTCCAACTGTTGCTTTACCGGTTGACATACCCTGTAAGACAGCCCTCAACCTGTCGGAAGGAGGTTTGATCGACCAGTTCATAGGCCTTTAGCCTTTCCCAAAGTCCACCGAATACTAGGTGCAGAAAAACTGGAGACCCCTGATCACTGAAGACGTCAAATCCTTCTTCCTGGGAAAAGGTTTATTTGCTTTCGTTTTCGAATGCAAACAGGACCGCGAGCTCATCTTCAGGAACGGGCCCTATTTTATGGGCCCACAAGGACTCTATATGAACAAGTGGACCTCGAGTTTCGATTCAACCCATGACATCCCCTCTGTTGTCCCTGTTTGGGTGAGACTCCCTCACCTTCCCCTCCATTGCTGGAATACCGAGTCTTAAGAAGCCATCGGGAATGCACTGGGAAAATACATTGACAAAGCTGATCGGAAAGACCAATACTCTTGCGCGAGAATCTGCGTTGAAGTAGATCTGGAACACGGACTCCCGGAAGCAATAAATCTAACAATAGCAGATTGGACACATATTCAAGAGCTCGACTACAAACAAATCCCATTCAAATGCAAGTTCTGCCACGAATACGGCCATTTCGTTCGATCATGCAAAAAGAAGCCAACGAATCCAGAATCGGACGGAAAAAAAGAACAATGGATGCCCATTCAAAAAAATAGCAAATCAGGTACGAAACCCCACTCAAAAAGCTCAAATATACAAAAAGCAGATCAGCAACACCAAGATCCGATGGCCTCGAACAACAGGAACAAATTCAAAATCCTAGAAACAATCGAAATCCAAGACATCTTGAGGCTAAAGAAGAAGGTGAACTGCGTGAAGAACAAGACTCTCAGGCAACTCCTCTCGCCCATGAAGCCCCAAAGATCCCCCTGCCTCTGAATTCCCGCAGCCCCATCAGGTCTATTTTGATCAGAGATGATCCATCCTACGCTGAAATCACTAAAGCAAGACCTCCTAATTCCCCCTCCTCCTCGGAAGAACCCATTGACAAATCCTCCAAAAAGCCAAGTCGAAAATCCATCAAAGAACTCAGGGAAGAAGAAGCCGAGCGTGAGAAATTCCAAGGATCCCAAGCCACAATAGACATGGTTTTTAGCAAAAATACCAGGGCCAGAGGTGTAGGAAAGAAATATGGAGATCTAGTAGGAGGACCCCCCTCCTCCATCAACAATCCCAAATGATAAAGCTGGTCTCTTGTAATTGCAAAGGTTTAGGAAATCCCTGCAAAATTGAAGCAATAAAAGACCTCCAAAGAATTGATATGCCTAATCTTCTTTTACTCCAAGAGACCAAGCTCGATGATAGTACAGTCTTAGCAATCGAAAATGAAAAATGGAAAAAAATACAAGGTACGCAGTCAGCGCTAGAGGAGCTTCTGGAGGACTGGCAACCTTATGGAGATCCAAAAAATTACATCTCCACAACTCTTTCGCTACGCAGCACTGGATTTATACTGGGCTCACCCATATTCATAGCAACAAACACATTGCTCTCTTCAACATGTACGTACCCAACCTTTATTCTGAGAAGAAATAATGTTGGAGTCTACTTGAAGATTTTTTGGAAGTTTACAGCCCCCAGGATATCATTCTAGCTGGTGATATGAACATCACCCTCGCCAAAGCAGAAAAAAAGGTGGCCTCACTAGAAAAGATTTCTTCAAAACCCAAGTTGAAGCTCTTATCCAATCAAGAGACCTAATCGACATCAAGCCCAAAAAAGGGAAATACACCTGGTCGAATAAGCGTATTGGCAAGGGAAACATCATGGCCAGATTGGACAGATTTCTCGTCCACAGCAGCCTCCTGTCCGATGCCCAAACTATTTCCTCCAGCATCCTAGCCAACCTTGCCCCTAATCATAAACCCATCCAACTTCTGTTTCAAAACAATGAGGACCTTGGCCCAATCCCCTTCAGGTTTAGCCCCCAATGGCTTAACCATGCCAGCTTCTGGAACACTCTAGAAAAAGCCTGGAGCATCCCCATCTCTGGTTCCCCCTGCTACGTTTGGGAGCAGAAACTCAAAAACACCAAATTTGCACTCAAAAAGTGGGCCAAATCCAATTGCCCTGCACCTGCTAATTCCAGAAATTCTGCAGTGAATACACTAGAAGACATTCAATTCGATATGGAAAATCACTCCATTGAAGCCTCCACACTTCAGGAAGAAGTCACACAACAAATCAAAGTTTATCAAGCCTTTCGAACTGAAGAGGAGTATTGGAGATTGAAGTCACAGAGCATCTGGCTTAAAAATGGTGATAAGAACACCAACTATTTTCATAAGCAATTCATGGTTAGACAATCCACCAATCACATCGCTAAGATCAAAACAGAGAGTGGAACGATAGTGACAGGAATTATGAACATCAAAAACGCTGCCCACATGCACTTTTCCAAACTATATGCAGAAGAAGATAACGTTGAAGGAGAAGACGAGGCCACACTCTTGGAGCACATCACAAAGAGCATCACGCCGGAGGAGAATCTCAGCATTCACAAACCTTTTACAGAACAGGAGGTTCTCAACTCAATTCACTCTTTCAAATCTGACAAAGCATCGGGTCCCGACGGATTTTTGATGCATTTCTACTAAGCATGTTGGATATATATCAAAACATATTTTATGAGAATGATAAAAAATTTCCACTCAAAGGCAAAAATCGGTGGTTGCACAAACACCACGTTCCTGTCCCTCATCCCAAAAGATACGAATCCCAGCTCCTTCAGCAGATTTAGACCGATTTCACTTTGCAATTCCTCCTAAAAAATCATCTCCAAGATGCTTGCGACTAGGTTGAAGCCTTTACTCAACAAAATCATTTCTGACAATCAAGGTGGCTTCCTGGAAGGGAGGCAAATTCTTGACAACGTCATACTTGTACAAGATGCAATCCACTCCAGCAGATCACGAAAGGAAAAAGGTATGTTAATCAAGCTTGACATGGCCAATGCATTTGACCGTGTCAAGCATTCCTTCCTATTTAAAATTCTGAACTGCTTTGGATTCGAAGACACTTTCATCAGTTGGATCTTAGCCTGCATAAGCAAACCCTGGATTTCCCCCTTAATTAATGGCCGCCCCACAGACTTCTTCTAAGCATCACGTGGCATTAGGCAAGGTTGTCCTCTATCCTCTTTCCTGTACATCATCATGGCAGACTCACTCAGTCGAAAGCTTAATCATGAAATGATTTATGGTTCCCTACCTGGCCTCCGCTTCACCCCTGACTCCCATCCCCTCAATCACACCCTTTTCGTCGATGACTCTCTATTATTGGGTGTGGCCTCCACCATCATAGCCCGAAAATTCAAGTGCAATCTAAACCTGTATTGCAATGCATCCGGTGGCAAGATCAACCTGCATAAAAGTGTTATCTACTGTTGGAATCTTAACAACAACGTGGCAGCCAAAATTAGCAGAATTCTCGGCATCAAAGTTCACAATCATTGGGACAAATTTAATTATCTGGGTTTTCCAATCACATTTTGCAATTCAAACATTGGAAATTGGGAAGACACGATCAACAAAATAAAAATAGAATTAGAAGATGGGGAGGGCAATGGCTCAACAAAGCTGGAAAACTAATCTTAGTAAATTCCGTACTCTCTACACTACCCATTTACCAATCTTCCATACTCCTAGCCCCAAAAGGAGCTTCTAATCAGATAAGCAATTTATTGAGAGATTTTCTTTGGTTCGGTGCGAAAAACAACGAAAACAAAATCCACCTTGTGAATTGGGAGACCATTAAGCAGCCAAAATCCTCGGGAGGCCTGCAAATTCGAGATCCACTCCACGTTAACTTGGCATTGGGCGGTAAGCTTCTCTAGAAAATATTACATAACAAACGCCATCAAGTCAGTCAAGTACTCAGAAAGAAATATTTATATGGGACCAATTTAAGATGTCTCGTTCAAAAGCCAACCTCCAAAGGCTCCAGCATCTGTACATTATGTAAAGTAGCTTGGGATTTTTTTCAGAAGGTCTCTACTGGGTACCCGGCAATGGCAGGAAAATTAACATGTTTACGGATAAGATCATGGACAGCGAAGCACTTCAGAACAACCATGAGTTACACAACATGGCAACATGGCTCAAGCAGCATGGAATTACCACTCTAAAAGAATTCAGCTCATGGGACTTCTATGGCAATTGGAAAAGTTGGAAAATCACAGCCATCCCTTTCCATCTTGAGTCTGCCACAAACATACTCATTGAAAATCTGAAAGGACCTGCTCCCCTACACCTTATGGCCAAAGACAAGCGAGAATGGGGTCCCACAGGTTCTTATACCTCTGTTCTCGGTTACAAAGCACTTTAATCCCATGATGATGCAAGAAAAGATTTATGGAAAATCGCATGGGATCCATTTGGACTCCCAAAAATCAACTTCTTCACGTGGACTTTAATCCATTCCAAAGTTCTCACTGGCGATAACCTCAGCAAGAGAGGATTTCATGGGCCTTTTTGGTTCCCTCTTTGTCATAGCAACCTCGAAACACTTAACCACCTCTTTATGGACTGTCATTTTACTAAGCTTGTATGGAAACTTATTCTCCTTGACCTCATTATCACCCAGCCTTCCTTCACCTCTGTCACCCAACTCTTCCAAGATTGGAGATCTATTTATCCTACTCCCATACCCATAAAGAATCTTTGGCATCAAATTTGGACTTCCATCCCCAAATTTACATGCTGGAAAATTTGGACCGCAAGAAACAATGCCATTTTCAATGAAAGGTACTACACCCCTTTGCAAATTGAAGGTCAAGCCAAAGGATTACTGATCGACTGTTTAAACAACTCCAACCACAAGACTGATTCAACTCTCAGCATGAAAGAAATGAATTGGATAGGGGTCACCCTCCCTAGTTCAAGTAAAGGCCTCCGACCTCAACACCAACCAGCATGGCAAATCAGACTCACTAGCTCTGACTTTCATGAATGGAGAACTAATCAGGCTACAGACAACCTATATTTCGATGGTGCCTCAAAGAACAATCCTGGCAAAGCTGGTGCAGGGGGAGTCCTGTGGACAAGTGATGGAACAATAAGATTGAAGTACAGTTGGGGCTTGGGTATCTGCTCAAACAATGTAGCAGAAGCCTTAGCCCTGTTGAAAGGCTGTTAGATCGCCAAAGAACATATGATCAACAAATTACAATTGTTCGACGATTCTTTGCTCATTATCAGAGCCCTAAATACAAACACTAACCTCAACAGTCTAGCTCTAATCGAATAATGCAGCATATAAGGCAAATTTTGAGCACATTCACCCAGTTCAAGGCTTTTCACATTTTAAGGAATTTAAATGACGAAGCTGACATCGAAGCAAATATTGGAGCCAGTCTCAATCATGGAATTCTGAATCTAACCAACAATGACAGTGAATTACATCAAATCCCTTGAACAGGGCACTCGGATATCCATCATTTAAGATTCCCTTATTATAAACATGCTCTCCAACCTTCAAAATCTAGAAGAAAGTCAAGCCTGCCTTAGCAACTGACACTTCAGAAAGTTAGAACGCACATGATCACTGTTCGGTTTAGTGAATGATTCTCACACAGAATTTGAAGGTTTACTGATATCACTTGTCAAGAAATTGGAAATTGCATGGGCATGGAAGACTGGATCAAAACGCACGCCAATCACAGGTTGGAAGAGCTTCACCATTCAATGCAAAACACACGCTAATCATTACATACAGATCTTTCTGATATCTGCAAGTTTTTAGAATCTTATCTATTGATTGTTTTTATTGAACTCTGCAAGTTTTCATAACATATGCCCATTATGCACTCTTTCTCTACACTGATTGAGAGCCAGTATGCCCACTCAAAGCTGGTCGAGTGCTCTAGAATTTTTTAGTTTTTGTTCTGCATTAATCTATAGTAGGCTTTTCCAATTACCGAAGCCAACTGGCTATCAAATTGTAAAAGTGTTGATGTTGGAATTAGCTTACTGTAACTTGCCGATTTGGTACACAACCACGGTTTTTTTTATATACAATATTCGTTTTAGTTTAAAATATATATATATTATCATTATTCTACATAGTTAGCCCTTCCTCAAATCTCCAATGATTTAGCCAAGACTTGGCATCTTTATGCCAACCTCGCTTAAGCGGCAAGTCGTTTTGACTAGAGTGTGAAGCAATCTTAGGAGGCCTCTTGTTTCCTATGTTATTTATCTTGTTCTTTTACATTAGGTACTTGGTCATAGCCATGCTCTCAATGGGGAAGAGACTCACTTCTATGAGGAAGAGAGGATAGGGTGCATTGCCTTTAATTTTGAGATTATATGTTATAAAACGCTTTTGGATTTGTTATATCCTTATCCATGATTCTTTGGACACGTTGTAACCCCAAACTTCACATCCATATAAAATAACAGAAGCAACGAGAGTCTCAAGGAGGAGTTTATTCTTATCCCAAAGCCAGAGATATGTTGATTTACAACAATTTTCAAGTCCACAATAAGATTTTCACTCTCCATTGGTATTTTTCTCAATGCTATAGTTCCAGTTAAGCTTGTGATGAAGATCGATTCTAAGATATTTGTATGAAGTCACTTCCTCCAAGCTATTGTTGTCATGCCTTCAATTAGCATAAATGATCTTTTGAGATTTGATTATTGTAAAAATCATTTCAAGTTTCCAAATATGTTTGGTAAGGTATATATATTCTTATAACCGTAAATTAAATTATTGGTATTTATTATGGTCAAATATTCTATGAAAAAATAATTAATATAATTTAGTTATGTGAAGGTCAAAATTAATCATAATTAATTCAAGTTGTAGAAGTGATGATTGAGATTTTGAGATTAATTTTGTTAATTTTAATTATATTGTTTTACTTCTTGTGAGTATTCTCTTGTAAGCATGACCTCTTGCCATGAATGGTCAATATAACATTTAAATTTATGACAAATTAATAGAATTAATGAATGTTATTAATGAAAATAGGTCATCAATGATTTTTTTTAGTATTATATATTAAACCTAATTAATTATGAAAATTTGATATTTCATGATGTTGGACATTGAAAGCTCCCATGCTTGAAAAAATACAAGGGCACTCTTTTTTTTTGTTACATGAACGGGTAGTAATTTTTATTAAAAGAGAGAGGAAAAATCCTCAACAAAGAGAGTTACAAAACATCATATAGGACCATACAGTCATTGAGTCCAACAAAGTACCAATTGAAAATTGAAATTATGT
This sequence comes from Larix kaempferi, assembly GCA_027924585.1. Classification (NCBI taxonomy): domain Eukaryota; kingdom Viridiplantae; phylum Streptophyta; class Pinopsida; order Pinales; family Pinaceae; genus Larix; species Larix kaempferi. The sequence continues at coordinate 13,249,996 of BSBM01000407.1, read as the reverse complement.
CATGCCCATACTTCATATCATGACAGCATCCATCTAATTCTATAGAGCAGTAGCTATACTGTCTTACAAATTGACTTAGCAAAATTATAAAAAAACAGCTATACTGTCTTACATATTGGTCTAGCAAAATTACAAAAATACATTGCATAATTCTTGCTTAAAAAAGGACCCATGGAACCTGAGATTCCTGCTTGAGAGGAGAGGGAGCAACTGAAGAAACTTCAGCCTCCTCTTTATCCTTTTGCTTATGATGAAAGATAACAATTTCTTGCTGCAGAGACTCTACTTGTTGTTCCAATTTGTCATCCATTAGGTCCAGTTGAAGATGGAATTGTCTACGCCCCTCCATTCTCTGGCAGTCCTCATCTTGCTGCCATTCTTCCCAGCGTCTATCCCAACTATTTCCATCCCGTTCGACCCATTCCACACGCCGACCAAGCCTGTGAAGTCCACGTTGTAGTTTCCTGATGCCGCATTCTACACAACAGAACACCCTTCCTTCTTCCTCGTCGTGACTCATGATCTCCTCCTCACCTTCAATGCAGCAATTGTTAATCCTTTGTCCTGCAGACCAAGTCCAATTCAGAGCGAAAACAAATAATATGGCAAAGAAGACGTCAGAGCTAGCCTTATAATCTGAATTCTTGCCTCTATCCAACACATAATTTCCATTTATTTCCATAATTACCCACGATCCCGTCGCATGCGAAGACCCAGATCTGCAAACCAGCTTCCACAGGGGATGACGCATTCCAGATTCAGAGCGTTCATGGGAGTTGCTAAGGAAAAAACTGCTTCTTCGCCCATCCACATTCCCGAGAGCCGACTCCATTAGCTCGTACCTGCACTTACTATTGATATGTATATCAATGATGGATCGACGAGGGAGAGAATTTAATACACTGCAGGCTCCCCACCCTTTTCTTGCTTCAAGCATGCGCACCATGCGCCATCATCATTCTCTTTGGTGTAGGCAGGAGTCATAACTTTTGTCTTGTCTTTCATTCCTCTAAGTGGAAGGAGAAGTGAGTTTAGACTTCCCCATCCAAGAACAATGGATTGGTTCCTAGGGGATCTCCTCATATTCAACCTCTTTACCTTTAGAGTGGTATTCTCCCTCAATTTTGGAGGCAGCCTCATTAGCCAAAAAGTCTGTTGAGGATTTTTGACTACGAAGAATATGAAAGCAGTCAACCGATCTTAGAGATGCTAGATTTTTCCATATTCTTGCATGAATTCGAGCTAAATTAATGTTATTAAGCGAAGACTGGCTCCTACATGCCCTAATTATAGTTCGAGAGTCTCCCAAAATGATAACTTTTGGAATTCTTCTATCGACTAGCACTTTGGTGCCCATCTATAAGGATAACATTTCTGCCCTATTATTTGTTTCCACTCCTACGCTCCATGTGAATTCTTCCACAATGCTTCCTCTAAGGAAAAAATAGAAGGGCACTCTCATGAATGAATCATAGGGTACAATACTTGCTAATGTCTTAACAAATGATGTAACAAGCTAAGTAGGCTTGGTTGTGGAGAAAAACCTCATGGTTAAGCACGCTTGAGCTAGAGTCGTATTGGGATGGATGACCTTCCTAGGAAATCCTAGTTATTAGGTGCAAGTCTTGGAAGTGACCATGGATTATATGTGATTCATTCCACTACTCCTATGTATTCACCCCTATGAGCATTACATGATGCAATGGATGCCAAGTAAAATATTCAAGCTCGTGATAAATTGGTCATTTATGAAAGACACTCATGGGTGATGGGTCGTAATGAATGATTTGAGTATTAAATATTATATTGGGGAGGATTTCCTTCTCTAGAACTCTTGGTTATAGAGTGCAGTCGTATAGGTGACAATTGGCATTATGTGATTTGTTTTGCTAATTCCAATCCACCTTTAAAGGGAATTCTTAGTTATTGGCTACAAGTCTCAAAGGTGGTGATTTACATTATGTGATTTGTTTCACTTTAAATCCCACCTCTCCGCCCATATTAGAATCTCCTAATTTCAATCCCACCTCCTCACATATGTAGGCATCACTTCACGCAATGAGTGCTAAGTACACTATTCAAATTTATGAGAAAATGGTCGTTACTGAAGGACACTCATGGATGAAGGGTAATCATGAATGATTTGAGTATAAAATACTCCATGTGATTAATTCCCCAAAAAGGATATTTCAACAACAATAGTTATTCATGTCTTTTAAGGTCTAAACTAAAATTAAATAGACCTTTAACAACCAAGTAAGTAGAGTTAGAGCTTGCGAATAGCTTCACAACATTGTATATAATTGACTAAACCAAAACCTTGTTATCAAATTCTTTACTAGCATGCTTGTAATTTTTCTTTGGGAGGATCGATAATCTAAGTGAGGTCAATGAATTTATTTGACAAGGTCTTGTGCTTAATATTGTTTACAACCTTATAACTATTGGAGATGATGATCATATTTAGAACTTAAGATTTAGATGAATAATAAATGTTCACTAATAAAGTGATGTAATAATGGGGCATTTAATGTAGTTAAGGGTGATAGGTGTAAGGGGGTCATCCTAGACCATGATGGAAATATAGTACTTCCTATGCTCGGGCTTTAAGCAAGACGACCAATAACCAAGCTAAAGCTCTAACATTGTGACAATTGCAAGATCTATCAATAGCCCAACAATTGGGACTTCGAAAGGTTACTATGGCAAGGGATATAATGTTGGCCACAAGACCTATGATTGCCAACTCCCAACCGTGTTATCCCATACTCAAAAGAATCATATCTCTAGACCAAAATCAATGGGATAACTTTGAAATGATAGAGTTTCTCCACATCCTCCGAGGGTTGAAATCTACAATGGATAAAATGGCAAACAAAGGTTGCATAACTCCCTTTGGAATGATTTGGAGAAGAGAAGGGTTGATGGAGTCATCCCATCTACCCTGAGTATCAAACCACCTTGTATTACATGAAACGACACTTCAAAATTGACATGTGTCCCTCCCAAACTTATATGCGAGATCAATTTAATAGAAATAGTTTTGTCTGTGCCTCTTATCCTCCATTTCGTTGCTCATTCAATATGAATTATGTTGAGATGGGACAGGGAAATGTGTGTGGGTTTATGGCCCATTTGAGGATCTTATCTCTTTGCTAATTTAGGTCTTTTTCGTCGAGGATGTTTCAAAGGCCTTTTTGCGCATGAGCTTCATTTGTTCTATTTGATGGCCTCTATTTAGCAACTCTTTAAAGGTCATTGGAATACGTCTAATTTTGGGTCATGGGACTCACCCTAGATTATGTTTGCAATTAGGTCATTAAAGGACTTTGGAATTCTCAAGGCAATTTTAGGACAACATCGATCAGGCCTTGTGTGGAGTTTAGTGGTTGGAGTCGCTTTTTGTAGTTGTGGTGTTTCTCTGATATGAATTCAATGTAGGCCCTTTGATTTTAGGTACTATGTGCCTTTTGTTGAGAAGGACCTTGACTGTGCTTCCCATGGCGTCCACGTAACCTTGTAAAGGATAAATTTTAGAAAGATTCCAAAGGGTACTAGGATGGAAAACTCACATGGCCATCCTAATCACTGTGCCCTATATGAGCACTCAAACATAAAGAGTTCAATTTGTAAGCATTAGCAGAATTGTGATGATAATTTAGAGGGTGTGGATATGGCAAATGAGGATATGGGAGAAATGGAGAGAGGAATGGGGACTTGACTATGCCATGGATTTGAAGGTTCTAAGAAGTTAATTGGTGATTATGAAAGCACAAATCGAGAATCATAAAGATAAGGTAATCTTGTTGGGGGTGGGGGAAGAATGAATAAGGACAAGATTGAGGAGGAAGCAACAAAAATCAAAGAATTGTAGGACAAAGTATTGCACCTAGAGACCCCACATTGGGTGTAGCTCTGGGCACACCCACGTGCCTGGATTATGATTTCCCCACGGGGCAATGCATAAGGACAACCACCGGGCGGGTGGTCTGTCCAGCTTATAATGACAATGGGTGGCATGCTTTCAGCAGGCATAATGTTTTGGTTTGGAAAGCTCAACTCGCTTGAGCGAAACAACAAATCTCTTTCCCACCTCTTGCCGAAAGAGCTGGCCACTGCTCTGGAATTCATGGCAATATCATCCCTCGTCAAATCCTATACGGGTCTGAGTCAGGCGATGGAATGGTTGATGATCACACTCTGAAAGCGAGAGGGTCTTCAATACCTTGGAATTCTACATATCCTCCATTCACTCTATTTCTAGTCTTCAATTCTGACTTGGCATCCTGTAGACCCTAGGTCGTGCAACTCTCATTTAGCTCCCCCCATCTCAGCTTCTGTTTCCATCATAGCTCGTTCCAAGCACATTGAGTGGTTGACCACCGTTGGTCCTCATCGCTCGCACATGCCTCACGTTATCCGTGACAAGGATAAAGATAAATCGTGCTTCGACCATATGGTTCCTCCTTCTAGTCAAGGTCGAATTCATAATATGGAGACTCATCTTTAGGAGTGTCGTCAAAATCCTGATCCTGACAAATTGGTGGCGAAATTGGGGAAACTGGTGGAAGACTCCAGCGCCACTCGAGCCAAAGAGACGTGTTACACAAAGACTCTAGGCTTATTCTAGCACACCAAAGCACTGTTGGGGCAATCGATCTTGGATTATGAGGAGGGGCGTTTTCAGGAAAATTCTCAGGGACTCAACCTGCATGCTCGCATGGATCGTTTGGAAAATTGGATATGTCGTTTTACACAAACCCTAGTGGAATTAGAAGCCAGGGCTAATGCCAAACTCAGTGCCCTAGCACGTGAGCTGACTGGTAAATCCTTTTGCTATGCCTCGACAAATTCTCAAGATGCTCATATGCCTTTTCGGCGAGTTCCTCCCAAGGCTCAGTGAAGCGACTCATCAGGTGCTAAGCATGATGGCCCAAGTGTCGAGCTCTCTGCTCCTCCACTCATTTTCATGTTAGATGATGAATAGTTTTATTAAGATAGTCAAATTTTGTTTCAGTTTTGTCCAAATGGTGGCTTCTCATTCCTTTTGGCTCTTTCCTTTCATTGTATAGTTAGCTAGTTTTTTTAATATAATTCAGACTTGTGAAAAAAAATATTGCAACTAGAGCTAGAACAAATGCCAAGTTTTGAAGAAGAACCATTGTCTCTTGAAGCCTTTGTTGGCTCACTTGGTCTAGAACAGATAACAACAATGGAGAAAGACGCAATGGAATAACACACTGAGAAAATTGTGAAACAAGGCCCTTCCTTTCTAGCTTTTGTTGCGAGTTGGGGGAAGAATGGGCATTATGTGTATGGTTAAAAATATTGTTTTGTTTATCTAAATGTTCTATAAGCTTATTTTTTTTTAGGTTGATTTGTAAGGCCTCAATCCAAGTAGTAAATAACATAATTATAATTTAAAGTTTAGGAGAAAAAAAACTCTTTTTTTTACATTTTAAAGTTCCTGGGAGTTTTTTTTGGTTGGACAAATTCACTTCAATTTTTGTACTTAACTGTTGGACAATAAGGATGCAACCCCCTTTATATTAATACAAATAGTAGCCATTTTTGTTATAAAAAAAATGGGGCATTTATTCTAGTAATTAATTTAGTTGTTAATACTTAGGTATTTGTGAGTACATAACATATTCCTCCTCTCTCCTATTATGTAATGAGAAATTTCATTATCTAAGGAATGGATCAATCCATTGTTTCTCATTCACGTGTATTATTGTCCATGTTTGTGTGTCTAAAATCTCACATGGTATCAAAGCCACACAGTGAGGAGAAATTGAGGAAGCACTTGAAGGATCCAAGGGATTGTTGTGATCAAAGAAGTCACTGGGGTACTGTAACTACACATAAGTGGATAAAAGATAAAGAGGGCAAGTCAATTATGTTTATGAATTAGATAATTTGTGAGACTATTTACAGAGGAAAGAGCAGGGTTGTAAGCTCAATCCCAAAGATCATGAAAGAGCTATCGAATAGGGATGTCTATGTCTATTTGTATAAGGACCACTAACTCTGGGTTTTGTCACAATGTGAGTTGTTGGGGAAAAAAACCCTGCAAATATATAGCTATTAATCGAATGGTTACACAAAGAAATAAATCCATCGAGTCAGAGCGAGTTGTAGCCATCACCATGAGAAGTGGAACTGCCACCAAATTTGAGAATTGAAGAGTCATCATAGTGAGAAATCGAGTCATCAATATGTAAAGCTCTATATTGAATATGAAATCCATGGTGCAATAAGTGTGTGTTGATTTGGTTTCATGCAAATTTGATTTGTAATATTTGTTTGTGATTCAATAATTGTAATTTAAATAACAAGAGCTGCATGCAGCTTAGTCCCTGCCCTATAGGATTTAATGTAGAAATAAATATTGGATAGTATGAATTGATGTTTATTAAAAAACAACAACAAAAAACAATGCAATGACTACCTTTCGGAAGGATTTATTAAAAAAAAAACAAAGCAATGGCTCCCTTCCTTAGAGGATTTAATGTATAAATAAATACTAAATATTATGAATTGCTAAGGACAGCTGGCTGAATATTGACAACTTTTCTGAGCTTAATCCGGTGGACAATTTATGTCAGAAATTACAGAAGTTTAAACAGAAAGTTATCGGTTGGATACATCTTAGAAAGAAATTGGATAAACAAAAACCTGTTATGGTTGAGGAGAAATTATAGGAACTTTACTTACTTCAATTGGATAGACCTCTGGTTGATGAGGACTTTGATTTGTTGAGGAAACTGGAGGAGGAGAAAACTGAGATTTTTCTTCGGGAAGAGAAGGAATGGCGTTTGAAAAGTCAAGCACTGTGGGTTGATTATGGGGATCAGAACACTAGGTTTTTTCACAAATTTGCTTCAACAAGAAGAAATAATAATACTATCTGGAAGCTGAATGATGAGGTAGGGAATGATATTTCGGGACAACAGGATCTGCAAAATTTGGCTTTGAAACATTTCCGAAAAATTTATTCTGTGGATTTAGGATGTGACCTTGAATCCCAGTTCAGGGTGATTAAACACTACCCTAGGTTTTTTGATAATGTGGATGCTGATGACCTTTGTCAGGATGTGACTTTGGAGGAGGTGGAGAGGACCCTCAAGCTCTTTGCTAAAGAAAAAAGTCATGGGCCTGATGGCTGGACTGTAGAACTATTTTTACACTTCTTTGATATAATGGGTAGTGATATTGTTAATATGGTGGAGTTTACTTGGGTGGAGGGATATATGTCAGGTGCTCTTAACTCCACTTTCATTACATTGATCCCCAAAGTGAATAATCCAAAGAATTTTGGTGACTTTAGGCCTATTGCATTGTGTGATTTGGCGTATAAGATAGTCTCTAAAATCATAGCAGGCAGACTCAAACCAATGCTATCCAAACATATTTCTAAAGAACAGTTTGGTTTTTTTACAGGACAGACAAATACATGATGCAGTTGGGATAACTCAGGAATTATTACATTCAATCAAATGCAAAAAGAAGAAAGCTATACTTCTAAAAATGGATTTAGGAAAGGCATATGACAAAGTCAATTGGGATTTCCTTCGTCTTGTTTTGATTCAAATTGGTGTTCCTGCTATGGCAATTAAATGGATCATGTCATGTGTTGACACTATGAATATTGCAGTTCTGGTGAATGGAGCGCCCACTTCTTTTTTTAGCTGTTCTAGAGGCATTCGCCAGGGATGCTCACTGTCCCCATTGTTGTTCTTGCTAGTGATAGAGGGTCTAAGTAGAATGATAAATCAGGCTAAAGCGGACGGTAAGATAAGTGGTATCGAGATTACTAAAGATTTATACATTACTCATGTTCTATTTGTTGATGATGTCTTAGTTGCTGGAGTGGATAATATGTTGGAATGGAGGCACTATTGTGATATTATCTCCCTATTTTGCAAAGCTTCAGGTATGTGTGTCAGTTTAAAGAAATCCTATTTCTTTGGGAACCTTATTGCAAATGATCACATATTGGGCTATCAATCCATTCTGCCATACAAGTTTTGTCCCATTGCTGATGGGTTTATCTATCTAGGGTTCCACCTTAAACCTAATGGATATTTGATTAAGGATTGGGATTGGCTACTTAAGAAATTTGAAAACAGGATTTCAAATTGGACTTATCGGCTATTATCAATTGGTGGCAAGCTTACATTAGTCAAGTCTGTTTTGATGGGAACGTCGGTTTATTGGTTTTCATTACTGCCTATCCCTTGTTCGGTTATCAATTCTTTGAGGAAACTTATGTTTAATTTTTTATGGACGGGTGGGTTGCATAAATCCAGCCTCGTGATGATAAGCCGGGAGAGAATTTCACTACCCTTTGATGCTGGTGGTTGGGCCATTAGAGATCTGTCAGTTTTCAGTGAGGCATTGCGTTTGAAAAGTTTATGGCGGGCCATATTTGGTACTACACTTTGGTCGAAGTTAATACACCATAAATATATTAAGATGGAAATCTCTCACTGGTTTAGGTCTCCGGACAAGAAAGTGAGGGGGGTTTCACCTATGTGGAATGGATTTATGAAAGTCTACAAGTGGTTGGTTTATCAGTTATGTTGGAAGGTGGGATCTGGGGCTGAAGTTTCTGTTGGTGTGGATCCTATTTTAGGATTAAACGACTCATTTGGATTATCTCCAACTCTCCGAGATAAACTCAATTCTATTGGGTATTATACACTTAATTATATTATTAATATAGGTAGGAAGGGATACTGGAACATGATGAATGATATTCAATTGCTACCTCATCAGGCCGCAGAGTGGCTGAATTATATTCAAGGTCTCAATGATGCCGGTATTCGACTGAATTCTGAAGCTGACAGGATTGTTTGGAAAGGGAATGAAGCAAATGGTGTTGTGACTGCTAGTTCGACCTATAGATGCATGATAAAACGTAGATGTATCTTTCCAAGACACTGGTGGTATGATAAGATTTGGAAATGGTACTTGCCACTCAAATTGAAATGCTTTTTCTAGTTTGTTCTTCAGGGTAGGCTGAAGACGTGAAAAAATTTCATTCCATTGGCATGGACAGGACCTAGTCAATGTATATTATGTAAATGTTTTGCAGAAACTATTGTACATCTATTTTTAGGTTGTGCTTTCACAGTGGAACTGTGGGGGAAGATATATTAGGCTTTTAATATCAAAGAAAGGTGGGATGGTATGAATATTGTCACTACTATGCAGCATTGGATGCAGAATTGTAAATCACATTTGACATTGCCTATTTTCATTTGCTGGGAAATCTAGGGGATGCGGAATAAAGCTACATTTGAAGATTCTACTCCATATATGAAGAAGACTTTTAATACTGCTATCAGCCATTATTTGCTATGGCAGAAAGAAGATAGACCTCCGGTGCATAGAGACATTGGGGAATTAAAACTTGAGGTTACTGATCCTATACTGTTATTTGATGGTTCTGCAAACTTGGGTGACTGTGGTGTTGGAGGTGTTATTTTTCTTAACCCTGATCACTATTACACTTTAAAGATGAAGTGTGGTAGAGGCTCGAACATGAAGGCTGAGCTTACTGCATAATGGACTGTTACTAGAGTGGCTAATATATTTGGTTTGACCAATGTGAAGATCTTTGGTGACTCTCGAGTTACCATCAAATGGGCGAGGGTTGAATATGAGCTTAATGTACTTAATTTATGTGGCCGGTGCGACAGAACTAAGGAGGAATTACATAAGCTGGGAGGGACTTCTTTAAAACACATATTTCGGGAACATAATTCTCAGGCTGATATGCTTTCCAAACTGGCTTTGGCTGGTGAAGATGGTCTACTACTTTGGGAGGAATATTTTGAGGACCAGATGATAGATTCTGGTGACTGTTATTTTCTAGACTGTTAAGATTTTGATAGCTGTTAGTTTTTGAGTTGATCGGGCTAAGTTATGCCAAGGACATCTTTATGTCTATTTTTGGCTAATATTGTATAAATCTTGTGTGACTGATAAACTCTCTTCGGAGAGGTGACATTAAGGAAAATTTTAGGGGCGAATTATAGCCCATGGGCGAAATTATAGGGGTCACCAAGAAACCATGGGCGAATTTTTAATATTAAACGGGTTTTTTGAAATTTAAGAAATTAGCCCACATTTTATGAAACCCCACATGGTGAAAAATCGGATAGCCCACCCAGCGAGAGAGGGAAAACGCGATTTAGCCCAGTGAAAGATGGAGGAAATGGTCTGTTCGCCCCTGTCATTCCCGTAATGGAGTCCAAAGGTAGTGGGTTCGCCAGTAAATTTTCATTAATGGAGGCGTGAGCAGTTCATTCGCCCATGGTTTTCATTCATAGAGGGGATTGTTAGTTTTTTTCGCCTCGATTTATGGAGCATAGGGCATTTTCACTGGTTATTACGCCCTGGATTCGAGGTTTTCATGGACCATAGGGCATTTTCATTGGTTATTTCGCCTTGGATTCGAGGTTTTCGGTTGAATTCGATGCTGTTTTTGAGTCTTGACCTCCCCATTTCGCGGTTAATGAGAAAATTAGGGTTTTAGCTCCCAAATTGGTTAGTAAGATGGGAAAACGTGCAACGTGAACGGTCTAGAATCCTGAATCAGTGAAATGGGGACGTTTTTTCCCCTATATAACGCTGCAAGGGTGAACAATTTATCCCATACAAACCCATGGCATGATTTGTATCTTTGCATGAAGCTTGAGTGTAGTTACAATTTTACAGTGGTTGTCGCTAAGTGGAAAGCAATTCATGCCTCACGGTGGCTGAGTGGAAAGGGTTACAATTTTACAGTGGTTGTCCCTTAGTGGAAAGTAATTCACAATTTCACGGTGGCTGAGTGGAAACTGGAAAATATATTCGTTTTTTCAAGGACAAGTCCAGGGTTCTCGTTGGTGGACAGCAAAATAGGACTTCTGTAAGTCATTCATTAGTTTTCTTTCACATGTTCATATTTATGAAAATGTATTGTTTCATTACCAACTCCTATTGCCCTTCCTCTTCGTACTCTGATAACAATCACGTGGTTCAGTTCAAGTTTTCTTTCACATGTTCATATTTATGAAAATGTTTTTTCTTTACCAACTCATATGTAAGGTCAGAACTGCCCCAAAAGGCTTCATGGAGCAATAATTAGGATTAGGAGAAAAAATTCATGTGCCAACCCGAAAAGATATCCTGTAATTACATAGCTGTGATGTCTCGTAGGCCTCTTGTGATGAGAATCCCTATGTGGAAGTCATGAAAGGGTTCTTATCTTTATATATGATGATTACGAATGTGACTGTGTCCCATCAGGGTTTACATAATCCCATTGTTAGATGCTTGAATTTTAATTTGCAAGAATGCAAAAACTATTTTGTGCTTGATCTGCAATGGGACAATGTGATGCTATATTCTGAAGCTTTTGTAAATTATAGTTTTTAGTACCATTTGGATTACATTTGTAAGAACCCTAGATCCTCAAGGGGTATGAGGGGAAAATCTTTAATAGCCATTCTTTATTTGTTTTAGTTTTTTTTCTTTAATTGTTTGTTCTAGTTTGAGTTCCTACCTTCTCTGGTAAGGTCAGTGTGATCTTGGTATTTTGCATGCAACTTCATGCTACTAGTAAATTTAAGAATATGCCTATGAATTGGTGGAAGATTTGGATAAAATTGGTAGTGGGAATTTTGTGTTTGTTTTGCTTGCCCATATCAGTGGAGCTCTAACTATTAGTTACAGATCTTTTTTGCTCCTACTTTGTGTCTTAAAATTTTTGGTTTCTTTTCGTTTGGAAAGTGGATGCTTAGTTGTATGTTTGAATCATAATTTTTTGTTATTTTAGTACATGCTATGCATGTCCATATGTTATCCCAATGTATATTCCCATAATCACTAATGTTGTTCCATAAAGTTCCCCCCATTAATGCAAGTGTTTGTTCATTGTTTCTCTTGTCATCGTATTTTCTATCCATGCTTTCCAATTATCCATAAGAAGTGGCATCATCCTCATTGTCATCTACTGATGTGGCATCACGTTGGGTCATAGTAGAGCGAACTCATTTATTGACTAGATTAACCAAATCCTCCAAGTTCTTTCTAGGAACACTAGAATTCAACTTACAACTAGTAGAGTTATTGCTAGAACTGGTGCTTGACCAAGGTTTTCTATTGTTTGCTTAGAATGATGCTTGTTAGGCTCACCATATGCACCCAACACGGAAACTAGGAAACCCAAGATGAACTTCAAACCTTCAAGGTGGTTTTCATCAGCAAATGACTTGGGTAGGGGATGAATATGTAATGTTCTGCAACCAAGCCTTGCCAGGTTTTAGTTTTAAGTTCTTTCCTTCCTTGGTGTAGTAAGAAGGTTGCTCCACTGTGACCTTGCAATAATGTAAAATAATGCATAGCATTAATGTTATCTTAGGACAGGTTGATGGTGAAAACTTGGCATAAACTACTAAATGATCCACTATTATTATTTGGTAAAATGTCCACTCATTTGTTTGGTTAAAGATTCAATAACAGATTCCATAGCTCCAATTTAAATTATTCACCTTATTGAGTCTTTCATGATCACGACTTGAATCCATTTAGGCCATTATTGGCAGTTAGTTCAAGTAGAATTGAGCAAGATCCTATGAATTATTTCCCTTAGGTAGATTTATTCTTAGAGTTTTTCTTGTTTCAACCAACATTTATTTTTCTTATCACCAGCACGTACTATTGCAACTTAATTTGCTTGCAGCCAATACTACCTATTGTTCCCACTAGTGAAAACGAAAAAGGCATTTTCCCTTGTGCCTAATTTAAAAAATTGATATCAGAAATTGGTAACACTAAATTGAGATAAATTCTATGACAATTATAGTACATAAATAAGAAATGAGAACAGGTGAAAATGTCAATGTTTTGTGACAAATTTGTTATATTGTGCCATGTTAGTAGGCTGAAAGCAACCAAAACTTTCTCATGCATTATGTCAAGCACTCTATATGCAGATAAATTGTTACCAAACACACAGAGCATATGAAATTTATTGTCAACCCGAGAAAGTCTTTTTATTTCAAAGGATAAGTGCACAATATATGCTTAAACACCAAACCATTAGAAGTGAATACTTTTATCTTCTATCATCCATGTTCATCCCAAGAATCTATGCAATCCCAATTGCCTTCTAACTGCTATACTACAATTCTTCTCTATTATGCATCAATAAGAAATGGTATCAGATCTAATCAACAATTGCAGAAAAGAAATCTCATTCGTATTCTAGAACAATCACTTGTCTGATCTAATCAATCTGGGAATCATAAAGCATAAACTGAACATTAATCTATAATTTCAATTGTAAAAGATTGAAGCAACTGTTCTAAGAAATTGAATTGCAGAATGGAAGTCAATCAACACATAACAAGAAAGCTAAATTGTAAGAGCTCCTGGGATCACGACTCAGCTGTAAGATGAACACGGTAGTGTGAACAGAAATTGAAATGCATAAAGCAAACCTTACTCAGTCGACTGTTATTCTACACCATTCACCAATCTCACAGAAATATAACCTTTTACTGAAAAGTCCACACAATAAATATTGCTGCTGCGTACAAAGGAAAGAACAAAGCATCACACAACAAGAAAGATAAAATCCTATTTTAACTCAGCAATCTCTGTGGAAGACGGGCCCAGTCTTCACACAGAGACGCTGGTTGAACAACACACTCTTTAGCTCAGAAGTAACCCCTTATATTAACAGAAGAATGAGTACACAGTTTTGCTCGGCTGCTAATACAAATGAATTAATTGTTTGCTGTTCAACCCCTGAGTCGAGGCAACTTCCCCTATTTATACATACAAATCGTAACATCTAATCCCATAATTGGGCAGCCATGAAGATCTCTGATCTTCAGGCGCCCTAAATAATCTAGCTGTTACAATGCGTGGCAGAACAGAAACATCCAAATATGAGAGAGTTATTAATTGACCCAAGAGTGGCGGTCCTTCCAGCTCACAGCTAGACTCGAGCTGCAACATACTTAAGATAGCGAATTCTGTTACAGCTGCCCTGTCACGGCTGTGCTTTGATTGATGATTCGAGCCCCAAGGAACCTTCTACAAAGAACGAACATCCCTTTCTTTATGACTTGTTCAGCCCCGATCTTCCTGCAATTCATTTGTCTCAACTACCTTCATAAATCGCAACATGTTAGCACAATTTGAGAGATGCACAGCTTTAATTATCACAATCATAAGCATTAATAAAATAAAACAATGATCAGCCATACCTTGGTAAATTGGGGAATAAGGTAAGGACAATAGGTTTGATTGCCATGATAAATGGTGTAGGACAGGGGCAGGGAAGATGAATAATGATGACTAAAAAGGGCCAATTCTGGGCTCAACACATTAGAATCAGGAGACACAAATAACTTCAACCATCAATGTAAGGTCAGAACTACCCCAAAAGGCTTCATGGAGCAATAATTAGGATTAGGAGAAAAAATTCATGTGCCAACCCGAAAAGATATCCTGTAATTACATAGTTGTGATGTCTCGTAGGCATCTTGTGATGAGAATCCCTACGTGGAAGTCATGAAAGGGTTCTTATCTTTATATATGATGATTACGAATGTGACTGTGTCCCATCAGGGTTTACATAATCCCATTGTTAGATGCAGTCTATAGCATGCAATAGAGGCAAGGTTGCTTGATCCTATGGAGAGATGCAACTCGTTATTTGTGAAGGAAAAATGAAGGGTTGATAACTTGATACAGATTGCAACACAAGGTAGGGTCAAGGTATGTAATGTTGTTCCAACTTTAGAAGGATGAACTATGTTTCATCCTTCAGTGTAATTCCATGAAGGGCTTGTATGTCAAGTCAAAGGAGCAGAAACCAAAAACCAAAAGGAAAGTGCAACAACTGATTGATGAATTGGCAGATGTCTTCTGAATCTCTGATATCTACCTCATAGACTGTCACTCAAGATGGGACATGGACACATCATTGAGCTAGAACTGTATCCAAATTGGTCATTGTTTCTCCCTGTATATATCCAAAATTATTTAACGACAAGATAGAAAGAATACTGCAAGAATGATTGAATATGGGTCATATAGTGCCTAGGAAAAGCCCCTTTGCATCTTTGTTAGTGTCAATAAGGAAGTAGGATGGCTCCTTCCATATATACTAATACATTGATTACATGGAATTAAACAAGAACTATTAAAAATAGTTTCCCTATCCCACATATATATGAATTACTGGTAGAGTTACACAGGGCAACAATATTTACAGAAGTTGATTTGAGATCCGGATGTGGCTTCATGTGAAACATGTCGAAGGGATAACACATATTGTAAAGTCCAAAATTGTTGCAATCTTTTCCCATTTCTCATGAATAGTTGTAATCCATTGCTCTGGGTGGGAGGAAAAAAAACTATTTTTTTGGTAATTGATTGATTGGCTAAGCATGATCATTTTATTTCAATGGGTATTGCTATCAAAGCCTCAAAGGTTGTTGAATTGTTTATGCAACATATCAATAGGATGCATGAGCTTCCAAGGAATATTGTTAGTGATCGTGACTTGAAATTCATAAGAAACTTTCTTAAATTGTTGTGTAAACTTGTTGGTACCTCCTTGATGCCAAGTACCAGTGACCATACTCAAACAGATGGACAGACAGATATTGATGAACAAATATCTAGAGGGTTACCTGAGAAACTACCTTGTATGGCACCAAACTTCCTATCCAAAATGGTTGCACTTGGCAGTGAATTGGTAGAATGCAACATACAACACATCCATTGGAATGTCACCATTTAAGGCCCTTTATAGTTATGCCACTCTTTTGCTGATCGATTTAACCATTGAATACACTCAATTGCCAATTTTTAGAGATTTCTTGGAGAACAAAAGCCATCAAATATTGAGGGCTGAAGCAACTAAAGGAGAACATCAAATTGTCCCAAGATTAGATGAAGTCCCATTAAAATGAATAGAACAGTGAGCTGGAATTTGAATTACGGATTTTGTCTTCTTGGGACTATAATATTATAAGCAGATATATTTCAAAGGTAAAGAAGGGGTGGAGAAACTTGGGCCTGGATACTATGGGCCTTATAAGCCTCTAGCAAGTGTGCAATTGGTTGCATATGTTCTCTAACTGCCAATAGGGTCACAGCTACATACTACATTTCATGTCTCATACATAGGGAAAACATTTCAAATATCTTGCCTTCCCTAGATAATGAAATACAAGTTATGTTGATTTTGAAGATCATTTTGGCAACCTGAGAGAAGACGTTGAGGACTAAGGTATTGCTAGGACACCTCATTCAGAGGAAGGATTTGCCACTGGAAGATGCTATGGAGGAAGGCCTTGAAAATTTGAAATATAGCAACATTCAACACTAAAATTGTTTGGTGCAAAACAATTTCAAGGGGGGGATGTTACGATGTCTAAGGAAACCCATTTCAGTGTTAATCATTGGTATTTTGCATGAGTCATTAGAAATGTTTTATTCATGTATAATTCTCTGTTAGTCCACCACCTTCAGGTTAAGATAAAATTTATGATGGTTGTACTTTTCTGTTAGTTAATGGAGTTTTATGTAAATTGTAGTTGTCCCACATGGAAAAGCCAAACGCCAAAGTGGGATCATTAGCTATGAAAAGACTCTTAGGCAGTAGGGTAGGGGTGTTTTGGAGAATGTGCTATTCCAGGCAGTCTATAAGAGACTATTATTGGCCATGTGTAGTGCCCATACTGCGCTTGGATTTGGGCTTGAGTTGGAAACCATACTTATCAGGAAAGTTTTAGTATTTGTGCTGTAGTTTTCAAATATTGAGATGTTGTTACTACTGCTGGACTTTTCTTCTGCCATTAGAACTCTAGAATTTTCTATCAAATGTTTTACTGAACATTGCTGGAATTATACCTGAAATAATGGAGCATACTGCTGTTAGTGCTAAATTTACTGCCTTTACTGTGACTTCTCATGTTGTTTACTACTGTTAGTTCCCTATTAGTATTATATTTAATATTAGTTTCTAAGTTCCAACTTCTGTTGTGAGTTTCTTTCAATTTAGATTTCCAGTTAGGCTCAAAATAAGCTAGGACATTGAAAGGAAATCATAATAATTCATGGAATGGAGAAGCATGGTTAACTATAAGTTCCATACCTGAACAAGTGAAAACATGCTTTATGAGATACTCTCTAGGAGTTGCTTTTGAACTCCCATAGTGTCTTCACACTGGATGTATCTTTAAGTCCCATTTACCTACTTTTTGTGGTCATTTCTTGAACATGAATATGATTATCTTATCTTATTTGATTTTACAGTCAACCCGGGATTATCTAAATTTATTAAATAATATTGGTTGGCACTATCTTTTCACTCCACTTTCTCAATGGATTGGCACTATCTTTGGTCCACACTCCACCCATCACTTTATAAGAATTCCATACTATAAATTTAAAATCTGTTTTGCTAAAGTTAACTTCTTTGTTTCACCTTGAGCTCCCATTGTATAACTTTAGCAATCTTATTCTTAGGGATATCCCCTGTGCTAGAGGAGAACCGGCCTAAAGTGAGAAGAAGGCTGCTGTAGTTAAAATGGGAAGCCATCTTGAGTTTCTCTAAGGTTGCAAATAGCATTTTAGAAAATTAGCATGTTCCATACCCTTATTGGGGATTAGTTCCCTATTATTGGAAATATTACCTAGTTCCCTAGTTGCCAAACTAATCATAATCTACAAGATGAAATCATTGACCTTATTAACAATTTCATTGACAAGATTCTAGATAGGTTCTCAGAGCCTTTTTTCAGCAACACATTGGCATTGATCCTTCCAAGTTCCAACTCCAAATTGAGCAGAAATCTAGGTACCAACCACATATACTACCTGAATAATTCCAATTCACATACTTTGAACAAAATTCCAATCAGTCCACATGCTCTCAAAAATAACAGAGCCTTGGACTTACAATTGAGTTTCTTGTTTGATGAAATTTATCTGATATTGTTCAAATGTGTTGATTTTGTAGAGAGATGACCAGCCATCACTGTCAAGTATATCATCCTTCTATGGGGAATGATTGGGACCTGTAGCCTCTACCTATTGTTTCCAAACTAGCTCCAAGATTGTTTCCTAGGTTCTCCCTGTTTCTTCCTTCTGCTTTCCAAGTTCTCCCTTGTTTCTTCCTTTTTCTTTCCAAGTTCTGTTGTTATTTTAGTGTCTAGAAGATCCGTCTTAAAATGCATCAAATGTGGCATCATTTTAGATTTGGGGATCATAATTAGCATCTTGAATTTTGGTTTCTATTTTTTTATTGATCTGCATATATCATGAGCATAATAATTACCTAAACATTCCCCATCCATCTCTTCTTTGCTGCCATTGCAAATGTCCAGATGATCTGAATAGTTATTGTGGCTAGGAAGTACATGTGTCAAGTTAAATCAAGAAAGCATCATATATAGATGTACCTGGCAACATATAAAGTTGACCCTGCACCCTTTGAGCATGCAAAATTCATTGCACAATACCTTGAAGCAAGAGATTCTTCTGTTTCACTGTTCTAACATGCAATTGAAATATACACGACATCTGTTTCTCTTCCTCACCATACTTCTAACAGAGGTTCAAACATGTCAACAAGAATATAATGTAAAGGATAGTAATAAATATATGGAGCAAACTCCAATTGAAAGACCATGCCATCTCTGCACCCTTCATTCCATGGTCTATCAATGTCAATAAAATCACAAATTTTATCAGTGGGTACTAGAACTCATATCTAAATGGTAGACGCATATCCAAGGAATAGGAAACATAATCACAATACTTGTCAGTGGGTTTTGGTAATGAGATCTAGCTGGAAGTGAGCTTCTTGGGAACAATAGCTAAGATACACCTATTTTAATAGAGCATATTTCCCTTGACATACTACTGGCACCTTAAAAGGGTTGCTAGAATTCTTTTAACTCAGAAATTTTCTATAAAAAACAGTAGTTCTCATGTAGCTAAATTTTGTATTTAAAAGCATTCTTAGATTAAGCAAACTAAATGCAGTTGTAAGTAGAATAGCTAAAAATGATGTTTGATCACTTCTACTCAATGGGAAGGCTTGAAGAGAATTTTGTTCCATCCATAATAGAAATGTAAATGCATATATAGAACAACCATGAAAATATTTGGTGTTTATGTACATTATTTCAGCACAATTAGTAACCATAGAAAGCAAGAACAAGGATTTTCATGGGGAATCTCACCAAATTTGGACGAGGCGTGGCATATTCATTGTACTTCTGATGTATGTCCAGAAAGGAATGTTTTTCCATACATAAAGTAAACCAGAGATTAGGTAAAAGTTAGAAAGCAGAGAATATCCTTTACTTGCATTAAATTAGGAATTTTGATTCTTATCCTCGGTTCTGCTTTAGTCTCCTGTATGAAATTAGGCACTTGGCAGATACCCTTTCCTTTCATAAATTTATATTTGCAGGCTTTCAATCTGAATTTTTCAAACTTGTTTTCAGTATAAAGAACCCTTGGGATCTTGTCACCAAGAAGTGCAGACTTCCAAGTGATGGAAGTGGGTAAGATGCTAACAACAAAGATTTGAGGACCATTCCCAAGGCTTGTTAAAAGGACAAAACCAGAACACATGTTTTACCATTCCATCTTTATGAAAAAAATGGCATTAATTCGCAAGTATTGAACACATGTAGCAAGTATTGAAGTGACTTGGTTTTATGCATTAATTCGCTGCTGTTATATTGGCTTGCAAGTTTGTTTTCATGCTTGAATTTGATTATTTAGATGTTCTTATTCTTTTGTGTGATATTTTTACCCTTGAATGAGAATGTTTAGCAATGGTTATGTTGATCACATTTTTCAATTTCTCTCATCATAAGACCGTGATGGATTTATGTCTAATTTTGAAGTTAATCTTGGATGGGTTTAGGTTCCTAGGTTCAAATTTTCTAGCATCTAGAATTCATGTCATCATGGATAACTTACAAATTGTACTAATTTTATATCATTTTTCTCATGCAGGTTTCACTTTGGGTTTCTAAATTGATTTGATATCTTAATAATTGTGGAATATTCAATGAAATGTCAAACAAGGATTGTGGAAAGAAAGCATCAAAACAGAGGGATGTATTATCATACTTTCAGAAGCCTCAATCCAAGAATCTAGATTCTCTTCATGATTCAAACTCTTTTGAGCAACCCATCAGCGAGACAAATGTCAACTCTTCTGAGAATCCAGCTAATAGCCATATAATATATGATAGGATGGGTTCCTCTAGTGAACAAATTGGGATAAATGCAATTCAACCAGAAATTGGCAATGACAATGTTGAAGGTTCCTCTAGTGCACAAATTGGGATAAATGCAATTCAACCAAAAATTGGCAATGACAATGTTGAAGGTTTTACCTTGGAAGGCAACAAAAATGATTCATTATCACGAAAAAGGAAAAAAGGCCAATGGGACATAGGGAGAAAATTCCAATCGGAATGGGCCTCAAAATTTCCATTTATTAAACCAATACCTCCAATAAATGAGAAAGAGGCTTCACGAGAAGTTAAATGAATTGTATGTAGTTGGAAGCTTGGAAAGGTAGTAAAAATGCAAATGAAGATAGATACAATAGAGAAGCATGTAGGAAAGTTGTATGTTAAGAAAATTGAAAATGGCGAGGAGAAGTCTATTACCAAATGGAAACCTTCTGATGAATGTCGACATGTCAAATATCAAGAAGAATATAATAAATACTTAATAAGCAAGAGTAAACTCGATGCAAGTGGAGGGACCATCACATCTCTATTTGGAAAGACAATGGAGAGAAATTTGTTATCCAAGACGACACAATTAAGCACTGTATTTCACATCTTATCTAGAGGTCGTCCTATGACAGATTATCCAGATTACAAGAACTATGTATCTTTTCTTGAAGTATCAAATTTTCCATCTTCTCATTGGTCTATAACGAGTGGTTGGGAATGGGCAAAATATCTAGCTCAAGTAGAAAAAGATGATTTGAAAGAGAAGATTGCAAATGCTAGGTTTTTTTCACTATCTTTGGATGAAGTTACAGCTGTTGATAATACTTCATGGATCTGCATGAGTATTTATATGGTTAATGATCATATTAGGCATTCATATTTACTTGGGATTCATAAAATGAAGAAGAGTTCTACAGCTGGAAATATTTATGAACTGTTATTAAGACTTTGAAGGAAATTGGTGGTATGGATGATTTAATGATTGCAAAAAGGTTGGTATGTGTCGGAGCTGATGGAGCATCAATCATGCAAGGACAAAGGAATGGTCTTTGTGTCAAACTACAAGTATCAGCTTCACCATTTATGATTAGTATTCATTGTATGGCTCATAGGATGAATCTTGCATTTAAAATAGTAATTAAGTTTCCACTGGTTTCAAAAATTGAAGAACTTGTACGTGAGACTCATGCATACTTTTATCGTAGTCCCAAGCGATTTACAGAGTTTCAACAATTTGCTGATGGTGTTACAGATGGAAAAAAGCTATTAAAAGATGTCGATACAAGATGGATCTCATTGAATGGACCAGCCCAAAGGCTATTTAGTGAATACCGATCATTGGTAGGGGTGATGTATGAACATCGCTTTAGTGTAGACAAAGCTCAAGAGCTTCTCTTTCGACTAACTAATATAGAGACATTATTAACATTGGCTGGAATTCTTCCTTTGCTTCATGAAATGAATGTCCTTGTGAAAATGGCTCAGAGTCGCACAATGTATATTGCAGAGTACACAAATGCAAGAAAATTGGCATGCCTTGCATTGGATAATTTGTATACGATGCCAGATTCTTTTACGGGTCAAACATTTAACGGTTGGACTACTATCATTGATATAGAAAAGAGTGAAAATTATTTGAAGTTTGATGAAAAAGGGAGACTATGTATGCAAGTGCGTGGGTATATGGTTCCCTTTTATTATGTTACTAAGAGGGGACAAACCACCGAAGAGTGCCATGTGTCAAGAGACCAATTCAATGATATTGTGATTTCAGTGAGACGCAACTTGATACAAATTGCACAATCACTATCATTAGAGATAAGGGAACGATTTCCTCGAGATGAATTATTGGAAGCTATGTCTGTGGTATACCCTCATTATTGGAACTTTGAAAAAAAAATAGATCCTTTAAAAGTCGACTTTCTAGCAAAATTGAATGCTTTAGTGCACCACTTTGGCAGGAATGCTAAGGTAGAAGGAGAAGAGATTGGAGGTATATTAGATTCATCAAAATTATATCAACAAGCCACTTGCTTTGCTCAAACAATGCCAGGTCAATATCATGCTTTTCCAAAACCTATAGAATATGGTAAAGTAATCAAATTATGGACTATTTTAGGTGAAAGTCAATACCTACAAGAAAACATGTCAGAGTATTTCAAATTAGTCGATTTATGTCAAACCATGATTTTGGGATCAGTGGAGGATGAAAGAATGTTTAGTGCACTGTCATTCTTGAAGTCAAAGTTGAGGAACAAGCTTGATAAGAATATGGATACTTGTTTAAGATTATATGTAACAAAGTATGACATTACCAATTTCCCATTCAATAGAGCACTGGCACTCTGGCGATCAGATTGTGAGAGAAGAGGAGAATACAATATAACAAATGTCTCCAATGAACTTGATATGGAACATAATGTTTTGGAGGCTCATGATGATATTTCATCTACAGAAGATCATGTTCAAAATGTAGAAAATGAAGAGCGACATGAGAATTGGGAATTTGATATGCCACAAGATATAATCTAAACCAATATACATTGGCAATGTATAAATAATGAATGGAATTTAATAGATCATGTGATTTTTTTTAGTTTGACTTCGATGTTCCTCTATTCTTGGAGCAGGTTGGAAAAGGAAAATTCTTGATGGGAGAAAGATTACCATACATAAATTTGAAGTTGCATTTCAGGTAAAAATAGGTTCTATAGTCTTTACTTTGTATTAAATATAGTAATATTAGAGCTACATTTCCTTGATGCAAGCTATTTTAAGTTTGATGTTTTGATAGTTAACTAATGCATTGTTTTTTTTTCTTATTTGTGACAGGAAATGAAGTTGGGACCTATCTATCCATAGATAACGACCTAGTATTAAAGGTTAAGTAATTAATTTAACAATACTTCCGCTTAGCAAGAATGGGCTCATTCAAAAGTTAAAACTCAAGTACATGGAATTGCTTGTATTTCTAGCTTTGATATCTTGGCAAATATGAATGGTTTGCTTGTTTCTTACATTTGGAGCATTTTTTCAAGTTTGGAAGTTTGCATTTATTTTGGTTAAATATATTTTTATTCCCTTGATAATTGATTGCGGTTTGAGCCCTTTGTACTAGTTTGATTTGTTTCATAAATTATTTGTTTTTTTCTTACATTTGGAGCATTTTTCAAGTTTGGAAGTTTGCATTTATTTTGCTTATATTTTTTTATTCCCTTGATACTTGACTATGAGATCTGAATTGCTAAGCGAAGAGAAAAATGGTCTATGCATTGGCTTACTAGGTTCCTATGCATCCATCGT
Organism: Larix kaempferi; assembly: GCA_027924585.1. Lineage (NCBI taxonomy): Eukaryota > Viridiplantae > Streptophyta > Pinopsida > Pinales > Pinaceae > Larix > Larix kaempferi. Next base: position 13,226,402 of record BSBM01000407.1, on the reverse strand, counting down.
AGGAGACCTATTGGCACGAAACCGACATTTCTCTAATGTAATTGGCATAATTTTCATATGTCCACATACTATCAATATAGTATTCACTTGAATCTCAACAGTGACAGTAAATTTTGAAAGCTAGTATATGAAAATAGATGCCCAACAATTGAAATTAGTCAATTTCCTGTAGATATTGGTTGTATAGAAGTGATATTTGTCCAATTAAGCAACAATTTGACAGATCAGGCATAGATTTGTATTTTTTCTGATGTCTTTTCCATAAATATCAGTCTTTGCATAAATTTGGCAGATTCATGGCAAATACAGTGGTTTGGCAGTAAATTAGAAGGTTTTTCAACAAATGTTTTAGTAGACATCTCCCTATTTCAAATTTCAGTAGTTTGAGCATGTATTCTCTATTTTTCTTCCAGTATTTGCAACTTTGCATAGGAAAGATCATATTTGTAGCTCTACATCTATATTTCAGCAGTAGATATAATGATAGACTATACCATGAATTGTACCAACAATTTCCTGGGAAATACCCCCAACTAATATTGAAAGGTGTTTCTTTGTTTATGCCCTACACATGACGCTAGACCGTTGCATCCTTGGTACAATGCAGTATGGCATATTGTAAAAATAAAATATTAAATGAAAAGGCATAATGTAGAAAGAAAATATTGAATGAAAAGGGTGGGATTTTCTTCACTTTCTCCCGTAACAAAGAGAATATATGGGAAACAATGATTATATGGTTATAATGTTATTGCTGCTGCACATTCTAAACATGATGCACTAGATGCTATTCTGGTTTTTGTAGCAGCACTTTTAGAGCTTGTTGTTGAAGTATATATTGTTGTGGCTATTGTTGTTGCAAGTTCTGTGCTTCCCATCCAGGAATATGTTGTAGATTTGTTAATGGTAGGGATGTGTGATGTCCTTCCCTCCTAGTTCGGCTCATCAAAGGACTGGCCACCCTTTGATGAGGTACCTGACTTCAGGAAGAAGTTAAGGACCGAAGGATCACATCATCGAGATGATACCTTTAGTACTGTGATGACAAAACTTTCAGTATATGTATGGAACATGTGAGGACACATACCGAGAGAGAGAGACCTTGTCACCCTATCTTGTTTGTCCTTGTGGTTATCCTGCTTATGGTACTTGAACTTATCGGGTTGGTTGTTTGTCGAGTCACCTTTGTTGTTTTGGTCTCATGATTGACCTTCTAAATGGTCATGAAATCGGGGGGCGAATTAGTTTGGGTTCTGTTTTTTCGGCCTCCTTCTAGGGCATCGTTTGGCAGCTGGTTGATGGAACATTTTTCTGTTTTTGATGTCAAGGTTTGAGCCCTGTAGGGCTATTTTTTTGCTGCCGTTATAAGTCCTCTAGGGATGCGTCTTTCTCCTCTGAGAGGTCCTCCTAATTCTGCTGCTATTTGATTATTTGTTTAGCCCTTCTAGGGCTGTCGTTCTCCATTCTTTTTGCTTCTCCTGTTAGCTGCCGCCACTTTGGTGTTGGGTCTATTCAGGTTTTCATTGAACTTTTTGGTTAGGGCCTATTGAGGCTACCGTTAACCTATGGATTTCTGGCTACTGTTATCAAAGACTATTAGAGTCTGTTGAGGTCTCACGTTGTATTATGAGCCCTGTTAGGGCCAGTATTGGTTATTGCAGCTTGACTGGTGGTTGACATTGGTTGTCTCCTAACTACTTTAGAAGGTCTGCTGGTGCTTGAAGTTTGTCCTAACACAACTGTACCTATTGTTGACACTCTTCCTTGGTCTCTCTCTCTCTCATAGGTATGATGTTGCCCTTCTAGGGCTATTTATGTTTCTATATCTATTATGCCTTATTGGCAAAACTGAAAGCAGATCTGAGTACATTAGAGAAGGGCTCATCCCCAGGTAAGTACTTATAGCCGTGTCATTTACTAGCATTCTTACTTTCAGTTTATTATGGATTATTGGCACAGTGACCTATTGGTAGTGCCCTAGTTGAAATAAATGAAAATTATTTTTTAAATTTATTGGCACGGTGACCTATTGGTAGTGCCCTAGTTGAAAGAAATGCAAATTATGTTTTTAAATTCTTACAGTTGTATTGTATGATTGATTTACATTTCTGATCTACTGCATCATTGTTTAAAAGTTGTTCTTTATTTTATCAAACCCTAACTTTATAAAAATCAACATGGTATCAGAGCTGGTTTTGTAGCTAACTCTATTTTGCAGCCTATCCGAATCTACAAAGTTCCTCAGGTAAGGGTTTGAGCACTAACAAATTCGATTGCAGAAGATTCAAGTCTGGTCAGTGGACGAAATTCAAGCTGATGTGGCTCACAACCACAATGAAGCAGATGAGATGTTTAGGTTCTTGGACAACAATATCCGAGAAGTAAGTCTAATATATTATCTGATTCTTGGGTCTCAGTATTTTGTTTGAATTCCTTGTTCTGTTCATTAATCACTACATTATGACAATTTCAAGGATATTACAAGGGCTGTATTGTTTCCTCCAAATTTCACGATATTCCATTTTTTCCAAGGAATTTAGGATGCTTTTTTCCAAATTTCATGATAGGCAACATTAGACTAACAATGTCTATAAAATGTCAATTTTGATAATTTGAAAACTATGCAGAATTATTTTTTCAATTTTAAAATTATATAATCCAATTCAAGACTTGGTGCACAAATTTTTATATACTAATGGCTATAAGTCTGAGGTAAAACGTTGGTCTCACTCTCCTTTCCTTTTGGATGTTCATACAGGTTAGTGAATGCCTATTAATTCCACCTAATGTAAAATATGGGTCTCACTGTACTTCAAGGGTTCTTAGAGGAATGAAATATTCCTTTCCTTTTGGACATTCATACAAGTTAGTGAATGTCTATTAATTCCAGCGCATGTAAAACTTTGCTTGGGATGAGCTGAATTGTTGGGAGGTAAATATTTGCTTTGGATGAGCTGAAAGGTTTTTGCATTACCATCTTTGGATGAGTTATTTTGTTGTAATAAAATTATCCTCCATGTGAAATAGAAAGAGATGTGTTTGTTGTCTCCAATTGTGTTGCAGATCGATTTTAGAGGTCTCATGTTTGGGTGATTTTGCTGCAGATTTATTATGGTGATTTAATGAACAACCAGGTTGATGCCAAGCTCATTTAACATGCTTAGCATGCATTTTCAGATTTGATTTTGTTGCTAGTTTAGATTCTATTTGCTAACATAACTTTCAGATCCGATTTGAAGATTAGATCTTGCCTTTAAGGCTACTGAAATGATCTAACAATGATGTGTTTGCAATTTCTACCTTGTGTAACTTAGACCATTCAGGGTTTGAATATACACCATGTACCTCGAATCTCATGAAGCACCCCCAAACATGGTGGAGATACTTTTGGAGTAATCCAAAAATCTAACATTGTTGAGCCATTATGGTGGGCCTAATGCATGCTGAAAACCTAAAAAGTGGCCCCATGAAGTGGACGCCCATATAAGTATGGGCCATGGTGATCTCTATCTTTGCACCTCGGAAGTAGAAATGAAAGTCAACGAGAGCACTTTTCTGTGCATTGAAGATCATAACTTTGGTTGTACCCAAGTTTACCATCAATTGTAAATAAATGCAGAAATAGATAGGGCATCGATCTGTCTTTGCAAACCCTCAAGTGAGGAGGCCAAAAGAATTAAGTTGTTAGTGAACCATTTCTTTTATATAGTAGACACAACACAAATACAACTTACAAAACAATTTTGCTGCATGGATACAAAGGGCAACAGTAGCAGTAATGAGCCCTAGAGATAAATTTGTTTGTGCCCTAAAACAAAAGACGTTTTTTAGAAGAGAATATATTTAACAACAATTTGATTGAGTGTTTGTAGCTTGCCTAATATCAGTAGTGGAGAAATCAGATAGATAGTCGAGGTGAGTCAAGATGCAGCATAGAATCAGTGGGACAACAACAATTCAAGAAAGGCAGCTCAAAGAAACCTCAAATTGTAGAAATCCTTCAGGATGATGCACCTAAGGGACAAGTTGTTGTGAACAAAGTCCAAATTGGTTGACATACCCTAGGGAAGGCCCTCGCAAATAAGTCAGTCCGGTCAGGAACATCATCAGAAAGCCCTTAACTTTTCAATTGTATTTTATTGTATTTGGCAACTTTTATATTCATTTGACAAAGCATACCGACCTATTAAATATGTAACTTCCTATCCCGTATAGTCATAGACCATTTGGCCTCATGGACATTTAATAGAAATCTATTCTATTCTTGTTAATGGACTTTAATATGCTTATTTTACTTTTTTTCCAAGGAAAAAAACTTATGTTTTATTCTAGGTAGAATGAAAAATACGTTCATTAGGTACTCTGGGTACAATTCAAAAAAATATGATTCTCCTATATTCCTGAAACATTCTATCAGCTATTGAAAATAATCAAAAAGTCAACAAAAATCACTACGAAGTTAAAATTCGTCACAAAATATAGAGGCTGTGCACTGTCCTTTTTATAAATGTACAGTCATCTTAAAGGTGAGCTGCAAAGTTCAGTAGTCCTCTAAAGTGGTCTGTCTGGAATCTAGACTCTGAACACCTGAAGTTGTCCATCAACATACTCCTCCAGAAGAAGCTGGTTAGTCTGTAAGTGAAGGCCCTTCTTTGAGAGTGTATCAGAAATGGTGTTTAACTCTCTTTTCACACGAGAAAATAAGATCCTCTTAAAAGAATTTGAATTAGTCTTCAGCTGAACTGCTAGGGCCTGTAATGAGATATCTTGGATCTACATGAGATTTTTCATCCAGTTTATGGTCATGAAAAAGTCTCCCATGACTTGTAGGGGAAGAGTGAATCTGTCCATGGCAGTTTTAAGTAAGAGGAATAATGCCATCAGTACTCCCACATTATTTGTACCCTTCCCCAAATTTGCTTTAACCTTAAAGTAGTGATCATTTGTAAGGTACATAATACAGGAAGCACTGCAAATCTTCTCAGGCCACTGATAGGTCCCATCAAAATATCCCCAGGCATAAGACTGGTCAATCAACTCGCCCTTTAAAATTTTGGCTGGTTTTGTATTATTTGGAGATTCTTAGAAAAACTGGAAAAGAGCCATTTCCTGAGATGACACCTGAAAGGCAGGAATGACTTTCTCTTCATAGAGAGTAAACAATAAGCAAACAAAGTCATAGTTTTCATAAATGATCATCAGGGGCAAGAAGGGGTTTCTCCAAATACATTCATAAACCCTTGATACAAAGATGGGTTGTCACTGACCATTCTAAATATGGTAGTTGGCCCCTTCAAGATGGGAAAAAATCCATTTTCCATCCATAGATGCACACGGTGCCAACACTGCCCTAGAAAAATAAGTGTTTTGGTTGAAAAGAGAGAGAGGAGTGTGCTGCCCTAGAAAAGGGCACAATTTTTTGCAAAGAAGGGTATTGATGTGGAATTTTTGCAAAGACAAGGGAATACCATGCAAATCAACATTCAGACATTTTTTTATGTCTGCAAAGAAGTTCTTTACAATGGACCTCATATTATGTAGGAAGGGATGTTATTGAAAAACTGGAGAAGCTCTACTCTTTATGCATGAGACAAAACTGTAATATTCCTATTTAATGTATCAGGAACCTTGTTAGTTCAAATGTATCAGGTTTCAAAACCCCTGAAAAATATAGAGCACTTGACTGGACAGTCTGGGTTACATCAGGTTGCAAAGTTTGTTGTTGTGGTGAAAGGCTGTAAATAATGTTTTTTTCCCACTAAAACATTTAGATGAAAACACTCAAGAATTTATCAGTCTGCGAGAAGATGCAGCAAGTATTTTGATTCTTCAAGACATCACAAGTGACATTGTGCAAAATATGAAAAGGTCCATAACTCTTGGCCAGATTGGAAGATTGCAAGTATTACTTCCCTTTTTACCAAAGGATCTAAGTACAGATTATGGAAAGAAAATTATGGAATGCCTCAATGACAAACATTATTGGAGTGATCAACTGCTCTGGATAGACATGGACACATCTCCATAAATTAGTTTGCTAGATAGAAGACTGTATCTGGTAAAAAGATTTGGGCAAGCTTTATCTTCTACTTTTAAAAACTGGGAGAAGATTGATTATATTTCTCCACATATTTTCCTCATTCTTCTTGAGAAGTTGTTCTTCCTTGCATCTTCATGTGAACAACTCTTGACAAGTCTGCTTCTCCCAAGATCTTTCTTCATTGAATTCATGAGTGGCAAACAAGGGGAATTCTCCCGCACCTGGTTGCTTCAATCATAGAGCCAGTTGAGATTTGAAGGGAGTTGTGAAAAAATTTATGATCAGATGTCAAATATAATTCATCACCTGTTATCTGATAAATATGGAACAGTTAAATGGATTGAAGCTTCGAATATTGACAGCAGAAAGTATTTTCCTGAGTTCATATTGCATTTGATCATTATGCTTTGCTTGATATGCATCAACTGCACAGGAAATCTGCCAAATTATACCCAATTACCGAGGCTAATCTTCAGAGATAATGAGATTACAAAGAATTTTCCTTTCAAATTCAGAGATGGGCTGTTGCAACTTTTGGGAAAGTGGTCTTCCAACAGAAAAATATTCTTAATTAACCTTTCTAAAGCAATGAGTGGTATTAACAAAACCCTTTGGTGATGATTAGTTTGAGCAAATCTCATGAGTCTATCGATAATCATAAAGATATAATAATTCTGACAGAGGAGAGCCTTGTATGTAAAGAATCTGTCTTGCGAGATAATCATACAGATATAATAATTCTAACAAAGGAGAGCCTTGTATGTAAAGAATCTGTCTAGCGAATTGTCTTTCAGGAAAAAGATGTGAATGCTAGGAATGAAAGAAATATATGAGGATATTAAGAACCATGATGTTTTGAAAGATATTGAAAATGACTTGTCATCGAATAGTAAACGTTCCATAAGTAATACAGGGCATATTCTTGACTCTGGTGCAGCCAAAGAAACACATGATTATATTACAGATAATGCTGAGCTCCTCATACACAATGGAAAAAAGGAGGGTGTTTGTCTTACAGACATGTCAAATACCGAGACTGAGGAACAACAAAAAGTTGATTTTGTAAGAATTGAGATAACCTCCACAAGTGACCATTCTGAGTGATAACAAGAGCCATTACAATCATTGTGCATTATCACTTCTAGGTCAAGGTATAATTATGTTTCTATCGGTTTCTAATTTATGCAATGACATGGGTGTTATGTTTGGAATTTTTAGCAAATGCGCCAACAAGCCAATGAAACTGGATATTCTCCTGTCATATGATCCCAAAGATATAGAGACTGCCATATTTTCATCCTTGTCACTTCTAGAATATACGATGGTGTCATCAATTCTTTGTCTTGCAAATCACCTGCTACAGTTTCAACATTGACAACAACCATGGTTTCAAGGCCATCTGAATCAATTGAAGTTGTCAGATCTTTATATAGAGTCAATTATAATAACATAAATAAATTATATTTTGATCATAATGATAGCATTGAATTTATTCTTTAAGAACATTTTTGGTTTCTTTTCTATTTAGAACAAATCCAATGTTGAAGTAGAGGATTGTTAATTCAAGTATTGGTATATTTCTTGTAATTTTTTTGGAGTAATAGGGAATGCTACAGTTTCAACATTGACAACAACCATGGTTTCAAGGCCATCTGAATCAATTGAAGTTGTCAGATCTTTATATAGAGTCAATTATAATAACATAAATAAATTATATTTTGATCATAATGATAGCATTGAATTTATTCTTTAAGAACATTTTTGGTTTCTTTTCTATTTAGAACAAATCCAATGTTGAAGTAGAGGATTGTTAATTCAAGTATTGGTATATTTCTTGTAATTTTTTATTATTTTGGAAATCTTGTGGCATTTTTTGGAGTAATAGGGAATGGTTCTTTATTGAATCCACGTTCTAGTCCAAATGTAAATGGCCTTTTACATGCCCATCATTTTGTTCAGGGTAATCATGATTCTTACCATCACCATCTACACAGTCCAATTATGTGGTTACTTACATTCATGTATGCACATGGTGTGCATGTATAGCCTCAACCACAATCACAGTCATGGCCACATGGTTTTCTAGCTATTCACAACCACATGGTTTTCTAGCTAGTCATACTCATCTAAATAATGTGGTGTTACCTTCACAACATCACCATGTTGGTTCAACACCAATTACCAATCTCTCACATCTAGACAGGCAGCCTGGATATATGACAGAAACTCCAAAAACATATGTTTTCTCCCATCTCACTTGGAGTTGTAGGATTATGTGGTACACATGGAATGCATTTGTTGCAATTTGTAACTCCCTCTCTTCTGTGAACAGTTTCTGGCAATAGTCATTTTGTTCATTAACTGTTTTCTAAATCCTTTAAGCACAACTTAGGGTCTGAATTTGATTGTTATAATTAAAATTTCGATGCTCATGAACAGTTATGTTAACATGGATGCAGATGAGTAAGAAGGTTATTTCTATCTGTAGAAATAAGTGCTGAAAAGTTTGACAGGATTTCAGGTATGCAATACAACTGTTAGAAAATGAACTCCTGCTTTTGCTGCAGGTGATGCAAAAAAACCTTTTAAAGTTGGTCCATGTAAGAGAGTTTTCTCCAGAGGCACAATTTCAAGATCCTTGCCTATCATTCACTCTTCCTAATGTGATTTGCAGGTAAAGAAACAAAACATGCTAAAGACTTGATTTATTTATTTTTGAAGCAAAGTGCATTTATATTATGGAAGGGAACATTTCTTTTGACAAGATGTTTCCTATTATCATTGTGTGACAAACCTGACCTTTAATCAGGGACTATACAATGCACTATAGTTGGCTTAGAACACTAGAAGGATCTGTTTGGCTAAGAAACAATGGGTTGAGGTATCTATTCCACAAAAGTCACCCAGGACTTGCATTTGGCTCAAAGTGGATGCTAGCTCATGATGTAACCTCCATGTAACAAGAGATGTCCATTTAGCAACCCAACAAGATTCTTCAAGGTATGTGCCCCAACTAGAATGTGCAACTAATCTCACAAAAAGGTGGCTACTCCACCAACATGTGCCCACTATGCAACCAAACTTAGCTTCAAAGGGAAATTCCCTTCTCAACATGATGTGAAGACCAAGAAAATGAGGGTTTGATGATCCCCCAAACTTCCCCTTAACTCCAACAATCCATCTCAAGAATGATGAAAGAACTTTCGTTAGGGCAATGCTACAATGTGAGAGTGTCCACATGGCAATGTGAGGCTGTATGAGGGCTGAGAGGTGCCCAGAATTGCAGTTCACTTTTAAAAAACACCAAATTCATATAAGAAGTTCCCATGCTGCATCATAATTGCAAAATTATATTGCTTATGAAAGCATAATTGATTGTATTAGGAAGCCATGCAAAAAGGTTAACAACTCATTGAATCATGGGGAGACAGTGGCATTAGGAGGTGCAACTAGGTATAGTGCTGTCAAGAGCAAGAAAAACCTTATGTAGATTTAGGTAATTGGAAACAAGCTCACTCAATAGCAAGCATAGTGCGTCGAAAACCAAAACTGAAGTTATCCCTTCTACCCCAGCATAGTTGTTGGTTGTAAGAGAGTGCCAACAAGAAGGTGCCAAACCTATCCTTTGTATTTTCAATTATATCATTCTTTGTACACTTCAATAAAAAGGCTTACCGGTGCCTTTTTTGGGCACCACACATACATGTGTTGTCTTGTGGTTTGCTTTCTTGCATATTGACTATGTAATATAACAAGTTTAAGTGTAACGAAGTAACCAACACACATACGTTAAAAAGTCCAAGAGTTGGGCAAGGTCATTGGGATTAGCAGGTCCAAGTGACAGGTAGATTAGCCTTGAGTGAAGAGGCATAGTCCACTGCCAAGTAAGTGCGAGCGACCAAGTTTTTATTCTGAAAGATGGGTAGTGCCGCATGATAGCTAGGGACCAACAATCAAAAGTTGGGCATGGAGAGGTGCATGATCTAGTGTTGTGATAGATGGTATTAGAGCAAAGAAGAAGACCGAAACTGAACTGAAAGTGAAGTTTCAAGAAGCTCTTCACATTTTCCTCAAAAGTGACAGTTGGTATTAGAGTAGAGAAGAAGACCAAAGGTGAACCAAAAGTGAACCAAAAGTGAAGTTTCGAGAGTGCTCTTCATCACTGTCCCAGAAGTGACAGATGGTACTAGACCAGAAAGTTTGTTGAAGTTTAGGTTTCAGTAGAAGGCGTGCCCATAAAATATTTCGCTCGGGACACATCACTAATCGGTAGAGGTGCAGTAAAGGTGCACCTGGACGACAATGCACCTGCGACACAACACACATCGGTAGAGGTGTGCCTAGGAAAAAGTGCACCTAAGAAAACAGGGTGTGCCCATAAAATAGTGCACCCAAAACATAGTGTACTCAGGACGCAGTGTGTCGATAAAGGGTACTGAGCATATCAACAGAGATGTGCCCAAAAGACAGAGCACCTAGAAGAGGGATCAAAAGTCAAATCACGTCAATAGAGACGCACCTAGAAGACAGAACGCTTGGAAGAGTGCCCAGAAGATCAGTAAGTCCATTCATTGTTGATTTCGGTTTCACACAAGTTAAGTGTTCTTTGGGTTAGTTGGACATGTCGAATAAAGGAAACATCTACCAAAGAAAGGAAACATCAACATTGTGGGGCAAATATTGGCACAAGAAAGACAGTCCAACGCCCGATAGTGTCAGGTGCAGCGGTAGGCGAAACACAAAGAGTTTGGGCAGAAGCCTCTTTGAGAGTGTAGGTGTAGTAGCATGGAGGACACATTTGAGGAGCAAAGGAAGACAAGGCAGTCATCAACACACATCAACATAGAGTGGTTGCAGTAGGAGGGGTGTGAGCTAATTTATACCTTCCAAGCAGGCCAACTACAACACACATGGATAGAATCCTCGTTGAATCAGGTGTAGGTGGCTATAGACCAAGAAAAGGGTCTCCTGCAACCAAAGTTGGGATCCATCCAAGAAGAGGAGGATGCTAAGGATGATGGAGTCATCATAGGGAAAGAAGCTCAAGATGTGCCTAAGTACATGGGCAAGAGGATTTTGGGCTCACCTTGCAAGCAAAACCATATGGAAGAGGGCCCATTTGAAGGAGAGATCGATAACCTTAATAGAAGTTCAAGGGAAATGACCTTTGGAAACAAGATCACAGGGTTTGAGTGCCTTAACAAACTATTTGGGTAGGTCCATGATAGAAAGGAAAGACCTAGGTTTGCAAGATGAAGAGGTTATTAAACTTTGTTTTGTGAACATGAGAGTCAATGGGTTGAAGGTGGTGGCATTGGACACCAGTTCTACCCATAGTCTCATTAGTGAACATACTGCGAAAGGGATTCTTCGGGTGGCCAAAGGTAGAAGTACCATGTATAAGGCAGTGAACTCATCAATGAATATATCAATAAAACTAGTTCGTGAAGCATAGTTGAAGGTTGGGGATTGGCATAGTGCTTTAGACTTGACGGTGGCATACTCTTGCCGAGTTTCTCAGGTACCCCGATCAAAGATGTTTGGCTCTCTACATGCAGGAGGCTCTCAGATTTCGAGTGCATATTCTTCAGCCTCCCATCAAACCGGACCCCATGCAGAAGATCACATCATTTTTCAGGGTATTACCCTTAGACAGGGGCACCAAGAGACCGATCGATATCAGTACATATCCAGCCTCTAGATCAGTGAGGATCCGTGGGACCTCACCCTGACCCACAAGATCTCAGCAGCAGACTCCGTCCTGAGAGACGGACTAGATCCTCCCGACCTAAGCAACGTACGAACCCCCCCAGGAAACAAGTTTGTGGGCAATCCGCACTCTCTACTAGCCCTTCATCAGGACAACAGACTTTGTTGAGTTTTCTTCAGTCCTCTTCTTTCAACCTCGGATGTTAGGAGAGATGGGTTGGATCCTCAAACCCTTTCGCTCCTAGATCTTTTTCGATAGGACATCTCCGCCCCATTGCGGGTTTTCTGGATTCACGTCTGCAGTCAAAGCTCTCTTAATTCAGTCATGTTCACTTTTGTTCACTCTTTTATTTCTTTCTTCATGCATTGTACCTTTTTATAGGAGACCGTTTGGTTCTCCTGCTTTGTACGGACATCATTGTAATCAGCAGTCCCTTTGACCTACTTTGTGGTCATTAGTTGGACATTAATATAATTGTCTTATCTATCTTATCTTATCTATCATCATTGGGTCAATTTAGAAGTGCATGGGGTAAGTATTGAAGTGCCTCAAGGGAATTTTGAAGTGCTTGGGGAAAATATTGAAGTGCATGGGGAGTTTTTATCATCCTTGGGAGAATTTAGGGCATTTGTATCATCTCTGGGAGAATATTGAAGTGCAAGTGCACAGGGAAAGTATTGAAGTGCCTGGGGTGTTTCTCTCCTCACTGGATGAATTTAGAAGTGCATGGGGTGTTTTTCTCATCACCAAGTGGATTTAGAAGTGCATGGGGTGTTTTTCTCATCACCAAGTGGATTTAGAAGTGCATGGGGTGTTTTTCTCATCAGTATCACCGAGTGGATTTAAAAGTGAATGGTGCATTTTTCTCATCATTGGGTGAATTTAGAAGTGGATGGGGGTGTTTTTATCTTCGGTGTGAGAACTTTGAAGTGCCTGGGGCAAATATTGAAGTGTCTGGGAGTTTGTATCATCGTTGGAAGAATTTTAAAGTGGTCAAGGCAAGTATTGAAGTGCATGGGGCGTTTCTATCATCATTGGGTCAATTTAGAAGTGCACGTGGCAAGTATTGAAGTGACTTGGGGGATTGGGGGAATTTTGAAGTGCTTTGGGGAAATATTGAAGTGAATAGGGAGTTTTTATCATCCTTGGGAGAATTTAGAAGTGCCTAGGAAAATATTGAAGTTCTTAGGGAAATTTTATCAACTTTCAGAAAATTTTGATGTGCCCGGGGCAGGTATTGAAGTGCTTTGGGCGTTTTTATCGTCATTGGGTGAATTTATAAGTGCATGGGTTGTTTTTCTCCTCATTGCGTGAATTTATAAGTGCTTGGGGTTGTTATTGATCAATGTATGAATGCTTTTATAGCGTTGGGACGTTTTAAAACAATGATGGGCAAAGTTATCACTTGTTGGGGAAAATTTGTGTGGATCGGGGCATTTTGTGATTGCCTAGGTGATTATATCATTATCGGGTGTTTTTATCCCTTGCCTAGGGAAACTATTGAAGTGCATAGGGCATCTTTATCATTATTGGACGAATTTTGAAGTGTCTGGGGAAAGTAATGAAGTTCCTGGGAGAACATTGAAGTGGATGGGGGTGTTTTTATCATCGTTAGGAGAATTTCGAAGTGGCTGAGGCAAGTATTGAAGTGCATGGTGTGTTTCTATCATCATTGCGTCAATTTAGAAGTGCATGGGGTAAGTATTGAAGTGCCTCGAGGGAATGTTGAAGTGCTTGGGGAAAATATTGAAGTGCATGGGGAGTTTTTATCATCCTTGGGATAATTTAGAAGTGAGAATTTAGAAGTGCCTCGGAAAATATTTAAGTGCTTAGGGCATTTTTATCATCTTTGGGAGAATTTTGAATTCATGACCCCACATGTCCATTGCACCATTAAGGGACGAGATAACAAGTAGAGTCCCTACTTGACCTGAATCTAGTTAGTGCAGTCGTGTTTCGTCAACACCTTCTAGTTGTGAGTGATCAAATACTGCTTGTGAAATGTATAAATAAATCCATCATTTCCTCATTCATACACTTTTTCATTTGAGATTCTAGGAGTCGAGAGAGTCCAGAGTTGAGCTCCTGTGTATGTTCTTTTGTTGCACAACCTTAATAATCTACAAAATCAAAAGCTTGAGTCTTATTGGCAAAAGATTCACCAAATTTTTACTATATTTTATAAATCAGTGAAAGATTCGCCAAGTTTTTACAATTTTTTATAATTAAATGAAATATTCGCCAATATTTTACAATATCTTATAATTTAGTGAAAGATTCGCCAAGATTTTACAGCATTATATAATGAAATGAAAGATTCGCCAAAAAATTATATATACATATTATATTATTCATAAAATCGCCTTCAAGTTTTCCTATACATCGGGGAGATTCGCCCATTTTTTATACATATAAATTTTGGGGGGGTTCTTAAAATTACCCCTGGGTGACATCTTGAACAGTTCTATACTAATATCATGTACTGTTTGATTCAAACATGAATATCAATGGCATGCTTTTTTTCGCGGGAAAAAAAACAAAGCAATGTCTATTCGCAGTTGTTGTTGGCTTGGTTTTGCAACCAAGCTTAGTGCTATGGGCACCTATCAACAAGTGATAGCAGTTTCAAAGATTGAAAGCAAAAACAATTTATAAATTTGAATCTAAACTAAACTAGCATGTGCATATAACAAGTAAAATTTTCTGAAAATGCTTCAAGAACAAGAAATAAAAAGAATAAGTATTGTATTAAGATACCTCAAATGGTGAGGATTTGTGTTGAGCAACTTCCAAGGTGAGTAGCTCCAAGCTCCAAAGGTCTCTTCTCCAAGATAGCTACAATGATCAAAAGCTCATGAGAGATTTTGACAGCATGAGGATAGGATGATGGATGGATGGAAAGTGAGGAGCCCCTACCACCTTTTTATAGTTTTTGGTGGTGGGGAATACCATTATGGTTTTGAGGAAACCAATGGTATTGACCAACATGGTTTAGGTACCTTTTCCCTCCTTTTTCATTTTTTGAATATTTTGAATATTTTTATTCCCTTTTTAATATTTTTGGGAATTCTGGACCCTTTTTGAGGGTTTTTTTATGCTTTTTGAGGAAAAATATTCATTTTGAGTGGAAAAAGGGGTGTATTAAGATCTTTTGGTGACCTTTTGATGGCTTTAGAGGCTCAAATGGTGAAAAAGTGGACAAATGGGTCATGTGAATAAGGAAATGAGCTAGTGAGCACTTTTTGGGTGTTAACAGATTGCCCCTTGATGTGTGAGGGCAGAAGCTCATCGTATGGCCGATAGACATCATAGTTCTTTTGTCGTTTTGTTGGGGTTTGGAGAAGAGAAGAGACCGATTGGAGACTAGATCCACGGCCCTTGGAAGTTGCAAAATAAACAATATTACATGGCCTCAATATGAATGAGGAATAATCTCTGATAATGGACGAGGTGGGCATACCATGCTCGTATCAAGACATATACAAAACAATTAGTCCCAAGAAGGGGGACCTGAAAAATACATAAAAAATCTGCTGGTACATCATAATGGTCCAGATGGGACATTATTTTGGGATGTACTCATGATCATAACATGACTGATCTCAAAAAACTGATACACTGGGATAGGGTCTCAGAAGGGTTGATGAACTGCTGAAACTGAAGGTGTCCAACATCTATAGGGACTCAGTGACTGTGAATCATCTCTGAGAAGTACATGTAACTGTATACCCGAGGGAGTATAACACTGGGATACATCTGAATACTGTCGCCATGTGCAACCCGAATATCTATAGAAAAAAAATGTAACTGGTTGTTTCCATAAGTAGACTCTCAAATGTGGAAGAGTCAGGTGGTATCCGGGGTCTTCAACAAATAACTGAACGGACCAATACCCTGTGCGAGTCTCAACGATGCGATCAAGGTGTTGAAGTCGAGCATGTGAGAAACAACCATTTGGAGAGGCACTAAGGACTCTTCTTGAAATGATTCGTAGGCACTCATCATAAATGGTGATGAGTCCAAGACACATGGACCTCTAGGTCTATCCTTTAGTTAGATTTGGTTGTCGTCGACAGAGGGAGACCAGCAACTAACAAGGCAATGATGTTTCCTTGATAGGATCGCGAGGTGTAGAACTGAAGTGTGGTAGTACTGATGGTAGGACTGGCATACTTGTGGGGATGTTAAGTAACTGGGGTCATAGAGTGGGTGGACTCAAACTTCCTTTGTTCAGAGCATGATGATATGGTTGAACTGGAAATGTAGGGAGCTGACTTATAGGTGTGGGGATCATAGCTTTTAGGGACTGAAGGGTATGTATTGACTCTGGGGGGTGAAGTTGATGGGTGCTGTCGAGGGATTCTCCGGGTGACATACTGCAGAATACTCTGAACAAAGGCGACCAAAAATGGGGAAGCTGCCATATGAGTAGACGTGATCTGTTCTGGCGCCGAGAAGCACCATTGGGTCCTTCTTCGTACTTTTAATGAGCTCCAAGAAGGGGTAAAAGTGTGCTCTGAAATGGTACTGTCTTGTGGATTTTGTGAGCCTAGGATTGTTCGTGCTCATTGGTGCTTTCATTTTTAAGGAGTCTGAAAATGATAAGAAGACTCTGCAGTGGATGTGAGTACCGTCTTGTGGGTTTTACGAGCCCAGGATGGTGATTGCTCGTGGTCGCTTTTATGTTTAGAGAGTCTGAAAGTGGTAAGTGGACTCTATTGGTGTTCTTTTTTGTGAGTTAGTCTCCAAGGCCTGAAAAAACATAAAATGATGCAAATGGAGAACTCTTCTAGCCGATGTGACTAGAGTATTCATTTTTCATAATTAGTCTACAAGGTCCAGAAAAGGGGTAAACTTATACCAGTTAGATGCCCTTTCAGATACGTTTAGCGAGCATGAAAGGAAGCAAGGTTGCTCGACGATCTTTTCATTGTTTTAGGAGTCAGAAAAGAGCTTAACAGAAACTCCCTAAGTGCCTTTTTCGTAAAAGGGATTGCTCGACCCGAAAAAGGAGTAAAATTATACCGAACAAAAAGGGATTGATGAGAGCGAGAAAAGGTCTCAAGTATCATCATGAGTGCGGAATAGTGAATTCGGTGACATAAAGATTGTCAAAAAATGGAGGACGGTCGATGTGGCATGCAAACCGAGGCAACGAGGGGGCATGGAAAAAATGCCCAAAAAATCTGTGTGTGAGAGAAAGAAATGATCTTAAGCATCATCATGAGCGCGGAAAAATGAATCCGGCGATATAAGACTCGTCTTAAACGGACGACGACCGATGTGGCACGCAAACCGAGGCGACGAGGGGGCATGGGAAAAATGCCCAAAAAATATGGGCGTGAGAGCGAGAAATGATCTCAAGCATCATCACGAGCGTGAAAAACTGAATCCGACGATATAAGACTTGTCGAAAATGGACGACGATCGATGTGGCACGCAAACCGAGGCGACGAGGGCATGAAAAAATTGTCAAAAAATGGACCTGGTGAAAACAGGAAAAGGAAAGAACTATCATGAAGTTCTCGCTGTGTTGATTCCAACGGTACCAACGGTTTGAGGAACGGACGTCATATGACACCGGAATGGTTGTTTGAAAAATGGTGGAATTTCTATAAATAGGGCGTGGGGCCCATATGACGTGTCATTGTTACGTGTGTGTTTGGCAGAGCAATCACAACTCTTTCTTGATTTCTGAGAGATTTGACCGTTGGTTTTCGATTCTGCGAGTTTCAGGTAACCCTATTCGCCTTAGCCTTTTCAATTATGTTAGCGGCAGGTCCCCAAAGACCGCGAAATTCAATTTTGGCCTTCCAACGTTGAATATCGCGGGTTTCGTGTCTTTTGCCGCGATGGACATTGCGGGTTTGAGGCTGACAGTCGCGATGTTCATTGCGACTGTTGGGCTGAAAGTCGCGATGTTCGTCGCGAGTATGGGGGAGATAGTCGCGATGTTCATCGCGACTGTCTGGTCAATACCCGCGATGTTCATCGCGGGTTCTTGGATGGAAGCCGCGATGATCATCGCGGCTTTTGATGGGAAAGCCGCGATGGTAATTTTTGAAATTTTTTCTCTGGTTCTAAAAGTTTCTTTGTTTTTTGGCAGGATGTTGAGGAGACCATTGGTGTCACGGCGAGAGCGAGAGATGGAGGAGGATTTGATGGTTCGAATTTGGACTGATTAGGGGGTCCGGCAGGCTCTGGCGGTGAGTGGACTCCTGAAGTTCGCTCAGATTCCACAGATGCATTCAGTAGGACCACTACTGAACAAATTGGTGAGTTGGTGGGTTCCTGCAGAGAGTGCCTTTATTGTTGGGGGGTGAGAGGTTGGAGATCACCCTTACTAATGTATATTTTCTTACCGGGTTACCTCGCTTAGGGGAGGTGGGGGATCTTCTGCTGAGGATCTCGGCAGGTGTGGACATGGACGATCTCGTGGAGACCTTCTATGTTCCTGGGGTGATTGTGCAGAACAGCGCTCTGAGTCTGAGATCATTGCGGGAGTGGGACATGCGGGCTGTCGGGGCTTGTGTTCGCGGGTGTTGGGTGCCATGGCGCCACATCGTTTGTCGGGGGGACAAACGATGATGGTGGATTATGTGCTGAGGGGGACCTACTATGCATGGGGTAAGATGTTTTTGGCTGGTGTCCGGAGAGATCTGGACAAGGTCAGTCGGGAGGGGGGAGAGTTCTGCTATGCCTCCTTTTTTTGTTGTTTTTTCCTTGAGCGGGTACCGACTTTGCGACCACGAGTGCCGGTTCAGGATGGTTTGGTGAGCAAGCCGCGCATGGTGCGGTGGGGGCAGATGATGCCTCGCGGTGGTGGTGGTATCCACGGGTTCTTTTCGCAGGAGATGTATGAGTAGTGGGAGCAGATCCCCCTGCTGATTGAGGACTATCCATATGCTGGTATGGATTATCGAGGAGATCCGGAGATGTCTCGAGCCCAGGGACAGGCCTGGGGTTTATATGGTATGTTTTGTGTTTTGTTCTCTACTATATCATTTTTTAGATGTGTTTGTTATGACTATAGTTAGATATTTATATGATGGTTACTTGCGTGATTGTGCAGATGTTGGTCCTGTACCACCAGCCGACTATGTGGCTCTTAGGGGACGGGCGATGGTGGTTGTTCCACCTCCTGTAGCGGTACCACCTCCGCATGGTCGAGGATTTGGGGCTCGTGGTCGAGGAGCTGGGCCTCGAGATGATGCTGTGGAGGGTGTTCGAGAGACACTAGACATGATCCTAGTAGGATTTCTAGAGGATGGGTGGAGGGATCTGGATCAAGACATTGTCGAGCGTTGTTTCAATGCGCCTCGTGAGTGGCACTCGATCTTGTTGAGAGCAGCATTGTTGGTGGCTGAGTGGAGGGATGGGGCTCGACAGGATCAGGCAGGGCCGACGGAGGGGAGGATTCATTTACGATATGATCCAGCGAGGCTGGCGGAGAGGAGAGTTCGGGCTCGGCATGATCCGGCGGAGGAGGCGCCAGAGGAGCCTAGAGACTGTGATGATTAGATGATATTGTATCTACCCCCAAATGCTGATGAGCATATGGGGAAGCACTTTTTTGTACGGCTGATGTATTTTTGTATATTGGGTGCTGAGGGCACCTATGACATGTTTTGACTATATTATGATGATATATATATATATATATATGATTTTGGTATATAGTCGTATATGCACATGGATGCATTCATTGTCTTTTTGTTTGCCCGTGGAGGCATGTTTGATTTTCTGTATGCCCATGGAGGCACATGTTATGCACGTGGATGCATTATTTTGATTTTGGGATATGCCCGTGGAGGCACATGTTATGCACGTGGATGCATTATTTTGATTTTGGTATATGCCTGTGGAGGCACATGTTAAACACGTGGATGCATTATTTTGATTTTGGTATATGCCCGTGGAGGCACATGTTATGCACGTGGATGCATTATTTTTATTTATGATATGGTTTGATTGGTGTGCCAGTCAAGAATGTTGTTGGCCATATGGTCTGCTACACTATTGAGATTCCTTGGGACGTGTGTAAATGAAATGGATTCAAACTGTTGAACCATTTGTTTAGTGCGCAAGAATTTTCTGAAAAGACAGGGATCGCGTACCTGGTAATCATTGTTGAGCTGGGAAACGAGGAGTTGTGAGTCCAAGAAAACATTAAGGTGACGTATGCTCATTTGGAGAGCTGCGGCCAGGAGACCGGTCACGGCATCGTATTCAGCTTGGTTGTTGGTGGCGGCACCTAAACACACTCCGTCGATGTGGATCAACTCATGTGAGGGGGAATATATTACCCAGGCTGCGGAGGCCAGATTGGGGGACCAACGACTTGCACCATCAGCGAAACCGACGTAGCAGAGTGGAACAGGATCCATCTGTGGTCATGCAGAGAAAACAAAAATTTAGGTTTTTTGAATTTTTTGTGAAAAACAAAATAATACTGTACAATAATGGACGGTGGTGTCCATCATATTTACTATGGGTAAAATCGCTTGAGGTACAACCCATTGCGTGGGTTGCGTAGGGGGTTTCCTTCTGAATCGGTCAGAATGTATGCCCCCTGTCCGAGGCAAGTGTGTATAATACATGGGCCTTGCCACGTGGACACAAACTTTCCTTTCCCGGTTTTGTCATGAGCCTGATCGTAGGCGAGGACAAGGTCCCCTTCAGTAAAAGTTCTTGGGTGGACATGTTTATCATAACTCAGTTTGGATCGGTTCTTGGCTGCTTCCATGGTTTGAAGGGTTGTGCGCCGATCTTCATCGGCCTGCTCAAGGAGTATTAGGCGTTGCTCGATTGGGGAAGTGTCCGGTAGGAGTTCAACGACCATATGTAGGGCTGGAATCTGGCACTCAATGGGGAGGACAGATTCGACACCGTGAACTAAGTGGAAAGGGGTAAAATCGGTGGCAGTTTTGGTTGACGTGCGGTATTCCCATAATGCCTGGAAAAGCATGTGGTGCCAATTTGATTTGTGTTTGTCTACGGTGCGCTGGAGGATGGTTTTCAAAATCTTGTTGATCGCCTCAACTTGGCCGTTTCCTTGGGGGTAGTAGGCGGAGGAGAAATGGTGTTCGAATTTCAGTAAGGTTGATAATTCTCTCCAAACGACATCTTCGAAGTGAGAGCCATGGTCTAAGACGAGTTGTTTTGGTACTCCAAAACGAGCGATAACATGGTTGAGGAAAAAACGTGCTGCTGTGTCGGCCTTGCAATTGTAGGTTGGCATGGCTTCCGCCCACTTTGTGAAATAATCTACGGCCACAATAATGTGTTTATGACCGCCGGCTGACATGGTATTGCAATCGAGGAAGTCGATGGCCCATTTGCAGAATGGTCTGATAGTGACGACTGGATGAAGGGGGGCGGGTGGGGTTCTTGCCTCAGGGGCAAAAAGTTGGCAGTTTTGACAATGTTTGACTGCGGTGATGCAATCAGTAAATAATGAAGGCCAAAAGTAACCTGCGCGGATGATCTTTTGGGCGGTGGCCATGAAGGAGAAGTGGCCTCCGTAGGCACCGCTATGGCAGTCATTAAGGACTTGTTCTGCTTCGTTATGAGATAGACAATGGCATAAGATGGTATCGACGCCGCGTCGATAAAGGACATTGCCTAGTAGGAGGTATCAGGGGGCGTAGTGTCGTATACGACGACGTCCGTCATGATCGATGTGGGGTCAAAATTTTTGTGTGCGGAGGTAGATTAAGATGTTGCCGTACCATGGGTCGTCAGACGAAATGATGAAAATGTGATCGTCAATGAGATCTGTTTAGATAGCGGGTGATGACGAAGAGGATGGGAGATCTGTGATGAGTTGAGCGAGTGTTAGGGCCTTGGTGCTCTTTGGGGTCTTGAAAGTTAGGTTGTACTCTTGCAGGATAATCACCTATTTAGCTACGCGGCCTTGAAGAAGGAAACGCGTCAAGAGGTAAACCATAGGATTGGAATTGGCTACGACTGTGGTGTGGCTCAGGAGAATATAATGTCGCATCTTTTGTACTGAAAAAACAACAACGAGGGCCATCTTTTCTTCATGTGGGTATCGGAGGGGTGGGCCGGACAAGGTTTGGCTCACATAGTAGATGACATGCTCTTGCCGAGTAGTATCTTCTTGTACAAGAACTCCAGATACGGCATGCTCGGATGCTGAAACATAGAGGGTGAAATCTGGAGGGGAAATCAACGGGGCGTTTGTGAGTGCTTTTTTTAAGTCGGTGAAAGCTGTCTCTGCTTGTTGGTCCCATATGAAACGGGTATGCAGACGTAGTAGTCGTAGGAAACCGTGGACCGTTGTGGCATAGTCAAGGACAAAGCGGCGGAGGAAGTTGGACCTCCCTTGCAGGCTCTGAAGTTGTCTTAATGTGCGGGGTGACGGTAATTCTAGAATTGCTTGGACTTTTAAGGGGTCTACAGTGATGCCTTTTTCTGAGATAACAAACCCCAGCAGGCGACCTGATGTAACGCAAAAGACACACTTGAGAGGGTTCAAGCGGATGTTGTATTTTCGACAACGCATGAAAACTTGTCGAAGGTTGTCTAAATGTTCAGATCGCTTCTTGGATTGAGTGGTGAGGTCGTCCAGATAAACTTTTATGATCTTGTGGAGATCGTGGAAGCAATAAGTCATGGCGCGTTGGAAGGTGGCTCCAGCATTCTTGAGGCCAAAAGGCATGACGCGATAGGCGAAGGTGCCCCATGGGGTGGTGAAAGTTGTCTTATATTGATCTTCTTTACGGATTTTTATTTGGTTGTATCCAGAGAAACCGTCCATAAAAGAAAGGACCTCATGTCCCGCACATTCATCGATTAGTTGGTCAATGAATGGTGTGGGGAAGTTGTCTTTGGGACAAGCGAAGTTGAGGTCTTAGAAATCAGTACAAACGCGTATGGTGCCCACTTTTTTGTTTACTGGCACTGGGTTTGAAACCCAGGTGGTGTAGGCAATAGGATATATGAATCCTGCTTTTTGGAGTTTTTCAATCTCAGCTTTAACAGCTGGGAGCTTGGACGGGTGAATGGGTCGTTGTTTTTGTCGGATAGGAGGAACATTGGGCCAAGTGTCGATGTGATGTTCCACAATTTTGGGATCGAGGCTAGGAATCTCGGTGTAAGACCAGGCGAAGACATCACGAAACTCTTGGAAGAGCTTCTTATATGCCTGAGTTTCCGCTTGAGTGCATGATGCGCCTAGCGAGATGAGCTCAGGTTTTCCAGGTGTGGTGGAAATGTCGATTTGTATAATAGGGGAAAGGTTGGACATGTTCCCTTCTTCGAAGGCATCTGGTGCTGGAATGGGGTCCTTGAACCAATT
Organism: Larix kaempferi; assembly: GCA_027924585.1. NCBI lineage: Eukaryota > Viridiplantae > Streptophyta > Pinopsida > Pinales > Pinaceae > Larix > Larix kaempferi. Next base: position 13,203,329 of record BSBM01000407.1, on the reverse strand, counting down.
AACCTTAGTTGGTAGGAAATCTTTCGATTCGACTGATAGCTGGTTTTCTGCGGTGGATGTAGACGCCTCAGGGAGGAAGTATGAGCGATGATGCATATCGTCCCAAGGGTAGTCTGTTGCGGTGAGTGTTTCTAGAATTTGCTCATCAGTATGAAAGTAATCGGACCATAAATCAACCGGGTTTGGTTTGTATGTGGTTGAAATCATATATATGGTATTGATTTCTTCCAAAGTAGATGATTTCGGAGGGTAGATCTCCTCGATAAGGAGAGGAGATATCTCTAAGTCGACATTATTCATCTCGTACAAGGATGCTCTATAATTGGGGAGATCAGGGCAGTGATGTGAATAATGGCCATAAATGCCGCATATCGCACAAGGGTGGTTAGTGCGGAGTGTTTTGTCGCGAGGGTGAGGAGGTGGTTCTAGTCTTACCACTGGAATCCCGGTGTCGTCATCCAACATATTCATGTGTTCCTGGAGTGCGGGTAACTGCGGACATTGATGAGTGGCATGGCCTACGTCGTCACACAACAAGCACTTAGGGGGAATGCGAATAGTTGGGGGGTTTTTAGCTACCTTGGGGGTTGCTGGGGAGGTGCGAGCTATAAGTCCAGTGTTATAAGTTGGTGGGCCTCTGCCCCCTGTGTTCCATAACAGAGGTGGGGCGTTTCTGGATGTTGATGCCGTAGTCACTATTGGGGGTGGTCTGTTTTGCAGATGAGTGACCGGAGGGGGTGGGTGGCTGGTAGTAGGGATAGGTTGTACCGGTTGTAAAATAACAGTTGGAGTTGGCGGGGGGCTTGGAGCAGGTAAGTACCATACGGGTATCCATAATGTTAGACCAGGAAGGTTGAGCGTAGCCATTACTGGCGAACTGACAACTCCAGAAAATGGGAACAAGAACGGGATAGTGTGAATTGGCATTGTGCCAATATGAGTAGGCACTATGGGTGTTTGTGGTAGTGACGAAGGCTGTTGTGTGGTCTGCGACAGGGTGCACAAATCCGATGTTTTTGTTATCGGTGCAGGTGGTGAGATCGATGGAAATGTGGAAGTCATAGGTGACTCGGTGTAGATTCCAGGACCAATTGATGACACAAATGATGTCGGTGCATTTTGAATGGTTTGTTCAATCATTGGTAGCACATTTTGAGGAGCTGCGGGGGCGTTAGGATCATAATATGTGAGTTGATCAATCTTGATAACGCGTCCTTCATGTGGGAACATCATGAGGCGAAAAACAGAGGAAGCTACTGCTTTCATTTTGTACATATAACTACGTCCAAGAAGGAGGTTGTAGTTGAGCCGGGCATTGATCACTTCGATGTCGATGAGAACTAATTTTCCACCTAGTTCTACAGGTACATTCGCTAAAAGGCCTTGTGGTTGAGCTGAGCGTCCGTCGTAAGTTCGTAATGCTGTGGTGGATGGTTGTAAAGCGGGGGAGCCAAGCTTCTGCCACACAAGGGTGGACATAACGCACGTGGAAGCTCCTTCATCGATGATGCATCGATGCACAACAATGTTTCGAATGTTTACTGATACTTGGAAAGCTACATTTGATGGCAATCGAGGTTCGGCTTAGTCTAAGTCGAAAGCCATCATGTGTGTGTCGTCAGGGTCTACTCCTCCGATGGTGGATAGTAGTAATTTTCATTGTGCAGGGCATGTTTTCAGTACCTCTAAAGCAGACATAGCAGCGAGGGATTGTGCTAGGTCTTCCACGACGTTATAATTGGATGTTGCGCGAGCATTAGGATTGTTGTTAATCCTTCGCAAAGGGATGCGAGGGATTTTAGGTCCTCCGTCCAACGGCATATTGGTATGCGTAGTGGTTGATTTGGTGGAAGGGAGGTGGATGGGTCAGTGGGAGGAGTTTCTGGGGGTGGGCCGTATTGATTCCTGCGGGTCTGGAGGTTGATGTCATTGGATGACATCATTAATAAATGGTGTGTGCCTAGATTCGCATGCTGATAATCATTTGCGGCATAAGTGATTTATTGCTGGGGTGCAGCGGATCCTTGTGGGGGGTCTATAGGATGAGTATTTACTACTCCCTGGTTTGGCAATGGGTTTTGTAATATCATGGGTTGCGGTTGGTTAAGTGGAGCTGGATGTCCAGCGTGGCCCTAGCGTTGAGCATCGTCAGCCCAAAGTTTACGTGCTTTCTCTAAATGGGGGCAGTTGTGAGTGTAGTGTCCATAGACTCCACATATAGAACATGGATGGTTTGTTCTGAGGTTATTATTTTTGGGCTACTTGGGATGACGATTAGGATTCTGGTTGGGAGGAGCAGCATTGTTATTATTTGGAGGATTGGGAGGTGGTGGACCTTGATTATGTTGTTGGTTGTTGCCGCGGTTATGACCTCTTCCACGATTTTGTTGTCCACCCTGGTTGTGTTGGTTGTTTTGATGTTGGGGCTGATTGTGTTGTGTGTACACTTGCCCTTGAGCAGTGGGAGGATTTTGGGGTGCCGCAGGTGCGGGAGCAGGTTGTGGTGGATAATAAGCTGGTGGGGCTGGAGGTGGTCCAGTTACCTGCTGGGGCTGTTGGTAACCCTGAGCTATTGGAGGTGTTGGGTTAGCTGTTGTAGCTTGCTGTGGGTAATACACTGGTTGTGGGGGGAATTGAATTGGGTTCTGGGTGGCCGGTTGGTTATAGTATGTGGGTGGTACATATGTCAATGGCGCTTGCCCATAACAATGTTGTGGACAAGAGGGTCCATGAGTGTGATGAGTCTGATTCGTTGGAGTGTACGAAGTTGTCACTCCAGAATTAGATGTAGCCCTAGAGAGGTCTGGGGCATTTATGGTGCTCACCATGCTAAAAGGTTTAATTTGTGCCGTGACTTGGCCGATAATACCATCAGCAGCATGTGATGCCCCCGGATGGTCACCGCATGAAGAATCGCCTCGTGGGGCGTCTGGTATGATGGTGTAGAGATAGCCTGACTGGGCATAAATCAGGTCGAATTGCTGAGCTTTTAGGATAGCTTCTTCCTCTGACTGGAGTCGCTCGGAAGCGACGTATTTTGCTATGAGGGGTAGGAGTGATTTAAGAAACCAATCCAAAAATATACGGTCATCCAGTTTAATCTTACAGAGGCTACGACGCTTGCGCCACTCATGGATGTGGTCGGTGATGTGGGTAGCTGTGTTTTGTCTGCAAGACAACAGTATTTCAACTCCTGCATCATAACGTACAGGTAGTTGAAAAAAACTGAAGGAAAGTGGAGGCGAGAGATGTAAAAGTATGGTGGGTCCCATGTGGTTGTTCGATGTACCACTTGGCTGCAGAGCCAGTGAAGGTTCGTTGCAATAGTCTTAGACGAATGGAGTCATCCACTATGGAGTTAGATGAACACTATAGGTGAAAAGACATTATGTGGTTTTGAGGGTCCTCCCCAGGTTTTCCTTCAAACTTGGGTATGTCCGAGGGGAGCTTCGTAGGCATGGGTGGCCATATAGGGTTGTGTCTGATAGAATTGTTGGTTAGCCTAGCTAAGTCTGGTAAGTTCAGACTAGCCATGTAAGGTAAACTAGCAGATGGGTGTGGCGTAGTGACTGGGACATAACTATTCATGGTGGCATTATGTAGTGGTCCAGTAGCCCCTAAGGGTATGTTAGGTATTGAAGGTATGTGTCCTCCAACTGCTGTGGTTTGGTATGGACCAGCGTTTCCAAGTGCAACATGGGTTACACCAGGGTTAGGAATAGTGCCAGGAATTCCTGGGATCTGGGCTGTGGTAATGACAGGTGGTGTGATTCCTATGTTTGGCATACCCATAATAGGAGGTAGTTCTGTGTTAGGCATACCTAAAGGTGGAGTATCCCCCATATTAGGCATGCCTAGGGGGGTTGTTGTTACCATGGATGGCACAGTAGTAGAAGGGTTTGTGGATGTATCTCCAATAGTACTGGTAAAAAGTGGGTCATATTGTGTTCCAGCCATGAGGTTGGTTGGTAATAATTCAGTAGGGTTTTCGGATTCAGCCTCAGAATCAGATGTGAAGTGAGGTGTGTCAGAATCGGATGACTGTATGTTTGGCCGATGACGTGTCGAGTCAAGGGATAAGGCTCGACGTCGGTCATGTGGAGAGCCAAGTAGACTGAACTGAGGGGGTTCACCCTGAAGACGATGAGATCATCTTAAATTCTCAATGGTGAGAAATAAAAAATTTCAGTGTAAGGTGGTGATGTAAAAAACTCGAAACCCTAATGCAACAATGAGTGCAAAAAGGGGAGTGAAAATAAAGGCTCTCAGGCCAAAAATCAACCTCAAAAAGCACTTATTATAGCAGTTGTTCTATAATAAGAGGAGGGATGCAACAAAATTGGTCAGAATACCAAACGTTAAACAGTTTCTAGAAAAAAGAGGTGTTACTAGACCAAAGGTGGGTAATGTATCATGCAAACACCTAACTAGAAGTATTGTGAGTCAACAAACGATATCCTCTACAAGGTGATGAAATCCAAGTCAGACAATATAGAGTGTTGAATCAACGGCTAGATATCCCCCTACCGGGAGGGATACCGGGTAGACAATCCTAAAGAGTGGCAACTAGGATACCCCGTTCATGACACGTTCGGTTGGGTGAATCTGCAGTTTGGTTCTATCGCCGCTGTACACCAGGGGGTGTACACCGAGAACTTTGAAAGGTATCCTTCAGTTACTGAATGGATTGCGGTATTCCACTAAGACTTCCGGAACCAGTCTGGCTACTTCAACCCTCCTAAGGGAGAGGCCTTCCCGATAAATTGGTTGATAACCGTGTCAAAATTATAAGGGATTTTGGTACCGTAGAGGACAACTGCTATGTCTCAAATGTAATAACTGAGGGGTGTTATTGGAACACCTATCCCCTCAATTCTACCTAACTACAAAATTCTTTTAAGTGCTCCCCAAGTGGGGTTAAAAGTTGGTTGAGTTTAAGGTAAATTTTAAGGCTCGGTTTAAATTATGTGGCAGAGTGGGTGCAAGTGTGGTATTTAAACTAAAATTGATTTGCCTCGCTTGGGCGATTTTACAAATGAAAGAAAAGACGCTTCCAGTTTTGCAAAAAATAAAGGCGTTTTTGAAATGTAAATGCTTGAAAAAACTATTCAAATATAATGGATCTTTGAAATAATTCAAAGGAAATCAAATAACATGAATACTTCAAGAAATAAATGGATCTCTTAAAAATTGCTTGGGCAAAGTATCGAGCAAATAAACAGTAAAACCTTGATCTAGCTAAAATGCAGAAAAATCTCTCTTTCAATTTTGTAAAAATATGTTTTAAAGGAGCATTCTAAATAGTAAAAGATTTAATATGGCTGTAAAAATGCAGGAAATTTAATACTATAAAATATGATAAATGGGCAGAAAATACAGCAAAAAATAATTTTCAAAAAATTGGTCGAATTGAAAAAACTTGCATTGCGGGTTTCGGGAAAACAACCACGATGGGTCGCGCGGGTTTCGGCCGCGATGTGCAGCGCGGATTCCGGTCACACAGTCGTAATGGGCAGCGCGGGTTTCTGTCGCGAAGCCGTGATGTGCAGCGTGGGTTTTCGTCACACAGTCGCGATGTGTAGCACGACAAATGGCCACGAAGCCGCGATGTGCAGCGCATAAGATGGCCGCGCGAAAAAAGGCCGCGAGGAGCCGCGCGACTGTCGGGCAAAAAACCGCGAGGCGAAAGCCGAAAACGGACGCCGAAAAATGAACCCAAAATTGGAAATTTCAGGCTGTTAATGGCAATAGAAGGGACCAAGATCTAGAGCAACAATGGATCTGCTGTCTAGGATGGCAGATCCATGAATTAAAGTGATTAAAACTACCAAAAACTAAGATCTAAAGCAAAAAACTGAGATCTAAGAATTCAAATCCAGCAGAGTCGCCAAAAACTGTTGGCTTGGTTTTGCAACCAAGCTTAGTGCTATGGGAACCTATCAACAAGTGATAGCAGTTTCAAAGATTGAAAGCAAAAACAATTTATAAATTTGAATCTAAACTAAACTAGCATGTGTATATAACAAGTAAAATTTTCTAAAAATGCTTCAAGAACAAGAAATAAAAAGAATGAGTATTGTATTAAGATACCTCAAATGGTGAGGATTTGTGTTGAGCAACTTCCAAGGTGAGTAGCTCCAAGCTCCAAAGGTCTTTTCTCCAAGATAGATACAATGGTCAAAAGCTCATGAGAGATTTTGACAGCATGAGGATAGGATGATGGATGGATGGAAAGTGAGGAGCCCCTACCACCTTTTTATAGTTTTTGGTGGTGGGGAATACCATTATGGTTTTGAGGAAACCAATGGTATTGACCAACATGGTTTAGGTACATTTTCCCTCCTTTTTTTTTGTTTGAATATTTTTAATATTTTTATTCCCTTTTTAATATTTTTGGGAATTCTGGACCTTTTTTGAGGGTTTTTTTTATGCTTTTTGAGAAAAAATATTCATTTTGAGTGGAAAAAGGGGTGTATTAAGATCTTTTGGTGACCTTTTGATGGCTTTAGAGACTCAAATGATGAAAAAATGGACAAATGGGTCATGTGAATAAGGAAATGAGCTAGTGAGCACTTTTTGGGTGTTAACAGTTGTTGTTTATGAAAAAAAACAACAAAGCAATACAAACAATGTTATTGGACTTGAAAGAAACAAAATATTCATTTGAGAAGCCACAATATAAAAAAGTCTAAGAATATAGAGTAAAGGGGTACTGAATAGAAATACATTCTCTTTGATGTTGAGAAATTCTCAAAAAGCGTATTCACAAATTATGCATCAATAACAATTTTAGTTTTTACATGGTCTGTCAAAAAACATAGTGACCAGATTCTTGTAAATAAACAATTGGTACATATAAAGTTGGACAACGTTTTGATGTTGCTCTTATTCTGAAGGTTGAGTGACAAAAAGAGAGTGATTGTTGCTGCATAAACAAGAAAATAACATGTTTAAGATACTATACTTTTTCAAAAACCAAACCCAACGAATAGATGAATCAATGTTCAACGTAAGGAGACATTCACCTATTGATTCCCAATGGAATTTTTTTAGAAATTGTAGTGTAATAATGTGACCTTAAGCTTTCCTAATGATTGTTGTAGCACAATTTTTTTGATGTACACATGTGCCGTTTAGTTAGATATCAGCTACAAAAGACACCAACATTATAGTTGCAAGTGTCTCTGAACAATGTAGGAAAAGTTGAAATCTCTACGATAGTAATTTACCTTTGTTGCATATGCTATAACTTGAATGTTGAAGACTAGAATGTTGCAATGAGTAATGTTCAGCCTGCAAGAGGATATAATAACAGTGTAAGTTTGGTGTTCTCATATATGCAAAGTGCACCTAGAGAATGCAAATTTGTTTTGTTGGTTTTGTAGCATTTTTTTCTTTTTCTTCACAATGACAAAAAAATCCAAACGGTCGAATATTGTTAAGGAAAACAATATTAAACCACACCTAATGTTAAACCATTATATTATTTTTTCTAATTTTTCAATTCAAAAATTTATTATTTATCTCAAAATTTAATAACAAAACATGTCACATCAATTCAATCTAAGAGTTCAAATGATTATTATTATAAAAATAAAAATAAAATTAAAAGTTTAATTAATGTATAGTTGCCTATTAATATAAAAGAACGGAACATATAGTCACATGCCTACGCCAAAAAAATTGCCTAGTACATACCTTCTAAGAAAATAAAAATAAAATAAAATGGTAACAAGACTAGCACACAAAACAAAAGCTTCTTGTATTAATAATGAAAACGATTATTGAGAAAATAGAACCTAGTTGCAAGGAAGAATGCATAGCTAAAAATTATAGTGATTTGCAATTTATACTAATTAGAAATTTCTTGATAGAGTAACCTTTATGGACCACACTTAACTCACTAACATGATTTATTATTTTTAAGATTTCTTGAATTGTGATTTTGTGGTAACCTTTATGGGCCACACTTAACTCAGTAACATGATTTATTTTTTTAAAGATTTTTCTTGATATTTAGTTAGATGTTCATTGTTAGCTTCCTTGTAAGCATCTTAGAGAGGCCGAGGAAAGTCAAACTTTTATGGAGGCTCCGAGTAGGAAAAGCATAAATGATGGGAAAGACATTTAATGTCATTGAAGATTGAAAGAATAAAAATACAATCTATTCCTTGTGCATTGGTATCAATATTATTTTCCGTGAATGTAAGGAGATGATTGTGAAATTGCACAACTATAAAGATTGGTAAATATCTTTGCTGGGTAGTGAGTGGTCTTTTTCTTGGGCTGCGGATTGACATTATTATTTGTTGGGCACTGAGTGGTATTTTTGTTGGGCTGCGGATTGGCTTTATTATTTGTTGGGCACTGAGTGGTATTTTTGTTGGGCTGCGGATTGACATTATTAATAGTGGTTACAAATTATCTATTTTCATGTAGCACTCAATGGCTAGCTAGCTCATGGATATCAAATTCATTGGTTATTTGTTATGATTAGATGTGTCCCTCTTACCTATAATAATTTTTTTTTATCTTGTATAGCATACTGAATTAACAACAATAATTAGAAAAGTGTAGATTTATATTTTTTTTTATGGACATCAATCATTTTAGTAAGATGAGGAAATTTCCCTTCGTAGGACTTAGGGCTAGTCCACTTTTGACATTAAATATCACCGTACAAAAAAATGACATAATTTGAACTTTGAATTCTATTAAGTGAATATAATAAATTTATTTATTATTCATTATTTTTTTAAATTAATAATTTTTAATTCTAATAATTTAAAATAGTTTGAATCATTAAAATTAAATGTTTTGAAAGTCTTTATCATTAACCTTTATATAAATAATTTTTTTTTAATCTTAACATTATAAAAATATTTTATAAAATTTGTCATCTTTTCTCAGATTTGATTTCTGACATTGTCATATTGACACAACATTAGCATGGCCCCAATTGCCATAATGATGTTAGCGTAGCTGTCCATACCTATGCACTTAATCATATTACACAAGTAAGCTACAAGATAAAAAATCAACCTCCAAATAAAGTTACTTACATCAACGTCTACGATAAAAAGTTTTGGTAATCTCATGAATTTGTTATTTCACTATATCTTAAACTCGATTACAGCTGAATTGTTAAATGGTATACAGGACTGAATCTATGCGTTGGATATTCAGATTGCATCAACCTATTTGTTATACTTTTTCACATTTTGGACCTAAAAAGTAAAATCACTTTATAGTTAAAATGAAATCAAAATTTGTTTTTATGGATTCAATTAGCTAGCTAAAGCACAATCATAGAAAAACTGAATTATAATATTAAATATGTATTTGATGTAAACTGAATTATAATATTAAATATGTATTTGACAAACATCAAGATTAGTTAGTTACTTAGGCCAACAGTGGAAATTGTATTAATAAATGCATAAGATTTTGGTGTAATATATATTCCAGTTTCATATGCTTTAAACAACAGAAAATATAGATTTGGAGCATGACAAAGCCAAAATTTTTGTTACTAGGGATACTCTCATAATTTACAACAGTACATTGCCAATGCAAAGTGACATTGGCAGAAGAACAAAAGCTTATTTACCGGATATACTTGTTTTTTCATGCGAGGTTCAACCATGATAGGTAAGAAATGGTTGATTTTTCATGAGAGGTTCAGCCATGATAGGTAAGAAATGGTTGATGGGAGATTCAATCAACACGATTTACAAGAATCCAACAAATTAAAAGCTTAGTTATTAGATATAAAAAATCAATAGGAAAGTCAGCGATGTTTGATAAAAATGGTAATGCACCTAATCTAACTAATATGCATAGGCACTGTGCTCATGAATTTGTGAACTTAGCATCCAAATGGTGGATATAATTATGTTGAAGAATAGGGACAGAGGAGTCGAGAATTCTTTTGAGATTGCATTGAAGAAGTCATGAAAGTTATTGAGACTCAGTCATATAATTGAAAGAGTGCACTGACAGATGTGTCATGGAGACTTAAATCCCTTCGTCTCTGATATTAATATATTCAATTTCCTTTCAGGATTCTACAAAAAACTAGATGTTCTAACATTTCCATTATGGTCGTAATATTTTTAGTTTTTATGAAAATAGTTCTTCTTGTATTTATATATTTTCAGTGAAGATGAATCTATATTAATAATATTTGATATTTCCAAGGCAAACCAACTACACCTACTTCATTAAATTTAAGAGATATCTATGTTATTAATATTTTTTATGAAAAAATACATTAAGCTTAAAATGTATCTATATTTTCTTTGTTTAGAAGATGGAGATTATTATCTGTACGTTGTATTTCTAAAGTACTGGTAATAATATTGAAGTTACTAGTAATTTTTTTTAATTCTAGTTGTCGGTCGTATTAGGCTTAACTATATGAACAATAAAGGTAGGTACAAGTACATAAAGTTATTAATAAAATAGGTTTTTTTTAATTCTAATGGTAGATCGAATTACGCTGAACAATATGAACAATAATTGTAGGTACAACTAGATACAGTTATCAATAAAATAGGATATTCAAACGGAGAAGACTATGTCGCAATCTAAACACTTGAACACAAAGAGAAATTTTAATTTTTTTTAGTTAACACAAATTTCTGTAATCTGAACAATTTATTATTTAAATTGTAAATCTGACAACAATTTGGGTTGATAAGACTAAAAACATTAACATAAATAAAAAAGTTGTTTGGTTAAATATACTTCGGCTCTTATTGAAATTTTGTAGATTCTGAACCGTTGAACAATACAACAATAAAGATAGGTAAGAGTACAGAAAGTTATCAATAAAATAGGATATTGAACAAATGTAGATTATGTTAGAGTGGCCCACATTCGGAGCTCTAGAAGATCAATATCGAGCACATATTACAATAAAATTTATATTGGGATGTAAAATTCAGTCTCATAATTTGTCTGTGTTAATGTATGCGCCAGTCCTCGACTTGGAATTAATACAGAAAAATCTCGAATGAACATACTTTAGATTTCATCTACAATTTTTACACCCTTATTTTGCTAATTATTATACCATTAATCAACTATATTGCAGTTCTCTATATTTCAACATTGGTAATATGCATATTCCTTTGATTGTCATATTGGAATGGCGCTGAGTTTTCTTGGTCATGAAACTTGGCATATATATCAGTTCTGTAGAATTCCTTTGTTCTCAAAACAAGAATGCTAGAAAACATGGCTCCAAAAAGGGTCACCAGAGTCATAATGATAAACGAAAGCCGAAAGCATTCTTGCCCAGTGCAATTATCTCCTTACCATTCCGTACAACGGCACATTGCCTTCTTGCTTCTCGGTCGTACAAGTATCCCACAACTCTCAGAGAAAAAAGATAAAATCCCAAAGGGCTTGCTGCTGCTCCAAGATTATGGAGAGTAGCATAATACTTGAGACCAAATAGCTCCAAGGTGGCAACAAACAGAACAGGCCATTGAGCTCCGAAACAAAGTCCAATTATAATGGATGCAACAAAGTGCAATTGCTATTACCCTCAACGCTTCTTCTCTTGGGTATTTCCCCTCTTATCTTGGATCAACAATATCCAAAACTTGATCGTGTTCGTATTTATTCCAAACCTGTATTAACATCAAGCTCATGTTTTGAATTCTATGTTTCTAAATGAGTTTATAACTATTTAATAAACTAAATCTTAAAAACAAAGATGCACCCATTGGAGAAGAATCTGCATGGGCTCTGGAAGCCTTGCATCCACACACTTTCTCCCACTCACTATCTCAAGAACCACAATCCCATAACCATAAACGTCCTCCTTTTCTGTTAATTGTCCATGGATGGCATACTCCGGCATAGTGTAACCTCTGACTCATAATAAATTAGTAGGAACAAGAAATTAAGCCCCGGATTTGACACCTTATGAAGATCATGATAGAAATAATTAAAGGAATTGCACAAAACTTACATTATTCCTCCGACTGTCGTAGAAGCATGTGTTTCGTCTTCTGGGAAGAATGGGAAGAATCTAGCCAAACCAAAATTTACTATTTTAGGGAAAAAATTGTGATCTAAAAGTCTATTCCCACAATTGATATCTCTATGTATAATGCAAACTTCAGAATCCTCGTGCAAATATGCAACCCCTCGAGTTGTGCCCACTATAATGTTTAAAAACCTTTCCCAGCTCAAAGAACTTCTTCTCTCTCGTGCATAGCTCCAATATTAGTATCTCAAAGCTTCATAGAAGTTAAAACAAGTAGACATGATTTCAGGAATTAACAAACTGATCCCTAACACAATAGAATTAAAAAGAGCAACCTACCAAACAAATGCTTGTCTAAACTGTTGTTACACATTAATTCGTAAACCAACAAGCGTTTGTGCCCTCGCGTGCAACATCCCAATAAACGAACAATATTACGGTGACAAACGCTAGTAAGGATACTCACTTCTCTCAAAAACTCCTCTACGGCTTGACTAGTCTCATGCATTCTGATCAGTTTCTTAACAGCAACAAGTCTTCAATATGGAAGTCTTCCCTAAACATCAAAGTCATAATTATAATTGATTTGCAAACAAGGGACATAGTTGGATAGACTCAACAAATCCATGTTTGCTATTATACCTTATAAACTTCATCGAATCCTCCTTTGCCAAGCAGGTTGTTTGTGTCAAAATTTACTGTCGAATCTCTTAGAACCTCACAATCAAAGATGAATTGCTCGAACTTTACCCGCGCAACTTGATTCTCATCTGCGCAGAGAATCATACGTAGTTGTCAGGTGAAATTGCTTTATAACACTGCTAAACATGCTGAAGATCACAACTGAGCAAGATATATTCAATCCAACCCACGTCTCCATGGTGAACACCATGCGTTGTCAGGAACTTGCATATATCAATTTTTTTTAAGAGAAATTCAAGTAGCCTAATAGGTGAAATTGCTCTATAAGGCTACTGAACATGTTGAAGATCATGTAACTGAGCAAGAGATATTCAATCCAATCCAGCTATTGTGACCACCATGCGCTTAACCTGCTAAACATGTTGAAGATCACAACAGAGCAATAGATATTCAATTACCCATTGCATACATTGTGACCACCATGAGTGAGTACTTGGGTAGGCCTCTGCAATTGCAACAACCGAGTAATTGAAGTGTGTGCCTGCTAGTGAAATGAAAATAAGAGCCCAACTACTCTAATGTTAAATCATTATATTTTTGAACGGAACATTAAAGAAGATATTTTAAGATAACTTAAAGAAGAAGAAAAGACCAAATGACAAAGCATTGCCAGATTGCTCATAGGTGACAGGTCATTGCAAATGGAATGACAATCCACTACCGTATAAATATTTCTATAAATTTGGCAAGTAATACTATGTAAATGGTTTTTTAAATTTTTTTTACAATTTTTTATATTCCGTGCAATCATAAAAAAATGTCTAATCAATAACTTTAATCCAATAACCAACAAAAAAAAAATCTAATAAAGAAAAGTGAAAAATAAAATTATTTTGACTAACCTTAATAAACATTATGCTTTTCAATAAATTAATCTCAAACTAATTGTAAAAAGTAGAACATATAATCTCTTTCTAAAAACATATAATACATCCTTTGAAATAAAAAAAGTCCAAACCTCTTGAAGTTAACTATTTCCTTATGACTCAAACATCACTTGATATCTTGTAAGCATTCCAATTTGAAATAAAAACCCATCTTGTAAGCATTCCAGTTTGAAGAAAGAACCCATTGTGTAGAAACTACTTCCTATTGATTTTTGAAGTATTCCACAAACATAAGAAATAACATTAACTAAAGTTATGCTTCGCGTGGATAAACACCATACATTTATTAACCGTTGCAACGATCAAGAATAACTTAAAGGAACTAGAAAATGTTTTTATTCATCTTCTTAAAAAATAGAATTTACAAAGAGAAAGAATCAAGGTTCCCACATTCTTTCTATACAAGTTAAACTACTATGTTGTTATAGTATGTCATTTCTTATTGGTTGCACGTTAAAATGTCTCAAGGCTACATGTTGGGTAAAGAGCTTCTTAGGATTTACTTAATAAACAAGTAAATAAACATAAACAAGTAAAGAGCTTCTTAGGATTTATTTAATAAACAAGTAAATAAACATAAACAAGTAAAGAGCTTCTTAGGATTTATTTAATAAACAAGTAAATAAACATAAACTTGTCTCATGTCTCTTCTCTTCTAAATACTTAGATTATTTCATGATATAGTGATTTAAGTTTGCTAACCTAAAAGTCAACCTTACCTCTTATGTTTTTATGGTTTAGCAAATTAAAATATTATTAATTATTTTGAAATAAAAAATAATTTTCGAGGAAAATTTTAGGAACGAAATTTAGCCATAAATTATTATTTTTTTTATGTTTTTTTCTAAATTTTTTTTTGTTAATTTCTATTTTTTTCTAAGTTGATTCACCCCAATTCTATGGGATGTTTTTTTTTACTCTAAAAAACATCAAAATTGTCTTAAAACTATATAAAGTTCTTAGAAATTTGAATTTAAAAAAACAAATCACTAAACATTTTTTTTTTCACATGTGGTTAACAAATTCCCTGTGGGGCTTCTACGTCAACAGTAAGAAATCAGAGGGGGCCCACCCGAAGGGGCCTCACCCTGTTCACTCTGATTACGGAGCTAACCCGATGGGGACATCAAGTGAAGCCCTTATATAACGATGCATAGCCACCCGAGGATTTGACCCCGAGACCATATGCTTACAACTTACAACACTCAACCACTTGAGCTAGCCCACCGGACAAATCACTAAACATTTTATGATTGCAAATTTAAGAATTAGTAAGATTTGCCAAAATTTCTACACTTAGAAAAATTATGGATCTTTAATATTTTTCCTGGATTTTTTCCAGTTATAAATAATTAACTCATCCAAAATTTGACTTATAAATCTCAATTATCTATTGATATATTCGCTTTATAAAATGTGCATAAAGATGAACATAAAATCATTTTAAGTGAGGTTTTTTGGCAATTCATAAGATAATATTTATTTATTTATATTATAATTAATTTTTTATGATGTTCGTGTAGTTATGTATAAACCTTTAAAGATAGGTAGAAGCTTTTAAAAAATTGTTTTGTGCTTTAAATATTTATTGAAATTTATCAGCTAAGATTATACCGGATATGAGGTAGCTAAGACTATACAGGATATGAGGTAGTAGTGACCGCATCATATTTAATTTGTTAAGTGCTATTATGATCATGAAAAAAACTCATTTTTGAACCTTAAAACTAAGGATATGTCCACCTTCATGTGTTTCGAGGCTTGCTTTGTGTCCTCCCATGTTGCCTTTAGTGATTGTTATAGCATGTGAATGCATAGTATGCTTTAAACCTTGTGAACTCCTTTGAAAAACTAAAGGCATAAGCCAATACACTTGTCATTTTGCATATTTTCCATGTAATTGGTTGAAAGTTGATCCCTACATTCACAACCTTTTGACTCATTTTGACTATTATAGTCCTCTTGTGGAAGACGTGAAGGGATGTCATATAACAACATATATTGGAGTCAATGACTTCTTGTTGATGATCTAAAATCGTGGGTGTGTATTAGACATAAGATCCAATTATTAGATTCAAAGGGTTTTTTACCATATTTTCAGTCTACACTCTACCTAAATCTATATTTCTTAATGTTCAACATGGCAATTGTTGGCAAATGTAAAAATAACCTAGATCTGAATTTTTTGTGAAGCAAGGCAGAGATCCAATGAACTATTATTTGTTGTTTTTCACTAACTTTTAGTGTTAGTTTGGTCTTTGGAGCCATCCTTCACAATGATGTGTTTGTTTTCACCATTATGGCAATTTATCCCAAAAGCCCGAGAATGAAAAAAAAAAGTAAGACAAACCTGATTTGGATTTTTTTGAGCCATGGGGTACTTAACCAAACTATTTTTCTTAAAATCCATCAAGTCGTACTTGATCATTTTGCATGTCTTCATTTGGGTTACACTTTAGATCTCTTATTAGTTGTCATACTCTTTTTTAAAATTGTCCTACCTCTATATTGACAAGGCACACTATTAATGCCACTACTAGATTATTATTGAATTTCACTATTCGATAAGAACACGTTGTTGTGCCTCTAGATGTTTGGGGCTCACCCAAAAGTTTTAACAGTTTATTGGATGAGGAAAATATATGACAATCTAAAGCTTTCGATTGATGAGTTGACAACTATGGTGGCCAACCTTCAAAAATTCCTAGGGGAAGTAGAAGGCACGAGACCCAATGGGGAACTTGACTCACTTAACCTCGACCTATTAAAAGTACATGAAGAGGGTGATGTGCTTTGCTTACCCAGAGGATGGCATGACTATAACGTCCCCATCCCTCAATCCAGCGAGCAAGAGGGGACATTAACTAAACCATGGCCTCAAAATTTCTCCCCATAACCATAATTACAAATTTACAACATCTGGAATGCATGTGCAGACATGTAAATGAAAACACACAGCGGAATAAATCAATCCACAGACACAACATGCAATTCAAGCATAATTATCATAGGCATATAAAATAAAGCATTGCACATCAGATACAAAATAATACTTATCTTTAAACAAAGAAGATCCAAGCAACTGGATGTGTAAGAGCAATTTTCCACCCAACCATAGGCACTTTGTCCAGCATATATTTTTTCTGCTAATAGGCCACCAGGGCAAAGGAAACACCTATAGGCTTCTATCTCTCATCCCACTACCCATTTCACTCATTGTGCTTAGACAAAAGCTCAATTAGAACTCTACATGGTTCTCTCTAAGCCATCACAACCATGATACTCCTTCCAATTGCCCCACACAACAAAAGGAAGGCATTTCCCTTCACTGATCCACATTTCCCTTGGGAAATCCAACCCTTACAGTGCGGTAATAGTCCAACCTGTTGTATGCTAATGGAGAACCTCCTGCAACATTAACCCGTGGCTTCTTAAGCATCCAAAAGTAGCATAACTCAATGGGTAAATGTTCCTAGCTTGCCCAACCTCCATGCTTACCTACAACCATCTATTTTCCTTTCCAAAAATGCATCTGTCTCCAAATTCGAATTTAAGGGTTAAACACAGTCTAGTAATGGACATGAACATCAATGGAAAACTCTATGTAGTGTAGGAACATGCATGAGAGAATGATCAAAAGAGTATTGACTTCAAGGATATGAGGTAAGGGTGAAAGATAATTGACATAGCTTCTGAACATAGAAGAAAAAGGACTGCTGATAGTTGACGTAACTGTCACCAACCCCATGCTTCAATATCTACATGAAATGACTTTCCCCACCAACCTCACACATGCATTCGATAATTGGGTTTAATAGTCAAAAGAAGGTAATTGACTCATTTAAAGCACATAGCAGAATTTGGACGAGTTCTAATGTTGACACTTGGGAGCATAGGATTTGGTTTTCCCCATAGCCCCCCCTTTCAATTTCCCCTCTGGTGGAATCATAGCCCCTCTAGTGCTCTTTACACAACCATCTTGGACCATTTTATTATTTTCCAACATAATATTTACATACATTTCGAATTGGCATGATAAGCCAATCATATGGTCCAAATAGAAATATATACAGCATACATGCCTAGCCATTCTCTAGTCGGGCCCTGGCCTTGAGCTCCGCACTAGGAATCCATACTAGCGTATTTACTTCAATACATTCCAAGTCAAAATTGGGGGTATTACAATACCCTATCCTTTGGAATAACACCATCCTCGATGTTTTCTCAAAATTAGAACAAAAATGGGTATGCCTTTTTCATGGCATCCTCCAACTCCCATGTAGCCTCATCGGGACTGAAGTGCTTCCATTGCACCTTTACCTGTCTGGTGGCTCGATTTTCGAAGCAATGTTACCTTCCTGTCTAGGATGCATAATGGCTCGGTTTGGAACTCTCCCTCAGGTTTCACCTGAATCACATCCCAATCAATCACATGGTTAGGATCATGTACACATTTCTTAAGCAAAGAAACATGAAAAACATTATGAGCTCTAGTACTAGTAGGCAATGTAATTCTATATGCAACTACTGGCCCTATCCTTTCAAGCACTTCAAATGGCCCAAAATATTTTGGTGATAGCTTGGCACAACTTCCAAGCTTCAAGGAACTCTTCCTTGGCCTCACTCTAAGGTAGACATGATCCCTAACACTGAATTCTCTATGCGTTCTATTCTTATCTACATAGCTTTTCTGTCTATCCTGGGATGCCTTTAAATTCTGCTTAATTTTTGCAACCTCTTGTTCCATCTTTTTAAGCAATTATGGCCAAAGTACAATTTTTTTTACTGGATTATCCCGTGTCATGGGTGTCCTACACTTTCTGCCTTACAAAGCCTCAAATGGACTCATGCCTAATGAAGCCTACTGCCCATTGTTATATGCAAACTCTACCAAGTGTAGATAATCTTCCCACTTGGATGGTTTTTCCATCACATACATGTGAAGCATGTCCTCAAGCACCTAATTTACTCTTTTAGTTTGTCCATCTGTTTGTGGATGGTAGGCAGTGCTAAAGTTCAACTATGTTCCTAGATTTGCAAAAAGGATTTTCCAAAAATTTGAAGTAAATTTGGTATCCCTATATGAGATTATTGCTTTTGACAACCCATGCAATTGGAAAATTTCCTTCATAAAAATATTTTCAATGGCATCAGTTTTATATCGGTGGATTTAACCGGTATAAAGTGTGTCAATTTTGACAATTTATCCACCACAACCATGATGGAATCATGTTGTTTCACAATCATTGGCAAACTTGTAATAAAATCCATGGAAATTACTTTCCATTTCCATTCTGGAATTGACAAAGGATGCAACAAACCTGATGGGTGTTGATGCTCAAATTTCACTTGCTGACACTTCATGCATTTAGATATATACTCAGCAATATCATTTTTCATCCTTGGCCAAAAATATTGCTTGGAATTTTTTGATTGCGCACATCCTCCCTGCTAGGGTTTCCTGCGTCGTCCCCTTGTTGCTCGAGATGGATCCCCCACTGGATCCAAACCTGGATGATCGTCAACGCCTCCTCGATGAAGCCTTCAGGGCTCCGGTGGCCGCCTCTCCCGTTCCCTCTGCCGATCCGGTGTCTGGTGATGGCTTCGTCCGGCTCTCTGAAGCTCCCAGGATCCAGATCATGTCGGCAGCTTCAAGACTGAAGGCTCTTGCACTTAGTGAAAGAGGTTTGATCAACCAGTTCACTGGGATTTGGCCGTTGCCAAAATCCATGGATATTTGGATTAAGAAGAACTGGATGCCCTTGATCTCTGGAGGGATTCAACATTGTTTCTGCAGCAAAGGTTTTTTCACATTTTTGTTTGAAGCAAAGGAAGACAAAGACCTCATCTTTCGCAGTGGGCCGTATTTTATGGGACCTCGGGGGCTCTACCTTAACAAATGGAGTCTATCCTTTGACCCTGAAAAAGATGTGCATTCCATCGTTCCTGTTTGGGTTCATTTGCCCCACCTTCCCCTTCACTGCTGGAATGATGAATCCCTATAGACAATAGGGAGCTCCTTCAGGAAATACATTGATAAAGCTGAACCGAAAGGCCCTCTTTTCTCCTGTGCACGGATCTGTGTGGAGGTGGACCTGGAGAAAGGCCTCCCGGAGATGGTCAGAATTTGCATGGATGGTTGGGAATACGCACAAAAAGTGGACTATGAACAATTTCCTTTCAAAGGTAAGAAGTGCCATGAATATGGCCACTTCGTCAAGAACTGCCCAAAAATGGCTAAAGAAACTCCGGAGCAAACGCAAGAAGCTGAATGGAATCAGGTGAAGAAAGGGAAGAAGGTCTCTGCCCCAAAGCTCGATCCAAAAAGGCAGTAGGAAGCCAAAGAAAAAGAAAACACTCAGCCAGAATCATAAATTCGTACAGGTAATCAATTTGATGCTCTTATTGTAGAAGAAGGTGAAATAGCTGAACCTGAAGCCCCTGAAATAGATCCTGTGCTTAATGAAGTCTTGGCCATCAATAATATTACCCCTCCTCTTGGTAATGATATTATCAACTCGAATCGGGATGGCTCTCCTCCTCTGGGAAACTCTTGGGAGGACGCGGTTAGGAAGAGCAGGGTAGCCCCCTTCTCAGTTTCCCCAGAATCTTCATCCAAAGGATCTCAGGAATTTAGTGAACCTGGGCCGCCTCTAAATACTTGAGGCAGGAAATCCCTACGTTATCATCGGGAACAAGAGGCAGAGAGGGAGCTCGAATTAGGAAGACAGAGAAGCATTGAGGAAATGAAGCTGCTCCAGACCAACAAAGGAATATTAGATAACAAGGCTCGAGCAGGCCAACAATCCAGGAAAAAATAATGAAGCTCATCTCTTGGAACTGTAGGGGTCTTGGTGGATCTACCAAAGTTAAATCAATGAAAGAATTAGTTAACTCAGAAAAACCAGACGTCCTACTGATTCAAGAGACGAAGATGAGTGATGTGGAGATCTTGGCCACTTCACATCTCTTTTGGAAAAACGGCTAGGGGCATGCAATAAGCGCCAGAGGTGCCTCCAGAGGCATAGCAACCTTCTTTTCAAGTAAGTACTCCTTCAAAGTCTTGCAAGAATGTCAACACTGGGTTTTAAATGATCTTTGTAACAAGGAAGACAACGTTTCCTTCTTTGTTTGCAACATCTATGGACCCACGCATTATAAGGATAAACAATCCTTTTGGGACAACCTCTATATTCTCAAGGATCTTAAAAGGAACAAGGAAATCATTTTTGTTGGGGACTTCAATTCTACTATCTCTCAATCCGAGAAGCAAGGTGGGTCAAGGGTAAGGGACCCTTTCGGAGAAAAATTGGAGGATCTACTCTCAGATCTCGACTTGTTCAATCCTCCTCTAAAAAATGGAACCTTCACCTGGAACAACCGCTGTCTGGGGGTAGGCCACATAGCCACCAAACTAGACCGTTTTCTTGTTAGTTCCTCCTTTCTCCAAAAAAACTTAATTTCGTCCTCCTTTACATTCCCCTCTACAATCTCAAACCACAAGCCCATTTCCCTTTCCCTCTATCACCCGAAAAATCTCGGCTCTATTCCCTTCCGGTTCAATCCTTCCTGGCTTCAAGAAGAAAAAGCTTGGACTTTAATCTCCATGGCCTAGAACTACCCCTGCTTTGGCTCTCTGAGCTATGTTTGGGAGAGCAAACTCAGAAATGTCCGATATGTGTTAAAAAGTTGGGCAAAATTGGAATATAAAAGCCCGGGGTTCGCCAAAAAACTGTTGCAATCGGATCTTGCAACTCTTTAGGCTAATATGGAGAAGGTAGTTATCACCCCAACTCTTCTCCGACAGGAACAAGATCTCAATAGAAAATTTTTATCTTTGGTCATCAAGGAGGAAGAGGTCTGGAGGCTCAAATCCAGACAACTTTGGCTAAAGGGAGGGGACAACAACACCAGCTACTTTCATAAACAAACTAAAGTCAGATTAAGCCGTAACATGATAAAAGAGCTCAGAGATAAAAATAGAGCTAGAATCCTTGATCACGATTTGACAAAAGCTCACATTCTGTAGCATTTTCACGAGCTTTATTCGGACAAGAATGAGGCCGATCCCCTGGTACAAGCTAACCTTCTCATTGAAATCCCCTCTCTCATCACCGATGGGGAAAATCGAGAGCTATACACAATTATGGACTATGAAATCAAAGATGCAATATGGTCCCTACAAGTTGATAAATCTCCAGGGCCAGATGGCTTCACTATGAACTTTTATAGAGCTGCTTAGGACATAATCAAAGATGATCTGAAAAGGATGCTGAACTGGACTCAGAATAAGGACAAGATAGGAGGAGCCACTAACTCGTCCTTCCTGGCTTTAATCCCAAAAGACAAGAATTCCCTCTCTATAGATCGATTTCAGCTAATCTCTCTTTGCAACTCTTCTTATAAAATATTGGCTAAAATCCTGGCTACTAGAATGAAGAAAATCATGAATCGCCTTATATCGGAGACTCGGGGTGGGTTCATTACTGGAAGACAAATATTGGACAACATCATAATTGTACAAGAGGCCATCCATTCTAGCATAAATCGCAAGCAGCAGGGTATGGCTGTCAAGCTTAACATGGCAAACGCGTTTGATAGGGTAAACCACTTCTTCCTCTTTGAAATTATGACAAAGTTTGGGTTCTCTCATAATTTTGTCAGATGGATTAAGGCATGTATTAACCGACCCTGGATAGCCCCTTTGGTCAATGGTCGCCCAACTGATTTCTTCCAAGCTACTCGTGGACTCCGCCTGGGCTGTCCTCTTTCCCCGTTTCTTTACATATTGGTGGCAGATTCTTTGAATCGAAGACTTCATAGTCTTCAAATATCGGGAGAGCTCAAGGGTCTTAAGATTGCTAGGGGTGTCCGTGCAGCTAACAATGCACAATTCACCGATGATACTATCTTACTAGGTGGAGCATCCACTGTCATAGCTGATCGTTTCAAAACTGCACTTACTACCTTCTTAAATGCCTCGGATGGCCAAATCAGTGCGTCAAAATCTAATGTGTATGGTTGGAATTGCCCTCCGGCAACCTTGGCTAGCATCTCCAGAATCTTCGGCTTCAAAGGAACTTCCAGTTGGAATGCTTTCAATTATCTTGGAGTCCCAATCTTCAAAGGGAAAAAAAGGAAGGAGCACTGGCAAGGCTTGATCGATAAAATTAAAAAGAAAATCTCTGCGTGGGGATTTCGATGGCTTGATCCTGTGGGGAAGCTCAACCTGATCAAGTCCATCCTGTCCGCTTACCCGATCTATGTCTACTCCATTTCTCTTGCTCCAAATTACATTATTAAGG
The DNA here is from genome assembly GCA_027924585.1 of Larix kaempferi. NCBI lineage: Eukaryota > Viridiplantae > Streptophyta > Pinopsida > Pinales > Pinaceae > Larix > Larix kaempferi. Next base: position 13,180,434 of record BSBM01000407.1, on the reverse strand, counting down.
AAAGCACTAAGGAAATCATAAACTTTCTCTGGAAGGGTGGTAAAGCGAGCAACACCAAGAAGTTCCACTTATTAAACTGGGACACAGTCTGCAGTCTGAAAATTGGAGGTGGAGGTGGAGTCAAAGATCCAAGCATCATGAATCTGGCACTTGGGGCTAAGATACTGTGGAGGTTGGTATCGGACAAAGATGCCTGGTGGAAAGAAAAAATATATGAGAGGGCCTAGAAAACGTTGCATTGAAAATATTGCCATGGAAAAAAAGGCTCCCCTATCTGGGACTTGTGTAAGAAAGCAACATTCATCATAAAGGACAAAATGCATTGGATTGCTGGCAACAGGAAGAATATCAAGATTTGGTATGATACTCTAGGAAGAAGTTCCCCAGCCAACTATCGAAAAGAGCTAAGCCACCTCAAAAACTGGATGGACAGGTCCAATCTTCTCACTTTGTTCGATATATCCACCTAGTCTCGCAATGGTCACTGGACTGGATGGAAGGAATTAGATCTCCCTCTTCATTTACAAGATGATTACAACGCCCTTCTCCTTCTCTGACAAGAGCACTGTCCAATCAGTTGCAACCTCAAAGATAGACGTGGATGGGGAAGCTCAGGAGTTTACTCGGTGAAGGAAGGTTACCAACATGCTCAACCTAGAAACGATGGTCCTGCTGGAGATATAAAGTGGGCTAAGGTTTGGTGTAAAGATAGTATCCCCAAGGTGAATGTTTTCTATTGGACTCTTGCCCATAGAAGAACGTTAATTGCAGATAATTTGACAAAAAGAGGTATCGAGGGGCCTCTCCGCTACGTTTTGTGTAAAGATGTTGAAGAGTCAATAAACCACCTCTTTCTTAACTACAGATTCACGATGGAGGTCTGGAATCTTGCAATTAGAAACTTGGGCATTAATTTAGTGATGCCTACAAATTGGAGCGACTTATTCAACTGTTGGAAGGACTTCTACCATGGCTCTTTCTATAGAAAACTGGATTTCTCCAGGGCTTGGGAAGCTCTCCCCAGGTTTATCAATTGGAAGGTATGGACGGAAAGAAACAAAGAGATCTTTGAAGGAATGATCTCCAACCCTATAAAGGTCTATATTGATGCCAAGACCCTATGGGTTGAATTCCTTTCTTCGCGAGGGATCTCTAGTCTTCAGAAGGAGCCCCTATTTGTTCTTGAAAGAAATTGGATGGCAGACTTTCTTTTACAGCATTCCCCCTCTATCCGGTCTACATCAATCAAAAGTGTGAGGCAGTCGACATGGAAGTTAAGAATTGGAAAGGATGAGCTTCAACAATGGATGGCTCAACAAGACGGTAGCATTTTATTTTTTAATGGTGCATCGAAGGGAAATCCAGGGCTGGCAGGTGCGGGGGGAATAATTCTAGACTCCTTGGGGAACAAGAAGAAAGACTTTTCCTGGGGCATTGGGAGAAATACCAACAATGCAGCGAAATGGTTAGGAATCATTAAAGGATTGGAGATTGTAACCAGCCTTGGAATTAAGAAACTCGCAGTCCTCGGTGATTCTCTAGTCATTATCAGAGAAGCCAGGCGTATTACTACTAAATGGAAAAGTCCCATCTCCAAAATGAACCACCTCCTTAAGTGCATTAGTATTGATTTTAATAAGATCACCTTTCTTCATATCATGTGAGAGCTGAATGAGAAAGTAGACAAGATGGCGAATATTGGAGTCGAGCTTGCCTATGGCACCCTAAGGCTCGATGAGGATAGTTTGGAAACTTCTTGGATCCCCTAAACCTAGAGTTGGAATTGGGGCCAAGTCCAAAGCCCCTACTTCTTCCCCCTCCCTCATTTATGGTCACCCCGTATTTAGTTAGCATCATTATTATCATGTTTTGGGATTTCTCCCTTGGGGAATCGACGGCTCTTTCCCTTCTCGATTGTGCCCCTCGAATGCACAAAGTTAAAGCTCCCCAACGTACTGTCAGTTGGATGGCATGCAGGTTGTATGGTTTAATAAAACCCTGTCTACGGGTCTCCCTCAGAACTCACTCCTCTGTTTTGCATTTTCTCGCTGCCCTTCTTGGTCTGCGTTTGCTGATTGATAATCCGAACGGTCCTTGTGTTGGTAAGATGGAACATCATGGAGATGGACGCAGTGGGAAGCACTGTTGTCGTGGCATTGGCAGTTACCATGGGGATGAGAATCCCACCTGTGGAAGATGTTGCAAGCCGGGATGTTGCTCCATTCTGGGCATGGTAGGGGAGCACAGCCTAGGGAAAGGTGGGATGATTCTGCAGAACTCGAGAGCTACCCAGGACTTGGTCCCTGCCGAAGGCACGTAGGGGTTGGAAATGTTATGGTGCAGGATGGGAAACACAGTATTTCTAAGTTTGAGGTAGAGTTCCTGGATCGTTTACAGGAGTTGGAGCTACAAGTGAGGATGGTCTAAGGTGAAAACATTGAGTTCAGGAAGGTAATTTCTCGTCTTTACAACTTTGCAATTGCTTCTCACTCTGAGGTTAAAGCCCAGAATATTTGTGTGGATGAAAGATAGAACATTTGGAGGAAACCTTGGGTCTGGCCTACCCCCGCAAGGTTCGTAAGCTCAAGGTAACAGGGAGCGAGCTCGAGAGCATCAACCGAAAGATGGAGAAGCTGCAGAACTTCATGGCTATAGCTGGCAACTTCCTGGACCTGAGCACTGAAAAGAACAAGGCTGCGGACTCTGTGGGTGCGGCCATGGACATTGGACCTCACTAGAAATTTCTCTTCACCAGCCACGAGTTGGCTTCCTAGTTTATTTATGTTTTCTAGTACTTTGTACAGGAACTTTGTTTCCTTCAGTTTAGACTCTAGTTTTTGTTGGCTTCTCGGATGAGCTCAACGCCTAAATTTTGTATAAGGCAAACTATCAGAAATGTATTTCTTTTGCATACTCCTCCTAGGACAGTTCGTTAGATGCTTTAGCTTCAATAGGACAGAAAGGTATCATGCTAATTACAAGCTGAATCATGATGAATTTGGATTGATGGTTGTCTTCCTTTCATGGGAGCAATTAGATCAGTTTTTTTGATGTAATCCTCTTTTTATATATATAATCAAAACCCCTAGTCGTTTCTGTTAAAAAAAAAATTGCTTCCTGGCAGTATCAATTGTTTTATGATATCTCGGGTGAGCAGAATATGGCATTTTATGGATTTCATCCATAACAATTCTCCTCAAGTCTATCACATTTGGAATATAAATTCGATTTTTATAAATAAGAAGTCCATCCTCTTCTAAATGATACCCTTCATACCTCTTTTCAAAATTATGGTGCTGTAATTTTTCTTTTATTTGCACATACAATTCATCTTCAGCAAGATAATTGACAATCTGTTGTTTTAAATCTGATTGGCAAGTTGTGATGGTTGCCACATGCATTTCATGCATATTTCTGCTGAGTGCATCAACCACTTTATTTTCTTTTCATTTTATGTGTTTGATTTCAAAATCAAACTCACATAAAAATTCCATCCATCTAGCTTGCCTAGCATTTAATGTTGGCTGCTCAAATAAATATTTCAGGCCACAATGCTCTGTCCTCAACTTGGATTTTCTGCACATTAAATAATGTCTCCACATCTTTAAGGCATGAAATATGACTACAAGTTCTAGATCACGTGTGGCATAATTCTTTTCACGCTCCTTTAATTTTCTAGACTCATAACACACCTCATGGTTTTCTTGCATAAGAACTCCTTCAAGTCCTTGTTTACATGTATATGTACACACCATAAAAATAAAAATAAATTATGAGTTTGCAATTTTCAAAATTGGAGCACTTGTGAGAAGCCTTTTCAATAGCTGGAAGCTTTCTTCACATTTCTGGGTCCATTCAAATTTTGTTCCATTCTTTTGCAAAGAAGTGATTGGGTGTGCAACTTTGGAGAATCCTTCAATGAATCTTCTATAGTAGCCAACAAGACCCATAAAAGATCTCACATTCATGACATTCCTTGGAGCTGGCCAATTCATAATGGCTTCAATCTTTTCCTGATCCACTGATATTCCTTCTTTTGAAATAATCTGACCCAAATAATGAATTTTATTTTTATAAAAGCCACATTTGCTTAACTTTGCATACAACTTATGCTTCCTTAACAATTGCAAAGCCATTCTCAAATGTTCTTCATGCTCCTCTTCATTCTTAGGGTAAATAAGAATGTCATCTAGAAAAACAAGAACAAGCTTGTCCAAATATTTGCTAAAAATGCTATTCATGAGACACATGAAGGTAGCCGGTGCATTAGTGAGACCGAATGGCACCACTACAAATTCATAGTCTCCATACCTTGTTCTAAAGGTTGTCTTGTGAATATCTTCTTATTTGATTCTTACCTCATGGTAACCAGACCTCAAATCAATCTTTGAAAATCCCTTTACCTCTCTCATTTGATAAAAAAGATGATCAATTTGAGGTACTGGGAAGTTGTTCTTCACTGTCACTTTATTTAGTTGCCTGTAATCAATGCATAACCTAAGTGTACCATCTTTTTTTTTCACAACAATACATGTTCTCCCCATGGAGACACACTTGGCCTTATGTATTTCTTTTTCAATAATTCTCGCAATTGCATTTCCAGCTCCAACAATTATGGCGTGCTCATTCTGTAAGGTGTGTTAGACATTGGTGCAGCTCCTGGAACAAGATCAATTGTGAAATCAATGTCCCTCTTGGGAGGAAGTCCTGGCACTTCATCGAGAAACACATCCTTGAATTCTTGCAGCACATGATAGTCCAATTTGAAATTTTCATTTTATGTTTTGTCCAATATATGGACTGCATACAATTCAAAACCTTTAATACAAAACTTCTTCAGCTGCATGGATGAAACATGCGTTACAAAAATTGCCTTTGGAATTCCTTTCACAACCCTTGGGTGTTCTTCATCATCACTGGACTCAAAACTATTGTTGTAGCAATCAAGTTTAATTCCATGTGCTTCCAACTAATCCATTCTAATGAGAATGTCATATGAACCAAGTGGTAAAATATTCAGACTTGCACTAGCATAACTAGGCTCCAAAGAACCCCCAGAGAAAGTTAATGAAGAGGATTCACAAACCATCGAGATTGGGGAGGAATTGCAGCTCGACTCCGTGGGAGAGGAAATGTCGAGATAAGTTGAAACCAGGATATATGAATCAATCGGTAAATTCAAGAAATGAGTGAGGTCTTATGTATACTTTCCAGGAGAAAAAGTACCATCCTGGTAATACTCAAAAGGGTCAACGACAATTATCTCTTTTGGAACACTTATATCTTTATCACGGCCAGCATGGAAGTTATCTCGAAATACCTTAGGATCATCCACCAAAAATGGGACCCCATGGGAAAGGGCCCCATAAAAATTAATGGAACTTAGAGACGATAAAGAACCAAGACCAGAAGAACCCCTTTACCACAAGTGGAAACCAAAGCCCTCTCACCCACATCAGAAAAAACCCCAAACTCAAAACCATAGATGGAAGGGATAGGTCTATATTCACTTATGGAAGAAAATGGATGTCTTGTCTTAACATCAACATCACGAATGGGAATCGGACTATGATTCTTGTACCCCCTAAAGAAGCTTGGGCCATCATTCGTTAAAGAGTCCAAAAAATTCCCACCACCCAAAACCACACATAATCTCTTATATAGAACATCAAATAGTTGAACCATACTACTAGAGTAGACAGAACATGGAGGAAGTTGAAAGCCAGTAAGAGAAGTGATTGACTTACCATTAAACAAGCTTTCTTGTCCTTCAGCGACATAACTTTCCATCACAGAGGTGATATCTACCACTTCCTTCACATTGGGAGATCTCTTAGGCTGATCTTGACTCAAAAATCCTGTGTCGTTGGAGACATCTTGAGACACCCCATTGGAAGCCACATATACCACAGAGTATTATTTAGAAGAAAGGACCACCTCCTTGAATATATTTGGATCCAATGTGTCCTTCAACATAGACCCAGCTTCCACCTCTTTCAGGACTTATATAGAACGATCTACAGTTGAGGGTTTTTTTCGCCATATTGTCCGAATGAAGGTCTATGAGCATTACCTCACTAGATGTTCATAGGTATGACATTTGTTGCATATAAATGGAATCCCAATATAATCCAACACCTATACATGAGTTATAGAACCCAAAAAATATTTATATTCTCATGAAGACACTCTCGCAAGTTGAGATCCACAAGAATTTCCGCTACTAACATGTTACCCGAGCATTTGAAATTGTAATCCGTTGTACACGAGTTGCCCAAAACTTAACCAATCCTTCTAAAAATCTCTAGAGTCCATAGTTCCATTGGTAAACCAGGGAGTTTCACCTAAATAGATTGTTTGGAGGCCTTTTCTCTGCGGGCATCGAACATAGGAGACCATCTCCTAAGGGTTAAGGTAGTAGACTACCAAAACCATACTCTCGCCAACAACTTAGAGGCATCCTCAGAGTTCCTAAGTATATATAACACCTAGTCAACCCTTGTCTATAGTGAAGCATATGGGGGGATAACCCAATATAGGAGACCAGTTCATGTTGACTCAAACTTTGTAGGTCGACTGATGAATATGGTTGTCATTGATGACAACACATTAATGACAAAAGCTAAATTGGTACATGAAGTCAAGACATGGCATTGGATGGCTTGAAGACAAGAAGGATGAGGACTTGGAGAAGGAAAGCAAGAATGATAAGGTCAAAGATCAAGCAAGCATGACTAAATTGGTGAGGTTGAAGTAATGACAAGTGCTGACATGGACAAATGAAGAGAAGCATGATGACATGGCAAGGTGACAAGTTAAGTGTTGCTGAGATGGAAGAAATTTCAAGGACAAATGACAAGGCAAGATATGACAATGCATGGAGGACAAAGACAAATGCCAATGGACAAAGGCAAGGTTGAATACAAGGTTGAAGACACTGCCTGCGGGCATTTTATTGATGAAATAAAGAACGCTGCGGGCATTTTTATTAGAGGATGCGGACATTTTAGACCCATTGTGGGCATTTGTGTTGATTACATAAAGAAGGAGCTATGGGCATTATTCATGAGAGTCCAATGGGTATTTAAAAGTGTCTCTTGTGGGCATACTTGGGTAGCTGCGGGCATCCTTTGATGCACTCTTGCGGAAATTTTGATAACCTCCTGCGTGCATATGAACAAGCCCACTGCGGGCATATCTTAAGGCCCCGCGGGCATTATTTGGAGTAGTGAGGGCATGTATGGAAGGCATAACAAAGGCCCCTTGCGGGCATAAAGGTGGAGACCATGCGAGCATCATTTCAGGAAGTTGAAGACCACATGAAGACCACGATGATATGGCAAAAAGACCAAGTATATATATATATATATATATATATATATATATATATATTTGAATGAGGATAACGTGGAAACAAAATAAAAATATAGATATCATTTATGAAAATAAAAATAAGCATGACAAGTTGGCCTCCTAAATTCATGGAAAAAGACAAGTATAAATAAAGATGGCTACAGTAGAGGATCAGTTGGAGCAGCAGTGAAGAAGTTTTTTTTATCTCTGATTTCTGGGTTAAACTTGGCAACAACATGATGATTGATGAAGACAAGTACAGCAGAATGAAATACCTTTTATCTTTGATTTCTGGGCAGCAGTAAGGGCAGCATTATGTGAATAATATGCATGAACAAAATGAGAAAATGTTGGGCATGATATAATGATATGGGCAGAATGATTGTGATGATTATTTGATGTGCATGTGGACAGTATGGACAGAATGAATATAGGGCAGAAACAATGATGGAAGTCTTGATGTGGATAGAATTATGGTGATGTGCTTGTTGGCAGTAGGTTATTGATTAGATTATGACAGTGAGGACATATGAAATTTGATGAGAAGTAATGTGATAAAAATGTGTATGTAATACAAGTTGTGTCTTGTAACTATTTTTCTTAGTTGGATCTAAGAAAAAGACCAAGCTGAGTCTTGGAATAGAAGTTGGTGCTTCTGATTCAATTTTAGCTGATTAACCCCCCGGTTGTAGCCGATTGAAGAAATACAAAAGGTTACAAAACTATATCTTGTGTCTCTTGCATTGTGTTGATGATAATGTGTTTGACTTGATGAATGACATGTGCTTAGTTGATTACTGAAATATAGTTCATTGATGAATATGATATTGAAGTGAATATGTAAATGATGATATAAGATTTGAAGAAGAAATTGAAATTGTCAACAAGTGCAAGCTCAATGATTCACCCCCCCTCTCAGTGAGCCATTGTGTCTAACATCGACATCCCTATTTTACCTCCACCAATGCTATTTCCATGAATGAGAGAACTTGTTCGTTTGTACACCATCGCCTAGGGTGAGACCTAGTTGAGATGCCTTCCATTTTACACACTTTTTTTACTCTCAAAGCATCTTGCACCCGAGAATGGGAATGAGATTCCAATGGAGCATTCTCTCGATCTGAGTTTGTAGTAACACAATTTTGGGACAGAACCCTAGAAAACTCAGGCTATGAGAAGGTCTTCTTACCTTTTAGCTAGTAGTTAAACCATGATAATTCATCTTCATAAAGTTTCTCGACGGAACATGGAGCCAAGTCTTCTGGAAGGAGCCCTAACAACTTTTGAAAACCGCCTCCACAAAACCATTGTTATTGTCATGCTTGACAGAAGCAAAAACTTGCAAGAGTTCCAATACCAAGGTCTCTTGGGGAGAAGTAGAATCCATATCCAAAGGAAAACTTTTGTCCGAAGAGAAATACAAGGAGTGAGGCAGGCCCAATAGTCTAGCAGAAGACCTCGATAAGCCTCCCACCTTTGGATTTTCCATAGTGGAAACCTCTGGAAGGACAAGTGGATACTAAAGATTCATTAAGGCATCTTATCCAAATAATAATCACCTCCACAGAACCACAAGGGAGAAGATTATATATCATAAAACAATAATTCTTTGTCAGTAGATATTAAATGACGGGCCCATAAATAATTACACCAAAAGTCAAATCTCATGCACCTCTAAAACAACCACAAAAAAAATGATCCAGTCTTATCTGACTAGTCATGGAAATAGTGCTGGGAGAGGGTAAGAAAAAAATGAGACCAGTCCATGAAAAAACTATAACACTAGACTAAAAACAATAAAGCTATAAACAAACTTGTCCAAAACCTACAACCGAGATCGAGGAAGGTCCATGCATTAAAGGCCACCAAAACATAAAACCTATTTTGTCATGAAAACGTTAAACCCTAGAACCAGAGAAATCCTAGAAGACTCCCATGAGCACCCAGATGTTCCAATCAATGAGCACACACACACATATATGCGTACGAATCATGACCAAAAAACTACTCTCACTATTTGACCATGTTCTTCCTCGTTGATAAATTATTATATATTGTTTTTTTAAAGAAAGGTAAATTTAAAAAATAGTTAAATAAATTAATGATTAGAGTTCATTGAAAATGCTAAATGGACAAGTTGTGATAAACATCTATGCATTTCCTACACCTACATGACAACGTATTCAACGATGAAGTATTACATGTTAGTAGTAGAATAACTAGTGAACAATTTCACCCTTTTCCATTTGGTGTTTGTTGTGGGAAAAATTGCACAATGGTGTGCAACCCTTCCCACTTGGAGGGGAAAGCCTTTGAGATTGACAACAAGGCCCAATATTGTGTTACTAAAACAAATGTGAGTGACTCCAAATTGATCCTGCACGATCTTGTTAGTAAACTAAAACAAAATAAAAACAAATAACTTGAAAATAAACAAAGGAAGTGAGGATATGCAAACCACAACAAGAAGACAATTCTAGAACCAATTTAGATTGCCCAATGGTCAAGCTTGTTACATTTAGTGTCACCTAGGGGGTGTGAGACTCAAGGTAAGCCAAAAATCTCCCTTAGGGAGGTCCTTTTTTTCCACACTAAATGCTAAATAACTTGAAGAACAAATGGGAGAAACACTTGCCCCTTGGAGCTTGAGGAATGCTAATAGGTGTGGGAAGAGGTGGAAGAAGTTCTAACACAATTCCAACAACATAAGCTTTCTCTATTTTTCTCTACTTAGATGCATGCCCATGGATTACTTTTATAGGCCAAGAGGTGGCCAAGAAACAACTAGATTTAAATGTGAATTCATTGGCTCCATGAACTAGCTCCAAAGTACACAAAGGGGTGCCATTCAATGATCCCAAGTACATGAGGAGCCAAATTCGAATTCTTGGAGGTGATGGAGCTTTGATGAGCCTTCAATGTGCTGTGGGTAGTTGGCATTCTGTCGTTTTTGCAGTAGCGCGACTTTCGAAGTAAAAGCCGTGCGATTAGAATGACTTTTATGAAGAAAAGTCATTAAAAGTAGCGCAAGTAGCCCAAAATTCATGCCTTTTGTACTCGGATGATCGAATTGTTTTTCGGATTTGATGAGGATGTATCCGGTGAGATGCTTTCTATATGTTGAATATGCCTTATTGCAAGTTTGGTTGAAATGTCGCATGTGTGTGAAATTTAAACGTTAATAGATGTCTCCTAATGTGTGAAATTTAAATGTTAAATGTTAATATATGCTTCAATAGATGCATCATTATTTCTTTTTGTTCTCTCTTGTTCTTGTAAGCTGTGAAGCTAGTGTGGATGGAAAGTTCCTCCCATGGGGGAGAATTGTTGGTGACAACTGGTGAAGCAGTAACAAATAATGGTGTTTTATACAAATGAGTCAGGCATACCCATACTCATGAAAATATGTCAAGATGACTACAATAAGAGGAGATCGAGGGGTCAACTCATAATATTGCTAGTATATGGATGAATGTGGATTCAATCCATATAAGAGCAGATGAACCTAGAAATGACGTTATTGGTGCCGAAGAAGTGGGACTGTTGATGATCATGATAATCCCACTAGGGTGGTAGACCAAAATACTGGTGAAGCTACTAGATGAGGTACTTCACTGTATCAGATGTGCTGTGACCATGATTTGTAAATGTGAACACTGTTATTTTAGAAATGTACGACTCTCCCTGATGTGATAGATGTGTTGACATCGAGCATAGGGGAGACCACTAAGTTAGGGAGAATTAATGACTCTCCCTACTTAGTTTGAGGTGATCCCTTATGGTGATTGAAAGTGACCCCAAAGTACAATTGTAACCACTGCAACTCTCAAAATATGGTGATTTGATGTCGATGACAGCTAAAGTACATGATAAGACAAGGGTCTTATCCTAAGAACCAAGATCAATTTGTAACCAACTATAAGATTAACAAACCTAACACAAGACTGGCTGATAACCATGGGGCTCGTAACTTCCTTTTTTCGATGACAACTTGGGGAGTAACTAACGACAACATTCTTCAAATAAAGGTACAAAGTGTAATGGAGGGAAACAAATTGTAGATGAAGGGATTTGTTGGAGACACGACACTGAGGATGATGGTCAAAGGTGATTAGGGGATTGATGCCAAAATAACTATGGTGTTCCCATGGTTTTGAGTGGAGCGAGGAACTATTTGTACATAAAGAATAATTGGTGGGGTCCCCATGGTTTTGAGGGTGTCCGAGGTCCAATTTGATGATGGGTGGGATTCCTGCGGTTTTGGGTGCATCGGGGAATCAATTTGAAGATGGGTGGAGTTCCCATATTTTTTAGTGGGTTGGGGAAATTTTTCCATGATGATGTGATGGTTGTTTGCAAACACAAAGACAAGTTACCCATGAATCAATTCCATGCAGACTTCTCTTGCGGGAATAACTGAATATAATTGGTTTCTTTGGAGGGTGGGGGCCCCATGGTTGTCTTTGCGGGGATGATGATACAAATAAGAGTGAATGTGGTAGATTACTCATGGGGGTATGATAGATTAACTATGAGCCTTGATCATAACATGTGCCGAGGAATATGATGGCATCAACAACTGGAGGTGGCAGAGTAAGTGCGCAATTATACAATGATGACTATGGGTTTGATCTTTCCAAGCTTGATCATATTCCTCGGATTTGTGGGGGTTCGACATCATGGGTGCTAAAGTATGATGGGGATGCAATGGTGTGCATAACCATGGGGGAACATGTTATTCTCAGAAATGACGTTGATGGCACATCATTACTGGGAATTAGGACCCTATGGTTATTAACGAGAATACTAGGAAATGCAATGTAAACAGAGGGAAAATATTGCCTATATGCCAGTTTCGATGTGATACCTGTGATTTGAGTTCGACGTCATTGTTGAAAGGGTTGTAGTCTCAGTGTCTTGTTCATTCTCTTGCACACATGATGCCAATACCCAAGTGTGATGGAGAACATGACAAAGGTATTGACAATGCAAAAATAATAACAAAAAACTTGGTGTGCCCGTGGTGTGCGCGTGATATTATGGAAATAATTGTTTCAGGTACAACCCATTAACAGGTCTATTGTTGGTTATTCCTTCTGGATCTATTAAGATATATTCCCCTTTGGATAGGGATTGCTTTACGACACAGGGGCCTATACATTTAGATACAAATTTACCCGGTCTAGGTTTGGTGCAGTGTTCATGTGTAGGCGCCTCAATGATCGGTATTGCTGGTATGGCCGATTCTGAGGCAGACACAACGAGTGTTGTCACCAATGTGGTGACCATATTGATGGAATTTGTTTCCTGCTATTGAGGTGAAGGAATCTCAACCAAAGGGTGGTTGAAGCAGATGGTTTCCAAGGCATCCCTAAATCAGGGGAGATTGGGACAATGGTGTGTGTAATACCCAAACTGAAAGCAATTCAAACATGCACGATTGGTACGTAAATTCTTGGACTTAATTGTTGTATTGGGAAAAGATGAGGTTGAAGGTGTGCCCCTTGGTATAGTGTGTGTTGCATGCATCACACTAACTTGGATATTGAGTAAATTCCCGAGCTCCGGCAAGGTGGGGCAGAACTTGGTTGCATGACCTTATTTCCTACATAGGGAAAACGATGGGGTGACCCTTGTTGCGGGAGTAGTGGTTGTCATTATTGGGGCTTTCAACCCAAGTTGAGTTATGCCCCCTAATTTAGGCATAGCGATTGTTTATGGTAGTTCGGGAAGAGGGTTTGTCCAAATGGGGGATTTCAACTTGGGTTGTTTTATGCCCCCATTATTGGGTTTAGCAACAATTGGTGGTGGTTTAGTCATAGGTGTTGTAGGCTCGACATGTGGTAGAAATGGCATAATTGTCCTAGATGGCGTAACTTCCAAGACAAGAACAAACTCATAGTGGGCCACTGACTTTGAATCCATTTCTAGGTAAGGTGGAGTAAGTTACCACACCGGTATGCCCAAATTGAGCCTAGGTAGAGTTAGTTGAGCCATAACCGGTGTCCCTTGCACTCCCATGGGGGGTAAAAGAATTGTATTTGAAAGATGGGAGGAACTGATGGACTCAATGTCCGTTCAATGCCATGACTCGTCAGAGGTGTTGAGGATGATGTCGATGGGGTGGAGGATGTATTTTCAAAGGTGAAAATGGTGCACATAAGACCATATGTCGATACAGGAATTTCAAGCGGGGGACCTGAGATACCCCCAACAAGTTGGAATTTTTGTACACTCCTGGGCATAAATCAATGTTGGGAGGTTGATTCACTCTGCCAACTGTGGGAACGATGTTTTCGGGGTTGGTGTTGGTATGAGGGTCGTAGTAATTGAGTTAGTCAAATGTGACTAAATTCCCATTAAGGGGAAACATCATGATGCAGAAGACCGAAGAGGCAACTGCCTTCATGGCTTACATATAACTACAACCCAAAAGGATGTTGTAGTCGAGTTGCACATCGACTACCTCAATATCAATCATTACCATCTTGCCCCCTAACTTGATGGGGACATTTTGGTACAATCCCTTGGGTTGGGATGGTCTCCCCTCATATGGGCGAAGGGCAATGGATGAGAGAACTAAATCAGGGGAGCCCAATCTTTTCCAAACATTAGATGGCATAACGTATGTGGATGCACCTTCATTGATAATGCATCGATGAATCATAATGTTTTTAACTGTAACCAGGACTTGGAATGTGACTGACAAGGGTAGTCACGGTTCCCCTTTGTCGAGATCAAAGGTCATAAGGCGCGAGTCTAACAGGTCGACAACACCCAGTGCATTAAGTAATTCCTTCCTTTGGGTTGGGCAAGATTGTAGCACCTCTGACATAGACATGGCAGCGGGTGACTGAGCCAAGTCATCCACAATACTGTAATTGTGGGTGGCTTTCATGTGAGGGTTATTGGGGGTGCGCCTAAGTAGTATCTTTGGGATCCTAGGGATTTGTTCACCACTTGGGTGAGGTATTTGCAAAGGCCCCCCTGAAGGGGTGGGTACATCCTCCTCTTGTGGGGGTTCAAGCTTGCCATAGACTTTGGCTTGAGTTTGTAGGTTAATATCTTCCATGTTCATGTAGATATTATGAAAGGAGCCATCACCAGAGGGGCGGGGCTCCTGTTACTGGGTAACGATCCCTTGGTTGGAAAAGGGTTGTTGCAAGGAAACAGGTTGTCGTTGCGGAACATTAGGTATCTAAGGGGGATTGGTTGTTGTCTTTTTCTTTGCTTCCACCAACTGTTGACAGTCGGGGATGAGTGGGAAATGGTGAGTATATTGGCCATACTCTCCACAAATCCAACATGAATCCTTAGGTTAGTGTTTTTTCCTTATTTGGGGGGGTTATTAGCCCCCACATTCTGGTTACTCTAGGGAGGGGGATTTCCCCCTTGCCCCTGCTGCTAATTATGTTTGTTCTTACCTTTCTTTTTCTTGCTCATTTTGAGGAGTTTGGGGGTTATCTATGTTCAATTGCTTAAACTAGTGAGCTTGTTGTACGAAAGAAGGTTGTACTAAATTGACCCCCTTGTGTGCCATGGGGGCAGAACTAGGAGGACAAATAAAGAATTAATAAGGATTATAACCCTGTGGAGGGATATACAAATTATGTGCTCCATATGATGCGGATGTGGGACTTGCTTGTGCCATTTGAAGTGGAGGTAGCGACGATACTTGGCTTGCATTGGGGTAGGTAGGACTGTAGGTTCCATGCTGTAGCTTTCCAAACTAAGGTTTTGGTACAATTGTAGGGGGTTATGG
This sequence comes from Larix kaempferi, assembly GCA_027924585.1. Lineage (NCBI taxonomy): Eukaryota > Viridiplantae > Streptophyta > Pinopsida > Pinales > Pinaceae > Larix > Larix kaempferi. The sequence goes on along the minus strand of BSBM01000407.1, from coordinate 13,165,319 downwards.
CACATTAGGGATGGGAGGGTATTGCATTTCCATATTGGATGGCATAGAAGTCGAGGGAGGGGGAGCCTTTCCTTGTTGGGAAATGGACCCAATAAGCCCATATATGGAATGTGGCGTACCTACGGGTGTGGGATCCAAAGATCGATGCCAAGGGGCATTAGGTAGGATTGTGTATAAGTAACCTGATTGTGCATAAATGAGGTCGAAATGTGGGGCCTTCGGTATGACCTATTCCTCAGTTTGGGTCAATGAGGTTGCCACATCTTTTTCTATCGTAGGTTGGAGTGATTTGATGAACCAATCTAATAGAAAATGAGGTTGCATATTGATTTTGCACAATGTGCGCCGTCAATTCCTGTCATGGATGTGGTCCGCTATGTGGCTAGACATGTTCTGACGAAATTCTATGAGAATTTTGAGCCCTAAATCATGGTGCATGGGAAGCTAAAAGTAAGTGAGAAATATGGTGGTTATTGTCCCAAAGGTGGCATAGGTTGTCCTCGCTAAGTTCACATACCATTTTGTAGTTGTTCCTGTAAGGGTTCGCTGAAAAAGGTGAAGCCTAACTGAGTCTTCCACTATGTTATTAGAGGAACACCATAAGTGAAAAGATATGACATGGTTGGATGGGTCATATGTTTGTTTCCCTTCAAATTTATGGGTATCCGAAGAGAGCTTATCGAGCATAGCTAGCCATGCTAGATCATGTGCTATAGGGTCATTGATCAACTTGGCGAGATCGGGGAGATTCAAGCTAGCCATGAAAGGTAGGTTGGTGTTAAGTCCTGCCATATGTTGTGTACGGTTCCCTCGAGGGGGAGAACGGTGGATATGTGCCGATGAGCTCTATCTCGAATGTGAGGATGAGGATGATATATGTCCTCCTCCCAAAGAGGGAGAAGAAGAAGGTGGATTTTCTCCGAGGGGTGGAAATAAAGGGGGGCCTCTTCCACGAGAGGATGAAGCAAAAGGATCTAAGTTTTCTCCAAGGAGAGAAAATGAATCAAGTAAGGAGTAGCCTCGCCTAGATGATCCTATCAATGTTGCCTCAGAGAAGCCCCGACTAAAATATCTCCCTCATGAACCATGGGGAGAAAGAGGGAAAACACCCCTTGAGAGAGGGGAAGGCCTTGTAGTCTACTGGACTGTCTTAAGGGGTTTTGTTCCTCAGTTGTGGAATTTTAGTAACAAATTAGAGTGATGGTGGTAATAAACACAATTGAACAAATGCAAAAATATGTCAACCACAATATATGCAAAATGGTGCAAAGTGAGTGATATGTGCTATGTCAATTTAGTGTAAGTGCTCCCACATGTAGGTTCATTTTAATTGTGAATTAATAAACTTGTATTTAAAAAGATATTAAATTTAATTTCCCTAAAGACCTAATGTCCTTCCTCTCAAATGTAATTAGGCCTCCCCAAAGTACAACCGCTGGTGATAATGGGATCTACACAACAATTAACTAGTGAAGATGACAAAGAGTCTGCTATATCAACAATGGGGCTATGATCCAGAAATGGCTTGGAAACATTTGCCAATGACAATATCTGACTTCAACAGTCAATTGCAATCATAATTGCACGTTGGTGATTTCCTAAGTTTAGCCACTAAGATACATGCGTCAAGTGTGGATAAGTGGTTTGGGTTGAGCCATATAGTGTCATCTCCACAAAACGTTGAGTGACTCTATTGGGGAGCTGGGCATCTATACCTCGACTTTCACGTTCTTGGGCACCATGAATTCTTATGCGAGTTGTCTTTAGACACTTGTTAATAGCAGAATTTTAAAGTACCCTATAAGTCAACAATCTATTGTTTCATACAAAGAGTAGAAGATTGGTGGGCATTATTTGGATGCCTACCCAAATCAATCCTAACCAAACTATACATTTTCTTGTGACCTCTTGTGGAGGAATTTAGTTGGTTGAGAATTACAAGTATTGATTTTAAGGGTCCAAATTTGATTAAGAACTGTAAGAGAGATATTTCCAAATCCTACTTCTTTCTGATCCATCAAGATCCCACAAGGTGCGAGATGGAGAGCATACTCAAAGTAAGAGAGTCTTTAGGTCTCTTAGTGTGTGCTAGTGGAGACGCATATGTGTAATAAGCAAATGATGTTGTTTGTTGCAATTAACTAGAGAGCTCAAAGTAAATGCAAACGTTGTTTATACTTCAATTCAAAAGATGCTAATGGTGCTTGTAACTAACAATTTAGATCAACAATGTTTATGAAATTGAAAAGTGTGCAACGGAGGTATTTCACACTTCTCTCCTTTTCCTAATTCACCAAAATCACGTGGAATGCGAGGTGAAGAGCATACATTGGGAGATTAGAGTCTTTAGGTCCTTGCTTGTGTTCAAAAAGTGAGTTACACTACTTTTCCTAAAACATGAGAAGTAAGCAAATAACATAATATGTCAATACTAACAACTTCTATGAAATGGCAAGCAAGATGTCTTGAATACTAGTGATCACATTGAGGCCCGTTGAAATCCCCAAGGTATTTTACCTAAGTAAATTTCAAGAGAAGACCCTTTACTTCCTAATCTTGGGTTAACTGAGCTAATTACTAAAGAAAAAATTAACTATTGCAAGTTAATTTGATTCTGATTTATTAGTAAACATCCATTAGCACTGCAAAATTTATGCAAAACTGATAAAAAGAAAAATAAAAGATAGTAGCACGGGTTTTCCTATTACAGACACACTAGTAGCGTGGTTACAACACAGAAAAGCTACGCTAGTACATAGAAGATTACCACACAGAAGAAGGTCAGAAGGAATACGTAGTGGCACGACTGTCGAAGGAAAATCTAGGGTGTCAGGATCCACGCTACTATGTAAACAACAATTACGACCAAGAGGAGGCCGAATTCCGGGAATGAAGGGTATGGACCTGATATCCTAAACAAGGCAAGAACTCAGAATTAGCTATTTAGAAAATAACAACCTAGTTAATGAGAAATGAACAAAAATGAAGTGGAGTCACCATAAATACCGTTGAAGGGAAAATGACACAAGGGTGAGCAATCTTCCCTACTATCCTTACAACTTGTAGCCAAGGGAATAGTGGTAGTTGTGGATTAGGTATACCAAGCACTCACAAGATACAACAACTTGAACAATCCTAAACTAAGCAAAAATGTTGCTCCTTGAGCAAGGAGGCAACAATGGAAAAAGACTTGCCCCTTGGAGGAAGGTGGGAAGGGAGCTTGAGGAATGCCAACAAGTGGAGGAATAGGTGGAAGAAGTCCCAACACAATTCGAGCAGCATAACTTTGCTCTAAATTTCTTTACTTAAATGTATACCCATGGATTCCGTTTATAGTCCAAGAGGTGGCCAAGAAACAACTAGATTCAAATGTGAACTCATTGACTCCACGAACTAGCTCCAAAGTACACAATAGGGGGGCATTTGATGATCCCAAGTACACGAGGAGCCAAATTCAAATTCTTGGAGGTGATGGAGCTTTGATGAGCCTTCAATGCTCTGCAAGTAGTTGAGATTCTATCGTCTTTGCAGTAATGTGACTTTCAAAGGAAAAGCCGTGCGAGGCTAGCATAGGTACACAATTATAAATCCTGCGCGAGTAGCCCAAAATTCATGCTTTTTGTACTATGAGGCTCAGATTTGTTTTTTTTTTTTTTTTTTTTTTTTTTTTTTTTTGGATTTGATAAGGATATCTTCGGTGAGCTACATGCTATATGTTGATGACGCCTTATTGCAAGATTGGTTGAAATGTCGCATGTGTGCAAAATTTAAGCGTTAACAGTGTCACTAAATGAGAGAGTTCCAACTAGAATTTAGGGCCAAAATTATTTGTTTCGATGGAATTGCAAATTTTATCTATATAGATTGCATAATCCAATGCAATGGGGGTTTGCAGTGTCACTTGATTAATGTGTGCAATCAAAATTGATAATTTTGAAAGATTTGTAGGTGATTTTAATGAAATTTGAGTTGTTAGATTCTAACGTTGCCAATTTGTTGACTCGTTATTGAACTTATTTTATGTTATTTAAAACTTACAATAAACAATATGCATCCAACAATATAATGTTAATACGCTGGATTATACTATTCAATCTAATACGGTTTTGATACAACATTGGGTATCTCACATACTTTATATTTGACAATGAATGTTCCAAATGTATAATATGGATCTAATGTCATAGTGTTGCTTCATAATTGATGATGGCCTTATTTTTTATAATGGATATTCCAAAAAAAACATTAAAATTTAATGTCATTAATAATAATAACAATAACAATAATAATAATAATCTATTTTTAAGGTCGCAACCAAGCCAGACACCAATTTGGTGTATGAGACCCCCTTATTTGTGGGATAAGAGAACCCCCTCTACGCAACGATATAATTCCTAAAGTCTACAAAGGTGTACATACCCTACCTCCCTTTGGATTCGAACCTATGAACTCTTAGGAGGAAACACATGTTCTTAACCGTTAGGCCCCTTCAAGATTCGATGATTCATGTCCGAGAATATATTGCATTGCATAATTAAAACATATATTGTATATTGCATACAATATATATTATATTTATTAGATGAATTTTATGCTATTAGGAAATTTCAAACATATATTAAATTTAATGTCATACTATTCCTTTTGATTTGAAAATAAATATTCGAAAATATATTACATTTAATGTTTTTTTTTGTAAATAAGAGATATAAACTTCTATTAATGATAAACATAGAAATTAAGTACACTATTCATAGTCTTTACATATTTCATCCTGGCTCTGGGAGACATTAGTCTGTAAAACAAAGTCTGAAATATAAGGATGCTCATAGCAGTCTTACAGTAGTTGACAAAAAATTGGATATGTTGACTAACAGTGCCACATTTAAAACTAGAGTCGCATGAACCTATGTTAAAAAAAACTTGGGAATCCTATTGCGATTGGAGTTTGCATCACGGTGCCTATGTTGAGCGTATGCCTTGTGTCGCTGGCAGATGAAGAGTCACGAGTCTTCTGAAGATCCATGTGTTTCCCCATGATGTCGACCTTGCTTTCCATTATGGCGAGTAGCCTGCACTAGTCTTTCACTTCCTCAATTTTGCTTATGATGGTTGTCGTGACTTCCTTGTGCTCCCCCAAGAGTTTGTGCATCAACAACTTCATTACCTAGTGAATCACCATTGAGCACTCGTAGAGCAAGACTCGACTTTTGCTGTCCCCAAGGTTCTGTATCCAGTCCACCAGAGGGTGTGATGTTGCCAATTCCTGGAGGACCGAGCTATTTTGAATCAATTCCCTTATGGAAGAGCCACCTTCGCATCCCCCCCGTTCGCCATTAGCAGAGTCGGCCAGAAAAGCAGGGGTCCTTGGAATGAATTCAATCCTCAACTTGTGTCCGAACAGAATTAGGACCGCATTTAGATGTCGGGCATCTTCCTGCAAATCCTCTAGAATCCTCAATTCTTCCAAAATGTTTCCTAACAGGACCTTCTCCGTACAGTAGGTGGTTAAAGAGCGCTCATAGTAGGCCTGGCTAGGTCGAGAGTTCCCCAGGTCCTTAATATATTTAGACAACCTCTAATATTCCTCCACCTCCTGCAAAATAATTGTCTCCTACCATATTTTTGCTTCCAGGTGCTCAATCCTATCCTTACAGTCCATTGAGGTATAGCTCTTATAGAAATTTCTCGCCTATGTTGCGCAATGTTGATTAGTAGTCGGTTTCCTCATCCTTGTTTTTCCTCTCTTGACAAATTTAGCTTTGGCTATGATGAATTTCCAGATGCTCTAAGACTTATCATTCCCTCCGACTTTCACTCGGCACTGAACCAAAAGAAGCATGGAGAATCCTCCGCCACCCTCATCGATAATGAAACCAAAGGTGGCCATAATTGGCAAGTCTGACATCGTAGGGATGAACTCCAAGTTCATCATGGTGTTGTACATCCCTTATCCTTTCTTTGCTCCGCACAATCTAATTGCATACCTTCACACAAACTGGTAAGGATTAGGCCGTCTTTCCATGAACAACCTTGATTTATTCCCATGTACTCTACATGGTTTAAAATGTCTGTGTGTTCCTCTAGGGGTAGGTGTCTGTGGATTGTAGTCTAATGAGGGCCCTTTTCCTGACCCACAATGCCTTGACTTGGCTTGGTCCTAGCAAGCTCCATGTCCGCATTTTCCGGCCTACGTGGGCGATATTGCATTTAATGATACAATATATATATATAAATCTAATTTGATTAATATATTTAATAATGGATATTCCAATTATATAATGGTTTTTTTTTCTTCAACAAAACTAGAAACAAATTTAATTAAAAGAGCTACAAAAGAACTTGCAGAAAATGTAGATACATGTAAAAAAATCAACCTTTACTAGAGTATCAAAAACAGGCTGGAAACTTACTAATCTATCCTAAAAAACAAGATCTAGGTTGAGTTTATACAATCTTCCAAAATGTTTCCCAGAATACAGTCTATAGAAAACCCTAATACCAAAATGAAAAAACACGGCATTTATTAATTACTACGCTGGAGGATCTTTCCTGTCGGTCTCCTCATTTGCATGGTCTGGAGGATCTTTGTTGTCAGTCTACTCATATGCATGGTCTACAGGTAGATTTAGGTCTGGGTTGTTCCATTGAGAGCCAGGGGATGAGGCTTCCACTAAGTTTTATGTGTATGTGTTGAGCATGGCCCAAGTTGGCACATTTTTTATGAAGAACAATTTTGGAAAGTTGCGTAGTTCGGACTACGGATATAAGAGGGAACAATTTTTTCAAAGGCACAGTTCGGATTGCGTAGTCACAGATGCGCAGTTATGCTGATGCGAAGTGCCAGCGTAGCAACAGTTTTGGGTAAGCGACTCTAGGATTTCCGGCAATTGTGTAAGGAGCAGTGTGGAGGCAGATGAAGGCGACCTGTCAGAGAGAGTGGCGAAAAACTGTTAGAAGCTAATCCATGGGTCGATAACGACAGGTAGGACAAAGGGGCAGAAAGAGACACGCCATGATGCAGTTGGAACCGGGTTTGCGGCTGTCAGAAGGCCATTAGAGCCCGGAGTGGTCCATAAAGGCAACCAGAGGCGCATGGAGCAGCTGTCGACTACGACAGGTCGGGGTGGCGGGTAACTGCACCAGTTTTGGGTAACCTTAGGGTTTTTGGCCCACATGCATTGTAACAGACGTGACCTAAGGGCACGATCTATATAAGGGCAAATTTTGTAAGGGAAAGGGTTACTATCGGATAATAGTTGATGTAGAATATTAACTTTGTTGAGAGACTATTGTAAGAGGCTCTGCATCTGTGTGCGCAAAGACCCACTGGTGAGAGAAGAGAGTCTGCAACTGTGTGCGCAGACTGGAACTGTTGAACCCTTCCCATTGATAATATAACAACAGTTCCTCTGGACATAGCTCCCATCCTAGGGGTGAACCACGTTAAATCCTTGTGTTATGTGATTGACTGTGTATTTGATTATGTTGAATGGTTAAGTTCTTGCTTATGAATATATATATCTTTGCTTTCATATTTATTCTCCAGAAGAATGAATGATAGGAATAATATGCTAAGGGTTGAACGCATATGAGTGAATCTTGAATGTACAAATATTTCTGAATGAGATGAATGCATAAGTAAATGGGTAAAAACTGAAGTCAGCAAAGTCTGTGAAGTGCGATTCCCTGAAGCACAGCACCGGAAGTGTGCAGTGGCATTGTAGTTCATCGTGCTGTATAAGTTTCAAAGTCACAGTTTAAGATGCTTGTTGAATGCATAGGTTTACACTAATTTAAGTTTGTAGAAGTTGTGTAAGTGTTAAAGGGGAAGCGTAGTCTTCAATTGTGCTGTCTGGTTGTTAAACGGTCGTTCTGAACCGCGCAGTCCTTGGATGCGCAATAATATACATCTCGACCGCGCAATCCCCCAGTCTGCAGCGTGCTGCTAGTCTGTCGAAGCGCACATCACCCGGTTGTGGAAACCTGCTTCCGCAACCCCCATAACTTCGCCTCGGGTGATACCTCAGTCTGCTCGCAGACTTTTGCCGAAAGGGCCGGTGAAAAGGGGTTTTGTTGGTTCCCTAAACCGCGCAAAACCTGGGTCTATCTTGAAGAGTTAAAGAACACTATTCGAGCCAACAAATGGTTCCGTTGCCGCGCTAAGAATCGGTGATAAGCACAGAATATTAGAATCCAGAGAAAACATAAATATGGAACTAGGTGGACAAGACAGAAAGGGAATTTTCCATAAAGGAAAATAGACATCCACGTTTTTCTTACGTACAGTGGTTACAGAAATACCTATGGGAAGACATTTATGAAATTTTCTTCGCATATTTTGGAAACGAGTTGCACGAGCGGTTATCAAGACTCGCAGAACGGAAGAACTCTTTCCAGAAAGGAGCACCTATCGAGTGGAACCCAGAGCTCATTCAGAGGCGTAAAACAGTAGATAGTCCACTCGCGCGAGCAGTCGAATTTTGGGTTGACAATATCCTACAGGGCTTCGTGACAGAGTTCGTTGTGGACACGTTGAAGTCCTACAACGCAGCGGAGACCAAGTTCTTCAAAGGATTCAGAGGTAAGTATCTGAACAATCTGAGTTTATATATCAAAGTGCTTTTAGCTTAAAAAGGAGTTTTAAGAATGCAGTAATACACTAAGAAGTGGAAAAAGATATAAGTCTAGTGCGAAGAAGAGATCTAAGGAACATGAACTTCGCGTAGACACTGAGTTCGAACTCTAGCCTGATAGCGAAACACCTCGCTTAGCTACCTATCAACCCATTACTCCGCAGAATCCACCAGTTGACAGTACTCCTAATCCTCAGAACGTCAGTACTAGTAACACCGTGGGAGCGAGTACTCAGAACATTCTGTGCAGTAGCATCCCTAACACCACACAGAACACTGCGCAGAACACTGCACCACCTAGAAGGAGAATGGCTGACGATATTCAAAGGAACGGGTATAGAAGACCTTGAGCAACAGTGGTTTCTATGTGAAGTCGTGTGGAACGTCAAGCAAGTCCAAGATGATGTTGTTAAGCAAGCACAACTCATCACTACACTCAAAGATAGAGCCTTAAATTGGTTTATGAAATATTCTGCTGGACAAAATAGAACTCTTGTGGATATAAAGGCTTCCCTATTAAGAGAATTCAAGAAACCAAAGTCTGAATCACAATGTATAACAAAATTAAAAGATATTAAGCAACAAACTAATGAAACAATCTGTGAATTTGACTAGAAGTTCAAAACATTATTAGATCAGGTCAGTTTTGACATCGCACCACAACAACACCAAGAGTGGTTCATCGCCGCGCTGTTTCCACACATTCAACTACTACTGATGCAATAGAAGGTTGCTTCGCAGGAAGAATCCCTAGAGATCGCGATGAAACTAGAGGCCTCGCAAATAGGAGAAACAAGCAAAGGCATGGTCCAGTTCCAGAATTAGCTAGAAACTCTAACGTCACAACTACAAGACATTAAGAAAGGAAAATAAATCAGAGAAGAAGTTCGGTGTACAAGATGCAAGGGAGAAGGACACCCAAAGGAACGTTGTTCCATGTTTCAAGAATACCTTGATAGTGGAGCACCAAATCCACTAAATCAGCAGCAAGGTCCGTGGTGTGAAATTTGTCGATGCAAAGGACATCGGCTTGAAGATTGTTACTTAATACAGAAGTATGTGCGAACACCCAAGAATTTATACTGCACATTCTGCAAGTCAGTTGGCCATGATGTTCCAACTATAGAGAATATGAATTGATGATAGAAAGGAAGCATGATGTTTACAGAGTTCAAGAAGAAACACCGCAGCATAATGATAATGTGCAGTATGATCAAGGCGCATATAGAGGCCGTGGTGGATTCCAAGGAAGAGGAAGAAATACTGGCCTAGGAAGAGGAAGAGGTCATATGATCTGCTATAACTGCACTCAGCTTGGACATCTATCCATAGGCTGTACCAATCCTTGTACTACATGTAGATACTATAAGTATTTTGACCATGTTATTGAGGCATGCCCAATACTGCAAGCGAAGATGCAAGAAAGAAGACAAGAAGCACAGAACCCCAATGTTTAGATGATCACGGATGAGAAAAGAAACACAAAGTGTAATATTAATTTTGTGACGCGAAGTGGCGTTACAACAGGAAGAGATAAAGAACCAGAAGCCTCGACTTCTGGAGAGCACCAAGCTAAGCAGATACCTACTGAAGGGGTCTGGATAAGAAAAGAAACTGGGAAAGCACCTACTTTCAATCTGGCAAGACACAAAGAAGTCTTCGCCGAAGCAAGGGAAACCTTCGAGGAACCAACACCTGTAACTCCAAGAATCCCGTTACGAAGTGAAACAACACATGAAGGATATGCCAGTAGCATATGATCAAACAAATACCGCAGCAGAAATAGGGATTTTTGTTGCGCAGTTCCTACGGAGCTGTATGAAACTGCTGAAAAGTGAAGATGCTTTAGTGGAAATGCAAAATTTACTGAACCACTATGAACAATGCAGTTGCACGAATACTGTCTAGAGCACAGTTCACCTGATAAAAAGACATAAGAGAACCAACCGAGAAATGAGGCTAAGTGCACAGTTTGGAGATTACGAAATAGACCAGATTATCCTTGACTTGGGATCCGAAGTGAATGTCTTGACTAAGAAGACATGGGAACAGATGGGGAAACCAAGGTTATCATGGTCACCTATCGAGTTGAGATTAGCCAATCAACAGAAATTTATTCCATTCGGAAGACTCTTGAATATACTCGTGGATATTGATGGAGTCAGAAGTTCAGCAGACTTTGAGGTCATTGAGATCATCGACGATAGTAACCCATATCCAATATTATTGGGGATAGAATGGGCGATGGATAACCTCGCAACCATAAATCTGAAGAGCAAGAAGATGATATTTGAAGGGGAAGATATCAGGGTCATCGCACCTTTGGACCCTTTACAAGGATCGAGATACACTGAACCGATACAAGAAGAAGGTCGAGCACAGTACCTCAATCGCATCTATAAGATGACAACAAACTACGTCGACTACATCAATCCTACAGCTGATGTAACGTTGAGTTGGCGATGTGATAGATCTTGCGTATCGGACTCCGACGCGGGATTAGAAAATTAGCAAAGCTGAATGCACGAAGTATCTGCAAGGAGTTGGCACGGATCACCAAATCACTGCACTGGATTGGAACAAAGGTAAGCCCAATCCCCACTTATGATGGCTTAACTAACGTCTATACATTTTTGCTAGAGTATATTGTATCAGTTTCAGCCGAACATCGAATACTAGCACTGGATATAGCACTGTGCGCTACACTTGCCAGATGGTGGGTCGCGCATAAGGAGACTCTGACCACGTGGGAACAGTGCAAGCACATGATGCCAATCAGATTCACAGAGAAATCTGCGCTAACAATGGTCAAGTATAATGGACAAACAAATCCAAGGGATCACCTAGAGATCTGCTCAAAAGCATGGATAAACAGGCCACAGACAGAATGGGTTCATCTGTTTGTGCACACATTAGAGCAGATTCCAAACAACTGGTATACAGATGCAGAGCTTCTCAGAGAAACCACATATTGGTTTATCATGACTACGAACTTCCAGATAACTTTCAGTTTTGAAGATGACTTCCTGAGCATAAATGAGGCTCTGTAGATTATCAAAGAAAGGATATTCAGGGACGAATGCCCAAGTACAAAGAAGGCATTAGAGGTCATCAAAGATAAGATATTTGAAGACGTAAAGGTACCTCTGAACCAACAACCAGAATGGGCACGAACGATAGAACATGCCCTTGAATGTTATAACCTTGTTGAAGATGAAGAAGATGAGGAGGAAAGTGATGGGGAGGATCCCCACAATGTTAATATACATGAGTCAGAGGGAGTGCGCGATGTAGAGGGACCTCCATGAGAAATTCCAGATATGAGCGGCCTTGTTAAGACAAGAAAAGTTAACATTGGCACAAGCGAAGAGCCAAAGTTCGCATCGATTGGGGACTACTGGGATGAGGAAACGGTCGCGCAGATCGCAGACCTTCTACATGAATATCAAGATTTGTTTCCAACAAAGTTCACCGAAATGAAAGGCATTTTGGGCAACTTGGGAGTGATGAAGATACCTCTCAAGCCAGGCGCAAAGCCCATCAAACAAAGGCCTTATAGACTGAATCCCGGATACAAAGAAAGAGTCAAGGCAGAACTCTACAAGATGCTTGATGGAGGGATCATTGAGCCAGTGGAAGAATTAGAATGGATAAGCCGTATGGTTATCTAGGATAAGAAGACAAAAGGAGAAATCAGAATCTGTGTAGATCTAAAGAAGCTGAATAATGCTTCGCTACACGACCCATTTCCTACTCCATTCACAAATGAAGTACTAGACAATGTTGGAGGAAATGGGGCCTACTCATTCACTGATGGATTCTCTGGATACCATCAGATAATAATTGACTCAGCAGATAGACATAAAACTACATTTGCTACTGAATGGGGCTCATATCAGTATACAGTTATGCCATTTGGTTTGAAGAATGCACCTGCTATATTTTCCAAAGTTGTTGTGGCTGCCTTCAAGGACTTTATCCATAAGTTCTTAGAAGTATACTTTGATGATTGGACTGTATTTGGTTTACTAAAGAACCATTATGAAAACCTCAGAATGATGTTAGCTAAGTGCAGGAAACATCAAATCTCGTTGAATTTGAAGAAATGTATTTTCTGTGTACCCTATGGTATCCTACTAGGCCACATTGTGTGTAAACAAGGTTTGATGGTTGATCCTGCGAAGATCGCAGTCATTGTGAATCTACTGGTGCCAAATTCAGTAAAACAACTTCGCACTACGCTGGGACATACATGATATTACATAAAGTTTATCAAGGGTTATGCACAGATAACCACGGAGATGGAGAAAATTCTGAAGAAAGAAGCGCAGTTCATATGGAATGCAGAATGCTAGAAAGGATTAGATACACTAAAAGAGAAAATGGTAACTGCGCCGATCCTTGTTTTTCCAGATTGGAATAAACCATTCTACGTACATGTTGATGCTTCATCTATGGCATTGGGCATTGTGCTCTCTCAACCAGGTGAAGGGGGCATTGATCACCCCATTGTGTTTTCGAGCAGAAAGTTGTCTTCAGTAAAAAAGAACTACATGACCACAGAAAGAGAGGGTCTGGCTATGGTTTACGCACTGCAAAAATTCAGACACTATTTGCTGGGTGCGCACTTCTCCATGTACACTGACCATTCAGCTCTGAAGTACTTGGTCAATAAGCCAGTGTTAGGGGGGAGAATATGCAAATGGTTACTGCTCTTTCAAGAGTCTGACTTTGAAATCATTGTTAAACCAGGAAGACTAAATCTCGGACCTGACCATCTCTCAAGGATTGAGTCAGGCGAAGAACCCACAAATCTTGAAGACAATCTGTCTGACGTGCAGTTATTTGCCATCCATATCACATATGCTTATTACAAATACATTGTAGAATTCTTGACTACGAGATTGGCACCTACAGAGTTCGCTATGCAACAGAAGAAGCAGCTGGTAGTCAAAGCAGCAGACTTCACTATCATCGAAGGACAACTATACAAGTTAGGACCAGATGAAGTGTTGCGCAAATGCGTGTTAGAGCATGAGAAGCCATTTATATTGGCTGAGGCACATTCAAGTGTCTCTGGAGGTCACTACGTGGGAAGAGCTACTGCACAAAAGATATTAAGAGTAGGGCTATGGTGGCCTACCGTCCACAAAGATTCAAAGGAACATTGCCAAAGTTGCGATGTGTGCCAAAGGACTGGAAAGCCATCGCACAGAGATGAAATGTCCTTAAGACCACAACTAACTTTACAGGAATTTGACAAATGGGTAATTGATTTCGTGGGACCGATTAACCCACCAGGAAAGAGGATTGGTGCGAGATATATTATCACCACGACAGATTATCTCACCAAATGGGCAGAAGCGAAACCAGTGAAGGACTGTAGCGCAGTTCATCTTTGAGAATATCCTTACCTGATTTGGATGCCCAAAAATATTAATGAGTGACCAAGGCACTCATTGCTTGAACAGAACCATTGAAGCACTGACTGGAGAATTTCAGACACATCATCAGAAGAGTACACCTTACCATCCACAAGCCAATGGAACTATCGAGGCATTTAACAAAGTGTTGGAGAATGCGCTGACCAAAGTATGCAACACAAACATAGACGATTGGGATCTGCGCATTCCAGCTGTATTATGGGCATACATAACAACTTGTAAGAAACTGACAGGCCATACACCCTTTAGATTGGTCTATGGACATGAAGCTGTGATGCTTATGGAGTATATTGTACCAAGCTTAAGAATTGCTGCATTCACAAACATGGCAGATGAAGAGACATTGCAGGAAAGGCTTATACACTTGGTTGGATTGGAGGAAGATCATTTCATTGCAGTCTTTCACTAGCAAGTGAAAAAGGACAGAGAAAAAGGATGACATGATCGCCATATCAAGCACAAAATCTTTCAGGTAGGAGACCTTGTCCTCCTGTATGATAGTAAGTTCATGAAATTTCTTGGAAAATTTAAAATGCATTGGCTTGGCCCATATATTATTATGCATGTTACTAACAGTGGCGCAGTTCAGTTAGCCACATTAGCAAGAGAAAACTTACCAGGTCTGATAAATGGAAGTAGAATAAAACCCTATTGGGATAGTCCTACTTTGCAGAATGTCAGTGAAATGAAGCTGCGCAGAGAAAAAAGAAAAAAAAGAAAAAAGCAAAGAGAAGTTCAAAATGCAGTCGCGCAAATCCGACCCGAGGCACGAACCGAACGCGCAGCTACGAAGTTAAAGTTGAAGGAGCACAAGTGTGCAGTGGGACCGCGCAAAAGTATGCTTATCTGAACCACACAGATCAGACCCAAGGCACGAACTGAACACACAACTGCGAATTTAAAGTTGAAGGAGCACAAGTGCACAGTGGGACCGCGCAAAAGTCTGCTTATCTGAACCACGCGCTCAGCTCCCAGAAACTAGTCGTTAAAATGTCGGTCGGAAAACTAGCCGTTACACAGTGATTTTGCTGACGACCGCTCAAGCATTTAACACAAAATTAGTCGTTTTGATGAATTCAATGAAGGAAAGGACTGGAATCCTCGACAGATTCAGCCAACGGTCATGAAATTTAATGCTTATCTAGCCGTTTATGGGCACGGCTAAGCCTAACTGCGCCTATAAATACCGCTAAGACCAGACTCGCGGGCTTTACCGTAAGCTTCAAATTTTCCCGCAAGCCATAGCTTCAGTCGTTTTATAGTGAGTGCTAAGAAATTACGAGAGTCCAAAGAAGTATTTCCAGCTGAATGTCTGAAGATTCCACAGTCGAGCAGGTTGTGAGGGATTTTAAATAATCTGGGTTGGAGGGGTTGATGAAAACACCCGTCAAAAGGTTAGTTTCAGAGAAAGGTTTGTAATCAAGAAGATCACCCCGCACTACAGCCAGCATGCAACAAAAGGATAAGGGACCCCTTAAGGAACCTGAGAAGCCGAAGGCACAAGGGAAGTCGAATCCTAGACCGCCATTGCCGTCGGGGAATAACTCGATTTACCTTACACATGTTTATATCCCACCAAGAAAGACCGACACGCCAACAATTACCCTGTTTAAGAATGCACAATACGACATCCTAGTGCCACCGATTTCCGGTGATGTGGAAATCCAGGGGAATCTACTCGGCAAAGTAGAAACGTGCAAGTTCGCAGATCATAATCTGCTGGAAGCAAAAGACCTAAGTGACCCAAAGTATCCTCAATTTCAAGTGGATCGGTACATGTGTAGGAGGGAGGATCCAAAATCAGGGAAACCTTTGATTGTGCCGCAAGACTGGGCTAAGCAGTTAACGCTCGCCGGCTTGCTGCACCTTCTCAGAATACCGCACTTTAAACGCAGTCCAGAATGTACTGCGGTGGTGCACACTTTGCTATTATGCACGCACTAGGGATTCCTATGGCTCGAACGGAAGATCGACATCAATGTCGATCTCATTTACACCATTACGCACCTCAGCAAGAGAGGTGATGATCCCAAGGATGAGTTTGGCGAAAAAATGAAGGATAAAGGAATTGCAAAGCAAATGCAAGATGAATACAAAATATCAAAGGGAAAACTAGGCTTTCTCACAGATGAAATTGAAGACCAAGCAACAAAATTCATAGTACAGTTGCTCGGGGGCAGGATTCTGCAAAAATGTAGACCAGCGGAAATGCCGACCGCGGCAGTGCTTCTCGCTGCGAAGGCAAAAGATGGACACCCATACAATTGGGCCAATTATTTGTTGAATGAATTTTTAGAGGATGTCAAAGAAACCCAGGAGACGGGAAATGCATTCCACTACTCGTTGCTGATGATCGTAATTGCTTTCGTAGGCTAGAAGGAGCCCAAATATCAACATAATATTCTAATTATAACAAGGGATTGCATCGCCGTGAAGTACGCAAACATTTGGACAACCGCGCAGCCAGAGCGACAATGCGTCAATAATGAGCAATTCCACACTTACTTCGGCCAGCTATGCGATGTAATATTGCGCACTTCACGCATTGCAAAAGAGAGGACGACATTGTTTCTGCCGTAGATGATTTTTAAGTCTGATTTGCACCGTGTTTACATTCAGCCAAAGGCCGAACAAAAGAATCCAGTATGGTTCGCTATGGACTACCAGTTGGACGCGCCAAGAATTACGCTAGCCATAGAAGACTGGCCACCGAAGTGGAAGGTGGATGCGCCCTTGGAAATCTACACCTCATCAGAAGAAATCGCACAGTAAGCTATGCCAGTTGATGAAGAGACAAAAGTAAACACCACTGAAGTGCAAACAGGAGAGAAGCGAAAGGAACCTGAAAGCTCAGTACCAGATAAAGAACCAAGAAAGAAAAGTAAGGCAACCAAAGAGAATCCATAAGCGAAGTTGCACGAAGACGACTACGATTGCATCGCTCTGAAAGTCCACGAATACTTAGAGGAGACGCTTGTCGTAAAAACAATAAGAATGAAGAGGTGCAAGCACAAATGAACTAGAACTTGTTGGAATTAAAGCTTATGGTTGTGAAGATAGACCAAGCACACCAAGAACTCATTCGAGAACCTGAGTATCTAAGAATGGTGAATCCAATACCCGAAGGAGAAGTCCACCGACCTTGACGATGAAGCCTCGTCTAGTGAGAATGCAACCACTGAACATAATTTTCCCGACTGAGGAGATGATTGAAGGTGTGAAGCAGGTAGAGCACCTTGACCTCAACATTGGCATGATACCTATTGAGGGGTTACACAATCTACATCTGCAAGTTGTTGAGGATATAAGAGATAGAGACATCATCTCTTACAACCAGAATGTACACCTTGAGGAGAAGAACAAACAACTAGCAGAGGAGTGTGCGCAGAAGACTACAGAGTTAACCAGGGAACAGGAAAAACAGAGAAGGTTGGAAGAGACAGTTGCGACTGTCTGCGCACAGATACCAGAGTGCGAAGCGCAACCAAAAATAGAGGATACAATCATTCAGATTGGAAAGGTGGTGAGCGACCTGAAGGTAGAGATGGCCGAGATGGAGATCACGCACAAAGAAGAGGTTGCTAATCTCGCAACCTAGGAGCCTCCTAGTACGTCGATAAAAATGGGAGAGGAAAGAATTGTCAAACTGAAAGCTTCAGCAGAAAACATCTCTGCCGAAGTTGTAAAGTGCTAGCACTTGTTGGATGAAGCAACTCAAGTATGGACCATGCTACAGGACAATCCTGTCTTGCAGCAACTTCAGAATGATGTGAACCAAATGCAGGTAGAACTGGATGCTGTCAATGCGGCCATGAAGACCTTGCCAAACAAGGAGAAAATTCAGAAGTTCGCGCAGGTGAAGAACTTAACAAAAGAGCTGAAAGTTTTGAGGGGTGAGGAGGAAGAGACATCAGCACGACTACAACCAGTGCAAGAAGATGCGCTGACCCTCACTGATGTGATCAAATAGAAACTGCAGGAACTCCGCACCACGGAGAAGATGGTGCATGAGTATGCTCAAGAGGAGGTCTCAGTAGAGATGCTGGAAACAGTTAAGGATTTCGAGCAGGAAACACAGGAAGTAGTTGCGAAGCTAATTGCAACTCTTCAGAAGTTTACTGAAAAGGTAAGTCCCCCAGAGGAAGGACAACCGAAGTCACCAAGCGAAAGTGGATCGGGGACGATCCACGAGTAAATGTTAGGGGCCTACTGGGAATGGCCCAAGTTGGCACATTTTTTATGAAGAACAATTTTGGAAAGTTGCGTAGTTAGGACTGCGGAGATCAGAGGGTACAGTTTTGTCAAAGGTGCAGTTCGGATTGCGTAGTCAGAGATGCACAGTTATGCTAATGTGAAGTGTCAGTGCAGCAGCAGTTTTGGGTAAGCGACTCCAGGATTCCCGACAGTTGGGTAAGGAGCAGTGTGGAGGCCAATGGAAAGCGACGTGTCAGAGAGAGTGGTGTAAAACCATTAGAAGCTAAGCCACAGGTCGACAGCGATAGGCAGGCCAAAGGGGTGGAAAGCGACACGCCATGATGCAATTGGAATCGGGTTTGCAGCTATCAGAAGGCCATTAGAGCCCAGAGTGGTCCGACAAGGAAAAGAGGCGCATGGAGCAACTGCCGACTACGACAAGTCAAGGTGGTGGGTAACCGCACCAGTTTTGGGTAACCTTAGGGTTTTTGGCACACATGCATTGTAACATACGTGACCTAAGGGCATGATCTATATAAGGGCAAATTTTGTATGGGAAAGGGTTAATCTCGGATAATAGTTGATGTAGAATATTGATCTCTATTGAGAGACTATTGTAAGAGGCTCTGCAACTGTGTGCGCAGAGACCCACTGACGAGAAAAGAGAGTCTGGAGCTGTGTGCGCAGACTGGAACTGTTGAACCCTTCCCATTGATAATATAACAACAGTTCCTGTGGATGTAGCTCCCATCCTGGGGGTGAACCACGTTAATTCCTTGTGTTATGTGAATGGCTGTGTATTTGCTTATGTTGAATGGTTAAGTTCTTGCTTATGAATATATATATCTTTGCTTTCATATGTATTCTCCAGAAGAATGAATGATAGGAATAATATGCTAAGGGTTGAACGCATATGAGTGAATGTTGAATGTAAAAATATTTCTAAATGAGATGAATGCATAAGTAAATGGGTAAACACTGAAGTCAGTGAAGTCTGTGAAGTGTGATTCCCTGAAGCGCAGCACCGGAAGTGCACAGTGGCATTGTAGTTCATCGTGTTGTATAAGTTGTAAGGTCACAGTTTAAGATGCTTGTTGAATGCATAGGTTTACACTAAGTGAAGTATTTAGAAGTTGAGTAAGTGTTAAAGGGGAAGCGCAGTATTCAGTTGTGTTGTCTGGTTGTTAAACGATTGTTCTGAACCGCGCAGTCCTTGGATGTGCAATAGTATACATCTCGACTACACAGTCCCCCAGTCCGCAACGCGAGTCTTGTAGCTTGTTGCTAGTCTATTGAAGCGCGCATCACCCGGTTGTGGAAACCTGCTTCCGCAACCTCCCCATAACTTCACCTCGGGTGAGACCTCAGTCTGCTCGCAGACTGTTGTCGAAAGGGTCGGTGAAAAGAGGTTTTGTGGGTTCCCTGAACCGCGCAGAACCTGGGTCTATCTTGAAGAGTCAAAGAACACTATTCGAGCCAACAATATGCTTGCACTGGTGATGGGGGGTTGGGCCTGGCACACAACTCTTATACTTCAGACCAAGTCACCACGCGCTCATCCTGGAGCCATTGCTAACTCTGCTTTTGCTCCACTAATATCTCTAGTGCGGTGAGAACTTGAGCAGACATGCCCCATGAATCAATTTCATGCAGACTGCTCCTGCGGGAATAACTGAATAGAATTGGTTTCTTCGGAGGGTGGGGGCCCCATGGTTGTCTTCGCGGGGATGATGATACGAAGAAGAGTGCAAATGGTAGATTACTCATGGGGGTATGAGCGATTAACTATGAGTCTTGATCGTAACATGTGTCGAGGAATATGATGGCATCAACTACTGGAGGTGGTAGAGAAAATGCACAACTCTACAACAATTATACAATGATGAACTATGGGTTTGATATTTTCAAGCTTGATTAGATTCCTCGGATTTGTGGGGATTCGACATCATGGGTGCCAAAGTATGATGGGGATGCAATTGTGTGCATATCCATGGGGGAGCATGCTATTCTCAGAAATGACGTTGATGTCACATCATTACTGGGAATTAGGACCCCTATGGTTATCAGCGGGAATACTAGTAAATGCAATGTAAACAGAGGGAAAGCATTTCCTATATGCCAGTTTCGTTGTGATACTTGTGAGTCGAGTTCGACGCCATTGTTGAAAGGGTTGTAGTCTCTGTGGCTTGGTCATTCTCTTGCACACATGATTCCAATACCCAAGTGTGATAGAGTACATGACAAAGGTATTGACAATGCAAAAATAATAACAAAAAACTTGGTGTACCCGTGGTGTGCGTGTGATATTATGGAAAGAATCGTTTCAGGTCCAACCATTAACATGGCTATTGTTGGTTATTCCTTCCGGATCTCTTAAAATATATGCCCCTTTGGGTAGGCATTGATTTACGACATAGGGACCTATACATTTAGATACAAACTTACCCATTCTAGGTTTGGTGTCTTGTTCATGTGTAGGTGCCTCGATGGTCGGTATCGTCGGTATGGTTGATTCTGAGGTGGGTGCAATGATTGTTGTCACCAATGTAGTGACCATATTGATGGAATATGTTTCGTGCTATTGAGGTGAAGGAATCTCAACCAAAGGGCGGGTGAGGCGGATGGTTGCTAAGGCATCCGGAAATCAGGGGATATTAGGACGATGGTGTGTGTAATGCCCAAACTGAAAGCAATTCAAACACGCACAATTGGTATGTAATGACTTGGACTTAATTGTTGTATTGTGAAAAGATGAGGTTGAAGGTGTTCCCTTTGGTATAGTGTGTGTTGCGCGCATCAAACTAATTGGGGCATTGAGTAAATTACTGAGCTCCGACAAGGTGGGGCACAAGTTGGTTGCATGGCCTTGTTGCCCGCAGAGGGCAGACAGTGGGGTGACCCTTGTTGCGGGAGTAGTGGTTGTCATTATTGGGGCTTTCAACCTAGGTTGAGTTATGCCCCCTAATTTAGGCATATCGATTGTTGATGGTGGTTTGGGAAGAGGGTTTGTCCCAATGCGAGATTTCAACTTGGGTTGTTTTATGCCCCCATTATTTGGTTTAGCAACAGCTAGTGGTGGTTTAGTCACAGGTGTTGTAGGCTCGACATGCAGTACAAATGGAATAACTGGCCTAAATGGCGTAACTGCCAAGACTAGAACCATCTCATAGTGGGCCACTGACTTTGAAGCCATTTCTAGGTAAGGTGGAGTAAGTTACCACACTAGTATGCCCAAATTGGGCCTAGGTAGAGTTAGTTGAGCCATAATCGGCGTCCCTTGCACTCACATGGGGGGCACAAGAATGGTATATGAAAGATGGGAGGAATTGATGGAATCAATGTTCGTTCAATGCCATGACTCGTCAGAGGTGTTGATGATGATGTCGATGGGGGTGGCAGATGTATTTTCAAAGGTGAAAATGGTGCACATAAGACCATTTGTCGATACAGTATTTTCAAGCGGGGGACCTGAGATACCCCCAACAAGTTGGAATCTTTGTACACTCCTAGGCATATATCAATGTAGGGAGGTTGATTCACTCTGCCAACTGTGGGAAGGATGTTTCTGGATTTGGTGTTGGTATGAGGGTTGTAGTAATTGAGTTGGTAAAAGGTGACTATCTTCCCATTAAAGGGAAACATCATGATGCAGAAAAACCGAAGAGGCAACCACCTTCATGGCTTACATATAACTACGACCCAAACAGATGTTGTAGTCGAGTTGCGCATCGACTACCTCAATATCAATAATTACCATCTTGCAGCCTAACTTGATGGGGGAATTTTGGTACAATCCCATGGGTGTGGATGGTCTCCCCTCATATGCGTGAAGGGCGATGGATGAGGGAACTAAATCGGGGGATCCCGATATTTTCCAAACATTAGATGACATAACGCATGTGGATGCGCCTTCATCGATAATGCATCGATGAATCATAATGTTTTTAACTGTAACCAGGACTTGGAATGTGACTGAAAAGGGTAGTCATAGTTCCCCTTTGTCGAGATGAAAGGTCATAAGGCATGAGTCTAACAGGTTGACAACATCGATTGCATTAAGTAATGCCTTCCTTTGGGTCAGGAAAGACTGTAGCACCTCTAACATAGACATGGAAGCGGGTGACTGAGCCAAGTCATCCACAATACTGTAATTGTGGGCAGATTTCATGTGAGGGTTATGGGGGTTGCGCCTAACTGGTACCTTTGGGATCCTATGGATTTGTTCACCACTTGGGTGAGGAATTTGGAAAGCCCCCCCTTAAGGGGTGGGTACATCCTCCTCTTGTGGGGGTTCAAGCTTTCCATAGCCTTTGGCTCAAGTTTGTAGGTTAATATCTACCATGTTCATGTATATGAAAGGAGCCATCACCGGAGGGGCGGGGCTGCTACTACTGGGTAACGACCCCTTGGTTGGAAAAGGGTTGTTTCAAGACAACAAGTTGTGGTTGCAGAACATTAGGTATCTAAGGGGGATTGGCTGTTGTCATTTTCTTCGATTCCACCAACTGCTGGCAGTTAGGGATGAGTGGGAAAGGGTGAGTATTGTCACCTACCCAAATTTTGAGACTATTTATTTTATTTGCAAAAACATTATGTTAAATTATAATTACAAAGTTTTGTAATTATGACCAAATCTGGTCAAGGATGATTGTAATAACATATTATTATTATTTAATAAATTAAAACTGGAGACAAACACCCAAGGGAACTGTTAAATGAGTGTTCACTGACCCACTAGGAGGAATGGAAGCTGTTAGAAGGCATGGGACAAGTGTCAACATTTGCACTCCACCACTAGTTGTTGGTTATGGGACAACAACCCCTAATATTGTGGCATTATCCCCAAGGTGGGTGGACCAGAGCTATTAGCTCATTAATGACCAGGTTAACCACTAAAAAGGTCTAGGCAGCCTAGATAAGGCAATTCGAATTGAGCAGGGAGCTCCACATTATTTTCTGCAGAAATAATTCCTCAAGTGTATCAGGTGATCACTGAGAGATTCGAATAGGGAGGCTAAGTGGAATGTGCATTGTCAGTCTGCTGAAGCTATTATGAGAAGGAAACCAAAGGTGCTGGTGCAGGTCTCTTTGACTGCTAAGTCCATATGACTGAATGATTTACATTGTTGTTGCAAGTTGATGACTTAAAGCTTCTACAGATTCTTCTTCCTAGTGGTTCAGTGAATAGGCTCAGGAGTCCTAAGGCAAGTAATTTGGCTGCCTTCAGGAATAGGTTGGGTGGAACAGGCTCCTTGGGTTGTTTGTTTCTCCTACATTCATTAGGTTCTACTGTTCTGTCTTGTTTATTTTCAGTTGAATGGATGAAGTTGTTTTTAAACCTCTAACCCTTTTTCCTGGTTTAATAATGAAGACTTATTGACTAAAATATTAGTTGAATTGTTTATTTTGTTAAGTTAGGATAGGAAATAGCAATTCATAATACAAGCATTTTAATATTTTCTTTCATCAGCTGCCAGAAAATACATATCCCATTTCTATATAAAAATCTAGGGTTTTCACTTTAGATCATTTACTTCATTTCAAAATATACATACTGCATTTTATTATCATTTCATTCAAAAGTGAAAAGGACTATAAGCAAAAACACTTATCACAGTCTCTTAACACTTTTTCATTTCCTCTCTTTACAGTACTTAGACTTTTGAAAGATAACTGTAATATCAACTTAAAATTTCTATGATATTTCAATACTATAGTTTTCTATATTTACACAGCATTTTTATTTAAATGAATTTAACTGTTTCATGTATTTCAAATTCTTGTAGTAAGAATATCCTTTTTGTTTAGTATCAGAGTGTACTATCGTCTTTTGAAACCCTAGATACTGATTTTTTTTTTATAGTAAATAATTATCGTTCTGCTAAGACTATTTCCCAACTTTGCAAAGTTTGCAAACACTTGCAGTATTCATTTTTAAAAACCCTAAGACTATCATACAGCTAGATTAAGGCCAAGCACTTAAAAATGTAAACATCAAATCCTTACATCAGATTTCCAAAACCAAAAACATTACTATTGTTCAACTATCACATATACGATAGCTATATATACAAGACAAGTTCTGACGAGAGTATTATCATTATTTTTTTCAACCGTAATATTCATTTAAGTGTTGGTTCATTACCAATAATGGAGTCTCATCACCATTTCAAACCTCTAATTTAAACAATACAAACACAGGGTTGCTCGATTGTGAAATAAGTTAGCCCACGACTCTCGGTCAAAATCAACACAGTATTTCCTAGTCAAACTATCAAATTATATAAACATAGAAACCGCTCAGAAAAACTATTTTAAGTTATGTTTCATTGCAAACTCAGTTCCATATTATCATTCAAACAAAAGTATAAGCATTGTAGCACAAAACCTTCTATTTCACAGAAACGAGTCAGCCCATGGCTCTCGACTTTCACCAAAACACTTTATTAATTACTCAAACATCGACTTAGTTAAACTTATACATCGCACATAAACTTTATGAAGTTTTCTTAACATTGTATTTCCATTAAATTGATCGAGGGTTCATCCCTTAACAAGTACATCTGCAACAAGTTTACACTTTCAACAAGAGTTACAGCGAAACGCTGCAGAGCAAGTATCAAGACAAGTAGAGGATTCCAACCTCTGGATACTTATCATTAGCTCTCAAAAATTACAATTACTGGCCAAAAACCTTGCCAGAAATCAAACACCAAACTCTTGTCAAACATCATACATTGGCCACACCGGTCCAGGAGAACCTACGAGGAAAGAACCACCGAGGCTTACGGGTGGTAGAGCAAGCATTTCCTCCACCGGGCTTCATACAAGTGACCCTTCGACGAAGTGAAAACCTGCCACAAGAACCCTTGAAAGGTTAAATGAAGAAAAACACAGAGTTGAATTTAGAATAACACAATAACATTATCATTTCATTTTTCGAAACATTACCTTAACAATGCAGCATCAGAGTAAGAGACATCTTAAGAAAACAAGAACGATGTAGCCATCTAGTAAATGCAGAGAATAAGGGTTCAAAATTTGATAACAACCATTTGTTATGCTAAGAGAATCGAACTCTGGTCCAACCTTACACTCAAAGGAACTAACAGAAAAACCCTGAAAAATACTTCAAAGACTGTATTGTGGTTTGGCTCTACAAGGAATACAAAGCCTGGAAACATTTAAGTTTTTCCCCTACAGGTCCAGGGATCGAAACTGAGGAAGGAGTCCTCCCAACAATTAACTACCAAACCCTACATTACTGCAGGCGGTCGGCCTCTCCACCTTACCACTACCCAAGCAAAATGAGAGCCGAGAAACCAACTCGATGCATTTCATAACGAAGGACTAGGGTTTCACTTCAAAGCCCAAGATCATGTGAGATCAATGATGGAGAAGATGCCAACTAGGCACGTTGAAGTTCGGGAAACAACCACTTTAAATGCCATATTTATTATCACATCCACCACGATGCCATCTCAGTAGACTGAGGGACAAAGCAGTGTACAACTCGGCGTATTGGTAGTATTTGGAATTACTATCACGTGAACCACAACACGATAACACCATTACATTCAAAACCCTGTCATATCACATGTCAGTGCCAAGACTTAGGGTTACAACGTATAGTTCATATCATTTCCAAAGTATTGGTCATCGAATACATGGTTTATATATATGTTGCATAATTCTCAAATGACAAGGATCACATTTCATAGAAGGCTTTTGATACTTAGTATATAGTTTAGATTTCATTATTATGCACATCGTGATATGTATTCACATCGCCATCCCTTTTTACAAAGTTACATAACATATCACGATGTACAAATAATAAATTAGAAAGGTTCAATCCTATAGTGTGGCAAATTCACAATATAATCATCATAAATATGATGGTAGTATTATAGTAAACATTGCTATATTAGTATGAATTTTCCATGCATTTATAAATTGAAAAATGTATAAACTACTGAAGTATATTTAGGATTTCAAGTTAATCCAAGTATTTAAACTTAACATTTGACTCATGTTTCTATAGTGTAGAGTAACATACAAGTCGAAACATTCACGAATAAATATACATGATAAAACTACTCTTTGCAAAATGGAGAAATGTTGACAAGATCATAATGGCACTTATACATTGTAATCTAGCACATAACTGAGAATTCATAGTGTAAGTACTTTTCTTTGATGTTTCACTAAAGAGTCTAGTGTGGTTACTAATAGTTACGACTTCTACGACTTGTAAGTATGGTAAAGGTAATACTTATAGATATAGGACAAAGATGCATACCATTAATAACTCTCATGCATGGAAGTACTTAGAGTTATTATAAAGCATTGACGGTTAACTGAAAACATAATTAGAATTGCTTGTAACATTTGAAATTGTCGTAATACTCTTACCTGCGTATCTGCGCAAAGAAACAGGTTCAAATGCTTTAGCTAACATAGCTAAGTAAACCTCAGGGTACCTCGTAGGACCCCTTCGTCATCATCCAAGAGAAAATGTCAGTACTTTGTCAAGAAAAATATATCACAAGATAAGCTTAATTACAATATGTAGGTTACAATTAAACACAAGCAAAACTAATATCGTATTTTGTGTTATGAAGTATGAATTGTCGTTATCATAATTTGTTATTAGTTAAAAAGATTAGCATTTATTTTATTTCCGCATTAGCAAGTACAACATTTAATGCTACTTTAAATTTTTTAAAATTTTTGTAAATTTTCGGGATGTTACAAGTATAGTTCCCATACTCTCCACAAATCCAACAGGAATAGTTTTTCCTTAGGTTAGTGTTTTTTTCTTATTTTTTTGGGGGGGGGTGTATTAGCCCCCACATTCTGGTTACTCTGGTTATGGTTCTGCTGGAGAGGGGGTTTCCCCCTTGCCCCTACAACTAATTTTGTTTGTTCTTACCTTTCTTCTCCCCCCTCATTTTGAGGATTCCGAGGGTTAGCTGTGTTCAATTGCTCAAACTAGTGAATTTGTTGTGCGAAAGAAGGTTGTACTAAATTGACCCCCTTGTGTTCCATGGGAGCAGACCCCCCTTGTGTTCCATGGGACCAGAACGATGAGGACACATAAACGATTAATAAGGATTATAATCCTATGGAGGGATATACACATTCTGCGCTCCATATGATGTGGATGTGGGAGTTGCTTGTGTCATTTGTGGTGGAGGTAGCGATGAACTTGGATTGCATTGGGGTAGGCAAGACTGTAGGTTCCATATTGTAGCTTTCCAAACTAAGGTTTTGGTACAGTTGTAGGGGGTTCTAGCACATTAGGGATGGGAGGGTACTGCATTGCCATATTGGATGGAATATAAGTCAGGGGAGGGGGAGCCTTGCCTTGTTGGGAAATAGACCCAATAATCCCATATGTGGAATGTGATGTACATGCTGGTGTGGGATCCAACGATCGATGCCAAGGGGCATCAAGTAGGGTGGTGTATAAGTAACTTGATTGTGCATAAATGAGGTTGAAATGTTGGGCCTTCAGGATGGCCTCTTCCTCAGTTTGGGTCAACGAGGTTGCCACATATTTTTCTATCGTAGGTTGGAGTGATTTGATGAACCAATCCAATAGAAAATGAGGTTGCATATTGATTTTGCACAATGTGCGCCATCTATGCCAGTCATGGATGTGGTACGCTACGTGGGTAGACGTGTTCTGACGAAATTTTGTGATAATTTCGAGCCCTAAATCATGGCGCATGGGAAGCTGAAAGTAAGTGACAAATATGGTGGTTATTGTCCCAAAGGTGGCATAGGTTGTCCTCGGTAAGTTCACATACCATTTTGCAGTTGTTCCTGTAAGGGTTCGCTGAAAGAGGTGAAGCCTTACTTAGTTTTCCACTATGCTATTAGAGAAACACCATAAGTGAAAAGACATGAAATGGTTGGCTGGGTCATCTGTTTGTTTCCCTTCAACTTTAGGGGTATCCGAAGAGAGCTTATCGGGCATAGCTAGCCATGCTGGATCATGTGTTATAGGGTCATTTATCAACTTGGAGAGATCATGGAGATTCAAGCTAGCCATGAAAGGTAGGTTGGTGTTAGCTCTTGCCATCATATGTTGTGTACAGTTCCCTCGAGGGGGGGGGAAGAGTGGATATGTGGCAGCATTGATCTCTATCTCTAATGTGAGGATGAGGATGCTATATGTCCTCCTCCCAAAGAGGGAGAAGAAGAAGGTGGATTTCCTCCAAGGGGTGTAAATAAAGGGGGACCTCTTTGATGAGAGGATGAAGCAGAAGGATCTAAGTTTTCTCTAAGGAGAGAAAATGAATCAAGCAAGGAGCAGCCTTGCCCAGATGATCCTATCAATGTTTCCGGGGAGCAACCCCGACTAGAATATCTCCCTCATGAACCATGGGGAGAAAGAGGGAAAACACCCCTTGAGAGAGGGGAAAGGCCTTGTAGTCTACGGTATTGTCTTAGGGGGTTTTGTTCCTCAATGGTGGAAGTTTAGTAACAAATGAGAGTGATGATGGTAATAAACATAATTGAACAAATGCAAAAATATGACAACCCCAACACATGCAAAATGGTGCAAATTGAATGATATGTGCTATGTCGATTTAGTGCAAGTGCTCCCACATGTAGGTTCTTTTTAATTATGAGTTAATGAACTTGCATTTAAGAAGAAATTAAATGTAAATTCCCTAAAGACCTAACGTCCTTCCTCTCAAATGTAACTAGGCTTCCCAAAAGTGTAACCGCTGGTGATAATGGGATCCACACAACAATTGACTAGTGAAGGTAACAAAGAGTCGGTTATATCGACGATGGGGCTATGCTCCAGAAATGGCTTGGAAACATTTCCCAATGACAATATCTGACTTTAGGAGTCAATTGAACTCATAATTGCACGTTGGTGATTTCCTAAGTTTAGCCACTAAGATACCTGTGTCAAGTGTGGATAAGTGGTTTGGGATGAGTGGTATAGTGTCATCTTCACAAAAAGCCGAGTGATTCTTTGTGGGGAGCTGGGAAGCTATACCTCGACTTTCACGTTCTTGGTCACTGTGCCTTCTTATGCGAGTTGTCTTTTGACACTTGTTGATAACAGGATTTAAAAGTACCCTATAAGTCAACAATCTATTGTTTCATACAAAGTGTAGAAGATGGGTGGGCATTATTTGGATGCCTAGCCCAATCAATCCTAACCAAACTATAAATTTTCTTGTGACCCCTTGTGGAGGAATTTAGTTGGTTGAGAATTACAAGTATTGATTTTAAGGGTCCAAATTCGATTAAGGAGTGTAAGAGAGGTATTTCAAAATCCTACTTCTTTATGATCCATCAAGATTCCACAACATGCGAGATGGAGAGCATACTCAAAGTAAGAGAGTCTTTAGGTCCCTTAGTGTGTGGTAGTGGATACACATAGCAAATGATGTTGTTTGTTGCAATTAACTAGAGAGCTCAAAGTAAATGCAAACGTCGTTTCTACTTCAACTCAAAAGATGCTAATGGTGCTTGTAACTAACAATTTGGATCAACAATGCTTATGAAATTGAAAAGTGTGCAATGAAGGTATTTCACACTTCTCTCATTTTTCTGATTTACCAAAATCACATGGAATGTGAGGTGAAGAGAATACATCGGGAGATTAGAGTCTTTAGGTCCTTGCTTGTGTGCAAAAAGTGAGTTACGCTACTTTTCCTAAAACATGAGAAGTAAGCAAATAACATAAGATGTCAATACTAACAACTTCTATGAAATGGAAAGCAAGATGTCTTGAATAATAGTGATGACTATGAGTCCCGTTGAAATCCCCAAGTTCTTTTACCTAAGTAAATTTCAAGAGAAGACCCTTTTACTTCCTAATCTTGGGTTAAGTGAGTTAATTACTAAAGAAAAAATTAACTATTGCAAGTTAATTTGATTCTGGTTTATTAGTGAGTATCCATTGGCACTGCAAAATTTATGCAAAACTGATAAAAAGCAAAATAAAAGATACTAGCGGGGTTTTCCTATTACATACACACTAGTAGCGTTGTTACAACAAAGAAAAGCTACGCTAGTACATAGAAGATTATTGCACAGAAGAAGGTCGGAAGGACTACACAATAGCGTGACTATCGAAGGAAAATTTGGGGTGCTAGGATCCGCGCTACTGTGTAAACAACAATTACGTCCAAGAGGAGGCTGAATTCCAGGAATGAAGGGTATGGACTTGATCTCCTACACAAGATAATAACCAAGAATTAGCTATTTAGCAAATAACAACCTAGTTAATGAGAAATGTACAAAAATGAAGTAGAGTCACCATAAATACCGTTGAAGGAAAAATGACACAAGGGTGAGCAATCTTCCCTACTATCCTTACAACTTGTAGCCAAGGGAGTAGTGGTAGCTGTGGGTTAGGTAGACCAAGCACTCACAAGCTACAACAACTTCAACAGGCTTAAACTAAGGTAAACTAAGCTAAAATGTTGCTCCTTGAGCAAGGAGGCAACAATGGAGAAACACTTGCCCCTTGGAGGAAGGTGGCAAAAGAGCTTGAGGAATGCCAACAAGTCGAGGAATAGGTGGAAGAAGTCCCAACAAAATTCAAGTAGCATAACTTTGCTCTGAATTTCTCTACTTAAATGCATGCCCATGGCTTCCTTTTATAGGCCAAGAGGTGGCCAAGAAACAACTAGATTCAAATGTGAACTCATTAACTCCACGAACTAGCTCCAATGTACACAATAGGGGGCCATTCAATGATCCCAACTACATGAGTAGCCAAATTCGAATTCTTGGAGGTGATGGAGCTTTGATGAGCCTTTAATGCTCTGCAAGTAGTTGAGATTCCGTCATTTTTGTAGTAGCGCGACTTTCGAAGGAAAAGCTGTGTGAGGCTAGCATTGGTACACAATTATAAATCCTGCACGAGTAGCATGACTTTCGAAGGAAAAGTAGCGTGAGTAGCCCAAAATTCATGTTTTTTGTATTATGAGGCTCAGATTGTTTTCTGGATCTGATGAGGATGTCTTCAATGAGCTACATGATATATGTTGATGACGCCTTATTGCAAGATTGGTTGAAATGTCACATGTGTGCAAAATTTAAGTGTTAACAGTGTCACTAAATCAGAGAGTTCCAACTAGAATTTAGGGCCAAAATTATTTTTTTCGATGGAATTGCAAATTTTATATGTATAGATTTCATAATCCAATGCAATGGGGGTTTTCATTGTCACTTGATTCCTGTGTGCAATCAAAATTGATAATTTTGAAAGATTTGTGGGTGATTTTAATGAAATTTAAGTTGTTAGATTCTAACATTGCCAATTTGTTGACTCGTTATTGAACTTATTTTATGTTATTTAAAACTTACAATAAACAATATGCACCCAGCAATGTAATGTTAAATGCAATATACGCTGGATTATACTATTAAATCTAACACGGTTTTGATTCAACATTAGGTATATCACATACTTTATATTTGACAATGAATGTTCCAAATGTACAATATAGATTTAATGTCATAGTGTCGCTTCATAATTGATGATGGCCTTATTTTTTATAATGGATATTCTAAAAAAATATTAAAATTTAATGTCATTAATAATAATAACAACAACAACAACAATAATAATAATCTATTTTTAAGGTCGCAGCTAAGCCATACACCAATTTGGTGTATGAGACCCCCTTAATTGTGGGACAAGAGACCCCCCTATACGCAACGATATAATTGCTAAAGTCTACAAAGGTGTACATACCCTACCTCCCTCTGGATTTGAACCTATGGACTCTTAGGAAGAAACACATGTTCTTAACTGTTAGGCCCACTCAAGATTTGATGATTCATGTCCGAGAATATATTGCATTGCATCATTAAAACATATATTGTATATTGCATACAATATATATTATATTTATTAGATGACTTTCATGTTGTTAGGAAATTTCAAACATATATTAAATTTAATGTCATACTATTCCTTCTGATATGATAATAAATATTCGAAAATATATTGCATTTATTGTTTTTTTGTAAATAAGAGATATAACCTTCTATTAATGATAAACAAATAAATAGAGTACACTATTCATAGTCTTTACATATTTCATCCTGGCTCTGGGAGACACCAGTCTGTAAAAAAGAGTCTAAAATATAAGGATGCTCATAGCAGTCTTATAGTAGTTGACAAAAAATTGGATATGTTGACTAATAGTGCCACATTTAAAACTAGAGTCGTCTGAACCGATGCTTGTGCTACTAACTATAGATATGGAAAAAAGGCTAAGACTCGCATAAATTAAAAAAACTTGGGAATCCTACTACGATTGAATTTTGCAGCACAATGCCTATGCTGGGTTGTCATCGATAATGATGGGTGAATCCTTCGTGTCTTCGGCGGATGAAAAGTCGCGAGTCTTCTGAAGATCCATGCGTTTCCCCATGACGCTGACCTTGCCTTCCATTATGGCGAATAGCCTGCACTGGTCTTTCACTTCCTCAATATTTCTTATGATTGTTGTCGTGACTTCCTTGTGCTCCCACAAGAGTTTATGCATCAACACCTTCGCTACCTACTGAATCACCATCAAGCACTCATAGAGCAAGACTCGGCTTTTGGTGTCCCCAGGGTTCTATATCCAGTCCACCAAAGGGTGTGATGTTGCCAATTCCTGGAGGATCAGGCTATTTTGAATCAATTCCCTTGTGGAAGAGCCACCTTCGCATCCCCCTGTTCACCATCAGCAGAGTCGGTTGGAAAAGCAGGGGTACTTGGAATGAATTTGATCCTCAACTTGCATCTAAATATAATCAGGGACAAATTTAGACGTCGGGCATCTTCCTGCAAATCCTCTAAAATCCTCAATTCTTCCCAATTAAATGTTTCCTAACAGGACCTTCTCCGTACAATAGGTGATTAAAGAGCCCTCATAGAGGGCCTGACGAGCTCGAGAGTTCCCTAGGTCCTTAATCCATTCAACCAACCTCTAATATTCCTCCATCTCCTAAAAAATATTTGTCTCATGTTAGATTTTTGCTTCCAGGTGCTAAGTCCTATCCTTATAGTCCATCGAGGTATAACTCTTATAGAAATTCCCCACCTCTGTTGCACGACGCTGATTAGTAGTCGGTTTCCTCATCCCCGCTTTTCCTCTCTTGACAGATTTAACTTTGGCCATGATGAATTTCCGAATGCTCTAAGACTTATTGTTCCCTCCGACTTTGACTCGGCACTGAACCAAAAGAAGCATGAAGAATCCTTCGCCACCCTCATCGATAATGAAACCAAGGGTGGCTATAATTGGCAAGTCTGACATCGTAAGGATGAACTCCAAGTTCGTCATGGTGTTGTACATCCCTCATCCTTGCTTTGATCCGCACAATCTACTTGCATACCTTCACACGAACTCGTAAGGATTAGGCTGTCTTTCCATTAACTACCCTAATTTATGCCCATGTGCTCTACATGGTTTCATGCATGGTTTAAACTGTCCACGTGTTCTTCTAGGGGCAGGTGTTTGCAAATTGTAGTCTACGTAGGGCCCTTGTCCTGACCCACAATGCTTTGACTTGGCTTGGTCCCAGCAAGCTTCATGTCCACATCTATCGTCCTACGTGGGCGATATTACATTTAATGTTACAATATATATATATATGTGTGTGTGTGTGATTTAAAAAATATATTAAATCTAATTTGATTAATATATTTAATAATGGATATTCCAATTATATAATGTTTTTTTTTTCTTCAACAAAACTAGAAAAAAATTTAATTAAAAGAGCTACAAGAGAACTTGCAAAAAAATGTATATACATGTCCAAAAATCAACCTTTACTAGAGTATCAAAAATAGGCTAGAAACTTACTAATCTATCCTTAAAAAACAAGATTTAGCTTAAGCTTATACAATCTTCCAAAATGTTTCCCAGATTACAGTCTATAGAAAATACCTAATACCAAAATGAAAAAACATGACATTTATTAATTATTGAGCTGGAGGATCTTTCCCATTGGTCTCCTCATTTGCATGGTCTAGAGGATCTATCTCGTTGGTCTCCTCATTTGCATGGTCTAGAGGATCTTTCATGTCGGTCTACTCATATGCATGGTCTAGAGGCATATTTAGGTCCGAGTTGTTCCGTCGAGAGCGAGGGGATGAGGCTTCCACTGAGTTTTATGAGTATGCTTGCACTGGTGACAGGGGGTTAGGCCTCGCACGCAACTCTTCTACTTCAGACCGAGTCTCCACGCACTCATCTTGGAGTCATTGTTGACTCTGCTTTTTCTCCACTAATATCTCTAGTGCGGTGAGAACTTGAGAAGACATGCCATTAACTTGTATATGTAACGCTTGAACTAAATTCTTCAACTCTGTTTGCTCGTCATCTGGAAGTTCTCTTCTCTATCGCACGCTTCCTGTGCTTTTCTTAGCCATGATGTTGGTTCTAACAAACATTGGTGGGCAAGTAAATTCTAGTGAAAATTCAAGCTTGCACTGTGTCTACATTGAGTTCTTCACTAGCTCCGTGTGCTTGTGAGCAATTTCCAATTGCATTCTTCTTAATATCACTTTCAAATTCATGTGGGAGAATAACCATAACAACGGAAGAGCTCCACCCATCATATCCATTAATGCCGAGATATGCCCACTCAAATCAATCAACTAGCTTGGGGGGTGGTAAGCTCATTACCTTGCATGGAAGAGGCTGAAGAGAGCTGGGATGACACACTAATCATTTGCGAAAGTACAGACTCCATATTGCTAGGCACGAGAGAGGTAATAAGAATAGATAGATTCTATGCGATGAAGAGAAGAGCACATGTGCATCTTGGAAGGCAGGATATTAAGCTCTAACGTGAGGGGGAAGTAGTACGACAAAGGACGCCCACATGTGAGCTATGGAGGCCTCCATTTGATTTGTAACTACCTCCAATTTTCTTATCCACAAGTATGATTTTCTCCTTGGGATGGGATTTTAAACAATCGACATGAGGGACCGACATTGGAGTCTCCTATGGGACCCCCACATGGAACTGAACATGGAACCATATATTTGTTCATGGGATAGGTTGTGAAGAGGCATGCCCATTTACTCTGATAATTTCTATAGTGTCTCTAATAGCCAAATTGGCTTGAGCATCAACAATTGTATTATTATTCCGAAGGATGTGGATATGAGATAGTTTATGAAAGGCAACTAACTCCTACTTAATTTTGTGAAATATAACTCTCATTTTCATGTGTGTGGGCAATGTCTTCAACCTCACATGATTGATGATAATTTTTGAATCACCAAGGATTATGATGGAGTCTAGTCTTTACTATTGAGCCAATTGAAATCCTTGAAGGAGTGTGTATGCCTCCGCTTGATTTCAAGAGAACAACAACCTGGAATTACCTCCTGAGAGAAAATAACCCTACCTGCACTTGTCACCTCGACAATTATATAATATATTTTAATGTCATATTGTTGCTTCAAATTTATGGTTTCTCTCTCTCTCTCTCTCTCTCTCTCTCTCTCTATATATATATATATATATTTGTTAAGCTTGGATCAATTCTATTACAAAATTTTCAAAAAAGTATAAGACCAGCCACACAACAATAGTTTTGCCACAATTTTCCAAACAGAGTCATAATGTAGGTTACTGTAGATACATCTCCCTAAAGAAGGCCAGAAAATCAAGAAACAAATGAAACTATGCTTAAAAGCAACTATCCTGATGGTACTATCTTGCATAAAAATAGTGGAAACATAACTAAACATCCTATTACAGAACCTAATAGTGAACCCAATTCTAGTTTTGGAATCATCAGAGATTGTACCAAGAGGCACCTCAAGATTTGCTTTGGCATCGCTGGGATGTCCCGGAGGAGTGCGCTCCTTGAAAACCATATCGATTGTGGCACGAGCTAAGACGTTCATTTTAACTCCAAGCTCAATCTACGCCCTAACAATCTGTTTGAGGTGGGACTCCATGCGGTCAGGGCGAGCCTAAGAGTTCTGGTCCTAATTCAGAGCACCTTGCATTTCTTCTACCTGTTCCATTAGGGCACAACCAAGAAGGGTTTTGGTTTGTAAGAGAAGGGTGAGGGTCTTGAGAAAATTCATTTCCCTAGTCCTAGTCGACCTGACATCCTCAAGCATTTGCTTGAAGTCCACTTGGAAGGAAGCCAGGTCTTGCTCTACTTGCTTGTATGAGACCCAAATCTCCATCTCCATGATTCTTTGTTGCATTAGAGTCAAAACCATAATGCTAAAACTGGCATGGGACACATCATGCTCATTTAAAACTCGTGGCATATGCGTGCGGCTGTTGCCATGAGTTTGCTTGTGTTCCGTACGCTTAGTGCAAACCATCATGCTACCCTTGCGATTCTTGCCACGACAGTTCACTGTAATTCTTTGATTTGTGGAAGACCCACTGACAATGCCAACTTCGAAACCTCTGCGCAATCCCTCCCCTCCACATTAAAACCCAGTAATGAGGCTTTTGCTTCTTCCGAACATATGATGTAATTTATTGGAAACCAGACGATAAGATGTGGGTGAGGAGAGAAAACATTGTTGCCATCATAAACCATAGTGCAAGTGTAACAACCAATGCTTAGCTTGGATATGGATAGTCATGGTACCAAGACGAACTGGTAACTTTTGTGTGCAAGGAGAACCATCACCGTTCATCCTCACGTATCCTAACGCCGCATTCCCCATATTTGGCTCAGGGCAGGTCCCTTGCCACCTAACCCATGCCTGTTGCCATCTATCACACAGTGCCAATCACTTGTCAATCCTTGCAATTGTCATATTTGCAGAGGCGAAGTGGAATCTGGCAGTCAACATGGGATGATCTTTATATATATAATAGATGTGAGGTGGTCTTATATATATATACATATGAAAATATATATATTACTTTAATAATAATAATACATTAAATCTCTTTTGATTCAAATTTGATTGATATTCACATCCAATAATGGATGTTCCAACTTCATTTTTAGGGATGGTCTCCATAATAGATAGCCTCTGCACATGGAGCGCATTTTATGGTAATGATGAAGGCATTTCAAAAAAATGTTATGCAGATAAGGTCTGCCCAAGGCTTTTTGACAAAAATGTGAAACAGTACCCGGGTAAAGGCTCAGCGACTGGAAATTTCACCGGAAAACCAGTTAAAATTAATTTTCTGTTTAAAATTTGAATTTGTAGATAGGTTGGATCAAATCAAATGATATAAACATACACAGAGCAAAGTTTATTCAAACTTGTCATGTGCATGAAGCGAGGGTTGAAGCTACAATGATGTCATCCCATAGCGCGCTTCAGAGAGACTCTTATTAGGAGTGCATGTGCAGAGGCTAAGATAATGTATAGTCCAAAAAAATGTATATACATGTCCAAAAATCAACCTTTACTAGAGTATCAAAAATAGGCTGGAAACTTACTAATCTATCCTTAAAAAACAAGATTTAGCTTAAGCTTATACAATCTTCCAAAATGTTTCCCAGATTACAGTCTATAGAAAATACCTAATACCAAAATGAAAAAACATGAAATTTATTAATTATTGAGCTGGAGGATCTTTCCCATTGGTCTCCTCATTTGCATGGTCTGGAGGATCTTTCCCGTTGGTCTCCTCATTTGCATGGTCTGGAGGATCTTTCCTGTCGGTCTACTCATATGCATGGTCTAGAGGCATATTTAGGTCCGAGTTGTTCCGTCGAGAGCGAGGGGATGAGGCTTCCATTGAGTTTTATGAGTATGCTTGCACTGGTGACGGGGGGTTAGGCCTCGCACGCAACTCTTCTACTTCAGACCGAGTCTCCACGCACTCATCCTGGAGTCGTTGTTGACACTGCTTTTTCTCCACTAATATCTCTAGTGCAGTGAGAACTTGAGAAGACATGCCATTAACTTGTATATGTAAAGCTTGAACTAAATTCTTCAACTCTGTTTGCTCGTCATCTGGAAGTTCTCTTCTCTATCGCATGCTTCCTGTGCTTTTCTTAGCCATGATGTTGGTTCTAACAAACATTGGTGGGCAAGTAAATTCTAGTGAAAATTCAAGCTTGCACTGCGTCTACATTGAGTTCTTCACTAGCTCCGTGTGCTTGTGAGCAATTTCCAATTGCATTCTTCTTAATATCACTTTCAAATTCATGTGGGAGAATAACCATAACAACGGAAGAGCTCCACCCATCATATCCATTAATGCCGAGATATGCCCACGCAAATCAATCAACTAGCTTGGGGGGTGGTAAGCTCATTACCTTGCATGGAAGAGGCTGAAGAGAGCTGGGATGACACACTAATCATTTGCGAAAGTACAGACTCCATATTGCTAGGCACGAGAGAGGTAATAAGAATAGATAGATTCTATGCGATGAAGAGAAGAGCACATGTGCATCTTGGAAGGAAGGATATTAAGCTCTAACGCGAGGGGGAGGTAGTATGACAAAGGACGCCCACATGTGAGCTATGGAGGCCTCCATTTGATTTGTAACTACCTCCAATTTTCTTATCCACAAGTATGATTTTGGCCTTGGGATGGGATTTTAAACAATCGACATGAGGGACCGACATTGGAGTCTCCTATGGGACCCCCACATGCAACTGAACATGGAACCATATATTTGTTCATGGGATAGGTTGTGAAGAGGCATGCCCATTTAATCTGATAATTTCTATAGTGTCTCTAATAGCCAAATTGGCTTGAGCATCAACAATTGTATTATTATTCCGAAGGATGTGGATATGAGATAGTTTATGAAAGGCAACTAACTCCTACTTAATTTTGTGAAATATAACTGTCATTTTCATGTGTGTGGGCAATGTCTTCAACCTCACATGATTGATGATAATTTTTGAATCACTAAGGATTATGATGGAGTCTAGTCTTTACTATTGAGCCAATTGAAATCCTTGAAGGAGTGTGTATGCCTCCGCTTGATTTCAAGAGAACAACAGCCTGGCATTACCTCCTGAGAGAAAATAACCCTACCTGCACTTGTCACCTTGACAATTATATAATATATTTTAATGTCGTATTGTTGCTTCAAATTTATGGTTTCTCTCTCTCTCTCTCTCTCTCTCTCTCTATATATATATATATATATATATATTTGTTAAGCTTGGATCAATTCTATTACAAAATTTTCAAAAAAGTATAAGACCAGCCACACAACAATAGTTTTGCCACAATTTTCCAAACAGAGTCATAATGTAGGTTACTGTAGATACATATCCCTAAAGAAGGCCAAAAAATCAAGAAACAAATGAAACTATGCTTAAAAGCAACTACCCTGATGGTACTATCTTGCATAAAAATAGTGGAAACATAACTAAACATCCTATTACAGAACCTAATAGTGAACCCAATTCTAGTTTTGGAATCATCAGAGATTGTACCAAGAGGCACCTCAAGCTTTGCTTTGGCATCGCTGGGATGTCCCGGAGGAGTGCGCTCCTTGAAAACCATATCGATTGTGGCACGAGCTAAGACGTTCATTTTAACTCCAAGCTCAATCTACGCCCTAACAAACTGTTTGAGGTGGGCCTCCATGCGGTCAGGGCGAGCCTAAGAGTTCTGGTCCTAATTCAAAGCACCTTGCATTTCTTCTACCTGTTCCATTAGGGCACGACCAAGAAGGGTTTTGGTTTGTAAGAGAAGGGTGAGGGTCTTGAAAAAATTCATTTCCCTAGTCCTAGTCGACCTGACATCCTCAAGCATTTGCTTGAAGTCCACTTGGAAGGAAGCCAGGGCTTGCTCTACTTGCTTGTATGAGACCCAAATCTCCATCTCCATGATTCTTTGTTGCATTAGAGTCAAAACCATACTGCTAAAACTGGCATGGGACACATCATGCTCATTTAAAACTCGTGGCATATGCGTGCGGCTGTTGCCATGAGTTTGCTTGTGTTCCGTACGCTTAGTGCAAACCATCATGCTACCCTTGCGATTCTTGTCGCGACAGTTCACTGTAATTCTTTGATTTGTGGAAGACCCACTGACAATGCCAACTTTGAAACCTCTGCGCAATCCCTCCCCTCCACATTAAAACCCAATAATGAGGCTTTTGCTTCTTCCGAACATATGATGTAATTTATTGGAAACCAGACGATAAGATGTGGGTGAGGAGAGAAAACATTGTTGCCATCATAAACCATAATGCAAGTGTAACAACCTATGCTTAGCTTGGATATGGATAGTCCTGGTACCAAGACGAATTGGTAACTTTTGTGTGCAAAGAGAACCATCACTGTTCATCCTCATGTATCCTAACGCCGCATTCCCCATATTTGGCTCGGGGTAGGTCCCTTGCCACTTAACCCATGCCTACTGCCATCTATCACACAATGCCAATCACTTGTCAATCCTTGCAATTGTCATATTTGCAGAGGCGAGGTGGCATCTGGCAGTCAACATGGGATGATCTTTATATATATAATAGATGTGAGGTGGTCTTATATATATATACATATGAAAATATATATTTTACTTATATATATATATATTACTTTAATAATAATAATACATTAAATCTCTTTTGATTCAAATTTGATTGATATTCACATCCAATAATGGATATTCCAACTTCATTTTTAGGGATGGTCTCCATAATAGATAGCTTCTGCACATGGAGCGCATTTTATGGTAATGATGAAGGCATTTCAAAAAAATGTTATGCAGTTAAGGTCTGCCCAAGGCTTTTTGACAAAAATGTGAAACAGTACCTAGGTAAAGGCTCAGCGAGTAGAAATTTCACCAGAAAACCAGTTAAAATTAATTTTCTGTTTAAAATTTGAATTTGTAGATAAGTTGGATCAAATCAAATCATATAAACATACACAGAGCAAAGTTTATTCAAACTTGTCATGTGCATGAAGCGAGGGTTGAAGCTACAATAATGTCATCCCATAGCGCGCTTCGGAGAGACTCTTATTGGGAGTGCATGTGCATACGCTAAGACAATGTATAGTCCAAAGTTGCTTTAGATTTGAGGATAAGTATCTCAAAGTAAAATGTATTTAATGTTACAATGATGCAACATATATTGTATTTAATAATTACTTTGGCACGTTTATAAAGATGTGATTGCAAATACTATGCCCTGGGGTAGAGCATTAAATGCTGCGCAGGGAGTGATGAATCATATATGTACTTAAGACTTCCGTACGCTTAAGGAGATGCCATAAGGAGATGCTTATTAGTGGCCACTAAGGACCTTATACTGTTCTAATAATTCATAAATAGAACAATTCATAAAAAGATGAAATATACCATCACTTGAAAAGTGAATGAAACACATTCGACCACATAACTGATAAGACTTTGTCGGGTTTCTGTTCTATGCATCTGGATTTGGATTCCCTTCCATGGCCAAACAAATTGGAACATAAATAGTCATGTACTGTATTACCAGTACCACTCGTGTCGGATTTCCTGTTATATGCCTTTGGATTGGGAATAAAAAACAGTCAATTGGATTCCCTTCCATGGCCCCAAAAATTGATAAATGGTTATATACTGTATTGCCACTAGTATTTCTGGTAGTGGCGGTGGTATTCCCTCTAGTGTTTCTCGTAGCGGTGACACTCAGAGAGCAGTGAGGTTGCGAGGTGTGAATTGTTTGCAGGAGTCCCCAATGGATCCTTTTGTTACCAGATTCCTCTTGTTTCTCATAATTGTTCAGTTGAGAGTGGCACCCTTCAATTCCTTGTGTGCATTTGCATCTGCAGACGGCAGAAATTTGCAGGGCACTGTTGCCTTCGCTTCTGTTGGCCGAGCACACTATGCGTTCGACATATATACACTCCCTCTCCAGCCTCTGCGATTCTCCACCAATTTGGCGGAGACTCTGGCGACGGACGGAGAGTCCGTCAATCACAACGGGCAATACCTACAAGGCCACGGAATCCAGACGCTTATGCACAGGCTCAACATAAACACTACATCGACGCCTGTGGAAAACGTCATTGCGTTCGTAAGCGAGAGGGA
Source organism: Larix kaempferi (assembly GCA_027924585.1). NCBI lineage: Eukaryota > Viridiplantae > Streptophyta > Pinopsida > Pinales > Pinaceae > Larix > Larix kaempferi. Next base: position 13,123,060 of record BSBM01000407.1, on the reverse strand, counting down.
CGGATTCCCAGAGCTCTATCTCAACATATACCTCAAGGATAACCTGCCAGTTTTAGCAGACAAGACGGAGGAAAATAACCGGCGCGAGGCTCTGGAGGATGGCAAAAGATGCCTGACGATAAACTTTGGGGAAGTTTTCGAAGAAAAAGGGAAGAAGGGCGAGCCGGATTTCTCTATGAAGGACAGACCCAGCATAGCCGGGAACAGCATGGTCTACGTTTCGACCCGCGGGACAACAAAGGCCTCGAGAACAAGCTGGGCCGCGGTTTACTCGACCTCGATCAAAACAGGGCGAACGAAGCGCCTGACGCCCGATGGGATCGCAGATTTCAGCCCCTCCGTGTCACCCTCGGGCGAGTGGGTCATGGTGGCTTCCGCCGGAGAGCGGGGATGGCAGGGGGAAATACGCGATTTGGAGACCGATCTCTACGTATTCAGGGCCTCTGATGGTTCGGGCAGGAGGCTCGTTGTGAAGCACGGCGGGTGGCCGTCTTGGGCCGACGATAACACCGTGTTCTTCCACAGGCAGGCGGAAGACGGGTGGTGGAGCGTTTACAGAGCGTCGGTTGATTCCTCATCCGCCACGGTGGAGAGAATTACCCCGCCGGGAATCGACGCCTTCACGCCTGCTGCGTCGCGTACAGGTACTTGGATTGCTGTCGCCACACGCAGACCGGGGGACGACTATCGACATATAGAGATTTTCGACCTGCTGGAAAAAAAATTCATCCAAGTGACAAGGTTGGTTTCTCCCAGTTCTCACCATTACAATCCCTTTGTTTCTTCTGATAGAATTGGGTATCATAGATGCAGAGGTGGGCATGGGGGGAATAGGGTTCCTGTGCTTGAGCACATTAGGTCACCGCTGCCTAGTTTGTCTTTGTTTCGCATAGATGGGGCTTTTCCATCGTTTTCGCCCAATGGGTCCTTGATTGCCTACATACCCAATATCGAAAACACTGGGGTTTATGTCATGAGGCTTGATGGGTCGGGTAGAAGGAAAATTTTCTCGGGGGCTGCTTTTGGGACAGCCTGGGATTGGAAGAGGGGTGTGGTTTATACCAGCGCTGGCCCCGGGTTTGAGACTGAGAAGACAACTGTGGACATAGTTGCCATCTATAATGCTGATAGAGAAGGCATCTCAGAGTCAGAGATTTCATATAAGACCTTGACAAAGGTCGACAATAATGCCTTCCCCTCTCCTTCTCCAGATGGGAAATTTGTCGTATTCAGGTCTGGTAGGACTGGACACAAGAATCTGTATATTATGGATGCAGAGGAGGGTGAAGAAGGAGGCCTCTGGCAATTAACAGAAGGTCCCTGGACTGATACCATGTGCAATTGGTCTCCAGATGGTGAGTGGATTGCATTTGCATCTGATCGAGATAGTCCGGGGAGTGGTAGCTTTGCCATGTATTTCATACATCCGAATGGAACGGGTCTGCATAGGGTCTTGAACAGCAGTACTGCTGGAAGAGTGAATCATCCCTGGTTCAGTCCAGATTCCAAGAGCTTGTTATTCACATCAGACTATGCAGGGGTGTCTGCAGAGCCGATTTCCGTACCTCATCAGTTCCAACCATATGGAGAGATTTTCATGGCCAGGGTGGATGGCTCTGAGCTGCGACGGCTTACTCACAATGCTTATGAGGATGGAACTCCATCCTGGGGTAGAATTTTCATAGCTGCTTCGGACTTGACAGGAGAAGGTGGGAGTGTCAAGTGTGATTTTGATGATGATCACTGGCTTCAAAGAATGAATGGAGAGTCAGTTGGATCGGTAAGCTGCTGAAATATGATAGCACATGATGTCCAGGCAGCCTATGAGAGGCATTCTCATTTCTTCATCGTAGATATAGCTATGAAAAGTATTAAACTTATCTGTAAATATTATCTAGAACAACTTAATGCCATAGCTATGAACAGTGTATCTCTATATATTAATTTTGTAGTTTTCACCACCTCTAAACTGAAATTTTAAGTTTATAGATTAAATCTTTATGCCAATAATACTTTGGATAGATTATAACTATAAGGCAAGAGCTGGTGAAACCTTCAGTATCAGAATCAGCACATGACTTGCTTGTTCGATATTTTAAATATTTTGGCATATTTCTTTAGGATGCCCTGGCTTTATGTTGATCTTAAAGAGTGTACAAAAGAAGACCTTAAATTTTAGTACTGTAAGCAATGGACACAATTGTCAAATATGCACATGCAATTCTCAGTAGTGGAGATATAACTAGCTATCTTTTGTTTGGATCTAAGCCTCCTGGTCTAATAAAGGACAATTGTGTGCACATGCACTTCACATTAGTGGAGAGAAAACTGGCTGTCTCTTGTACTGTATCTAAACCTTCTGGTCTGATAAGGGCAATGATGGCAATGCCAAAATTGTATACAATTTAAAGTTGATCTATGAGGCCATTAGCTTGAAGTCATCTTTTTAGATGCTGAAAACTAGTAACTGATTTTTTTTCTTTCTGTTTTGGAGCTGGAGAATCTCAGGGCGTATATGTACTTTCATGCTAACTAGGCACTGACAGTCTCAGTGTGGCCTGGGATGTCTGCACCAGTCCCTTGAGAATTTCTCATTACAGTCTATCCATTTACAATTTCACTTGTAGTGGTTCCGTGACCCAGGGCAGTCTCCAAATCACCTTCAGGAAAAGGATTCAATAAAGCCAATTGAAAGGAGGGAACATATGAATGATAAACACTAAAGTCTATTAATATACCTCTTCACGTCCTGAAGAAAGAGCAGGCCTATCCCATACGGTCTTTAACTCATTGGACAATAATCTATCACCAAAAATCGATCTTATTTCTTGAATCTTGACTTAGGTTTGTTGTCTTGTTCTATTCCCATTCCACTTCAAGCTGAAAGCCGGTACTTCTTCACCTGTCATTTTTGAGGTGCTGCTGCCTTAGTCCTGTAATTGTGTCCACATTTGATGTGCAGGGAATTCTGAAGAACTTTCATTCAAATAATGCTTGCCATTCTAACATGTGCGCATGAATGCATGCCAGACTAATTGCAAATTTGCATGCCTCTAATGCCCGTTTCAGAAAATGTCTGATTGTTCCTATTCAACAAATTATTATAATTTTTAATAGCTTGTTAATCTCATAATTAATCTCCTCATTCATTCCAAAATCACGTTGAACATCCCAGGAGAGATGCCAAGGAAAATTTGTAACAGTTTGGTGAACATTTAGACTTACAATTTTTTTTACCAGAAGTGGAGATTCTAGAAATATAAAGCACTAAATTTCTCCAATGAGGCATTGGTTCATTGACAAGGTGGATGGAGCATCAAGTCTTCTGTCAGAGTTCCATTCTAGCTGCAGTCTGCACACCCGGATGGCATGTGTTGAAAAGGACAAGGCCCAGTGCAAGTCCAGGGCAACTTTGGAAGAGACCCCTTAGACTTGGCTTAAGCAGATGGAAGTCCATTCTTTAAGGTGTATCCTCTCAGGGCATATTTCTTACACTCCCCCACCAAAAAATTCCAAGAAAAACATAAGACATTCTGGGACACTTGAGTCAGAGAGCTTAATTCTTCTTTTTTGCTAGATTTTTGTAAAAGTGCCAGAAGCAGTAGGCATTTTGGAATGAAAAATCACAATAGAGATAACTGAAAAAAAGATCGACATTCCAATTTTACAAGATTTAGTAATGAAATTATATTGGAGATGGACTGGTAATCTCAATACAGGCTTTTATCTGCTCCCTTGATCTGAAAGGGCACATTTTCCAACATTTGAAGTTGGAGCATGGCTCCAATTTGGTAGGAACAATTAACTAGTACAATGAGGCGTTGTGACCATTGGTTGACACTGCCTTGATGCAAATAAATATTCTTTTCTTTTGAGGAGGCCTTGGCTTTTAATGACAAATCAGATTGCGTTCTCGTGTCAATATTGTACTGAAATAGTCAACAGACAAACTGAAATCCTTTGCAAGGTATTAGCTTTCTTGCTTTGTGCAGTAGAATGCTTTTTTTGTTTTGTTTTTGGTGCCTTTTATATGGCTAATTCTTAAATTAGAGGGTAACCTCTCTGTGTTTTTTTAATTTGTGATTCTTTTCGTTGCTTCTGAGCAAGAAGGGTAAAATTGCACTGAACTAGTTAACAGACAAAATTAAATACTTTGTACATTAGCTTTCTTGCTTTGTACAGTAGATTTTTTTTTGTTTGGGTGCCCTGTCATGTCCCCAAATTTTGCATTGGATCACAATGGCCTAAGCCACTTGGCCATGTTCATGATAGTTTGTCAAATTGGTTCTAAGGGTCAAAATAATTGCTAAGCAAGATGTCCAAGTTAGTAATAATGCAAAATTAGAGCCAAATGGACAAGGTGGGTCACATAAAGAAGAAATTCCCAATTCAAAGTTCAAGTGGATAATTAAATTTATTTGGGAATTTAGATTTATCCTAAGTTTGCCTTTGTATTAAAATGGGGTAAAATTTCTTAAGGCAAATTATCTATGTTGCACTAGCTTTGGGGACGGGGGAACGAGTCTCCGGGACGGCTAGAGCGCACCCCCAATTTTTCAGGGGACAGCAGGTTGGGGACGGCAATTATATATAAGTTTTAAAAGTTAGAATTCACCATAAAGATTGTAGTTGCTTGTAATCATAGTAGTCTACTCTTTATAGTACTATGCACATCCCTTAGACTTGCTAATTTTGAAAAACCTCAGGCAAATAAGAAAAGGACTGCGTCACCATTATTGGTACCTGAACATGAGCAAAATGTAGTTTAGATTTAGGAAACTTAAGTTTAACTATTTTCAATGTGCACTAAGGTCCATGAAGGGTCTATGAGAAGAATGTTTATCTCTATAACAACTCTTCTTCCTTAAATTTCTTGTTTATAATGATTGGGTTACAAAGCATTCCCTTCACAACAGGTTCTGCAGATTTTTACAGCTGTGTTGAAAACCACTATAAAACACTTTGGGATATACATGCTTGCATTCTATAAAGAGATTAGATTCATATTTAAGAGTAATAAGGATATTGAATAGGAATTTATTCAAATGCTTAGTAGCCAATCTAACTCTTTACTATCCAATTGTTTTCACACTGCTTGAGGTTGGGATAGGGGAAGAGTTGGGCTTGAATAACTCTTGGACACCTATGTACAATATGTAAATGTTAAGATGACCTTAAAAATGAGAAGAACAAAATCAATACCCAAAAGGATCAAACTTTTGAGTTGTTGCATTCCTTAGTTTGTTGACATGGAGGTTTTGTTGCTTGTTAAATCACCAAAAACCCAAATCAAAATCCATCATACACAACCCAGATTTTGTGCTGCAACTTGTATAGATTTAGATTTAGAATAATATGAAAAATGTGGATGGAATAAATGATCATATTTCCCAATCATCAATGTCCATTGTCAAAACTGAAGATCCATGAACAAAACATCTCCAAAATCTGCCTAGGACATCTCTGAAATCTGCCCGAAAGTCCACAAAATCTGTTGGGGATGTTTTGGGTATGGCAAACAAGTCCCCAAGTCCCTAATGAAGTCCCCAAAAAAGATTAGGGACGTTTCCTAGGGGTCCCCAAGTCCCCGAAACGCGGGGACGGCGGGTACGGGGCTTTTTTTTGGGGGGATGGGTCACCGTGCAACATAGCAAATTATTTAAATTGATGTAAAAATTGGTCCAAGTTGTGAATGGGGCCAAATGATGATTAAGGAAGGTGCATTAATGTTTGACCAAGTATAAGGGATGTTTTGGAGGCAAATAGAAGTGTTCTCCCATGTAAAAGGGTGTTTCCTTAAAATAGGGGAAGCTAGTGGAGATTAATAAGGTTGGACCAAATTCAAATTTGAAGGGAGAGAAGTGGTCAAAAGTGGTTAGGAGGGCGCCTTGGGTGGGTGCCTTGGGTTGTGGAAATGGTCAATGTTGGTTAGAAAATGGTCCAAGAGGTTGTTGGAGGGCGAATTATGTGAGTAAGTGGTCAAATGGTACATTGAACATGGCCAATGTGGAAGAAATCAAGGGTTATGTTACTGTTATCACACAACTTGTAGTTGTCCCTAAATGGTATCCTATCCAGGACGATAGAGGTGTTGGACAACTAAAGAGGTTACCCAAGAGATGCCACGGTTCCCAATGCAAGCTGGGTGTCACGATAACCGAGGCACTCTTCACTTTAGATCAAGCCTAAGCAAGACCAAGGGGGAGACCCTAGCTTAGCCAATGAAGGATAGTGAACTCAATCTAGACCTCCTAGGGAAATGTGAGGATGAAAGAGTATGAGACCAAGATGAAACAAGATCTAGATCCAGGATGAGTAAGTGGACCCAGAGAGTTAGGATTTGGTTGAAGAGGCTTAGGAAGTGACAAATGGTTCAACCAATCAGTGAAGCACGACTCGGCTAGAACTCGCGAGTCTCCCCGAGTCGACTCCCGTGCCGGTTAACTGCTAGAGACTCGACCCTAGACTCGGCCATACTATCAAACTCGACATAACTCGCATACTTGGTTGGACTCGGGTCAAAATCGTGTCAAACTCGGGCAGACTCATCGTGAAACTAAGTCACAGGTTCGTCGAATTCCAAAAGAAAACCTAAAATTCGTTGAAATTCGACCCCAAATTCGTTGAGGTTCGATGCAGAAACTTGCCCTGGTGCGATTTACTATGCTTCATGGATTGCAATTCCTGAATCCTTGGTGCGATTTACCACTGCGAATAGTGATCGGGCATGGGAAACTGTGGGGTAATCGACGAGATAAATAAATACTATGGTGGGGTAATCGTACGGGTGACCTCGAGAAGCACCCGAAAGTGAAACTACTTTGCACAAGCAAGGAGGGACGAAGGTGAGCCAATCGGACTGGCCCCTCTGTTCGACGAGAAGAAGCAGCCGGCTGCCCGGTCGCTTACTATCATTTATTTTTTTATTTTTTTAATGTTTTTTAAAATTTTTATGTAATTTTGTTATTTCATTTTTAAAATTTTTTATTATGTAATTTTGTTTTTTGTAATGTTTTTTAATTTTTTAATTAAATATTAAAATTTATAATGTTTTTTAAATTTATGATGTTTTTTAAATTTATAATGTTTTTTATTAAATATTAAAATTTATAATGTTTTCTAAATGTTTTATCAAATATTAAATATTAAAAATTTTAAAATTGATTGTAAAAATTTTAAAATTGATTTTGTAATGTTTTAAATTTTTTTTATTAAATATTAAAAAAAAAATTAAACAACATTTAAATTTCAAATAAATTAAATATTAAAAAAAAACGAAATGTAATGGTTTTGTAATCTTTTTATTTCATTTTTTTAATTTTGTATTTTTTAATGTTTTGTAATTTTTTTATTAAATATTAAAAAAAATTATAATGTTTTTGTATTGTTTTTAATATTTTATTATGTACATGGAGAAGTTAATAAAAAGTAGTTTTATAGCTTATATGGGTTGGAAATGCTTTTAACTTCTTTGTTGTGCAAAAAAGTACACTATTTTAATTTTTTTTCCTATTTGCCGAGTCTGCCCCGAGTTTTTCCCGAGTCATATGCCAACCGAGTCTTTGCCGAGTCCGAGTCGTGCAACATTGCAACCAATGATAGATCAAGGCCACTTATCAAATTGAATTAGTAGATATAGATAGATCTAGTACCAAAATTATAGATCCAAGTGGGGCCCACCCTTAAAAAGTGGAAAATGGTCCAAATGGGGCCCACTAGGTCAAAATCAAAGTGAGATGGTACTAGGGGGTATGCTATAGCATGGATCTATGGGTTTAAGAAGGAATTAACAATACCCACAAATGGGATCTAGCAAATGGCCACCTATCCAAGGAGTGCGAATTACCCAAAGGATGACTAGTGCCTTAGATCAAGGGCCAATTGGAGTCGGATGTCCACCAAATTATAGATCAGGGTAGTTAAGGTGATTTTTAAGGTGGGTTTAAGTTATCAAGGACAAGCCATGGCTAGATCTCCATAGATCTAATGCATCACCAAGTGACCCAAGTGGGGCTCAACCCTCAAAATGAGAAATAGGGCCCACTAGGTGAAAATCAACAAGGTGAAGCATTGGGGGTAGGTTTTAGAGGTTGATCTATCCAATGAAGAAACAAACTCACCTACCCATGTCTTGGAACCAACAAACTTGCCTCCCTCAAGGAATGTGACTTCACTCAAGGAGGGCTAGGTGCCTTGGGAAATGGGTCAAATGAAGTCCAAACACCACCAAACTATAGATCCGAATTGCTGTGGATGCTATAGAGGTGGGTTTTAAGTGTTATTCCCAAAAGCATGCTAGATCCAAGTAGATCTAAAAAATAGAAAAAGAGGGTTTTGAATTTTAAGGGTTTATGTGACCAATAGGATGGAGAACAAGCGAAATGGATACACACCTTGTAGATCTTACCTCAAAAGCTTGCGGCTACTTTGCACATAGATGATTCTTGCCTTTAGTTACAATTCCAAGCTAACTCCAAGTGAATCCAAGCATAATCGTCCAAGCCTTAGGAGGAGAGGTGTCCCATCAAACCTGTAAATCAAACTACAAAATGTTAGATTTGATCTACAAATCAATGAGATCTAAGCATGTCATATCAAAGAAGTAATCAATGGACAAAGCACAATTGAAAAACTCCCTCAAGATGAAGACGTCTTGCCCAAGGGGGATGCGAGCAACCCCAACAATCTTCCCTTCAAGCAATTCGCACAACTAGCTTCAATCAATTCGGCCTCCTTCAGTTGATGTCGATATCACCTGTTACAAGCAAAGATGTCTAAAAGAAAAGAAATGCATAACCATGTACAAGAGCAACCCAATCAAAGCCAAGAAGTAGATCTCCAAAATAGTATTTTATTCCAAGTTTTCCAGAGCCCAAAGGTGCTTTTACAATGAGGGGGTCTCCTCCTTTTATAGGATGAGGAAGACCAAAACCCTAAACCACTTTTGAAAACTAGTGGTTGAGATCAAAAGATACAACAATATAATCAACGGCTAAGATGAGCCAATACAATATAAGACATGGATCACTCAACTAAGTGATGACGTCATAGCCTAAAATGCTCTATGGAGGGTGACGTCATACATGGGGGTGGCTAATAACATGTGTGCCACAACATAATGACATGGAGAAGTGACTGGGAGCACATGGTGGGGCTAAGAGGTATTACTTCCCTTCGCTAGCATGTCCCCATGGCACAATAATATAAAATATGACTCAATGACATGTCCAAGTATACAAATGATCAAATCTTGTCCCCATAATCAGAGAGAGAAATACAATAAAAGAGCTCCTATAGCCCATGTAGACCCCACTGACTGATGCCAATTGATTTGGAAGAAGGGGGATACACCATAGATTACCTTTGAGCATACCAAGTGCCAAAACCTTGCCTCAATTGCCCAAATCGAATTCCTCAATGACCCTTTTATTCCATTTTTTAATCGTCCTGAAAACCCTGAAAGTGACCAAAACTGCCTCTGGAGTGCCTGCGTTGTCAAACTGAGTGTTCCATGCTGTCTGGAAGGGGGGTATAATGGTAAAAACAAGTGGTTGGACCACCCCCTTCCTCTGGAGCGCCCTAGGCAACGACTTGCCTCCAATGCTCCTGCTAGACAGGCCTCATTAACATGCCCAAACTGGTCAACAGGTGGAAAACTGCTAATATGATGCCCAGAAGTGCCCAAAACTGAAAGATAAGTGTCTCAATGGATCTAGAAGACCCAAATCCACTAGGGATGAGTACTCATACACCTCATGATAACCTATAGGGTCATCTGTACGGTCCACCATACCCGGACAATGTAAAATATGATGATCTGGAAATAATAATAAAAATGACCAGTTGCATCAATCATCATCCGTAGCATATGTCCAACATAAGGAATCATCAATAGGTGCATGTGGGAACATAGATCAACATCATAAAGCATAAGTGGTCCATCTCATTACAGATCCCAAGAATGACCATGGTCAAACTATGTTTGACTAGGTCAAAATACAACCAAAGACTAAATTATAACAAATGACTAAGACATGTTCCTTTAATCATATTCACAGCTTAACTTAAAGTACAAACATCAATCAAGTAGCAGTTAATACATAGATATTTAAATTTTATTTATAACTTACTTGCACCAAAGCTTTAAAGACATACTTTATCCAATGGACATGGCCTAACTGCTAGCATAGGGTGAAGGCTAAGGACAAGGCCAAGTAAAAGGGGTGACTTGACCAGCTTAATTAAGTGATACTTTGGACGGGGAAAAGGGGAGCTACACACTGTGCTAGACAAGATAAACAAAGGGAATGGCAGTGCCTCACAAATGGGTAAGTTGTTTAGAGAGTGCTTATTCAACCTTGGCATCATGTCTACATCAAGTTGATCCAAGTTCATTAGGATCATTCATTTAATTTCCATGGCCTTTTTGGCCTATATGACCCCTTTGGGATTTTGCATGTGCTTAAAAGCACAACTAATCGCAGCTTGCATCCGAGGTATATTTACATTTATGAGGTCAGCAATATTTAGATTTAGCATTTATTTAACCATTGCTTTTTAGACATTTTTGGACCCTTCATGGGGTACTTTAGCATTTCATTGCTTTAGCCCTTAATTCATCGTGTGTTTAGAAACACATTCTAGAATTTAATTTCAATGGGCTTTCATAAGAGATTTTCAATAATTTCCATACAAGTAGTACATGTGCTTCAGGTTTTAGCAACATCTCATGTGACTAAGGGGAATTCCGCAATCTATACCACACATCGGGGCAACGGACTAGAATGATAAATGCATAAAATCCAACTCACCAAGGGCAAGTCCTTTCACCAACTCAGAGCTGAGACACAAAACAAACGTGGATGCTATCCAACACAGAGGTAGAAGCAGGGAAGTCCTCCATATCAAAAGTAAAAAAGGCAAGTCAGGGTGAAAGCCAAAATAGGGAAGGTCATGGATGGATGGAGTCAAGTGAATGTGGTGCCTAAGCTAGCAAACATAAATGTCGGGAAAGACCATTTCCATGCTCCTAGGAGGGTAGTGAAACCAATGAGTATAGTCAATGAACCTTTATGTGCAAGTAATACATCCAATTCATCATTTAAATCCAACCAAGATAGTTCATCTCATTTATTAAATACTGCCATGTCATGAGTTATATACCAAGTTAATGTTATGAAGATGACTAAAGCAACAAGATAATAATCAGTGCTAACAATCGCAAGTCTATAGGTCATATCATCAACTAGAACCAACTGAAACACTGCTGCAATAATAACATCTGGAACTCTAGGCACTGAACTGAAACTGTGTGGAACAAAAGGTCATGTCGGTCATCAAATCTAAGCTCTCAAGGCTCAGCCTTGGCACAAGGTCTACTCAATGTTTGATATACACTGCTCTGATCTATAAGTGATCTCAAATAATGCTGCTCATCATAATTGATCTCTGTAAAAGCAAAGCTCTAAAAAGTGCAGATATTTGCTTAGCAAGAATAGTAGCCCAACAACTATGGTGTGATAATAGTTACTCCCCATGGTTTTTGTAAATGGTTTTTTGGGTCCCATGGTATTTGCAAGTGGTTTTGGGGTTTCTCTGAAGCTATATAAGCAGCAACAAGCATACTTCTAGAGGTTGGCTATTTTGTTGAAGAAATTGTATTGGATTGCATTGGCAATTCATGGCTTGGGTGATGCTCCCCATGCTTACCAAGAGGGTGATGGGCCCCACATTCTCTTGAACCAAGGAGTGGAGTGTTAAATTTTGGTTAGGGTTAGGGTTTGATGCAGAAAAAAATAAAAATCATTGTACTTTAATGCAAAATTACATTTAATAAACTAGTACTGAAACGAACTAGTACAACAGTAGCTAAACACAGTAATCAGACTGTATAATTTAAAACATAATTTTCATCTTTAACACTACCAAGGGGTCCTTGTGTTAAAGTAATATTCAGTAACATGTAATTTTCAATAACACATTTAATTCATAAAAGATTAAGTCAGGATACTTACCCGGAGTGTGGAACCCTTCCTATCTTATACTCAAAAGAATTTACTTTCAGAATGAACTGAGCCTCTCAGAGGCCAGTCAATCACTAGGAACCAGCTGACCCTGCTAGAGGGTAAGTACAAACCAGAGAGAGAGAGATGATAGGTTGAAGGCAACAGTAGTGGTAGTCAATGACAGTCAAAAACACAATTACAGTCTCAATCAAGACTCAACACAACAAAGGTCAACAAAGTCACAATAGATATGGTCTCAACAATGTCTCAACACAAGAGATCAGAAAACAAGTGACTCTCAGCATACCAGATCTAACCACAGGTGATCAAATAAACAGATTTGTCAACAAGTACGATTCAGTATAACAATCATTTAGATCTGGGCAAAAACAAAGCTCAGTATAAAGAAAATAGCTTAAAGCTCAGTCCAATCTGCTCATACAAATTGTGGCCCTCACAAATGAGCTGTCAACTAGCAGGTTGAGGCCAAAGAGACTCACGACCTCCACATATGAGCACACAGTAGGGTATAGCAGACCCTTAAGGCCTCACGACCCTCACTAAAACAACCAACAGACAAATTCTAGGGCTCACAATTGAGTTTGAGGGTCACGACCTCCCCAACAAGCAGAAAGAGAGCAGATCGGATATCACAGTAGCAAATTAGACCCCAATACAGGCAGATCGGACCCAAGTAGACCACTCACAGCAGATTGGGTCTCAGACAAATACAAGGGAGAAGATCAAGACTCAATCAGTCAGATAGATAGCAGCTCGGGCTTCAACAGTGGTTTCAACAGGCAGAATGGTTACCAATTAGACCTAAGCAGACCTTAAATAAACCTTACAACTCAGACAGGTGGCAGCAGCAGCAGGCTCAACAATATTCATGGCTAGGTCTCAGAGGCAGCACAGTCCTCTTGGTTCAGTCAAGGATGACAACAGCGAACCCTAGCAACAATTTAGGAATGATGGAGCAGCAACATAATGACCTTCAACGTCAACCCTATCAGTCAAGGAAAAATCAGATCTGAAAAATAGATAGTAATCTCTAGCAGAAGGGCGGCCTCAACAAGCATCAGAACATACTTCAAACCCTTGACGTCAAACATGAAAAGAGCTAAGTTGTGATGATAGATGATAACGAATGAATGAATTTGTGTTCATTAAATAGATTCTTAATAACTTCTAGAAGCATTAAAGTTAAATCTTTATTTAAGTTAGGGTTCCACTAAATAAGGAAGGTACCAATGAATAAGGGTTAAGAACTTAAGACACCCAACAGGATTAAGGGTCATAACTTATAAAAAATAAAAAATATAAATAAGATGTCTTTGGGTTGGTACTAGGGTCAAGTCACCACACATATAAGTTAATTAGGTGGGGGTACAAGGACCAACACATGGTACAAGTCAAAACATAAAACAAGGATGGGTACATGACACACAACCCCTAGGGCCAAAGGGTGTACCACAAAGGTGGGTAAACAACCCTAATACCCATAAGACCAAAACATCAAGGTGTTACAAAACAACTCAAGATGGGTAGATGACCCTACTAACCACAAGTCAAAGAGGTGAATAAGACAAGGTACCACAAGACCAATAATCAACAAGGTGTAAAGACCAAGGGTGAGCAACCAAGATGGGGTACAACTAATCATCTCTCTCTCAAATGTACAAGTGTTCCATACACAACTTGAAAGTTCATCATCACTGTATAAGGAAGGTCCACACTGGATGATGTGATCCTATGATCCTTCAGACGACTCCGATCAATTGCTAGTGGCTCCATCAAGGGGTGGCGAGTCCCTTGAGAAGACCATCTAGCTCAACCATCTCGAAGACCTAGGAGAGAAGGACATCACACATCATCATCTTGGTCCACTGACCAAGATCCACCTGGTTAACTGACCAGGTATGTCGCTGCAGGAACTACTTGGTCCTCGTGACCAAGAATCTGCCTGGTCCCAGACCAGGAGGTCTTTGTCTCAACCTCCAGGACATGCTTGGTCCTCGTGACCAAGAAATTGTCTGGTCCCATACCAGAATACCCTAGAGACAAATAGGGGCCAACCACATGCTAGGGACTTTGCCATGGCATCAACCTGCTTTGTCCTTGACCAAGAACCCCAGGAGACAGCTGGGGGCCCTAGGGTACCTTCTAGGGACTTACTCTTTACTTTGCTTGGTTAACTTGACCAGGAACCCTAGTTAACTGACTAGGGTACCATCCTCTCTGAGAATGGGGCTCACAGCTGCACTAACTTTAACATGGAGTACTCAGCTCCATTCACAAAGCTTATTGTAGGTTTTCTACAGGACGTGGTAATCATCGAGTAGCTTGGTGGAGAAGCATACTCCCCATTTTGGCTTATAGCTACTCATAGTGTGTTTTGGGGTGTGTCTTTAGGTTTAGAGAGTTGGTCTATGGACTCTTTTGGATTAGATGGATGTAGCATGCCATCCTTGATGTAATACACTCCCTGATGTTCTCTAATAATAAAAAATCCCAGCTCTGTTTTGTAGAAATTCATTCTTGTGTTTTCATGTTTATGTACCTATGCTCAATGTGTGCCAATTCTGACCAGTTTTCATAATTCGCTTTAAAAGGTGCCTTCTGCTTGTCTATTTGAAAATCTGAGGCCATATCTGGAAACTAGACAGAAAATTTGTTCGGACCCCACCTTCAAACCGAAAATTTGGGAGCCTTTACTAGTGTTTGAGTCGAGTTGAAAACAAGGCAACTGTGCAGTCCCGAATTGGGAAATCTCACTCCCGGAGATCCAATTGACCAAATCGACCTTTGCAGTTTTTTGTAGACATTCCTACTACAAACCCTGTCATAACAGAGACTAGAGACCTGTTCCAGAGCCCTTCCTCGAGTTCTAGAGCCTCCTACCTGCCCGAAAGTCAATCTTTAGTGTCTTACTTGTCTCATTGAGCTAGCATGCCTATTTCTTTTGCAATTCTTGGTTTAAAGGATCTAGTTTGCATATGCTTGTGTACCCAGGTAGCCTTGGAGTAGACTTTAGCAGTAGCTGATTTCGAAACATAAATGGTCCCAGTACGTTGTGCAAAGGATTCTTGAGCTAGTGTAGCCCCTGTTTGCCATCATTACATGAGGTTTTGAGTTAGTGGTCCTAAATTCCTAGTTAGGATTATTACTGTGGTACCAGAGCATGGTCCTTGCACCTGTGCATTGGATCATCCATTGAAGAAGAAAATTGCAGCCATGTCTTATTCAGATTCAGAGTATGAGCAGTATGAGGAGGAGTATTCTTTCTATGCCTTAGAGGAAAATGATTTTGAGCTGTATGATGGTAGCTATGTGGAAGAGGAACCCTCTTGCAGTACCTCTACCCAATTCACATTCATAGATGATGATGGTTACTATTGTGATCACTTGTACAATGAATATGTAGACAGGGGTTCACACCACCAAGGAAAGATTCTTTGAAGTAAATAGCATGGTGGAGGGAAACTTGCAAGACCCTGCCCCAACAGTATCAAGCTTATAATGTTATGATGAAGTCATCCCTAGAATTTCCTTTCGATTTTTTTGTGGATGCTTTGTTTGGATATAAGCCCAAGAATGAAGATGTGGAGCTAGTGAAGAAAGGTCTACGCCCTTCTTGCAAAAGACCTTGGAGAGCAAATCATATATGTTTGAGTGAAAAGGAGGAGCGAAATGAGGAGACCACCACCAGTGTTGGGAAAGATAAGACCACAATCCTTACTGCTGAGGGTTGCCATCACTTGTTCTACTGAGGATCATCCAGAGGCAGCTACTGATGGGTGTCCAAGTCATTGTGAGGTACTTATTGATGAGTGCCCAAGATTTGGAGGAGCATCTACTGATGGATGCTGTGATGAGATATCTACTGATGGGTATCATGGTGAGGTGCCTACTGATGGGTGCCTAAGGGTTGATGTGGTGCCTACTAATGGGTACCAAGATTGCATGGAGGCATCTACTAATGGATGTCCATCCCTCTATATTGGTGACATAGAGAGCAACCTTGATGAGGTTGCTGCAAGTCCCATCTCCATTGAACACGGAGAAGAAGACCTTGTAGCAACAAAATATGAACCAAGATTAGATTTCTAGTCACCACTTGAGCTTCCATGTGAAGTTGGTCCCAAGAAAAAAGAAGAGGGGGTTCACTCTCATGAATCGTCCTTCATTGAAGGGTCTTTGAAGATGAGTGAAAGGAAGATCTATGAGGCCCTTAGCATACTCCATGACACTCGAGCATTGGTGTCAAATTCTTGTTGGAGAGTTTCTTCATTGGAGGAGCCATCCTTCCTTGAAGCTAAGTTGCCAGGAAACGTGGGTACGGGGATGGGGACGGGGACGGGGATGCCACTTTTTGAAACAGGGTACTTGGGTACGTCGGGGGTATATATATTAAAATTTATAAAAATAAAACATGTCACAGTCACATCATACATGTATATTTGATATTTCTAAATTCAATGATTCATATGAACATTCACATTGAAAATTTGAAACATAAAATAATAAATTGGATAAATCATATAGACTCATAGTAGATATCAAGTGGAAGACTGGAAGACTGAATGGCATTTCCAGACATGAAAAAGAAAGTTCAAAACAGTAAACATTGAACAATGAACAAGATAGTTGATTTGGCTTCCTCAAGCCATGTCATCAACATCCTTAGGATCAATGTCATCAACATCACTAAGGTCCTATGTCAACAAGCTCTCTAGATAGGTATCGTTGGAGTAGTGAGCACAGAGCACTAGCAGTGAGAAATGGAGTGCCGCGCAGGTTTAGGTAAGGGGTAAGTACCCACATAACATGTGTTTCAGTGTTTTAATTTTTAATTTTTAAAATTTTAAACTTCAAACATTGCAAATCGACCCCTCTCGACCGGCGAGCTAAGGTAAATTTCCCAACAGTTGTACCTCCCACGTACCCAAACATGCGGTACAGCCAATGTTTGAAAAATCGAAATTGGACTCAGAATCGGTCAAGGGTCAACTCGAAATCGGAATTGAAATCGGTCATAAATCGGCCGATTTGAATTTAATGAATCGGTTTGCTCAAAAATACATAAAATATTTAAATTTTAAAGAAAAACAACATTTTCAAGATTTTAGGACTGTTGTTATGACCCAAACCTATTGTTTGAAGACCAAAGAGCACCTATACTTGTTGTTTAGGGCTGCTTTCATCCACAATATTGCCCACAATTTATTTTTAGCCTTTAAGGTGATTTTCATGACTTTTTACTGCTACAAAGGTCATAACAGGCACATGTTTGCTTCAAAATTGTTGTACGAGGGTTTGAACAGCTTCAACCTAAGTTGCATGAAACAGGGAAACGAGGACGAAACGGAGAAACTTCGAAACAGGGGAAACGTGACCCCCCAAAATTGTGGAAATGCAATATATATATATATATATATATATTAGATTAATAAAGTAGAAGAGACATTTACAAAAATGAATGTGAAATATAAATCATCAATCATACATGTCAACGAATCATTGCCTATATTGGGATCCTATTCATCAATAGCACCCTATGCCTCCCTCCTCTAGGCTCTAGCCCTTGCCTCTAACTCGAATTTCAAATTTGATCCTCCAAGGACATTAGTCAACGACTCAACACACTACAATTTTGATGAAACTTCCTAATCCAATCGCTAAAATAACATAGAAAAAGCTTCCCATGCTTGATAAGTGATTTTGCATGAGTGAAGAGTACATTTTTATTAAGGTCATGACAGAGGAATTCAACAATCAACACCGCCAACATCAAGGTACATATAGGGGTTGATGTGCTTGATTAAATGCCAATTCCATACCCTCATACATGATAGAATCTGGTGGAAACATTGAAATCCTAAAATCCTGAAAACTATTAAGTCTGCTGAATTTTGAATGGGATCTAAAAATCTACTTTTTGCATATGAAGTTTGATGAGGTTGGAACCACTCTCAAACATCCTGAAACAATTAATGGTAATGTTAAAAATTTAAGTAAAATGATGGAAAATAAAAGACAAGGAGAATGTCACTTTTACTATCACCAAGTACTACTGCACCATGCGGATATAGGTTAAAAATTAAAAAACCATTTTTTAATGGCCCACGGGCCCACATGAAAAAACCGGCCGATTTTTGTCGAAAATCGGTGGACCGGACCGGTTCGGTATCGAATTGGTCCTTTGATCCGATTTGGAGACCGGTTTGAGCCGGCCTGGCCTTAAATCGGTGAATCGGCCGATTCCAATTCCGATTTTTAAAACTATGGGTACAGCGTACCGAAATCCATGCAAACACCATGTTTTCATAAATGAAATACCCGGTACGTGAGGTTGGATTTGGGTACGGCTGGGTACGTACCATTGAAGTACCCAATTACCCGGTACGCATACCCGGTATGGGTTCGTGTACTCGACCCCCCGGTACGGGTACCCATGCAACACAGCCTTGAAGACATGGAGAAGATTCAAAGAGCAATGTGCAACATCGAAGGTAATTTCATGTCTTTGCTTTTTGATAGAAACAATTTGGTTAAGCTTAATGAATGGTTACACGAGGCATACTTGAAGAATAATGTGGATATTCATAAGCTCAAAATTCAAAATGATCAACTTCTTGAGAGGTTGCAAGATACTTGTTCTTCCTCCTATGTTTCAGATTGTCATATGGTAGATTGCTTGGAGGATTCTCATGACATGATGGATCATGAGAAACATGGCGATTTGCATGAGTTTGATGTGTTTGAAGATGAGCTTGATAAGAGCCAAGCACTTTTGTGGTGGAAGAGGAACTTGAGTTGCTTCTTGATGATGGTTACGCATTTTTTGAAGAAGTGCATGATTCCACTACCTTGGAACCAACCTATGAGGAAAGTTTCACACTTTTGAGGGAGGTGCATGATCCTACCCCTATGGAGCCTTCACATGATGAAACTTTTGCACTTTCCGATCATTTGGGTGAGTTGGTTCCTTCTCCTACATCCTACACTTACACATTTTGTAGCATTCATTCTAATGAAGTATGGGTGAAAGGTTTCTTTTTGATCGTGCCACACGAGGAGTATGAAACTCCTACCTCTCCTTTTGATGATGACATGACTAGAGCACCTTCTTCTTTACATTTGCAGCAACATCCTTTGTTACCTTATGATGATAAACATCTTCATGGATGCACATATGGTACTCCTTTGAGCCCCTTGGAGGCTCATTGTTCTCTTTGCTCCTTACTTGATGGGAGAGTTCCTTCATCCATTGTTTGGGTGAAAGGCCACATGGTAGAATTACTTGACACCTCCCACACCTCCTTGGAGCAACATCCATTGCTCTCATTTGATGACTCACATTCATGTATGTATTGATGAGACTTCTTTGAGCCACTTGGAGTCTCCTTGTTTTCTTTGTTCCTTACTTGGTTCAGATTTTGGTGGAGGTTTTTCATTCACTTCTTGGATGAAAGAACACATGGCTGATCATTTTAACACATCTTACATTCTTTTGGAGCAGCATTATAGGACATGGGATCCTCACCTATGTCATTGGAGCAGATTTGATTGGTCATTTGATGCTTGTGTGCACTTGGCAAATGGTGGTCTACATGCTTGGATGGACAAGCACTTTCATGATTCTTTGATGAGGCACCTTCTTGATGTACATTTGTATGATGTTGTTATGTACTTTGATGATCTATCTTTTGTACTTATGATGTTTGGGAGGATACTCATTAGAGATTGGGATCCTGGCATCTCCCACCTTGATGTACAATTTGTTAAAATATTAACCAGGAAAATGATTGGAGAGAAATGCATGCTAGGGTTTGCATGCATGCATGCAAAAGTGAGTTTTGCATGCAGCCATTTTAGGTTTTTGGTAAACCTAACTTGATAGTGAGATGTTATAAGGAAGACATGAAGTGGCTGTCTTCATCAGAGTGATCATTGATCTGAGATAGATCAAGAGAGAGGAGGACGACTTCACATGTGAAGGAGGGCGCATTCTTCAAGGAGGGAGAAGCTCGTACCGCATCCGGTAGAGCAGTTGAGTGTCTATAACTTGCAGAGTATCTTCGTCTCAGAGATTGAGGAAGATCAGTGACGATCAGAGCTCAGATCTGATTCAGTACGAGTCTTTCATTACTGGAGGGACGGCGCACTTGTGCATGCAGAAAGAGGACGTTTTCAGTCACCGGGCAGTCTTCAGAGCGAGCAAAGCAGATCTGAGGATAGAGACAGATAGATCAGGCAGAGGCGGATACAGGGACATCCAGATCCAGTTTTCCATTTTTAGGGCTTATCTCTTCCGTGCATGCATCAGCTGGATGCATGCAAATCTTGAGTTGGCCAGAAAAGATTACTGAGGTAACCCTGTATTGTACTAGTCTCTTTTCCTATATGCTCTGGGCTTGAGAATGAAGATAGCCCCATAGTTTGCTGGTTTCTCCCGAAAGGGTTCCAGGGTACATTTGGTGTTTATGTATGATTGCATTTATATTGTTAAGTTGGTAAATGCAGATCTAGTTGTTTGAGTTCATGTTAATGTTGTATTGATATCGAGACTCATTGCACTTGAGATCTCAGGGCGATCCAGAAGGAGTAGTGATCTCTGGATCAAATATTTACACAATTTTGTGTTACTTTGCTCATTGATGGAATGCGTCGGTTATGGGATCCTGGCATTACACACTTGGTTGAAATAATTTGGAGGATATTGTACACCTCCTACTTTGATGTATTGTTTTGGGAGACCTTGTGCATGATAGATATGCACAAGCATTGGGACATGGGCATCTCACATTCTGATTTGTATGTATTCACACTATGTATTGATGTCGCACAAGTGTTGGGAACCTGGCATCCCATACTTGCTAGATTGGTTCTTGATGACATTGTGCACTAGGAGAGTGCGCAAGCAATGAGACCCAAGCATTGTTGATCATTGGCAGCTCATTGGGAGCACATTTTGGTTGGTTGGCTTGAGGAAGCAAGCCTCTTCTCTTCCCCATGGGTTCATCTTTGCAAGAAATGGTGATGGTTTCCTACATGGGAAACATATTTTTGGATGGACTTATGTTTTTCTTGCAGGGTGTTATGATGACTTCCATGTGACTCTTATGCATTGCATAGGAGAATATATATTGCACCTTGTATTCTTGAGGATCACTTGGGCTGCTGGCATATATACATAACTTCACTTGCATGAGGTGAGAAGCCATTGGTTGGATTCAAAATTTTGTGGAGCTGGTCAATATTGCTTGAGGACAAGTAATCTTGGGAGGGGATGACTTGTCATGTCCCCAAATTTTGCATTGGATCACAATGGCCTAAGCCACTTGGCCATGTTCATGATAGTTTGTCAAATTGGTTCTAAGGGTCAAAATAATTGCTACGCATGATGTCCAAGTTAGTAATAATGCAAAATTAGAGCCAAATGGACAAGGTGGGTCACACGAAGAAGGAATTCCCAATTCAAAGTTCAAGTGGATAATTAAATTTATTTGGGAATTCAGATTTATCCTAAGTTTGCCTTTGTATTAAATGGGGTAAAATTTCCTAAGGCAAATTATTTAAATTGATGTAAAAATTGGTCCAAGGTGTGAATGGGGTGAAATGATGATTAAGGAAGGTGCATTAATGTTTGACCAAGTATAAGGGACGTTTTGGAGGCAAATAGAGGTGTTCTCCCATGTAAAAGGGTGTTTCCTTAAAATAGGGGAAGCTAGTGGAGATCAATAATGAAGGTTGGACCAAATTCAAATTTGAAGGGAGAGAAGTGGTCAAAAGTGGTTAGGAGGGCACCTTGGGTTGTGGAAATGGTCAATGTTGGTTAGAAAATGGTCCAAGAGGTTGTTGGAGGGAAAATTACGTGAGGAAGTGGTCAAATGGTACATTGAATGTGCCCAATGTGGAAGAAATCAAGGGTTATGTTACTCCCCATGGTTTTTGTACATGGTTTTTTGGGTCCCATGGTATTTGCAAGTGGTTTTGGGGTTTCTCTGAAGCTACATAAGCAGCAGCAAGCACACTTCTAGAGGTTGGCTATTTTGTTGAAGAAATTGTATTGGATTGCATTGGCAATTCATGGTTTGGGTGATGCTCCCCATGCTTACCAAGAGGGTGATGGGCCCCTCATTCTTTTGAACCAAGGAGTGGAGTACTCAGCTCCATTCACAGAGCTTACTGCAGGTTTTCTACAGGTCGTGGTAATCATCAAGTAGCTTGGTGGAGAAGCACACTCCCCATTTTGGCTTATAGCTACTCATAGTGTGTTTTGGGGCGTGGCTTTGGGTTTAGAGAGTTGGTCTATGGACTCTATTGGATCAGATGGCTATAGCATGCCATCCCTGATGTAACACACTCCCTGATGTTCTCTGATAATAAAAAATCCTAGCTCTGTTCTGCAGAAATTCATTCTTGTGTTTTCATGTTTATGTACCTATGCTTAATGTGTGCCAATTCTGACCAGTTTTCATAATTCGCTTTAAAAGGTGCCTTCTGCTTGTCTATTTGAAAATCTGAGGCCATATCTGGAAACTAGACAGAAAATTGGTTCGGACCCCACCTTCAAACCGAAAATTTGGGAGCCTTTACTAGTGTTTGAGTCGAGTTGAAAACAAGGCAACTGTGCAGTCCCGAATTGGGAAATCTCACTCTTAGAGATCCAATTGACCAAATCGACCTCTGCAGTTTTTTGCAGACATTCCTACCACAGACCCTGTCATAACAAAGACCAAAGACCTGTTCCAGAACCCTTCATTGAGTTCGAGAGCCTCCTACTTGCCCGAAAGTCAATCTTTAGTGTCTTACTTGTCTCATTGAGCTAGTGTGCCTATTTCTTTTGCAATTCTTGGTTTAAAGGATTTAGTTTGCATATGTTGGTGTACCCAGGTAGCCATGGAGTAGATTTCAGTAGTAGCTGATTTCGAAACATAAATGGTCCCAGTACGTTGTGCAAAAGATTCTTGAGCTAGTGTAGCCCCTGTTTGCCATCATTACATGAGGTTTTGAGTTAGTGGTCCTAAATTCCTACTTAGGATCATCATTACATGCCCTTTTTATGGCTATTTCATAAACTATAGGTGCCCTGTATCTGTCTTTTCAAATTTCTGATGGTTTTCATTGCTTCAATCTTTCTAATAAAACAAAAGGGTAATCTAATCTGGCTGGCTAAACTGAAAATTAAGTTACTTTGGCTGGCTGAACTGAAAATAAGGATATTCTGGTAGCTATATGTTTTTATTTGAAATTCAGAAATTGTGTTTACTTGAAATGAAAACCGCCAGTAGCAATCGTGTTTATCAAAAAGAAAATTAGGGACAAGGGAGCATTAATGTATGGAAAGAATGAATAAATGGCATTTGCTATTACATTTCTATTTGCCACTGTCAGAAAAGTAGATAGCCTTGAAATAGAACAAAGCCTGAGCCATGTCTCTTTGACAAGAGGGAAATTACATTCATGCCTTGCCCATGACAACTATTGATGCTGAAACATTTCAGCATAAAATTAAACAAGATTGATAAAAACCGGCAAACAAAGAAATTATTTCTGAATGATAGTCATGGATTAAAAAATAGTAAGCCATAAATGACCCTGTATGAAGTGTTCAAATTCTTGATAAGAAAGCCAGTTGTTATGTGGTGGTTTTTGCTTATTTGACACTACTGTACATCTAAGATCACCCTTTTAAAGTTTCATGGTACAGTGTGGATATTATGGAGTGAGTAGAACTGATCTAACTTTTCATAAAATCAAAATTCCAGGATCCTAATTTTCAGTTTAGCCACACAGAGTATAATCTTACGAAACCTCATCTTTTAAAATTTACCTTGAACCACTATTCGAAGTTACAATTTACAAACTTAGGGTCATGGAAAGCCTTCTTCCTTACTATTCTCTGCCTTCAAAACATGAGAGAAGCATTCTTCCTTACTACTCTCTGCCTTAAAAGCATGAGAAAAGTGAAGGGTACTGTGATACTATCTAAATTTTTTGGTTTTGTGTTGGGTTGTGTAGGGCTGAAACATAACTCCATGCTTATTAGTATTCATGTTACTACATGCTTATGGATGTATACCATCGCTCCCAATTCCCATCGTTACAATCCCAGGTTAGTTTCTCCCAATTCCCACCATTACAATTTCTTTGTTTCTTCTGATAGAATTGGGTATCATAGATGCAGAGGTGGGCATGTGTGGAATAGAGTTCCTGTGCTTAAGAGGTCACTGCAATCCAATTTGCCTTTATTTCTCATGGATGGGACTTTTCCATTGTTTTTTCCCAATGGGTCCTTGATTGCCTACATACCCAATATTGAAAGCAGTGGGGTTTATGTCATGAGGCTTGATGGATCAAGTCGAAGGAAAATTTTCTCTGGGGCTGCTTTTGGGATAGTGTGGGATTGGAAGAGGGATGCAGTTTTGTTGTGTACCTAGACACAACATCTTAGGTATTACGTTTTATGTATATGAGCCATTTTGCTTATAAAGTATAAACCTAAGTTGTCAGGGTACTCGGGTATTGGGATGAGTACGGGTACGGGTACGGGGATGGGGACGCCACTTTTTGAAACAGGGTACTTGGGTACGTCGGGGTACTGTGTGTGTGTGTGTGTGTATATATATATATATATATATATATATATATATATATTAAATTTTCAAGTTTATAGTATATTAATATATTAAGTTTTCAACAAGTAACACACATATATTGGCATTGCACATTGCTTGAAATTCAAATTAAATATTTGATATTGATATTGATATGAATCATCTGCATGATAATGTCCATGACCATGAGTCCATTGTCACACTGCATCCAAAATTTGACAAATGGCATTTGCTATATTTCTGAACATCAAATCAGAAATACAAAATAGCAAAATACTAAACATAAAACAAGTAAGCATCATAGCTGATTTGGCTTCCTCAATCCATCTCTGCTAGGTCAGCAGCATCTGCAACATCACTGTCATCAGCATCAGCATCAACATCAACGTCAAGGAGGTCTTCTTTCCCCTCACTATTGGTCTCCTGTTTGCTTTTCCCTGCTCACTATCTGCCTTTCCCCTCACTGTTGGACTGTCTTCTTTTGACACCTCTAACAGCTATACACCCCTCCTCACAAATGAACTGAGCTGAAATGGACAGTGGACAACTGAAAATTAGCTTGAAATGGTCACAAATGAGGTAGCAGCGGCCTCCAAACTTCACAGCACATTCATGGACAGAAAACAAAATGAGGGGGTTGACCTCTTAGTGAGCTTTATGTTTGTGTTTCTAGGTGTGTGGGAGAGGGCCCCACCATCCCCCTAGCCCCTCCTCACTTCGAAACAAAAAAACAAGTCGATTTTCAAGTCTATGCGGGTCAAAGACTAAAAAAGGAGGCCGGAAGTACTTGCGTAGTACCCAAACTTGCGGTACTTGGGCTTTTATGGAGTACCGGTAATCGAAGTTCATTAATGAAGTATTGGGTACTTAGGTGTCGTACCAGGTACTTCCACGATACTCCTAGAGGTAATTGTTCCTGTACCAGATACAACGGTACAGGTACCTGGTACTGGCACACGTGCCTGACCCCCTGGTATGGGTACCATGGCTACTTAGGTATAAACCCATGATTTTGTAATATGTTATATTTGTAAACAGGGCACTTTAGTATTTAGTGACTTAAATCTTCAATTAGGGATTTATTAGGGTTTTTGCCTCCCTATGGATATAAATAGGAGTATTTTCCCTTCTAGTATGTATTTGTCATTTTATCAATACAAATCAACCTGTTTTTGGTATTTCTTAGAGAAGCCTTCCTCTATTACTTGGATTTGCACGTAGGTGTGCAGGTGCCCCCATTGTTCTTTTCTATTTACTATTATTGTTGATGTTGTAGTAGTGGCTACATTTGGTTATCCAGCCACTGCAAGTTGGTATCAAAGTTTAGTAAATTTTTGTGTTGTGTTTTCGTTCTCATTTTTTTTTAGAAAATAAATGTCGAGGACCATATCCGAAGCTTATGTGCCTAAGAACGAGGTAGATAAATATTTAGTGAAATTCGCAAATGAAATGAAGTAGTTTCTATAGGGAAAAGGAGTCCTCAAGGCTGAACCCTCATATCGTAACCCACTTTTTCACGATGAGGAGTTAAGCCCTTGGAGAATGAAAGGTAACACCCTTCTAGGGTCACCACCATCACCGTCGCCATAGAACTTTCAGAGACCCGCTTACAATCTCCAAATGAAGATACCAAAATACAACTTTGGCGGTGAAGTCGAAGTGCATACCTGGTTAAGTAAGGCTAAGCTCACGTTCAAGGTGCAATACTTCTATGACCAAGAGGATATATTGAATATGGTGCTCCAACATCTAGATGGAGTAGTTCCAACTTGGGGGAAAGATGGGTTGCTAAAAGTCCTAGAGGGGATTTTAGGGATTTTGTAGATGCATTAACTTAGAGTGGATTGCAATTGGGATGAGCCTTATGACATTTAGGTCATTCATTTTTTCCAGAGAGACATGCATATTGAAGAATTTACCTAGAAATTCCTAGTGCTCAAGTCCAAGGCCAAGCTTCCCTTGATCAAGTGTGGGAAATTTATATTCCCCATTTGTGGCCTGAGATCCAATATGAGCTAATAATGTTTGAACTCGACACTTATGAAAAAGTTGTTCTTGGTAGAAGAGCTACAAGTCATATTGAGGCCATTAAGAGAAACATACTTAGTTCTGGAAAAAGGGTTATACCTATGTTGCACAAGTTTCCAGAACGCAGGGAACGTGGGTACGAGTACTGGATACGTCTAGAAGTTTCCCCCAAATTTGCAGGAAACGACAGGTTGGGAACGACAATAATATATATTAAAAAATATAAAAATAAAATAATTAAAAAAACATGAGAACCAAATGACTTAGCACAAATCAGATGACTTAGCTTATTCTTATATTAAGGTTGTAACTAGAACCTCTTAGCAGATGGAAATGGTAATAAAATCAAGATTACCATCCACGTCATTGATTATATAATGTAGAATCTTTCTAAAGTGGAAACTTTTAGAAGTTATAGTCACTGCATTTGTGGCTATATGTATTGAGTAAGTTTTCAGTTTTGTGTCAACTATGATTGAAATGTATTAGAATATTATATGTTTACAACACATTCTATGCTAGGGCATTTGCAAAGGTGTATAAATAATCAAATTTAAATTATTATAAAGTAGAAATCAAGATAATTTTTATTTAAATGTAATATATGAATTTAGTTTTAAAATAAGATTTAAAACTATTTCCAATTATTTAAAAGTTTTTTTTTTTAATTCATAAAGTAAATTCTACAATATATAAATTTACTTTCTTTTATTTAATATATAAAAAGTCAAAATCGATTTACATTTATTATTGATTAGTGGTAATTGCAATTCAACGTAGGGACGAGTGAATACTCTAGCATGGCCGGTAGATGGAGATCAGTGCACCAACTCGACAAGGTAGCACGGAATAGACTTTTAGTGCAAGTTAGTTTTCTAGAGAAAAGAATTATGAGTCAACTATGTAAAAGTATGGTCACGAGGAAATAGGAATGTTGTTAACAACCTACGTGGCGATCATGAATGCGTGGAAGCTCCCAGTGAAGGAAATGCGCAAAAAAAAGTCCCCAAGTTCCCGATTTAAGAGGGTAAAAGTTCCCAGTAAGTTCCCAACCATCCGGAACGGCTCCGCTGGATTGGGAAAGTTTCCTACAAGTTCCCAAGTTCCCTGGAACGTCGGAACTTCGGGAACGAGTTTCCTAAAAGCTGGGAGCGGTTCCCGTGCTACATAGGGTTATACATATGATAGAAGGGCAAAGGAAGAGGGAAAAATTTAGTTTCCACATGTTAAATCCCATACACGTCAGTCTGACCAAAATAGTAACTGTCCCATTTTAAATCCCTGTGGAAAATGCTTTAAACCTTGGTTTAAGGGCCATGTTTGTACTACCAAGAAACTTTTCATCGCTGAAGACCTACCCTAATTTGACTCAGATTCTGAACCTATTGAGGAGTCTCTTCTTGAAGAACCTAATAATGACTCCAGTTTGCAAGACCACTCCCCTCCACCCTTGGAAATAGGAGAACCCTCAGTCTCCTTCACCACAATGACTAGGTTGGGTCGACGATACATTCAAATTTTATGCCCATATTAGAAAACAGATAGTTCTTGTTATGTTTGACACTGGAAGTACATTAAACATTTGTGATACGAAACAAGTTAAGTGTCTAGGCCTCCATTTAGATACTTCTAAACGCTTCCCCATCAACATAATAGGGCATAAACTGATAAACATATTCAATGAAGGTTTGGTGCACAAGGTGGAACTTTTTGTGGAAGACTATAGCCTCAAGGATGATTTTTATGTCACAAATGTTGGGGGTGCTGATGTTATTTTGGGTATTCAATGACTTATTTCTATCAGAGCCTATTCCACTAACCACTAGAAGAATTTTCTCCCTTTCCAACAAGATGGCCTTGAGGTGATTATAAAGGGACTTGGACCTAAAAGCATCCAAACTGTGGACTTGAAGCACATTTATAAAATGCTGGAGAAGGGTCACTTTGGTTTCATGGCCTACTTGTATTGCATGGACACAAGCCCTCGTCAATGAACTTATATTGTTGGTCTCTCTACAGTACTTCAAAAATATAAGGTAGTATTTCAGGAACTGCCTATAGGGAACCATCCCCGGCATGGAGCATGTTGTTGAGGTCAACCCTATCGAAGGTCCCACAGTTTGCAGTTGCACCCTCATCGATATGGGTATTTCCAAAAGGTGGAGATTGAACGGTTTGTGGAGGAGCTTTTAGAAGTTGGCATCATCACTCCTAGCAAGAGCTCTTATGTTGTCCCAGTTGTCTTGGCATAGAAAAGAGATGGTTCTTACCACCTCTATATTGACTAACGAGCACTCAATCACATCACCATAAAGAATCAGTGTCCCATGCCCATCATGGATGATTTGATGGATGAGCTACATGGCTCCCAAATCTTTTCTAAGATTGACCTCTGTTCTAGATACTGTCAGATTCCTATCCGGATCTAGGACCAAGAGAAGACTGCATTTGGGACTCATCAAGGACACTTCCAATTTCAAGTGATGCCATTTGTACTCTGCAATGCTTCTGCTACTTCTCAAGCTTTAATGAACAAGGTGTTTGGTAAGTACCTTTGCAAGTTTGTTTTGGTTTTCCTTGTGATATATTGATATATAGCAATGTTGCCGCCTGGATGCACACCTAAGGGAGAACGCGACAGAAATATTCAAGTTGCTAGGTATCGCCTTGGGGGCAAGTTGGAGTCAAGTGCTGTCACTTGATAACTCGACTCCTCCATCTAGGCTTAGTCCTAGTAAAGCCAAGGGGGGTGGTCCCTAATAAAAGAAAAATCTAAGGTGTTTAAGCTATGAAAAGAGAAAAACAACTAATCTAGGAGTTAAAAAAGGATGAACAAATTATTGAATCGAGAGTATCTGCAAATAAATTAAATCAACATCATTGCATTTAAATAAATAACATTCATGACATTTGTAGAATGATTTAAAACCATGAAATTGAAAAGTAGACTAGTGCCAAGATGTGAAATTGTTGCTGTTGTGCTGCAGATGTTAGTTTTAATTTATTAATGCGTGATTAAGGGAATGGGTTAATTGAGGATTTGGCCCAAATGAGCTTAACTCCTTGCACTGAACGCTTGAAGCGGCTTTACCAAGTGTCCAACGGGGCGAAGCATAACCTATTTAAAGCAACCCCTTAACTCTATGGTAATCACCCTTTGCGACCTCTCGAGTTCTTAAAGATAAATTATTCGGATTGTCCTATTACTCTAGTCACTCCACCCTTTCTGGTTGGCCAACTGGTTAGACTAAGCTGCAACGGTTAAGAGCATACGGGGAAGGAGCCTTGTAAATTTTATTAAACAAACTTTGATTTTTTCTACTTGATTAAACTAATCCAAGAATCTCTTTTCCAGCCGAACTCTAGTACTTGAGCAAGCTCTTTGCGTGGCACCGTACTTCGGGAAAACAAGGAAAGAATTACTCAAACTTTGAAAAAAGTAAATTGTTAAAAAAATGAAGAAAGCTAAGTCCTGAGTACGCTTGTGGCCCGCCGTTGAAACGGAACCAACAAGGTTAATTTTATTAATTGCAAAGAAAGCAAATGTAAGCTAAGAAAATTCAAACCACAAAAATTTAGAGTTGATGTAGATCCCCCTTGGGGGGATGGGGAGTGGGCGCTAGGTAGCCCACTTGCTCTCGTTTATTCTTTTTTACAATGCAAGGAGAAATGCCTTGGTCCTTACAAAAATGGACTCAAATGCTTACAAAATTCATAGAAAAAGTATCTGGTTGAAGGGGAAAGGGTCCGGGGTGCTCTGGATGGTCCAATCTACCGAAAATCGGCCAGAGTTTCCTCCCACCTGCTCATAAAATGCTGCAAAACAGCGAGCATATGTTAGTATAAAATGCCCAAAAACACTTAAAACATGCTTTGGGTCACCACAAAAAATTCTACAAAAAAAATCTACCAATTTAATTTATATGATAAATTGACAAAAGTAACCAAGGAAAGCAAGCTTTCCTTGGGATCTTGGTTTTCTTTTGGGGCAGCCAATGAAATGCACTTTAAACTTGCAAGATAAAACTTTTTAAATCATGAACACTAGCCTTCTACTTAAGCCTTGAAATCTTATGATAAAAAATTACTTTCGTAAGTAAACTAGTAAATAGATCTATCTTGTATTTGATTGATCTTAGTAACTCAACTAGAATCTATTTTTCTATGCAAAAGAAACTAGATCTACTAGTGATTCAACTTTTAAAACATAGATCTAAGTAAAAATTGTGCTTTAAACACAAAGTAACTGAGAGAGGAAAATAATTTTATGTGGAGAAAGAGAAGAGCAACAATATTGATCGTGAGCAAAGAGGACTCTGAAAGTTTGGTTGTGGGATACTGAGGGAAAGATCCTCCAAAGCAAGTCTTGAGAGAAAGATAGAGAGCAAACAAGCTCTTCACTTCTTCAAATCTTGGAAACCTGCAGCTAAAGACACACTTACACACAACCCATCAAATCTAAAAATGCATAAGCTTAGAAATCAAGAGAATATGAGCATAAACAAATGAAACATATAAATCTTGGATCTCTAATCATATGACAAATAAAAGATTAACTAAACAAGCAAGCTTAGCAATCTTCCCTACAAAATCGATACCAATCCTTCGGTAGGCTAGATTATGATAAAGAAAAATGCACAAATGGTTCAGATACATGTTACCTCATGCCACGAGATCATTCCATCCACACACATATAGCATCACACAGGTATGACCTCCAAAGTCTCTTTATTTCTCAACTAGAATGATAGAAAAACTATTACAAGTGCAAGCCTTTGCTCCCAAACTCTTAACTAGTTTGGAAAGGAGTGAGAGGGCTTGCTTATATAGGAAAAACCAGCCCAAGAGGGCGCCTTTGACAACTCAAGAAGAGGCTGGGTGAATTGCTAGATGAGAGGGAGTGATCCCTCTTTCAATGGGATTGAAGTGGAGTTGATTGCTAGAGGATTGCACCACCTCTCTTGAGGTAGGCGCATCCTCTCTTTGGGAGCTCGATCAACCTTTCAAAGGTTGCCACCTCATGAATTCGCGCTCCTTTGATGAGATGCACCCCTCCTTGATGAGATTTGATTGATTTGCACTTGATGTGATGGGATTTGATTGGGATCACCTTGATTTGATCTTCAGTCAATCGAATATTTGATTTCTAGTTAACTGCTAGCTCCAAAATAGACTCCCTCAATCAATATGTCTTTTCTCATTTATTATGTCTTTTTGGCCTTTTTCGAGTAAATATTAATTTTGGAGATAAATATTCACTCGAAACTTAGGAAAAATGGGTGTATGTGTTAAATGGGTGCTTTGCCTTAGAAAACGAGCATCCCATTGGCAAATTTTACCCACAAACCATACTTTTATCACATTTTTAATTTTCCCAATTAAACTATTAAAAATTAGCTTGATTTTACGGGAAAAATTAAAAAAAATCCTAGGGGGGACCTAGCACATGTTCATACGACTCTATATTAGTGTCTAGCATGTTCATATACATTGACACATGAACTTTAATAACCTCCTCAGGCCTAACCACCAAGACGGGCATTCCAGCTTTGGAGGAGCAAGAGAAAAACTCGAAAATTATGCCTTGCTAAAACGCAAAGTATAATTATCAAGTGAAAAAACTCCTTGGAATACTTGGATTCTATGTCAAAGGGTTCGACAAACTTCAACCATCAGGTTCGAAGTTTGTCGAACCTCAAAATTTTTTTCAAGTACGTTTAGGTTCGCCGAACCTCAAAGCTAAAGGTTGTCGATTTCATGTTTTTCAGGGTTTTTTTCCTCGTTTTATTTTCTTCCATGATCAGTCGACTCTCTCCACCCTCGCCCTCCAAGTTGCCGCGCAATTCGAAGCTCAACCCTCACTCGCAAGTTGTGTCGGCGTATTGATCGACCCTCGACTGCTGCGTAGTTGTTCAATGTATTAATCGACGACTCGACCCTTGCTTGGTTGACCCTCTGCACAACACCACACAACCCACGATGCTCGGGCCTCGACCTAGTCTCCAGCATACGCCACGATCCTCGAGGCTCGACCCAACATGATTCCAGACGACACAAGACTCGACTCTTGACCTAGCATGGCTCACAGCGGCATCCAGACTATGCATTTGAAGTGTGACTGCTCATATATGTTTATTTAGGTTTGTTTTTAACTGTTTTATGTGTGTATATATATATATTTTTTATTTTTTTTTGAAAAATGTATATACTCGAACCTAATGGCGAACCTCATCCGAACTTCATCGGAAAATTTGAACCCGAATCGAACTTAAAGGTTGCCGAACCCGAATTCGAACCCGCACCTTGTGACATTGCTTGGATTGATTGCTAAGTCCTAGGAAGCCAAGTCCTTTACATAAAAATACCATGCTAGCACACTTTATTACAAACCCCGTGGGGCATGGACATGTGAGAAAAAATTAAAAAAAAGGGCCCTGAAAGGCCTGATGGACTTCAGAATTATGACGACGAACATGTATCATGTTCAGACTTTGCCCGTTCACTTTAAAGTTCAACTAAATACAACTTAGCTGGTAACAAGCAGAACATTCAAAGAACTTATAGAGCATTTAGATCTTTTTCTCAATAGATTAACCCATCATCGGAGCTATGCAAAGGAGCCCAAGTGTGAATTTGTAAAAATTTCTTTGGAGTATCTTGGCCATATTATCTCTGTTGAGGGTGTTGGTACTAATTGTGCCAAGATCCAAGTCATTCAAGAGTGGCCAATGCCCACTTCCCTCAAGAAGCTGTGTTTTGGGCTTAGCAGGTTTCTATCATAGATTTGTCTGCAATTTCTCTGCTATTAGTCACCCTTTCACTAACCTCACAGAAAGGATTCTTTTCATTGGTCCACTACAGCCCAAAAAGCTTCTAAAAGTCTCAAAGAAGTCCTTGCTTCAGCACCTGTGCTTACTACCCCTGATTTCACTTGTCCCGTCACTGTTGAGTGTGATTCTTATGGGTTTAGTCTCGGTGCAGTACTCTTACAATATGATCGCCCCATTGCCTTTGAGAGTTGCAAGTTGAATGACAGGAAGAAACACATGTCCACATACGGTAAAGAAATGTTGGCCATACTTCTTGCAGTGGGCAAGTGGTGCCTATTACTTTTAGGTGCAAAGTTCTTCATTAAAATGGGTCATCTTAGCCTCAAGCACTTATTGACACAGGGTACTTTAACAGTGGAACAACAAAAGTGTACCCATTGTTCTTGCCTATTTACTGTTATTGCCGCTCATTTTCCATTTATGTTGCAGTAGTGCCACATTTGATTACCGGGCCACTGCAGGTTTATGCCAATGCTGGCCCCAGAGTTGAGACTGAGAAGACAACTGTGGACATAGTTGCCATCTATAATGCTGATAGAGAAGGCATCTCGGACCAAGACCTTGAAAAAAGAGGGTGATAATGCCTTCTCCTCCCTTTCACCAGATGGGGAAATTTGTGGTATTCAGTTCTGGCAGAATAGGACACAAGAATCTGTATGTTACGGATAGAGAGGTGGGTGAAGGATGCCTCTGGCAATTAACAGAAGGTCCCTGGACTGATACCATCTGCAATTGGTCCCCAGATGGTGAGTGGATTGCATTTCTGTCTGATTGAGATAGTCTGGGTAGCGGTAGCTTTGCCATGTACTTCATACATCTGAATAGAACAGGTCTGCATAGGGTCTTGAACAGCAGTACTTCTGGAAGAGTGAATCATCCGTGGTTCAGTTCAGATTCCAAAAGCTTGGTATTCACCTCAGACTATGCAGGGTTGTCTGCGGAGCCAATTTCTGTGCCTCATCAGTACCAACCATATGGAAAGATTTTCACGGCCAGGGTGGATGGCTCTGAGCTGCAACAGCTTACTCACAATGCTAATGAAGATGGAACTCCATCCTGGGGTAGAATTTTCTTAGCTGCTTCGGATTTGACAGTAGAAGGTGAGTGTCAAGTGTGATTTTGATGATGATCTGTGGCTTCAAAAGAGTCAGATGGATCTGTAAGCTGCTGAAATACGGCAACACACGATGGTGAGGAATCCTATGAGAGGCATTCTCCCTTCTTCACTGTAGATATAGCTGTAAAAAATTATTAAGCCCATCTTTAAAATATTATTTAGAACAGCTTAAAATCCACAGCCATGGACAGTCTATGTCTATATATTAATTTTGTATTTTTTGCCACCTCTAAACTGAAATTTTAAGTCTCTAGAATAAATCTTGATGCCAAGATTATTTTGGACAGGTTATAAAGCAAGAGCTGGTGAAACCTTCAGAAACAGAATCAGTGCCTCAATTGCTCGTTTCAATATTTTAATATTTTGGCATATTTTTTTATAAGAGTGTACAAAAGAAAACCTTCATTAACAGAATCAGTGCATGACTTGATTTATGTTGTTCTAAAAGAGGGTTTAAAAGAAAACTTTAAACTCAGTACTGTAAGCGATGGACACAGTTGCCAGCACATGCAATTCGAGGTAGTGGAGATATAACTGGCTGTCTTTTGTGTTGGATCTAATCCTTCTGGTCTGATAAAGGACAATTGTGCGCATACTATTCACAGTAGTGGAGATATAACTGGCCGTCTCTTGTGCTGGATCTAAACCTTATTGTCTGATAAGGGTAATGGTGTGAACGCAAAGTTGTCTACAATTTAAAGTCTTTCTGTGAGGCCATTAACTTGAAGTTGTGTTTTTGAAGCTGAAAACAAGTCACTGATTTATTTTCTTTCTGATTTTTAGCTAGAGAGTCTTGGGGTTCAAACATACCTCCATGCTTACTAGGCACCCACAATCTCAGTGTGGTTTGGGAGGTACACACCAACCCCTTAAGAATTTTTATCCTCACAGGCTGTCTGTTTCCAATTTTGCTTGTAGTGGTTTTTGTTACTTGGGGCACTCTGCAAGTTACCTTCAGAAAAAGGATTCAACAAAACCAATTGAAAGGGGGGAAGCAGATGAATGAAAACGCTAAAGCCCATTATTCTGCCTCTTCATGTCCCAAAGAAAGAACAGGTCTATCCCATTCAGGCTTCCACACATTGGACAACCTATCACCAAAAGTCAATCTTATATTATGAATCTTGACTTAGATTTGTTTTCTTGTTCTATTCCCATTCCATTTCAAGCTTTGTTCTTGTTCTATTCCCATTCCATTTCAAGCTGAAAGCCAGTACTTACTCTCCTGTCATTTTTGGGGTGCTGCTGCCTCAGTCCTACAATTGTGTCCACATTTGGATGTGCAGGGAATTCTGAATAACTTTCATTCAATTGATGCTTGCTACTCTAACATGTGCCGATGAATGCATGGTGGACTAATTGCAAGTTTGCATGCCTCATATGCCCGTTTAAGCAAATGTCTGATTGTTCCTATTCAACAAATTATTAACATTTTTAATAGCTTGTTAATCTCATAATTAATCTCCTCTTTCATTCAAAAATCATGTTTAACATCCCAGAAGAGATGCCAAGGAAAATTTGTCACATTTTGGTGATCATCTAGACTTACAAAACATTTTACTAGAAGTGGAGATTCTATAAATCTAAAGCACTAAAGTTCTCCGATGAGGTATCGATTCATTGACGAGGTGGATGGAGTGCCAAGTCTTCTGTCGTAGTTCCATTCCAGCTGCAGTCTGCACACCCGGATGGCAAGTGTTGAAAAGGACAAGGTCCAGTGCAAGTCCAGGGCAACTTTGGCAGAGTAGAGACCCCTTAGACTTGGCTTAAGCAGAAGGAAGTCTATTCTTTAAGGTGTATCTCCTCAGGGCATGTTTCTTACACTTTTGGCCAAAAAAGCTAAAATTCCGAGGAAAACATAAGCCATTATGGAACATTGAGTCAGAGAGCTTAATTCTTTTCGATGATGATAGCCCAGTTTGCTCTCTTCTCTTTTGGTAGAGTTTGTAAGAACTGCCTGAAGCAGTAGGCATTTGGGAATGGAAAATCAAAATAGAGATGATTGAAAAACAAGATTGACTTTCCAATTTTAAAAGAATTAGTAATGCAATTATTATTGGAAATCTCAATACAGCCTTTTAACCGCCCTCTTGATCTGAAAGGGAACATTTTCCAACATTTAAATTGGAACATAGTTCCAATTTAGTAGGAACAGTTTACTATTACAACGAGACATTGTGACCATTGGTTGAAATCATCTTTGACGCAGATACATATTCTCCTTACTTTCTAGGAGGCCTTGGCTTGTAATGACAAATGATTGTATTCTGTTGTCAATATTGTATTGAAACAGTCAATAGACAAAATGAAGTCCTCTGGATTGAAACCATCTTTGATTTGGTTTCCCTTTCGCACTCGGTTCGGTGCTATGCTGACTCATTAGTTGGCAGTGATCGCTACCCTTATCTCTCTAGTTATTCCATTGGGATATGGAGTCACGTTTGTTTTTGTTGAATTAGTGTGATCTTCAACATTACTCTTGGTTTATGTGATTGGTGCATTCTTGTTGATATTTAACTCTCACCTACAACTTCATTGTATCACTTTTACCTTAAACATGCTTTTGGCCATTTTCATATCACTTTTATCTTAAACATGCTTTTGGCCATTTTCGTTATCACTTTTACCTTAAACATGCTTTTGGCCATTTTCATGTCATTTGTTTTGAAGACTTTTATTTGATAACATTGTGGGACTTTGAGTTCCCCACTCTAATTGTTGGTGCATTTTCTCATTTAGAGCTGTGGTCGCTTCATCAATTTTGGCTTTACTGTTCATGCATTTTCTCATTTAAATTAGTGGTTGCTTCATTGGTGTTGAGTTTGTGTGAAAGTGTTTTGGAGGTTATAGTTTTGAAGTATGACGTTCCGTTTAAACTCGAGTAATTTGCATTATCAAGTTGGAAGAAGTTTTGGTGAAGTTGTTTTGGAGATTAAAGTTCTGTAGATGGACCTTTGAATGAGAGTTTGTTTACACCTTGTTATGGGCAAGATGTTGTTACTGTTCATTAATCATTGTTTTCCCTTAAGCAATTAAACTTTTAGGGAGGATTATTATAATGTTTAATTGGCCAATTTTTTACCACATCTATCCCAATATATTAAGTGGGATATTGAGATGTAATTCCGATATGGTCAAAAATCATTTTTGCAAGCTTTCCATGTCCCCGAGTGAATCTTAATGAGTATGTTGCAGATACGTTGACTAATCTTAATTTGTATTGTAACACCTTAATGAGTGCTCTTCTCAACTGAATAGTTACCTTCATACATCATGTCATGTGAGCTTGTGGTCACACTTGATGTTAGTTCAAGGTCCACACTAATAAGGCCTAGCTCATATATACTCGAAAAAATAAAGCATGAATTTAAAGAGAAATTGATTTATAAATCACATCATAAAGGTACCTATTATACTGAAAAATACATGTCTCGTAAACTTAGGCTATCTTTCTTATGTGATTATTAGTGTGTTCGACTTTTAGTATAACATAAACCACAAGTCACTTATGCATATTCCTAACATAATCTTATGAGTCAAATAACGAAATGTTGATAGGTGTGAAAGAGATTATTAGTATCAATTGCGTCAGAATTAATCCAATGGGTTAGTTTTAGTGTTTGAGTGCATTGAGTTTTATGTGGGAGGTCTTGAGGTCGAGCCTCGAGTTGGTTGTCTCTATTGTGTATTTTACTTTATGCCCTTACAAGGCACATGTTGTGATCAACATTGACAAGTTTACATTGTGTACCATCCAAATGTTGCAATCAACACATATAAGTTTACATTGGATACCCGTCCAAGAAATGCAGGGAAGTGCTTCGAAATTTCTTACAAGATTTTCCTTAGAAAAAAAAAGGAATTCGCTTACACGATGTGATCAATATTAAAGAAATAACATTCAAGGTATACCATACAAAGCTAACTAAAGGATTTAAGGGAAATTTATAAATATAAACTTATTTGACCATTAATATTGGGCAAAATTCACTTATATAATCAGACCTCCAAAATTTAAAAAAAAATCGTCAATAGCATAATTACATTGTAAGGCTTTCCCTGCTTTACATTGTATGTTTCATCTACACCCTCTATATTCCCTCGATTGTTGGATACCATTGATGTCATTGCCCATATGGTTGATGTTGGTAGTCTAGTTGTTGTCTATTCTTTGTTGCCAACGATCACAATCCTCGTTGCACACACAGTACAGGGCAGGAAACCATAAGTCCTTTAGCAACTACTCAACCACAAGAGTTATTGCAGCCTAGCTTTGTTGTGGAGGGTCTTCTCGTGAGTGTGCTTTCATGGCCTCATGTTTCCCTGCATTATTTTGGCTCATTGCTTATGAGTTCATCATTTGAGACAAAATATTATCATTGCTTACAAAGGAATCCCAAACCTCTAATGCCATGTGTCACTGTGCTTAAAGTTGGCTTGAACTTAGTTTTCTTTAATGTCTTTGATTCATACATTTGGCTATTGGAAGTTGAAAACTTGAAGCACCTAAACCCTTTGTTTTGCCAATGAACTTCTACATTTGTCAATTTTTTGGTAAAGCAATTATGGATTCTTGCTTAATTTGATAAACTTTGAAAGTTACAGTATTTGCTTCTTACTTGTATTCACAACGGTACGCATTTTTTCCAAAATATTGGGTTGCACTATGCATTCAAATAACTTCTCCTTCATTTTATGGTCTCCCTATTTGGCCTTTGTATATGGGTATATCCTTAATGCGAGAGTCTCCCAATCTAGTGAAAAGCTATTTCATTTACTTGAAAGCGACCTCTTGCTTGCCAATTTCTCTGAAAAGAGGTCCATGTTGTTGGTTGAGATATACAATTTTAAATTGCCTCATGTATATGAGATCTTGTGAACCTTTCACAATTGTAATGATGAATGTGAACCTTAGTGGCCACATAAGGGGATGTCAATATTTGAACAAACTTAGACTACCTTACAAGTGAAACTCCCATTATGTGGTAATGAGTTAGGGGAAATTTTGGAAACATATTTTGATTTACATTGATCCACCATATCACCTTGATGGCTACCCAAATATAATTGCAAATACATCGAGTGTATGAACAAATTAATGTACTTGTGCAAGTCAAATATTAGAATGGAAAATTTTAATGTCATCTCTTATTATCCAATAAGTGGATAAACTCACTTTGTTTTTAACAGAAATTCATTCCCAAATCTTATATAAATTTTGCTGACAATCATAGTTCCATCCAATTAATGAGACCTTGATTGTTAGAATGTGTTTTAATGTTGTCTAGTGGCCTGATGTAATTTTGTACATAGTATCATAATGATGATCATTATAACATCATTTGTGGGGCACTTATACATGTAACTTGGTCTCACGAACATGGAGATAGTTTTGGGACTTTTTTGGTGGTAACCTTTTTGTTAGGTAACATTGACCTACACTAATAGGTCATTCTTATCCACCATTTCTCCCTTATCTCTTGATAAGCTTATCATCCAACTTTGTGGATTGGTTGATCTCCACCCTTGATTGTGCCTTATGATTGATCAATGGTCCATGTTTCTCCTAGTTACTGTAAATTGATGCCATTAGTCTTGAATCAAGTAAGTGGAGGGTAGCTTCTGGTATTAATCTTTATCCTGGAACCTATGGGTCCTTAGGTCAGATCATCCATATGTTGGAGATGGATCTCATTTGAACTCTATACATGTGTGTGCTCTAGCAGTTGTAATTGGGAGGAGTGTGTTGAAGAATAAGAAGGCCTTACTTCCATGGATGTTCCCCCACCTTGTGGTTTTACCATGTAAATTTCATCTCCTCTATCTTGTCTCTCTTGCTTCTTACATCTTACTGTTTTGATGCTTTCTGTAAGAGTTTAGACATGTTAGATCTTGTGGTTATTTGTTCATGCATATGTTCCTGATTTGACATGGTATCAAAGCACATTGCCTAGATCTAACTCGGATAAAATTCTATACTAA
This sequence comes from Larix kaempferi, assembly GCA_027924585.1. NCBI lineage: Eukaryota > Viridiplantae > Streptophyta > Pinopsida > Pinales > Pinaceae > Larix > Larix kaempferi. Next base: position 13,082,475 of record BSBM01000407.1, on the reverse strand, counting down.
ATTTTTATTGCATCAAACATTAGAAGATCTTTAGATATGTTACCCCGCCACTTCAATTTTGGTTTTTTTGGCACTACTTTAGTAGATTTGCAAGAAAATATGGATATCATTGCTTAGTTTCTTCAATTTCTAAGCATATTTGGTCAGATATGACATTGTTATTGTATCTAGAGCATGAAGATCAATGAAAATTGATTATTCACTCATTAAATTTGACACTCGTCTACTCTAGATTGAATTAAAAGATTATCAAGGCTTGGGTAAAGTTTGTGGATTTTTAACCTAAAAGATTTTGGTCAAAATTATTATCTCCAAACTTAAAATTTTAGGGTTTTGTCACCAAACCTAAAAACAATTTCCAATTTCCATCCAAACCTTTTTTTGATCCTCCATTACCTCTTTGAGTCTCGAGACTGTTGATTGTCGGTGATTGGCTTAAGTTGAAGGATTTTCATGGCTCAATTAAAGGATTTTCGTTGACTCAAATCTCAAATTGTGTTCTTGCTTCCATTGAAGACTTATGTGGCCCGAATTTCAAATCGAGTCTCAGATTGGTTTATGATTGGCAATTGGTGATTGTTTGTGTAGTGCTTTACCAAATGATTGGTTGAATGCTACTTGGTCGCCCTCTCAACCTACATGTTGGCGTTCTAGTTAAAAGCACCCATAGATCCTCTCTTGTCAAAGAGTGCTATGATCTTGAATCAAGTAATCAATGTGATGGTGGAGCGAATGATTGATTCATATGATAACACGAGGAGAGAAAACATGTTAGACCAAGTAAGGAAAATCTAGGTGTGGATCTACTTTATCATCCCATGGACCTTTAGAATATGTTTGTGGATCTATTTTTTTTTACTTGGTAAAAGCTTGTGGTTCCTTAACCCATAGAGGTTCTAAGAGATTCGTTGTCATCTCATAAGAAGAGTTGTTGTGTCTCATCCATCCTCATGATTTCAGTTGGAACTGTTGGCATCTCATAAGATGCCTTACATGAAGCTCAAAAGAACAATAGTCTGTTTAATTTCCCTTCATTTATTGACTATTTGGGCTATTGTCTTTAGTGTGGGAGTCATTTTGTTGGACCCCTTTATGAGATGAAATACTAATTTGATTGGACAAAAAACAATGGTGTTTGGAGTCCCTCGATGGAGAAATCGCCTCCCTCTCCTTATGGTGGCATGCTTCGAGCTTTATCTTAAGCAACATTTTGCTTGGGGATGTACTTTTATTTGGCTTCACATTTTCCTCTCATGTTTTTTTGAACTAGTATATCAGGAACGGGGATTTTGGGTGCGGTTGGGATACTAGTGCACGAGTGGATTTCGACTCGATGGAAGAGGCTTCCCTTATTGTTTTAGGGCTTGGCTTTAGTGGATGGTTAGATTCCAAGCCTCCTAAACCAAAGCATGGTTTGCTGATTTGAACTAGATGTAGGTGTCTTCAATTTTCTAGATACTTTGCTCCTTGCCTTGCTTTGGGATATGTGCATGGAGCATGGATTTATAGGAGTATCAAGCTTCGATTTGTCCATGAAAGACAATTTCTCATTGTGGATTGAGCAGAGAACAATATCTTGTTGAGTGATTGCAAGGTGGTTATCTTACATAGAATTGTGGCATCAAAAATTTGAATTGGCTATGTGTGCTATGTTTGTGGGTATGGGTTTTCCGCTGTGGGTTATTCTTCCACATTGTGAGCACAATCTTGTTGCAAATCCAGTTCATTCTATAACAATGTTTAATGTTTTACCATGCCATCACTTGAAAGGCCCATTATCCAACATTAAAAAGTGAATAAATCTACCAACTTAGTTGTGGGACCTAGATTTATGCTTTGTCACTGGATACATTTACCAATAAGGAGTTTCCAAGTGGCACTTTTGGCTCAACCTATGGGGTTTGCAATTCAGTTTTATGAGCTCATTTTCCATTTCTCATAACTTTTTCATACAACATTATTTTTTAGTGTGGTTTCTTCTGGACTATGTATTTCTGAGTCCTCTTGACAGTGATGTAGATAGATTTAGTGAATTGTTATGTTTGATGATCGTGATCTGTATTTGTTTAAAAAAACCCAAGGCCAAGGCTCAATTTTGGAACTTAAAATATTCATAACTTGCTGATTCAGACAGCATTTTGAATGAAATTGTTTTTATAAGTGCATACATTTTTTCACTCTATGCAATGGTGATATAACTTTCTATTGATTTTCCATATGATTATTGTGGGAGGTAATGGCCACATATGTCCTTCATTGTTTGATTGTGACAATAGTATGTTTGAGACAATTGCTTGATGGTTGAAATTGGTGCTTTGTTTTGTACCATGTATTTGTGATGGTGAGACCATATTACATTCACGTGTTGCACATTTGAGCACTTGTTGACCTTGATGATCATTGTGAGATCACGTTCAAGTTCTTGATTGAAGCACTCCAGTTGATTGTTGGCACCTTCAACTTGTTGGATCACATTCAACTTCTTGTTCTACTATCTTTCATATCTTGTTGGGAAAATTCTTCTTTGACACATTGTGGACTTGCCATGATGATTCATGCCTTTGCTCTTGAAGGATATTTCTTGTAGTTGGATCTCCGTTTGCTTCACCTATTCCAGAGTGGTATTTTTGAAGAGATTGGAGATAGATTTATTTTGTAGGTTATTACTCTATTTTGAGTTTCTTTGCACTTCATCATGAGCATATTTATGTTGTCATTATTGGTCATTCCACATTGATTCTTGATGGTAGCAGGCATCTTCTGCTTACATTTTATTGTGGATCTTATGACAACTTCTTGATGGCTTTCTACATTGTTCCACTCAATAACTTCTCCTCGATAACATCAAAGTTTGAAGTTCTCTTTCCCACATTATTCAGATGTTTGAAGTTGTCATTAAGGGGGAACATAATGTATTGCTATCTTCTTCCAAATTACTTTGTTGCATCCCTGATGCAATGATTGTCTAATGGCCACATTTACTGTTGTGTACACTATCATTACGATAAATGTGAGAATACCATCCTGAGGCATTTTTACACATGTTGAGGTATCATTAGACTTGTGAGATCTCAAATTTCTCACATTATTGGTTTATTATTCTTATTTAACACAACACCTTCCTCGACTTAGATGCTCATTCCTCTAGTCAACATTAAGGGGGAATGTTAGAATGTGTTTTAATGTTGCCTGGTGGCTTGATGTAATTTTGTACTTAGTGTTATAATGATGATCATTATAGCATCATTTGTGGAGCACTTCTACATGTAACTTGGCCTCACTAGAATTTTGTAATATTGTACATGTGCAAATGGAGATAGTTTTGGGAGTTATTTGGTGGTAACATGTTTGTCAGGTAATATTGACCTACACTAATAGGTGATTCTTATCCACCACTTTTCCTTTTCCTTTATCTTTTGACGAGCTTATAATCAACCTTTGTGGATTGGTTGATTTTCACCCTTGATTTTTCCTTATGATCAATGGTCCAAATTTCTCGTGGTTACTATAAATTGAGGCCATTAGTCTTGAATCAAGTAAGTGAAGGGTAGCTTATGGTATTGATCTTTAGCTTGGACCTTACGGGTCCTTGTTGTAGATCATCCATATGTTGGAGAGTTGTATGGATCCCATTTGAACTCCATACACGTGTGTGCTCTAGCAGTTGTAGTTGGGAGGAGTTTGCTGAAGAATAAGGCCTTATTTCTATGGATGTTTCACCACCTTGGTGTTTTAGCACATAAATATCGTCTCCTCTCTCTTGTCTCTCTTGCTTCTTAGATATTACCATTTTGATGTTTTTTGTAAGAGTTTAGACAAGTTATATTTTGTAGTTATAGTTCATGCATATCTTCTTTATCTTACATGGTATCAGAGCTTGTTACCTAGATCTAACTTTTTGGATAAAATTCTATATTGAATTTTTGTTGCATCAAACATTAGTAGATCTTTAGATATGTTACCCAACACTTCATATCTCATTTTTTTGAGCCCTATTTTAGTAGATCTGCAAATAGATTTGGATAACATGCCTAGTTTCTTCAATTTCTAAGCATATTTTGTTAGATTTGACATTGCCATTGTATCCAGGGCATGGAAATCAGTCCAAATTGACTATTCACTCATCAAATCTAACTCCTGTATGCTTTAGATTGAATTAAAATCTTATCAAGGCTTATGTGATGAACAATATCTATTCATATAGTAAATAACCATCTTAAATAGGCTAGGTATCCATAGAGGACAATAAAATATATAATAAAATGAATGATGAATGATATGATTACAATACAATGGAATTTCCTGTATATGTACAATCCTAAAGGGAACCTTTAACGACTGTTCACAAGAGTTATGTCCCTTGGATAATAATAATAATAATTATTATTATGTGTTTGTTACATTGTCTTCCCCTTAAGAAAGCTTTGTCCTCAAAGCATAATTTGGAATACTTTTCTCATGTTCTGGCTCGTAATGTCTTTTCATGGTCTTCTGTGTCTGTAATTGTGACACTTGACGACACATGACTATGTTCTTTAAGTGTTGAACAAAGTCGACGAATGGTAAACGGGTTTGCCCACCCTAATTCAATCTTCTGTGGAACTATGCATGTATAGGGCTCTTGGAAAGAAACTGATGTATTGTGATTCTTGAAATGACATATACTTTCAACTGTACTTGTATTAATATTCTACGGAATGTATGTCATTTGTTTCCGTTCATAATGATGTTGATACATTGCTTGATTGAAGTATCGACTTTTGTGATTATGATGTTGATAAGGCATCTTTTTATCTTTTGTCTTGTTTTTGGGAACTTCGACTTTTGTTGCTTTTGGTAATTTATCGACTAAAAATAATTCAATTGGATCTTTATTTGTTCCTTTCTCCGAAGTCTGGATTTTTTATTTATTTGAAAATTGTGTTATTTCCAGTGGTCGTGTCTTTGATTCCTTGTTTCCTTGTCGATTATTGATTCTTTCCCGGCGAGCTTCTTTGTTGTCTCTTGTTGCGAATTTTCTTCATCATTTAACTTCTTGATCTGTTCCATCAAATTGATTATGACTTTTAAGGTGACAAATCTCTTCATCATTTTCTCATAATTTATTCTCGATATCTTAATTAGCTTGTTCCATCTTCCGATCTTCTTGCTTCTTATTCTTTAATTTCTTGATTTTGGTGAGTATAATTTTATTATGATTTCTCAACCGAAAGAACTCATCATTTTCGTTTGATGTCATTTGATTGATATTTGCAACATCTAATTTGTGATTATTTTAATGTCGTTATTCTGTTGCTGTAGTTCTTTAATTTATTGTTGAAGCTGATAGAACTCAGAATCTTGGCATTCCAATATCTTTTGGGTTTGCACAATTTCTTCATCTTTGTCAATATTGAGTTTGTTCAGACGCCTTAGTTCCTCTTCTAAATCTGCATATCATTCGTATGGCGATTCCTCGTTTGTATTTTGTGATGAGGGAAACTCATGTGCATGATTCCACCGATAAATTTTTTAGTGTTATTTTCTTCTTCTTATAGAAGAACGACAAAAACTTCTTTTTCATTTTTAGGGTGAAGGTCCCCATTGATTCAATCCAAAGTGACACCAAAATTATGTCGACATATTCTTTATACATAGTTGTATTGTTGAATTGAGATGTGTACTTATATTGATTAATTGATAATTGTAAGTTCCTAACATTATATACACCAGCATAGATCCATGTTAAACTCAGATCTATCAAGCACTGATAGGGATCCAATTTCTTGAGGTGTATTTTTTTTTAATCTTAAGCTCAAGAAATTCGATACCTCTCTTGCTTGATAGATTCGGGTAAATTATTTTTCATATTTTTTTTGTTTTATGAGCCGACATGTATTTATTTATTTATTGATTTTTGGTAATGTAGTGTTACGTCATGTACGTGGCAACATCTCCCCCATACTGGGATGTATAGCACCTCACTCCTCTCGGTGCAATCACCAAGAACTCTTTGCTATTTAATTATAGTTGATTCTGGAATTAATATTTGATTTGCTGATTCAATGTTTATGTACTTTTCAATCTCGTTCGGACAAAGTTAGATATGAATATCCTTTTCTTGAATAGTCCTTTTAAATTTCACTATTTCGTAATAACGAGTTGAAAGACTTTCATAAAAAACTTTCCTTATTTTTTATTAAATTTCTTCTAAACTTTCTTTTTACTTCATTGAAATTTAAAACATAAGCAAGCCTTTAACTATAATATAATCCTCTTTTCTTTAAAAATCCTTGAATAATAACTTAGATATTATTTTCATACTACCTTTTTTTTCTTCTCGAATTTCCTTGACTTGCAGGAGTGGCTTGTGGCCTGAGAAACCATGACCCATGGTCATCTAAGCTGTCAAAATCATCTGAGGATCGCACCCGGCCTGAGCCGCACCAGTCTCAATTTGACTGGGTTTTTGGGTGTCGCCTCCTAACTAAGTCACTTTTAAGGGGAATTGAACTCGGATCGCCTTGCTGATGAGACCCACACCGTTAACCGAATGAGTTAACGAGAATTAACATTTTCATACTACCCTTACTAACCTTGGATTTGACCTCCTTTTTTCTTAAAACTTAACTCTTGATAATACTTGGATTACTTTTTAAACTTTTAATAATACTGTGATACCTTGTTGTTAGAAATAATTCTTTTTCCAATTTATATAAAAATATTCCTTTACATTATAACCTTCACTTAAAATGTATTTTTCTTTAATACCTTCTTTACACTTTTCGCACTCAAATAAAAGTACTTTAATATATACCCTTTGTCAACTAATAATAATTGCTCTCTCATATGTAATATATCCTTTAATATATAATTTGGAATTGTTTATTCTTTTAATAGCTTACCTTTATGGGATTATATTTTTTCTTTATAAGTAGTAGTATAAGTATGATGATATATGGATGATATATATAATCACTTTTTTAAAGTTTTTAGTAGGTAGAGAGTATATATTTCACCTTTAGTAGGTAGAGAGTATATATTTCACCTTGCGCTATTATTATGTATGGTGATGTAAAGAAACCAAATATATGTTTAAAATAATTTATGAAAAATGTGATTTATTTGTTTTTATTTAATAATTAATTTTCATATATGTTGAATTTGATTTAATTATAAGTTTTGATAAAACTAATTTTATTATTGACTAAATTAGATAAAAATAAGAAATAAGAAATTCTTTCAACCTTATACTGTTCGTATTTACTTACTTGTCATTCTGTCTGTAGTAGCCGTGGTTCCAACTTGGTTTGCATTACCTATGCAACTTTGCATGAGAGAAGAGTTGTTTCCAATCACTCGTACAGAGTCGCACCGATGAAGAGTTCTTGCAATACTTTTACCAATTTATCCTTATCTCCATTCAAACAAAAAACTGGATAGGGAAAATGAATGGGGCACCTACATTTATGATGTTTCCTATGTATCCTATGTATTTTTGGTCTCATAAATATCCATATACTCAACAATGCATCTATGCAAATGAGGGGGAGGCCATCATGGAGACCATCCATAGTGTAGGCTAACAATCAAATTTTTGTTCCTAGATTGTGGGCATGAGGCAACAAAGCAATGTTCACAAAAGGATGAAACATTATCATGTACAAAGGAGATAATTTACATATTTGAGGCCTGCCAAATCCATTTTCACTCTAAAATCCATTTTCAATGTAGGCGTTTTAGGTTCAATTCACTCTCAAACCCATTTTCAACTTGCGTTCTCTTCCTTATTTGAGGTCTTTGTCTTATTTTCCTTTTCTTTCCACGATTCCTTTCTTTGAGGCTTATGGTGTTCATATGGCTATTGTGTTTTGCAGACAAATATGGTGGATAATGGATATTTTTCCTTCACCAATAGGAGCTTGACTATTAACAGTTTGGTCAGAATCCGGATGTAGAAGAGGAAAAATGGCATTTGTCTTGAAGACAACGCTTTGCCTATGAAGGTGCAGACTCTTGGTGAGCTCCATTCATTGTAGCAGAAGAAATTTGGGCCTATGTTTACCAATAAAGGAGGTCTCCGGGGGTTTCTTACTCAGTTGTTTGAGCAAGAAAGGCAGAAGCAACATCTGCAGTCCATCGGGTTTTGTATTTTGTTGTCAGTGCAGCTATGTTCATGGACATAAATGAATGAGATAATGACTTTGTCCAAGAATGAAATCTTAATTGTTCTATTTTTATGTGTGTAGTGATTCTTTGGCATCTCTTACCAGGGAAACCGAGCTCTGGATTGTAAGGGGAGATGTTACTAAGAAGGTCAAGGTATCCAAGCCCGCTGGCAAGAATCCAAGCAGCCCGCCTTTGGCTAAATTTACAACTAGTGACATCGCTTTAAAGTTCACACATATTCTACAGAACCTGTCACCGACTGGTTAGATTTTAATTCGGGGATTTCAATATTTGTCGTGCATTTCATACATTGTTTTGAGTGCAATTTTATGCTAGTAGCTAAAAGGGACATGAAATTCAATCTTTTGCTTGAATGTTGTAAATATGGAACTCTTTGTGAGTTGAAACATCTCATGTTATTTGATCCTGTGTTCATAGATTGTAAATTTGGGGTATTATGTGCTTAATAAAGGTCATGTGATTTTGGGGCTTTGATATAGGCGGGGTGGTTGGGGCGGCCGGCTGTGGCCCTCCCCACCCAGGTTCGAACCCCTGACCCCATCTATCAATGCTTTCCTATATGGATTGGGTGCCAGCTTATCTACCCGTGTGAAAAAAAGGTCATGTGATTGGGATTTCGAACTTTTCCCAATCAGATTCCATTGTGTAAATGGAAAATTGTACCTTTTTTTTCAATAATTCCTTGCCAAGCTAGGTGTACTAGTGCAAATACCTTGGTAGATGTGATACTATCCTTCACATCTTAGGTGGTTTTGGTATAGTGGTATGCCCTACTTGTGGTCCTTTTCAGATGGTTTTGGTATGTCGGTCTGCCCTCCTTTGTGGGCCATTTTTTATTGTGACCATTTTATGTTGTCGTAGTGTTTGTCTTATAGCAATGGCATATCCATACATTACCAATTCCCAATTCTAGGAGGTCTCCGTTCAACATGCAAAGGTGGAGGTTGTGTGTGTTGCTTTGCCGATTTGAAAACATTTTTAGCATAGCATTCTCCCACTCTGTGATATCGATAGCCGCTACAATTCCATCTCCCTATATCCCCGTGTTGGGATATTTCCTTCTATGTCATTGGTCATTATATTAGTTTGTGGTGTATGGAAGATTAAATTTCCTAGTTAATACAAATTAGGATAATTTTTCCTCATTTGGCTTTGTTGTGTTTTGTTGTCTGAATGTAAAAAATTTCAGAGTTATATGAGCAAGCCAATAAATATGAAAAGGGGTTGTCCATCACATCGAATAGTGCTCTTTCATGTGTTGTTGCTTTGCGTTCAGGAGCCAAGACTGGGCATTGTCCTAGAGATAAGCGTGTTGTCCTGGACGAGACCACCAAAGACGAATTGTGGTGGGGAAAGTAAGTGTTGGCCACGATGGTATATTTTGTGTGTATATTATATTACGAGAACATAAGCTTTAATTCAAAGCCGTGGATTTTAGAGATTTTGAATGTTTTTGGCGTTGAGTAGGCTATTAAAAATTGATAATGCTTCCCTTTTCATGTTTTTTTATGTAGGGGATCTTCGAATATTGATATGGACGAGCATGCTTTACTTGTCAACTGAGAGAGGGATGTATAATTATCTCAATTATCTGGACAATGTGGATTAATATATTCATTGAATATATAGTCATCTTGGAATACATTGCAAAAGATTGTATGGCATACTTTATATATGATGGATATGATGGCAGGTGTTTTTTTTATGACAGGTATCAGTTCCTAAACTGGGATTTTTTAGCATTGAATCATACCATGCATGGGACCTCATCCCAAAAATGTGATATTGTTGGCTTGCGATGCCTTTGGCGTTTTGCCTTCAGTTAGCAAACTAGGATTTACCTCAGATGATGTATCACTTTATCAGTGGATACACAACCCTGGTAAAAACATCGATAACCTCAAGGAGTATATGTTTTAGACTAGTCTGTGTTTGTGTATATATCCTGATCATGATGGTGTGTATAAATTATGATGTTGTATATATATGGATGGGTGACAGGTAGCAGGTACATAAGAGGGCATAAAAGATCCTCAAGTCATGATTTCTACTTGATTTGGGGTTGCATTCATTATTCTTCATTCTACAAGGTATGCAACCATGCTAGCCGAGAAAATGAAAAAGCATGACACAACAAGTTGGCTCATCAACACTGGATAGTCTAGTGGCAGGTACACCCATTCCCAACCTTAAGCCCCTCCGCTTTCTTCACAAACAAGTAAATTTTGTACAAGGTTTTGTTGTTGATATTTATATGTTCCATGTTCTTGCAACTATGGGGTGGGGTGAAGAATAAAATTGTAGTGCACTAGAAAGATCATTGATGCCATACGCGATGGATCCCTTCGGGTTGGAATTTCATTTCAACTCTGCCCTTCTAACTAAATTTTGTTGACGTACTAAATTTTTATCTTGCACGTTGTTAGCACTAAGAATTTACCCTTTGGTTGTGATAGGGTAATCCTAAGGTAACTATTTCAAACCAATCTTTAGGAGGAAAACTATCTTTTTTCCTACCAGAGAGGGCTCTCTCAAAAATGCATACAATGGCTAGAGATATTTTCAAAACTGATTTTTATTTAAAATTTGTAAGAGGTTGAAACATATGAATCACATTGGGCATGGAGTCACATCTGAAAATTTAAAGACCAACAGAATTTCAACAATAAGGGTTTTGGCAAAGGAAAGGTAGTTGCTTTTTCACAGTCAAGTTCTTGTTTGGCAAGTGGTATTTGAAAGAAAGAATGCCAATCCATCAATATTAGGCATGAAACATGGATGAATCCAACATTGAATCTTTGCTCTTCAAAAATGCACTTCAACTTTGCATGGTTATTAAAACTGAAGCAATCTCGATACAAAGTGTGTCTCTCTTCACGGGTTCCAACCCCTCTTTACTTTTGAACAATGAAATATATAACCCTATAGGTCATTTTCCAGCTCACCATTTCGAATCCTATCCCTTTTCCAAAAATAGAAACGGTTAGAAACATAAATGACACGTTTTTAATTGATTTCCTGAATTTTAGGAGGCAAATTTCTGAAAAATAGGCTTCAAAGCCCCACCTCCAGGGCCCAAACCATAACAGCTGTGTAAAAACCAAGAGAGTCTTTTTCAAATCAGCCCGTTCCCGACAAAAACATGTTTCATTATTTCTAGATTCATCTCCAACTCTTCAGAATCCGCACTTTAAGTTAATGACTAAAACAGGAAATTAAAATCTGGAAAAAAGGGGCTATAAAGATCAATTCGAATCTCCCAAACCTTGACACCTGTGAAGAAATTGAGAGAGGATTTTGTAGATGACCCCATGCTGAAGAAAAGCCTCTTTCGGTTTTTGAAAATTCATTTTCATTTGGCCGGAAACCATATTTGAAGTTGACTGGTAAAACAATAATTTCCAGAAAATGTGTTCTATTCCTGCTTCTTTTTTGCTATGAGATATTGATTTGGATTCCCTTCGAATGTTCAACTACTTTCTTCATTTGCGGAACTGATATCCTAAAAATAGAATGAAGATAACTTGCTTGAAATATGGGATTGATGATTCTGATCCTGTGCCTGAAATATTTTTTCAATCTAAAAATGTATGCTTGGCTGCCACACACTCTGTAGTTCCATTAAAATCAAATTTAAATTTGATTTATCCATATCCACTTTAGAATTTTCAAAAATTAATATTTGGGAACAAAATATTTCCCAAATCAATTCTCAAATTTTTCCACATCCACTTCTGAAAATTCCATTTTCAATTATTTGGAATCAATCAAAATATCCATTAAAATCAACTCTGCCCTTAGTTTTGGAAAACCACATCTTCCATTAAAAACCATGTCTTGTAATGTTTCTCCATTTTTGCATTTTGCATTTAACTCTTTATGAATTTCATAAAATAAAATTAAAAAATAGTTTCCTGAAATAAATGGAAATCCATAAACAATTTTCATTTTCCTGTGAAAACCATCCACTGGTTTTTTCCCCGTGCTTTTGGATTTTCAAATCTTGGAGAATATTTTCATTTAAAATATTTCCAATATTTAGCATTATATTTTCACCCGATTTCTTCAAATACATTCTGGAGCATTATAATATAAGGTCAAAACTTTGGGCAAAAGCATTATTTTCTCGTGCATAGAGAAATTTCGCAAGTTGGAGGGAGTGGTCTATCTTACCACTTCTTCCCTCAGCGAAATAATATAGTGGTGACACATGGTAACAATGAAAACCACGGTAAAACATTTCGCACCACTCTTGTCTCATTAACCATTGGACCTTTTCACCAGCGAAATAAATGCCCACCCTTGATTCCAAACATTATAACTTTTCGATATTTGTGCCAAGGTTATAATACGATATGGATTTTTGATTTAAAAATTAATATAAATATTTTATATTGAAATATTTATATTAAAATAACCCTTTTTCATTTTTGTTAAGCACTTGAGCATATGAGGTTTATAATATGGCCTTGTGGATGATATAGAAGCCCCTTAAATTTTAAAAAGGGTCTTGGACAATTTTCAGAGGTTCCGCCATTATTTGGTCCGCTTAGCCAAATTTAGAAGTTCCGCCAATTCACTCATCTGTTAAGCTAAATATAGAAATTTTCTCCACTAGCTCTTGGTCACAGCCTTAGGTTCCATTGTAAACCTTGATCCTTTGATTTAACCCCTATAAGTGGTTTCACAATGGTGGAAGGTGGTTTCCCTTACCACCCTCCCAAGTTGTGAAATGTTGTGGTGCTGACGCATGGATGGTGGTTTGGTATTTTGCAACCATCGAGCATTTCACTTTTGCGTGCATGTTGGGTGCGCGAAATGGATGCTGGCCATTGATCCATCTGCCGCTCAGTCAAATGATTGTCGATCGTGTCCCCTTTTTAACACCACCTTTTTAACTTTTCGGCTAATTTTATCTCCGTTATCTACTTTGCTTCTTCTCCAACGAAACTTCCCTTCCACCGTCGATCTTTTCTTCCGTGATCTAGACCATTGATATTTTTACATGACCCTCAAAGCCGCTCCATTATCCTTTTTAGCTCCTTTTTGACTTTAGCCAACGATCATGTGGCACATTTTATTTAGGATTGGGCGCTTTCCCCACAAAGCTTGGGTTATACCAAAATAGATTTCCATTATCCATTTCTCATTCAAATTTGAAAAATACTGTGCCAACACACGTCACACAACGTTTTAGTGAAAAAATAACCCTTCAATGAAGTTTTATTAAAAAAATACCCTTTAATAATAATGTTTTTATTAAAGAATTTAATTTTCAATTAAAAGATATGCTTTAATTTCCAATTAAAAGATAACAATAGACTCATTTACCCATGTTTGGGTTGATCATGTGCTTTGAAAATCAAGGGTGGAAAAAAACAACTCACTAAGAGTGAGATAGAAAACTCAAAAGTAACATGTGCCAACATTATGTATATGAAGTACATTAAGTGATAAACTTAAGAAACAAACAAAGTGTGGAACCTAGAATCCTTTCCGAAGGTTATTGTCAAGCCACATGTAATGCAACATATAAAATTTTGCAAGGTTAACATGTTGTAATTGAAATTGTGAAATTTTAATTTTCAATTAAAAGATATATTTTTATTAAGGAGTTTAATTTCCAAATAAAAGATAACAATCGACCCATTTACCCATGTTTTTCGTTGATCATATACTTTGAAAATCAAGGGTGGAAGGGTGCAACAAAAAAACCTACTAACAACACAGACAACTAAAAAGTAACATGTGTTGACATTATGCATCTTAAGTAGATTAAGTGATAAAGTTAGGAAACAAACAAAAGGTGGAACCTAGAATCCTTTCTAGAGGTTAATGTTAGCCACATGTAATGCAACATACCAAATTTTTCAAGGTTAACATGTTGCATCAATGGCATAATTGAAATTGTGACATTTTATTCCAAAGTACTTGAGTTAAAAGGTGAGATATATATATATATATTTTTTAACAGAAACGGTTATATTTTGATTATATAAAAGAGAGGGGTTACATATCAAAATACAGAGCAGATTGCTCCCATGAATGGAAGACAACCATCACTCCCAATTCATCCAGTTCAGGTTGATAATAGTCATTATACCTAGCAGTCCTATGGAAAGTGTAGTATCTTACGAACTGCCCTAATAGAAGTAAACAAGAATAAAACATTGTGCAGGTGATTCCTTGTCCAAAACTGGGAACTTAAACCTTCCAAGTTTTTCAAAGTGCAGTTGCAACCTAAACTATTAATTATAGAGTTCTTAAACATCATTATAGAAAGCAAATAAACCAAAAAAGGAACCGAATATGGCCAACCCGTGACCCGAACCAACAACCATCTACTTGAGGCATCCATGGCAGCTCCAGCAAGATCCGCTGCCCCATTCTTGTCTGCACTGAGATCAATGAAGTTTCTAGCACTTTCCATATACTTCTGTAGCTTCACCATTTTTCTATTGATTTCTTCAAGTTCTCTGCTAGTAACTTCATGTTTTCGAGCCTTGCGAGAGAAGACTAGGCCCAGGGAGTCCTCCAAATGCTCAATTTTCTTAGCTAGAACAGACTTCTGAGCTTTGACCTCGGTATGGTTTGTGGACACCAGGTTGTAGAGATGAAGAAGGACATTTTTACGCTCCAAATTCTCACTGCGGATCATTTTGACCTACATTTCCAACTCCTACAGACGGTCGAGTATTTCCTCATCAAGGTCAGGGCTGCTGCATTTTCCTTCCTTGCCATGGGTGATTCCAACCCTGCCATGCTTGCATCTTCCCGACCTGCATTGGCCAAGCCCAGGGTTCTCCAATTCCATAGAGTCTCCACCGCGTCTTCTGGCTGCAAGCTCCAACAACCATCTCCAATGGGACCTCTCCCCATCATACCACACCTCTCACACTTTGTGGTAGCTTCCCCCCCACCATGAGGGCGTCCAATACAGAACTCTCCACCACCTTGAGCACCTAAAAAACCACGACGATCCATATCCCTGAAAGCACAAAAACAGAGTAGGAGCGCAGACAGTATTCGGGGACCGGAAGCATAATGAGGACGAAGAGGCATCCACCCTCGGAGATAACCCTCACCCACCTGCCCACATGCCAGCCAACTGTCATATGGAATGAGAGCCATTGATTCCTGCATGCGATTGGGAGGATCGAGAAGCAAAGGTGCCGCCAAATCGCCAAGGGAGACCTCCTGAGTGCTTGAAATTTTATGCCTGCCAAGCCTATAGTTTCTATATTTGAAATTCCAATGAGTAGGGAGTATGAACCTAGTGCAAAGGTTATGCCATGGCCTAGGGGACCCAAGCATTTTCCAAGGTCTCATTATTGAATCATATAGAGCCATAGGGGAGTCCTACTCTGATATTTTCCATTTTATTGGCTTGTCCATTATGACTTCGCAAGATATGCAGGAAGTTTAGTTGATGAAATTCCTTACTGATGCAGAGCAAAAGGTGGTGCATTTTTGAGGATGGGATTTTCCTCTTTCCCACAATGTTCCTAGCTTCTCGGATGATTATTAGAGAGTCTCCTAAGACTGTCAACTTCTTTATGCCCAAAGAGATGGCAATCTTAGTCCCTTTAATGAGACCAAGCCATTCAGCACCATTGTTGGTTTTTCGTCCAATTCCCTAGGCAAACTCATTCTACTTATTCCCCTTGGAGTCGAAGATCACTCCCCCCACACCTGCCAACCCTGGAAAAGGTGAGATAAATATAATATGCCCTTTCTAGAGGCAATTCATTAAAAAACACATCGAAATTGAGATTGTACTATGATGTTCTCCTCGTCATTTGTCAAAAGAAGTTTAATAAGGTTGTTTTTCCAATGTATGGACTATTCTGGATTCCTCAACTATTATTGCATGTGAACTTGCACATACCAAACTACAACAAATCTTTCATGGAAGTGGAGTTGTCTATGTATTATCCATGATGCAAATCTTATGGTAAAAACTATTTTTTGGGCACAAGTTTTGTTAATATAGAGTCAGTGATGTGATACATTTTTCCATTCAAATTGACAACCATGGGATTCAATTTAATTCTCAATATGTTTTTGTGGGGGAGGGTCAAAATTTGTACCAACCAGTTCATTATTCCTGCTTTCTTCTTTGGGCCATTCACTTTCCCTTGGCTATAAATGGATAAGAAGAAACCACTTTCAACTTCAAACTTGTTTAGAATCTTTTTTACCCACAAGTACAAGTAATTGTTTGAACCCATTACTAAGACTACAAGAATGATAAAATCTTATTAAGTTTTTTTTTTTACAAGAACGAATAACATGCTTTATATTAAAAGATGAGACAGGTTACAGAGAGAAGGGGAGGCTGATCCCAAAAAATCAAAGCTGTCGTGACAGTCTCTGAATTACCAGCTTCTAGAGTTCCAAAAAAGGTATTTAGCTTGTTACAACTGAAAATATAGATATTGCTACCACTACTATAGAGTTTAACAAATTGTCCTAATACATAGCAGCAGAAGAAAAACATAGAAATATAGTAAAAAGTCTTAAAACCAAACACATCAGACCGAGAAGCAGGTGTGCAGCCTGGAGTTAATTTTCATGGCGGTTCCGAGCAGCTTTCTCCTTAATGCCAGTAGTTGCACCATTGTTGTCGTCGTCGATGTTCAGGATGACCGAGGGGCTGCTCCCACTATTTGTCCTCACACAGTCCACCTTGGCCTCAACAATTCGCAGACAACTGTAGAATGTGTCATGTTTTCCCATAAGCTTTTCATAGAATTCTTTCATTTTTCCTGTGCTAGCCCTCACTTCTGAATTTGAGATTTGAACAAAAGTAGCTAGGTGGGAGATGGATTTTTTCATGTCTGCAAGGTCCCCCCTGAGCCAGCGGACTTGTGTTTCCAATTCATGAACCTGCGAATGAATCTCAGGAGAAGGGCTTTCAGGCCCCTGAGGGGAGCCCCTATTTCCCAAATCACCAGGATTGCCATGATAATGCTGATGGAAAGAGCCTTTGTTAATGTCACATGGCCCTGAATGGAAACCCATGACTGGGAATTGACCAGGAGAAAAACCATAATTGGGATATAAGATAGGGCCTCTGTTTCCATGACCGAGCGTATTGTCCAGGGGTGTCCAAGCACCACCAATACCAGCATCAATCGACTTACGGTGACTTAAACAAGCCGACTTAGAGCCACCCCCCCTTGTAGAATCCGCATAGCCAACATCTTGGAAAATTTCAGAGCGAAAATGTTTCTTGCTACCGGTACTAGTCCCCCCTGGAGTGCTCTGATCATTTTTCCTGCATTTTCTGTAGTGTAGAGCAGCAGGACATTGATTACTATCCCCCATAGTTCCCGGAGTCACATGATTTCCGAGAACAAAGTCGTAACAAAGAACACCAACCGAGGCAGGAAGAACAAGGCAGAAGTTCAAATGCATGCAAAAGGTGCTACCACCGCCACCACCCTGCATGAAATAGGCCTTCATCACCTTGGGCTTCGTCCACCATAACTCCCCGCATGCAAGACAGATGGAGTCTGTCAGGGACGACCGCCAAAAACAACGAGGGGACAACGGATGGGAGCAGGTGTATCTTGCGGGGATTTGGAGAATTAATGAGGCCGATCCTTGGAGAGCGTAGAGGGGGGAGGGGGGGTAGAACATAGGGAGGGCATTAGGGAACCCAAACATTATGGTGGTGGATGCTATTGATTAGCGCATGCCCACAATTTAGGCTAGCTCCAAGATTTTCCATGGTGTCGGTACAACTATTGCAATGCCTAAGAATGTGAAAGAAGGTTATAGAGTGAAACTCTTTGGCCGAGAGGAAGAAGTGCTGATGCAGAGTGGAGATAGGTTTTCGGCGCATACTAACTATTTCCCTTGCTTCTCTTATCACCAACATAGAGTCTCCAAAAACTACGAGATCGTTGATGTCTTTGTTTCTGGCAGTGTCCATCCCCTTTATCACAGCTAACCATTCCACTTCGTTATTGGTTTTTTTCCAATTCCCCACGCAAAATCAGCCATTTTGTTTCCTTTCAGAGTCTATAAGAACTCCCCCCACACCTGCCAACCCAGGATTGCCTTTGGAGGATCCATCGAAGAAGAGAAGGTTGCTTCTTAGAGTAAGAATCCAGCTTTGAAGATCATCTGGGTCTTTTATGATATGCCAGCTCTGAGGTTTCTTGCTCCTTTGTATTTGAGGAACAGAGGGTGGGGGGAAGGAGAGAAAGTCAGCCACCCAAATTTTTTCTTCCATGTTGAGAGGTTCCTTACTAATACTTTTCATACTTCTCAAGTTGAGGGATTCAATCCACAGGGCTTTGGCGGAGGAGATGATTTTCCCTGGGGAGGCTTTAAGACCATCGAAAATTTCATGATTTCTGGCAGACCAAAGTTTCCAACATAGAAATTTTGGGAAGGCAATCCAGGCTCTTTTGAAGTTTGGTTTTTGGAAGAAGGAATAGGGGTAGTAATGTTGCCAATTTTCGAAGAGATCAGACCAGGTGGTGGGGAGAATAAGGTTAGGGTGAAGATCATGGGGGGATTTAATTGGGAGAATTCAGACTCTAGAAAAAGATGATTAATTGTTTCCTCCTCCTTTTTACAGAGAATGCACCTTACCGGTCCTTCAATTCCTCGCTTCCTGAGGTTGTCTGCTGTGAGGATTTTTTGATGAGTAAGGATCTAGTTGAAGACATTCACTTTGGTTATCCCATCTCTATCCCAAACTCTTTTCCATATTTTGTCCCTGCTACCTCTGATGTTTAAAGTCTCCATATATTTATATCCTTCCTTAACATTGTAATAATCGCTTTTCCCCCAATGGCACTTGTCTCGCAGAGAAAGGTGAATGGGGATCGCGCCATGGAGTAGGGAGAGTAGCATATTGAACTCGGGCTGTAAGTGATCCGGGAGGTCCAGCTCTTTCCACCCCATCCATTTCCCATTCGGGGACCACAAAGATAGATCATAAAGAGTATTTATATTCGCCTGTTGCATCCAACATCTCAAGTCCTGAAAGAGAATGGGAGAGTTCACGGGGGAGCCAGGACCAATGTTGCCTTTCCAGATTTTGATTTTCTTCCCATTGCCTGGGGCCCATGAAAGATTGTTTTGAATGATGGAGGTAGAGCTTTTGCAGAGATTCCAGATTGTGGTTCCTTTCTTAGATTGATCCATTTTTTCCACACATCTTTGTCTGCTTCCCTGCATGTATTTTTTGTGGAAGATTTCTTTCCACCAAGTTTTCTTTCCAGAGATGATTTTCCATAGTATTTTGGCACCCAGGGCCAGATTCATAAAGGAAAGATTTTTTATTCCAGCCCCTCCAAAGTCTTTCGGTCTACACACCATGTCCCAGCTGATGAGGTGATACTTTTTTTTCCCATTGGTTCTCCCACCTTGCCAAAGGAAGTTGCAGAGAGCTTTGGAGATCTCAGCAACTACTGTCGTAGGCGCGAGGGAGATGGAGCAGGAGTAAAGAGGGAAGGCAGAAAGATTAGAATGGATAAGGACCAGCTTACCTGCCGGGTTAATCCAACGGGAGCCCCACGAAGAAATTTTATTTTGAATTTTGGTGACAAGACCATGCCAATCAACTACTTTTTTCCTGCCTTTGAAAATTGGAACTCCCAAATAGGTGAAGGAGCTCCAGTCCCTTATGCCTTCAAAACCGAAGATTCTGGCAATTCTTGTGAGGGTCCTGTGAGGGCAGTTCCAACTGTAAATTTTAGACTTATCATAGTTTGCTTTTCCATCTGCCATCTGAAGCTTTGAGGAAAGTTGTGAGCACAAGATTGAAGTGTTTAGCAATGGA
Organism: Larix kaempferi; assembly: GCA_027924585.1. NCBI lineage: Eukaryota > Viridiplantae > Streptophyta > Pinopsida > Pinales > Pinaceae > Larix > Larix kaempferi. Next base: position 13,062,503 of record BSBM01000407.1, on the reverse strand, counting down.
GACAGAGGCTCCTCCAAGGAGGATAGTGTCGTCAGCAAACTGGGAGTGATTAACAGATCTCACCCCTCTGACTATTTTGATACCCTTGAGATCACCTGAGGCTTGCAAAGAGTGGAGCTTTCTACTCAAAGATTCGGCGACAAGAAGATACAAGAAGGGAGATAGAGGGCAATCTTGGCGCAAACCACGGGTTGACATGAAGAAGCTGGCTGGCCTACCATTTACCAGAGGTGCGATCCATGGGGAGTGAATGCAAGCTTTTATCCACCTTATAAATCTGTTAGAGAAACCAAATTTATCCATAATGGCATAGAGGAAGTTGTGGTTTACTCTATCAAAGGCGTTGGCCATGTCAAGTTTGATGGCCATCCCTTGGTGGTTTTTCTCCATGCTGGAGTGAATGGCTTCTTGTACAATGACAATATTGTCCAGAATTTGTCATCCCGCAATGAAACCCCCTTGTGCTTCGGAGATGAGATTTCCCATGACTTTCTTCATCCTGGTGGCAAGAATTTTAGTTAGGATTTTGTAGGAGGTGTTGCAGAGGGAGATTGGCCTGAATCGATTCAAGGAGGAGGGGGATTTTTCTTTCGGGATGAGGGAAAGAAAGGAAGAGTTGGTGGCTCCTCCAATTTTGTATTTTTTCCTGGTCCAGTTCAACATATGCTTCAAATCTTCTTTGATTATTTCCCAAGACACCCGATAGAAATTTATGGTGAAGCCGTCCGGTCCTGGGGCTTTATCAGCTTGAAGTGCCCAGATAGCTTTTTCGATTTCATGCTCCAGAATTGTTTTTGCAAGGTCCCTGTTTGCATTTTCAGAGACAAGATTAGGGATGACTTCAAGCAGATTTGCTTGAGCGCTCGGGTCAGTCTCTCCACTTTCCGAGAAGAGCTCTTTGAAGTGGTTGTCAGCAAGAAGTTTAAGATTCTCTTGACCATTGATTCTTTCCCCATTGCTGTCCTTTAACTCTCTGATGGCATTATGGCTTCGACGTGCTTTGGTTTGATTATGAAATTATTTGGTATTGCTATCCCCACCTCTAAGCCACAGCTGCCTAGATTTTATTCTCCAGGTTTCTTCTTCTTGTTTTGCTGCCCTGAGAATATCCAACTCAATTGTTTTTTCTTGATTTAGAAGAGAGGTAGTGATTTCCTCAGAATCCATTTTTTGGTGAAGAGAGCTCAGCTTGGATTGAAGGATGAGACGAGTATTGTTGGGGTTCTTAAAGGAAGTCTTGGCCCATTTTGTAAGCTCAAGTTTGACAGATCTAAGCTTAGACTCCCAAACATAGCCGGGGGAACCGTGGACATTTGTGTTCCAAGCACACATCACAACATCTAAGAATCCAGGGGTGTTGATCCAAAGATGATTGAAACAAAAGGGTATTGGACCCATGTTTTCCGATGGAGCGATGGAAAGACCAATAGGTTTATGATCGGAGGAGGCACAGGGAATGGAGAAGGCATTGATTAGCAGGTCGTACTGAAAGAAGGAAGAACATACCAGGAAGCGATCAAGTTTGGCAGCTATGTGTCCAACGCCACATCTTTTGTTGCTCCAAGTGAAATGAGCATTTTTGAGAGGGACATCGATGAGATCTAGGTCCCTCATAAGGTCCTCCATCTTTTCCCCAAAGGGATCTCGAACAACACTGCCTCCCCGCTTTTCATGATGAGACTTTGTGACATTAAAATCACCAGCTATAATGAGTTTTTCTCCTTGCATACTTTCTTTGAGATTGCTGAGATCTTCCCAGAACTTAACTTTGTCCCTGTGATGAGTGGGTCCATACACATTGTAGATAAAAATGGTATTGTTACTGTCCTTTTCTTTTAGCTCAGAGATCATCCAGTGATGGTTTTCAATAGAGGAGAAAATGGAATACTTGGAGGATACGATAGTAGCAATACCCCTCGAAGATCCTCGAGCATTGATAGCAGCTCCATGACATCCTGCCCAGAAAGAGCCTGATAGAGCCAGGAAGTCTGCACTCTGCATTTTTGTCTCTTGGAGTAGTACTAGGTCCGATTTTTCATTTTTTATTATATTTTTCAGGGCATCAACTTTATTCAAACCACCGAGGCCCCGACAATTCCAAGAGACTACTAACATTATTTCTTAGCAGATTTGAGTCCTGCTCGAGACTTACCTTCTCTTGCTCCACTTTGGGGTTTTAGATGCTGAAGTAACTTCATGTCTTCTAATCTACCCATCTCGATTTCTCTCTCAGCTTCTACTTCTTTGTGATACCTGAGAGACTTTCTTCCTTGAGTATTTGGGGGTTGAACAAGATCCTCCTCCTCATGGGACTCAGAGGAGGTGTCTAGAGAGGAAGAAACTGGCACGAACTTACTTTTAACCTTGTTTGCCCACGACCCTCCTGGGGAGGAAGCACCTCCCTGTTGCTCTACATTTTCCTCTTGTTCCAGAATCGGGTTGACTGCTTCTTCTTTATTCAGATCCACTTGATTCTCCTCCAATGTAACTATTTCTCGTTCTTCGACCTGCAGTTCTTGGAAGCTATTGACATTTGTGGCTTTCTTTGCTTCTGAGGCTTTTCCTTTAACTGGGGGGGGTCGAGTACTTTTGACCCTGTGTGTTGCAGTTTTTTAACCCTTTTTAACCTGTTGCCATCCTTCCTCTTGGCTTTGTTTTGGGATTTCTTGGGTATTCTTGGGGCAGTTTTTTACAAAGTTTCCATACTCATGGCATTTTTTACATTTAAAAGGTAGTTGCTCGTAGTCGACTTTTTGCAGATGCTCCCAACCATCCATTTGTAGATTGACTTCTTCAGGTAGTCCTTTTTCCAAATCCACTTCGACACAGATTCTGGCACAGGAGAACATGGGGCCCTTGGGCTCGGCTTTATCTATGTATTTTCCAAGAGCATTGCCTATGGCGAGCAAAGTTTCATCATCCCAGCAGTGTAGAGGCAGATGGGGGAGGTGGACCGAAACAGGTACAGCGGAAGGAACATATTTTTTAGGGTCAAAGGTGAGGCTTCAACGATTAAGATAGAGACCTTGAGGGCCCATGAAGTAAGGGCCACTTCGAAAGATTAGATCCTTGTCCGATTTGTTTTAAAAAAGAAAAGCAAAATAACCCTTACCATAGAAGCAGTGTTGAAGGCCACCGGTAATCAGGGGCATCCAATTTTTATTGATCCAAGCATCCATCGACTTGGGGGAAGGCCAGATTCCAGTAAATTATCCTATGAGTCCACAATTGTTCAGAGCAAGCACCTTTAACTTTGAAGCTATCGACAGGATCTGGATACGAGGGGCGACAACTCGTTTGATCTATTTTAACATATATAAAATAGATCATTTAAAAAAAATGTGAATAGATAAGTGAAAAGCTTTTAGCAACAAGACCTATAAATTGTAACTTGGAAGTATTGGAAGTGTACAAAGTGGGATTGGGAGCCTCCCACAGCAAAACCCTATTTCCATGCCTTTTTCTAGTTACAAGTCTTAACCCATCTCAATATCAAAATAACAAAAACAATTTCATGTTTAAGAAAAAATACATAATAGTTTCATTAAATTTTTTTTTAGATTATTATCAAATAAAAAAAAAATTGAAAATAACATCTTACCAAAATTAGTAGCTCCAAGTCTGTGGTAGCCATAGGAGAGAAATTTCAAACTATCTAGAGAAATGGGTATCTTAATTCAACATGTGCTTCTAGCTTTTGAGGCCCATAACCAAAAAGAAAGCATGTCTGAAATTCCATAGGTGATACTTGGTAGATTCGATATTTTGATAAACTGATGATGCTTGGTAAATTTGGTAGCTAATAAATCGTTGATGCTTGGTGGGTGGGTGGGTTAATTTCTTCATTAACATAGTTTACAACTGACTTATTCTTCTAAAATGGTACCCACCTCTCTCTTGGAGTTGCACTTTCGAATTTGAAAACTAAATTATCTTCTGAAGGAAGGGCACAAAGACTAGGGAGAGGCCCACTAAAAGGAAGGGCACGACCTCATATTGGGACAATGCTAGGACAATATAAGAAAGAAAGAACAAATGGAATGAAAGAAAATCCATCCCCATTGAAGGCAAACTCACCCATTTATTCTTCGATCAAATTGGAAAGTTTCACTCAAGTGGGAAAGTTTCAATCTCCATTATTACATATATAATAACATGCCCCCTAATGCAGGCAACTTATATAGTCATACACATACCTTAACAAGCTTATTAATAAAAATTAATGATGGTTTAGAAAAATAGTTAATCGTCAAAAATACGTCCTAGCAAATTGTTTGCTCGTTCTTTGACACGGTTTGTTAAAAAATTTAACCGTATTTTGATGGGTAAAATGCCTCATGAGGGGCATATGCCCGTCAAATTCCATCCCTGCTTCTGACTACACAATACTCCAAAACCAATGTATTCGTACTAGAAATACCATATGCAGAGAACACAATACACTATTGCCTCTGCTTTTATTATTGGACTGCCCATTTCTACCTTTCATGTTTGACATTAAAACATTATTGGAAGTTGGGATTAAGTTGGTGGTGTTTGGTGTGGTTTCAATGGATGGACAAGAAAGCGTACAAAGCCACACTACTCAAGTTGGCCGGTATTTCAAGAATAAATTTGACAAGTTTGTAAATTATAAAATTGGAAAGGAAAACAAGCTAACCGTTGAAATTCTGGCAGTAGGTCCTCAATTTTAGTTCCATTGAGTAATATTCATTACTTTGAATAATGAAGAATAACTATGTTAGGAGGTAGTGAAATGTATAATGCAACAATAGAGAGAACGAATGGATGGGAAGTTAGCTTAGGCGGTTCTCATAGGAATATTGAATGAGACATTTTAACAATGTTCTCAAATTTATTGATGATTGTTATTATGAGTAATGTGTATTTGTTCATGCATATGAGCACTACATATTTGGAAAAAATGCAATGAAGATAAATATGGCATTATATGTAACATGCTGTGTGAATTGTTGCGATGATGCAATTAAAAAGGGTAAAATGGTTTTTATATCACGTCTCGTGTGAATTGCAACTATGTCATTTACTTGTTTAGTTTTTTTTGTGAATTTGTACTTAGAGTCAAATTGTTGATTGGAAACACGAGACAACTTACCTTTCCACAACTCCTCTAAATTTGAAAATAAAAATCATGAATAAACTTAAAATGACATCTAAGTCTCAAAACATGGATACCTTAAAACTTGAAAATTTCCTTAGAAAATCCTAAACATCAATAGTGTATGAATTTGAAATATGTTGTGATGATAGTTCATACTCATTTTGCATTTTCATGAGCATCTTAGGGTAAAAGCATTAAAAGTAATTTGTATTTGCATACATAATGATTTTGGAATATTTTATGATGATTATTTGAAGGAGGATCTTAGCTTCCAAACATCGGGGAATAAATTTTGAAGTAACTTGTTTTTCATTTTGTATTTTATAGTATCCATGACACATTACCATATAATGATTTATAAAAATTTAGATCATGCACAGTACATTTTACCATACAATTATGTTATCTTCCATAATACATTTTACTATTAGTCTTTATATGATTATGCCAAACATTTAGAATGATAATGATTGGTATACTTATAATGTTATCTTCCATGATACATTTTACTATTAGTCTTTATATGATTATGACATACATTTAGAATGATAATGACCATAATGTGCCAATAATTTCTTTGTTAAAGAATTTATGCTTAAAAAAAAAGCTGATATTCAATAATTTGTTTTTCTTATTTTATTTTATTTTTTACATTAAAAACAGGGACTAAGTTACACACAACTCTTGTTTTAATATATATATATAAAAGTCACTTCGCATTATGTATAACCTTTTATAATTTAAAATAACTCTTTAGTAACACTTTTAACCTTTAATTGCGATTTGCTCCTCACCTTTCTACAATGGATCAGTGACCGCATAAAAAGGAAACCAACGGAAATTGAGGGCGTAATGGTGAGTAGATCCAATAGGCGGCGTAAATTTGGAGAGAACCTTTTGCAGCCGCAAGTTCGCAACCAATTATTTTACCATCGGTTATGATTGGTGACATATGCTAATCCAACAATTTAAGCACACAATGTCCAATTTTTAACTGACGATGGATCTTGATTTAGAGAGTTGTGTCATTTCTCCAAAATTGACTAATACAAAATACCCCATAGTGTATAAAACAATGGTTTCTCACCTGATATGCCATACATTCTTTGTGGATAATTGTGAAGCACAAATTTGCGTTTCTTTTGTTTTCTTTGTAACATTGGCATGCAAAATTCTTGTATCTCACCAACTAATGATCCTTTTATGACGAATTTCTTTTTCACATATTTTTTTAAAGTGTATCAGAATGATTTAGAGGAATTTGGCCAAAATCCAATGATGGTGGTCAAGGACCTAGTAAACAAAGAAATTTTGGAATTTTTTTTTGGTCAAACTCCAGAATCGAGACGAAGCTCTGACACCAATGTGATGAACAATTCTTAATCATATAGTAAATAACCACCTTAAATAGGCTAGATAACAGTAATCTATAGAGGACAATAAAATATATAATAATATGAATGATGAATGATATGGTTATAGTACAAGCCCACGGGGGTTAGAGCAATTTGTAATGAGTAAATGAGATGAGAAGTTGTAATGGAAGGTCACAAGTTGAAATCCTCGTGGGTACTAGCTTACAAAAGAGACATATATGGTTATAGTACAATGGAAGTGCCAGATATATACCATCCTAAAGGACACCTTTGAAGACTGTTCACAAGGGTTATGCCACTTGAATAATAATAATAATAATAATAATTGTTGTTTAATTTTTCAATATTTTATGTTTGTTACAACTTACGTTAAAGTTTATGGCTTTGTAACCTAAAGTATTTTGGCTAAAATTATTACATCCAAACCTAAAATTTTAGGGTTTTGTCACTAAACCTAAAAAAATTTCCATTTCCATCCAATTTTTTTTTTTGAAAATCCTTCATTACATCTTTAATCTTGAGACCATTGATTCTTGGTGATTGGCTTTAATTGAAGGATTTTTGTGGCTCAATTGAAAGATTTCCATTGACTTAAATCTCAATTTGCATTATTGCTTTAGGAAGGATTTTCATGGCTCAAATTCAAATCATGTCTTAGATTGGTTTACAATTAGCGATTGGTTGTATATTGCTTTACTTGGAAATTGGTTGAATACTACCTGGTCGCACTCTCAACCTACACACTATTTCTTTGCTTAAAATAAACCACATATCCTATTCTATCAAAGAGTGCCCATATCTCGAATTGAGTGATCAATGTGATGGTGGAGTGGATGGTTGATTCATACGATAGTGTGAGGAGAGAGAACACCTCAGATACGAGTAAGGAAAATTTGGGTGTGGATTTACTTTATCATCCCATGGATCTACTTTAAAATCCGTTCATGGATATGCATTTTTTTTACTTGGTAAAAACTCATGGTTCCTCATCTGGTAGAGGCTCTCAAGAGATCTATTGGCATTTTATAAGAAGTGCCATTGGCTCTCATCCATCCTCATTATTTTCATTGGATCTGTTGGCATCTTGTAAGATGGCGTACATGAAGCTCAAAATAAAAATAGGCTACTTAATTTCCCTTCATTTGCTGAGTATTTGGGCTATTGCCTTTGCTAGTAGAGTCACTTTCTGGGGCATATCTATGAGATGAAAGATTACCTTGGTTTGATAGAAAACAAAGGATTTTGGAGTCCATCAATGGAGAAATCACCTCCCTCTCCTTATGGTGGCATGCTTTGAGATTTAGCTCAAGCAATATTCTGCTTGGGGATATACTTGTATATTGCCTAACAATTTTCTCTTTCTCATTTTTCCGAACATGTATATCAAGAATAGGGATTTTGGATGTTGTTGGGATACCGGTACATGAGTGGTTTAACAACTCGATGGAAGAGTCTTCCCTTTTATTGTTTTAGAGCTTGGATTTTAATGATTAGTTAGATTCCAAGGCTCCCAAACCAAAGTGTGGTTTACTGATATGAACCAAAGCTAGGTGTATTCGGTCTTCTAGATATTTTGCTCTCAACCTTCTTTTGGGATATATGCATTGAATGTGGATTTACAAGAGTATCAAACACTGAATCTGTCCATGGAAGGAAATCTCTCATTGTAGATTGAGTGGAGAACAATGTCTTGTTGAGTGATTACAAGGTACTGATATTACATGGCATTGTGTCATAAGAAATTTGAACTAGTTTGGCCTTAGTTAGATTTCTATTGGCTATGGGTGTGGGATGTCTTGGTTTTCCTTCCACATTATGGCCACAAATTTGTTGCAAATTTGGCTCATTCTATAACATTGTTTAAGGTTTTACCAAGCCATCACTTGAAGGCACACCATCTAACATTGACAGATTAACAAATATTCCAACTTAGTTTGGAACTTGATATGCTCATTCATTGGATACATTTACCAATATGGAGTTTCCATGTGGCACTTCTGAATCAACCTGTGGGGTTTGCAATTTAGTTTTTGAGCTCATTTTCTACTATTCATAACTTTTGTAAACAACACACATTTTGAGTGTTTTTTTTTTAGATTGTGTATTTCTAAGTCCTTTTGACAGTGATGTAGATAGATTCAATGAATTGTTCTATTTGATGATGGTGATTTGCATTTGTTTCCAAAAATCCAAGTCAATAACTCAATTTTAGAACTTAAAATGGTCATAACTTGTCGATTCGAACACCGCTCTGAGTGATTTTTTTTAAAGTGCATAATTTCTTTCATTCTATGCAATGGTGATATTAGTTTCTATTGATTTTTTCATATGATTATTGCGATAGATGATGATCACATTGTTAGAAAACATGATCGTAGAACAATAGCATAAAACAAGATGCAAAAATAAAACACATAAACACAATACAAGAGAGACACCAATATAACATGGTTCACCCAAGATGGGATACGTCCACACAGAAATTGCTAGTCCTTTCTATTAATCTATCCAACAAATGAAGGAATACAACCCACATCACATCTGTTACAATTTCCTCTTCACTCTCTCACAGTCTCTCTCACACAATCATAGAGATATTTACAATATTATAATACTACAATACACAACCATCTTACAATGCCTTCCTTTTAAAGAGGGATAAAAATGGATTACCATGGGATAACAAATACCATGGGTGCAACACCCCCCTCACCCAATCCGACCATCGAGAGGGGACGTTGGAAAAGACCTGGGCTTTCAAATTTTGCCCCAGATCCATAATACAAATTCCAACAAACAAAATGTGTGCATAAATGCAAATAAACATGCATAGCAGAATTAAAGTCTATCCACACACAACTAATATGCAAATACAAGCATACACATTACAGGCATCAAATACAACATTTCATATTCAAATACATAAGAATACTTATCTTTATTCAACGCAGATCCAAGCAACTGGTTGTGTAAGAGCGCTTTTCCACCCAACCATAGGCACTCTGCCCAACATATACTCTTTTTGCTGCTGAGAGGCCACCCCCAAGTTGAGCTATGAGGCCACCAGGGCGAAGGAAACACCTACTGTAACATCCCAAAAATTTCACTAAAATTAAATTTTTTTGAAGTAGCATTAATTACTAAGAATGCTAATTGCGGAAATAAATGTTTATTAACTACTTAACTAATGGCAGTTTGACACAATTGACAAATTGTAATTCTTAAACATAATAAGACAATAGTTCACTTCAAATATAATGTAATTCTATAAACAGTATTTAATTTCTCATGCGATACAGTTCTTGCGATAAATATTGACAGCTATGTTTAAATGTTGATGAAGGGGTTCCTACGGGGTGCCCTGAGGTTTACTTAGCTTGGATAGCTAAAGCATTGAGCCTGTCTCTTTTCGTAGATTCACAGGTAAGGTGTTACAACAATTCAAGTACTTCAAGTAATTCAATATTTGTTTCTGTTAGCCGTCATTGCAATAAGATAGCGAAAGTATTTTCTGTACAAGAAAGATGTTAAAGGTATGGATCTTCAGTTTGTTCTTTCAACATAACAAGTGTTATCTTAACTATTTACACAATTTGCGGAAGTCACTGTTATCACTATCTGTTCTGATATATGGATGTCCCCACATTTATTTTGTTTTGCATCAAAGAAACATAGGTCACTTTTTATTCTGATACTTGCAAGGGTTAGATAAGTTTTACATTTCAAAGTACCAGTATTATTGTAAAACCATTTCGACATGAGACTTCCATATTTGGATGATATTACCAAAGAAAACTGGTGAAATTATAGAAATCTATACTAATCCTTTGATATGCTAATTAATATTTTAATGGGATATCATATCACTTCTATGTGTATTGAAATGATCCTCTACCTATATGTCAAATCCCATACTATGTAATATATGACCTAATGTTTAAATGGAAACCATAAAACTAGATTGACCCCTTGATTTACATTTATACTAAATGAGATTGTAATATTACAATGTATCAATATCATAACACTAGATGCCTTGTAGTGAACTAAACACTTCATTATTGTTATCGATACTAGTCATCAAAACTATATATCAATATAGTGGGGTTAGAACTATTTATAATGGTGTGATGCTCGTTGTAATGAACTCTAATGCTAAAGTAAATACTATATGTTACATTAGTAAAGCGGTCTATGCGTCGTGAGAACAATCTATATGATGTGCACTATACATTGGAACTTTATGATTTAAAGCATTGCGTAACCCTAGATACAATAGTATGTAATATGTGCGATAATATTTCATAAAATGTAATATTAATATGGCGATATTCGTGTCAATGCAGCGTTAATGGGATATGAGGGTTCTTTACTACTCTGTAGTCCTGCGATGGTTGTGATTAACGTGTCTGAGCTAAGCTTTTAATGCTCCCACCCACTCCTTCGGTGGAAGGTCCTGTTGGCTGTACAGGTGGTGTTTTACCACGTGAACTCTTGTGCAAATTGCTGATGATAATCCGAGCTGTGTGATAGTAACTTGGTGAAACTCCTCCGAGCTGGACTCTACGTTGGATGAGCTATTAATGACTTCGTAAGTGCCGATGTTTCGAACTTCGTGATCCCCAGCTGGCTTAATCTCCTCCCTTGATCTGGTTCTGTCCTCGGGCTTGGGTTTTGACCTAACTTCTCCCACTATACTTTCGCTTGTGGTTCTTCTTGGCATTCATTTGGTGGGTCTGGGCTTGGAGAGAGGCCGACAGGCCGCATAGTCGTAGGGTTTGATACCAAGTTGCTTGCGAACTTCATGCTCGGGTTTGATGGTGGGATCTTTGGTTATAATATTGATAGTTTCAGGTTTTTAATGGAGTTGAGTGTTGATTCGCACAGTGGTAATCGTTTAAGCTTCCAGTGAGGGGATTCTTAGGGTTATCTGATGAGTTCACGGTTCAATTTTGAACCAGTGGTATTTTAATGAAAGAGTTGGGAAAAGCATGGCGTCTGACCAATTCTCTGTTGCGGCTGGTAGGTGGTTTTGACCCAGTGCTATCGGCGTTCCAACTTCGATCCTTCACTGCAAGGTAACGTGATCGACTTCAATAGAAATCATTTGCAATGTTAGAGTTTGAATTTCTGTGCATTTACTTGTTTTAAATAAGTTTTAACCTCTCATTCTTTTCCATGGCAGGTATTGACGTCGTTGGAGGTTTAAAATTCGGGACGCTCGATGGAAGGTTGCTTACCCAGCCTGTCTGGTAAGCCTCGGTGGTTCACCTTCCTGTAGGTTCTCCTGGCACGTGTTGCAGATGCCTACTGTTTGTTTGAGAGCATGATGCTCGGTTCTGGCATCGTTTTTAGTGTAATGTTGTAGTTGCAAGGATACTTCCTTGGCTCAATTGATAGCCGACCTAGCTGTGCCTTGTTTTAGCGTCTGCTTAAATGCAAGACTTAAGGGGTAAATACTAGATGTTTTAAATGATAATACAGTACTGCGTCTTTAATTACAGTGGTGGTGCAAACTCGGTATTTAAATTAAAATGTGGTTTTGACTTATGTTTATTGTATTGATAATAACTGAGAGCCGATAGGCTATCTCGTTTTTCAAGATATGTGCGGTTCTAGTCTTTGGGTTGTTTGATGTCTATATTTGAAGTTTTTTTTAAGTGGTTAAAAGATAACTAGGTGGCTAGACCACTCGTTCTGATATTTGTTTGAAATCGTAGTTGTTGGGTAGTGAATGCTTGAAAATGGATATTGGATCAAACACTGTGTATTCAAAAGATTGTTGTTTCTAAAAAAAAATTCTAAGTTTTCAAACCCTAGTGAAGGGATTAGTATCGGCATCATTTTTGTTTTCTTTAAAAAAAAAAGAAGGCAACAGTAGTTTCGTTAAGAGGAGGTTAACCCTCGGTCTTTAGACCTTAAGATGAATATGATTTTGAAATCTCAGTCCTGTTTGCAAAGGCCTATAATGGCTCTGTAATGTAAAAGAAGATAATTAAAAACAAAGCAATGAAAATAATGTTTGGCAAACTATTTTAAACTATGTTAATAGGTTTGTTTATAAATGATATGTTTAGACTCGTTCATGTTCCTATTTTGGAAATGATAGATATTATGGAAGTCGACAGTTATTATTTGTATTTGTCATTTGAAATAAATCGTTGTACAGGAATAGGATATAAACTATTGCAGAATTTGAAAGGAATACATGGAAATGTAAAACCTTAATTTAATCTATGACTATCAACATAGAAATGTATTATAATGCTTGTGGAAATTATTAAGTTTACAGCTGTTAAGATTTTCTGAATACAGTGTAACCGAAAATATATTAAATACTTGGATATGAAACTGTTTATTTTCATGATAAATATACTTGCTAACAGTAAGGGATAACAATACTGTATACTTAGAAAATAAATGTTTTTGCAGCTGTTAAATTCAATACATCCTGATAAAAGAAATACAGTGAACCTGAAAATATTTAACTGATAAAAGAATGATAAGAGAAAGACAGAATTGTGTTATTTGATACAGAATATTAATGGTAGTAAAAACTAACGAAATATAACAGGGTTGATCTTCTCATTCACCTGGCAATCTGCTTATCAATTTATCTACATTAATTTCTTCTCTGTAATAGAGTACAATGCAGATCCATTAGCATGGGGAAAAATGCAGAGAATATTTTATTCAATTTATCATTACTATTCAAAGTCCTAATTAGGTTTAGAAACTGAAAAATAGATGCATCTGAACAAGAATACATTCTGTAAATAGGAATTAAATACTTGCAGATAAACAAATTTAACTACTAAATGGCAGATAAACAAATAGAACCTGTAGATGAAGATAGGGCCGACAAACACCCAAGGAGGCCTATTCCTCCCAAACTTTTCCAGAAGAAGCAGCCAAACTGCTGGCTTCCTATGAACCCCTGAGCCTGCTTACTGAACCACTAAGTAGATGGAATCTGTGTAGAAGCAAGGCACTAAGTAATATAACTTCTGCACTCAAAATATGCCTTCTACACTCAACAATGTAACTTCTGCACTTAGCAGTAATAGGCAGACTCACAACATGATAAAAAACTTAGCATATCCCCTCATCAAATCTCTTGGGTGCAAGCACAACAAAACCCCAAGGTAAATTTCCTCGCCAGGAAAAGTGATGAACCCCAATTCATAATTTGATGGCTCTTATATAGACTGCCTAGGTCTTTAGTGGTCAGTTTGGAATAAATGAGCCTCAAGATCCAGTCCCACCTTCTAGGGCACTATGACCACATTTCAAGGGAGTTGTCCCATACCAATAGCTAGCTAGTTGCATCATGATGCTGCCACTTGTCCATTGCCTGCTACCCCAGATTCCATTCCACCTAGTGGGTCAGTAACCACTCTTTCAACAGTCCCCATAGGTGTTTGTCTCCTATTTTATTTATTAAACAATAAAATATTGTCCAAAATACAGTCATCCTTGGACACTTGTCCAACATAAAAAATTTACAATAAAAGTTAACATAATGTTTCCAACATAAAATGTTCTTCAGCAAAAAGGGCATGTTACACCTACAAGCTTCTATCTCCTAGCCCACAATCCATTCTGCTGTCTGTGCTTAGCCAAATGCTCATATAGAGCTCTATAGGGGTCTCACTTATCCCTCAATCCGTGGCTTCTCAAGCACCTAAGAGAAGCTGAAATCAAGGGTAAGGGTTCCTATCTTGCCCAACCTCTCTTCTCACCTACAACCAACAAAACCCACTTCCCAATCTACAACATGGTCTTCAAATTCAAATTTTTGGGTTCAAAACAACATGGTAAGTTCATGGACAACAAGGGGAGCTCTGCATCCTCCAAATCTACATGTAAGAATGAGATAAAATGAGGGTTCACTCCAAAGAATATGAGAAAATGGTGACAAGACAACTGACATAACTTCTGGCAGTAGGGGAAAGGACTCCTGGCAGCTATAGACTGAATTATGTCATAACAAAACTGTCACAAAAGTGCATTCAGTCGCATGCTTCAATAACTACATGAGGTGAATTTTCCCACCAACCACACACATGCCTTAATGATTGGAAAATGGTAAAAAAGGAGATAATTGGCTTATTCAGGGCACATGACAGAATTTTGGGTGAGTTCTAAGGTGGACACTTGGCAGCAAGGATTTAGTCATCCATGGACCCCCCCCCTTTCCTCTTCCCCTCTGGTGGAATCATAGCCCCTTTGGTTCTCTTTACACAACCATTGTTGGACCATTTATTATTTATGCTCATAATATTTACATAATATTCTAAATCAGCATAAAAGTCAACTAAACAATCCAAATGAAATATAAACATCATACATGCCTAAACATTCACTAGTCGGGCCTTGGCCTTGAGCTCCGCACCAGGAATTCGCACTAGCATATTTACATCATTTTCATTTTTAATGCAATGGGGTCAAAATCGGTATATTACAATCCCCTCCCCCTTGGAATAACACCATCCTCGGTGTTCCAATACTTAGGAATACATACACACTTTACACATGTCCAAAAATTCACAAAATGTGGCAGGTCTGTCCTACATTTCATCTTTTACTTTGACCTTCCAGGACCAAGTCCTTGGTTTCAACAGGATGATCCTGCTGACTTTGACCTTCCAGCTGATCCACATGTCTGGAAACTTTGTGGCTACAATTCTTCTTCCTGTCCTTTGTATGGCAGTCGTAAAGCAATGATTTTATCAACATTCCCAACATTTCAGTGGTTGCTTTTTATTTACTTGCTCCTTTTCCCTGGAGTCTTCCAGCCTTGAGTGTTTCTTAATGGGCTGATTGGATGACTGCCTCTTCATTAACACACTGTCCTTTCCGTTGTTGATAGCTTCCAGAATGTTGTTGACCTCATTTTGTAGACAAAGAGAGTCCCGCAGAACCTTGTGGTTCATCTCATTCTGTTGCTTTTGTAGATGAAGCATTTCCCCAAGATTCTCTTGGGTCTTGGAAATTGTTCGAAGAATATTTCCAGCCAAGTCCAATAGCTTTTGGTCTATTTCCATGGTCAATGTGCACAGCTGCCTACACTTTTCTTGCTAGCACCACTGGTCTTGTAACAGCTGCAACCAATTGATTTCAATTTCTCACCTGTGAAATTTATCATTGCAATTCTTGTTAGGCAAAGCATAACATAAATATTACAAATCAGTCACTTATTTTCCCAATTGACATGGAGATCCCATGCTCTATTCACGAGACTTCCACACTTTTAATGCTTTCCCAACATACACATGAACTCATTCATGTTCATCCTTTCACAGGGAATTAACTATTTCAACATTCACAATTTATTTCAAGCAAATAAACACAATCAACTTTCAGCCATAACATGTGTTCCACAATTTTTCATTTTCTAAAATGCATCAATCAAAAAGGAAAGAGAAGAGTAAGAGTTTCCCCCTCTTAGTCTTGTGCCAATTTGGAGCCACACCACCACTATGGTTCCATGCTCCTTAGCCTCTTTCACTTCAAGGTGAATGCTTGTCTTGCCATTACATGTTTTCGCAATGACACTTAGTGTCTAAGGTCTGTCTAAGGCTTCTCGACCAGGGAACCTTTCCCCATTGTTTCCTACAGAACCGTTGGCTGCTAGGACCCACACAAGTCCACTAGAACCACTTCCATTGTTACTCATACTGAGCTTCCTAGGGAAACCACATGTCCAAATGCATCCTTAGGATGCCTTCAAGGTTCTTGCTTCCAGCAGCACCTACACTCAAACATTGAGTCCATTCACATGTCAAGTTCATTTTTCATAGGGTTTAGCTCTAAATAAGAATTTAAAAAAATCATGTACACACGTATATTCATATTAAATAAGCAAGAAGCTGCAACATAAATAAATACTTATCTGTATTGGATGTATTCACTTTATTCCACAAGCTCCTTCTTTGCTTTACGAGCCTTGGATCGCCTGCGGATACAATAGCGAATGTTGGGCCAGCACGCAGGCTACTCCACAATCATTCAAATAAGCAATGCCAAGCCAGTACGCCGACTAGGTTTATCAGGCATCCCATTTATCAATATGCTAATCCAGTACACCGACTGGGTTTATCAATTATTTAAGGAATGTTTGGTAGGACGCCGGTTTCTCGACAACATTCAATTCCCAACCAGTGCACCGACTGGATTTACCAAGCATTTATGGTGCCAAACCTGTCCCATACTTGGTTTTCCCTCTTCATTGCCAAGCCAACACTTCCGTTTGGGTCAACAGGCCAATGGAAGGAAACTACACCATGACCATTTTCAGGTCAAGGATCTACTACGGAGCCATATCTCCACAACCCTTCACACACACAACAACCCCTCACAACAACATTTCACTTTGCTTCTTTAGTGTGCAACACCAAATTGCATCTGTTTAAGCTGAGAACACAAGATGGATAAGCAAGCTCATTAGTATTGCTGCTCTAAAATTGTAACCATATTTCATAACATTCACTATCAAGTATTGAAACACCAGGAATGCGTCCATTCCCTTAGGGTGTAGTCAATATTGACAACCCTATCATAAATCAACACCAGAAAGGTGTGTACCCCTTTCCGATGTGAGCCATGTAGGCCCTAATCACACTCAAGCAGTCTGAAATAATATAAATAAAATAGAACATTCTCTACATATTAACCCTAATAATTAGACATGCATGTTCTTATCTAGGGTTACATAATACTTATCCCTTTTCAGATGTATTCCCTCTTCATTTGCGAAGAATGGGGTCTCCCTTCTCTTAGTCAATAGTCCTTCGGTTTTCCACCCCAATCTTTTTCATGTTCCATAACCCACATATGTCTTACTAGAATAATTTTTACCATCTCACCCACATTTCCTAGCAACATGCAGTTCAACTGAGATATTGTCAAAATATCCAATGGCGTTTCACCCGAAACCCATTTCCAAGATATGGGATTCTTCCCATGGAGTCTGAATTCTGCAGGCCATCGCACATGGTCTTCCTTCAAGTGTCTTCTTGACACACTCCTCAAACAATCAAATGGTCAACAACACTTAATAATCAAATTCACATATGTTTTTCCATAATCATTCAATGGCATTAATAATTAAATTCAACATGAATTTACAATTCCGTCTTCTACAGAATTTGATTTGCATCCATGAAATTATTCTCATAAACTTAAATAAGAGGGTTTCAAATCTGAAATGGACACTATGTGTTGTTCATAAATTTAATCTTACAACCATGAGACCCTTCTCATAAGGTTTGGCTCTTGCACATGGCAGATTCCAACCTTTATCATGGACTTACCTGCATGGCCATGCCCAAGGAAATCTACCTGAAATCTGAAAATTTAAATCAGTCCAAGCACTTGGTGAGTTTTCATGCATATAACATTTTCATTGCTACAACAGTCACTGAAGTGTTTTCAGAATTATACACTCAATAATTCAAACACTTTCAGCTGTTAACATTCCAAATGAAATGATATATATATATATATATATATATACTTTATATGCATCATTATCATAGTAAAATTGCAAGACACGGTCACATCATTCTTGCAATTTAAATAAAACTCCAATATTCATTACTTCACAACCATATTCCTTTTATGCAACTCTGTCTTTTCAACAGAGCACTCTTGTAGACCATCAAACATGACTACTTTCTTCATGCAATCCTTCTCCTGTATTCATAGCAGATCATGAAATGATCTCAGAATTATCATTAATTCATTATTTCATCTATTATATAGTTGCAATGAAACACACATAACACAACCATGCATTCACACAATGCATATCAACATGTGCACCCACACACATGCATGCACACTTACAACATTTACATAATCTTTTAATGTGCATTAACTCAATGGATAACCACAAGATTTAAAAAATCCTTTAATGCATATCTACTCAATGCCACCTTGCATTGATTCATGAATACTATATTGTCATGTCATGCATTCCACCATGATGTTTTGGAAGAGTATGGCTATTTCCTCAACACATCATCCAACCTCGTCATGGCCTTAACCAGGATTATCTCACATAGCATGCACTACCCTACAGGGCCATAAGTCCTTATTTGCTTTGGTTATTAAACCCATAACCAACATACACAAATGGCATGATATAATTTCCTATGAATGCAATGAGATTTCTAAGCAACTATAGGGTGTAAGGATCCTTACCTTCACTTAACCACACCTCACCATACTCAGTAGGATGACATTCACATTCCGTCACTCAGTACCACATGCAAACCAAATCAACATAGTTTAAACATAGTTAAAGGGATCTTACCAAATCCTCTTTCAACATTCATGCAATTAGGCACAAATAACCATTACCTACATGGCTATCATTAACATTGCTTGATGTTACCTGATCAGTTGGCCTCTTACCAAGGCTACACAGTCCTTTTTCCAACCTTTTGATCATGAATCATTACTCCAGCCTTCCCTTTCAAGGTTTGCTGGTCACATGCTGTGAATTCTTTGCATTTTCAATCATGCTTCTATGGTTTGATTTCCTACAACCATTATCAACAACATTAATTGTCATCAACCATAGGCAATACCATTAATGGGCTACTGCATGTGTAACTTCACTACCTTTTCCCATATGCAACATCATGCCCATACATAAGAAATTCACATGCGCTATGCACTGAATATTTAATCATGCCCACTAATTCATATGCATTTAATCTACTACTCTCTTGAATTTTCAGCATCCCTATGCCATAATTTATATGCATGAAAACTTCAGAATTACAAATACAATAGCAAGAGGGTAGTGGAAGGATTCTCCCTTCCAATTCCCCATCATAACAGGGAATTCCTCTTCCACATCATAGCTGATCCAATTTCCTGGCCTCTTAACAAGTACACAAGGAATCACTAGCTATGATTTTCGCACCAATCAACAATTCAATGCATATACTCATGTATAACATTCCTACTTGTTATTTTCCAAGCAGAGAAAATTTTAGGGGCGAAATTTCGCCAATTGGCTATTTTTTGGGTTTTTTTTCAAAAAATAAATTTGCTGTTTGGTCATTTTTAGTCTCTAATATCGCCTATATTTACATAAAATATGTTTTTTTATCATAATATTAGCCAAAATTTACAATTTTCAGTATTAAATTGTATGTTTCATATTTAATATTTGCCTACCTATCTCTATATATGTTTTTTTCAATCCAAAATAATCGCCTAGAATACTACACTTAAGTATACTATTAGAATCCTTAAAAAATATGTTAGTTTTTCATCATTTAATTCAATATGATCCAGGATCTTAACTGAGAGAAAAACATGTACAACATATCAAACACAAGAGAAAAGAGACACAAATCATTTCACCGGGGAAAACCAAGAAGGTGAAAAACCCCGCAACTTCCTCAGAGATAGAATGAGCACCAATACAAAGATCACCAATATCAAACCCCAAAACAAGAGATAGTCTTCAATAGCTACTCCTCCTCCACTTGTGCGCACTCCTCCTCTCTCTCACTAATGCGAAGTGAGTGAGTGAGTGAATGAATAGAATGAGAGAGTCACACTCTCTATTTATACAATGACTTGACTTGCCTTTTACTCTAATTGGCCCGACCTCCCTTAGGAGAGTCTAATAGCCCATTACCACTTGTCACTGGGATGACCCCACTAGGGTGGTCTAATAACCCTTTAAATCATACAGGGCCAACCCCACCAAGGTGGTCTAATAACCCATAAAATATAAGTTACGACACTTACAATATAACTTGCGACACTTGCAAATACAAATGACGACACTTCCAATCGGAGGAATAATACATCTCCGTTAGGGATACAATAAAGTACAAATGTAATACATATAATATACAAGTGAATATCTTCTGATGTTACAAATACATCAACACTCCCTCTTAACTAGGAAGGTATTCTCTTGACATAGGTCATCAATACATATAGGCACAAGTCTTCGATACTGGAGCTGGATCATCGTCACTGGATCACAGAGCATCATCGTCACTGCTACTGTATTTTTCATCTTGATCACTGGTTCTATCTCTCAATTCTTCTCATCATAGGAAGTTCTATAACCCTTTTTCATGCTGGATGTAGGCCTAGCCTCCTGTAGGTCTTCATCATCTCTGCGAGCGGCCATCTGGTGGAATCTTAGGACTGATTACGTGTGTCAACAAAACCTAGCAAGAGCATCCCAGGACTGATTACGAGCTTACTGCTCAACCTATAGAATATACCAGGGAGCTATTACATGTGACCTCGCAAAACCTAGCAAGAGCATCCCAGGACTAATTACGTGCCCAACACAACCTGCAAGATCTCCCAGGGAGCTATTATATGCGACTAGGCAAGAAAAACCTATCAACAGCATCCCGAGACTGATTACGTGCCCAACACAACCTGCAAGATCTCCCAGGGAGGTATTATATGCTGCCAAGCAAAACCTAGCAAGAGCATCCCAAGACTGATTACATGCCCAGCACAACCTGCAAGATCTCCCAGGGTGAAATTACATGCCACGGAAAAAAAACCTCGAAAAAGCATTTGCCAAATCTACTAGGGCGCTATTATATGCCATAGGAAAAACCTCGAAAGAGTATCTGCAAATCTCCTAGGGTGCTATTATATGTCCCTCTAAGCAAAACCTCGAAAGAGCATTTGCCAGATCTCGCAGGGAGCTATTATATGCCATAGGAAAAACCTAGCAAGAGTATCTACAAATATCCCAAGGCGCTATATGCTTATCGCACAACCTGTCCACGGCCTCGGAGTATCATCCTGATACTCATGATCATCCTGATCATCCTTGCACTGAGCATCATCCTAATGTTCATGATCATACTGATCATCATCATACAATGCATCATCTTGATGCACATCATCACACATGATCATCCTGATCATCATCATGTAGAAAATCATCCGAAGCATCGTCCTGATGCTCATGACACAACACTCACATCCACAGCCATGGGAAGGATCCTCCTACCACCATGCTTGGAATGGATCCTGCAAATGTGTCCCATCACTTCCTCCTCGAAGTACCTTCTATCTGAAGAACACTAAGCCTCTCTCTGAAGTACTCGAACTTCACTCTGGCTAGTGGTTAGGTCAACACATCTCATTTGTCACAACATACAGGAGCTTCACTGCTCCTCTCTGCACCATATCCCTGATATAGTGATATTTGATCTCGATGTGCTTTGACTTGTCATGGAACACTGGGTTCTCAGACAACTTCACACAAATCTGGTTGCCACAGAAAATACAAGTAGCATCCAACTGGAGATCAAACAAATCAGACAGTAGCTTCCTTATCCATACTGCCTCACAACTGGATGAACAAGCTGCGACATACTCTGCTTCGGCTGTACTCAGTGCTACGCAGGATTGCTTCTTGGTAAACCAAGAGATCACACTTGATCCCATACTGAAGCAACACCTCGAAGTGCTCTTCCTATCTACAACACTGCCTTCCCAATTTGAATCAACATAACCCTCCAGGTTAAACTTTTGATTCGCATCATACTTGAGCCCATAATCAACCGTACCCTTCAGGTACCTCAGAATATGCTTTACAGCAATCAAGTGAACATGTCTAGGATCTGTCAGGAACTGGCTCAAGGTGTTCACAGCAAAGAAAATATCTGGTCTTGTGTTCGTCAGGTACATCAAGGACCCAATAATCTGACGATACATCATGGCATCAACCGACTCTGATGAAGCATCACTCAATAGCTTCAGGTTCGATGCCATAGGCGTGACCATGGCCTTGCAGTCCATCATCCCGAACCGCTTCAGGATCTCTACTACATACTTCCCTTGTCCAAGGAAGATTCCATATGCACTCTGCCACACCTCCATACCTAGAAAGTAATGCATCATACCCAAGTCCTTCATCTCAAACTCGGCAACAAGATTCCTCTTTGTGACGGCAATCAACCTATCCTCACCTGTCAAAAACAGGTCATCCACATACAGTAGGAATATCACTGGATTTCCTTCCTCAACCTTGTAGTAAAGGTTGGAATCCGCTTTACTCTTGGTAAATCCCAAATTGGATAGGAAGCTGTTTATCTTTCCATACCATGTCCTGGGTGCTTGCTTTAAGCCATACAAGGATTTCTTCAATCTGCACACATATGACTCCCTGTCAAGTGTCTCAAAAATGAGTGGCTTCTCCACATACACTTCCTCTTCAACTACACCATTCAAGAAAGCTGTCTTGACATCCATCTGGTGTATCTTCCACTTCATCATTACAGCCAAAGCAAGTACTGTTCTGATAGAAGTGTATCTGGCTACAGGTGCAAAAGTCTCTTCATAATCTATCCCTTATTTCTGGGAGAAGCCACGAGCCACAAAACTTGCCCTGTATTTATCTATGATACCATTTGCAACATGCTTGATCTTGTAGATCCACTTGGAAGACACAATAGACTTCCCTTCGGGTCTTGGGACCACATCCCATACATCATTCTTCATGATCGACTGGTACTCCTATATCATGGAAACCTTCCATTACTGCATCTCAGATCCTGGGAACTTTAGATTCTTCAATATCTTCAATAGGTAGTTTTCTGGATTTGTTGAGTCTTCGTTGCTTGTTCGTCGAAACAAGTCACTCTTGTAGGTGATGGTACACAGTCTTTCCTACAAGACAAGTTCAATTGCATGATTAGAAATATCTCATAGATTTCAGAACAAATTTTTACACATAAAGACATATTTCATACAGTCATGCAATTATCTTAGCCAATACAACATTTATCCATATCCCGTAACTTTCTAGATTCCTTCCATCTATACCAGAACATTTTTAAGAGTGTGCACTACTCCAACATGTCAGCAAAGAGGTTTCATTCTAGATAAGTAGCAATGGAATGTTGTACAGTACCATAGGCCACTTACCCATTACTTGCATATTAGTAGTATCTTGTTCATTGATGCAACTTTTCTAAAATGCATAATATACATCCTAAATCTAGGAACATAAGTATGTACATGACTGAACAACATCATTTAAGTAATAGAAACTTAAGGCTTATTTTCTATTACGTCACTCTAAGTCCGGATGTAGACAACTGGCTTGAACTCTATGGACACAACTAAAGAGAGATCAATAGTTGTTCACATATACATAAAATAAAAATTCAAATACTTATCTTTGTTTGGTTGTTGGGTGGACTCCCTCTCAATCTTTGCTTCCTTGCAGGAACTATTGGAGTGTGCTCCCTCTTGATCTTTGCTTCCTTGCAGGAACTGCTGGAGTGTGCTCCCTCTTAATCTTTGCTTCCTGGATTATCTGTCTTTGAACTTATATCCATCCTGGACCACTATGCATGCTTAAGTGTGCACTGGTGTCATCATTGTGTCATCCTCAAGATCTCAAACATAATCATACTTGCATTAGTATAATCTCAATACTATCAAAACATTATGATTCTAAATATGTATGGTCATGATCATTTCATATACGGGTAATTTATCACAAGCGTTAGTATTCAAAGTTTCAGGGACTACTTTTATGCATATTCTTATATGACCATAGGACTCTTTTAGTTTGTCATATCATTAATCAAACTAAGAAGCATAATATGCATAAACCCATGATTACTCAAACTTATAACTTCATGAATAATCATTATCAATCATACAAAAAAAATATACTTATATAAGATCCTAACACAAGGTAGGGTTCTAACTCGATATAGGAAAAACATACCTGGATTATTATGTTTGCGAGTTATGTCTAACATACCCAAACAATGTATTCTTTGTTCTTTTCAATGATTTAGAGACCTTGTGCTAATAACCTGCATATCTCATAAGTTAAGCATTGTAGAACCAAATTATACATACCCCGTAAGTAGAACTTCTATGTGATCAATGGCTATGTATGAGTATTTGTCTTCATGTCACCATGGTCATATGTTCTTGATCTAGAACTTGATTTTTCTTTCTTGATGTACCTTTTATGTTTAGTGGACAACATCATCCTCATACAACACCACATTGCATTAGTACAATCATAAGTGTCATAACCCTAATCAATGAATGTCTTCTATCATTCACATGCATTCATTTTACTAAGGTGATAAGACAAGTCTAAAATTAATCAAGAGTGTACGAACCTCAATAATATGAAGACAAACATATCATAAACTTAATCATGAACATATTTCAAAACATACCTGTATCTCCTCAAGTCATACCTGTCAGGATTGCTTGTAGTCTTCTTTTGTAAGGCCTTAGCCTCATCTCCCTATGGAACTGAAAATTATTCACTTATGTAGGTGTCCAAATCATTCTCTTCTAGGATTAACCCAATCCACTTGATTTGTTGAATCTGGATCTGGAGCTGGCTAGGGTTTGTCAGAGCAACCCTAAAAATCCAAACTTGGAATTTCAAACTTCTGTCTAGACAGGGAGATGGAGATGAATGAGGTGAGCAAGTTGGTGTGCTCAAATTTTTAAAACTCCAAAAATTGATCCCTCAAAATTGACCTGCGAGTTTTGGATCTGCAGCTTCTGTCAAATTCTGGTTTTCTGGTCAAAATCCCGAACTAGGGTTTGATAGAGCCTGGGGTTCTACCCAACCAAAAACTTCGATCTTCGTCTCTAAATTTTGATTTTGATGAGGAGTATCCAGCTGTGGTCCCAGATTCCAAAAATTTCAACTTTTGCAGAAACCCTAATTTCCTGCAGCAGTGACGAGCAAAAAATGAAAGTGCTCAAAATCTAATTCTGTTTGGACAGAAATATATGCCATATTGTTTTTGATGTATATCTGAAATTTCGGATCCTCAGGGTCTGAAACTTCGGCCTGTGGTAGATTGAACTGTCATCTTTCCAACCCCACAGATCTGTGCTCCAATGGATTCTCCATGAGAGAGATATGTTAAGTGTTGCAACATGACCTGTTTATGGGATGAAACAACATAGTGAACTTGTATGGAGTTCCACGTGTAACTGTTTCAACTTAGGCCTCTAAAACCCAAACCTGTGAAACTAACGTCTGTGCCCTAACTGCCACATTTTACAGAATTCCATTTGGAGCTTCCTATCCCGAGATATGACCTTTGTGCCGAGGTCAGCTGTTTAGGGTTGCATTCTGGAAGATGCAGAAACCCTAACTTGTACGAATCATATCTCACAAAGTACAATGAATATGAGGATTTTCTTCGGACACAAGGTACATGAACATTTCATATTCGTATTGTAAATGTTTCAAATCCTGAACCTTCTCCAAAACTGATTTATAGCGAAAGTTCCACGATGACTAGTTTTTACTATACCAAGCCCTAGCTTCCAATTTGTCGCAAGTGCAACAAGTGTCGTAAATTCCATACAATGCCTTCCTTCAGGATAGATCTGATAGCATGTTAGTTTTTCATCATTTAATTCAATATGATCTAGGATCTTAACTGAGAAAACAACATATACAACATATCAAACAGAAGAGACAAGAGACACAAAGCATTTCACCGGGGAAAACCAAGAAGGTGAAAAACCCCACAGCTTCCTCAGAGATAGAATGAGCACCAATACAAAGATCACCAAGATCAAACCCCAAAACAAGAGATAGTCTTCAGCAGCTACTCCTCCTCCACTTTTTCGCACTCATCCTCTCTCTCACTAATGCGAAGTGAGAGAGTGAGTGAATGAATAGAATGAGAGAGTCACACTCTCTATTTATACAATGACTTGACTTTCCTTTTACTCTAACTGGGCCGACCTCCCTTAGGAGAGTCTAATAACCCATTACCACTTGTCACTGGGCCGGCCCCACTAGGGTGGTCTAATAACCCTTTAACTCATACAGGGCCGACCCCACCAAGGTGGTCTAATAACCCATAAAATATAAGTTACGACACTTACAATATAACTTGCGACACTTGCAAATACAAATGACGACACTTCCAATGGGAGGAATAATACATCTCCGTTGGGAATACAATAAAGTACAAATGTAATACATATAATATACAAGTGAATATATTTTGAAGTTACAAATACATCAACAAAATACCCTGTTTCCAAGCATACAATTGTTATGCTATAAACATAAATTAGCTTAAGATGTGAAATTTTCCTCTTACCAGCATTGCCTTACTGCTCCAATTGCTTTCAGAAATTATGGCCAAGTTCAACTTGACCTTTCTTAACTTCCCTGCACTTATGAGCACTGCAATTAATTCCATTCTAACTCCGTAAGGAGTCTTTTCAAGGTTCCTTATATTCCCTTGCACCTCCTTCAAATGTGATACTTTCTTTCCTTTCTCATGGAAATATTTTTCACAATATCTGATTCACACATGGGATGCCTCATTACATTCTCAGAAATACACAAAATAATTTCCATGCATTATGGAGACAATCCATATTGACAATTTCTGTCTGCCACAAAAATTTCTCACACTCAATGACATATGAGGGGGACGACGGGGGTCAAGGGGGTTTCTCCTTTGTGGCTATCGGGTTGAGGGCAGTGCCCTCTTTTGTTTTTGGTAAATCCTTCGATTTCGTGCAGTTTGGCGCACAAGATCGGTTGCATTTTTCGATTTCGGGCACCCAGAAATTGATTGTGAAAAACCCTGCTTTTTCTGTGATCCGCGCTTTGTATATGACCCCTACATTACCTTACCACTGTCAGGCATAAGTGGTTTCAGGGTCTCGGAAGAGAAGTTCCCTAAAACTTCTTTTGCGTGCCTGGACGCACGAGAGAGCGACACGTGCTTGGGGTGGTTTTCTTTCAGGGTCACAAAAATGAATTAACCTCCCTGCATCTTCATGGCCCTTAATCAATGTCATCCGTCGATCAAATCTGCGCGATCCCTAATACTGACATGATCACCGCGGGTCCCATCTCCCTTAACGCCTCCGCACTCGATGTCTGGACCCCACAACACATCGCTACCCATCAAGGAAAAAGAGGTTTCAGGGCTCGAGGAGAGTGGTTTCCTGGACCCGCTTTTGCAGCCCCGAATGCACGAGAGAGCGACATGTCATCGAGCGGTTTATCGTTTCAGGGTCGTGTAGCTCTGTTTAACCTTCGTGCATGTTCAAGGCCCTGAGACACTGTGAGCCATTGATATGATCTACATGATCTCCGACAACTAACATGAAAGACGAGGGTCCCATCCCTTCTGAAATTACTGCCTGTCACATCTCCCCACGTCACATCAGTTCCTTGTTGGACCCAAAAGGTGGTTTTAGGCTCCAGAAGAAGCAGTTTCCCGAGACCACTTTTACATTCCTGAACGCACCAGAGGATGACACATCGATGGGGTGGTTTTCATTCAGGGCCATGAAAATAAATTAAATTTCATGCACCTTCATGGGTCTGAACCATTCTCAGCCGTCGATTTGCCTTGCTTCTCAATGGCCAAATATTCTCTGCCTTCACACTCCATCCCTTATGGTTACCCGCACATACAGATTTGGTGTGGCTAGTCCACATTGCACTCTCTACCCACACAACTCCCCCACATCAGACCTCCTGCTCACGTGGATCCTCCACGTCACCCTGCCACCTGGCATTGGTGGGGCCCAACTAAATTTCCCAAATTTCAAAATTTTGGATTTATGTAAGGTTTTGATTGGGAAATAAGGGGAAAGTTTCGAAATTGATTTCAACTTACTCCAAACCCTTAACTGCCATTCTACAAAAACAAGTTTTGTACATAACCAGTTATGATTTTTGCTTATAAATCGAGATTTCTGGCCCATATAGCTCCGGTATTGCAACCAGAAGCTCTGATACCACTCTGTAACATCCCCCTTACCCAATCCAACCATTGGCAGGGGACGTTGGCAAAGACCCGGGATTTCAAATTTCGCCCCAGATCCATAATACGAATTCTAACAAACAAAATGTGTGCATAAATGAAAATAAACATGCACAACAGAATTAAAGTCTATCCACACACAACTAATATGATAATACAAGCATAAACATTACAAGCATCAAATAAAACATTTCAGATTCAAATACATAAGAATACTTATCTTTATTCAACGTAGATCCAAGCAACTAGCTGTGTAAGAGCGCTTTTCCACCCAACCATAGGCACTCTGCCCAACATATACTCTTTCTTTTGCTGAGAGGCCACCCCCAAGCTGGGTTGGGAAGCCACCAAGGTGAAGGAAGCACCTACAAGATTCTATCTCTCAACCCACAACCCATTTTTCTCTCTGTGCTTAGCCAAATGCTTATACAGAGCTCTATAGGGGTCTCACTTATCCCTCAATCCGTGGCTTCTCAAGCACCTACGAGCAACCGAAATCAAGGGTAAGGGATCCTAGCTTGCCCAACTTCTCTGCACACCTACAACCAACAAAACCCACTTCCCAATCTGCAAGATGGTATCCAAATTCAAATTTATGGGTTCAAAACAACATGGTAAGTTCATGGACAACAAGGGGGAGCTCTACTTCCTCCAAATATGCATGTAAGAATGAGACAAAATGAGGGTTGAATCCAAATAATATGAGAAAATGGTGACAAGACAACTGACATAACTTATGGCAATAGGGGAAAGGACTCCTGGCAGCTACAGACTGACTTCTGTCATGACAAAACTGTCACAAAAGTGCAGTCAGTCCCACGCTTCAATAACTACATGAGGTGACTTTTTCCACCAACCACACACATACCTTAATGATTGGAAAATCGTAAAAAAAGGAGATAATTGGCTTATTCAAGGCACATGACAGAGTTTTGGGCGAGTTCTAAGGTGGAAACTTGGCAGCAAGGATTTAGTCATCCATGGACCCCCCTTTCCTCTTCGCCTCTAGTGGAATCATATCCCCTTTGGTGCTCTTTACACAGCCATTGTTGGACCATTTATTATTTATGCTCATAATATTTACATAATATTCTAAATCAACATAAAATCCAACTAAACAATCCAAATGAAATATAAACATCATACATGCCTAAACATTCACTAGTCGAACCTTAGCCTTGAGCTCTGCAATAGGAATTCGCACTAGCATATTTACATCATTTTCATTTTTAATGCAATGGGGTCAAAATTGGGATATTACAATGGGCCTGTAAATACCCATTATTGACCAAGTCATGACTATGAAATTACAACATTTTACAAGGAATTTTTCTGAAATTTTCGCTACGGATGGACCCCCCATGGAGACTATAGTGGGGGGGAAAGTCCCCCCACAACCCCTCTCCATGGGTTGGGATCCAGATATGGCTGAAACACGACCTCTGAATCAGGAATATCAGGCTCCACAACCAACAATATCCCACTTGGAGACTGATCACAACAACTCCACCGTTATTGCGTCTGCTGGACTATGCTCCAACCTTGAACTTGGAAAATTTCACATCTTCACCTTCATGCTTTAAGGCCAACCACAACTGAGAAAGAACTTAGTTTCTCTCTTGTTACTACCTTTGTCAATATGTCTGTAGGATTCTGTCTTTTCCAACTTCAATAGTTCATCTTCTAGAATATATCGTATGAAATGGTACTTGAGATGTATATGTTTAGTCTTAGAATGGAAGGCTAAGTTCTTTGCAAGATGAATGACACTCTGGCTTCCAATGTACAACCTGCTATTCTACTTCTTCTTACCCAATTCCTCCATGAACTCTTATAACCAAATCATCTATTTACTAGCCTCTGTAGCAGCAACATACTCTTCTTTAGTTGTTGAAAGTGCAACAACCTTTTGCAGTTTTCAAATCCAACTTACTACTATTCCATCTACATTAAAGATATACCCTATGGTGCTCCTCCTTCTATCTTTATCACCTGCTATATTTGCATCAACATATCCCTGTAGAATAGTGTCTGAGCCTCCAAAACATAATGCATGAGTAGAAGTACCTCTCAAATACATGAGAATCGATTTTACTTCCTTCAAATTCTCTTTACATGGATTCTTCATATACTTGCTCACAACTCCCACTACAAGTGCAATATATGGTCTTGTGCACACCATCGTATACATCAAACTGCTAATTGATAATGAATAAGGGACCTTGGACATGTATTCTATTTCCTCATGTGTCTTGGGACACATCTCCTTACTTAGTTTGAAATTGATGGCCAAAGGTGTACTAACTGGTTTTGTATCATGCGTTCTAAACCTCTACAACACCTTTTTTATGTACTCACCCTGAGACAATATCAATTTGTGATTTTTCTTGTCTCTTGTTATTCTCATACCAAAGAGTTGCTTTGTAGCACCCAAATCCTTCATCAGAAATGAATTAGCTAATTTCCTTTTGAGCACATTTATATCCTACATGTTAGACCCTATAACAAGCATGCCATCCACATATAATAACAAGATAATAGATATTCCATTATCTATCCTCTTGAAATAAACATAGTGGTGAGAATGACATCTATTATAACCTTGTTCTGTCATAAACCTGTCAAATTTTAAATATCACTGCCTTGAAGCTTGCTTCAGGCCATACAATCTATTTTTCAACCTGCATACTAAATTCTCCTTCCCTTTGACCTCATACCCCTGTGGCTACTTCATATAAATATCTTCCTCCAAATTCCCATGGAGAAAGACTACTTTTGCATCTAACTGTTCAAGATGCAAATATTATACTGCCACTAGACTTTAAATAGTTCTAATTGAATTCATTTTAACAACAAGAGAAAATTTTTCATCAAAATCTATAACTTTCTTTTGTGCAAACCCCTTTACAACAAGTCTGGCCTTGTACCGCTTCTTTGCTCCATCTTCTTCCTTCAACATATAAACCCATTTATCATGCAATGCTCTTTTACCTACATGCAATTGAACCAAATCCCAAGTCTGGTTTCTTACCAATGAGTCCATCTCCTCATTCATGCCTTGCTCCCGCTTCTTTCTAGTTTCCACCTGCATTGCTTCTTCATAACATTTTGGTTCACCAGAGTCAGTCATCAATAAATATTATAATGAAGGAGAGTATCGTTCATGGGGTCCACTTGACCTAGTAGATCTTCTAACACTTGCAGTAGTTTGAGGTACCTGATGATGTTCTTGATTTTGTAGCACCTTTGGAACTTCATTGTCTTTGATTTCATCAAGCATTGTGTACTCCGTGTTTTCCTTTTCCTTTTTCTTTCTCTACAACTGATTTTTATACATGACCTTTTCATTGAATACCACATCTCTACTCCTAATGATTTTGTTATTTTCATAATCACATAAGCGATAACCAAAATCATCAACCCCGTATCCAATAAAGGTACATTTCTTGTATTTAGCCTCAAGCTTTGTTCTATTTTCTTTATCAATATGGACAAATGCTTCACAACCAAAAATTCTCATAAATGAGTAGTTTACATTTTTACTTTTCCATGCCTCCTCTGGAATCCCACCATCCAAAGCGCTCGAAGGCCCTCTGCTTATTAAGTAAACAACATTATCTACAACATCTACACAAAAGTATAAGAACAACCCTGCATGCAATCTCATACACCTTGCACGCTTCATGATTGTTTTGTTCATCATTTCTGACACACCATTTTTTTGTGGTGTTTCTGGAACAGTCCTCTCTATATGAATGCCACAGTATGAATAGTAACTATCAAACTCCTAGCCGCAGTATTCACCTCCATTATCAGATTTGAGACACTTTAACCTTTTTCCCGTCTCATTCTGAACCATAGCTTTCCATTTCTTAAAAGTAGCAAAACATTAGATTTTTGTCGAATGCAATAAACCCAAGTTTTTCTAGGTGCATCATCAATAAAATTAACATAATGAGAGCCACCAAGAGATTGTACTTGAGCCGGTCCCCATACATCTGTATGCACAAGCTCTAACTTTTCACTCTTCTTTTGCTTCCCAAATATGAGAAATCTGACTCTCTTATGTTTTCCACAAACACAGTTCTCACAGAATTTCAAACTTACTTGCTTCAGATTTGGTAACAACTTCCTTGAGTGGAGAATCTGTATCCCCTTTTCACTCATGTGGCCAATCCTATGATGGCACAATGCTGTATCTGTTTATGTGTAAGCTACAAAGATAGAATAATTAGTATTATGATGACATAAATACAACATACCTATCCTATCTCCTTTTTCCATTACTAGCGATCCTTTAATGATCTTCCACCACAGTTCTCCAAACATAGATAAATAGATGCCATATACCAACTTCCCTATTGAGATCAGAGTTCTTTTCATAGTACGAATATTCCTTACATATTTCAACAGCCATTCACCTCCATTATTTAACTTTATTCATACCTTACCCATTCCAACAATTTTACATGGTTCATCATCACCCAATAAAAAATGTCCAAAATCACCTGAAGCATAATCATGCAAGAATTTTTGATGGGGTGTAGCATGACATGAATCCCCTGAATCTACTACCCAATAATCACTAGTAGTATCTAATGCAAGAATTAAAAAAAGAACAGACATGAACTATCACAAACTCTCAGGTTGATCATGGATGATGAGTATCAGGACAATGATCCAGACGATGCAGTGTTGATGATCAAGATGAGCATGTATGATGAGTTCTGAAGTCACAGATGCACATAGGATTTTCAGACATGGTGTAGATGTGTTCTCCCATGGTCGTGATGTAATTGTTGATCCATTCTTTATAAGGTGTAGATGTGTTCTCCCACTGTAAAGATGTAAAAGGGCTGGAGCCATTCTTTACAAGGTGTAGATGTGTTCTCCCATGGTAAAGATGTAAGGGCGGAAGCCATTCTTCACAAGGTGTAGATGTGTTCTCCCACGGTGAAGATGTAAGGGTTGGGGCCATTCGAGCATGGTTGAAGTTTGTCTTCCCATGGTTGTGATATAAGTGTTGTGCCATTCCTAGAATGGTTGAAGTGTGTCTTCCCATGGCTATGGATATAAGTGCGGTGCCATTCTCGCATGGTTGAAGTGTGTCTTCCCATGGCACAGATATAAGTGCTGAGTCATTCACGGATGGTTGAGTGTGTCTTCCCATGCCAGTGAGTGTAAGTGTTGTGTGATGTGCATCTAAGTTGTGCTTCCTGAATGATGTTATGATCAGTATGATCATGAGTATCAGGATGATACTTTGTGGCCGTGGGCAGGTTGTGCAGTGGCATGTAAAAGGTACTGGGAGATCCGATAGGTTGAGCTGTGTGCTCACAATCAGTCCTGGGATGCTCTTTCTAGGTTTTGTTGACTCACGTAATAAGTCATGAGGATTCCACAGTATGGCCAGTGATGATGAAGACCTGCAGGTGGTGGGCCTCCATCCAGTATGAAAAAGGACTGGCTCTTTAGAACTTCCTATGACGAGTAGATCAGAGATTGATTGAGATAGCAGTAGCCACAACGATGACAATGATTCGATGATGATGATCCAGTGACGATGATCCAGAGAAGAAGACTTGTGCTAGCAGATCTGTGTCGATAAATACCTTCCTAGTTAAGAGGGAGTGTTGATGTATTTGTAACTTCGGAATGTATTTCATATATGTATATTGTATTCCTATAGAGATGTTATTATTCCTTTATACGGAAGTGTCGTCATTTATATTGTAAGTGTCGTAAATTATACTTGATGGGTTATTAGACCACCTTGATGGGGTCGACCCTGTATAAGTCATGTGGGTTAAACGGTTATTAGACCACCCTATTTGGGGTCGGCCCTGTCAGCATTATATTATGTGATTAAGTTGAGGCCAACGTAGTAAGGTTATTAGGCAAGTCAAGTCATGTATAAATAGAGTGCGGGAGGCACTCTATTTGATCATTCACTTTCTCACTTATACACTCATTGGAGAGTGGCACACTAGTGGAGGAGGAGAAGCTGTTTCTAGGAGACTATCTCTTATGCTTGGGTTTTGTATCATTGCTCTATCTATCTCTAAGGAAGTTATTGGGGTTTTTCACCTTCTTGATTTTCCCCAAGGAAACTCTGTGTGTCTATTGTCTCATGTGATTGCTTGTTGTGATTGATATGCTTGATATGTTGTACATGTTATTCTCTTAGTAAAGATCCTAGAGTATATTGAATTGATGCTAAAAAATTAATAGAAATTGATGAAGATTTTGGTAAAGCATGGAAGGCATGCCGAGAACCATGGAGTGTCGACCAAAATCCATTTCAAGATTATTTTATTCATGAAGGATACATATTCAAAAGTCATCAATTATGCATTCCCAGAGAATCAGTTCGGGAGAATTTGGTAAGATAATTACATAGTGGTAGGTTAGGAGGTCACTTTGGCTTCAACAAGACCAAAGCTTTAGTTGAGGAAAAGTATTATTGGTCAAGATTGGTGAAGGATGTGAAGAGATGGATACAACACTGTAGAATTTGTCAACATGCCAAAGGAAGAATCTAGAACATGGGACTGTATACACCATTACCTGTACCAGTGGTTCCATGGGAGCACATTAGCATGGAATTTGTGTTGGGATTGTTGAAGAAACAACAAGGTAACGACTCCATATTTGTGGTAGTCGACATGTTTTCGAGGATGACACACTTTATTCCCTATAAGAATACAAGTAATGCCACATGGATTGTTGTTTTGTTTTTCAAGGAGGTAGTGAGATTGCATGGGTTTCCGAAGAGCATAACTTTGGACAAAGACACTACTTTTATTGGTCATTTCTGGAGAACGTTGTGGAAGAAGCTGTATACGAAGTTGCAGTTCAGTTCTACATAGCATTTGTAGACTGATGGGAAAACTAAAGTCGTTAACAGAAGTTTGAGAAATTTGTTAAGATGTTTGACTGTTGATCGACAAAAAAAATGGAAAAATGTCTTAGCGTAGGTAGAGCTTGCGTACAATAACTCTATAAATAGGTCGATCGGGTCGAGTCCATTCCATATCGTGCAAGGGAAAATCATGCATGGGGTGCTTGACTTGATGAAGTTTTCGACTGGAACGCAAAAGAGCATAGATGCATAGCCATTTTCTGAACACATGAAGGAAGTACATGAGAATATGAAAAAGAAGTGGGAGAAAATCAATGTTGGTTACAAGCTAAGGGCTGGCCAGAAGAGACGACTATAAGCATTTGTAAAGGGAGACTTATTCTATGCATATCTCCGAAAGAAAAATTTCTCAAGAGGAACATATAATAATTTGAAGCTAAAGAAAATTGGTCTGTGCAATATTGAAGAAAATTTCAAATAATGCTTATGTATTGGAGTTGTTGGATGAATTAGACATTCCACCAACATTCAATCTCATCAACTGGTACAAGAATGAAGTTGGATCGACAAGTGGGAGTGATTCGACCATTGAATGGCAAGAAAAAATGCCAAAACGACCTACTGAAGAAATTGTTGAGGTGTTCGATCAACGAGAAGTTGGTCGAATAAGAAGCCAGAAAAAGAAATAATACTCGGTCCATTGGATGAACATATATTTGAAAGAAGCTGCATGGATCTTCGAAGAAGAGTTTGAAATGTTTAAGAACCGAGGTAAAATTTCTTTCGATGGCATGGATATTGATGCAGCAGCATTGGGCCTCAGACTTGTAGTCAGAGATATATCATTGAAGTCATATAGAGAAGAGTCGATGGTCTCCAAACGAGGGAAACAAGTGGGAAGTCGAAGTTGAGGGATTCGAATGGAATATTGGTTGAAGGAGTGCTCAAGGTGCGGAGAGGGACGATGGGACAAGGTCGAGGGAAGGAAAGCAGGACGGTATAGTCGATGACAAGTCGACCTGACGGATGCAGAAACAGACGGAGAGAAAACCAATTGGCAGTTGAGGAGAAGTTAGTTGAGGCCAACACAGAAGCAAAGAAAGTTGAAGGATTAACCGACATAAAAGGTTCCAACAAGAACTGATCAGACCACAAAAGGAATAAGGGAGATGAAGACAAGATTTAAGAAGCATCCGACAAGAGTTGCAATAACTGAAGGGGTCGATAACAATAGTACTTGAAATCAATTAACAATAATAAGAATAAGCATTCACATACATAACATAAATTTACTCTAGGGAAACCCTCTATGACTTGAGGGAGAAAGCCCCAGCAAAATATTCCTTAGTATATTGATAGATAGCAGAGAATGATATGCTTCACAATGAGCATATTACATCAAGCACCCCTAGTGCAATTACAAAGAAAGAGATATAGACAAAGAAGATAAACTTAGGGGTGAAAACACGAAGTTGGGTAACGATTTTTTGAGAATGTAGAGGAAAACAAATTGTGAGCGCAGATAAACACGCAGAAAAATTCAACCTCAAACTCTAGGATGAGAGTTTGTGATAGTTCAAACTCTCATCCAAGAGTTTAATAAAACTCTAGGATGAGAGTTTGAACCAATCACCGTGCCGTATTTAAAAAAAAAACTCTCGGATGAGAGTTTGAATTAAACTCTAAGCCGAGAGTTTGTGGTAAACTAAACTTGTGAAAATCTCCGACATCTTTCTGGAACCTGTAACTTCAGTAAGTCCAAACCCTTGCAATTTTTGAATATTATTTATCGGACTTGGTAGCAATGGATTCATCTCTGAATCTAGTTTCCAATTATATAAGAATTGTTTCATTTCAATTTGAATTTTTATTTATTAATATTTTTTTCTAAACCTTATCCCTTAATAATTTTATTGTTTTGAAAATAGCCTGAAATGAAAATTCAATATCATAACAAAGACAACACCAAAAAATTTGAAATATTCACAAATATCTTCCTTTCCCTATCCTCTTAAAAAAGGTACGTTTATTTTTTTCAACAAGAGTCACACTAAAAATAAAATTGAAGCTCACCAATATGTGTTGATAAGGCACCATTTTCTGAACATATGCTATTTCGATAAATAATAAAAAATAGTTCCCAAGTCTGAAAAACATCAAAATATAGTCCATGCACAAGTCCAGTGTGTGTAGATCATGAGCATACATTTTTTTTCCCTAAAACGAATAACCATCTCTCAAAAAAATAGTGCTCACGTATGTCACTCATTATCCACACCTAAAATTTTCAAGTATGTCATTGGTGAGCAACAAATTTGTCCATTAAAAAAGAATAATGAGTACGAAGCTAATTCAATTCTCTAAAACATTTGTGTTTACTTCAAGGTGAAATTCCTAAGGGAGATATGGATTTAAAGGGTTGAAGTTGAAAGTATAAAATTTTGCATTTTTGTTTGTCAAAAAACAAGCAAAAAGGGTTACCCAACTTCATATTTTCACCCTCAGAAGAATAATTCTCCACTCAACCAATTCACTAATATTGGTCACATGCACAAATTGACTTCAAGAGAATTCACTCCAACATTGAATACATCAATCCTGCATGGAAAATTTCTCCATACTTCTCAGGCAATAGCTTTAACTCTGGGTATTGACTTTAGGATGAACTCGCCCTTTTCCTGAATGCTAGAACACTTAGTTAGGTGGCTAACTTAAGTGTCATCATGCAAGTATCGTAACTCAAGTGTCATCTTTAAGTTTAACTCAAGTGTCATCATGCAAGTGTCGCAACTCAAGTGTCGTCATGAAAACACTTAGTTAAATAGATCTTCTTTGTTATCACTTAGTTAAGTCTTTTTTTGTTAACACCACTGAAGTTATCAATTTGAGTTCTCCTTTAATTGACTGAAGTCTTC
Organism: Larix kaempferi; assembly: GCA_027924585.1. NCBI lineage: Eukaryota > Viridiplantae > Streptophyta > Pinopsida > Pinales > Pinaceae > Larix > Larix kaempferi. The sequence goes on along the minus strand of BSBM01000407.1, from coordinate 13,024,407 downwards.
TTTTTAACGTCACTGAAGTTTAACAATTCGAGTTCTCTTTATTTAATTGAAGTCTTTATCATCACTGAAGTGAGAAAATCAAATTCTCTCTTATCTTACCATATCTTATATTTATCTCTTTTCTTATCTGCATGGTCCACATGTTCCAGCTTAATTAATTATCATATCAAATATACTAAGGATGATTTTCCAATGATGTGATCATCTTGTTCTACTATCGTTCCAAGTGGTCATATGCTAAAGTAATTCACTATAGATGTGGCTAGTCTCTAGAGGAGACTTAATAGCTCAACCATGGTTAGTAATACATCACACATCATTAATGCTTCAACATGCAAAGCATTACCTCAACACATGAGGCACCATCTCAGCACATGAGGATCTGTCTTGACACACAATACCTTAGCCTTGACAATCATGAATGTACAACATCATCACTTTGACATACAAAGTACTTTACCTCAACACATGAGGCTTATTCATTCTTGAGTGCAACTCGGGATTCTTTTCCAAGTTTCCTGAATCCAACTCAAGATCCTATAAGGCACTACCTCGACACACGAGGCTTGATCTTGACAAACAATATTGACTTGGATAATGACTCATGATGTTGTAACTTTAACACTCCCTCTCAGCAAGGGATGCATTCTCTACCATGCCAAGCTTGTCTTGGAAGTACCTATAATTCATCACAGATGGAGGCTTAATCAACATATCTTCTATCTACTCATTAGTAGCAATATACTAAAGTCTTATGGAACCTCTCTAAACCACGTATCTGATAGTAATGCTACTTCATCTCAATGCGTTTCCATATGTCATGAAACACAGGGCTTTATGAGAGCTTGATGCAACTTTGATTGTCAAAGCAAATGACAGTAGTCTCAAGCTTCTCATCGACAACCCAACAAGTAGCTTCCTAAGACACACAAATTCTCAACAGGTGGTACTAGCTGCAATATACTATGCTTCTGTAGTACTATGGGTTATAGATCCCTACTTCCTACTAGACCAAGAGATCATAGTTGATCCCAAACTAAAAAAAATTCAGATGTACTCTTTCGTTCCACAATACTACCACCCCAGTCAGAGTTAGCATAACCAAGTAGCATCACTCCTCCATTGGAAGCATATCTGATTTCATTAGCAATAGTATCTTGAAGGTATCTAAGCACATGCTTGGTAGAAACTCGATGTCTATGTCTTGGCTCAGACATGAACTGACTCAAGATACTCACTGCATAACATATGTTTGGTCTACTATATATCAAATAAATCAAGGAACCCGATGATGCCCCGAAATTCGCAACACCGACAGTTAGGGATTCTCCCCGGTAAGAAAGCTCAATTAGATCGCTCACCATTTGGTGTGGGTAATCCGTCCGGTTGACGGTCCGACTGCCGTATGTGATTTAAAGATTTGTTTTCACCAGTTGCGGCCCGATCCACCGTTTATGTATTTTATATTTAAAGATGATATGCAAGTTACCTATCTAAATGCATGTAATCTAATCGAAATAAATCTGAACCGTCTAATCTAATCTAATGTAATCTATCCCTACAGGGAGCAAATATGAAATATTAGTAATACACTCGAAATACACCTAATAATCTCACAGGTAGTTGTTCAATAATCTAAGGACATTTACAGCAGAATATAAAAGATATCAAAGAAAACTTTGATGGAATTAAAACATTCCATTACTCATTTAACACATAAATGTTTGCACAGGAAATGAGAGCATTCACAACCAAGAATTAATTCAAAATAGTTAGGAACAATCTCACAGTATGCATGTGAATGATGAAGAAACAATTCCACAAACATTCCACATATCCTAAGCAAAATCGTTGTGCTAGCTTTTCCCAGGCAAATAGATCCTTCTTTATTAATGCAACAAAGTAATTCACATACAAAATAGTCCAGTCCTTTCACCTGCCAAAAGTGATTTCATTCTAATCTCTTCTTCTATTTATAACTTTAACAAAATGTCACTTCACATATGCTAACCCTAGGGAATCTCAAAGTTTTGTCTTCTAGTGCCTATATAAAACAAAAATAGTTTCCAGCTGTTTTTTAATGTTTATACAATAAATCAGCTTCCAGCTAGCCCTTTTCTGTTCAGTAATATATATTGCCCATGTATCAAAGGATATGAAAGGTAATTACAAATTCAAATTTATGTGGGCCCAGACAAACTAGAGAAATATTTCTCCCAAGCGTTAGCTTCTTCAGAAATGATAATAAGCCTGTTGGGTTCCAAAACTTGTAAAGTGACTTCATGATATGACAATTGAGTATCAACGTATGCCCTCCCTTCTTCTGCTGCTGTAAAACCATCTTCTAGGAAAAATGCATGTATGGATGCCTGTCCCACCAAATGATGTGCGTCTTCTTCAGTGAGAATATCCAACTTTCTGATGTACTCTAATTCCCCTTGCAATCCACTCTGCAGCTCTGTCATACGCAGATCCTCTGGACGCAACTCATATATTGGCGGGAGCGAAGAAAGATGACACTTCTCATGAACTTGCTGGATCTTCTTATAGTAACTTATACACGTATGAGTAGTCCTTAGGATGTCATTATTTAGCTTTATGGAGGCCTTGCTACAAAATTCTAAAAGTTTCATCTATGACTTCAAATCTTCTGTTTTTTAAGGGCGCAAGTGTTCAAGATATTCAGAGTTTGTCTCTCTCCAGACCATGTGGCTTTTAACCTTCTCCACTACCTCAAACTGTCTTTGTCTAACTGCTTGCGACTCTGTATATATATCTCGTCCATTCGTGCTATCATTAGCTTCATCCTGTACATATTTTCTGTGAGGGTCATCTGAGAATGATATACTCGCTCTTGGACTTTGCAAGCTTGATCACAGAATGGAGATATATCTAGTTTTCTATTGTTTGCTGCCTCCAACCGTTCTGTCAAAGATCTTTTCTCCTTCTCCATCTCTTCAACCTTAGCTTTTAAATCCTGGACTAGTTGATCGGTAGTTGCCTTGCTTGATTCTAACTGAGTAGTTTGAACTTCGAGATAATTCTTCTCTCCTTCTAATATAATTAATTGAACAACTAAGGCCTCTTTCTCCTCATCCAACCTCTAGTAATCCTCCGCGATCTTCTCCTTTTCAGACAATAGGTCGCTATGTTTCCTCTTCAATTCTTTACCTTCCCATACTTATTTCATCATGTTTTCTTTCACTTTGAAGATATTTTCTTTTCCCTTTTTCACGTCTTCTATCAGCTGGTTGACATTGTCGACATTTTCCTGTGTTGTAGCTACATTTGCTGCTGCCGCGAACTGAGGATCCTTGTTAGTGCCCTCGAAAATTGATATTTCTCTTATTGTGACTGCATCTTGGTAGCTTGGACATTTCATTATTTTTTGCGACTTCCTCATGATAGCCTTCTTTTTCGAGTCGAAGAAGATTGAATCCAAATTTTCCACCGTGTGCTGCTTTGAAGGAGTGAATGGGGTGAGAGCGAGTTCTTGAGGTGGGACATGTCCTTCAGTGATTACCTTTGGTGGGTTTTTCTTGGATACATCTATGTCCATATTCTGTGTGCTCGGGATTCCTTGTTCCACAACTTCCTTGGAATTTTCTTCTTCTTCTTTTTTCCTCTGCAGTTCAACTGCTTCCTTCTCTGCTTTCTCTTTTATTTCTTGCAACCTTTCTGCCTCTTCCCTTCGTATCTTTTCGATTTCTTCTTTCCGAATTATTTCGTCTTCCTCTTTCTGAAGTCTTTCAGCTTCCTCTTCTTGGAGTCTCTCTTCTTTCTCTTTCTGAATTTTCTCAGCCTGCTCCTTTTGGATTCTGTCAGCTTTGTCTTCCATCTTCTTCTTCTCGGCCTCTGTTATCTGTATAGGTAATGCTTATGTACGTTGTCTTTCTTCCCCGGCTTCCTTGCTGGTGTCATCCTTGTAACTGGAACTCGCTCCGCTTTTGGGACAGTAGCGCTTGTTCAATTTAGTCATGTTCTTCGTGCTACGATATAACTCCTCATCTTTCCAGAAAAGGTGTGTATATTCAAAGGTGATTCTGCATGAAGTACAATGGCCAGCTACCTTTCCTTCAGGATCATGTCTCCTGAAACTCTTCGTCCCAAAACGTAAAAGCCTCTAAATCTTGGACAAAATCTTCACCATTTTAGATTTTGCTAATTTATATGCTCCAATCGTGAATGGCACTGGCGAGTAGACTGACTTCTTCTTGTCTGCAAGAAATGTTCCAATCCCATCGACAAAAACTTGCCTTACGACTTCTTTGTGCATAACAAAGTCAGTGGCGTATTGAGGCAGTAGAGAAGGAGGTTTGGTTCCCTTGTACATCCTGATGTATGTTCCTTCCATGGAGAAGTAATAATCCTCGTATTGTTCAGTGACCGACATGGAATTCTCGGACATGAAATTTGGCTCTGCTATGAAGATTAACCAGTACAACGACATGATGAAACCTTCACAAATCCTCTTATAGTGACGCGTGTACTTGTGAGTCCAGAGTATCTGATAAGCTACATGGAGGGGAGGACCGGTGGTATTCGAAACGCATCCCAAAGTAGAGAAAGGATGTCTAATAAGTATGCAATCTAGGAGATAGGCGGACATAAAGAAATCAACCTTCTTCTAAGTCAATCCTCCTTGAGCTGCAGCAATATGTGATGACATGCTATTGGATATGATCCTGGCCCAATTGAACAGTGTGCCATGTATTGCGGCGGACATAAAGAAATCAACCTTCTTCTAAGTCAATCCTCCTTGAGCTGCAGCAATATGTGATGACATGCTATTGGATATGATCCTGGCCCAATTGAACAGTGTGCCATGTATTGCAATGTGGTACATTACTGGTACCCAGCTGAGTTTGTAAGTATTCCCATTTGTGAGTCCAAAAATTCGGCTAAGCATCAGAGCTATTAGATGATAAGGGGTTCTTAGGTGCTGAGTTTCATGTTCCCCACTACTTCTTGTTCTCATCTATCTTTCAGTGATTGTCATATTCTTTGCATATTCAAAGTGGTCTATATCTGTCGCCTTAACCCATTCATCAGTCATCACAACGTTAGGAGGGGGAAACCGGTATGCTACAGTTATATGATCTGGCGCGAAAGATGCAAGTCCTTCGCCATTGATGCTTAAGATGATTATGGAGGTTGTGTCGGCCTGCGGTAGAATCCACCATATGACTTCTTAGAATGGAAATAGCTTGGGGGTGTAGTTTCTCTGTGGAGGTTAGACTTCTTAATATTCTGATAGACCAATAATTCATCGATAGTAGAATTAGGGAAATTTGTGTCCCTGATGGCTCTATATAGCTCGTTCCATAAAAATTCCTGGGAGGCTTCCGTCGCAGCTTTTGTGTCTGTGAACATCGTTTCAAGAGCGGTGTCCAGTAGAATCTCTATGTCTGAGTCCGACTCAACTAGCTTGGATTTACTTATGGCAGAGCGCTTGTGCATATCAAATCTGTGGCGACCAAAGATGAAAAAATAAGGAATCATAATGAATAGTACAATATTTATGATGCAAGTAAGCAGAACAAAACTTGATGTGAGTGTTAATTTCCTTTCCCACAATTTCCTATTAAGGTTGAAACTCAAGAAGAAACAGTGAAGAAAAAAATTTACATATAATTTATCTATACAGTAGTTTAATGCTGTGAGTGCTCATTTACTAATTTAATGAATGAAACAGTCATGAGAAGTAAAAAAAACAATTACGCAAATAAGGGAAAAACCATGCAATACTGTGATTTCAATGTTTGATAGAAGAGAGCCTCTATGTTTCTTAACCAATCCTGTGTATGTACATGAATGTGAGAACAACAAAAAGGCTACAAGATTTTTAAAAAGACTTCTGTGTCAAATCCCTGCTCAAAGCTAACTCCTCTGTGGCTTAAACGTGACCGATGGACACACTGACTTAAAATGCACCCCGGGGTAGGATGGCATGGGAACACCTGTCGAGCTTGCCGGTGGCTCAAGGACTTGGTTGGCGAAGCATTAAGGTTAAGGCATAGAAACATGTGTGTGTTCTCTGTAAACCCAAAGGCTTAGCGATGGAAGGATTTCGAAGGTGAAGTTGGTTGGAAGCCAATCGTGAGGAAAAAACAACTTTCGCGTGAGTACTAGGTTCTCAACATTATGGTAAAGCTCCAAAGCTACTAGCTATGACAGGTATAATCAAACAAAGAAAACCACGGCATTTAGCGCGGACATGGGCGTTTATGGTGGGCGAACCTGGCTCTAAAACTAACTATGGGTAATGACTGGCCATGGTGGCTTTAAGTGACAGTAACAGAGGAAGGTATCAAACCGCGCTAAGGAATGTTATCCAAAAACCTTGTAGGATATTTAAATGAAAGTAAACAAACTCACCACCTCGAACAAAACTTAATTATGGATAAGCGTTTGGAAAACCTAACTGGCAACTGTTGGGTGGTTGGGTGAAAATGTGAACCTGTCGTTTTGGGGCTTCCTGTTGCTTTCTGACTGGCGAGTGAATTTGAGGAGGCTTTGAACGAAGTTCTTACGCTTTGCACAAGTGGTAAAACAACCAACAGACTTCCCCTGCTATATAAAGAAAATCAAAACCTTGCCTTAAATGCAAACGAGGTCGTTACACCTAAATCTTGCTACCATGAGACTCAGTGTAAACGTCCTTGAAGTTTCCTATGACTGGAGGGCTTAATTGACCTATCTTTCAAGGTCGTCGCAGTTCACCTTTGTGCAACATGCGACGTCGCAGGTTGTCCTCATGCAGCCTGCGACGATGTTAGTTAGTTGGATAAAAGTTCATCTTCGTTCCCTTTCTCGAATATGAGTGATGTGGAGCCCTATCCATAGCTTATAGGGGAGTTGGCATTCGGTTCCCTAGCATTTGGGTGAGATCCCCTATCTCTCTCCTACCATATCTCAACCTATCCTATCCTCCTAGTCCTATATAAGTGAAGCTCATTCCCATACTAAGGGGACGAAGTCTATAGTATCTACATGCTGGTGAAATTAGCTTAGGAGAGATCTCTACTCATCTATTGGGAGACTCACACTTCCTCGGGAGGCTTTGGCATTGGCTTAATTGGAAAAGGATTGCTACATTAAGTCATTAGTCGTAATCACTTCCTTCTATGTATTTCCCTTATTATATAGTAATATAAATGCTTTCCACCAAATCTCATTGCATTGATGATATTTTGTGTAGTTTTCCTGCTTAACTACTTACTTAGATCTATTATTGTTGAGGTGCATTTTACTACTTGTTTTGTTTTGTGTTGTCTTGACAGGATTTGCATCTGAGATCCGAAGACCATCAAGCTTGGATCAAACATTAAGGAGAAGGGATCAACAATCTGAAAGGTAAAGCATCTATCTACTTGATCTCTAATTAGATCTAGGAAAGTATTCTATGTTCTGTCCTATTTTTTCTAGACTCGTGTTGAGCTATGGAGATCAGGCCTCGAGTCCGCTCTTGGTAGATTGTCCGTCAAACAAATCTGGTGACCATACTGGGGATGATACATTGTCTTAGTTTTCAATTTGAATGGCATTTTCATTTGATTTCTTTTTCTAGCCATCTTATTTTCCTCCTAAGCCTTGTTTCACCATCAGATCTTCACTTTGAAGAGTCTGTAGTCCTTCTATGAGTTTGTACTCACCATTTCCAAACCATTTTATTGCTCATTTTTTGGAGATTTATTGATCCTTGAACTTGGATCTCGCCCGTCACACCTGAGCAATGGAACCAGAGCGTTGATTTGATCTCTGTTCTTTGTTTTTTGGCCTGTCGTCCCAACCCATCCACTAGTGTTCTACGACATTGTCGCAATTCCCGCACTGGTGACCTGCGACGGTCACCTTGTGTATTAACACAGACTGCGTGGATCTGTCAAAATTGACATAAGGGCATCCCCCTTCCATTTTTTATTTGAGTTTTAGTTTGGTGTGCAAACCCTCTTTGTGCTACAAGATCCAGTCAGAGACCCTTTTGATGCTGCATTGTTGATGTTTGGTCTTGTTGGGTTGTTTCGGATTGTTTTTGGGTTTCATTTTACACGAGTTGAGTTTCGGTAGTGGTGGACACTTTGGTCTCCTCCACCTTCATCCGCTTGACCTTGTTTTCCTTGCTCTCCTCCCCTGATCTAGTCCTTACATTGGCTTAGATCCCAAACTTCCTTTGCACTTACCATTTAGCTTTGTTTGCATTTGGTTGCTTGATTTGAGTGATTCAAGTATTTTGAGTGTTTTTAGTCCATATGAGTGCTTGTCATTTTCTTGAGATTTCCTAAGTGTTTAGAGTGCCGCAAATGATCTTCTTTTCATTCATTCATGCTTAAAAATATCGCTATTATCAAGTTGTTATCTTGGCATATCATTGGAAAATTGAAGGTGCATCATTTTTACTGATTTTCAAGTGCATTTGGAAATTGTTGTAGAAATCGGTTCATGCATTGGAATGTATCATTCATTAGTCTTTTGCAAAGTTTGAGAGGAAAAGTTAATCATTTGTACTTTTCAGGAATTGTGAACTATTCATTTTCTTGAAAAATTCAAATTAGATCAAGTTTTGACAAAAGTGATTCCATGCTTGAAAGAATTGTATGCGTTCTTGGTTTTTTATGCCTTTTAAGCCATCATAGTGAATTGGAAAGTTAAAGTGCTCTAGATAGGAAATTTCTCTCTTTTCGTCGCTTAGTTGCATTTTGATTTGAAAAGACAAAAAGAAAATGTTTAAACTTTGGTTTGATGCTTGTTGATTTTGTGTTTTGCTTGGAAAAATGGAAAAATCGAAAAGAGTATTTTTTTTATGAAATTTGATAGATTTGGGATTGTGTTGCATATTGTTACTTTGGTAAAATTCACTTGGAAAGAAATTTCTCCCTCCCATACATAGAGTTCATTAAAAGAAAAGTACATTTTTTGCATGTAGTTAGGGCTTGCATTATTTTTACATTTATGTACTCACCTCATGCATTCACCTAACCGTCCAGATAAAATTAACGGTAGAACTAGGGTAAAATTGTTTAGTAACTTGTGTGTAAGTTAGGGACGTGTTCCGGTGTTGTAAAACATGGCAGCTGTCATTACTTGCCAACACTGTATTCCGAGGGTATTGTAGTATTCCACATACTTATCGGTATATCGAATCTCTTTCACGTACCAACCAGGTATATCGAAGCTCTTTCACGTACCCACCAAGTACTTCGTGTACTTGGCGTATATCGAAAGGTGTTTCACGTACTTAGCGTATATAGAAAGGTGTTTCACGTACTCGGTAGTATATAGGAAGGTCTCGTGTCGTATGGTTGTGCATTAGACAGCACCACTACAGATTTGATCTCCCACGTACCTTGCGTATATCGGGAGACACCATTAGGATTCCTGAGACCAACTGAGTTAACCATGTGGCCATCTTGGCAGAGAAATACACCAAGAGCAACACTCAGGGAGATTACTATGCATGTATTGGCCAAGTAGTCGAGTATTCAGGAAAGGGTACAATCCCAATCCTCCTTGTCGCATTTTACTGTTGGACCCTACGGTATATAGCGATTTGCGAAGCCTTGATAATCCTATGAGGTTCCAGACTTTTGAATCCACTCCTATCACATAAGTTTGCTTGTGGCCTTAGTTTGTGTAGTTTTCTGGTCTACTTTTCTTTTGTTTAGATACCCTTAGGAGAAACTTCTGTTTCAGTCATTCTGGTTGATTTTCCTCAGAGAAGATCCCGCATAATTCTGAACTTACCACCTAAATATCCTCTTAACCAGGAGGTAAATTTGAGGGTAAGAATGGACCCACATAACATGGTCGTGGAACCTGAAGTAGAAAACCCTACTTTGAATGTTGGAGCACGTTTGTTCCCTCCAACCCCTCTAGATTCGCCTGCCTCTAACCCCCCACAGGGTGAAGAGGCAGGCACTTCCGCTCCACAAAACTTACCTCTCGTGTTACCAGGAGAGCCTGGATCGATGGAATGGTTAAATCCACCCCAGGACAACCCTGCCGCAGTTTTTGGTCCATCAACAGCTTATTGGACAACATCTCTAGGCCACCTAGTGGCTCATTTTGCCATTGCATCCCCACCTACCTGGACTACTCCAAAAAACACTCTACCAACCAGCTAACCCACTTTCGCCGAGATTTTCGTACCTTTTCATGATCGCTTGGATCATTTACGTTCCTTGGGTGATGAAGTTCGAAGACAAAGTCTCGCACGAAGGGCCAAGTTTAGAGAAATCCCAATTCACATAGTATCTTTTGATTCACTGGAACCATCCATGCACAACCTGACCATCCATGAAATTGGTCAACCCTCACAGGAGACTAGTCCTATATCTCAAACGACCCAACTTGTTGAAGGACAATAGTCCAACACACCTGTCACTACTACGGTTACATTACCCATTCCTCCCCCACCCCAAAATTTACGGGGAGGATACACCTTACCCACTACAGTCCCTATGAGTAATGTTCCTACCGTGATGGGTAATCAACAACCTATGTTGAGTCAACCATTGAATTATGGTCAGCACATTGCGGCTGGAGGGAAACCCCCATCTCATAACCCGAACCCTGGAGGAGGAGTCCCCGTCGGTCCTGCCGTTGGAACTACCCTCCCTGCTGCACCATCCACCACGGGTATTTTCCATGTTGGGGGACCATCCAATGTAATTCAACTACCATGGATTCAAGCGTATCTAGGTTATGTTAACCCTGTGCTAGGTCAATTCAATCCCAGAAATGCACTCTACTAGGTACCTTACCCTGGTAATCTATACACTCTATGGGGGCATCAAAATGTGCTGCGACATGAACCCCTACCAACTATCCCTCAAGTACCACCACCTCCATTTGGTTCCCCTCCACCGCCCACTAGAGGCAGTGGACCTCCATACAATCCTAGAGGCGGTGGACCTCTACCTTCTGGTGGAGGACCACCCCCTTCTGGACATAATGGCCCACCCCATCCTGGTGGTGGTAGTGGAGGCTCTCCCCCTTCTGGCGTAGACGGAGGAAAACCCCTCTCGGTGGCGGCGGACCCCCACCTTATTATGGTGGAGGACCACGCCCTTCCGGTGGTGGTGTTGGAGGACCACCTTATTATGTGGAGGCGGTGGCGGAGCCCCCTATCCCTCCAGCAGAGGAGGTGGCCCACCCCCCCTCTCGGCGGAGGAGGCGGAGGACCACCTTATTACGGTAGTGGTGTTGAGATATTGTAACTTCAAAGAATATTATATTTGTACTTTATCATTCCGGAGATGTTTCATTCCTCCGTGAATATCTTATTGTATATCCGGAGATGTTTATTCCTCCGTCGGAATGTGGTAACTCGGGTTATTAGACTTCCCTGGTGGGGGTCGGCCCTGTATGTGTTATGTGGGTCAAAGGGTTATTAGACCACCCTAGAGGGGTCGGCCCAATCAGTTGTAGTGGGGTATTTAACCCATTGGTTAAATACGCGCCTACGTGTACTTGTGTAAAAGATATGTCAGAGTGGTGTATAAATAGAGGAGGTGTGTTCCTCATTTGATACACATTCACTCACTTGAGGATAGCGCACTTGTGGAGGAGAGGTCTGCTATTGTGGAGGAGGAGATCATGTCTCAGGGTTTCATCTTTGTATATTTCTAGTCATCTATATTGAGGAATCTTTGCTGGGTTTTCTACCCCATGAGGGTTTCCCAGGATAAATCTCTGTCTCTTGTGTTTATGCTATGCTTGTTGTTTCTTCAGTGATCTTGTATATGCTATTATTGTGAAATGGAATGTAATGATGCTATTTTTTGTCTTAGCATATTGAATATTAAAAAGTGGCAGTGGACCCCCACCCCTTCCCGGTGGTGGTGACGGACCTCCACCCCCCCCCCCCCCCCCCCCGCCCGATGGTGGAGGTGGACCTCCACCCCCCTGGCGGTAGCGGTGGACCCCCACCCTACGGTTATGGACCACCTTATTATGGTGGTGGACCTACATATGGTCTCGGCGGCATACCCCATTACAATCATTTTCCTCCGGGAACCACTTACAACCAGTCGATTCAAGGTCCTACCATTCCATACATGCCTTATCAGTACTATCAGTATCCACAGTTGAACCAATAGTTGCCATTTTTGGCTACTTTGGACTTACCTGACCTATCTCATCTAACGAATGATCCCATTTTCCACGGGCACAACTGGATGCCCATTCCGGTTAAGTTACCATCAGATATCCCCAAATTTGATGGCAAGCCTGGTGAAGATCCTAAAAACCACGTGATGACATACCATCTATGGTGTTCATCCAACTCTTTGATGGACAACTCGATCCGTCTTAGGTTATTTCAACGGACTCTCACTGGCCTAGCTGCCAAGTGGTATATCGAACTACCACCCAGTTGCTTGTTCTCTATGAGACTGGTACCGACTTATTGACCTCCCTTCGCCATAACACTGCAACCCACATCTCGGATCATATCCGTGAGTGGCGGTGAAGACGACGGCTCATTAAGGCTCATATTCCGGACTAACTCTTAGCTGACTGGTTCACAAAGTCACTTTTACCTGTCGTAGCTCGAGACGTAGCCATGGGGAGGGTCGTCACTGAGGAACAGGCCATTTCCCGTGCCCATTACTTAGACTTGGTCTATGCTCAATCCGACACTTTATATGAAATTTTTCTTGATGCACCTCATCCCACGTTTGATCCTGCACAACCACCTAAGGGACCTCAAGCTGATGGCATCATTGGTTCCCTTACTACCCAGACTCCTATTCAAACTGTTGGATCGTTGAACCCCCAGGGTTCCTCCCCATCCCCAACACAGGATGCCAATAGCACTACCAAGCCCACCACTCCTGCCTCCACCGAAGAGGTGAATTTTGTGCAATCAGCTTCATCTCAGAAATCTGTTGGTAAGTAGAAGAACAAAGGGAAACCTAAGAAATATTCTAACCAACAGGATCCCAAGCCCACTCAGGAAGACACCAAACAAAAGAGGAAGTTAAAGTATCCTTGTTTGTTGTGCGGTGAGGACCATTTCTCTAAGGAATGTCCCCACCAAGCTGAAGTACAGAAGTTTCTCAAAGGAAACTCTACTACCGCAGTTGTCAACAATCCCTTCCCCGCTCAAAACCAACAGTTGATCGCACAAACCTCTCCTTCCCAGAGAGAGGCATCCTCTACCGCCCATGTTCTCATGATGCGTAGTGAGACCGTCAACTTGAACACACGTTCTCGTTCCTATGACCCAGTCCCACCAAAGGAACCCGTTGGAAGTAATACTGAAAAAGCTTCCACTTCAATTCCCGAAGTCATAGTACCACACGCTTCTCTCACCATTGAGAAGCCCTCTTTAGAGTCAGTATTGCGTCCTCCCAAGAGAACGATTCGAAGAGTTGTTTTCAATCCCAATGCTCGAGCCGCTCAGAACTACAATATTGTAGAGGACCTGTAATAAGCCCCTTGTGCTATGTCGACGCTTGAAGTCTTGCAGAACTATCCTAACCAGCACAAGACCCTCTTGGCTGCCATCGGTGCGGTCGACCTGGATTCGTCCAACACTATCATGTTCCGGCTAGAATACTTTAAACCGAGGCTTGCCCATCAGTTGGCATTTCAATTTTCCACAAACATTGCTGGGAAGACAATCCATCATACCGTTTTGGACGAAGGTGCCTCTACTTCAGTCATGTCGATTTCATGTTGGAGATCCATTAGCTCTCCCGAGTTGAACCGTTCTCCAACCACCTTGAAAGCATTCGACGGATGTGGCTTTCAACCTCATGGGCTATTACAAGCCTTAGCAGTCGAGTTTGGGGGCAAGACCGCAACCATTAATGTGGAAGTGGTCATTGTCTCGTTAGATTATAATATTCTTCTTGGTTGAAAATGGTTTTACGCCATGACTGTGGTCGCATCATCTGTCTTTCGCATAGTACAATTTCCCCACCAAGGCCGAATTGTCACAGTCGACCAATTGGATTTTTTCACACCTAACTCCACTACTCATCCGGGCGATAATGTTCCATTATTCGGACAATCTTCGCAACCCTACGAGAGCATGGGGGTTTGCCTCATTAAGGACTCATCCCTTATGGGCATTTTTCCAACTTCGCATCCCCGTAATCATGTTTCCACGGTGCACATGATCTCATCTCAGAGCTCATATATCCTCAACTCTATTGATCAATGGCTTGTACCTGATGAAACCACCACACACCTGATTGGAGATACTATGCCTCTTTCACTCGCTGAACTCACTTACGAGGCTATCTAATCAGCCCCGAAGGACCACTTAGCTGTGGCCTCCACTTCCTATTCTCTGCGGCGAACGTCGTCCCTACTCGACCCTATGCTCTGGAATTTTCATTCTGATGAGTCCATTATGGAAATCATGAGTGCAGATGACCCTTTGTGGGAAGACCTCCATCATCGGTCGTCTTTCCTTCCTTCATTGGACACTGTGGAGAATAGCATCACCACCATCTTTACACTGGATGTCTTCCCTTGTTCTCAGTCCCCGATACTTACATGTCAAACGGACTCTGAAGGCAACTTGGCCAACATTGATCCTACCAGTTCGGTTGACATATTGGTTACTCCTGGTGTAGTGGAGCACAATCATTTAGGCCAGAAGTGTTCCCCTGAAGAAATTACAACATTCATGGCCTTGTTCAAGCGATTTCGAGACGTGTTTGCTTGGACCTATGAGGAGATGCCTGGGATAGACCCCGCTATTGTTTCACGTGAAATCAAAACCTATCCCGACGTCAAACCGGTACACCCTCAGAAGACTGTGGCAATCCAGGCAGAGATTGAAAAGCTCTTGAAAGCTAGTTTTATCTACCCTGTCCCGTTGACAGAATGGGTCTCAAATGTCATCCCTGTTGATAAAAAGCAGGGTACCATTCGTGTCTGCGTTGATTATCGGGATCTTAACAAGGCTTGTCCTAAGGATAATTAACCGACTCCCTTTATCGACCAGATAATTAACAACTGTGCTAGAAGCATCATTTTTTCTTTTATGGATGGCTTTTTCGGCTACAACTAGATTGAGATCCACCTGGTTGATCAACACAAGACAACTTTCATCTGCCCTTGGGGTACGTTTACTTATTGCAAGCTCCCTATTGGTCTTAAAAATGCTGGTACTACATTCCATCGGGCCATGTTGTATGCCTTTCACGATGTGAAGGACTTTGTGGAACCTTACTTGGACGATCTACCTGCCCATTCATGGCAGGGCCAATTCCACATTGATCATCTGACGACCGTTTTCCTCAGATGTAGGCGGTATAACATCCGCTTGAACCCTCACAAGTGTATCTTCTGCATTGAGTTTGGATGCCTCCTTGGCTTTATCGTCTCAAAGGATGGGATCCGCATTGATCCCTTAATGGTGGAAGCCATCATCGCTCTACCACCTCCCACCGACATTACGGAACTTCAAAGTTTGCAAGGGAAGGAAAATTACTTAAGGTGTTTTGTCTGTAATTTCATGCAAAAGACACAGGGTTACATGAGACTACTCAAGAAAGATGCCCCATTCATTTGGGACGACCAAGCGCAACAGTCTTTCGATATTCTCAAACATGCTATCACGCACACCCCTGTGCTCCAACTGCCCAATTACTACACGGATTATATCCTTTATCTTGTTGCTTCTTCCACCACTATAGCCATGGTTTTGGTGCAGGGGGACCAGAACGCCCAAGAACATGTGATATACTATCTAAGTAAGGGTGTCATTGACTTTGAAACCCGCTACTCACATGTCAAGAAGTTAGCCCTCGCGGCAGTTATTGTCATCCAAAAGTTTCGACATTACATCTTGCTTCGCACCACCACCATCATCGCCGATTCGAACCCCATGTACCACGTTTTGACACGTCAGGTGCTCGGGGGAAAGTATTCACGCTAGATCGTGATACTGCGGGAATTCAATCTCCTATTCGAGAAGGTTAAGTCTAAAAAGTCTTTGGTGTTTGTCGAGCTGATCTGTTATCTTCCCCGAGATGATGTCGATTTTGATCCCAATGATTCTCTTCCAGATGAATCATTGTTCCTCATCACCATGTCTGATCCGTGGTATGGAGATATTACTTTATATTTTCATACCCAACGTTTTATCCCTTAACTCTCGCGGGACGACTGTCGTCGAATACGCCACCATGCAAAGTATTACCTAATCATCAGTGATACTTTTTACCGTCGTGGTATCGATTCTATTCTTTGATGTTGTCTCACTCATGAAGAGGTTGGACATGTCTTAAATGACTGTTAGGCTGGGGAGTGTGGCGGTCATCTCTCTGGGATGGCTACAACCCAGAAGATACTGCGCGCAGGATATTATTGGCCATCTGTCTTCAAATATTGTATCGAGGCCGTAAACAAATGTCCTCCATGCCAGCACTTCCAAACTACGAAGCACACACACCCCACCTCGTTACACCCGGTTATTGTTGTTGGCCCCTTCGCTAAATGGGGCGTTGATTTCATGCCCTATACGCCTACCTCGGCTGGGGGGCATGGTTACATCATAGTATCTGTGGATTACTTTACAAAGTGGGCCGAGGCTATGCCTACATACACGGACGACGACAAAACTGCCGCACTATTCATGTTCAATCATGTGATAGCATGGTTCAGAGTTCCTCAAGCTATAGTTACCGACCATGGTTCTCACTTCATGAACCATATGGTTGACGAATTAAGCACTAGATTTGGTTTTCGCCATGAAAATTCAACATCGTATTGCCCACAATCCAATGGACAGGTCGAGGCCATTAAGAAGGTCTTGAAAACTATGATCCAATGCATGGTGGGTATGCACAAGTCCAATTGGCATAATATGATTTTCTCCGCACTATGGGCTTATCGAACTTCCGTCAAGACCGCCACTGGATTTAGTCCCTTCCAATTAGTTTATGGATTGGAGGTTGTCCTATAGATTGAGTGCGAGATTCTGTCCCTCAAACTCACAGTTGAACTTATCCCTAACACTACTGTTGAGGAAGAACGCTTCCTCTACCTAGATAAACTCGACAAGACTCGCCGCAATGCTGCTCTTTCCAACGAGACTCATAAGAAACGCATCAAAGTGCAGTACAACAAGTCAGTCGAAACTCATCTCTACAACGAGGGTGATTTGGTCCTCACATACGACCAAATACATGATAAGCTGGGGGCAGGAAATTTTGAGTCCATGTAGCATGGACCGTACATAGTGAAGCGCATTTTAGAGAAGGAAGCCTACAAGCTAGAAGACTATGACGGGATATATTTGGGTGAGCCCCGTAACGGGCTCTACTTGAAGAGGTACTATGCCTGGGTCTTTCATGCATAAGTACTTTGTATATACTGTACATGGTGTGTGTTTTGTGTGGTGTGATGCTTTGATTTTTGCGTGCTTAGGTCTTGTTTCGTTTCTTATACCTTGTTTTGTCTGCGTGTGTAGATGGCAACTTGCTACGGATTCACGGATGTCTCCAGCCGGCATACCCACAAGGCTTGCTTCGGCATCCTGGGTGCTCTATTTACCTACCGGCGAGCTTATCAGCTCAGGAGGAATGTGTCTAGGTTTCGCGACCAACAATGCTGTGGAATATCAGGCAGTCATTGGAACCCTAACTGATGTAATATCTTTGGGTATGGATCACGTTGTCATCCATTTGGATTCTCAACTGGTGGTCTCTCATCTTAATTGGGTTTACGCCATCCGTGACCCTACCCTACTCCGTCTTTTTCGATGAGTTCTTCTTCCAGGAAGGTCCTTCGAATCTATTTAGTACCTGCACATTCTATGAGACATGAACACAACTGCCGATTCCATGACCAATTTTCATCTTAGATTGGTACATTGCACACACATAAGCATATTCATGAACTGTAAAAGTGGACATAACATTGTAAATAACTCATCACATAAGCAAACACATAAACAAGATCTCATATCAAACACAAATGTATAAAGCCACCAAAATGTCTGTATATATATAAATCAAGATAAAGTAGTGCCGATACAAAAATCTGAAGCATGATGGCTTTCAGTGAGTCTATACAAAATCTGAAGCCTGATAGCTTTCAGTAGTACAAAATATGAGGCTCACATAGCTCTCAGCACATACATAATAACATCACAAGTCCTGACGCCTGGCCCGTGCACCCCTAGGTCTCGCATCCCTCGCCTGCTGGACATGGAAGCAGTCAACTGCCCTCGCTACCTTGCGGAGTAGCGTACCAAAATGCATAGTCACACCAACTGTGTACCTCTACATGGGCCTAGGCAACTCATGTATTGTTGCGTCTAGAATGTCCAATGTCAACCTAGTAAGGTTCTCATAGACATCATCCATCTCCACGATGGCATCAAGCATGGTTGGGGCTACTGGTGGTGCCTCTCCTCTCCTCGTGAGAAGCGAAACTCCCACCGGTCGTGAAGGACCCACATCTGCACACACATGTTATTAACTCATTAGCACTACCCAAAAAAATTATAAATACACAAAATAAAAAGTACAAGGGTCATTGTTCTTACTGATGTCTCCCCACTCTGCCCTCTCAAGTAGCACTAGGTTTGAATCCTTCATGAATTCAGTACCACTGTACGGATAATCCTTGATCATGAGTAGTTGGCCTTCCATCCAGGTGAAGAATCCGGGACCGTACCCTATGATCGGACCCCTGCCACCATGATGGGCCATCACCTCTGTCCATCGGACCATGTGAGGATTCCTGGGATCCCTCTCATCCAAATTCACCTGCGGGCGTAGGAGGGGAAACCGCTCTAACAAGAATGAGATCATTATCAATCCATACCCGAACTGCTTGAGCTCACCATGGTGACACTTGGTCAGTTGAGCTCGAAGGTTGGTGAGGAGTCCCTCACACTAGTTGAACACCTTCAGAGACATACAGTCTTCTACATACAACATCTGGGACCTGGTAGTTAGATGAGCCGCTTGGCTCCCTACTATCCTCAATATGGTGAAAATTATAGCATGCAATGGACGATCTCGCAACTCTTTGATGGGAATCTTCCCACTAGAGGCACAGGCATGTGGGGTACAGTGTTGGACAATCAAGTCGTCCACCGTCCAGTCACTCCCCCGTGATCCGGTAAGAGCCACATTATCCCCCCTTCGGGACAATCCTATCAATAAGTAGATGCCATCCAAATCTATAGTCAATATGTGCTCCCCGATCATGAAGTACTACTGAGCTACATCCCAACTCCGGATCATATGCTCTAGTAATAGCAGTTGGGCCCTCATGCCCTGGACCTGGAAGAACTTCAACAACCCACAGTTCCTCAATGCCTCCACACATAGCGGATCATTTGCAGCTTGTACATCATACACCTCATGTTCATGCTCGCGCCTTTCTAGAACCATGTTGGTGGCCACAAACTTGTCAAAGGAAGCATTTAAACACCATTAGACCTCACCCAAGCCATCAAAACTTTTTCTTGTGGGCTAGTTTTTTAGTTGACCATGGACGTTTCCGTCGTCGCACCTCGTGTTTGCAGACAGGGCAACATTGTCGCAAGATGCCTTTGCGGGCTTTGCGATGACTCGGGTTCATCACAGTTCCTGTAAGGGAGACCTACAACGACCCGAGGGTGCAAAAAACCCTCACAAATCAACTAAAAAAACCTAAAAAATGGAGAAAAATGAAATTCTAAACCACTAGAAAGATGCTGGCTAAGATTTAGGTTTACCTGCTCCGAACGGCTTGTGAAATGGTCACTCATAGCTCTGGCAATCAACGAATGAAATTCTGCTCCAAATGGCACTTTCTTCTCCCCAATTTGGCAAATAAACAATGGTAACTATATTTGGTCATTTTTTCTATTTTATAAACAAAAAGGAATATTCTTTTTCAAATTTAGATGCCCTATGGGTTATTTGCTATAGTTTGGATCATTTTTACTGCATTTGAATGCCCGGTTGACTATTTGACCTATTTTTCAAGCATGCAGGAGATGTTAAGTGTTCCATTTGCGTCGTTTTCACATCGTAGCAATCATCTCATGTATGAACCCCTCGTTGAATGTTTTTGTTGTTATTTTCATCTCTTAGATTTCAATTATTTAATGATGACGAGCTTACTCTTTGTTCTTTCTCATGCTCTTAAAACCATGAGAATAAGTCACCGAGTTACGATTTATCACTTTTTCGGGCTCATTAAACTCCTATGGAAAATGAACCCCCCTGGAGTCTATCTTTAAGCTCTTTTAAGGCTCTCGAAATATGAAAAGATTGCCAAGCGAACTTGTCGCATTCATGCTTGCCAAAGTATTTGAACGGTCGTCTCTCTGGTAATAATTTACCCCTTTTTCGGACCAAGGGGCACTATTTACGAAAAAGGAATACTCCAACCAATCATGACTGGAAGAGTCCTCTCTCACGTTGATTTACCCTTTTTCAGGCAAAGAGGCTAAATTTACGAAAAAGGACTGTTGGAGTCTTCTTTAGTTCTTTTCAGACTCTCTAAACATGAAATGACGACTGAGTTTCCCTTCTATGGACTCATTAAAATTTAACATTGAAGGGCCCGCCATGGGACGAACCCCTCCTCTCCCAGGTTCGGAAAATATTTGGGATTGGAATCATCTATGAGATGGGCTATACCGAGCATCTGGTTACCCTCATCAAGCTCGTAAAAAACACGAGGCACTCATCAGTCATGATGGGGAAAAATGAAAGCTTTTATGTTACACCCTTTACCTGTGGCAGTACCTAGTCGTTCTTGAACATGGCACTCATTTGCATTTTCATACAGTACTTGGGTCATCCATTTGTCCTTGAGTTTTACCTACCTCCTGAGTCTTGTCACTCCTTTGATTCATTCGAAGAATGCTTCCACCATCAGTTGCATTAGGATTTGGTGTCGTACTCGTCATGTCAATACTACCAAGTCATGCCATGCCCATGTTTAGGAATATTTTCACCACATTATTTGCAGTCAGTACACCTTCCATCATGTCGGTCTATTCTGAGTCAGTATTGCATGTTACTGTACCATCCGATCTACTCTCAACATCTGTTATTGAGTTTCGTGTCGATGATGGGGGATTCATCATGGCCCTCCCTCGACGGGTACATCTTTGTCGACTTCAGATCATCATCTGAGGATTGAATCTAGAAACCAATCGAGTACCTTGGACCTGCATGCCTCAATGGCAGGTTACCTCACTTTCGACATGAGTTTAAATCATTGACTCTTGATTGAAAGATTTCATTTGGCATTCGACTTCAACTCATTTATTCACGCTTGATGATATGTACTATGACACCTTGGGGATCATCGACATCAATGGTGATTTCCCTCGCGCTTGTTAACGGTATACATCAATGACCGGTAATCAAGTGGTTTCTACCATGTTCGACATCAAGACATTTGTAATCACATGGATAGATTCGTATCATTGCAGGTTCGACTTGAAGACCCTGGGGAGTCATGTTTTACCCAGGTTGCAATGGAGATTGTTTTGAGTCATATGACACGGATCCACTTTTGTATTGGTCGTGCCTGTGTTATCATCTCATCATGGATCTACGCTTGTACCCAGTAGCCATGATTGTGTTCAGTCGGTCATTACTACCATGGATTTGCATTGTATTGTTCGACAACCATGTTATGAGTCATATGAGACTGTGTACTCAGAGTCGGTTATACTACAGCAGTGTCCTTCGTCTGACAAGTCCATTGCCATTTCTTTTTGTCAAAGCATTTCACCTGTCCAGTTTCAACAGCTTCATGCTTTGGGGGTCATTCTGTTACACCTAAATCTTGCTACCATGAGACTCAATGTAAACATCTCGGAAGTTTCCTATGAATGGAGGGCTTAATTGACCTATCTTTCAAGGTTGTCGCAGTTCACCTTTGTGCAACATGCGACGTCGCAGGTTGTCCTCATGCAGCCTATGACGATATCAGTTAGTTGGATAAAAGTGCATATTTGAGCCCTTTCTCGAAGATGAGTGATGTGAATCCCTATCCCTAGCTTATAGGGGAGCTGGCATTCGGTTCCATAGCCTTTGGGTGAGATCCTCTATCTCTCTCCTACCATATCTCAACCTATCCTAACCTCCTATTCCTATATAAGTGAAGTTCATTCCCATACCAAGGGAGGAAGTCTATAGTATCTACATGCTGGTGAAATTAGCTCAGGAGAGATCTCTACTCATCTATTGGGAGACTCACGCTTCCTTGGGAGGATTTGGCATTGGCTTGATAGGAGAAGGATTGCTATGTTAAGTCATTGGTTGTAATCACTTCCTTCTATGTATTTCCCTTATTATACAGTAATATAAATGCTTTCCACCAAATCTCATTGTATTGATGATATTTTGTGTAGTTTGCCTACTTAACTGCTTACTTAGATCTATTATTGTTTAGGTGCATTTTACTACTTGTTTTGTTATGTGTTGTCTTGACAGTTTTGCAGCTGAGATCTGAAGACCATCACGCTTGGAGCAAACATCAAGGAGAAAGGATCAGCGATCTGAAAGGTAAATCATCTATCTACTTGATCTCTAATTAGATCTAGGAAAGTCTTCTATGTTCTATCATATTTGTTCTAGACTCGCGTTGAGCTAGGGAGATTAGGCCTCGAGTCTACTCTTGGTAGATTTTCCATCAAATAGGGGTCAGTGGGTGAGAATTAAACTCGCACGTAAGTGAGCATTAAGCTCTCACGAGGTTTATCCATCCACTTTCCCGCTTCTTCCAAAAAGAACTACGCCGACAGCGTCAGTTTTTTTTCCCTAACTCTCATGAAGGCGTTAGCAGTCAAATGCTCAGAATGCATCGACGAAAACTTTGCGTGAAATGTTGGCGGGAGGTCTTTTTCGGCGCACGACGGTCGGCGAGGCAATGACCAGAACCTGTGCAACAGTCGACGTTAAAACAATTAAAAATGGCGACCGGTTGGCGAGCAAGGTTTGAACAGCCCTGCAATGGTCGGCAAAAGAGAGCTCAAAAATTGCAACCGGTCGGCAGGAAAAAAGCTAGAAAACAATGCAACGATCGGCGGAAATAAGCTAAGAGGATAGCGCAATGGTCGGCGAGAAAAACTTAAAGATGGTGACCGGTCGGAAAAAAATAAACGAAACTCTGCCGAAACAGTCGTCAAAATAAAATATAGACCGCGACCATGGTCGACGATGGATAAACAAAAAAAACAGCGAAACAAATGCAAAAATGAGCCACAAGCCGCAACACTGGTCGGTGAAAGATAAGCAGATGTTAGTGAAACAGTCAACGAAAAATGGACAAAAAATTGCGGCTAGGTTGGCGAAAAAATGCAAAAAACCGCGAAACTGGTCGGCATAAAATGATTAAAAAACTGGGACCAGTTTTGGCAAAGAAAAATTATGTTTGCCTTAGTAAAAAAGACAAACTTCTTGAATATCTTCTAAGAAAACTAAAGGGTCAAGACCAGACTTTTGAGATACTAAAACTCTAAAAAATAAAAGGAGGGGCCCTATAATTTTTTGAAAAATTATGGGGATCAGGTTGCAGCAACAACAAAACCAATCAGCTATCTATACATGGTAGGATCCACTAGATACAATCCAAAATCTGACTCATGTAGTTTCTTCATATTAGAAACCATTGGTGTAGACATGGATTTACAATCCATCATACAAAACTTGCACAACACATAACTATGTACTTTCCTTGTGAAAGGAATATCTCATCCTTCCTTTGCCAAACTTGCAGACCAAGAAAGTAGTGCATAAGACCCAAGTCTTTCATTTCGAACTCAAAATTGAGCTCCCTCTTGCACCGAACTATCTGTTTTTCCTCTCCAGCAAGGAACAAGTCATCAAAAAATAGAACCAAGATCAGTGGCTGGTTCTTCACAACCTTGAAGTACAGGTTGGGGTCAGCTTCGATTTTGTAGAATCCCAAGCTTTGAAGATAACTGTCAATGCTCGAATACCAAGCCCTCGGGACCTGCTTAATCCCATAAAAGGATTTCTTAAGGTTGCATACATAGGAATCCTTCCCATTAACTATAAACCCCTTAGGTTGTTGTATGTATACTTCTTCCTCAACTTCACTTTTGAGAAAGGCAGTCTTCACATCCATCTGGTGAAGTTCCCACCCCATAACTGAAGAAAGGGAAATTATGGCTCGAATAGTGGTGTACCTGTCCACAAGAGAGACTGTCTCATCATATTATATCCCTTCTTTCCGTGAGAAACCACGAGCCACAAATATTTCTGTATACTTTTCAATACTTCCATTAGCTACATGTTTGATTTTATAAAGCCACTTGGAAGTTACTATTGACTTCCATTCAGGTTTAGGAACCATTTCCCACACATCATTCTTCGTGATGGATTTGTATTCTTCCACCATGGCATCTTTCCATACTTGCTTCTTAGAGGCTTCCTCATAGGTAGAGGGTTTTGAATCATTGATGTGACTCATATGTGCTTCATATCCTGAAAATATTTCAGGTCTCTTTCGCTCTCTAGATGAGCCTGGTGGTGCTCCATGTTTTTCTACCTCTTGCAGAATGTCTCGACACCATGCAGATATCCTCTTAGCAGGAGGTTCCTCAAGAGATATTTCTATCACTTATACTGGATCTTCAGGATCAAGTGGATCTCCAGACTCTTCTAGTTTGTCCCTCTCAACATCTGAATGGGGAGAATCAAAATTTGGATTCTCCATCATGGGAGTCTCATGCTCCTCCATATCCGAATCATACTGAAGTTCTTTGGAGCGCTTGAAGGTAGCCTCTTCATGAAATGTTACATCTTTACTGACTTCAATGTTCCTTTGTCCCGGAACATAGATTTTATAAACTTTGGAGGATTCACTATATCCAACAAGTGTGCATTTCTTTCCGGATGGATCTATCTTTGTCCTCTTCTCTTTTGGTATATGAATGTAGATAGGACAACAAAAAATATTCAAGTCACTAACATCTGGTGTTTCACTAGTGAAAACCTCTTTAGAATTATTTTCTCCTAGGATAGCATGAGGACTTATGTTTTGTATATAAACAATAGTGCCGGGGCTTCTTCCCATAAGGAGGTGGGTAGATCTTGATCACACATCATAGCTTTTGCAACCTCACAGATTGTTATGTTCTTTATTTAAGCAACCACATTCTGTTGGGGGTTGTAAGGTACAGTCAATTGTCTTCTTATCACTACCTCTCGGCAGAAGCAATTAAAATCATGAGACTCAAGCTCTACTCCATTATCATATCTCAAAGCACGAATGTTCTTTCCAGTATGATTCTCAACCAATGCTTTAAAATATTGAAACTTGTTGAAAGTTTCACTCTTTGCCTTCAGAAAATAGATCTAATACTTGTGAGAGAAGTCATCTATGAAAAGCACATAGTACATATAACCACTCAAGGATGGTGTTGACATATGACCACGTAGATCAGAATGTATCAAGTCTAGGATCCCTTTGGATATTTTGGTACTGCATGGAAAACTCTTCTTGATGTTCTTGCCAAGAGCGCAACCTCTACAAACACTATCATATTCAAATTTAAACACAAGAATACCTTTTACCATCTTTTGAAATCCAGGTAGCACTTTGAAATGGAGATGACCAAGCCTCCTATGCCATAGTTCACAAGGACTGACTGTGTCATGGATCATGGCTTGAATGAGCTTTCCAGGAACTTTGTAGAGACCTCCCTCTATAACTCCAATTACAGATGTAGAGTTCAAGTCCGCATGCTTAGGCCACATGAGTGCTTTATTGTCCACAAAGACTATTCCAAATCCTTTATATTCAAGAATCGAAACAAAGAGGAGGTTCTTCTTCAATCTGGGAGAAAACAAAATTTCATTAACATGCACTACATCTCTTGAATCCAACTGAAAATAAGTGGATCCAACTCCTGGCATCGAATATGTGGTATTATCTCCAAGCTCCACCTGATAGAAGAACTTATTTTCCTTCAGATCCGAGATAATGCTCTTCTATCTAGTCATGTGTTTAGATGCGCCCCTATCCACCAACTATGTCTCAACACTAGTGGTAATGGATCCAGATATGGATGAGACAAGATAATACTCCTTCCTTGTCTCCTGATCATCGGAAAAATTATTTCTTGTAAGTTCATCTTCAATAGAAGCATGGAACCTACCCTTAAACTCTCCTCTTTGCTTTGCACAACATTCTCTTTCAAAGTGACCCTTCTTATTGCAATTGAAACATTTAGCTTTATACTTATCAAAGTTCTTGTTGTAATCATTTTCCTTTTGATGAGAAAACTTCTTATGAGAAAAAGATTTATTTTCTCTCTTCATCCGTGCCACAAGAGCAAGGTTCTCTTCTTTGGAGGAAACATATTTTCTCTGGATTCACCCTTCTTCTTGTAGGCATTCATGCCACAATATTTCAAAGTTTGGTTGAACTTCTCGACCATTTACTGGAGCCAAGAATGTCTCCCATGAAGATGGAAGGCCATCAATAGCAGTCTATATGAGATCATCATCATCAATCGCCATGCCAATGCTCATGAGTTGATCTCTTACTTGAGAGATCTTTGTGAAGAAGGAAGCAACAACTTCGTCCTTCTCCATCTTCAAATTACGAAGCTTATTCTTCAATGCTCTCTTCTGACTAGGTGATTTCTTCTCATAAAGATTTGTCAAAGTGTTGAAACATTCCTTTGTGGTCTTCAATCGAGTAATCACTAGCATCAAATTGTCTTTCATGGAATCATAAATGATTCTCTTTGCTTTGACTTGATTCTTCTTGAAATTAGTGTGCCCTACATTAGTAGTAATCTCTTCAACAACACTAGATACGTAGCCATCCAGATCATGCTCTTCCAGGATATTCAGAATCATATCCTTCCAAGTATTGAAGTTTGAAGTTCCTTCAAGTTAGTCTTCCCGTCTTACTAATATTGAAGCCATTATTCTTCAAGTATTGTGCTCACTCAAGATCTACGTAGGCTCAAGCTTGACTGCTGAACTTAGCTCTTTCACGTCTTGAGCTCTGATACCATGTTAATTTTTTA
This sequence comes from Larix kaempferi, assembly GCA_027924585.1. NCBI lineage: Eukaryota > Viridiplantae > Streptophyta > Pinopsida > Pinales > Pinaceae > Larix > Larix kaempferi. Next base: position 12,997,409 of record BSBM01000407.1, on the reverse strand, counting down.
TCATTAATTTAAAATTACAATAGTACTTGAAATCAATTAACAATCATAAGCATAAGCATTCACATACGACACATAAATTTACCCGGGGGAAACCCTAGCAAAATCTTCCTTGGTATAGTGATAGAAAGCACAAAATGTTATGCTTCACAATGAGCATATTACATCAAGCACCCCTAGTGCAATTATAGAGCAAGAGAGATGGACAAAGAAGAGAAACTCAGAATAATAATTCCCCACTCAACCAATTCACTAATATTGGTCACATGCACAAATTGACTTCAAGAGAATTCGCTCCAACATTGAATACATCAATTCTGCATGGAAAAGTGCACCATACTTCTCATGCAATAGCTTTAACTATGTGTACTGACTTCAGGATGAACTCACCCTTTAAGTGAATGCTAGACCACTTAGTTAGGTGTCTAACTTAAGTGTCGCCATGCAAGTGTCGTCTTTTAGTTTAGCTCAAGTGTCGTCATGCAAGTGTCACAACTCAAGTGTCGTTATGCAAACACTTAGTTAACTAGATTTTCTTTGTTATCACTTAGTTAACGCTTTTAACTGAAGTCTTTCTTGTTAACATCATTGAAGTGATCAATTCGAGATCTCCTTTAATTGACTGAAGTTTTCTTTTTGTTAACATCACTAAAGTTTAACAATTCGAGTTTTATTTATTTAACTGAAGTCTTTATCATCACTGAAGTGTGCAAATTGAATTCTCTATTATCTTATCATATCTTATCTTTATCTCTTGTCTTATCTACATGGTCCACATGTGCCAGCTTAATTAATTATCATATCAAATATACTAAGGAGATTTTTCCAATGATGTGATCATCTTGCTCTACTATCGTTTTAAGTGGCCATATGCTAAAGTAATTCACTCTAGAGGTGGCCAGTCTCTAGAGGAGACTTAATAGCTCAACCATGGTTAGTAATACATCACACACCATTCATGCTTTGACATGCAAAGCATTACCTCAACACATGAAGCACCACCTCAACACATGAAGATCTGTCTTGACACATAAGATCTTAACCTTGACAATCAAGACTATACAACATCATCACTTTGACATACAAAGTACTTTACCTCAACACGTGAGGCTTATTCATTCTTGAGTCCAACTCAAGATTCCTCTCCAAGTTTTTTGAGTCCAACTCAGGCTCCTATAAGGCACTACCTCGACACACGAAGCTCAATCTTGACACACAAGATTGACTTGGAGAATGACTCATGATGTTGTAACTTTAACACCGCTGAGGTAGGTCCTTGCTTGCCTCACGAGGAGAGACTTGCTTCCATGGGGACAATATGATAGGGTGTATTGCTTTTAATTTTTAGATTATATGTTATAAAACGTTTTTGGATTTGCTCTGTCCTTCTCCATGGTTGTTTAGAGATGTTGCAACACCAAACTTCACATCCATATAAGAGAACATGAGTGACAAGAGTCTCAAAGACAATTTTCTTCCTATCCCAAAACCAGAGGTCTATTGATTTACAATTGTTTTCAAGTCCATAATAAGCTTTTCACCCTGCATTAATCATTTTCTCAATACTATAATTCCAATTAAACTTAAGATAAAGATCAATTCCAAGATATTTGTATAAAGTCACTTCCTCAAATTTATTGTTATCACACATAAAATTATCGCCAATTATCTTTTTAGAATTTGATCATCAACCTTTGTTTTTTCAATGTGAATAGACATAGCTTTGTTAATAGACATACTTTTTCAAGATACTACCTCGGATCTCGGATCTTTGAACGCTTGGGCACCATGGTCAATTGACTCGATCATCCCTAAACGGATCAAGTAAATGCCACGTTCCATTTTATATTTTGCCCATGGTCAATTGACTCAATCATCCCAAGACGGATCAAGTAAATGCCACGTTCCATTTTTTATTTACATGGTCAAAGTTAGAATCAGTACTTTTCAAATTGGCATCCCCTTGAAGCACGTTTATTGAACAATTTTCACAATTCTAAGTTTTATCAGTCAATAATGGAGGGCCATTGTTGTTCACGGTATGGAGAGAACAATATTTCGCCGTTCCATGTGCTTGAAAAATACAAGATTAGCGCAGCTGTTCAATTATAACTGCCAAAAACCTTCGACATTCCAGCGGTAGCTGAAGACGAAGGATAATCATGAGTAATAAGCAGAATGGACTCTGCATTTCATTTGAACTTTTGGATGGGATGGCAATGCTGCACTGGCGCCTATGCTTGATCATCCCCATCCTCATCTTCTTTCACTCTTCATCACGAACCGCGACTGGGTTTTGTCGAGAAGAACAAGACGAAGATGCCCAGATCCTGTTGGGCATGAAATCCTCTCTCAAGGATCCCACCAACGCTTTACAGAACTGGAACATATCATCCCAAGCAGCTGTAGCTCCATGCGGATGGACTGGAATTACGTGCACAGATGGCAGAGTGACCGAGATCAAGCTGGGATACAATTCTTTGCACGGGAAATTTCCCCTCCTCCTCCTCAACTGCACTGGCTTAGAGCACCTGAACCTCACTTCTAATTCTTTCTTCGGTATGTTGCCCGATCTCTCCCCCTTGAAGTCACTGAAGCTACTTGATCTCTCCTACAATGGCTTCTCTGGTAAATTCCCTGTTTCTGTCGTGAATTTAACCAGTCTGTTATCGTTAAGCCTCAATGACAATCCCTTCGACGTGGGTGAGATGCCCCAAGGCCTGGGGCGTTTATCTGGGCTTACACTGCTACAGTTATCAAACGCCAGTTTGGAAGGAATCATTCCTGACTTCATAGGTAACCTCACGAACCTAGTTGATCTGGAGCTGTCCTTCAATTATTTTTCAGGTAGCATTCCTCCAGGAATAACCAGTCTTAATAACTTACGTCAATTACAGCTCTACCGCAATAATCTCTCTGGCCAAATCCCTCGGGGTTTTGGAAATCTCAGCTCCTTGCAGTTCTTTGATGCCTCCACTAATATGATACATGGAACGATATCCGAGTTGAGTAGCTTGAAAAACCTGGTTTCTCTTCAGTTGTTTGAAAATAATCTGTCTGGGCAGATACCCAATGAATTAGGATCCATGAGGTCTTTGATAAACATCTCTCTGTACAATAATAATCTCTTTGGTCCCCTGCCTCAGAATTTGGGCAGGCTGTCTAGGTTTGAGTTCATTGATGTGTCTGGAAACCAGCTCAGTGGCCCACTTCCCCCTGATATTTGTAAGGGAGGTGGCATGATGTATTTTCTTGCTCTTCAGAACTCTTTCAGCGGAGAAATTCCCCAGTCATATCGGAATTGTCTGAGTTTGGTCCGTTTCCGAGTAAACAATAACAGGCTCAGAGGCAAGGTGCCATCTGGTATTTGGGGTTTGCCCGTTGCAACAATAATTGATTTAGGTTTCAACCAATTTGATGGGAAGATTGCATCAGACATTTTTAATGCCCAGAATCTGGAAGAGTTGTATGTCCAGAGTAACCGGTTTACGGGGAATTTACCACCAGAAATTGGAGAGGCATCAAAGCTAGTTAAGATAGATGCAAGCAACAATCTGTTACAAGGGAAAATACCGGCTGATATTGGTAATTTGAACCGGTTGAACATACTCTATCTGCAGAGCAATATGTTATCAGGACCCATACCAGATAAGCTTGGTCTCTGCAAATCTCTGAATGATTTGAATTTGGCAGACAATAGACTCACTGGACAGATTCCACCATCCCTTGGCTCTATTGGGGTCCTCAGTTCTCTTAATCTCTCAAAGAATGACCTCTCTGGATATATTCCAAAAAGCCTAGGTTATCTGAAGCTCAGTTCCCTGGATTTCTCCAACAACCGATTGTCAGGGCCTGTTCCAGTCCAGCTCATTAGTGAGGCTGGAGATAGTAGCTTTTCTGGGAACACTGCTCTTTGTGGAGAAGGCCTGGATTACTTGAAGCCTTGTTCTCCTTCTAAACACCATGGATTTCAAAAGAAGAGGTTGGTTGCTGGTTTGATGGTCACAGCCTTGGTGGTCATTCTGATCATAGGCTTAGTAATGCTTAGACAGCACTACCAGCGTAAGGAAAACAAACTGGATAGGTTATCTTGGGAAGTGAAATCTTTCCACACATTAAACTTTGATGAGCATGAAATTTTGAACTCCTTGATCGAGGAGAACATCATTGGAAGAGGTGGATCGGGCAAAGTGTATCTGGTCACCTTGAGTAATCAGGTGACTGTTGCAGTGAAGCAGCTTTGGACCAGCGATAGAATGCATTGCACGGAAGCTCTAAAAGATTATGGATTCAAGGCTGAGGTCGAAACCTTGGGTATGATCCGACACAAGAATATTGTGAAGCTCTATTGTTATTTCTCTAAAGGAGATTCCAAACTTTTGGTTTATCAATACCTGCCTAATGGCAACTTATGGGATGCATTGCATGAGAGTACTGAAAAACACTTGGATTGGCCTGTTCGGTATAAGATAGCTTTAGGAGCAGCTCAGGGATTGATTTATTTACATAACTACTGTGTCCCTCCCATAGTTCACAGAGATATCAAGTCCATGAACATCTTGTTAGACCTGGACTTTGAGCCATATATTGCAGACTTCGGTGTGGCTAAAATCCTTCAAGCTTTTGGAAGGGAAGAATCTACTACTACTTTTGCTGGAACACATGGTTACATTGCTCCTGGTATTTCCTTTTTCATTTCCATTTTTCATCTCAGACACTTCCACTAATACAAAGAGGACTTTGTCATAACATACAACAAATCCTTTTCATAATTCTTTGGTTGGTTAACTGGTTGTCTTGAAGAAAATCATATTAAGTTTTGAAATTCCTTTTGCATTTTTGCAGAGCGCGGCTATACAACTATGGTGGGTGAGACAACAGATGTTTACAGCTTTGGCATTGTGCTTCTGGAGCTTGTGACTGGAAAGCAGCCGATTAGTATTGAATATGGTGAAAACAGGGATATTGTTAGCTGGATTTCTAAAAAAGTCAACACCAGCGAAGGTACATTTGAGATTATGGATCCCAGAGTTTCTAAGCCATTTAGGAATGATATGATACAGGTCTTGAAAATTGCCTTGGCTTGCACAAGCAATCTGCCTGATTTGCGGCCATCAATGAGAGAAGTAGTGCAAGTATTGGAGGGAATAAAACCATGCAGAGAGACAGGGCAAGAAGAGGTCTAAAGAGGATTAGCACAGTGAACTTCCCATGAATTAAGATCCCTGCATATTCTAAATTCGGTGTAGGTAAGCCATTTTAATCAAGGAACATTTTTCTCCAACTCCACTTTGAGTCTCGGGGGGTTCACTCCATGAACCCATGACATAGTATGTGTGTTCATAGAATATTAAAATATATCCCCAATTTCACTAGATATTTAAAGAATGACTCCAAAATCCTTTTGTTGAACCTCCCTCTCAATACACCTCTGCAATTTAAAAAACCATATTTTCACTAGATATCCTAGGTATCTATTTTTTCCATGACATTTTTAATACCCTTTTTATTTTTACCCTTAGTATCGTGACATGGAACAATGTTTATAACCCTAGAAACCTTGTAGGGTGAAATATGAAATTTTAGCGAGAGAAAATATTTCAAGATGAGGAACAACCCCCTAAACACGTGTTGCCTCCATACACAATTGTTCCAATCGAGTTTACACCACATTCACTCATAAATTAGACCTATTCAAACACCACTCTAACTCCAAATACAATTGGATTCACACCACCTTCATAAAGATCATACTTATTCAAGCACTAATTTGAATTCATAAATAGTGGGATTCACACAATCTTCAAACATAGAGCACCTATTCAAACCCCCCAATACCCTATTCAACCCCTTAGATACATAATTATAAACCCCCTTAATATCTACATGTTTTTAATATATTAAAAACACCCACTAACCTTATATACTAGGGAATATATTGCTTTCATTTTTTTGAGTATTCAATCCTCCAATATGAACTCATGTGCTATAATATTGCCTACTTAGAGAACCCCCTATGCTCTGAGTATGCTGGAGTGAAAAATAAATTCTTTAGCTTGGCAGAACCTTTTGTACACTCAGGGCTATCCCGTAGATAACTTCAGTGCAAGGGAAGAAAAATACTATATATGCTAGTCTGCTGCTTCAGAGCAGAAAGGGATTTCTTGTTGCAGTTACAGAATGCTATTAATGTGTAAAGAGAGCTTGTTCTTGAGATCTGATGTTGTGATGGTACAGTGCAGCATAAGCTCTTGAAGATATTATAGTGATGTCAAATTGATTGAACTGGGATCCATTACCTTTGTTTGACTTCAGTGAATCTCTCTTGCAACTCGACTGCTCTTTACAATGAAGTCAAAGCTCATGGATATGCAAAGAAGTTTGCAACTAAGATTGTTGTGATACTTGAGACCTCCTTTTGTTATATTATTCATTGAAGTGAGTGGAGCAAGGTGACAAGGCAGGATTTCTGAGTCCTGTCTGCAACTATGGAAGCAGAAATGCTGATATGTGAGCAAATATGTAACAATATTTCAAATGAGGAAACCTATGTTCTGCAGTAAATGAGCAAATATGTAACACTATTTTGGAGGAGGAAATCCATGTTTCTATAGTGAATAAAAGGAACGACGGTCTTCATAGGAAAATGTCTTTTATAAGCGATGAATAGATACAATTGTAATGATAATTAAGAAGAGGAATATGTTGACTTAGAATGAGAGTCACATTCCCTCTTTGTCAGATAGGCGAGGGTTACAATATACACTAAAATACAAAATTTATCAAAGCCGTTACAAATAAAAGGTGTAAAATCTCATTTAGCTTAGGTGTTCATCATTTCTTGTCTACTTAATGATGGAATTATCCCCATTTTTCTATTGTAAAAAATAAGGGAAGCATTGCTCAAATTGAAAAATCTACTTCCTTGCCAAACCAAGTATTTACTATTTAGTGACATAGCTTTTCCTAGTATGGTATGGAAATTGGACATTGAAGAGGTAGGATAGTCACTTGTCGATGTACCATCTACTAGTCATCTTGTATAAGTGGGGCTCCTAGAGTTGAAAGTCATTGTAATGGATGTGAGGATATAACTTGGTAAGGTGTAACGTACCATCATTACACATATACACATATCTATAATTTGCAACGTACCCTCGTTACACATATACACATATCTATAATGTATAAACTATAAAAATAAAATTTTCTTTTATGCATCCAATTAACAGCTTCATATCAATTCTAGTTGGCCCATAAACATAAATTAAACACAGACAGCCATAAACATGCCATCCGCACCCATAAACATTTCAGAGTTTAATTCTATCTTTTCCTAATTCTCAGTGAAGACTACCAATATCTTAGCAGGGTGAAGGATAATTTATAAGCAAACATTGGAAAAACACAGAGCTAAATAGACATATCAAAAGGCATTTCAACAGAGGAATACCATTCCAGGCATTCAACAGGAAATTATGATTTCAGTCATCCAATGGGAAATATGGTTCCATTGCAAATATCATAGCAAACAACAACATCCTCAGGGAAACAACATAAAACAACCTTATTCATGGGAAAGCATCCAATCATGCATTCTATCATTATACCCATATTTATGTCCATAATTCTATGAGTAAGACATGAACTTCCCATTCATAAAAAGGCTTATGACAACATAAGAAACAAAAGGTGTATAATTAAGTATAACCAACTCATCATTCACATACCAAATTAATATAGCGGATATGTTATGCAATTGAAAGAAAACTCATTCATGAATACAACCTTCTAACAGGATTAACATAGCATGTTCATGGCTTACATTTAATTATACATTCATTCCACAGATTGAACATATTAAACATAATTAAACACATGAATATTAGAATTCATACACAGATACTTATCTGAAATACACAGAAATGTAGCAACTGGCTGCATGTGAGCCACGCTCCACCCAACCTTAGAACTTGTCCAGCCTCTACTATTTCAGCTCCCAAGTTCACCCCCGAGCCGAGATCCAGACATTAACTAGAGGTATCTTACTAATTTTTCCCCAACTCACTCTCAGAGTCTCAGGTGGAAATAACAGAGGTAAAGGATAAACGAAGGGTTCAACAAACAGCAGTTCGGTAACCAAATCCTTGTCAATTCCGCAATCGACCCTCCTGAGTTCCTTCCCTAAACGTACAACGAAACATTTCACTGCAAGTGTTGGGAATCCCTCTAGGTCTCCTGCTTCCTTTCCATTCACTGGTTAATTTGACCAAGGAATTCATAGTCAATTCGGTTATCTCAGTATAACAATGTTTAGGTTCTCTCTTTGCATTTCGGGTTTGGGTTCCACACAGGATTCTCTTTCTAGTTTTTCCTTCACTCGCAGACACTTCTCTTGCACTCAGTAGACACTTCCCTGTGCTCTGAGTGCATTATCCTCTGTGTTTTGTGTGCATTCTGCAGACTCACCACCCAGGCTCTCTCGGCGTGCATTTTTCCTTCCTGCACTCTCTTCCCCCCCCGATTGCGTCCCACCACCCAAGCTGTGGGTAGCATCAGCCTTCCCCACGTCCACCTGGATCAATGAGGCTACCCCTGTGTCCCATCTGGGATCCCACGTGGCTCTCCCAAAGGAACACGTCCTCCATGCATAATTACGATTAGCCTCCTAATCTTCATCATTGAATAATAATTAACATTAAAAATAATCCCCCATTAAGAGTATGGTTAGGAATATGGGTTTTGGGTTTATCCTAAGGTTTATAGGACAAAGGTTTAGGGAACAAGGTACATAAGTCTACCTTACCCCCTCACAACCCTTGGTTAATATCCGGATCCCCTCTTCAGCGTATCGCTCCTCATGCATCCAGCTGGTATTTTTATTAAAATATAATATCTCGCTATGTACATACTTCATAGCAAATTGTTCAAAATACAATATCAGCTCTAACTTGGGCCAGGGGGTGTTACATAAGGCGAGGCAGTAGGCATTGGTCCAAAAACCTGCAAGCCCATAAGGCCCATATCTAATGGATTTGAGCTCGTAGTGCTTATAGCTTGTAAACCTTGTATATCTTTAAGTAGCTTTATTTTCTCTCTTACATGAACATGATATTGGAGAATATATTTATCCTAATGAGCCTTAGATTCTTTTTAAGAAGTATGTCTCTTATTGTGCATGTAGAATGACTACTCTACATAGGTAATGAGCCTTCCATGTTCTTTGTTGTTGAGTGTTTAAGGTGTCAGAGGTAGCTTGGCTTAATCCACCGTCATGGCCCAACATCTAAGTCTTTTAATTCAACGGATAATAGTAGTGCTAACAGACTACTATGGGATAATCAAGACATTTAAGCCACATTTAACATAAACAATATATCCCCAGAACCAGGGTTGCCGAAGCATCCACCCACCCCACGGTCCAAACAAGCAATCCGCATTCTGAGCGAAAGCACTGCCGGACCGTCGAAGGAAGCTCGCTTTGGATTCGACCTTGAAAAACCCGCTTGCTGCCTCTGTGCGAAGCAATTTCACTCCCAAGGGGTCCGAGCTCCGCCCTCCATTCTTCCCCATCGCTCCCGCCGTAGCTCTCGCCTCACTTCGCCATCGCTCCCGAGCACTTTCGCGGACATCCCGTCGCTCCCCAAAAACTGTCGCATAGGTAAAGGTTTTTTAGGTTTTTTTTGTTTTTTTGCTCTTTGGGTGGGGCCTAGCAAATTTTTAGGGTTAGAGAGGGGATATAAGGCACAATCTCTCCCTCTTTTTCCTCATTGTTTCATCTTTGAGTTGGCGTGGAGAGGGAATTAGCTCTTGGTGTTGGCTTGGTGTTGGAGCAAAGTTGGAGAGCTTGAAGAGGATTTGAGAGAGCTTGGAGGAGACAACAAAGGGTTCCATCTAATTGCAAATAATTGGAGATCAAAATAGGTACGCCCAATGTGTATTTTTGTTGAATATTGTTCACAAAATGTCTTGTTTATTGTTGTATTTTTATCTTCTCCTACATTTTCCCATTCCCTCTTCCTCCTCATTCTATTGCAGGTTGTTCATCTAAAACTTGAAGAAAATGTTCTTCTTGTGGTGTTTACTTCCATTTTTGGTTCTCATGGTGTTGGTTGGGAATAGGCATGTGAATGAAGAAGATGATAGTGGTCATTCTCATAGTGACCGAATGAATGAAGGAGAGGAGGGTGGTGAAGGGGATGATAATGAAGCTGATAGTGGCAAACCTTCATTAACCCCCTTGTGGAGGTATGTCACAAAACTTGAGGAGGGTATAGGTGGTGGAACCACTAAGTTTTTATGCCCACATGGTTGTCGTCCAGGAAACCTTATAGCGGTTCATACACCCGTGTGAGGAGGCATCTTTGTGGGGTATTAGACAATGATGATAACAAAGGGTCCCTTGGTATTACAATTTTCCCCAAGATAACACAACTAGAGAGAGAAAACTACATCAAGATAGAGGATGCTGCACAAAGAATGAATGCTAAAAAAAGGTTCAATTTGATGCTTCTTCTAGCTTTGGGAGGCCATTTTCATCTCCTCCTTCACCTGGCGGAAGGTCCTCAACTGATAGTGGAAGTAAGAGAACCATAGAATATTTCCTTGATATTAGTGGCAGGGAGGATGTGGATGCAAAAAAAGGTGAGGTTTCTTTATGCATGTGGTGTGCCATTCAATGTTCTCCGATCCCCTTATTGGATACAAGGCTCCTGGGTATGAAAAATCTAGAACTTTGTTACTTGACAAGGAAAAAACAAAAGTCAAAAGAGCTCTTACACGGTTTATAGATGGGTGGGAAGATACTGGGGTATCCATTGTATCTGATGGTTGGACAAATGTTAGAAACCAACATTTGATAAATATCCTTGGTGTTTCGTCTAGTGGTGCAGTGTTTCTTGGAGCGCAAGACTCCTCATCACTCATGGCCTCTTCTCAGAACATAGCAAACATCTTACTGAAAACTATTGATGAGGTTGGTCCTACTAATGTGATTCAAGTAATCACTGATAATGCAACTAATTGTAAAGGAGAAGGAAAAATCATTGAACGGAAATATGCTCACATCTTTTGGTCTGGTTGTTTGGTGCACACATTGAACCTTGTAATGCATGATATTATCAAGCACAAAGAATGCACATGGATAAATGATTTGTACAAGCGAGGGAAGAAACTCATTAAATTTATCACCGGGCATTCAAGGGTCAATTCCTTTTATGGCACTTACTCCAAGTTGCAATTACTTAAGCTTGCAAAGACTAGATTTGGTAGCTATTTCCTCACCTTCAGGCTCCTATTGAGGGTAAGACAAGCTTTGGGTGCTATGGTGATGAGTGGGATGACATTAGCACTGATAGAGATGGAATGGATGCAGAAAAGGACACTGTTCTTGATAGATATTTTTGGACACAGGTCAAGTATGTTTTACAGTTCACCAAGCCAATTTATAACATGCTTCGGTTTGCAGATTCTGATCGATCGGTCATTGGGGAGGTGTATGAGAAAATGGACACTATGCTAGGAAAAATTAAGGACATTGTTCAGCCTAAATGTTATATTTTGTATGATTTAATCCGTATAGAGGTGGAAAAATGGTGGGAGAAGTTGAATATTCCACTACATGCCTTAGCATATGTGCTTACAACAAAATACTATCATATATCATGGCTTTCAACCCCAGCACCAGGTGGTGAGGAAAAGAGAAAACCACACCAAGATCTAGAGGTTCAAGCTGGTTATATGCAAGCATTGGAAACAATGTACCTAGATGTTGAGGAGTGTGATAGCATTCGGCGACAGTTGATCCAGTACATCAGTTGCACTGGTGCCTTTGGGAGAAACCACGCAACTAGACACTGAGGGAATTTGCCTTCTCTTCAATGATGGGACATGTATGGCACTAGTACACCACAGCTACAAACTATGGCAATGCGGGTGCTTTCACAGGTGGTGAACACTTCTTCAGCACAAAGGTGTTGGAGCACACACATTTTCATCCACAATGTCAAAAGAAACAGGTTGAATGTACGATGAGCAGATACCTTGGTCTAGGTGCATTACAACTTGTGATTGTTGTCGCATTACTGTGAGGATCCAACTATAGACAAACCAAATAAGATGTGGGACTACAATCTAGAGGAGGACAACTTGGAGGATGGAACATTGGTTTTGGAGGAGTTGGAGAATGCTCTTTTGGATGAGGATGAGCGTGTTGAGATGCCACCTCCATCTGGTGCAAGGTCCCATGGACGGGGCCCCTTCACTAGCACTCCAGTAGTACCTGCATTAGAAGGACCTTCACAGCCACACTCAGCTACACATGCTTCATCTTCACTACCACCACACGTACCCTCACGAGGCAATTGTGGTGGTGGAAAGAGGAACTAGGAGAAATAGATTGTTTTTGCATTTTACTAGATAGGATTTAAATCATAGCTCAGTTTAGTGTTTTGAACTTTTGAGACCTTTTAGTCTTCGTATGTCAGTTTAATGATCATTCTGGTACTTATAAGTTATGCTTCATGGTACATGCAGATAGCCATTTTTTGTAAACAAAAACTATTTGGTACTTAATGATGTAGTATGTACTTCTCTATTTGGTACTCAATGATGTACTTCCCTATTATATGGTTCTAAAGGTTGTATGTTTGTAATTGATATAATCTAGATGGTTTGTATTTGTATTTTTAAAGTGTATTTCAATTCGTAACTTTGTAATTGTATCATGAATTATGGAATTTAGATGGCATTTCATATATTGGAAGTAGCACAAACATAGATGTTTCATAAATTTTGCATCTAGTTTGGCATTCTACATGTTTTTTTGAATATATATATATATATATATATATATAGAAACGCTCCCGAGACGCTTCGATCCCGACCATTTTTTGAAAAATGCGCACCCGCGCTCCCACTTCCCGCTCTCGCTCTCACTTCACTCCCACACTCTAGAAACCCTGCCCAGAACAATAGCAGATTAATGTATGCAGTGATATTCATTGCAAAAGACACATTCATTCATCAAATAACAAATAACCTAAAGCTTTCAACTAACAAAACTGTAAATGTATCATGATCCATGATCATAACCAAACAAAGATACCTGAAAACATAATAATGATTGGCATAAGACCAAAAAAGATTGGATTATGGACATTACAACAACCATCTTCCAAGTCCTCAGACTTGGATTCCAATGCCATGGTCTATTGAGCGGATGCAATGAGGCTGAACCCCCTACAATATCTCACCCACAACAGAATTTCTGCACAATAGCTGTAAGCAAATTCAATTCCAGTACTAAATAGACAACCACCACAGTCTACACTTCAATTGAAAACAAGCGTAAATACACCAAAATAACAAAACATTTATCACAAATAACCACAATAAGAATCTGCACTATTTATTAAATAGATTGGCTAAGCTTTCAGGCCTCCATTACATTCATAGAAACTATGCGCAAGTCTCTGGAATCCACAATCGTCGACACTACACAAACCAAATCAAAGGAGAGCCAATGGCCCTCTGCTCATTCACAAACTTGATATTTATACTTTTGGCCTTACAACTATCCTAACTGTTCAAATTCCAAATACAACGCTCCATAATCCAATGGTTGACAAATATTCACCAAGGACAATAAATATTTCACTACATTACAGATTTTTTTAATCACAAAATAGAACCAAAACTAAGCAAATGTAAGAAAATGTGTAGGATAACTATAGTATGAAGAATGCTCCTACATCGAAACAACCTGGTTGGAAAATGTGAGAATCTTGCTCACATGATTGTTCATAAATCAACAATCATTGAATGTCTTCATTTTCCTTTCTTTTCTTTTTTTGCCTTTTTCACATTCTGAACCACTCATCATTCAACACTCTCCATTCAACATCCTTCTCCTTCCTCTTTGCAATCTGCACCTTTGCACTGTGCAATTGTAGGCAACTCAAATCCCTATTCAACTTTGCTATCTTCCTTTCTTGATTTATCTTCATCATAATCACCATCATCTTTTATATAGTGTTCCACAGGGCCGTGTCCCCCAGGGTCGAGGGCACACTTCCCTTATTTTCCATGCTCTAGAGGCTTGGGGACTCCTTGGGAAACTAAGTTTCCAGGAAATGTGGGTACGGGGATGGGTACTAGTACGGGGACGGGGATGCCACTTTTTGAAACAGGGTACTTGGGTACGTCGGGGGTACTGTATGTATGTATATATATATATATATATATTAAAATTTATAAAAATAAAACATGTCACAGTCACATCATACATGTATATTTGATATTTCTAAATTCAATGATTCATATGAACATTCACATTGAAAATTTGAAACATAAAATAATAAATTTGATAAATCATATGACATAGACTCATAGTAGATATCAAGTGGAAGACTGAATGGCATTTCCAGACATGAAAAAGAAAGTTCAAAACAGTAAACATTGAACAATGAACAAGATAGTTGATTTGGCTTCCTCAAGCCATGTCATCAGCGTCCTCAGGATCAATGTCATCAACATCACTAAGGTCCTATGTCAGCAAGCTCTCTAGATAGGCATCTCTGGAGTAGTGAGCACGGAGCACTAGCAGTGAGAAAAGGAGTACCGCGCAAGTTTAGGTAAGGGGTAAGTTCCCACATAACATGTGTTTCAATGTTTTAATTTTTAATTTTTAAAATTTTAAAATTCAAACATTGCAAATCGACCCCCCTTGACCGCCGAGCTAAGGTAAATTTCCCAATGGTCGTTCCTCCTGCATACCCAAACATGCGATACGACGTACTGAAATCCATGCAAGTACCCTTTTTTTCATAAGTGAAGTACCCAGTACGCGAGGTTGAATTTGGGTACGGATGGGTACGGTTGGGTAAGTACCATTGAAGTACCCAAGTATCCGGTACGCGTACCTGGTACAGGTTCATGTCCCCGACCCTCCGGTACGGGTAAACATGCAAAATAGTTGGGAAATGTTTCCCCATGTCCCCTTTTTTCAGAAACTCAGGGAAACACACAAGGAACGTCCCAGAGAGGTGAGGGAGATATGGGCACCCCCTCATGAAAAGGGGGACACCTAGACACCCCCATGAAATTTTCAAATTTGTTTTTTCATAACTTAAAAAAAAAAAAAAATCATTAAAATAATAAACCTAAAAGACAACCTACCGGCCTCTCTCTTCAAATCCCAACCCATCCCTTATTCTCACATTCTCACATTTATCTTTTGCAAACAGATTTCCTTGGAGAGAAGCGGCCGATAAGGAAGAAGAGAGGACCAATTTTCCAAGGGAAAAGCGATTTTATTGCTTGAAGGCTTGTTGATGTATATGTAACTTCAGAATATATTTCATCTATGTATTTTATTGTACTCCTATAGAGATGTATTATTTCTCTATATGGAAGTGTCATCATTTGTATTGAAAAGTGTCTTAAGTGTTGTAACTTGTCGATGGGTTATTAGACCACCATGTGTGGGGTTGGCCCTGATTAAGTTAACCTGGGGTTATTAGGCTAAGTTAGACAAGTCGGCCCCATAGGTTTATTAAGCTGCTCAGAACAAGTATAAATAGAGAGCATGATATCTCTATTTGATCATCTCATTATTCACTTGTACATCACTCAGAAAGTGGCACACTAGTTGAGGAGGAGGAGGAGCTTCTAGTAGAAGACTATCTCTTGTACTTCGGTTGGACTTTGATTGTATCATTGCTCTTTCTATCTCTGAGGAAGTTGTGGGGTTTTTCACCTTTATGGTTTTCCCCAGTGAAACTCTGTGTGTCTATTGTCTCATGTGATTGCTTGGTGTGATTGATATGCATTGTTATACTTGATATGCTGTACATGTTATTCTCTTAGTAAAGATCCTAGAGTATATTGAATTAATGCTAAAAAATTTAACATGGTATCAGAGCTAACCTGAGAAGAAGACATTGTGCAGTGGCAGAAACTAGGGTTTCTTGTTTATTGGGTTTCTCTCCATAGATTTTGGAAACACAGTAAGGTAGATTGACTCTACTCATCAAGGAGAATCTATCTGTCCATTCATAATTCAATTCTGAGCACTTTCAGTTTTGGCCCTAAAAATTAGGGTTTCCACAAAAATAGGAATTTATGAAATCTAAAGACATAGCTAGAAGCTCCTTGGAAAAATCGAAGTTTAGAGCTTTGGATCGAGATTTTTGGTTGGGTGAAGCTCCGGGAAACTCAAACCCTAATTCAGGGTCCTCCCTAGTGAATCCGGGAAGACTAAAAGACATTTCCGAAGGGTGAAAATTTGCAGATTTCAAATTCTGAATATACTAGGCTGATCGGCTCATCAAGGCGCATCTTTCAAAATTTTGAAATTCACATTTTGAATTTTTTAGGGTTTCTCTGACAAACCCTAATCTGGGACTAGATCCAGTTTTCAGCAAATCAAGTGGTAAGACCTATATCTTTTCTATTTCCATTTGAAGTAATCTTTAAAGATGTCTCACCACACCAAGCTTGAAGATAAGCTTGAAGGGGCTGATAAATTCTAAGCATGGAAGTATAGGATTGGGTTAATCCTGGAAGAAAATGAATTGGATACTTACATAAGGGAAGAGGTCCCTGTCTCGGAGGAAGAAGAGGCTAAAGCCCTCCACAAGAAGAACTTGGTCAAGGAAAAGAGGATCATTGTTGATTCTATCAAGGACCATCTCATCCCACACGTGTCATCTCTAAAGACACCCAAAGAGATGTTTGATTCCCTGACCAAGCTATTTGAAGGAAAGAACATAAATCGAAAGATGACCCTGCGAAACCAATTGAAAGGGGTAAAGCTTCAGAATGGAGAAACCATTCAATATTATTTTTCTAGGGTCTCTCAGATCAAGGAACAACTCAAAGCAGTGGATGAAATGGTGGAGAATGGTGAAGTTGTCATGACCACTCTGAATGGCCTACCCATGTCATGGGATTCCTTTATTCAAGGAATTTGTGCAAGAAGGAAGTTGATCTCCTTCAACAGACTGTGGGAGGAATGCTCTCAAGAAGAAGCAAGGCTTGTAGCTCGAGAAGAGAAGATGGGAAATGAAGATCAAGCTCTCACAGCACACACCAAGAAAGGAAAGTCCAAGAGGGAGCATTCTCATGCCAAGAAATCTTCACACTACCATCAGCATAAAAATAAGAAAGGTCTTAGATGCTTCACATGCAATGAGAAGGGACACTTTGCTGCAGATTGTCCCAAGAACAAAAGGGACAACAACAACAAAAAATTCAAGAAGAAGAAGAAGAGTAACAAAAGAAGATATCATGCTCATGCTGCTGAGGATGATGAACCTCCCAAGAAGAAGGCTAGATCAAATAGTGATGACTCATCAAGCGAAGATGAATATGTTCTAATCTCTGCTCTCACAGGTACTATCTCTCATGGTTGCAATGATTGGCTTATTGACAGTGGGGTTTCCAAACACATGAATGGGTTTAAAGAATCCTTTGTAAACTTATTTGAACATGAGTCACCCCATAAGGTGAAACTTGGGGATGACTACCAATACCCTATCAAAGGAAGTGGTGAAGCCTCCTACAATCTAGACTCTGGGAAGTCTTTGAAGATGAAAGAAGTTCTATATGTACCTGGGCTCAAGAAGAATCTACTCTTCATATCTGCACTGGATGCAAAAGGTATGATGGTTGCATTTATAGATGGCCAAGTATTTATGTGGCCAAAAGGTAAAACTATAGATGATGCAGTGGTGATTGGAGAGCAAGAGGGAGGATTATATAAATTGAAGGGACAACTTGAACATGCCATGGTACATGAATCCATGGAGCCAAGTGAACGTTGGCATAGAAGACTTGCTCATGTGCACTACCAATTGCAAGCAAAGCTATAGAAGGTCTTCCTGAAATGAAGACCAAGCATGAAGGTGTTTGCAAAGGCTGTGCAAAAGGAAAGAACATAAAGAAGGCATTTCCAAGTAGTGAAAGCAAATCAAAAGGAATCTTGGAAATTATCCACTTCGATGTATGCGGTCCGATGTCATCCTGTTCTCTGAGTGGGTATGTTTACTATGTCTCTTTCATTGATGACTTCTCCAGGAAGACTTGGGTTTATTTCTTGAAGAACAAAGATGAAGTGTTTGATAAGTTCAAGAAATACAAAGCCTTGATGGAAAATCAAACTGATAAGAAAATAAAGACATTCAGATCAGACAATGGCGGAGAATTCACTTCAGGTGACTTCAAGAAGCTATGCAGTGATTTAGGGATTAAGAGGGAATTGAATGCTCCCTACAATCCAGAACAGAATGGAGTTGCAGAAAGGAAGAATAGAACAATCATGGAAGTAGCACGGGCAATGCTGCATGACCAGGATCTTCCTATGCATCTATGGGCAGAAGCAGCTAGGACAACTGTTTATGTGCAGAACAGAACACCTCACATTATATTGGACAACAAGACACTAGAAGAAGTCTTCACCGGTAAGAAACCTGAGGTCATCCATCTCAAGATATTTGGTTGTCCAGTATACACACATGTTTCAAAGGAAAAGAGGACAAAGCTAGATCCTTCAGGAAAGAAAGGTATCTTTGTGGGGTACAGTGAAAGCTCGAAGGCTTACAGAATATACTTTCCAGGGTTCAAGAAGATTGATGTCAGCAGGGATGTAACATTTGATGAAAATTCAGCCTTCATCAAATCAAGAAAGATACCTGTTGAAGATCATGAAGAACCAAAGGAAAACAGATTTCAAGACACTACCATGACTGAATTAATTCCAGAAGCAGATCGTGAAGTTGAAGATCCACAAATACCTATAGATCCACCTCGTGAGAATAACTCTCACAAGAGGAAACCTGCATGGGCTAGAGAGCTCATTCAAGATGCAGAAAGATATGGTATTCCAGAAGAAGAACACAGAGCAAAGAAGAGAACTAGATCACATACCAGCTATGTTGCTTTACTCTGTGATATTATGAACAAAGAACCTTCCAGTTATGAAGAAGCAGTGGAAAAGAAAGAATGGAAGGATGCCATGGTCGAAGAATACCAGTCGATCATGAAGAATGATGTTTGGGATGTAGTCCCAAGACCTGAAGGGAAGTCAGTGGTGACATCCAAGTGGATCTACAATATCAAGCATGCTGCCGATGGAAGCATAGAGAAATACAAAGCAAGATTTGTAGCTCGTGACTTCTCCCAGAAAGAAGGGATTGATTATGAAGAGACTTGTTCTCCTGTGGCCAGATACACTTCCATTAGAACAGTACTTGCTCTGGTTGCAGTGATGAAATGGATGATACACTAGATGGATGTCAAGACAACTTTCTTGAATGGTGTAGTTGAAGAGGAAGTGTATGTGGAGCAGCCACTTGGTTTTGAGACGCATGACAGGGAGTCATATGTGTGCAGACTGAAGAAAGCCTTGTATGTCTTGAAGCAAGCTTCTAGGACTTGGTATGGTAGGATGGACAGATTTCTATCCAGTTTGGGATTTACCAAGAGTAAAGTAGATTCCAACCTTTACTACAAGGTTGACGAAGGAAATCCAGTGATACTACTGCTGTATGTGGATGACCTGTTTGTTACAGGAGAAGATAGTTTGATTGCTGATACCAAGAGGAATCTTGCTGCCGAGTTCGAGATGAAGGACTTGGGGATGATGCACTATTTTCTAGGCATGGAGGTGTGGTAGAGTGCAGATGGGATCTTCCTTGGACAAGGGAAGTATGCAGTAGAGATCCTGAAGAGGTTCAGGATGATGGACTGCAAGGCCATGGCCACACCTATGGCATCGAACTTGATACTTCTGTGTGATGCTTCATCTGATCCCATTGATGTCACTGTGTATTGTCAGATGATTGGGTCCTTGATGTACCTGACGAACATGAGACTAGATATTTACTTTGCGGTGAACACATTGAGCCAGTTCTTAACAGATCCGAGGAGTGTTCACCTGGTTGCTGTAAAGCATATTCTGAGGTACCTGAAGGGTACAGTTGATTATGGGCTCAAGTATGATGTGAATCAAAAGTTTAACCTACAGGGTTATGTTGATTCAGATTGGGCAGGCAGTGCTGCGGATAGGATGAGCACTTCTGGGTGCTGCTTCAATATGGGATCAGGTGTGATCTCTTGGTTTAGCAGGAAGCAATCTTGCGTAGAACTGAGTACAGCCGAGGGAGAGTATGTTGCAGCTTGTTTGGCTAGTTGTGAGGCAGTATGGCTAAGGAAGATAATGTTTGAGTTATTTGATCTCCCACTGGATGCTACTAGTATCTTCTGTGATAACTAGAGTTGTGTGAAGCTGTCTGAGAACCCGGTGTTCCAAGACAGGTCGAAACACATTGAGATCAAATATCACTATATCAGGGATATGGTGTAGAGAGGAGCAGTGAATCTCCTGTATATTGCGACGGATGAGCAGGTTGCAAATGTGCTGACGAAACCACTAGCCAGAGTGAAGTTTGATTACTTCAAAGAGAGGCTTGGTGTTCTTCAGATTGATGACACTTCGAGGAAGAAGTGATGGACACATTTGCAGGAGCCATTCCAAGCATGGTGAGAGGAGGATCCTTCCATGGCTGTGGATGTAAGCGCTGGATGATGAGCATCAGGATGATGCTCCAGTTACTGTTATGTATATGCATCCTGTTGGATGCTTGGTATGATCAGTTGGATCATGTATTTGTATACGTATCAGGTAGATACATTGTATGATTAGGTAGATCATGTATGTTTATATGCATCAGGTGGATGCATTGTATGATCAGGATGATCATGGGTGATGAGCTTCAGGATGTTGCTCCAGATGATATGCATCAAGATGATGCTATGATGATGATCAGGATGATCATGCTATGATGACATGCATCAGGTAGATGATTTGACATGATCAGATGGATCATGTATGATTAGTCCAAAGACATAGATGCACAGATCCTTTCTGACATGGTGGTAGATGTGTTCTCCCATGTGTGTTGATGTAAGTGAAGAGTATTTCCGACATGGTGGTAGATGTGTTCTCCCATGTGCATTGATGTAAGTGCAGAGCCTTTTCGACATGGTGGTAGATGTGTTCTCCCATGTGCGTTGATGTAAGTGCAGAGCCTTTCCGACATGGTGGTAGATGTGTTCTCCCATGTGCGTTGATGTAAGTGCAGAGCCTTTCCGACATGGTGGTAGATGTGTTCTCCCATGTGCATTGATGTAAGTGCAGAGCCTTTCCGACATGGTGGTAGATGTGTTCTCCCATGTGCGTTGATGTAAGTGCAGAGCCTTTCCGACATGGTGGTAGATGTGTTCTCCCATGTGCATTGATGTAAGTGCATAGCCTTTCCAACATGGTGGCAGATGTGTTCTCCCATGTGCGTTGATGTGAGTGTTGAGCCTTACCCTGATGGTCAAAGGAAAGTCCTTCCATGCCGGTGAGTGCAAGTGCTATGTTGTGTGCATCTGGACTGTGCTTCGTGGACGATGATCAATATGATTATGAGTATCAGGATGATACTCCATGGTCGTGGACAGGTTGTGCAAGATCCTAGGAGATCCTATAGGTTGAGAAGTATGCTCGTAATCAGTCCTGGGATGCTCTTTCGAGGTTTTGTTGATGCATGTAATCAGTCCTAAGGGTTCCATAGTATGGCCAGTGATGAGAAGACCTGCAGGTGGTGGGCCTACATCTAGTATGAAAAAGAACTGGCTCTGTAGAACTTCCTATGACGAGTAGATTGGAGATTGATTGAGATAGCAGCAGCAGTGACGAGGATGATGATTCGTTGATGATGATCCAGAGAAGAAGACTTGTGCTAGCATATTTGTGTCGAGAAATACCTTCCTAGTTAAGAAGGAGTGTTGATGTATATGTAACTTCAGAATGTATTTCATCCATTTATTTTATTATACTCCTATAGAGATATATTATTCCTCTATACGAAAGTATCGTCATTTGTATTGACAAGTGTCGCAAGTGTCGTAACTTGCCGATGGGTTATTAGACCACCATGTGTGGGATCGGCCCTGATTAAGTTAACCTAGGGTTATTACACTGAGTTAGACAAGTCAGCCCCATAGGTTTATTAAGTTGCTCAGAACAAGTATAAATAGAGAGTGGGATCTCTCTATTTGATCGTCTAATTATTCACTTGTACATCACTCAGAAAGTGGCACACTAGTTGAGGAGGAGGAGGATCTGCTAGTAGAAGACTATCTCTTGTACTTTGGTTGGAATTTGGTTGTATCATTGCTCTTTCTATCTCTGAGGAAGTTGTGGGGTTTTTCACCTTTATGGTTTTCCCCAGTGAAACTTTGTGTGTCTATTGTCTTATGTGATTTCTTGGTGTGATTGATATGCATTGTGATACTTGATATGCTGTACATGTTATTCTCTCAGTAAAGATCCTAGAGTATATTGAATTAATGCTCAAAATTTAACAAGGCTGGAGAAAGGGGTTTGAAATTTGAAGGCTGGAGCATGGTTTGGTTGGTGTGCCATTGGTCACTCATGAGAGTGACTTTGACTCAAATAGTGACACTCCCATTGATGGTCTTGATGGCTTCACGCAATCGATGCATGAGGAGGCCCAATCCATGGAACTATCTCCTTGATGCTCTTTTGATGCTTTCAAATTTCTTTTCGATTCTTTTATTTTCATTTTTCATTATCCATTGTTAGTTTTCAATTTAAATTTTGAATCTAGAAGTAGATATTGTCATTGATGACCTCATACTGAGTCTTTGACTTGTCACTCTTTTGCCTCTTTAAATTTGAAGGTGTTTAAGACAAGTTTATGTGACATGTCTATGATTCATATTCAAATTTATAATGGAATATGTGCATGTTAGTATAAATTTAGAATCTATCAATGTGGAAATTCAAATACTCAAATGATAAATGACTCATGAATCAATAATTAATTGACAACAGTGTTTACAATGATGAATTTGCAATTATGTATTTACTATTTAATTTGAAGTTTTAGTATGTAAATGGTAATGGAATGAGGAATTTATATGTTAATATGTTGGGATTTATATAAATTAAAATTATATATTTTTATATAATTTTAAATACCTCAACGTCCCCCCGACCCTTAAATTTTCCTAAAATTTGGGGTTGGTCTCCACACATCACCAATAGGTGTTTCCCCGACCTCGTGCTTCCACATCCTAGAAACTTGGTGGAACATTTCTTTTATATCACTCAACTCATCCACCTTTGGAAACTGCTACAAATATCACCCAATAGGATCACTTCCTCACATTGCTCCCTCTCAATGGTGCTTAATGCCTTCCCATCCTCCCTCTTCTACATCATTATCACTGTTTCAACTATCTCCACCAATGCTTGTTGCTGAAGCATCTCCTCACTCTTTTTTTCTTTTACTGCAATCACTTCTCCACTATAACCATCTTCATCTTGTTGTTGCTGCTCTGGTGCATATTTAATCTCTTGTATCAACTCTTCTCATTACATTTGCTACATATTTTCTTTGGTCTGCTCCACTTTGTTTTCCTTTTGCTACATGTTACCTCCCAAACTAGCATGTTTGATTAAAGTCCTGAAGAAGCAAACTAGTGGAGGGGAACCAAAGGGGAGTAGCCAATGTCACCACACCAACCCCCTTCCAAATTTTGGTTGGCTCTTCTCCAAATCAAGGGGGATGTTCCTTAAGGTAGGATTACTAGGGAAAAGGAAATGAGGAGAAAGGTGATTTGAAGAGGTTTCCCTAGTAAAACAATTGATTTTGTAGTATAGGAATATATAATAAGAGATGAGAGGATAGAGGGAACCACTCCAAGGACTAGTTCCAGTCCAATCTCAAGGACAAATAGAGTCAAAGGATCACCAACTAAGAGGGCCTTGCCAAATAGGTCACCAAGAGAAGAGAATTGGATCCGTTAACCCTAGTCTTCTTGGTGGATTGAAGATGGATTAGGGTTTACAAGAGAAGGCGTTGAATGAAGTATCCACTTTCTTTCAAGTGTTACCGGCTGCACCCTATAGATAAAGGTTTTATGGATACACAATCTGAATTTAGGCAAAGATGTGACACACAAATCCTATATAAATAAGACGACAAGAAGGATGAAATAGAACTTAACTTACAACATCTTTCTCCAACTAGATAGTACTATACTTTCAATGGCCCAAGCAAAGGATAAAAATTATTTAGCAATGTAAAATACCCAACAATATTTTAACCATGAAGCTCCAAGCAAGGGAGATGCACCACACATAAACAAGAAGGGAACCCTTAAGACAAAATTTACTCCATGAAAAATATATATGAATTAGGCTCAAAAGAGAGAATTCCAAACATCAAACCATGAGTACAAATGAGGAAGAGGTTATCTTGTATAGGAGAGGAGTGCAATGTCCTTTACAATAAAATAATCATAAAATCCTAGATTTAGCCTAGGGTGGAGTAAACAATGAATAACCTCCACTAAACCCTAACAAACTCCAACAATATTCATAATATGAGGTGGTCATGCCACATGTACAATGTCCAAGATACGTAAAGCGCAAGAAGGAGGGCACCTTCATCAAGTGGAGAAAGATAACAAATAGATATCCCAAGCATAGCCTACAAAGCTCTCCAAAAGGTACCGCTCCAAGGAAAAACCGTAAAAAAAGTGGACGGATTCCTCAATAAGGTGAATGCTCTCCATGAAAAGGCTCCAAAAGGCATGTGCAGAAAAAATATAGTGCGATTCTCTAAATGGTAGTTCTGGAACGTGTAATTCATTAATATTTATTGGAATTTCAATTATAAACAGTTTCTGGAAATCCCGCAGCCACTCTGCATCTTATGGCATTGGGATGGCACAATTGCGGACACTTTGTTAAAGGATAATTGCTCCGAAACTAGGACGCCCTTCCAAAAATGTCCCATCAGAAATGGTTTAGATGAGTGTGTAAACAACCCTCCAAAAGGGTGGGCACTCATCAAGGAAGACCAACAAATATGTGTAGAACAATCTATCCATCAAGTAAATCCCTCCATGTGTAGTATTTCATCGAAGTAAAAAATGAATGTCCACATATCAACCAATCCAACCTCCATGCCAATTCAACAAGCCATGAACCAAGGAGACCATCAATCCATGATAATAGCATCAAAACCAAGGAAAATGTGTCCACATTAGATAACCACCATCATGAAGTAGGGAATGACCACCTCTACAAGCCAAGAATGTGCCCTCGCACGTGCCAAGGATGATGAAGAGACCCAGAGGGAACTCAACCAAAAATAATGTCCAATCAAAATTCCAACAAGTTGCAACCGCTAGTTGAAGATTGTGATGAAAACCACAAGTGGATATCCATGTGAAATCGAAGGTAACACTACACATTCCACTTCACTTGCAACAAAGTCACCACACAAAACCTTATGGGAATCAAACATTCCCATCTGCATATCTTCCACTGTTATATTTGCCTGTGGTAGCATCATGTCCTTGCAACTCTACTACTGCAAGACCACTCTTTTCTGCAATACCATCTTGTGCTGCAACACCACCCACTGCTATAACATCTCCCACTTGCAACTAGTTTGATGCACAAACTTGTTCACCTCCATCTTCTCACTTGCAACTAGTTTGATGCACAAACTTGTTCACCTCCGTCTTTTTAATGAGTAAGATAAAACATTTAATTACCTATACATTTCAGGCATCTACATTCATATAGAGACTTTGTTTAAATATACATAATAGATGTCTTTGATTAGCGTTTATGGTCTTGGTCTCGCGTAATTTATTGTAAAAAAAATCTCTGCTCTGACCTGGCTAAGATTTAGGGTTTCTACATCTCCTTGGCAGCCATGGCAGCTTCTGATCGCTCCAGAACATCCTGCTATGGACGAACAAGCATTTTGTTCGTTGATTGATTCCGTCACCGCAGCTACTTCAAAGCTCCCTCCTCCTAAGTTTGTCAAGAAGCTAGACAAATTGCCTAAAGTGGATCTCTCGGCCACCCTTTCAAGACAATGGCTTTAGCCCTCATTGAGCACAACCTCATTGGTCAATTTAAAAGTATGTGGCCCTCCCCTCGTTGTATGTAAATTTGGCTGCAAAAGAACCAACACCTTTTAATTAAAGGAAGAATGAGCCACTACTTATGTGGTAGAAGATTCTACGCCTTCCAGTTTGAATCAAAAGAAGTTAGGGACGTCATTTTTCGGGGAGGACCTTATTTTTTCAGCAATCGTGGCATGTACCTAAACCGATGGACTCCGGACTTCAACCCGAAATTGGATGTACCATCTGTTGTCCTTGTTTGGGTTTGTCTTCCACACTTGACTCTTCACTGCTGGGGAGAGGATTGCTTAGCAAGTCTTGGAAACAAGCTGGGAAAATACCTGGATAAGGCTGAACCAAAATTAAGCATGTTTGCTTGTGCAAGAATATGCGTTGTGGTTGATTTGGAAAAAGGGCTTCCTGAGGCAATAATCTTGAAGCTTGATAACTGGCACCATGTCCAAAATCTAGATTATGAACAAATGTCTTTCAAATGCAAAGCCTACCATGAATACAGGCATTTCATCAAAGACTGTAAAAACAAGCCTAAGAAACCAGATGCGGAACCAAACAACGAAGCTACATGGAAAAATATGAAGCAAAAATGGGAAATAAACAAACAAATCAATCCAAGCAAACAGAAACGACAATAGTGGCAGAAAAACCCTATGTAGCAGGCCCTTCTCTACCTCTGGATGACCTCCCTGATGAAGTCATGACTAGGCCTAAAATAGCATCTCCAACCAACATATCGCATATACAAGTGCGGACATTAAATCGATTCGAAATCCTATCCCAAAATGAATCCATAGAAGTTGTGCCAAATGATCCAAACCCTCTCTCCCAATTGCGTTCCTCCAACTCGTTGTTTGTTGAAGTTGTCGCCCCTCTAGTAACACCCCCAGGTTCAGCTTTTCCTTCGAGA
This sequence comes from Larix kaempferi, assembly GCA_027924585.1. Classification (NCBI taxonomy): domain Eukaryota; kingdom Viridiplantae; phylum Streptophyta; class Pinopsida; order Pinales; family Pinaceae; genus Larix; species Larix kaempferi. Next base: position 12,970,483 of record BSBM01000407.1, on the reverse strand, counting down.
GTCCCTGTTTACCAAGAAAAAATTGACCCAGTCGGCACACTGGAAAAAGCAGTAGGCTCACAGGAAACAGTCACCGGGGTTCTCACTAGGAATCAATCGCAACAGTTTTTTTTTTTTTCAGCGGAAAAATCACCTTTTTGCTATTCCAGAGGAATCAAGGAAATATAACATGCATGGGAAATATCAACAAAATTCCTCACATATTGTGGATGGTAGGTCGAGCAAACCGTCAGTCGGTCATCCAATCCAGAATATGTCTCAATGGAATTGAACCCGGGTGGATGGAATGAAATCCATCTATCCCCACCAACAGACTACGTATCCTTGACAATCGCAGCAAATTTCTAGCGACCAAGAAGAGGACGCGGAAGAATAAATCCATACAAAAAAACTGGGCAGAAAAACAGGAAGAGAAGCCAGAGAAGAAGCAACGCAAAGCGACAAAGTATTGGAAAAGCAAGCCACTATAGAACAATCCTTGTCTTCTATGGGAAAGAATAATGAAAATGGTCTCCTGGAACTGTAGAGGTCCAAGTAGCAGTTCATTAAAGAGAAAGCAATAAAGGACTTGATTTCTTTAGAGAATCCCACGGTTCTTCTTGTCTAGGAGACAAAGATTACCAAATAGGAAATTTCCACAGTAGGAAAGAAAATTTGGAATAAAAGCAAGTTAGTATCATCTAGCTCTAGAGGGGAATCCAAGGCATTGCCACTCTATGTGATGATCAAGTTTTTGAAAAAATACAAGAAAAAATAACTTAGCATTGGATTTTCACGGAACTGGGAAAATCTACCAATTTTTCAATATTTATGCCCCTCAACATTACATGGAGAAACAAATTTTTTGGGACACTTTAAAGGATATAAAAGCAGGAATGGATGCAAATGGATGTATAATAGCAGGGGAACTTAATTTTACCCTAGCATACAGAGAAGGAAGAGGGGGAAGCATTGTTAGTGACCCCTTCAGAGAGAAGGTAGAATACCTTTTAATTGACTGGGACCTCTTAGACGTTCTCTCAAATAAAGGAAAATTCACCTGGTCTAATAGAAGGCTAGGGAAACACCATACAGTATCTAGACTTGACAGATTCCTGATATCAAGCTCCTTTTTGGAGGAGGAGATGAATATCTCTTCCTCTATCATTCCCTTAACCTTCTTTGATCACAAACCCATCCTGCTGACCATGATAGAGCCGAAAAATTACGGCCCTCTTCCCTTTAGATTTAACCCTCTCTTGTTGCAAGTCCCAGGAGCAGTAGAAATAATCAAAGAGTCATGGATGCACGGCATTATTGGCTCTCCAAGCTTCATTCTTGAAAGCAAACTGAAGGCAGTAAAGAAGGCCCTAAAACATTGGGCAAGGAAGAACTACAAAGAGCCAACAATGGAGAGGAAATATTTGCAAATCATATTAGATTCTCTACAACAAAGCATGGAGGGAGAAGAAATAGATAAAAAACATCTATTGCTTGAAAAAGAGTTAAACCAAAATATTTTCAAAGCTCATCAGAACGAAGAAGAAAGATGGAGGTTGAAGTTGAGAAGTCTGTGCTTGAAAGCTAGGGATAGAAACACAACCTTCTTCCACAAGAAAGATAAATACATAAAGCAATGGAACAATGTCAAATAAATAAAGAGGTCAAACAGAGAAGTTCTATCAGACTTTGAAGCTATCAAACATGAGGCCTACTCTCATTTCAAGACGCTCCTATCAAGAGTGGAAGTGGAAAATCCTGAAAATATTCCAATGATGCTCCAAAATATCCCATGGTTAGTAAATGAAGAAGACAATAAAATTTTGATGGAAAGAATAAAGTAATTGGAAGTCTAAGAAGATGTGTGGGGCCTAGATGCCGACAAATCTCCTGTCCCTAATGGTTTTTCCATTGCTTTTTTCAGGCACTGCTGGGATATGATTAAAACAAATTTGTGTCAGATGCTGCAATGGACCCATGAAAAATGAAAAATTGGGGGGGGGCACCAATTCATCATTTCTTGCCTTGATCCCTAAAGAAAATAACCCTTCCTCCTTCTCCAGGTTCCGACCTATTTCCTTGTGCAACTCCTCATACAAAATTATGTCAAATATTATAGCTAACCGCCTGAAGTATCTGCTTCCCAATATAATCTCAGAGAATCAAGGATATTTTATTCAAAAGTGCCAAATCATAGAAAACATTCTCTTAGTCCAAGAAGCCATACACTCAAGCAAGCAAATAAAGAAAAGCAGCATGATAATAAAATTGGATATGGCAAACAAATTTGACTAGGTATGCCACTCTTTTCTCTTCTCTCTCTTAAGTAAATTCGGGTTTTTTGATCATTTCATCACTTGGATAAAGGCCTATATTGTCGGACCATGGATAGCTCCCCTAGTAAATGGACACCCCACCAAATCCTTCTTGAGTTCCAAGGGATAGCGTCAAGGTTGTTGTTGTCTCCTCTGTTGTACATAATTATGGTTGATTCTTTGAGTAGAAAATTGGAACAAGAGAGGATAACGAGCAACCTACCAACGTTATGGTCCGTGGAGTCAAGGAGCTAAATCACTCTCAATTCATTGATGATACTCTCCTTTTGGGCGGAGCTTCATCTATCATCATAGAGCATTTCAGACATGTTAAGAACTCATTCTTGGATGCCTATGGAGGTCTTGTCAACAAAATTAATTGTAGAATCTATGGATGGAATGTTTCTGCTAGAAGGATAAGGAGAATAGCGAGCTCCCTTCAGTTCAAAAGTCAACCTAATTGGAATTCCTTCACTTATCTGGGCATTCCAATATTTCAAGGGAAGCCAAAAGATGAAGACTAGCAGGCTAGTATCGAGAAATTAAAAAAAATGGATCAATGGGGATCCTAATGGATTAAGCATATAGGAAGGATGGTCCTTCTAAAATATGTGTTGTAGTCTCTCCCCATTTTTCAATGCTCAGCTCTTCTGGCTCCTATAGGAATCCTTCACTAGATGAGTTCTCTTATGTGCAAATTTCTGTGGCAGGGGGGGAAGTCTAATTCTAAATAGTTCCATTTAGACAAGTGGGGGATTGTAACAACACCCATAAAGCATGGTGGAATTGAAATAAGGGAACCAACACTTGTCAATAAATATTTAGGAGGGAAAATTCTTTGGAGACTTGTCTCGAGAGGAAAATCCTGGTGGAAATTTGTCCTCACAAAAAAATACATGTCCAACAATCGGCTTAGGTGTCTTGACAGAGGTCTGAATTCTAAACCTTTCTCCCCAATATGGACATTGTGTAAAGCATCCTATGATTTCATTCGGGACCACCTTTCTTGGGTCTCGGGAAATGGGAAGAGAATTAGAATTTGGGATGACAGAATTGCAGGGAAGAAAGAGGTTAAAAATGAAATAGGTCTGGCTAACTTAAAATAGTGGATGGAAAGTAAAATTATTAAAATGCTCCATGACATATCAGATTGGATCGAGGAAGAAATATAGAAAGGTTGGAAAATCAATCAACTTCCATCTAATCTAGAAGAAGAATGGCTTAGGCTCATAGAAAAAATCAAGGGAAAAGCCCCAGTATAAAAATTGGCACATGATACCAGAGGTTGTGGAGCGAGAGGGGAAGATTATACGGTTATAGAAGAGTACACGACATTGCTAACTTACAAGGTTAATATTCCAAGATCGGCTACACAAACAAGGGGGTCTCATACAGCAAATTGGTGTTTAGCTTGGCTGTGACCTTAAAAGTTGATTTTTATTATTATTATGAAGAGCATGAAGAATTTTCCTAGCAAATTCATCTATTTTTTCTCATTCATGGTTGTGAAATTTTTTTATATGTAAAGAGAATAACAATTGTAACAATGAGACACAAAATCAACCAAAATATATTTTAATGAACCACAAACATAGATAATATAGATTAAAAAGGGGATCTATTGACCCCAAACTTGTAATGCAAGGCAAACTCATATGCTATTCTCTAATGAAATTTGTGAAATTAGTATATATTAGCACTAAAGTTTGAGGGCTCATAGAATTTGCACTACTCAGGCCAAATTTAGACATCCTCCTTTCTCATAAACATACATATCTAATATAATTTCATATTATATTTACCATTAACTTACTTGATCTTGGAGGAATTCAAGAACTGAGCTATGAATGGGGTCTAGGGGTATCCACAAAGAATCAGGGTGAGGCATATTACCTTCTTTAAGGGATTAGACTCCTTGACTCAAGAAGCGTTAAGTCTCTCATAGTCATAGTCATTGGGAACAACTATAAATATCAAATCAACACGCATATGGTTTGAAACCACCAAACATGTTTTGTAAAGGGATTCTTTATCCATGAGCATAGTATGGGTGTTATTACACACTTTCAACACTACCAATGGGTCTTAGGCTCTTCACCCTACAAGGACAAAAGCAAATATCTTAGGGATTATAATATGTCTTTATGGCCCTTAAATCACAAAATGGGTTTGAAACCACCAACTTACCCTTTTAAAGGAATCTTTATCCCACACATTATATGGGTGCTATTATGGTGTTTTCTACTATACATATGGATAGTGGGCCATTGCAATGGTTTGAGGATGATAACATTCATATTTGGTGCTATAAGAAGATTTTACAACTAATGGACCATGCAATATAGTGTCTGAAATAATCACATAATGAAATACATTATAATAGTTACCAATAATGAATAATTTTTGCATTCATTATGTTGGTATAAAAATCAATAGCTACTACATTTAATGTTTTATCTTCAAAAAGGGGATGGGGATATCAATTTTTTTTTTCACTGGTATTTGATTACTCTTTTAATTCATTGTATGGTATCTATGCAGTTTAGTAGCTACTACATTTAATGTTTTATCTTCAAAAAGGGGATGCGGATATCAATTTTTTTTTATTACTCTTTTTCCACTAGTGGCCCCTTTCTTCCCTTGAGACCCAATATTTAATATATCCTTATAGTCGTTAGGATTTGGCCTAGGGTTTTTTCATGCCCTATCTCCAAATTAATGTTAGTTTTTTTGCTAGAATATTTTTAGATAATCGTATATGGTTAGTTGCACATATGTGAATAATGGGAGTTGACACGACTTCCACTTGGTGACATGGTGGTACCATTACCCATGGGGTTCCACTTAGATCTAGGTGGTATTGTTATGATTTGGTATGTATCTAACCCATATTTTCCTGTTGTATGTGCACGCGCATGCACACACACACACAATCTCTCTCTCTCTCTCTCTCTCTCTCTCTCTCTCTCTCTCCATGAAAAATGCAATTTTTATTTATCGACATAATGAAAATTACACAATTTAGTTGCATAAATCACTTTCATAAATTAGGTGCATAAAAGACTTTTATATAGTATTTTCAATTGTTTACTTCTTTACACAAAATTCATCAGGAAAATGATCCCATTGTGACCACAAAAGAATTGAGCCATACATTATCTAGAGGGCCATACAGTCCTCCTTCTACAATATAAGAAAACTTGCTTGAAACGTTAATAGAGAAAATAGCATTAAAAAACAAAATTGGTAGTCATCAAAAAGTCTAATAAAAGATATTTGTGGTCCCACCCTAATCTCCATCAAAATCAACCTTCCTTCTCTAAACATTATCCTTCTTTAGAAAGAGTATCATTCTCTAGAAAGAGTATCAACAAAAATACTCAACTCCTTGAAGACATCAGTATAAGATATTAATTCAAATTGAGAACTAACGACCTTTAAATTGTCTCTTGGGAGTCGAAGCGTAATATTGTGAAGGAGTGAATCCCCTTTCATCCAATTCATTACTAGAGTTGATTACCCAAATACATGTAATCTTGTGATAGTTTGTCTAAAGAACACTTCAACGGTAGTTTTAATGCCATAAGTTCAATTGAGTTATCAGTCCTTGCACCAAGACAATCTTTGAATTTTAAATAATTATCCTATGAGAAATAAAGTACTCCAAGACCATTGTCATTATGATCTCTCTAATAATCTCCATAGAAAATAAACCAACAATAGGATTTGTTAATTTGTAACTTTGAAATCTATCTATGAGTGATCTCTAAATCATTTGAAGTAAAAAACTGAGCCAAAGTAGAAATCTAAGCATATACTTGGAAATATGGAATGAATTTGTTCTTGAAAATGGTGGAATTTCTCACCAACCAAACACCCCAAAAAAACAAGTAATGAAATGATCTAAACCTTTTTTAAATTTTTTCTTCTTAAACCCAGCCCTAAAAAATGATTCAATAGTGTTTCCTTGCCAGACATTTTCCATTCTCGTAAGATTTTTTACTTCCATGGAGCTTGAGAATATTGTCACTTGATGAAAATATGAACAACATTTTCACCATTCAATTTGCACAACATACATATGCTTGGAACATGTTTTTTCCTCAATTGAAGCATGTTCTGAGTTAGAACTATATTGATAAGGGCTAACCATAGCAGATTTATAAACTTCTTTGGTACCTTTAGCTTCCATAAATGTTTCTACCACTAGTAGGGCTCTATATTTATTATTTCAAACATGATTCATAGCCCAATTTTTTAGTAATTCACCTCAAATTATGTTCTTGGCCCATGCCAAAGTGTTGGGTTCCTCAATCAATCTGATATGGCCCTTTCTAATATATAATTAATTTAGGCATTCTAGTCAATAGTTTTCTCACCAACTAAGACCAATATAACCTTTATGCAAAATATTAGTAGTGTCTTTATCTACAAATCAATTTAACAAAATGAAGCCTCTTTGATGAAGATATTGTAATAACCAGAAAGTCATAAAATACCAATACAAACAAATATACCAGCATGATAAGAAGATTTGACAAAAAAAATGGATCTAATCAATAATAACATAAAATATACTATGAAAATTGAAGGAACCATACCTGATTAGATGACCTGGTATCTACCATTACCTTGGAAGCTCCAATGCGTGCAACTGAAGGTGGGGGGATGACTCTCCACCCAACCAACCCCTAGCCAATGGCTGAGGCCCCCGAGCCCCAAACAGATAACCCTATGCTAGATCTTGCTTTCTTTTCTCTCTCTTGGATCCTCCAGAGCTCTCTTTCCAAAATGCTAAAATACCAAAAAGATCCCCCTCTCTTCTTCTTCTCCTCCTTTTATCTCCCCTTTCTCTCCTTTTTCTTAATTTATTTTAATGCAATTTGTTTTCCTTCATTTTTTTCTTTCATATTCCCCTTTCTTTTATTAATTTACATTTTCTAAATAATTTTTCACAATTATTCATATATGAGGGTTGTTACGTACTTCCCTCCTGAAGTTATAATCTTCAAGCAATAAATACAATACTTATTCAATCAATCAATCAAGTAAATACTAGAATATATAGGTAGCTAGTACTATTGTGAAGTTAAGAGATTTATATGTGTGACCACCACATAGAAGTCTCCAAACCACACTAATACAATCAAACACCCTAAGTTACAACATGCTCTTAAGTATTTGCCTATGAGTCTAGTATGCAACCATAACAACAATTATGCATCATACACACATAAGCATTAGACAATTAATTAATAATTAATAATTGTGTAATTGTTTACTTCCTCTTTCCTTACTCACCCTCTCCCTGAGAATCATACCATCCGTCACCTCCATAAACCTCCCCTCCAACTCCGGATGGTCCTGCTCTCCATGGCACGGGCCCTCTATTGTAACCTATCTGTGGATCATACAGTAGGCATCATAAGTTCCCTGGGAAGTTATCGCAACATTGCCACCTTCCCAACTTCTGGTAATAATACGGCCTCATCGGATTCTAACCGAAATCATCATATAGTAGTCATGAGAATTTCTCCGGGAAGTTACCGCGGGATTTTCCACCTTCCCAACTTCTGGTAATAGTACAGCCTCATTGGTATTAACCGACATCTGTTTCTCGGTACCCCAATCCTGATATCAAGATCATTATACCCCAAGAATATCGAAAGGATAGCCTAAACATCCTCCACAACACCCTCAAGGCACTAGCCCCAGGAATCAGAAGTCCTTCTACATAAACCTCCCTCCCGGTGAGTATGTCTCCAACCGTGGACTCTGGTGAGATTAGAAGTTCTCCGGGAAGTATCTGTGGCATTTCCACCTTCCCAAATTCTGCTACTAAAGTCAAGAGCTACTGGAGAGATTACAGGGCTTGGCACCACTGGAAAAAAACTTCAAGAGCTATATGTTTATGGACGCTCAGAGTTAGAAGAGCTACTGGATATTAAACATTTGGGAGAGTGTCAGATTGAAGATCTGAAGGTCACTGGAGAAGTTGCAGGAACTTGAATGTGTGAATCTAAAGAAAATACAGGGGTTGACACAGCTGACACAACGTGGAGGAAAGGGAAAGAAGACCGACTCCAAGAATTGGCGATAAAGAGTTCTTCCTTTGAGAAGAACGTTTTTTTTTGGACAAATATTGGAGAGATCACGCATTTGTTGTAGCATGCACAATGGAAGAGAGATACCTTCATGGAAATTAGGGTTTTCACAATCACAAAGAATGAAGAGAGGTAGGCCGTTAGGGTATTTGAAATGTCCACTCAAAGGAATCTCTTGCAAATGGACACAGAGGGGCGTCACACCACGTAACATAGACCATTATGGAAGAGAGCATTTTTGGGATGGTGATCTTAAACACTTGGCTAGATCATGAATAATATAATTCGGGAGGCACCTGTCCATAACTCTTGCCAACAAATCTCTCGATATTAAAAGATACCAAATGTAATAATTGTAACCGTCGAGTTGTAACACATGGAGCATTGAGCGGTAATGGTGGAGTATGTAAGAGAAAAAATGAAAAACGCCAAAATTTTAAGGGAAGTGATGTAATCACAACAATGGCACCAATGAGTAATATAAATAATGCACCTGGATTCCTATCATAAATGTGAAAATATTTAATATTTTCCCAATCATAGCGTTCAAGATCATCACTTACAAGCTTGCAAGGACGCGGCTTAGACAAAACCACAATCTCCATCTCTATACATTATTTATATTGCCACTAAGATTCACTAGTAGAAATAGGCATGGCATAGGCATATGAAAAACCACAATGGTCAAAGGCCAAAGTGCCTTATCTCATACATTTCTTTCCCTATGTCGAATGCTTTTCTTACCACAACCTCTCTTCAGATTTATCTTTTAACTTTGATGTTACTGATTGTTTTGAAACATCACCAAGAAAATGGAGTCGAGTCACCTACGATGGATACTGACTACTACAAAGTCAGTGGAAAACGAAAATATTTAACAGAATTGGTAACGGAGCTAGCTCTGAACGACATGATGATACCCATCATGATGAATATTAACACTGAAACAAAAAGTATCATGCAGATTTGTGAGGTTGTTACACCCAAAATCTACTCATCATCAGATTCAGTGTATACACCCCTGAAGATACCTGGACTAAGTAATCATCCTGGGAGGATTTGCACTCAGTTCTGCAATCTTTTGAGAGGTCGTCGTAGGTTGCACATTAGCAACATGTGACGTCGAATCTTGCTCCACTGCAGGGTGTGACGAGGTCAATTAATGGGAAAAAATAGCTTATCCGAGATCCTTCTTGAAACTTGCTCATTTAAGAGCTTATCCCTGACCTCTAGGGGAACTGGTACTCGACCCCTAACTCTTTGGGAGGATCCCCTATCTCTCTCCTACCATCTCTCAACCTATCCTATCCATACCCTATCCACTTAGTCCTATATAAGTGAGGTTCACTCCCATCCCAAAGGGAGGAAGACTATAGTATCTACATGCTGGTGAAATCTCTCTTAGAACATCTCCACTCACCTATTGGAGAACTCATACTTCCTTGGAAGGATATGGCAATTGGCTTCGTCGGAGAAGGACTACAACATTAAGCCTTGGTTGTGGTTCTATATCTCTATCATGTACTCCTCTATTTGCAGTAATACAAATGCTTTCCACCAATATTGTTCATGTGTGCAATGATATTGAGTAGTTTACCTGCTTAACTGATTACTTAGATCGCTTATTGTATAGATGTCTTTTACTGGTTTCTCTCGTTTCTTGTCTTGACAGGTCTTGCAGCTTGGATCTGACGACCGTGGGACGTGGAGAAGCATTCAGGAGAAAGGATTACATAGTAAGAAGGTAAGACATCTAGTACTTGATCCTTGAGTAGATCTAGGAAATGCACTTGTAGTCTATTCTATTTGTTCTAGACTCACTTTGAGCTAGGGAGATCTAGCTCGCATCTGCTCGAGTGGATTGTCCGATAACGAATCTGGCGACCATACTGGGGAGTAGTATATAGAGTTTGTTTAGTGGTCATTAATCTAAGAGTCATTTTCAGTTGATTACTTGACACAAGCTTTTTTTATTATTTTTTTCCATTTACTTCTTAGGATTGATTTCACTATCAGATCTTCACATTGAAGACTCTGATTTGCTCCCTCTGAGTTTATACAACTCATTTTCAAACCTGTTTATGGTTCATTGTTGAGAGATTTGATTCATTTTTGAATCTAGACCTTGCCTGTCGCACCTGGGCAGTGGAAACAGAGTGACACTGTGTCATTCTGAGTCTCTTTTCTTTACCTGGTGGATACTCGTCGCGCCCTTTTCATTGGTAAACTGCGACATCGTCGCACTTCCCGTGTGAACAGCCTGCGGCGTCGCACTGTGTACAAAGGCAGAGTGCGTCGATCTGTCAAAAGTTGGCTTACAGGAATCCATTCCCTCATTTGATAGTTTGAACCTTGGTCTGATGTATGAACTCCCTCTGCGCTGCAAGATCCAGCCAGAGACCCCATTTATGATTTGTGTGTTGAGAGTTTGGTTTCATTTGGACTGACTTTGGGTTCCGTCTCGGACAGGTTTGAGACCGGTAGTGGTGGATACTCTTGTCTCCTCCACCTTCATCCGTTCGCCCTTGCATTCCCTTCTTTCCATCCCTGATCTGATCAGTACATTAGATCAGCTTCCAGACCTCATTTACATTTGTTCTAACCTTCGCTTGCTTAGTTTGCTTGCTGCTGCTTGATTTTGAGTTAAGTATGTTTTTCAGCTTGGTTGAGTGCTTGTCTTTGCTTGAGTTTTCTGAATGAACTAATGCTGCAAGTAGTGTTTTCTTTTCATTCATTTAGATCTGAAAGCAGAGTTGTTGTCAAATTATTGCTTTGATGCGTCCATCGAAAGATTAAAAGTGCTTCTTTCCCATTGTTTCTCAAAAATTTATTGAAGAAAGATTGTTGTGCATTGGAAAATTCTCATTTATGCTTTGGAAAAGTTGAATGAATGTATGAACTATTGTGTTTTTCTCGAATTATGAATCGCTCATTTTCTTGAAAGGCTCAGAGAACACTTCGATTTTTGCAAAATTGATTCCATGCTAAGGAAAGATAGATGCATTTTTAATTCTTGTTACTTTTAGATCATTGAAAGTGAAATTGAAAAACTTGCATATTCCATTTCAGAATCCTCTCTTTTCATCACTTAGTGTCATTTTGATCTGAAAAGAAAAAGAAAAGAAAAAATATGTTTTGGTTTGGTTTAGTTGTGTTTTGTACTTTTGCGTTTCCCTGAAAAGGAAAAGAATACTTTCATTGTCAAATTTGTTTGAATTGGGAATTGTGTTGCATTGAATTTGTTTTGGCAAATACCATTGGAAAAAAGATTTCTCCTTCCCATAGCTAGAATTCATTGAAAGAAAAGAATATTGCATGCATGTAGCTAGGAATTGCATTATGCTTCCGATTATGTACTCACCTCATGCATTCACCTAACCGTCTAAGATAAAATTAACGGTAGAACTAGGTAAAATTTTTAGCAACTTGTGTGTAAGTTAGAGACGTGTTCCGGCGTCGTTAAGCGTGGCAACTGTCGGTATTTGCCAACACTGTATCCCGGGGGTATTGTAGTCTTCCACGTACATCGGTATATCGAGTTCCTTCACATACCCACCAAGTACCATAATCCGTACTTGGTGTATATCGAAGGGTGTATCACGTACTAGACACGTATATCAGAAGGTCTCTTGCCGAATGGTTGTGCATTAGACAGCACCACTACGGATTTGAGCTCCCACGTACCTTGCGTATATTGGGAGACACCATTAGGATTTCTGAAACCAACCGAGTTAACCATTTGGCCGTCTTGGCAAAGTAATACACCGAGAACAGCACTCGGGGAGATTAGCACGCACGTATTGTCTAGGTAATCGGGTATGCAGGCAAGGGTACGGTCCCAATCCTCCTTGTCACGTCATATTGTTGGACCCTCTAGTATATCACGGTTTGCATGCCTTGATAATCCCGTGAGGTTCCAGACTTTTGAATCCACTCTGTCACATAAGTTTGCTTGTTGCCTCAGTTTGAGTAGTTTTTTTTGGACTACTTTTCTTTTAGCATACCCTTAGGAGAAATGCTGTTTCAGCCATCCTGGCTGATCATCCTGACACTCTGGTGGATTTTCCCTGGAGAAGGTCCCATAGGATATTAAACTTATCACCCAAATATCCCCTTAATTCAGAGGTTATTTCGAGGGTAAGAATGGATCAACATAACGCGGTCGTAGTTACTGAAGTGGAAAACCCCACTTTGAATGTTGGAGGACTTTTGTTTCCATAAACTCCTCCAGATTCACCTGCCTCTCATCCCCCGCAGGATGAAGGAGCAAAAAACTCCACTTCACAAGACCTTTCTCCTGTCATCCCAAGAGAACCTGGATCGTTGGAATGGATAAACTAACCCCAGGACGATCCTACAGCAACTGTTGGTCCTTCAGCAGCTTACTGGACATCTTCTACAAACCACCCAATGGTTCATTTTTCCATCTCATCCCCACCTAACTGGACTACTCCAGAGTTCTCTAGGCCTTACTATAGGCCTGACCCCGCTGATATTTTTGGCCCCATCCATGAATGTTTGGAACAGTTACGTATTAAAGGAGATGAGCTTCGAAGACAAAGTCTCGAACAACACTCTGAAGAGTTTCGAAATCGCCATTTCCAAATAAGATTTGACGATGGAAACATCCTAGTTCATCTGATATCTTTCGGATCACCTGAAGCACCCCACCACAAGACTGCTAATAAGACTGGTCAACCCTCGCAAGAGTCCAGTCCTGCACCTCAAGTGAACCAACTTGTGGAAGGACAACAGTCCAACACACCTATCACTACCGCGGTTACTTTACCAGTTCCTCCCCCACCTCAGAATTCGAGGGGAGGGTATTCCATTCCCCTGAATTATCTCATCGGTAATGTTATTACTACAGTAGCTAGTCAACAACCTACATTGGTTCAACCTTTGAACAATGGTAAACCTATTGTGGCTGGGGGGAAACCCCCATTTCCTAACCAGAACGTAGGCAGTGGAATCCCCAACGGACCTTCTGTTGGACCTTCCCAACCCGCTAGACTATCCACCACGGGATTATCTCATGCTGGGGGGCCGTCAAATGTAACTCAACCCTCATGGAGTCAAGTGTATCCAGGTTCTGTTAACCCTGTGCCGGGCCAACCTAATCTCGGAAATGCACCATATGGGATACCTTATCCCGGGAATCCATACACTCTATGGGGGAAACAACCCGTGTTGCAACACGGACCCCAACCAACTATCCATCAAGTACCACCACCCCCGATCGGTCCTCCCCCACCTATTGCTAGAGGCGGAAGGCCCCCACCTAACATTGGTGGAGGCCCACCTCATTTTTCATACAATATCCCTCACCCCTTCGGCAGTGGTGGGAATGGTCCACCACCCCCTCTCGGCGGAGGCGGCGGGGGACCACCCTATCATGGTGGAGGAGGACATTTCCCTTCGGGTGGTGGAGGTGGTCCACCACCCCCTCCAGGCGGAGGCGGTGGAGGACCTAATTACTCTGGTGGTGGCGGTGGTGGTGGAGACCCTCATCCTTCCGGCGGCGGAAGTGGTGGGGGCCCCCATCCTTTTGGCAGTGGAAGTGGTCCACCATCCCCTCTAGGCGGAGGCGGTAGTGGGCCACCTTATTACGGTTATGGACCCCAACCTCCTCCTGGTGGTGGCGGCAGACCTCCACTCCCTCCCGAAGATGGAGGTGGACCCCCACCTTATTGGAATGGACCACCTTATGGTGGCGGACCTCCTTACGGTCTAGGTAGAACACCCCCCTACGGTTAGTTTCATCCTGGTACACCTTACGGTCAGTCTGGTCCTTACACGCCTTATTCATATTACCAATATGCGTAGCCTAACCCACAACTGCCCTTCCTGGCTACTTTGGACTTGCTTGACCTATCCCGTTCAACCAACGATCCTGTTTACCACGGATCTAACTGGCCACCAATTCCAGTGAAACTTCCATCTGATATCCCCAAGTTTGACGGAAAGCCGGGTGAAGACCCTAAAAACCACGTGATGACATACCACTTATGGTGTTCATCTAATTCCTTAATGGACGATTCAATTCGTCTTGGATTGTTTCAAAGGAATCTCACCGGTTCGGCTGCCAAGTGGTACATTGAGTTGCCACCACACTCTTTTCCTGATTTTGGTTCTCTTGCCATGAACATTTTGACACATTTCCAGCTGCCCATACGGTATGAGACTGGTACCGAGCTTTTAACCTCGCTCCGTCAGAATACTGCCACTCACATTTCAGATCATTTCCACGAGTGGTGAAGGAGACGACGTCTCATTAAAGCTCCCATTCCAGATCATCTCCTAGCAGACTGGTTCACAAAATACCTCATCCCTACCATAGAAAGAGACGTTGCTATGCGAGGTGCTGTCACTAAAGAACAAGCCATCACGAGTGCCCATGTGCTAGACCTAGTCTACACTCAATCCAACACTTTGTTTGATATTCTGCCTGACACACCCCATGACGTTAATGACCCTGTGAAACCACATAAGAAACTCCAAACTGATGGAATCATTGGTTCCCTTAACACCCATCCTGCTACTAGCACTATTGGATCATCCAACCCGACTCCGGCTGGCCATAACACCACCAAGTCCATCGCTCCTGCTGTAACTGAAGAGGTGAATTCTGTCCAATCAGCTTCATCTCAGAAGTCTGGCGGTAAAAAGAAGAACAAGGGGAAACCCAAAAGGTCTTCCGCCCAACAGGAACAAAAGAGCACTCCTGATGATCCCAAGCAAAAATGGAAACTAAAGTATCGTTGTTTACTGTGTGGAGATGACCATTTCTCCAAAGAATGTCCCCATAGAGACGAAGTCCAAAAGTTTCTTAGGGGCAAACCAAATCCCGCAGTCCTCAATGATCCATTTCCTACTTAGAACCAACAGATGATGCTCAAACCCCCCCAGCCCAGGGGGAACCATCCAATACCGCGCATGTTCTCATGCTGCGTAACGAGAAGATCAATTTGAATACTCACTCGCGATCTTACGAACCGGTCCCTTCGAAGGAATCCACTGGAAGTAATGCTGAAAAAGCTTTCGACTCCTTAACTGATGTCACTGTACCATCAACTTCTCTCACCATTGAGAAGCCCTCCTTAGACTTGATATTGCGACCTCCCAAGAGTACGATTCGAAAAGCTGTTTTCAATCCCAATGCTCGAGCGACACAAAATTACAATATCATAGAGGACTTGGCACAAGCTCCTTGTGCCATGTCTACCCTGGAAGTTTTGCAGAATTGTCCTAATCAACGAAAAACTCTCCTTGCAGCCATCGATGCAGTCGACCCGGATTCCTCGAATACCATCATGTTCCGGCTTGACAACTTTAAGTCGAGGCTCTCACACCAGCTCACATTCCAAGTTTTTGCGAATATTGCTGGGAAGATTGTCCGTCGTACCCTTTTAGACAAAGGCGCCTCCACTTCTGTCATGTCAATCGCCTGTTGGAGAGCCATTGGCTCCCCCAAATTGAATCATTCTCCTACCACGTTGAAAGCATTCGACGAGCGTGGTTTTCAACCTCATGGGCTCTTACAAGCTCTTGCAGTTGAGTTGGGCGGAAAGACCGTAACCATTAATGTGGAAGTGGTCTCGGCCTCGTTAGATTATAATCTCTTGCTTGGTTGCAATTGGTTTTACACCATGCAGGTGGTAGCCTCTTTAGTCTTCCACATAGTACAATTCCCCCACCAAGGACGGATTGTTACTATCGACCAATTATATTTTTGTACACCAGACGCTACTACTCATCCTGGTGACCATGTTCCTTCCATTAGACAGATGTCAAAATAGTATGAGAGTGTAGGGGTTGGCCTTTTGAAATATTCATCTCTCATGGGCGTTTTTCCAGCCGTGAACCCCCCTAATCATGTTGCTACGGTGAACATGATCTCCACAGAGATTTTATTTGACTCTACCGATGCTTGGCTTGTTCCGGATGAAGCCACAACACACCTGCTTGGAAATATAATACCTCTTTCACCCACTGAACATATTTATGAGGCTATCCAATCAGCACCGGAAGACCATTTAACCATGGCCTCTCCATCTTGTTCTCTACGAAGGACGTCATCTCTACCCGATCTCTTACTTCGGACTTTTCATTCAGACGAGTCCATCATGGAAGTTATGAATGTTGACGACAGTCCGTGGGATGATCTGCACCATAGGTCATCTTTTCTTCCTCCTTTGGAGTACATAGAGGACAACATCCATACCCTCTTTTCACCAGATATCTACCCGTTCCCTCATTCCCCCATCCTTACATGTCTTACAGACACAGAGGGAAACCTGGCCTATATTGATCCAACCATCCCGGTAGACATCTCGGTGAAACCTGGTATAGTGGAACACATTCGCATAGGCCAGAAGTGTTCCCCTGAAGAAATAGCTGCCGGCATGGCCTTATTCAAGCAATTTCAAGACGTATTTGCTTGGTCCTATGAGGAGATGCCTGGGATAGACCCGTGATTGTTTCTCATGAAATAAAAACCTATCCCGACATCAAACCTGTACGCCAAAAGTTGCGACCGGTACACCCCCGGAAGACTGCGGCAATTAAGGTAGAAATTGAAAAGCTCTTAAAGGCTGGTTTTATTTATCCTCTCCCATTGACAGATTGGGTCTCAAACATCGTTCCTGTGAAGAAAAAGCAGGGCACCATTCGCGTCTGTGTTGATTATTGAGGCCTTAACTGGGATTGTCCAAAAGACAACTACCCGACCCCCTTCATCGGCCAGATTATTGACAATTGTGCTGGAAGTGTCATCTTCTCATTTATGGATGGCTTTTCTGGTTACAGTCAGATTGAGATCAACCTAGCCGACCAACATAAGATGGATTTCATCTTTCCGTGGGGAACGTTTGCATACCGCAAACTCCTATTTGGCCCTAAAAATTGCTGGCACCACGTTTCAGTGGGCTATGTCGTACGCCTTCCATGACATTAAGGACTTTGTGGAACCTTACTTAGACGATCTCCTTGCTCATTCAAAGCAGCACGAGTTCCACATTGATCATCTGACGACCATTTTCCTCAGATGTAGATGGTACAATATCCGTCTGAATCCTCATAAGTGTATCTTTTGCATTGAGTCCGGACACCTCTTAGGATTTATCGTTTCGAAGGATGGGATCCGCATTGATCCCTTAAAGGTGGAGGCCATCATCAACCTACCACCCCCGATTGATGTGACAGAACTTCAAAGTCTCCAAGGGAAGGCGACTTATTTAAGACGTTTTGTTTGCAATTTCACGGAGAAGACTTAGGGGGTATATGAGACTGCTCAAGAAGGACGTCCCATTCATTTGGGATGATCAAGCTCAAAAATACTTCGACAGTATCAAACATGCCATCATGCATTCCCCCGTGCTCCAACCACCTAATTATTATCGAGATTACATCTTATGTCTCGCCGCTTCTGCTACCACTATTGCCATGGTTTTGGTACAGGAGGATCAAAACGCCCAGGAACATGTGATATACTATGCAAATGAGGGTCTGGCCGACGTTGAAACTAGATATTCACATGTCGAAAAACTCGCATTCGCGGTGGTTATCGCCGTCTAGAAGTTCCAGCACTACATCTTGCTCCGCACCACCACTATCATCGCCGACTTGAACCCCATGTACCACATACTGACACGTCAGGTGCTTGGGGGAAAGTATTCACGCTGGATCGTGATACTGCAAGAATTTTATCTTCTTTTCGAGAAAGCCAAGTCTAAGAAGTATTTGGTGTTTGCTGAGCTCATTTGCGACCTTCCCCGTCCTGATGCAGAAGTTGAGCACAATGACTCCTTTCCAGATGAATCATTGTTTCTCATCAGTATGACTGATCCGTGGTATGGAGATATCTTGTTATATCTTCAAACCCAATGCTTCGATCCTCAACTTTCCTGCGACAACCATCGTAAGATTCGTCACCATGTAAAGTATTATTTAATCATCAATGATACTTTGTATCGCCATGTCATTGATTCAATTCTTCGACGTTGTCTCATTAATGATGAGGCTGAACGCGTTCTGAATGACTGTCATGCTGGGGCATGTGGCGGTCACCTCTTTGGGATGGCTACAGCCCAGAAGATTTTGCGCGTAGGATATTTCTGGCCTACTATCTTCAAAGATTGTATTGAGGCCATCAAAAAATGTCCTCCTTGCCAACACTTCCATACAAAGAAGCACACTCATCCTGCCCCATTACATCCAGTTATTGCTGTTGGCCCATTCGCAAAATGGGGCATTGAATTTACGCATTGTAATCCTACCTTGGCCGGGGGGCATAGTTACATCATTGTAGCTGTGGATTACTTCACAAAGTGGGCCGAAGCTATGCCTACATACCAGAACGACGGCAAAACCTCCACACTCTTCATGTTCAATCATGTAATAGCGCGGTTCGGAGTTCCTCGGGCAATTGTTACCGATCATGGTTCTCATTTTCAGAACCATATGGTTGATGAATTGAGAGACAGGTTGGGTTTTCACCATGAAAATTCAACACCCTGCTACCCGCAATCCAATGGATAGGTCGAGGCCATTAACAAGGTCTTGAAAACTATGGTCCAAAGGATGGTAGGGACACATAAGTCCAATTGGCACAACATGCTCTTTTCATCTTTATGGGCCTACCGAACTTCCGTCAAAACTGTCACAGGATTCACTCCCTTCCAATTGGTATATGGATTGGAGGTTGTCCTACCTATAGAGTGCGAAATTCCGTCTCTACATCTCGTTGTCGAACTTCTTCCTAACACTACTGTTGAGGAAGAACGTCTCTTGCACTTAGCAAAACTATATGAGTCCCGCCGAGATGCCGCTCTTGATAATGAAGCACACAAGAAACACATCAAAGCCCAATACGACAATTCAGTTGAACCTCGTATCTTTAACGAGGGTGACTTGGTCCTCACTTATGACTAGAAGCACGAAAAACTAGGAGTAGGAAATTTTGAATCCATGTGGCATGGACCTTACATTGTCAAACATGTTTTGGAGAAGGGAGCTTACGAGCTTGAAGACTATGACGAAATCTCTTTGGGTGAACCCCGCAATGGGATTTACCTGAAGAGGTACTACGCATAAATTCATCACGCTTAGAATTTCTTGTATATACTGTACATGGCGTGTTTTTTGTGTTTTGTGTGTGCTGTGATGCTTTTGTTTTCGAGTGTCTTTAGATCTTGTTTCCGCTTCTTATACCATGTTCTGTCTGCATGTGCAGATGGCAACATGCTACGGATTTGCGGACGGCGCCAACCGACATACCCGTAACCTTGCTTCGGCAGCCTGGGTACCATATTCCCCAACAGGTGAGCTCATTAGCTCAGGAGGAAGTTGCCTAGGGTTTATGACCAACAATGCCACAGAGTATCAGACAGTAATCGGAACCCTAGCTAACACCATTTCCTTGGGTATGAACCACATTGTCATCCACATGGATTCTCAATTAGTGGTTTCCCATCTGAACTAGGTGTACGCCATCCGTGATCCCACCTTACTCCGTCTCTTCAGACGAGTATGCCTCCTAGAAAGGTCATTTGAATCTGTTCATGACCTGCACATTCCACGAGAGTTAAACACAGTTGCTGACTCGATGGCCAACTTCATTTTGGATTGGTACATCACACACACATAATATCCATAATATGTAAAAAGCATTCACAACATGTAAATAATGTAATGTATAAAAGCAAACATGTAAACAAGATCACATCACTCATCATTTTAACACATAATGTATAAATCACCGATAATGTCTGTATATATATATATATATATCGCTCAAAAAGTAGTGCCGGTACAAAATTTGAAGCACGATGGCTTTCAATGAGTCTCTACAAAAATCTGAAGCATCATAGCTTTCAGTAGTACAAAATCTGATGCCTCTAAGCTCTCAGTACAAGTATAATAGTGTCATCAGGCTTGACGCCTGACCCGTACACCACCCCTAGCTCAAATAGCTTGCTATCACTGGGTGAGGAAATAGTCTACGGTCTGAGCCACCTTGCTGAGTAAGGAATTGAAGCGCACGGACGCTCCAACCCCAAACCTCTGCATAGGTCTCAGCAAGTCATCAATAGCTGGCTCCAGTACCTCCAAGGACAGCTGGGATAGGTTCTTGTACACCTCTTCCATCTCCTCGATGGCAGCATGAGCACTTGCAAGAACGACTGTCTCCCCGCCTCTGTCTCTCCTCGCCAGAAGGGAGAGACCCACCGGACGTACCGGGCCCACATCTGCACACACATATTATATACTTGTCAGCACTACATTGAAAAAATGATATAATATACAAAACTAAAAATACAAGGGTAGTTTTGTTCTCACCGATGTCACCCCATGCTTTACCCTCAGGAAACACCAAGTCGGGATCCTCTCAGAAGTCCGTGCTGCTGTATGGAAAGTCCTCGACCATGAGTAACTGGCCTTCCAGTCAGCTGAAGAACTCGGGACCAAAGCTAATGATGGGCCCACCACCATGACGGGTCATGACCTCAACCCATCTGAGCATATGGGGATCCCTGGGCTCCCTATCATTAAGTAGCAACTGCAGACGTAGAAGAGGAATCCACTCTAAGAGGAACGATACCACAATCGACCCATAACCAAATTGCTTGAGCTATACCCGTCGACACTTGGTCAACTGAGCTCAGAGGTTTGCGAGGAGACCCTCACACTAGTTGAAAACCATGGGGGACATACAGTCCTCCACATAAATCATCTGGGTCCGAGTAGCCGTGTGTGGGGCTTGGATACCTGCCGCTCTAGTAATAGTAAGCAATATGGTATGCAGTGGGCGGCTCACCACATCCCTGATGAGAATCTTCCCACTAGAAGGATGAGAAGTAGCGACAAAATGCTGAGACACCATGTCCTCAACTGTACGATCACTGGCCCATGTTCCAGTAAGATGTACAACGTCCCCTCTTCGGGACAAACCGGTAAGAAAGTAGATATCCTCAATGTCTATTGTGAGGATATGCTCACCAATCACAAAGTATTGTTGGGTTGCATCCCAACTCTGGAGCATGTGTGTCAGTAGTGGGATCTGGGATCTCATCCCCTGGATCTCAAAGAACTTCAGTAATCCGCAGTTTCTCAAAGCATCCACGCATTGTGGATCGTTTGCAGCTTGTTCAACTTCTAGCTCATGTTCTCTCTCTCACCACTCCAATACCATATTGGCTAGTTGGTAACTTGCCAAGAAGGACATTTAAACACTATTAGGTCCTGCTTCAACCCTCACAAGTCCATTTTTTGGATTCTTTTTTATGTTGGGAATTTGCAACTCCGCTGTCGCACTGTACGCTTGCGTATAGTGCGATGTCGTCGTACCTCGCTCATTATAAGCTTGCGACGACTCGGTATCGTCGCAGGTACCGAAAGGGAAACCTGCGACGAGCCAAGGGTGCAAAAGCTCCCCATGAACTCATAAAAAAACCCCAAAAATGAACCTAAAATAAAAAACTAATCCACTGGAAAGTTGTTGGATGAAGTTTTAGGCCTACCTGATCCGGACGGTTGGTGAAATGGCGGATCGTAGTTCCCGGAATTGGCAAAGGAAGTTTTGGCTCCAAATTGGTACTTCTCCACCCAAATTGGCAGTTGAAACAATGAAATCTATTTTGGTCCATATTTCTATTTATAGATAGAATGGAATATTCCTTTTCAAATATTTTGATTCTCTTGGGCCATTTATCATATTTTTTGACCATTTTTGTCATATTTGAGGCTATATAACACATTCTCTAGTGTGTAGGAGTTGTAAATGGTATTTTGTGCCGTTTCTCATATCATAACGGTCATCACAGGTATGAACACTCCCTTGAATGTTTTGTCGTTATTTTTGCAATGGTTAGTCTGTAATTATTGCGTGATGATGAGTTTACTCTTCATTTGCTCTTGTACTCACGGAACTATGAGAACAAGTACCGAGTTATGATTTATCACTTTTCCGGGCTCCTTAAACTTCCATGGAAAAGGACACCCCCCGGAGTCTACCGTTAAGCTCTTTTCAGGCTCTCAAAAAATGAAAAGATTGCCAAGCGAACTTGTCATTTTCACGCTTTTTAAAGTATTTGAATGGTCATCTTCCTAGTGATAGTTTACCCCTTTTTCAGACCAGGAGGCACTAATTACGAAAAAGGAATACTCCGGTCAATCATTACTGGAAGAGTCCTCTCCCGCGTTGTTTTACCATTTTTCGGGCGATGAGGCTAACTTTACGAAAAATGACCATTGGAGTCTTCTTTAGTTCTTTTCAAACTCTCTAAACATGAAATGACGACCGAGTTTACCTTCTATGGACTCGTTAAAATTTTCACATTGAAGGGACCGTCATGGGACAAACCCGTCCTATCCCATCTGGTTACCCTCATCAAGCTCATCTATGAGATGAGCTATATTCCGAGCATCTGGTTACCCTCATCAATATTTGGGTACCATATTCCAATATTTGGGATTGGACTCATCTATGAGATGAGCTATACCGAGCATCTGGTTACCCTCATCAAGCTCGTAAAAAACACATGAGGCACTCATCAGTCATGATGGGGAAAAAGGAAAGTGTTTGTGTTACATACTTTAGTGGCAATATGTAGTCATTCTTGAACATGGCACTCATCTGCATCTACATACAGTACTTGGGTCATCTGTTTGTCTATGAGTCCCCGCTTACTTTCTGAGTCCTGTTACTCCTCTGAGTCATTCAGAGAAATATTCCATCATCAGTTGCATTAGAAGTTTGCGTCATTCTCATTATGTCAATGCTACCAAGTCATGCCATGCCCATGTTCAAGAACACATCTATCATTTGTCATCTGCAGTCAAGTATACCCGTCATCACGTCGGTCTACTCTGAGTCGGTCTTACATGTTACTGTACCATCCGATCCACTCTACACATATTTTGTCATGTTTCGTGTCGATTGATGGGGGATTCATTATGGCCCTCCTTCGACGGATTCATCCTTGTCGACTTCAACTCATCATCCGAGGATCGAATCTAGAAACCAACCAAGTACCTTGGCCCTACATACCTCAATGGCAGGTTACCTTACTTTCATCATGAGTTTACATTATTGACTCTTGATTGAAATATTTGATCTTGCGTTCGAATTCAAATCATTTATTCACGCTTGATGATATGTACTGTGATACCTTGGGAATCATTGACATCAATGGTGATCTCCCTTGCACTTGTTAACGGTTTACATCAATAGCCGGTAATCAAGTGGTTTCTACCATGTTTGATGTCAAGACATTTGTAATCACATGGATAGATTCATATCATTGCAGGTTCAGCTTGAAGACCCTAGGGAGTCATGTTTTACCCAGGTTGCGAGGGAGTTTGTATTGAGTCATATTACATGGATCCACTTTTGTATTGGTCGTGGCTGTGTTATCATCTCATCATGGATCTACGCTTGTGTCTAGTAGCCATGATTGTGTTTAGTCGATCATTACTACCATGGATCTGCAATGTATTGGTCGGCATCCATGTTGTACTTCATTTGAGATTGTCAGTTCAGAGTCAGTTGTACTGCAGTAGTGTCCTTTGTCCGACGAGTCTATTTCCATTACTTCTATCAAAGCACTTCACCTGTCTATCTTCAACAGCTTCATGCTTTGGGGGGAATTCTGTTACACCCAAAATCTACTCATCATCAGATTCATTGTATACACCCCTGAAGATACCTGGACTAAGTAATCATCCTGGGAGGATTTGCACTCAGTTTTGTAATCTTTTGAGAGGTCGTCGCAGGTTTCACACTAGAAACATGCGATGTCGCATCGTGCTCCACTGCAGGGTGCGACGAGGTCAGTTAATGGGAAAAAATATCTTATTCGAGATCCTTCTCGAAACTTGCTCATTTAGGAGCTTATCCTTGACCTCTAGGGGAGCTGTTACTCAACCCCTAACTCTTTGGGAGGATCCCCTATCTCTCTCGTACCATCTCTCAACCTATCCTATCTATACCCTATCCACTTAGTCCTATATAAGTGAGGTTCACTCCCATCCCAAAGGGAGGAAGACTATGGTATCTACATGCTAATGAAATCTCTCTTAGAACATCTGCACTCACCTATTGGAGAACTCATACTTCCTTGGAAGGATATGGAAATTGGCTTCGTCGGAGAAGGACTACAACATTAAGCCTAGGTTGTGGTTCTATATCTCTATCATGCACTCCTCTATTTTCAGTAATACAAATGCTTTCCACCAATATTGTTCATGTGTGAAATGATATTGAGTAGTTTCCTACTTAACTGTTTACTTAGATCGCTTATTGTATAGATGTCTTTTACTGGTTTCTCTTGTTTCTTGTCTTGATAGGTCTTGCAGCTTGGATCTGACGACCGTGGGACGTGGAGCAACGTTCAGGAGAAAGGATTGCGTAGTAAGAAGTTAAGACATATAGTACTTGATCCTTAAGTAGATCTAGGAAATGCACTTATAGTCTGTTCTATTTGTTCTAGACTCACTTTGAGCTAGGGAGATCCAGCTCTCGTCCGCTCGAGTGGATTGTCCGATAACAGAGGCCTTCCTTGGAGAATTATTTGAAGTTTTGTTGTATTATGTTATGAATTGTTATATGAATTTATAGTCTGAAGCATAACTGTAAATCCAATAAAAAACTCATATCAACTGGGGCTATGATATTACCGTTATGGGCCAAAGCTAATTTTTTTACTATATATCTGAAATTTGAAACCTGGAAGTCAATATCTGAGAACCAATCCAGCCGAAAATGTGACACTAATGAGGCCATATGCCATGGGAAAGATCTCTCAGTGGCCACAAGACAGCTCACTCCCCCTCCTTCATGGCTGCAAACAAACTCACTGAAATTGATTTTCAGAAGAGCAAGAGGCATAGAGATTCGGATGATAGAAATGATGAAGGAGAAAGGTGCTGAAATAAAACATTAGATTGTAAATGAAAAGAAATTAAAACAAATTAAATCAATCAAGGATTCAATCTTCCACAAGATTCAATATTATTTGTACGCAAGGATTTTAAATGGTGTCTTTGGACTTCAGCATTACACTGTAAAAAGAAACAAACTAACCTATGAAAACCCCACTGCATTAATTAGATCTTGTGCACGCTTTAATATTAGTTGTTTCAACCATTTTATATGGATTCTCTTCCTGCTCTTTGAACACATAATGTAGAATTGAATTTCAATTGACCAGGTAACCGAAATTAAACAAAATACCAAATTCACATGCGTCTTTTTTTTACACAGGTTTGCAAAGATTGTCAAGAAAAGTATGCAAGGAGGGAAGTACGTAACATATGAAACGAAAAGTATCACCCTCCCTCTGGGATTTCCATTTTGAATATGTATTCATGGGTGGTAATGCGAGAAATCTAATGAATGTTTTTTTTTGACATTTATCTCATTAAACCTCAGCTATATTCATGTGGTTTGATAATAGCAGAGGCTGCTATTCGCATTCCACCATCAGAGGCTGTGACTTGGTTTTATAGGAATTAGGGTTACACCAGAATGCAACATAGCCCAGGATACATAGAAAATAAGTAGAGAAATGTACTCCACGACAGGGGTTGGTCTAGTCGATTTGATTTAGCTCCATATAACTGCAAACAATATAAATTGGTGGCCCATCCTAACTACTGGTAAAAAGTATTAAAACCCAACAATAGTGTTGAGGGTCATTCCTGGGCCAAACTAAAAACAACACTATTGCAGAGAACTAAATCATATCATTAAACCAAACCATGCAATTGCTCCAAAATTCGCCCCACTGTAAATTCATATCTGATTTAGGAAGGTATGATTTGGATACCGTCTTTATGGGGCATTGGTTTATTTTTTATTCTATTCTATGCATTATTTCCACTCTCTTTTATTTCTTCAACATCTAGATCTGATATTCTAGCTCTGAATTTAATGAGAAACAACAAGCTAAAGAATTCCTTGCCACAAGATATAGAGACACATGCACTTCTCATGCTCAATTCATGGAAGGAAGGTCAGGCCTTTTCTGCAAAATCCGAGGCCAAAAAGGTCCCATGACATATTACTACTTCTTGCATGTTCGCTATCAGGGTGATATCAAGGCATGCAAGGCATGCAAAGAGAGTTTGGGCGGATCTAGCAATATAACAATTCTGTAAATATTTTAATGACAGGTCTACATATGACAGATCTATCATTTTACAATCACAGAACCAGTAACATGCACCCATACAAAACAAGCATCTAATAAATTTGAAAATAATTTAAGAGTCCCTAAGGACCAATGTTTGAACCACAGCTCTGATACCAAATGTAATAACCGTAAAGTCATAAAATACCAATACAAAAAAATATACCAGCATGATAAGAAGATCTGACAAAAACAATGGATGTAATCAATAATAACAGAAAATATACTATGAAAATTGAAGGAACCATAGGTGATTAGATGACCTGGTAGCTACCATTACCTTGATAGCTCCAATGCGTGCAACTGAAGGTGGGGGGACGACTCTCCACCCAACCAACCCCCATCCAATGGCTGAGGCCCCCGAGCCCCCCAAAATTAACCCTATGCCAGAGCTTGCTTGCTTTTCTCTCTCTTGGGTCCTCTAGAGCTCTCCTTCCAAAATTCCAAAATACCAAAAAGATCCCACTCTCTTCTTCTTCTCCTCCTTTTATCTCCCCTTTCTCCCCTTTTTCTTAATTTATTTTAATGCGATTTGTTTTCCTGTTCACAATTATTCATATATGAGGGTTGTTACAACATCTGATCCTATTTGTTTACAGCTGCATTTATGATTTACATTTCATTTTATTTTATGCTTCCATTATGATGATGTAATGGTGAAATGTAATAAAATCTTAAAGAAATGAACAAGCCCTAAAAACTCAACACTTGCTACCCTCATATCTAGGGATGAAGTTGGACCGAAAGCATGTTTTTTTTCATTATAGCTATGAATAACCACTTATATAATTCTATTTTGTGAAAATTCAAACCACACTACAACAGAAAGAATGTGACCCTAACATTATCCTGTTCCCATCATGATATATTGGAAACTCCATTAGGGGGTTTTATTTTATTTTATTAAGTTTCCCCAATTTCCTTTGTTTTCCTTAGTCACATTTATTCATCTCTTATCAAATCCAAGTAGATGTTGGTGTTTGAGCCATTCTTATAGCATCACAACCTTAGGTTTCCACTTCCACAACCATATGGGTTGTCTAGTTTCACCCAAATGTTCATGACTTAGCCAAAACAATAGGCCCAGTCAACATAAGCTATAAGCATCATAAAAAATATACATTAACTGTATGCTGCTTATACATGTTACGTGGAAAAAAGTAAACATATCAAAGACTAATAAAATATCAAAATGAATCACCTATATCCGCACCACTGCCACCCGTAGTGCTCTTGTCCCCCATTCAATGATGCTTAGCACGCCTCAAAGTGTCCTGTGCCGAAGACACTTTCATAGGAGGAGGGTGTCGCCCACTCATCGCAGGGATGTCATGGAATGGAGAGGGAATATCCATTTTAATTCCAGAAAAAGAAGTGAGAGGATCCAAAGAGATGATAGCATCTTCCAATGCCACTGAGCCAAGGGATGGAGCCCTCAGCAAATAGTTTCACATAGGCCTTCACCGCCATAGGACTAGTCACGTTCAAGGTACCCACAATGTCTTCTAAGAGCTTGGACAAGTTGTGAACTTGCACCTCCAACTCATGATGTCAAATTTGAGTATCCTCTCCCATGCTCTAAACTGCAACATGCACATCCTAGAGCCAAATATTAACCAAACTATTGATGTGTTGTATTAGTGCACCCCCTTCCATTGCAAATTGATTAAAATAGTAACTGTCACTAGGTCAAGGGACACCCCGTTGCCATTCTTGAACCATATCACTCACCACCTTCCCATGCCAGAAACCTTTTCCACATCGAGAATTCACAACAGAGCTTCATTAATTAGGCCCAAATTGATACAGAGAAACTTTAAAACAGTGAATTCCATAACTGACAGAACCCATCGCTCCAGTTCCCATAAGCTTTATCCATCATAATGGATGCCATTAAAACCGGGAATATTTCCAATTGCACATTGAGATTGCTCAGAGGCTGGTGGCACATGCAGTGATGAATGTTCTTGTACCGTCCGTGTCAAGTTGCATTCGGGAGAGCTTTCTGGATTAACATCCCCCATCCCGTCAGACTAGTGAGGGAGGATATAAATGCGCTTGGGATGGGGGTTGGGGAGTTTGGTTGCCCGTGTGATGGCCACAAGAAACATTCTCACGGGTGGTACTTGTCCCCTCCTCCGCATGGCTAAGAGATACCCCATCCAGGGAAAAAAATTTAATTAATTGCTTAAATAAACCATTTTAAATTAATAGCTTATTAAATCCATGTGAATATTAATAATAAACAAACTACAATACTAAACATTCAAAGATATTTAAATAATAAACTGCAATAATACTAAGACTTTGTCACTTTGTGTATTGTAAATTAAATTTCATAATAATCCCTCCATTTTCAAATTGTACCATTATCAAAGATTAAAAAGATTCAATTTTTGAATATTTGTCTTGATGAAATGGTGGGAATGAAATGCTCTGGGTTAAACCATGCATGGAGAGACAGACACAGGCGAATTAGAATGAAATTATCTTGGGTTGAACCATGCATGGAGAGATAGAAACAAGTGGCGATGGGAAGGAAAGGGAGTGAGACGAACAACGGAAATCAGGTTCCAACGCTATCCATGCAACTCTTCCTTTTATTTTAGAGTTGGGTTTTACCACAGGGGCAAGATTTGACCTAGGTCCGCCCCCAAAACCAACTTCGGATATGTTTTCATCAATGAATAATTCAGATCTGTTTTAATAAATATTGAATACTTAGTGATTAATGAACTTCTCTCACATGCACTGTACTTTACATACCCATGTATGATTTTGACGTACTTCTTACTGCATAAGTCCATCTGCACCAATTCCCTTCAACAAAATTTATAATTATTTGAATATGGGGTTTTTGTGAGAGGGGATGTTATTTAATAATGATGAGCATAACATAGGTTGTTTTGCTTTTTATTACCAGAATTATCTTATAATCTTTATTGGGTGTAGATTCTAGGTTTCCTTTCATTATTTTAGAAAGTAGCAGTGGTTCATGCCATTCAAAAGAGATTGCATGAGAACTAGACATTGTATATTAGTCTACGTAAAATTGATCAGGTTTGTGTCATATATTTCTTCCAAGGCATGGATTGATTATTATTCAAATTGTCTGTCCCTCAAAATATTTGTTAAGGAATAAAGGATTTTTTATTCTTAGACCTCCTTCACTAGTTGGAAATTGTACCTTACATGAAGCCACAAGCGAAGACCTTCAATAATCTCGTTTACTTTTCTACCACATGAATTGCCAAATGCTCTTTTTCCATTTCTCTTGGAAATTAAAAAGTCAAAAAGAGTAACAAGAATGGAGCAATAATAAATGGAAATGGAGGAGAGAAATAATATGATAAGTAGATCTCTTTCCTTTAGGCTCAACCAGGAGTTCCACCCTTTAAGGCAACAAAAAAACAACAAAAAAGAAACAATCCACTAGTTCCCCTTTCATTTCTCATCTTTTGATTGTCTTCCTGGAGAATTTGATGTAGGAACTGCTTTCCTTATATTAACCCTCAAATATACATTTCCCTGTCAAGTTTTGATTACTGTACTCTATATTAGGTTCCAAACTTTATCATTCTACCAAATGTCACTTTTAAATTCTAGCTTCACATCCTTAAATAAATGCCCACATTTACCTTCTACATATTGGGAATCACGCTGTCATATTAAATTCACATACCAAACTCTAGGACCATTGAGGTGAGTGATATGATGTTTAAAATTTTAGAAATGTGTTCATGTTATGGAAATTCAGTAAAAGTAAGTTGTGAATTTTAGGACATTGGAAATCTTGTCACCCTTTTGGCCATATTTTAGATAGTTTTTATTGCTTATATGAAATCTAAAAAACATTGTCATGAGCATTGTTCAATGTAAGTGCATTTTGGTTCCAAATTTTTTCCCTAAAAGTCTGCAATAAATATAATGTATATGATAGTCTAATACACTAGGAAGTAATGAGTATTTTTGTTTCTCATGATGATCTAGGTTGAAAAAAATCATTTGAAATAGAATTAAATCTGAAATTGATATCTAAATGAGTATTGAAAGCTTTGAGGTAGTTTTGATCAAGTACTGAGGCCATTATAATAGATGAATTGCAGTTTAGGGCATTAATGAAGAGAGAGATCATTTTAAGGAAACAACCTTAGCATCCTAGAGGAGTGAATTCCGACAAAGTGGCCATGTGGTATTGTTTGCAAGTCACTTGTTAGTGCACTCCAAGTGAAAGGTAGGCCCATGGAAATTTAGTTGCTGTAGATTTTCATCTATTTGGTCATCCCCAAGACACATAACACACCTGCAACAAAACCCAAAGCATTAGTCACATTATATATATACATATATGTATATATATATATATATATATGTATATATGTACATATATACATATATATATATATATATATATATATGTATATACATATATATATGTATATATATGTATATACATATATATATGTATATACATACATATATATATGTATATATGTACATATATACATATATGTATATATGTATATATGTATATATATACATATATATATGTATGTATATACATATATATATGTATATACATATATACATATATATATGTATATACATATATGTATCTATATATACATATATACATATATATATACATATATATATGTATATATATACTTTCATGGTGAAATTTACACCTTTAAATTTCATCACTTAAAACAAGTTCAACTTCTTCCATAAACACATTCCTTACTGATTATTTTCCAGTTATGTTTTTTTCATATATATATATTCTCATGGTGAAATTTGCACCTTTAAATTTCATCACTTAAAACAAGTTCAACTTCTTCCATAAACACATTCCTTACTAATTATTTTCCAGTTATGTTTTTTTCATTCCGTGGATCTTCTGAGGATAGTTTTCATTGTTAGTAAGGAAGTTTCCCACCTTAGATGTGATTGGTCATATTGATGAGTTTTCAAGAGTAATTTTGATGTAACTTTGCTAACATTTTAATAAATTCTTCAATAGACCTGCGAATGAAGAAACACTCGATAGTCAATACAGTGAAATGGAGAAAATATAGGAAAACGATCTTGATCCAACTGAAGATGAGAATAGAATCAAGATTCTTCAATA
The DNA here is from genome assembly GCA_027924585.1 of Larix kaempferi. NCBI lineage: Eukaryota > Viridiplantae > Streptophyta > Pinopsida > Pinales > Pinaceae > Larix > Larix kaempferi. The sequence goes on along the minus strand of BSBM01000407.1, from coordinate 12,938,763 downwards.
TTTTGCAGCTTAAAAGAGCAATTACATCTTAACAAATCAGGGAGGATTTGTCAAGATTCAAAGAATCGATAGATCCTCTAATCTAGGTAGAAACTGTGCTTGCTTTGTTCTGCAACCAGTCTGCAATAAATATGCTCCTTAGGTAACATCACAATGAACTCAGAGGAACCAACAAGAGGATGAGATGGGTGACACAATAACAAAGAATACCCATGTGTCCGATTTCCATTTGTGCATCTGTAAGTATAAAAAACAACTCAACTTACAGACTGAGGCCAAGGCCGTAGATATACGTTATTAAACTATTTTAAGGATATGTAAACATCAATTTATTTTAACATAATAATGAAAATAATAGCATATCAATGAATTGGAATATATGAATGAATTGGAATATAACCTAGAATGCTTCCCATGTCACATATGAAGATATTAGAAAAGAAAGGTAAATAAGGATCTAGGAGGTAAAAGGACATTCTAGAGGACACAAAAATGATCAAAATAAGGGTTAAAACATAGAGAATTCAAGCACCCAACAACCATGAAGCCTATATTCCACTGTTTGGCTTGTCACTATCTTGACTATAAAGTACAACCAACAAGAATAGAAATATTCCCCTGTCAAGTACGTCCAATAACTCAGAAAACTTCCCTTGTCAAGTACATCCAACAAATTCATGAATCTTCCTTTGTAAGGTACAATCAACACAACATAAAACTATCCCTTCAAATCTGTGTAGGTTGAACTAAAAAGACACTCAGAACAACAATGAAGGTGCTTTATCAACGATGATTGGACACACTTCTCTTGTTTATTCTATAGCTGTGTATACTTCAGAAGTTATTATATATGGTAGCAAATATTTATTTGTGAAGTTGTGGAGACAATAGTAGAAACTTGCACCAGGATTTATCAATCTCAAAGGTTGGGGGAAAATAATTGTTTTTTTTGCAAATTTACAATAAAATCAAAGTGGGTGGAATCTTTTCACTGCTCCAAATATTGAATTAGAAGTTAGATGCCATATTGGTTCGAATTTCAATGATTCTACAAAATAACATGTACAGAGACAATTACATTAATGCATTAAGAAACATAGAGTATTTTCAGAAGATGTAAGTCAAATTTTTGTACAATTTAGGGAGTTTTTTATATCAAAATACCTCTTAATAAGAAATGTGGATTTATGCAGTTGTTTGACTGCAAGTTGTTTGTGCAAATTTGTGTGTTTTAAATATTTATAAGGCTTAGTATCAACTAACTTTTTTAGTTCATTATAGACATAATTTCAAAGGAGCTTGGAGCATATTATCAAATGGACAAAAGAAACTGGATGAACTTGAAAAATAGGTATAGTTTCTATATTTGATTCTTCATCGTGATATACCAAAAAAATGTATCAGTGCTAACTTGTGCTCAATTAAATTTATGTGACTTGGAAACTAGTTATGTGTAGGACACTACACAGATATAGAGATGGGGTTGAGGAATTCTTAAAGTTTGTCGAGGAGAATTCAAGGAATAATATATCCATAAAATGTCCATGTAATAAATGTGGCATATTCAAAGTACAAACATTTGATAATGTACAAAAGAACTTGATCTGTGATGGAATAACATAACAATATAAAATTTGGTATTTTCATGGAGAGAGCATTCCCAGTCAGGTATCTTGAAAAAACTGAATTGATCTAGTTTCAAACTTACTTGTATTACAATAAAGATATCAATTATTTTTATATGTGCAAACTTATTTTTTCCTCTCTCCTTTAGATTCCATTGTTATTGATGAAGCCAGGAAATGCTGTTAAAATGATCCACATGAATTTATAGAGCATATCTCATCTCAACAGGTAAGCCAATTCATATTGGTAAAGGACCCTATCTGACCAATTGCTATTCATTCTAATTTTCATAAAAACTATAAAATCACTGACATGAATTTTGATTTTCTTATTAATAGGCTTATGGACATGTGGAATGCCATTACGATAATCAAGTTGATGATCCTAGAACATCGTTTCCTAATGATAATGATCCCCTAAAAAAGGATGTTGATACAACCATTGTTGGTGATAAAATGATTCTTATCGATGTCTTAATCAAAACCTCAATGAGAGTTGTGATAATGTGGGGTTGGCATCAATGAATCAAGGATAATTTTAGGGGAAAAATTTAGCCCATGGGCTATTTTTTGATGTTTTTTTTCCAAAAATTGATTCGCCAATTTGCATTTTTTGAAGCCCCATTTTGCCCAATTTTGGTGTGGTAAACTTTTTTCACTCTAAAATTCGCCAAATTATTATATAAACTATATAAAATCCTTAGAAATTGAAATAATTTTAGAAAAATATCGCCAAATATTTTATAGTTGACATTTTAAGAATTGGTAAGATTCGCCAAGGTTTATACACTTTTAAATAAGTATGTGTCCTTAAAATTATACCTACAATGAATGTACTAAATGAATTTAATGAATATAAGAAGTTAATTGAATATGCCAAGAGGCCATTATACATAGGTTGTGTTGATTTCACAAAAATATCAACAACCGCGGAATATTACAATCTCAAAGTGAATAGTGGATGGTCTGATAGAAGTTTTGTCCAAATGTTAAAATTGCATAAAAATACACTTCCCAGAGATAATACACTTTTAGATTCTGCATATGATGCAAAAAATTTGATAAAGTCATTGGGATTAAACTATGATATGATACATGCATGTCCCAATGATTGCATTTTATATCGAGGAAGTAATGAATGTAAAGATGAATTCCCAACATGTGGAAAATATCGATGGAGGTGGATGCTCAATCTCAAAAGGTGTGTTAAGGTGTTCCTTCCAAGGTGTTAATATATTTCCCCATAGCACCAAGTTTAAAGAGAATGTATAGGTATGATTTTCAACACTATAATTGTATTCAATTTTTCACCTTTTTGTATTATATTTACAATTTTTCATAGTGTTATTATATGATAATATTTTATATAAATGAAAAACATTCTTTTTTGTTATAGCTCTGCGGACATGTCAAAAAAATGAGGTGGCATCATGAGAATGCAAGCAATGATGGTCAAATGCACCACCCTATTGATAGCCCAACTTGGAAAACTATTGATGACAAATGGCCTGGTTTTTTAGGTGAACCCCACAATGTACGACTTGCAATGGAAGTAGATGGATTTAATCCATTTGGATACTTGAGCATTACATACAGTGTTTGGCCCATAGTGTTAGTTACATACGACCTTCCACCATGGTTGTGCACAAAAAAGAATTTATGTATGCTAACATTGTTAATACTTGGTCCCAAGCAACCAGGTAATGACATTGATGTGTATTTGGAACTCTTGTCAGATGAACTAAATGAATTATGGGACCAAGGGGTATGGAAATGTGATGCTTATAATAAGACATGCTTTAACATGAAGGAAATTCTCATGTGGGTGATTCATGACTTTCCAGTTTATGGGAATATGGCTGGTTGCACAAAAAAGGCTACAATGCATGCCCCATATGTGGAAAGAACACATAATCATAGTACCTCAATTGTAGCAAGCAATGTGTGCACATGGGACATATGAGACTTCTTCCTCAACATCATAAGTTTAGCCCATATAAGAGACCATTTAATGGGAAGGAGGAGCATCGTTATGCCCCTCCAGTTGTAAAAGTGTCAGATATTTTTAAGGAAACAAAGGGAAAAGAAGCAGTTTGTGGGAAGAGTGAATCAAACAAAAGGAAAATAAATAAGTAAAAAGGTGAAAAAACTAGTGTTGTGGTGTGGAAGAAACAATCAATCCTATTCAATATTCGATATTGGGAGGTATGTAGACACATCAACCATTCATAATTATTATGCATTGCATGCTTATATGACGTCATGTGTTTAGATGTCTTGGTTGAATTCATTGTTTAAGATTTCCTCCATATTAAATATTGTTCCAATATTCTCGATGTGTTGGAATGCAGAAACACCTAATACATCATAATTTAGATGTAATGCATGTGGAGAAGAACATGTGTGAAAGCATTTTTGGAACTCTTTTGGATATAAAAGGGAAGTCCAAAGATGGAAAGAAAGTACATGAAACTTTCATGTTCTTTTTGTAGGAACATGAAAGTATACAAGAGTTACGTTAAGAACAAAAATAGGGCTGAAGGATGCATCGTTGAAAGATACAATATGGATGAATCAATAAATTTTTGTGGAGGATACTTGAAAGGTATGGAAGCTATTGGAACCACACATGGTCAAATTGAAGTGTGGGATGACGAAGTTGAAGAAGTTATTCTTGATGGAAAGACACTAATTGTTTCAATTCCGTCAGAATTAGATGACATTAGTTGGGAACAAGCCCATAGGTGGGTTCTATTTCACACAAATAAAGTTGATCCATGGATAGAGTAATTAACATGTTTGACCTTCAAATTTTTGTTTGTTTGTGGTTTAGCAAAACATATATCCTTGTATAGAGTAATGTATTTGAAATTTGAAATTATTTTTATTCATAATTTATCAAAACACATTAACAACCATTTTTACTGTCCATAATTGTCAAATTAGGATGCACAAAATGGAGATTGCCAACTCATTTATCCAAACCAAAAAAGGTGAAGCTCTATTGTAGAAACTCCACACCCAACATTTTTCTAGTTGGCTAAAAAACATATGACTTTATACTATTTATATTATAAGTACTTGAAAATCATTACATGTTGAATATTGTCATGCAGGAAATTAAATATTTTATCATATGTTGGATGTATGTGTTCTAACTACATTTAAAAAACTGAAAATATGTACATGTGGAAGGATATGGAAAGGTGTATGATACACTTAAATGGCTAGCCCTGGGCTAGCCCGGGGCCCAAGTAAATTTGTGAATAAGTACAAGGGATACCTAACCAATGGTTATAGATACCATACATGGATAGTGATAGAACCACCCAAAATAGTGGTGTGTGTATGGAATCCCAAACAATGATGAGGTCAAGTTCCAAATATGCAAACCTTGTACATCAGAAAACAACATTTTATGGAGTAATAGGAGAAATAATTACATTGGACTAATTTTGTATGGAGTACAGATTGTTCAAATGTAATTGGGTCGATGTATACAATAAGAGCCCTATTAAAACTGATGATTTGGGTTTTACAATGGTGAATATGAAGAAATGCTTAAGTCAGAATCATTGGCAAGATGATCCATTTATTCTAGCATCGTAAGCTAAACATGTATCCTATGTACAAGATCTAGTTGAGACTGACTAGTATGTAGTGTTAACATGTCCTCTAAAAGGATTGAGAAATAGTACATCATATGAACCCGAGTATGCAGCTTTGTCATGGGTTACAGAATTTTGAGAAGCAAAATGTGTAAATGAAGAAGATAGAGTCGATGTAGATGTCGATGTTGACGTGAACGTGGATTATGCCCGTTCATATTGTGAAGGTATATGGCCAAATATTAAACAATAAAACATATCAATTCTTCTATATTCACCTTTACATGGTATATACATTTGCAGACTTTGCATATTGGGTCACTAATGGTTTGGATTTACATTGAATGAATGATGTACACACACACATATTAATAAATGTTAGTTTTGATCTTTTGTCTTGGACTGAATTAAGATGTTCTTGGACTGATTTAATATGTTCTTGGACTATCTAGTGGATTATTTACAACTTGGCTTTTATGTTTGATTATGCTCTTGGAAAGTAAGTGGACCTGCTATGTGGTTGTAATTGCTTCATGTTGAATTTCTAGATGTGTTAACTTGGGTATGGAATTATATCATTTTATATTGGTATGTTTTTTGTTGTGTTATGCATTTTTATTATTATTTTAAAATCATTAACTCGGATTTATTCCTCAATAGATTTATTTAAATAAAAGAGTGATGTTTTGTGTTGGTTTTGCATGGATGAAATTGTAGAACTAGTCTTTAAACACATGGGACACAATATGCTAGCTGACCTGTTCTCTTGATGATTGTAAGTAAAAAAAATCCTTGGTGGATTTATTCTAATACTATATGGTGCTTATATATTTATAGTACTTACCTATTTCATTTTTTAGGAAATTCCTTCTAGAGAAAACAATCACATTTTCAATCTTGGCAATCCTAATAATGAGGTCACTGTCAAGCAACTAGCATAAATAATAACTGAGGTATGGTTCATGTTTTTCGCTTGAGTTCAAAAAAATTGTTTCAATAGATTTTTTGAATAGTTTCTTATGCTTGTGTTTTTGTCAATAGTATTGAATTATAGTGATCGTTTAGTTTCCATTAACATTCATTAACATGTCATCACAATGGAAGCATAAACTGTGCTTCCTTTGTTCTGCAACTAGTCTACAATAAATCCGCTCCTCATGTAACATCAGAATGAACTCGTAGAAACCAATAGGAGGATGAGTTGGGTGACATGATTCTAAAGAAGACCCATGTGTCCGATTTCCATTTGTGCATTTTGTTAACACCCAAAAAGTGCTCACTAGCTCATTTCCCTATTCACATGACCCATTTATCCACTTTTTCACCATCAGAGCCTCTGAAACCAACAAAAGGTCACCAAAAGACCTTAGTACACCCCTTTTTCCATTAAAAAAGATTATTTTTCCCAAAAAAGCATAAAAAACCCTCAAAAAGGGTCCAAATTCCCAAAAATATTAAAAAGGGAATTAAAATATTATTTTTATTCAAAAAAAGGAAAAAGGAGGGAAAAGTACCTAAACCATGTTGGTCAATACCATTTGGTTTCCACAAAACCACAAATGGTATTCCCCACCACCAAAACCTATAAAAAGGTGGTAGGGGCTCCTCATTTTACATCCATCCATTATCTCATCCTTATGCTGCTGAAATCTCCCCTGAGCATTTTAGCCATTGCAAACCACATTGGAGAAGAGACCATTGGAGATTGGAAGTTGCTCATCCTTGGAGCTATTCAACCTCACCATTAGAGGTATTGATTCCGCAAGCACTTGCTTGCCCCATCCTTTCAATACAAATTCTTTATTTTATATGTTCTTGTTCTTGATCTTAAATTATTTTTGTTATTTGCTTAATATCTTTGCTTAGATTCATGAATAGTCTTGTTTAATTAGTTTATTGTTATTTGCTTTCATTGAAACTGCTGCTACTAGTTAGCAGGTGCCCATAGCACTAAGCCTGGTTGCAAAACCGGGCCAACACATTTGTAAGTATAAAAAACAACTCAACTTACAGGCTTAGGCCATGCCTGTAGATATACGTTATTAAACTGTTTTAAGGATAAAAATCAATTTATTTTAACATAACAATGACAATAATAGCATATGAATGAATTGGAATGTAACTTGGAATGCTTCCCATGTCACATATGAATATCTTTGATGTCAAAAGAAAGGTAAATAAGGATCCAAGAGGTAAAAGGACATTCCAGAGGACACAAAAAGGATCAAAATAGGGGTTAAACATATACAATCAATTTAATATGCTTAATAAGGCATGGATCTCTTTCAATTTATCATTCATGTGGGTTGATTTACCAGCTTTGTAACATGATAAACAGTTCTTGTTGTTACAACATTTTAAATTATCTTTTGCTATCATGTTTCCATATGCTTAAAGAAGCTTATAAATCTATTTTAGCTATTGTGTAAACAGGTTGGTGAATCAGTTCTATTTACTTTATTTACAACAATGTACTATTTTTGCTTTCTCAAATTAGTAAAAAGTTATAATAATAATAACCAAATGTGCAATTTCTTCCAGCAAGCCATTGGTGATTACCATCTACTAGGGTTACATTCTCCTTGTGGCCTGCTCCACCTGATTGACATGAGTTTGAAAGGGATGAGGCCAGGTACTAGTACCATGAAATTTTGATGGGTATAGCTACCCCTCATATTGGGAAGGTAAGTAAAGAAAGTCTACCCTATGCAGTGCATCCCATTCAGAGGAAGTTTCTTGAAGCATTTCCAACAAAATAAATGTGTAATTTCATGCCAATATGAATATTAGGAATTCTGCACTTGTATAGGTGCACTGCATTTATGTTAAATATGAGAATTAAAAAATGCATGCAAGTTGTGATAACACTGATAATTCACAGGATATGCTACTTTGTTATTTCTTCAAGCACATTTATATACTTGCTGAAACTAATGCTTGGAACATGACAATTATAAAGAGAAAAATCTCATGTTTTACAAGGAGAAAAAAATACACATTAAATTTCGATTCTCTATCTTTTGCATAGCCTCCTTTACTAAACCATTTAACTTATTATAGATCTTGGATTCCATAGAATATTTTCCGATTATTTGCTAGCAAATATTAGGGTTAAAATGTGTCTTTCTGCTTTGTAGGCCCCCGTATTTTCACTATGGCTTAGGGGGTCTGCATTGACTATCTTAGGAGGTCCACACCAACCAGTTTGGGGAATATACACCTAAGATGTCATATAAAATCCACTATGAATAAAATTATGTTCAGATGGATCTATTGCAAAGAAGTCTTTAAGTACTAGCAGGTTTACATTCAACATGAAATTATATAGCAAGTCACCGGTTGCATGTAAAATCCACACTTTTTAACCCCATCTACCCAAAGAAAATATTGATCCTTCACTAGAACCTTTTCTTTCATTACACACTGTTCAACAATATATCCAATGTGCATTCTATAAGATATTTCAAGAACAAGTCACATGCCAATATGATTGAGGAGTTTGAATGCATGAATAGTTGATAAAAGACAATTGAAAATTTCATTTTCATTGCATTGGAAGTAATGAATAGTTGTGGAGAAGATTGGTTTCATGGTACATGTAGGTTTTTTAATCAATATATTGGAATGAGTTTATACATATTGACTCCATATTTCTCCAAAATATCTTGTGAAGAAACACGTGAAAATAAGTTTAGATAGTAAATTTTTATGTCCCGGGGATTTGCTCAAATGGTAAAGAATGATGGCCAAGAGAATTATGATCTAGGAATTTTAATAGGAAAGATGTAATCATAGTTAGAGAACATTTTTTATTACCATATTTTAAAGTTTAAGCCTTTATAGGCCTACTGCATTATTTTTTGCAAGCAAGTTTATAGGCCTACTGAAACTAATCCATGTAAGGTAAAAATTCCTATGACAACATTGTCATAATTGACAACAGGAAAAAATTGTACAGGTGATGGTGGAGACTCAATCTTTTGCATGGCCTCTATTGACATTGCATTGGGTTTACTAGTTCTTGGGTTCTTGAGAAGAAACAAAAAACAAGCACATAATCTCATCTTTAGTCTAAAGCATCAATATTTAAGCATGTTTTTGAAAGAAATGAAAAAACAGAATGAGTCAACTGGGGTTTGGTTGGTTGGTAGTGAGGGTGGTGATATTACCCCACCAAGGTTCAAATATGCCCATGTCAAGAACATAAATATTCCCTTGTGATATTACCAACAAGAACAAAAATTTGCCCCTATCAATGTAATGTCCCTTTTTCAAAATTTTATGAAAATGCCCAATTTTCCAATTTTTCCCCAATTTTGAACTTTGACTAGTTTTATTGTTTGGCCTCCAAATTAACCTAAATGCTCCCAAATCTTCTGTAAGGGTGTATGAATGATATTTAGACTTGAATATTAATTTCATGGATGATTTATAACCCTCAAAATACTTCTGCAAATTTGATTTGTATTCTGGTCAATGTATGGTATTTTAACTAGCAATTTATGCATCAAATCCCCCTTGGGTAAACAATGAAAATGGCCTCCCAAATGCTTAAAAATTATTTGAATATTTGAAAAGAGGTAGGGGATGTTTTAAGTATGTTATTAAGGTCTTATGTGCATCATTAATTGATTGTTATCTCTGTTCCAACCCTCTCCCATTCAGCTGCAAAAACCCCCAATTTGACCCTTGGGGAAATGGCACTATTTCTTCTCCCAATGCAATTAAATTGTGTAAAAATACTTCAAATGCTCAAGTACAGTACACAAAAATTGTAAAATACATCCATTGAAGTCTATTAATAACAAATTTATTAAATAATCATCCATTCATTCGAAATCATCAGCATTATAATTATATACATCATTGTAGTGGGGAAATGGACATTGTTTGCTCATTAATCAACATTTTTGCATACAACCAGTGGGTATTTCAACCTGAGACTTTCTGAATATGAATAACAGAGGATATGAAGCTATTACAATCAGAAATACATAATGAGAATCTCTCCCAAGAAGCACAAGAGCTCACCAAAAACGCCCTCCCTCAAGGAGCATGAATATGCCTTCAAAATTGGAAATGGTTGAGAGATGGTGCTGCAATAAATAAAACCACGAGCTGCCATGTAGCTGATACCTGAAAATAAAACTCCATTAAATATCCATGAAAGACCTGAGTGGCATCTCCAAAAACCAACTTGGATGGGAATCTATCACCTTCGAAATTGGCCAAGGAAAGAAACTAGTCATCCACTAGCTCTCTCTTCACAAATGCATTTTTTCTCAAATCATTAAAAGACATTCTCATACTTCTTTTCTACATTTCATAACCAACATTATCCTTCTAAGGGTTGAAATCCTCTCATTATCTTCTAGATATTTCCACTTAGGAAATATTCCACATTTGCCACTTGTCTCCTAGTTTCCAACCCTCCATCTTCTCCCAAATTCAAGTAGGAGTCTCTTTAGCTTCCCCCAACTCCATGAGCACCTTCTTGAGCCTATTTTTTGGGCTCAAATGTCATAATGGTCAGGTTTAATAAGTCAGATCTGAATTTTGTCATAGATGATTCATCATTGTTGTCATAAGACTAGGGAATCTAGCCTAAGTGTCCACTAGTCTCCAATTTGACTCTTCCTCTTCCATGGAGGTTACTATTCCATCACATTTCGACCTAATATGCTCCATACCATGTGTATGCCTTACCAACTCACCCAATAATGTTTTCCTTTCCATGGATTCGAAATGCCAAGTGAGATTTTCCATGTGGCAGTGAGAAACCAAGCTAGTGGGGGTCCCACATCCTCCAAATGTCCTCAAAACCATTTGCCACCTATAATTCCTCTTGGATTCATTTATTCAACTTATTTATTAAATACTTGGACTATTCTAATGTGTAAACATTATTCCTTTTCTCCCTTATTACAATTCCCAATGTACCCATTCAACCTAGGGAACTTGGTAGGATTGATGGGGATTGTCTGCTATACAATTATTTGAATGGGGACATTACAGTCCTCCCCACCCAAGATTGCTTGTCATCAAGAAATTGAAAATTAGGATGCTGCAAAATTTTCTCCTCTTCCCATGTGACATCTTCATTTTGTAGGTCCTTCCATTGTACTAAATATTCTTTGATAATTCTACTCCTCAACCTCCTTTCTTGTGTCTTCAAAATATTTTTTGGAACAAGTGTGAGATGAACTTCATCATCCAATGGAGGAAGTATTTTTGAAGTGATGATTTGATGACCAATGGATTTATTGAGACAAGAAACATGGAATACATTATGGATTTTACTCCCTTCCGGAAGTTCTAGTTCATATGCTACTTCTCCAATCTTCCGCACTACCTTGTATGGCCCATAGTAACTTGGTTTTAATTTTTCTACTCCATTATTTTTGAGAGATATTTGCTTATATTGATACAACCTTAAATATACTAAATCATTGACCTGAAAGGTTCTTTCTTCCCTATGTCTATCAACATATTGTTTTTGCTGATTTTGAGCAGCCTGCAAATTGTCTTTCAAGAGCTTTAAAATGTCTTGGCTCTCTTCCACCCAATCTTTAGCCTTTGGGGCTCTACTGTCACCAAATATGATTTCAGAAAATGTAAGTGCATCATAACCATATAATTCTTTGAAAGGAGACATCCCTATTGACATATGATAAGTGGTGTTGTAGCAAAACTCACCCAAGTGTAGCCATTTTGCCCATGCTTTTTGCTGCTCTCCCACATAGTTTCTTAGGTACCCTTCCAACCACTAATTCACCCTCTCTGTTTGTCCATCAGTTTGTGGATGATAGATGGTACTTGGAGTCAATTGAGTGCCCACCAATCTAAAAAATTCTTGCCAAAAGGCACCCATGAATCTACTATCTTTGTCACTGACAATGCTCTTGGGGAGCCCATGCAATCTGAAGATTTCTTTGAAACAAATATTAGCCACTTGTGCAACACTAAAATATGATGTAAAAAAAAAGAAATGAGCAAATTTTGTCACCCTATCCACTACCACATAGATGCAATCCTTATCCAAATATTTAGGAAAATCGGTGATGAAATCCATGGAGATATTGTCCCATTTTTGCTCTGGAATGGGAAATGGTTGTAATAGCCCAGCTGGACATGAGAGTTCTGATTTTTTTTGTTGACATACTTTACATTCATTTAGATATTTATGAACATTTTCCTTCAACCCTTTCCAAAAAAACCTTTGCTTCAACTGTCTATAAGTTTTGAAGATCCCCGGATGGCCCACTAGTGGAGAATCATGTGCTTCTTGCAAAATTTGGTACTTGAGCTTTGAGTTCTGAACTAAATAAATTCTACCCTTATAATATATCATCCCATTCAAAATCCTGTAGTTATCATCCCCTGTGATTCCATCCAACACATCACAAGCAAATTTGTCTTTAGCATATTCAACTAGTAGCATGTTTTTCCAATCCTTGGCAATGTCCATGAGAGAAAAAGAAGGTCTTCTTGACAAAGAATCTACTACTATATTATTATTTCCCTTGAAATATTCAATATCAAAATCATAAGCTTGGATTTTTCTTACCCACTTTTGTTTCCTTTCATTTAGATCTTTTTGGGTGAGAAAGTGTCTTAGACTATTGTGGTCAGTTTTCACCACAAACTTGCTGCCCACCAAGTATTGTCTGAATTTGGCCAATGCATGCATAATGGCCAGCATTTCTTTATCATATATGGAGTAAATTTTTTCATGAGTCTGCAAATTTCTGCTCTCAAAGGCTATGGGGTGTTGGCCTTGCTTTAGGACAGCCCCTATTCCTCCACCTGAAGCATCACATTCCACAACAAAAGGTTTAGTAAAATAAGGAAGTGCAAGTATGGAACAACTACTCATTACCTCTTTCATTTTTTGGAAGGCCTTTTCAGCCTCTTCATCCCACTTGAAAGCATCCTTCTTAGTCAAATTAGTGAGTGGAGAAGTCAACTTGGAGAATCCCTTCACAAATTTTATGTAGTATGTGCATATGCCAATAAAACCCCTCAATTCGGTGATGTTTTTTGGTGATGGCCATTCTAAGATAGCCCTGATTTTTTCCATGTGTACCTTCACTCCTTCTTTCCCAATAATGTGCCCAAGATACAGTAATTATTTCATCCCAAATTCACACTTTGACAACTTAGCAAATAAGGACTCTTCTTGCAAAACCTTCAACACAATCTCTAACTGTTGCAAATGCTCTTCCCATGTTTTACTGTAAATGAGAATGTCATCAAAGAAAACAAAAAAAAAACCTTCTTAGTTGCTTGCAAAAGATCCTATTCATGCATGCTTGAAATGTGGCTGGAACATTAGTTAACCTAAAAGGCATGAAAAGAAATTCAAAGTGACCATAATGACATCAAAAAGCAGTCTTTTGCACATCTTCATCTTTCATTTGAATTTGATGATACCCTGATCTAAGGTCAATTTTGGAGAAGTATTTGGCCCCATGTAGCTCATCCATGAGCTCATCAATCCTAGGAATAGGATACCTATTCTTGATAGTCTTTTTGTTCAAAACTCTAAAATCTATGCACATTCTCAATGTTCCATCTTTTTTCTTCACTAGCACTATTGAAGAACCATAAGCGCTAGAGCTTGGTCTAATGAGTCCCAACTCTAGGAGTTCTTGGATAGAATTTTCAATCTCATCTCTGAAATTTTTAGGATGTCTATAAGGTGGTATCTGAATGGGTGAAGTACCCCCTCCAAAATAATGCTATGCTCAACCCCCCTATCCGGTGGTCTACCATGTGGAAGGTCTCTAAAAACTTTTTCATATTTTTGCAAAAGTCTCTCTATTTCCTTTGGGTGTTCAACAACATTTATATTTGTCTTGGGAGATGTAATATGACATTCAACAACCCATTCTATGTCCCCATGCCTCAATATAGATCTCATACTATTGCAAGTCACTATTTGATTTGGATAAGTGTGTTGCCCTCTCACAACTCTTTGTACTCCTTTTGAATATTGGACTTTCATTTCGGGAACTTGATAATTTATTGTATGCTCTCCTATTGAATAAAGCCATTGCACTCCCAAAACCACATTAGTATCAGCAACATCAACCACATAAAAACTATCAACAAAAGTATAGTTACCTACGGTGACTTGCAGCTTTGGAACCCATGTTTTGCATTGCATTGTGTTGTGACCGGGAATGACAACCGTGAAGCCATGAAATGGTTCAATATGTATCTTTCTTTTCTCCACCATCTCTGCATCAATGAAGTTATGGGTGGATCCTCCATCTACCAAAACTGAAGTTCTTTGTCCTTGTACCACACCCTTGCATCGGATAGTATGATAGCGAGGTACGACTGAAAGTACTGCCATTCTTGCTTTGTCCGGTGAAAGATGATTTTCTTCTTGTATTTCCTCTTCTACTGCTGTCTCATATGCCTCTTATTGATATGAAATATGTCCATCTTCATCCATGCCCCCATAATACCCCTCATTATCAGAAAATACTTCTATGTATTGAGCCTTTCCTTTAGTACATTTGTGCCTCGGTGTCCATGGTTGGAAGCATGTGAAGCACATTTTTTTCTTTCGAAGTTCATACTTGTTTAGTCCTTTTTTATTTCTTTCAAATGAATCTCTTTTCCAAGGTTTCTTATCATATCCATCCCTTTTCCAAGGTTTCTTTTCAAATTTGTAATTAGGCTTGGGAGGAAATCTCGTTCTAGGAAGCACATTTGGAGATCCCTAGTCAAGCTCATTGCATCTTTTAATGTAGTTGGCTTGTGGGATTTGACCAAACCTTTTAAGGGTTCAACCAAACCTTCAGTGAACAGCAATACCAACCTTCCCATAGAGACATAAACCACCTTAACTGATAGTTTTTTAAAGTCCAACATATATTCAGTAGGGGTCCCAGTTTGCTTCAATTGAGCTAGTTCTTTGAAAGGCAGTTTTGGATCTTTTTGTTCAAATCTCTCTAGTACCCTGTCAACAAATTCTCCATATGTTATAACCTGATTATGACCCAAGGTTTTCAACCCATGAAACCACCCTTCATTGGAATCTCCTTCTAAATGAAAAATTGCCATTTTTAATGCATCCTCTTCCAACATAGGATTCAGCTGAAAATACACATCCAATTTTTGCACCCAAGTGTTAGCAGAATTTTGAGAAGAACCATCAAAAGTAGGAAGTGACATTTTACCAATAGCACTATTTAATTCTTTGTTTTGGAATGGAATCCTAGTGTCTTCCCTCCTTTTCATTTTATGTATAGCATCAATGTAGTCACTGAATGGTAAACCTCTTTTACACTCTTCATTCAAATCATTACAATCGTTTGCTAGTTTCTTATAATCCACCTCTATATTGAGCTCTTCTTTGGGTGTGAGAAATTTAGGGGCAGTATGCCTTTGTGTGCTTTGAAATTCATCAGGTCTATTATGAGGTCTTGTACTTGAGAGAATATGTTCACCCCCGTTCTTCTTTTCTCCTAAGTGTGAACCACTGGTATCTCCTATCATCCCTTTGCCTGAAAGTTGGCTACCCAACAATTTGAAAATTTTCATCATTTGTCTACTCATCTCTAGAATACCCATGGTAATTCCATCAAAACATGGTTTTAAGGCTTCAATAAATTCCTCCTCATGTCTTAATTTTTCCTCCTTCTCTCTACCCATTGTTTTAGAAAAAAACTATTTTTTCTGCTACTATCTCTTCTTCAACCAAAACGTCTTCAACTATTGATTCAAAGGGTGGTGGTTTATTTTTTTGGATTCTTGTTAATATCATCAGGTTCCAAGACCATGCTCTGATACCGCTTGTAATGTCCCTTTTTCAAAATTTTATGAAAATTCCCAATTTTCCAATTTTTCCCAAATTTCAAACTTTGACTAGTTTTACTGTTTGGCCTCCAAATTAACCCAAATGCTCCCAAATATTCTGTAAGGGTGTATGAATGATATTTAGACTTGAATATTAAGTTCAGAGATGATTTATAACCCTCAAAAGACTTCATCAAATTTGATTTGTATTCTGGTCATTGTATGGTATTTTAACTAGCAATTTATGCATCAAATCCCCCCTGGGTAAACAATGAAAATGGCCTCCCAAATGCTTCCAAACTCCTTAGAATCTATGAAAGGAGGTAGGGGATGTGTTAAGGATTTTATTAAGGTATTATTTGCATTATTAATTTATTGTTATATTTGTTCCAACCCTTTCCCATTCAACTTCAAAAATCCCCGATTCGACCCTTGGGGAAATGACACTATTTCTTCTCCCAATGCAATTAAAATGAGTAAAAATACTTCAAATGCTAAAGTATAGTACAAAAAACTTATAAAATACATCCATGGAATCCTATTAATCACAAATTTATCAAATAATTATCCATTCATTCGAAATCATCAGCATTATAATGATATACATCATTGTAGTGGGGAAATGGACATTGTTTGCTCATTAATCAAGATTTTTGCATACAACCAGTGGGTATTTCGACCTGAGACTTTTTTAATATGAATAATAGAGGATATGATTATATTACAATCAGAAATACATAATGATAAGCTCTCCCAAGAATCACAAGATCTCACCAAAAACGCCCTCCCCCGAGGAGCATGAATATGCCTTCAAAACGGGAAATGGTTGAGAGATGGTCTGCACTAAACAAAACCATGAGCTTCCCTGTAGCTGATACCAGAAAATAAAAATCCATTAAAGCTCCATGAAATACCTAAATGGCCTCTCCAAACACCAACTTGGATGGGAATCTTTCACCCTCGAAATTGGCTAAGGCAAGAAACTAGTCATCCACTAGCTCTCTCTTCACAAATGCAATTTTTCTCAAATCATCAAAAGCCATTCTCATAATTGATTTATACATTTTATATCCAAAATTATCCTTCTAAGGGTCGTAAGCCTCTCATTGTCTTCTAGATATTTCCACTTAGGAAATATTCCACATTTTCCACTTGTCTCCTAGTTTCCAACCCTCCATCTTCTCCCAAATTCGAGTAGGAGTCTCTTTAGCTTCCCCCAACTCCATGAGTGCCTTCTTGAGCCTATTTTTGGGGATGACATGTCATAATGGTCAGGTGTAAGAATTCAGATCTGAATTTTTTCATAGATGTCATAGATGCTTCATCATTGTTGTCATAAGAATAGGGAATCTAGCCCAAGTGTCCACTAGTCTCCAATTTGACTCTTCCTCTTCCATGGAGGTTACTATTCCATCACATTTCGACCTAAGATGCTCCATGCCATGTGTATGCATTACCAACTCACCCAATAATGTTTTCCTTCCCATGGATTCTAAATGCCAAGTGAGATTTCCATGTGGCAGTGAGAAACCAAGCTAGTGGGGGTCCCACATCCTCTAAATGTCCTCAAAACCATTTGCCACCTATAATTCCTCTTGGATTCATTTATTCAACTTATTTATTAAATACTTGGACTATTCTAATGTGTAAACATTATTCCTTTGCTCCCTTATTACAATTCCCAATGTACCCATTCAACCTAGGGAACTTGGTAGGATTGATGGGGATTGTTTGCTATACAATTATTTGAAGGGGGACATTACAGTCAAGTACAACCAATAACTCAGAAAAATTCCCCTATCAAGTATAGCCAACAAACTCAAAAATCATCCTTTGTAAGGTACAGTCAACACAACATAAAACTATCCCTTCAAATCTGTGTAGGATAAACTGAAAAGACGCTCAAAACAAGGAAGGTGCTCTATCAACAAAGATTGGACCTACTTCTCTTGTAATACTACAACCAATCATATTTAATTCCCAGTAAGCTACAACAATTTGAAAACCAAGTTTTTGTCAAAAGTCCATAGTCATCTTGTCAAGAATTTTGGGAAAAGTTTGATGGAATTTGAATAGGGGACATTACAAGGTGGTTGGGGCCCCACTTCCCCGTATTTTTAGAGTGAACCACTTCCCATCTTTTCTCTTTTGGCACCAACTTGTGAGTAGTAAAATATCCATTGGATGGTTAAGTAAAAAGTCTAGATGGGCTATGTTTGAGTATGCTACATGTCTCCCTTAGGATGGGGTGTGTATTAGGACTATCTCATTCTTCTTTATTGTTGGCCAATTATATATTGGGATGCATAGATTGGGATAATTCTGTATTAAACTCTAAAAAGACTAGATACGAGGCCCTTTTGAAAATATGGTTATAAAGCCCAGAGCATCCAAGATGATGAATCTGTGATTGAGTATGTGTGTGAAATATGTACGTAAGTAATGACTGATGGGGATCAAGCTTGTGTGACTAGAAGGAGAGGAGCTGGGCCCCTATATTATTGGTTCACCACTCCCCCAACAAACCTATCATTAATAACTTGCGATGAATAGAAATCAATCATAATTATCTAATTCTGAAAGGATGTAAGCAATTGTATGTTGGGCCTGAGGGTGTATGATATCTAAGTCTTAGGGTATGAGGGATACCCATAAGCTTTGTTTAAATCCATTCTATGGACCACCTCTTTCCACCTTTTTACTGGAAAGTATATTGGCATTCTCATCTCATAGAATACATTATTGTCTCGTTGCCTCATTGATATTTTCAAAATAGAAAGAAACAAATATAGTAATGTCCACAAGAAACCATAATAAGTCAACAAGACTAGAAGAAGGGATAACGAATCATTATTAGTGGGAACCATTGTAGCAAGAAAAAAATATTAAGGATTAGACCACATGGAGCACAAAACAATGAAAGCACATGAGGGAGAAAACAAAAATGCATGGTTGAATGCTTGAACATACAATAAGTTTACATGTGCATGATAGTAAATGCAAGGAAAGGGGTTTCTGCTTGTCATTTATAAATAAGAGAAGAATATTTTTTATGAGACTTTTCTTAGCTCTAATACATGACCGTATTGATACTATCCATCTTCATGGGTGTTAGCCATGCATAGTCAAATTACACTTTAATATAAAGCATTTATTAATAAGACATGGTAAGGGGCTAAAACAGAGGGAATTATTTTTACTATGACTAGGGGTTGTGATGAGGAGTTAAGTAGTTGAAGTATTACCAACTGGTGAGCACATAAATGAAATTTAGTCATTACTAAATCTGGTTGAATGGTTAAAAAAGGTGGCAAATATTTGAATCTGGCAGATCTAGTCGTGATCTAATCAACGGTTCCTATGTCGATTTCTGGACGTTCTACTTTCATGATGTTTAAATTCCTCGAGCAGGTATGGAATTGAAACCTCCTTGTCATGTGTCCACAAATATTTGGTTCCTACGCCGAGAGTAGTAGGGATTGAAACTGCCATTCCCACACTCTGAAATCATATTTGAAATAAATAAATATTTTCCTTTGTTATTTTCAAAGTGTCAGTTCGTTGACTTCGCAACAAAAGAGTTCCTCCACTTTAATAGGTCACCTTCTACAACATTTTCGCACCAACGAGTAACTCTATAACTTAGTAAGTCCATTATGAAACCTTGTTTCCATGTAATTTGTATTGCTTTGCAAGAATTTGGATGGGAAAGAGGAATTCATTGCTGATAAAGAAGGGGTTATTTTTTACCCCATTTTGTCGGTGAATAGTGTCTCTAGGTCCAGAGAGAAGTTAAATCTATTGAAATCATAGGGTACAGATGTTTTGAGTATGTCTAGGTCATATCTTATTTGTTTTAGTCAAGAACAAAGTTTCCATTTCCCTGAGTTTTTCAATTGGTGCGCCGCAAATTATTCACAGTCAGAAAGGGTAATTGTCTCCTCCAATGGGTCAAAAATCATGTGTAGAATAAATTCCCAGTTCATTAGAGTGTCATTAGGTTTGTTTAGAACATTTTCCCCAAAACGATGTTCCATTTAATGAAAAATAACTGATTAGGGTTTACAGAGAATACAATCCAGAAAGAAAAGATGAATTCCTTTCTAAAGTATTAAAGTCTAATCATTCTATGTGAAGAACCTGCAATAATTAATTAATGAAAACACACGAAATAACAGAAATAACAGAATTTAGAATCACTTTTATATTGATCGTAGGCCACTTTGAGGGGGAAACCTCCTTTGAGCAAGCTCAATACAAATAACTTCACGGTACCTTCATTGGTATCAACACAAACTTATATACTAAGTCCAGGCGCCAATACCATGGGTCAATACCATGTTTCAATACAAACCATGGGCCAATACAAAATATGGATCAACAATTACTACGGGACGACTTACAAAGCATATGCGTCCAACAACAATAATACAAACTATGGATCAACAAATACTACAGGACGACTTACAAAGCATATGCGTCCAACAACAATATACTAACAAAGTAAATAGAAGGGTTGACATGGGTTCCTAACATCCCCTATCCCTTATAAAAAGCTTTGTCCTCAAAGCTTTAGATGTGGAAATTGATGCAGAATTTGAAGGAGTGGTTCCCCTGTAGCATCCTCGGGTTGCATTCTGACCCACTGACGCCTTTTGAGTTTAAGGGAGGATTTCTTGGAAGGATGTAGACAAAGAAGGACCATATCATCTGCATGAACAGTGCGCTCATAACGGTGTTGATCGGCTTGTTGTTTCAGTCGAATTCTTTCCATGTGAAGATTGTCCTGCAGAATGAGAAGAATCTGATCGTGGTTTCGAAGAACCGAGTCAATTGCCTGAACTGGGGAGTTGCTGAGCGTGTATGGAAGAAGAACTGGCGGTGCCTATCCATAAACTGCTTCATATGGTGTCCTTTTAGATGTGCTATTGTACCACTGTAGCGCTTCTAGGAAATCCATAGAGATAGCTGTCCACATCTGTGTAGGGATGGGAAAGGGTTCGAGCAGTCCCGAAAGGAGTGTTGTTTCACCCTTGTTGACCTGGCAAGTATCACACTCAACCACCATGTGGTGAATTTTCATTTTCAGTCCCTGCCAAAAGAAGTTACATTGTTCCTGGTCATAGGTTTTGAGGAACCTAGAGTGCCCTACCGATGAAGAAGCATGGAGTTCATAGAAGAGATATCCCTATTGAATAGATTGCAACCAATTTGGAACAAGCAAAGAAATAGATGTATGAGAAACTGGGTCATCAAATTGGCGAGAAGGAGCATCTGCCACCTTATTATCCTTAACCTTCTTGTAAGTGATTGCATAGTCATAACCCATGAGTTGGATAACCCATTTCTGGTGTGCTGGTGAGGAAACCCGTTGTTCCATAAAATGTTCCAGACTCTGGAGATCAGTCTTGATGCAGAAATAATTTCCTAGTAGGGATGGCTGCCACTTCTATACTGCAAGCAAAATAGCCATCATTTCTTGTTGAGATGGAGATGCGGCTAAATGCTTACCGGAAAGGTCTCTTGAAAGAGGCAAGCCCACTGGTGCAACAAAGACACATGCATATCTATCCAAGGAAGTAGTGGATACCATTGGTGGGTGCATCTAGATGGAATGGAGCTGAGCGATGACACCATGTGAATTCTTCTTAAGGAGCTTTTCCAGGCGATGTGAACTGATGATGCGAAGAGACCCTAGTTGTAAGCCCATAAATTTGTGTTGTGTCCCATTGACTGAAAACTGCAGCCAAAGTTTAGCAAAATCCCATAAGATGGGGCCAAGTGTGCATAATCATTGAATGCCCAAAACCACATCACATCCGCCTAAGGACAAGGAAAACATGTCAGAGCACAGGTTATAATCTTCCAGAGAGATACGCACATTGTGACACTTTCCCTTGCAAGGTAAGGTTCCCCCATTGGAAACCATGACTTCAAAGTTGGAGCAAGGATGGACAAAACAATCAGTATGTTTGGCGATCCGAGGGTCAATGAAGTTATGAGTGCTACCAGAATCAATGAGTATTGTAAGAGGAAGCTTCTTGAAGTAACCCCTGACCCACATTGTTTGGGGGGTGGTGACGCTGGATAAAGAATGGAGAGATATCTCTAGGTGGTCTTCCTGAGATGGGAAGTCAATAGGTGACTCCTGAATATTGACCTGATCATCCAGTGTATCTAGAGCTTCTTCGCTAACTTCAGAGGCGGGCAGAGAATCCATATCCAAGAGATAGAGCTGGTTGAGGAGTTGGTGGGATGGGAGGTTGTTGAGAACCCATATTTCGGAAGGGAACAAAAATGGGTTTGGAGCGCTGTTGGGCGGCAATCTTGTCTTCTGCCAACTTAGCCAACCCCAGGGCTTCCATCATTGTGTTGGGATAGAACATTTTGACCTCTGGGAGGATTTCATCCTTAAGACCACTGATAAAACAACTCCTGTAGAAGTCATCAGACAATCCTTCTATGTGGTTGGCTAGTTTCTCAAATTCTGTCTGATACTCTGTCACAGTGCCAATTTGACGAAGTTTAGTGAGTGCTTCGGTGAATTCATCAAAAGCACTAGGACCAAATCGTTGCAAAAGGAGTTGGCAAAAATCTTTCCATTTTGGCTCGTCATGAGCCTTGATGTACCAACGGTACGATTGAAGGGCTTCCTGTTCCAAATGAAAGGATGCAAGTGGAACTTTTTGGACATCAAAAGTATTATGCAGACTGAAATATTGTTTTGCACGATAGATTCATCCAGTTAGATTAGTACCATTGAAGCAAGGAAATTCAAGCTTCGGACCACGGAAAGTGCTGGAAGAAGAGAACCCATTGGCTGTAGAAGATTCTTGCTGTCGGTTATTGTTCATGGCTGAATGTTGAAGATAGAGGTTGAGAAATTTTTCATCCAGATCTTGGAGTTTGGTTTGGATGGCTGCAAGTGCTTCCTCCATGGTTTCTGCTCCTGCACGGGTGACAACCATAACTAGGAGTTTTTTTTTTGGGGGGGGGAACGGATAGAAAAACACAAACAAAAGCTTATTTAGTAAAGGGAAATTTGGATTTGGGAAAAACTTGGATGGGCAATTGGGGCTTGACTAGGTTTTGGACACTTTCTGATGGACAGGGAAGCAAAAAATGGGGATTTCAGAAGTGGGGTGAAAGAATGAGAAAATTTGTCAAAGAGGGACAAAGAAGCAGAAATAGGGAATGAATATGGTGGCAAAATTTGGAGGCGAGTGGGTGAAATATGAAGAAGTTATGGCAAACCCTAAAAATAGAAAATGTGAGATTTCTGGCTTTGGGAAGTAGAATTTGGGATAGGGTCTTCAGAAATGAAATATGAAGAACGGGATTGCAGGGGTGTCCGGGAATTTTCAAGGGAAACAGAGTTAAAACAAGGGAGATATGCGAAAAAATAGTTTTTATTTTTTATTTTTATTATTTGAAATTTTTATAGGAATGGATCGGCAACGGCGCGAAAGGGATCGGAAACGGATAGATCTGCAACGACACAGAAGGGATCGGCAACAGATGGATCTGAAACAACGCCGAATGGATAAAAATGGCTGGATCTGGAACGACTGTCAGAATGGATCTGAAACGGCTCGGAATGGATCTGAAACAGTTGGATTTGAAACAGCTTGGAATGGATCTAAAATGGCGTGGAAGTGATCAGCAACAGTTCAGCTGAAAATAGATATGGACCCCAGGTATGTGCGGCTTCCTATCAGTTCAGGGGATTCTCTCGGCCACCAATGTTGTCTTACGGCTTGTGTAT
The DNA here is from genome assembly GCA_027924585.1 of Larix kaempferi. Taxonomy (NCBI): domain Eukaryota; kingdom Viridiplantae; phylum Streptophyta; class Pinopsida; order Pinales; family Pinaceae; genus Larix; species Larix kaempferi. The sequence continues at coordinate 12,914,953 of BSBM01000407.1, read as the reverse complement.
TGGGGCAGTACCCCTCACTCCATGGCTCAGGTAAAACTGATAACCGCTTTGCCACAAACGATAGCTCTTGGTTTACCTCATGGGTGGGAACTAGTCAATCAGGTAAGGGTCATTTCCCTTTTCCCTGGAAGGTCCTCTCAATGGGCCAACTACTTCGGGGTTCCTTTGGTACTCCTCACAATTATTTTTAGGGCTTATGCCCAAGTAATTCCCACAGTTAATCGGATAGGGATTATTCCTAGATTCGAAGCTGAGACAGATGCGGAAATTTTTTTTGGCAGAAATTTCACCCAGTGAGCCCAAGAAAGTGCTCTGATACCAGATGTGAAGAACCTGCAATAATTAATTAATGAAAACACATGAAATAGCAGAAATAACCGAACTCAGAATCACTTTTATATTGATCACAGGCCACTTCGAGGGGGAAACCTCCTTTGAGCAAGCTCAATGCAAATAACTTCACGGTACCTTCATTGGTCTCAACACAAACTTATATACTAAGTCTAGGCACCAATACCATGGGTCAATACCATGTGTCAATACAAACCATGGGCCAATACAAAATATGGATCAACAATTACTACGGGACGACTTACAAAGCATATCTGTCCAACAACAATAATACATACTGTGGATCAACAAATACTATGGGACGACTTACAAAGCATATGCATCCAACAACAATATACTAACAAAGTAAATATAAGGGTTGACATGGGTTCCTAACATTCTATTAAAGGTCTTGCTTTTCCATACGATGTAACTATTTTCAAAGAAGATGTACAGCTAGTTTTATCCCCGTTGAGTCATATTTTAGGTCTGTATAATGATGATTTTGTTGTTGAAGTAATGTTAGGGTTTATTATCAAGGTTAGTTTGTCAGAGCCGGGTCAAGATGTTTGCATTAAATTTGATGAATTCCTAGCTGAGATAATCCATGCTCAACTAGTGAATTTCCACACTTTGAAGCATTTTAGATATCAGACTTATCTCTTGAATATGTTCATATATTCTAATCAAGTAGAATTTAAATTTTTGGATTCAACATTCTTCTTAGATCATTCAATCCTTTCTTTCGAGGCAAAGAAGATTAGCATGTTTGATTTTATCAACAAGATTATGTCTAGAGTTTACAAAATCATCTCCAATGTTGAATTTCCAAGAGATTAAGAGGAAATGAAAACTATGTTGCAGTTCACTCCAAAATCCAGAAAAATAGACTAGTTTTTATACAGGGATTATACTATTATTAGAGTTTATGGATTCACTGATACTCCATATGTTTTTCTAGCATTCTTAACTCCTAGAATATTTTCTCTTGAGTTTTCTAGACAGAGACTTCACTCAGAGAAGGGGCATTTCCTTGATTTCAAAAATTCATCTAATATCAAGTTTCCATTTAAGGTTGGACCATTTATCATCAAGGGAAAATCATCTGTTGCTATAGTGGAGGAGTTGTTGAAAGCTCTGGATTTTCAGAAAGTAGATAATATGAGATATGATCCCCATCAAATCATATCACAAAGGAGGTAGGCAAAACAAGAATGCATATTTTGAACATCAAATGGTAGAAGGGTTGGATAATATTGTAAATTCACAAAGCTTTGATCAGGACCAACAAATATCAGAAGAGTCAAATAAAAATCAAACAAGTTCCATTGCTCTGCTGATTCACACTCCAGATAAGACAGATGATACAAACAAAAGAGATGTTTCAGAAATATCAAGCATGGATATTGATTAAGAACTCCCCAGCAAAAAAATCAAGCTTGATCAAAGAAAAAGAGGTTGTTCTCCTAGAAGATCAAAGGTTGATAAATCCAAAGGAAATTGTCCTTCCCCAACAATTTGTTGTGCAAATTAAATAGTACTCATACTCAGAAGTCCAAAAGTTTGAATCGAATTCTCAATACAAATCCAAGACAGAATTGACTTCATAGTACGGAGAGAAGGAAGAACAATTTCATACAAAATGCATAAATTGTTTCCACGGGTCCAACAATTATCAAAAAATAAGGTTTCAATTGCTACTGTCAAAGACCAAGAAAAGAACATTCTCAAGATTGAAATTGCAAGTGAGGATAAGGTATCAGAGATGAAATTTAGACTAGATCGGATTGATGCACCTGATAAAATTCATTTTCATAAGCAAGCAAGTGATATGGGTGTGTGCAAGAAGATGAGGGACCTTTTAGATGCAATCCTAGTTTTTGAAAACACGTTCCTAATACATAAAAATATAACTCGTTTATGATATCTAGCACTTGGTAAGGTAAAACCCGAGCTTGACATGTCACGAAACATGTAGGATAGGTAAACATAACGCATACGTGTTATATAACTGAAAAATTCGTATGCGTTATATAGTTACAAAATGCGTACGTGTTTGTAAATCTCAAATCAATTTAAATACACAGTCCCGACCACCCCCGAACACCCACGACGCATTTCATACATCTGAAACTCAAATTCGAGCTTGGCAGCGTGCCCTAGAGTGTTGGAGGAGTTGGATTTCATTGGAGGGGAGGCAAATTCACCGTTGGATTGTCATCTAATTAGGTAATTCATTCACCCATACCATTTATTTGTCAATTCTAAACCTAAATTACCATTTTTTTATATTTTAAAACAACCTAATTTTGTAATATTTATCAAATTGGAAATAACCCAATCTTTAATTAAATTCACATCTCCCTCAACCATGATGAGTGAATAATTACAATGAATCCCTTTTCAAGAACTCAAAAATTCCTAATGCAACCAAAAATATAAAAAATAGAACTCCTCCATTTTTACAATGTATCCATCCACATGAAACCCAAATTTCCAACCCTCAAAGGCCATTTCCCCATGATACTAATTGAATAAGTTTCCTTGGAAATCGCCATAACAAGATGAAATGCATGCACAAACGTGAATAGAAAAAATGCATAAAAAATTATTAACTTGGTTTCTCAAAATTTCATCACAATCATTTGTCCATGAACATAATCAAAATTTCATCACAAGTGTATGTAGTTATACATTGCCTCTTAGTTAAGCACCCTTAACTAAATGCCAAAACACATTAACAAAGTGCCTCTCGTACCTTTCCTATCCACACCCTCGATCAATCTACTCAACGCTCAGAGACCGTCGATTCAACTCAAAGACATGTCGAGTCTCTAAGCTCATCTACAACCAATTGTATTCCAGTCCACAATTTCCCCATTTTCCCATGTCACTTTTGGTTGGTTTCCATGTTTATAGAACAATGGAAATGGTGAACACCCATGAACTACCTAGAGTGTGTCGTGAGAGTGTTCCCAACCATGATCGAATCAATGATATTTAGAGGATTGGTGGCAGCCCTGTATCACCCCTTTTCTTGCCTCACATATCCTAATAGTCCCTTTCCCCTGTCGTTTACATATCCAACAATCATAATCTACACTCAGAAAGACTTGCGGTCCTGACCTAGTAACTACTCCTAGAAACCTATCCTAAAACCCTTCTAACATTCTTAACTATCTCGGCCCTTCTTCCCTTGGATGTTGTCCTAACCCTACATCTATCCTAAATTTCCATCCCTCTTAAAGGCTGTGTTTAAGACACTGGTCTGAGTTTTACCACCTGACATGCCCTCGGGCATGTTACCTTAACCATCTTTCTAAGCCTAACAAGTCATATCCCATTCTTACCTATTCATTAACTGAATGTAGTCACAATACTAGGACCGTGACATTTAAATTTAGTTGTCCTATCTCAACTTAATCTTCATCCTCCTAATCAACCATCTTGTCATATCAATCACATATCATAAAACTTGGATCATTAATAAATATACATGTGATAATTCTTAGATAACACTGTCATATTCCACTTGTGATATCTTATTAAGTTGAGATTGTTGTTATTGCCATTCTAGTCACAATCTCTAGTTATTATTCAACATCTTAATCATTGATAGTCATCTCAAGTATATGTGATCGTATTGGCAAGACAAACTCATACATATCCATTTCATTCCATGCCACTTTGTCCTCCCCTCCAACCACAAGGCGTAATATGTTGAAATCAATAAATTTAATGTTAGCTTATGAAGTTGATAGAAATATTGTTTTCTGCAAGGGACGTAAAGGCCAAAACATGTCAAAATAACGTGCTCCTAAATTCTAAGAAGCTTAAACCCAAGTTTGCATGGAAAAGTCACCAATGAGGGTTAAGAAGTGCCTTAGCTTCTAGAAAGAAGTTGAACGAAACTTACTTTTTAATTGTTAAATGTTTAATTTCAAGTTTTAAATGTATGTAAGTGAATGCCATTAAATTACTTACTTGAGTTTGATTTAATACATTTTCAATTTTGAAGAGACATCATTATATACCATGCATATGTTTCTAATGATTTTCGTATTGATGTTTTTATTGCAGTTGCGGCTATGGACACAAATGCTGAGATACTGATTGAGCTTGCCCTCCTAAGGGGCATTAGTGCAGCTTTTAGTGGTGGTGACAGGATTCGCCGCTCACTTGCATCAACCTTGGATGCAATTGCTGACACCATTTCATAGTCTAGCAATGTACTATATGATATTACATCATATAGAGAAAGAAAAAGACAAGAATATGCTGATGGGCTAGACTACAATGCAATAAAAAAGTTGAAAATATCCAAAGAGCTCATATTTGCATTGTTTAGGGACCCTCGGTCGAGGGAAATCCCAAATGCAAATAGGCTTCATATCTCTATTGAGTGGTGCACATTTCAACCATTTGTTGATAACTGGATGGACAGATGGTACATGGTTTTTGATATGCCACCACATAACAACAAGGAAATTCCCCTGTATTTCCTTCGAAAGATGTATGCAGAGTTCGTGTTACATAAACATGTAAACTATTTTGATATCTTGCAGTTTCAGGGGATCGGTGGGGGGATGCCCCAAAACCGACCCAATGCGAGGCTTCGAGACGAGGATCGCCCTATCTTTGCACCTCATAGGAAGTTTCCTGGTCCATATGTCCCACCTGCACATCATGTTATTCCACAGAAACGTGATGCGTTTTTGAGTTTGGCACGGGCGGTTGTTCACCATGACACTATGGTTCAGCATATGGGTGAGGAAGGGACATTTGTCCCTGGTGTGGTACATACACCAAATCGTCACCATGCAGGACCATCATCTAGTGCAGGACCATCCACTAGTGTAGGACCATCGGCACATCCTCATGAGTGCACATTGTGTGGTCATCCCTGCTATGGTCTTGCCTCAGATGTTGCCTTCAGTGAGTTTTTGAGTGAGGTATGTAGATGGTTAATTGTAATAAATTCTTCATTTATTTTCCTCTTTGTACACATATATATAGTTTGAGCTAATATATTAATTTTGTGAACTTGCAGTTGATGCTTTATGCGAGCAGTGATGCCCCAGAGTCAGATGTTCCAGACTCTACAGGGGGGCATGACATTCCATCCACTGATCCCGTATTTGATGGAGGGATCCATGATGCTACCCAGTTGGCAGGCCCCTCTCATATAGCACCCATTGTCGTATCTCACACTGAGGTAAACATTTTAAAATTTCAGTTTTTTAATACTTGTTAATTTGTTAATTTCCACATACTTTACATGTTAGTTCACTGATGCTATATATGGTCTAATATTTACAATTATTAAACTTGCAAATGGAAAATCCTTCACTGGGGCAAGCCAATGTGGAGGTAGCATCCATGGTCGTATTGTTCGAGGAAACATCTGGGCTCTAGGCAAACAATTAAAAATGTCATTTTTTAAATACATGTCTGTTCGTTGAATCATGCATGTCTAACTACATGAACACTTGCTCACTGTAGGCACCAACCAAGACATCTGGACCATTTCTTGGATCTGTATCTCCTCCTAGGCCATTCGTGAAGTGTTCGTGAACACGGTTCGTGTGTATGTGAGGCTGCCTAGTCCTAGCAAGACTCCAGATTCCCACGACCATGGTCATACTGACACCATGGTAATGTATATCCTTCGATGATATTTGTTGGTTAACTTGAAATGCAGTGCATAAATCATTTTGTTAATGTTTGAATTGCATGTTTACTACATCAGGAACTAGAGTTGTCAGCTAAAAACCTCGCATTGATCGTTGATGCAGCAGTCAGTGCTGCATCTGCAATGGAAACTAGTCACACATAGGTATGTAACTATTTCAACATGATCTTTACATAGTTTATTATTGTTGTCTATTGTTTATTCATGCATGTCTAACTATTTCAACATTCTATGATTGTAGCCACCACCAGCAGGAGCAGTTCCTGACCCCCTTGGTTTGACCATGGTTGCGACCATCCTGGATGTTCAACCAACAACTCCATCTGCTACACAAGGAACGCAATTCCCTTTGCCACTGTCTCTCATTGAGGTGAGATGTCCATTAGTGACCAAGTGTTTCATGCAATTTCCATGCACCTGTTGATAATTGTTGAGTTAATTGTTGAGCTAATGTATTAGTACATAGTTAGTTGAATTTAACAATTGATATTTAATATGTAGGATGCAGAGACGCACACTGATCCTAGAGATGTGCGTAGAGGATCAACGTCGGGAAAGAACAAGAGGAAGCTTTAATTTTGATGTGTCTTATGGGATATATGTACATTTGGATACATGTACTGCATGTGGCTTGGATAGCTTTGGATAGTTTTTGATACATGTACTTTTGGATACTTTTGGATATATATGTACTTTCGGATACATGTACATTGATTTCATTGTGCATGTACTTTTGGAGACATGTACATTGACTTCATTGGATACATGTACTTTTGGAGACATGTACATTGACATTTCACTTATAAATGGATGATACATTTCACTTTGTATTTGTTCTTCGGTTTCCACATGTTCTTGTGTAAATCTATTGTGTGGATTCGTGTAGATTATCTATTACTCATGAATGCGCTATGTCAAAAGAACAAACTATTATATTTAAAGGTTTCAACGAACTCACTACATGCACACTAATTGGATATCTAATTAAAATTTGTGATTTTGGATGATCATTACAAGTTAAGTCAAAGTTCTTGCTCGTGTAATTTAATAAAACTAAGTGAAATACAATGTATTTCAAGGTTTCAATGAACTCACTCATGCACACTAATTGGATAGGTCTAATTAAAATTTGTGAGTTTGGATGATTAAATTGCAAGTTAAGTCAATATTCAAGTGTAATTTAATAAAACTAAGTGAAATACATGCTACACATTTCATCAACCCCCAATATTTGATTGTACAATTAGATTCAACACTACATATGAGTAACCGCATACAAGTGCTCAAAGCAACATTGATGAAAGGAACAAATGTTACCTCGGGATTCGAGAAATAAAGTGCCTTCTTGTCAACCAATCAGACAACCGAATATAGGGAGATAACCACGCCCAAAAAATTCAAGCTATTATAAAATTCTTGTTTATCAAGATAAGGGTGGACTATGTGTACATTATGAGAATATAGATGAATGGAGTCGCTTTGATGAACTTGTCCTCTTTCTTTCTCCAGAATGCATTTAAAAGCAGGGAGTATTGTCTGAGCTTTTGTTGGTTTACATAAACGTTTATTCCCAAAGCCGACGTCACATAAAACCACTTCCTCAACTTTCAATTGGGTCTGAATGGCATTTCTAACTTGTGTTAGCTGTGGATAACGAGGAATATGAAAGGGAAGGTACCTATAGACCCAAGTTTTTGATGATAGAGGTGAATTACCACTTATCAGAGCACGAAATGCTGAACAAAATTCTAATGGAACACAATGAAGGATTCCCTGGTTCCACTTGTTATTGAAAATGATACTTTCTCTTGACGAAACCAGTAAAAAATCTTCCTGTATTATAAATGGAAATCCTGTTACAATTTTCGTCGGAATAAAAGAATAGATACCTACAGCCGCCATATTTCTTGTTGTAAGCCGCTTGCTCATCGGAAAAGCTAATGTAATAGCCCATTTCCCAACATCTTTCCTCTGCTCAACCCTACACTATGCCCCCGGTTGGAATTCTATGCCCCCGGTAGGTATCCAACAGGTGTCCCTGAAGGCCTTTTGGGTGCGAGACGGAACGAGCCATAGAATGACGACCATGGCTTGGATTGAAAAACCGTCAAATCCATTGGATTCAGGGCACCGGGATAGTGCTAGGGGTTCCCCTCTCCTCTGGTCCCATGTCCCAGGTGTCATCTTGTAGGTCCATTTTGGAAACTAGGGTTTTGCTTAGTAAGGGAGTGTGCAATTTTTGCACATGGGGGTCAACTTTTCAAAATCTTCCTCCGGGAACTTATGTCTAGCGTTCCTAGCCGAAACATTCCTAGACACACTTGCAGGACTCCCTGGAACCCGGTTTTGTTGCACGGTTGGAATTCTATGCCCCCGGTAGGTATCCGACAGGTGTCCCTGAAGGCCTTTTGGGTGCGATACGGAACGAGCCATAGAATGATGACCGTGGCTTGGATCGACAAACCGTCAACTTCGTATTCAGGGAACTAGTATAGTGCTAGGGGTGCCCCTCTTCTCCAGTCCCATGTCCCAAGTTTCATCTTGCAGGTCCATTTTGGAAACTAGGGTTTTGCTCAGTAAGGGAGTGTGAAATTTTTGCACACGGGGGTCAACTTTGGAAAATCTTCCTTCGGGAACTTATGGCTAGCATTCCCAGCCGAAACCTTCCTAGACACACTTGCAGGATTCCCCGAAACCTAGTTTTGTTGCACAGTTGGAATTCTATGCCCCCGGTAGGTATCCAACAGGTGTCCCTGAAGGCCTTTTGGGTGCGAGACAGAATGAGCCATAGAATGACGACCGTAGCTCGGATCGAAAAAACCGTCAACTCTGTTGGATTCAGGGCACCGAGATAGTGCTAGGGGTGCCCCTCTCCTCTGGTCCCATGGCCTAGGTGTCATCTTGTAGGTCCATTTTGGAAACTAGGGTTTTGCTCAGTAAGGGACTGTGCAATTTTTGCACATGGGGGTCAACTTTGCAAAATATTGCTCCTGGCACTTATGGCTAGCGTTCCCAGCCGAAACCTTCCTAGACACACTTACAGGACTCACCAGAACCCGGTTATGTTGAACGGTTGGAATTCTATGCCCCCGGTAGGTATCCAACATGTGTCCCTGAAGGCCTTTTGGGTGCGAGACGGAACGAGCCATAGAATGACGACCGTGGATCGGATTGACAAACCGTCAAATCCGTTGGATTCAAGGCACCGGGATAGTGCTAGGGGTGCCCCTCTCCTCCGGTCCCATGGCCCAGGTGTCATCTTGTAGGTCCATTTTGGAAACTAGGGTTTTGCTCATTAAGGGAGTGTGCAATTTTTGCACATAGGGGTTAACTTTGCAAAATCATCCTCCGGGCACTTATGGTGATGAGGATGATGATGGTGATGATGATGAAGACATTGATGGTGATGGTGATGGGATGGTGATGATGATGGTGATGATGATCAAGATGTTGATGGTGATGGTGATGGTGATGGCGATGTTGATGAGGAACCTATAGATGACAATGATGATGAAGATTTTGATGATGATGATGATGATGGTGATGTTGATGAAGATGTTGATGATGATGGTGATGGTGATGGTGATGGGAAGATGATGATGATGGAGATGTTGATGAGGAAGGGGGAGATGACAGTGATGATGAAGATATTGTTGAAGATGATGATGGTGGTGGTGGTGAAGATGATGATGATGATGATGATGATGAAGATGATGATGATGGAGATGTTGATGATGAACCTAGAGATGACAATGATAATGAAGGGTTTTGCTCAGAAAATTTATCAAGCTTTTGAGTTTCATGATAGTGGCACCATTGTGGAGAGGGTGAAGAGACCTAGTGTTACTTGTAGGGAGATTAGGACATATTGGAGGAAGTATATAAAGGGTACATAGGGTTTAGTGGTAGGGTTTGGGTGAGGGTTAGGGTTAGAGTTATAGAAGAAAATTGAATTAGGTCATTTCTCTAATGTACATTTTATATTAATGGTATGGCTTGGTCTAAGGTGGTGCTCTCAAATAGCTAATTCATTATGAAATATTTAACAAGACATGAATTAAATTTAATATAAGTGTATTGTTAAATATAGTGAGCATTGAGCATGGGCAACCAAATCTATGAATATGTGTATTGTTAAATATAATTTTGTTGGATGAAGCCAATAACCAACATAATCAACATAATGTAAGAGTTTTTTTGGGTAGGGGATAATCAACTTGTGTGTAGAGCTCTAGGAATCAATGGTTGATGGGTGTCTCCTTCCACATAAACAATCCATATTAGATATGTAATGATCCCATTACAAAATGCATGTGTATTCAAACAAATTAGCATTAGATCACCCAAGGAAAGTTTCATCTAACTCTACCCAATCCCATAATCTTAGGGTTTATTGATCATATGTAAAAAATGGCGTATTCATAAACTTGACATACAAGAGAATTTTTGGCATATTTATAAACAACATAAATGTAAATTTGGCATATCAAGAACACAAAATTGACATATTCATAAACAACATACATGTGAAAATTGAGCATATATCAATATTCAATTACAAATAGTATAATATTAAAAGTATGTAACATACCTCATCATGCTAGATCCCACCTATTATCATACAACCAAGCCCTCTGGATCATCTCTTATACTGATGGTCTCCATTAGTCTCTCGTGCTCTGTATCTGGTAAGAAGTAGCGTACCTTCAATGAATTTTAGCTCGGCATTGTTCGTACTTGGAGGTTTGTACCAATGATTAAGTTGGTAAAGTGATACACACTTGCACCTGGTTTGTAATCCTTGTAAACATATCCACCCTTCTTTCTTGCATTGTTGTCCTGTGTCAAGTATTCACCTTTAACAACCATAGATCCGATTGGGAAGTGGTTGTTTTCATCATTAGTCATGGACATAATGAGGGTTTGCTTTCCATCTATACAGTGTGCCAACTAGTAATCACCACCCCATTCACTATCTTTTGAGGCAACCACTACATATATGTGCCCTGCATAATATGATTGTAGGTATATGATCAAAATATTTTTTGTGCGATACAAGGCCATTAATGTGCATTTGAAGACTACGTAAATAAATAAAAAATGTTAAGGAAATGCATCATACCAGGTTGTACAAGGTCTGAGACATGATCAAAATCTATAGAAATAGATGATTGGTCTTCTTCCAACAAAGTTAACTCAACAATTGCACGCTGATCAAGTGGAAGTGATATGTGATCCCATCCATCAACCCAATCCAATGATTCACACCCATCCTAGTCACCATCACAATAAGGCGGGCAAAAACAAGCGAGTTTTCTGGTCCAAATTTCAAATACTGGGTTATCAGAGCTTCGAACCGAATGAAAGCCACGAGTCCCAGGCACAGTCTTGCATTCCCATGCACGTGAACGATCTATGTCTACCACCTCCCAAAAAAATATCTCCACATGTCTCTTTCTTGTGGATTCTACTCGCATAGTTGATTCCTCTCCCATTACTGACATGCACCACCTGACTGTAGATTGAGCATTTAGAATCGTAGATTCTGTAGATACTTTCAATTCCTCTCTTCATAGGGCTGTTTTGACACATGCTCTGGCTTCATCATGCTCTCCTTTACCATGCCCAGTCTCAAAATAGTTCCACATATGTGGCACTTTGTAGTTTTTATGCAATGAACAAAACCATTGAAATATGTGTGCATTTTTTATCTGACCAGCACATCCATCAGACCAAATCTAGTGTTGATCCATTTGTATGTTCCTTCCCTTCAAGTGATCATAGAACATGATGAAGCAATGATGTACATAGTAAAAGTCGTGGCACCTATCATCACTTAAGTAGAAGTGATATTCCTTTAGAATTTGTCTTTGCTCTTCATTGCTATTTGGGCCATGCCTATATGTGATATGGACCATCAAGGAAACCTGCTCAGAGTGATAATACTGACTTTGGATCTCATTTTGAGGTTGCAGAGTATAGTTCTCGGAAAAATCAACAACTGAAAGTATAGTACCATGGGGAAATGTATCTCTGCATATTCTAAACTTCTCATCCTGCCATCGTGCCATGTGGACATGCTGAACATATTGATGTGTCTTTTCAATAAATTCCTTGACGAAGTCACTAACTTGTACTTGGTGACACAAAATGATCTCAATATCAGTTTTTTTTGTAAGTAAGGATTGAAATGTAACTGTTCAAACATAATTTTATAGATATAAATGCATACCTGAGATGTCACCAATTGTATTTTTTTCTTTCTTTCCCTGGGACTATTTCATAGCTGATATATTTGAAAATTTTCATGTCTGTAACCATTTTCCCAAATTCACCGTCTCCACTCTCATGCATACATTGGCTCAATAATTCCATTCCATCACAGTTGGAGCATGTTCCATCCAAACAGGATTTTGCATAGTATGTTTTCCCCTCAGGCCTATTGCACATGATGCTATGAATGAATTATCTTGATGAGGTCGGTGGTATTGTCATGGAGCAATCCTACACATGGTTAGTATGCAACACATGACGAATGTACAAAAATGTTTCATAATAATATTGATATTCTACGTGGTATCTACAACAACAAGTGTTATGAAGAGTATTTATTCTAACATACCATGGCTTACATTTCTCAAAAGATCTTTGCCCCAAGTTCAATTGTCTATGTTCATTCCTAAATTTCTCGTATAGTTCTGTTTGTGTTATATCAAGAAGATGCTTGATATGTGGTTCATGATCCTTTGAACCCATTCTCAGTTTTAGTACATCCTTCCGGTTTGAAGAAGGCCTTGTGTGATCATGCCAAAAAATCTGCACTAGTCCCTTTACTGCATCAACTAGCTTCATGTCACGATGTGGCAACCGACCAATAAAGGCCCAAAAATCTGTTTGATTGGTTGTCAAGATGTTCTCTTCTAATAGAATACCTATAGAGGGTTTTTACATTCAAATTAACTAGTTTGGATGTAGGCTTGAGAAAATGAAGGACCCTAGTGTTCTTATTTACAATTACTTGTGACAACACACGATGAGCCGCATTGCGGTCCTTTGAACGTGTGTTCTTACCAATTTTACCAAATGCATCTACTAAGATTTTAACTATATGAGAACTTGGTTCATAATTCTTTAACATCTTTATCCCTAACTTTTTCCTAACAATATTCATGCCCCTAAATTTTAACAATGATAAAAATAATCTACATTTATCTCCATCACATTTAGAAACAAAATATTTATCAAGTATCTGTTGAGTTTGATAAGAAATACTACGTTTAGATAGTGTACCTTCAATGGAATTGAGGAGACTTTCATCAACTTGTATACGCTTCGGAGTTCTTCAACGTGTGCTTGCTAATGGAGGTAAGGGGGTTGGAATTCTACCATGTAGCACATCACCAAGACGCTCTGGCATTTCAGTAGTAGCTTGTTGTCCTTCATTCTCTTCCTGATAGTTGGATGTTGGATGTCCAACATCCTCATCGATGGTCCGGATAACATTTTCTTCTTCAACAGTAGGATCCATGTCCAACGTCTCTCTGAATTCATCACTTGTATAACCACATCTGGAGAACAAATTTTGTGTTTCTTCATGAGCTTCATCTTGAGATGGTAACTTATCACTTTGACTTGAAGTGGGAATTGAAACATCCCCTAATGAGCACCTACGTTTTTCTTCTTGATTACTTCCATGGGGTGCTTGTTCAACAACTATTGTGGAAATTGAAGGTCCCTCTAGTGTATGCTTCCTTTTTCTTGTCGTGGATCAATAGGATGAATCGTGGTATCCTCTACAATTGGATTTGGATTAGTTTCCAAAGAAAGCCTCCGATTCATCATGTCTATTCTTTTCTTTTCTTTCTCTTCTTCAATGACTTCTCGAGGTCTCTTATTCCTTGCTGATTTTCTTCCTCGGTTACGTGCATTCCCCATCACCACAATGATCAATTCAATACAGTTTGTTTTTGTTGCTCCTCAATTACAAGATTTCAAACCATTAGTGCTTTCTAGAACTATAGATCCTTCAAGGTGCTTCAATCTTCCTTCTCAATTCTTCATATTTCCCATCAAAACAATGATGAATGGAAAAATTTACCTTTGGTGCTCTTCAATAATAAGCAAATGAAAGTTAAAATGCAAATTTTTCCTCAAGTTGATTCTCTTGTACAATTGTGTATATCCACCATCACCATGAAATGGTCTTGAAGCTTGATATCTTATCTTGTGTGCTCCTCAAATATAGGAAAAATGAATCTTTCAAAGACCTTATCTCTGGTGTTATTCAATTGGAGATTCTTCAAGCTTGTTGGTTATCTTCTTCAAATATGGCCATATAACCCAACACCACACTGAGCAACCATGAAAGATCTCCTCAATGCTGCACCTGCATAACAAAAAAAATGATGGAGATGGTGTAAATTGTGAATATTTTCAATGGCGGGCTCGTGCTCTATTCGAAAAATCGTGGGATTTTTTGTTTTTGCTTGGACAAAGTAAAGTTGCTCTCGGACAGGGATAGTCCACTGTTTATACAGTTCCATAATGCACACGTGATATGTAGAATAAAAACGCGCACGTGATATGGTTAACCATAATAAATAGGTTAGGTGCACGGCTAGGGAAACGAATAATATCTAAAGAAATCAAATGTTTTGTATGCTTACATACAAAGCAAATGTTTTTAGTGTTGGACAAATGTTTTGTATGGTTTAATTACCCCCTAACTCTCTCCCAATAATCTCTAGATACCCCCTATCTCTTTCTAAATATCTACTCCTCATTCTCTCTACATCCCACCCTACATGTTTCTTTCTCTCCCTTACTCCATCCATGTCCCTACCACCCCACTATCCATCTCTCCACCTTCTCTTTATCTTCGTCGTTATCCCTCCCTAGAGCACTATCTCCATTCTTCTCCCTTAATCACTAACCCTCTATGCCTTTATCCCTCCCTCCTGCCCTCTCTCTCTTACCTTGTTCCTAGAGCCCCTCCCCCATAAAGGCCTTTAGACCCTCTTCTAAACATTAATCCCTAAGTGCATAAGTGCACAAGATGATGAGGAGGAGGAGGGTGATGACAATGAAGATGATCATGATGCATATGAAGATGATAGAGATGGTGATGTTAATGAAGATGAAGATGATGGTGATTTTTATCCCTAAAGTTGAACCTAGACTATTGGGGTTCAAGCTTAAGGAAATCTCAACAATAGATGTAAGACAACTTAACAGTAACTCTATCAGGTTTGGTGGTAAATGAATATATGATAGAAATCAAACAACTCATAAATCAAGTAACAGGGGGTACATCTAGTTTCAGTAGTTTAAACATTGATAAAATATGATTGTGAGTATGACTTTATAAATATAAAAGCTCAGGATCTATCTCAAATAATAATCATAAACAATTGCATGCTGATTAAAAGAATCACAGTATAAAATTGAGATCATACATAGCTAGAATATTGGAAGCATGTACTTCATTAATTAAAATAGAGGAGGCTCATAGATCATAATCAATTCCAAAAAACAATCATTTCTTATAAATATAACATAAAAAAAAAACCATATACGTGCCTGTAAATGCAAACTCATAACCTGACTTCCATCATATGTTCCAAGTTCCAACCTCTCCTTCTTAGAAGAAGATCCCCCCCTCTTTGATAAAATGTTACAATATGCATTATATAGATGGTGAGGTAGAAATCCTCCCTAGGAAATCGAATTTCCTCCCAAATCCCAAAGGTAACAATCAATTACAAATAATTTCTGAAACTGCCTGCCACAAAAATTGGGCCAGACTGCTGCAAATTAGGGCTCAATGATAGATTCGATTATCTCAATATGTGACACCTGTAGTAAAAATGAAAGAGGTTATTATAGATAAATATGTGACTAAGATAAACCTCTTTCAGTTTGTCAAAATTCACCTCCATCTGCCCATAATCAATTCTGCAAAAATATGACTCAGACGGGAATCTGCGCAGTCAAAAAAATAGGATGAAATGACGAGAGTGGATCTTCCAATCCTTGATACTTGTGTAAAAAGTGAGATAGGTTTTTGTAGTTCGATATCTTAGGAATAAAACCCTCCTCCATGTTTCCAAAATTCATCTCTTATTAGCCACAATCTGTTCTGAGAAAAGATGACGAAACATGACATTTCTAGAAAATTCTGCCTTCATAAATTCTCCAAGTGATATGTTTTGAATAAAAATCTGTCCTTGGCGCTCTTCAAAAATTCTCCACTATGTGCTGTCTATGCTTTAATGAATAAGCATGGTTCATTAAAATCATAGTACAAGATTTTGCCACCCGTATCAATAATCAAATGTGCATATTCTATCACTAGCAACATTATTACACTTGGCATTTTGATATATGCTGCTAGGTCACACTTAATTAAAATGAATAATATGAATGTTTTCAAGCATAGTAACATCATTTGAAATGGCATTTAGGTAAGAAATAAAACCCTTTTTGAAAATCAATATGACATATGAGCCTTGTCTTTGTTTTAATAATGAAAAATCTAATAAAAATCAACTAGGGTAAAACATGGGATAAAGAAAATGATAAAATGAGAAAATGGGAAAGGAAAACTAGGATGAAATTAAGAATGGTAACTAGGTAAAAAAAAGTCTAGGTGACAACCCTAGAGATAACATCTGGCTCCGATTGGGGATAAAGTCCTCCCTGTGAGACTTTAAGAACACTCTGACCTGTGCCTTCTGAAATCTGCTAGAGTCAAATTTATGTCTTATTGGGATGGAATCATGACCTCATTTCAAACTTGTCAACTTATACTCTGCTCATCCAAAATACCAAATAAAAACTGTATAATGCAAACTGAAAATTGCTCCATTGGGCTGGAGTCTACCGATCTACTGCAAGCCAACACACTGTAAACAAATCTGATGAAATATTGTGCACCACTCCAACTGAAAATCCAACTATCTTTATTGAAAACCAAACTCGTACTGAAAAGTAAAATAACTTCTCTACTGCTGAAGGCTGAAAGGGAACAAATGTTCTTGAGATCTGCTTATTTATTTACACCATCTACACTAACCAAATCTGCAACTTGATCAAGTAAAATCATGTTTCCACAACAACCATTTAAGGAATTTCAAGGCTGAGATGATCTCATCTATGCCACTGATTAATAAATAATGTCTGAAATAGATTAGTGATAGAGACTCCTTCAGAAAACAATACTCACCTGGAAATGCCGGTGAAATGATGAAATCTGAAACCTTTAAAAACTCTAGAAAATATGACTCTAATACGACTGCAAATGGATCCTTGAAACCAAGATCAAATACATGTGGATCCACAAAAAATAATTTCCCAGGCATACATTTCTCCATGCTTGAAAACAAATCACCTTCTTGCTCTGCTTCCATATAGATGATCCTCAAATCACAGAAAACAAAAGAAATGGAATTATGACCACAAAAGGTTACCTCTGCCTCCTGCTTGAAATGGAAAGGTTTTCCTTGTAAATCCCATGTTCCATGAACATCATTGGGGCATTGGAAATCAAAGGCATCAGGATCATCTTGAATCTGCTCTAGAATTTCTGAGACAGCATCAACCACAATGTCAACAACTTGATCTTCCTTTTCCATGCTGCCTTAAGACGGATAACTGTCATACATTGGCTGGCTGCTCCTCAAATCAACAAAAGGTGATGCAGGGATATGCTCTTCTTCATCTAAATACTCATCATAGATAGGTGAACCCAAAATTTTTTTATCTTGCAAAGAAAAACCATCAACCCCTTGATCTTTCTCTTCAATCTCAGGTGAAAATACATCATGGGGAACCTTTTGAAGAAAAGAAGGAAAATCTTCTTCTACAACTATTTCATCTTTTAAATCTGAGACATTAGGTGCATTAGAGACAAAATCAAATGCATCAACAACTATGCATTCATCAGTACTTTCATCAATCATATCTTGAAAACCTTCCTCTCGAGATTTAGAAAGAGAAAAAGCTTCATCCATATTTTTATTGAAACACTCACTCCCATTATTAATTTCTTTTTCATCAAGATCTTCACAAAACTCATCATTCGAGGAACCAACTACTGTCTGCTGAATATAAGATTTGAACTTTTCACAACATTGCTCAACCAGAAGTTCCCGAGAAAAATACCTTTTGTATTGCTGACGAAATACTGTGTGGAAATCCTTCAAGGATGAAATGCTGGAAGGAGGCAATGAGAAATACCATTCACATGCATCACCATCCAATGAATACATGAACATCTTCGTGATATAGATCTAGTAGATCCATGCACTCATGAAACTTAATGAGGTGATGTGTAGGAATGTCTTCTTTCTTTTCTTGGAAGATAGGCAGAAAATCTCCCCACTCTGACATAGTCGGTACTAGATGTGGGAAACCAGTAACCTCAGAAAAGTCAAGAGGTGCAAACCTCCGAGCCACCATGGCAGCCATTAGATCATTTTATGGCATTCTAGATCCTCAAACAAATGGAGTCGCCTCTGGATTCTTTGGAGTCGCCAGGTGAAACATTTGCAGCCAATATTCATATGCCTATTACTTGTTCACCTTCAAGCAATAGATCTTCTTCAAGGATCTGATGGCACTACAACTTTTAAAAAACTTTACTAGTGAGAGCATATAAAGTGATGACGAGGATTTTAAAGCATCAAAGTATTCAAAAGTAAAGGTTTCTTCTTGTATGTGTTTATGCTCAAATGTCAGAGGATTCGAGTAGACTTTGAACTCATTAGATTGAGTAGGGTTTAAAAACTTCAAATTCAGGGACAAACACTAACATATATGACTTTCTTTCTTCTAGCTTCCCTTAAAATCCCTTCTGGATCAGACACTCCTGAATGCAGAGGAGATGAAGTATTTCCTGTTGTACCAATTGGCCTTGAAGCCACTGTAACTTTCTAAATTGCCAGGTGAATGTAGTCTGTAAACCAAATAAACTGATCTTGTCACCCTTCAAAATCAGATATAAAGATATCGAACACCCAGAGAAGATATACTTTCGTCTCTCTGTCCCCGGCAGTGACGCCAAAAGATGTTATCCCTAAAGTTGAACCTAGACTACTGGGGTTCAAGCTTAAGGAAATCTCAACAGCAGATGTAAGACAAATGAACAATAAATCTATCAAGTTTGGTGGTAAATGAATATATGATAGAAATCAAACAACTCAGAAATCAGGTAATAGGGGGTATATCTAGTTTCAGTAGTATAAACAGTTGCATGCTGATAAAAAGAATCACAATATAAAATTGAGATCATACATAGACAGAATATTGGCAGCATGTACTTCATTAATTAAAATAGAGGAGGTTCATAGATCATAATCAATTCCAAAAAACAGTCATTTCTTATAAATATAACATAAAAAAAAAGATATACGTGCCTGTAAATGCAAACTCATAACCTGACTTCCATCATATGTTCCAAGTTCCAACCTCTCCTTCTTAGAAGAAGATCCCCCCCTCTTTGCTAAAATGTTACAATATGCATTATATAGATGGTGAGGTCGAAATCCTCCCTATGAAATCGAATTTCCTCCCGAATCCCAAAGGTAACAATCAATTACAAATAATTTCTGAAACTGCCTACCACAAAAATTGGGCCAGATTGCTGAAAATTAGGGCTTAATGATAGATTCGATTCTCTCAATATGTGACTCATGTAGGAAAAATGAAAGAGGTTATTATAGATAAAGATGTTGCTAAGATAAACCTCTTTCAGTTTGTCAAAATTTTCCTCCAGCTGTCCATAATCAACTTTGCAAAAGTATGACTCAGACTGGAATCTGCACAGTCAGAAAAATAGGCTGAAATGACGAGAGTGGAGCTTCCAATCCTTGATACCTGTGTAAACAGTGAGATAGGTTATTGTAGTTAGATATATTAGGAATAAAAAACTC